>OZ025292.1:374112780-376930280 GCA_964019185.1 Maratus speculifer
CAGATTTTTTTTACAGTGTACACAAGATAATACAGTATAAAAAAAAAACCTTAAAAAAAGAACCTTAAAATCACAAACCCTCAATCTTCAGGCCGATTATCTTATGTAAATGGCCAGATATAGAGGAAATCCGATATACTATACTATCTTTGCTGGAAAAAATACTTTAGGATGAAATGTAGCGGAAATTTCCGCAATAAAATCTGATACTCTTGAATTTTATATCAGTTAAATGCTGCCAGAAACAATGTCGAGCGATTAGCAACATAAAAATATTGAGAAATATAAGGATGCTCTCTAATAGAGCAGTTTCTAAATAAAGGCAAGTTTTTTATTAGTATAAAATAAAAGTAAAAATTGTTTAATAAGATAGTTTTTACCTTCGTTTAATCAATATCTTTAAAATTAATTTTATTTGATAATGATTTAAAATAATAATGAATTAAGTTCTTTGAATTAAATTAAGCAAAAATCAAAAAATTACCTTTAAAATATCGAATTTTTGAATATTTACGAATATGAATTAATTTTAAACTCGGGCTAATTTAATACATCGTCAGATGTTACTGTTGCGTTTAATATGGCATAATTATAGACTGGAAGGAGGCAGCACAGACAATCACCTCATCGAGTTCTTGGTTCAAATTCGAAAAATACTTGAAATTCGGTTAGCGTATTAAAACGCAACCAATCTCCTGAGTCATATCTTGGCGAACCCCCTCCCCCACAGAAAAAAAATTGCTGTGAACCATTGTGTTTATCCTGCACCCAAAGGTATGAAAACATGGAGGACTGGGTGCATGAATATATGATGATAAACCAATGAGTCCACCGCTAAAATCTGGCTTTCAGGAGTTTTTCACCAAGATATGACTTGGCAGATCGATTGCGTTTTAATATGCGAATCGCATTTTAAATAATTATGAAAGGTCAGACTTGAACTCGATGAGGAGATTATCTGTGCTGCTGCCTTTAGGTCTATTACTATCTTGGACAACCGCGGAAATTGAAAATATTAGTAATTTACGTGTGCAGTTTGCCAAAAAAACCCTCCATGCATCTTAATTTCCTAATTGTCACAAAAAAAAAAAAAATAATAATAAACAGAAATATAGCGTAAACCCAATTACCTAAGCTAAATGAGATCACTAATACCGCGGATGTAAGAAATCTTGGTTAATAGAAATTTTGTATAAAAACTTGCTGTGCTCGCAAATTTAACATCTTTTACATAAACAAACAAAAAAAAAAAAAAAAAAAAAAAAAAGAATTTTTTTTGATAGGTGAAAAGTGATAAAAATAAACTTATATAAAATTATGTTTGACAGCTAAATAAATTAAAAAGGGAAATCCTTTACTATTTATAAATCTTAAAAAGCAAACTGAACTCTTTTTAACTACACTGTTAAAAATAATGTGAATTCACGGTGAAACTACTGGCAGCAAAGTAGCCGAACTTTTACCGTTCCGTTAGTAGATTTTCCGTTGTGGGAAGCCCCACCAGTGGCCGAGAGGTACGGACCTCTCAACTGGTAGACGGCAGGTGCTGGGTTCGAACCCAATCGCGGCTGTCGGCCTAACCGTTCGGAGTTTTCGTGGTTTTCTTCGAACCTTGTGTAAATACGGGTTAGGTTCCCTTAGAAAGACCCCCACGAAGGGCACTCCCCCCTGGTCCTATATCCCTAGCGTAGATAATCGGACGACAAAAATAAACCATAAACTAAACCGTTGTGGGAAATACAAGAAAAGAAAACTCCGTTTGAAGAAGCAGTAACTTTCCGTTAGTTTGATTTTTATTAATAATAATTAAATGTAATTTTTAAAATTAGTGAATCGATTAATCGTCAAAGAAATCAAAATTACCGAGTGATTTTATGCTGCTACGTTATTTTACTTAATTATTATTATTATTTTTCTTTTTTTTGTATAATTTTTTATACCATCCTGAGGATCCAACTCGGGACCTTTTGATAGCTGAACAAATTCTTTCTAACCGAGCCAAAGCTGCTGATGCTGGATTGTACAAAGTATGTCTTTTATGAGTTAGTGGGAAAATCTGTTGTGCTTTTTAAAGATTTCCTTTCAAATACACTGCTGAAAACAATTAAAGGATATTGCAGTTTTAGGTGGATTTTGTATCTGGGAAGCTTTTTAGCTGATTGATACATGGTCGACAGACATAGTAGGTTATATGAGAATAAATTACACATGTTTGGCAAAAAAAATGCATTTTATTGCGCATTTGTGTACAAAAGGAAAAAACACAATTTGTGCATATGAGAAAAAAAGAATAAGAAAGGGTGTTTTCTTCAAAGAAAATCATTTTCAGTAAGGGGTGTGGTTTCCACGGGCGGCCAGCAACGTTGAACACCTTTGAGGCATGGACTCAATGAGTCAATTAATGACGAGTTGGGGTATTCTGCCTCACTCTTCCAGAAGAGCTCTTTCCAGTTCTTGGAGAGTTTGTGGGGGTTGTTGGCGGCCAGAAACTCGTCTTGCTAGAGCGTCCCAAACGTCCTCGATTGGATTCATGTCTGGAGAACTCGCTGGCCATTCCATTCGTACGATTCCTTCCTCGAAAAGGAAACCCTCCACCAGGTTTGCACGATGTGGCCTGCAGTTATCGTCCATTAAAATGAAGTTATCTCCGATTGTTGCAGCAATCGGAGCTGCAGCCTACTGCCACGGTCCCTCCAGATGAAAATACGCCTATTATCCGGATGTACAGAAAAACGGGACTCGCCAGAAAATAGAATATTTCTCCATTCATTTCTCCTCCAATTGACATGCTCGGTTGCCCACACCCTGCGGTCGCGACGATGCCTTGATGTTAATGTAACACATACCATCGGTCCGCGAGCATACAGACCTACAGTATGGAGCCGGTTTTGGACAGTCCGAATTGAAATCGTGGTGCCTGTAGCCGAGCGAAGGTGTTGTTGGAGAAGAGTAGCGTTCATGTTTCAGTGTCTCCGAGCTGTTAACGCTAAATACCGATCTTCATTGGGCGTTGTTGCCCGTCTACGACCTTGCTCTGGTCTTCGGCCTTCACATCCACTCTACAAAAAACGGTTCCAGATCCTGGGAATGACACTTTGTGACACTCCAATGGCTTGCGCTACTTCGGCTTGAGTTTTGCCCCCTTCTAAATGACTTTGCTGAGACATCGTACTCATCGAAACAAAGCAATCACTGAATGCCGATCATCCTTGTCTTCATTCTTTTTTATCCAGTTGAAAGTCAAATTTCATTCGCTGCCGCTGAAGCGACGTTTTTGACGTCGAACTCGAAATTTGCATACTCCACAGTTTGAAAACCAGAAAAATTTGCATTTGTGATTCTCTTCTTCTATTTTCGGCAAAAAAAAATTTCGTTTATATCTTTATTTTATATAAAACTTCAAATATCCTTTAATATTTTTGAGCAGTGTATATTCCTTATATTCCGTTGAAAATTGAGAGATGAAATTTTTCACAAATCCAATACTTTTTTCTTGTTAAGATCGAATAAGGTAAAAATGTAATTAAATTAATGTGTCTCAGCAATTCTATACTTTTTAACGAGGAAAAAAAATACAAATTTCAGTATTTATCACAGTAGAAAAGTTTTAAAAGATAAATTCCGAATTTTTTGAAATATCAGAATTATCGCAAGAATATGTTGAAATGGAAATGGAATATCGATACCCCAAAATAAAATAAATAAATAAATAAATAAATTCCCTCTAGCGAAAGGAGTGTGGCTGGAACATGCAAATAAGCAGATTTAAAAGAGCAGAGAAATACCATGTTGATACTGTCATTTTTTTTCTCAGATTGAAAATTTAGTCCCAAGAAACACTGCCAGGAGATATAAGTGCTGTATTACAATTTATAAAAATGAAATAGTGAAATATTTATGCTGCTTTAAAAAAATAAAAGTAAAAGAGAAAAATATTTCGGAAAGGCCCTATGAAAAACAAGTTTTCCTTGAGTATATTATTCGTATATATTTTATATAATATTCAAACGATAAATTTATAACATTTAACCCTTTATGTCCAAAATTTTGAATTTCTGAAAAATTTATCTTTGAAAGCATTTTCCGTGACTTTTTGAAACTACATTAAATGATTTACGCAATAATTTAATACATTTTAAAAGGAATTCGCCAATTAAAAGTAGTTAAATTTGTATTTGTAGGAATTTCATGAAATATTTATAACTCAACTCAAATCTGTTATTTAAAAATATTTTTTAGTATTTTGTAGAATTAGGTAAAGCACGATTATAATGTTTTTTCAACAGAAATACGTTTTAATGTTTCCAAACTGAAACTCGCCCCTTTTCCTTCCCAATCTTTCAACGTCAAGAAAGCTGAAAAGGTGCAAAGACAAAAGAAAGAAAAACGAATAATGATTTAGGAACAAGATAAAAATAAAGCATCTATAACTCATTCTGAATTGTATTACTACTAATCCATGTATTAAATGAATATAATAATGCATTAATTGAATTTAATATATGAATTAATACTTTAAAACACCATCGAGGATTAAAGGATTAAAAGACAACAAAATATTTTCATTAAGCATCGGACTGAAATGCTATGTACCGGGTGTCCCAAAAATGACTGATGGACTTTAAAATTCGATAATTTGCAAACGGTGACAGCTATTTAAAATTTTTTTTGCAGGAGGGTTATGTATAATGTCAGGAGTTTTTTTACCGTAATTTTTTATTTTAGTTCGAATTTCAAACAATAGGTGGCGCTGACGGCGATTAAAGTCCAGGTGATCAGTGCTGAGTGAAACGTCGACCTGGCCTTCAATCATCGTCAGCGCCACCTATTGTTTGGAATTCGAACTAAAATAAAAAAATACGGTAAAAAAAACTCCTGACATTATACATAACCCTCCTGTAAAAATTTTTTAAATAGCTGTCACCGTTTGCAAATTATCGAATTTTAAAATCCATCAGTCATTTTTGGGACACCCGGTATATTCTTCTTTCGGTTTTATGAATTTAGATAAGAAAATGTGAAAAATGAATTGAACGTTTAGGATAGACATTTTTCTTTTCGATGATTAAGAAGGATTAATCTGGCATAAAAAAAGGATTGATTAAATAGATACGATGTTTTATTTATTTATTTATTTATTTCTAACTTGTAAACAGCGAAAACAATAAAAACATATGCTTCATGTACAGCTCGTGTTGCAAGTGTTTGCTCGAAAGTGCTCGGTTTTTATAAAAATACATTTTTGTACATTTTAAAGGCCTCCAGAAAAAGTTTTTTCTAAAATGATACAAGTGTTTTTGAACATTTATATCATTTTTCACATTTGTAAAATAGTAAAGATTTCATGTTATTTTTACATCGCTAGAGAGCACATTTCTGAAAGTAGGCACTTGAATAAAAATAGAAAAATAAGCGTCTTGACACTTATAACAGTGTACTTTTGTTTAAGTTATAGCAGAGCTTTTTCTTTAAATTAGGTAATCCGAATCTGCGAAAAATGTATTCAAACTACAAATCACTAACATCGCACTAGTGCTGTAAGAAAATATCATTCAGTATTCAAATTCATGCTAATACATATCTCCTGAAATGCCACAACGCATTTTCAAACAAGTTAATTTGCATTTTTAACCTTGATTGATTCCCCTATTTAACTGATCGCAATGCAAATAAGGTACAGTGTTTTTTTTTGTTTGTTTGTTTGTTTTTTTTATCTCAATCAATAAAAATTTCATCTTCGCCATTCTTTTAGGAAAAACTTCTTTTAGGAAATTTATTCTTAGAATATTTTCGTCTATGAGGTTCATTTTTCTTGCCTGTAGTGTCTGTTACAGTATCCATCAGCATAGATCAAATGAGCAAGGATTTTCTTTATATTCCTTTATCTTAACATTATGTAACTATGTAACCCACTTTGTGTAACATATTAGGGGAAATGCATTTAAATTAATTCAAATGATAAAGATATTTCTCCTGGAAAGTAAAAATCTGCTTTGCGTTTTAATCTAATCAAGTACTTTGGCACTAATATGGTCATCCCGGCTATTAAAAAACTCGCCGAACTATAAGATTGTTTGCCAATAAAGGATGATTATTAATGCCACATTGCCAATAATGGATTAACGTTAATGTCACATTCAATGATATTAAATAAGATACACGTGTTTAAAACAAAATTAAGTGATTTTTAGTTCGACTTTTGATTTGAATTTTTATTAATATTTTACTAATTAATTGTTTTTTCGTTATTTAAAATAAAAATTATGTTAATATGTATATTTTGGCTATTAGTTTGGTTGTATAATTTGACAAAATTGGTCGACGGGATAAACAAGTCATATCAATAATTTTAATCCGTGAGAACATACACTTGCCTTAACCACTTAATGGTAGCATTAAATTACGGTTTTAAAATCTAAATTCATTATTCCCGCCATTTTTTTAAAGAAAATATTTACTTTATTTAATGAGAAGTAAAATAACACAAGAATAAAATCAATTACACTATTTTGTAAAACTGGTGGGAATCAAACAATTCTGAATAAAAGCCGTGAAACTTGCAGCCCGTGAATGTCTCGGGAGCGACGATTAAATGGTTAAAATTACCTCAAACTAAACCCAATCAAAAATTGTAAGCTTAAATACCAATAAAAACAAGTTGGAAATTGCACGTGAACGTAGCAAATGAAGTGCGTTCGTACGATAACGAAGTTTTAAAAATATTCAGATCTTGCTGATATAGTAGAGCGTACTCCGGATACAGTATAGTCGTCGAAATCTTTACGTTTCTGTAAATATGCTGGAAGTAATTTTTATTACACCTCAGCAACGTATATCTTATTCATAAAATGTGAAATATTTGAATATAATTAAAACACGCCCCAAACAATGTTTCCCCGTAGTTTATGTAGTGGAATACTTTTGTGTGGCCCTGTAATTTAATAATAAAAATTCTTTGCATCACAGATTGTACAGAATGCATATTTTAGTATATATTTCATAGACTCATGCCAATTCTATTATGTTCGAATGAGTGTAACATCATTAAAATGCATTTGAAACTTTTTCCCCATTGACCGTAATGTAACGGAATCCTTTTGATTGTCCCTGTAATTGATCTATCCATCCGATTTTCATAAAATTTGAAATGACTCGACAAAATTATGTTATGATTATGTATTTTAAATTTCAAACGATTCGGTTGGGTAGTTTTTGCGTTGTTATATGCGGACAGACGGACAGGCAGACGGAGAGACATACAGACGGACGGACAGACAGACCGACAGACGGACGGACTGAGCGACAACAATAGGTGCTACATATTTACATAATTACGAAAGCACCTAAAAATTATGTCAATATGTATAATTTGGCTTTAATTTGGCGATTTGGATATTCTGACGAAATTGGTCAACGGGATAATCAAATGGTACCGATAATTTTAACCCGTCAGCTCACGCACTTGGCTTAACAATTATCCCCATGCATATTGTAGGCCAATCGAAAATTATAGGCATGTGTCTGACGATTTAAGAAAAGAATGAGTTTTAAAAATAAATTTAAAATTTAAGAATATTTTAAATATCACAAAAGTTAATTTCTACAAATTCTGCTAGAAAACGATACTTATTTTCAAAATTTAATTAAAAATAGTGAAATCAGGAAAAAATATTAACATTTGTGAGTTTTTAGATTTATTTAAAATTTAATTTTTGTGAAAAAAATTCCATAATACTTGCACAATGTATTACATCTTATAAAAATAAGGTAACAAAAGTTCCCCTGGTAGTAAAATAAAGAAAATTATAATTTACAAAGATCGCCCATTTAACAAAATTAAAGAAAAATACGACCTACTTGACATTTAAAAATTATATTTATGTCACGTAATTTTATGTGCTTGAAAAACTGAGTTGGATTTTATACATTTAAAAAATCAGAATATTTATGTAATAATTTACAAACGAAGCAAATTCACTACATTCTTTCGTCAGTTTTCTGAACCTGTAAATAAGAATGTTAAAAATGGCTATCATGTCTGAGAGAGATAAATGTAAATATTTCACGAGGATGACGAAATGCTTTGACATATTAAAAATTTCAAAAATTCTATTTTGCTTTTTATCGATACGAAAATTTCTTTAAATAGAAATTGATATCTAAAATGAAATGAAAATTTTTAATTACTTCAGGAGATAGATTTTAACTGTTCCGCAATTATAGAAGTAGAGCGCACCAAACTAACGAAACAGCATTAAAAAATAAATTAGCGCCTTTTCTGTACATTTTCAATCAATTAATTTTGAATGTTTTTAAAACCTAATCATCACATATTTTCTTAATGAAACATGGATTATGTTTTCATTATTATTATTATTATTACTAATTATTATTATCTCGCTTTTTTATGCAACTTTAAGTGATGAAATTTATGGTTTTTAAAATTATATTTTATCTTGAATCAATGGCATTTCAATAAAAAGGTATATTTACAAAAACGGCTAAGTATTTCACAAGATTATCACTAACTTCGCTAAATATATATTTTTTTAGTTTTTGTTGTTATTTCGTTTGTTTTGATGATGATGATGATTTATTGTGTCTCGCGTATCACTCTCTCGTGCTGTTTTTTTCTTTCTTTCTTTTTTCAGAATTATTTTCACTGGGCCTTTTCACGTGACGTTCTTGTTCCTTTATCAATCAGAAACGCGCAACGTCATGAATTGTACATACTGTGGAAGTTAATCAAAAAGCTAAAGCATTTGACTAAAATGCAGAGATTTTGTATGATTTTTCAGCTTGTTGACATTTCCGCTGCCTGGAATTCTCGTATGATGTCAGCTTTTTTGCTTCTAAATTTCTTTAAACATCTACTATGTGTAAGATTTTGTTTCAGTATTTAAGTGGGAACTGTTGCAGTTAATTTCTTGTCAATAAAATATTAAAGCTAATCAGATGATTTTTTATTCCATGAAGAAACTCCAAATCTTTGAATTCATTCTATTCTTCCAGCCACTTCGCCATTTGCAACAATGACTGACAAAGATGTCAGTATGTATGAGGACTCCAGAAGCCAAGGGGTATAAGTGACAAAATTGAAAAAATTGAGTTAAGTCCACAGGGTATCTGGAAATATGTTTTTTTCAATTCAGGTAAAGAAATATATATCATTTTCTGTTTATTTGGGGAGTTATAGAGATAAACCACTTTTTTCGAAAAACAAACAATATTGATTAATTATACATTTCAAGAAAATTGTACTCTTTTTTTTTTAACAGTTATTGAAATGAGAGTTCAAAGATTAGACTGTGACAAGCAGATGTTTCCTATTTCAATTTAGTCAATTGTTATTGATGTTCCAATTTAACATCAATTATCTTTAAACTCAATTTACTCCAAATCGACATTTTGTCACTTGTACCGCTTGGCTTCTGGGTTCCTCATATAGAATTGAACTAATGCATTACTGAAACATAATTACCATGCATTCCATTGACTATCTTCTTCAAAATTTCAGTAACATTCCAAGAATTTACGCATCGAATGTGTGCTTACTTTCAGGTTTACCACGACATCACACATATTTACAAAAGTATATCGAAATTTTATTGCTAATCTTTACAATTAAAGCAGTATTTCCGTCATTTCAAGTTTCATTACCATAATTTAAAATGTAATAATAACAGTATATTAAATACCAGCATTTATATTTAAGAAATATTGGTATTTTATTCGAAATATCTCCGATGAAAGCAATATGTTTGTTTGTTTGTTTGTTTGTTTATTGAACAACATACATCTGACTTGTGTGCTCGACATGAAGCCTGCTTATAAGCCATCGTCAGTATACAGGGACGAGATAGCACACAAGGAAATATTACAACACAAGAGAAGTACAACCAGGAGCTCCACACAAAGAGTGTGTGCAATGGAGCCAGTGGGATTCGAACCCACAACCTCACGATCAGCGGCGTGATGTCTTAACCACTCAGCCACGGAGGCCCATGAAAGCAATATTAACAAAATATTGGATCTGAATGTAAACAATACACGTAATATTACTTTAATCCAAAAACGCACTGTAGCGTACAGATCAACACGCATGTCTGCTGTGCTATAGGTTTGGAAATTCGATTCCCGGCTGGGCAAGGTTCATGCATCCTTTCATTCCATCGAGGTCAATAAAATGTGTACCAAGCTTTTGTTAAAAACATTATAATGTAAACTCTAAATGAAGATTACAGAAAACAATAAACAAAAGACTTAAATTGTTTTCCATCCATCATCGTATAATTAAAGAGCAACCAGGAAATGATTTTAGCAAGAACAATTTTCTTTTATCGAAAGTGAAAGAACTATCATCATACGCAACATAACCTTCAGTTGTTTACAAAAAGACTATAATCTGCAAATAATCAATATGATTTATAGTACATAAGTGATAATTAACTCTCAAGGACATTGTCATCAATAAACTTTAAATTACTTTCACATGATATAAACATTCAAATAATAAATTTTCATTTTCAATGTAACATAATAATAATTTTTTCTTGTATTTTTTACAGATATGAATATGTTGTAGTAGAGAAAGGAGCTGTTTGTCAGAGCTCCGCAAATACCAAATCAAGTTAAATACAATATTAGTTTTTCTAAATGCACCAGTGTTTTTATTTACAGTGTGATTACTTATATGTGATTATATCTTCATGCGTTTAAAAGTGGATACACAATATGGATACCAGAGACTGGACAGCCTGCCCTGAGATGAAAACTAATTGAAGGTAAGTCAATCTTACCTGGCTTTTTTCTATTACATAACTGTTTTTAGTAAAACTGATGAGGGCGTACACATGCAATTAATATGTTATGCTAATTATCGCTAACAATTTGATTAATGAGACAGAAATAAAAACAAAATCAGGTCAGGCAGTCCATAATTAAACAATTTAGCAAACTTAAAGACAAAAAAAAAAACTTTTCTATAACAATATCATGGGTACTGTAAAAGACAGCACAACAATTGAAAAACTAAATGCCAATAATTACTCAAATTGGCGATTTAAAATTGAAATGCTTTTAATTCGTGAAGACTTAATTGAAGTTATTACGGAAGAGGTTCCAACCCCCATAACCACAGACTGGGCCAAAAAAGACCGGAAAGCCAGAGCGTTAATTAATCTCAGTATTGAAGATAGTCAAATAGTACAAGTTAAAAATTTGAATTCGGCGCGGGAAACATGGGACACTCTAAAACAAATTCATGAGAGATCCAATCTCTCCAGCAAGCTGTACTTATTAAGAAAACTGTACAGCACAAAACTAAATGAAGGTGGTAACATGATAGCCCACATTACTAAAATTCTAGAAATTGTGGATAAACTATCTGCCATAGGAGAAAACATCACAGATTCCCATATTTCCGCCTTACTATTGTGTTCACTTCCCCCTTCTTACGATACATTAGTGACGGCTCTTGAGGCCCGTCCAGAACCTGAACTTACAGTACTATTTATAAAAAATAAATTAACGGATGAATATATCCGTCGAACGGAAAGCTCTGAAAATTCAGAAAATAACACCAGAGTATATAAAGCTCAAGGAAAATCTGTCAACTCTGATTATAAAAGAATGAACAAATATTGTTCACACTGTAAAATGAAAAACCACACAAATAAAGAATGTTGGTTCCTAAAAGGGAAAAATAATAACACTTATTACACTCAAAACAAGCAAAATAAAACTAAAAACCATTCCACTTCGCTATGTTTTGAAGAAAACACTGAAGGCAGAAAAAATGCTGTATATGAAAAAAATGATGTAGCCTTACTTACAGAGCAACCTGATAATAAAAAAACCTTTATTGTAGATAGCGGAAGTTCCAGCCATATCGTAAACTCAAAAGAAATGCTTACAAAAATAACAAACAATGTTGAAACAAATGTCACTGTAGCAAACGGTAGCAAATTGATTTCATATGGATCAGGTGAAGTTGTTATTCAAACCGGAAAAAATAATAAACAAGTAACACTAAGGGATGTTCTGTTCGTACCAGATATTGAAACCAATCTGTTATCAGTTAGCAGGGCAACAAAAAACGGATGCCAGGTACATTTTGAAAGGGATAGGTGCAACATTACACACAAAGGTGAAATAATACTCCAAGGTAAATTAAAAAACAATTTGTATGAAATACACGTAAACGAAGATGAAAATAGTAGCTACTACACAAATGTAACGTATAATTGCACAAATGCAAATTGTATAGATTTATGGCACAGAAGAATGGGCCATAGAAATTACGACACAATAAAAAACATGGTGTCTAAAGAATTAGTAAGCGGTGTAACGATAAATAAATGTAAACACAACAATGTATGTGAGGTATGCATTCAATCAAAAACAAACGAAACACCATTCCCAAAATCAGGAGCATATAGAGCCAAAGAAAGACTAGAATTAATTCACACTGATGTATGTGGCCCTATAAACACACCCACTATAGGGGGGAAAAGATATTTCATCACTTTCATCGATGACTTTTCGAGGTTTTGTATAATTTACCTAATGTCAAATAAGAGTGACGCGTTCGAAAAATTAAAAGAATACATCGCTACAGTTAAAAATAAATTTGGTAAAATGCCAACTGCGATCAGATCCGACAATGGCGGCGAATATATAAATGACGAAATTGAAAAGTACCTAAAGTATAATGGCATAGAACACCAACTTACCGTCCCATATTCTCCAAGTCAGAACGGGGTTGCAGAGAGAAAAAACAGGTCGCTTCTGGATATGACTAGGAGCATGCTAAACGAAGCAAATCTCCCACATGAATTATGGGGAGAGGCCATATGTACCGCAAACCATTTGCAAAATCGACTGCCTTCTAAATCCATCAACACCACACCATATGAACTTTGGCTAGGTAGAAAACCAAACATAAAATATTTAAAGGTTTTCGGCTGTACCGCATATGCCTATATACATAAATTTAAACGAGGAAAACTTGATAATAGAGCAGAAAAGGGCACTTTCGTCGGGTATGACAATCGCTCTAAAGGGTACAGAATCCACACCAGTGATGGAAGAGTCATACTAGCTAGATCAGTAAAATTTATCGAAAACAAAATAGATAACGCAAACACTAATGAAAATACAAACACAAATGATTCAAAGTCTGAAATCAAAAAACAGGCTCAGCAGAAGGAAAAAAATGTAATGGAACTAAATCTAACACCAGAAAACATCGATACAGATTCACCATCCACATCTTTACAAACACAACACGTTAGAAGATCCGAAAGGGAAAATAAAGGAGTACCACCGGACAGATTTGCTTATGCAGTCCGGCACAATCCAATATATGAGCCCAAAAGTTGGCAAGAAATGATAAATCTTGAGAACCCACACGAAAAAAGAAACTGGATCGATGCGACGCGAGAGGAAATAAATTCACTTAAAGAAAACAAAACATGGACATTAGTGCATCCACCACAAGGAGCTAAAGTAATCGGATCAAAATGGACATTTAAAGCAAAATATGATGAATTTGGAAAAATAAAAAGATACAAGGCTAGGCTCGTAGCTCAGGGTTACGGACAAAAATACGGGATAGACTATGACGAAACATATGCGCCAGTGGTGTCACACACGACACTCAGAAGCTTTTTAACTGCCGCAGCATATCATAAGTTAAAAATACATCACATTGACATTAAAACAGCTTTCCTACATGGAGAACTGGAAGAAGAGGTATATATGTCTCAGCCTGAAGGATACATAGACACAAAAGAATCTTTCAAAGTGTGTAGATTGGAAAAGGCAATTTATGGCCTAAAACAAGCAGCACGAGCTTGGTATATAAAAATTACCCAAACACTTAAAGAATTAAACTTCACACAAAGTACAGCAGACACTTGTTTATTCATACAAAAACAAGGGGAAAATAGTATTTACATCATAGTGTATGTCGATGATATACTCATTGCAGGAAATGATGACCAGATAAAAGATATAATAAATAAATTGAAAACAGAATATACTCTTGAAGATCTAGGAGAAATAAACAACTACCTCGGAATAAAAATAGAAAAAACGCAGAATGGATTCAAACTGAATCAAACTGCAAAGATAGAAGAAGTAACAAAAAAATTCAACTTAACAGAATCTAAACCATACAGCACTCCAATGGAGGTAGGATTTCAGCGATTAAATGATGAAGGTAAACAAATGCCAAACAACACGAAATACCGTCAAGCAATAGGTGCATTGTTATACATCGCCACGATATCAAGACCAGACATACTTGTAGCTGTAAACATTTTAAGCAGAAAAAACGAAACCCCCTCCGAATCGGACTGGAAAGGAGTGAAAAGACTTATAAGATACCTAAATTCAACAAAAAACCTAAATTTGGTAATCAGCACACAAGAACCACCGATCTTGGAAATATATAGTGATTCGGATTGGGGGGGTGATTTAAAGACAAGAAGGTCAACAACAGAAAATTTATTCTTACTAGGAAAAAATCCTATAATGTGGATCACGAAAAGGCAGACCTGCATTGCACAATCTTCTGCAGAAGCAGAGTTTGTAGCAGCGGCCAGTGCTACGCAAGAATTAACATGGTTATTAAAATTGTTAGAAGATCTTGGCGTACCACAACAATTGCCAATTACTATTTTCGAAGATAACATCTCTTGCATAAAGATGACAGAATCTGGAAAATATTCCAACAGAACAAAGCACATTGATATCAAGTATCATGTAATTAAACAGCTTAAAGAAAACGGAATAATCCAACTACATTATTGTCCAAGCAAATCAGTGATTGCCGACATCCTTACAAAACCGGAACCCAAACCTGAATACATAGAAAATAGAAACAAACTCAAACTACTGGATAATCTCCATTGAGAGTTTAAGGGGGGGTTTGTTAAAAACATTATAATGTAAACTCTAAATGAAGATTACAGAAAACAATAAACAAAAGACTTAAATTGTTTTCCATCCATCATCGTATAATTAAAGAGCAACCAGGAAATGATTTTAGCAAGAACAATTTTCTTTTATCGAAAGTGAAACAACTATCATCATACGCAACATAACCTTCAGTTGTTTACAAAAAGACTATAATCTGCAAATAATCAATATGATTTATAGTACATAAGTGATAATTAACTCTCAAGGACATTGTCATCAATAAACTTTAAGTTACTTTCACATGATATAAACATTCAAATAATAAATTTTCATTTTCAATGTAACATAATAATAATTTTTTCTTGTATTTTTTACAGATATGAATATGTTGTAGTAGAGAAAGGAGCTGTTTGTCAGAGCTCCGCAAATACCAAATCAAGTTAAATACAATATTAGTTTTTCTAAATGCACCAGTGTTTTTATTTACAGTGTGATTACTTATATGTGATTATATCTTCATGCGTTTAAAAGTGGATACACAATATGGATACCAGAGACTGGACAGCCTGCCCTGAGATGAAAACTAATTGAAGGTAAGTCAATCTTACCTGGCTTTTTTCTATTACATAACTGTTTTTAGTAAAACTGATGAGGGCGTACACATGCAATTAATATGTTATGCTAATTATCGCTAACAGCTTTTTTGGGAACTAAAACAGTGGGGTCTGGCGTTATACTGACCACTTGACATATGCTGTGTAACCCCCTAGGTCCACGATAGGATTGAGCACCGTAGGCTGAGATCTTTCAAGGGTCGTAAAGCCACAGGTTATTATTTTTTTTTAATCTAGAAATTTATACATGTAACTTTAAAATGAATATGGATTTATTTTTTACTTTTTTTTATTATACTGACGAAAAATCGATTTGATTTTATGAACATTAGATAATAGTTATCTTCATTTTATTTACTGAGTTTATTTTTTCAAGAAAACCTTATATGATTTTAGTATTTTTTTACTCAGCACTTCCATATCATTTTACAAGAAAAAAAGTATTTCTTGAATCTAGTATCAAAGTTACTTGCGAAAAATTCTGTCAACATTATTAATCTCTTTGAGTAAGCTCAATTGCGATTCATTTGCTATCAAAGTTTACTTTCCCCATAAAAAAAGGTAAAAATTCTTCTTTTTTTTAAGATATGAAAATAACATAAAAAGGGCGATGAAATCGAAATCAAATATCGATAGCAAAAGCACAATAACAAATCAACTTCCTCGTGATAAGAAAAATGTGACTGGTACATTTAAATATGCATATTTAAAAAGAATAAATATACCAATTTAATGTTATTTTTTTTAACTATTAGGAAAAAAAAATTGTTGTTCTCCGTAGACAAATTGGGAAATCTAAAGTATATCTGAATATTTTTATTGGTTGAATTTTGTAACTTATTATTTAATTCTATTCGTTTCCTGATTGGTCCAAGTTTAATATACAAAAGTGGAATACTTCTGTTGCCACGATGACAAAAAGATTAATAAAAACACTTAAAAAAATGAATTATTTAAAAACAAATTGTGATAGAGATTTCTAAACAAATTCCATTAAAAAGTGCATTTTTTTCTACGCAACGGTGTAAAAATTTAAAAAGGGCGATATTTAGAAGTTAAGAATTTGCAGCTCCGAAAATTTCAAAAGCTGAAATTTTATTTAAAATTTGTTTGTGATGGGTCCAGGAATATTGATGTTTAATCCATGTCGTACGTAATATGAAGTGTTCAGAAGTCAGTCTGATTAACTCCATCAAATAAAAATTCACATTTTAAGCAATTAAACTTGTCATCTCCAATCTACTGTTTTTTTATCATTGGTCTAGGAATATTAATAGTTAATGCACGGCGTACGTAACATATGACTCGTTATAATCATCCTAAAAATGATGTTTATTATTACTATTATTAATTTAAATACAGATTTTTTTATACGTCTTTAAAATTTGAGTCTTTGAAAATATCATTTTCCAAATAGTCGTTGTAATTTGTTAATTTACAATTTTTTCTCATTTATTTTTAAAACTTTGCTTACGTCTGTTTGGTACACTTTTCTAAAAAAAACTGTTGAATAAGTCACTTTAAAGTTTCTTGTAACAAAAAAGTATTAATTGAGAATAATAAGAAGCAATTTTCATTTTCGCTCAAAAAAAAGGGTAAAATTAAAAGTATTGTACTCAAAAACTTTGAAAATCCTAAAAATTTTAACAAAATATTTTACATTATTTTACAGAATTTTTCACTTAGACCTATGTTAGATAATTTTAAAGAAACGGGTTAGTTACACAACGTAAAAAAAGTTTCAACTATTTACCTAAAATAGATTTTTAGAAAAGTGTATCAAAACATAAAAAAACATATTTGGAAAAAAAGGCAAAAAAATATATATGCACCGACAATGCTTAAAATATATTATTTTAAAACCTACCAGCACCACAAACTTTTAGATCCACAATAAATTAGCTCTACAATCTTTTAGCTGTATTTTTTGGCCGATAACTGAGGACCTCAGAAAAATTATGAGAACATCAATAATAATTGACTGAATTGAAATAGGAAACTGCCGCTTGTTTCATTGTGGTCTCTGAACCCTTATTTTAATAAATGTGAAAAAAGCAACGTACAGTTTTATTTAAATTTAAATTTAATTAATATTGATAATTATTTGGTAAAAGGGATTGATCTCTAGAACTCAGCACATAAGTACTACTCTGTTGTCCGGTCGACCGATTTCGCCAAATTATACAAATCGCCAAACTACTAGCCAAATTATACATATGGACGTAATTTTTATTTTAAATAATAAAAAAAAACAAATAATTTGTAGAATATTAATAAAAATACAAAGAAGAAGTAGAAATAAAATCACTTTATGACGTTTTAAACACATGTATCGTATTTAACCCTTTCGAGACGGCCTCCCTTACAAAAATTTTATTTGATCAGCACCACTTTTTTTTAATTGTTCCTTTTACTTCTTACATTCAAAAAAAAAATGCTCTAATGAGAAAAGAAAAAAAAATTACATTTCTTTATTAGTAGTGCCAAAAACAAATTTCACATGCACCTTTCGACGATGCATATATGCGTCACCCGTCCCGAAAGGGTTAATGTCATTGAATGTGACATTCACGATCATCCATTATTGGCATTTAATCTTATAATTTGGCGATAGTATTTTGGTCGACGGGATAACAGAGTAGTACCAAAAATCACTTACATCTCATTACCAAAACTGAAAAAAAACATATTTACAGGTCGTCTGCGCACTTAGTTCAATTTTTTCAATTTTGTCATTTATAGTCTTTGATTTTATAGTTTCCTCAATTAAAAACTCAAAAATTTTAACCATTGTGCATTCCATGTGCCCTTAAGTCACAATATTTGCACCCATACTAGACTTTCGTATAGTGCAATCTTTATGTTTAATTTCTTATACCTTTTCTATTAATTTATAATTAGCTGAATTTTTTTAATCAAATAATTTAATTGATGAAATATGAGTGTGTTATGTCAAAAGCTGTTCAAAAACCTTTCGTATACCCCATCCATCGTTTTGTACGCTTATGGAAAAAGGGATGTTGAATTTAGAAAAAATAAGTACGCTGATACTTATACTTCACCTAAATGAGTAATCAAAATTTAGTATGCCATGTCAGCTGTGGACAAAACATTCTATCCAATAATACCTCATGTATCGTTATATGATGCATATAAGTTAAATTCAATATGCGATATCAGATATGGACAAAAAAAAGTACAATGATATTTCATTCCTCGCTGTACACTACATGTAAGTTAAATTTAGTATGCGATGTCAAATGTGGGCGAAACATCCTACTCAATAATGCCTCATTCATCGTTGCACACTGTATATTAGTTAAAGTTAGTATTCAATGACAAACGTGAAAAAAAATCCTGTCAAAGGATATTCATTCATCATTGTATGCCACATGTATGTTAAATTCAGTATGAGATGTCAGATGTAGGCAAAAGAATCATATCCAATGATTCTTCATTCATCGTTGCATGCTAATTATTAGTTAAATTCAGTATGCTATGTAGAGGTGTGCACGGACCCGGGCTGGGCCGGCAGAGTTAGAATAATTTTTTCAACGGGCCGGGCGGGATCGACAAACAAAATAAATGGGCCGGTCCGGCAAAAAAATTTAACGGGCCATACGGACCGATAAATAATTTAGCGGGCCTACCGGCCCATTATAAAGATTTACGCGAGAACGATAAAATATGAGTTATTTTCAATGAATATGGCTTTAACGAAAATAACATGTAGAAATGTGCTTTACGAGCCGATACTTAGTTTGATAACATCAATGCAGAAATGTAACTTCTACAGTGTAGAGATCGGCATCGGATAGTAGCATTGTGTATGACCCGGGGTTAATATTTTTTAGCAGACTCGTGACAGGACGAGATCAGGCCTGCTTTCTACATATAGACGAGCCAAGCCGAAACTAGACTTAATTGTTCTCAAGAAGTTTAGGACAGACAACATGATTTGTAAAATTATTAATAGCGATAAAGAACTTATGTTATCGTAATCTTTGGATATATACTTCTTAGTGATTCTTAAATTCACTTCTCAACAATGCGAAAGTTTGACATATTTTTGGACTAATTTTTAACTGTAAAAGTATAAAATTGACAAGCCAGACTATTGAAGGGATTTGGAATCGAATAGCGCTTTTACCTGTATAACCTTATTGGGATATAAGATATTCTTGTCAAATGGTTGCACATTTTTCTCCTTTGCCATGCTGTCGCTTCCGGAAATTCTATTCAAAACGCTAACTTTGACAGTATTTCCTTGTATCAAAAAATGGATAAATCCATTCGATTACATAGTTTCCGAAGAAAAACGCTTGCTAATCTAATGATTTTCGAAAAAAAAAAATGAATTCAGAAATGCATCAGAAAGAGCTCCATTGGATTTGAGAATAAATTTGGATTTGGAATCTTTAATAAAATGATATAGAGATATTTCCATAAATCTATTTTTACTATACAGCTTCAAAAGTTACAATGTTTTAACTTTTTTTTTAATTCTAAGCCATATTAATTTTTTATTGAATCTTTATTTGAATGTTGGATATCTAAGAATCTAAGTAATCATTAATGTTGCTAATGTGTATTTCCTGTAAAATATACAGTAAAATCATCCCATAGACACGCATGCTGTATTCTTCAAAAGAATCTTAATTATATGATAAAAATCTAAATTTTTTAGAAATAGTAGAAATTGAGACGGGCCGGGACGGGCCTGTTTTCGCTCATTTGTACGGGCCTGGCCAAACTTTTGGGTTTTATAACAGGCCGGGCCGGGCCAAAAAAAAATTCATACGGGCAGGACCAGAAATTCTTACCCGTGCAGACCTCTAATGCTAAGTCAAGTGCGAGCAAAAAAAAATGTTGTCCAATGATAATTCATTCATCATTGTACGCTACAAATTACAATTAAGTATACTATGTCAGGTGTGAGCAAAAAACCTTGTCCAATGATAAATCATTCATCATTGTACGCTACAAATTACAATTCAGTATGCTATGTCAGGTGTGAGCAAAAAACCTTGTCCAATGATAAATCATTCATCATTGTACACCATATGTTAGTTGAACTCCGTATGCTATGTCAGCTGAGAGCAAATAAAGCTGATGAAAAGCGATGTTGATGACAAAAATTATACAATAAATCTTCCATCTAACGTCAGTTGAACACTTTGATCTGAAGAAAATCTGTCAAACAGAAATCAACTTAAATTCATGAAATTTGTATATTTAAATACACATAAAATAATATATTGGAAAAAAATATTTTAGTTCAAGCAGTATATTTTAAAGCATTGTAAATATGAAAGAAATGTAATTCGAAAAATATCTTAAATTAAAACACATAATAAAGAGAGGTAAACAAAAACTGAGGCGCAGCATATAACTTTTCTCTTTTTTCCCTCAGCATTTAATATACTAATTTTTAAAAAGTCTATAACATTTCTTTGTACAGTTTTCTTATTAAAGGTGTTCATTTAAATTTTCGCATATCCGAATATTTCATCTGTAAAATTTTCGTGAAACTGGAATCCCTTCTTATTGTATCGAAGGGTTCTACCCACTGTCAGTAACAGAGTGTCTATGTGAGAAATGATCGATAGCAAATGTTTTTTTTTTCTTTTAGTGTGAAAAAATATCTATTTTGTTTAGCACCAATTAAAATGGGAATGACTAAATAAATAAATAATTTAATTTTCATATCATACGCGGAAATGAATTCATACATTTATCGCAACAACAATTTCTCCGTTTGATTGCTGTACACGCACGAAAATGGAATAAATTTCTACTAACAATGTATATTTGTTAAAAATACAAAACTTTGCTCATTGGGGCACAAAAGCAAGAACTTTAATAAGAACTTGTAGAATTAACAGTAAAATAAAAGATAAAATCAACGTTTCGAGCCGTTTTCAGGAAAATATGATGATGAAATGATAAAAATTTTGCTTCCTGATCGAGAGATAATATGTCTAATAAAATAAAATCAAAATGAATCAAAAATTGAATATGTTTCCCTCTATGCGTGAGAAAAAATTTAAATACTGCAAACATATATAAATTTAAGAATTTATAGTGTTATGCCACATAAAATTTTAAATTTGTATCTGTTTGCAGTATTTCACCTTCATATTTTCCTGATGACGGCTCGAAACGTTGATTTTATATTTTATTTTACTGTAAATGTACATGTTCTTATTAAAGTTCTTGTTTTTGTGCACCAAATGAGAAAAGTTTTGCATTTTTATTAAATACATTCTTAGTAGTAGTTTTATTTTATGGTATAATTGTCCAGTATATGTTTAGGAATAAATGTCGTTATACATAGTATATTTTTCGTAATATGGAGATTAATTTACATGTTAATAATTTCCAAGATCAAAGTTCGTCAAAAAAATTCGTTATGGAGAAAACGTCGTTAAATAAGGACTTCGTTAAAGAGAGATTCCTTTCTATATATGCTGGAAAATTTATTTAAATTAGATACACTTTATCTTCGCCAGATGATTTCAAACTAGAAATCACTAACCTAACACATATCATAAGAAATAATACATGGCATACAAATTCATGCAAATGTATACCTCCTCAAACTTTCCAACGTATTTTCAAACAAACTAATTTACATTTTTTAACACATGATTGATTCCCCTATTCAACTCATTCCATTGAGAAAGTGACATGCCATTCTTAAAAATAATTCTCTATGAATGAAATTTCCATCTTTGGTCACATTTTAAATCGTTTTTTAAGGAAATATTTTATTGGAATTCTTTACTCAATGAGGTTCATTTTTCTTGCTTAGTGTCTTCATTCAGGATTAGATGAGCATGGATTTTTTTCGCATACCCTTACATTATGTTTATCTAACTGTAATTACATACTAGAAGCGAAATGTATGTAAAATTAATTAATTCGATGTTATGCATAACTTTTTACACAGCATAATTAATACTTCAGTCTGACTAAATATGAACACATGCATTCTGGATTTATCTTAGTTTAGTGTTGAACGCTTTAAACATATTATGATTTCACATTTTTATTTTCTTTTATCTTGAATAGAAGAAATTATTGTAATCGAATTTTTTTTCGATTTCGCCGAATTTAGACGTTTTAGGGATCAGTGATTACAAAAACATATTTTTACAAAATGTCTGTCTGTCCGTGCGTCAGTGTGTGTGTCCGTATGCCGCTGTTCTACCATCAAAAAGTGTATGAAGATATGCATAGAAATGAACCAAATTTTTATTTTTATTTTACCTTTAATAGAAGAAAGTATTAAAATCAAAATTTTTTTCGAATTCCGGTTTTCAACGGATTTAGAAGTTTTAGAGATCAGAGATTCCAAAATACATGTTTTTACAATATATCTGTTTGTCCACATGTCCGTGTGTCTGTGTGTCCGCATGTCGTCATTCTACCATCAAAACGTGTATTAAGATATGCATACAATTAAACCAAAATTTTTATGAATGTTTTTGACTGCGGCAAACAGGTTCCTCCTTCAATTTCGAAATACTCCGCTTGAAGAGGGTGCTGTAATAGTAATTTTTGTGCCCATTTTCAATATTGTATCGACTAAAAGTGTATGAAGTTATACCTCGAATTGAACCAAATTTTTTGATTTAGTGTTTGGCTATGGCTAGTTGGTCCTCCCTGAATAAAAAAAAAAAATCCGTCGGAAGGGGGCGCTGCAATAGTGATTTTTGCGCAATTTTCAATATTGTACCGACTAAAAATGCACTGTTCAAAAAATTCTGAAATTTACGAATATTGTTTTCCTGAATTTCACAGAAAAAGTCCCTTTTCACAACAAAAGGGTATTTTCCGTTAAAAATCAGAAAATTCCAACATATTTCCTGAAAATAACGAAACGGATGGAAATAGAAACAAAAAACGAAGACGCTCCGTTTTGTGGGGGGGCGGGGGCTCCGTGGTCAAGTGGTCAAGGCACATCACCGCTGATCGCCTGCGAGTGAAGAGTGGGTTCGGGTCCCATTGGCGCCATGGAATAATGAAAACATAAAAAATCCTTTTTAGATTACATTTTTTCTGTTTATTTTTCTCTTATTTCTTATTAAAAAATCTTTTAATTTATTAGCCAAATAAATAAATAAATAAATAAATAAATAAATAGTGTACGACAATTTCAAAAAATTGTCTATACTTTTTTTTTTTTTTTTTGTAAAAAAATTGTTAATAAAAACTTTTTTTCATTCATTCATTCATTCAAAAAAAAATGATTTTTTTTTAAATTTAAACTGCTTAAAAAATTAAAATTGATTTTAAAAAATGATAAATATTATGCATTAGGCTAAAATAAAATAAAACATACCGTTTACTAATATTCTAAGGAATATATTTGAAAGGAAATCTTTAAAAAGCAGAACTGATTTTCCCACTAACTCATAAAATATATACTTTGTACAAGCCGCCAGCAGCAGCTTTCGCTCAATCCGTAAGGATTCGTTCCGCTATCAAAAGGTCTTGAGTTAGATCCTCAGGACGGCTTGAAGTAAATTATAAAAAATAAATAAATAAAGTAAAATAATATACCAGCTTAGAATCACTCGGAAATTTTGAATTTTTTGACGATTAATCGATTTATTAATTTTAAAAAATATATTAAATTATTATCATTAAAAATCAAACCTTTGTAATGAAAAATTACTGCTTCTTCAAACAGAGTTTTCCTTTCTTTTATTTCCCAAAACGCAAAATCTACTAACGAAACGGTAAAAGTTCGGCTACTTTGCTGCCAGTAGTTTCACCCTGAATTCACAGATTTATTTTAACAGTGTGTATGAAGTTATGCATCGAATTGAATGAAATTTTGTGTGTGCTTGGATATGGTCAACAGACCCTTCCTGAATTTGAAAATAATCCCTTTTTTTAGTCGGTTACCTATTTTTATGAAAACACAAAATTACTATTAAAGTCACTAAATTTTTATAAATTATATAATTCAAAATTGTGGAATACCACAGCATTTGACATTCCTATTCTTTTTCATGTGCGTATGCATACATAATCATGGTTTCAGAAATCATATGTGAAGTATATTTGAAATGAAGCTCGTGTTTGCGTTACGCATTGAGGGAATGGAAAATTTCAAGAAAGGGGCACGTGAAACAAAAAAGGTTGGGAAGCGCTGACATAGGTGGTAATTTAAGCAAATGTCATGCATTTGTTCATGTAACAGATTTCATTAATATTTCCATCAGATTTGCCTGATGAAGGAGAGAAATGTGAGAATCCTTTTAGTGATATATATATATATATATATATATATATATATATAATACTAAGCTTCTCTATTTTAATAAGGTTGAATGTAAGTTTCATAAAAATAATTACAAGCTGGGGATTAACAATTATTTCTATGTAAAAAATTGTTTAAAAATGAAATATTACATTTAGAATAATGGCTATCATGCTGTATTCACCAGAAAATAGAGGCCACCTTTTTTCTTTTTTCTTTTTTTTTTTTTTTTTTTTTTAATGCTGATTTTATATTTCTATACTTGGATTTATTCATTTATTTTTGTTTTGTTTTTTTAAATGTATAATCTCTGAAACATTTTTTATTGTAATTTCGGACTATATATTTATAAAATAAATATTTGCTTTATTGAATTGTTTTAAAATTTATATATTTACAGTTTGCTAATGAATTATCTCACTCCCATCCCCTATTTTTTATTTCATTTTATTTTATTTTATTACAAATAATGCTTGGAGTGTTGATTTTCAGTTTAAAAATTTGTTGTTGTTTATGTTTAATTTCTGAATAACTAAAATAATTAATATAAAGTGGACATAAGTAACCAACAAAGAAACAAGATGGTAGACTCCGAACGAATACTACATCTGTTCCAGAACATTTCTTTGTTTGTATTTATGTCGGCCAATTATCTACACTATGGGATATAGGCCCTATGGGAGGGGATGCCCTCCGTGGGGGTCTTTTTAAGAGAACCTAACCCGTATTTACGCAAAGTTCGAAGAAAACCACGGAAAACTCCGAACAGTTAGGTCGACGGTCGCGATTGAGTTCGAACCCAGCACCTACCGTCTACCAGTTTGGAGGTCAGAACCTCGCGGCCACTGGTAGGGTTGTTCCAGAACAACTTTAAATGTTATGAGATTTTATGTTTATACAGGGTGTTTCTAAATTCATGGTCCAAACTTTAAGGGGTGATAGTACACATCAAGACAAACAATATTTAAACAGGAAACCAAGGGTCCCAAAGTCTTCCGAAGGAGATAGGCACCATTAAAATTTAGGGTCCAAAAATTCAAATGATTATGAAAAACAGAAAAATTGGCCGATTCGTTTGCGGTTTTCACTAAAATTATTCTTTATGTCAGTATTGTCTTGAAAATAAATTATAAAGATAAATTTCAAAAAATGACGATAGAGGGCTCTTTAGACTTTAGAGTAACGAACAACTATTTTTTACCGTTATTTTTTGCATCTCATTACATGTTTCCGGTAGCTTAGACTTAAACTTAAATTTT
Organism: Maratus speculifer; assembly: GCA_964019185.1. Taxonomy (NCBI): domain Eukaryota; kingdom Metazoa; phylum Arthropoda; class Arachnida; order Araneae; family Salticidae; genus Maratus; species Maratus speculifer. The sequence continues at coordinate 374,138,853 of OZ025292.1, forward strand.
GAGCTCAAAATCTGAATAGTTGAAAGCAGTTAAGTAGCACAAACTTAACTGTGTTCAGAGGGTTTTAAATTCAAATGATTATAAAAAACGGAAAAATTTGTCGATTGATTTGCGGTTTTCACTAAAACTATTCTTTATGTCGGTATTTTATTGAAAATGAATTAGTAACTTTGGAGTAACGTACAACTATATTTTACCATTATTTTTCGCATCTCATAAAATTTTCTTAGAAGCTTAGACATAAACTTAAATTTTGAGATGAAAATCTGAATCGTTGGGAGTGGTTAAGTAGAGCAAACTGAACTGTGTTCAATGGGGGTGGGGAGGTTCAAATTTCAAATTATTTTAAAAAACGGAAAAATTGGTCGATTCGTCTGCCGTTTTCGCTAAAACTATTCTTTATGTAAGTATTTCCTTGAAAATAAATTTTAAAGATAAATTAAAAAAATTCCGTTAGAGGGCACCTTAAACTTTAGAGTAACCAACAACTATTTTTAAGCGTTATTTTTTGTATCTAATTAAATCCTTGCAAATGCTTGGATTTAAATTTTGAGCTCAAATTCTAAATCGATGGAGGGGTTAAGAAGCGGAAACTGAACAGTGTTCAGGAGTTAAAATGTTACCCTCCCCACCCCTCGAACACATTTCAAATTTCCGCACTTAATTACTCAAAACGATGCAGATTTTGAGCTCAAAATTTAAGTTTGAACTTTTACAAGCATTTATTTAGATACAAAAAATAACGGTTCAAAATAGTTGTTGGTTACTCCAAAGTTTAAGGCGCCCTCTAACGGTATTTTTAGAAATTAATCTTTAAAATTTATTTTCAAGGAAATATTGACATAAAGAATAGTTTAAGAGAAAACGGCAAACGAATCGAACAATGTTTCCGTTTTTTATAGTCATTTGAAATTTGAACCTCCCCACACCCATTGAACACAGTTCAGTTTGCGCTACTTAACCACTCCCAACGATTCAGATTTTCATCTCGAAATTTAAGTTTATGCCTAAGCTTCTAAAAAAATTTTATGAGATGCAAAAAATAATAATAAAATATAGTTGTACGTTACTCCAAAGTCTAAAGCGCCCTCTATCGGCATTTTTTGAAATTTATCTTTATAATTCATTTTCAACAAAATACCGACATAAAGAATAGTTTTAGTGAAAACCGCAAATCAAACGACCAATTTTTCCGTTTTTTTAATGATTTGAAATTTAAACCTCTGAACACAGTTATGTTTGTGCTACTTAACTGCTTCCAACTATTCAGATTTTGAGCTCAAAATTTAAGTTTAAGTCTAAGCTTACGAAACCTTTAATGAGATGCAAAAAATAACGGTAAAAAATAGTTGTTCGTTACTCTAAAGTCTAAAGCGCCCTCTATCGTCTTTTTTTGAAATTTATCTTTATAATTTATTTTCAAGACAATACTGACATAAAGAATAATTTTAGTGAAAACCGCAAACGAATCGACCAATTTTTCTATTTTTCATAATCATTTGAATTTTTGGACCCTAAACTTTAATGGTGCCTATCTCCTTCGGAAGACTTTGGGACCCTTGGTTTCCTATTTAAATATTGTTTGTCTTGATGTGTACTATCACCCCTTAAAGTTTGGACCATGAATTTAGAAACACCCTGTATATATTGCATGATTTTGATATCGGGCTCGGACAAGCTCGAGCTCTGATGACGCAAAATGTTTTGGACACGGGCGGGTCCTGGCTCCAAAAAGTGAACCCGAACTCATCCCTAATATACATCCATTTATACTCAGATATATAGCTTTTTCTTTTGAAAAATATTCAGGACTTTGTTTTGAAAGAGATTCATCCCGAACCCGACCAAAACATAACAAAGCACGACACGAAATACTTAAAATTAACGTTACGTCCAGAAAACCCATTGCTGTTTATATTTTGTTGTAAATAACTCCATAGATGTTGCTGCTACACTGCATTTCTTATGATTTCTGTAATAGGTCTATCTCAAGTACTAATGCAAGGATTTCCATCAAACTTCAGATTTAGTTAATCCTTGACATGAATTGGTTTTGTTTACATTTTTGTGTCAGTCACCTTACAGATAGTGCTGTTATGCTGAATTTACTAAGATTTACATGAATTTAGCGATGGTTATATCTCAAGAACTAATGTACGGAATGTCATATGTTTTAGAATACTCACGATGGGGATAAATTGCCATTTGATTGGGGCACTGTGATAGTAAATTTCGAAATGTTAATACGTATGAGATAGAAGAAAGTTTTGGAATTTCTATATCCGACGAGTTTAGTATTTCAGTTATAATTATTATGTTTTTCAGCATTTGTACAATTTTATACAGCTCAGTACTGTACAGCGTTTGTTATATCATAGCATTCAAGCTTGACCCATATATTGATTTTCTACACGTGGCTCAAATAATCCCAATCAATTTGAATTTCAGCCTCCCAATTTTGTGTATTACTGCATGAAATTTTGTTTTCTTACTTGCACACATAAACTAAAATGCTGGAATCAATTTTAAGAATACTTGGTTATTTTTTAAATTTAACTTTTATCAAGTAATATACATTCGAATTTTGAAAGCATTCAAATAAATCTTGTTGTGGTGCTTTCTTTTGGTTGCATTCAAACGAAACAGCATCCAAATTTCAAATGGAGTCAGTAGACAATACAAAGTTTTGGTGAAGAACTCAATATCAAGCAATACAAAAATAAAATTAATTTCATAAAGTACGACCCTGAACTACATTTTGATAATACTGACTACAATATTTTCAACAATTATTTCGGTATTTTATTTCCTATATTATCAATGTAAATCAGATACTTAACCAATTTTTTGTATATCATTAACATTATTTTCTATGAATATGTGTAGATTCACAATTATGGGTCATATTATAACCAATATATTGAATATTGGTTTTCAGTAACGGGGAAGGTCTGCTTAACGAGCATGCTCAGAATATTTATCTTATTTAATGACTCAAAAGCCTAGGGGTTAAGTGAAAAAATTGAAAAGAAAATTGTACTCACAGTTACAGAATTTCACAGTCGATCACAGTCACAGAACCGTTTTCACAGTTACCGAAATAAGAGTTTAAAGACCACAATGAAACCAGTGGCAGTTTCGTATTTAAATTCGGACAATTATTATTGATGTTCAAATTTAACATCATTTATCTTTGAACTCAATTTACTCCAAATCGCATTTTTTGTCACTTGCACCCCTTGGCTTCTAAAGTCCTTATTTATGTAATAAAGAATCAGCGAAATTTAACGGTTGAATTACTATTGCAAAAAATATTAAAAAATTTCAAATATTTGGAACGAAAAGATGAAATCGTCAAGCGATTTGAAGAGCAGCACTTTTCCTTGTCAAAAAGCAAACGATTTTGAATCATGTGAAAATTGCTTATTAATTGATTTTTACAATACGTTTAAATAACATTTAATGAATTTAAATTCAAATAATGAGAGTGTTTTATATATATAATTTTTGGAATTAAATATTTATCTTGCTTGTCGCTGCAGTTACTTAATTTCATCACTTAAAAAATATTTTCATACATAAAAAATATTTTCATATTGAAATATATATTTTCATATTATTTAAGTGTATTTCAAAATAAAAGACAGATGACGAATTATGCAGTTATACATTCAAATATCGAGGAAGATGTTGTTTCCATGGCAACAAAATTGAATTGACAGCATTCAATTGGACTTAAAAAGAATTTTAACTAATTTAAATTTTGTTTTTAATCATAAAATTTCATAGTGAAACTCCATTATAAATGCATATATATATATATATATAGATAGATAGATAGATAGATAGATAGATAGATAGATGCGACAAAACTATAGTTAAAACAAACTAAAACTGAAAAAACTAAAGTTATTTAAATTAAATATATTCAAAAAAGCTTAATGTCAAACATTTTTACCTAAAAAAGAATTTGGCATAAAGAAGTTTTTTTTTTTTTTTTTTTTTTTTTTTTTGAAAATTTACTCCATTGCTAAATAATGCAATTGTCATTTTTTTAATTTTACTGGGGCTCTATCGAGGTTCTGCCAATTTTTTTTCCTTGTATAAACATATCTATTCTCATGAGAAAAAGATTCTATATATATATTTTTTTTCAGATTTTTTGCAATATGCCTATATGGAGACATTCCTTGTAAGTACGCCTATGAATTTCTTGCGAAAGAACAAACAAAACATGCAAATGTATATCAGGGATGTAAATCACTACATTATGTCCTCAAAATATTGAAAAATTCCGAATTTCATTTGACGGTAAATATAGAGCTCATATTTAATTTAATTTTTTATACATAGGCTGAAAAAGAATCTGTATCTGTATTTATGGGCGTTAGATAGTATCTTCATTTTGCATCCACAATTTTTTTACCCTTTTAAAAAAAACTTATGCATTTTCATTATTTTTACTCAACACTTCCATATCTTGTAGAAAAAAAAGCACATTGCTCGCAGACAATATCAAAGTTAGTTTCGATTGATTCGGTTAAATATATTAATCTCTCTCGACAAGTAAAGAGAGATGCGTTTACTGTCAAACTTTGCTTCTCCTCGTATAAAAAGCGAAAGAAGTCGGAAATCTTTTTAAGATATGAAAATATCCCAAGAATATGATGAAATCGAAATCAAATATCGATGACGAAAAACTCCATAAAAAATAAATTTCGCCAAGATAAGGAAATGTGACTCCAGCACTTAAGTATACAGATTTAAAAAGCCCAAAAATTCCATGTTGATATTAACTTTTTTCTTCCTTCCAAAACGATCATTTATTCATAATTTAGTCTCTGAAAACTTTGCCAAAAGACATAAGGAAGGTATTAAAGCTAATACGAATAACCTAGTGTAATGTTTATGAGGCTTTAAAAAAGCGAAAATTACTTTTAAAATGCATATATTTGAATAAAAATAGAAAAAAAAAACTCGTTTGAGAAAATATTTTCGTCTAGAAATTTTATAAGGTGTAAACCCATAACTTTGTTTATTTAAAAAACAGGAAGAAAAAACAACGTAATTAAGTACGAAATGCAAATCCTATGCATTCTTATGTTAGTTTTATGAACTTGCAAATGAGATGGAGAAAGATAATGATGAAAAGAGTGTGTAACTTTCATAAAAGGAAATATGTTATATATATATATATATATATATACATATGTAGTGTGTTTCACAAAGGACCCCTAATTTTAAAAACCTATAACTCGGAAACGGTGATAGATAGAAACATGAAACCAGTGGTATGTTTATTTAAAAAATCGTAAGAGTCTTATGCATAAATTAGAAAATTTAGTTAAAAATAGCGCTCATAAATGGCGCTGAGATCAATAAGTGCTCTGTTGAGGCTGTTATTGACGTCACTTAGCACTGATGCGCATTAAAGAATTTTATATGGAGTGGGTCTTGTTCGAAAATGCACTTTTGCTTTTAGGACCCGATTTTAAATTCAATCGATATAATTTTGATTTTAATGCCGTCAGCACAAAAAGAGACAAAAATAGTGTTTACATAGGAATGACTCCTTTATAATTGAAAATACTTTTTTTGTCTATTATTGTGCTGACGCCAACAAAATCAAAATGATACGGATTGAATTCAAAATCGGGCCGTAAAAGCAAAATTGCATTTTGGAACAAGACCCACTCCGCATAAAACTATTTAATTCGCATCAGTGCTAAGTGATGTCAATAGACCCCTTGCATTGACGTCACAGCAACGGCTGATACTGTAATCTGGTGCACATCTGGAGCCCAAACAAAACATCATAACTCCCCATTTGCCGTTTAAAGCACGTGTAGTCTTTCTGTTTAATTTTGATTTTTCTTATTCTCGCATTATTTTTCTAAATACTTAAGAAATGAAGCGCAAATTACTATGTTTACAAATGTGAAACACCACATTTGCCTTATGTTTGGGCGCCAGATGAAGCGTGTGACGTCACTTGCAAGGGGTCTATATGAGCTTCAATCGAGTGCCTATCTCTCTCAGCGCCATCTATGAGCGCTATTTTTAACTAAATTTTCTGATTTATGTATAAGATTCTTACGATTTTTTTAATAAATATACCACTGGTTTCCTGTTTCTCTCTATCACCGTTTCCGAGTTATAGATTTTTAAAGTTAGGGGTCCTTTGTGAAACACCCTGTATGTACGTATAAACATACGCATTTTCATGAGAAAATAATTCAATGTATTTTTTTTTTCAGATATTTTGGAGTATGCCCGTAAGGAGACGTTCCTTGTAAATATGCATTTGCAATTTCTGCGAAAGAACAAACAAAACATACAGATATATATAAGCAATGTAAATCACTACATTATGTCCTCAAAATATTGAAAAATTCCGGATTTCATTTGACGGTAAATATAGAGCTCATATTTCATATAATTTTTTATACACAGGCTATAAAATAAACTATATCTATATTTATGGGCGTTAGATAGAAACTTCATTTTACATCCCCAATTCTTTTACCCTTTAAAAAAACTTTATGCATTTTTACTATTTTTACTCAACACTTCCATATCTTGTAGAAAAAAGCACATTGCTCGCAGCCAATATCAAAGTTAGTTTCGAATGATTCGGTTGAATATATTAATCTCTCTGGGCAAGCAAGTAGCGATGCGTTTGCTATCAAACTTTGCTTTTCCTCGTAAAAAAAAGCGAAAGAAGTCGGAAATCTTTTTAAGATATGAAAATATCGCAAGAATATGATGATGAAATTGAAATCAAATATCGGTGACAAAAAACTCCATAAAAAAATAAATTTCTCCCAGATAAGGAAATGTGACTACAGCACTTAAGTATGCAGATTTAAAAAGCCAAAAAATTCCATGTTGATATTAACTTTTTTCTTTCTTACAAAACGATCATTTATTCATAATTTAGTCTCTGAAAACTTTGCCAAAAGACATAAGGAAGGTATTACTGCTAATAAGAATAAAGTACTGAAATCTTAATGATGTTTAAAAAAAGTAACAATTACTTTAAAAATGCATATATTTGAATAAAAAGAGTAAAAAAAAAAAAACATTTGAGAAAGTATTTCCGTCAAAAATTTCATAATGTGTAAACCTTAAACATTGTTTATTTAAAAAAGAGAAAAAAAAACATAATTAAGTATGGGATGCAAATCCTATGCATTCTTATGTTAGTTTTATGAACTAGCAAACGAGATGGAGAACGATAAAGATGAAAAAAGTGTGTAACTTTCATAAAAATGTTATACACACATATATATATACATATGCATTTTCATAAGAAAGGCATTCACTGTTTTTTTTTTTTTTTAGTATGCCCGTATGGAGACGTTCTTTGTAAGTACGCATATGAATTTCCTGCAAAAGAACAAACAAAACATACAAATGTCAGGGTATTAAATAACTATATTATGTCCTCAAAATATTGAAAAATTCCGAATTTTATTTGACGGTATATATAGAGCTCATATTTAATTTAATTTTTTATACAGGGGCTGAAAAAGAAACTATATTTATATTTATGTGCGTCAGATAGTATCTTCATTTTACATCCCCAGTTTTTTTTACCCTTTAAAAAAAAATCTTTATGCATTTTTACTATTTTTACTCAACACTTCCATATCTTGTAGAAAAAAAGCACATTGCTCGCAGCCAATATCAAAGTTAGTTTCGAATGATTCGGTTGAATATATTAATCTCTCTGAGCAAGCAAACAGCGATGCGTGTGCTATCAAACTTTGCTTTTCCTCGTAAAAAAAGCAAAAGAAGTCGGAAATCTTTTTAAGATATGAAAATATCACAAGAACATGATGAAATCGAAATCAAATATCGGTGACAAAAAACTCCATAAAAAATAAATTTCCTTCAGATAAGGACATGTGACTCCAGCATTTAAGTATGCAGATTTAAAAAGCCGAAAAATTCCATGTTAATATTAACTTTTTTCCTACTTACAAAACTATCATTTATTCATAATTTACTCACTGAAAACTTTGCCAAAAGACAAAGTTAAGGTATTACTGCTAATAAGAATAACGTAGTGAAATGTTTATGAGGCTTAAAAAAAGCAAAAATTACTTTTAAAATGCATATATTTGAATAAAAAGAGTAAAAGAAAACTCGTTTGAGAAAGAAATTTCCGTTAAGAAATTTTATAAGTTTTAAACGTTAAACTTTATTTATTTAAAAAACAGGAAGAAAAAACTATGTAATTAAGTACGAGATGCAAATCCTATGCATTCTTATGTTAGCTTTATAAACTTGCAAACAGGATGGAGGAAGATAAAGATAAATAAAGGGTGTAATATTCATAAAAAGAAATATGTTTAAATGACTCAATAAAAACAATCATGCATTATGAATAAATAATAAAACTTTTTTTTCAGTTTGAAGAGTAAATCTCAACCCAGAATTATTCCCACATATATTTTATCATTTGTGCGCTATTTGTAAATAATGAATGAAATCAAACATTTTCATTTGTGAATTCACAAAGGTATCATTGACATTGTATGTCATTGACGCACAGAATCTCTTTTTAAAATATTTTGGGTATTTTACAAGATTAGAAAAGGCTCACAATTGTAGAGGGCGGTACTTATATATTTGCAGGCGGCAGTAATCAATTGGAAATTATTATTTACAGTACCACAAGGTGTCAATGATCTCATGGGCCAAATTGTAAAGAAGGTAAAGTACGCGTAAAGAAAACATTTTATTACAGCAATGAGGGGTCAGAAATGAAAATTATTGGGAAAAAATGCAGTAGAAATGAAAACAAGAGGTTTTTTTCGAATAACAGTTACGGTAATTGCTCATATATACTACCTCCAACATATCGTTACAAGCTTGACAGCCGCTAGTAAGTAACTGCCGTAACGTTTCAAAGATTCCGGGTGTTTTAGACTAACTAAAGAAGGAACGGAAAGTCTTGCAACGACGTCGTCATCAGAGTCAATCGGTGTATCGTAAATAGACACTTTGAATTTTCGAAAGGGGTTCCATGTCTGCAACAATTCACAATGCATTTTGTATAATCCCCTATGATGGATAGGTTAAATAAACATAAATTACTATATTTTTTTATCAAAATAAAGAATCCTCAAATAGTTGTAAATTTCCAAATGAGTGAAAAAATTTCGGTCCAGAATTTGAATCACGGATGCCTTGTCTAAAACCGCCAATATCGTATCAATTGAGCCATCCCAGCCAAAATTAGTCCCATGACTAATTTACCCAACTAACCTTTAAAGATCACAGCATATGATATAATATACGAATCAGAATAAATTTATGGTTATTTTTGCAATAGCAGTAAACGCTGCATGTTTAGTTATAGTAGGTTAATTTTTAACACAATTATTCAATTGGTAAATATATCATAACAGTTGTAAATTTCCAAGTGATTGTTATAAGTTAGTTGGGTGAATTAGCTCTCCAGATTGGTCCTTGATGACTCAAATCGTAGAGCATTGGCGACTTCGGCCAAGGCATCTCTGGTTCGAATCATATCCTGGACTTTTTTCATTTACTTTATTATTATCATTTATTACATCATTATTATCATTTATTTATTAAATGAATAACTGTGTGAAAAATTAAGTTAAATGTGCGCTTTGATTGTAAGAGTTAGTTTTATTAGTAGATGAACTTATAAAGCTATGCTTTCATGCTAAACATCATTGCATACAAAAACGAGGATATCCTAGAAGTTGGTAATTATTTTTTCCTTTTATAATATCCAACTGTTATCTAAATAGGAGCGCTAAGCAGTTTATCTCTTGTTGACTTTGTAAGGCTAATGATTTTTTTTTTTTTTTTTTTTTTTTTTTACTGTACTTATACACCACGCAGCCACATAGCTGTGGCCGTTCCGCACATAGTGCACAGGAGATTAGTTCGTAATTTCATTAGGTTATACTTTCAACATTTAGACATGGAAACATATATCAAATTTAAGTATCGATGTTGACGTTTCCAAGAACAGTTGCTTTCAGTGTACCTTATGAGACATCAACTTGTTTTTTTTTTTGCATTTTTCTCGAAAGCTAAAGATGGTAATGTATATATATATATGTATGTATATATATGTGTGTGTGTATATATATACACTGGTGTGCAAAATTTAAGGACGAAGGGATTTTCAAGCGATAATTTTCACGCGAATATTCAACAAGAAGTAATATAATCCGAATAATTACTATCCCTGCATAACAGGTAGTCCATATAACATCTCATTCAGGTCACACATGGTCACAAGTGTCACAGTCACTACGGCGAAACAAAAAATAGGCAATTCCATGCATCTCTTTTATGAGTCTCAAATGACTACTATATGTGACTCCACTGTCAGGTCACTGCGACTGCTGCTTTGTGACGAGTCACCAGTTGACTTTAGAGTGTGGTTTTATTGAGACTCTCATGTGACTGTCATTTGGAGGCTCAATTTCAAAGTCATTGTGAATGTTGCATTATTATATATAACCAAATAATGACACATTGAAGTCACATTGTGAATTTCTGTCACAAGACTTTGTCAAATGGTAACAGAAACCCTACTGTGAAGTAACCACTGTGAAAAGTGCTGAAAACTCACCATGTGACTTTAATGGGACATTGTTTGATGATTTATCATAATGCAACATACAAAATGACTTTGAAATTGAGCCTCCAAATGACAGTCACAAGAGAGTCTCAATAAAACGACACTGTAAAGTCACCTGGTGACTCGTCACAAAGCAGCAGTCGAAGTGACCTGACAGTGAAGTCACATATAGTAGTCATTTGAGACTTATAAAAGAGACATATAAAATTTCCTATTTTTTGTTTCACCGTAGTGACTGTGACTTTTGTGACCATGTGTGACCTGAATGAGAGGTTATATGGACTAGCTGTTATACAGGGATAGTAGTTATTCAAATTATATTACTTAGTTTTGAATATTCGCGTGAAAATTATCGCTTGAAAATCCCTTGAAAATTGGCATTTTGGGACTCCGTCCTTAAATTTTGCACACCAGTGTATATGTGTGTGTGTATATATATTTTGAACAATTTTTGCGTAATCAGTAAAAGAAATTTTGTTCTCATCTGGTTAGCCTTTTTTGATTGAACTAACACAGAAAATTAACAGCAGATATTCTAAAAAAATTTAACCAATTTCGCGCAAGGAAAAATAATTAGGTAGTTATTTTTGCATCCCGCTCAGATTTATAAATGAGATTTTTCAAATTTAAGTGCGAACTATATTTCTCCTTTTGTGCAGACATAAAATCCTCATTAATTGAAACGTGAAAATTTAGCTAAAACGTAGCAAGCAACTAAAGAGTCATTGAATCAGGAGTTTGAAAATATGATCCATGTAAATTGTTTCCTCGTTGAAAGTTTTTTCTTTTTTTTTCTTTTTTTTTTTAAGATTTTTTAACTACTTTGAAAATAGTTGTTATTTTCGGTCGAGAATAAAGATATCCTGAGACATATCTCAATCCTTGTGATGCTCGCATTTTATTCGTTTTCTGGTTGGTCAAAGAATATTAATGTTTAAACCATAGCTTACATTATTTATGACACTGTTATTACGTAAGTCACGTTTTGATCATCATAGAAATTATGATTTTACTGATTTTTATTGACTCAATGGGAAACATTCAAACATTTTACTTTGGTCAAGGAATGTTCACATTTTATTTTATTTTACTTTTATAGAATTTTTTTCAGACAGAATGTAATCGAATAATTGAACTAATTTAACTTACTGAAGAACGATTTGCATAAGATTATTATTATTATTATTTCTTTCTTTCTTTCTTTTTATACAAGAATTAGTACACTGTTAAAGATACAGTGAAAACTTTTCTCTGATTTTAAAGAATACCAATTTTCTGACATTTTAGAACGCCTCATAAACACCTATGGAGCGTTCTGATTGGTCAGAAAATAGATAGCCTTTAAAAATAGAGGAATGTTTTCACGATATACATATTTTTTTTTCTCTTAACAATTTAGATTCTTTTCATTGTCAAAAGTTTAAACTCTTAATTAATGTTTAGATTAGCTAACAAGGATAATTTTTCAAATGATCATTGTAATTTGTTAATTTACAATTTTTTTAATTAAGATTTTTTTAAATCTCTGATATCATCTAAAATACTATTGAAATTACTTAAACACTCAGCTCTGTATTAGTTTCTAATTATATTATGATTTTATTATTATTAAATGATAAGTGGGCTATAACTACGTTCAACATCAATTGTTACACTTTCAAGACTATCTGACACACAATTGCGGCTTTCATTGGTTTTCATAATCAGTTGATCAATTTCGTGACATTTTCATAATTTTGGTGCATTCCTACCAAAGAAAACTCATACAAATCAATTTTCTTTTTTTAATTGGAGTTTTTAAAAAACATTATGGAAACTCCAAGATAATACATTCTAGTGATATTATAAATAAATTTAAAATTTCTATATTACATATCATATAACTTAAAAAAATATCTTACCAAATTCTTTCGAGCAATAGTTGGTTACAAAGTACGAAAATTGGCACATACCTGTAAAAAACAGAAATATTAGTTATATGCTCATTAAATAGCAACGACACTTATATTTTGAACAATTAATGGAAAGATGCACTTGCAAACATTTGAAAGCTACTTAATTTCTAAAGTTAAAAACAGCCGTTCGCTAATGTTAAACTTATGGGTAGATTGCTTTCGAATTCTTTGTTTAAATTTATATATTTTTAAACTATTTATTTCACACAAGTTATTTAGGTTCATTTTTTAATAATATCATTTTGTACTGTTGTTCTATTTCGGTTACAGAATTTTTTTTTCATAAAGGTACTTTCACTTTCGAAACCGGTTATCAAAATTAAAAATATCTTTATTAACTAGTCGTTGGGGGCCACCGTAATACTTACCCATTAGGGTGGAGTGAAAAATCGAAAGTTGGAATTTTGATTTTGGATAGCAGCCAAAAGTTGCCTTTTTGTACCTCTAATACACGTGCAAAATTTCATTAATTTTGAAAAACTTCTTGAGTCCCCTACCAGGCCATTTATATTTTCATTGATTTATACGATAGATTCTGACCATAAATTGTACATTAACAGGATTTTTTGGTAATCTCGTTTGATATTTTTATATTTAAAATGTTTAGTGTAATTCCTTTCATCGTTTTCAAACTTTAAGTCTTTATTTTTAAATATTTGAAACGCTTTATTGAGTTTTAAAAATTGTATATTATCGTTTTTACAGTCAAAATGAGTATGTGTGTAAGCAAATCGAAGTTTACCCATTACTAGAAGTTGGTGATTCTTCAAAACTAAATAAAGCTGTTTTGCCAACAATAGCAGAATGCTATAAAATATTATTATTATACAAAACAATAAATAAAAACACATCAGTAATTGTAAAGTTTCGTCAAAACCAGAGGTAAAAAAAATCCTGAGAGAAAACATCGAAGGCATCAATTATTGTAGTTTCCCAAAGACGAATTGATCAAATGATAGATAACAATTTTTCTGAATATCAGAAGCTTATTCAATTCCCCAAAATCAAAGGAAATTATGGAAAATTGGAGGTATATGGAAGAACTATAAGTTACAAATATAATCTCTGATTTTAAGAGTCAAATTAATTGTATTTGGGATACATTACACCATCTTTTGGACCAGAAAAGATCATTGCAGGAAGTATCAAAATATTGCACTGAAAAACATTTAAACTTTGATAAATTTATGGCAATAGGCTGTGACGGAATAATTGCAAAAAGTAAGATAAAAAATCATGCTAATAGATTTTTGAAACTAAGACTTAATCGTCCGCTTTAGTGGTTAATAGTTCTCTGCAAACGAATTGCCACTAAGTAATTGAACTTGATAAACAAAATAAAGGCTCACGAGCTTTTCCTGCTCTAATTGGAAAGTCGTTGAATCAATGTGAACAATAGACATTAGACAGTTATGGAAATTAAAAAATATCTGCTCTTATCACACAGAAATGAACTCTGGAGAGTTAAGTGTAGACCAAAATTATCTTTGACATGTGTCAAACATTTGCATCTGGTTAATTCTCCTCAAATCTGGTAAATCGTAATCCAGCAAGAATGTCACACTCTATATGATTGACAACTGCCAATTGATTACTTGGTTTGCAGTTTGGAAGTCAGAATTCACCCCAAAATCTGAAGATTATGGCTGAATTTGTAATGAAAGTACATTTGTCTGTTGTTTCATTTCAAGAAAGATTCTTCTTGCGACAATAGAGCTCAAAATGTTTTTTATAAACAATTAAGTTGTTTTGTTATTTGAGGGAATATTTAAAGAAAATTCTCAATCCCGTTATTAAAAAAAAACGTAAACTTCTGTTATTGAGATGAAAATTTACAGGAACGATAACTGATAAAAAAAAAATCATGTTGGAGAATTTGGATTCCGAAGAATATTGAAGATGAAGGATATTATATGTTCTACAATAAGACAGTTTCATATTCCAATATTGAAATTCAGTGTTACAAACTATATAAACATCATTAACTGGCAAGAATGTGAAATCACCCCTCATTCTTAAAAGAGCACAATGAGAGAAACTATGGAAATTCTCAGAAAAAAATCGAAAGTCCCATCTTTTCAATTGAAAAATTTCCCTGTTAGATTAAAGTATTCGAAAGATGTGTAAACTTAGTTGTTGAGGCGCCATTAGCGGCTGTAGTAGTAGAAGCAAGAACCGGATATATATGAGCAAAAATCAAATCACAAAAGGCAATACCTAATTTTGATAACAAAGACTAATATAAATTAGAATGAAATGAAAGTTTTAAAATACATCGTACATATTCTTTTCATTTCGTTACTATATATTCAGAAAACTGCATTTCCTTTATATTTAGAGAACTATATTTTATTTACATTCGAAAAATAAAAGTGAAAGCATGCCTAATTGTGTTTTCTCTTCTCTGCGACAATATGATTCATATTTTAGGGTTTTATTCGCAA
This sequence comes from Maratus speculifer, assembly GCA_964019185.1. NCBI lineage: Eukaryota > Metazoa > Arthropoda > Arachnida > Araneae > Salticidae > Maratus > Maratus speculifer. The sequence continues at coordinate 374,153,888 of OZ025292.1, forward strand.
TTCAAAGAGTTAAAACGCAACTATACTTAGATCGTTCACAAGTAATACTTTAAGAAGTCATTTTTGTGGGTTATTTTACTGAAATCGGAAATTTAGCTTTAAAAAAAAAGTTGATTAATTTACACTACATTGTGAAATCTTGCTTTTCACATGAAAAGAGCATAATCTTTAAGAGCTGGTAGAGAACTAAAATGAATTCCAAATGGAAATGAAATTTTAACAATATATTCAGTGTGCCAAAAAGCAACATTTTAAGCCTATCTAAAGAAAAAATTCCGAAAAAAAATTTTTTTTGGTCATTTACCCTACATAGTGAAATTTTGATTTTCACATATAAAGAGCATAATCTTTAAGAGATGGTAGAGAACTAAAATGAATTCCAAATGAAATGAAATTGTAACAATATATTCAGTGTGCCAAAAAGCAACATTTTAGACCTATCCAAAGAAAAAATTCTGAAAAAAAATTTTTTTTGGTCATTTACTCTACATAGTGAAATTTTGATTTTCACGTATAAAGAGCATAATCTTTAAGAGCTGGTAGGGGACTAAAGATGAATTCCAAACGAAATAAAATTTTAACCTTATATTCTGTGTGCCAAAAGGCAACTTTTTAGACCTATCCAAAGAAAAAATTCCGAAAAAAATTTTTTTTGGTCTTTTTCACTCCACCCTATTACCCATCATGGATATGTATATGAAAATAAAACATGTGAAACTATTTATACAATGCATTGCAATTCATAAACAAAATTTAAATAGTGTTAATATACATAGTAATGCTATATTAAAGAACTGTTGATGTACCAATTTCGACAAATTATATAAAACGCCAAACTACTCAAGTAGTACCGAACTGCGTAAAAGAAACATCCTTATAACTCCAAAAATAATAATTCTATTAACTAACAATTAACTGCGTCGGATGAAGCGTCTCATTTCCAATTAAAATGTACTTCTGAATTGAAATTTGGATGAAATACAGGGTCATGAAAAATCGAAGAATGTGGAAAACAAGATTACAAATATCTCGTCAACTAATAATCCGATCGACTTCGTTCTATATGCAAAATGTGTGTTATTTTATTGCCTTTTACGTCCATTCCTTAGAACAAAAAAATTCGAAAATTTTTATATACCTTTCGTCAGAACGAATTTTTCGAGAGTCCGAAAAAAATAGTTCCGTATAATCGAGGTTGCTGATATTAAATAGGGTTCGTCCCATTCTTACATACTAACTACATACAAAATTTCAAGTCTCTATCTCAATTTGTTCGGGAGATAAAGCGTTTACAGACAGACAGACGGACGGCAAAAATTTTTTTCTAAAAATATGTTTTTCGGAATCTCCACTATCTAAAACGTGTAAATCCGTCAAAAAAAAAATTTCGATTTTCAAAACGATTGCAAGACTTACCCTATACTACGTATGATGGATAAGTAAAAAAAAAAAAAAAAAAAAAAAAAAAAAAAAAAAAAAAAAAAAATCTGTAACCAAAATTGAAAAAGTACATAATAGTAATTTAGGTAAATCTGTTGTCTTTACAGTAAAATTTGGCTTTATCCATACACAAATTTAAAAAAAGACAGGCGTTACTTAATCAGGAAAGTGCAATATACAACGAATTAATATGTAAAATAATCTCTTCTAAGTAACCAAAAAGCATTCTTTCTTTTTAAAAAATCACAGAAAACATAACACTTTCGAAACTTAAAAAATCATTTCTAAAAAAGTTTTTTTTTTTTTTTTTTTTTTTTCCTGCTACTGATTTTTGGAAACTTATCCGAGATGTTTTTATGGTGTATTAATCAGTTTTCTCAAACTAGGTTTTATTAGGTGCAATCAATTATCAGTTAACCCTTTCCGTCGCAAACTATATCTGTTTGAGATAAATATCTTACACCAGAATTTATGAACGAATTTTTACTAGAAAATACGAACCTGCTTATTTTCAAGTATGTTTTAAACGGGAAATCTTAATTAAATTTTCTGGGTTCCAGTGAAATAAAAATTAGGTGTCCTTTTTTTGAATGACACCGCTAGTGAAAAGGCTACGGCGGCGCGTCGTCTTTTTGCTATCTAGAAGAGTAGATGGATACTTCCATATTCTAAATCAGAATATTGAAAATGATAGATTTTTTTTCTTCTAATTGGATTATGAATATCTATATTTATTTATTTATTTATTTAATTTGCAAATTTTAGTCATTTTCATGTTTGAGAATGAAGAAAATGTTTTGAAAGTTAAGAAGCACATTTTGATCTTATTATAAGTGGATAACTATAAATGAAAGCCGTAAGTATACTCCGTTGTGCCAGAACACTTTTATTAAAATACACTAGCTGATGTAGAATTTACAAAATACATGTATAATTATGTAAAAAATAATACTTTGAATTCAATTTTATTTTTTTTCATAAAAATATTATTAATAATTATAAATGAATTAGTATTCGACTTTAAATTGGGTAATTTGAAATATTTCAATACATGAAGAAAGTTTTTATATATTTTCTCTTAAAGAAATTGATAAACAAATTAAAAAATATACATGTTTCTTTTTATGTATGTATACTTATATATATATATTGTTTTTTTTTCTTTTTTTCAAAAACCGTTGCATTTTAAGCAATCATATGTATTTTTATTTTATTTTTTTAATCTTTTTTCTATTTTGCCAAAAACTTAAATACTACCTTATTAATGTTTATCTGCAAAACTTTTATGAGTTTTTATGCATTACTTTCAAGTAAAATGGGACTTTGATGGCTTTTAATAATTACGCTAGATCTTAAATTTTATACTTTGAAACAAGAATATAACTGAGAACTTTTAATCGAATTTATTTCACTACACGACAAGTGAGCGTGGTAAGCAATCTTGGATTTTAAAGTGAATGTATACAGCAATAAAGGATTGTCTCTATTGTGCAATACTATTTTCACTAAAATTTCTGTATGATATGCAATAAATAAATATGAGTGTAAACAAGCAATATGCAAATCCCATGACATCGGTTTTGTTTTTTCTTAAAAATTACCTGAATAAATAAGGGAATTTCAAACCCATAACCCAATGTGATTTTTGTTTTCCTACGTATGGCTTGTCCTCTTATATTTTCCCATGTTAACACTTTCCGGCGCAGGCAAATTCTGCACATAAAATAAGAAATTGTTGATTGACACCGGAATTTAAAAACGACTTTTATAGAAATTAAAAATTACCAAATTCAAATTTCATTGTAAAAGCGAAATTTCTATAAAGTATTCTTGTTGCCGTTTGCAAGTTTGGAATTAAAATTAGGTGTTGCCGGAGTGGTAACACTGTGCCGGTAAGGGTTAATACATTCATAGAGCTCCAGGTTTCATTGCAATATAAGCAATATTAAAAGTATTATAAATCTTTTGATTTAATATATTTTTTTAAACACTGAACAGTGATTAATACATTCAAACATTATTTTCATATTTGTAATTAAGATTTTTTGGAGAATGTTGAAAGAATCAGCTTTTTTTAGCATATAAAACCACATTCAAAGAATAAGAAACATTACAATTTTGTCCTTCTGCAAGACTGTCAAAGGGTTTGAATAATCATTCTGTATTTTTCTTAGGCGTTTTGGGTGGATGACGCAACAATTTATAACTCTACAAAGAATAAAACTTATTTACTGTAACAAAAAAAAATCTGTTAAATTTCTTATAAAGAAAAAAAAATAATTGATTCTATTGTGAAGTAATTTAGTACAGATAAGACTCTTGAGTATTAGAAAGACAATAATGATACCGAATAAATAAATAGATAATGAATAAGTAAGTGCCTTTTCTCCTTCTTATTGAACGAAAGAAAAACTGCATGTTTGGTAAGCTCTTTAAAAATGTGTCCGGCGAGACCTAAGATAAAGTATATCTGTCTGTTTCGGATTCTTGTAAATGTATGTGGTTTTTTAGGAAATTTATTACGAATTCGCTTTTTGCTGAGTTCGCACACAGAGGAAATATATAAGGGTTTAATGGGAATTCGATATTTAGTTTCTTATAGATTTCGGAAAAAGTAGTAAGAGCGTAAGTTTTTCATTTTCGAACCTGCTGCACTGATAATTTTTTTTCTATTTAATATACAGAGTGTCACAAATTTATTAGTTCAAAAATTTAGGGTTATAAAACTTTTCAAGATAAATAATTTATCTTAGAATTCATGATCCAGAAATAAAAAATGCGGGATGTTTATAAGCATGGAAAAGTGTAAATTACTGTACACAAAACATCAATAATTCATGGAGAATATATTTATATTTACGGATCGTAGTCTTAAGATGGACGAAAGTGAAAAGTTGATGAAAATGATGTTATAGTTGTAGCAACTTGGTCCACAGCCAAAAGTTTAGATTGTCATAAAAAAAAAATAAAAGTGATTGACACATAATGGAATGGGATTAGCTCAGGAATTTCCCGAGTTTTAATCTCTATTTTTGTAAATATTAAAATAAACCTTCTTCCATATTTGTTGCCCATTATTTGTTGTCCAGTCATTATTTAGTGGCAAACTTGAGCCTTTTTCAAAACATAAGGACTAAATCAAATTTAAATTTTATTCAACTATTTATTTTCAATAAAAATTCGTAGAAAAAAATATTGGTTATATTGAATGTATTAGCCAAATATTGCGCCAATAATGCATTCAAGGAAAATACTAAAACTGAAATGTGAATATTTGTGAAACGACGTTGCACTATTACAGATATATTTTATATTTTAAATATTGATAATGAAAAGACGTAATATTTTTTATCAATTCTGCAACAATATTGCCAAAAAATAGACCTCACATTCTTCAGTACCTATTTTATGATAATCTTAATATATAGGCCAAAATATTTCAAAGAAATATTGAATATGGCAAAGATTTGATCATAAAAAGTATTGGCCCTACATTGTTGTGTAAAACATTTTTTGTGAGAAAAAAAAATCATTCATTATGCTCTAGAAAATTTAATTTATAAATTAACATCAGTGTTTGTTTGGATCTAAGAATACCATAATAAATAATGAAATTTTGAACTTGCAACTTATTTACGACATTTGATTGTATTTTTGTGATGCTGACAATAAAAATATTTTTTTTGTAAAGGAACTCTACTATAACAGTATAAACACAAATTTCAAAATGTCATTTTTATAATTTTCATAAATTCCTTACTAATAATTAGAAATGTATTAAAACGCATATTATAAATATTATTTTAATGTAGAAGAAAATAACATTTCCGAGAGTTATTGGGTTTCGAATTAAATAGTATGAACGTTCACAACAATGGCTTTAAATTGACATCCGGGTCTCCGGATAAGCAGATCTTAATAAGCCTAATCCACTAATAATAATACGATATTTTGTTCACATTAAATATATATAATTACAATATCAATATTGTAATATTGAAACATAACTTAATATTGTAATATTGAACATAAAAATGTAACTTATGGGTCAGATTTAATTATTACATTACAGTAGATTAAGAAACATGTGTCTTTTTTTTAAATGTATATTATAAAAGACTTTTGACAGGTTTTTGGTTAATTGTTTCATAATGAAGATTCTTTTAAATAAAAACTTAAGCTTTCTCTTATCCTATGCCTTTCATAAAAATTTTTGTATGTCCCATGTGTTTGCGTCTTCTAAATTTCTACACTTGGAATATGTTTATTCCATACAAATGATAAAGAAACCAAAACTTCACTTTAGTTTATGAAAGTTTAAAAAGCTTCCTAAAATTGAGTTTTAAAGGAACTGATTTTGATGTTAAATGTTTTGAGTACGCAGTAGATGTCAATCTGAGATCTGAAATAAAAATAATTTGAACACCATGGCAGGTTCTCGAAGTTTTAAAATATATTTCTAAGCAACTTGATAGTCAATGTACTTTGAAAATTGAGGAAATTCTATTAACAGGTCTTTCAGACTTCCAGACATTCTTATTCTAAAGGTTTATGAATTTGTGCATAATTTATTGGTAGCGACCGACAAATGTCGATATTCATTGGAAATATTCAGTAACAGAAGTAAATATTTTGAGACAACTAATTCAAATCTAAAAATACAAGAATAAACTACCACAAAAAACAATCGATAGATGAATTAAAGATATATAAGAAAACGTAACATTCATAATATCTAAGGCATATAAAAAAACAAAAATCTCAATATTTGTCAGAAATTGTGTAGAAATTCATAAACGCTTTTTAAATGAAGTAGGAAAAAACAAATGTTTTAAAACATTTGTAAACTTTATTAAAAAATATTAAAATCTTTTAAAAAAATAATTATTGTTAATAAACACTAAATCGAATTTATTTTCAATATTCTAGTATATTTCCTACTTCACAACTGTTTTCGTCTTACATTTTTCATAAAACCATGTATATAAAATTCTAATGGAAATTTCGTTCCGGCTCTTGTAACTCAAGCTCAGCTGAATGGATTTTGATGAAACTTATACCGTTAGATAAATACTTTTTCAGGGACAGTTTTAGTATGTAATATATCGATCTACGTTAAGTAGTTATAGAACTATGATGCAAAGTCGATAATTCTATGAACACGATTATGAAAGATTACCCTTTTTAAAAGATTCTACCAAATGGATTTGCACTGTTAATTAGGTTTTTTTTCAGAAAAATATATAGTATATAACATACCATTCTTCACTACTTAGTTGTAGTGTTATGACAGAAATTTTGTCATCATATGACACTAATTATCAAAGTTTGGCCTTTAAGAAAAGCTCAAAGAATTTTTTTTTTGATGGGACTTTATTATCAGTTTCATAATTTTTATAAGATAGTTTTAGTATATAACATATGATTGTATATGCTTTGGTTATAGAATTATGAAGGAAAATTCTCTAATCAGGTGGCACCAATTACGAAAAATTTCTTTTTTTTAAAGAGTTCTACTAGATTGAATACTATACTATACTACGATATATGAATATTGATTTGGAGAAACAAGACCAGCATAGAGGGTGAAACCTCCTAGTATCAAATAAACAAATCGAGTAACCTTACTGAAATGAAATAACATCTGCTAAATAAACTTAAATTTCTCATCTTGCACAATTACTTTAAGCATAAACCAATCAATCATTTAAACAATTAAATATAAATCAACCAGAGAGGCAAAAATATAGATTCTACACCAATACTATAAAGCAAAAACATGTGCTTGACAATGAATGACCAATACATTTCACTTCCACAGCAATTTTTTTCTAACTTCTAAAAATCGGATATTTTATGCCATCGTACAGCGGGGCAAATGGCTTCAAATCTGGCAAAAAATCGAAAAAATGAAATTCTATTTTAAACTACCGTTATACGTCACTTTAACAAAGCAGATTCAGTAAACATCTGCTTAGCATTGCAAAGTTGTTTTGGTCGTCATTAAAAAAAAATAAGTTAAACTGTATGTCGCACTTTGATAATAACTGAAAAAAAAAATTGTTTCAACTTTCGTTTGTTAATTTCACTTTAATAATTTTAAGATAATATTTTTTGACCATGGAACCTTTAACAACAGTATGTAACAAAAGTTTATCAACTTTCAATTTGTTTTTAATACAAATTTTTATAGATATAGAGACGCTTAGAACATATAGAGGTGAAATTTATGAAAAAATTCATAGTCTCTACAAACACTCTAGGTTTTAGTGATGAGTTAATGCGAGTTAAGTGTTAACTATAATTTTTTCTACTAAGTGTGAATTTTAGGATGGTAAATATTTCAGAAATTTTTGCTCCTTTTTGTTCCTTTTTTAATGGTATGGTAATTTTTAGAGTTAATCATCCTCAAATTCTTGTTAGTGTACGGGTGTGTGCTAAACATGATTATACATTGAGTTTTGTTAAAGACGAATAAAGACATTATTTATTACAGAATAATGTATTTAAATGAAACTGACTATCGTGAAATGTTTTAAAGAAAAAAATTTTGAAAAGTAATATGTTTCTTTTGTATAAGATCGCCATAATCGGAAAAACTACGAACAAGTTGTTCTATATACTTAAAAAAGATGCTAAAATGTTTTAAATTTTAATATAAATTTCAATGAGCAAAAGCCTGTCTAGACAAGAAAAATACTTTAGAATTAATAAAGAGTGGCTTGCGATATCGCTTTTATTTCCTCGATTTGAAAGACAAACAGAAGCATCATTGAAAAGCAAACGTGTTCGTCTTCATATTCCTTTTGAAAGGTGTTCTAGACAATCAAAAAGATTAAGAGCAACGGTTAGGCGATTCTAGTTTTACATCTTCGTTAATATACGTCACACGTATGAATTTCAGATCTGACAGACAGGAAAACAAAAAGTATGTGTGATAGTAAGACAGCAAGAACAGTTTTGCTTCTGCTGTCTTTATAGTAGTACACATTTTGCCTGAAAAGGTGGATACATTCCTTAAAAACGAGTTGCTAATATTTACTTAAACATGTGTTTGAAAATCATTAAAATCATTATTTGTGCTTGGAAACTCGGGTTTATTTTGCATTTTAAATGCGATATTATGGATAATTTATAAATATATAATTTGTATAAAACTACCTTAAATTCTTATTTTTAACTAATTTTTGTACGGAAAATATTGAAAAGGATCTAAATTAATTAATAAATTACTCTATAGCTTGTGTAAATGCTTTAAGTTTTACTACATAAAGTCTATAAAAGAATGCATAATGTGCATTTTTTGTTCAAAGTAAATTTTATTTATTTCCAACTTTCGAGGCTTCTTCCCCACTGTGCATCGATACGGGATTATAATATAATTTTAAATGCTATTTGTTTAAAAATTGCATCTTGATGCACTAATTTTTTTTAAATGGTTTTAAAAATAATTTTTAAACTCATTTTTTTCTATCTATTTCTAGTAGTGTACAGTCCGATTTTTGAACGATTAACATATTTGCACTTAAAACAATGTTAATAGTTTAAAATTTGATTCAGGCTAATAGATAATAAGTAATTTAAAAAAACTTTAGTCATACATGTAAGGAACACTTTAATAAAATAAGATTTTCACAGAATTCGAACCACGTACTTATATCACTAAAATTGTCCGCATGAAAAAAGGTTTTTTTTCTCAAAGTAGAAACATCTTTGTCGATTTTTTTCCGGCTATTAATACCTGGCGTGAAGATAATACGATAGTATCATTATAAAAGTTGTCGCACTAGTACCTGAGAGATTCTGCTCTCAAAGCTGGTCGACGGGAGGTGCTGGGTTCGAACCCAATCACGCCCGTCGGGATAATCTTTTGGGATTTCGGCCATTTTCTTCGAACTTTGAGGAAATACGCATTAGGATCATTTAGAAAGACCCCCCCCCCCCCCATGGAAAGCATATCCCCATTGAGCCTATATCCCTAGTGAAGATAACAACATTTTAGAAGTTTTCAAAATTTTATTTCAATACTCAATCATATGATATTTTCATGTAAAAATGCTTTTTGGTATTGCAAGTGTGTGATCTAAAAAAAGTATTGAACTTAATAAATCTGTGCGAGGTTCAAATTTTAAAAAGAAATTCTTTCCATCTACATTCTCAAAACCAACACTGTAAAAAAAAAAAAAAAAAAAAAAAAAAATTAAGTTAAATTTACGGCAAAAATTGCTTGCAGCAGTGTTGCCAGCGGTTTTTGTTTTAAAAATTGCAGTACAATTAGATGTACATTTTTTTTAAATTATATTTAAGTTTACTGCAGTTTTTGCCGTAAATTTAATGGATTTTTTTTTTACATTAAAACCTATATGTTTAAGATTTTGAAACTTGTTAACATAAAAGTAATAAAAAAAATAGATTTTCTTTTTTTTTTCTTTCCTTTTTTTTTTCTAATTTAAGAAATTTTAAATTTTTGTAAAGCATTTTTTATTTAAAGCTTTACGAAATCATGAAAAGCCAGTGATTTCATAAAAATTAAAAACACACACAGAGATAGCTTGGTAATCAATGGTTTTCAAACTCTAAAACAGCTTCGTTGAAAACTTGATAAAAATTTTAGACATATTCTTTCAAGAAGATTTATGACTTTGTGCATAATTTATTGACTATAGATGTCAATTTTTTTCTTTAAAAAAATGGCATGACATATATGGATTGCTTGAAATATGTGTACTTCGATGAAAAAGGTTCTGTTAAATATAGAGTAAAATGCCAATAATAATGAAATGATTATTAGAATATTTACCAAAATCAACATTTTTATAATTTAATTTAAATTATTTTTTTATATTTAATATGATATAAGCCAATATATCATTTAAAAAAATATTTTAAAAATTAGGAAACACAGCTCATAGTTATAACTTAGCTCTACTTAAATCTACAAACTTTTTGTAGGGACTTTAAATTTTTAATGCTAAGGAACAAATATATTCAAACAAAAATTAATTTATCTTTGAAAAATTAACACGTTTAATCAATAAAATTCATTAAAAACTTCATTAATTTATATTTAAAAAATATTTAACCTCCGAATAACGGACATTCCGAAATGAGGACAGTAATTTTGATTAAAAAGAATGAAAAATTATTTTTTAACAAGAAAAAAAATAAAAAACCTCTAAATTTATCAGGGCAACATGTGACAAATTTTGTGATTTCAGATAAATATGCGGATGAGTTGGGGAAAATCCCCTCTCCCCGTATATTTATCTGTGATCGCAACCTCCCCTCTCTCGAGTGATTTGAGAATGTAAACTTTTATGATGCAGAAAAATACAATAAACATTTATAAATTTTATTTTTTCAAATGATGCAAAAGGTTGAAAAGTACTGACAGAGTTAAATTTTCATATTGAAAAACAAATTGCTTGTAACCGCAAGTAAAATCAAAATTTTGTAAGAATGTAATAAACAATAGATAAAAATATACCAACAGTTTTATTTCAGTTTTATTGCTTTAAAAATTATTTTAATTTCTGATTACTCATATAATAGAAGTTTTAGGTCATATAAAAATCAATTAATGTAACATTCAGCATTCATTAGCAATTTTTCTCTCTCTGAGGTTTTCCCAATAGCGGACACTTCCGAATAGCGGGCAATTTCCGTGCTCCCAAGATGTCCATTATTTAGAGGTTTTACTGAATTACATAAATAATTAATGATTTGTAAAATCACCTTTTTCAAGAAGCTTGAAATTTGCATGAAATATAATTCTTAAAGTAATTCTATATTACTTCCAACAAATTTATATTTTCTAGTCAGCTATTTTCTAATTACCTTTGTAATGAAATCAAAGTTAACCCTTAAATGCATAGGATAGAACGCGTTCCAAAAAATGCGCAATTCAAAGAAACAGAATTCATACGAGAAAAATCGAAATAGTAAATTTTTCTTTATTTAATTACAAATGGTCAGTCATTAAGTAAAGTGAAAATTGCTCTTTTAAATTTCTGGTGAGAATACGGAATATGTGAATAAAACCCCCAATAAATCTGGAACACTTATGGTATCGAAAATGATACAATATGCATTTAAGGGTTAAAACTGTTTCATCGAAATGCAAGTAAAATATCGATAAAAATTAACACATACTTTACACATGATTTCGAAATATGCAATACGCATTGGCAGACACAGATTGAGCTTTACTTATAAATATTACTTGAAATGAAGCTGTAACAATAGGCATAAAATCTCTGATAAATGATGCTATGAATATATCAAAAACAATAATAATAACAAGCAGACAAAATAATTATTATTTTATAGAAAATGAACTATTAGGATGGTAAATTTACACTACACAATGTATATCAATCGCCCTCACCCTTGACCCGAATATCTAAGTCTCAAGAGGAATGGAGAAAAAAAATTCAAAAATTGATACCGGACACACATAAAGCAAAGTTACACAAATTAAATGCACTAAAGAATGGGAAGGGTGGATTCCGAGGCAAGGAAACTACCGAACAAACCCAGCTACGTTCCGCTTATTATTATAACACACTTATTACATAAATACATATTATTTTCTGATATTTCAGAAGAAAAGCTTTTCAAATCTTAAAGAAACACAGTTTCTAAATGAAATGATGGATTGGTTTTCATAATTCTTTCAAAATCTCTTAAAATCATGAAGGCAAATTATATGGATAAAAACATTGCTTTAATTCGCTTATTACATAGAATCTGTAACGAAAGTTGTGTTTAAACTTGAATATTGTCGTTAACAATATAATCATAGTGTCGAACATTTAAAAACTCTTCTCACACATTTTGTTTTTACAGATATTTTTAATAAATATATTTTTAAATAAACTATTCATTTTTCATATTTAACTTAGAATTATTTCATAAATGAATATCCATATTTCATTTATTTTGGATATTTCCGATTTAAATTTCTCTGTTAAGAAAATGTTTATTTTGCATAAATAACAAATAAATCGTCACTTCATTCTTGTTTATGAAGTTACAAAGACTTTTGGAAACTCACTAGTCAACTTTAAACTTTACCATATTATATGTAAAATTAATGTCGTATGCAATTGAGAAGTTACGATGTTTAAAATTAAAAAAGTACAAATTCTAGCAGAAAGACAATATTATTTATATTGAGACCCCATATAGCAAAAACCAAATTCCCCCTTTTTTTTTTTTTTTTTTTTCATTTTTTATATTCTTCTAGCTTTACAAGAAGAAAGTTTTGGATTCATAAAAATTTTCAAAATCCAATTTTCGAATGATTTACATGTTTTAGGGGTGAGAGAGCCTGAAAAACATGTTTTTACAACATGTCTGTCCTGCCTGTCAGTTAGTCTGTCCGTATGTAACAAAACTTCTTTGTGTGCTCTATCTCAAAAACTAATGCACAGAACTTCACAATTTTTTGGAATCTGTTAGACCTTGATTTAAACTAGGTCTAATTAGTTTTTGGTGCATATCGTACAAAAGGTGGTGCTGCTAAGTTGCATTGTTTGAATTTTCACAACAGTCATATAAAACTTTAGATTTAATTAGTATTTGATATAATGTGGTGTTCATTGCGTTTGCTGCAAAGTGTTTCTATGGTGGCGCTGCCATGGTGCATTATTTTTAATTATCGTTATACTTCTATCTCGAGAATTAATGGACGGAATTTCACAAAACTTTAGATTCTGTTAGACCTTGATATAAACTAGATATAAAATATTTTTGCAAAAGCTGTATCTCGATAATTAATGCATGGATTTTCATCGAACTCCAAACTCAGTTAGCACCTCATAAAAATTGATCCTGATTAGTTTTTGGTGAACATCGCTAGACATGTGGCAGACACTGTTATGAAGAATTTTTGAAGATTTTGCAAGATCCCTATCTCAAAAAGTAATGCACGGATGTTCATCAAATTTCAGATTCAGTTACAAGTTGACATAAGTTGTTGCTGACTTAGATGACATAAGTTGTTGCTGACTTAGATGACATAAGTTGTTGCTGACTTAGATGACATAAGTTGTTGCTGACTTAGATGACATAAGTTGTTGCTGACTTAGATGACATAAGTTGTTGCTGAGTTAGATTTTGGTGTAAGCCACCTAAACGGTGGTGCTGCTATGCTGCATTTTCCAGAAAATATTAACATGCATTAGATAGAAGAAAAATTCGAGATTTCCATACCTAACTAGTTTTACTATGTGAAACACGTGCTTGAGATTCAGTGATTCCGAGGATAACAAAATTGACGCATTTTGAGAGTTTTTTTCTTTTTTCTTTTAATATGGACAGAAAATTAAATACGATATAGTTGTCACCGGTTTTTAAATACAAAAATTTATGCTTCATTAAATCGAGAAAATGGTCGATTAAATAAGCAAATTTTACAGTAAAATTTTACCGGTGGGGATAAACACAGATTCTTAAGTCTATTTGAGGCACGTATACATGTCGCTTGTTCCCAATGGTTAAACTTCTATTAAAATGTTATAACATTTTCACTGTTATCATATAATGGAAAGTATTGTAATGCATTTTTCAACTTTAATATATTATAATATAAAATACATTATTTGAAACATGTAAGTACATTACAGATATTTTCGAGACGGGAACTAGGTATTACTAATTTCTATTCCAATTGTTTTTTATGGTATAATTTGATTGGGGCCTTGAACAATTTTTTGGTTCGAATTCGTTCTATCACCGTCTACTTCTAGTGTATATCTTTTCAACAATACCACTACTAGTTAAATATTGGCTTTACATTGGAAGTACTTGCAATTAATTGTCACGTTTACAGAAGGAATTAACAAGGAAATGGCGCGTTATTTTTTGCCTACAATTGTGCAATATTAATAAAATGAAACATCACAATGGCTAAGGCAGTAGTTCAATCCAATATAGCCCAACGTTAGCCACAACATAATCAATACATTGGATATTGTGCAAATATTGTTTGCTAATATGGACTTTCTTTTGTAAGGTAATTTTAAACGATTTGAAAAAATCAATGAATGTTTGTGGAATGATCGATCAGACTTTCAAATTTATCTTTTTTTTTTTTTTTTTTTTTTTTTTAATAGTAATAATTAAATTTTACATTTTCTGAAAATGTATACAAAACATCTGAAATTGCATGCAGTGCTTGAAGATATTGATGAATAGAGATTGACGATATGAAGAACTTGATGAATAATTTAATATTTTTGAAAATTAAACAAGGACAACAATTATTAAAAGATAATAGCAATAAACACGTACATCAAGTTAAAATGGCCAATTTAAACTTTATTGTGCATTAAGATATATAACAAAAATGTTTCCACATATAAAAAACAGTCGTCAAAATTTGAACTTTTCAGTCTTATTACAATAATACATTGATTTGTTTTTCATGTTAATTCACATTGTTAGTAACATAACAAATGCATCAAAACAAATTTTATTTATACTCACAATTTTCGCTTGTTTATATTATATTTGTTTCTCTTGAGATAAATTAATAAAAATTTTGATATTCCATCTTATTCATGCGGTTCAAAACCTTTCGTAAATAATTTTTTTTAAAACCTCCTTCGATTTCATCAGCATAAAGTGACACCAGAACCATCGTGAGATAACAAGTTAAAATAATTTTATAATAAGATATTTTTCGTAAGATGATGCAGAATAGAACTATTTAAGTTTATAAATTAAAGTAGTTCAAAAACAAGACAATTTTTCGAACATTAAAAATATTATTACAATTAATATAACAATGAACATCTTACAGATGCTTTGAAATAAGAATCAGTCTTTCTTAAACATTCTTATTCACAAAATATACAATATGTAGTTTCATTATTAGTTGAAAGAAGCAGAAATTTGGTTTAACTTGAAATAACTTGTAAAATATCGTATACAAGTCAAGTATCAAGTCTCTTATATTTAAATATTAAATTAATATTACATTAATAATAATAATGATAATAACATCAATATTGAATAAAACAGTAAAAATATATAAAGTAAAAAATTAAATATTATAAAAATATTCTGAAAAACTGAAAAAAAAACTATAAAATGTTTTTATATCTTAAAAGAGAAAATATAAAACATTACTATAAAAATACAATATTTCATGCAAACACTATGAAATAGAGCTATAGGATGATAATATATACTTTTTATAGGTACCTTTTTGCAGAATCTATAAAAATCCATAATTGTCAATCTTCCGGTTTTTAAAATCAAATAAACATTTCATACTAAACAAAGTAAGAAATTTTTTTAATGAAAAAATCATTTGTCCTCGTGTAAGACATAGATATATTTATGAACAGTGTTGATTTCAGAAGGGGTTTTTCTCCCCCGGAGCAATGAGATGTCCCCCCGGAAGATTTGAGATTTTGTGTTATTACTGGTAAAAAAAGCGCAATTTCTCCCATTGTTATACATATATCTCCTTAAGAAAAGTGTCTAATTTCAACACTGTTTGTGAATTTCACTTTGTAATTATATAAAGATGTAATAGAGAAAAAATAAATGAACATTGTCTTGATTTGTTATTTTTGTATGTAATAAGGATCACCGAAAGCGAAAAACCATAGTTGCTGAAAACCCAAAACAATCTCCACTACGGTAGATATAATGTAAGTTCAAAACTTGTTTTGTTTCCATATGATAGTTATTTGATTTTTATTTCATTAGATATATTGAATAAATTTTCTGTCTCAAATGTGTCTATTTGAATTGAAGAGAAAATCGAAAAATGTGATCGAAATTATTGTTTTAGAATACCATATAAGAGAGATTAAAAATTAAATGAAAATGTTCAATAGAATTTAGAGTTTTGGGCTTTCAAAACTCGCCTATTCCTCCCGCTTTTGCACAATCTTACAATAATTTCATTTTTCATACAGTAAAAAGAAATCCGAATTTTTCTGCATTTAAAAAATTGAAAATGTTCTGCAAATTCGTATTTTTGTAAAAAAAACTCATTTCAAATTTTAGCAAAAATATAAAATACAGAACAGAATTATTTCAGACAGCAAATAAAACGAAAAAGAAGCGGAAGATTTTTTTTTTCGGAAGGGGGAGGGGGAGTTGAAAATAGAATTGTTTCAAATGACATGTGAAAAGTATTCGAAATAACGACATTTCTTGAAAGACTCGGAATATAATTATAATAAGCTTAACTATGAACTCCTTTCGAAAGTTGGAAAAGTTCCATTGAAATGTCAATCTTTCATAAACATTCTTATTCCAAAAATGTGCAATATACATTATTTATTAGTAGAAGAAATAAAAATTCGATATTCCTTGAAAATATTTTGTAAAACCATGCATCCATAATAAGCATAAAATCTTTATTATGCATATTAAAAATTCATCGATGACAGTGGTAATAACATCAACAGCCTCTATAATTGCATCGGCTTTAATAATAAATGCAATAACAATAATGAAATGATATGTAATGAACTCATAAATAATATGGAATGAAATAATATGTAATGATTTTCAAAGCATTTATAAAAAAATAAAGTATTCAATACAAAGTGTTTTTTATAGTTTACTAAATTAGCTGAAAAATATCGTCTTTTTTAATGTAAAAGCTTGTTTTTTTTTAAATAATAGAACGGATAACATTTTTAATTTACATTCTAAAAAATCTTTTAATAACAGCTGTTTTCGTTTAAATTACTGTTTAATAAACACGAATTATAAACAAATAAAAATGCTTTAAAAAAAAACAAGAAATGGAAACAGGAGATGTAAAAATGATACGATTTTCTTCAAAATATTTCTTACTCAATATCTGTGGCTTCCGGTAATAACCAGGTAAGGCACATTTTTAATATTTTGAATAATTAACGTTTAAACTTTTCAAAAATGCATTTTTATCATTACCTTTATAAAATTGATTAGAGCTTAATAATTTTCACAACATTCTATTAAGATATAAGAACATATTTTTTTGCCAAAATAGTTATATAAAAATTGTTTCTATTAACTGAGAACCAATTAAAAATGTAATTTTTATCTGGTTATTACCGTTTTACGTTTATTTTTAATAAATGTAAATCAGCTATGAAACTCAATCTCAAAATTAAATCCAATTGAGACTGTGTATTCAATTTCGTTTCTATGGAAACAAAAACTTATCCAATATTGAAATGTATAACTGTACGATTCTTTAACTAGTCTTTATTTTGGAATACGTTTAAATATATGAAAATATATTTATTTTTACAGTATTAAAATTAAATAACTGCTGCCCCAACAAGCTATATATATACATATCTTTAAACGATTATTTAAGTTTAAATTCATCAAATACCATTTACACGCAGTCTAAAAATCTATTAACAAACAATTTTCAGTTGCATGAAAATCATTTGCTTTTGGCGAGGAAAAAGGCTGCTCGCCAAATCGCGTGACGCTTTCGTCTTATTATGCTAAATATTCGAAGGTATTTTATTTTTTTTACAAAGTGTGTTTTCTACTCTTATTCCGCCGCTAAATTTGACTGATCCTTTATTACATACATAAGTAGTTTAATTATTTTTTAAATACTCTGTGTATGCACAGTAGGGAAACTTTCCTTGTAAACAATAAAAACTGAGCAAGATGTTCTCTTCGAAAAAGTTTTGCGTCAGTTCTAGAAATATGTTTACTATGTGCGTAGAAAATACACATCAACAAAAAATCAAAATATCACCGATTTTCTTCAAGAGAAGCATTTATGGCTCATTTTCAAATCAAGCTAAAAGATTAATATAAACACTGGACACTGCTTATTGTCTGCAAACAACGTACCGAACATTTGCTGCAATGTAATATATGGACAGAGAGACGTAAAATGTTTCCTATACCAATGATATGACCTGTGCCCTGTAATCACGTAGACTACTGCTATATTTGTGTATTAAAGTTGGTGGATAATAACTTGAAAAACCGACAAATGCTTATCTATTCCAACATTGCATCTATGATTAGACCAATCTCACACAGAGAAACGCTTCTTACTGCCACATTCAGAACGTTACCTCAAATAAATTTGCCCCAAAAAATTACAATTGATGACACGGAAGATCAGAACTATTCAGTGGCAGTCCTACCTCAGGTATTATCCCAGATTTAACGGAATGTTTTAGTTCCGGATTTTAACTTTTCAACGAAATCTGATGAACTGTTAGCTTCTCTGCTGAAAGAGGAAAATCTGCTAAAGAGTAATGTCCGTGCAGCTTTTTATCGTAGTAGGTATGAATAGTTTCTTTATTTCTTTGCTGATGATCTAATTTACTGCAGATATATCAGTGAGCTTCTTAATAAACTTGGCATTCAAGAGTATACACCACATATATCCGGAAAAAATAATTTTCCCACTTTTGCTGTCAAACTCGATAAGAATTGATAAAATAGTTTGTCAAAGCTTAGGAGAAACATTCTAAGTGCTTTGAATATATCTGCAGTGTATTTTCTTTCAAAATGTTGATAAATTTAAAGCGTGGATTTCTGATGGACCGATGATTCTTAATTTTATAAAGGACATAATTTTCGTGAAAGCAATGCACAAGAATAATATATAAGTTTGACGAGCCGTTGTAAAAGTAATACAAATTTTTCTTGTAAAATATAAAAGGGAAAAAAAATCTTGTTCGTAGCAAAATGCCAATTCTTCGTGATATTGGCGCAAAGATGCGTATCATAAAGCATTTTCTTTTTAGTCATCTTGGTCGTTTTCTTCAAAATCTCAGAGATGTCAGCGACGAACAATTCTATCAGGACACCAAGATGGAAATCCGGTTCTAAGGACGTTAGGATACTGTGCTGATCGCAGCCTACTACTGGCGTTTAAAATGAAATGGTTCTGTTGCTCAACATTCCCGATGCACAAAGTAGGGTAAATTCATCCCTTGAATTTTCTGGCAAAATCTTTGCATTTTAAATTATGAATATATGTTTGTGAATTGTTTATCTGCAATGCACACTTTAGCACTTAATATTATTTGCAACTTATTTGTATAAAATAACATTTTGTTAAAGAAACGGCCATGTTTAATTGTATTATACGGATGACTTGTCATGCTTTGTTGACTACAGACTCTAAAATACACTAATTTCAGTCCATGTACGCTGTTGGAAATATATTATACAATGTCATAGAGTCAAATGCACATGAATTTAGTCAAAAAACTAGAAATGATAGAGAAAAACAGAATTTATTTTCGAATTTATCTACCAAAATCACCTAATAATTCGTTAAATATTCCAGGTACGAGAGAATTCTTTTTCTTGCCATGTGTGATTTTAACAATAATAACAATAACCCTAGTCTATAGAATAAAGTAAAAATATGCCTGTGACTAATGTTGACCTCATGATATTATGTCAATAAAGCACATTTACATGGTGTTAAAATGGAAAAATTGAAAAAATGTAAATTATATGCCGTATACAGTTTAAGTAGAATACCTGTGGGTGTATGGGCGTACCCACAAGTACGCACAAACGTAATCAAGAAACCAAACATGTGCACGTGGAGCGATTTATCGCAAAAGATTGGAGAGGGATCCTTCTTTTAATCTTTGTAATCTAAGGATATCAACGATTTATAAATAAATTTAAAAATCAATACGCATAAAACAAACACAAATAAAATCGTTGAATTAAAAACTTCCCATAGTTGAAAAATTTATCAATATCGCACTTTTTACTAAAATCTTTATTTGATAAATTGAGAAAATGCCATAAATATTTAAGTTATGTTTGGCAGAAATCGCATAAGTCATCTGGATAATTTAAAATTATTTTGTGACTAAGCAAAACTTTGATCAAGTAAAAACTCATAAATTATAAATTACTTTTAGAAGCAATGAAGAAAGAAAGAAATGTTCAAAGACAAAATGACTGTTCAGATAGATTAAAACTGCTTAAAAGCTTTAGAGATATTAATTTCTAATTATGAGAAATGGTGTTCTCTGCAAAATCTATTAACTAGTTTAGAATCTCCTGATATATTTTTGTATTCAAACATTTACCGTGGACAAAGTTTTAGATGAAACGTTTATAGTTTTTGCCATTTTCTTTTGAGAATATTTCACAAAAGCATTCATATTCCACGATCCTTAAATTTTCCATCCAAGTTTCTGTGCTTCAAACTTATGAATTACTCTGCCATTTATTTCATTAGAAAGTTTTATGAAGTTTCCTTTTAAAGAAACTGACATTGATTTGAAATGATCGCTTTTTAAAAGAAGTAAATTTATAAATGTTTGTTAAACAAGATAAACAAAAATAAACAAGAATAAAGTAAATACTTTTTTACTACACTCTTTTATTAGCATTCCATTTTAATTTGAAAATCACTCTTCATTTCATGGCAGCAGATCATGAATTTTCCAGAGAATTTCCATTGCAATATGTTAATTTGGCGTTAGTATTGTACTCGATTATGAAAAAATAATCCCTTTCTTTACATTTGATAAAAACACAAACTAGTGACTTTACAAATGATTTTACATTTTGTTAAATGATATATCAAACTTTTAGAATTCATCAACAGTTTTTATATTTATATCATCTAATAAAATATTAGCTTTTTACGCTTATTATGAAGTGTTGTGATGTATTCATATTTATCTATGATTCTCATTCATCATAAGTATCCTATTATTTGTAAAATGGTATTCAGTACCGTAAAGTACCGAAATATAAGCCATTCCCTTTGACATAATGAGACATTGAAGCTAAAAGGCAGCTGGTGAAAATCGGTTTTATTCTGGATTTCCGTATGCAATAGAAAGGCGTACGCGGATGCCTATGTGAATAAGAAAATAATAAATTACAGAATGAAGCAATCAATTTCGGTATTTCCAAGCTTTATTACATAATCAGAAATACTCGGCAAGAGAAATGATCTATCCATTTAGTAAAATGACTATTTAATCATCTTTAGTTTGCAGTCAGAGTTTCAAATATTCTTTACATGATCAGGTCGTAGCATCAATATAAGGTACCGTATAATATTGCTGAGATTAAGCATAATCGTCTTAGTGGATACTGGATGTCTCAGAAAAAAGCTTCGAATAAAACTTCGGAGTAACTAAATCTCGAAAACCATCCTCTTTCGTCGTCGTTTCTCGTCTCGTTTCCAATCGGATGTGGCCTAAGGTATCAGATATCGTATAAAGTAAATGATATGTGAATAAAAAATAAGCTCTGGGGTCAAGAGTACTGGCTAAAAATAGATTTTAAGTCGATAATTTTAATAGAAAAGAAAAAGTAAACTTATAGATGCGGTATAGAAATTAGAATAATAAAGCTTTTTATATACACTTTAACACTTTTACAAAACTATGATTTAATAGAAATATGTGTTTTAGAACAGGATAATTTAGAAATTATGACATTTTAGCAATTAAATAAAGAATTTAGAAGAGTTTGATGTACACGGGAAGACATAATAAATTTACTAGGGATTTAAATGATAAAAGGATTTTATTTAAGGAATATAAGTTGATAGCGCCATTTTTACATTTAAGCAATTCGGAATAATTCTTATTAGATTTAAGATCTTTATACCTTTACACATAGAAATTGATAAATTAGTTTAAGAATAGGTTTTTAATTTAATAAAACGATAGAATATATAGTACATTATTAAAAGGAAAATTTATGTAGAATAAAGTTAACCTTGGCGAAAAAATTCCTAAATTTTATAATACACATGTGAAATTATCCTATTTTGAAAAAGTGCCAATTATAACCCTCACCCTATTTTCAATTTTTCTTTTTCTCAAACTGTTTTTTATAAGCCCTCCCCTTCAAATTTTAGCTCCTGAAGCTTTCAATCCTTCTTTTTTAGGAAGAATTTCTTATATATATTTTTTGGCATATAAATAATATTATCTTATGCAATTTAGCTTTGTCTAATCTCTTACATATGAATCTACCAGAATGACACAATTTGCTGTGCGTGCTACTAGACCATTGTAAGGAATGTTCTTTTCAAAGGTTATGATCGCAGTTTCTCTTATACTTTTAATTAAATACTTTTCAAAATAATAATCAATAAAAAAAATACATTTTGGCCTTTCAATTTTTTTAGAGGCATGATTCAAAACAATAGGAGTGCAAAATACAATTTTAGAATATATAACACATTTTTGTCATTAACATATTTAGAACTCTGTTAAATACAATTTTAGCTTTAAGATCAATGAATTAAATGAAAACTTTCGTTTGAAAGATTTATTTGTTTAAACTTCCATTTTACAAACAATTTTAAATAAAACATTTAAGAAATTTTTACCCCACGCAAACATTTCATAAAACCGTATCCGTAATCTATAAATCTGACCATTTCGTTTCCACGTTCAGCACTTGGAAAATATTTATACTGAGTAAACGACATAGAAATCGAACTTTTCCTTTCGTTTATGATGTTAGAAAGTATCCATGATGTCTGATTCTTTAAGGGATTGGTGTCAATTTAAAATGTTATCACCCTGAAACGGTCAATGAAAGTCGATCTGGGTTGACAAGTAAAAATTATTAGCGAAGTGTCTTTACAAGTTTTAGAAAACATATATAGAGAGAATGGCAATTCTTTTTAGAAACTGAAACTAACCCAATTAAAGATAAGGCAGAGACTAGTTTCTAAAATATACATAAATATTTAGAAGCATGAACATAAGACTAAAAATTAAAAATCAAGATAAAGCATTATTTAAAACTCAAATAATGATTTTAAAACTTTTAAAATGTAAGCTGTAATGCTTCACTACTTTTGTTTTATACTTTCTAACAAAGTTGAAAAGCGTTTATAATTTCAGTTTGTCTGGTTGTTTTGGCCGCTCTCTAACTCTCTTAAATATACTCGGGTTGCCCTGAAATTTTTGGGAGTTAACGATGTTTACCCTAGTATGGTTCCTATTGAAATAAATCATCTAGCACGATTAGTTTATTCAGAGGGACAATCAAAAATTTTCTGTTACAATACGGCTTATGAAAAAAATCGTTTCAAATGAATTTTAAGATGTTACACCCTGTTAAACTTACTAAAATTTATATCTATTTTCGAATTGCACTTAAATATGTATTTTTTTTTAAATAAGGTGAAAAAATATTCATTTACAGAGTCGCACAAAAAATTCCGTTGCATATTGGTACAATGGGAATTCTTTGCGATATATTTTAATTCTATTAAACTATTTCATGTATAATAAAATTGATATAAATCGCTGAGGCTTAATATAAGTTATTCCACGCATAATACGAAGTGTACAGTATTTACAGGGACATACAAAAGATTTCAAATAGTATTTTCTATCTGAAGTACTGTATATTACAGCTGTATTATTTATTATACTGTATATTATCGGTAATGGTTGATGGATGAATGAAATTCCTTTTTAATTATGATACACGCTTTTAAGTTTAGCTAAATTTATGCACATCATATGGTGTGTTAAAATGCTATAAGTGATATATAGGGCTACACAAAAGAAGTCTTAAATGTTATTGAATATGAGCATAATTTACTTAAGGGATGTTTTTAAGCTATGTATTTTTATGCTGAATTTCATTTAGTTTCCTAAGAAATGTTTGTAGAATATTGATAAAAATATATACAGGACCACGCAAAGAAATGTATACATGATCCCAAATGGATGATATTTTCTGGAAATGTGATTTCAATAGTCTTAAGAGTGTTTTAGTTGGTGTTGGTGTATTTTTGTCGGCCGATTTTCTACACTGTAAAAAAAATCTGTAAAGTTACTAAACCTTTTCTAGGAAACTGGGATTCCAAGAACTTTTCATGTTACGGTAACATGAAAATTTCATGCAATCGACTGTGAAACTTGAATTTTTGCTGTTACCGTTACAGGAAAAGTTCAACGAACCCCAGTTTCCTAGAAAAAGTTTAGTAACGTTACAGAATTTTTTTTACAGTGTACACAAAGGATATAGGCCCAGGGGGGGTGACCTTTGTGGGGGGTCTCTCTAAGGGTACCTAACCCGTATTTAAGCAAGGTTTGTAGAAAACCACGAAAACTCCGAACGGTTAGGTCGACAGCCGCGATTGGGTTACCAGTTGGGAGGTCAGAACCTCTCGACCACTGGTGGGGAAGAGTGTTTTAGTTTGAACTAAATTTTATCTAAATACTGGCGCATAATAAAGGCGCTAGGTAAGATACAGGACAGAACAAATGTATACAAGTATGTTTCCATTTATTATTTTAAATTGCTGAAAGAGAAATTTCAAGGTGTTTCAAAGCGTGTTTTCTTGCTAAACTAAATTTTCCCATTATATAGTATGTATAAATCAGGATACAAATAAAACACAGGGCTTTTCAAAGGTATTAGAATACATATTTGGCTATGGACAGTAACACCTTATTTATCTAAATAACGAAGTTTTGAAAGATTTCAGGAATTGTAGAAAAGTGTTTCATAATCTATGCTTAACGCATAATTTCCTTACTTATTTCTTTCTTTCTTTAAGCATTATCTAATAAATAAACGAACAAAAATAAATTTCATAGTGTATACCAATTTCTAATATAAAAATCTTTGAAAAGAGTAATTATTGACATAAAATGTAACATTGTGGTTGATGAATTAGCTAATTTTTTTCATTCTTTTGGATTTTTTAACGTAACATTTAAAAAAAAAAGTCTACGATGTTTTCTCTTTCTAAATTTAAACATGTATCCATATGCAATAAATTTGAACTTTTTGTTGAAAGCTTCAGCTTTTGAAAAATTTTTATACCGAATAAAATTAGAGAAAATCAGAACTTCTCTTTTGTTTCTGTCGTTAGAGAAAGTAGTGTAAAGGTTAAATCTTTTTGGTATTGACTTTGTTTTAAAATGTTATCACTATGTCAATGAATTTCAATCTGACGTGGCAAATGTAAATGATATTTTTGAAAATTTTAATCTATAAATCTGAATAACATATAATTCAATAAATTAAAGAAATTAACATGCTAAATGTAAGATAAGACAAATTGTTAGTCATATTAAAAAATCAAAATTGGTTATAAGCACAATTAAAGTAATGATAATAATAGCCACGGAATAAAATATCACACTCACTTAATATGCTAAATAAAAATGCATAAAAGTTGATTTTCAAAATTTTCAATATAATTTAATAACTGGAATGTCTTTCCCCTTTGAAAATTTTCTTTGATAGATATTATAATAAACAATGGAAAAACAAAGGAAATTTTGCAATGGTATAAATTCGGTACAGTAATTTTGAAATCGAACAAACTTGAAATGAAAACTTCAAAACTATTGTATATGAATACCCTTTAAAATTTTGTCAGGATGAGAAGCCATTAATATTTTATTTAAAATGTTACGTTTTATAAAAACTTAAAAGAGCAAATATTGCAGAATTTTTTTAATAACTCACTAATTGTAAGCATATCGATTAATAATTTCTGATTTTTAAAATTTTAAAATATTTACACATTGTGAAAATTGTTTCTAACTTTTATTGTTTCGGTTAATGATTTTAAAAAATCTAAGGAGAAAGAATCCAAGCTTATAAAGTAAAAATTTGAAAATCATATTTTATTGTATGCTTTAAACATTTTATTCATTTTTTATTTAATTATTTTAAATAATGCAATACTGTATTTTATACTTTAGCTTTTAAATTCTCATGTGCATTTTTGAATAACAGTATGACCTAGACTTTGCTAAATCTTCCATTGGAACCGTGTCAGTTTCTTTAAGATATTTCCAAAGGCTTTGCATAAATTTTCTAAAACTTTCAAAGCTATCTGGATTTTTGAAAAGTTTTTATTTTATAGTCATAAACATTCATAGTCCGTTTTCTAGTGATAACATTTTAAATTAAAGTCAATCCCTAAAAGAATCAGACATTATATTATATTTTCTAACTTTATAGACGGTAGAGAAATTTCAAAATTTTCTTCATTTATTCTGTGTAAAGTTTAGAGTTAAAATACTAAGATATCTTCCGAAAGGCAATTGGTATCTTGTAGCTAAATTTTTTATTAATTATTTAGCTAAAATCTCTCGAAAAATTCATTTTTTCGCTTTTTTACAATAGGCAACATAAATAAAACTGTAAAAAGATTTATTTTTATTTCAGTCTGTTTAGGCAAGTATTTCGTGCTCAATAAATTTCAATCTTTTATTGGAAAATATTTATGCCACACAAAACAGGAAGAAATTAGAATTATTCCCTTGTTTGATACGTTAGAATGTGTCCTAAAGTCTAATTCTTACAGTGACATATACTACTGGTGAATCGGAAATATATATCATATATTTATTGGTATATATAAAGTTATAGATATATAGCATTCAATATTGACCGACATGTATCTTCATATATGCACTGCAAATTCTCAAACACAAAAATAAATACATTTCGAAACACTTTTTGTCCACACATTCACAACACATTAATGTGCGTGAAACGTTTTTTGTGTTGTGATTGTATCCTTAATATGTTGCAAAAATTGCTGCTCTCTAAAAATATGTTCTTAATATGTTGCAAGAGTATTGGTATCTAGAAATGTGTTCTAAAAATACTATTATTAATCGTGTTGAAGTAGTGTTGTAAATAGTATTGATGAAAATAGTTCCTTAAAATAGTGTTGCGCTGCAAAACACTTTGTCCCCAAATTAGCAACATATTGTAAACACCAAAGCGACTTCAAGCACTACAAAACATCTAAAACGCTTTCAAACAATTTTCTACATAGTGTCTTTAAAATTACACGATTTTAAGAATGAATATTTTGAATATATATTGAAAACTCATTTTCTTCCTTTGTAGTTTTCAACAACACTTTTTGCGCAACCTTTTTATTTCCTACAACACATTTGTAAAACATTCACAACACAATCTAAAACGATTTTAGTTAGAAATGTTGGTTTTTATGTTCGGTTAGTGCTGCAAAAGTGTTTCATGCATTTTCAATATTGGATAATAACAGCAAATTAAATAAAGGTAAAAACATCTTCAGATAGATCGGCGATGTTTTAAATTTTGAGTTAAATGGAATGGATATCAGCCATAATTTAAACTATTAGCCGAAAAATTTAGAATTGAAACTATTTTCTAATCAAAATATAAATTATTTGAATGTAAATTTAAAAATAGAAAAAAAATTTAACTACAACTGTACTGGATAAGAGAGAAGATTTTAATTTTAAAATGCTTTCAATGCTACATTTTAAATCTAATGTCCATATATTCATCTTTAGAGATACATTAATTAATGGTTTAAATCAGCCATACTCCATCTTTTATTATCGCGGGCCGCAAACATATGTTTCAGACTTTAGGCGGACCGTAACATACTTATAATAAAAGGATTTAAAAAAATTACCATAAGTAGTCTAACAATGCAATATAAGAAAGTTCTTACTGGCATTCGAGTAGAACATTTGTCACTGAACAAATGTCATCAGAAAAATAAACACCACTCTTTCCAAATAATAAACTTCGTTGTTTGAAATTAGTGCCTGTAAAATTTTTTCGCCGCCAGTTTTCTTCAGCGACAAAAATTCAACCCTAAAAATTAGTATTAGCTGTATAATAGATATGAAACATAATTATAACAATGCAGCTTTTACAAGGGGATTTTCCCTAATAAATCCACATTTTACTCAATCAAAAAAATGTAGAAATATGTAGCGAAAATTTAATTTAGAATGATGTTTTGTTATTGCTGAAGATTAAGAAATATATACATCGCCGTAGGACAAATAGGACTGCTGGCAAAAAGATCTTTAGACTAAGAAAACGGCTTTTAACACAATTTTCAAGCTAAAATCTACCCTGCTATATATAATTACCTTTTAAAAAAACTATAAAAAGTCGCTAAAAATCATAAATTATTTTTATATGCATCTCAACTACATGTATAAATATGGATTAATGATTATATGCCCCAGGCTGCACATAAAATGTCATCCGACCACATATGGCCCGCAGACCGCAGGTTGAATGTGGATGGTTTTAACCATTCAAACAAAATAACATCAGATAGAGACATACTCAAAGAGAAAATTCTTTAATAGTACAGCATAGACTGTTATCAAAATGCTTTAAAAAAATAGCAGAGACTAGTGAAAAACTTGCTTTAAGTCAGTTTCCGTCTTAAAATATATAACCATATGCCACTCCTTTCTCTCAGAATATCTTTTTTTTCTTTAGACAAGTTTCATTTTCACTATTTTCACCAGTGACCGCGAGGTTCTGACCTACAAACTGGTAGATGGTAGGTGTTGGGTTCGAACCCAATCGCGACCGTCGGCCTAACCATTCGGAGGTTTCCGTGATTTTCTTCGAACATTGCGTAAATACGGGTTAGGTTCCCTTAGAAAGACCCCACGGAGGGAACCTACCCTTAGGGTCTATATCCCATAGTGTAGATAATTGGCCGACATAAATACAAACAAACACAGTTTTCACTGTCTCATTTCAAGTTTTTTACAAAAAAAAGAAGAATTAAATAAAAGAAATTACTTGAAACGTATAAAATATGACAGATATTTTAATATAAATTTTGTTTTCATTAAAATTTCTGGAAATTTTCATAAGACTTATATATGTAAAAAATATTTCCATAGCTAAATTATTTTTAAATATAAATGAAAGCGAATTAAATATATAATTACCATACTTATAGTAAAAAATATTTATAAAACAGTTACTTTTCAACAATGATAATTTGTAACGGTGGGTTGGTTGTGGTGGAGGTTAAATGTAGACATACTCATTAATTTAGGATAAAATAACAAAGTTTATTACAGTGATAATGGCTGAAGGGAAGTGGAGCAAGTCTTCAAATTTACACAACTGAAAACACTATGAACAGCTAAATCATACTCACAGGCTTCGGCCTAGCTCAGTCAGGGCACCGCCTAACACTTCTCACTATCTTCTGGCTGAGCTGCTAAACAAAGCTTGATTAAACAGCCCGTGGCTGTGGGTAATTCTTTATTTCACCAAATAATCAAAAATGGAACTAATATAAACTCTCTTACCACGGCCGAATCTCAAATCAATTATCCAAACTCCTTTCCACTTCGCTGGAGGCCGTCGCTACTTCCTATTCGCTAGCACTTCGCTGAACAATAATTCACTTCGCTTGTCTAATACTAGAGATCCTCACTCGCTGGCTGCTGGCTAATGCCAGAGACACGCCAGAGACACCCTCCATTCACTCAAACCCAAGCTTTTATATGCTGCAAACTGAGATACTTCACATTAACATATTACTAATAACCGCAAGCTAACTGTAAAATCCGAAAGAGCACACACACTCTAGAAAGTTAAAGTAAAAGAGAGGATAGATGTCGCTTTTACGCCTACAAAATGTTAAATTATTGACGTCACGATCTCAGAAACACTAGAGTGCCTTTATGACAAAAGATCACTCCCTCACAAATTTATTGTTATTAAAGTATCATAAATTTCTAAAAAGGAAAATTTTTCATTTAATTTTATAACATTACAGTTTTCTAATTAATTTTCCAATTTATTTTCTGCACTAAAAATACACTTCATATTATTGAATATTTAAGGCGTGAATTATCATTTGCAAACTAAGCATAGAACCAGCAGTGTGAAATCAGCATATTCTCTGTGTAGAAAATTAACTGGAAACTTAATTAAGTAATTTGTATATCTATTCACCGATGCTGGATTTATTTGTGTCTCATGTTACGCCTCAAGACTGCGTTCTCATGAAAATTATTCCATCTTCTGCTGCAGTACAGCCGACAAACATTAGGGCAAGGCTACCTTATCATAATATCAAGGCTTGTCATTCGCCAAGTTTCCTTTGACCTCAGTACAGGGTCGCTGAAACCACATGATTTTCCCGTTGGTAGCGCCATCTAATGTGAGAAACTAAAATATTTTCCATTTTTTCCTATGGGATTATTAGCAGTAGTATGCACCAGGTGGCGTTACTTATGAGACAAAGTCATATAATAAGTTGGCAATTATAGGGACAATTTCAACAATAGATTTTCTCCTGAATGCGAGGCCTTGATATTATGATAAGGGGGCCTTGCATTAGGGATTGAAAAATGCAAAGCAGGGTATCGTACTCCTATCTTTAATGGTAGAGCGCTATTCCAAAGGTTCCGGGTTCGATACCCGGCTTGGACATTTTTCGCGCTGTTGATTCTAAGCTTAGTTAGCAAATCATAATTCATGTATTAAATATTTAATAATATTATTTTTAACTAATGATTAGTTATTTTTTAATTTTTAAAGCTTCGCACAACTATTATCTTATATATTTTAAGCATAAAAAATATTTTTAATGAGATTTTAAACTTCGTTTTTTTTCTTCTTCTTCTCGCCACAGACATTTCATTAATACATTTCTATATTTAAAAAATGTGGATTTTTTGTACTCAACTCTTATAAACTGGAAATCTTCACAACAAATAACTGATGAAGAAACGTTTAGAGTTCCTCTCTCATTTATGACATTCTAAATTCTAAACATTCGTAGTCTGATTTCGAAAATAAATGACTTCAATTTAAATGTTATTATTGTGAAACAGAAAATGAATGTTGATTTAAGTCGAAAAATGCATCGAAAAATTCAAAACATTGTTTTGAAATACTCAGCATGTAAATTTAAATATCTCGGCAGCCAACAATTTGAGGAAATCGAAAGGTGCGCAAGTAAACTCTTAAACAAGTTCCCATTCCTATTGTTTTTCAAAAATATTAAATTTAAAATTCTAGAATAATTAGATCTCTGACGTGAAACCCTTGTGACTTCATTCTGTTTCCAAAATTCTCTTGTGTCAGAGAAAATATCCATAAGGTACCAAATGCCCGTACAGTATCCGAAAGTAGCATTTGAGGTAAGTTTGAACAGTGGAAACAACACTGAATTTGCTGGACTTACGAGTAAGAGCCATTTTCAAGTATTATTAAAAATATCTGCAGTTTGATGTGCTTATTTATTAATTTCTTCGCATTACACTGTAAAAAAAAATTGGGAAAGTTACAAAAATTTTTCTAGTAGAATTGTATTCCAAGAACTATTTATGTAACGGCAACAATAAAAATTCATGTAACAGATACAGATTTGCACTTTGAATCAAACAAATTTTAAGGTTACTAAGAATTTTTTGGGGAAATCGTATTCCAAGAACTTTTTAAGTGACGATAACGAGCATTATAGATAAAATTTTAGTAAAGTTACCAAAATTTTAGTAAATTCTTTTGTAAAGTTACAGATGGTTTTAGTTTTGCTTACAAGTTTTGTAGATTGACATCATTTTCTTGTACAGTGTACACATAAAATTTTAGTAAGCATAAGAGATTTCGGTTAATTTAGATTACTAAGGTTACAGATTTTTTTTACAGTGTACTTTCGGAACGGACTTATATATACGCATACAATTTTGTCTAAATACGTAGTTCGTATTCTTTTCTGAATTCTAAGTGATGAGAAATCTTTATACTTTGATGAACAATGCCCCTAAGAAGTCGAAAATATTGTTGAAAATTGATACTTTCGGAAGTGTTTTTATTTTAAACGTATATTTTTTTTTCTTTTCTCAACAGACATTTCATAAAAGCATTTCCATATTTAATAAATGTGGATTTTTCATACTCAAGTCTTATATTAGTCTGAAATTACTGATTATTTTTAATACATCAAAAATTAATGAGATCCATTTTATATCAAGGTATAACTGAATCTAAAGGTTTGTGAAATTCTGAAAATCCTTATGTGTATTAGTATTTAAAGTATAATCATCGTAAAAATCGTAAAAAAAGAAAAAAAGACTACCTGTTTATTACTTCTTACGATTTACTCTGCAAATTTAAGAATACTAATTTATATCAGGGTCTAACTGAACTTGAAGTTTGATGAAAATTCGTGAATTAATTCCTGAGATTAGAGCTACTGCAATAATCATGAATAATGCCGCATAGCAGTAACACTGTTGAGCTATTTACTCTAAAAATTACAAAATATATTCAATTATATCAGAGACTAACTGAATGAGAATTTGGGTGGAAAATCGTGCATTAGTTCCTGAGATAGAGCTATTGCATTTATCATGAATAATGGCGCATCTGTTTGGCGAATTTCACCAAAACAAAATCAAAACCATATTATATCAAGGACTAACGGAATCTGAAGTTTTATGAAAATCTGTTCATTGGTTTTTGAATTATAACTATTGTGGAAATCCTGAAAAATGCAGCATAGCAGCGCAACCTTTTGGGAAATATACATAATAAATTAATCTGATCTATTTAATACCAAGGTATAACTGAATCTAAAGGTTTGTGAAATTCTGTGCATTAGTTCTTTAGATAGAGCGCCCACCAAATTTATGTCTTATACAGAAAGACATTTTGTAAAAACATATTTGCTGGAATCTCTTATCCGTAAAACGAGCGAATCCGTCGAAAACCGGAACTCGAAAATTTTCACGAATCCCATATTTTCTTCTTGTAATGATGAAAGAAAGTAATAAATGCGGATTTTTAAACTCAACTCTTATAAGCTGGAAATCTTTATGACAAATAATTAATGAAGAAAAGTTCCTCTCTCATTTATGACATCCCAAATTCTAAGCATTCATTGTCTGATTTTAAAAATAAATGACTTCAATTTAAATGTTATTATTGTGAAACGGAAAATGAATGTTCGATTTAAGTTGAAAAGTACAAATAATTTGAAACATTGTTTTGAAAGTATTCAGCATGTAAATGTAAATATTTTGGCAATCAATACTTTGAAGAAACGTTCAACTAAACTACACTATAAAAAATGTCAAATGTTTCTGAATATATAAAAATGTACTGTAATCGAAAATGGAAATATACAGTAACCTCTTCTAACTCACCTAAGTTTTCGAAAACCGTTCTTTTACCTTTAAAAATCCCACAAAACTATTTGTTTTCGAAATTTAAAAAAGAATTTATAAAAATTATTTTTTTTTAGCTGCCCGTCCTTTTCGGAAACGTTTCTAAGAAGCTTTTAAAGTAGAGTAATCCCTTTTCTCAAATCAAAATATCACTTTTCGGATGCTACCAAATTATACGAAAATATTTTGATATTCATAGAACATGTTTAATAGACAAACATACAATATTAATAGTATTAACATTAATATGAAAATTAACGTTATTTTTCTACAATTGCATGCATAAAATTAGTTATGCAGCTGAAAATGTTTGCTTGAGAATTGATAGGATCCGAAAAAGTGATATTTTGATTTGAGAAAAGCGATTATTGTACTGTAAAAGCTACTTAAAAACGTTTCCAAAAATGAAGGGCAGCTAATAAAAATTAATTTTTATAAATTCTTCTATAAATTTCGAAAACAAATAGTTTTTTGGGATTTTTGAAGGTAAAGGAACGGTTTTTGAAACTTTGGTGAGTTAGAAGAGGTTACTGTATATTTTCGTTTTTGATTACAGTACATTTTTATGTATTCAGAAACATCTGACATTTTATACAGTGTATTAAACAAGTTCTCATTCATGCTGTTATTCAAAAATAAGATATTTAGAAGGATTTTTAATTAGTCACCAAAGAAATATATCATTTAAAAGTATCTTATCCAAAATAATTAGAGTTCTTGAAGGTAAGCATAAAAAAATATTTCTGTTATTTGCATAAGAGGTGATAAAACAAAATAAACTTCATTGTCACATGTCTAATGGAACAAACATATACAAAGACTTTTTTTTCATCAATATTTTTTCAATTCTGTTATGTAATAAAATCTGTGTATTATCTGCATATTTTGAAATTATTTTACACTGAAAAAAAATCAAAATTCATAAATAGTGTGTTATTATAATAGGTCAAATAACCAGCAACTGTTTTATGGCATAATTAATTTTATCGTTAAAATTTCGGTTTTACAGAAAATTTAATTACTGTAAAATCTTTTGATGTGTCGCCTTTCGTACGTTTATAATTGGCAGCATATTTAACCCTTTTAGACCTGAAGATTTTTGGAAGAAATTAAAAGTTTTGGTGTTTTTTTTTTTTTTTTTTTCTAACTGAGAGGATCATATTTGACGGAAATTTTTTTTAAAAAAATTCATCAAGGGAAGATCCACATAATTGTTTGGGTGTAGGCTCGGCTTTAAATCACACAAAAGGAAGAAACTGTTTTTATATTAATTGAAACAATTTAAGAAATTGTTTTTACCTGTTCTTTTACCTTAGAATCACCTACATAATTGTGTAGGTCAAGCCTTAAAGGGTTAATGATATATTTTTTTAATTCTTTGATTTTCATTAAACTATTTCCACATTTGAGATGTTCAGAAGTCTATCCGAATAACTCCATTTTTTTTTTTTTTTTTTTTTTTTTTTTTTTTTTTTTTTTTTAGAAAACTAGGTAATGACATGATTTAGTTGAAAAATTTCTATATATCTACATAGCTCTTATGCAGGGTCCTTGAGTATAAGACAATTGATGAGTATAATCAAAATATGGTGGGAAAAAAGCATTTTTTTAATAAATAAATAGCTTTAAATGCTTAAAATGAGCATTTTTGTTTGGTGGACTTTATCAGATTGACTTCTGAATGCCTCATTTCATATATTTAAATTTTTATTTCAAGGTCCTAAGTGCACAAACAATTTTTAATAGACAAATGAAAAAGAAAAAAAATTTTCCTCTCCTTCTTTAAATCATAAAAGCCATAAATTTTCATTTAAAATATCATCACTATTAAACTGATGATAAATGCAGATTTGAATCGACAAAAAAATAACAATAAAATAAAAGAGCAAAGTATTTTTCTTTAGCTTTAAACAAAAAAAATCTATATAACTTTTTAATTATTAAAATATTTTAGAAAGATTTTCAAAAGTCAATTTTTAACTCAAATATTAGTTTAAATATCGTTAACTTTTAATCTAGATTTAAAAAGGCTTATATTTTAATAACTTCTTCAGTTTTATGGTGTAGTAGATATGAAGGCAGTCTGCCTTGCGGGAGACGTTGTGTTTACCTGTAGAAGTAGGGGTTATGCAGGTGAAAAAACTTCAAAATTATGTCATTTTATTATGACTTTTGTATGTTTCTACTACCTATTCGTGGTATTAATCCATTATTGCCAGATGTTGTCACCATTGCTAAGACCCTGCTAGATCCCCATTTAAAGATTAAAAAACACATCATTTTAACAAGCTTGGAAATTGCAACATATTTAGTTATCAGGCAAACTATAACTAATTTGCCAGATACAAATGCGTTGCAAGGTTGATGGCAGACGCCTTTAAATCTGGCTACGAAAGTGCCTGTTTGAAGAGTGGTTTAAAGAATATACAGTCGACTCTCGTTAATCCGAAATCGGATAATTCGAATCTTTGAAGTCCGGAAATTTTCAATGACAGAATAACGTTAAGCATTTTCATTAATTCGAACTCAATTTATCTTGACTTCGTTTAATTCGAACTAACGAGAATTCTGATTTTTCATTCTTCTTTTCTTTCTCACGGATTTCAGATCATTTGAATAACTTTTTTACTTTGATTTTTGTGAAAATTGTTCCGAACGAGAATACATATAATCCCACGCTTTTGATATACACTTTCTTAGTGCCCCGTCTGTCCATCAGTGACGCTTTAAATTTTTCTTCCATCGTGCTTGTTTCTAATCTTTTAATTAGTTTATGTATTTATATATTCTAATTTAATATTAAGTCATATTCTGATGATAAAAGACGAAATAAATTTAAAAAACGCTAAAACATTAATTCCATTGTAATATACCATATTAAGCATGTTTTCATTTCATACTTTCCATAATTCGAACTTCGGATAATTCGAGCATTTCTCGTGGTTCCGACGAGTTCGAATTAACGAGAGCCGATTGTATATCCCCTTGATGAAATTTTGACAAGCTCGGAATTTTGTGTACTTACAGCTGAATACCTCATGTCACACGACAAATCATAAAATTTTGAAAAAGTCTATTATTTTAATTAAAATAATTTTATCAATGTCATCCGTTCATTTTTTTAAATTAAATTTTAAAAGAGAATGTTAATTTCGAGTGTTTCCATGTAGGTATCATAGCTTGGAGTAAAGCATCAGCTAGTAAACAGAAGATTCTGAGTTCGATCCCCGGTATTGGAATTGGAAAATTTCATACTAAGATAGATTTAATTCAAAGAAATTTCGTATTTTTTGCCAATTTAAGGGTTTATATATACCGGGTGTCCCAAAAATGACTGATGGATTTTTAAATTGAATAACTTGCAATTCGGTGACAGCTATTTAAAAAAAAATGCAGGAGGGTTATGTATAATGTCAGGAGTTTTTTTAGCGTAATTTTTTATTTTATTTAGAATTTCAAACAAGAGATGGCGCTGACGGCGATTGAAGTTGATCAGTGCTGAATAAGGTCAGTTTCGGCGTCGACCAGGGCTTCAATTGCCGTCAGCGCCATCTATTGTTTGAAATTCGAACTAAAATCAAAAATTACGCTAAAAAAACTCCTGACATTATACATAACCCTCCAGCAAATTTTTTTTTAAATAGCTGTCACCGTTTGCAAGTTATTGAATTTTAGAATCCATCAGTCATTTTTGGGACACCCGGTATATATAGGTACATATATATTATCACTGGCATTCATAATATTATTGGGAATTGAATTTTCTTTCTATTTGAAAATCTATTGCGATTTATTAATGATTCAGCACTTTAAATTTCGTTTAAACTTTTTTTTCTTTTTTTTTACAAATTTATAATTTTATTTATATTTCAGCTAAACTTTTGCAATTTTGATTTTCAAAAAAATTGGATTTTCGATTTATATTTAAATAATTTGATTTTAACCTTTTTAATTTGATCAAAATAAATACTTTTCAATAACATTTTAAAATTAAATTGATTGGTTCTACCACTTATGTAAGAATTTAATAATTATAAATTAAGAATTTGGATTTGCAATTAAAGGATAAGTTGTTTTAAAAGAAATATTAAACGAAACTCTCAGTACGATCTACGATCACACTTACCTACTTGTTTATAAATAAATCTGTCATGTTTTGCAGGAAAAATTTCACAAGTGTAGTTATCAGGCGATTCGCTTTATTATGCTATATATCTATTCGTGACCACGGAAGGAGGGTCAATTCTGTGGCGAGGTAAAATTATTTAACCCTCTAAAACTCATCATCATCTTCATTCTTAAAAATTTTACGCGTTTTTACTTCTAAATATAGACTTAAGTGCTATTGTTTCACGGTACACGAATAACAAGAGCTTAATTGCTCTGTCTTTCATTCTGATTTTTATATTAAGGAGACACCCAACCTTTGAAACCCTCTTTAATTTTGATTAATACTGTAATAATATGTGTATCACAATACTTAATGCTAAAAATTAAGTAAAATTAAAAAAATGTATTGTAAAGTAAAACAGCCTAGTTTACTAAAATTTAATTTTAAAAAATACCTTTTGAAAAATCCCTACTATTTTTATAAATATGAATTTTTTGCTTCAATTTCTTTTTCAGACCAAGTAAAAAAGAATTCAAACTTTTATTTAAATTAGCAAAACATCCATAATAGTTATCGAATAAGCAGGTTATAAAAATATGAACATGGAGAAAAATCAGTTTAAAGTTTTTGTTTATATGGGTAAAGTATTTATTTACATTTTCTGAATCTATTAACAAAATTTACAATATCTCACAATATAATTGTCGTAAAGGTAAAAATGAGGTGTCAAAGTATTCACAATTAAAGAAACTTTCAGATAATATTAAAAAGAGAAAGCTGATATTTTGACCAATATTTTTCAAGGTAAAGTGTCCCATTAACTATTAAAACACTTCAAGTTTTTATAACTTCCCTAATAATCGTAACCAAAACGGTTTGGTTTGGTTTATTTTATGTCAGCCGATTATCTACTCGAGAGGTATAGGCCCAAGGGGAGGAGTGCCCTTTCTGGGGGTTTTTTCCTTAGGGAACCTAACCCGTATTTATGCAAGGTTCGAAGAATACTACGAAAACTCCGAACGGTTAGGGGAACGGCCGCAATTGGGTTCGAACCCAGCACCTGCCGTCTATCAGTTGAGAGGTCAAAGCCTCTCGGCCACTGGTGGAGCAGAAACTGAAACGGAATATTCCCAAACAATTTTGTATAAAATATTAGATACAAAGTTTAAATTATACATGAATCATTTTACACGTAAATTTAGAAGAAAATTTTTTTTTTAAATATCTAAAAAAATCAAGAAAGAAAAACAAAGAAAGAATGTAAGCAGTAACAATGCTAATAAATATATCGATGAAATGGTATAAGAAGACAAAATTAAAATGCATGGAATTCTAAATTAAAAGAAAAAGTTCTCTTATTTCAGAAGAAACATTAAAAAACTCCCTTTATACGTCATTTTTTGATAAATAGGTATAAAGGCTCAAATTCGTAATTTATCGCTGGAAGAGTCTAAAATAGATTGCCTGGATAGATAATCTCATATTACTGCAGTAGAATTTCATATATGATTTTCAAACGAATTGATATAAAAGAAATTTTTAAGACGGAATAAAGTTTTACTTTACAGTATTAACTCTAGAATTAACATGGAAAATATTAAACTTTTCTTTGACTCTTGTATTTCGTAATTTACAGTATTTTAAGAGGGCTGGTACACTTCATTTAGCAAAAATTGACAAAATATCAATTTTCTGATTATTTTTATTAAAATGAATAAATACAACCTCTGACAATAAAGTTCGGTGAATAGTCCTCACATTGCATAACATTAATGTAGATGAAATATTAACGAAAGTTATGATATCATCCTTCAAAATAGTCATCTCCCATAACTATGCACCGCTGTTACACATGTCCTGGGAAATTCGCAAGAAGTCTTCTTTTGGGATGAAGTTCAAAAGCTTCTTCATGTTTCGTAGATGTCAGCAATATGGTCAAATCTCTTTTGAGTGGTGAAAATAGGAAGAAGTCTGGAGGATTGAGATCTGGCGAGTATGGTGGCTATTCAATTTGCACCACCCCTTATGAATTTCTTTCGGTGTCTTGCAAAGCTTAAAATAGGACTTTAAACTGATCTTTTGTTCGTTTGCTCCATTTAACCCTCCTAGGAAGGGCATTTGTCTATTAGGTATTTTTTCTTTCGTATGTGATTCCGTCTTAAAATGTTTTACTGTATAACATTTTCAATGTCTCCAATGCACGGGATATGGATTAGCGATATTAAAATATATGTGAAACATTTAAATATAAACAGAGATTCATTGATAAAATAAATATATCACAGCCTTTGGCGCATCGTTAATAATTAAAAGTATAAATATAAAAAACGAAAAGCTATACTAAGTATTTTTAGCCAGAACTATTCCCCGCGAAACAGTTTTTAACTACACTGAAGTAAAAATCTGTGTAGAAATTCAAGGCTGAGCCGAGCTATGATTTAAACTTTTATCCAGGCTGGTCCGGATTATGATTTTAACATTTTTCCATGCCGGGAAGCGATTCATGCAGACTTCCAGAGCTAACGATCAACGTATTTTGAAAACAAATTTTGATTTAAATCAATACGCTGCTTTATTATGTCCGAATAAGAGGCACGGTCTTGAATCGACATTTAATAAAGACAATTTGTGGACGAGCCCTCATTTCCTTTGAAAATCGGTCAACAATTCATCGTTTACAGGCATGGTAAAGTGGTGTAAGTCACGAATTTCGGAGAATTTTGTATTTTAATATCTCTGTGAGATTTTCAGATACGGAGATGAAATTTTTTTTGTTCAATTAAGGAATGGATAAGGAATAATTTTCTAATTGGGAATTTTGGTCTACGGGGGCCGTATAAAAATTTAATTTTCGTATTTTTTCAAATAGACCCCCCATGGAGTTGCAACTTATCTTATCAGAAATTTCACCCTTTTATGAATTTTTGCAATTGGAAGTATGGGTCTAGAGGCAATATTTAAGGAGATAGCCAATTGTTTCGATATTTATGACACACATTGTATATCACTGAGGTATACCAGAAGTTGCTGACAGACAATGTAATTCCGTTATAGTATCATCTGTGAGGGATAGTTGTTAGAAATGTGTTTTCAGTTGTGATATACGTTTTTAACACTTTCCAACAAAGCTTTCGGTTTATGCTTTCTGTTTGTCTGTCCATCTGGCTGTCTGACCGGATGGCCGTCTGTCCGCGCTCTAACTCTCGTAAATATGCTCGAAATGCCATGACATTTTCGGAAGTTTTTGAGGTTTACCCTGGCACGAACCCCACTGAAAATGAAGTTTCTACCATGATTAGTTTATTTACAGGGACAGTCAAAAGTTATCTACGGGGAAAAATCGTTTTAAATGAATTGTAAAAATGTTACACCCTGCCAAATATATTCAAATTTATATATATATGCACTAAAATATCCATTTTTTAAAGTATGCAATGAAAAGAATTGTTGTTATTAATATACAGGGCCACACAAAATTGTACCATTGCATAATAATAAAAGGGGTATTATTTGCGACATATTTTAAATATGGTAAGCGATTTGATGTAATAATCAAATTGATATACATCGCTGAGGCTTAACATGAGTTATTTCATGCATAATACGAAGTGCATAACATTTACAGGGACACACAAAAGAATTCAAATAGTATATTCTAGCCAAAGTACAGTATAATATGGATGATTGCAGATGGATGTATAAAATAGATTTTTAATTCTGATACGCGTTCTTAAATTTTACTAAATATATGCATATTATCTACTTATATATATAAAATACAAACGGAAACGGTTTCGTGTTTTCCGCCAACTTCTCTAATTCTACTGAAGGGATTTTGAAGTAACTTATATCGTTAGATTAGATAGGTATTATTTCAAGGAAGGTTTTCGCATATAGTACATTGTTCTATGTATATTAGTTATAAAGTTATGACGGAAAGTTCTTTTATTTTCGACAAAAGGGTTACCATTTGGTATATGCTTTTCATTTCGGCATATTAAGCTATCTTTGTTAAAGAATTAAAATTTTTATATTAATTAGAAATGAATAAAAAAAATTACGGACATTTCTAAAATTAAAATGAAAAAAATATTACTGATTTTATTTAATATACAAATAAAAACAATCAATTAAAAATAATGTAAAATAACATTATTTTATTTAAATATGGAGGCAATTTTTATACAGCTTAAATGAAATATGCGTTGTCAAAGTCGATTGATTGAATCAATATATGACAATTTATCACTCTTTTCTTACATAGTTGGCTATGGAATTACAAAAAAATGATCTAAAATTAAAAATAAATGAAATATAACTGACGCCATTTTTTAAACAGAATTTTTTAAGCATGCCAGGGTTAATTTCAAGATCTGCTGGATGCATTTTAAATAATTACTTATATCATTGAATAGGTTGGCGACGTATTCATGATATAACCATACGTCTATTTTTTCTTTTTAACTAATGGATGATCGTGCATGTCAATTCAATGACATTAAATACGATACACGTGTTTAAAACGTCATTAAGTGATTTTTATTTTGACTTTTTATTTGTGTTTTCATTAATATTCTACTAATTATTTGTTTTTTTTTATTATTTAAAATAAAAACTACTTAATATGTATAATTTGGCTATCAGTTTGACGATTTGTATAAATGGTCGACGGGATAAAAGTACGGGAGTAGTACCAATAATTATAACTGCTACATTAATGGGGAACAATATGAACAAAGAGAAAAAACTGTTAGTAATTTTATTTAAATAAATATATAATTAAAAAAATAAAGAGAACTTGCGATTATTCATACAGATATTTATGGGATATACGCATCCGGATATCTAATTATCACCAAAATGGTGTTATTTCATCTGACGAAGTAATTTGGATATTGTTGTTAATTTATTATAAATTGTTTATCTACTTTTATTTATTTATTTATTTATTGTTAGAAAACAAATATAACGTTTATAATATAAAAATATATGTTTATAAAAATTTAAAAATAAAGTTATTCCAATACCTTGAAAACAATGAGGATATTAAAATGGCCATTTTGGATTTCTTCGTCAATCGCGCCAATTAGAAGAGAAAATGGAATTTTTCCCTTATTATTTTGTATTTTTAATGAAATGTGTTATTTGAGTTGAAATACTTATTTCAACTCAAACTTACAACTAATTTTGATTTCAAACATTGTAACCTGCTATTTATTGAAAACGCTTTTTCTCTTTAATTATTATTTAACCGTAAGCATGCAAAACTGTTAAATATATTCATCTAATATTATTCATTTGGAATAAAAAATTTTTTTTTAGTTATAACTTACACGTAAACGTATCGAACTTTTAAATTGCAGCATTTATAATATTGTGGGATATACTCTCGCATGTGGGCTACACTCTCTTTCTGTTGCACCTTCATCGGACTATTTCCCTCCGCTACTCTCCGAAACGCTGGCACGAGATTAATTAAGAAACGCGAAGCTTCCAAGCTGTGTGGCCGAGAGTGAAAAGAGCAAGAAATAAATAGAATGTTTTTCGACGACGATGAACGACGATGATAAAACTAAGACGGATTTTTCGAAGAATAAAAATGACGATTGTTTTAGAACATTTACGAAGAACTGATATATGATTTTTAAAGTAGTGTTTTGAAAAGTAACGAAGAATCTATCTGTTTTATTTTTTTGTTTATTTTATGTCCTGTTCGTCTGTTAATAAATGTATGTGACCGTCAGAAATTACTTTTTATTTTGAGTCAAGACTCGTCCATCCTATAAAGTGGTGCCAGAAGTGCCCACTTAGCATTTTTTCTCATTGTTATGAACTATTTGTTTTCTTTATATTCAAGTCGGATATCATTTTACGGGTGAGTTAATTATTCCATATTTTATATTTACTATGAAGCTAGTCGACATCAAAGAACTGGAACTTGCATTTAAAAATGAACGTACTAATAAAATTAAATTACTTCATAAATTATTGTTCGACACTGATGGTGATGGATCAAACCGGAAAAGAATTCGTGACTTCACTGGTTTCGATTTCGAAACGACCAGCACTGAATTCAAAAATAAAGTTACGAAAGTTCAAGCAGATTTTTATTTAAACGATTTAATCACAATTTGTAATTTACTCTGCATTTCTAACGAAGGTTCTTTAACTGAACTTGCAACCAGATTAGTCACATATCTTTCAGACTTAAATTCACTGCAAGCTAACATTATTCAGAATGACAGCGATACCGATTCGGAACCTGAAATGACTTCACATAATTCTACATTGAATAAGGACACTGCAAGTAATACTGAATCATCAAATTTTGATAAAAACAAGCAATTTCCAGTTCAAAGTTTTTTGCCATCTACTATTAATTTTAATGATGTTGAAAGCGTTATACCGCCTTTTG
Source organism: Maratus speculifer (assembly GCA_964019185.1). NCBI lineage: Eukaryota > Metazoa > Arthropoda > Arachnida > Araneae > Salticidae > Maratus > Maratus speculifer. The sequence goes on from OZ025292.1 coordinate 374,197,797, forward strand.
ATGGTAGTTCTTTTCAAGATATAAATATTTGGTTAAGTAATTTTGACGATGTCGCTAGCATGCTCAATTTATCAGAATTTCATAAATTTGTTTTTGCTAAACGATCCTTACGAGAAAAAGCCCAGCTGTTAGTACAAACAGAATTTCACATTAACTCGTATGAAAAACTTAAACAACTCTTAATTTCTGAATTTGGCATTACTTATAATTCTGCTGAGTTACATGACATGTTAAATAAACGAAAATTACAAGAAAATGAATCCCTTGAATAATATTTTCTCGTAATGAAACAATTATGTTTGCGCGGTAACATCGAAGATTTAGTACTGATGCAGTATATTATTAACGGTATACCCGACCCTGTTTTTAGAAAATCAATATTATATGGCTGCCAATCTATAGTAGAATTTAAACAAAAGCTCAAAATTTATGACAAAATTCGGCATGACTATGAGAACACTAAATTTCGTAAATCTAAACCAGAAATGCCGTTGAAAGAGAAATCTTTTCGTTCAAAACCTGATCTTCTCTGCTTTAATTGTGGTTTAGCCAACCATAAAAGTAGCCAATGTAGGCATAAAGACAAAGGCCCTCGCTGCTTCAATTGTTCGAATTTTGGCCATAAGTCGGCTCAATGTGACCAACCAAGGAAATCTAGAAATAAGCCTGAAACATCCAATATTTCCACCATTACGTTGAATATTTTTATGACCAAACAAGTAATTATTTCGTCAGTAAATGTTCTTTCTTTGATCGATACGGGAAGTGAAAGAAGTCTGTTAAAAGAAAGTATTTATCGCAAACTCCCAACGGTTTCGAACCTCGAACATTCAACAATCACATTAACTGGATTAGGAAACACTATGATCAAACCCCTGGGTTTTTTCTCTACGGATATTACGATAGATGATTTTAATTACACAACTAATGTTTATGTAGTACCAGATTATTCTATATCTTTTGATTTTATTATTGGTACAGGTGTTATACAGCAGAGTATTCTAACAATTTCTCAAAATAATATTTCGATGCAAAAAATCAAGCAAAATGAAAATATGTCAAATAATTTTCTGATTAATGTTGCTCAAGTATTAGACGATAGTAATCTTGATTTATCTCATATTACCGATAAAACTATACGTTCAAAAATTACGGAACTTATTCAAAATTATTCCCCCCGGAAAGTAAAGACTACCGATGTAAAATTATCAATTCATCTGAAAGACGAAATTCCTGTTACTTGTCCTCCCAGACGCCTAGCTCCTATAGAGAAGGAATTTGTCGAAAAACAAATTTCCGAATGGCTTGAAAAGGGAATTATCCGAAAAAGCACCAGTAATTTTTCATCACCCATTGTCCTCGTAAAAAAGAAAGATAGTTAATATAGATTGTGTGTTGACTATAGGAAGCTAAATGCTAAAACACATAAACAACGTTTTCCCCTCCCAGTCATCGATGACATTATTGATCAGTTGCACTCTGCAAAAGTATTTACTACTCTTGATCTTAAAAATGCATTTTTTCATGTCGAAGTAGAAGAAAATAGCCGAAAATACACTTCTTTTGTAACACATTCTGGTCAATTTGAATTTCTATACATGAATTATGGCCTTAGCGATGCTCCCTTAGTTTTTCAGAGATATATCTATAATGTTTTTCGCGATCTCATTAATGAAAAAGTACTTATCGTCTACATGGATGATTTCATAATACCGTCTGAAGACGAAGCCGAAGGACTCCAGAAATTACAACGCGTTCTTATACCTGCATCCGAATATGGTTTGGAACTGAATCTAAAAAAATGCCACTTTTTACAGCGAGAAATTGATTTTCTGGGTTACCACATTAAAAATGGTCAACTACATCCATCTCCCTCCAAAACTGAAGCTGTTCTAAATTTTCCGGAACCTAAAAGTGTAAAAGATGTACATTCATTTGTCGGACTAACCTCATATTTTCGTAAATTTATTCAAGATTATTCTTTAATAGCTAAGCCCTTAACAGATCTTCTTAGAAAGGACACTAAATTTCAGTTCGGTGACCAACAGCGAAATGCATTTAATCAGTTGAAACACATTCTTGCTTCAGGTCCTGTTTTAAGCATTTATAACCCTAGTCATGAAACAGAAGTTCATTGCGATGCTTCTATTGATGGTTACGGAGCAGTCCTCCTTCAAAAGTCTTCTAACGATAATCAATTTCACCCTGTCTACTTTATGAGCAAAAAAACCACAGATGCTGAGCGTAAATATTCGAGTTATGAACTAGAAGTTTTGGCTGTCATCGAGGCTCTTAAAAAATTTCGTGTTTATATTTTAGGTATTCCTTTCAAGATAGTCACAGATTGCAATGCATTTGCCCTAACTATGAATAAAAAAGATCTTTGCACCAAAATAGCTCGATGGGCTTTAATGTTAGCTGATTATAACTATACAATCGAACACAGACAAGGTACACGTATGCGCCACGTCGACGCTTTAAGCAGAAATCCCGTATGTATGACCATTCAAGATATTTTTACTTCTAAAATCATACAATCACAGAACACCGACGAACATATACAGGCCATCAAAGAAATTTTGAAAACAAATCCATATGACAACTATTTCCTCAAAAATGACGTTCTTTATAAAAATCATAAAGGTTACGATCTAGTAGTTGTGCCGGATGAAATGCAGCTAAACGTCATTAAACACGTTCATGACAAAGGACACTTATGACGCAAACGTTGTGAAGAACTCCTTAGTGAAGAATTTTTTATCCCTAATATGGCAAATAAGATTGATAAAATTATAGCAAACTGTGTAACATGCCTTTTATATAATCGGAAACGTGAAAAACAAGAAGGTGAGTTACATCCCTTACACAAAGAGGAGACTCCCCTCCAAACTTACCACATTGATCATCTAGGCCCTCTCGAATCAACTAACAAAAACTATAAACATATTTTGTCTTTAATAGATTCATTTACCAAATTCGTGTGGCTCTATCCCTGTAAAACTACTTCTTCTGCCGAAGTCATATCGAAGCTGCAACAACAAAGTTATACTTTTGGCAACCCTTCCAAAATTATTAGCGATAAAGGTCCTGCATTTATAAGTAAAGAATTTGCTGATTATTGCCAAAATGAAAATATAAAACACGAGACAATAACAACTGGCCTTCCCCGTGCTAATGGTCAAGTGGAGCGACTTAATTCCATCATAATTTCAGTAATCTCTAAAATGTCCAAAGACGAACCGACCAAATGGTTTAAATATGTTCCTAAAGTTCAATAAGTTATTAATTCAACTTACCAACGAAGCATTAAGAGAACACCGTTTGAAATACTATTTGGTACAAAAATGAAACAGAAAGAAGATTTACAAATTATTGAACTCCTGAACAGTGCAGTCGAAGAACAATTCATGAAAGATAGAGAAGAACTCCGAAAAGAAGCTAAGAAGAATATTCTGGAAATTCAACAAGAAAATCGCAAGCATTATAATTTAAGACGTAAGAAACCCCGGAAATATAACCTTGGAGACCTCGTAGCAATTAAAAGAACCCAACAAGGACGAGGGCTAAAATTGAAATCTAAATTCCTAGGTCCATATAAAGTAACCAAAGTAAAGTCTAACGACACCTACGACGTAGAGAAAATCTCATCAACTGAAGGACCGATCAGTACTAGTTCGTGTGCTGAATACATGAAGCCTTGGCATGACGATAACTGAAACTTTATTTTTTTTCCTTATCTTTAATGTGTATGTCTGATCATTTTAAAAGTCAACAATTTTAAAGAACATTTTCATACGATATTACACCATTTCAGAAAAACGACGACTGATCTTTCTCGGGTGCAAACGAACTCTATTTCTTTTTTCCTAAGAACAGTTCTTCTTTTTGTTTTTGTTTTTGTTTCTTTTCAGATTCTATAAGATCACATGTCGCTGCGGCAGCTCCAGATGTCAGGACGGCCGCATGTGGGATATTCTCTCGCATGTGGGCTACACTCTCTTTCTGTTGCACCTGCATCGGACTATTTCCCTCCGCTACTCTCCGAAACGCTGGCACGAGATTAATTAAGAAACGCGATGCTTCCAAGCTGTGTGGCCGGGAGTGAAAAGAGCAAGAAATAAATAGAATGTTTTTCGACGACGATGAAGAACGACGATGATAAAACTAAGACGGATTTTTCGAAGAATAAAAATGACGATTGTTTTAGAACATTTACGAAGAACTGATACATGATTTTTAAAGTAGTGTTTTGAAAAGTAACGAAAAATTTATCTGTTTTATTTTTTTGTTTATTACTTACCCATCATACGTAGTATAGGGTAAGTCTTGCAATCGTTTTGAAAATCGAAAAATTTTTTTTGACGGATTTACACGTTTTAGATAGTGGAGATTCCGAAAAACATATTTTTAGAAAAAAAAATTTGCCGTCCGTCTGTCTGTCTGTCTGTCTGTCTGTCTGTAAACGCTCTATCTCCCGAAAGAATTGAGATAGAGACTTGAAATTTTGTATGTAGTTAGTATGTAAGAATGGGACGAACCCTATTTAATATCAGCAACCTCGATTATCCGGAACTATTTTTTTCGGACTCTCGAAAAATTTGTTCTGATGAAAGGTATATAAAAATTTTCGAATTTTTTTGTTCTAAGGAATGGACGTAAAAAGCAATAAAATAACACACATTTTGCATATAGAACGAAGTCAATCGGATTTTTAGTTGCCGAGATATTTGTAATCCTGTTTTCCACATTCTTCGATTTTTCATGACCCTGTATTTCATTCAAATTTCAATTCAGAGGTATATTTTAATTGGAAATGAGACGCTTAATCCGATGCAGTTAATTGTTAGTTAATAGAGTTATTATTTTTGGAGTTATAAGGATGTTTCTTTTACGCAGTTCGGTACTACTTGAGTAGTTAGGCGTTTTTTATAGTTTGTCGATATCGGTAATCAGCAGTTCTTTAATAGAGCATTACTATGTATATTAACAATATTGAAATTTTGTTTATGAATTGCAATGCATTGTATAAATAGTTTTCACATGTTTTATTTTCATATACATATGCATGATGGGTAAGTATTACGGTGGCCCCCAACGACTAGTTTTGTGTCCTGTTCGTCTGTTAATAAATGTATGTGACCGTCAGAAATTACTTTTTATTTTGAGTCAAGACTCGTCCATCCTATAATATCATTTATAGCAGCGGCGAGGAAAATACACAATAAAACTACTTGCAAGCTACTGGTATATAGCATCAAGCGGCTGTGATGTCATATATGCACTACATTGGCGCGAAATTTTTTCTGACGCCAGTCCTACTATAAAAAAAAAATCAAAGATTCATCTGGATATGCAGACCAGCGTAGCGGCTAGCGTAGCCAGCTAGTATAATGTATATAATATCTAATAGTAACATAATTTATATGTACAAGGTTACATAAAAAAATCTTAGAAAGGTTACTGAATAATGAGCGTAATTTACTTAAAGATGGTTTTTAAACAAGCTATGCATTTTTATGTTGAATTGCATTCAATTTACTAAGAAATTTTTGAAGAATATAGAAAAAATGATATACATGGTCACGCAAGAAACGGGATACATGGTCATCTTTCGATAATGATTCTTCAAAATGTGATTTAAGTAGTTTAAAGAGTATTTTTGCTTGAACTAAATTTTAGAAAAATACTTTCTTGTATTCAAGGTACTAGGTGAACTACGGGGCTGAACAAAAGTATTCAAGTATGTTTCCATCTATTAGTATAGATTGCAGAAAGGAAAATTTCAATCAGTTAGGCGTTTTTCTTGCTAAACTAAATTTTCCCATTATATATCAACCGAAAGATCAAATAGAGGGCTGTTCAAAAGTATTGGAATACGGATTTGGCTAGGACAGTAATACTTTATTTCCCTCGATAGCAAAGTTTTATTAAAGATTACAGGAAATGTTGGAAAGTGTTTCATAATCTATGCTTAAAGCATGATTTTTCTTACTTGTTAAAATTAACTTCTCTTTTTTTTACATTTTACTCTGTGAATATAAATTCTATAGCTTGTATACATGAATGTACAAAAACATTCAAGTACATTTTCGTTTATTAGGGGTAATTTTTGAACGAGAGTTTTTATCTTTGTCATTTGATTCCAAATTGAACAAAATATTAGCATACTATGCAGTTTCTATAGAAATTTTTAGAATATATACAGGACTTCACAAAAGAATTTGAATAGTTTTCTTATTATAGATCGTTCATGTTGAAATTGGGTTTTCATCTGTGTTAAACGTTTTCCAAATTGTTTATTTTGATATTATTTTTTACGTTATTATTTATCCAGAATATTGTAAAGAAACTTCCCTGTTTAGAATTGTTTTTACAATATTCTGGATATGTCAGGAAGTACTTCATAATCTATTCTTAACGCCTGATTTTTCTTTCTTATTTAATTTTATTACAATAATTACATATTATTTATTAACTCATTTTCTTAGATAAAAATATTGAATAACATATCAAAAAGGTATTATGAAATACTCAGTTTAAAAAATACCTGAAAATATAACATGATCCCTTGTTTTTATTTTTTCCTTTGAAAGAAATATATTCATATTTTATATAAACAAACAGTTTTATTAAATTATTTAGCCAATTACTAAATGCCAATTCTTTATTCTATATAAAACCTGATTTACTATCCCAGTTAGGTTTTTTTGCAACATGCAGTTATAAAAGTAACATTGATTGAAAGAGTTATTAAGATAAATAGGAGAATGGAGTGACAAGGAAACTTTATTCGAAAACAGGACAGGTTTTGAAAGTTTTAAAACAAAAATCTAAATACCTTGGCAATCAATATACTTCAAAATTTGAAACTATTCCGCTGAGAGGTTTATCAAACTTTCAGACATATTCTGATTTCGAAGTTTTATGGATTTATGAAAAATTCATTGATTGCGATAGCCAATATTCGATATTTTCGAAATTATTGTCTAAAGTATGACATATAGCTTAGAAGTTCATAAATATACTGATATTTAAGTTTTAATTACAATACAATACTGATAGCAATAAAATTAATAACTACAGTGAAGAATTTAAAATAAATGAATAAATGTGAAGAAGAAAACTTGTAAAAAAAAAAGAAAAAGGAAAATTCGTAAATGAAAAATAACAAACCAAAAAGGCTTTTTTTTTTAAAGAAAATCTACCAAAGTATTACTTCAATAAAAATTTTAAATTTCGGTAACGATTCATATCTTTAATTTTTTTTCTAGTATCTACAGAAATTATCATCGTAATATGAAGTTTTTGAATCCGATACACAACTAATTTTGATAAAATTTCATTAGCTTTAAAAAAAGCATATAGCGTAATGAAACTTTTAAAATTTGATTGAAAAAGCTTTTAAAAAGGGAAAATTTAATTAAGGTTAACGGCATTAGTGTTATAAAGCGTTAACTAAATAAAAAACATTTTTGAAAGTGTTTCGCTTTCAGCCTAAGCTAAAAGTTTTACAGAGATAATATCAAATTAACCTTTAATAAAACAGATTGTTAATTAAAAGAAATTTATGAACAATAAATAAATAGAGTTAAAAAATATTGATTTTATTTATTAAAATATTTTTTAACGAAAATTACCATACGGTTACTTAAAAGGTAAAAAAAATAGATGAATAAATTCGCTTAAAATATTTTGATATGTTTAATCTTTATAGTTTTATAATAAGCAGAATCTACTTATAAAAAATTCAAATGTAGCAAAGCTTTGGTAATTATTTTGGGGCAAACCGAAACGGAACTATGAGGTGAAAAGCAAATGAAAAGCGGTTTGGTGAGGCATTCATTTTTTTTTAGATTCCTTCATTATCACAAAAACAATATCTGTCTAATGAAATACAGTAATGTTCAGATGCGAACTCATCCGTTGAATAACACGCCTTCACGCAATTATAAATTTTATGTAATTTTACATTTGTTTATTTTTGTAATAGTTGTTTGTTTGGCAACAAATGAATCTATTTTATTTTATGTATTTTTTGTAACACCGGAGAAAAAAAAAAAAAAAGAGTTTGTTTTTCATCCTCTTGAGAGGTCGTTATTTTTTTTTTTTTTTTTGGGGGGGGGGGTAAATAGAATGCATTTTAATGTATTCTCATTGTGTTTGAAAACTGTATGTCGATTTACAGACTGTTTATCATTGTTAAATCAAACACTTCGAGAGAAACTAGAGAATTCATTACTGCTTGGTGCCCAATTCCGCTGCGTTTAAAGAGTTGGCAATAAATGTACCAAGTCTGACAGTCTATATATTATGTTCCAAGAAAATATTTGCTCTCGGCGGATAGCAACGGTAAAATATTCTCCAAAGGTTCATGCTTTAACCAATGACATTGCTTCGTGATGACGTGCTTGTTACGTCATTAAGAGCACATGGGACATAAAATGGTTCATATTTTTGAGTTTTCTGTTACAGCCCTAAAAAATAGAACTAAAAGATTATGGTGATAAATGATTATGACCCTAAATGATTATGGTGCTGGAAAGTTTTAAAATGATATATTTTATGCACAGTGGGTGTGTACACAATTTTTTACCTTTTTCTAGAAATGTAATTTTTTTATGCTTTAGAACTAGAACATTTTTTTAAATTTTTATTTTAGGTAAACAATTGAAACTATCTAAAATCGAGTACTTAACTTGTTTCTTTAAAAATATTTATCATTACAGGCCTAAGGGAAAAAATAAAATAAAATAAAAATAAATAAAAATATGTTCTTAATATTTTTAGTAAAATGTTTTTAATTTTATTTATTTTAAGTCAAAATGAAAATTGCTTCTTATTATTCTCAAATAATAAGTTTTTTTAAATACCAAAACGATGTTTAAGATGAGATATTCATCAGTTTTTTAGAAAAATATCCGAACAGACAAATTGCTTTTAAAATGCCATAGAGATATGTAAAAATTTAAATAGTTCTTTTTAATTAGTTAACTAACTTATGCATGAAATTAACTTCTTTTGGCTTTTGTATAGACTATAATGTGTATATTAATTGTAATTTTTTTAATAATTTTTTATTAAAGAAAAATACATGATATTAAATATTTCGCAAAAATTCCTTTAATTGTTGGGGTGTTCAATGTCCTCTTAAATGATTCTTAATTCGATATTTATATGAATTTTTAATATTTTTGAATGTTTTGTTAGTTATTTCATTAATTAAAATAACAATTACGCCATTAAATGTTGATGGTATAGTGGTAAAAAACGGCAAAAAGTTATAAAATCGCGATGCATAGCTAAGTACAGCAGATCAATTTCTACTGACATCACAAATATTTTTGCACCAGCAAACAAGGAAAACAAATGAATAAATATTCAACATTTTTTTCACGTTTTCCTAAATATATTATTAACTATATCGATGAAAATCGTTCGCAGCGTATTTTAATAATGTTACACTATTTCATATGTATTAGAACTCATATACCTCACTAATATGCGCTACAAGATGCTTGCTTCTGAATATGGTATGCACAAAATTTATCATTTATTTACAGGGACAAACACACAAAAATCAGTTTCAGTTACTGTGTTTATGATCGATAAATTGTTACAAGTGCGATTTCAAATGTATTATGCATTTTTTTAATTTAATTAATTTATTTGTTTTTCCAAATTATTGCTCATGTATATATTCTATAGATCATATACATTACATAAAAGAATTTGATTGCCACATAAAAGATTTGTTTTTCGCTTATTTACAAAAATTGCTGGAAAGAAATTTTCAGCTGTTATGCATTTAATTACTAAACTTTAGCATGTTGTATGACATATATACACAATTTATACATCATATAAAGAGATTCACAAAAGAACTCGAATACTTTTTGAAATACTATATAATAATTGCTGAAATTGTAATTTCAAATGCCTTATGCGCTTTCCAATTTTTTACTATTAGTTACTCTAAAGCAAAAGCCGATTTAGGAAGGGAGGAATCGGGGGGGTTATTCCTTGTCATCTTTTATTTACTAATTAATTTTTTTAAGTTTAGTTATCGAAGTCAGATTTGGCGCAAATTCTTGCTTTAAGTAAATGGTTCTGAATCTTTCATAAATTTGAAGATGTCTGTTTTATTTTTGTGTTAAATGAATGTTGTAATGGTGAATTTGAAGATGACAGACGCTTCAAAAATGTCTGTCCTATTCATTATATAAAATAAATGCTTTGATGGTGAGCTTGAATTGCAAAAACTATCTTTGTATTAATTCTGCTGAAGGCTCCTATCCCTGCCCGCGAGGATACTCGCAAGCTACTGCTATTCCTATGGAGAAGCATTTTTTTAATAAGTCTTTCTCATTTTTATTTTTTTTTCTTGCATTGGATAGCTGAGGTACTTCTCGAGATCGCTCCTTGATTACTTTCTCGATTTTGGTAACAGATAATTTTAAAAAGTTACCTTCACTTTTGGAACTGGTTCAGAAAATAAAAGTAACTCTATAAAAAATACTTGCGACTAAAATCGAAAAAGTAATCAAGAAGCGATCTTGAAAGGGACCTCAGCTATCCAATGCAAAAAAAAATTATTTAAAAATATCGAAATGCGAAAGAATTATTAGAAAAATGCCTCCCCATAAGAATAGCTTTAGCTCGTGAGCGTCTTCGCGGACAGGGACAGAAGCCTTAACTCTGATATGACTATTCAATATCTCTAATTTAAATGTAAATTTTCATTTAAAATTTCACCTCATAGAAAGGTTCATATGCTTCACGTACTAGCTCTCCACGAGTGGGTGATTTTATTCCATTTCAACTGCACTTAGGTATCATCTTTCACTTGATTAAACTCTGAAGTTTTATTCCTGCATTCTAAATGTATTGGAAAGTGTATCATAGTCCTTGTTTAACCAATGAATTTTCTTTCTTGTTTTATTAAAAAATGAGCTCGTCAAATTTTCCAATTCCAGAATACTTGAAATACTTTAGCTATACAAAGTATGTCACGACTTATATTATTATTATTATTCATAATTTTTTAAAAAATAAATTAATTGGGGGAAATGCATAAAAAACAACTTTTGTTTCTATAATAACCTGACATAAAAAGTTATGACTTGGATAATTTTTTGCTTAAAATAGCTAATTAATAATTAATTACTGCAAGATATTATGCAAGCTTATTTAAGGAAAGAAAGTACCAATTAACTTAATTGTTTTCGCTTAATTTTATGCCTGCGCAATAATGCAAAATTATGATTAAGTCAATATTTAGATACTACAAAAATTAAAAAAAGATATTTTAACATAAAATTTGAAAGGATATTGAAACGTGAAGTATAATAAAACCTAACTTTAGAAATGACGTAAGCGAATATGTGCTTGAAAGATTATTTCTGAAATATACCAGTTTACAACGCATTTTTGGAAATCATATGTAAAAAGAGATAATTTTATAAATGTACACAAATCATTCTGTATCATCAATCAGTTTTTGTATCATCCTTATTTTAGATTGGCGTTTTCTCAATTAAACAAATATTGTATGGGTTACATATTTAAATTACTTTTAAAAATATTTTACATACAACCTATTTTTAAACATATCTTTAAAATATTTATTTAACTTTCATTGCTAAATGTTCTTTACTCTTTTCTCTAAAAATTATCTTTTAAAATTGAAATTTATCTTTAAAAAATATTAATAATTTTCTTTAATCTGAAAAAAATAATAATTTCTTATGTTTATAATTTGTTGATCTAAACTTTCGTGCAATTCCATTTCCTTCAGTTTACTTTCATGTGAAACCATTAATTGATTTCTGAAATATACTGAATGCCTAGTCGTTAATGTAATGACTAATAATCAGAAAGTGCCAATTTCGTTCGGGTGCGAGTCTTAAATTCGAAATACGTTTTTAACCATAAGTATCCGATCTAATTACACTTTATTTACACAAAAAAATAATCCACTATGAAGTTAATTAAGCCAAACTCTTCGCAACGTATTTCAAACTAAAAGTTCCATAAGTGCGAACAAATCCTAAAAACTTTATGCTCAAATCTTAGCCCTTTGCGCTCCAATGGTATTAGCAAATACCATTACAGAAAATTTCGTGTAAAATTTATTTAATATACCATATATTTCCGTGTATAAGCCGAGAAATTGTGGGCATTTTTTTTTCAAAAAAAAGGGGGGGGGGTCGGCCTATTCACGAATATAAGAAAATTTCAAAAATTTCGTATTATAAAATGAAAAAACGATGGTAAATATAAAAACTTTAAAAAACAACATCAGATTTCTATTAATATATTTAAACCGCATTCTTTTACAATTAAAATAGTTAGCAATCTTCATTCATTACTAAAATCCTTATCAAGATTTTGAAGCAACTCCTAAAAAACGCTTTATTTCATTAATACTTCAGTATAAATATCGACATTGTCTAATTCATCGGCATCACAATCACAGCCTTCTTCAAAGATGACAGCATATCCAGTTTCATACATCGCATTACTGCTACAACATATTTTAAAAGATCAATCGATCATTTCTTGTGGTTATTCAAGCCAAAAATAGCAAATTCGGTTTTTGAGAACGAGCAACACATAACAGAATGAGCGGGACCCAATTAAATAGATATGGCAGCATGCATAGGACAAAATAAAAGTGATCGATAATTTCGGAGAGGGCATTTTTTCTATTATTTATGTACAAAAAAGAACTAAGTGTTAGTTTGATGAATTTTTCAAAATCACCTTTTAAAATGGGCTTACATACGGGCTTCCGATTTTGAACGATTTTTCAAAGAAAAGTCGTATATTCGGCTTATATATGGATCAGCTTAAATATAAAAATATACTGTATCTATTAATAAAAGTAGATATTTATTTTCATGGAAAATACTTTGATCGACCCCATTTAAAAAACACGACCAAATAGCAGAAGTTAAGTATATTTTAATGTGACTATTTTTTCAACCATTTACATATGTGGCGCATTTCTATAATTAAAAAATGTTTTATAAAAAATGTTTGCAATTACTAAAACCTTTCGAATTACGAAAAGCACCACAATGCAATTGCATAAGAATTGTGAGATTTCCAATAAAATATTTTTTGTTTGTGAATCTCATTTATTTTGCGACTATTTTACAAAAAAAGCTAGAGGAGACCGACAGCTGGTTGGCCCATTTTTTCTTTAATACTATGTACTAGCATATAAGTCGAGGAATTTATGACATTTTAGGCAAGCAAATTGGAGGGTTCGATCTGTATGCGAGTACGTTAAAAAAATAAAAACAAAAACTTCGAATATTGCAATAATATTGCTTAAATATGTATGAACAATAACATATTATATAAAGTTACAAATAATGATAGTTTATTACTTACAAAATTTTCAATGATTTATTTTTGTTTACTTATTACGTTTTTGCAATGACAAGTTAACTCTTTGGTTTGATTTTGTACAAAATTTAAATCGTCTTACACGGTTTATTTTATTTTATTTTATTAACTTTTTTTTCAGAATTTGCTTTTAAAAGTTAGAGGGTCGTCTTACACGGGTTTTTATTTTATTTTATTAAACTTTTTTTTTCAAAATTTGCTTTTAAAATTTAGAGGATCGACTTGTACGTGAGTGTGTTTATACTCAAGTACATACGGTACATACATATCTTTTTTATTAAATTTTATATATTTTATGAATTTTTTATAGTTCTTACAATCAGTACGCATAACAGCATACGAAATTTTTTTTAAATAACTAAGTTGCTATGTACGAAGCTCATCTGGACACAAAGTTGCTGTGACAACCTCTCCATTGAACGAGTAGATAGGAAGGAGAGCAAAGGTTTCTTACAATATTCAGCATAGTCATTTGTAGCAATGTAGCAAATACTCTTTATAATTTATAAAAGACCATATATTTACTTCGTCATTTTATTATTAAGCAGACAACACAACTCGGAAGTCACGTGTTCAAGATGCATGATGTATTGCTCTTAATTTAAAATCATTATTAAGAGAAAAGTACTGTTTTTCTTTTTTTCTTTTTCTTTTTTTTTTTTTTCTCTTTTTTTATAGACTTTGTACCAACTATATCAAAAAGCATTTTTAGTATTTTCATATTAGTCATATGCCAAAAATTAATAGCAAAAGATGGCAATGGATTCTGTTTATCGAGCAAACTTTGTGATACTGATTATTTCAATGTTTTAAATGTTCAGTGTCCAAATATATATGTGCGTTAAATCCGTTTTTCATTTGTGCATTTATTTATTTATGCATTAGTTTATATGTGAAGTTCTGGAATATTATACAGAATATTACATAGAAACAAATAATTGTTTAAATAATTGCATTGTTTTAAGTGCAATTATGTTAATCTCGCTTAGTGGGATTGTTTAACAGATTTTAAAATATTTAAACTTGAAAATTATTTTGAAAACCATGAAAAATCCCTAAATTTAAATAAAAGTTCCAACCGAATTTTATTTTAAATTACTTTTTTTCCCTATCAACAATTTGAAGATTATAATTTTGCAATATTTAGAAGCTAAAAGTAGTTGCATTAACACTAAATTAATTCACAAAGTGTTTCTATCATCAGCATTATATATGAACAAGTTTTGTCTTTACAATATACAAATAAAAATATTTCTTGAAAATATCAATTAAGCAATTCAAGATTCTGTAAATTTAACAAAAATGTCATTATTGTTTTCTTTTATGTATTAGTATAAACTGCAGTACATCTTTAATTTTTAATGCACATTGATATACTTTCTTTAAATTAGATAGCCCCAGAAAATGAATTCAGACTACAAATCAGAACCTAACAAATACCGTTAGAAATATCATCCGCTATTCAAATTCATGCAAATGCATATCTTCCCAAACACCGCAGCCCGTTTTCAAACAAGATCATTTACATTTCTCACCTCATGATTGATTCTCCCATTCAACTCATTGCAATGCAAATGAAGTATAGTATTCTTAAAATAATTCTCAATCAATAAAAATTCTATCTTCGCCATTTTTTATCTTCTTTTATAGAATTTTATGTTAGAATTCTTTACTCCAAGATTCATTTTTATCACTTATGTGCGTGGTACATCCATCGACCCAGATTAGACAGTCACGGTTTTTTTTTACATTTATATTACATTTACTTAATAAATTTGCATACTAGTGAGAATTTTAATAAAAATTAATCTAATCTGTATGTATATTTTTATCTTTAAAAAAAATTCATTCCTATTTTATTTTTATTTTATAATCGTAAAATATCCCCCCCCCAAAAAAAAAATAAAATAAAATAAAATAAAACAACTAATTTTTGTGTTTGGTAAATAAGAATCAATTTCAATACTATCTTAAATCTCACAATAATTGTTTTTGACAAATTCTCTTCGAAACACTATGAAAAATAAAAAGATCTTAATTAAATCGCCACGTGTCCAAATTCATTATTTTTTAAATCATAAAAATGAATAAAAGTTGATTATAAGGTTTGAATTGTAATGGAAATTAATCCAAACTGTATATATATTTTTATCATTTTTAAGTAAAACATTTCATTATTACTTTATTCATTTTTCCTTTTTTTCTTTTTTTTTTTTTCTAAAATATTTCTGACAAAAAATGCATTAGTTTTTTTTTTTTTCTTAACTCCATTAAACTGAATAATATTTTAAATCTCACGTCAATTAATTTTCACAATTTCACCTCAAAAACGTCGAAAATAATAATAATTGGACCATAATTAAATCGTTCACCTGCCAGGAATCATTAACTTTTAAAACTTAAACGAGCAAATACGGGGTAAAAGAGTTGAGTATAAACTTTTTCCGATGATAAATACATTTTTTTAAATAAAAAAATAAAATACCTTGTTGCAAAAGATATAAACAGAGCTAAATCAAATAATTTAAATTTAATTAGGAAAATCTAATTAAGAATTTGAAAATCACTTTAAAAATTAAAGAGGTTTTTTTTTTCTTGTGTATGTATGTGTGCTATTGTTGTTGTTGCAATACATCATTCTAAAACAATTTATAAAGTGCGCCATATTAACATTGCCTAAATATTTTTATAAAGTTATTAATATTATTAAATTCAGTTTTTAAGAAGAATAGATATATTGAATAATTTTATATGCATTTTAAGTTCATTATAAGCATTTTCTGCTGTATGCACAGTAATACACACCAAATATGTCAGCAAAATAAATTAATATTATAGAAAATATAATAGAAACGCATTATTTTTCTTTAATACTTCAGCAAAAGTCGACATACAGAGCATTTTAATTTTTAATTTACTTCGATAAATCTATTTATATTATGAATCAAAAACTTGTCGTAAGTAAAGTAATTGTTTATTTACGGGTCAATCCATTTCAAGTGGTCCAGAAAATATTTTTTTGGTCGTTCGACCATTTTTAAAAAATCTGAAATTTTTTGTACAACAACCCTAACATGACGGAAGTTCAAAATGACAGTTACTTTAATTTCACTTTTTGTTTGTGCATGGCGGCCATCTTTGTTTCATCGTGTTCAGCGATTTTCTCAGATACTAGGATACACAAAATTGTAAATATCTCGTCTTTTATTTTCCCAATTGAAATGGGGTTTGCAGCATTTTGTTCAGAATAAAATAGGCTAAATGTACAATGGTAGAATAATTTAGAGAAATAAATTTTTACAGGCAAAATTTTAGCACAAAATTAAAGATTTTTTCCAAAATCTATCCATTTGCAAGAGGAAATATTTTATGCAAGGAAAACTGTCAACCTTACACAATTTTTTCTACAAATAGGTCAAAAGTGCGTGTACGCATACACCAAGTCCCAGATCTGGGAGTTAATTTCGCTTTGCGAAAAAAATTCCGAAATTCTTCAAAAATTTCAAAAATCGCACTTTTTAGACTTTGATATCTCTGATGGGGCACGAGATAAAAATTTGAAATTCTGGCCTTTGATAGTATTGTGTAATAGTGTTATGTACAAAAAATTTCAAGAAGGAGATTTGACTACAAGCTGAGTTATGACATGGACAATATGTGAAAATAATATTGCCAAACTATTGTAACCTACTATGTAATTGTTCCACAAGACTGTCAACCTTACACAATTTTTTCTACAAATAGGTCAAAAGGGCGTGTACTCATACACCAAGTCCCAGATCTGGGAGTTGATTTCTCTTTGCGAAAAAAATTCCGAAATTCGTCAAAAATTTCAAAAATCGCACTTTTTAGGTTTTGATATCTGGTGGAGCACGAGATAAAAATCTGAAATTCTGGCCTTTGATAATATTGTGTAATAGTGTTATGTACAAAAAATTTCAAGAAGATTTGACTACAAGCTGAGATATGACATGGACAATATGTGAAAACAATACTGCCAAACTATTATAACCTACTATGTAATTGTTGATACCTCTAAAATTTTAAATTAATTATTTATGGTACAAAGTTAAATTTTAATTACAAATATCTTCTTCAAATGCGTGTGTGTGATTTAAACAATTCAGAATGTATGCTAAGCAATACACTATTTTCCAGAGGAACAAACCTACTAGAAATGCTATTGCAACAATATCACTCGATACACATTTCAGGAAAAGTAAATTTCAGACAATGGGTTGCAACTGATCGAGTTGACATGGTTTCAATTATTAAACCTAGAGAATTTCATTCAAGTTAACAAGGGATGACAAGACTTGGGTGGCTTCAAATAAAATTTTGAGAAAGAACAGCCTGATGGACTGATAGCAGTAACTGGTCGAACTCATAACATCTCTCATAAATAAGCTCTTTGAGGAGCATATGTAGTATCTTTGTAAATTAAACATTTATTATTAAATTGTTTTCAACAAACGATATTTTCTGTGTAAATATTGTAATAAATAAGACTAATCTCATTTCTCCTAATGTACTCATAATAGCATTTCTTAACATTTTTTAATCAACGTATCTCAGCTTATAGTCAAATCTCCTTCTTGAAATTTTTTGTACATAACACTACTACAGAATACTATCAAAGGTCAGAATTTCAGATTTTTATCTCGTGCTCCACCAGAGATATCAAAGCCTACAAAGTGCGATTTTTGAAATTTTTGACGAATTTCGGAATTTTTTTCGCAAAGAGAAATCAACTCCGACATCTGGGACTTGGTGTATGAGTACACGCACTTTTGACCTATTTGTTGAAAAAATTGTGTAAGTGTGACAGTTTTCCTTGCATGAAAAATTTCCTCTTGTAAACGGATAGATTTTGGTAAAAATCTTAAATTTTGTGCTAAACTTTCACCTGTAAAATTTTATTTCACAAAATTATTCTACCACCATACATTTAGCCTATTTTATTCTGAACAAAATGCTGCAAACCCCATTTCAATTGGGAAAATAAAAGACGAGATATTTACAATTTTGTGTATCCTGGTAGCTGAGAAAATCGCTGCACACGATGAAACAAAGATGGCCGCCATGCACAAACAAAAAATAGCAAAATTAAAATAACGGTCATTTGGAACTTCCATCATGTTAGGGTTGTTGTACAAAAAATTTCAGTTTTTTTAAAAATGGTCGAGTGACCAGTGCTGGACCACTTGAAATGGATTGACCATTGACCCTTACTGAACAACATACATCTGACTCGTTTGCTCGGCATGAAACCCTGTATATAAGTCATCATGAATATATAGGGACGAATTAGCACAAAGAAGTTTTACAGCAAAGGAAAGATACAACCGGGAATTGCACATAAAGAGTGCATGCAATGGAGGCTGCGGGAATCGAATCGAAACAATCGCTACGTTCGCAAGTGATTAGGAGCGTGGTGAAAAACCATTCGTCTACGGGGGCCCGAAACGCAATTATTATATCAACGGTGGCAAAAACCTCAACAATAAATTTCTTTTTTTTTTTTTTTTTTTCTAAACATAGCAGTTTTAATTTTCATAGAGTCGAAATAGGGGAAAATGTAAAAAATACCACACTAACTTACTTTTTGCACCATTTTTTCTGAAATTTTTATTTTCATAAACTTGGACCACAATTAAATAATTCCCTGTTCAAATTTATTAACTTCATAAAATGTAAAACATTCAAAAACATGTGTGTAAGCACTTTTTTTTCGTTGTGAATCAGGTTGATTATAATTGTTTGATAACTCTCTCACGATGTCTTCGTTAATCAGTTTTTAAGAGAGACTGCCCAGAATAGGATTAAAAACTATATATTTGAATATGAATGAGTAAATCAGTATGTATACATAAATATATATATATATATAAACAAACAATATATGAATTTATGTTATATTTAAATTTATTTATGTGTGTGTAACAATGTGGTCATCACTCATTTACTTTTAATCTGAATTAATTGTAGTATTTGCCTGACAGTTTATTTATTTAATGTTACATAATATTTTTTTCTTATCTCAGAACCAGTTGGAGACAGTCTCTAAATTTAATATTCCATATTCCGAAAAAATACCCACACATATCGCTTCTGCTGACACTGGATTTAATGGAAAAGCCAAAGAGTTTTTTCATTGCCCTGGTATTTAAATGAATAAATTGTATTAATCCCAGTAGAAGGTAGCATTAAAAAATGGCCAATCTTATCTTTCAATTAAATTTTTCCTTTTGATTAATGCCTGGGACTTTATGACTAAATCAATCCTGCCCGGATTATGTGCTCTCGTAAATAACCCACGTGAATGTACTTTGATTTCGACGATTTTGATATATGTTATTAAAGCTTATATTAAGTATAGTAAAAAAGTACATTACGAACTAATTTTTATGGAATACAGAATAAGTATGATTTATAATTCGTTTACAAAGGCGCACAAAAGGATCTCATACTTCATCATAAATCTGTAATTTTAAAGTTATAAGCTATTCGTATATCATTTCTCTAAATTAAATCGCCCGCATCTCCATATAAGTAATTCAAATTACAAAACACTATCTAAAATCATACCGTTAGAAAATATCATCCATTGTTGATATTCATGCAAATGCATATCTCCTGAAACACCAATACGAGTTTTCAAACAAATTGATTTACATTTTCCACCTCATGATTGATTCTCTCATCCAAGTCATTGCAATGCAAATGAAGTATAGTATACTTAAAATAATTCTCAATCAATGAAAAATCCATCTTTGTAATTTTCTTAAACCTTCGTTGAAAAAAGTTTGTACTAGAATTTTTTTTGTGTGACATTCATTTTTCTTGCTTAGTGTCTAGTACGATATTCATCAACCCAAATTAAGGAAGGATAGATTTTCTTTACATCCCATTATATTACGTTTATGCAACTTTCATATTAGGGGAATATGTATTGAAAATTAATTCAATCAATGTAAAGATTTTTTTCTTTCGAAAGTATAGTACACTTTTCTGTTCTAATGTGCATTTGTTTATAAAATAGTTTTAAAAGTAAAACGTATTTCTCCCTTTTAAAATAAACGTTAAACTCAGTAGTGTCTTAAATTTCACAATAACTGATGTATACAAGCTGTTTTGGAATAGTTTTTTTCCAAAAAGTTTAGATTATTATTAAACCGTTTACATGTCTGAAATTATCGAATCCACAAAATAAAAAAAAAAATAGACAATCAAGTTAAAAAATAAAAATAACAAACTTTTTTACTCCATTACAATAAATTTCCGAAAAAAAAAAGTTATTAGAAACTTTATTTTTAAATGAAACTGTTTAAGAATTATTTTTATAATGTTGTTTTTGTTAATTTTCTTTAATATATGTACACAGAGCTCCAAAAATGTACACTCAAACTTTTAAAGTTCAATAATTATTTAAGCATGATAAATATAAAATAGATTGATAATATGAAATAATTGATGATATGAAATAATTGAAAATGATTGATAATAATGTGAAATAGATTGTGTGTTTATAAAGCAGTTCATAAAATTTGTTTAAATTAATTTTAAATATGCTTAAATATAAGTTACTGCATCGGGCTCTCTTAATTAAAAAAAACTAACTAAAATATTTCGGTATGTCAATTACAATTGATTTTGTATCTGTGAGATTTTTTAACACGCAACAACGTATATACAAATATGCACATTAATATAACTACAAAAAAGTCATAGACGAATACACTAATAGACAATTAACGAACAATTAGTGAAAAAAATGTCATTAAAAAAATACGACTAAATGTCACAAACTAAATACAATAACATATTTTATACCTGTTTGATGAATTAATACTAAAATTATATCGTTCTTCCACCATAATTACAAAATTTTAGTCGATCAAAAGTTTAGCTTAGCAATTGTTTAACCTACTCTATAAAATCTCTATATTTATTGCAGATTTTCAAAATAAAAATTTTTACCGTTCAGGATATAAAGCATGTTTTGTTTTCATGGCACATTTATGACAATAAAAAAGATTGTCAACTTTTTGTTATTTAAATTTGAAGTGAAAAACATCGGAGTAAACGAAACAGAAAATGAAATCCCGTAGATATTTTTGTATAGATGTATTTTGATATAAATGTACCTAGAGAAAAATAATCATAAAAGATAAACTGACGAGACGAGGATTTTTATATGAAAGTAAGATGGGGTAATGAAGGCAAAGTAAATGGAAATGAAGAAATAATTCTTGTTTTTGAGAATTTTGCCACAAATGAACACGTTGAAAAACTCCAGTATCCAGCAACTTAATTTATGCAATATTATCTGATATAAATATTGTCTGCAGAATATGTTGCAATATGTGATTATTATAAACTAAGTAATATTTTTGGCCAAGAAAAGTAAAGAATGAACTTTAAGCTGAGTTAAAATTTGCGTTTAACATATTTTCTGACATTTAATCAAAAGTAAACATTGACAAATCGTAAAATCTCCTGGCATATCTTTTCGAATAATTTAAATTCAATTTATACTGCATCTTTTTACCCCTCTTGAAAACATATGGTACCATCATCATCAGCCGTTTTCGATCCACTGCTGGATGTAGGTCTCCTCCAGATTTTTCCAATGTTTCCTGTCAAGAGCTTACGTCATCCAATTTATACCAGCCAGTTTTCTAATTTCGTCACTCCATCTTACCTGTGGTCGTCTTCTTGGTCGTTTTACATCTCTGGGATACCACTGTGGCATATTTGTGCTCCATCTATTGTCTTGTCTTCTTGCAATGTGACCAGCCCAATTCCATTTTAGCTGTTTGATTCTTTCAAGAATCTGATTTTTTATCCAGGTTATCCTCTTTCTGCCTCTTCTAGTTATCCCTAGCATACATCTTTCCATACTTCTCTGTGTTATTTGTTATCTTTGTATCATCCGTTTTGTTAGTGTCCATGTTTCTACTCCGTAAGTCAGTGCAGGTAAAATACATTGATTAAACATTTTTCATTTCAAACAAAGAGGCATGTTACTCTTCAGAATAATATTCTTCTTCCCAAAAACACTCTACTCATTTCTT
This sequence comes from Maratus speculifer, assembly GCA_964019185.1. Taxonomy (NCBI): domain Eukaryota; kingdom Metazoa; phylum Arthropoda; class Arachnida; order Araneae; family Salticidae; genus Maratus; species Maratus speculifer. The sequence goes on from OZ025292.1 coordinate 374,220,287, forward strand.
ATTCTTCTATTGATTTCATTCATGATACTATTATCCGATGATATTTACTGTCCTACATATACATAATTTTACGCTTCTTTAATCTCACTGTTCTTGTACAAAATTTTCTTTTTTGGTGTAAATGAATTGAACATCACCTTAGTCTTTTCTAAATTTATATTTAATCCCATATTAATGCTAGCTTCTGCAAGATCTTTTAGCATATTTTCCAATTCATCTGGGTTGTTACTGAAAATTAAAATGTCGTCAGCGAACTGGAGATGATTTAAATATTCCACATTTATTCTAATCCCTTTGTTTTCCCAATCCAGCTACTTGAAGATATTTTCTAAGACAGCACTAAAAAGCTTAGATGAAATGGTGTCCCCTTGTCTCACTCCTCTTCCGAGCTTGATATTTACTTTTCCTTTATCTAAAAGGATGGTCGCAGTTGCTTTCTTGTAAATCTTCTTTATGATATTTATGTAAGCTTTGTCTATACCAATATCCTCCAGAGATTCTACTACTGCTGATGTGTAGACGAAATCATATGCTTTTTCACAATCAATAAAAACAAGGCAGAGAGGTAAATTATATTCTTTAATTTTTTCTATGAGTTCCCTTAATTTTTGGATATGATCCATTGTGCTGGATCCACTTCGGAATCCTGCTTTTCCCTAGGTTGAGCAGAGTCCAGAGCGGATTCAAGTCTTGTCGTGAAAACTTTGATGAAAAAATTATAAAACACTCATAGTAAGCTGATCGGACCGTAATTTTTAATATTTTCTTTCCCTCATTTCTTGTAAAGTAGCACTATCACAGCATTATTCCAATCTTCTGGAACATCTGACTTTTCGAGACATTTGGAAAACAGTAAAGATAACCTTTTTGCAAATTCTTCTCCTGCTTCCTTGATAAAGTCAATTGTAATTCATCTTCGCCGAGGCATTTATTTTTTTCCTAAATATAATAGCTTATAAAACTTCATCTGTCAAAACTGGGATTATCACTTCAGTTTCTGTAAAGATTTCTTGTTGATTGTGTACGTTGATTTCCCTCTGATTTTCACATTTATATAGATCATTATAGAATTTTTCAACAATGTGTACTATTTTATTACTGATTTTGCTGATTGTTCCATCTGCTATCTTCTGCTTAGCTGATTTTAAACTTTTGTTATCTTCCAGAATTTTTTAACAAGATCACAGTTAAATTATTTGATATCTTCTGTAACGCATTTTCTTACTGTTTTACACATTTCAGCATATTCAACTCTTGATTTAGGATCATTTTTCTTCATTTTAAGTTCTCTGCGTTTTTTCATCAATCTTCTTGTTTCTTCTGTTATTTTCTTTGTCTGTTTTACTTGTGCATCACAGGCTATCTTTTTTGCAATTTGTTGTAGAGTATTGGTTAGTTTCTTGTTCACTATTGTAACATCTTGCTTTTCTTCTAAAGTTGATTGAAGTACTTGGAAACGGTTTTGAAGTTCCAAATGAAATTCTTCTTTATGTTAATGGAGGTTTATAGTACCGATTGATTTCTTTGAGTATAGCAAAAGCTTCATTCTTTTCACTTTAGTTTTTTACAGCAGTTTGCATCTAACCGATCTGTGATCGCTTCCTGTATTGAAGTTATTGAGAACGTTGCTGTCCTGAATAACACACTTTTTGTTCAACAAGTTATAGTCATTTCGCTTGTTGAGCCATTTGCACAACATGATGTCCATTTTTGTGTGGCTTTTTCTTGAAAAAGGAATTCATGATATACATATTTTCACATTCTGCAAACTCAATCAATCTGTTTCCTCTTTCATTACGCATACCATATGCATGATTTCCTACAGATAATTCACTTTTCTTTTTCTCCCCAGTTCTAGCATTCCAGTCTCCCTTTATTAATTTTATGTAGAAATTTCACTTTTGATGCACTGAAGATACTTCTTCATAGAAAACCCCAATTTCTTCATCATAATCAGGTCATAATCATACGTAGTCAAGGTCGTCAATTTATGGCAGCCAAGCCGAGCCCGATGATTCTTACCGCACTCTGTCTTCATGTCTGTCTGATCGCTGCCGTAACAAGGAACATGCAGACTACCGGGAACTGAGGGCCGTGAGCGACATAAGAATATCAACATAAGAATAATATATGTTATTTATTCTAGAGATAAGAATTTCTGTTACTGTAACAGGCAGGTTTTCTGACGTTTCCCTCACGTAAGGAAGATCAAAGGCAATTCCAAATATTATGTATATAACTTAAGACTAGGATCGGACTTAATATCTAATTCGCAACTTCTACCTTGGCAGTCTGTTGAAATCCTTGCTTAGTGCATGGCAAATAAATGTGGATAGTTTTCCTCTAAAATTTCTTGAGAAGCTTGTGGAATTTAGCCACCTCTCCCATTATTTTACCACGAATTTATAAACCAAAACACAAACACTTTCGTTAGTTTCGGTGGTTTGTGTGTCCCTGCTAACAGCATTAATCTTATGAATCCACAATGGTGATAAATATCACCGGGCTTGGCTTGATTGTCATAAGTTGGCTATGTATAAAGAACAATCATGGTCTTCGGAAAATAGTTCACAGTATCGTAAGATTATATGCGGTATGAAAGAAAAATGAAAAAATATTGATTTTGTTAGGAGAGTGTTACAATTCTACAAAGGCACAGGAGATGAAAAAATATTGAGTAAAGTTTTTGATTGATAAAACGTGGAATCATTACATATTATAGTATTGCAAATTTAGTTAAACAAATGACCAAAAGATATGGGATGCAAAATTTTTCAAGTTTATGCATCAAAATTTAAAGGTTTTTGCAAAATTATAGCTTCAATGAATCAGAAGATAAAATTCTATGGCAAATTAATAATGGAAGATAGAATGGGATGATTGGTGGAGGGGAAAGAAGTCGTTTTCTCAGTGGGAAGTCATAGAAATCGAATGTAAAAAGGAAAGAAGAAACATACGGGTTGAGTTTGTAGAAAATAAGCAGATGTATATCAAGAATGCACATTTTTTAGTAAAAAGCCAATAATAAAATGGAGAATTAGGTCATATATTACATGATGATAAATACAAATTTTATGTAAAATTGTAGCGTTCCTAATAACTTCAATGCAGGAAGCGATCACATGTTGTTCAGAAGCAGGTTGCTAAATACTAAATTGAGACAATGAATATTTCCTAGCATTCCAAAAAAGGGGAACCGGATGTTGCAACAACTAAGAGACACTAAGTTGACGTATGCGTAATTTGTTCTATCTTTTGCTCGAAAATCGAAACCGCACGAAAGATTGCTGCAATGTCAATCAGACTTACTTTTTGGAACGGAAATTATCATCAAGCATTTTCGAACCACAATTGAAAAAATATGTGTGACAATTGAAATTTAAAAAAAAAAAATACTAAATGTACGTTTCATAGCGTTTCATAGTACATTTCAAAGTGATTTTTGAATACTAAATTTTGCTTGTTTAAATATGAAATAAAAAGAAAAAAAAATAAATAATAAATACTTGTGTCTATAGAACAGAATTTTTTTGCTATTATTTAAAATTATTTATATTTATTTTAATGCATAAATTATTATTTTTAGCATTTAAATAAATTTTCATTCCGAAAAATAAATGCGAGCAGGTTTTGAACACACATAGAAAAATCTCAAATCCCGTACGCTGACGACCCTCCTACGGAGTCTTTTGCCATACAGAGAAATTTATCCAATTATAAACTGTCGTGCTGTTTACATTCGATTTCAATTTTCGAACAGACGACAAACCAGAGCTAAAATACGCATACACAAACTTTATGGCTTTCAGTAGCTGCAACGACCGGTCTCCGTACATAAAGTGGAAATAAAAATATGCATACACTTACAGTTAAAAAAATAGTGCCTTTATGACCGAAATGCTGAAAAAAAACCCGGATCGGAGCGATTACTTTCGAACAAACCACTTGACAAATTTTGGGGGTAAGACTTCGTCAAGATTTCATAAAATAACTTGTCTTTTAGAATACCATTTATTTGTTTTAATTTATTGAAACATATTTGACCCCTTCCCTCATCTTTTCAAATCTCCTCATATTTTCAAGAACTGTTTGCTTTTTTTTCTTTCTTTCTTTTTCTCGGCTGCATGTTTTTTACTTACCCATCATACGTAGTATAGGGTAAGTCTTGCAATCGTTTTGAAAATCGAAAAAAAAAAATTGACGGATTTACACGTTTTAGATAGTGGAGATTCCGAAAAACATATTTTTAGAAAAAAAATTTGCCGTCTGTCTGTCTGTCTGTCTGTCTCTCTGTCAGTCTGTCTGTCTGTCTGTAAACGCTCTATCTCCGGAACAAATTGAGATAGAGATTTTGTATGTAGTTAGTATGTAAGAATGGGACGAAATTTATTTAATATCAGCAACCTCGATTATCCGGAACTATTTTTTCGGCCTCTCGAAAAATTCGTTCCCATAAAATGTATATAAAAATTTTCGAATTTTTTTGTTCTAAGGCATGGAAGTAAAAGGCAATAAAATAACACACATTTTGCATATAGAACGAAGTCAATCGGATTATTAGTTGTTGAGATATTTGTAATCCTGTTTTCCACATTCTTCGATTTTTCATGACCCTGTATTTCATTCAAATTTCAATTCAGAGATATATTTTAATTGGAAATGAGACGTTTAATCCGACACAGTTAATTGTTAGTTAATAGAATTATTAGTTTTGGAGTTACAAGGATGTTTCTTTTAGGCAATTCGGTAGTAATCAGCAGTTCTTTAATATAGCATTCTATGTATATTAACAATATTTAAATTTTGTTTATGAATTGCAATGCATTGTATAAATAGTTTATCTATTTTATCCTTATTTCTCTATCACGTTTTCCCTCCATTTTCCATCGAGTTGGAATATGAGCCTTCGAAAGTTCATCTTTATTATTTTAGCTGAAAGTTTCGGAAAATCTTCAACACAGATTTAGTATTTAAATGTCATACATATTTTTAATTGCCATGTATATTTTAAACGTTATGTATAATTCGTTCCCGATTGTGTACTGATTCAGCAAATGTAAAAAAAAAAAAATCTGAGGTTTTTTTTTTTAGCCTATTATTTATATGTATCAATTAGATGGAAATCTGATGATATTAACAGTAATTAGAGTACGGACAAACAATAAACAGACTATCTATTGGTAGACAGTCAAATCGAAGTTATAGATACTTTTAAACTCTAATGCAAAGTGTAAAATTAATTAGCTCAATATATATAAATATATATACGGTGTATATATTACACATTTTCTACATACTATCACTATGCACAACGCGATGATTTAGATTTTAAAAAAGAAAGTATTATTAACCACACAGTCGAATATTAAAAAATTTCATAAATAGAATCAAATTATTTTTACGAAAATTAGAATATTGAAGAAACGAAAAAAAAAACAGATAGATAGTATATTTCATTAATTTTTAAGAAATCGCCGACAGGCATTTCAAATAGAATAAAACAAAGATTTATCATAAATTTAACTTTTTCAAAAAAATGTATAACCGACTCCAAAAAAGCGCTAAAAAGAATTAAATAATTCTAAAAAATTCGCTAATGACAAATCGTTATACAATAACCACACATTGACTATCATGTACCGGTATAAAACGGTTAAATTTAATATGTAGAATTTAATATCCACCAAACATAGATTTTCCAGAGAATATTTTTTACAAGAGATTAATTTACATATTTTTGATTTAATTTTTGAATATATACATATAAAAAGTAAGGAATTACTTTTTGAAATTGGTGCCAAACAATCATAATCGATAATGATTTCCCCATTTTATTTATGATACTAGACATAATATATCCACAATTTTTACTATACTTAAGCTAGTTTGGCACCAACTTCAAAAAGTAATTCCTTACTTTTTACGTGTATATATTCAAAAATTAAATAAAAAATATGTAAATTAATCTCTTGTAAAAAATATTCTCTGGAAAATCTATGTTTGGTGGATATTAAATTCTACATATTAAATTTAACCGTTTTATACCGGTACATGATAGTCAATGTGTGGTTATTGTATAACGATTTGTCATTAGCGAATTTTTTAGAATTATTTAATTCTTTTTAGCGCTTTTTTGGAGTCGGTTATACATTTTTTTGAAAAAGTTAAATTTATTTCCTACTTTTTAGTTATTTATACCGTAATACATAATTATGTGTACTGACGTATGATGGCTCTTTGTAACGCATTACTAATGAACGCACTTTGCTGAGTTCTGATGTATTCGCTTTACTTGCCACTGTTTAATTTTCAACTTTTCAAAAGACACTTACAATATCGGTTAGTATCGTTGTGAATCTTTAAGTGTTCTGGATGTGGTAACTTTTTCAGATCTGGCACGACGAAAAGCTACCGCATTCATGAAATCTTAAAGTCAACATCTAATCGTACGGACATCGGAAGTGGTTATCGAAAGGTGACAATGCCTCAAGTAAAGTGTCCTTACACATAAGCGCGCGGCAAAGCGCTTCTATATATGAGTAAACAGCAAATGACTCCATGTATCAATGAATAGTAAAATGCTTTTCTAGTGTAGTCAAAAGCACTCCCCCTTCAGTCAAAAGAAGCAAAAAGAAAGATTTTAACAAAAATTGCTCTATGATTCAATAGATAAACAACAACAATCTAATTCCTATAAAACCAGTAAAGGAATCGGCAATGTGCGGTGATGATTCGACGGAGAATCCGAAAATCATAACCTGTACTTGGCTGCATGTATAAGAGAATAACAGAATTCGATGCCCAAATACTTTTTTCACGGACGTTTTTGTCCCAACTAAACTGTTAAAAATTTGAAACTCACTCCACCGCTTTTATGGAAAACGATTATTTCAGCCTTTTATGGAGCATTCTCATGGGTCAAAAGAGAGATATTCCATAAAAGCGGGGGAGTGACGATGCAGCAAAAGGGTAAAATTTTTTACAGTGTATGTATGAGATATTTTATAAACGGGATGGAGTGACAATACAGCAAAAGTTAAATTTTTAACAATGTATCGCAAAGCTAGGCATTTTCTATTATAAAATTTGATGATGATTTCCTGGTAGAATTCGATTGTACGCCGAATGATCCTTTATTTCTACGCAGACATAATTACATATTCCATGTTATTTTAAAAATTTTATGACATACAAGGGCAAGATAGCACAAGAAAATATTACAACACAAGAAAAGTACAACCGGGAGCTACATATAAAGAGCGTGTGCAACGGAGCCAGTGGGATTCGAACCCACAATCTCCTACGCTTGCAAGAGATTAGCAGCGTGGTGTCTTAACCACTGGGCCACAAAGACCCCCCTTGATGATTCATTTTTGTCCAGAATCTTTTCAATCAATCGTATACTGTGCTCCATGTGTCGTCATATTCACATCGAGGAATCCCACATGAACAAAATCTGAAATCATTCTGGTGTCTAATCCGGTAACAAAATCTGAATCTAAAGATAATTTTGTTACACATATCTAAGCGCTTTATTTTGCATTGATATGTAGAGATAATTTTTTCCTCCGGAGCAAAATATATACTAAAGGATTTTCATCTTTTCAACGACTTAAGGATGTCGATTGGTATTGATGTCTATTTCCGCTTTAGTGATGCGAGAATTGTCCGATTGTCCATTTAAGCTTTAACATTTCGGAAATTTATCGCATCCAGCAAACTTTAAGGCCGCACACTAGGCACAGAAAAAGACCCGGATGATAATATGAAGTCTATGGGGGCGTTTTTTTCAAATATCTCGCTCAAATTTTAATATTTTTACGTGATTTTTTTTTTGCATAGGATAGCTGAGGATATTCCACAACGGGCCTAGTCTTTACTTTTTCAATTTTTGTTTCAGATTTCTTTTTTTAAAATTATTTTAAATTTCAAAACCGGTTTAAACAGTTCTGTAATTGAAACTATCATTATATAAAACATACATAAGCAAAATCGAAGAAGTAAAAACTAGGCCGGTTGTAGATCATCCTCGGTTATCCTATGCAAAAAAAAAATCATGTAAATATATTAAAATTTGAGCGAGATATTTGAAAAGAACACACCCATAGTCTTTACACTAACATCCGGGTCTTTTTCTGAGACTAGTTTATTGCATTACTAGTGAGATATTCTATAAAAGCGGGGTAGTTACGATGCAGAAAAGGGTCAGATTTTTTACAGTTTAAAGTACGCGTACACAATCAGAGCGCATCAAGTTGCTTCTATGATTCAATGCATAGCAACGTAATTCTAAATGTTCGTATGTATTAAAATACCCTTTTCAGACATAAAAACTAACTAGTTGGATGTGTCAATTCCAAAACTTTCTTCTATCTCATAAGTACATTTTAATATTTAAAAAAAAAAAAAGTTGTGACCCCAAAGTTACCCACTATCGAATTTCTTCGGACATTTGACCTAGCCTAATGAGATTCTGGTATCCGAAACGCCTACAACGCAAAATTTAATTAATATTCTGAGAATATGAGCTTAGTAGTGCCTCATGTTGGGTAATTTATACTAAAACCTAATAAGCATCTATTTATGTCAAGACCTAACAGAATCTGAAATTTGATGGAATTTCGTCCATTAGTTCTTGAGATATAGCTATAACAAAAAATTTGCAAAACGTAGCACAACAAAACCATATCTTGGACAATTTATGCCAAAACGTAAAAAAGCGTCTAATTATGTAATGGTGTAAAAGAATCTGAAGTTTGATGAAATTCTGTGCATTAGTTCTTGAGATATAGCTAGTTTAAAAAAACCGTGTAAAATATATAGCACAGCAGCACCATCAGTTGAAGGCTTTATAACAAAACGTAATCATCGTGTAATTATGTTATATGCCATTTTGTAACAAAATCTGAAGTTTGATGAAATTCTGGGCGTTGGTAGTTGAGATATAGCTATCCGAAAAATCGTGCAAAATGCAACATAGCTGCACCACCTATTGCAAGGTTAATACCAAAATTTAATCAGCGTCTAATTATGTTATATATTCTAGTGTAACAGAATCTAAAATTTGATGAAGTTCTCTGCATTAGTTCTTGAGATATAGCTATCGCAAAAATCGTGCAAAATGAAGCATAGTAGCGCCACCTATAGGGCAGTTCACACCAAAACATTATCAGCGTCTATGTATATCAAGGGGTCACAGAATATGAAGTTTGGTAAATTCTGTGCATTAGTTCTTGAGATATAGCAAACTTGAAAATCATGAAAAACGTAGTATAGCAGCGCCACCTGCAGGCCAATTTTCACCAAAAAAACAATAGGCACTAATTCACATCAAGGTCTAACTGAATATAAAATTTTATTAAATTTCGAGCATTAGTTCTTGAGATAGAGCGCCCACAAATTTTTTGTCACATACAGACAGACAGACGAACAGACTCACAGACAGACGGACAGACTCACAGACAGTCATTTTCTAAAAATAGTCAAAACGTGTTCAGGACCTTCTAAAACGTATAAATGCGCCGAAAACCGGAAGTCGAAAATTTTCATGAATCCAATACTTTCTTCTTGTAAAGATAGAAGAAAGTAAAAAGGAATATTTTATCAAAATCACACCATGATTCAACATGCGTTTATATGAAAGTAGCAATATTTGAAGTTAAGAATGATCTTTGATAAACGCGGTTTTCCAAAGTACAGAAAATTTAAGAGTTTTTATTCTAGAACTTGGCGGTAGTCGCCTGAACGAGTTTGTTTTATGGGTGAAAGAAGTTAACTAGCTTAACTTTAATGGTAAGCTTATTAAAATTTTCGTCATTTACATTTGTCCAAATGTAAATCTAGCATATAGCAATGTACTTTAATCACTTTGTGAATCCGGCATAACAAGCACCCTGATACACAGACACTCTTGCTTTAACGTGTAAGGCTCTTTAGAGATGAATTTTCAGCTTTTCGATATCGAATTCTCATGTCTGGATCGATGTGGATATTTCACTTTGATGGATACGAGAATTGTTCCAACTAAGATTTCGTACTTTGAAAAAAAACTAGCATCTCTGCAACAGTGGTTAGGATCCAGAAGGATTATTCGCTGTTAAGCAAAACAAGATTGGACAGTCATAAGCCTTCATTTTTGAGAACTTTTCATTGCTCGAAGGAGAGATTCTGGAATACATGGAGTGAAAATCTGCTATCGAGACTGTAAAAAATTTGATCCTTTTGCTGCATCGTTACTCCATCGCTTTTATAGAATTTCTTTGTTTTGACCAATGAGAATGCTCCATAATAGTGCAAAGTAATCGTTTCCTATAAAAGCGATGGAGTGACGATGCAGCAAAAGGGTTCAATTTTTTACAATGCAAGCAGTGCTAAAAATTTGTATCCTTTAAATGTGCAACGATGCTACTGAATTCCAAAGTGTCGATCACAGCGACATCTGCGGCATTTTCGTGATACATTATCTAGACTAGCAATAATTCTTGCATTTTTAGAAAATGTCCTGCAGATGTCGCTTCTATCTTTAAATTTCATTAGCATTGTTGCACATTTAAAGAATAGAACATTTTAGCGCTTTTTTTAAGTGTTACAGAGGGCGTGTTCAGCACAACTTACCGGTTACTTACCGACCACTTACCGATTGTAGACAAGTACGAAATGAAAATCAAAGCGAAGTGTGACGTCAGCTACAATTCAACAGAATAGTTTTCATTGATGCCACAATTTGCTTTCGTACTGCCCTTCAATCGGTCGGTAACATTGGTTACTTTTGTAAGTTGCTCTGAACACTCCCTGAGATAGCCGATTTGCTCACTATTTCCCCTAGATGCTATATTTCCGGTTTCTTGCATAAGAGAACTTGTCCGGAATCCAGGTAGAATTTGCGCTGTTAGCGAAACCAGATTAACGAATCAGAAGCCTGAATTTTAGCAAATTTTTCAATGTTTTAAATAAATTTTCTTGTTAATAAATCTCGTTTCGCAAAGAGCGCAAAGTTTATGTGAATCTTGGCCCTCGTCCAGTTAGGATTTTGCACTTTGAACACTGTTAAAAATTTGAAACTTTTACTTTATCGTCAATTCATCGCTTTTATAGAAAATGATTACTTCATTGTATTATAGTGAATTCTCATTGGTCAAAATAGAGATATTCCATAAAAGCGATGGAGTGACGATGCAGCAAAAACTTCAAACTTTTAACAGTGAAAAGATCGTGTGTCTATGTAAGTGTAACATAAAAGCATGCAAAATGAACACTTCTAATTGGTCGATTGCTTCAAAATGAATTTGAAATTTAAAGTTTTTATTTTTAAAAAAGTTCTAATTATCAGATTTTTATGAAATTCGAATGGGACCACATGGGCCTCATACGCTTTCAAACAAAAAAAGAATTATCAAAATCGGTTCATATTTGCAAAAGTTATGCGTGAACAACAAATACATACAGGTCGAAATCATAACCTCCTCTTTGAAGTCGGTTAAAAATCCATTCGATTGTAGTGCTATGTTAGAAAAAATACTCATATTCTTAAGTGTATAAGTTCTCGAATGCAATTTTTTGAAGATAAAACTTCCCGATAACAGAAAATAAACGTTGTAAAAACGAAAATTATGTTTTCGATTTTGTAATTTTAGTACAGTTTCTTTAATGGGATTTCGATATAGATCATGTTCATTTCCTGTATATATTTTTTTCCTTTTGTGTTACACCGTTTTATTCTTCTAATGTTTTTCAAATATCAGGTTATTTCTTTTGTTATAAGACATGCTCATTTAATGTTGATATATGGGAACTATAACTTTTGTAAACATAGGCTAGCACTGAAGAACAGAAATTGAATTTACTATTTTTGAAAGACATGAAAAATTGCTTCGCGCATCTCTCCACTTCTCTGAAAGTTAATTATTGAAAGCGGTGAATGCAATTTTTATAAGAATTTATATCTCTTCTAAAGAATGTATATTATTCATGATATCAAAAGAAGTCTACTTGGGAAATCGGTACTCATGAAAAGCTGAGTGGGATTATTTAAATTTTCAAACTGTAATTTCTGTAAAAATTGTTTTAAAAACTACAGTTATTTTGATTAATTTAAGAAATAACAAGCATGTACATAAATTTAGAAAATAAAAATTGAAGATTTTCAGAATTATATCTAAAAATGTAGATACTTTTTATATTTAAATAGAATAATAAAACTTAATGAACCATTGTACTCTGTTTTACGCTGTTTTCGAAGAATAGAAATAAAACTCAAACACTACCATCACTTAAATTTCAAAAAACTTTTTTTTTCTCTTTTTTCAGTAACATTTTCCAATTAAGGATTATGACAATTAAGGAGTATGCCAATTAAGTACTCGGCACATTCGATGTTAATGTTAAAACAACAAAGGCATAATTTAGAGATTTCTCATATGCATTTTAGTAATAAATAAAATGATGATTTAAATTATCATTAATTTTCATAATTTAAATGATAATGTTTTTGTATTAATTTAAATTTTTTTTCTTCCGTAAAAAATCTTACGACGATGTCAAGCATTGTATACACTTGTGTTTTGTCGAATTTAGATACAGTTTCATTCTAAGTAGAATTTCAATTTAAAAAAAAGAAAAATGAATTAGCTGATATTCCAAAATTGCAAATCTCTTTTCCAAACCAAAAATTTGTAAAGAACACTTAAATTAGTTTAATATTAGCTTGTGTATGTGACTGATGTAGGATCTGTTTTGCACATAGAGTATCCATTTTTTTAATGATTATCACATTGTAGTTCCTCGAAGCTTATTTTTTGGAACCCCTTTAAGTTCCTGCAAAATAGAGAAGAAATAAAATTCTAATACATAACTCACTACACATTATATGGGATAATCTCAGAGTAATAAAACAGCATAATATTAATAGAAATGTGGTCATCGATACTTATAAAAGTTTGAGAAACATTGCACTGGTTATAACCATTACATGCTCGCAGAGTTATTCCATATAGGAGCAAACAGATTAAAGATTTGGTGCTGTGTCTATGTCATTTCTCTCAACAAAACTTCAACAAACAATTTGTGATGAATCATTGGCACACAACAACTGATCTACCTTTTTGCTCTGTGCTAGATTGATCGCCTTCTATACAGTACAATAGCTAAAACCTTGTGTGGAAGATTACAATAATTAAAATCAACGTTTAACACACAATACATAAACACACACCACATACGTACACGTTTCACGAGCACCAGGGCTCGCTTCCTCAGTGTATAAAAGTTAAAATGTTTAAAAACAGAAACCCCCCCAACTGACAGCAAGTCAGAAACCCAAATGATCGCAAACATAATACCAAAATACCCACAAGCCTCAGCAACCAATAAGATTAAACCGAAAATGAGGCGTTATGACAAAATAAATCTAACATTACATACAATCTGACATAAGATTTATTATGTCATAACACCTCATTTCCGGTTTAATCTTATTGGTTGCTGGTCTCATTTGGGTGAAACGTATACGTATGTGATGTGTGTTTATGTATTGTGTGTTAAACGTTGATTTTAATTAGTCTATACAGTACATTTCAGTTTCATATACAGTCAAAGCCAATTCCTTGAAACCTACACAATGTCATCTCTCGCAACAAAACTTCATCAAACAATGTACGAATTCACCCTCAATAAACAAAACGTTACAGCAAATTGAGAAAGAGAGCTGATCTTTTGATCTGTGCTATCGTATTCACCTTTCATATAGTAGAAACCAGGCTCAAACTCAGTCAACGACAATTTCTCGAAGCATACATTAGTGAAACGGAAAAGGAACACGCAATTTTCACAACAGACATCTACACTACAACAATTTTACTTCAAATACGCAAAGCCTCATAGAAACGAGCACAAGCCAATGTTTAAATAAAACGCTTTCAATGAGGTTTGAGTGTGAAGTGATGTCATTTTTCTTACAAAACTTCAAAAAACAATGTATGATGAGTCACTGGAACAGAACAACTTAGTTAGCCTTTTGAGCTGTGGTGCCACAACACTTTCTTTCAATACCGTAGGTCCCAGTTTCAGAATTCAGTCAATGGCAATTCCTCGAAACATATGATTCATAAATATTGCCTTTAATGTTAGCAATTGTTTTCAGGAAACATTCAAGTCTGCAGTCTATCCGATTTAAAAACACTTAGGAGAGGAATTTCCATACCATACATTTTCTGTACACGTATATGGGGCGTAAACTGACCAATTAATCTGATTGTTGTTACGTAATCATCTTCCTAAGTACTGCAAATATTCCTTTGTTTCGCTTCGATAACCAAAGAAAACCTGTGTTTATCTGACCGTGGCGTTGGCCTGAGAAAAGTATAAAATGTTTTAGTTAATAGGATTTTATATATGCAAATAAATTGTAAAGAAATTAATACGCTCGTTGTTGATGTAGTAAATATACTTTTCAAATGTTTTGTTTTGGATATTATTCGTTCATGCTGTTAACTCCACAGCTTTCGAATGTTTCGTTAAACCTTCTTTATTTTATAATAATATATTTATTCGAAATCATTATGCAACATCATTTATTCCTTCAAAGTTATTATCTACTTTCGTTAAAGTCTTCTTTTTCACGAATCTTCAAAGTTTTGCTATTTTTTTTACTGCACTGTAAATAATATGGTATTAAAAAATACGTGTTAGGAAAAGATTAAATTGACGCTAGATAAATTCTTTCTTATGCAAAAGCTTCTTAAAATGACAGCTAATTTAAAAAATAAATGCTTTTCAACTTTATATTTTAACTTTTCTTTTCAAACGGGATATCAACTCAAGTTACATTTTATAAACGGATCGTTACATATATATTGTATTTTTTTAATAACTTGAAAAGAAAAAATAAGCTTGAAAAATAATTATGTAACATATACCTTATTTCTACAGAATTTACCTACTTTTTATTTTGTATCTACTACTTACCCATCATACGTAGTACAGAGTAAATCTTGCAATCGATTTGAAAATTGGAAAAAAAAATGACGGATTTACCCGTTTCAGATACTGGAGATTCCAAAAAAATATATTTTTAGAAAAAAAAAATTGCCGTCTGTTTATCTGTCTGTCTGTAAACACTCTATATCCCAAACAAATTGAGAGAGAGACATAAAATTTTGTATTTAGAGGTAACTGGAGAACATTGATACACGGAGCACATTGATACACCCCCACTATTACTCACTGGGCCATTAAAGAAAGTTTCACCAGAGCTCCAAAAGGTGAAGCTACTGTACAAAACTACATACAGAATGTCTTGGCATGATTCACTAGTTTGTTGAAATGGGACGGGTGATTTATTGTTTTTGTGGGTCAAAAGTAAATTTGAGTTGTACAATTAAAATGGATATATACTACTGTTCCAGCATTTTCAACCGAAAAGAATACTCTCCCTGGCAAGTAAAGCTATTCTTTATGAATTCCTCATTCTATACTGTTAGGTGAATTATGAAGTGTTGGATTTGAGACTCATTTTTATCAAAATGGCTGTATGGGGCACATTGATACAGTCTATATCGGGGCACATTGATACAGCATAAATCATTTTCTTGTTCATTTTTTCATTATCTTTTATTACTTTTTTTACAAAAAAAAAAAACTCCTTAATTCAACCATTTTTGGTCAAAAATTTCTAATATTAGTTTTTATTGAAGTGAAATAGCTCTATTTTTTTTTATATTAGACTATTTTATAGTATTTTTGCAAACAGAAGACGTACGAATTCATTCAACATCTAGCGCTAGTCGAACTAACAAATGAAAAAGACTGCAGCCTGGCAAATCTCAAATTTATATCGATTTTCTTGAGAAAAAAGTATTTTCGAGATGAGAAAGGTTAAGAAGCAAGCTGCAGAACAGCAAAGGATAATAATATTATAAACAGAATTTTTAATAAAATTATACTTTATTTTCTGTTTATAACTCGATTTATAAACAGAAAACCTGGTAATTTTTTCATCTTTCCTAAGAAAGAAGATAATGCTGGGGTTGAAGTACCAGATATGACAAAGTTATCACAGCCAACAATCAGACAAGGAACAGCCAGAACATCAAGTCAGTACTCATTTAATTTTGAATGCTTTATTATTACTTACAAATAAATTGTGGGTGATTTGAATTTCGAAATTTCCATAAATAAATATAGAATGGTTTTCTAACTAATTTTCTACGAAAAATATGCAGTCATGTTATTTTGTCACCATTTTCCCAAACATATCAAAGTACCCCATGCGATGTATCAATCTGCCCCAGGGGTGGGGCACATTGATACAAATGACTTTTTTTATTTTTTTTTTTATTACATGAAAAATATTATATAAAACAACGATTGTACATTTTTATAACACATTACACAAGTTTTTCTGACACCACATGGAAAAATAACTTGAAATTTCTACTTTCTGGACACCAAAAAAAAAGATCTTAGATAAAAACTGTATCAATGTATCTCAGTTCCCCCTACTTAGGATGTAAGAATGGGACGAAGCCTATTATTAAATATCAGTAACCTCGATCATCTGGAACTATTTTTTTTTTCAGACTCTCGAAAAATTCGTTCTGATAAAAGGTACATAAAATTTTTCGAAAACTTTTATTTTAAAGCATGGACATAAAAGGCAATAAAATAACACAAATTTTGCATAAAAAACGAAGTCGATCGGATTATTATTTGTCGAAATATTTATAATCCTGTATTTCATTCAAACTTCGATTCAAAGATTATTTTAATTGGAAATGAGATGCTTAATCCGACGCAGTAAACTGTTAGTTCACATGTTTATTATTTTTGGAGTTATAAGGGTGTTTCTTTTACGCAATTCGGTACTTATTGTGTAGTTTTGACGCTTTATATTATTTGTCGAAATTGGTTCATCAGCAATTCATTTATAGAACATTACTATATATATTAAATATATTTAAATATAAGTCATGTTTTGGAATTGCAATGCATTTTATAAATCGTTTACACATGGTTTATTTTCATATATTATGCATATCCATGATGGGTAAGTATTACGGTGGCCTCCAACGACAGGTTTTTTACATATAAACGCCAAAATAAATATCACAAGTTTACTGAACAGTGTGTAAAATGTTGTAAAGTCTAAAAACTAAACAAACATTAAAATAAAGTTAAGATAATCAACGTTTCGATCATCTTCTGTGACCTTCATCAGGAAAACATTGTCATACTGCTTCCAAAAAGTGTAACAAAACCGTTTTGAATTTAAAAAACTGCGTTATATTTGCAGTCAATTAACACTTTAACCAATCACAAGTAAGAAAATATGCAATGATACTATCTGACAAAAAGAGATTTAATTTTCAAATAATTTAACGAAGGGGAATGCCATGCCGTCATCTGCCAATTGAAAACGAATAAAATAAAAGATCAAATAAACAGTGTGGTATGCACTGAGTACATACAGGGGCTTCGCTAAGGGGGAGGCTTCCCCCAAACGTTTAAATATGCTGTTACAGTTGGCAAATTTACTCCAGAATTGCCAAATTAGTTCAAAACTTTAACAAAAAAACTATAATACACTTCCTATTTCTGATAGATTTGACGAATGTTACCAATGTAATTAGAAATAGTATTAAGCTTTTTTACAAATAAAGACTGTATTACATTTTCTAATTGCGATATCTTGGTAAAATTATAAAACTAATTAGCAAACGCCGAGAACTATTTATATTTGCTTTTCACTGAGTTGGCAAATACTAAATTTTGACTTGGAAATTTAAGACTCTCTCCTCCACCAAAAAAAGTCTTAGCAAAGATCGTGAGTACATCTATCATAAAGTGATGCAAATAAAGGCAGAACTGAAAATTAATACGAAATAGACACACTAAGTTAAAATAAAAAATTACAGTGCTTACCGAACGTTTCAAATGTAAGATAAATAAAACAAGCTACAAAAAATTACTTTAACATGTGCATACAAAATTTAGGGATATTAAATGAGATTTTGTCGTTACAAAGTTCCTTTATTATTGTCATAATTTCAATGGATTTTTTTTCTGTGGGCTATCAATAGCAGTATTTCACGGAATTATTAACTTGGTATCCTCACTGTTATGTGGACTTTAGTAATGCCAAGTTAATAATTAAGCCAAGAAAAAAAAAAGACTCATTTTTTTAAATTAAGCTTTAACTCTTTGAAAATATGAAAAAAAACACGAAAAGATGTTTTAACAATTTGGTTACATGTAAATGATTTAAAAAAATGTATTGTTTAAAAATGATGCAAGATTTTTAATATAACGTGTGATCTCCTGGAACAGCTACGATTACTGCATACCTGTTTTCCTTGCGATGATGGGATGATGTTATCGGTAAGATTTGAGGAATATCCATCCCTCAAGAAGTTCAAACTCCAAGTCTCGAATAGAAATTTACAGAAATCACCCACTCGTGGGTGACTTCTGTAAATTTCTGTTCGCGATTCCTGTTCCTATACCAACAGCGAGGTATAGGAATAGTAAGTCCAAGAGGGGGAAAAGCTCTGCCCGGCACCGCAGGATGGGTGGCGCACATATATTTTGAGATAAAAGAATACAATAGTTTACAAATACCGCCTTATTGCTTGAAGGCAGTGCGGATTTACATATATTAATGCAAAATGAATAAAAATAGAAAAATGGAAAAATATATAAAAGTTAAATACAATGTAAAAAAAAATTATGATTTAGCCAAAGTCTATAAATAAGCGAAAAGATTTTGTTTAGAATATCATAGTTTTCCAGAAGTTTTTGACTGTAAACCCATCTATGCAAATTCCACTACATACCATCAAACCACCTCGTCAGTATCGTGACCTTTCGCGAATGAATGTGGGGTTCTTTCGAGTGCCCGTTTCCCTCCATACTGAATCGGAATTCGTCTGTAAGCAACACTTGGCTCCATCATGTTGTTCACAATCTCGATGTTCAATAACCCATCTTCTTCGGGCCGCACAATAACTTGAAGTCAACAGAAAGCAAATCATTGACCTTTGTGCACAGAGATCTCTCTGACGAAGCGTATTACGTACTGTTTGGCTAGACACCGTCCGTTCTGTTGCCAAGAGCAACTGTTTTAGCAGCTCAATAGCATTATCTGTTCTGTTTCGAAGAGTTGTTAACCGTTTATGCCGGTCATCAATTGCTGTATTGGCGCGTGGCCGACCTTGCCTTGGACGACATCTAACATTCCCTGTTTCCTGGAATCGATTCTACAGCCTTATAACGACCCTTCTGTGACTCCAACAGCGTCCTCGACAATTCGTTGTGATTGCTCGGATTCAAGTCTGTCTGTTACACGCCATGCCATGGATTCTGGTAAATCACGTTGTTGGGACATTTTCAAGTCACCCGTTCTGAAAAAAAAAATATGTGTGCCACTCGGGGACTGCCGCGGTAAAGCTATTGCATAGCATTTTTTATCAACTTATGCAAAAATACCGCGTCAATGTCTGCTGAAGTCTATCGAAGGATACCTTCCCGAAGTCTGCCAAACTGAAACTTCATTAGCCGGATTGTTAGGAATTTTTCTCGTTGCGGAATTCTTAAATTCGGTCGCCGCGCTCAAAGCCCGCGATAAAAGCTATGCAATAGCTTAATAAATTACCAAACAAAATTTGGTCGCGCTACGAAAATTAGATCGCGAGTTATAAGCATTTTAAATTTTTCGACCCTCACGGTGGGGGGGGTCTCCTGTCACCAAAAATTAACACTGTCTCATAAAAAATTACCAAACAGAATTTGGCCGCGCTACGAAAATTAGATCGCGAGTTATAAACATTTTAAATTTTTCGACCCTCACCGTGGGGGTCTCCTGTCACCAAAAATTAACAAAATCTCATAATAAATTACCAAACAAAATTTGGCCGTGCTACGAAAATTAGATCGCGAGTTATAAGCATTTTAAATTTTTCGACTCTCACCGTGGTGGGGGTCTCCTGTCACCAAAAATTAACACTGTCTTATAATAAATTACCAAACAATATTTTGCCAAGCTACCAAAATTAGATCGCGAGTTATAAGCATTTTTAATTTTTCGACCCTCGCCGTGGGGTGTCTTCTGTCACCAACAATTAACAATGTCTCATAATAAATTACCAAACAAAATTTGGCCGCGCTACGAAAATTAGATCGCAAGTTATGAGCATTTTAAATTTTTCGATCCTCACCGTGGGGTGTCTCCTGTCACCAGAAATTAACAATGTCTCATAATAAATTACCAAACAAAATTTGGCCGCGATACGAAAATTAGATCGCGAGTTATACGCATTTAAAATTTTTCGACCCTCACCGTGGGGGTCTCCTGTCACCAAAAATTAACAGTCTCATATTAAATTACCAAACAAAATTTGGCCGCGCTACGAAAATTAGATCGTGAGTTATAAGCATTTTAAATTTTTCAACCCTCACCGTGAGGGTCTCCTGTCACCAAAACTTAACACTGACTCATAATAAATGAATAAACAAAATTTGGCCGCGCTACGAAAATTAGATCGTGAGTTATAAGCATTTTAAATTTTTCGACCCTCACCGTGGGGGGTCTCCTGTCACCAAAAATTAACAGTCTCAAAATAAATTACCAAACAAAATTTGGCCGCGCTACGAAAATTAGATCGCGAGTTATAAGCATTTTAAATTTTTCGACCCTCACCGTGAGGGTCTCCT
Organism: Maratus speculifer; assembly: GCA_964019185.1. Classification (NCBI taxonomy): domain Eukaryota; kingdom Metazoa; phylum Arthropoda; class Arachnida; order Araneae; family Salticidae; genus Maratus; species Maratus speculifer. The sequence continues at coordinate 374,240,990 of OZ025292.1, forward strand.
GTCACCAAAACTTAACACTGACTCATAATAAATGAATAAACAAAATTTGGCCGCGCTACGAAAATTAGATCGTGAGTTATAAGCATTTTAAATTTTTCGACCCTCACCATGGGGGGTCTCCTGTCACCAAAAATTAACACTGTCTCATAATAAATTACCAAACAAAATTTGGCCGCGCTACGAAAATTAGATCGTGAGTTACAAGCATTTTAAATTTTTTGACCCTCACCGTGGGGGCTCCCCTGTCACCGAAAATTAACAGTCTCATATTAAATTAGCAAACAAAATTTGGCCGCGCTACGAAAATTAGATCGTGAGTTATAAGCATTTAAAATTTTTCGACCCTCATCGTGGGGGGGGTCTAATTTCCCCAAAAATTAACACTGCCTCATAATAAATTACCAAACAAAATTTGGCCGCGCTACAAAAATTAGATCGCGAGTTATAAGCATTTTAAATTTTTCGACCCTCATCTTGGAGGATCTCCTGTCACCAAAAATCAACACTGTCCCATAATAAATTACCAAACAAAATTTGGCCGCGCTACGAAAATTAGATCGCGAGTTATACGCATTTTAAATTTTTCGACCCTCACCGTGGGGGGTCTCCTGTCTCCAAAAATTAACACTGTCTTATAATAAATTACCAAACAATATTTTGCCAAGCTACCAAAATTAGATCGCGAGTTATACGCATTTTAAATTTTTCGACCCTCACCGTGGGGGGTCTCCTGTCTCCAAAAATTAACACTGTCTTATAATAAATTACCAAACAATATTTTGCCAAGCTACCAAAATTAGATCGCGAGTTATAAGCATTTTAAATTTTTCGACCCTCACCGTGGAGTGTATCCTGTCACCAGAAATTAACAATGTCTCATAATAAATTACCAAACAAAGTTTGGCCGCGCTACGAAAGTTAGATCGCGAGTTATAAGCATTTTAAATTTTTCGACCCTCACGGTGGGGGGGTCTCTTGTCACCAAAAATAAATAAGACCACCAAAATAAACACTGTCTCATAATAAATTACCAAACAAAATTTGGCCGCGCTATGAAAATTAGATCATAAGAAACATAAGTTTGAGACTTGATATTCTAATATCTGAAAAATACCGCGTCAATGTCTGCCGAAGTCTACCGAAGGATACCGTTCCGAAGTTTTCCGAAAGGAAACGACGTTAGCCGAGTGTTAGGTTTTTTCGTTACCGATGTGTTAGGATTTTCCGCGTTACGGAATTTTTGGATTCGGTCACCGCGCTCAAAGCCCGCGATAAAAGCTATGCAATAGCTTAAAAATAAGATGAGCAAATCGAATTTTACAGTTAAGGCAATGAAACAGATGTTTCTGCAACATCCCGATTTCTGCCCTTATGTTCTTTTTGTTGGTTTTTGACGTTCTGAACTTTGATTTTCACATGAAATTTTCTTCTTCTGTTTCCTACTGGGCTATAAATTATAGATGATTTATTTTATGTTACTTATAGGTGTAAGTATTTGCGTAATTTCGTTAAAACCATGTGCACTCGTAATTGTTTTGAGCAGTGTATGTGCGTCAATAGTCTTTATTACTTCCCCCCCAATTTGAACTTTCACGTTCCACAGTTTGCGAATAAAGTCGCTGTAATAGACAGACTCAGGATTGATAGTACAAGGTTTGCATTTTTATTTTTTATGTACGGAACACTAAAAATAAAAATATTTTTGAAAAAGAACAGAACACGCTTTCAGAGATTAAAAAAAAAATTCCATCAAAAATAAAGCAAACCTTTTTAACAACTGTTCTTAATACAATAAATCTCAGATAAAACGCATTTCAATCTACAGGGCAAAAGTCATATGTTAAACGCGATTTGCATAATGTTCCTGGAACTCAGCTTATGCACATATCTAATCTAAATGATTTTTAGAGCTTTCATTTATAAGTTTACAGTCGTAAATTGTACTTTATACGCATATTTAGATTACAATTTTATTATATTCATGTTTAACTCATAGTATGTTTTAACAAGACCTACTAGAAAGATAGCTGAAAAAAAAATAGATTCCAATATGGATTTATTGTCGATAAATACGTTAGAAACAAAAAAAAAAAAAAAAAAAAAAAAAAAAAAATCTTAGTCTATGTTTAAATATTTTATCTCTATAGTCTATTCTTTTAACACAAACCATACTTATTAAATCTTTGAAGTACAACCTTTTTATTGTCAGATCTTAATTTTTAATAGAATAAAACTACAATTTTTATTAATCTTTATGAAAAAATATCTATATTATAAAGGCCAAACGTATCCGTGCTTAACGCATACGTCATTTTGCGAATGACAACACTTTCCCCTGCAATTTCGGTGTTGCAATTCTCGCTACTGAGAATTTTACATTACACAATAAAATTTTACACTTCTAAACATCACACATTTTAAATTATTACACCGTCGTAGAGAGAGAAAAAAAGTAACTTTTAAATGCAATTTGTTTTAAAAGCTGTATCTTAATTTATTTTTAAGATATTATTTTTTTTTTAGCTTTTTGTATCAATTTTGTAATTGTGGGAACAGAATAATTCCATTTTCTTTTAAAATTGAAAAAAAAATAGAAATTAAAATACGCCACATTTTTCCATGCAATTTCGGTTTTGCAATTTTCGGTACTGCAATTTTACACTTCTAAGTATCGTACGTTTTAAATTTTTACACCGACGTATAGAGAGAGAAAATGTACTTTTAAATTCAATTTGTTACAAATCTGTATCTCAATTTATTTTTGAGATATTTTTTTTAAATAATGATTAGTACCAATTTTGTAATTGTGGCAACAGAATTCTCTCCATTTTCTCTTAAAATGAAAAAAAACAATGTAGAAATTAAAATGCGTATACTATTTTAAAAATATCGTTTGTTATAAAATCCGGTTGATTTCGGTTTTATTTTGTTTAATAATTTGGATTATTCAGTTTAACTGATTTTGTTAATTTTGCTTACAATAATATTTGTGTGAGAGTTAGACTGACCAATATAAAATATATTTTTTACTGTAACTAATTTTGTAGATTCATTAAAAATCAACGAAACAATTCTTTCTTAAAGATTTTCTTTCGTCGAATTTCAACGGGTTCCACCTCGTTATGATAATAATAAAAAGCAAAAAACAAACAAAGCACAAAAACATGAAAAAAAAATATAGTACCGCATTCGCATGAATTCATCTTTAATGATTTTTTTTTATTATTCAAGAGCCTGAAACCCTATCGCGTGTAATAATCTTTTACCTTATTAAATGTAATATTTTTTTATTAGTCTAATGACTGCGTTAAAAGTACCGAAAAAAATCCGCATATTAAGCAGTCTCGAGTATTAGCACCAAGAGTCAAAACTGGGACCGACTTATTTCCCACGATTTAAGTTCCACAATACAAATAAATGAAATATTTAATTAAAATAATGGACTTTTCAACAATTTTATGATTTGTTGTATGACACAAAGTATTCAGCTATAAGTACATAAAATTTAAAGTCTCTGCATTATGCAGTTTTTGTGTACGATTTCTGTGACTTACAGACAGACAAAGGATAAAACGAATAGAGTTTCGTCAAATGAACGAAACCCTTAAAAACAACATTAACAACAAACAATAGAAAATTATGTTTTGAGCTTTTGTATCTTACTATATTTATGCACAACATTATTCATAACTAGTAACAAAGTCAAATCTCTATTATAACTCGGTACTATTTAAAATTATTTAATATTTTCACAGTTTTAATTCTTTCGTAAATAATATCTGGTAAACAGCCATTGAAAACAACATATTGCAATTTCATGCTCAGTCAAAAGCATGAAATTCCAGCTTAGCACGAAAATTTCACTTAAATAAGGATTACGAGACAGACTTAAACGAGCAAAACTTAATATAATAAACTTCAAGTTTGTCATAAAAAGAATAGAAAGTTGACAGCGTTGTGCATTTTATAAAATTTATTAACTTTTTCTCTCGCCACCTGACTTCAATTATGCTACAATTGTTGCTATCTTCGTCCCATTAAGCGTTATTAAACGACAGTGCGAAGCAATTTGGGCGAAAAATTTGCGAAGCATTCTCCGTTCCGGTGCGAAACCTTTAAAATTCTCCAATAATGTCTTTTCTAGAGTTCTGAAAGTTTAATTTTATTCTGCGACAGATCGATTGGAGTTTTATGCTTTCAAAAAGACGATAACTATACTAAATTTAGCGCAGAAAACTGTAGTTGGAAATAAATGTTAAAGTATATTAAAACATTTGTTTAATGGCACTAATACTGTAAAGTTCAGTTTAAATGTGTTTAATTTATTTAGTAGATTTCGGAGTTGGGGAATTGCAAAGGAAGGAATTAAATATCAGAAATAATTCCTGAAGTTTTATTTTTCCTTTAAAAATTTTTAAGGTATATATTTTTAATTTTCTTCTTTTTTCAACCGTTTAATTTTTACATTATTTTTATCAGAATTTATTATTTTGGAATACATTTTATCATTTTCGTTTAATTCTCTATGAAAGAAAAAAAGGAGTTGTATGCATATATACATTTTTAATTCTGCAAACCAATTGATCAGAATTTTATGCTTTCAAAAAGACGATAATTATACTAATTTTATCATGGGATATGTTGTTAGAAATCAGTTTTGGCGTACGTTTTACACCGAAATATTTACTTAACGACGATAATACTGTAAAGTTCGTTTCAAAAGTTTTAATTTATTTACATTATGGAATTTAAAAGGAAAGACGTAAAAATTAAAGTATTCACTGATTTTTTTTCCCCTATTGATTGAACAATATTTTTACCCTCTTAAAAAATAAAAAAGGAAAAAATCTTTTTAGTCAGTTTTTTTTTTCGTAATTTTAATCGGATTTCACTAATTTTCATTGCATTTTGTTAACCCCCTATTCCCCCCCCAACTTCTGCACACCTATGATTAGAAATTTTATGCTCACAAAAACTGCATTTGGAAACTAATGTTAAAATAAAGAGTATGTTTAATGGTAGAAATATATAAAATTAATCTTAATTTAATTCTTTCAATGTCATGCTTTCATCTTTGCGAAATAAATTTTAAAAGAGGACCATAATTTCAACGTATTACATGAAGACATGAGCTTGGAGATAAAGTGTCTCACTAGTAAAAAGAAGGTTCTTATTTTGAGCCTTGGCGCTGAAAATTTAAATTTTTATGTTGAGATAAAACAATTTTTAAAAAAAGTTGTATTTTTTGCAAATTTAAGGGTTTATATTATTCATTTTAACCCAAACATTCTTATTATTTTTGGAAATCAATTTTCTTTCTATGTTAAAAACTTTTGAGATACATTAATGATTCAGCATTTTAAATATAGTTATAAACAATTTTATCACTTTTAAAAATTAAAATTTTTATTTACATCTCCACTATTTCTTTTCGGATTTTCAAAAAATGTGGAATTTTGTGTTATATTTAAATACGTTGATTTGAACATTTTTAATTTGATTAAAATAATTAACTTTCTTATATTATTATTTTTAAATTAAATTTATTGGTGCTTCCATCTATGTAAGATTTTAATAATTATAAATTAACAACCTGAATTTATTAATTAAAGGTTAAGTTGTTTTGAAAGACATATTAAACGAAACACTCTGTGCGATCTAAATCACACTTATCTAGTTGTTTGTTTGCTTGTTTGTTTGTTCCACCCTGTATTTTTAAAGAGCTTTGCAATTTCGAATTCGAGCTGATAAATATCGTATACAATTTTAAAAATTCTAAGAAAATAGAGAGAATCCATTGTAACACATTACCCGAAAATCTATGTAAAATTACAAAGATTAGAAAAACAGATATTTTATCACATAGCAGATAAATTATTCTGTAAATTTACACTGGACCTTATAAATTTATTTACATTATATATATTTATAATCATAACAATTTATTATATTTGTATTTTTCAAAATCAGGGAATTTTTGAACTACGAATAATAATGATTTTAAGCGTGAATTTGTACTGTTAAAGCATTTAATTTTTACAGTATATCGTTTTGGCTAAGCCGAGATAGTTACCGAGTCCTCTGAAAACACCTTACTGACTATGGTATAGGAGCTGTTTCTACTACACGCAGAGGATGATTTTTATGATTTGAAGAGGGAAAACTTATCGTATTTTATTGTTTTCAAAGATTGCGTTTTAATATATCCGTTAAAAAAATTCGCAAACAATTTAATTTATTTCAGACCGATACATAATTTAATGTCTACAAAAAGATTTTCAATAAACTTTAATATTTTAGCATGTTTAATTATAATTTTGGAAACTCATTCAAGTTAATACAATACAAGTTATACATAAAATATTTAATAGATTTTTATTTTTTAAAGAAAAAGTAAAAAGGATTTTTTCTTTCTCAATAAGAATTCATAGAATTTTTCAAAATTGTCACACACTATTTAATTTTTAATGCTCTAATATTTTTAAAGAATTTTTTAGTAAGAAATTGGAGAAAAATTAACTTTAAAAATTTAATTTATTTTTTTAAAATTAACTTTTTGAATTTTAATTATTTCATTTCATTTTGTGTAAAATGTTTTTGGAGATTAGTCTATTTTAACAACGCATTTATCATTGAAATAAAAATAAAAACAAAAATAACATTGGAATGATAAGAATAAAAATAAAAATTTAATTGAAATATTACTACAAAATTTACTTTTATTATTACCACCCTTCAAACGCATCATGAATGAAATAATTGCAGACTGGTTATGGATAAAAATATCTACTACATATTCCGTAGAGACAAATTTTCTCTTTATAAAGTTTTCTAATTTGTAATAAAACAATTTTTAAATTCAATTTTAATGACGTTTTAAAGATACTTTAAAAGTATACCTATATTTAGTTGCAGGTTATAATAAAGATAAAAATATCTTTCAATAAAGCCAGGGAAATCCATACGTTGAATTTGATATAAGAACAGGGAAATCTCTATAAAATGATGATCCAGAAACTCAATGGAATGTATTTAACGGAGAACAAATGTAAGTTTACAGAGTCTCGAGATTTTTTTCTGTGATTTTTACAGAAATTTAAAACAATGTACGAGATATAAACAGCAATAAATTAGTAAATAACGAAGTTACGAGATGTAAATTAACATACTGTATATTTCCATTTCACAACTGTACTAGGAAATATCTCATACTACTTATCATAAGAAAGTAGGCGCGATCTCAACTTAATACTGTAAAACTTTATGCTGGCATTGCTTCTCTGGTTGAATAATAATCTTGTAGTCAAATAAAAATCTTGAAATTGGTAAATTCTGAAATATAAAACTCATAAAAGGCTGAATCCATATGTTTGCTTTTTCAGTTATTAATATACTAGCTATACTTAGTATATTAATGCTAAAACATTTTTTCTGTTAACCCTTTCAAAACTCGTTTGCAGTTTTCAAACGCTTAATATTAATTGAACGCTTAATATTTATGCGCTTAATATTAATGCTCAAACTACCAAACGGCGCCAGTAATTTTTCAATACAATTTCGATCTCATAGTATACGAAGAAAAGCTTCTGATTATTTTTTTAAAAAATGTTCATAAATTGGGATGTTAATTAATAATTTTAAAAAATTGGAGTGGAAATACCTTGCCCTTGAGCGATTTGAGATTTTTAAGAAACTCTTAATATGGATAAGAATTTCCTTTGAGCAATTTCCACCAATAAGCCAAAATAAACTCAAATTCGTTTATTCAGCCCTATACATGATCTATATAATTTATGCACGCCAAGAAATATGCAAATAATTAATTAAATTTAATATCGAATACTACACCTAAAAAGCACTCCCAGCTATTTTAGCTCGCAGAATGCACTGTAACAGAACACTTTTGTGTGTCCCTATTTATTAATAAAATGCTATGCATATCATATTCAGCAAGAGACATCTTGCTGCGAATCTCAATTATATATATCAATTTGAGTATGTTTAACACAGTATAATATTATTAGAATACACTATAAACAACATTTCAACGTAGATTTTTCTGAAATGGAATTCTTTTGGGCTTTTCTGAAATTGAAGTACGAATGCTTTGATGTCCGAATTTAATTTCGAATACAAAACATGCCGCAGTTAATCTCAATTCCATGTCTATCAAACTATGTTTACGTGGCTGAAATTTCGTAGATACAAAACGAATTCGTAAAAACGTTTGAACTATGTTTAAAAATGCTAAAAAAATCCTGTCCGCTTGGTTTATAGGCGAAAGTAGATTTAGAGTTAAGTGCTCATTTCAACAGCAAAAATTTACATATGATTAAAGATAAACCCAGGTTAACAACTTTATTTGGCCGCCTTTGGAGATATTTGATTTTTTTTTTTTTTTTTTTTTTTTTTTTTGCAAGAACTTATTTGATTCCTCTTAGGCGACATTCGAATCAAATGTCCACTTTGATACCTTTTCTTGGGAAAAAGTGATATCAATAGATATATAGTTATATAAACTTTTTAGTGATAGTAGTTTTGAGATCTAGGGGTCATGATCAGCGTAAATCTGCAAACATTTTTCAGAAATTTCCAACATTGGAGCGACCACAATAGGTAGTATTTCATACGAAACCTATTTAAAACCCGCATCCAGTGCAAAGCAACCTCACGAAGTATTCCAGAGACATGACATATTTCGGGTGTGAAAGACATTATTTTTTGGCATCATGTTTTGGTGTTATTAGAAACCCAATTTTTTTAATGTAATATAGCAATAGTGCAAATAGTTTATTGTATTACAAAACGTATGAAAAATGTGTTCTGATTTTTACTTTTTTTCCGGGTAAAATTATCATTCAGATAAGAACTTGCCATTCACTATTTAAATCACACGTTAGAAAAAATAAGCTTTAAACGTAATCGCTTTTACATTACAACAAAAAATGCTCCCCCTTTCAAAATTTTAGAAAGCTAATGTCTTTTCAAGCATTTTCTCTTTTTTTCTAAGTATCCCTTTTTTTGGTATAATTTTTTTTTATCTAAGAAATTATACCGAAGCTTAACACTTTTTTCTATGTTGAGAATTTTTTTTTTTTCTGTTCTTTTTTTTTCTTCTTCTTTTTATCCTTTCAAGCACAATGGTAAATTCATTAAGGATTCAATAAGATCGCATACGTAGAAAAAAAATTACATTTTCCCGAAATAACGATAAATGAAAACATCAAAGCTTAATACGTATGCGTCGGAGAGGTTTTTTTTATCGTCATATTTAAGCATTCGCTAAGCATTAATCAGGAAATATATTAACTAAATACATTAGAAAAAAATCCTTATAAAAATTTATCAGTTAAAATAACATTATCAGTAATTAAGTAGTAAACAAACAAGGGCAAATGAGGTATAAGTATTTCCTTTAAAGTATTTTTTCTTGTTTATCTCCCTTTTATTGTAAAAAGTCACAGTTGTATAATACTAAGTAACTTTGACTATTTTAATTCAATAATAGACTATGCATGTACAGTTACTATATAACTTTCAGACAATTGTCTTCAAAAGAAGATCTTTTGGAAAAAAAATAAAAAGAATTTTTGATTTCATCAAAGAATTCTTTTGGTCAGTCCTATACATGATCTATATAATTTATACACAGCAAAAAATATGCAAATAATGAATAAAATTTAATACTGCGTACTACATTTCAAAATGCGATTCGAGCTATTACCGCTCATAGAGTCCACGGTAATAGAACAATTTCAGTGTCCCTGTTTATTAATAATAAATGTTATACACACCATATTCAAGTTGAGACATCTTGCTGAGAATCTCAATTATATATATATATCAATTTGAGAATGTTTGACACAGTGTAAAATTATTAGAATGCACTAATAACAATTTTTAAGCATAGATTTTTTATGAAATGAAACTCATTTGAGTAATTGAAGTACGAATGCTTTGGTATATGAATTTAATTTCCATTACCTAAGATGTCATAGTAAATCTCAATTCCATATTTATTCAGTTATGTTTATATGAGTGAGATTTCGTTCACACAAAACATGTTTTGTATACGCTTAAATACATTTAACCATGTTTGAAAGTGTTAAAAGACATTGCTTTTCGTCCAAAACAGCCTCTTGAATTATTCCACGGACAGTAACAAGACATATTTCAAGTCTGAAAGAAATTTTAAAAAGATAATTTTTTTTGGCATCATGTTTTGGTGATATTAAGAATCAGATTTTTAAGTGCAGTTTAGTAATAGTGTAAATAATATATTGTAATGCAAAACGTGTTAATAATGAATTCATATTTTTACAATTTTTTCTTCCGTTAAAATTATTATTCAGATAAAAACTTGCGATTCACAATTTAAAACACACGTTTAAAAAAAAAATTAAACGTAATCGCTTTTACAATACAATAAAAAAAATGCTCCCCCCTTTCAAAGTTTTAGAAAGCTAATGTCTTTTCAAGCATTTTCTCGTTTTTTTTTCTAAGTATCTTTTTTTTTATGGTATAAATATATTTTTTTATCTAAGAAATTATACCGAAGTTTAACACTTTTTTCTATGTTGAGATTTTTTTCTCTTTTTATCTTTTCTAACCCAATGATAAATTCATTAAGGATTCAATAAGACCGCATACATAGAAAAAAATTAATTTTTCAGAATTAAGGATAAGTGAAAACATCAAAGCTTAGTGCGTATGCGTTGGAGAGGGGATTTTAATCATCATATTTAAGCATTCGCTAAACATTAATCATGAAATATATTAACTAAATATATTAGATAATTCAAAAAAAACTCTTAAAAATTATTACTTAAAATAACATTGTAAGCAATTAAGTAATAAACAAATAAGTGTAAATGAGGTATAAGTATTTCCTTTAAAATACATTTTTTTTTTATTTCCCCTTTATTGTAAAAATTCACAGTTGTATTATGCAAAGTAACTTAGAATATTTTAATTCCAATAAAAGAGTATGTATGTATAGTTACTACATAACTTTCAGACAATTTTCCTCAAAAGAAAATTTTTTGGAATATTTTTTTTTTATTTCATCAAAAATAGAGAGATGAAAAATAAAAAATCACATAATAGAGTTTTAGTTGTTTGGAAATTATTATCAAATATTAACTGCTAATAATTATCGTTCCGATGATGCAAATGATCAGTATTTTTAAATATATCTTAAATGCTTTATTTCTTTTTGTTTAACAATGCTAAGCTTTCTTACTAACTTTTTATGAATACGTATTATCGTTGCATCAATTACCATAAAAGTTACAATTTTGCTGTTTTTTTTTTTTTTTTTTTTTTTTTTTTTTTTTTTTTTTAAGGGGAAATTTTTGAAACAGACCATACACCATACCTTGAAACCAAACATATAGAAAAAATGTTTTAAAACATTGCTAATTAATGGCAGAAGTTTTTGATAAACTTTAAGTATTGTATACGTTTTTATTCCTCATGTACTAAAATGTAAAAAGTTATATACAGGGGGTTCTATAAAAACAGCCCAAACTCTAATAGACGCGATTCCTTTCTTGGAATTCATAAAAAATGACGAAATAACCAAATGCCCAAAAGTACCTCTACGGCTTTTTTTTTTTTTTTTTTCTTTTTTTCTTTTTTTGAGAAACAAGGCAAAACAAAGATATGACATGAAATCCTATCCATAAACTAATTGATTAGAAAAATATATAGTACATAGTTTTGGTATGCATTGGTCAAATAATACACTAAATATTATCTGAATCATTGAGTTAACTTGGAAATTATAACATTTTAATAAACCTATTCCCAGTTGTTGTCTCAGTGATGCAGTGCTATATTTAATACCAACCTTTAATACACCGCACTGATGAGGAATTTGATAAGACAGAATTCTCTCTAACTCCGAAATATTTTCAAGCCCAGCTAATCCATACACATAGAATAACATTTGTCTAAGACGTTATATTGTGTACTACGAAACTTTTTCGTTCCCTATCAAATCCCCCCCCCCCCCGATATTTACTGTAGTTAATAAAAAATTTGAATGCATGCGTTTTATATAGTAGCACACATGATAAATTCGAGGCATTTCTAGGAATAAATTTAATTCACAATACTCTGTCTCTACACCCTTAGTTTATGATTATTATAAGACTTCGCAATTACGCAACACGAAAATGTAAAGGCTGATGTTTACATTTCAATAGTAACGTTTATTCATAAAATTTTGCATAAAATAAAATTTATAAGAGCATTGAATGTATATGTATTTGTAACATGGACATAATTTTACGTGATTTTGTAAGCCCGAATGCGAAAACTCTCTTGTGCTCGAGCTTGAAGTTCAGAGTTTCGTATGATTTTCTTCCTAGGTAACATGAATACGAGCCAGACCCCTTTTTTAAAAAGACCCCAACTGGTAAACCCTTGCTTTAGGCTTCTATCCCTCGCTTTCATATTCAATTATAATCAAATAATACCACTTCAAACCAAAACAAGTTGGAAATTGGACGTGAAGAGTAGCAAATGAGGTGCGTTCGTACGATAACGAAGTTTTAAAAATATCACTCTCATATATCAATCTTATAAAATTGTAAATAGTTAATTACAATTAAAATTTGCACCAAACAATGTTCTCCCTATACCATTATGCAATGGAATACTTTTGTGTGGCCTTGTAAATCAATAACAAATATTCTTTGCACCACAGATTATGCAAAATGTATATATTATAATATGTACTTTATAGATGCATATCAATTTTATTACGTTCGAATGAAACCGGCCATTAAAATGCATTTGAAACATTTTTCCCCAATTAACCGTAATGTAACGGAACACTTTTGATTGTCCCTGTAGTTGAACTATGCATCCGATTTTGATAAAATTTAAATGACTCGAAAAAATTATGTAATAATTATGTATTTTAAATTTCAAACGATAAAAATGCATTTGAAACTTTTTCCCCCATTGACCGTAATGTAACGGAATCCTTTTGATTGTCCCTGTAATTGATCTATGCATCCGATTTTCTTAAATTTGAAATGACTCGACAAAATTATGTAATATTTATATATTTTAAATTTCAAACGATACAGTTGGGTAGTTTTTGCGTTGTTATATGCGGACAGACGGACGGACTGAACGACAACAATAGGTGCTACGTATTTACATAATTACGAACGCACAGCTAAAAACGTAGTAATATGTTGACGTGATAAATTCCTTGAGCTGCATAATTGCCAAGTCATACAATAATCATAAACTAAAGGTGTTCAGACTAGAAGTAATTGATAAGTTAAAATGTCAGACATAATAAGGAAGCTAAACTTGGCTCTACACATGATCTCAGAACGTTTTATGGTCAAAGAATCACGAAACTTGGCTTATTTTTTAATTTTACTTCATTGTACAGAACTATTATAATTAACTCTTGTAATCACTCTAAAATACATGAAGGATATTTCCATTTCTTATTTCTTCCTATGATTATGCTTTAATAAATAGAAAAAAAACCATGATCATACAATTGTTCTAATTGAACTATGCTACCATCGCTGATGAGTAACGATTTAGTTTATGCTAACGATAATATACATTTTATTTTTGTATTCTGTAATAAGAAAAATAATATCTACAGGTATTAGATAGCAATAGAAATAGTTTCTTATAGTAGACTCGACTAGCCATAAAGGTATAATAAGTAACTCTTTACCGAGACCAAATGTTCAACAAAAGAAATCGCTATTGTTAATCGATCATAAATTTTCCCAACTAGAAGCAGAAATAGATATTTCCTAATATATTAATATCACTTTGTTTTCTTTGCCCTTTTCACCTAAGATAAATCTTTGATTTTTTTTTATTCCTGTAACATTATATTTTGTTTCATGATATAGGATCGTCATAATAAATATTTACTATTTAAAATATATTAAAAACGTTTCCAAATCTTATCTCTACGTTATATGTTTCTTTAAAAATAAAACGGACACATTATTCTGCAAAATTAAAGAATTTTTGAATTTTTCTAAATTGTACTACTTTCAGTGCCAAGCAGCGGTTGAGTTTGCGCTAACAATAATATTTTTTTTCTTCTTATAGCATTCTGTAATAACAAAAAATTTATATAAAGTTACTTTAAAGCAACAAAAATATGGAATGTTCATAAAAGAATATACCAGTCATAAATTTTAATAGTAAACGTTGTGTAATATTACTTCAAGGTATTGGTGCACTTTCACGGTCACCAGTTGACACGTGGCGACTAAATGTTTTGATTTGGCGATTCATTTTTGGCGTCTATTTCGCGTTTTTTCTCGTGATCATTTTACAAAGATCGCGTTTTTCCCTCGAATCTTTCAAGAAATTCACGTTTTTATAGCGATTCTTTTACGAAATTCGCGTTCTTTTTGTGATGTTTTGACAAAATTCGCAATTTTTTGATAAAAATCGCATTGTTTCTCTGATTTTCAGACAAAATTAACATTTTTTTATGCAATCGTTTGAGGAATTTTTTTATTTTGTGATTCTTTGACAAAATTAGCGGGTTTTTGCGTGATTCCTTGAGAAAATCCTTATTTTTCGGCCAATTTTCTGACGAAATACGATTGTTCTATAAACGCTACTGGTTATATACGTTTCTTTCATAATATAACGATTGTATTGTTAGGGTTTAGAAGCCACTGGCTTCTTAAAAATTTTGGAAATCTGCATCTTTACTTCAAGGTTACAATTAAAAAATAACTCAAACAAATATAGATAAATGCATGCGCGGGTACTGCTTTGTTATTCACTCGCTAGTAATGGCATATATATATATATACAAAATGGTGATTACTGACAGTAAAGCGTTATTGCTAGGCTGAATATTTAAAAGTCGTTAGAGCCATGCGATTTTTTTTTTGGGGGGGGGCTATATAAAAGATCATACCTATGTTAAGCCTCTACCTAAGGATTTGTCTGAATTCAAACACAAAATTTTAGAGACTATTGCTTCCATTACTCCGGATTTGTTAACGGAAGTGTTTGGAGTTTAGTTTGTATTTATGCAGTGTAACCAAAGATGCTCATATTGAATGTTTGTGAGAAAAACAAGGTTAGTTTACCTTTAATATGATGTATAATTTGCTGTAGATAGTTTAAATAGAAATATTATAATGAATGACTGAAATTTGGACATTCTTTTAGGGAAATCCTGTAGCTTCTTATAATATTATAATTTTGTCCATATAAATACTGCTAATGGCCAACAAAAGATGTCGCTATTATTAATCGATTATAAATTTAATTAGAAACAAAAATAGATATTTCCCAATCTATTAATATATATATATATATATATTTCTTTCTGTATGCCTTTTTATTTTTATGTAAATCTTTGATTTTTTTTCATATACATGTATATATTTTTTTCGTGACATAGTAACACCATAATGAATATTTATGTACGTCACAAAAACAAATGAAAAAGATTTCCATGTATTATCTTTGCATTTTATGTTGCTTTACTAAATAAACTGGACACATGGTTGTACAATACTAATAAAAATTAAAATATATTTGATTTGTGCCACTATCAATATCAATTAATGATTTATTTTAATAATATTTTATTGTAGCATTCAGTAAAATAATAATAATAATAATACCTAAAGGTGCAGAATAATAATAGAAACAGTTTCTTATAGTAGATTTTGTCCATGTAAAAATTTCTAATGGTCAACAAAAGATGTCACTATTATTCATAGATTATAAATTTATCTTAACTAGAAACAGAAATAGATATTTCCCAATCATTTAATATATATATATTTTCTTTATGCCTGCCTTTTTATATTTATGTAAACCTTTGATTTTTTTCACATACATGTAACATTATATATATTTTTTTTCCTGACATAGTAACACCATAATGAATATTTATGTACGTCTCAAAAACAAATGAAGAACATTTTCAGATATTATCTTTGCCTTTTATGTTACTTAAATAAATAAATTGGTCACATGGCTGTACAATACTAATAAAAATGGAAACATATTTGATTTGTACCACTATCAATGTCAATCAGCGATTTATTTTGATAATATTTTTTGTGGCATTCTGTAAAATAATAATCATAATAATAATATAAAGGTACTTAAAGATACATAATAATAACAGAAATAGTTTCTTATAATAGACTCTTTCCATGTAAAATATGGTCAAAAAAAAGCCCTCGTGTACCTCTCTAAAATACATGGAGGACATTTTCAGATTTTATCTTTTCCTTTTAAGTATCTTTAAAAAATAAAATCGACATTTTGTTGTACAATACTTTTAAAATTAAAAAATATTGAACTGTGTTACTATCAATGTCGCAGGGATTTAAATGCATTAATTTATCTCAATGAGAAGCAAAAATAGATGAGCAGATAATCATTCTATATTTTAATATATTTTTTTTCTTTGCTTTTTTATCTTAAAGTAAATCTTTGATATTTATTTATTGACATGCATGTAAAATTATATTTCCTCTTGTGATAGTACCCCTGTAATGAACACTTTTGTACTTCTCTAAAATACTTTGAAGGCACATCCAAATTTCATTTGTAACTTTTCTGTTTCTTTATTAAGTAAAATGGACACATGATTGACAGATATTATTAAATATTAAAACATTTTTGAATTGTGCTACAACCAGTGTCAGTTTCTACCAGTATAGTATTTTTTGTTCTTGTAGTATTCTGTAAGAAAAATTAATATCCAAAGGTACTTAAAAGCAAGAGAAATAACTTCTTATAATAGACTCTGCTCATGTCAAAATTTCTAATGATCAATAAAAGATGTCAAAATTCTTAATCGATTATAAATTTATTACAGCTAAGAGCCAAAATAGATATTTCCTAATCTATTAATATCAAAAATGTTTTGCTTTTTTATCTGCCTTTTATCTTTAAGTAAATCTTTGATTTTTTTTTAACATGCATGTAACATTATATTTTATTTCATAATATGGCACCACCATAATAAACACTTCTGTACCTCTCTAAATATTTTGAAGACGTATCCAAATCTTACTTCTAGATTTTATGTTTTTGTTCTTTTTTTAATAAATAAACACATTCGATATTATTAAATATTAAAACATTTTTAAATTTCGCAACTAACAGCGTATGTTAGTTTGTACCAGCTACAGTCTTTTTGTTTTTGTAGTATTCTGTAATAACAAAAATAAAATATCCAAAGGTACTTAAAAGCTACATAAATTGTTTCTTATAATAGCCTCTGGTGATCTAAAAATTTCTAATGATCGCCAAAAGATGTCACTATTTTTAATCGATTATAAATTTATCACAGCTAAGAGCCAAAATAGATATTTCCCAATCTATTAATATCAAATTGTTTTTCTTTTCTGTCTGCCTTTTTATCTTTAAGTAAATCTTTGACTTTTTTTTTCACATGCATGTAACATTATATTTTATTTCGTGACATAGTACCACCATAATAAACACTTGTGTACTCTCTAAAATACATGGAGGACATTTCCAGATCTTATCTTTGCCTTTGGTTTCTCTTTAAGAAATAAAAAGAGCAACTTGTCTTGCTTAATGGAGGAGGACATCGCTTTTGTCAGAAATTTAAAGAAATGTCACGTTTTAAAAGTAGAAAAAAATTCTTTAAGGAATCGAAATAATTTGAACTAGCACATTTATTTTATCAAAGATAAGAGTACTTATGGAGACTTCTTTTTTTTTTTAACGTGCTCTAATTTTTTTTCTTCAGTAAAAAAAAGCAAATTGTGTTCGAAGATTAAAAAAAAAAAAAAAAAAAAAAAAAAAAAAAAAAAAAAAAAAAAAGTAGTACCTGAATTAAAGCTTAACTTTCAATTTAAAATGGCAATTCCTATTAGGTTAAATCATTATTCCAATTGATAATTGGAAGTGAATAGTTTTGGATCCCTCTTATCGAAATCCTTAGAAATTGCTTCGACTGGTAAGATTTTGCTTTTTTTTTTTTTTTTCAAAAAGTGGAAGATAGCGAGGAAAAATTTTGCTCGAGTTAATTTTCTCATGAGATCTTTTTTTTTTAACTCGTAAGTATCACTTATATGTATAGAAAGATTTCCTTTCTTCTTTTCTCGTGAGCTATTTGATTTCAACATTTCAGAAAAAAAGTTTTTTCGTACGAAAAATTTACATGAAAATGATATTACACAGCTAAAACTTTCTAACAAGCTGGCATGTTATTTCTCGTTAAAATAAACTTTTTTGCTATCGAATTATATATACCTTTAAAAGTTAATAAAATATAGCATATAAAAAAAGAAAAAATATTTTTTCCTTATGTAAAATATTTTAAAGAAAAGGAATATTTGTCAATGAACAGAATTGTTTTTTCGTCTGGAATTGTGCTTAGCACATACTTGTGTTTTTTGATTTCATATTGAACATTAACATCCTTTTAAACTCTAACTTCTATCAACCATAAAAAAAATCTCAAAAAAGTTCGCATTTCGTGAGAAATTCTGAATTTAAGTAAATAACAGAGATCTACTGTTAACTGTTTGGAAATACGCCAAAACGGCATGCTAAGCAAACTGAAATACTCCAGTTTCAGCTTTTACTTTGAATATTAAATGCGAATCTAAGTAGAAGTAATACATAATATGATATGATAATATTAAAATGTATGTACTTTGTAAAAACCATCGAAAAACATGCGTCCAACATAGATTATGTAACCCTTTCCAACATTCCAAAGATATTGTAACTAAACATTACCATTTATTTAGGTGAAATGTGTCTAGATAAACATAGTTTATATATTTGCAATTTTAATAAGATATTATATAAGTTTCTTTATTGTAAGCAAAAAAAAATGGAGAAATTAATTTCCCGTAATAAGAGAAACTAAAAAAATATTATTTATAACTATTGGAGTATTTTAATAATGTGAATTAGTTTGAGTTATATGTATAGATTTTAAGAAGAATTCGTCATTTTTCAATTAATATATATTTTAAATTGTACACAATTTAAAAATGACAAAAAATTAAATTTGTAAGATTTTCTCTGAATATTTCGTTTTATGCCGCTTGAAACAGATAAAAAAAAACTATAAAATACTAAGCGATCTTTCTCTTATAATTGTTATGTTTTTCCCGTCAGTATGAAATTTAATTGTTAAGTCATTTTACTAGTCTTCATCTCTTTGCTGTTTTGTAATTTGAAAATCACAAAGTGTTTAGTGCGGTACTCAATTTTGAAAGGACAGATGTATTGTAATAGCATGAAAAATTAAGTTTGGAACTGCCGTAAATTCTTGTGTTAGTCCAGGAATTTTAGATAAAATTTGTCCATTGAAAAGTTTGGTGTAAGGGGGAGGGAGTCGACTTACATACGAGCAAAAAACAAAAACAAAAATGGCAGATAATCGATGATTGGGTAAACATTTTAAATAAACACATATGAGTCTAGGCTTGAGAGAGAGATAATAGCGGACAATGGGAATTTCTCTATGATTCAAAAAAAAAAAAAAAAAAAAAAAAAACTCAACAATGATGTACTTGTAATTGTTCTGCACCCATTTTCTCTTAGGGTAAAATTTCCTTCAATACAGGGGCATTAATTTCAACATTTTAATCCCTTTTTATTAAAAAAGTTCTACTTGAGAATGCTTCTAGATATTTCTACTGAAAACCCTATAATAAAAAGAATTAATATATTTTAACAGTCTAATAAGAAGTTGTTTGAATATCCATATAAGGCTTGAATGCATTTTTGAAAGAAAGTTTCAACTCTCTGATCGCTGAGCAAAAGTGCAAAATTTAATGTTGTTGTCTCTGGAATATATTTAAAATACTTAAAAAAGAATTTTTCCGAACATGATATAAACACTTTTATTACGTATAGGTATATAACCCTTGATAGTTACAATCATAACTTATTTTTTAAATGGATAATACCTATATAATTATATATTAATTTAGATAACGCATGTATGGCAATGAAATCTGCAGCTTAGTGAACGGATATATCAGTTCACGGCAGTGAGAAGCTTTTGAATATCATTGAATTGGTGTGAATAGATTTTAAAATACATTAAGCTACTTAGATTTTATATACTTAAACTGATTTAAAACATTGAATTTAAAAAAAAGTTGACTAGAAATGTAATATAAATAAATAAATAATAAAAAATTACTAATTTAATAAAATATTATTATTATTTTCTGTTTATTCTCGATTACAAATCATTTTTCAACGTACTACCAGAAATAGATTCGACTTATACATGAAATGTAATTTTTTTTTCAGAATTTTGCTTAAAAATTGGAGGGGGGAAGGTCGACTTATACACGAGTATGATCGTTAATTTTATTAATATTCCTCACCAAATTGCCAAAATTATTATCGATTTAATAACTGTTGATATTCCGATTTAATATCTGATAATATTTCAAAATCCTGAATATGTCAAAATGTCAAAAAGTGAAACTACTAATTGTCTAATTTACACTCGTGGCTTCGTAAATTACAAAATCTGCTGTTGTTAAATGTGAACGAAAGGATTGGTCACTGGTATTTCATAATGTATGATTTATTCATATCTACATTTATTGAGGACACCGAGAGAAGGAATTTCATGTATACGAAGCATATCGTGACATTTTATCCCGGAAACTAGGGATTACAAATGATAAATTCATATCCAAATGTAATTTGTTTATTCAGCAATCACTATGATTTGGATCATGCTTTGGTATGTACATATGGCGGGGGGGGGGGAGGGGAGGAGAGAGGAACTATAGATTCGATAATCCTTTGCTTATGAAATTAAGAAAAAGCCGTAAATGAAAATGTTAGGTAATTCTTCTAATCAGTGGTAACTGTAGCCGTAACTTTGTTGCACATTTCAAATATAAAGAAGAAAGAAAAATGATATGTCATTCATAGATTTTGAAGAAAGTTCCAACACATTCAGAAAAATGTAACAAGACTGCGCCGATTAAAAAAATAAAATATTATGTCTCATTTCATCATATGGAAATGTATAACGCATGTCAAAATCTTATTTCAGCTGTTCCCATCTACAATCGGAAAATTATGAGAATTTTTTTTTCAGCCTTGTATATGATATAGAGATTTGTATCAATTAAAAACATGCATTCCAAAATTTAGTTCATTTAAGCGATTCACATATTTTAGTCGAAATTTCCCCTTCAGTAATTTTCTCAAATAAGGAGAATGGTATGCGAATATTTTTTGTGGAGCCCTGCATATGGGGTATAGAAGTTATATATAAAGACTAATATGCAAAAATCTAATTAAATTTAAAAGCACACGCCAAGTTTTGAAACGTACTCTCCAACATCTATTACGCAAAAAGAGTACTGTAACCGATTTCTTTTATGTGTCCTGTAAATTAATTTAAAAGTGCTATGAATGCCCTGTTTTAACGTGTTCGTAGTGAAATTGAGTGATTTATATCAGTTTCAATACATTTGAAACAGCATAATGTCATTAAAATACTATCACGACCATTTTCCCCCGTATACCATAATGTATTTGAATTATTTTAAGTGTCCCTGTAAATTAACTATTAATCGCACCTATTTCATATTCAATACCCAAGATGCGTTGGTGACCCTAAATTAGCTTTATCAATTGCATGAAAATACCAGTATATTTACGGGAGTTAGAGCGTGGACACACGGACAGACAAACTGAATGCATAAGCACTTTTTAACAAACTTTGTTGGAAAGTGCTAAAAACTAAATGATAATAATAATATATTTCCAGTTGTCTCGCTGTAACAAGATCAGAAAAAAAATCTATTATATCAGAATGTGAGTTCATTCTCATGATTCATTATTCCAGTCATACCTACAACAAGTGCTAAACATTTCTTTAAAAAAAATCTTTAAATTATAACAATTTATTCACTATTTAATTATAATATTGATTCTTATTTCTTTGACCCATTCAGGAATGATGCATTCTTTTAACACAAACATACAATAAAAAATATTTGATTTCATAATTAGAATACCTTAATCTGCAATAAATATAAGTACGGAATAAAACCTTCTCTCCTTTTATCAAATTTAAATATTTGTTTTATTTATTTAAAAAAAAAAAAAAAATTAAACCATTCACTTTACTTCACTTGTCTGAAGCCTCTTTTTTGCAAGCCACACAATTTTAATTCTTTTATTTCTTATCAAAAGTGGAATATCTCGAAACTGATATTTTAAAAATTTTAATTAAAGGAAAAGAAACCGCTTACGCTTCAATAATTTATTCATTATTTCGATAAATTTTAAAATAAACGTTTCTGTCGTATAAAATCCCTAGTAGCAAACCAATATTGGTCCAACGTGAAGCCAATATTTCATTAATTGGAAATATTGCCAAAAAAACGTCAATATTACTCCTATATTGGGATTTTACATTTTCCCCTTATTTAACCAATATTTGCAGCCAATATTATGCCAATATTTTGGTTTCATTGGAAATATTGCCAATAAAACGCCAATATTGTAAAAATGTTGGCGTTACATTGGAAATATTTCCAATGAAATTCCAATATTTAACCAATATTGGCGTTTTATTGGCAATATTTCCAATGAAACCCCAGTATTGACATAATATTGGCTGCAAATATTGGCTAAATTAGGGCAAAATGTAAACACTCCTATATTGGAGAAATATTTCTTGCCAATATCGCGCCAATGTGCCTATATTGCTCCAAGATGTGGCCAATATTGGCCCAGGTCCAATATTGTTTGGCTACTGGGGAGAGAATCAAAATTTTAATTTTAGCAAAATGAAAGACATAACTACACATGTCAATACTTCTTCGTAAGCTACAGAGTTTTGATGCTGATCATATTTTTCAATGAGCTATGAGCACAAAGCACTGTTTTTTATATAGGAGCCGTCCATAAATGATGTCACGCGCTTTTTTTCATATTTTTGACTCCCCTCCCCCCCTTTTGTCACAAAATGTCACACTTCACTTTACTCCCTCGCAACTCTTGTCAGATGTCACGCTATATTACGTAAACATATACTTGCAGTTCAGAAACAAAACATTACATTTTAGATCACATTTCAAATTTTATTTTTAAACTTTAACTACGTGCTTTAATGACATTTGAGTGACATTGTTTAATGAATAAAAATGATTCGCCTTCAATAATTCAATAATGATTCAAAATTATATATATATTTATATATATATTGTTTTTCTTTATCTGTATTTTTTATCTATTTTTTTTTCTTTCTTTATCTTTTTATTATTATTATTATTATTATTATTATTATTATTATTATTATCTTAATTTTGTTTTTCTTGCTCGATTTTTATTCCCTTAGTTGTTTTGCGTGGCTGTGTCTCTGAAGCTTGGGTAATACAACTTTATTCCTGTTTTAATTTATATTACACACTTGTTTATTTCGGCAGTATAATTTTTTAAATGTGTTATATGCTGTTTTCTGTGGCGTTTCGGTCCGGTGGGGAGTGTTATGATATCAAATGTTTTTGCACATTTGATTTTTTAAATTGTAACACTCTGATCGAAACCCACTGCCACCACATTATAATAGTCCTTTTCCATATCCATTCATATGTATTTGCTGTGTTTTAAAACTGCCCACCGCTGATGAGATCCACAGCTTCTTTATATTGTCTTTATTTTGTTTTTCTTGCTCGTTTTTTATTTCCTTTAAAGTTTAATAGTTTGATTTCATTTTTCATTATGACACGGGACTCTGGATCTGCCGATACACATTATTCTTCAAGTGCTATATATATACATATATATATATACATGAGAGAAAGGGAGAATAGTAATAAACTATTAATATTAAAGAACAATTGAAAATAGCAGTATTTTGGAATTTGAAATTGAATTTAACATATTTTAATGCTTTTATTTTACCAAAATATGTGATGTCACATTTCTTAATAATTCCTCTCACCCCCTTGTCTCAAACTGTCACAATTTAATAAATTCCTCTCTCCCCACTTCAAGTGTGACATCATTTTTGGATGGCCCCTAAGGTTCTAATGCTACTTTCTAAAAAATAACTGCAGTTCTACTTTTGATTTGTTTTAAGTATTTTCTTATAGATGTTAATTTCCATTGTGAATTTAAACATTCAAATAAATCATTCTTTACACTATTTATACTTGCTTCCATTTTTTTCAAGAAGAAAATATTCGATTCGTGAAAATTTTCGACTTCCCGTTTGCGATAGAATTATACGTATTAGAAGATCTTGAACACGATTGGACTTTTTCTTTAGAAAGAAATCTGTGAGTGAATTTGTCTATATGTGTAATTTTTCTGTATGTATGTATGTCACACAAAGTTTGTGAGTGCCCCACCCCGAGAACTAACGCAAGGAATTAAATTAAACTTCATTTTCAGTTACACACTGACATAAATTGGCGCTGATTGGATATTGGAATAAATCGCCCAACAAGTGGCGCTAATATGCTACAATTTTCACGATTTCAACAATAGCATCTCGAAAAATAATACGCAAAATTTCACGGAAGCTGGCACTTTGTTAGATTTCTTGATAAATAAATATTAGTTTAGGCATATACCGCGTAACAAGTTTTGCTGCTATGCGCTGTTTTTCACGATTTTATTGATAGCTATATTTCGAGAATTTGTAAATTTTCATTTAATTTTAGTTGAAGGTGATTTTATTTATATAGAAAAAAGTTTTATCATGCCTATAATACAGTAGTTTATCCATGCATAAAAATAAAATTTTCTTTCTTCAATCACAGTCCACTGCAATTCATAGCTAATGATGATCATAAAAAAATCAATTTTATGGGATTTTTATTTAATAATCTATGTAATTCTTTTCCAGATAATTAATTCATATTCCGGAGTTAATTATCTGGAAATTTCCGTCATTCCGTACTCTGTGTTTTATTCGTCATTCACATAATCATGAAGTTTAATGATCTATTCAGAATTAAATATTTTTTAATGTCTATCTCATATTTGCACAATAACTGTTTAAACTTCCACATGGACTCTTTTCTTTATAAAAAAAGGAAAATATATGTGTTTTTTCCCTACTAAAATTAAATATTTTTTTTATATTACTTAAATTTTACTTATTTTTGCTAATTATAAAAAACTTAAATAATGAAATATTTCAGAACTTTTTCATATATAAAGGAATATTAAAAATTGTAGTACTGAATTCACCTTTAGTAAATAATTAAAATTCGTGTAAAGCACAAATAAAATGTACTAAAATTGCTTTTAGGTGCATATATATAATATATAATTATTTGAAACACATTAAATCAAAATCCCAAATTTTGAATCATGTAGATTTCTGCAACTGAACCGCTAAGAGAAATAACAACATTTGAATAACCACTGATGATGGCCGTATGAATTTGGCTGAAAACATTTGGGACACGATTTCAATTTGATTTTTAATGCATTTTTAAATTATTTAATACATTTAAAATAATTTATACTATATATATGCACTTAAAAGTTTAATATGAATGTTTAATATGAATATGTTTAATATGAATTTTAATTATTTCGTTAAAAATGTTTTATATTTGTTTCCACTTACGACAAAAATAAAAATAAAAATAAACAAATAAACATAAACTCGTCTTCGAAGTATTCGTACTTTTTAGTAATATTCTCCGATTTCAATTTTAATTCCCGTTTCTCAAAATAAAATTTCAGAAACAAAGTTTTTTTATTTATTTTTATTTATTTTTTTAAGAGGAAATTTAATACTTATTAAATTACTTATTTTCTTATCGTCTTTCTCGGCAGATCTTTATAAAATCATTAATAGAAAAATCTCAAAAAAATACCAATGATTTACCCATGGGAATACAGGGAGAGAGTGAAGACAGAATCTGTAAATTTCATTAGATATAAAACGATAAAAATTTCTTATTTGGCGATTCCTTGCCGTTTAGCAACGCAATGAGTTCTCTAAAAAGAACTTTTCGCAGATTTAATGATAAGAGATTAAATATTGCTTTATCAGTTCACAAAAATAATAAATAAACCGTTTTCCAGAGGAAAACGCGATTTTTAGATACAAGATAAAATAAAAAATGTGTTCGCATCTATCAAAATAATTACTGAAATAATCAACTATGAAATTAAATAATTGTAACTGGCATACATAAAATCCAATTTTACATAAACTTGAATAAGTTATTACTAAATTTTTATGGAGAATTTATTTTTTAAAAAATTCAGAAAACTACTCGTTTAACAAGTACTTTCAAAAAGTATTACATTATACATATTAACATTTTAAAAGCAGTAGGGTCAGGTGGGGCAATTATGACGACAACCATATTGTAGAAAATTGTGTACGGTAAAACTTTGTTTCATGCTTAGATATTGACCTCGCAAAGCAATTTTCATTTTAGATGCTCTTTATCACTAGTCTGAAGCATCTTTTTTTTTTTATACCAAATAGCAATTTGAAACAAAGTCTACCAACATTTTTCATAAATGGATTTATCAGTCTGGAGTTCTAGTGGTCAGAATTACCCCCAAACAGATACGTATAGGGAAGTATACAGAGGTAATGTATTGGTCATAATTTCCCCGCTAGTAGTTTTAACTACCTCAAACTTTTGTGATTGTCAGAATTTGATAGGGTGATTATTATCACCCTTTTAACTTTAGAAAAAGAAGAAAAAATCGATGATAATTAAAACTAAAACTTTAAGAGGTGTTTTTAAATGGTCAAAGTTACTTTCTAGGCAAGGTTCTCGCTATCGCTCACCACTGCGCCAAATTGCGACTAAATTTTTCATTTGGCGAGTAAACAAGCGATTAGACTTGCCAAATTGCTAGTGCTCAGTTCTTGCTTTTTCTTGCTTTTCTTTTTCGTTTTAATACATATGCATTATATATATTTAATATATTTGTAACGGATAATTGAAATTAGATTAATAACAATCGTTGTCGCAGCTATAAAAACTTAGCTTACTTTAGAACATATTGTAACAAGTAAGAAAAATCATGCGTTAAGCATAGATTATGAAACACTTTCCAACGCTTCCAGAAATTTTTAACAAAACTTTGTTATGTAGGGAAATAAGCTGCTACTGTCAATAGCTAAATATGTATTGAAATATTTTTGAACAGCTCTGTGTTTGATCCGTCATTTGATATATATATAGACAATATAATGGGAAAATTTAATTTAGCAAGAAAATGCCTAACTGGCTGAAATTTCTCTTGCAGCACTTTATTCTAATAGATAGAAAATACTTCATTATTTTTGTTAAGCCCTGTAATTTATCTAGTATCTTTATTACACGCCAGTATTTTGTTAAAATTTAGTTCAAGTACATTCTTAAAGATACTTAAATCACATTTCCAGAAATTATCACATATGGGTGACCATGTAGCTAATTCTTTCCGTGACTCTGTATAACATTTTATCTATAATCTACAACATTTCTTAGTAAACTGAAAGCAGTTCAGCGTAAAAATGCATAACTACCACCTTTAAATTAATTACTCTCATATTCAGTAACCTTTATGGGATATTTCGTGTAACCCTGTATATCAACTATAACATTTGTATACACCATGTAATTTGCAGACAAATTGTAAAACTTAAAGCGTATATCATAACTGAAAATTCATTTTAACCATCCATCAGCTATCATCAATAATACACAGTATTTCGGAGAAAATATAGTTGTCATAATTTCCCTACTAGTGGCCTTCATTTCCTCAATCTTTTGTGATTGTGAGATTTTGATGGGGTTATTATAACTACACTTTTAGCTGTTAAAAAATAGCTATGAGAATTTAAAGTTTAAAAAGGTGTTCTTTAAGGGTCAAAGTTACTTCCTAGGTACTAAAAATATCACTTTTCAAAATAGACAAAAGTTTAAAAAAAATGACAATGTTGAAAATATTGAAAATGTACAAAGTAATCATAGTTACCTCTCTTGTCACAACTATCATATGCTAGCTTATAACGCAGCTTTATGCTGGAGAAATCGGGAGCAGTATTTAGCTTTGGCTGTAAAACTAAAAGTTTTTTAATTTTATCTATTGGTATTCTGCTGTCAAATTTGATTGATCTTACAATTGTGTCAAAATTTTCTAAACATTTTGGAAAAATTGCCTTTTTGAAATAGTAGTGTACTCATAAATAAACAAATAGTATACGCTACACTGTTAAAAATTTGCAGCATATTCTGTCCAGACATTTGACCGTTTTATAGAAAAACGGTTACATAATCGTAATTTAACTATATTCCGGCCATAAAATGGCCAATAATATGGTCAGAATAGTGTTAAATTATGGTTATGTAACCGTATTTTAAAAAAATGGTCAAATGACTGCACAGAATGCTGCAAAATTTTTAACAGTGTAATAGGCAAATGGTATACAGCAGGCAGCATACAATATACGGAGTTAACCTGAAGGTATATTGTGTATACTATCGTATACTGTCCAGTACATGCCTAAGTTTGATTATTTTTTGAGCCATTTTGGAGAAATAACATGAAACCATACATTAAGACTTTAAGGGTGTATTTCGATTCAAACTGCTTGTTTTCCGATTTATTTTTGAATTCACTTTTGCTCTCAAACACATGAAACTCGCAGATTCTCTTATTTAGAAAGTGCACAAGGTGACGTAAAGGTCAATTCTTTGATAAGTGTACAAAATATTGCAAAAAAGCAATCAAAAACGGCAATTTGCACCGATTTTTCCGAAGTGGGAGATAAGGGAACGAAAAAAAGGGTCTTCCAGAGAAGTTAATTGCTTATAAATCAAATTCTAATTAATTGAGCGTAAAAAGGCTTTACTCGGCACCTCATACGTCCCTTCAAGAATCCCCTCAGCAAGTTTCATGATTCTACTTTTAAAAATGTGTCTGAAATTGTATCGGAAAATTTCGAGCTGCTGAAGATGAAAAAGCGTTTTTTCGAATACACCCTTAAGAGCAACGAAAAATATTAAAATGTTTTAAGTAATTATTAAGATAATATAATTTCCTGTAATAAATAAAAATTAAGTAAATTTTAAATAAATTTTTAATAATTACTTAAAACAACATGTATATTTTTAGTTTTATATCATAATTTAGACTGCCAGTCATCAATAGGGAAAGACGTAATCTATACGGAAAATTCAGTGTCAGTCACCGATGGCTGACGTGGCGCTTAAGGGTACAGTGAACTCTCAAAACTAATAATTTTCAATGATTTTTTTTTTAATTTCTGGAAATAGTCATACTATATATATCTCTTATTTCACAATTTTTTTTTTAAATATTTTCAATAGTTTTTGAAATACAGATTTTTTTGTTTTTACATTAACGAAATATGGCAATATTTCAAAATACTTTAGGCGCAACCAGTTTTCACATACAGGTTAAAAAAAATCATAATAACACTTTCATACATACAAATAAATGTTACGAAGCATTTTTAGCATATTACTTGTAAAACATTAAAAAAAAATGATTTTAACTAATTTTTTTTTCTATTTTTCGTTAAAAAATCATTAAAAAATTTTATATAACTGAAATTTTAAAATTTTAAATGCGTCTAAACAAGTTTATTTCTAGTAACATTTGTTAATACATGCATAGAGAGCATTAAAAAAAACAGAAAAATTGGGGTTAAAGAATTTTACATCGAACATTTTAAAATCATGAAAACGACGAAAATATTCATTCTGAGAAAAAAAAGGTTTTAGTAATTACAACGGTCGTAATTGTTTAATATTTTCCTACTCACACAGTTTCAGTTATATATAAGGGATATAATATCATTTCTAGCTTATATGTGAGTGTTTTATGTTTTTTATGGTTAATTCATATAAAATGTGTGGCCTAGACACTAATTCATGCAATGGACGTAAAGTATCTGAATTTTAAAAAAATATTCTCAAAACTAACTTTTTTATTTTCTGGTGAATTTTTTTTTAATTTATGTGGAAATATTCATGGTATAAATACCTCTTATTGTACAATTTTTTTAAATATATTAAATAGTTTTTTTTTTTTTTTTTTTTTTTTTTTTACGGTAAAAAGATTGGGGACAAAAAGCAATTCCTCGAAATACATTGTAAACAAACGCTGAAAGAAATAGTTAAAAGTTACAGTTAAAGTATTGTTTTGCAAAATCCCAAAATTAATAAATATTCAGTGCAAAATAATAACATTGAATAAGGTAAAACGAAAAACTAGGCTAAATTTACGGCTGCGAATCGGCGAAAAAGTAAACAAAGGGGCGTGGCAGAATCAATATGATTGGACAAAAATGCTTGTAACTTCAGTAAAAATAGTCGAAATATAAAAATTCTTTTTGCGTTCAATGGCAGTGAGTTCATATAATGTTATTATACTTAACATGAAAATTCGACAATTTGATTATTTTTTGCGATTTTAAAAGTCCACTGTACCCTTAACTTATTGATGAGAAGATGAATTCATAAATTATTAAGTTTGTAAAATGCAATAAAATGAAAACAATTTTTTTAAACTGTTGAACGGTTACACAGAATATGATTTAAAATATTAGAGTGAAGTGAGGAAGGCTACAGTCATAAAAATTAAAAATAAAGAAAATTTTAATGAATAATTTAAGCAAAGGTAGTATTTTTAAATATTTGAAAAAAAAATATGAATGATATAGCACTATTTGTATATCGCAGTGTTATAAGTAAAAATATAAGTAAAAAAGAAGTCACGATTTCATTATTTCAGTTAAAAAAACGTGTGTTGAAAATAAATCACTTACCAGGCTCATTTAAACAGTACATAATTACAAAGAATAAATATGGGCATGTACCTACAAAAGAGAGAAAAACACAATTGTTAATCACATTATCATTAAACAACAACGACATATTAATGACATACAAAATCCTAGCAAAAACAACAAGTAATATTACTTTTAATGCTGTGTAAATTAATAAAAGAATGGAAAGCAACAGAAATTTCTCAAATTGTAAGTTATTTGGCCTCCATACTTTATTAATGTATAAATATGTGGGAGAACTAATTTCATGTTAGGAAGGTTAGGACTATTTTAAAAAAGGAAAAAGTTCGTAAGAATTAATTTTGAAATAATAAATGCAACTTAAAATTTCCATTTTGATTTCTTACTTTAAAATATATTTTTGTTTTAAAACTATTAAAGCATACATCATAACCCTTTTGGTATACTATTATTAGTACACGTCTTTTAACTGTGCAACATTTTGTTTCATTAAATACTTTTGTTGCTCTTTACATGTAGTAATATTAGTATGTCTATGCATCTACTATATGACTTCAATAAAGTTTGGGCATTTAGTAATAATAATAATAATAATAATAATAATTACTTGTTTAATTCTCTCTGCACCGTTTACGATTCTTTTGTTTTAAACTTATATTTCACTCTTTAAATTAAAAAAAAAGCTTACTTTCCTAAAAGAATAATGTGTAACAAAGCGCAAAAAATATTAGAAAATTTGTAATATAAGTTAAATCTTATCGTAATACAGTATTTTCTAAACATCTCCAAAAACTCTTCCTTAGCCAATTGTCATATGAATATGAATTGAATAGTACGCAAAACAAGAACATTCGTAAAGTTTCAGACAATGAAATATTCATTAAACTCTAAGTAATCTATTTGGATAGCTAGTGTTAATGTTATTTATGTAAAAAAAAAATTTTTAATTGAAAAAAAATCGGATTTGAAAGGGTTAACACAGACAGCTTATTGTGAATATTTACAGAGATTCGTTAGCTTAGCAAATATTGATTCAATCAATTTATAAAGCGAATATATGCAGTAGTAAATTCGCTTTCCTTTTTAAAAATTGAATTTTGGAACAAAAATGCATTAAAATCCACCTTTTATACATATATATATTTTTTTTAATGAAAAAAGCATGTTTCAGTCAAATACGCTGATTTTTATAAAGCTTCCTCTTAAAATTTACTTGATAACCTACAATAGCCACTTAAGAAAACAAATTAGAAGAAATTTCCCAGGCACTGACGAAATAAAATCAGATTCAATCAAATAAAAGGAAAAAAAATTAACACCACCAAAAATCATGCATTAGGAATATACTATGAAACACACTTTTCAAAATTAACAGAATATTTTATGAAATTTATCTTTCCATATAATGAAAGAAGATATCTAAAAAAATTCCTTAAAAAATACTCATAGGCAATAAAAATCAAGTTTGAATAGCTGCTCACATCCGGCAGCGTGTACGAATGTTTTTCGCACAACTCTCTGTATGGTCTATAGAATTCACACACACCGAATAATGCAATAAAATATTAGATTAAACCAAAAATTCATACTACAACTGAAACCGGATTTTCAATGGTTACCAATGTCAGTCAGCCGTATCGAATTTATTTATTTGCCTCTGTAAACGAACGATAAATACCAATAAACCATAATGCAGTGAAATTCATCTGCGTGTTAATGTTAGCTAACAAAAAATGCTACATAGTTTATTTTCCATGAAGAACAAACATTCTAGAGTAAACTTTAACAACATTGTTACGAATTTTGTAAATAGTTAGTGTTTGTGCTGTAAAATAATGTAAATAATCTTATTAAGCTCCATTCCTTTACTAATATTAATTTTTGTAACATTGTCTCTGTTATCAAGCAAACTTGTCTATTATTTTTCAGTGAATGTCTACGGCAGATTGGCGAAATATTACAGATATCGCCAAGTTGGCGTCACTTTTGACGACTAATTTTGGTCGCCAAATTTGGCTATATGTCGACAAGTTGGCGTCAAACTTGGCGATTGTTAGCAATGGTAACCCTTCCCTCTCTATGGTAACCCCCTTTAGGTATACTGATACATTGAATGTTATTCCGTGGTTTTCTGGACTTTTCTAGAAGCTCGTAGAAACTTTCAGTGCATGCTGCGAGCCTATATAAGGAGAACGATACGAGCTGTTGTTATTATTTATCAGTCAGTCATTGAGTGAACTACTAGGTGATTGTTTAAGCAAGTTTGCTTGAGTTTTATCTGCGTTGTTTTGAATGTAATTTAGTGTTGAGACGTTGTATAAAGAGTCTCTGGGACCTATATCTGCACTTGTACGATAGATTTGAACAGTTATTTTTGAATATCTAGCAATATTTGTGAGTTTCGAACACTCTGTTGTTCTGAAGCTCTGTAAATAAATTATTTTCTACTTTTCTAAGAGACAAGAGTTTAAAGTTGTTTAATCATAAGATCATTATGAAAAGTACGGGCAGAAGGACAGGCGGAAAGTTGATAAACCAAAGTCATAAAAACTTCTGAATTTGTTGGAAAATGTTAAAATGTATGGAAAACGACCTTTAACCGCCTTCCCTGTTTTGCCCGCACATCGTAATGGAAACATGTTTTTGCCAATCACGATTTTCCCGTACTACGTACGGGCATCCTTACTTAATCATAATTTATTATTCTCACTTGTAAAATTTAATTGTAAATTTCGTATTAGTTAATCCAAGCATTTTTCTGATTCTATTAGGCAAAAATTTCTGTTTTAAAAAATCGGTGAAAAAAAAAAATTAAAAATTCTATAAAATACACGACAAAAATAGAAATTTTTTCCAAAGACAAGTTTTTTCCAAAAGTATTGACCAGTTAAGCGATTAACAAATCAAAACAGAAAATATTTTTTACGTATGCTTTATTTTTAGGTGCGTTCGTAATTATGTAAATACGTAGCACCTATAGTTGTCGTTCAGTCCGTCCGTCTGTCCGTCTGTCTGTCTGTCTGTCTGTCTGTTTGTCCGTCTGTCTGTCTGTCTGCATATAACAACGGAAAAACTACTCAACCGAATCTTTTGAAATTTAAAATACATAATAATTACATAATTTTGTCGAGCCATTTCAAATTTTATGAGAATCGGATGGATAGATCAATTACAGGGACGATCAAAAGTATTCCGTTACATTACGGTCAATGGGGAAAAATGTTGCAATTGCATTTTAATCGTTTGAAACTTAAATTACATACTTATTACATAATTTTGTCTAGTCATTTCAATTTTTTTGAAAATAGAATGCATAGATAAAATACAGGGACAATCAAAAGTACTCCGTTACATTACAGTCAATGGAAAAAAAAGTTTCAAATGCATTTTAATAATTTTACACTCATTTGAACATAATAATATTGATATGCATCATAAATTACATATTATAATATAGATTTTGCATAATCGGTTGTGCAAAGGACTTTTGTTATTGATTTACAAGGCCACACAAAAGTATTCAATTACATAATGAGTATAGAGAGAACATTGTTTGTTGCGCATTTTAATTGTAATTAACTATTTACAATTTTATGAGATTTATATATGAGAGTATATTTAAGAAACTTCATTATCGTACGAACGCACCTCATTTGCTACGCTTCACGTGCAATTTCCAACTTGTTCTGATTCTATTAGGCAAAAATTTCTGTTTTCAAAAATCGGTGAAAAAAAAATAAAAAATTCTGTAAAAGACACGACCAAAATAGACATTTTTTCCAAAGACAAGTTTTTTCCAAAAGTATTGACCAGTTAAGCGATTAACAAACCAAAACAGAAAATATTTTTTACGTATGCTTTATTTTTTCTTATGAATGTAACGCTTCACTTGTAAATCAAATAAATTAGCGAAAGAGGGGAAAATATGCATAAATCATCAATGGAAACATTATTAATATCAAGAATAATCTAATAAATCTACTCTTTATTTTCCTTACAAAACATTTGCTGATAAATACTTTAAAAATTATTATTACATAGATGTTTTTTAAATTCTTCCTTAAACTTTCAGATATCTGTTAACGGAATCCGTTATCATGAAGGAATCATTTTATCGGGTATAAATATAACACTTCCTTTTCGAATAAACCGTAAAATACTAAGGTAATGAACCGAAACGTAAGATATTAAGCTCGAAAAGCAGATAAAGTGCTCCATCAGCGGAAAATTTGAGGCAGAATCATCAAACACTCATATGCACGCGATCAACCTGTGTGTAGTCTGATAACAACAGTTTAAAGTTTTATGTGTTTCCAAACATAAGTTAACACTACAGGCAAGTAGAAAAAATGTTTATACTGAAAAAAATTCTTTTATCAGATATCGGAGGAAAAATTTAAAAGTTAATGTACAATTACTTTCTGGAAAAATAATTTGATTAGTTTTATACACAATTTTATTTGAAACTGTTTGCTTTAAATAAAAAGTTTATGTAATAATGCTGTAAAAGGTTTCTTAATATGCGGATGTGCTACAAAATTATGTGTCGGCATGGAAATTTAGTTTTCTTTATCCCTCGTATCTCGAACCTTTACAATCTAGTGACTATTCGCAGACTAATAAAATGACTTAAATGCCAATGCACGGGGGTTCAAATCCTCGGACCGAAAGGCACAGAGCACGGCGTATACGACTGTGTAAGGTCTTCAGGGTTTTATATATACTTGAAAACAGTTACTCGTGTACTTTTCTCTTCAAAATTCTTCCTTGAAAACATATCACATTAGGCAATTAAGCTATATATCGTCACTTGAGAATAATAAGGTTCTATCTGTGTTTTTGAAAAAAATTGCCTTACCGATATAGAAATGTTCTAATTGTATCTATGAAGGCATGTCATATTATGATTGTAAGGTCATATGTAAATTATATATAACATCATTTTGATGCAAAAATGTCTTCATAGATACAAATAGAACCTATCTATATAGATAAGTCAATTTTTGCAAAAACACAGATAGAAATTTATTATTCTCATGTGACGATATGCTAAGTGGATGTTGTTACTTAGTAAATGTTTATCAGGTAGCAAAAGAGATTCCCATTTCCATTATAAGGTACCTGTGCCTAATATGAACACCCTAAGGAAAATTTATTTTTTTCATCCCCTTGTACACGTGATAGGACTCCAAAAATATATGACCATGATCTCTGGACTATTGAATATCATTATTAAAATTAGCGACCTTGTAACTATTCCAGTTTTATTTAAATGAAAAAAAACAAAAAATGTTAACAAATGTCCATATAAGGAACCACCAGTCCCTATTATGGACAGGTGCCTCTTTATTAACCTACTACACAAGCTGTAGGGAAGAGCCACTCTTCTATGGAATTTTAGAGGAGAGGGAATAAAAAAAAAAATCTTAAAGTATTGCGGGGGAGGGCATAGTAAATATCTTCAGAACATGCACTTTAGAGCGGGGGAAGGGTCATTTTCGGTTGTGACTCTTCGAAGATCGATACGAAGCACCTCAGTTACTACAAAATATTATAAAATAATGTAGTTGGTTTTGCTTAGCTTTCTATTTTTGTGAATCTGAAGATTCACCTGCTGTACTTTCAATGTGGACATAAAGTGCCCATATTGGGAATCGGGAGTAGTTTTATTAAATCCTATAATAAATAAAGAAAGAAAACTTTTTTAAGCAATATATGCAATAGCAATCGGAAATATGTATCAAAAGCTTTCTAAAACACCCCACTTTTCAATATTTAAAGTAATTTTACAATATCTAATAAGAATTTAAACTTGACTGTAATTATGATCAGCACACCACGAAACAAGAAGTTTTCTTCTAAATGGCAAACAGCCCGCTTTTTTATACTTTCCAAGCTTAATTATCTTTTCAACTGCTTCTCTTCACAGTTATATAGCGCGATCTCTCTATCATAATTGTTACTTTTAAAAATATTAGGGGTGTCCATATTGAGAGCATTGTCCATATAGGGTACAAGTACCTTACATTTTGCATGCAATAATACTCAGATCGTAGTAACATAATTATTACTAAACAGTTATTGACGTCTAAATAGCAGCATACATACTCTGTTAAACCTCAGCCAAAAAATAACTCAAATTGAGTCAAAATTAATTCATCTCATGATTTGAAAGTCAGCTTCTCGTAAAAAATAAAACAAATCGAGTGAATGGGTTGTTTTTAAGCAATTTAAATCAAGATGAGTAATTTAAATAAGCAATTTAAATCAAGTTGAGTGAATCGTTTAAGAAACAATTCAATCACGATTCAATAAACTACAGCTCTTTCCTGAGATATTAAATCCACTCTTTTGTTTTAAGATTGTAAAATGTGCGATTTAAATGCATTTTACAATATCCTAATAAACAGCACGGGGACCATTTGGAATTCAAAGTCATGCAATAACGAAGAAAAACAAATCATGACTTTTTCCTTCCATAAAGTTTATTATCTGAAAGGTAACATTTCCTGCCAAGCAGTGATGCCAGTCAGACGAAGGATTTTTAAGTATTTAGAACAATATCTTTTTTTTCCAATATTTTAAAGGGAAAATATTCTGAAGCCAAAAATATTTCCAAGAATGAGTGAAATTTTTCCTTAATGTTGGAATTCGGCCAGAATAATCGCCTAAGAGCCCACAGAAGTAACTCAAAAAGACCCGGATGATAATGTTAAATCTTTGGGGGCGTTCAATTTAAAATATCTTTCTCAAATTTTAATATTTTTGCATAATTTTTTTTCATAGGAAAGATGAGGACGATCTACAACCGGTCTAGTTTTTACTTTCTCGATTTTGGTTTCTGATTTTTGTAAAAAAATTATTTAAAATTTCGAAGCCGGTTGAAACCGGTTATGAAATTGAAATTATCATAATATAAAAAATTATGTAACCAAAATCGAAAAGGTAAAAACTAGTCCGGTTGTAGATCATTCTCAGCTATCGTATGCAAAAACAAAAAAACAAATCATGTAAAAAATATTAAAATTTGAACAAGATATTTGAAAATAACGCCCCCACAGACTTAACATCATCATCTAGGTCTTTTTAAATGTCTCGAGTGACATCTTAAATTATTTTTTATTTTCGTGTGCAAATTAAAAAGACAGTATGAACGAAGAAAACTATTGAAATGATAATATAGTCTAAATAAAGTAAGTATGGTAAAACAGAAAGAATTTCAAGACAGATAGATCTCAGTAATACAGATGATATTGAAGAAACTTTACTACAATATGTCCCAGCAAAATGAGACAAAAACATTATTTTTTTTTCAAAAACAATTCGTTGTGACTGTTTAAATTGCTTATAAACCGTTTCCACTTTTTAGTCAATTAACGAATGTATATAAAACGTAAGATTGCGTAGATAATATTTCAAACAGATATCCCTAAAGAAAAATGACAACAACAACAAAAAAAAAAAAAATAGCCAAAAATTCAAAAATTGCTTTATCAATTCCGAATAAACTTTATTGAAAAGAATCAAAATTGGTTATTAAATTTGTTTTAATGATTAAAACCGTTTTATTTTTACAAATGTTTAAAAATTGTCACGTAATGAAAAAAAAAAGAGTTAAAAATATCATAACAGTTTATTGAAAAAATAACAATAAACTTCTTTTCTCAGTTTCTTTTCTCCTATTAAATCGTGTAGTTGTATAGGCAGTGGTGTTTTTAGGAATCG
Organism: Maratus speculifer; assembly: GCA_964019185.1. Lineage (NCBI taxonomy): Eukaryota > Metazoa > Arthropoda > Arachnida > Araneae > Salticidae > Maratus > Maratus speculifer. The sequence goes on from OZ025292.1 coordinate 374,279,493, forward strand.
GAACATAAACAGAGTCACAAAAAGTGTCGATATTATTAAATATTTTTAAATTAATATATAAAATTTACCTCAACTGTATTGGTATGGAAATCTTTATACAATATTATTTACATTAAACATTTTTTCAAATATTTGAAATATTTTAAGTAATTCTATTTTCAAACAAAATAAGCTTTCTGAAATCCTATAATAATACTAGAGAACATATAAATCTTTATCCTAAACATCATCCCCTTTAGAACACTTTTGAATAATTAGCTTAATTCTTTACAATAAATAACGAAATATTTTACCAAAACTTAATTAGTATGATTTTTTCTCTGAATTTATGGTGTGTTAAAATAACAATTCTTTCATTTTTGCTGACTCAAAGACGCGCACAATGCCAAAATGGACTAATGAACCAATCGGAAGAAAATATCCGGCTGTGATGCAAGTTAATCAATATTTGCAAAGAATCAACTTAGAATGCCCAAATTTACTTTTTTCGTATATATTCTGTATATTCTCTAAGAATAGTATATAATATTTTATGGAAGAAAAAAAAATTTCTTTTTGAAAACTAAGATTTCTATTAATATATTTTTCTCAGTAATCATTAAGGAAAATGAGTTACCATAATCTTGTTATCGTTTTCAGATCTGAAGCTAAAAAAACACTACAAATGCGTATTTATAATTCTTTAACAAACAAAATCCCACCGTAGAGGAACGAAAGAGAGCATTTTTTTTAATTATCACTGTAAGGAACTATAATAATATTCAGTACTATAAAATAATTGAAGACGAATGTTCACCAGGCCCTTTTAAGAATGCATTCGCTGAAATTCATAAATAGCTGTAGGCTGTGATCAATTATGAAAATAAATGCTTTTCAAGAAATTTATTTATTTAAAGTAGAATTATAAATTTAAATCATTTCATACAGAAATATTTAGGGATGGTGCCTGAGAGTATTTTGTAAGAAACAGTCTTCACATGACTGAGTTCATGAAGCTATAGCCAGCAATTGATTTATCATTCTGTAATTCATAAGTTGGCATCACAAATTTGCGGAAAAGAGCTCATGAAAAATGAATGATATCATGTATGCAAAATTTTCTGTTACGCCTTAAGCAATTAGTATAATTTTGAATTTAATGGCATTGTAACCACAAATAGCAGTCCAAAAAAATAATGTATCGTTTACTAGATATTTCAAAAATACCATAGCTATTACAAACGGCTATGACTGTTTAATCGAAAAGAATTTATTGAAAATAAATACACAAAATGTAAAATAAAATTTCACTTTTTTTTATACTTTGTAAATGTTCTATGTGGCTCTCCTGGGTCACACGGACAATGTCTAAACATATTTTTTATTCATCATCAGATACCATCTGTATGTGATGTTGGCATATATGTCAGAACTCCACAGTTGTCATTTCTGTCATTGGTGTAGCGAAGATTTCGTCAGTGGCACAGTCAAGCACCTAAAAATCCTAACAATCCTATTGTCGTTACAGGTAAATGCCAAAACATAAATGAAATCATAATAAAAAATGCATCGCCGTATGTTATTACTTCCATATGTTGAAAGTAACAAAAATAATTGTTAAGACAAAAAATAATACTCGATGAAAAAAATGTAGCATTTAATAGTGCATCAGACCTGAAAAAGTTAAAGTATTTAAAATTTTTATTGCTTGTATTTATGTCACTAATAATTAAACTGACATTTTAAGGGGTTGTCAAGTAAGGTTACCAGTTCCTTGCAGTATTGATTATATGGTATCGGATGTTTTAACAAAAAAGAATATCTTGATGTTGTTCATGTGACCAAGGGTAATCACAAGGAATATTTATAAAGTGTGTAAACAAAAAATTTAACTTTTTTTTTAAATTCTGTGTAATTCTGATCAATAAATTCCTTTCGATTAAATAGTTATAGCCATTTGTAACACAGGTCAACACAAATCTGGGGTTAATAAAATAACATTTTTTTCTTAGTAAATCAGTAACGCTGATCAGAGATATGGCATTAGTTTTTTTGCTATCACCCACAGTTTTTTCACGAAACAAAAAAGGAAGGGATGTCTCTTAATAAAATTAATCTGTAATATTTATTAAATAAAATATATTCTTAATAAAAACAAAAATTATTTTCTTTATAAAATGGCGTTAATAAATGTAAAATACAATACTGAACTAAAGGATGTAAAATATATAAGTGTACGGGATCTCGTTAAGTGTTGATATTTGCCTGAGAAGGAGCAATTTTTTCTGGCTCATTTCTAGTGAGAATATGCATTTATTTTCTTCGTGTATTGATATCTTACAGTTCTTTTGTCAGTTTCTCAAGAATAAAAACTTGTTCGCTTCTAAAACAACATATTCTAGGTACAAATATCTAGAAAAAGAATTTAACAAGCATTTTTTACCCAAAATACTCACTTGTATACTGTACAGATGTTCCTGGACTTTTTTTTTCACCTTTGATCATGAACAATCTCAGTGGAGACTACTTATTAATTTAAGTAGAAGATGTTTAAAAGGTGTCTCATTTAATAATGGCAATGTTCTACCTTCAATTCCTGTAGCTCATTTAGTAATTTTTAAACTATCACATGATAACTTTGATTGTCTCCTAAGTATTATTAAATATCTAGAATTTAAATGGCACATCTGTGGAAATTGAAAAATTTATCAATGTTATAAGACCAATAAGGTGAGATATGTCAAAATGCCCTGTTTCTTATACGAGTGGAACATCCGAGCTAAACACTAACACTGGATAAGGGGAAAATGGCCTACAAGAAAAAATATAAATCCAGGACTAAAACATGTGATTTGGCAGAACTTCACTATCACAAAAAAGTTCTCTTACAGCCCCTGCACATTAAATTAGGTTAATAAAACAATTCGTAAAAGCCTTAGATAAAACAGAAGATTGTTTTCCATATTGAAATGAATTTTTTCCACATTTACCGGAAGGTAAAATCAGAGAAGGTTTGTTTGTAGTTATGAGATGGTTAATGAAGGATGAAAAATTTGAGGAAAATATCAAATCAATCGAGAAAGATGCATGGGTTTGTTTCAAAGATGCTATTTAGAAATTTTTAGGAAATTATAAAGATCCTAGCTACGTTGAAGCAATTTCAAAAATTTTATAAAACTAGGTTGTAACGAGAGTTTAATAAACATTTTCTGTACTCTCTTCTTGAATATTTTTCTGAAAATCTTGGTGAAATGAATGAAGAACAAGGTGCGAGATTTCAGCTTGACATTAAACGCAAATAAGCCTGCTATTAAGGATAGTGGAATGTCAATATGTTAGCAAATTACTGATTTGGTTAACAAAAGAGACACTAAACCAACTTCAAATTTTAAAAGACACAAGTGTTCCTTTGATGACAAAGAAAATTAATTTTATACTATAAATTAGAATGTAATTCCTTATAAAACATGCACACATATTTATATATGTGTATACAATTTTATTTATGCATCTGATTTCTTTGTAAGTTTTTTAATGAATGTTGTATAAATTGTATATTCTCGAATCCCAAATTCTTAGTTTCTTAATTGTACGAAATCCGGACATGATACATAAAAATGGATATTATTTTGGAAATAAGCATAGCAGATTTGTTAGAAATTACATAAATGCATAAAAACCCCAGACAAAAAGTTAAATTTTGTAGATATCTGTGTAATCGCTCTTTTCATTTGTAATCGTTTGTAAGAGGTTATATCCTGGAACTAGCGAGGCGATTCAAAAAAACAATGATTTCAAACTGCTGGTGACCAGCTCTGCTACAACTTAGATTATATATATTTTTTTTATCAGCTACTATATTTTTAAAATGAAATAGAGCAAAAATTATATATATATATATATATATATATATATATATATATATATATATATATATATAAATATATAAATATATAAATACATATATATATATATATATATATATATATATATATATATATATATATATATATATATATATATAATACCATTAAAAGTAGACAAGATTCAGCAATGGATTTTATCAATAAAACAATAAACCAAAACGAAGAATTAGAATTGAATTAAATTATAATAAAAAAAAAATAGTGAAACGAGTAAATCTGAATAAATAATAAATAAAATGAATGCAAATGTAATTTGTAGCCCCAAAGCAGAATCATCAGGCCCCAAATGATCTGGAACTACAAATGAAGTGTGCGGTTTCATCCACATATTAGCCATGAAATAGCAAAATAATACGCATTTGGGGCTACCAGCACACAAAAACCAAATTATTAAACAAAGAACATAGTAATAAATGGTTGAAAAAATGAAATATATATATATATATATTATAAATTCACCAACACGCGCTTTCTAGCAATCTTAGAATTTTTTCCATTATCGTACACATTTTTCAAGATAAACATCGAATGCCTATAAACTAGCGTATTTTTGTAAACAATTTTTACTTTTATACCCATTTTTATTTTAAAATGTCAGATTAGGCATAAATTATTTTTAACCTGAAACTTTCAAAACATCTAAATCTACAAAATTGCATTAACTGATTTTGGGATAACTCTCGAACTTTCCTTTATCGAAAGCGAAATTATCAAATTAGCATTGCGTTTGAATGTACAAAGAATATCGTGAAATATGATCCTGTTTTAGCTGTGTTCTCCCAAACAGAACTGCCTTAATTAACTTAGCGAACTATACTGTGAAGCCAATTAACTTAAAGAACTACATTCAGCAGGTAATTAACTTTGATAACCATGCTCAGAAGCGGTTTTAACCACATTAATTATTTCTTAAAAGGCTTTTGCGATGCTGTCTTTGTCATGTCATTATATATTCAACATAAAAAAAATTGAGTAATCATTTTTAATCAAAAAATTAATGTATTTTACCGAGAGAGACATCTAAAACTGAAACACGAGAATTAACAGATATTTAAACTGTTCAGACGATTACTAAAAAGCTCAATTTTACTGAACGTCTCATATTTTTTAGGAGGAACAAAATACATTACTTTTTCTTTTACATAATCGCAATGGTTAATAAATGATAAAGTGGAGTAGCTTATAATGAAACTGAAGGGAAAGTAAAAATCATTCATTAGAAATGATTCTTTAAAAAAATTCATTACTTGTTTATGGGTTTCGGGCACTTCTTTATCAACAGATGCGAGTATTGCGTACTGATACAATATAGTATAATAAATGTTTATTATCGTATAAAATAAAAATTATGCTTTTCTATAAATTTTATATAATTGTAAACAATTCCCTTATTTATAATTTAAGGGCTAATTCATTTAATATTAAATTCATTAATTTTTTATAACACCTACATGAAAAGTGGTACCCCTTTAATTGAGATGCGGTGAATTTTTAACCCATTTTAGTAACATTGCAAACCTTTAAAGGAACCTGTCAGTGAGCTGAAGCTAACAGCAAATGTCCGCTTTAATAGTCTATTCAAATGATTAATCTCATAGAAGAAGCATGGTTTGAGTAGCGTCCTCTGAAATTCTGATTTAGCCTTATAAATAGAAAGCTGTTGTAGGACGCTGATTTTTTTTCTTTAGTTGTTTGCCAGTGATACGTGTTTCTTGAGAAATCAGTATACCCCGAAGATAACAGAAGACGTCATATGAAATAGACACTAAAATTATGCACTAAGTAACTGTTGAATGATGGTCTACGCAAAAGGATTTTTTTTCATTGATGTATTAGTAGGTCGTATATAACTCAATGCTAGAGCAGTACTTCTACATGTGTGAAAGAATTGGATACAAGAAAACAGAATGCGCGGAAAATCGGTCTCTGGAAGAGGAAATGTTAAATTTGCAAAGAATAACAGGAACCTCAACCGCATGGTAGTGACGGACCATACAGAACCATCTGGACAATTAACAAAATGTTGAAGCAACTACTACAGATGTCTTATTATCTGCTTTTCCGCAGATTGTGTGCAAGAATTCTTTTGTGTAGGATTCACTTCATGCAAAAACATGGGCACCTGTGGACACAATGGAGAAGTTGAGATGGACTTTGGCATGCAGATGGACAACAACTTGTCTTTTTTGGAGAAGCAACACTGATCTGACTACATTCTCATTAAATGCTGACCGGTGAATGCCATCTGCCATAGTGTGTCATCCAACTTGATATTGCACGAAAGCCAAGCATCATATTTTGAGGCGCTTTTCGGTATTATGAACAATCGCAACAAATAAGAATTTTATGTAATCTGAACAGTAACCGATACCTCAAAGGAATTCTGGACCTCGAAGTCACACACTGTCTTCAGTACCTTCGTAGTGCTATATTTCAAAAGAACAATGCTCGTTCAAATATTCTTATAACCAATGAAATCTTCTTTTCATAACAACAGATATAACATATTCACTAAATAGTCGGCTTTATCACATGTCTGCGATTATGTAGGTTGGCATCTAGCTCGTGACGCTCTTTTGCAGCTGATACAGATTTACACGAGAGCCACAGGAAATTGCGAAAGATTACGCAGACGGATACGATTAAATTCGAAGCCAGCACCTTTTTTCTACGAATTTTAAAACCTCAGACATTGGTGGAACCATTTTGGGATTAAAATAAAAGCAATCTGGGATAACCTACCTCATACTAAAAATTTGTTATACTTGATATGTAGTCATATAGAGGCAGTTATTGGAACGCATGGAAGTTTCACAGAATGCTCAATTTCGACATATAATATTACTTTTTTGCTTTTTAAATGTATTAATTTATTTTTCAAGATGCAGATAGTTTGTGAAAAAAAGCTTATTCAGTTCTAAGGATTTCTTTATAGTGTTGCATTTTTTACAAACATGAATTTTTTTAATGAAAAGAATACTCATATAAAATTTTGTTGAAATTCTTTAAAGTAAAATAATTTCAGGTCTTTATTTCTTGAAAACAAAGATTTTCTGATTAAAAAACCCCTACAGATTCCATGTTGTTTTTAAATAAGGTATCTTTTACTTTTAGGTAACTTCCATTACAAAATGCAAGAAGTTATCTATTGTAATCGTTTATTGGGCGTATTCATCTAAAACAGAGCGAAACTGGACATGTTACCTTTACCTGTCATGATAGAGGGGACAACTGATCAGCGCAGACAATTCCAATTGAGGAAGCTTGCTCACCATTTTAACGTTTCACACACAAAAGTGTGGCGAATGCTGAATGATGCACGTTTGCATTCCTTTTCAGTTGTTGGTGAACACGCGCAAAATTTTTATGATGATATTTGACCGATTGGGTTTTGTGTTCTGCATACATTTACCGCATTTTTCGACCATTTTCCTACCAATGCGTTGTAAATTAGTTACATATCCTCATATTCATTTGACTTATAATGATTTATGTTATTTCTATAAAGTGATCTCGCAGAATGACGACTGGCAGAACTTGCCAGAAAGCTTTGTACGTCATCATAATTTGTGGGTCGACAGCACCCTCTACAACGTCATTTGTTTATTTTCGACCATGTGGTATTATCTTCTTTTGCTAATTTCTACCTCCCAACCGAATTTCAACGATCAATCCTGATACGCCTTGAATATCGCAATGTAAGATACTGAAATACAAGAATACTCATGTTAGCAACTTTTCACAAAATCTTTAAACACTTTTAAGAAAAAAAGAAAAAAACTGATTATTCTGAAAATATTAAAATTTACAATTTTCTCAAACGACATAGTATTTAAAAGTACATTCATAGTTTATATTGGAACATTACAAAAAGTACTACAAAAGATATCTTCTGTCAAAATTTAAGGTTTATTGTTGTTATTAAATCTATTATATCAATTTCCTTTTCAAAATCTTATTTAATATGTAAATGCCATAATATTTTGAAACTTTACTACAAAATTGAGAGAATAGCAATGAACATCGCACTCTCTAACTTCATTAGGAGATTTCTCGAAAGCCTACCTGCAACGCGCCAAATTCACAATTTCAAATCAGCATTCTACCATTTTTTAAATAGATACTATTTGTAATAACTATAAATAATAAAACAATACATTTGAAGTCGGCATTAGCCATTTGGCATTGGATCGAAAGAATTATGACGTTTCCCGTCTAATAAGAGAAAATATTTATCCGTATTGTAAGCACGTTTATTAGATCAGTTCAATAGAATACAAAATTAACGCAATTACTACAGCTTCAAACATAATTTCGATATTTTCACTACTTAAACTTTAGCCGTTAAATCATCGTAAATTACATTTTATAATGATGCTATTATAATCAATCCATTTTTCAAAAGAATCATTTCAAGACGACAGACAAGAGTTTTTTAAATGAACTGGTGACACGAAATGTTTTACACCTGTAAGCGGAATGATTTTCACTGCACTGCAGATATATTGGTTAGCGAATAACAGGCCAAATATGCGTAAAACTATATTTTAAATGCAGACGAAAAATGGAGTGAGCGAGCCTTCCAGGAAAAACCGCGCGAAACGACTTTTAGAACATAAAAAAGTAGTGGAAAATAAATTATTTTAATAAAATTCATATCGTATTTACGATTGAAAAATGAAAAGATATTGAAACAAAGAATAATTACAATAAGTGTTTTTAAAATAGATTTTGAAGATAAATAAAATATGAATGTAAGCATTTTGAATAGAAATGAATTTAAGTAAACGGAATGCTTGCAATATTTTTTTAAAAAGTACATAATTTAATAAACTAAAATTTTAAAAGCTTGTTAGATAGAAAAGTTTTATGGAATCAGCTCGCACAGAAATGTAATTTTCGTAATATATACAATATTGTATACATGTATATATAAAATATCAGAGATTAGAAATGAAATTTATTAAAGATTGGCTTAAAAAATGCAACATTTAATATAAGTGAATAGGATAGTAATATTGTTCTCGAATTTCGAATTATGAAAATAACTAATTTCACTATAGGCAGTTTTTGCGTTTACAGATTTTAAAGAATAAAACTTTATTCTGAATAAATGAGATTGGGCTTAGATCACTTAACCTCTTCCCCTTACGAGAGCGTTTTGCTTGTTTCTTAGTCTTTTACCAGCAGTTTTTCAAAATGGAAAAATATCTATAATTGAACGACAAAATGCTGCGATAAAGTAAGATAAACTTTACAATAAAAATAACTGTTTATAATAATGAAGGATTCTGAGCCTCTTTAAGTGGCCCGTAACCTAAGAGATTGAACTGTCTAGGCCGTTAAATAATAAACCTATGTTCAATCTGAAAGTTTCTTTCCCCAAAAATCAACGAAAACACACACTTGATAAAATCAGTTTATTCATAACTCTTTCAAATAAAGTAACTAATTAAAACGAAAACGTAACCACCTAATAATCCTAAATTACAAACACTTTTACAGAAGACGACTGCTAATAAAGTTAGCGTTTGGAACAATTTGGAAAATAAAGTTTATAAGGCAATCAATCTACATAGTATTTGATAGAACGTACGTATATATACGTAACACTGACACCATTTTGCGAATAGCAATAGCATACCATCAAATTTATCTTTTATTGATTTTTATATTGATTTTTTAAATTTCTGAATATCATACATTTTTAATTTTTACACTGTCGAAATATTTTTTAGAAATATACTTTCTAATGCAATTTGTTTGAAAACTATGCTGTGATTTGTTTCAAACTATATTGCAATTTACTCAACTCTTATTGTTTTGGAAATAATTTTCAATCATGACTTTTTTAATCTACTTATGTGACTTGCAGACAGACGATTACAAAAGAATTAATTAAATGAATTAAATTTAAATTAATTGATCTCATTCATCCTTTCGGTCTGACAAGGAAGTCTTCATACGGGCATAGAAAATTCTGAAAAAAAGACAGAAGATTATTTTCATGAGGAAATATATGTTTATAAAAAAATTCGGCGGAACCTTGATAGAACGCTCGTAAAAAAATAATGAACATTTCGTTTATTTGGCAATTTACCGCCTTTTGGCGACGAAATAAAATTTCAAAAAAATACTTTTTTGTCTAATACTTTTTAAGGTAAAAATGTTTATTGCTGAACTTTTTTTAAAAATATTTATTTAAAAAACTTTATTTTTTTCTGTTTTTATTTTTTATAACTATGGTTTTGTAATATATATATTTATAATAAAAAATAGCTACGAAATTTTATGAATTAAAACGAAAATTAAATTAATTAAATTTGTTTCAATCTCAAAATTAAGTCCAAATGAGATTGTCTATTCAATTTCGTTGCTATGGAAACAAAAGCTTATCCAATAGTGAAATGCATTACTACAACATTCTTCATCTAGTCTTTATTTTGGAATACACTTAAATATATAAAAATGTATATTTTTAATACGAAAATATTTCTCATATATATAATTAATTTTATTAAATTTAATTAAATTAAAATTAAATAACTGTTGCAACAAGCAATGTATATATATGTAATATAATATAATATATGCATTAAAATCTCTCATTGTTCAAATCCATCAAATGCCATTTACACGCATCCTAAAAGTCTATTAACAAACAGTTTTCAGTCACATCGTTTGCTTGCATGAAAAATGCTGCTCGCCAAATCGCGTGACGCTTTCGTCTTTTTACGCCAAATATCCGAAAGTATTTTATTTTTTTTACAAAGTTTCTACTTTTATTCCGCCGCTAAATTTGACTGATCCTTTATTACATACATAAGTAGCTTAATTAGTATTTTTTTTTTCAAAATTTTCTGAGTATGCCCAGTATGGAGACCTTCTTTGTGAGAGTAAAAATCGCCATATTACCTTACGTTACATCACGGAAAGATTGTCTATCAAACTCATTGCATGCAAGTGATTGAAATAATTTCGTTTGCAATTAACAGAATATAAACTGCTTAGTATTTGTTTCCAGCTAATATTCCATAAAAAAAATGCAGCCTATTTTTCTTTCCGTTTTCGGCTTAAAAAAATGCCATTTTATCTTATGTTACGTAATAGAAAGAAAGTTATTCAGGATTTGTTTCCGATTTGTATTTCGTAATGATATAAAATTTTATCAATCCATATAAATAAAATAATAATAATAATAATAATAAAAGACAAATTTAAGACATGTTAACGAATTATGCTTGTAACTCTGAAATTACCAGAATAAAAAAAGGGCTAGCAATTTTTCTCGATTGCTTTAACTGTTAATTTTTGGCACGAGGATAATAAGAAGATATTGCTTCTAATAAATTTCAGAATTTTATTTGAATACATAATTGATAACATATATATGATAGGATTGTTAGTGAAAAATCTAAGTATATACATATAAATCTATTAGAATTTTCAATTAAAAAAATATATATGGTTTTCATCATATTGTATGTATCCCGGTATGGAACTTCTTGTCAATATTAAATATAATGTATCAACTTACTTTTCGCAACATTATGTATAGAAGACAATTATAAAGTAAAACCTCTTTAGACGGAAGCACAAGAATTCCATATAAATTCCATCATAGATAGGCTTCTTCTTTCCAGGAACATCATCAGTTATAATTGTATAATATTTGTACGAAAAGTAAAATTTTTGCATTCACAACAGGATTCTGTCAGAGACAGATTCCGCTTTTACAATTTTTTTCGAAAATAAAGCTGTATAGAGAACAAATAACTCTGCATTTAAGCTGCGGAAACATACACTGAATACGAAATGTTTTTCCAATCGGAATGATTTCAATCTCTAAGAAAATACTGCAGTAACAAAACCCAGTCTTATTTATATTTTTCTCATATAATGTAAGCAATAAATTCAAATATACATTTCCAGCTAATAACAGAGAATTACAAACGCTACAACAAAAGACATCTGCTACCAAAATTTACATTTTCGATCCGGAAAATAAAGTTTTTAATGGTATTATTATTAAATCCATTATATCAATTTCCCTTTCGCAATCATTATTTAAAAAAAGACAATTATATAAAGCTGCGTGAAGAACAAATAACATTGGGACTTAAATTACGGAAACGGCCGCTGAATACTAACTATTACTTCAATTTAGAAGCGGAACAAAAAGATCACCACATTGTGCTGTAGGGCCATCGATTTTTCAATAACTTTCGTACCACCGCTCTTTCAATTATCCACACCCTATTGACCGCCATTTTCGAACCTCAGAACAATTTAGAACGCAAATGTTATCGGTTTCTGTTGTGTTCCGGTAGCACAGAACAGTATTGTGCGGAGAGAAGTTCTCTCTCTTTTTTTTTTTACTTAACAATAAAACCATTTTCGTTTATTCCAGAAATCTGTGTATTGATCCGGCGAACAAGTCACGTTACGTCGATCGCAAGATGATTTCCGAAATTCTTTGCAAAAGAAGAAAATATTAAAAGATGAATTTAAATATCTATTATTGAAAAGCCTGGGAGTATTTCAAAATATATTTTGTGGTTATTTATTTTTATTATTTTTTTTTATTAAAATGCTTAAGATATTTATTCTTGCAATTTAGAACCTCATATTGAGTTTAGCATGTATTTATCTTTAATAATACCGAGCATTGATATGTATATTCTTATTATTACTTTATTTGCATTTATTTATTTATTTATTTATAATTTTACAGTTTTATAAACACTTTCAAGACATATACTTTGCATATTTAACAGAAAAAGCATGTAAAATTACAAAACTAGTTTCTAAAGCCACAGAAATATGCATACTTGTTAAAATTTTAGTGATAACCAAGGATAATTACATGGATTTCTTTTAGTTGCAGTTGCATAATAAGAGTTCTAGGCACCCAAATTTTGTAAAAAATTCCTAGTAAACATACGCATTTTTTTACTCCACAGTAAAAACAGGTATCTGTTGCATGAATTTCTTTTGTTGCAGTTACATATAAAAAATTCTATAGGCATCGAGTTTCACAGCGAGCTTCATAAGAGTTTCCTAAAACTTTTTAGTAACCTTATAGACTTTTTTTAGAAATAAACATAAAATACATTTTTTTTCTGTTTATTATTATTATTATTATTATTATTATTAAAATTCATTTTCGACGTAATATGTCATAACTGACACAAGATGTGAGTCAAAGCTATAAAGCAAGCAATGAATTTATGTGTAAAATTTTCCCCTGCTTATGAAAACTGCAATAATGGAAAATTTTATTTTGTGTCGGCAGAAGTGTTTTAGAAGCACCTTGAAAAAGCATTGATGTTCTAGCACAATCTACGTTCTAGCATAACAGATGATCATTCAGAAAAATTATTATAAAAAAAAATGCCATGTGAATACCAAATACTAATTTTTTTTAATTAAATGAAATTAGCACTAAAAAAATTCTCTGTGTCGTTGATGAATTACTTAACGTTATACATTTATACTAAAATAAAAATTTATGAGTATAAGGCACAAAGAGCCAAGTTTGGTCACAATGAAAAGTTAATTAATAATTATGTATAATGAATACGTGTAATTAATTAATAATTATGGGTATATAATAAAAAATCAATAATAATTAGCAATTTTGTATACTTATGTACAGTGTCTCACATAAGTGATGGGACACTTGGGCTTTACAAAAGGAAACTAATCAAATAAATTAAAAAAACATGTACACATTTTTTTGTGGGTGTGTTTCATACTTAAATTTAGTCAAGATTATTACATAGCATACATTTTGTCAAAATATTAAAATATTAATTTAATAAAAATACGAATGTTTAGAACGGAGCAAAAAATAGCTTACATAAGTGATGGGACACTATTATATATGCAACAAAAATCGTCTGAAATAAGCAATAAAAATATTTTTGGGGGTTTTATTTTTACTTAAAAGCAATTGGCAATAATTTATAAAATCGTCTGCAGTATTTCTCTCCAGTTTGTTTTGGAATTTTTGTGTTTTTTAGCTCTGTGTAGCCATGAATGCTAAACGAAAAGAAACTTCGCCTGAAATTCGAAAATTAGTTATTAATTTGCATATTGAACGTGGAAAATCTATTAGAAAAACTGCTGAAACAGTTAACTTGAGTCGTTCAACAGTTTTCAATATCATTAAACGATATAAAAAGAATCATATGATTCAGGATAAAAGATGACCTGGCCGACCATCAAAGCTATCCAATGGAATAAAGCGAATTATCGTTCGAAATATTAAAAAAAATCCAAGAAATAATGCTTCAAAAGTTGCTGCTGATTTACAAGCATTGTATGGAATAATTGTTAATCCTGATACTATTAGAAGGGTAATTCGATCTGCTGGCTATCACGGTAGAGTAGCCAGGAAAAAATTCTTCGTAAGTGAAAAGAATAGAAAACTCAGACTAGCTTTCGCAAAATCCAACATAAATAAGAATTCTGATTACTGGAATAAAGTTATATTTGCTGATGAGAGTAAATTTAATATATTTGGTTCTGACGGTAGAATCTTGGTGTGGAGAAAACCCAGGGAAGAATTTCGCAAACAGAACTTGGTACCAACAGTAAAACATGGTGGAGGAGGAGTTATGGTATGGGGGTGTATGTCATCCGCTGGAGTTGGTAATCTTGTTTTTATTGACAGTATAATGGATCAGTACAAGTATATTGATATTTTAAAGCAAAATTTGAAATCTTCAGCACGAAAATTGAACCTTCATAACGATTTTAAATTCTACCAGGACAATGACCCCAAGCACACTGCTCTGAACGTTAGACTCTGGCTGCTATATAACTGTCCTGAAATAATAAAAACACCATCACAATCTCCAGACTTAAATCCCATAGAGAATATTTGGCAAGAATTGGAATCAAGAATTCGCAAACACACCATTTCTTCAAAACAACAACTAAAATCGGTGCTTCAAGAAGAATGGGGTAAAATTACTCCAGAAATCACAAAAAAATTATTCGAATCCATCCCAAAAAGATTAATTCATGTTTTAAAAGTAAAAGGAAATCCAACAAAAAATTAAAACCTTTTAAAAAGTAAAATTTTTGGATAAATATTTAATGGAAAAGTAAGTGTCCCATCACTTATGTGAGCCATTTTTTGCTCCGTTCTGAACAATTGTATTTTTACTAAATTAATATTTTAATATTTTGACAAAATGTATGTTATGTAATAATTGTTACTAACTTTAAATATGAAACACACCCAAAAAAATTTTTGCACATGTTTATTTATTTATTTTATTGCAGTTTCTTTTTATAAAGCACAAGTGTCCCATCACTTTTGCGAGACACTGTAGATATTGATTGCGTAAAAATTTTTGGGGGGAATATTCGTTGTTATTCGTTCGTTTTAAAAATAGGAAGATAACCTATATTCGGTTTCGTTTTCGGTTTTATATATCTGTTTCGGTTGATTCTTACTTTTTTATCTTGCTGTGTATTCAACCAATCTTTTAAATCAGGATACATTCTAGGAAAATGAATCGTTACTAGTTTATCAAACTTTTAATATATTCAGAGTTTTGTCAGCGCAGATTAATATTTATTTAATGCTTTATGAATGACAGACAATCTTAGAGCCGGTTGTTCATTTAGGTAACATCTGTTAGTAGAAATTTTCCTGAAAGGAACGGGTGAATAAACAAAAGACGGATTGACAAAAGCTTCAACAGGATAATACAAAAGTTGTAAAACAACAAAGAATACTTTCATTCTGTTTGCAAATATGTCCTGATTCAGAAACCAAACATTCACCAATCCTTGTATTTTTCATAATTATTCACTGTTTCGAAAAGGATAAAACTCAACCTTATAAATGTGTTTTAATTGTTATAAGAAAATTGTTTTGAATTTGTAAAAAAAAAAAAAAAAAAAGGTGATATTCCAAATGCTTGAAACATAATGAAATAGGCCTTCACAAAGATCGAGTTTCAGAGAAAAGAAGCTTTATGCTATATTTAATAAATTAGAAAATAATAAACTTTTTTTTCAGTTTTGAGTCAATTTTGTCAAGTAATTTTAATTCAAATTAAACTAATTAGAACGAGGTTAGTCTTATCGCGGTTATCTTAACTTAAAATTGTATGAAAATTGATTGCTTAGATGAGAAATTTTTTATGTAACAAAAATAAAATTGCAAGAATATCGGGGTAAAGATATTTTTTTGTAAATTTCATTCTTATTGAATTTTTCTTCTTCTTGATAGCATATATTTAATAATCTAACAAGTATTATTAAACTCTCTAAAAAAGTTCAAATTTAAAGTTATTTTTCAAATATAAAAGATATTAAATGTTATTCAATAATGTATAAAATCTTCAAAATTAGTTAGAATTTGGTATTTTAATGTCATCATATGGTAGAGCATCTAATAACACCTTTATCGAAAAATATATTTTGAGAAAATATAATGTAACATTTTCTTCCTCAAAGTTCTTCAATTACACTGGTTACAAATTTAAACATTTTTATATACTTCTTATGAAACACCTATATTCTTATTGTACTATCTTACATCTATCTTATTATACCTCATACTTACGAAAGGCGGTATTCTAAAAAAAAATCTACCTTCACCATTTTTTATCAACACAGTTTGTCCACTTTCAACGGTGTCCAATGAATGATTCCCAAAAATATTTTAAATGAGGTAAAGAAATATTTTACAATCGATTTGAATTAATAAAAACATTTATTAAAAAGTTACGAAATATAAATTTTTATATGTTTCCCCGGTCCTATAACTTGTACATAGTAAAATTTTCCTGTTTCATTGACAAGTAAGACAAAAAAAAAAAGCCCATTCTTCTAATAATATCCCAGTATTCTTCAATAATTCTTCTAAAATAATACACAATAATATATAATAATTCTTAATTCAAAATTTCTCCTAATAGTATTCGTAATAGCAACTTAAAGCTTGATCATATCTTTTGCGAAAAATTAGGGGTCATTCAGAAATATAGTAGAAAAATAATTTTGTCAGATATACTTTTAAAATGGTTGAGAATAAAAGTAATATTGCAATATAAATTTGAAATTTTTAATCATTTCGACATGTTAATACAAAATACTCAATTTGTAATATACACAAAAAGAGGGGGGGGGGGAACGGAATTTTTGTTAAATAAAATAATGAAAATTAACACTTTAGATTACACTAGCCTATAATAGTTGGGTTATGACATGTATTTTATTTTTCTTTAATAATTGATTTTTATATATTTTGTAGCTCTGAATCCCAAATTTATCTTCTTTTTTTACCAACACGTAAACATTTATTGCAAATCGTACATTTTAAAATTAAAAACAGCGAAAATTTGATACAAGAGAATCGGACACATTAAGACATGGGGCAGATTGGAAGAAAACTTTTGTCTAACAATATACATAGGGTAAAACGGTAATGGATTCTTGGGATTTCATAAAGATTAAAATTACAAAATAAATGTCGGCGTTTTATTAAAAAAAACTATCATGCAACGGTCTGAACAAATCTCAGAAGATACATTTTCTCCATTTATATCTAGAATATCATATTAAATATTTATAGTCTCCATTTATATTTATATTTTTTCCTGTAAACTTGTACGTCGTGATTGAGAAAACGGCCGAGCGTTTTCGCCATAATCTTAAAAAATTTGAAGACAAAGGTTTTTGGGACAAAATTAAGTTAGAACACTACTCTTTTTTTTTTTTTTTTTTTTTTTTTTTTTAAGAAAAACAGTTTGAGAAAATTATAAAAGGAAGAGTAAAATCAAACACTTCTATTCTTTCCTTACTATATTTTATGTTATTTTTATTTTATGTATTTGATAAATATTTTTAAAACTCTAGACGTGGCAGATTTTTTACAACAGTTTTCCCGTACTCAGTGCACTAGAATCTATGAAAAAATACACATTTCGGCGAAAGTATACAAACCACTTAAACCAGTTTTATTATTCAATATTATTTTAAAAAGTACGTTTATGCAATATTTATTCTAAAACTTTATTTAGTCAGCCTATTTACATCGGGATACGTATTAAGGAAAGAATACGAAGTCATTAGGAATTCAGAAGTTGTAAAGAAATTTATGTCAATCAAAACGCCTCTTTTGTGACGTATTCATTAAAGAAGAAAACGATATATAAAAATTTCCATTTTTTAAGATTTCCTTCATTGCTCTATCTCAAAAACGTATGCGCGGATTTTCATTAAACTTCAGATTCAGTTAGATTTTGGCATAAGCCGATCCGGATCAGGTTTCGGTATAATTACACGGCAAGTGGCGTTGATATGCTGCATTTTGCACGATTCACACGACTTTAGCGAGAGTTATACTTTCGCCCAGGAATTTCGCCCATGATGGGCTTAGATAGCCATTTAAATTTGGCACTGTGATAGCGAATTTTGAAGTATCAATATTCTGCGATCGAAAAAAGTTTTGGGATTTCCACACCCGACCATTTATTACATATTTTTAAATTTTTGAAATATATATTTTATGCTGAAATGTGATTTAGGTAATAAATTAGTAATTATTTAAAATGCTATTATCTTTTTTATATAAAGTCTATCCGAAGTGAAGAAAAGAATCGATATAATATGTGTTACATACCTATTAAAATCTAGACACAAATGTTTTTTATAACTTTCTTCAATAAATTATTTAGTTACATATATTCACATATATCATATTTTATTACAGTTTTTAAATAAAACTATAATTACACTTGTTACAATGGCACTACACAAAGTTTCTGCAATTCAAGTGTGATATATTTTTGTAGGAATAAAACACGCAGACAAATAAAAGAGTTATATATATATAAGTGAACGGTATAACGAGGTGAGATATATCGAGAATTTACATTTCGAGAATTATTGCAAATATACAATACAGATATTTATATAAATGTCAACATTTTAATAGAATATACATTTTAACAATATCAAACATTTTAATAGAATATACATTTTAACAATATCAAACATTTTAACAGATAAAACATTTTAAGAGAATATTCAGATTTTAATATTTCGATTCAATAAATCTACTTAAACTAGGATATTTGCTTATGAAGGAAAATGTATCGTTACTAGTTTATCAATTTATGTTAACATATTTGCCCTTTTGTGAGTGCGGATTAATATAAATTTGTTCAAAGCTTTACGAATGAGAGATAATCTTGAAGCCGTTAGTTCATTTGGGCATGCATCTTTTAGCGGAAACTTTTCGGAAAAGATTGGGTGAATAAACAAAAGATGGATTAACAAAAGTTTCAGTGGGATAGTACAAAAGTTGTGAAACAACGAAGAATATTTTCATTCTGATTACAAACATGCATGTAATCACAAGCCAAATATTTGTCAGTACTAAGGGATCGAATGATTAGTTGCTATTTCCAACTTGATAAAATAGCAGACATGTTAATATGTTTCGTTTAATCATTGTATATAATGATACATTATATATAATATAGTCTTATCTTACATACAAATTAAATATATACTAACTGAAAGACAAACTGAAAAAGGAAACAATAATTTTTAAAAAGACATACTGAACCAGAAAAGGCTTTAGCTTCACAAATAACCACTAAACTGCTTTTTTTAGAAAAAAAATCAAATTTTCACGAAGCTAAATTGAAGCAGGTGATTTAATTTAAAAGGAATTTACTGAATACAATCATAGAACTCTTTAAAAATTTGTTTTAAATATGTAGAATGAAAAAAAAAGGATGAAACTTTACAAATAGCCTCTTCGGACCCTAAGTCCCCATTCGAGGACCTCTGTTTTTTTTACTTATAAAAACTAAAATGTCTGATTTTTTTTTTTTTTTTTTTTTTTTTTTTTTTTGATCACTTCTTCATAGCTGAAAGGTTTTTGCGTTGAAAGCAAACGAATAAATCCCTACGTTAAGTTGAATATCTCATAAAAAAATTTATTCTACTGAGTTTGCAAACTACCAAAAAATGTCCAAAAGACTGTGTGTCCAAGAAAATGATAAATTTTCATAACTATTCAACTTAAACCTTTTTCAATAAAATTTTTGGGGGATTTGTTGATTATTTAGTTGTTTAAAGCTCTTAAATCTGTGATTGCGTTAATTTAAGTTAATGGTTATTAAATTGATGCTTTAAAACGGTTTGTAGCTTTAGATCCATATGTTTGAACCTAAATCACTAAGCACCTAAAGGGTGAATTTCAGACAAAATATTTTTTCTGTCATTTTCATTGTGATTTAGTTTTGAAAAAAAAATAATGAATAAGTATTTTTATTATTATTTGAGAAGAGATTTTAAAAAAACGACAAACACAGCACACATTTTTTCTCTCTTCAAATACTTAATCGAATTAAATTAATATGCTGAAAAAAGTTAATGATTATACGTACAGCAAATATTTTTAAAAAAAGCAGTTTTAAAAAACTCAAAAAATTCGTATTTGGTTTTAATTTAATTGTATTTTATATTGAACATTTTAAACAATAAACATGAAAGAAAAACTCATGCTTCAAGCATAGTTTATGCTTGATTATGCTATAGATTATGAAACACTTTCCAACACTTACAGAATAATGTAACAGAACTGCGCCGCTTAAAAAATTAAAATATTACGCTTCATTTCATCATATGGTTTAAATGCATTTCAAAACCGAATTTCAGCTGTTTCCATCTATAATCGGAAAATTATCTGAAATTTTTAGCAGCCCTGTACATGATACAAAGATTTGTATCTACTTACAACATGAATTCCAAAATTTGGTTTATTCAAGAGGGACGTATATTTCAGTGAAAAATTCCCCTTCAGTAATTTCCTCTTATGATGTTAATGATAAGCGAATGTTTTTGTGCAACCCTGCACTGTAAAAACAAAGAAACATTATTAGATTTAAATTGGGGTAATGAAATGCCAAATTGGTGGTGTTTTTTACACTAATTATGGTGTAAAGTAACACAATTTTTTTTCAGTGAGTATATGACTTATAGAATTTTTATATAAAGAGTAATATGCAAAAAAGCTAACTAAATTTAAAAATGCATACCAATTTTTTAAACGGACTCTAACAATTATTACGCAAAGACAGAAATGCAACCGATTTCTTTTGTGTGTCCCTGTAAATTAATAAAAAGTGCCATGAATGCTCTGTTTTAACATGATTGCAGTGAAAGTTAGTGATTTATATCTGTTTCAATACATATGAAAAAGCATAATATTATTAAAATACTTCCTAAACGATTTTTCCCCATATACCATAATGTAATGAAATTCTTTTGAGTGTCCCTGTAAAAGAACGATCAATCGTACATACTTCATATGCAATACAAAACATGCTTTGGTGATCCTAAATAAGTTTTATCAATTGCATGAAAATCTGGGTATATTTACGGGGAATTAGAGTGTGGGCAGATGTACAGACGAATAGGCAAACCAAATACATAAGCACTTTTTACTTTGTTAAAAGGGTTAAAAACTATTTTGAGAAATATTAACTTAAAAAACAGTCACGGGTTAATCCAGTTAAATGTAACAGAAGAAAAACCAAACTTAACGCGTATTTTTTTTTAGATTAACATGCTGGAGGAAGTTAATAATTAAACATACAATAAATATTCCAAAAACAGCTTTAAAAAACACCAAAAAAATCGTTATTAATTTTAATATAGTTGTATTCTATACTGAACAATTCAAGCAATAAATAAACAAAAAGAACCTCATGCAGACAAGAAATGTCTAGGACCGTAATTATTTTTCAAAATTATTGTAGGATAAGGGAAGGTTTTTGCACTTATTGTATATAAGTGTAAACGTTTCATAAATGTATTTTTAATTGAAGTTTTTACAATAATTCGGGGAAATCGACCGATAGTAATTATTTATGTACAAAAATGTATTCACTATAAAATCTAGTACAAGACAGAAAGGGGGAAGGAGAGATAAAAGAAAGAATGGAAAGAAAAAAAATCGAATGATAGAAACAAAAGCGTCGTGAGTGTTTTGAAGTTACTGGGTTCAAAGGAAAAAAGAGAATTGGTTATCGCTACAGACGATCAAGTCAACCTTACAATAAGAAGCATTTGGGAATTTAGGGGATATTTCCTGCTGTTGAAACTAATGAACAATGCTTTTGCGGGTGTTAAATGCGTTAATCGAGCAGACAGTTTTGTATGCAATTTAGTCACATTAAACAACATTAATTTCTTGACTGTTGCAGAGTAGAGCAAAATAGAAAATAAATGTTAAAAATTGATAACTTTTGAATGAGAGAAGCTGGATACTTCAAAATTTAATTACATATACACCTAATCAAACAGGTGGTTATGTGTAGATAATCGAATGGTTTTACTTATCAGCTTAATTAAACTTCATTAAAAGCTTCCAAAATTAAAAAAAAAGTCCAAAAATTAAAGAAATTAATAAATAAATACCAACAAAAGTCATCTTGGACACCAAAATATATGTAATTTGAACACTGAATCATATAAAAACAAACTCAGCGACCTACAACAAACTGTTCATAATCTGTTTGGCTGTAAATGATTGTCAGATATGAAGGAGAGTGCAAACTTTAACAAAACCTTTTATGTAAGTCATTTATAGTAAGTGAAGGTGTTTCTTTTAATTAGTAGTAATAGTACTAGAAGAAAGTAGTATAACATAGTAAAAGTAAAGGATAGTTGTATAGTATGAGTGTTTTTAAAAAATCCAAAAAATTGTAAATGAAATTGAACTTTAAGAACTAAACATATGTAGATGTTAAAGAAAAAAGACACGTTTAATTTTTTTTAAAGAAAAAGTTATGCGATGTAATATTCAATTTTTCGACGAATTTTACTAGGAGGACAATGAAATAAACCCATAAAAAATAATACCGAATCTAGGTTAGAAGTACATTAAACATGTGTAGTTCATTACACAAGTGTAGTTCTAAACTATGTGTCAAAAATGAAAATGGAGGTAAAGGGGACTTATATATGCACATTTATTCTAGGAATGTGTGTGCGGAAATGCAGCGTTGAGAAAGTAGAGGGTCCTGTTGAGTTTAGTAAATAAAAGCACTTCGCTGGCTTAATTAATCATTCTCCGCAAGGATTGTGTACAACATTCGTTGTTAGACGAATGCGGAGCTTGTTGAAATGTATTCCATGTATGGGTCTGCGCAAGAAAATGCAACGGCTGCTTAGAGGATATACATGGAACTATTCCATGGTAGGAACACCAATCATTTACATGGGGAGTTGTGCGTGAGTCGATCGTTTTATGTTTCGAGACTCATACGAGCACTGGAAGATTTCACAAATTTTTTGCTGTGAAAGAAGCGGTATTACTCCCAGCTAGGGTTAGTGCTTCAACTTGCTGGGAAATTATTAGACATGCAATGTTTGAGAGCCATTTTCTTGTGCAGCCGTATGAACGAAAATCATTTCGGCAAGCTCGGTACTGGTGTAATGATGCATGTTGCTTGAAATTTCTCCAAGGAATGGCGATCCAAGTCAGCAAAGCATTTTCATTCACCAAACTCAACGACGTCCTGTATTGGTACAACGCTGCATTTCCGGACGCTCATTCCTATACGAAATTTGCTTGTTTAAACCTCCTCTACGTGCTTTTACGTTTTTGACATGTAGTTTTGAACCACTCTGTATATTTAAAAAAATACATAGTTTTTTCATTGAAAATAATTAATTCTATAGTTTATAAATTAATTTAAAACATAATTAAAACTATATGCCCCGTTGAGTTCATTTTTCCTTTTAGAAAGCACATAATTAACTGGTATGGAAATAAAAGCCGTGAGCATGCTACAAAGCTCTTGTAACGAAAAGCAAATTCTGACTGGCAAACCTTTATCTTTCGTGTATGACTCGTCTCTCATTTTCATATTTAATTCAATGATGGCTGAGGGGTAATAAAGTGGTGACTTACCTATCGATAGACTATTATGAATAAATTATGGTTTAAGAAGTAGCTTCAATATTTTTTTTTTATTTATTAGCACTTTTTTCTTAAATCAGCCCACTGTGTGACAAAGAAAAAATCACCATTCAAAATATAAATACAAAGAATGGTTCACATTTCTATTTCTAAAATAGGTTGGAAAAAACAATTAAAAGGCTTTAAGACCTTAAAATAAATATATAGGTGTTAAATGTAAAAACATATACCGGGCGCTTTCGACCAAATCTTGGTCAAAATCGCTCAGGATATACTTTCATATTTAACATCTCTATATTGGTTTAAATATCTTAAAGCCTTTTAATTTTTTACACCTATTTCATTAATAAAACTATGAATTATTATAGGTTTTTAATTAATATTTTAAGATGAATTTAACAGTCCTCTACATTATACATTTTCTATATATGTTAAAGAGAAAATCATAATTGCTCAGAATTCTCAAGCTATGAAAATAGCCTATGATCATTTAGAAAGTGCAAAGCAATTACAATGGGACATTAGAACACCATCATTTAAGTCAACATTCCAGCAGGCAGTTGTTCATTGGTTGAAAAACATCGCCCATTTACATTTATTGAGTGTATTACTTTTACTGAAAAAACAACATGCAATAAATGTAAAAAATTAGCCCATAAAATTAAAAGGAGAATAAAAGATTTTTAAACAATACTAACTAAACGTGGCTCGTAATTTTATTAAAGGTTTCATTGATGTACAAGGGACTGATATGTCACGTTTTGGTTACAACTACTTCCATACGATAATCTTCGTGGTACACTTCTATAACATGAGCAAGAACAATTTACAACGAAGTTTAAATTTTAAATCGGAAAAAGCCAAAGCACCTATCTTTAATATATAAAATAAAAACATATATACTTACATTTCGCATGTCTTTCAATAAACTGTACTTTGCTTTAGAGATATTTATCATTGATTTAAAATTAATGAGATTTAAAATGTCAAAATGTTTCTGTAAACATTTTTCATTTCATCTTATTATTTAATTTTAATGAATAGCTAGCAGCTATTCTCGAAAAGAGTTTAGGAAAAAATATTGGTATCTAAAGTTTTTGTCAATTTTATGTCAGAAAATATTAATTTGTAAATCGAAAATGATATAGTTGTCAAAAAATATCATGACAACTTTGAAATCAAATTTAAACCGTAGGCATTTTATTTGCTCGTTTAAATTTTCACAAAAAAATACAGAAAACTATAATGTCTAAAATAAACACATATGTACTTACATTGACTGAAAAGTAAGATTAAAGAAAATGCTCAGAGTTTAAGGATATTTTTAGATTTCAGAAATTATCTATACAATTTGTACAAGATTAAAAAATGTAATGAATGAGCTGAATTCCTCAAAATTCGATAATTATATCAAAACAATAGGAAAATATTCTTTTAAATACATTAGGATTACATAAATGTATATCTGCATGCACAAAATGGTTCAAATGGATATGTATACAAAATGGATATGTATTAAATGCACATATGCAAAACAGATTCCATATATAATATACTATTAATATACTATTATACTATTTTTCTTTACTGAATGAGACACAAAAAAATATTTTGAATGCATTAATTGATCCGAATATTTAATAAATATTATTTTTATTTATTGGAATAATAATATATTGAAACGTCGCTATTTTAAAACGTGGAAATACACTGCTCGACATTGAAAATGCAACACTAAGAACGAGTGGTCATAAATTTATGCAAATTTTGGAGTAGATGCACGTCAAAGAGTTATGCGAATGATGTGAAATGCGCAGGTATCCGACGCACCTGATGTAAGATATAAGGGAAGGAACTTGCAGAATGAGCAATATTCGTGTCGTTATTTCCTACCAGATTATTCATCGAAGAAATTATGTTTTTGTCTTAGAGGATACTTGTATAAAAGAGAATGCCAGGCCGCCGTCTAGTAAGGCACTTCCAGCAGATAGATGATTTTACGAGAGGTATCGTGATCGGACTGATAAGAGGGGGTTGGTCCTTACATCAAATCGCAGCTGATACCCACATGGATGCGAGCACGGTGCATCGGCTGTGGCGAACATGGTTGGAACAAGGAAATGTGGCAAAATTGAGAGGTGCAGGTGCAGCAAGAGTGACTCCAGCACACGTGGATCGACGCATCCGCAGACAAGCGGTGGCGCACCCGCAAGTCACTTGTACCTCGATTCTGCAGCATGTACAAGATACCTTGGATGTGTCCGTGTCAACCAGAACCATTTCTCTTCGATTGGTTGAACATGGCCTTCACTCACGGTGTCCGTTAAGAAGACTGCCATCGACTCGACAGCATAGACGTCAAAGTTTGGAATGGTGCCGGACCAGAGCGACATGGATGACAGAATGGCGAAACGTCGTGTTCTCAGATGAGTCATGCTTCTGTTTATCCAGTGACAGTCGCCGCATACGTGTGTGATGTCTACGTGGAGATAGATCGAATCCGGTAGTAACTGTGGCTCGCCCCACCGCGCGACAACGTGGCATAATGGTTTGGGGCGCTATTGCGTATAATTCCATGTCGCCTCTAGTTCGTATTCAGGGCATTAAGACGGCCCTACGATACTTGGATAATGTGTTGCGGCCGGTGTCAATCCCCTATCTTCAGGGGCTGCCTAATGCAATTTTTCAGCATGATAACGCCCGGCCAGACAGTGCTCACATGTGCCAACGTGCTTTGCAAGGTATACAGATGTTTTCCTGGCCACCGTGCTCTCCTGACCGGTCACCAATCAAACATGAGTAGGATGTGATTGGACGCCGTTTGTGGACTCCGCCCCTGCCTCGTTCAGAAGACGAATTGTGGCAAATGGTTGAAAGGGAATGGAGAGCCATCCCTCAGGACACCATCCGTACTCTTATTGACTCTATGACTAGACGTATTTCTTCGTGCATCGCTGTACGCGGTGGTCCTACATCCTAATGATCCTACGCCATTCTCGTTCTGTATTTTGACTATCATTTTGAAATAAAGATAACTTAATGCTCTTAGCCGTCTCTGTCTTTTTTCCAAATTTCATCACTTTCTGACCACTCCTTCTTGGTGTTGCATTTTCAACGTCGAGCAGTGTATGATAAGCAAAGAAAGATGAAGAGAAAATGAAATCATTGTTCATATAATGTACATTCAAACACTTGTTTGATAAACAATAAAGATAATCGATAGCAAATTTCTTTTCATAAAGAAATTAATTAAGTTACTCGTTCAATAACATGTATTTCAATAAATTGTACTTGGCACTGGAGATACTTTATCATTTATTTAAAATTAACGAGATTTAAAATACCAGAATGTTTCCGTAAGCCTTTTTCAGTTTGATTTCATCTTATTATTTAATTTTAATGAATAGTTTACTGCCATTCTCGAAAAGAGTTTGGAGAAAATTATTGGTTTCCAAAGTGAAGTTTTAGTCAATTTTATGTCAGAAAAAAGTAATTTGCAAATCGAAAATGATAGTTAATAATAATTGTTAGTAAATAGCATGACAAATTTCACTTCAAATTTAAATCATTATTTCTTCATTTAAATTTTCAGAAAAAAATATAGAAAACTCTAATATTTAAAATAAACACATACGTACTTACACATCAACTGGAAAGTAAGATTAAAGAAAATGCACAGAGTTTAAAGATATTTTTAGATTTTAGAAATTATCCAAACAATTTGTACAATATTAAAAAATGCAATCAATGAACTGCTTTCCTCCAAATTCAATAATTATATCAAAACAATAGGAAAATATTCTTTTAAATACATTAGGATTATATACATGTATATCTGTATGCACGCATGGATAAATATCAAAAAGATGATTAGCATATTACTGCCTTAAATCGATTTAG
The DNA here is from genome assembly GCA_964019185.1 of Maratus speculifer. Taxonomy (NCBI): domain Eukaryota; kingdom Metazoa; phylum Arthropoda; class Arachnida; order Araneae; family Salticidae; genus Maratus; species Maratus speculifer. The sequence continues at coordinate 374,307,270 of OZ025292.1, forward strand.
CATTAACATATCCAATATCGATAAAGCAGTAAATGCAGATATTCAAAGCATATTGCATATGTAATATTTTAATATTTTTGTTTGCCTAATGAGACACATAAAAATATTTTGAATGCATTAATTTACCGGAATATACAATAAATATTTTTTTTTATTTATTGCAATATGTTGCAAAATTCGCAATTTTAAAATGTAAAATGATGATAATCAAAGAAAAACAAATGAAGAATAAAAGCATTATAATGTAGTTTCAAACACTTGTTCGATAAACAATAAAGTTAATCGATAGCAAATTTATTTTCTAAAAGAAATTAATTAAGCCAATCTTTCATTAACATGTCTTTCAATAAATTGTACTTTGCATTAGAGATATTTATCATTGATTTAAAATTAACGAGATTTAAAATGTCAAAATGTTTCTACAAGCATTTTTCATTTCATCTTATTATTTAATTTTAATGAATAATTCGCTGCTATTCTTTAAAAGAGTTTGGAGAAAATTATTGGTATCTAAAGTTTTAGTCAATTTAATGTCAGAAAAAAGTAATTTGTAAATCGAAAATCATATAGTTGTTATTAAATATCATGACAATTTTGAAATCAAATTTAAATCGTAGGCATTTTGTTTGCTCATTTAAATAATCAGAAAAAAAAATTACAGAAAATTCTAATGTATAAAATAAATACATATGTACTTACATTGACTGGAAATCAAGATTAAAGAAAATTCTCAGAGTTTAAAGATATATCTAGATTTTAGAAATTATCTACACAATTTCTACAAGATTTAAAAATATAATCGATAAACTGCTATCCTCCAAATTCAATAATTGTACCAAAACATTAGGAAAAAATCTTCCAAACACATTAGGATCACATAAATATATATCTGCATGCACGTGCGGATAAATATCAAAAAGGTGATTAGCATATTACTGCCTTAAATCAATTTAACATGTACATATCCAATATCGATAAAGCAGTAAATGCAGATATACAAAGCATTTTGCATATGTACTATTATAATATTTTTCTTTACCTAATGATACACATAAAAATATTTTGAATGCATTAATTTACCCGAATATCCAATAAATAATTTTTATATAATATGTTCTAAAAGTCTCGATTTTAAAACGTGGATATATGACAAGCAAAGAAAAACAAAGATAGAATGAAATCATTGTTCATATAATGTACTTTCAGACACTTGTTTGATAAAAAATAACAATTATCGATAGCAAGTTTCTTTTCTTAAAGAAATTGATTAAGTCACTCGTTCAGTAACATGTATTTCAATAATTTGTATTTTGCATTAAAGATGTTTTGTCATTTATTTAAAATTAACAAGATTTAAAATGTCAAAATGTTTCTGTAAGCATTTTTCATTTCATCTTATTATTTAATTTTAATGAAAAATTCGCTGCTATTTCTGAAAAAGGTTTGGAGAAAATTATTGGCATCTAAAATTCTAGTCAATTTTATGTCAGAAAAAAAATATGTAAATCGAAAATGATTGTTAATAATAATATTAGCAAATATCATGACAACTTTGACTTCAAATTTAAATCGTTGGCATTTTATTTGCTCATTTAAATTTACAGAAAAAAAATACAGAAAACTCTAATGTATAAAATAAACACATATATGTACTTACATTAACTGGGAAGTAAGATTAAAGAAAATGCTCAACTTTTAAAGTTATTTTTAGATTTCAGAAATTATCTGCATAATTTGTACAAGATTAAAAAGTGCAATCAATGAACTGCCTTCTTCCAAATACAATAACATATCAAAACAATTGGAAAATAATCTTTCAAATGCATTAGTATTACATACATGTATATCTGCATGCACAAAATGGATACGCATCAAAAAATAAAATTAACATATTACTGTATTAAATCAATTTAATATTAACCTATCCAAAATCGATAAAGCAGTAACTGCAGATATTCAAAGCATATTGCAAATGCTTTAAATATCTGCAGTGCTGTTATAATACTTTTCTTTACTTAATGAGACACATAAAAATATTTTGAATGCATTAATTGACCCGAATATCCAATAAATATTTTTTATGAGAATTATAATATGTTGTAAAAATCGCGATTTTAAAATGATGGAAATATGATAAGCAAAGGAAAACAAATGGAGAATGAAAACATTGCTTACTTAAAGAACTTTCAAACACTTGTTTTATAAACAATAAAGATAATCGATAGCAAATTTCTTTACATTAAGAAATTAATTAAGCCACTCGTTCAATAATATGTCTTTCAATAAATTGTACTTTGTATTAGGGATATTTTATCATTTATTTAAAATTAGCAAGATTTAAAATGTCAAAATGTTTCTGCAAGCATTTTTCATTTCATCTTATTATTTAGTTTTAATGAATAGTTTACTGCCATTCTCGAAAAGAGTTTGCAGGAAATTGTTGGTATCCAAAGTGAAGTTTTAGTCAATTTTATGTCAGAAAAAAGTAATTTGCAAATCGAAAATGGTAGTTAATAATAATTATTAGTAAATATCATCATTTTATTTGTTCATTTAAATTTTCAGAAAAAAAATTTCAGAAAACTCTAATATATAAAATAAACGCATATGTACTTATACTGACTAGAAAGTAAGATTTTAAAAAATACAAAGAGTTTAAAGATATTTTTAGATTTTAGAAATTATCTAAACAATTTGTACAAGATTTAAAAAATGCAATCAATGAACTGCCTTCCTCCAAATTCAATAATTATATCGGAACAACAGAAAAATATTCTTTCAAACACATTAGGATCATATATATATATATATATATATATATATATATATATATATATATATATATATATATATATATATATTCATATATATAAATGTATATCTGTATGCATGCATGGATAAATATCAAAAAGATGATTAGCTTATTACAGCCTTAAATCAATTCAACATTAACATATCCAATATCGATAAAGCAATAAATGTAGATATTCAAAGCATTTTGCTTATGTAGTATTATAATATTTTTCTTTACCTAATGAGACACATAAAAATATTTTGAATGCATTAATTGACACGAATATCCAATACATATTTTTATTTATTAGTGTTATAATATGTTGTAAAAGTCGCGATTTTAAAATGGTGGAAATATGATAAACAAAGAAAAAAATGGAGGATGAAAGCACTGTTCATATAATATAACTTTCAAACACTTGTTTGATAAACAATAAAGATAATCAATAGCAAATTTCTTTTCATAAAGAAATTAATTAAGTCACTCGTTCAATAATATATCTTTCAATGAATTGTACTTTGCTTTATAGATAGTTTATCATTTATTTAAAATTAACTAGATTTAAAATGTCAAAGTGTTTCTGTAAGTATTTTTCATCTTATTATTTAATTTTAATGAATACTTAGCTGCTATTCTTGAAAAGATTTTGGGAGAAAATTATTGGTATCTAAAATTTTAGTCAATTTTATGTCGGGAAAAAGTAATTTTTAAATCGAAAATGATATAATTGTTAGTAAATATCATAACAACTTTGACTTCAAATTTAAATTGTTGACATTTTATTTGTTCATTTATATTTTTCAGAAAAAAAATATATATAATACTAAATAAATAGAGAGTGTTATCCAGAGTTCTCGCTGACATCTGACCATCATTAATAATTTGGCTAGTTAAAAATAAAAAACATTCGCCAAAAGAAAAAAGTATTAGCAAAATAGATTCGCTGTGTACAAAAAAAGAAAAAATATCTTCAATCCTTTAATGTACCCTCTTTTTTTCAATATGTTCTAAAAAAACCCAAGTTTTAATAATCGTGACAACTATTATTATTAATATAATTTCAACTATCCGCTACAAGTATAATAAATATATGTATGTATGCATATGTATGAAAAACAAAAAAGAAAAGAAAGAAAAAGCAAAAATTGAACACTAGCAATTTGGCGAATCTAATCGCTTGTTTATTCGCCAAATGAAGAATTTAGTCGCAATTTGGCACAATGGCGAGCGACAGTGAGAACCCTGGTGTTATCCAACGTTTGCTTCATATATAACTTTAAAGATTATGTAAAAATGAAAACGCATTAATAAAATATAACTCAATGTTAGGGCTAATCTCCAAAACCATCTTTAGGAGTAAAATGGCTCCAAAAACACAAATCTTCAGAGCTTTTTTCATGCTACATCATCGAAAATTGTATTCAAAAAGGAAGATAATTACGCTTCTGTATTTTAGGTGCGTTCGTAATTATGTAAATTCATAGCACCTATAGCCGTCGTTCAGTTCGTCCATCTGTTCGCATATCACAGAGCAAAAGCTACCAAACCGAAAGTTTTAAGCTTAAAATATACAATTATTGCATAATTGTTTCGCCTAATTTCAAATTTTATGAAAATCAGATGCATAGTTTAATTACAGGGACAATCAAAATGATTCCACTACATTACGGCAAGTGAAAATAAAATAAGTTTCAAGTGCATTTTAAGGATGTTAGTCTCTTTCGAAGATAATAAAATTAATATGCATCTACGAAGTATTACTAAAATATATATTCTGTAAAATCTATGAAATATATTTTATTAATTTTGAAGGCCATACAAAAGTATTCTGTTACATAATGGTATATGGGGAAAATTTGTTTAAGATCGTTTTAGTTATATTAAATTATTTCACATTTTTTTGAAGTTGATATACGTTGCTCAGATTTACTACTAGGGAATTCGTATAAATGGAAAAGATAAAGTATTTACAAGGACACTCTAAAGATTTCTGATATTGTATTGTATCCTAATTACTGTATAACTTAAAAACGTCTTTGTTTAAGTTAACTTGAGTTTTATATGTAAAAATGGAGTTTTGTAATAAATTTTTTACTCACTTTCTGATATACTAAATTTATTAAAATTGTGTACATGGGTGTATTTCTGATTACAATGCATCATTTTAATATTTTTCGAACTTTGTTGTAAATAGTTTAATTAACTTTAAAGTATTTACATTTAGTCTGGTGCAGGTGATAAATCACAAAATATTCATTTTGGTTAGAACTCTTAAAGCTAACCAATGTGTTTTTTGTATCTGTACGGTGGTTGATTATAAAAAGCCAAATTATTTGGTAAAAGTTGCTTAATATTATTTAGCAAGTGTAGCTTGAAGAGGCAAAGCACTCTAATATGTTTTTTGAATATTAATTGCTTTTTTGTACACTCAAATATTACCCAATACTTTTTTATATAAAAATAGGCATGATCATGAAGAAAAAAGTTAAAAATTTTGTTATGTAATACTTAAACTATCTTTAGAAACACTATTTCATATTCATCAAAAAAAAATTAAATCCGTAACAAATTTATGAACTGATCTGAAATATTTCCCTTAGTTGCATTCTTGATATATTTGTGTCCCTTCTATAGCAACTCAAATCGCTCGAACTTACCCTAAGGCGATTTCTGATTCTTCCTTACTTGGTTCTTTTTTAAAATTCGAATATTCCTGACCTGGAAATCTTATAATTATTGTTAGTACGTGCTATATCATTATATAATCATGACGGACCACTAGCGGAAAGCTTGAGCTCCGGTTAGCTCTAGGGTGTAAGCAAAGTTGAATTTCTTTTTAATAGTGTTGGGATAGTTTGAACACTCGTTTTGCAGCACCTTCAGCCTCTAAAGCCTCAGGCCGTAGCCTAGTCAGCCTATTGAGACATTCGAGCTAACTATCTTGCTTCTAATACGTAAACTGCAGCCTGTCTTGAAGGCATTAGATTGCTATTTTTTAACAAAAAAAGATATTTTAAAGGTCAAATACGAATAATAATTGTTCTTTGTTATGTACGATATGATTCTGACAATAGTCACTTTGTAGCTAAATATATCATGAGAAGGTTTCTTTTTCAGAATCTAGATACTTTTTTTAAAATTTAATTAGCGAAATTTTCACTATAAATTATCAGCATTTTTTCGAGAGCGTTTTTTTTTTCTTAATTAGATTTTGTCCTCTTTCATAGACAAAGTCATGTAAACACATAAGCTCTAATTATTTCAGTGAAATTCAGAGAATAGAAACCTAGAATGCTAAACAGGCATTGTAGCAGACAAAAGAAAAATAATAAAAAATATTTAGACACGTGGCTTTTTGACCGTATTTTTTAATTTGCGAGTTAAATTTTGGTAAAAGATATTTATACACATGTACTTTATGTCGATAGGCAAATAAAAATTTATATTTATTCTGACGTCATGAGACATGAATATGAACATGAGGAGGCATCTGCAGGGGCTTCCCAGTTGCGAATGAGACTGTTGCTTATTGGGCTTATTTTATCTTTATGCATTTTAATCTTATTGGTGCTAGTTTTTTTATTACAATGAAATAAAAAATATGTTTTTGTTATAATACATGCTGATTAAGCATAAAAACACATATATATAGTACGCGTGAAAAGTTTTTTTTCCAGTGAAAGTGGCTACATGCTTAATTTAAAATGTATTTTTACCTTGACACAATATAAAGAGAAAAATTTATCTGATAGAATCAAAATGACGTAATTTACACTGAGTTTTCATTTCTAGATTGTAAAGATTATGTTTGGAGAATTTATTGATTGTTTCATCCTCATTGCATGATCTCTCTAGTTTTATAAATACAATAATTTTAGGTAAGACATATTTATTTTTTAATAAAGAATTCAGAAAAGTAAGGAATTTCAGAAAAATTTAAATTAATAAAAAATAATTTTACAGTAAAACAAATATTTCATTTAAGACTTATATTCTATAGGAATGTTTTTTAGGTTTATTGTAAATTCATTTAACAATTCCTTATTACAGACAAAGTCTTATTTTTTTTTTATTGTGGAATTCTCTGTTGTCGTAAAGTAAAAAAAAAATAGTAGGGTAACATCCCCAGTAATTGGCACATTAAGAATTTGTCTTTAAACTTACTTAAATTTTCATTACAAAGAAATAAGATATTTACTTGGAAATATTTTTAAATCAAAGAATGCATATCTGTGCATCTATTTTGCCCACTAAAAGCAAAAAAAAATTGAAAAAGTACTTTTATAAAAATGTATTTATAAAACGTTGCTGAAATCACCAGTAATAGGCACCCAGAGCACCAATGTATGACACCTTGTGATCCAGTAATTGGCACAAGTTTATATTTAAAAAAACTTTACATTTTGCATTGGGTTTAATCGCTTTAAATGAATTTACTGTAGATGAAGATGCCATATTCCAGGTTTTTGAGAGTAAGAAATCAGCATATTAGTCTGAAATGTGAACACTTTAAAACAATACAATATACTTGTATTAATACCCAGTAATTGTCATATGAAGCTTTGATGGATTCAAATTACTGATAATATTTCATATTTTCAAATAAAAACAAATGATAAACAAAATTAGTCTATAACTTTAAAAGTACTTCCAAAATAAGTGGTTTAATCTCAAATTCCTTGCGAATTCCTTGTAATTGGAATAGGTGCCAATTACTTGGAACTAGCAAAATTGAAGCACCATTAATTGGCATCTATCATTAATTCAGAAATCCAGATATTTGTGTTGAAAATACTTTTACACAATTAAAGTAACCCTTTTTAACTAAACAAAATTGTTGTCAATTAAAATTTAAAATATATTATAAAACAGATAATAATGAATTGAAAAGCATGCCTTCTTTAAGCCAAAGAATAAGCATTTGCAACAAAAATGGCTAATTCATACAAGCCATAATTTTTCCTCTTTCCTAGGCACTATTGTCATCTAGTAGCCTAAATCAAAGTTATAATCTCTAACGTAAATGAGCATATAACTGGTATATGGTCTTTCATTTTTAAAAGACTGGATATAAATCTTATTTTAAGACATGTTTGTAGAATGTGCCAATCACTGGTGCATGCCAATTACTGGGGATGTTACCCTAGTCTACTTTTGTCCGGCATCCAAAATTCAATTACAGTTTTTAGAATTGTATAACGATAGTGACAATGAACAGTGCTATCACTTTCACTTTTATCGTACTTAAATTACTTCTAAGTTTAAATATTATATAATATCAATTGTTACATTATAAAACAGAAATAAAATTAACTTTAGGATGAAAATTATTTGAAAACTGACTTTCAATCTGGAGATTTTTCAAATCAAACCCAAGCATGAATTATTTTTCAAATCTATTTCAACTAACTTAAAAAAAGGATAAATTTTAAGATTAAAGTGTAACATTTTGTCACTAAACTGAAATCTGCAAACAAAAAGACAGATATACAGCATATGTATAACATAAAATTAATATCATGTCAAATTGTTTAAAATATGCTTTGAATCAGACTATGATAGGAATTACTTTTCATTATTTTTTAAAGATCCATGGATATGTTACTTTATTATAAGGGAAAAACACCCTGTTTGCGGAAATGAAGGCAATTACCCCGATTATAGAAAAGTACGAAAAAACATGCAAATAAATTATCATTGAAAAGCATTAAAATTCTGTTTCATCTCCAAATTCTCCTAATATTATTCAAAAGATTTTCTCCATTTTTGCATAAAAATTAATTAGCTTAAAACAATGGATACATTTCAGAATAAATGTAATTGAAATGAAGAATTATTGATGAGGGCAATTTAAAACTTTTTATAACATCGAATTTCAATAGGTTCAATTTGATGTTCTTTTAAGATACACCTGCACAACAAGATAATACTTTATGGTATAAAATATGTATAGAATTTCAGGGTTAATTATAAAATAATGTAAGAGGACACCAGAAACTGATACAAGTAACAAAATTTATAATCGGAATAAATTGAGTTTAAAGTTGGAACATCAGTAGTAACCTACTGAATTAAATAATGAAACTGCTGCCTATTTCGTAAAGGTCTTTGAATTCTTATTTCTATAATTGTTAAAGAAAAATGGAGTACATTTTAAAAGTAAAGATTAAAGAGTTGAATAATTAATTAGTAGTTTAAAGAGCTTAAGCAGTTAATCTCTAGAACTCTGGGATGGTCAAATTAACGCCAATTATTCGCATAAATATTAGGATGTCAAAAGTAGTCTTAGAATTTTTAAATTTGAATTAGATTTCAGGAATTTTTTTCAAAGTTTGTAAAGACATTTTTGTAATGATGGCAAATAAATTACTCTATTTTGTAGATTAAAGGGAGAAAAAGGAAAACGCAAGGATTATTATATTTCGTTGCTAGACATCATTTTCAAACTGAAATTAACTTTTATTTGGAACGATCGCGAAAGTAATATTGTAATTGAATTTTATTTTTCAAGGAATACATATTTACTTTCATTCGTTCAAGCTTCAGAAATCATTATGTTTTAAAAAACAAAAAATCGTTTGTGGACAGGAACATTCAACTAAATTCCATTAGCGCAAAAATAAAAAAAAATACCATAGCTTTTTTAATTTAATTTCAAGCAGAAAAACCGATTCTCTATTATTTCCTCAACATAGCGATTGAAACTTTTGCAAGAAAAATAAAAACAAAATGTTTTAGCATGAAAAGTTATATTTTTCTAATCGTGTATTTAATTTCCTAAATAAAAAATGCTTTTGAATAAATTCACTAATATAAAGTCATTTTTCTATAAATTCACTCAAATCACGTCATTTCTACCATATCCGATATTAGAAGCTTAATCGTGGAAAAACGAAAAGCTTTAGGAAAATAAAATTTCAGGATACGTGCATTTTTATTGCAAAAGCTTTCGACTTATACATAATTTATTGTTAATATATTTTATAATTTGAAAATACAATTTATTATATGGAATATTGTATTTCATAAATTTAATATTATAATTGCCTTCTAAATTTTTAATAAAGTTACATTTCATTTTCCTTAAAACAGTCGAATAATTTCATATATTTCAAAGAACTGGCTTGCATGCAAATAACTATAATAGTGAAGCAATCTGTCATGTCAATTTATATTGTTTTAACTGTAAAAGTTTAAAAACCATTTCGACTTTCAGTTATTGACATTTAATAAAATTGGAAGCATAATTTTCCAGACACTGTGTCTGTAGAGCAGATAAATGACATTTTTGAAAATAAGTTGGGAAAGAGTTTATGCTAATGACTTTAAAATAAGCAATCAATTAAAAGTTAAGTTTTACAAAGCGATTGACAGTCGCGTGACACTCAATTTGACTAATTTGAGGATTTTTCTTATTTGTGTTTTGTTGAAATTATCAAAATAAAAACGCACACAAATTATTGCTAAACACAAATTTTAAACGGGAGAGGGGGAACACAAAATTCTTCAAATTTTCTAATATATATATATCGCCCAATCCACGAAAAAATGGACATGAGGATGAAAATTTAAATTTCTTTAAATATGATTGAAATTTTGCATGTTAACTGTTAAGAGTGTACTATTTCATATTTTATCAAAAAAGAATTACATTTTTGTCATTAACATACTTATTTTAATTAATAAAGTGACACTATGACTTTGTAAAATAGACTGCGGCAAAAATCTTTACATTTCATGGTCTCGTACAGCTGAACAAACATTCTGAAAATCTCCAAACTTGAATATATATGATCTGACAGCTATTATTGAGAGTTTTTGTCTGCAGAGAAGCGTTCACTAATCTTCATTACAAAAGGTAAGCATATTTAATTACTCTTAATTATTGTGTCACACCCGCAACAAAAAGTTACATTTATACCTCTGCAGAAAAATATTTTTGATTTAAAGTTATGAGACTTTATATTCAAAAATAGTTTATTAAGATACTTTGAATTACAGATACAAAAGAAATTAATTAATATTTTAATTATAATTATTGAGCGTTGCGGGCGTGACATGTCCCTGTTGCGGGTGTGACATTTACACCCGCAACGTCTTTTAAAATTGATTACAAATGCATATTTGAACAAATTATATGTAAATTTATAAAAGAATAATATGCTGGAAAACATGTACTTGGCAGCTTTAACTATACCCTTTGATTTAATAGAGGGAATTCCAGTTAATAAATAAAAATTCGCATCATCTGAGCATGTGACACTGTGTACAGTTGATTTATTCAGTTTGGATTGATAAAATTGTTGCTTTACTGCAAGAAAATAATTTTATTAGTGATATGTGATTAAGAAATTAATTTAAAAAGTAAGATTTTTATAGAAATTAAAAAAAGAAAATTACGAAACAATATTTTAGCAATTTTCTTTAAATTTGTTAATTTTGTTTTGTTTTTTATATACATTTTTTTAATTTTGTTATTTGATAGTATTTAATATATATATTTTTAGTTTTTTAAAATAAGTAAATCAATAATAGGGGAAGTTTTTTTTTCTCTTTTAATTCGAATTAAATAAAAAGTAGAAGTAGGGGGAACTGGGGGACATTGATACAGCTTTTTTCAAAAAAAATTTTTGGTGTCTAGAAAGCAGAAATTTCAAGTTATTTTTCTATGTGATGTCAGCAAAACCTGTGTAGTGTGTTACAAAAATGTACAATCGTTGTTTTATATATTATTTTTGCATGTAATTTTAAAAAAATCAAAAAAAGTAATTTGTATCAAAGTGCCCCATCCCCAGGGCAGATTGATACACTTTGAAACGTCTGGGAAAAATAGATACAAAATAACACCAATGCATATTTTTCACATAAAAATAGTTAGCAAACCTTTTTATTTATATTTATAGACATTAAAATCGCACACAATTTATTTGTAGGCGATATTAAAGCAATCAAAATGAAATGTATAATGACCTGATGTTCTGGCTGTTCCTTGTCTGTTTGTTGGCTGTGGTAACTTTGTCATATCTGGCACTTTAACCCCAGAATTCTCTTCTTTCTTAGGAAATGTGAAAGAATTACCAGGTTTTCTGTTTATAAATCGGTTTACAAATAGAAAATAAAGGATAATTATATTAAAAATTATGTTTATAATATAATTATCATGTACTGTTCTGCAGCTTGTTTCTCTTACTTAACATTTCTCATGTCGATAATACTTTTTTCTCGGGAGAATCGATATAAATTTGAGATTTGCCAGGCTGCCGTCCATTTCTTTTGTTAATTCTACTAGCACTAGATATTGTATAAGTTTGTACGTCTTCTGTTTGCAAAAATACTATAAAATGTTCTAATATAAAGAAATTAGAGCTATTTCACTTCAATAAAAACTAATAGTAGAAATTTTTGACGAAAAATGGTTGAATTAAGGAGTGTATGATAAAAATAAAAATAAAAGGTAGTGAAAAAATGAACTAGAAAAGGATGTAGGTTGTATCAATGTGCCCCGACAAAGAGTGTATCATTGTGCCCCATGCAGCCATTTTAAATAAAATGAGTCGCAAATCCAACACATCATAATTTATCTAACAATAAAGAATGAGGAACTGATAAAGATAAGCGTTACTTGCCAGGGAGGGTATTCTTTTCGGTTGAAAATACTGGAACAGTTGTATAATACCATTTCAATTGTACAACTCAAATTTACTTTTGACCTACAAAAACAATTAATCACCCATCCCATTCCATCAAACTATTGAATCATTCCAAAACTTTCTGAATGTTGTTAATTTCACTAGTATCACCTTTTGGAGCTGTTGTGAAACTTCCTGTAATGACCCTGTGTGCTGAACAGGGGGTGTATCAATGTGCCCCAAGTATCAATGTACCCCAGTTCCCCCTAAGTATAATAGAAACTGTTAAAATGTTTATTAAGTTAGCATAAAATGTATATAGTCAGTTTGAAATTAACCAAAATTTAACATAATTAACTTTATGTAAGGCTAGAAATTTCAAGGGATAACTATTAAAAATTTGTTAAGCTTATATTTTTGGACTGGAAGTGCTATATTTATTCAGTTTACTCATTAATTTCTTCTCTTTTGCAGAGAATGAAGAATACAGAAAGATCACGATATCATTGAAAAAAGATTAAGGAAAACCCTTTTAAATATGAAGCATATCTACAACAAGAGAAGGAAAGAGACAAAGCAAGGAGAGAAAAGAAGAGATTATTTTAAAAAATCATGTAAAGGATGGCAATCCTTTTGCATTTCATCTCATGGTAAAGGAGTTGTCGATGGAGTTGGTGCAGTTGACAAGAAAATGGTAACACTAGCAACGCTCTGCAACTATAAATTCAGCTTCAGATTTTGCCATGTGTGTAGAAAAAGTCCTAAAAAATATAAAAGAACTTTGTTGAATGTGAAATTTTAGAAGATATTGTGAAAATGCTTCATGAATGCTGGCACCAAGCACAATCGCAGCTCAACATTCAATCGATACAGCATGTTTTTTTTTTAATTGACGTAGGAACAATTAATGTAGCAATAACTTCAGAAAGTGATCACAAGAGAATTTGTTTGTTACCATATTTTGTCAAAAATATAATATCCAATGATAAGAGTGCAGTTGGATTTTGTAGAAGTTGTTTTATTCTCCACATAAAAAAAAAAAAAGTGAAAACTTTGATGGACAAACAAGACAAATAAATGAAATATTATAGAATAAGAGTATCGGAATAAAAATCAAGAAAATGTGTATATTTGGCTCAGTCAGTTAGATGTATCCATACTTTGACAAGGGTATAATATCCAACGATGAATGTGCAGTTAGAGTTTTTGTAGAAGTTGTTTTATCTCGACATTAAAAAAGGGAAAACTTTGATGGACAAATAAGACAATTGGATGGTGACGATATAAAATTAGAATGTTTGAAAAAATTTAAGAAAACGTGCATATTTGGCCCAGTCAGTTAGAAGCATCCTAGGAAAAAAAAAGAGTATATTTTTAAAAAAAGCTACCACCACCAGAAATTATAAATTCAAGATTGGAAATGAAATTTTTTTTATATTTTCCTATCTACTTATTATAATTGTAATACAGATTAATTCTTTAATTAAAAAAAATCTGTCTTGAAAATATTTGTGTATGTCATTATTTTATTGGGTGTACAAGTCACACCCGCAACGAAAATTTTGAATATTTTCCACAAAAGCAAGAATTGAGTAAGTAATTTAATTTTTTCATAGAATAATTATTTAAATATTACTGTCTAATATATAAAAATATCAATTCACTCAGTTGTCATAGTTCACAGAGTTTTGCATTTTTGCACTGAAAGATGAAAATGCATGTCCTTTTTATGTCACACCCGCAACAGGCGGAAATTATTTTTTTTTTTTTTTTTATAAATAAATAATACATCGGGCAATTTTCAGATTTGGATAAATGTATGTGTAAGTGGTCTACATTGAAATTCATACAAATTGAAACCAATGCTCAAAATTTTTTTTGCTGGTGACTAAATTAAGTTGTGTAAATGTCACACCCGCAACTTTGGATTGGGCGATATAGCTTTTTTTTTTTTTTTTTTTTTTTGCTTAAATGACGTTTAAATCGTGTTTCTACGTAACTGGCACAGGAAATATTAATATTTTCGTTTTGGTTTCTTTTTAAAATCTAGCTTTCAAGGAATGCCTTTCATGGAAACAACTTTTTGTGGAAATGTGTTTTTCTTCATGATACGTTGTTTCAACACTCCTCCTATTTAAATTGTTATAAGTGAAGAAGTGTTTAAGATAATTGGTTCATGCATAGGAGAAGTCTTTTTCAATTGTTTTACTTTAAATTTGATTCGGCAAATTTGAAAAAAAAGTTATTTTTGAAAAAAAAAAAAAAAAAAAAAAAAAAAAAAAAAAAAGATTTTTCTAAAAAAAGTTACATTACTTTTTTCTTATTAATGGGTTCGATTTACTTCATTATTATTATTATTATTATTATTATTATTATTATTATTATTATTATTATTATTATTATTTTCTTTTTAAGAAAAGAAATGTTATTTAGTGACGCTTATACCACAGTAAAGTATTAAAATAAGCAAAAAAAAACATCCTTTTTTCTTCACATGGGCACCATTTTGTGAAAAATCAGCTTTTTAATATTTTCTAACACAAGTTGAAAATGTTTATGACCTTGGCTTGTCTGTCTGCTGCCTATTCGTGCTCTAACTTTCGTAATTATGGTCGAGTAGCCATGCAATCGTTATATGTTACGAATATTCACCATGGCATATTCGGTATTGAAAATGAAACATATAGCACAGATACATTTTTTTTTTTCCACAGATATTGACACAACAGTAAAAATTCTATTTTTATTCTTACACGTGAATGCTTCTTTACGTAGAAAATGTGTTAAACAGAAATTGATTCAAATTTGACATATTCATATAATAAAATAAATACAGATAAAATAAAAAATACACACAAAATGGAAATATTGGAAACGCGTATTTTAATTCGGGCAGAAACTTTTATAAAAAATATCATTTAGAGATAGGAAAAAAAATTAATTGAAATAATGTATTTAAAAAACACAAAATAAAGAAAGGTAAACAAAAGCTGAAGTGAAACGTACCTATTTTCAGTTTTCCAGATCCTTAATTTAAAAAAAAAAGTCTGCAATATTACTTTGTAATAAATAAAATTTTCACAAAAACGTTGGCACTTTTGTAAGTATCCAAACAATTCATCTGAAATATTTTCGTAAAGCTGGAAATCTGCTCTTATTGTATCGGAAGTTTCAAGCATTTTTTCTTTTGAAGGCAAATTACTAAATAAATAATTTCTTTTTAATACAATTCTTTAAAACAAATCTATTACATCCATCGCGAAAGCAAGCTCTCCGTCTGAATGTTGTAAAGGTACGAAAATGGTAAAAACTTCGTTATACAGAATATATTTTTCTTAATATGGAGATTAAATTACATATTATTGGTGTTCAAAGTCGATGTCCCTCAGAAAGTTGAAAACTTTGTTAAATAGATATTTCGTTAAAAGAAGTTTCACTATATATCTTCGAAGTGCACTACAAGATGTTTACTATCGATTAAGGTATGCAAAGCATTTTCATTGATACACAGGGACACACAAAATAAATCGGTTGCAATACTCTTTGTGAATTTGTAGAAGCGTGTTCTGCGTTTTTATATCTGTTTTTGTATTAATGTTTTTTTTTTTCATATTTCTTAGTTTGTATAAGTTCTACTGCTCATATACAGAAATACAAAAAAAAAAAAAAAAAAAAAAAAAAAAAATCTAAAATACATTTCTGTTTATTAAAGGAAATTACTCAAGGAGAATTTTTAACTGTGAGGTACGTTTTTAATTTAACTAAATTTTGACATATTATGTACACTGTAAAAAAAATCTTCCGTTAAAAGATGGAAATTGTACTATTAATCTAGACGCCAGTACTAAACATATGGTATTTAAATAGAAACAGAATTTAAACAAACTCTCGGTATTTAAACAGAAAAAAATTTTCCCTAAAATCCAGAAATATTTTCATTTTTTCACAAAATATTTCCATTTGTTTTCATATTTCCTTACATAAAATTTTATACTTTAAAGGTAAAATAGAATTTTTCAAAGACAAACTGTCATCTTTATGATTTTTATTCTTTATTTACAAAGAAAGACACGTTAACATCGGAGACAAAACAAGTATATTTAATTACAACAACAATAAAGAAATGTTACTTATTATCCACGGGAATCGAGCCAGGGAACTGTCCTCTCAAAGCTTGCGGTGCAATACCGTTACGCCAAGATTACACAAATCACGCTTTCAAATATCTAAATTTATTTACTTGCTTTTTAAATCAATTTATTTATGTGCTGAGGGGGGGTGGGTCCGTTATTTATTGCATATTCCAATAGATGCACCATACATAACAATTTTTCGCTTTATTAAACTCAGAAAATCTCAAAAACCATACTCCACAAACCCACCCATAAGCCGATTGAACCAATTATTTCGATGCGCTGCACTTTCATTCATCCACAGATCATTAGCCACCATATTATAATAATAAAGCTGTCTGACATATAAATTTATCTTGGTTTCACTGTAAAGCCTTCGATTAATGACAGTTTTGATGTTTCAATTATTGACATTTAGTAAAATTAGGAGCATAATTTTTCAGGCATTGCGTTTGTAAAACAGATAAATGACATTTTTGAAATAATGTTATGAGGAATTTATGCTAATGACTTTAAAATATGCAATCAATTAGAAGTTAAATTTATCAAAGCAATTGTCATTTATGTAATATTTAATTTGACTCATTTACACTGGGTTTGAAATGACACGAACCATCATTTTATTTATGAAATAAGAAATGTAATTTTAGTAAGTTGAATATAAAACACATACATTGTATTTCATAAAGTTTAAAACACGCTTTATTTTATTATTTTTTTCTTTTTACTTGTTGTAGATAAGCAAAGTGAATTGAAAAAGATATAAGATTAAAATAAGAATTAAACATATTGGTCGAAATTAAACTTTTGGTACATTCAGGTGCTAAAAACAAGCGGACTTTTTCTTTTCTGTTGGAAAACCCTGTAATTTTAAGCGTCCTCGCAACTAGTGAATGGTCTCAAACTTTTGTTAATTCCTTTAGTTAAATCGAATTTATATTTGCAAAATTTAAGATTTAAATTATAACATTATAATAACATGTAAAATTATATAATTAAGCAGTTTACTTGTCAGAAAATATTGGGGAAATAAATTTGAGTTTACTGTGATTTATTCGATTTGTATAAAACTGTTATCATTTAATAAAAATTATTGAAGTTTTATGCATGATTTGATAAAACGTTTTAGAACATTTAACTAAACTATGGATAAAATCATGATTAACATAATGACTTATGGTAGTGTTATATTACAAAATAAATGCAGTGCACGTAAAAACTTTAAGGACAGTAAAAAAAACTGCACAAAAATTAATAAATTTAAAATGTAGCAGTTTAAATGGTAATTTAATATTGATCATAAAGTGGAAATACTATTATAAAAGTTTAAAAAAATCTATCTTTAATGTTTTTAGTGCGAAAAAAATAATAATTATGCATACAAACACTGCTTTTGCCTGTGTAAAAATTTTAAAGACCTCACGACTTTATAGAAACTTTATGTATAATTTTTATTCATTTGCACAATAAAAACTGCTCCGTATAGTGATTTTTCTGAGGTTTTCTGTTATGAGTTTTGTTATATTTATAACGACGACAAGAGCAAGTAAACTGACTGAATGTGAAGCAGGTGCTTCTGAATCTTTTGCATTATCAGGAATTAGTTTTAGACCTATTTTTAAAATAATAGCACGATCTAAAATCGTCCTAAAAAATTTTTTTAAGGTTAAAAGCTGAGTAATTGGTAAAAAACGCCATAGGCAGACCAAAAACCTTGAAACCCAGAGATGAAAGGAGAGTTTTAACGTTATTATCAACTGGAAAATACTCAAAATGAGGAAAATTTACAAATGACTGGGTTTAAAGTTTGAAAAAAAAATAATATGCAGTATAATTAATTGATCTGGAATTTCTAATACACACCAAAATTGTACAAACCCCTTTTTACTGTCTACGTACAAAACTCAGCGTTTACACTTTTCAAGACGAGTGATGATTTAGGATGACAAATCGCTGCAGGTTATTTTTTTTTCTGATGAAAATAAATACAACTTAGATGGTCCTGACGGTTGGAAATATTACTGGCATGATTTGAAAAAAAAAAAATAGAAGAAAAGAAATTTTCTAAAAACGTCAATTAAGTGGTGGATTCATTATGACATAGAATTGCTTTTCGTTCAACACCTTGAGAGAGGGGAGGGTCCCTAATTTATTTTAAGGAAAACTAATTCAAAGGCTTATCTTAAAACTCTTTATGAACATAACTCACCCGTTCTATTACTTCTGGTTGGAGAAAAATTATTTTATCAGAAAGATAACGTGCCTATCCAGACAAGCCTTGTCACAAACTATTGAAGTTTTGTAATGACCACCCAGAAGTCCTGATCTAAACCCCTTCGAGAGCCATTTAACTCTAGATCTAATAATACGAGTTTATAAAAATAGAATACATTTTTTCTTCAATTTCAGAACTCAAATCAACGGTTCAAGATGAATAGTACAAAACTAGTCTTGAGCTGTGCCAAAAAATTGAAACCGTCCATGAAATATAGATTATTTTCAGTCATTAAACACAATGGTGAGCGTATAAATTATTACATATTTGTTCCTTTATTACTATAATGTTTTTACGTTGCTGTTCGTAAAATTTTTTCACCGGCAGTAATTGTGTTTTCTTAAGCAATTACTTTATTTTTCGTAATAAAATACATATAGATGAATTCTATTGGCTTTTTTTATTAGCTTTCCAATTGTATGATACACTTACAGTAACTCAGTATTAGTTTACAGTATTAGTTTTTAATCTTGTTTTGAAAGCTATCAATTTTTTTTTTTTTTTTTTTTTTTTTTTTTGGTGTCATTAAAGTTTTTACTCGCAGTGCAAGTGAGCATGTGTACTTCATTATGGAAAATCAAAGCAATCTACCATTGAATGCAAACTACCATTTCATTCCAAAATAAGAAATATTACTTTTCAGATACATTTAGTAATAGAATTCATTTATTTAGGCAACTTATTATACGTTTATGTGCCGCATATGATCTCATATATCTGGGCACCATGTAAATCGGGAGCTAAAGGGGCGGAATGTACTCTTTCCTACAGAAAAACAGAGAATAGAAAAGTAACTGCAGAATGGCGATCATCAATTTTTGGCAAATGTGAGTAAACTTTTGCTTCCAAATTCGAAAAAGACCGCGTACTTACGTACGCTGCCTTTTAGTAGTCAGTCTTA
Source organism: Maratus speculifer (assembly GCA_964019185.1). Taxonomy (NCBI): domain Eukaryota; kingdom Metazoa; phylum Arthropoda; class Arachnida; order Araneae; family Salticidae; genus Maratus; species Maratus speculifer. The sequence continues at coordinate 374,327,002 of OZ025292.1, forward strand.
AGTGTCTGGTAGCCAATGATGATCTCGGAAAAAGAGGTTTTTTACCCTATACTGTCCTTCAAAATTCCGATTTTCAATATACTCTTTATATTACTGTCATTATCGTAAAAAAATTCCTACTTTCATTTTCGAAGATAAGAAGAATTATTCAAGTCATTCAAAAGTTTAGAAGATTCTTTCTCGATGAGTAACACCATTATTTATAAGTTAAAATTTTCATAGCACCCAATCCCCCTAACTACTAATAAAGATTTTCGCGATATCCGTTAACTCAAAAGATATAGATTTACTTCTATTTTTATCTTTTACTCAAAACTACCAAAAACACTAAGAACTTTCCAGACAACATAAAAGGATTCATTTCTTCTTAATTATAATGCTATTAAATTTTGTTTTAACACAAAATCTAACGAGTTGTATCAAATAATGCGTGTATACTTTATCTGCCGATTCTACGAATGTTTTTCGGCACTTTTACTTACCCATCATAAGTGCCGAAAAGTAAAGGGTGTCTTGCAATCGTTTTGAAAATCGAAAAAAAAATTGACGGATTTACACGTTTCAGACACTGGAGATTCCGAAAAACATATTTTTAGAAAAAAAAAAAAAGAATGCCTCCGTCTGTTAGTGTGTCTGTCTGTGTGTCTGTAAATGCTGTACCTCCCGAACATATTGAGATAGATACTTGAAATTCGGTATGTACTTAGTATGTAAGAATAAAAAGAAGCCTATTTAATATCAGTAACCTCGATTATCCGGAACTATTTTTTTCAGTCTATCCGAAATATTTGTTTAAATGATTAGTATATAACAATTTTTGAATTTTCTTTAATTTAAGGAGTCACTATAAAAAACTATAAAAACATAAATTTTGCATAAAAAAAGAAATCGATCGGATAATTAGTTGTTGAGATATTTGTAATCATGTTTTCCACATTCTTCGATTTTTCATGATCCTGTATTTCATTCAAATTTCGATTCAAAGATATATTTTAATTACAGAGGAAACGTTTAATCCAACGGAGTAAATTTTTAGTTAATATAAATATCATTTTTGGAGTTATAAGGATGATCCTTTCACGAAATTCGGTATTATTTGATTTGATTTTTATATTTTATACTATGCATATCCATGATGAGTAAGTATTGCGGTGCCCCCCAACGACTAGTTTATGAATAGAAATCTTAAGCATATTGAATTGCAGATAAATATGCGATTAAATAAGATAGGAATCCATTTTTTTTTTAATGATGGAAGAATACAGAAATAACCATGCGTTTAAGTTTACGTGATAATGGATTTCAAAGGGGTCAAATGATTTACAGCAATGGGATAAGTGTTAAAATAATAAAATTATCAGTTAAAACTCATACATAACTAAAATACTGATGAACCTTTTAAGCACTCAATATCTGAATAGCGCAAATTTTGCCCAACGCATAACAGGCAATGGTTTTTGTTTTGTTTGCATCAATCCAAAAGAACATTCCAGGTGATGGTCCATGTTGCTTTAAAATACAAGGCCAAATTACGTCAAGTTCACTATTCCGCATGATTTAAGGTTCGTTTGGATAAAAAGACCAGCGCAGTGGGCATAGCTTGCTATTGTTTCTTATAAATATATCGCAAATCCAATTATATAATATGGATCCAAATCATAACAGCAGTGTCAGAATGCGAAGAAAAGAAAATTCATTCCATAAATAATAACTTTAATCATTAGGAAAATGGAATTTTTTATTAAAGGATAATAAAATAAAACTCAAAATATTATTTAAAAATAATAATAATAAATGAAAAATAAAAAATACTTTTTTTTTTTTTTTTTTTTTTTTTTTTTTTTTTTTTTTTTACTTAGAATGCAATAATTTATTAATGTTTTTTCCTGACTTTCTTTTAAATTTCAAACAAATCTAAAGAATAACAATATATCATTTTAAAAACCCATACATAATTTAACTAATACATTTTTAAAAAAACCCGAAAATTTAAAAATCTGTAACACTGATAAACGAGAAATGTATTTTTTAGATATATAATCATACATATTTTTTTCTAATTAGTAAGATACTTCCTAAGATTCATGCAGAAATTATTGATTTTAACATCGCATTCTCATTCTTTTGCGTTATCTTTATCATAATTAATGATACGTGTAATAATTCAAAATTCTGATTTTAACACCCGTTAAGCGCAAAAGACTGCTAACACTTTAATTAAGAAAACAATTTTTCGTTGACAGGCTGTAAATAGATAAACGCAGTGTTTTCCAAAGTTTAAAAAAAAAAAACCTTCATTATAATATTTGTGCTTAGGATGGTTTCTTTGTGATTTATTAGCATGCAATGTGAATAGATATTTTTATTTACTATGCTAATACAACTACTCGTTACTACCTATTTGCGTTTATTTCATCTCATAAGTTGTAAATCCATAATCACCCTTATGGTTTATTTTAAAAAAGGAAAAAGTCTCCTAAACTCTAGTTTCTGGGATAAAATATGTCACTTAGGTATTTTATTACGATTAAAATTCAGATTTTCTTTTCGGGTTTTGAAAAATGGCTGCATTCTTTCACAAGTACAAATGCTAATAGCAGAGGATTTACTTACCGTTAATTATCACGCTTATGTATCTCGGTACTTATCGTACTTATCATTTAAATCGCAATATTAATAAGTAAAAGCCAAAGTAAAAAAAAATAGAGGAATTGCAGTTAAAATATTCAAAGGATTCAGTTTTTGAAGTACCTAATTCTAATGAGAAATATGTGGTTAGTTATAGTCATGAATCAAAAACTTTGTGCGAATATTAGTGTATGAAGTAAAAAACAACTATTAAACAACATTATAACGCATAAATACTTAAAAGTGAAGCAGCCAGTGGCGCAAAGCAGCCGAGGGTTTCTTTTGAACCCCTTCTACATTTTTTTTTTCTTTGAAGAAGGGGATCAGAGTATCCGTGAAACGGCGGTATGTAATAATTTGGGGGGCTTTACTTCTAAGTATTTGCGGTTATAACTTTGTTTTATAGTTTTCATGTATAGAATTCATGTGATTAGTTTTTAAAAAAGCCTATTAATAAGCTGTATACATCTTCTGTTATAATACCTAAGAAATCTATCTTATCGTCTGATTCTATGATTCCAATAGTGTATTATCACAATGTAGAATGATAATACTTCAATTCAAAGGGTATGATTTATAAACCCGACAATTCATTGAAGTTTTAAGTAGTAGAAGTTTCAGCTCTGTTCACCATTTATTTCAAATGCTAATAATTTATATAGATGTCATTTTTGTTCCGAAAACGGAAGACGTTTCAGACCCGAATGGCTTAAAATCTTCCAAATTAGTATTATTTGTAAAACCTTTGCTCAACAAAACAATGGTTAAAAAAAAAACAACATTTTAATAATTTCTATAAGATGTTTAATTTTTTGACAACTGATTACATATATTTTTCAAAGCATTTGTTTAAAAAAAATACATGAGTATATTTCAAACATGCAATACATTTAACCGTTCAAAAACAATTATGGATTTAGACATGTCATTCACCAATTTTGCAAAGATACAAAATGACTAATCTAACTAGTTAATAAGTTTTAAAGACATTTAATAAAATAAAGCTAGATTTAAAATAATTCCAAATCCAATTATTAAAGTTAAACCAACCAATTTTTTATTGTTTAAATCATTTAATTCCATGCTACAAGTGAAGACAGCAGCCCTGAAATTATTCTAAAACTAAAGTACTCTGGGTTTTCTAAGTTTATATGGAAATCATCAATGATTAATACTGTCTTAAGCCTGCTACATATTCCGATATCCATTATTGAACTTATCTTCCTCCCAAAACCTGCGCCAGCAAAATGAATCAAGAAATACTAATGAGATAACAGAATGTTAAAAGTATCCTTTTCATTTCCAATTACAATTCATTCACTTGAACTATTCATATGTCTTTGATTTTTCTAAAACCTTTTCGATTTGAAAAAAAATAATTATTAGTTCCGCCAGGTTAATTAGTTTTTCCTTTCTATATCCAGTAATTGAGAAAAAGATAAAATTGTTAGTAACAGATCATTGATTATAATAAACACAAACTATGTTTCCTTACTTAGCTTGAATATTTATAATTTTAGAAATATATTATAGGTGCAGATTTACGGATGTCATTCGCCACATGGCGACTAAATTTTATGACTTGCCAACTAATTTTCGGCATCTAAGTGGTCATTCTTTTACGAATTTTGCGTTTTTTCTGGAGAACATTTGATAAAATTTGCGTTTTTCAGCAATTTTCTATTGAGACTACCACATTTTTTCGCGATCTTTTGACGAAACTTGCTTGTTTTTTAACTATTCTCAAACCAAAATCGCATTTCTTCCGAGATCATTTGATGTAAACCGCATTTTAGAGCGATTCTTTGACGAAAGTTATGTTGTTTTCCCGATCCTTTGGTAAAATTAGCCTTTATTTGTGATCTTTTAATGAAATTTGCGATGTTTTTCCGTTATTTAATAACTTTTTTAGAAATTATACTCTGGTAGCGACTGGAATATTTGTATTTAAGAGCCACTGCCTCCTTAAAATTTTTGGGAATTTGTACCTATAAAATATACAGTGCGTGTCAAAAGTTTAAGCACAATAGCAATTTTAAAATAAAACTTTAAATATTCACTTTATTTCAATGTATGTCTAGTATATATTAATAATATCTATTTTAACACCATATTCATTGAAATTAACTTTTAAATTTTATTTCAAACCATGGAGTTCAAGAATAGAACAAAAAAAAAACGTGTCAAAAGTTTAAGCATAAAACCGTTTTTATGCAAATTTTACAATCTGACGTAAGCGGTTACTCAGACAAACGATTTCTTGGTGTATAAGAAGCAGTCAGTTGTTGTTTTTGAGTTAGTACAAAATGCTTAAGCCGAAAGAATTTTCAGAGGAGGAGGTGATAAAAATCTGGAATATGAGAGCAAAATGTAAGTATGTTTCTGAAATTGCAAGTGCATTAAAATGGTCAAAACGAGGTATTCAACAAATTTTGGATCGTGGTAATGATTTCAAATGAAAATTTTGTCCAGGAAGACCGTGAGTGACTAGTTTGCGCGAAGATAACCGCAACAGAATTTTGGCTTCAACTGGTAATTACTCCCTTTCGCAAATAAAACATGCAGTTGGAAAAAAATATTTAAAAAACTGTTCATAGAAGATTTTTGAAATTCAAATACATCAAGTACTGTAAAATGGCTTGATTGCCATGTTTCAAACGACATCATAAAGAAGCTAGATAATAATAGGCCAAAGAGCATATGTCATTTGGTGAAAATTGGCTGAATATCACATTTAACGATGAAAAAAATGGAACCTCGATGGCCCTGATGGATTTAAATACTATTGATATGATCTCAGCAAAGAACCTAGGAGTGTATTTAGCCGACAACATAATGGTGGTTCTGTAATGGTATGGGGGGCTATTTGTTTCAATGGTCAGAAAGCTCTAGCATTCATCAGTGGTCGTAAAAACTCCGAAAACTACCAAGAGACGCCAATCATTTGCTTCCTGTTGCCAAGGTTTTGGGGATGGGGGAAGAAAATGGTTATTTCAATATGATAATGCTTTGATTCATACCTGAAACTCAACTTCTTCGTGTCTTATGTCGAAAAAGTGTCTGTTTTGAAATGACCGGCAATTTGTCCTGATTTAAACCCTATAGAAAATAGGTGGGGTATTCTCACTCATGCAGTTTATCCAAATGGAAAGCAGTATTCTTCAGTTAGAGATTTGAAAGATACCATTGAGAACACTTGGTTTAAAATTGAACCACAAACAATACAGAACTTCATTTTATCTATGTAATACCATATATTTAAAGTAATTCAGCAGATAGGAGCAGTAATAAAGTATTAATTATTTTCATTCTTCTTCTGCTCAAGAGCAAAAAACTACTGTTCTTAAGCTTTGACACACTCATTTTTGTTGTTTTGATAAATTTTAGTATTTAAGATAAATTTTATGTCATAAATCTGTTAACTATCTTTTTAAAACTACAATTTAAAGGTTATGTGAAAAAAATAACTTTCACTCTTTAATAAAATTTTATTTTAAAATTTTCTGTTGTGCTTAAATTTTTGACACTCACTGTATTAATAAAAAAAATATGCTTCTAATACTATAATATTAAGCTGATGCAAATATTTTTTCATAACTGCAACATACCGATATTTTTTTGTAAAACTGTGTGCCACGATGGCACTTTTATTGTAACATCGTAAAACGTATGGAAAATATTCATGGTGACAAACAAACCAATCAACACAATGCACACATCATTTTCAATACTAAATATGCCTTGGAAAACCTGTATAACATATATCAATTACATGGCAATCCGAGAAAATTTACGCGAGTTAGCGCACGGACAGACAAATCCAATTTATATACACACTCTTCCTCTATGTTGGAAAGTGTCAAAAACTATCAATTTTAAAACACTATCTAGTGTAAGACCATTAATCTCATTGACAATTAAACTACTTATTTACATTATATTCATCAATAAACAAATTTTTATGCATGCAGAAGAAATGTTTTGATAATTCAACTTTCACATTAATATTTCCTATTGCTATCCTCGTGAGTATGATTTGAACCAAAGCTATTTTTTTTAGGAAATGTTATTCAAAAGATTCATAAACACAACTACTAAATACTGTAAACAATGCTAAATTTTAAAAATGTCGCGAAAGATTAATATTTTGGAATTCATGCTTTAAATTAAACTTACAGGAACAACACCAATAACCGATAATATCTTACACCAATTTGATATTCTGATATCCATTATTACATGTATTATCCTTTCTTAAACAATTACCGACAAAATCAGTCAAGAAACATTAATGAGATATTTGAATGTTAAAAAAAGTATTCTTTACATTTCCAATTATAATTTATTCACATGGTTTATTTATATAGCTTTGATTTTCAAAAATCTTTGAACAAATGATCTTGAAACAAATAATCAAGAGTTCTACTAGATTAATGAATCTGGTTCTATCTAAATCCAATAATTCAGAAAACTAATATTGTTAGTCACAGACTATTGATTAAAATGAACACGAAAATCTAACTGATTAAGAAGTATAACTATAAATTTCAAAAGTCAGTTATCAGAAAGGAATATTATAATGTAGTAACATTATTTTTATATATATTTAATGTGAAAGTAGTTTTTACATGGGAATTCCAATTAATTTCTGTAATGTAAAGGTTATTAGATTTTTAATAAATATCCATAGACTTTGTTGGGGGTTTTCTTTAAATTTGTTTTTTAAGACAAAACTAATATCACATTGTCATTTTTACTTTCAGAAAATAAACAGTTGTTATAAAATTCATGTATGATACATAATGCATGCACTTGTTGTTGATGACATTGCACGTTTTAACTGGCACAATAATTTAATTCTGTTTTATAGTCTTTTTTAAAGTAAACGTCTCTGTATTAAGTAACAGAAAACATGGAACTTTTCTTAAGAAATTATATACATTTCAATGAGAAAATATACATACCCTCAAAATTTAACAATTATTAAAAATATGTAGAATTTTGTTAAGAAAAAGACTTTATGAAAAGAAATTAGAAGAAAAGTAATTGCAAAAAATATTACAATACAACAAAACATATAGGAGAAAAAAAAATTTAATGAATAGCATAAAAAAATTTACAGAAAATTTCATATCCAGCATTAAAAAAATAATGTTTGTGTTTTTGGTTAAAAAAAGGAAACTAATAATTATAAGGAAGTTTTCGATACCGGATGATGTCATAAATCGGGATAGCATTCTTTTAATAAGATTTAATGTACGTTTGTTAATTTCAATTTGCAAAACTATTAAAATATTCTGTCGTCGATGGAATCCAAAATGTGATTAAACAGCGAAATTATTGACTTAAAAAGATAATAGGATGCATTCGGAAACTTTCAAAACGTGAAGAACGCCAAATTGTTATGCATTATCAAAAGAAATGAAACATACAAAAAAATGAAGACAAAATTATAGCTTAACATTTCACGAGATACCGTTCTTTGAACAATTAAACGTAGCTCAAATCTTGTTTTTGCAAAAATTAAATCTGCTCCACATCTGAAATCTAGACACAAAGATGCACGATTGCAATTTTGTCGTAGTAACATGGCTTAATTGGAAAGATATATGTTCTATCTATAAAAAGAAAACCTTAAAAATTAATCTTTTATGTGTCATATTTTCACTTTTTGTGACGATAAGAAATTCAGTCTCGACAGATTTGATGGTTTTGTATATTAGTGGGGAGATTAAAGAAAGAAACAGGAGTACATGTCTAAAAGAAATTTTGCTGGAGGTAGCTTAATGACATTGGGATTACATCACTGTTTGTGGTAAGCTTCAGTTGGCCCTTTACAACATCGAAAATGAATAGCAATGAGCACCATTGATCTGTTGAGCCAATAGCATTGAGATATTACTAAACACTGCATCTGGTTTGTATCTCTGTCACTGTATCTCTATTTGGAAAATAAATTTCACTTTTGAGCACTACAATGTCTCCCCCACAAACAGATGACTTACGGCCGACAGGCGATTTCATTGCGGCCAGAAGGAGTTAAGGCCATTTGTAACAAAACAATGCGGTACCGCAAATGACCCGCCGCAAATGACCTGCCGCAACTAGCGGCGCGCCGCTAGTTGCGGCAGCTACCGCCGAGCCAGTAACGGATCGGCGATGAGAGAACAGTTACATTTACTTTGCCGGCCAACTCCTAAGGGTCAATTTCTGGCAATAGTGTGATGGCGTTTCATACTTTAGAAAGCAGAGGGCCATTATAATCTAACCAGCATTTTTATTTAAAAGAGAAAGGGTATTTTTGGTCTTCATTTCTTTCAAAAACTACTTCAAATCTGAGTTTTGCTAAACATATAAATATGTTGTAAGGTTTATATTTAAGACAGTTAAACACATGACATAATTTTATTTAATTTAAAAATATTTTTTATAAATAATAAATATTGTTCCTAAAATGTATACATATTCCAAATAATTTCTTCAGGTGCCCTTTTGCATTCATTATTTATAAAAAAATAACTAAAAGAATATAAATAAATATTTAAAATACATTAAAATAATTTAAAATAAATATTAAAATAGAAAAAGCCTTTAGATTGTGCCTAAATCGTCTCTGTCTCCCCCCCCCCACCTATCTGTAAAGCAAAAGGAAAGCTTTATTTTATTTTTTTTTTAACTCAAAAATGGAAAAATTGTTAAAAAAAAAAAAAAAAAAAAAAGGAATTTTGATTTTTTTGCCTCTGCAAGCGGGTTGGAAGGCAGAAGTTATGGGGCTGATAATTTTCCCTTAAAATGAATAATGTTTCAGTAGAACAATACATTTTTTTTTATTCTTTTGTTCATTTTGTATCAAAAGTGTTTTACTTTTTTCCTGCGTAAAAACATGCTTTTGATACATTTTGTTACATAAATTACTTTCTTATGCATTTAAATATTTTTGTACAGAAATGAATGAAAATTGTTTTTGCAATCAAACAACTTTTTTCATTTCTTTATAAATGTGTATATCTGAAATGGTATCCACATTTCCATACATTTTTGTTCACCGGCGCCTTTTTACACTCATCATTAAAAAATAACAGAAAGAAAAGAGAAAAATATTTAAAATAGATTAAAATAATTTAAAACAAATATTAAAATAGAAAAACGTCCTTCTATAAAAGTAAATTTCAGAAAAGGTAGCAGATCTTTTACAATATGCTGTCAAGTTTGAGGTTTTGTACCAAATATCCGGACGCGACAGCGCAGGAAATGGTGAAAAAAGGAAATCATAAAAATTCAACAATATGTAATTAATGCATATATTTAAAAAAAATTAAAGGAAAACTGCTCGATGAAAAATCGCTTTAATGAACATTCAACTTAAAAATACAAAATGTGTCATAAAGTTTCGGGCCATTGAGTGGTGAAAAAAAAAAAAAAAAAAAAACTTTTTTTTTTATTTAAAACCTTAGCCAACTAGAATCTCAGTTTAAGGAAGGATTTTTCAATGATTTCTTTAAATTCACTAAAGGTCGTATTATCATTTCTTGAAATTGTTTTCTTAGAGAAATAAATGTATGCCTAAAACTATGATAAAAATATTTTATAGATATGCATATTTTTTAACTTTTACTTCTATAATATGATTTTTTTGTTTTGTATCAAAACATCATATAATCTTTTATTTATAAAAAGGTGATTCAACTGCAGTAATATCTCTGTGAGGCGGACACTGTGTAAGACGGAAATCTATCTATCTCGCAAAAATTTTCAAGTCTGCGAATCTACAGACATAGAGTAAAATTTGTTTAAGGCGGAATATTGTCAACAACGGGAAATTTTCTCGATTCCAATCTATTTCGCCTTAGACAGAGTTACTGTACTTGAAATTCTGAAGAGTTGTTTGTAAATTTGAGAAACGTCTCGTTAAAAAAGGGTTGTAAAAAGATTTCCCATCCTCCTCCCTCTCTCACGGTTTTCAAGGGCACGCCAGTGACCTCTTATTTTTCGCTGACTCATCCCCCCACCCCTCTGCCCACCCAGATGTTGTCAAGTATCTATTTGTTATTTGGACTTCATTCCTGCAGGTCGCCATAGCTATCTCGTGGTCGCTTTATCTCTGAAAGTAAGAGGTATTTACACGGAAAATATTGTAAATCTTAATTTTTTGTCTATTCATTAAAGATTTTTAACTCTGAAATATTTTTTGCATCATTTTATTGTATTTGTTTTTGTATTAGAACGGCATAAAAAAAAGGTAAATGTTAGCATTATTAGCTTTTATGATTTTAGAGGACGCAAAGTAGCTTTTGTCTGCTACTTTTTGATTTTTAAACATATTTTGGTTTACGAAAAGGTAGAATAACATTTATTTAATATTTATTAATTGTAGTTTTCTCCAAAATAATGCAAAATTTTATTTAGTTTGTAGCAGTAAATTGATTTTTTTTTGTTTCAATAAATGTTTTGTAGTGGGGATTATATAAATCGATTTTAAACATTGTGAATTTTTGATACTACTTTCTTAATATTTTAGTTTAATTAAAATTAATTGTTTCCATATGATTTTTCTTTCTTTTTTATTCAACTTTCAAAGAAAAGTGTTTTTCCCCCTTCTAAGTCCGGATAATAATTTATCCGTGGTGAAAATGCCATTAAAAGCAACAACTAAATAATTTTAATGCAAAAAAGAAATTGAGTAAAGGAAAAAGTCAATATTAATTGCTCGAAATACTTTCGAAATACGAAACATGATTTTATCTATATATATATGTATAAAAAAAAAGTTTCGTGACTTATGTAAACATCAAACTGTATATTTTATTTATTTTTAAATAGCTGTATTATTTTTTTCTTTTTTTTTTTTTTTTTTTTTTTTTTTTTTGAAAATGATGCAAAAATTATTGTGATTTCATGTACTTTAATGAATGGACATCAAACAGACTTAACAATAAGCTAAACAAAACACCACATACATACATAAAATAGATCTATTTTAATATAAAGTACATAATAAATCATATTAAGAATATATGTTATTTAGGCGTAAGTTCAAAATGTGTTGAATAAAAAATAATTGTTGAATAATTGCTTGAATGACAAAGGTTTTTTCATGAAAAATAAATATAGTAATAATGATTTCGGTTCATTTTTCAAAAATGTATAAATTTATTTATCTTGAGCTTATTGAAAATACAATGTTTGGCATACTAATTTTATTTTTCAAATTGTATATGAAATGCAACTGTTTATAAATTGCATTATTTATATATATATATATTTAATGCATAATAGAATAAATAAACAAATTATTAAATTCAATATGAGAAGTATTGTATTTTGGAAAATTTTCGAAAAATTCAAGAAATGTAAATTTATATATACATATATTTTATTGTACCTAAATTATTCTTAATATATTTATTTTTCATGCAAAAACATTTAATCAAGCAGTTCTTGAATAGATATTTTTTATTAAACAGATTTTGAATTTATGCTTAAATAATTTTTATGGCATGGTAGTGGCAGGCTTTTGGATAGAATAAATCATAAAGGGCTCTTTTGTGGGCAGCTTTTGGCTAAACTTAATTCTTACAAAACACAAATGGCATGGCTAGGGCACACTTATGCCTAGCTCTGATTGTTAATGGCCTTTAAAAGAATAACTGTGGCAAGTTTGAGGCTGTCTGATATTTTGATAAAAAGTTTATGGCACATTTGTGGGCCTCATCTTGTGGCCGCGTTCTGGCCGGCGTGACAGTTTTTTGACGGAGCCGTTACGGTAAAGGATGGCGGGCCATCACCAAACACTTTGGGCCAACGTTAATGACACCTTTAATGGCCCACAAGTTATGTGTTTGTTGGGTCAGTACATAGATACCGTAGCACATGAGATTAGTTGAAGCAACACAAATTTTACATTTTGAGTTGCCCACTTTGTCTCCCACATTATACTCCCATGTAGAAAATTTCAGTTCGTAAAATCTATGCTCATAAAAAACGAAATGAAAGCATAGACGGGTGCCGTAAATTAATATTAAAAGCCCGGTAAGAAACTGACAAATCTGCATATTTAATCGTATTGAAAGCATTCCATTTTGGATATATAACATCAGCCGACGTCACAGACGTCCCTGTAATTATGCGTTTCCTTTTTTAACCACGATAACAAACATTTAATTCTTTTTTATGCTGGGTATATATATATATATTTGTAATGGCAAGTAACCACATTTTCTCCTATTCTATTAATTAAATATACATTTTACTTACCCATCATACGTAGTATAGGGTAAGTCTTGCAAACATTTTGAATATCGAAAAAAAAATTTGACGGATTTACACGTTTTAGACACTGGAGATTTCGAAAAACATATTTTTAGAAAAAAAATTTGCCGTCCGTCCGTCTGTCTATCTGTCTGTCTGTCTGTCTGTCTGTCTGTCTGTCTGTCAGTCTGTCTGTCTGTAAACGCTCTATCTCACGAACAAATTGAAATAGAGACTTGAAATTTTGTATGTACTTAGTATGTAAGAATGGGACGAAGCCTATTGAATATCAGCAACCTCGATTATCCGGAACTATTTTTTCCGGATTCTCGAAAAATTCGTTCTGATGAAAGGTATATAAAAATTTTCGAATTTTTTTATTTTAAGGAATGCATGTAAAAGGCAATAAAAAACACAAATTTTGCATAAAAAACGAAGTCGATCGGATTATTAGTTGTCGAGATATTTGTAATCATGTTTTTCACATTCTTCGATTTTTCATGATCCTGTATTTCATTCAAATTTCAATTCATAGGTATATTTTAATTGAAAATGAGACGCTTAATCCGACGCAGCAAACTGTTAGTTAATACGATTATTATTTTTGGAGTTATAAGGATGTTTCTTTTACGTCGTTTAATATTTCTTGAGTAGTTTGGCGTTTTATATAATTTGTTGAAATTGGTGCATCAGCAATTCATTAATAGAGTATTACTATGTGTATTAACAACATTTAAATTTAGTTTTGGAATTGAAATACATTGTATAAATAGTTTTCACATATTTTATTTTCATATGCATATAAATGATGGGTAAGTATTACGGTGGCCTCCAGCGACTAGTTTTTCCTTTTGTATTGTTTAAATTACTCCTTACACTCTTCTACTGTCTTTGTCTTTTCACAAAAATTATCATATTTTTGAAAATCGACAAATTCTAAATATATAAAAAAGTAATAATGCATATAAGGTACCTGTACCCATTATGGACACCCTAAGGAAAATGCATTTTTTTCACCCCCATGTACAAGTCATAGGACTCCAAAAATATGTGACCACTATTCTCAGACTATTGACTATCATTATTAAAATTAGCGACCTTGTAATTATTCTGGTTTAATTTAAATTATAAAAACAAAAAAATGTTTATAAGTGTCCATATAAGGAACTACCTGTCCCTATTATGGACAGGTATTTCCTTATTGACTTTCTACACAATGTGTATGGAAGAGCCACTTTTCCAAGGGATTTTAGAGGAGAGGGAACAAAAAAAAATGTATCTTAAATTATTCGGAGTAGGAGGGGGAATAGTAAATATCTTCACAACATGCATTTTAGAAAGGGGGAAGGGTCATTCTCGGTTTTCACCCTTTGAAAACCCATACAAAGCCCCTTAGTTACTAGTAAATATTATGAAATAATATTGTTGGTTTTGCTGAGCTTTATTGCATCTGTCTGCGAATTTACATCTGGTATTACTCAGTCCTCACAGCACGGACAAATAGAAACTTTTTCACCAAGGGCAATAAGTCCCACATAATCCTCATGAACATATCTGCCAGATGTGATACATGGCCGCATGTTTGAAAAAAGCATCAATACTGCAAAAGAAGCAGTACCAGCTCTCTTTTGTTGAGGAAGTCATACCATTGGTACCTACGATTTCGCCAACAGATATCTTACCCTACGGGGAGGGGGGGGGGCTTCTTTTTATTTTTCTGCAAGGGTTTTTTGGAGGAAGGTTTTGGGGGGATTGTTCAAATGGTAGCTTGTTGAACAAAGATTTTACCACTTTTATGCCTTTTCAATTTATTGCTTGGCAACGTTGAATTTTCTTCATTCTTACAGTTGTAGTCGAAGGGGACATAAGCTGTCCATATTGGGAACCGGGCGTAGTTTTACTAAATCTTGTAACAAATAAATAAGGAAACTATTTTTAAGCAAAATATGCAATAGCAATCGAAAATATGTTTTATTAGCTTTCTAAAATACTCCATTTTTCAACATTTAATGCAATTTTACCATATCTAATAAGAATTTAAGCTTACAAGTAATTAAGATCAGCACATCTCGAAACAACAAATTTCCTCCTAAATGGCGAACATCGCGCTTTTTTACACTTTACAGCCTTAATTATGTTTTCAACTGCTTTTCTTCGCAAAAATGTTGAGCCATCTCTCGATCAAAATTATTACCTTTAAAAATATTAGGGGTGTCCATATTGAGAGCCCTGTCCATATAGGGTACAAATACTTTATATATAGATACAAATACATATAATATAGATACAAATAACATATATATATATAGATAGATAGATACAAATACATATATATAGATGAAGGCTTATATAGTGAATTGGCAATTCATTTAAAAGAACTACATATTTTATCAAGTATTCTGCCTCTGTCGATCTTTATAGTAACATCACATTACTTGGCAAACATCATATGTTTCAGTGTTTTATTTATAAAAGGTTTATATATATATAAGAAAAAGTGAATGTACGTTTCTTTACGAAATTATGACCAATTTACAAGAAACATGCTGTACGTATGAATAAACTTTAAAAATTTCTCAAACCATTCTTTACCCCCTTTTTCAACCACCTTCCGTAATTTTTTTCAAAGCATTTTTTTTCTTTACTATAATGTTACTGAAAAGGGAAACTGTGTATGGTACAGTATTTTTATATGAATAAAAATTCAGACACAATGCCTGTATTTTCGCATCTGGAAATAACGTCATTTTGAGAAAGTGCGTATTTGTAGCATTTAAAATTTAAAATGTTTACTATAAGACTTTTAAAAATGCGTAGTACCTTTGTTTAAATTTATTTAGAAATAAAACATTAACTAAAATACAAGAGTTTCAATTTCACGGAAATAAACAAATCTTTTAAATATGACATCACTTTCCACGGAAGAACGATAATCTAGATGGGAAAAAAATTAATAAAAAGAAAATGGCTTCATCTTCATGTTATCATTTTTTTTATATATATATATAAATTAAAATGCAAGTTTTCATTTTAAAATGATGCTTTTTCATCATTGAAGACATCTTACTTTTCTGAAATAAATATGTCTTAGTCCATGTGCTATAAAGTAAAGGCTTTCAAACCATGCGAAATAGAATTTTAGCAAATACTACCCCACTTGCCTCCATGTATTGCAATTTTTAGGTATTATCAAGGATATGGTATTTTGTTTCTATTCTGTGGGCCAAAATAAACATGGAGTTTCGTTTATAAAGATCGGGAATTTCACTGTGAGTATAACAAAATAACATCATTTCTCATAAGTGCGAATGTGCAAAGATCCATTGTTGTAACCGTTTTTCAATTATTACATTTTTTATCCTTATATCTGGATGTCCCTCTTCCCCATGATTAACACAAAAAGTCTTCTGGTATTTTATATTTACACAATGCCAATATAAAGAAGTTTTATAACATAATACGCAAAAAAATAATGTTGTTCTTTGACGTTTTCTTACTAATAATAAAAGTTACAATCTAAAATCAATCTATAAACTAACTCTGTTAAATTGATTTAAACTTACAACATCGGAAACTAATACTTAGGTTTTATTCAATCCCCCTATAGCTGCTCCATGCTTGTCTATGATTTGAGGGCTTTACCAAATCTGCAGCCACTTTTAACTCTAATCTAGAAATCACTTGACGCAGAACAGGCGTATCAACTGAATATTAACTATTAACATCACAATTATTGTCAATGATTCTGGAAAGCAGCATTAATATTTTAACAGTTGTATTTAATATAATACCAGATACTCTTTTTTTTTTTTTTTTTTTTTTTTTTTTTTTCAAAACAAATGATATTTCTCATTAAGTGGATATTGATTGTTTAATCATGTTTATCTTTGTACACTAGGGTGGAGCGAAAAAAAAATTTTTTTTGAAAATCAAAAACGGGTAGGTGCTAAAAGTTGCCTTTATACTACTACATCAACTGCGTGAAATTTTACCGCTGAAAAAAAATGGCTTGAGTCTGCGCTTTTGCGTCACAAATCGAAATTTTGGGTAAAATTTGTCATTTTTTGACATTTTTTCAAAAAAATTGAAAAAATCCTACAGAGCTGGTTAGTATTTAATAGTGTTGCTTAGACCTTTATATTTATCTACTTAACATATTTAAACTATAAAATAATATGTTTATTCCCTATAGCTGGAGCAAAACAGACAACTTTTAGTTAGAAAACAGTATTACCACTCTATTGGGTCATACAACGAATTGTAGTTTTTAGTACAGCTCTTGTTTTCAAAACTATCTTGGACATGCGTCGTGGAGGTGGTTCTATTTCCTATACCACCCGTACCAACTATTCGATCATCTTAGTACAGTGTTTTATTTATACATTGATTTGTGATTTTCTTTATAAAAATTTGGCATGTTTTCGATGCTTCCACCTTGTTCATCTGTTCTTTGCAACCACATGCTGCTGTAACTATCTTCATGTATATTTTTGCAGTTTATACAAAAAAATGACAAGCAGAGTAATGTACTAGAATGTTATTAAAGGGATCTATTCGTCATCTATTATATTTATCAAACTTACATTCAGTTGATGAATAGTGATTGGAAGTTCTGTTACCACAACATTTTTTCAGTCAATTGTATTTTTTTTACGTAATGATTTGCTTCAAAGATGATTTCAGATATTTCAACTATAAGTATGCCATCATTTATTCTACTTTTGCATTTTTTATATGTTGAGAAGCGAGCTGTTTAATGTGATGGTGATCTTCAGAGAGAATTGCAATGAAAATTTGTTCTCCATATGTAAAGCAACCGCTGTTGTAAATAACCTTTTTTTGCATTAGTTTTATGCCGTTTTCTAAGTGTTTTCGTATCCAGGTAATTTCCTATTAACTTTTAGATCCCCTTTTTATGAATGGGCAACATTTGATGGTGAAATGTCCTGGGCATAAACTTATAATGCATAGTACTTTATGAGGGAATGTACGGATTCTAATCGACTATAAGTGCTCATTTAAAATTAGGAGAATTTTATTTGTCACTGTGAACCATTTTGCATAGGGTAAGCTTAGAATTGTGTATAATATTGAATCATTCGCTAATTCAACTCCAGTGAATTTCCTCTGCGTCAATTATTAGAGAATTCGATATAAAACGTTCTAAGCTACATGGATTCACTGGATCAATAAGGAAAATCTTGTCTACGTACTATTCCCTTCCTATCGCTTTTTTTTTTTTTTTTTTTTTTTTTTTTTTATAAAATAGAGAATAATTTTGAAAAAATATTTTCTCAAATTGAGAAAAAGATACTCAGAACAGACTAGAAATTTCTGTCGGAGATTTCAAAGCTAATTCATAAGGAAAGCTATTTCTCAGAAAGAATGGGGAATAGGAATTTAGAAAACATCTCACACAAAAGACAGCTCATAAAGTTAATAAAATTTTCCGCTTTATATAAGCACAGATTGGCAATCAGCGCCTATATGTTCAATCACAAAATGTATAATCCAAGTTTATACCGCGGGATCTTTTATACCAAATGTACAACACACCTGAATAATAGATCTAAAATCTTATTAGAAATTACTAGACTACGGAACAACACAGGAAACGACATAAAGCATGCTAAAACTTTAGAAATATTGTTGTTTTACACGCAAATTTTGTTTGCAATCCTCTGTGACGATCGTCATAATATTAAACAGCTAGCATCTCAGCATATATTCAATGTAATAGGTTCAATAAATGATGACATACTAGAAATTGAATTCATACAATCAATTATTAGGCAAATCATTGCATATAAAATGTAATTGATTGAAAGAATGTTGTGATAACAGAACTTCCAATCATAATGTACTAATTGCATGAAATTTTAATGAAGATAATAGACTGCTGAATAGGTTCAATTAAGAACATACCCAATACATTACTCAGCTTCTCTTCTGTTATACATGGTATAAAAATATACGTGCAGCAGGTCACACCAGCATGATCCAAATCATCCAAAGTCAGGGAATACAAAGAAGAGATAAATTACTTTGATATATAGAAAACTTATACTCGTCTTCAGGAAAAAATAACAATTCAATACATAAATAAAACATTGGGCCTAGATGATTGGGTGGTTGAGACGGGTAGGATAATGCAACCACCTCTATGAGTTATATACATAGTAGTTTTGAAAGCAGCTAGGTAAGAAATGCATTCAAAACAACATTTCGTTGTATACTCCATTAGAGAGGTTAACGCTGATTTTTCACAAAAAGTTGTCAGATTTGCTCCAATTATACAGACTACAGATATTGTTTTATAGTTTAAATATGTTAAGCAGATAAATATAAAGGTCTAAGCAACACTTTTAAATACTAACCAGCTCTGTAGGAAGTTTTTTATTTTTTTGAAAAAATGTCAAAAAATGACAAATTTTACCCAAAATTTCGATTTTTGGAGCAAAAGCGCAGACTCAAGCCATTCTTTTTCAGCGGTAAAATTTCACGCAGTTGATATACTAGTATAAAGGCAACTTTTGGCACCTACCCGTTTTTGATTTTCAAAAAAAATTTTTTTTCGCTCCACCCTATTGTACACTGTTAAAAAAAATGTAATTTTATAGATAAAAAGCAAGTTGTTTGCTTATTAAAATTTTATTTATACACTAATAAATAAATAAATAAACAAAAAAATCTAAATCTACAAAACCAATTTTTATAAAGCTACAGAAATATGTACGCTTACTACAATTTTACATATACAATGTAAAACAAAAGGTAAATCTACAAAATTACTTTTTATAAAGCGACAGAAATCTGTATACTGTAAAAAAAAAAAAAAAAAAAAATTGTACAATTACTAAGATTTTTCTAGTAAACTTGTATTTCAAGAATTTCTCATATAACGATAAGAGCAAAATTTCATGTAACAGAGGAAGTTTACATGGCTTTAGACCACCAAGTAAAAGGGCGTAATTGTAAAGTTTATTCTATGTAATTTATTTTAAATGTAATTAAAAGAGGGATTTTTTATCATGGTGTAATTTTAACGTTACGTACATACTTATAAGCCTTGAAAGTATCAATCATAACTTAATTCCTTAAAACAGGATTATATTTGTAGAATTATATTAATTTAAATAAAGTTTCAACTGCAGTGAAACCTGCAGCCTAGTGAGCGGATATATCCGGTCGCGGCAGTGGGAAGGGTAGGTTACTCGGCGCTAGAAAAATTTTTGTAACTTTACAGATATTTTTACAGGGTATGCTTGCTAAAATTTTATCCTTAATCCGGATATATTACATGAATTGTAGTTGCTGCAGTTAGATAAAAAGTTCTATTCCTAAAAAATTCATAGTAATCTTACAGATTATTTTATTTACAGTGCGAACGAATATCTGTTACATGAATTTATTTGTTGTTCTTTTTGTTGTTGTTTTTGCCGTAAGTAGAATGTTTTCAATATCCCCGTTTCCGAGAAAAATCTTAGCAACATTATAGATTTTTTTTTTTTTTTTTGCAGGGTATTGTATCAATATTCCTGTTCCTGTCAAAATGAATATAGAAATCATGCGAGATTTTGAAAAGATGATTGAATTTTATGAAGGAGGCAGAGAACTAATTGCATTGTAAAAAAAAATATGCAAACTTACAAAAATTTTTCTTGGAAACTGAGATTCCTAGAACAGAATTAGAATATTCAAGTAACATATATATGTTTGTATTGCACTGTAAAAAAAAAAAATCTCTACATTTACTAAAAGTATTTTAAGAAAGTGGGATTCCTAAAACTTTTTATCTAACGACAACAGCAAAAAATCATGTAACAGATACAGATTTGCGCTGAAAATCAAAAAATCTGTGAGGTTACCAAGAATTTTTAAGAAAGCTAGGATTCCGAGAATTTTTTATGTAACTACAACCCAGGTTACAGATAAAATTTTAGTAAGATAACTGTAATTTTAGTTGAATATTTTGTAAAGTTACAGATTTCTGTAACTTTCCAAAAATTAGTTTTGTAGATTTACATTTTTTCTTGTACAGTGCACTGATTAAATGTTAGTAAGCATACAGATTTC
This sequence comes from Maratus speculifer, assembly GCA_964019185.1. Classification (NCBI taxonomy): domain Eukaryota; kingdom Metazoa; phylum Arthropoda; class Arachnida; order Araneae; family Salticidae; genus Maratus; species Maratus speculifer. The sequence goes on from OZ025292.1 coordinate 374,347,954, forward strand.
GGCAACTTTACATCTGTAGGGTTACAGATTTTTTTTTTGTATAGTGTATATATCAAAAATTCTGTAAGGTTACTAAAAATGTTTTAGGAAACTGCGATGGCTAGAACTTTTTATGTAACTGGAACCTGGGTAACAGATAAAATTTTTGTAAAATTATTGTATTTGTAGTAGATTCTTTTGTAAAGCTAAAGTTTTCTGTAGCTTTACAAAAGCTAGTTTTATAGTTACAACTTTTTTACAACTTTTTTGTAATGTACAGATAAAATTTTAATAAGCATACTGTTTATATAACTTTACACCTGTAGAATTACATGTATATTTATTTTTTTACATTGCCGTTTGGAAAAAAATTGACAACATAATGATGCTTATATCTTCGAATATCTGAAGTTTATGAAAAATATCGTTTTAATGTCCTTAGAGTAGCAATTTAACTTTGAACTTATTAATTTTTTCTTTCAAAATGGTTCATTAATGTGCAGCACCCTTTTTTAATAAATAGACTGTTTGTCTCATATTTAAGAGACCAATCAACTACCAGTAAGAAATATACTTCCATTTAAATAATGCTCAAACACGCTAATAATTCCCCATACAAGAAATGAAAATACAATATACAATGACATTCTTCAAACTATTAAAAAAATTCCGATCTAAAACGAATCCTAAAACTAATACCTTCACACCATTCTAAGTTTAGTGGAAGAAAATCAATAATCAATCGTACGTCCGTTACTTCTTTAAATATGCAGCATTAAACACTGATTATAACACTTTTGATAATACTGTAGATTATAATATATAATCTCATTCTTAAAATATTTGCAGACAGAATAAGTCAGGAAAAATTTTTTAGGCAACAAAATATTTAAAACATTATTCTGTTTGCTTACAATAATTTACCACCCATTGTCGTTTCCTGGCCTTATGCAGATATCCGTTGATAATTTTTTTTCTTTTGAGTTTGATGCAAATAATCACGAGTTTTACGAGATTAATCTTTTGAATCTATTTATTAAGTCAAAATCGTTTCAATCCTTGTTCTTTTTTTTTTTTTTTTTTACATATTTGAAATTTTTATGTATGTGTAATGTTTGACAGTTGAAACATATGCAATTTGCATCTTTTTACTCTAAATGTGATAGTTTTCGAAATAAAATGGTTTTAAAAATTATGTATGGTTTAAATTTTGCAACTTTTTTACTCATTTAAAAATCGCGATGATTGATCGCGCTAATGATTTGGTTTTTATCTATGTTCAATAAATAAAAAACTAATACTCTTATTCACAGATCATTCATTGTAATAAATACAGATATTAATCCTTTTTTTTAATAAAAAGACATCTCTATAAACTATTATCAGAAAGCAATTTTCTCATATGGTTACATTAAATGGATAGGTATTATACATGTCCAAATTATGTTTTACTAATGAATTTTATTCTAATCTTTGATTTAATTTCCTTTTATGTTTAACAAATTTAATATTATAAGTTGGTTCAATTTTGTTTTAAAAACGTGAATAAAACAAAGATTTCTGCACTATCTATTAGTGGAACGTGCTACCTTCCAACAGTAATATAATTGAATTTGTTATTGCCTATACAAGGATGTGTACCATTATAACAGAAGGATTATACAAAGATTATACAAAGAAAAGAACTAGAACGTTCATTAGTAATTAGTATCACTACTGAACATTCATGGGTTTGACATTTTTCTAATTAATAACGAATATTAACCCATTAGTGCCTAGCGTCCCGTTTTAGGGACGATCATAAAAAAGGCAATAAAGCACTTTTCACACCAGTAAATAGAAAGATAAATAAGCACTATTTTTCCCGAGACAAATTCCTCAATAAATTTCGATAAAAGTTAATCGTCTTTTGAAAGTAATGGGAAACCCAAAATATCATTTTTAATGAAGAAAATAATTTGGGCATTAATGGGTTAAAATCCGAAATTCTTCCAAAAAATGTAATCTGAAACATTCTAAATTTGTAGTAAGAATATCAAGTTTTTTTTTTTTTTTTTTTTTTTTTTTTCAAGTACTAATTTCCCTTCTATATTTTTCCTAAATATCTTTGCGAAAATTTTTAATCTGTAAATATGTGGGTCAATAGTTTTTCTTACTTCACCGAATTTGAACATTCCACGTTCCATAATTTATGAGTAATATGACCATGCCAGACAGACTAAAGATACAGGAGGGTGATCTTATAATGGTTCCGTTTTAACATTTTGAGTACGAAACTTTAAAAAAAATCTATAACTGGCGAGTTATTGGATTCCGAAGTATAGTTCCTGTACACTCCTTGATTCCAGTGACATGAGTTTTCGAATGATAACATTCGCCTCAAAATGCAGAACTAACAGTTGAGGATTATGTTCCCTAGAAAATAAAATTTTATTTCTATCAACGACCACAATTGCTTTATCAAGTTTAAGTACCAATGATTGAGAAATACGTATGGCACATGCTAGAGACGTGGAGCTGCCATGTAATTCCCATTAGAACATTAACTTTTAATTACTAAGGCTTTTAATTACTTTTAATGACTAATATAACAAATCGAATTTCAAAAATCTCTTTATACCTCTGTCTTAGAGGCTATACTTAATAACACTATCAACTTTTTGATAATTTTGAATCCTCTCCCTGGTGTAGGTCATTAATTTTCAAAACAATGACATGAATGAATAGATTTTTTAAGATATATTCTTTACATTTCCAAATGCAGTGTATAATTATTTTCTAAGTTCAGAAGTATGTCATTTATTTTTCATAACAATGACGTGAATGATAGATTTTTAACAATGTATGTGTATTCTTTGCATTTATAATTATAGTTTATAACCATTTTCTCTACTTTGGTATGTGTCATTCATTTTTTTTAAAGAATGACAAGAATTAATAGATTTTTAACAATGCATTCTTTACATTTACAGTTACAGTTTATAACCATTTTAGCTTACAGACTATAACCATTTGGGTTTAGGTCATTCATTTTTCAAAACAATGACATGAACGAATAGATTTTTAACAATATGCGCGTATTCTTCCATTTATAATTACAGGCTATAACCATTTTCTCAGTTTTAATGTAGGTCATTGATTTTTCCAAACAATTACATGGATGAATAGATTTTTAATAATGTATTCTTTCATTTATAATTACAAGTCTATAATCATTTTCTCAGTTCAGTTATATGACATTGATTTTTCAAAACAAATATCTTCCGCTCGAGGCAAATCATAACAAGTGCAATAAAATTAATGAATTTATGCCCAGCTATCTAAGAATTACGAAAGCTAATATTATCAGATCATTCATTATAATGAACACAGATATTTTTCTTGTTAATTATTTACGCGTCATTCCTGGAAATGATAATAATCAGTTATCAGATAGTAAGCTTTTAATATAGCCACATTATTTAGATATTTATTCAGAGCGCAGTTAATAATCAGTTATCAGATAGTAAGCTTTTAATATAGCCACATTATTTAGATATTTATTCAGAGCGCAGTTAATAATCAGTTATCAGATAGTAAGCTTTTAATATAGCCACATTATTTAGATATTTATGCAGAGCGCATGGATATTGTAACGAGAAATTACATTCTAAAATATTTTGTAAAGCAGATATTATTACATAAAAATTAATAGTTGAACTTCTCTGTTCTTAAAGAACACAAAATGAACATTACGATCATGATTTTACGATAATCTGGCAAAGATCTGTGCAAAATAATTGTGTTTCATACAAAAAACAAATTTGGCTTGTACTTGATACTGTCAGTTTTATATATCAAAATGGCTTAACACTAGATTTTTCGATTTCATTCGATTTCATCAAACTATAATTTTTACATGAAAACTTTCGTTAAATATTTAAAAGTGTTAGGAATGCAAAGATCTTATTTATCTTTGATAAATGTTCAATACCACTTCTATCCTAAGCACAACGTACATCTAGACAAATGTTAGTCACCAACATTTCTGTAGAAGTTAAAATATCAAAGGTATGGCAGCGTGCGATACATATGCGTATTTTTCCAGTCATATATTTATATATCATAATGAATTACTAATATATAATAATTATTAGTACATTTTTTAACAAGTGTTAACAATTTAACATTAACACAATTATTAATAAATTTATTAAATGCAAATATTAGTGTTATTTAACTTACATAACTTTTTGGATTATTCATTTTTTGAGATGAACGTAAGAAATAGTTCAGTTTTCTCTGTAACTTTGCCAGTTTCTCAAGGTCCCTTTTATAAATATTTTAAAGATTAATTTTCATTTGTTTTTTATGTAAATATGTTTAAAAATGCAGTTACACTATATATATATATATATATATATATATATATATACTACCTCTGACAATAAAGTTCGGTGAATGAATTCAGAACTACCGATCTGCAACACTGGGGAAACAAAACGTTGCACATGCATAGAGACAAGTGTTGAACATCTTCTCCCACCGTTGTTCAGTTGAGCGTCGTTTATGTTCTGTGTAAGAGGTTCTTTACTAAGTGCTTGTTCAGTGTGTTCGTTCTTAACTAAGAACAGCAAAATGAACGAACAAAAGATCAGGTTAAATTTTGGTTCTAAGCTTTGCATGACATCAAAAGAAATTCATGAGGGGTGTTGCAAATTGTACATCCACCATACTCGTCAGATCTCAATCCTCCAAACTTCTTTGTACTTTCACGATTCAAACTATCTTTGAAAGAGATTTGACATTATTGCTGACATCCAACGAAACGAGACGAAACTTTTGAACACCATCCTAAAAGAAGATTTCTTACGAATTTGCCAGAACATGTATAGCAGATTTCAGCGGTGCATAGTTAAGGGAGATGATTTTTCAAAAGATGGTATGGTAACTTTCCTTAATATTTCATCTACATTAATGTAACAGGACTATTCACCGAACTTTATTGTCAGAGGTAGTATATATATACAGTGCGTGTATATACAGTGTGTGTAATTTTTTTGTATGAATTTCTAAAAAAATTAAACTTTTTTTCTTATAATATATATCATCAAGCTGAAAAGCTAGTAAAAAAAGTCAACAAAATTCAGCTGTGAGTATTTTATTATGCTATAGATATAGATTATGATATAGATATTAGATATATGTATTAATTACTGTGTTCTTTCTTTAACTTTTGTATGTTAATATGTTTAAAAATGGCATATTTGATCACATACCTCAAAGAATGAGGAAAATTATGCTTTTCAATATGACGATTATTTTCTAAACTATACACTGTTAAAAAAATTCTGAAATTCACGAACATTTTTTTCCTGAATTTCACAGAAAAGCTCCCTTTTCACAACTAAAGGGTATTTTCCGTTACAAATCACAAAGTTCCATCATATTTCCTGAAAAAAACGAAACGGGTGGAAATAAAAACAAAAAACGGAGACACTCCGTTGTGCGGGGAGCTCTATGACCGAGTGGTCAAGGCACCACACCACTAATCGCCTGCGATCGCAGATTGTGGGTTCGAGTCCCATTGGCGCCATAGAATAATGAAACATAAAAAAATTCCTTTTAAATTACATTTTTCTGTTTATTTTTCTCTTTTTTTCTTATTAAAAATCTTTTAATTTATTAGCCGAAAAATAAATAAAGAAATAAATAGTGTACGACAATTTCAAAAAAAAAAAAAAAAAGTCTCTCTCTCTCTCTCTCTCTATATATATATACATATATATATATATATATTGTAAAAAAATTGTTAATAAAAAATTTTTTATTAAAAAAAAACAGTGGTTTCAAACAGGGATTTTTTTAATTTAAACTATTTAAAAAATTAAAAATGATTTTAAAAAATAATAAGTATTATGCATCAGTCTAAAATAATCCGTTTACAAACATTCTAAGGAATATATTTGAAAGGAAATCTTTAAAAAGCGCAACAGATTTTCCCACTAACTCATAAAAGACATACTTTGTACCATTTAGCATCAGCAACTTTGGCTCAGTTCGTAAGAATTTGTTCCGCAATCTGAAGGTCCTGAGGACGGCATGAACGAAATTATCCAAAACAACAATTAAGGAAAATAACATAGCAGCTTAAAATCCCTCGGTGATTTCGAATTCTTTGAAGATTAATCGGTAAATCATTTTTAAAAATTATATTAAATTATTTCTATTATAAATCAAACTTTGTAACGGAAAGTTACTGATTCTTACACCGGAGCTTTCCCTTCTTGTATTTCCCACAACGGAAAATCTACTAACGGAACGGTAAAAGTTCGGCTACATTGCTGCCGGTAGTTTCACCTGGAATTCACAGATTTATTTTTAACAGTGTAGCACATTAAATTGCTTTAAGTCCGGTAAAATGATTTTTTATATATTTTTTTTAATTAAAAAAAAATGTTTATAAAGTGTTGTATTTATAATAAAAATATGTGCTTAATGGACTGTTCAGAATAGCAGAGCCTGAAAAACATAGAAATTTTTAGAAGAATACCATTGATCTAGAAGGTGCCAAAATTTCCCCATACTTGTGCAAGCATATAATCTAATACTGCAGACTATTCTGGGGTATGTTTTTTCTCTTAAATAGAATATGACTTCATAATTAAACGCTACATATGAAAGAAAATTGTCATATTCAATCCTCACGTCTGTAATCAACTCGGAAATCTCTACATGAGGCATATTAACACCAGAGTTAAAGATTGAAGCAATTGAATCACATAAATCAGCAACTTTAAATTGGTGCCAAAAAAACGTAGTTTTATTTTTAAATTTGCGGAGGGGTTCTATCAACTGCATGCAAGCGATATTATCTTGAGATGTCGGATGGTTATTTTAGAAACACTCTGTAGTGTTTCTAAAATAACCATCTTCCATCCATCGACCATCTTCCATCCATAATCCATATTCTATCTTTATTACAAGCAAATATTTTTCGCAGTAATCGACATGCAACTTTTCCTATGAAATATATTGCAAAATCTGGTAACACGGGAGCGCATGGAATAGATAAATTTTACGTTTAAAAGAAGTCTTCTTCTTAGCAGATAAAATATTATATGCTCCTATCCTTCATAACCACGACTTTTTTTTTCTAAAAACTAATAATAGTTCCAATCTGAAATAAATCCAGAAAAAAATTCTTCTAAACTACCCTAAAAGTATTGGAAGAAAATCAATAATTAATATTTTCAGTAACCAGTGATTCCATATTTCATCTGCTCCTGCTCCGAACAACCCTTTAGCTCTAATTCAGATTTGTAGGTGACGCCATCAAATGGAAGCATTAAAAGGACAATTATGCCGCAGTAGTTCATTTAAAAAAAACAAAACTCTCTCTGCTGCATACGAATTGAAAATACAATGTAAAATGATAAGTAATGACTTTTACTGAACTTTGTGTCTTCTCTAAGACGCGTTTTTTAGTTTGGGGCGTATATCTCTTGCATAACGAATATGCAAACTTTCATTGAAGGATTTTAGTAAAAACTATACATGGGAAGCTACATAAATTTTCTCATATCTTGCCCCAATCGATACAATTTTTTTTTTATTGTAATCCTTTACATATAATCAAGACTTATTTTATATATTTCAAAATTAATGTAATCTTTTAAATTTCATTAAACAGAAATACATTCAGCACCAAGTTAGTCTATCTTAGATAAATAAATATTAGACTTAAATTTGCAGATGTAGATGACAATCTACCAGATGCTGTGCTACTAAAAGGTGAGCTGATTATTTCACTTACCTACACATTCTATAAATGATTAATAAATCAATGAGGATTGATATATATAAATGAATAATAAACTTCGCTGGTGAGGACAATACCAGTGAACTCAGACCTTCAAATATAAAAATGTTTCATAGATTTCACTGTATTTTCATTTAGAAAACAGTGGTAGTATGTACTAAATGAAAAAATGAAAAATAATTGATATTTTTCTAATCACTAATAAAAGTTCCAATCTGAAATAAATCCAGAAAGAAATTCTTCTAAACTACCCTAAACTTACTGGAAGAACATCGATAATCAATAGTGTCTTACGCCTGTTACTTCTTCAAACATCCATTATTAAACATATCCTTTTTCCTAAAACAAATGCCGGAAAAATAAGTCAGGAAAAATTAATGAGACAATAGAATGTTAACAATATGTTCTTTTCATTTCCAATTACAGTCTATTATCATTTGCTCGGTTTATGTACATGTCATTCATTTTTCAAATAAAAAATCCTTTTGCTTTGAGGCAAATAATCACGAGTTCCACAAGATTAATGAATCTGTTTCTAGGTTTCAATAATTTAGAAAGCTAATATTGTTAGTTACAGATCATCGATTACTATAAACACGAAAAATTATCTTCTTTACTAGTTAAGAAGCATATCTGCATACCTTAGAAGTCGATTATCAGAAAATTAAATAAAGCATCCAATATGCTTATATTAGACAGATATGTATTTGAAGCGTGTAGCGTTTTTGTAGAGGAATTTGAGTTATTCGCTATATAATGGCAAAATCCTTTATGTGATTTTATTTTAGTTATTTTATAGTTACACGCTATCTGCGTTTATTATTAGAGAAAGACAAAATACTCATTATCATTCAAATAAGATTTGAAGAATTGTTTTGCATAAAATTTCAGGGTAAATAATTTATCAAATTAAATTCCATGAGGGTTCTTTAAAAAAGAAGAAGAAGAAGAAATATACATGATTTCATAATAAATATTTTAAAGGAATTTATTATTCTATCTGGACAATCTTTGACAATCTTTTCAATAAGTCGAAATTTTGTGGATCATTCATTTTGTTGAAAACTGGAACATGGTAAATAAAATTTTAATCATTGGTCTGCTAAAAGTTACTTTTTTCCCCTCCATGCAAAACAAATATGTAAACTGCACAGATATATTTTACCTAAAAACAAATATTACATTCAAACTGTCACATCACATACCATTTTTCCATAAACAGATTCATAGTAATTAGAAAGATTGTCATACTAATTTGCGATGATAGATAAAATTGAAAACATGAAAAAGTGATTATACTGTCTTAGATAATAATTTGATAAAATATAGCATGAAAATCCAGTTTTCCCACACTGGATTTTCGTTTGGTATTTTCTTTTGGTGTATCCCCCTCCCTCCCCCCCTTTTGTGTCAGAATTTGCTATTTGCTATCCACCAATATTTTTTATTCATTATTGAAATCGACTGATGTCTTTTTATATACATATATCCATTTATAGATAATTTACAAACCATTATATACATTTTATTATTTACACAGTTTTCATTTATATTTTAACCAGGCCTCAATTTTAAAAGCATGCCCTCCTACCTAAAATGTGGTACATGATACGACAATTTCATCTACACATGTTTATTTAATAATGCGAAATCTATAAGAATCAACCATTATTGCTACAGAGACTATTTTTGGTGCCGATCATTGTAATCTATCATCAGGTTATATTAAACAAGATCACAAAAAAATAATAATAACAAGAAAAGACTTATCACAATATGTATTTGTTTAAAAATCATGCATGGACATTAATACATTTACTCTCCCGCAAGAAAAGTAATACAACTGAAAAAAAAATTTCCTTTTGCCCCTTATTACACTAATAGACCTAACACTATTAAGCGTTTATTACTACATTAAGGGTATTATTTATAAATGCAGTTACCTTTAAAACCTCTACATTATGGACCAGACACATAGCACTAACTTCTTGTGGTCAGGCATCGCTATTTTTGATCTTTCGTGTCGGCGCTTTGATGTATAAATTGCTTTTTCAGTGAACTTTTTTGAACTTCAAGAGATAAATCGAACTCGAAATCAGAACGACTGAAGATGGGGTAGATAAAACTTTCCCTTCCTTTGTCAATTTGGTAGGGTCAGTCCCTCAAAAATCATTTAAAGAGATTTCGCCTTTGTTCCGTACGGAAACAAAAAGTAGTGCTGTTCGCTCGCAGCCTACGCTATGTGTTTCTTTGTCACCACAAAATGTGACTAAAATATATGGCGCGGTGATAAACTAATCTAATCCTCTCTGGCTCTTTTACGTCTTGATTCTTAAAGTCTTTAGACTTTTACAGTTACATGCATAACTAAGTGCTATCGTTTTCTGACATAAGGCATGTAAAAGGATGAGAATCCTTTTTTTGCCTCTTTTATGCAATGTTTTGTCAGTTGTATCAATTTTCTTGCGGATGAACGGTATACTTGTTTAGAGATAACCTCGATTTTTAATAAATCATTTGATATTTAATTTCAAAATTATTTAACATTTATGTCAAAATTACAGATGATATTTCGTTTTTGCATAAAAATATTTATCTTAAACACTATTTTTTTTTCTGTTTGAACAAAGCAAGACGGTTTCATCTATAAAAGCAAAAGATAGCTCTGAGATACTATTTATTATTATTATTATTATTATTATTATTATTATTATTATTTATTATTGTTTTTCTTAACGTTAAAAAAATATATAAATATACCAGTTCATTCTTTAAAGGTTTACTTTTAACACGACATTATTTTTAATAGAACATAAACTGAATGTAAAATATTTTATATGTTTTTTTTGTTTGTTTGTTTGTTTGTTTATGACGCAATTGATAAATTACGTCGATGCATGCTCACACAGTTTATTATATCTTAGATCTATACTATAAAAAACTGCCATAAAAACTTAGTTACTTCTACCTGTAACTTTCTTCAAATAAGCCTGCATTTCAAGGTTGAACAACCAAGGCCGTAGAACATATTTCCTGAGAGCTTGGTTCTAGATCAAGAGGTCAGAAACTACACACGATCCTTCACGATGTATCCGCATACTTATTGGGAGAAAAGAGGGTGGTGAAATTGTTGAGAAAAAAAGAAAATTACAATCCAAAAAAATATATAGCTGCAGGTAATGGATGCCTTCTCACTTGATGAGTTTTCTCAGGGATGCACGATACACTTTGTGTTGATAGGCTTAATAAGAATCTTCGTCCACTTGCTGAATGGGCAACGAGTAAATAAAGATGAAGCTAGTGATTCGCTCGTATTTTGTGCGTAACTCTATAAGTTTTGAAATAAACAACCCATCGATCCATTTGTCATCCAAACTTTTCATTTAATCTAAAATTACATGCCGTATATTAAGGAATTTTACTTGAATTTTTCTTCAAATTGATTTCTTTCCGAATTTAAAAGATATTTTTAGTTCCACTCATTTTTAATCATTTTTTTTTTTTTTTTTTTTTTTTTTTAGCTGGGCATTTGGGTCGTTCTTCAAAACAGGCACTTTTTCAGTATTAAAACATTACAAAGGCGAAGGGAAGGAAGGAGGGGAAGGTACTACAACTGTAAGGATATTTATTATTATTATAATGAATAGTAATAATGAAGTTCCTATAATGAATAAGAAAGTACCAGCATCGGAGAAAACTAGTTATTATAAGAAGGGAGAGAATATGTTTTAAATCTCTGACTAGTAATAATTCGTTTTATTTATTTATTTTTATTGTTTTGTTTTTGGTTAATGATTAAACTTGTGTAGTTAAAATCGGACCCTTTCAGTTAAAAAGTTTTAAAATTAATACGTATATAAAAAATAATTCTATTGCGTGTTTTATATTTTAATATGCACATTTTTCTACTCGCCCATATTTTTTTCTACAAATTCAAATCTTAGTATCAGTTAATGATCAAACTGGTGTAAATAAAATCTGGCACTTCCTCTCCAAAAGTTTTAAAGCTAATGTGTATATTTTGTAAAATATAATTCTATTATGTATTCTACATTCTAAAATGCACATTTTCTACTCACCTATATTTATTTTCTGCAGATTCAAATATTAATGCAAGTTAATGATCAAAATGGTACAGTTAAAATCTGATGCTTTCTGTCCGAAAGTTTTAAAGCTAATGTGTATATTTTGTAAAAGATAATTCTATTATGTGTTCTACTTTCTAATATGAATATTTTCTGATCTACCATATTTATTTTCTGCAGATGCAAGAAAAATGATTCAAATTAAACACATCTCTAAAGGCAAAATTCCATAAAAGAGGAAATGGGACCAACTGAGAGCATATGGTTATACAATGTACTAAAGAAATGAAAGCTGTTGTAATAAGCAAACATAATGTAACAATGCTTCTATCTGTAGGGAAAATTATTCCTATAATTAGCGTGAACAATATTTTGTTCAGTAACACATATTTTAGTAGTTTTCCTTTAATGGATCAATTAAATATCAATTAAAATTTTTATTATTATTTAAATTATAATTTCATTATTTTTTTTTTCATTGCAAGAATTCTTTTATTATAAATAGATTAAATTAATTCTTATTGGATTGGATTGGAAAAGAACTTACTAATTAATTTACTTTTATAAACATAAATGGTTCATTTTATAAAGCAGGTCGATGACTTTTAAATATTTGATATACATATACATGCATATATTTTTAATTTATTGAATTGTTTTTGAAATGCATTAAGTAATACATAACATAAAAAAGCTACTAAAATACTTTTAATTATTTTTTAAATTATGTAAGTAGTTACATATTTCATTCTGTTTTTGGAAGAATGATCCAGCTATATCTTGTAAATTAAAATACATGTGATAGTTAATATTTGCGTTATGTATTTCACATTTACAAAATTGACAAACAAGCAGTTGATAGAATTTTAAATGAAAGATTTACAATGAAAAAAATATATATATCTTTAGGCATTCAGTGACTTGTATTCAATACATACCTTGTGTTGATGAGCTTCTAAATTTTCCTATTCCTCGACAATTTGTTGACACAGCATATCCCTAAAAAGACCTTGTGCTATAAACCTCCATTCGACAAACCAACCAACCAATCTCCTTTATGTAGGTTCACATGTAAATAATATATAATTAAAAATATGTTTGCGCTTGACACTATTATTTTATTATTCATACGCTAAAAATTCAATAACGTTTAGAACCAAAAGTGAATACATATTTTTTTCATCTAAAGTCATTGTCTAAATTAAAATAATGTTCTACATATGAAATAATTTAACATTTATTGTTAAATTTTGAAAATAAAATCCATATAATTTTTAAGTTTCATTTCCATTTTATTTAAATGATACTTTTTGGCTATATAGGAAATTCTAGACTTCGTATCGAACTTATACAAAATCCACTGTTTTTTTTTTTTTTTTTTTTTTTTTTTTTTTTTTTTTTTTATGTTCGCCAAAACGGTTTTCAACATCTACCATCTTCTGGATTCTTGTTTGCATCTAAGTTTGCATTTCTAAGTTCTTTCAATTTCTCATTTGACCATGCGTATTTTACTAACAAGCTTTAATAAAACACTTTATTCAGAATGAAAAATGATGCTTTTCTCTCAAATATTTCATTTCCTTTTTATATTTTGAATAATACGCATGCAAAACCATAACAATGAGCAATAAAAGCAATAAAATACAGTTGAGAATGTTTATGAATTCGCAAATGCACGAAGTTCATTGATGCAGCCACCATAAAATGAAGCTAAACTTCGAAAAAAAAAAACTTATGCGTATTCTTAGCACAGACTTTTCGGTCAAGAGGTTCACTTTCGTTAATCACGATACTTTCAACAACTATGTAGTACCTTATCATTATGAAAGTCGTGAGCTAATGCATCTTAGAAAAGGGGAAAAAAGACATTTCTGAACCAGATGTACTTCATGTCCACTAAATTATAGGGGTTGCATTTAATGACCGGACTGAGGGGAACGAAATGTTTTCTTGATACAACAACCTGACGTTCGTAGGAGTATGTTACCCTTACACACATCAGATATTGCCATGCCTTTATGTCTTTTTCCTTGCTACAAATACCTTGTTATTGCTCTCATGTGAAAGAGAGCGATTCTTTCTTTGATAGTACTTTTACATACACAGAAAATGAGTTTGCAATCACGTCCTGTCATATTCATGTTCCAGTCCTAATTTAGAAGCAGAAAATCCCTCCTAAATTCATATTTATTGTATTAATGCATTGAAACTCTAATTATACGAACTAATATATTTTATAGAAAATCTGAATAAGCAAAAAGCCGAATAGTGTGAGTTTTTATAAATAAGTTTTATCTTATAGAAAGTCTGGCCTCATTGATGTGGAAAATGCTTTTGTAATCACATCCTGACATATTCACGTTCATGTTTTATTTGAGATGCGAGAATTCTTTGTGAATTCATATTGTTAATTCTTAATTTGTTAACAAATTCAAACTGTAATTATCCGAACTCTAACTATCAGAATTAATGTATGGGAGAGTAACCATATTCGGACTGCCGCTTTAAATGGACCGTTGCCATTCTGTTGTTAATTACAGAAAAAAAAAACACTGTCTAACGCTGAAATCCCACGCATCAGAGAGACGTCTTTTATTATTATAAAAAGCAACAGCCTACTACGTGCTGTTTTCAAATAATTTTTAAAAGCCTAAAACTGGCTGTTTTGTTCTGATTTTTTTCCTAATAAACGTAAGAGAGTACTAAAAAATTAAGATAATTTGTTATGTTTTCATATCATATCTAAATTGATGTGTTTATTGCGGATATTTTTCACACGGATTTCTTTGATTTCCTTTTCTTTCTTAATCTAGGGATTTTCTATTTATAAAAAAAAAAAATCTCAGTTGCCTTTATTGGACCAATTTTAGTTGCTTAAATTGATCCATATATACTTAGCATATTTTTTAAACACTTTTTTAATATAATTGAAAAATGGTCAAAACGACACAGATAAATAACCTGGAAGAAATACATCGGTGACAACAAAAGCTGTCAGAAATATAGAAAACGAAAAGGAGAAAAAAGGTTGTGAAGGGATTGACTTGCAAGACGGTTAGAGTTCTTGCTAGTTTTTTACAAACATTAGCAATTTGGAGAATGAAAAATAAAAAACAGCAGCCAAATGGAAAAAAAAAGTTAGCCGCATGAAACACTGAAAAACCTATCTTTAACTTCTTTTTGCATCCAATTTTATCATAATGTTCTAAAATATTCTAATTTTTTTGTAATTGCTTATTAAACAGAAATTCGACCATCCGTTACTGAAAGTCTCAAAAGTAAGTATGTTCTAAAAGATCCCTAACAAGGTAATTTTTTCAGACTTTTTTTAGCAATCTGAATAAAAATTGAAAACAACTACACTGTTAAAAATAAATCTGTGAATTCCAGGTGAAACTACCGGCAGCAATGTAGCCGAACTTTTACCGTTCCGTTAGTAGATTTTCCGTTGTGGGAAATACAAGGGAAAACTCTGGTGTAAGAATCAGTAACTTTCCGTTACAAAGTTTGATTTATAATAGTAATAATTTAATATAATTTTTAAAAATGATTTACCGATTAATCTTCAAAGAATTCGAAATCACCGAGGGATTTTAAGCTGCTATGTTATTTTACTTAATTGTTATTTTGGATAATTTAGTTCATGCCGTCCTCAGGATCGAACTCGGGACCTTCAGATTGCGGAACAAATTCTTACGAACTGAGCCAAAGTTGCTGATGTTAAACGGTACAAAGTATGTCTTTTATGAGTTAGTGGGAAAATCTGTTGCGCTTTTTAAAGATTTCCTTTCAAATATATTCCTTAGAATGTTTGTAAACTGATTATTTTAGACTGATGCACAATACTTATTATTTTTTAAAACCACTTTTAATTTTTTAAATAGTTTAAATTAAAAAAAATCACTGTTTTTTTTAATAAAAATTTTTTGTTAACAATTTTTTTACAATAAATATATATATATATATATATATATATATATAGACTTTTTTTTTTTTTTTTAATTGTCGTACACTATTTCTTTCTTTCTTTCTTTATTTTTCGGCTAATAAATTAAAAGATTTTTAATAAGAAAAAAAGAGAAAAAAAAAACAGAAAAATGTAATTTAAAAGGGATTTTTATGTTTCATTATTCCATGCCGCCAATGGGACTCGAACCCACAATCTGCGCTCACAGGCGATTAGCGGTGTGGTGCCTTGACCACTCGGCCATGGAGCTCCCTACACACCGGGGTGTCTCCGTTTTTTGTTTTTATTTCCATCCGTTTCGTTTTTTTCAGGAAATATGATGGAACTTTGTGATTTGTAACGGAAAATACCCTTTAGTTGTTAAAAGGGAGCTTTTCTGTGAAATTCAGGAAAAAAATGTTAGTGAATTTCAGAATTTTTTTAACAGTGTATCTTTAATTTACCGTTGTAAAAATATACACAAAAATTGCTATGAGATCTCGATTCTTAACCGATAGAAAAAATTTAATCGACAAGTAATACTTTACATACAACTAATGCACGGTAAATAGCTCATTTCGACACAGCATACCTAAATTTTGTCTCTTAATGCGAGTAATTTTGTTTGTGTTTTTGCCGGTACGATACCCGCACATAGACAGTGATTGACTAGCAATAAAGAAATACCTATCGCATAATTCTTTCTGTGTCTAAATTGAATTGGTGTTTAGTATCTCTATAAATAAATCGATGTAAATGACACGGTGCGACTGAATATGTAACGCAACATTAATCGTTTAACAACACGGATAAGAATCTCGACTATATCGGTACATGCACACCCACAAAGAGCAGAAATTGAGCATTCGTAATTTGGCGAGTCCGATTGTTCTTTTACTTGCCAAATGGAGTTTTTTGCAGCGATTCGACAGCTAGAACCCTGTTTCAGATACGAACCCCCTCAAAAAAGCCAAAGTACCGTTATAAATGTTATCTCCCTTGCTAAAATCAATTAAATCAAACTACAGAGGGGAACCAAAAAACAGCTCTATGAACATCTTTACCATATAAATACCATTTTTGTAGCAATTAGGCAGCGAGAACCCTGTTTTTTCAGATACGAACCTCCTCAAAAAAAGCCAAAGAATCCTTATAAATGTTGTCTCCCTTGCTGAAATCAATTAAATCAAACTACAGAGGGAGCCAAAAAACAGCTGTATTACCATCTTTACCATATAAACTAAAAAAAAAAAAGACAGAACTCTGAAAGCATTAAAGCAATTTGAACAACGAGTTTTAAAAAATAGGCGCAATTCAATTGGAAAGGAAATGGTGAAAGGGAAGAACTACACACGTACGATTAAAAAAAATATCTAATGATTCAGAATTTAAAAAGAAAAAACAAGACAATAATGATTGGTTTTGCCTAGCAAGAATGATTTAATATTTGGAATGCCAAATATGGTTCCATGTGTGCGTTAGAATAAAAAATTAAAAAACAAAATTCAAACACTTCTACATGTTATTCAAGTAACTGGCAATCAGTTTCATAATTTGTATTCTTAATTACGGTTAGCTTTCATTTATATTTTGAAAAAAAAAACTGATTTAAAAAAAAAAAAAAAAATTACTCCTACTTTCAGATATTTGATTTCAATAATGAATTCAAATATGTGAAAGTAGGAGTAATTTTTTTGTTTGTTGTTTGTTTATTTTGTAATTTCATTGTTATTATTTTGTTTAATTGTTTCATTAATCTCAAACTTTGCTTTTAATAAAATTAGTTTTATTCTGTACTCATTAACCCGGGAGAACGCGCGCTTTTCAAGGTATGAATGATTTTAACTTTGCCACCAATAAAATCTAATTATAACAGTCACTTTATTAAGACGGAGACAATTCTTACAAATTTTGCGATAAAATAAATTGACGATCACTTTTAAAAAATTAGTGGTTACAATTGTAAAAACCACACGCACTCAGGGTCTTTTAGGCCCTGCGCGCGTCCTCGCGGGTTAAGACAATCTGATATTGTTTCAGAAGAAGCTGATGAGGAAGTAATGAGGTATTAGCCTTTCTCATCACTCCTTCATCGGTCTCTGCTGAATACAGATAAATATTAAAAAATATTAATTATTTATATTTAGATATAGTTAAAGCCCACTAAGCGTAATTTTAATTCAGATAATGATAAAAAAGTAAATGAAAATTTTTTTTAAATCCACTACTTTTCATAACTCTTATTTTGGTGTATTTGGCGAGAATCTACCAAAAGCTAGAGGTTTAATCCATTATACTAGATGGGCTGATTCAAACTTCAAAGTAAAAGTGGGGGGGGGGGGGGAAGAGGCTATGCTGTCAGACGCTTGAATTCCTTATAATAACAAGTGTAAAACTTTGGTAAAGAAATTTTTGTGTGTTATAATTTAACACAAATTTCATTATAAATAATCTGGTGTTTACAAAATTGTTAAACTTGTTATTATAAGCGAAATTTAAAGATTTCAAGAAATTAATATGTTATGTCATTTTTAACAATTTCCAACAAAGTGTAAAAGTGTTTATGCTTTCGTTTTGTTTGGCCATCTGGCCGCACTCAAACTCTCGTAAATATACCCGGATTGCCATGAAATTTTTAAATGCTATTGACGTTTACCCTAGCATAAACCCTACCATGAAATTTCTACCATGATTAGTTTATTTATAGGGATAGTGAAAAGTTTCTCGTTACATTATGGCCTATGGGGAAAAAATGCTTCAAATTAATTTTAAAGGGGTTACATCCTGTCAAGCATATTCAAATTTATATGCATTTCCTAAGTGCACTAAAATATGCATTCTGTAAAATGTGCAGTGAAAATAACAGTTATTATTCATTTACCGAGCCACACAAAAGAATTTCATCACACAGTATTAAAGGAGAGAATTGTTTTCAACATTTTTAAATTATGTTAAATGATTTTAAGGAAAAATAAAATTCATATACGCCTCTGAGGCTTTATATTTCACGCATAATATGAATGCAATAGCATTCATAGGGACACACAGAAGATTTTAAACAGAATATTCTATCCGAAGTACTCTACTTTATGGTTGATGAATGATGGATGGATGAAATGCATTTTTAATTATGATATGAGCTTAAGCTTCACTAAATGTACGTATATTATATGGCATGGATAAATGCTATAGTTGATATACAGAGCCACTCAAAAGAGCTCGTAAATGTTACTGAACACGAGCGTAATTTACATGAAGGTGGTTTTTAAATAAGTTATGCATTTTTACGTTGAACTGCTTTCAGTTTGCTAAGAAATTTTTGTAGAATAAAACAAAATGATATTCCGGGTCACGCAATGAATTGGCTACATGGTCATAATTTCTGAAAATGTTATTTAAGCAGTTTTAAGAGTGTTCTTGTTTGAACTAAATTTTAGCAAAATATTGGCGTGTAACATAGGTATTAAGTAAGCTACAGGGCTGAACAAAAATATTCAAGAATGTGTCCATCTATAAGTTGAAGAAAGAGAAATATTCAACCAGTTAGGCGCTTCCTTGCTAAACTAAATTTTCCCATAAAGTATGTATATCAACTTTGATCTGTTTACAGATCAAACACAGAGCTGTTCAAAATTATTAATACATATTTGGCTATGAACAATAACACCTTATTTCCCTAAATAACGAAGTTTTGTTAAAGATTTTAGGAAGCGTTGGAAAGGGTTTCATAATCTATGCTTAACGCATGATTTTTCTTATTTGTTTAACTTAATATCGAAACAAAAAATTTAATTTTGAAAAAATAGTTTCCGCCTAAGTTTTGTATCCCGGATGCTCAGGTTGGATCTTCCAGTTTATTTAACAGACTGTAAGAATTTATTTTAATATTTACGTATTATTCAAAACAAGCGAACAAAAATTTACATAGATTCAACTTACTAAATAAGAGAAAGGTACAAAATGATGCACTGTTATATTACATAATACGTTTAAACTAATTCTGTTATTTTAACGCGTCTTTTAAAATACAAAGAACTAAATCTAAACATCAAAATTCAAAAGAGAATATGCATTCTGTACTAAAACTCATAATACGCACAATGCCATCTATTTAGCTCTTCTAATATCGAATTCCTAACAATATTTTAACACCCAGCTGTCATGTCTGCATTTTCGGTCCGACGACTTTTACGCTGTACAGAACACGTCTGCTGCGTCGAGTTAGGAGAGGATACTAACAAAAATCATTCCGGGCAGAAATAACAGATTACACTTATTGTGTTGCGTTGGTTTGAAGGAGAATAGATAGTTCTAGACAAATATGCCGATCGAAATATAAAATTTTCAGTGCTTCGCATAAAATTGTTTAATATTGATCTAGAAGAAAACACTTACGGTTGGTATAAATTATACGAGCACAAATAAAATTTCTTTCTTTTTTTTTATAAATTATTTGATTAAAAAGATGGTTTTTTGGTAGTTTTAGAATTTTTTAACTTTTCTGATTTCTTTTTTTTTTTTTAAATAAATGTATTGCGGAGCTCATATTTACTTATTACATTAAATTTATAGCATGTTGTATAGTCACATACACCTGTAAAACTGTTTTTACAGCAACAATTATCTGAAATATTCAAAATATACATTTTCTCCCAACATGGTGCTGTCAAAGTTTAAAAGCGCCGGAAAAAAATCGCGTGAAGTTTTCTAATAGCGTTGTGCTTTATTCCTGTGCAATATATTGCCCTGATCCATTCAGATTTTCTTGCAAAATTACTTCCACTACAACAAAATGGGAATATGCAGAATGGTAGGTTTTTGCAGTTGTGTCAAAAGTGATATTTAGTTTGATTAAAAAAATTATAACATCACAGAAAAAGCCTTAAAAAAGCAATTACATACACTGTAAAAAAAAAAAAAAATCCGTTAAAAAACGGAAATAGTACTGGTAATCTAAACGCCAGTACTACTTCCGTTTTTTAACGGAAAAAAATTTCCGTAAATTCCAGAAATAGTTCCGTTTTTTCACAAAATATTTCCGCTTTTTTAATATTTCCTAAAGTAAAATTTTTCTTTGAAAAGTTAAAAGAATTTTTAAAGGACTAACTAACATCTTTGTGATTTTTATTCTTTACTTTTCAAAGACACGTTAACATCAGGGTCACATTATATACATTTAATTTAAACAACAGTAAAGAAATGTCATTCACCTTCCATGGGGTTCGAACCCGGCTTGCAGTGTAATACCATTACACCAGAATTATTCAAACCACCCTTTCAAATATCTTTAGTCATTTCGGATGCATTTCATAAAGTAAAGATTTTGAACGCAGGTTTATTTTTGTAGAGATAATATTTTTCCATTGAATGGATAATTCTAAATATTTTACAGATTTTCTTTCCATAATTTCGAATATTTAGCTTATAATTTTTAGCTTTATATGTATATAAAAATTAGTCTTTAAAATATTACATGCATGAAAGGATTTATTAAGAGTTTTGTTTCCTCCTTTTTTGGAAAAGTTTTAAAATTCTATTGTAATATTATTGATATTTATTTATTTATTTTAAAAAATACTAACATACTGACAAAAAAACGTGCATTTTAACAAATTATTTTAGACGATCTAATGTAAACTCAATAAAGATAATTATAATGGGTTATAAAAATACATTTCAGTTATTGATTTCT
The DNA here is from genome assembly GCA_964019185.1 of Maratus speculifer. Classification (NCBI taxonomy): domain Eukaryota; kingdom Metazoa; phylum Arthropoda; class Arachnida; order Araneae; family Salticidae; genus Maratus; species Maratus speculifer. Next base: position 374,369,457 of record OZ025292.1, read on the forward strand.
TTATAACTTATGTAATCGCCAAAATTATAATAATTTCGGTATATATTTCGATATATTTTTAATTTTATGTGCGAACTTCTTAATTTGAATAAATTAAAAAATATATATATTAAAATTAAAAAGAGAATTTTTTTCCACATTTTTAAAAATATCCTACGCACTTAAAAAATATATATGATATAAATAATTAAACATTATTTTAAAATCTTAATCAACTTTCCTTTCAGCTATTTCAACCTTAAAAAGAATTAATAAAATTTTATTATTTTTTATTATTTATTTAATATTATAAAAATACGTTGGATTTTTATTATTAAAACACAATGAAATAGAGAAATGTTCTAGCAAATTGTTTAAAAAACATCATCTCGGTATGATGTTTTTATTTTCCTGGTAGATGGCACCACTACACTCTATTGTTTTAGGAAAATGAACGGAACACTTCCGTGATTTATAGGGATTCGTGACTTCATGATGTCAAATACGGAATTCTACTGTTTTTTCGGGAAAATGAAACTATTCCAGAAAATTTTACGGAAAAGTTTATGTATTTTAACGGATATTTTTTACAGTGTACAGATTGTAATGTGATCGAATACTTTTGTACGGACATAATACGAATATAACATGAAAAAAAAACTGTCAATTGAATGCATTTGAGAGCAAAATTGAATTTAAAAATGAGTCATAAAATAACCAATTTCTTATTTGAATACATCTACAATTCTTTAATCAAGATCGCTTTGGGAAATTTTGTGCGAAGTGCCCAATTTGACAGCTTTTTTTAAATATATATTTAGTCTTTATCAAAAAACTGACCAGTACGTCCTATTACACAGTTCCTAAATAACAAATGACTGTCATTTGAATGTGTTTGAGAGCAAAATTTAATTTAAAAATGAGTCACAAAATAACCATTTTGTTATTTGCATACATCCTCAACTCTTTAATCATAATCGCTTTAAGAATTTTTTTTTTTTTTTTTTTTTTCGAAGTGCCCACTTTGACAGGTTTTTAAAAAATATATTTAGTCTTTATCTCAAAATTGATTAATACGTACATTATATAATTTCTAAATAATAAAAAACTGTCAATTGAATGCATTTGAGAGCAAAATTGGATTTAAAAATGAGTCATAAAATAACCAATTTGTTATTTGAATACATCCTCAATTCTTTAATCATGATCGCTTTGGGAAATTTTGTGCAAAGTGTCCATTTTGGCAAACTTTTTTGAAATATATTCTGCCTTTATCAAAAAAATGGCCAATCTGTCTCACTATATAGTTCCTAAATAAGAGAACCTGTAAATTGGATGCGTTTGAGAACAAAAATGGATTTAAAAATGACTCAGAAAAAACACAATTTCTCATACTTCCTCAACTTTTCAATCACTATTACTTTGGGAGATTCTGTTCAAAATACCCTTTTTTGGCAGACTTTTTTGAAATATATTCTGTCTTTATCAAAACACTGACCAATGCGTCACTTTATACGGTTTCTAAATAAGAGGATCTACTATTTGGATGCGTTTAAAATACAAAATGAATTTAAAAATGAGTCAGAATATAAGCAGTTTGGTTTTTTCTCCAACTCCTATTTTTTTAAAATTTATTTTTGCTATACGAATTGGTCCTATGAAAAACTTGCCAGTATAAAAGTTGTCGATATTATTGAAAAGATGTAAAATAAATTTAATTAGATTTGATAGCTTAAAAATTGACAGAGTATATATATATATATATATATATATATATACTAGAAGATAGCCCGTCAAAATGACCTGTTTGCATTTTTAAAGGATGGTAAAAAATTACAACTGTGGTCAATCATAGCCACTTTAGTCTGAAACAATTTTGATAAATACAGCGATTAAACTTGGAAAAGAAAAAATCTAACAAACAAAAAAAAAAAAAAAAAAAAGAAAAAAAAAAAAAAAAAAAAAGAAAAGAAAGAAAAAAATTTCAACAGAAATCTGCATTTAAAACTATAGCAGAACTCTCTGGTAGATGGGGGTGGGGATTATAATGAAATTTAAAACTTATCCGCGGTTTGTTTAAATAAAAAGTTTTAATTAAATGGTGTTTTTGAAATCGTGAAAAGATTTCAAAGCGAAGTAAAATGTAGTGACGTCATTTACAACTCCCACTGTAAATCTGACCATTGAGAACGCTCCATTACGACTTTGGAACGGTTTCATTGGTCAGAAAATAGATTGCCTTTAAAATCGGAGGAAACTTTTCACAATGTTTTTTATAGATTTGAAATTCTCAAGAGTCATTCACGGCTGTAAAGAAAAAAAAATTAAAGCAACCCGAATATAAAAAAATTAACAATATTGCATTTAAAAGGCATCTTCGCTTTCCTTTAATAAAAAGTTTTAATTAAATATACACTGTAAAAAAATGACTCATTTGCTACAGCTTTTATAGAAAACGGTTACTTTACTGTGTTATGGAGCATTCTCATTGGTCATAAAAGAGATATTCTTTAAAAGTTGTGGAATGCCGCTGCAGCAAATGGGTCAAATTTTAAACAGTGTACTTTTTGAAATCGTGGAAAGATTTCAAAGCGAAGTAAAATGTAGTGACGTCATTTACAGCTCCCACTGTAAATCTGACCAATGAGAACGCTCCATTACGACTATGAAACGTTTTCATTGGTGAATGAGTTTCTTTTTCTCGTGGATAGGTTGACCCCGGAATTGTTATACACGGAGGGGTTTTATATATATAATAAACTTTTTTACTGATGATAGTTTTGGGGTCTAGGGGTCATGATCGGTGTAGATCGGCAAAAAAATTTCAGAAATTCCAACATTGGTGCGAACGCAATAGGTAGTATTTCATACGAAATCTACCTAAAAATAGGGATCAATTCAAAGTGTACTTGTAGTAAACACAGAAAATAACGTATCCGAATTATTTTGTGTGGTCTTGTAAAAGAAATATAAAACTTTCAGCAATCATTTTTTGTAGAAAAAAATTTACGCTGAAACTCAATACCATATATTAAATATATTTTATATGTAATAGAATAATATAAATAAAATTCTAACGTCAAACAGTTACTGCCAATAGGCTTTACTGCATCAGAATTCTCTTCTGTGCTCTTATAACTAGGGATAACTCATCCGTAATCCATTTTCTGTAGCACTGTTCTGTTTAACATGTCGTAGTTCATTTTAATAACATATTTGAATTTCGTTACGTTTGGAACGGTTATAAGGCCATTAAAACGTATTGAAATATAGTCAACGCTCTATATTTTGTATCTGATTTCTTTTAAGTACAAACGAACGATAACTGCTACACACATAATTTTTTAAAACATGAAACGGATGTTCTTTAGAACATTTTTAAAGAACATGATGCCGTCATCAATTTTGATGTATCCCAAGTACATTTACAAAAGTTACAATGATGATAGACGAGACAGACGAACCAAAGTCATAAACAGTTTTCAATTCAATTAGAGTCTTGTTCATCCGACCGCCACTTTTCCGACATTCAACGCTCGGAGAAGAAACACTGTCTATCGCAGGAAGCTGCTATTGACAATAGTAGAAAAACTTGAAAAACGGTAAAACATGATTAAAAGTTTCAAACCCATGAATTTAAAGGATTTTACTTCTTTGGTTGCTACAGCCGAGACTCACTTAAAGAATGCAACAATTGCTATGCCTTAGAAGAAGATATTACTCAAAGTTGAAGATGAAATTATGGAAAGAGAAAGCACAAATGAAACCGAAGAGAGCATTCTCCTTTTAATCCAACGTATTCCTGAATGCGAGGATGCATCATCGCAAGAAGTTCAAAGTTGAATAGAGGAAGATCATCATTATGAAATAACTGGTGAAAAAATTGTCGTTCTTAACCCCCTGACTGCCCAGCAAAAGGGCAAAATTGTAATGTTGTTTTCCATGTAATTTATTTTAAGTGTTTATAAAAAAAGGATTTTTCAACATGGAATGATTTTTTTTTTTTCGTATATGTTTATAAGGCTTAACACTTTCAATCATAACTTAGTTTTTTAAAACTGGATTATATTTGTGGAAATATATTAATTTAAATAAAGATTAAATTGCAGGAAAACCTGCAGCCTAGTGAACGGATATATCCGGTCGCGGCAGTGGGGAGGTTAACAGTAGCGATGGCAACGTAATTTTTTAAGCATCAACTGTTGAGCCTGTCAGAATCTCGCACAATAACGGAGTTAACCCCTTTCCGACGGAAGCCCTTTGCTTAATTTTTAATGTTTAACCCTTGATTTTTAAAAACAGAAAATTTTCTGTAATTGAATCGCGTAAATACTCTGGTTAAATAAGCTAAACTTTACAATAAAAAATAACTGATGAGAATAATGAAGAATTCTGAGTACCTTAAGTGGCATGTATACCAGTCACTCATCCCCGAAGGATTAAAGCTCTAGAATATTCTATGCAATACGTCGAGCAGCAAGAAGCAGTTATGGGATCGAAATAATAATGCTGACAAGATAAATTCGTCAGAAAAGCAGACGATACTATACACAATTTGCAAGTTTTAAATTTCTCAAAAATTTCTGCGGACCTGGTCCGTAGAAGTTGCCACTTAAAGCAATTTATTTCACTTTTAGTAGAGTTAGTTGTTTAGATGAACTTCTCTTTTTTTCAATCGTTCATTGATAACTGTCAGCGCCTTTCACAAAGGATAGGTTCGGTGAAATTAGAAGACTGGGGCCACTTGCTGACAGACTAGCAGTTGAGCAATATCGGGGCCAACTAAGGACTGAATAAAAACCTAATGAAGATCAACAGCTTTTATTACAAACTTCCTTTTATAATGTTAAGCAGTAAACATTAAAACAAATATTTTAAAATGCTATCTTTTAAGTTTATGTGACTCAATGCTCCTATATATTATTGACCTGACGGATGCTAGTTTAAAACAATCACAGGTAATTTTTTTTATGATTTATTGTAAAATTAAAGTGTAAAATCATTAAAATGGTAATTTGTCATATTATAACTTACTTTAATTTGACGTTTGATAAGTTTTTTCTTGATCCCTTTGTATTATCCGACATTTTCGCGATTAGTCTATGACGGATAAACGAGACTTTCTGCTCTCTACTGTATGTTGGAAAGTATTTTAAAAAAAAATTTCTGTTAGTAGCATTTTAGAATAGTCCTTTAAAAGCCCTTGTGCATCGGCCTTTTGGCCTTTCTAAATCTGTTAGTATAATATTTTTACATACTTTAATAAGTGGCATTCGTCATAGATATCATTTTTTTTCCTCATGAAAACTTATTACAATTCATTTGCTTTGTGTCATGACAGTGCACAAATTTAAGCAAAATTTTGCTTTCTTAAAAATAAAGTAGCCCCTTTAAAATATATCTAACTTTTCCCCATATTAAAACGCTATAACTAAAAGGGATATTCGAGGGACATGTGCATCTTAACATAATTTTACACTCGAAGCAAAAGCACCCTTCAATCAAAATGCGGCTCACTGCCTCCGACCATTTTTCATTTGCAGTTGCTGGCCAAGGCGGTTTATGGCAGAGGCGGAAAACAACTTGTTTACAATTCATTGCGAGCAAGACAGGCCACATTAATCAAAATTATTCTTGTCATCGATTTTTCGCCAAAACTGCCCGCTGTGTCTCTTGAACAAGGCGCAGGCAAAAGAAATCTGAAATATTTTCTTCGTCGAAATGGAAATTTATTTATTTATTTATTTATTTTACAAAAGTTTTGCAAAAACCTTATTATTATTATTATTATTATTATTATTATTATCTCTCATTATTTAACAGCAATTAATAAACATATGGTGAATTTACAATTTTACAAAAAAAAAAAAAAAAATGGCATAAAATTTAATAATGTTATATTTTTCAAATGGAATTTCACTTCGCCTGTCATAAGGCTCCAAAGAAAATGTTCAGTGACACTGATATTTTGTAACTTATTATTAGTAGTAGTAGTATTTCTAAACAGCTAACAAATGAACAATGAGGGCTTTATAACTTTACAAAAAGAGTAGCATAAATGGTGGTACTCGCACGGAAAATTTTATGAAGTTGGTTCAACTAAAACATTCTTGAAGTAAATAAAATATATTTATGAGATTCTTCAACTTTCCATTTTGTATAATAATTCACCAGTAAAGCACTGAAAAAAATACTGGCTAATTCTGATATTTTTGTAGTTTTTCTAGATTTATTCTGTAGAAAAATTAGTTCTAAAACATTGCTAATTTATAATTTCAAAAACAAGTAGTCTAAATCATAAAAGTATAAGAATGACGAGGCGGACTACGATATTAATGATGTTGATTAAAATATATTGATAACGTTAATGCTACGTTTTACTGAAACTATTGTCTTTCTGAGAACAGGGAAATATTTTTATGATTTCCTGAAATTTCATATACGATTTACGCAGTTCGCCAATACCTATGCCATCAATACACGCCAGGTAATATTGGTATTAAAATTTTCGATAAAGCTGTTACTTTTTTAAGAAAGTCAATATTTTCGTTTCATGCAGTCAGAAAAAATATTATGATTACATTTGAATTTTAGGAGGGAGGTTTGGTTTACTTTTGTCGGCCGGTTATCTACACTAGGGATATAGGTCCAGGGGGGGAGTGCGCTTCGTGGGGGGTCTTTCTAAGTGAACCTCACTCGTATTTGCACAAGTTTCGAAGAAAATCACGAAAATTCCGAACGGTTAGGCCGACAGCCGCGATTGGGTTCGAACCCAGCACCTACCGTCTACCAGTTGAGAGGACAGAACCTCTCGGCCACTGGTGGAGCTTTAGGAGGGAGGAAAATATAAAAAATAATATTATTTATGATGACATAAAAGGCGAAAAAAAGAAAAATATAATCCGAAAGCATAAAATATATTTATGAAATTGTTTTAATTTTGATAAATGAGGAATTAAAAAATCAGCTCTATTGGCTGATTTGCTCCAAACATTTTAGATATAGACAGTTAAGATATTTAATTTCCTTTTTATATAAGCCGCTTTAAAAAATGATTTATCAATTTACAAAAACATGAAATAAATGTTAATTTATTAACAATAATAAAATTAATAATACTCATACTTATTAGTAATGATAATAATAATACAATAAATAATAATAATAATAATTTTTATTAATATAATTAAAATTGATAATAATATAATTATTATTATTATTATTATTTTTGATGATAATAATAATAATAATAATAATAATAATAATAATAATAATAATAATTTTATAACAAATTATATAAAATGTTATTTTTTTACAAATATGTCACATAAATAATTGCGGCAACATTAACTGATATCATTTTCATCCCTCTCAGCTTTTTTTTTTTTTTTTTTCGTTATGTGGAAAAAACTAGTTAATCTTAAATAATATGAATTTTTTTTAAAAAAAATGTTAATAATAATCTAAAATTTAATGTATCTATGTTATGATAAAATCATTTTAATGAAGCATTTTGAAAGTGAAGAACTATCGTTACAAAAATAATCTCAATATAAATAATTATGCAACATTAAAGTTTTTATCAATTGGATTTAAAAAGTATGTGTTTGGTATTTCTTTTTCACATAAATAGTATATTAAGATGCCTTTTAAAATACAAACAAAACATTTTCGCGCATAACATATATGTTAGGTAAATGATGTACATATACATATTTCTGTTTATAAATAAAATTCTTTGATTTTTCGAAATGAAGGATAAATCACTTCATATTTGCGGAAAACGAAAAAGCTGGCTAAAAAAGCGTATTTTACATATATTTTTTTAATTGCATGCAGTATACTTGTAGATTTCAATGATTTCTCCTGTTATTATTACTGATCACGTTTTTATTTTCTTTTAGTTATTACATTTGAAAATATTACAAGATCTCACGAATTTAGAGCTTGGAAATCTCAATTGATATGAACCATAAAAAATAAGTAGGAAGGCAGAGATTTAGTTCTTTTAAGCATTTTAAACACTATTAAAAATAGAAATAAAAATATAAAAATAATAAAAAGTGTAACTTTTATTAAGTAACAAAATGCACTTTTATTTAAAATATAATTTCATATGACGTTAGCATGTACGAAAAAAAATGCATTTATTCTGAAAAAAAAACTAATTTTACAAGCTCACAAGAATTAATAAACTTTTAAAGGACTGCTTTACTCGTGCAAAAATACCCACTCTCTATTGTTAATCGTATAGATTTTTTTAATACCTCGTTTGCATTTGCATATTTTTTAATGATTTTTTTTCTTTTGAATTGAAATAAATCTTTTAAAAATCACTATAAAATCTTTTGCATAATCTTTTTATTTCATACAACACATTCACAACACATTCACAGCACTATCGAAAACGATTTTAGTTAAACGTGTTGAAAGTTTAAACGTTGTTTAAACGTGTTTAAACGTTTTTCAGTTAGTGTTGCAAAAGTGTTTCACACATTTACAGTGTATGAACTGTATTACAAACTATCATACACTCTCATAAGCCAAAATGTAATAATTATTTATAAATATTAATTACACATTTCAATCGTCGTAATACTCCTTATAAATTGAGCAATTAGTTCGCATTTTCGGACATTAGAAGACTGGTTTATTAATGGATTCTTCCGGTTTTTCTTGTTTTCCCTTAAAATTTTTAAGTAGATCCAAGTGCGGCAAACTGCAGATTGTATCCAAAATTAGGACAAACCTAAATTAGATCTTTCAATCTTTGTAAGATTAATTAAAATTGATCAATTAGTTCTCGTGCTTTTGAATTTTGAAAGATTGTTTGTTTGATTGCTTCTTCAAGTTTTTCCCTATTTTCTCATATACAATTTTTGGTATCAGAAGGTGACAAGGCTGATGGCATTGAGCTTACAGGCTACGCATACTAGTTGTACATTACAGCCTTATATTTTCAAGGATTAATTCCGTTCAAAAAACAAATTAGAGGGGGGCAGCTCAATCCATTTCCCATTTTATACTTAATCATTGAACCCCTTAAAATAATCAGAGATATGCTTTTTCATATAAAAAATATATATCCAAAATTCAAAGTAAATCGGAAAACATCAATTAAGGGGAAGGACATGAACCCTCCATTCCCCCTTTTTATCCTTATCCAATGATCAAATAATACTAATCAAATAGGTGCCTCATCAGAATGACCCTATATCTAAATTTTGAACGAAAACTGATAATTCTGCATGAAAAACCCATTTATATAAATTAAGGGAAGGGGCATTAGCCCCCGTTCCCCTCTTATACATACTTCAAAAACTAATCCGGGAAGCGCCTTATCAGAATATACATATATCCAAGATTTCAAGTGAATCTGATAATTTTATCATGAGTTATTGCGTTACGCACATAAGCACATACAGAACGGACGGGCACATAAGCTCCCAGACTTTGATAGCCTGTGAGCTAAAAATTTCACAGGCATCCGTATTTCACAGACATCCCTATCCCTTCTTCCGGTGAGATATTGAAGGAGGATCTCCTGGCTATAGCTAAAAACATCACAAAAAAATTGGTTCAGTTATATGCATAACTTTATACACTTTTAGATGGTACAAAAATGAAAAAAGTACAAACGGACACACGGGCAGACGGACATTTTCTATAAGCATATTTTTGGGGATCTCTGACATGTAAATTCTCACAAACCCGGCAATCGGAAAAAAAAAAATTGACTACAATAATCTCTCTCTCTTTTTTTTTTTTTTTTTTTTTTTTTTTTTTTTTTTTTTGAAGATAGAAGGATGTAAAAAATTTTTTAGTAATGTAATTTTTAGTTTTAAGAATTTTATCAACAGTAATATTTTAATATATCTGTTCTACTATTTCAGAAAGAAAAACAAGTGTAAAATAGATTTAAAGTTTTACAATAGTGATTTAAACAAGAAAGAATCTTTAATGTGGCAGTTACTGAGAGCTTCACCTATTTTTAACGCAAGTTGCAATTCAACGGTGAGTGGGATCAAAAAACAAAAATAGAATTTACGCTACTCGTGTTTGGAATTATTTCGAGAACGTTGAATGTGATTGATGCATTAAAAGAATCAGTTTAAAACGCCCAATCGTTAAATGTTTTCTTTTATATTATTATAATTTTCATTTCAATATGATAAAAAATTTAAGAGTCTTTATCTACACCCAGAAAAATGAATTAAAACTACAATATGTTTTGTTGGGTACATTTTGGTTATTTTAAGTGAATTTTTTAGTCAAAGTAAAAAATTGGTTTTGTTGCTCAGACAAAAAAATATTTTTAACCCTCTTATAAAATTTTAACAAAATTTCATTAATTTTATTTGAGCCTTACTAAAGTCTTGTATTTTCAATTTGTAATTCCAATAAAATTTTGTTGTTTTTGCAAAATTTAAATTGGATTACAGTAACCATAAATCTCTCACGTAATTTCGTTTAATTGACTTATATAGATATAAAGGATTAATATAATTTTTGGATAATAAAAACTTTTCAAATTGAGACGGATTTATGACGTTATTATTACGTTATTATGCATTTCGTATGAAAATTGTGGACGGAAAATTGCAAAAAAGAAATCGACAATATTTTTTTATTTATTGAAACAAAATTTTCACTGACCCATATTTAAACGAAAAGATTTGTTGGACTAAAAAGTTTTTTGTTGATACAACAAAACTTTTTTCTTGGTGTATTAACAAGGAAACTTTAAGAAAACCGACCCAAAATGACAGCCTCGTATTTCTTTATATTTTCCCGAGAGGACAGTACTTAATTATACATGGTTCTGTTGTGTAATCGATCAGAAGCCATAAGCATTTATTGGCAAAGGTCCCAAGTTTGCATTTATTTACAAAAAAATTGTTTACACCTTCGTTAGAAATTCCTTGGGACTATTTTTTGGTGCTTATTTACATCTGTTTCACTTCAGAGATTATGTACTTGAAATACGATTTCAGGATGTATTTCTTTGTAGATTATTTTCTGTATATGCAATAGTGTTATAAAGGCATGTGATCTCGAATATTGTCAACGTATATACAATATAGTGAGCGTAGGTAAAATGACATGCAAGGTTTTGAAAAATGGAACCTGCCCTATGAACCCAAACATCTTTCTCAATTATATAATCTGTGTTTCAGAAGTGACAGAAAATCCTTTGGAAAATAAAGAAAGAACGATATCAACACCAGTTCTATAGTTAACAGACCAGCCTATCTAGATCTGATCCCTCAATATCACTTTCTACAACTCCAGTGCCGACAGTATCTGTTTCTGATAATCGAAAACGAAGATCTTCTCAGCAGGGTGCATCTTCAAATTCATCATCTTGACTTTATTTGGCCACTCTATGTTCTTCGACTTCATTTTGCACTCCATGTTAGATCATCCTCTAAAGAGGATGTAGTCCCCGAGCCATGGAGTTGCGCTAATTTGAATAGAAATCTTAATATTACGGAAACGAAAGCAACAGTTGCTGAGAAACATATTTCACAATCAAGAATTGAAGCTCTACAATCTAAGATGGAAATTTGCTTTGTTATTTCCAATGATGACGACAAAGTCATGAATATCTCTGCATGTGATAATAATGCAATATTTCTTTATTGCAATGATGTATTCAGTCACTCAAAACCGAAGGAAAAGGGGATAAAATGTGCTATATGTTCAAAGTGACCACACAGTGAATATGCAAGTGTTTTTTGGTGACCAAAAAAAGTATCTGGATTGTAGACCAGTATAATATTAATAAAAGCTTATGAATGTGCCATTTTAGGATACCTCTATAAATTAAATTACATAGTGCAGCTTTTTTAATAAATCGTTATTATGACGTTGTGTCTTTGTTTTTAAAAGCCATCATCACATTCTGTATACATTTCAAAGCTAAATTGTAAAAAAAAATAAAGGTCATGAAAAATACTTGTATGAATAAAAATGTTTTTTACTTAGTGTATGTCTTTTTAAGATATTTTCCCCTAAATATATTTTTTAGATATGATTTTTGGTGGTTCAGACGATCATCCCCTCTATGAAAGTTTAATATTTTGAAAAGAAAATGTATTTTATACAAATGGCTTAAATTCCAGACTTATACGTAATAATATCTAATAAAATGTGAAACATACAGTCAGATGCTGCACATGACGCTTATTAAACGATTCAATGCCCAACATGTAAAACACATCCTAATGATATTCTATCTGTCATTAATTTCAAATAACCATTTTCCCGATATGATAAATGATCTAATAAAGCTATGACTCGGCACTAGCGTATAATAAAGACTGATTACCAAGCCTTAGTTTTCAGATTGATGGCCGCCAATAAAGCCCATAGAATGGGGAATGGTGCGTCAATTTTGACCGGTGTCCTATCAGTCATCTAGACACATGGCCACGCGACATGCATCCCGTACCCAATTCATGGTCCTTTCCCTTAACTGTAAGTTGTGCATAACTTGTTATTCAACAGTTATTTATAAGATGTCCCTTTAGTTAAACTATTGTTTTCCGTAAAAATAGTGCGTAAAAAGAATCAGAAAGGAAAAGAATCAATTTATCTTAATCCAAACAGAAATAAGACAGTTTTTTCCAGAATAGAAAAGAAAATATGATTTATCTACATCCGTATATGTTTTTATAATTCTGTATATATAGATTTATAGATATACAAATGTATATAGGTAGATATAAGTTGTTTTTTACATTTATGTATGTAACACATAACTTACAAATTTTGATTTTCCTGGCAGTAGTTTTTGAGAAAAAAATACATAATAATGTTTTTTTTTTTTTTTTTTTTTTTTTTTTTTTTTTGTAACAAAACATATGAAACTAAAGTATATTAATAAGTAGAAAATTGGTAGCGTTAAAAAAGAAATTTCCATTTTTATCGTAATAAATAAATTTATATGAAAGAAATTATATTAGTTTATAAATTAATTCTTTTACTTAAAATAAGTATTTCTTTCCAGTCTGCAATTTTTATGAGTTTATTTTGTGTTTATTTAACTTTAAACTGCTGTTACTAGTCTCACAGACCGCTGCGTTTTTCGATTTTCACATTTTAACTTATAATTTTCAGTTTAGCTGAAAATACTGAATATATTCTATTATGCTTGAAGCTTTATTACTATCACTTGAAATTTTTGAATAGCTGAATTTTAATTATAATAGTCCTGTACACAAAACTACAGAAATAATATTTTGAGAGTCAATGTATTATTTTATTCATTTTTAGATTAAGTGGTCTGAAAAACCTCACACTAGTTATGCTACAATATTTATTACAGCAGTTAAGAGTTAAGTGCTGAAATCTGGTTTTGAGAAAAACCAGATTTAGCACTTTCCAACAAAATTGAAAAGTTCTTATGTCTTCAGTTTATCTGTCCACGCTCTAACTCCCGGAAATATACTCGGATTTTAATACACTTGATAAAGCTCATTTAGGATCACCAAAACATATTTGTATTGCATATAAGGTATGCAGGATTAATGATTCATTTACAGGGACAATCAAAAGAATTCTATTACATTATGATACATGGGGGAAAATCCTTTGGAGTGCATTTTAATGACATTACGCTATTTCAAATGTCTTGAAACTGATATAAATCACTAAATTTCACTACGATCACATTAAAACAGACCATTCATAGCACTTTTTATTAATTTACAGGAACACACAAAAGAAATTAGTCACAGTACTGTCTTTACGTAATAATTGTTGGAGAGTAAATTTTAAAATTCGATATGTGTTTTTAAATAATTTTTTGCATATTACTCTTTATATATTCTGTACTTCATATACAGGGCTGGGCAGCAGTATTCACATACCATTCTCCATATTTGAGGAAATTTCTGAAGGGGAATTTTCAACTGAAATATGTGTATCACTTAAATGAAATAAATTTTTAATGCATGTTGCTAATAGATACAAACCTTTATACGGGGCTGCTAAAAAAAATTGGATAATTTTCCAATCGTAGATGGGAACAGCTGAAATTCGTTTTGAAATGCGTTATTTATTTATATGTGATGAAATAAGACGTAATACTATTTTAATTTTTTAAATGGTGCTGTTTCGTTACACTATTCTGAATGTGTTGGAAAGTGTTTCATAATCTATGCTTGACGCGTGATTTGTTTTCTTTCTTGTTATTTTATTTTTATTTTTATTTTATTTTTTGTGTGTGTGTGTTTTATAAATTGTTTGTTTGAATAAATATATATATATATATATTATCTTCTTATATTCACTTTGTATTCTAGAAGTACGAGTGGAAAAGATTTCATAATGTCTACGCATTATTTTTCTTTCTTCTTAATATTACATCTTATTATTCAAAGCAATTAATCTTATCATATAAGGATGTGCTTTTTCACACTAAACGCTACAACGCTGAATGTTATGCAGTGTATATTTTTCAGTAAAATATACATTTTCAGTTTGATGTTTCAAGACCACTTAATCATAACGCGATATGAGTGACAGCATCTCTTCAGACGCTATTCAAACCATTTTCTTTTCAAAACCAAATAATATTTTATTCCGGGAATTCTCGCAATATCCTTTCAAAGCAGAGAGAAAGTTCTTCCCATCCCCTTTCCTGACCTATCGATTTTACAACAAACACATCTGCGAGCACGTAGAGATGCGTGTAGAATCTACACTGAATTTCAGAAAAACATAATATCCCCCCCCCCCCAATCTCTTACAACGTCGAGTCGCGTTTTCTCTGACACCACCCTAGAATAATTTTGAGATGTAGTGAAAGTCGCTTCAGACTGAGATTCGAAATATACTGATATTTGATAAAATACTTTTTCTTTTTTTTTTTAAATCTGATTTTTTTTTCGGCATATGTTTTGTTTGAGTTAAACAGTTATTTCATACAGTGAACATAGACATTACAAATAGAAAATTGGTAGATTTTCTTTTGTTTATTCTTTGACAGCATGTCACATTAAAAGAATTTTTGTTATAAAAACAAGAACAAAAAAATTGTGAGTCTAGTATTAGATTATGAAGATTTCGATACTCCTATAATATTTCAATAAAGCTTGACCATTTAATAAAATGAAAGATGATCGATGAGTACACAACTTAGAAAAAGCAAAAACATGTATAAAACACAATTCAAGAAATTACCTACATCAACAGTCGGGAAAATATCCAAATTATTTTTTGCAGCTCTGTATGTGATATACCGGTTGTAAACGATCTACAAAATGTCAGGGCCATGATTCGCATTCTAATATGACCAGGAATGTCTTGCTGATGCCGCCAATGCTGTACCAAATGAAACATCTCGGACGAATTTGGAGGACTAGTTCATTCAACAAATTTTTAATGATCACAGAATTTGGTCTGTTATCTGAATAAATCGAAGCTTATTTTTTGGAACAAAAGAGACGCTGTATGTGTAATTAGATTAAGTATTCATATAAATAATTAATTGATAAATCAATCATAGCATTAGGAAATTTTAAAGTAGGTGAATTAGTCATCCAGATTCGGTTCAGCATTAGCGGCTTTATCCAAGACATCATTAGTTCAAATCCTGGCCCGGATTTTTTCATTTACTTGAGATCTATCATTAATAAGATTTATTTACCAATGGAATTGTGTTCTACTCAATCTAACATAATTAGGCATGCATTTATTTTGCTGACCTGATTCAGACATCAGACCAGATTCTATGATCGTCGAATGTTAGGTGGGGAAATTACTCCTCCAGATTCGTCTACTTAATTTAACATAATTAAGCATACAGCGTTTATTGCAGTTTCAAAAAATAATCTTTGATTTATTCTGTCCAGTTGATTTGGATACCTACAAAAGAATAGCTTTCCTTTAAAAAAAATAATTGTGAAAAAACGGTTCAACAGAAAACTCAGGACTAATGAGTAAAAAAAAATCTTGTCTTTTAAATATAATAAATAAAAAATAAATTCTTTATAGTCACACAAAAAAATTTATTATAATCTATATAACGATTAGCAAATTCAAATTTTCAGAATGCCAGAAAAATTGTCGCTCATTTCATTTGGAGCACAGGTGCCTTAAATTCCTCTCCATTATAACTTATAATGTTTTGGAGAAGAATGAAATTTTTAATTTAATAAATCTAATCTTAACTCAAGAAGAAAGATATTTTCAATTATTTTACTTACAAAATTGATGCGATCTAAACACTAATAACACAACTGTAAGACAGAGTCTGCAGTAGATTATGATAAAAGCGGTCATTTAAATCATGTGCAGTTTGAAACTATTTTGCAAATGTCGACGATGCATTTACCGCATACGGTTTTCCCGGTAATTCTAAGATAACTACTACAGTTTCATATTAAATACTCATATCGCAAACTTATTGACCTCAGGTTTACCGAAAAGCATTAGAGATTACCACTGGCTAACTTCATTGGCTCTCAGCCATTTTTATATCTTTGTGGATCACCAAATGATGCTTTGGATAGAATATTAAATAATTGAAATGATGGAATATCCTGCAGAGACTACAAATCATCCAAAAAGTTGTATTCATTTGAACATGCATTACTTTTTATTTACAGAATTTGTTTTCATTTTTAAATGTTTTAAGATACAATTCGATTTCTAATTGAAATCAACAATTATGCATTTTTACTTATTACTATCTTTATAAGAAGAAAGTATTTGATTCGCACAGAGCTAAAGATCTCTCTCTCTCTCTCTCTATCCCAGGTATTCGGGAAAATTTTCAACGGGGTCAAAGATCCCGAAATACATTTTTTGCAAAATATCTGTCTGTGAGTCTATGATTCTGTTTATCTGTATTTGACGCAAATTTTATCGGTGCTCTATCTAAAGGACTAATTTACGGAATTCGATGAAATTTAATATTCAGATAGTCTCTGATGTAAATTCATGCTGATTACTTTTTGGTGTAAATCGCCAAACTACTAATCGTGCTGCTATGCTACATTTTTTATGACTTCCGCAACAACGCTATCTCAAGATCTAATGCACGGATTTTCATTTAAGCTTAAGTATTTAGGTAATATTAAAAGTTGACAAAAGATATTGTTGATTAAATTTTGGTGTTAATCGTCCAATATATAGCACTGCTGGGCTACATTTTTACAATTTCAGCAACAGCTCTATCTCATGAACCAATGCACGTATTTTCATCTAACTTCAGATTATATTAAACGTTAACAAAAGATATCGCTGATTAGATTTTGGTGTTAACGCCTAATAGGTGCTATGCTGGATTTTTCACGATTTTTGCAAATAGCTCTATCTCAAAAACAAACACGCAGATCTTCATCAAACTTTACATTCATCTAGACGTTGACATAAGTCACTGCTGATTGAATTTTGATATTAATAGCTCAAAAGGTTGCGTAACTATGCGGGATTTTTCATGAATTTCGCAATAGCTCTATCTTAAAGATTAATGCACGGATTTTCAACAAAACACAAATTTAGTTAAACGTTGACATAAGTCGTTGCTGATAAGGTTTTTGTGTAAATCACCAAATATGTGGTTTTGCTATGCTATATTTTGCAGGATTTACATGATTTTAGCAATTGTCGTATCTTAAGAGTTAAACTATATAATTTCATATCTTTAAATCCTCATCATGTGCATGGATTTCCATTTAAATTTAGTATGATGATAGCGAATTTTGAAGTATTAACATCTATGTGATAAAAGAAAGTTTTGAGATTAGTATACCTTGCTAGTTTACATAAGTTCATACAAAATGTAGAATATTTATTTTTATTTTCGTATTTTATTTTTTTGTTAGAGGTATTCCTTATTTTAAATGCTGTGTAAATTTTATAAACATCTGATTTTTTTATTTTTATTTATTTTTTCTTGCTCATCTTTGTTCTAAAAAGGTTTTCCAGGATAGCAATTTTTTTGGCTAAGCTTAAATGCCCTGTTTCTTCTATGGCCTTTGTTAGAATTAAATTTTTCGTAAATAATGCAATTTCAGTATAATAATCGATCTGCGATAAAAAAAAAAAAAAAAAAAAATACACACATGCAATCCTTAACTTTTTAAAAATAAAAATAAGTAAGTGAGTAAATGCCATTGCAAATCGCACAGAGTGTTTCGTTTAATATTTCTTTCAAAGCAACTTATCCTTTAATCAATAAATAGAAATTGTTTATTTAGAATTACTAAATTCTTATATAAATGGTAGCACCAATAAATTTAATTTAAAAATAATTATAAAAGGAAGGAATTTATTTTAACAATATTAAAAACGTTCAAATCAAATTATTTAAATAAGATCCAAAATTCTCAATTTTTTGAAAATTCGAAATAAAAAAAATTAGCAAAAATATAAATAAAATATTAAATTTCTGATAACAAAAAAAAGGTTTAAAATTAAATTTAGAATACTGAATTATTAATAAATCGCAAAAGTTTTTATAATAGAAACAAAATGTAATTTCAAAATGCATTATGAATGACAGATGAACTAAATCTTTATAATGTAAGCCCTTTATTAGGAAAAAAAATATTAAATTTCTCCTTATTAAATCCCTCTCAATATGAAAATCTCAAGTTCCAGCATCTGGATTCGAACTAAGAACATTCGGTTTACTACCGAGATTCTTTACCTTTAGACTATGATGCATGCGCGTATACAAAAATAATTTAACTTTCTCTTTTAAAATTTAAATCACAAAAATGAGCGGATGACATTGAAAAAATCAATTTCATTAAAATAATAGACATTTTCATAATTTTCTAATTTGCCGTATGGCACGGGGTATTCAGCTGGAAATACAGAAAATTTTAAGTATCTTGTCATTTTTTTTTTGTTTGTGTCTGTGTGTGTGTATGTATGTGTGTGGATCCTGTGACGGACAGACAAAAAGATTACAGAGACGAATATAGGGTTTCGTCAGATGAACACGCTACAAAAATATAATTTAAACAAGAAAATTTATTTAATTAAATGCGTCTAGCATCTGTGGTATATTGATTAAAATCCGTGCATTAAATAATTTTTTTGATTGAAGTATGTTTTTCATCATTTAAAAAAGCTTGGCATGTGAGAAATTATGTTAAAGGTCACTTCTTAGAAGGTCTTACTGCATACCTTTATTTCGTTTTTAATCAAATCTAAAACACTATACACATTATACATGCTTAAGGGGATTCGGCAAAAAATTACAAAAATATCAATTTTATAATTTTTTGCTTAAATTACAATAGACTCCCTCAAATCCGCACAGCTTGGGACCAAAGGTTTTGCGGATTTTAGAATTTTGCGGATTTCTGGTCATTGCTTTGTTTATATTTTTAAAACAGTGATTTGAATGTAATTAATAATGAAATGAAATGTATAATGAATGCTGATAATATACTAAAAAAGGTCATCAATTAAAATAATAAAAATTTAGATGATTTTTAAAATGATTAAAATACTAAAAGCAAAGGTCAAGTTAATAATCAATAATATACAATTAAATATTCATTATAAAGATGAAATGTTTTTTCCTAAATTATTCAATGAAACTTGCCTCATAAAGATACACTACTAATTCACATCAGGATCATAAAATTATGAAGCTTTATTTCAGGTTTAGCCAGACTTTAATGACTATTAACTATGTTAGCATCATTAATACATAAATATATTTGGTAAGATTGTGATTACCAGTGATATCAGCAATATCTTTATTTTTTCTGAAATAAATTATTCTTTCTTTATTAAAAAAAAAAATCAATAACCGTAACAAAAATTACAAATTAAAAATGTATGGAATTGATATAAAACTAAAAAAGTCAAATTTTGCACCTACATCTGAACTAAATGTTTCATTGTTTACATCCGTAAAATATGTGCGGATTTTAGAGAGTTGCGGATTTTAGGAGTGCGGATTTAAGGGAGTCTACTGTATACCTTTTTATCCCTAGTATATTCTGATGAAGTTACATAAAGATCCGGGTATTATAAATACAGTTAAAAGGGATTTTATTTTATCACTGGCCCTATAAATACCACAATCTACTTCACTTAAAAGTAATTTTTCTCAGTTTGTGTTTTTTCGCCGAATTAGTATGTTCAAAGTAATAAAACTTTTATGTATATTGTTCAGTTGACTTGCATTTTTTCGTTACTATAGTTGTTGTTTCTTGTGATTTTTTTTTTTTTTTTTTTTTTTTTTTTTTTTTTTTTTTTTTTTTTTTAATAAAATTAAGTATTGAATTTACAATAAAATAGAAAGTTTCCCTATCCATAAAAAGGCAAAATAAATTAAGTTTTTACAGTAATTTTACTCGTATTCGCACATCTTATTTATTTTCTGAAAAATTATCGTATATCCGATATTTAAAGTTATACAGCACACTTTTAAGAATAGTTTTAAAAATGATTAGCTTAAAATGTTCAAAACTTTACGATGAGATACATTTTAAAATTTACTTAATAAAAAAAAAATCACATTTTGCAAGAGGAATTAAACCATTATTTGACAAAATCATTTTGCTTCATTGAGTCCTTTATTATTATGCCAAAAATGTACCTTAAAATACCTAAATTTTTAAAAAATGTACAAAGAGTACTTTGTCCTCTTAAATAAGAAAATATATATAATTAGTGAAATACTTTTATAATACAAAACTTTATAAATGTGAATTTATGATTCATTATTCCAAAATGTTTATTGGGTTGTCTCTAACGAAAACAAATTGGAAATTGCACGTGAAGCGTAGCAAATGAATTGCGTTCGTACGATAACGAAGTTTTAAAAATATCACTCTCATGTATCAATCTCATAAAACTGTAAATAGTTAATTACAATTAAAATGCGCACCAAACAATGCTCTCCGTATATTATTACATAATGTAATATTTTTGTGTGGTCTTGTAAATCAATAACAAATGTTCTTTGCACCACAAACTATGCAAAATGTATATTATAATATATACTTTATAGATGCATATCAATTTTATTATGTTCGAATGAGTGTAACACCATGAAAATGCATTTGAAACATTTTCCCCCTTTAACCGTAATGTAACGGAATACTTTTGATTGTCCCTATAATTTATCTATGCATCCGATTTTCATAAAATTTGAAATGACTCGACAAAATTATGTAATAATTATGTATTTTATATTTCAAACGATTCGGATGGGTAGTTTTTGCGTTGTTACATGCGGACGGACGGACAGACGAACGGACTGAATGACAACTATAGGTGCTACGTACTTACATAACTACGCACTTAAAAATATACTTCCTGAAATATTTTTATAACACAACAAACTGTAAATATGAATTTGTAATTTATTCTCGTACAATTTTATTAGGTTGTCTCTAATGAAAAAAAAAGGCATTTTAATTTATACTCATTGGTCCACATGAAAGAAACTACTATGAGATCAGTCGTACTTGTTAAGAATTTATTGAAATGTGCATGGGATTATTCATGAACATTATTCATTGCCGTTGACTTGGCTGGGTAAACATTTCTTCCGAAATACAGAATCAAAGCTAATAGAACAGGAAATTTGATAAATGGAACCTTTAACTGTTCCAAGAATGGGAAGAACTGGGTAATAAAATAAACGCAATAGAAATGCATAATGGAGAAATTCGTTACTTGTAATAGGAGTAATTCTACTCAGTCGTTTTGCGAAATTAACCAAAACGAAACTTTTCTTGTGGAAGCAGGCGGCAAACGCAAATCGTTAGTAGAAAAAGAAATTTTCTGCTTCATTTCTTCAATAATTTTCGCTAGTTTCATAAAAAAAAATAATGTTAATCATACTTTTATTTATTCCGAAATCACAATGCTCGGAATGTAAAAACACTCGTTACAGATGATTATTACACCTGTAAAAATAAAATTTAAAGGAGTAATAAAAGTACAGGAAATCACTTATTGTACAGCTGTATCGGATATATCTATCCCAATGTACTACAAATTCTCAAACACTAAAATGAACACATTTTAGAACACTATTTGTCACCAAATTAACAACACATTAATGTATTGTGAATTAGGAAATTTCAGATACAAACCATTTTTTTTGCGTTGTAAATGTATCCTTAATATGTTGCTAAAGTGTTTCTATCTAGAAATGGGTTCTTAATTTGTTGCAAAAGTGTTGCTATCTAGTAATGTGTTCTAAAAATAGCGTTGTTCATTATGAAGAAATAGTACTGCAAATAGTGCTGATGAAAATATGTTTTTACAATAATGTTATGTTGCACAACACTTTGGCACCAAACTAAAAACACATTGTAAACACTACGCAATTTAGAACACTACAAAAACAACACATGTGAAACACATTCAAAATACTTTCTACCTTCTACGTGGTACCTTGAAAATTGCACAATTTTGGAACTGAATGTTTTGAAACGTGTTTTGAAAACACATTTTCTTCTCTTGTAATTTTTAACAATACTTTTCTCACAATCTTTTTGTTTCGCAAAACACATTCGCAACATATTCACAACACAATCGAAAAGATTTTACTTAGAAATGTTAATTATTATCTTCAGCTAGTGTTGCAAAAGTGTTTTACGAATTTGCAATGTATGTAATCATTTCAAAACAGATTCAAATGGGTGTAAGTAAGCATACCTCAGAAATTGCTTAGCGGAATGAGCTTCAATTATGAATTTGCACATTGAAACTTCTAAAACTCAATTTCATTTAGAATAAATTATAAGTTATGACTATTATTTTCTTCTAAAATTAAAGGCGACCGGGAGAGACATTATACTCTACAGACTTGGTTTCCTTGTCTGAGCGCTCCCTCTTAGATAAATAGCAAAAAAGATCTGAAAAAAAGTATAAATATTAAACTTTTTTGGTAGAAATTTATTTGTAGAAACTTTAAATATCCGAATACAAAATTAATAACTTTCCATCAAATGTTTTTTGAGTTATCCCTAATAGCTAGCCGCGTTCCAATCTGTCTTGCAACGATTACAAATGAATTTAACATCAGGAATTCCAAATTTTAAACCCTCATAATTCCTATACTAACAAGCTTAATCATTTTATTACCACAAGATAAAATTTTACAGGAAATAAGATGAAAATTCTAATCATTCTGAATAATTCTAAATATCATGTCAAAATTATGTGTTCGTATTGAAAATATGAGAGTTTTATACAATTTTCTTTTAAAGACGGCCCTCAAGTTTATTCTTGTTAATATAAATTAAAAGAAGGTATAATTATCCGTTGAACGACAATATCAGGTGGGAGGAGGAGGGAATATTTGCTATTAAAATGTATAAAATATTCCCTCTCCATTTTTTTTTCTGCCGATTGTATGTGTAAAGTAATGTTTTGCAGAGAATGCTAAAACATTTAGTTTTAAGAACCCATCTCCCTTAATTTTATAATATCCTCACGTCAGTTGTACACCACTTATGTATCGTCGTTCAGTATTTGCGATATAAATAAAGGTCTACTCTATTAAGCATGATATAGAATGACAACATGTAACAAAGCCCATTTGGAAGTAACTCAGTATAAATCATATAAAAACTATTCATGAAATACTTTGATAACACAACTTAATAATCTATAAAATATGAATTTATGATTTATTATGAACACCTTTTTCATTCGGTTTATCTCCAGCGAACAAACTGGTATTTTAATTTATACCCTTTGGACCGCGTGAAATAAACTGCCATAAGATCAGCCGCTCTTATTGAGAATTCATTGAAAGGTGCATGTGAACGGGACTATTAATCAACATTATTCATTGCCATCGACTTGGCTCGGCCGACATTTCCTCCGAAATACAGATCGAAAGCTAATAGAAATGGGAAATTTGATGGATGAAAGCTTTAAATGTTCCAAGAATGAGAAGAACTTGGCAATAAGATAAGCGCAATAGAAATGTTTAATGGAGAAATTTGTTGCTTTTATTTATATGGTAGTAATATTTCTGCTCGGTCTCTTTGTTGAATTAATCATAACAATACCTTTCTTTAAGAAATAGGAACGATCTTACATACGCAACGTAGTAACGAAATAAAGTAAACTCATTGCCTCATTCCCACAACTATTTTCATTAATTTTCTAAACAATGACACCAATTCATCGGTTTTGCCAAGAGAGATTAGGAAAATGCTCTTTCCTTTCTCCTAATTTTGAATTTTGATTTATTTCCTTTTTATCTTTGATTATTTTATTCAAACAATCAGTATTTATTTTTCCTATGAACTTAAAATTAATGAAACATTTGGCGGAAAAGTAAAATTAAGAATAAATGTGTTTATAGAACAGCAAGTATTACAAAATTCTTTTTCTTTAAATCAGTCCTACCATTAATCCATTTTTCCTTTACAGGTACCTGTGTTCTAATTCTAGTTATCATTATTATTTCAGTAAATTATTTAAAAACAAAATAAAGCTATCTGAAGAAAACTTTTCTAAATAAGGAACAATATGCATTTCGGACATCAAAGAATAACAGAAAAGCAAACGTGAATATTGAAAGAGAAAATATTTAACATACATTCATCTGAAATATGTCTGATTAAATTGTCTTTATTTTTTTTCTAATATAATAATTTAGTTTGATGTCTTATCTCAGCAGAAACTAGAATTTTTTTTAAACATCTACATAGCACAACCTTAAACTTTTTTTAATTTGAGAGAGACGGGGGAGATAAAGAATCACAGCAATAGCAGTGAAATACTTATAATTTTTGAAAAATCTGTGAATTTTTAAAGGTCGTGAAACCTGTTCTTAAATCCAATTTAATAGAATTTTTAAAGAAATATTAATAGAAAAATTAATATAAGAAATAAAATTATTATAAGAAATATAAATTATTAAAGATTAGAAAATTAGTGAATATGCCGGTAATCTATACTAATAAAAGAACAAAACGCTCTGTCTGTCTGTGTGTGTGTCTGTGTGTGTGTGTGTCTGTGTGTCTGCGATGGCTAGCAAAATCTACAGCACGTACGAAGCTCAAAATTTTTTGAGAGTAGCCCTATGTCTCTCCTGATGCACCTGAAGCTCAGAATTTCAAAATTCTATTTATTAACTGAGTAATTAATTAAATTCCAAAGCTCACTCTCATAAAAAATCGCCTTTTTTCGCTTTTTTCCCCATTTCATTTTCTTATGGTTGATTGGTTGCATAAAATTTTCGCATAAAGAATTAAAAAAGCTGGGACAGACCTTTAAAATTCATTGACTGGCAAACTGGCAGTTTAAATGAGGATTTTTTTTTAAATCACAGCTGCTGTACACCATGGAGAAAAAGATAGGTGGAGGGAAGTAAACCGAAAAAAGGTTTGCAACACGGAGTAAGAAGTGTCTTACTCCGTGGTTTGCAATATTGAACCATTTATCGTTGAAATTTTAATGCCTCAAACAAAAGCACGAGGAAGGAATTTTGTATTAATAAAACGAATTGAAAGAAACGAATTACAGCTGAAGCATATTTTACGAATAAATAGTAATTTTTTAAAATGTTTTTTTTCTATTATATTATTTAGGTTAAAGTTAAATTGCATTTATGTTATGGTTAGAATAAGGATATGTTACAATAAAGTGAATACATTTAGGCTAGGTTACATTTCTGTTATATTTAATTTACGGTAGGGTACTGTTAAGTCGCTGTTAGGTTACAGACAGGTTCTGGTTACGGTATAAAAGTGTAAGGTTAGGAATTTATACACAGAGTGAACCTATACGCAAGATTTGATTAAAAATAACACTTACTTTTGTTAAATAGCTCTGAAATTATAGTACTATATATCAACCTTTTAGCTACCATCGTGTATCGATTTCATTCATGGTATAGTGGGATTTAAGAGTGATATAATTAGTTTGAAATTCAAAATATTTCACTTGGGATTTGTATGTTAAAATAATAATTAGTTACGTGACTTAACAGTGATTTTTACGGGTAAATATCAACTTTTTTACACGAAAATCATGCAATCGTTGGATACATATTCCCTCCCGCGTTTTTCATTGCTCATTTTGAGTATTTTTAGAGCTTAATATTAGTTGTTTTTAAAACCGATTTTTCACACACTCAGTGGCTACGTATTTCAGACAATGCATTTCTGCATGTAACGAGTTAATAATAAAATCATACAAATTTCAAGTTCGTTTAATATTGTTAATACGGACCCGGGCAACGCCGGGCAGGTCAGCTAGTTTAGAATAATAAAAGGGAAATAAAAGGAAATATCGCAAAGGAAATGTTATTAATGTAACATATTTATTTAATATTGATACTATGGTATTGTATTTATTTTAATGCCTCATATTTTTGCATTTATAATTTAATATATATATATATATTTTTTTTTTTTTTAAGTTATTGCAAAAAACATTTAAAACATTGCAAAGACAAGCATTTTCCTAATCAACAATAAAAAAAAAATAAAAAAAATTGTGCATCGAAATTGTTATTGCTTTTGTGGTCGATATTTATCTCGAATCTTTATCAGTTATTGATCAGTCAAGAAAACTTAAAAGCATTTTTTTAACGTAAAAATTATTACATTAAGGATACAAATGATATGAAAAGATATTTTTAAATGACTTATTGTCTTTGATAACTGAGAAGCTTCAAGATTTCAAATTAGGAAATCTGAGACATTAAAAATCCATTTACGACATTTTTTTTCTTTTACATTAACACATATTTCTTATTAATCATATACCTGATATTCTATTATTTCTTCACAAACATATCGTCTATTATTTAAAAAAGTGTTGTGTAGCTTTTGGTTATTTGTTATCTTAATAATTACAAATTACTATTCAAACAAAACTTAGGAGAGATAATAATTATCTTAAGCCACTGAAAAAAACAAAATTATATTTTAAATAATACATTGCAATTAGCAATATTTTTGTTAGATATTGATACTTTTTTTTAAGTTAACGTATTTGGAAAATTTTTAAAATTCATTTTTATGCGTAACGCAAAGATTACTATATTAGATTGGAATAAATTGGTTTAGTTTGTGCCGGCAGATTATCTATTCGAGGTATATAGGCCCAAGGAGGTTGCCCTTCGCGGTAGTCTTGGTAAGGGAACTTAACCCGCATTTACGCAAGGTTCGAAGAAAACCACGAAAAGTTCGAAAGATTAGGCCGACGGCCGCGATGGGTTCGAACCCAGCACCTGCCGTCAACCAGTTGAGAGGTCAGAACCTCTCGATCACTGGTGGAGCTACTATATTAAAAACAAAAAATGGAATAGAAACATATTTTGAAAATGACCCATTATCACAAATAATTGAAAACCTTCAAATTTCAAATGAGGAAATGTAATACATTAAAAACTAGTCGGATGTGTCAATCCCGAAACTTTCTTCTATCTCATAAGTACATTCTAATATTAAAAAAAAAAAAAAAAAAGTGGTGACCCCAAAGTTACCCACTATCGAATTTCCTCGAACATTTGACCTAGCCTAATGAGATTCTGGTATCCGAAAAGCCCAAAACGCAAAATTCAATTAATATTCTGAGAAAATGAGCTTAGTAGTGCCTCATGTTGGGTAATTTAAACTAAAACCTAATAAGCCTCTATTAAACGTAGCAAAACGTAGCACAGCAACATCATATCTTGGACAATTTATGCCAAAACGTAAAAAAGCGTCTAATTATGCTAAGTTGTAAAATAATCTGAAGTTTGTTGAAATTCTGTGCATTAGTTCTTGAGATATAGCTAGTTTAAAAAAACCGTGTAAAATATAGCACAGCAGCACCATCAGTTGAAGGATTTATAACAAAACGTAATCATCGTGTAATTATGTTATATGTCATTTTGTAACAAAATCTGAAGTTTGATGAAATTCTGTGCGTTGGTTGTTGAGATATAGCTATCGGAAAAATCGTGCAAAATGCAGCATAGCTGCACTACCTGCTGCAAGGTTAATACCAAAATGTAATCAGCGTCTAATTATGTTATATACAGTGTTGGATATGAACGCGCTCACTGAACGAAAACTCACGAGTTTCGCTCACTATTTGTGAACTTTGAGCTGAACTTCGCTCACTATTTCATAAACGAGTTTGAACTGAACGGAAACTCAAAAAATAGACGAGTTTGAACGAAATTTACGTTCAAATTTACGTTCAAATTTTTCATAATTTATTTAAAATTTTTCCAGACATTAGTACACTTTTTCCCTCTTTCAAATGCCATTTAGAGCCCTAAACGAGCCTCAGGACGGGTTAAGTCTGGATATCACTTCTCTGGTTAGTATCCTTGTCTAACTTCTTCCTCAGACCTAGTCTAACTTCTCGCGACGAACCGGACCTGGGCTGTATACAATTTCGCCGAAAATAGATATATACAGTAAACTCTCTGCACAAGGTGGACTGTGTAAGGCGGAAATATGTCTAAATCGGAAAGATTTTAAAAGAAAGCATAAACATCGCAGCTTACGGCACTCATGCATAAATGGAGATTATAAACAGACTCAGGTAAGTTTTTTTTGGCCAGAACTCTTCCGTAAGGGTAAATATCAATGTCCTCTAGAAATGTTCTCGGGATCGGGCCGGGTTCGGTGCGAAAATTCAACATTTTTTTCCGGGCCGGGCCAAGCTCGAGCCAAGCTCGGGCCTTGTTTTTAGCTATTATATCGGGCCGGGTCGGGCTTTGATTTTAGCTATCATATCGGGCCGGGTCGGGCCGCAAAATTTTCTCTATGAGCCGGGCTGGTCTCGGGCCGAAATTTTTATTTTAATATCGGGCCGGACATTTTTTTTCTAGTGATCGGGACTGGATATTTCCGTCCGTGCATACCTCTATCTTACATATCGAATAATCAAATGATTAGTTCACAAAATTTTGTAAATTTGGACAATAATATCCAAACATTTAAAAAAAAAAAAAAAAAAAAAAAAAGTGAACTTTTTAGTGAACTTTGTTCACTTTTACAAATGAGTTTGATTTGAACGAGTTCGTTTGAAAATTTTTGAATTTGAACGTGAACTTAAATCACTTTTCAGAAATTGACCGTGAGTTTGAGTTAGTTCGTTTACTTTGTGAACGTGCCCAACACTGGTTATATATTCTAGTGTAACAGAATCTAAAATTTGATGAAGTTCTCTGCATTAGTTCTTGAGATATAGCTATCGCAAAAATCGTGCAAAATGTAGCATAACAGCGCCACCTATACGGCGGTTCACACCAAAACCTTATCAGCGGCTATGTATCCCAAGGTATCGCGGAATCTGAAGTTTGGTGACATTCTGTGCATTAGTTCTTGAGATATAGCTATCATGAAAATCATCAAAAACGTGGCATAGCAGCGCCACCTGCTGGCCAATTTACACCAAAACTTAATCAGCGTCTATGTATATCAAGGTTTCACAGAATCTGAAGTTTCGTGAAATTCTATCCATTAGTTCTTGAGATATAGCAATCTTGAAAATCATGAAAAAAGTAGTATAGCAGCGCCACCTGCAGACCAATTTTCACCAAAAACCAATACGCACTAATTCATATCAAGGTCTAACTGAATATAAAATTTTATTATATTTCGAGCATTAGTTCTTGAGATAGAGCGCCCACAAATTTTTTGTCACATACAGACAGACAGACACACAGACAGACAGACAGACAGACAGACAGACGGACAGACTCACAGACAGACATTTTCTAAAAATAGTCAGAACGTGTTCAGCACCTTCTAAAACGTATAAATCCGTTGAAAACCGGAAGTCGAAAATTTTCATGAATCCAATACTTTCTTCTTGTAAAGATAGAAGAAAGTAAAAATTAACATAATTTTTTTTTAAATGTTAACGTTAATTTTTCTTGTTGCTCCACCTACAATATTCTACTATTTAGTAAAGAATACATCATCACTATTTCTCTGTTTTTAACGTTTTTGAATATAAATAATAAATATTTAAGAATCAGGTTTGTCTGTTCGTTCTCTAACTCTTGTAAATATATTCGAACTGTCATGTAATTGGCATACGTTATTGAGCTCTACTATAATATGTTCGATATCAAAAATAAATTTATATTTCATTTACAGAGGACACTCAAAAGTATTTTATTCCGTTATGGTTCAAGGAAGGAAATAATTTGCGGTCTATTTCATCGATGTTAAACTATTTTAAACATAGTGAAATTTATATACCTTAGGAAGTGCTCAAGACAATGGTTACTATAAAATATATTATGTGTAATACTTAAGTACGTGTGCAGAGGAATTCAGAAGTATTCCATAATATTACGATCCATTAATAACAATCATTTGCTGCATATTTTAATGATGTTTCTTTGTTACAAACATAATGAAATTTATATTAATTCATGAGATGCACTAAAACATGCTTTCTTTAGAATATGGACGACAATACATTTATTATTCATTTACAGGGTCACACAAAAAAATTTGATTATATAATTGTCAGCGAGGAAAACTGTTTTTGTTGCATTTCATTTTAATTTAGTTATGAATTTTAAAGCGCAACTATAATTAGAAATAAGTGATTTAAAAAAATAAATAAAACAATATACAGGAATATGTAAAGAATTAGATACATGGATGCATAATGATGATAAATTCTGGAAGTGAGATTTTAGTAGCTGAAAGCGTGCATTTGCCTGAATAAAATTCCATCTTAAAATGTAGCACGTATAAAATTTTTTTGCCAATTTACAGGGCTATACAAAGGAATCCGAGTACGTTTCCATTAATTGGTAGAAATTACTGAAAATGAATTTTCAACTGTATTGTTATTGTTCTAAACGTATTATGTTTATTATTATTATACGATGCCTATACTAAATTTTAGAATACGATTTAGAATGTATACAAATCTATAAATCATATACAGAGCTGAACAAATGAATTTGAGAACCTTTCCCGCTATGGGCAGTATTTGTTGAAGTCTAATTTCCAAAATAGTTAAGCGTTTTCTAAAATATTAAATTAGGTATTCTCTTTACCTTTTAAACGAGAAAGTTTTATGAAAATATTCTGAAAATGTTTGAAAGTGTTGCATATTTTTTTTCTTGCTAAATTAAAATTTGGTATACTACTATTTTAAAAATTACAGATTATTGTGTGGACAGAATAGATAAAATATCAATGTAAATCAAGTATTTCTGCTTATTATTCATAAATTTTCGTAAATTAAAGTTTGCTATAATTGCATTAAATTGCATTTACTAAACTTTGGATTTTTTCAAAAACTACATTAAAATTTATTATATATTTGAAAAATTACAACAAATTTACTTTTGAGAAAACAGACAAAATAGCAAACTTCATTAACTAGTGACAACTAAAAAAAAACTAGTGACAACTAAAAAACTTTTTTTTTTCCTAAACATGTATTGCATATTAGTCTGTTAAAGCAAATACTCGTTGGATAACATCCACTGAATCGTTCGTAGTCGCAAACATACAACCCACTTTTATCCTAAATAATTAATGTCGGTTGAATATTGGATCAGATGGAAATGCTTTCAAATTTAAAAAAAGACTGGGAAGATCTCCGCTTCCTCTAACTCAAAACGCTAATATAAAATAGGTTTGTAACATGAATACTTTATTAGCTCCCATTCGCAAGTAATTTTCATAACAGCTGAGTATCATCAATTTTCAGTACTTTATGTGACACATACTTCAAATAAAATATGATTCGACTACAGCTTAGTGTTACAGCTAACAGGACAATTTTTTTTCAGGAAAATGTTTTAAATAATTATTTAAATTATGTAGTTGTAAAAGAGACTTTTGGCTGAACATTGTAAAAACGCGCTTTAATAACATTGTGAAAATTGCACTATGATAAATAAAATTGAGGAAGGCTATGCATAATATAATCCAATATACCGCGATTCGCAATAATCTACAGATATAACGCAATAATAAATATACTTCTCAAAGAGAATAGCGATGATTCGTAGCTATCGGTGTTTAGAATTTTGAGATTGGGAAAATGAAGCCAAAAAACACGTTTTCTTTTTTTTTCTTTTTTTTAACAGATAAAACTTTTATATTTGCAAAAGTAATTTCTACAAAATATTTTTATTCGTTGTTTATATTTATTCAAAATGCAAAATTTCACGTCATTCAGACTAAAAATTTTCATATTAAAATGATTCGAAGTTTTGTACTATAATGTAAAAATATATATATATACGCATTTTTTTTATATTTCTATTAAAAATTTCATCAATTTTATTATTATTATTATCTATTTATATATTTTACATAAATATAATATTTAAAATACTAAACAAAAATCTGTAATTATCGTACATGAATTAGGAAATTAATATTAAAAAAAGGAAAAAAGAAAAAAGAAAAAACTATGCATATGTGACCTACTTAAAATAAAAACAAAACAGAACAAAAATTCGCATTTATTTCAGAAATGCTCCCCATACACGCATGCAAGATATCAACTTCCTCCAAATTATTTTTATAGTTATCTTGAAAGTCCATGTTAACGGGGTGTGCTTAAGGGATGATGCAGGAAGTGAAAAATGACAGATTTGATTTAATATATTTATTATATTTTAAAATAAAATAGCATTTTTCTTTTGTCCGTATGGAAAAAAACTTTCTACAAAAGTTCTACTATTATGACAAAGAAAACATTTTCTTATAACATTTAAATTTTTAGTATTACGATTTATTAATTATTGATGTAAAAATATAACGTAACCAATTATTTACTTTTTTTTGGTTACATATAGCTTACCCTTTTCAGTGCTAAGAATGGCGTAAATTTGCTCAGATATATTCGAGAGATGGAGGATTCAAGTTGAAAGTTTATTAACCAATAAGACAGCAGAGAATTGCAAGTAATAGCAAATAGGAAAATGGTAGGAAATGGAACTGAAGTAGAGAGAAATGCGTTGAAAAGAAAAAAAAGAAAGAAAGAAAAACTAGAAGACATTTTTAGGTAATGTTTCCATTAATTTCATAATGGGAAAGTAGCGATTTCACATTTGACAATATTGTCAAAATTTTCATAAATGTTAAATACTTCAAGAAAGTTAAGTTCATGTGTAATGAGATACGGTTTAGAAATATCATTTTAACCAAACTGAAGTCAAAATTATGATTAATCTCCCATCAATGTTGTCCAATAGACGATTTATTTGTTTCTTGTTTCTTAATATATTGTTGATGTTCTTTAATACGAAATTTTAAGGAACGTTTGGTTTGTCCAACATAGGAAAGACTGTCAATTAATAATGTAGATATCCCGTGAATTAGATATTTCTATAGAATCTTAGAGTTTGAAGAGGGTGAGTTTATTAGTACGGACAAAAATTATTAATCATATTGTGTAGTAATTTTTAGCAATTGTAAGCTTGTTATGAGAAAGAAGGGTAACACATACTAATACGGGAAATAATTGAAGATTGGGGTGAGGTTAAGGAACGAATGTGCTGTAGTTTAAATGGAGCAGTGTCAATTACAGAAGGGCTGTAACCTCGGTCAATCGTAATGGATTTAATGTATTGAATTTGATTTTTAAAAGATTAATAAATAGAGTAAATACTTATAGAATGATTTATAAAGGCATAAAATGTGTCCATTTTTTTGGCTTGGAGGATAACGATAAGAAAGCATGGGGTCGCAAAGAGACTTATGTAACTGTTTTTGTCTTACTTATTAGTGTAATGGGAAAATTTTACTAAATATAACTTATAAAACCAGGAAATCGTATAAAAATTTACATTATTTTAAGAAATGTTTTTATTGACGACCCAAATCACTTTTTGACACTTTCCAACAAAGTTGAAAAGTATGCATGCATTCGGTTTGTCTGGCCGTCTGTCCGCGCTCTAACTCCCGTAAATATACACAGATTTCTGTGAAATTTTTATATGTTATTGATGTTTAACCTAGCACGAAATCTATTGAAAATGAAGTTTCTACTATGATTAGTTTATTTACAGGAATAGTCAAAAGATACATTACGATACATTACGGCCGATACATTACGACCACTGGGAAAAAATCGTTTCAAATGAATTTTACAGGTGTTACACCCTGTTAAACTTATTCAAATTTACATGGATTCGCAAAGTGGACTAAAATACGCATACTGTAAAATATGCTGTCAAAAAAATAGTTGTAATTCATTTACAGGACCACTTAAAAGAATTCCATTACACAATAATAAAGGAGGGAATTGTTTGCGACATATTTTAATAAAGTTAAACGGTTTCAAGTATCATAAAAATGATATATGCCGCTGAGACTTATTAGTTAACGTATAATATGAAGTGCATAGCTTTTACAGGGACACACAAAATATTTCAAACCTTATATTTTTATCCGAAATACTGTGTATTAAAGATGATAGCTGATGGATGGCTGAAATGCATTTTCAATTATAGTATGCGCTTTTAAGTTTTACAAAATGTCTGTAAATTATATGGTGCATATGAATGTTGTAGTTGATATACAGGGTTACACAAAAGAGCTCATAAATGTTACTGAATATGAGAACAATTAACTTAAAGGAGATAGTTATGCATTTTTACGTTGAACTGCTTTCAGTTTACTAAGAAATGTTGTAGATTATAGATAAAATGTTATACAGAGTCACGCAAAGAATTAGCTACATGGTCACCCATATGTGATAATTTCTGGAAATGTGATTTAAGTATCTTCAAGAATGTGTTTGAACTAAATTTTAACAAAATACTGATGTGTAGTAAAGATACTGGATAAATTACAGGGCTGGACAAAAGTACTGAAGTATTTTCCATCTATTAGAATAAAGTACTGCAAGAGAAATTTCAGCCAGTTAGGCAGTTCTTGCTAAACTAAATTTTCCCATTATATTGTGTATATATATATATACATATCAACCGACGGATTAAATACAGGGCTGTTCAAAAGTATTTCATTACATATTTGGCTAAGGACTTTAACATCTTATTTTGCTAAATAACAAAGTTTTTTTTAAAGATTTCAGGAAGCGTTGGAAAGTGTTTTATAATCTATGCTTAACGCATGATTTTTCTTACTTGTACTTGATACTTCTTTACCTGATTTAAAACATTTTTGTAATTTGACCTAGATATCTATGACTAACGCTTTAGGAATTACCAATGGACATTATTAAGAGTGGACACCCTGTGTATGTGGCGAAGCGTTTTCTTTGCAGAATACAAGTATTGTTAGAAAATGACATTATTTTCCGAATTTAAAATTATTTTTTTACGATTGAGAATGTAAGCATATGTTGTTAATGAATCGTTGTCATTAACAATTAAAGAACTTTATACTTTCAAATTTGAAAATGCGAAGCACAAAGAACAATTTAACAATTAATATTTTGTTTTTCTTTTATCTAAATAATAATATCTCCTTGATAATATAACTAGTCTTCTAATTATTTGTTAAAAGATGTAACAAAGACTGTCTAATTACTTTTAATTAACTATTGCTATTTTGCCATTTTGCTATGTTGGTGCTTGTACATTACTGTGCGAACTAGTATATTGTAGATGTACTCGCACTAGGAGATTTTTTTAAATATCCCTATTTTTATAGTTTAATTAAAAAAAATATTTTATAAAATTTCTTCAAAATGGAGGTAATTAGAAAACTTTTATTATTACAGAATTGGGAGAATAATGAGGCTTATTTATATTTATTTATGCCAATTTCTAATAAAAATAAAAATAAAACATTTCTTTTTTTTATTTCTACGATTTAAATTTCGTAGCGCAATAAAGTGGCGC
Organism: Maratus speculifer; assembly: GCA_964019185.1. Taxonomy (NCBI): domain Eukaryota; kingdom Metazoa; phylum Arthropoda; class Arachnida; order Araneae; family Salticidae; genus Maratus; species Maratus speculifer. Next base: position 374,405,200 of record OZ025292.1, read on the forward strand.
AAAATCTCATTAGGGGCATATCGTGTCACAATATTTTTAACAGAAAATGACGAACTGCTTTAAAAACACGCATTTTCTTTTAAAGTTTCCATTTTTTTTCTTTTTAGCTTTTGCATTTGTACTGATATTAATTTTGAGGCACTAGGCAAAATGCTTAAATAAGTAAAAATGGCGTCATATTTATAAAAAAGCGGTCATTTTCTTAGACTTGAATCAGTTGTAATATGAATAATTTATCAAAGAAAAACAAACTTATCTGCTTTTGTGAGAAATTTTATCAATCCAATGGTTAAAATTGTAATTACGTGCATTTTAAAAACTTATAAGGTTCAAATCTACATTACTAAAATTCGATTCGTTATTTTACATACATGAGAATTTTATTGGAACCTTTTATACCTCAAAGTATGAATTCATGAAAATTTAGTCTGTTAAAACATTTTTTATCAACTTTCGCAGCTACATTGGAAGATTTACACAATCATTTAATACATTTTAGAATGATTTTGCCAATTGAAATTAATTAATTAAATTTGAATTTATAGAGATTTTATGCAATATTTATAACTTTCCTTAAATCTTTTATTTAAATTTTATTTTAAGTATTTTATAAATATAGGAAATGTACTAATATGCTCTTACAAGAGAAGTATAGAAACATTTTTTAACTGAAACTTATCTCCCACAATCTTTTAATATTATGAAAGCTGAAAATATGAAAATGAAAAGTAAATCATCGTTTTAAAAATATTTTTGTTTTGTAAAAAAATAATGCTATTAGAAAAACATAAAGTGATGTATATATAACTCATTCCAAACTGCATTACTACTGATCTATGTGTTAAATTAATTTTATAACAAGTTATTTTGATGTTATTTTAAAGTGCCATCAGGGAATAAAGAGTTAAGTTTTAAAAAAACATGTGGAGAACAGACTTTTTGCCAACTTTTGTTTAAGAGCGAAAGTGGTACAATAAATAATTAGAAAATTGGAAAGTGTTTTCACACTAAACCCTCCATATCGCTCAGTCAAGGAAAGCATGTTATAACAACGAAAATATTTCTTCAAAGTTACCGCAATTCCGGAAAGCTTTCTTTAAATTTAGAAACTTTAGAAACAAATATATTTTTGATAGATCAACTTTCTTGACTACCATTGAATTTTGGAGACGTTTCCGATTACTATTTATAGTGTGTTAATCATACTTCTCAAATCTTTAGGATGCTATCAATTCTGAAATAAATTTTTTCAGATGCATAATTGAGTTTATTAATTTTAATGTTATTGTTGTTAACTTATCATACTTGTCTGTAAAGCTTGGCAGTTGAAAATAAAAAATGTTTCTTTTGAATGGTAGTAATTTGAAAAACATGTATTCCGAGCTAGTTTATTCGGAAAAGTTTCTGTAAATCAGTGATGAGAAAAGAAACTTTGCAGCTTAAAACATAAACTTAAAACACAACATAAAAAAAAAAAAACTTAAGCCATATGCAAATGCCCAAAAAATATTCGAATGTAGTATTAATTTCTACAGAAAAATATCATTTAAAAAAACAAGAAAATTATAAATTTCAAATAATAATAATATTTATGCAATATTATTATACTTATCCACCAATAATATTAAAGTAATAAAAAAGTAATCCCAAATGCTGACGATCGCAACAAACACACACACACACACATATATATATATATATATATATATATATATATATACACAATTTTATTAAAACCATTCAATTAATTTTTAAAAAAATGAAGAAACAAATAAACAGTTTTTTACAGACCAATGCGCAAAATGCTACAAAGAGAAATGTAAAAAATGTATATAACAAAACCAAAAGAAATTCCAAATCCCCAAAATACATGGAAGTCTTCATCAGGGAGGCCCCTCCATGTAGGGGTAAATAAAGAGAAGTTTCTGAAAGGATGTAGGCTCATAAGCTAAATTACATCCTTAGCCCCCAACTTCTCAGATTTCAGAAATCAAACTCAAACCTTCAAAAATATTATAAATATATACAAAAAAATTTTTTTTAAAAAAATACCAAAGGACAAGACCAAAAATTACACAAACAAAAAAGGAAAATTACCTACGAAACTAAATATAAAAAATAAAATTGTAAAATACAAACCCCCAGGAATACAAAACCCTCTTCAGCTAGTGGGGCCATTCACTAGCGCTTCAATCTCGCCCTAAATTGAAATCAAGCATCCGTAAGTAAAGAAACACTGAGACTCAGAAACTTTCAGTTAACATATAAGATGGATAACAGTTAACCATTAAAATCTTTTTTAAACCACTCATAGCCAATTCTAGATCTGTTTTGTTATTGCAAATCTTGCGGATCCTATTAACTTGTGAATACATAATATTTTTTAAAACTTTATTGCTAATACATGAAAACCAGTAAGTGAGGCTATTAACTTCAAAATTAAAATCTTTCCTTTTATCATAAAGTCCAATCAACCATTTTTCCTTGTTTTTCTTAATTTTAAGATCTAAGAAAGTAATTTGTTCACCATCATCGGTTCGGTTCAGGACGAGCTCTTTAGGGTAAATGTTAAAGCTTATTTCCTCAAAATTATTGCAGTTAAATACTATAAGATCGTCTACATATCTAAAGAAGGAAATATTATTGAAATTTTTTTCGTAAAAATATAAAAATAGATTAGAGAACGCACTTGAAAAACTTGTTCCCATTGGCACCCCCTTATTTTGTTTAAAATAATTAATTCCATTAAATAAAACATTTTCAAATAGGCAAAACTTAATTAAATCAATCCAAAACTTCTTATCTACTTTTAAAACATATTCAAATTCAACATAAATATTTTCAAATACCCCCACGATCAAATTGTGAGGAATGCTGCCAAACAGATTCTCAAAGTCAAAAGTGTTTACAGAAGTAATTTTCCATGAATTATCATTCAAAAAATCTAAAACTTTAAGGTTATTGCCAATGATTGTATTGCAATCAAAAGTTTCTATTTCCTTTAAAATTAAATTCAGCAAACCAAACAAAATTTTACCCGCTTTGCAATTATAACTATTAGTACCACAGGTAACGAAGCGAAATTTTACTGGTTTCTTATGAAATTTAACAGTCGCAAAAAGGTAAGGAAATACAAAGTAATTCCTACTAATTCCAAATTTTTTATCAAAATCCAAAATATGTTTTTTTATTTTAGAGGGGTTTTCAGTTAACGTTTTATAAGATTCATTACAGGTATATTCCTTCAAAAGAAGATTCCTATAGAAAACTTTACAAATTAAGGCAAAGTTACTACTTGCTTTATCAACAGTAGCAATAATAAACTGTTCTTTTAATTTAGCTATACTGGTTTTTAAATCGAAATTATAATGAAATTTTTTAGAACAACCCTTATTATAATAGTCTCTAAAAAACAAAAAATCTTTTTTAAATAATACCATAAACTTTAATTTCCATTCTCTAAAATCCTCAAAAGGCCAACTATATTTATATGAAACTCTTAAAATAAAGGCATCCAAATCCTTTTCCATAAATTCTATAATTTTAAGATTACTATAATTAAAGTTTAATCTAAATCCAGAACCCAAACTCATAATATTCCTTAACTGAACATCTTTTACAATATTTAAATCTCCTGAAACAATATGTCCAAAATCTGGATTAATATAATCTTTATAGCAGTCTAAATCACAGTAACAATCATCCCCTTTAATTAAATCAAGATTCTTACTATAATCATTATAGTTACAAATAAGATTTTTTAATGTCCTGTCATAACTATAAGTAATTCTAATTTTAAAGCTATTTTTAAGAGGGAAAAAGCTATTACAATCTTTCAGAATATTCTTAAATTTAATAGAATCAAAAATCTTATCTCTAAAACACAAAACAAAATTTTCAAGAGTTTCTTCACTTATAGATTTTATTTTATTTAAATCACTGAAACCAGTTTTATATTTAAATAAATCAATAACAATATCCTTTATATACTGATTTTTAAATTTATAACTATCAAACTTACTCCTCAAAAACCATTTAATAACTTTATTTTTTAATCTAAAAATTTTATTTTTTATTTCATTAATATCATAAAAATTAACATAATCTTTATTTACAGAATCAATAGTATCAAAAATATCTGCTTTAAATTTACTTTTTCCTTTTCCTCTACTCCCTCTCTTGTTAAATGTAAAAAATGAATCCTTTAATCTAAATTTACTGAAACCGCAAAAATTACCCCTATTAACAACATTAATACCATTAAATTCTGAATTCAGGCCATATGGATAAATTGTTTTAAGTCTGTACATAAACATATTTTCAACTTTTAATCTATCTTCCCTATTGGGAACTATATCCAAAATATAAATGCTAATACTTTTAAATTCATGTTTTTGAAAATGCTCAATCTCAATATCGTTACAATTTTTGTTATTTTTCTTTCTTATATCATTTCTATGCCCAGTAATCCTAATATTTAAACTACCAGAAGTCTGTCCAATATAACCAAATTTACAGATTCCACATTCTAAAAAATAAACAACATTATTAGTTTTACAAAAAATATCTTGATCATTTTCAATCTGTTCTTTGCCAGCATAAGGACAAGTAAGACATCGTTTATCACCACAAATACCAAATTTTTTTAAAGATTTTCTAAATTTTAGATCAACTAAAAACATTTGGTACGGTAGCTTTTTTACCGGGGAAATTCCTGTACCAAAATAATCCCCAGGGCCCCTTGTTTGAGCACGCGACGGACCCGGTGCTATGGCTTATAAAACCCGGGCTTATAAAACGTTAACTGAAAACCCCTCTAAAATAAAAAAACATATTTTGGATTTTGATAAAAAATTTGGAATTAGTAGGAATTACTTTGTATTTCCTTACCTTTTTGCGACTGTTAAATTTCATAAGAAACCAGTAAAATTTCGCTTCGTTACCTGTGGTACTAATAGTTATAATTGCAAAGCGGGTAAAATTTTGTTTGGTTTGCTGAATTTAATTTTAAAGGAAATAGAAACTTTTGATTGCAATACAATCATTGGCAATAACCTTAAAGTTTTAGATTTTTTGAATGATAATTCATGGAAAATTACTTCTGTAAACACTTTTGACTTTGAGAATCTGTTTGGCAGCATTCCTCACAATTTGATCGTGGGGGTATTTGAAAATATTTATGTTGAATTTGAATATGTTTTAAAAGTAGATAAGAAGTTTTGGATTGATTTAATTAAGTTTTGCCTATTTGAAAATGTTTTATTTAATGGAATTAATTATTTTAAACAAAATAAGGGGGTGCCAATGGGAACAAGTTTTTCAAGTGCGTTCTCTAATCTATTTTTATATTTTTACGAAAAAAATTTCAATAATATTTCCTTCTTTAGATATGTAGACGATCTTATAGTATTTAACTGCAATAATTTTGAGGAAATAAGCTTTAACATTTACCCTAAAGAGCTCGTCCTGAACCGAACCGATGATGGTGAACAAATTACTTTCTTAGATCTTAAAATTAAGAAAAACAAGGAAAAATGGTTGATTGGACTTTATGATAAAAGGAAAGATTTTAATTTTGAAGTTAATAGCCTCACTTACTGGTTTTCATGTATTAGCAATAAAGTTTTAAAAAATATTATGTATTCACAAGTTAATAGGATCCGCAAGATTTGCAATAACAAAACAGATCTAGAATTGGCTATGAGTGGTTTAAAAAAGATTTTAATGGTTAACTGTTATCCATCTTATATGTTAACTGAAAGTTTCTGAGTCTCAGTGTTTCTTTACTTACGGATGCTTGATTTCAATTTAGGGCGAGATTGAAGCGCTAGTGAATGGCCCCACTAGCTGAAGAGGGTTTTGTATTCCTGGGGGTTTGTATTTTACAATTTTATTTTTTATATTTAGTTTCGTAGGTAATTTTCCTTTTTTGTTTGTGTAATTTTTGGTCTTGTCCTTTGGTATTTTTAAAAAATTTTTGTATATATTTATAATATTTTTGAAGGTTTGAGTTTGATTTCTGAAATCTGAGAAGTTGGGGGCTAAGGATGTAATTTAGCTTATGAGCCTACATCCTTTCAGAAACTTCTCTTTATTTACCCCTACATGGAGGGGCCTCCCTGATGAAGACTTCCATGTATTTTGGGGATTTGGAATTTCTTTTGGTTTTGTTATATATATATATATATATATATATATATATGTATACAGGGTGTCCCCTCTCAACGGTGGCCAATGGCTAATTTCTAAACCGTTGGTCATAGACATATAGTTCCAATTGCAAAAGTGCTTTAAAAAAGGTAAAGAATTATTTTTTAAGCGATTTAGGTCAAAAAAATGTTTTACTAAAAAATTACGAAAATTAAATTTTTATATGGTCCCCCGGTCCTATAAGTGATATTTAGAAAATTTTTACCATTACTCTAACAAGAAAGACAAAAAAGTCCCATTCCTCTGCGATCAAAATTGACCGAGTTATAGCTGTTCAAAGTTGAAGCATATTTTTTACTGCAAAATAGGGGTCAGTCACATATTTACTGGAAATAAAAATAAACATCAGATAGAAAATTTAACTTTAAACATTGAGAGTAAAAAAAAATTTTACAATGTTGTTTCTTAATTTATGCTGACATTTACATGTTAAAGTAAAATATGCAATTTGTGCTAAAAATATAAGTAAAAAAATAACAGAAATTTTGTTAAATTAAATTGTGAAAAGCAACAGTCACAAATCGTTACAAAATGATACATATTTAAAGCTCTATTAGATTACTCAACCTAATAGAATTTGATGTAGTCCTATAAAATGAATAAATGGAACGCACCTAAAATCGCATTAATATTACATTGTCATCGGGTTTAAATAAGTATGGGAATTGAACTTCAATCAGATATTTGGAAGTGAGTTAAAATTTGAATATAAGTTTTGAACTAGGAAAATTTACATACGAAAATTATGAATAAAATAAAAGCTTATCAAAATAACATACCTTTTTAAAATAAAATCACGAAAAGAATCAGCTTCATTTGCTTACAAAATAAAACATACGTAAAAATACAATTGAGGATATGAATTTCAAAACTCGACTTATCGCTTTTTGATTTCTCCATCAGTCTATACAAACCTCCACTATTGTAACAATGCAATCTCAAAATTTATAATGAAAACCAATAGATGCATTTAAAGTTTTTTCGCTATTTCCCAAAATTTGATTTTTTCGATAAAGAGAATTTTGAAATTCATGTCTTCAGATATATTAATAACCAATCTAGAAGTTAATTAATTATAATTAGCACTACCGTAAAACTTATACGGTGACAGTGCCTTCGGTTAAATCGCTCATTTGAAACATTTTGTAATTGGAACTATATGTCTGTGACAAATAGTTTAGGAAGTAGCCTTTGAACAGCGTTGGAAATCGACTCCGTTTATAATACTTTAAGCACTTAGTGTACGTTCCCTTAAAGCTCAGTCGAACTCATCCGTTTTCAGCTATAGAAAAGTGGTTTAAGTCATAAATTTTAAAGTTTCATAACTCGGTCAATTTTAATGTTACATGAATGGGACCTTTTCTGTATTAATTGCTAGAGTGTTGAAAAATTTTTACTAAATATCACTTATAGGACCGGGGGACCGTATAAAAAATTAATTTTCGTAATTTTTTAGCAAAACATTTTTTTGACCAAAATCGCTTAAAAAATAATTCTTTGCCTTTTTTAAAGCATTTTTGCAATTGGAACTATATGTCTATGACCAACGGTTTAGAAATTAGCCATTGGCCACCGTTGAGAGGAGACACCCTGTATATATACAATAACAGAACAGGATATGGAACTCTTCCCTTATATTTTCACAGATTTTCATAAATACATTTGACTTTTTTTTTTTTTTTTTTTTTTTTTTTTTTTTTTTTTACATTATACGGCTGCTTTTATGATAATGATGAAAATGAAATCAACATTTTTCCGTACGACTGAAAGCAATAAGCAATGCTTTTATTAAAAGAGAAAAATTAATAAATATCTATGTTCTTCATGCAGCGGTAAAATAAAAATCTTCAAGCAAAAAATTTTTGCTTGCTTTTAAATAATCGCTGGATATTGCTACATTAAAGAAAACACTCGCTAGATATTTAACATCCCATCTTATTTTGACTTATTCGACACAGCAAAAGTTCAACCTACTTTCGTTTTGAAAAATTAATAACTTTTGAATGCTGCATAAGGTAGAACTGCTTTCATTTAAAAAAAATGAGCGGGGATATGTATACTTTCTATTTTTCACTACCACTCCCTAAAAAATGTTTGAGCACATGAAATCTTTATTACCTTCGATTCGCCTGTAATTTTCATAACAGCTGAGTATCATCAATGTTCAATGTTGCATGTAATGCTCACTTCGAACAAAAGGAAATTTGATTAAAATTAATGTTTTATGCTTAATAGCGTACTTTAATTTAAAGATTTATGTAAAAAAAATCTTAAATTAAAAAAATGGAGAAAAAAAGTGTTTTTGCGGACTTTTATTTGGTTTAAAAATGCGCTTTTTAATACGTCATAGCCCCCCAAAAATATGGCGCCAAAGTCACTTATTTTTGTTCGTGCCAATTGTGTTAATGTTTTAATTATAAAAAATTTGGCTTTTTAATTGTTAAATAGATTGTCAATTTATGGTATCTTTGTTTTGTCCAATGTCAGGAAAATTAAAAAATAAATAAATAAATAAATAAAGTGTAATTAAACAAACTACAACAACCATTTGAAAAAAAAAATTCAAAGGCTAAAATTTAAGACTTTAAATATATAGACTAAAATGTAATACTTTAAATATATTAGAATTTTAAATTCTATAGTTAAAAAAAAAAAAAAAAAAAAAAAAAAAAAAAAAAAAAAAAAAAAAAAAAAAATCTTCACCTTTTGTAAGAAATACATGTTTATTTTACAGTTAAAGTTAAATAAAGATGAAACATCTCGAAAAAATTATAATTTATATAATCATTTATATAATCGATGATTTGTTAATTTTTAAAAACATAATAATAAGGTGATAGTGCTTCTTTTTTTCTGAATTCATTCAATTTCTTATATAGTTATATCTATCCAATCTTCCTTTATTATTATTTCTAATTTCTCGTTTTGATTCCGTTATATGAAAGAAAATAATACTCATTTACTCTTAACTAAACAAATGTACAGTCAAAATTATCCATATACTTTCTATGTACATATGTGTTGATTCTTCTTCAACAGTTATATTATGAAAAAGAAAATTTAGCATTGTTTGCTTAGTTCTCAATTATCATAGAAACAAGTAATCTTTTTCTCATTATTATCTTAATTTCTTACTTATAGTCCGTTATAGGAAAGAAAATAACATCACTTATTCTTAACTAAACAAAGGTGCAGTTAAAATTATCCTCATACTTTTCAAGTACATATATATTGATTCTTCTTCAATTGTTATTTGTTAGGAAGGAGATCATGGCATTATTTGCTGAGTTCTCAATTATCATAGAAACAAGTAATCTTTTCTGTATTATTATCTTAATTTTCTACTTTGAGACTGTTACGGAAAAGAAAATAATACCACTTACTCTTAACTAAACAAATGTGCAGTCAAAATTATCCCCATATTTTTCTAGTATATATGTGTTGATTCTTTTTCAATTGTTATTTATTATGAAAAAGATCAAGGCATTATTTGCTTAGTTCTCATAAAAACAAATAAAATTTTTACACTCTCGCTTTCAATCCGTGCTTCCTCACAAAAAAAAAAAAAAAAAAAAAAAAAAAAAAAAAAAAAACATTGAATAGGATTTTTCTCCCCCCCCCCCCCTTCTTATAACTGAGTATTTTTTTTTCCATTCCCTAAAGTAAATAAACATGTGGTCAAAACTAAATAAAGCCACATCCATTTATTGCTCCCTTCATTTAAAACTCAGGCGGGAGACTCGAGCTACTAACATGATTCACAGTCCAATATACTGCAAACCGGCCACTCCCAACAGATGCTGAACAAATCTAAATCCGAACACAAACAAAAGGAAAGTAAAATGTCCCCCGACCTTCAACCGGCGAGTGAGTCAGAGCAATCCCCCAGTGATCTCAAGCCTCCCTCAATTCTACATCACAGTTGGACCTATTGTTCCCCTTTCGATTAGCTAGCTTGTGTGTTTGGAAAATTCATAAGTTGATATTTGAAACTGGAAAAAAAACAGACAAATACTTCTTCAGAGAAAAAGGGATTAAAAAAAATTTCCATCATCATATTTTACCTGTTGAATGTACTTCAAATAAGTAATAAAGAAGTAATTTATTTTAAATATAGACGAATGGAAATCCGTCAAATTGGATGGAAGGAAATGTTTAAAAGAGCAAAGCGACTGAATTTATATTAAAAAAAAGTAAAAAAAAAAATAATTACAATAATTAATCTTATCTGATATTGACTAGTCTAACTCTTAAAACAAATATTATATTTAATGTTTAATTTCAACTTTTCAAGTTATTGAAAAATTATACTTTATGCCCATACGTAATCAATAACGTGCAATAAATATATTGAAATTATACAGTTATTAATTGAGTCTTTGATCATCAACGAAAATTTCGCCACTTTGATAAAATTATAAATTTTGTTTTCAACGAAATCTAAAAATAACATATTTTTCACCGTCGCAAAATTTATATGCATACTTTCATACTTTCATATTTTTATTCACTATTTTAAAAATATTTTTAGATACAATAGATTTTCAATAGATATATTTCCACATTTAATGTCACGTTTGTCAATTACTTGTAATGCCAATTACATTTTGCATGTAAACATTCGCACTCTTTACTTGTGATTCCAATCTGAGTGTTGGCGAAATCCAGAAATTCACTTTTAGGCACATTCGTATTAAAATCTTTAATTTTTATCAAAGAAAATATTCCCATCATTTTTACTATGACATCATTTTCACCCATTGAAACTTTCTGAGATTAGCGCCTTAATCTCAATATCAGCGAAATGAATATAAATATATATATTTAAATGTTACAGCTTTATGAGTATATAGCGCCAATCTTAAATCGGGACATTATTTTCTGTTCAAAAGTTCTTAAAAAATTATTTTAAATTATAATATGAAAGCTGCATCCGTAATGATACGGCAATTCACAATTTTTCACTTTTCTCTTCAACAATGGAAGTAACTCAATTGCCACCAATGTGAAGAAATTTTATAAAGGGTTTTTTAAATCAAAATATAAAAATATTATTTTTAAAAATAGCGAGTGCATCTCTTATTAAAGTGCTTTTATTTAAAAAAAAAAAACTATTAAAATAATTATTAATAGAAAGATGAAGTCAGATGACTGAAAAAACTGCCTTGTCTATTAAATATATATATAATTAAATAAATAAATAATGTTTTTTATAATTATTATAGCACGTATAAACGTTTATTTTTATTTCAAATGTAATTTTGTTTTAAAAAACATTTCTCCTTTAAAATCTGCATCAATTAGCTAGTCTGCTTCAAAAGTTCATAAACTGATATTTGAAATGAAAAAAAGTATTTGTTCATAAAAAAAGGATTTAAAAAAATTCCATCATCGCATTTTACCTGTTGAGTTTAGTTCAAGTAAGCAACCAAGAAGTAACTTATTTCAAATATTGATAAGCAAATAAATATATAAATAAATAAATAAATAATGCTCTGACATAATTTTATTTTTAAGAAACCATTGGTAAACGTATAAATGTTTATTTTCATTCAAAATGAAATTTTTTAATACCATTTCTCTCATTGAATTTCCATCGATTAACTAGTCTCAATGAAACATTCATCCATTGATATTTGAAACGGAAAAAATAAACTAGACAAATATTTGTTTATGAAAGATAAAATAAATAAATCATCTTATTTTAAGTATTAAATGTTGTTCAGATATATAACAATGAAGTAACTTATTTAAAAAAAGATAAATTAATTAATAAAAATTGTTCTAACATATTTTTAGGAAATAATTATTGGGGGTATAAATGTACATTTCTATTCCAAATGTAACTCTTTTTAATACCATTTCTTTCCTCCAACCTGCTTCGATTAGTTAGTCTGCTTGAAAAATACATAAGTAGATATTTGAAACGAAAATATATATACAGTAGACTCCCTCAAATCCGCACTCCTAAAATCCACAACTCTCTAAAATCCGCACATAATTTACAGATGTAAACAATGAAACATTCAGTTCAGATATAGGGACAAAATTTGACTTTTTTTTAGTTTTATATCAATTTTATACATTTTTTAATTTGTAATTATTGTTAAAGTTATTGAATTCATGTTTTTTCATGAAGAAAGAATAATTTATTTCTAAAAATATCAAAATATTGCTCATATCATTGGTAATCACAATCTTACCAAATATATTTATGTATTAATCAAACTTTTTTAGTTATTAAGTCTTGTTAAACCCGAAATAAAGCTTTGATAATTTACTATCCTGGTGTAAATTAGAAATGTATCTTTATGAGACACGTTTCATTGATTAATTTAGGAAAAGCATATTTCATCTTATAATGATTATTTAATTGTATATTATTGATTATTAACTTGACTTTTGCTTTTTATATTTTGAATCATTTTAAAAAAATTATCTGAATTTTTATTATTTTAGTTTATTACTTATTTTAACATTTTAGTACATTGTAAGCATTCATTATACTTTTGATTTCGTTATTAATTACATTCAAATTTTTAAAAAATATAAACAAATCAATGACCAGAAATCCGCAAAATTCTAAAATCCGCAAAACCTCTGATCCCAAGCCGTGCGGATTTGAGGGAGTCTACTGTATATATATATATTTGTTTTAAAAAAAAAGGATTAAAAAATTATATCACCGTGTTTTACTTGTTTAATGTAGCTTAAATAAGTAACAAAGAAGCAACTTATTTTAAGGAATAGATAAATAAACAATGTTCTGAGATATTTTTAAATCATCATTAGTGGACGTATGAATGTTTATTTCAATTCCAAACGTAATTTTCATTTAATATCACTTCTTCCTTCAAATCTGCTTCGATTAGGAAGTCTGCTTGGATATTTGAAACAAAGTTGATATTTGAAACAAAGAAAAAAAAAAGGGCAAATATTTGTTTATTTAAAAAACGGATTAAAAATAATTTCATCATCACATTTTATGTGTTGAATGTAGTTGAAATAAATAACAACAAATTAACTTATTTAAATAAAGATAGATTGATAAATAAAAAATGTTCTGACACATTTTAAAGAAATAATTAATGAACGTTTCTATTGAATTTATTTCTATTGAAAATGTAATTATTTTTATGCTGTTTCTTCTCTTAACCCATTAACGCCCAGCGTCCTTTTTTGAGGACGGTTACAAAAACAGCAACAAAACTGTTTTCCCACCAGGAAAGAGGAAGATAAATATATACCTTATTTCAAGAGACAGAATCCTCGATAAATTTAGATAAAAGTTAATTTGTTTTTAAAAGTGGTGGGAAATACAAAATCTAAATTTTATCGAAGAAAATAATTCGGGCGTTAATGGGCTAAACCTCAATCGATTAGCTACTTTGCTAGGAAAATTCTTAAACTGATATTTGAAATGGAAAAAAATAGACAAATATTTGTTAGCCATATTTTATCTATAGAATATAGCTCAAATAAAACTTAAGTAACTTATTTTAAATATAAATAAATAAATAATGTTCTGATATTTTTTAAAGAAATTATTTTTGAAAGTATAAATGTTTATTTCGGTTCCAAATGTAATTTTGTTTTAATGCAATTTCTTCCCTCAAATCTGTATCGATTAGATAATCTGCTTGGAAAATTCGTAAGTTGATATTTGATGCGAAAAAGAAATAATCAAACATTTATTTGTATAAAAAACGGATTAAAAAGAATTCTGTCATCATATTTTACGTGTTGAATGTAGTTCAAATAATTAACAATGAAGTAACTTTTTTTAAATAAAGATTTTTAAGAAATAATTTGTGGAAGTAAGTACGTTTACATAAAAAACGGTTTAAAAAGAAATTGAATCATCATATTTTGCGTGTTGAATGTAGTTCAAATAATTAGCAACGAAGTAACTTATTTTAAATAAAGAATGTTCTGACATATTTTTAAGAAATAATTTGTGGAAGTAACATTTGTTTATATAAAAAACGGTTTAAAAAAAATCCCTGTCGGATTGGACTATAGGTGGAGATAGATTTCGAAGAGCGCTCAATTCAACAACAAAAAATAAAGTATGATTAGAGATAAACTCAGTTTAATAACTTCATTTGGCCGCTTATGAAAAATTCTTAATTTCATTTTTCTGCAAGAAATGGTTTTATCAGAATCATCTTAAGTGAAATTCAGCTCAAATGCCCATTTCGACAACATATTTAGAAATATATTCTGAATTTATTAAAAAATCAACCAAAACAGTACATTATATAGTTCCTAATTTGAATACATCCTTAATTCTTTAATCATAGTCGCTTCGGAAAATTTTGTGCGAAACGTCCACTTTGACAGCATTTTTAAAAATATATTCTATATTTATCAAAAAACTGGCCAATGAGTCACCTTATATAGTTCCAGAAAAAGAGGATCTGTAAATTAGATGCGTTTGAGAGCGAAATTGGATGTAAAAACGAGTCAGAAAAAAACGCAATTTCTTATTTGAATATTTCCTTAAATTTTCAGCCACGATGACTTCGGGAAATTCTGTTCAAAATACCTTTTTTGGTAGTCTTTTTTTGAAATATATTCTGCTTTATCAAAAAACTGACCAATGCGTCACTTTATACAGTTTCTGAATAAGAGGATCTACTATTTGGATGCGTTTAAAATCAAAAATGAATTTACTAATGAGTCAGAATATAAGCAGTTTGAATTTGAGGTTTTTTCTCCAACTCCTATTTTTGTTTAATTTATTTTTGCTGTACGAATTGGTTCTATGAAAAATTTGCCAGTATAAAAGTTGTAGATATTATTGAGAAGATGTAAAATAAATTTAATTAAATTTGATAGCTTAAAAATTGACGGAGTTATGGTTTTTTTCCTTTTTTCACCCCTCTTTTTCTTTTCGTTTTTAATTTTTTTCATCGGTAAAAGTTGGTCCTATCAAAAACTTGTAAATACAAAAGTTTTAGATAATTTTAAGAACATTTATAAAGAAATTAGTTGGACTTAATATCTTGAGAATTGACGAAGTTATGATTTTTTTTTCTCCCAAAAACCCTGTTTTTTTCGCCCCTTGAGCCCATTTCTAAATTTATCAAAAATCTGTCACGCATAAATTTTTGGCCGATTTTTAAGAAGTAATATAAACTTTAAACCGATTCTATATCTAGAAGTTATGGCGCTTTTTCGATTTTCACAAAAATCCTCTCTATTTCCACCCTCTTTGGACCGATTTTGCCCATTAACGAACTTAGCCGAGATTTTATACCCCTTGATTTTATGTATCAGTTTGGAAGAGATTTGAGCAAAACTATAGAAGTTATCGTGTCCATAAAAAAGTGAGATATATATATAGAGAGAGAGATAGATAGATAGATAAAAATTTTTACTGATGGTAGTTTTGGGTTCTAGGGGTCATGATCGGCATAGATCTGCAAAAAAATTTCAAAAATTCCAACATTGGTGCGATCGCAATAGGTAGTATTTCATACGAAATTTACCTAAAAGAATTCCGTCATCGTATTTTACGAGTTGAATGTAGATCAAATAATTAACAACGAAGTAATTTATTTTAAATAAAGAATGTTCTGACATATTTTTAAGAAATAATTAGTGGAAGTATTAATGTTTATTTCTATTCCACCAAATGTAATTTTGTTTTAATACAATCTCTTTCTTCAAATCTGCATTGATAAGATAGTCTGCTGGGAAAATTTATAAATTGATATTTGAACGAAAAAAAAAATAGTCAAATGTTTATTTATATGAAAAAAGGATTAAAAAGTATTCCATCATCTTATTTTACGTATTGAAAGTAGTTCAAATAATTAACAGCGAAGTAACTTATAAATAACTTATAAATATAAAATAACTTATAAATAAAGAAAATTCTGACATATTTTTAATAAATAGTTAGTGGAAGTATAAAAGTTTATTTCTATAACAAATATAATTCTTTTTAATACCATTTCTGTCCTAAAACTTGCATCTATTAGTTAGTGAGCTTGGAAAATTCAAGTTGATAAAAAAAGAAACAAATACTTGTTCAGAAAAAAAAAAGATTAAAACAAATTCTATCATCTTATTTTACCTGTTGAATGTAGCTCAAATGAGTAACAAAGAAGCAACTTATTTTAACTAATAGATAAATAAATAATGTTCTGACATATTTTTAAGAAATCGTTTGTGAACGCATAAATGTTTATCTCTATTCCAAGTGTAATTTTCTTTTAATGCCATTTTTTTCAGTCAGATTTGCATTGATTAGCTGATCTCCATGGAAAATTCATAAACTGATATTTAAAACGGAAAAAGAAAACAGACAAATATTTCTTGAGAAAAAGAGCTCGTTAAAAAAAAAAAAAACCATCATGATATTTCACCTGTTGAATTGACTTCAAATAAATAACAATGAAATACCTTATTTTAAATATCGATAAATAAAAATGTAACGTTTTTGTATGTTTATAAGGCCTCAACGGATGTATAAATATTTATTTCTATTCTGAATACCATTTTGTTTTAATGCTATTTTTTTCCTTCAAATCTGCATCACATACGGACCTATTGTTTTTCTTGCGATTAGGTGGTGTATTTGAAAAAAAAATCATGTCCGTAACTCGGCTATTTGTATTTGAATTTAACCAGAATCGCTAGAATATTTTCAATAAAAGATGATATTTGAAAAGGGGAAAAGATCTTATATTTGCTCAGAAAAAAAGAATTGCAAAATTCTACTATGTTATTTTACCTGTTGATTGTAGTTCAAATCGACAATAGCGAAGTTACTTATTTAAAAATAAAGATGAAAAAGTTATTTTTAATGTTATGATATGTTTAACAGTATCATTAGTGGACGTAAATTAATTCCTACTCAAAATATACGGTTTTTAAAATATAATTGATAAAATTTGCATCACATTCAGACCAACTGTTTCCTTATAAGATGGTGTGCTCGAAAATATCATAAGCTGATATTTATAAAGAAAAAAAATCGACAAATATTTGTTCAGGAGAAAGAGGTTGGAAATCTCAATCGTGCTATTTTATGTGTTGAATGTGGTTCAGATAGAGCATAGCTAAATAACTTATTTTATATTAAGATAAATAAATAAAATTATGACATGACAAAAAGTCTATGAACGTAGAAAATTTTCTATTTAAATTACTATTTTTTAATATCACGGCCCTATCTCAATTCTACATGTGTCGGACCTATTATTTCTCCTTTCGATTAACTTATTTGCATGATTCAAGATTGAAAAATCAGTTGATATGGGAAATGACAAAATAAATAAATAAATAAATAAATAATAGACAACAATTTGTTCAGAGAAAATTGGTTTAAAAAATCCTACCATTTTATCTCTTCCATGCGGTACTGATAAACTAAATTGAAATACCTGTTTTAAAAGAATAATAATAACAAAAACAGTATGGTATATCAAAAAATATACATTAAAAGGTGAAAAAAATGTTTGCTTGAATATCAGATAAACAATTCTTTTTAATGTTTTTTTCCTCTGTAATTCAAATTGTCTGTATTTTAACATATGATATCTGATATGACTTATGATGAATATCAGTGAAAGAATTTCTATGAAAAAACATCTCACGATGAAACATCGATGAATTAATAATCTTCGAATAATCAAACCAATGATATCCAGCCTTTTTCAGTGCCCCACCAGTGATCGGGAGAAACTGTTTTTGAAACTGGCAGACGGAAGGTGCTGAGTTTGAACTCAATCGAACCCATCTAATCGTTCGAATTTTCGTGGTTGTGTAGCAAAAGAAAGGGAATTTTAGGTTTCATTTTATTCCGTTTTGAACAGGGAGCATCTCAAAAACAATCAGATATTTTCCTGCTACTATCCGTATTTTCAGCTATTATCATTCTTAAAATAAACTGTTTCATTCTCAAAATGGATCTATTCGTTTTAGAAAAGGCAATTAGTTGCCGTTTCTAAAATGGAACCTAATTTTTTTTTTTTTTTTTTTTTTTTTTTTTTTTTTTTTTTTTTTTTTTACAGTGTAGGGCTTGAAAAGAGATTTTAAAGATGTATTTACAGAATTTCTAACAAAACCTGTTTTCTCTGAAAGTAGTAATATAATATGAGGACATGTTTTTCAAAATTCACCTTATACCGAAAATTAAATTTTTGAAGAAATATTTTTACCTCTGTCTACGTCCATTTGTTTCATTTGAAAACAAAGATTTTATAATGGCAAAAATGTAGGATAAAATTAGCTTTATTATTATTACTACTACTACTTTTTAGATTGTAGTGATTTTATTTGAATAAGTTCCTGAACAGAATAGATTGATAGCGAAAACTCTTTTAAAATTTGGATAAGGCGAGTTTTAAAACTTCCTGATATGTAAACACGTTAATACAAAAATAAATAAATAATTTACTGAAAATAACTATAATCATAAAATAACTTTCATTTATTTTTTGTATTTTTTTTTCTAAATAAAGCGTTATCATCATCAGTATTGAATTAGGAATTTTATATTAGTGAAAACGCTACAAAAAATGTATTTTTCAAGCCTAGTAATTATTTTTTTTACAAATTTTACCAAAATTGAAATAATATTTTTGTAGAAATGTATTTGCATAATTTGCAATAAACTGTATTTCCTAATAAAAAACATGTTTTTTATTTCATTTTTTTTCCTATTAAATTCGATTCAATTATATTTAATATGAACCTTTAAGTAATATCTATTAAATGATTTCCCTTAAAAAAACTTTTTTTATATGACTTAATAAAATAATTTCACTAAAAAATTATTTATGTAATTGCTTTTCATACATTTATTTTCCATTAAAGATG
The DNA here is from genome assembly GCA_964019185.1 of Maratus speculifer. Lineage (NCBI taxonomy): Eukaryota > Metazoa > Arthropoda > Arachnida > Araneae > Salticidae > Maratus > Maratus speculifer. The sequence continues at coordinate 374,424,244 of OZ025292.1, forward strand.
CAAATTAATCTATAAAATTGAATCATGAATAGTCCATTGGTTAAAAAAAAAAAATTCTCAAAAATCAAGTTTTGAAAAAAAATTGGCTATTAGATTCTTAAAATCATACATTTTTTTATATAATTTTTACCTTTTGGATACAAAAAATTGCAAAAATATAAAGTATTTTTATATTCTTTGCATAATTTGATATTCACTTTATTTGTTATCATAGTGAAGAAGATAAAAAAAAAAAAAAATGTTTTTGAACTTTACGAAGACCCTTTAAAAAAATCCAGATCAAAGAAAAGTCAAGAAAGTTAGTTCACAATCGAGATGAGAAAGCATTGTAAGAAAAATAGTTTCGTATAAAGCAGAATAAAGCCGGAATTTTATGATTTAGGAAAAGAGTGGGTTGGATTTTTATTATAAATGAAGTGAAAAGAATATTTTATGACTAAAGAAGAAGATTGTATATTACATTCATGATTTAAAAACTAAAATGATACAGTATATATAATGGCGAAAACAGTGTTTATTTTTGTGCAAGAAAAGTTTCTAAATCCCATTATTCATTTTAAAAATGAAAATTTAGAACTAATTTTTCAGAATAATTTTTAAACGAACACTGACTTATAAAGTTATAAATAATCAGAAAGAAAACATCAATTATTTTCATAAATAGAACTTAATAATGAATAGAACTTAATAATAAATAGATTTAAAAAATTTTTAATGTAGAGTTTAAATAGAGAAAAGGGAAAACAAAACATCATCGCACATGAATTACGTTGTACTTATTTTGATTCTTCAGACTTCTCTATATCTTGTTTTTTATATGTCACGTATTCATTAGCATTTATTTTATCATTTTTACCGCACTCTAGGGGGAGAGGTTATAATTCGCTAATAACATCACTAAAATTGATCGCATAAAGTATTGGATATTACCCAACAGCTGCAATTGGGATGATAGTACATATATTGAAATTACAATGTACCATCTAAGAGGAGGCATATTATAATTTCAAACAACTGTATAATTTCAAGCTATTGTAATTGCAAAATGTTAAACAGTAGCAGATATATTGCAATTATAAAACAGATAACAGAAAATATACTATAATTATAAAATTAAATGAACAATTATAAAATATTGAATAACAGGAGACGTAAATGTAACGATATTTCAAAAAAAAAAAACTTCAAGATAAATAACCTAGTACAAGATTATTTCTTTTTATTCGATATTGAATTTGTAAACTTTATATTGAATAATATTATATTATAATATCATATGAATCTGATATTCTTTACGATTTATTTGTAGACTAAAATTATTTGTTAAAAAAAAAATCAACTTTTTCCATTTTTTACAAATAAAGTTCATCAAAAGGATACTGTATAATTTTCCTCCTAAAACATCTATTTAAATATTTGCGTCAAAATAGTAATAGAATACTTTTTTATAAAAAAGTATGCGTATAATAGGTATTTTTGGTAACTTTATTCTTTTCTTAATCGAATATAAATTACTTAATAAAATTGAGGTCTAAATAGTTAAAAGGGTTTTTTTTATTTAAAAAAAAAAACTGACATTTTAAGAGTCATATTTTAAACTAGCCTGAACATTTGATCTTTAAATTACTTTTACATGCTATTTTTTTATCTTCTCTATATGAAACATTACAAGAGCAAAAAGCAATAAATATAAATTCGTTTTGAAGATTAGAATTCACTTTATGTTTTATATTTGTGAAGGAAACAAAATCTTACAAATTTTACGAAGGAGTTTGAAAAAGATCTAGTTCTATGAAATGTCTAGTCAGTTCAAAATCTAAATGAAAGAGCATTGTAAAAACAAAGTTTCATAAAAAAGAGGATACGAACAGGATTTTACGATTTAAGGGAAAACAAGGTTGAATTTTTATTATAAATGAAAGAAAATGAGTCTTTTATAACTAAAGAAAAAGAATGGACGTTAAATTCATGAATTTAAAACTAACTCGATGCACTGGATGCAATAGCACGGGCAGTATTTTCATGTAAGATGGATTTTCAATTATTTTTTATAAGATTTTTATAATTTGTGGGGGAAGGATGGTTGAAAGAACTGAGCTATCCTGGAGTAATAACGTCAAGTTAAAAGTTCTACCAATTTTCGCGGCTTATTTCTATTTTTTTTTTTTCAAACAAATATAGAAATTGATATGTAACTTATTGACTATGTATACAAGAAAGAAAATTTTTTCTGATATGTATTCATAAAATGTATTGGCATGGTTTCTTGACCAATGCTATTTTACGCACCTATGTGGGTATTACCGCCATGCAAACACAACTATAAAATAAGATGGAACAATGGTATGTAAATTGTCCAATTCTTAAAGGTATAAACTCTACACTCTAGAAATGGTCAAATTTCTCTTACTTATCATTAACTGTATAATCAGTAGTAGCACGCAATATACAGTAATAATGTATGCAGTAATAATCATTTGATATTTATTCTTCTGACACGAAAAAATTAGTAGCACTTATGAGATACAATTTATGTAATAAACAAAGTATTTCCTAATATTTATATAGTTTCACATCACAGAACTTATACCGCAAATTTTAGATCGGGCGTTGATTCTTACGTGCTTCTACCAGCGATTATGTCTACAAATGGAACAAATTAACTTTTAGTGGCTGTTTGTGATTCAAATGATTTAGACCCTTTCTGCGCAAAGCCCGTAGGTATCATCGCCCAAATTCCTTTATAATTTCGCTTAATATTAGTACATGGCACCCTGACGCTATCACCCCAGGACATCCTAGTTTTAAAAAGAGTACTTTAAAAGTGAATATTGGTGCATAAATTTTGTAAATAATAAAAATGAATAGAGTATTAAATTGCTTCAAGGCGTTACAGTAGAAGAGATCCTTTTCATTACAGAATAGAAATAGAGACAATGACGATAAAATATCAGTACACATGGATTTTGTTATCTTTTTACTATTTAAACTTTATCATTTTATAATTTTTACACATCACGCATTCATTTCAATAAAATAAGCTTAAAGTTTCTTTTATAATTATTTCCATATTCTGGGAGGAGTTAAAATTACCCTTCCCGTCATATGTAGACACAGTATATAATCTTAAACATGGTCAGAGGTTAAGTAGAAAAAAATGAATAACAACAGATTTTTTTTTTTTTTTTTTTTTTTTTTTTTTTTTTTACAAGCACAATCCAAAAAGATTATTAATTTTAAATACATAATCAGTTACAATAAGTTTTTTTCTATATATATGAAATCGTAAATATTACCGGAGTTGATTATTATGCTAGAAAATCACATGGATCTCATACTTTTGAAAATGTATGAATTTGAAAATAAAACGTATTTCTTTTTCTCACTGAAGCAAGCAAAACAACAACAACAAAAGTTGACCAGTAATTTATTTTTTTTTAATTCTTATTTGGCATATAAATTTTTTAAATGGTATAAACTGTATTTCCGGCGTACAATTCGAGAATCAAACAATAATTTTTCAAGCCATATATATATATTCTTTTTTTAATAATAAAACATAACTTTTTAGATCGCGTTATATATTTGACTTTAATTACTAAATAAAATTTCTTTGTCTAAACAGAAGAATTCCTTGATCTGCAAATTACAACAATACTATTATACAATTTCGTTCAATATCAGATGATTCAAAACAAAGATTAAGCAAATTTTAGTGGTGAGAAGTTCTGAAATTTCCTAAAATTCAAATTATCATAACTATGCAAGTTTTTGTCGTAAAAAAGGGTAATTTTTGCGTTTTCAACAGTCAAATAAAAGCATGATGGAAATGTTTCTAAGTGTAACTCATAGCTCCCAGAGACGAAATAAAAGATATGTAACACTTATATTTTTATATGTACTCTTGCAGAATTTATCTACACACTGTACTTGATTTGTATGCAATTTGTAACTAGATATATCTTTCTATCATAAGCAGTTTAAGAAGCAACCGCCGTAATCTTTGTTTTGAACCATCTAGTATAATTCTATGTATGTAAAAGATTGTACAAAAAATATTAATAAAATAACTTTATTTAAAGCAGTATTTACATTAACACATATTTCATAAACTTACATTTTGAATATCGGATCCAATAATACATGTTATTTGATAAAATTGAGACCTTCAAACAGTTGAGTGGTTTTTGAAAAGAATTCTCAAGAATCAAATTTTAAAAAAGTTAGATTTTAGACACTAAAAATTTGATATTTTATTTATTTATTTTTTTAGCAACTTTTTAGAAAAAGGGATATATATTTACATTTTCTTTAAATTTTTCTTGTGCACTATATGTGTTACCACGGTAAGTAAATAAAAATAGAATTTGTCAAATTTTTACGAAGAAGCTTAAAAAAATGTCATTTTGGAAAAGTTCAAAATATAGATGAAAGAGAATTGTAAGAAATATAGTTTCCTATCAAAAAAGGATATGGCCTGATTTTTTTCAATTTAAAGAAAGACTGGAGTTGAATTTTTGCTATAAATGAAAATATATATATATATTTATGACTGAAACAAATATTAGAAGCAAAATCGTGATTTAACTCGAGAATAAGCAAAGTTTTAAATATCGGGGTTTTTTGAAAGCTTGCTTTTATTAATGTCCGTTTTTCATTAACAAAATAAATTTTCGATAAAAATAAAAATCACAGGTCGATTTGTTATTACCATAAAATCCGGCATTTAACGCGCACTTTTAAGGCCAAAAATGAGATCAAAATTTACGGATGTGCGTTATACGCAAAATATAATAATAATAGGTTTAAAAATAAGGAAAATATGAGAATAAAAATATAATTTTAATGATTAGGGTCAGGGAGAAAAAACTATGAACAGGGGGTAATTATGACGATATTGGAGAAAAGTATGTACGCCAAAATTTTGTTTCATGCTTAGATATTGACCTCGTAATGCACTTTTTATATTAGATATTCTTTACCACTTGTCTGAAGTATTTTTGGTACTACTCTGATATCCCGTTGACCAATTTCGCCAAATTATACAAATCGCCAAACTAATAGCCAAATTATACAGATTGACATAATTTTTATTTTAAATAACGAAAAAACAAATAATTAGTAGAATATTAATAAAAATACAAATAAAAAGTCGAAATAAAAATCACTTAATGACATTTTAAACACGTGAATGGTATTTAATGACATTCACGATCATCCATAATTGGCATTTAATCTTATAGTTTGGCGATAATTTTTTGGTCGACGGTATAACCTAGTAGTACCGAATTTTTTCATACCGAATAGCAATTTGAAACAAAGTCTACAGAAATTTTTCATAAATGGATTTGTCAGTCTGGAGTTCTAATAGTCACAATTACCCCCAAACAGATATGCATAGGGAAATATACAGAGAAAATGTGTTGGTCATAATTTCCCCACTAGTAGTTTCAATTACCCCAATTTTTTGTGATTGTCAGATTTTGATAAGGTGATTATTATCACCCTTTTAACTTTAGAAAAAGAAGAAAAAATCGAGAGAATTAAAACTAAAACTTTAAGAGGGGTTTTTAAATGGTCAAAGTTACTTTCTAGGCAGAGTTCTCGCTATCGCTCGCCACTGCGCCAAATTGCGACTAAATTTTTCAATTGGCGAGTAAACAAGCGATTAGATTTGCCAAATTGCTAGTGCTCAATTTTTGCTTTTTCTTTCTTTTCTTTTTCGTTTTAATTCATATGCGTTATATATATATATATATATATATATATATATATATATATATATATAATATTTAATATATTTGTAACGGATAATTGATATTAGATTAATAACAATCGTTGTCGCAGCTATAAAAACCTAGCTTTCTTTAGAAGATATTGTAAAAAAAGGTTTACATTAAAGGATTAAAAATTATTTTTTTAGTGCTACAGGTCGTATGTATTTTGCTTTTTTCATTTGGCGAATGTTTTTTATTTTTAATTAGCCAAATTACTAACTTTGATTAAATGCCAGCGAGAACACTGTTCCTAGGTACTAAAAATATCACTTTTCCGAATAGAAAAAAGATTTAAAAAAATAACAATGTTGAAAATGTACAAAGTGGTCATAATTACACCCCCCCCCCCCCCCTTCTGATTCTAATAAAGTTTAATAAACAACAACTTTAAAAATTTTAGTTGTATAAGATGATTCCATTCGATTTTGGTAGATAAGTGAATAGTATGATTTTTTTTTTTTCATATTATGAATAGAAAGTGTTTGTGTGTTTAGAAATAAAAATTATTATTTCTCTTATCGCTTGTCACTTCAGCATGCATTCTTCGAAAACCTAAAAATTTTTTTGAAATTAATGATTTCAAATAGCAGCGATTATGCACTTACAATTTAGCAAATAAGTAAGTAGAATGCTAAATTCGTCTTTAAAAAGTAAACTTAATGTGTAAATTACTTAAAAAGATGACAAAAAATATTTTTGCAACAATTTGTCTCAAGTCGGCAAACATTTTGTGAACTTACAAGGAAAGTCTCCTCGCTGCGCATACTCTGAATCTTTTGGAGAAAAAAATACTAATTAAACTAATTATGTATGTAATAAAAGATCAGTCGAATTTAGCGGCGGAATTACAGATGAAAATATGTAAAAAATTAAAATACTTTCGAAGGCATAGCGTGAAAAGGCAAAAGCTTCACGCGATTCGGCGAGCAGCACTTTTCCTCGCCAAAAGCAAACGATTTTCATGCAACTGAAAATTGTTAATAGATGTTTAGAATGCTTGTAAACAAGGGCTTGTGAAGAGAAAATTGCGCCCAGGGCAAAGTTAGAATTTGTCGTCCCCCTTCCCAACTTTTACTTGCGGCAGGCCGAAAATGACATTAGTAATGTAAGTTTGACACCCCCTAAATTTCCGCGCCAGGGCGATCGCTCTCTTTTCCCCCTCTTTCACACGGCGCTGCATCTGCATCTAAATGGTGTTTAATGAATTTAAACTTAAACAATGAGCGAGTTTAATATACTTATTATATAGTATTACATATATATATATTGCATGTTTGCAACAGTTATTTAATTTTAATGCTGTAAAAATAATTTTATATAAGAAAAACACTTTCATGACGAAAAATATATTGTCATATATTTAAGCGTATTCCAAAATAAAGGCTAGATGAAGGATATTGCAGTAATACAGTTCAATATTGGAGAAGATTTTGTCACAACCAGGGCCGAACGGTACACACACGGAGCAAGCGTGTATTTTGGCGTCCCCGCCCTTCCTCTCCTCCGCAAGGTATATTTACAAAGAGGATTTTACTACTTTTCTAATAACAGACTTTTTTTTAGAATTTAAGGTATGTAATACTGAACAACGTAGTCAATCTGCTTTGTAAAAAATTAAAATTTAAAATCTTGAAAACAGAATCGAAAAAAAAATCCGTTTTATACAGGATTCTTGTAATAATAAATTGTCTTCTTTTCCATATCATCCTTATAATGAAGGTCTCCATAGTGGGCACTCTCAGAATATTTTGAAAACAAAATACCAATTAAACTACTTTTGTATGTATTAAAGAATCAGTGAAATTTAGCGCCGGAATTACAGTAGAAAACTTGTCAAAACATAAAATACTTTCGAATATTTGGTGTGAAAAAAAAGTGCCATGCGATTTGGCGAGCAGCATTTTTCCTCGCCTAAAACAAACGATTTTCATGTAACTGAAAATTATTTGTTAATAGATTTTTGGAATGTGTGTAAATGGTATTTAATGAATTTAAACTTAAACAATGAGAGAGTTTAATATATATACATACATATTATATTGCATTACATATATATATAGTTTGTTGCAGCAGTTATTTAAGTTTAATACTGTATATAAAATTATTTTCATATTTAAAAATATGTTTTCATGTATTTAAGCATATTCCAAAATAAAGGCTAACATGAAAAATGCTGCAGTAATATATTTCAATATCGGAGAAGTTTTTGTTCCCATTGCAACAAAATTTAACCGACATTGCTCAATCGGACTTAATTTTGAGATTCAAACAAATTTAATTAACTTAATTTTCAATTTAATTCATAAAATATCATCGTTAACTTTCATTATAAATATATATAACGACAAAACTATTATATATATATACATATTATAAAATTTTATCTATCCGCCAACCGGTGATACATTGCCAAATAAACGAAATGTTCATTATTTTTTTACAAACGTTCTATCCGGGTTCCGTCGAAATTTTTTTATAAACATATACATGGACATGAGGAGAACATTCTGTAATTTCTGAATTTTCTGAGCATGCCCGTATGGGGACCTTCCTTGTTATACGTAAAGATGCAGTTCAGTCGCCAACACCACGGCCAAACTCGATTCTTCCCCTTTAGGCCGTGCAAATGCATAGAGACTCGTATATGAGATATAATCTGCTTTATGTGAAAGTTTCCTCAAGAGTTGTGAAGTTCTCCTAATGTATGAGTGATAAATATAGATAACAGAGAAGAATACAGAGAGGCGTAACAAAAGAGAACAACAGTTTCATTGTGTGATTCTTTAAAATTTAAATTATTACATTGAACAAAATTTTGGTTTTCTTACTATGAAAATGTTTAACTATTGCAATTTTCATGAAAATTGCAATAGTTAAACAAACTTTATAAATTCTACAAACTGAAATTTTTAATTTAAAAATGATTATATGATGCTGAGAGGCACTTCCAGTATTTCTCTTTAATATTTAGATGATTTCTAATATCAAGATATTTATAAACATATTGGGTAAGCGTTCGTCATGACGTAGTTTAAACAATCAATGAAAGCGTTAATAAGCTGAAAGATTTTACATAACTCGAGAAGTTTCAGAATTGATTTTATTTAAATTATAACATTTCCTATAAGATCTTATATTTGGCAGGAATCCTTTGACTTAAGTTTTCTTAACACAATTTGACAAATAATGTTTCTATTGATTTAGAAAGCCGGAATTTATGCAAAATGATAAATATAGTGACATTTGAATCCTATCAGTAAATTTATTTAATCCTATTGCATTTGTGTTAGATATTCAGCTTAGAAAAGCAAATATTTCATATCTGAATAAATTGAATTAACTTCCTTTACTTCTTTGTTTAATACTTAAACAATGTAGCTTAAAAATAAATTGTGTAAAGGTTTATTTTAATATTTATAACACTATACTTATTATAGTAACAAATGATAAACAACTAATTCGCAACTTCATAAATATATATCTATCTGATATATGGTACGCTGTACTTCTAAAATTATAAAAAATAAACACATGAGCTACAACCACAGGTAAATTCTAATAAATTAGGTGTGTACTTTTCAAAAATAATGCTAAAAAAAAAATCCATTGAATTTCTGTACTTTTACGGATTTTTTTTCCAATAAAACTAACTTCGTAAATATATCAAAAAGTACACATTTGAAAATATCTTCATCAAATTATGCTATATTTTTATTTTTGATAAAACGATGGTATTTTTTATTATTATTACACTACGTCAAAATAAAATTTAAAAAATCTGTCAAAACTATGAAATCGTAATTTAAAAATACGAATATTCTTTTTCTCTTTATGCCCCGACGGTAATTTAAAGTACCATTAAAATAACTTCTTAACCATTCGGAAAATTGGGGTATCCGGAATTTTTAAATACTTTTGTTGCCACGATGAGAAAAAAATTATAAAAAAATATTTACTGAAAAACAAATTGAGATATAGTTTTCAAACATATTTCATTTAAAAGTACATTTTTTCTCCTATACGACGATGTAAAATTGAAAATTCCGATGTTTAGAAGTTTAAATTTTTGTAGTACCGAAAATCGTAAAACTGAAATTTCGTTTAAAATTTAAAAGTGTTGCCATTTGCAGAAGGCCGTATGTGTTACATATAGATATGTTTGTTCTTTATAGTTTACATAGGATATATATAACTATATACGAAATAGAATAATGAATTGAGAAAGAAAGAAACACTATCACCTCTTTATTTTATTTTTTAAAAATTAACAAATCTTTTAAGAGAAAAATGGTTGTATAAATGATAATCTCGTCAAGATGCTTCACTTTTATTTAACTTTAACTGTAAAATAAACATGTATTGTTTATAACACGTGAGGAAATTTTACATATATATTTCTATATAGAATTTATTTATAAATCTTAAATTTTAGTCTTTGAAAAAAGCATTTTTCAACTTGTTGTAATTTGTTAAATTATTATAGTTTTCTTTCTTTTATGAAATTCATATAATACATCGATTATAGTAATGCATTTTTGAATGAGATATAGATAATTCACTTCATCTTGTTCCATAAGCATTATTTGTTGCACAAAACAAACATTTTTAAAAGGATGATTTTTTTTTTATTTACATATTTCCAAATTTCTTCACGTTGAAAAATTAGCGGGGAGGGGGGGATAAGCAGTTTCAATTCGGAAATATTTCTATATTGCGATTGTTAGGACATTTTTTTCTACATTTCCTCATTCTACAAAGTACTGAAAGAAATTTAAATAAAATATTTCAGTGAAATTATAAATAGCGCACGAAATCCTTATAAATTCACATTTAATTAAATTTAATTGGCAAAATCTTTATAAAACTTATTCAATAATTGTGTAAATCTTCTAAAGTAGTTTAAAAAATTTACGAAAAAGGCTTTAGAATTGAAGTTTTAAAAAATTCATAATTTGAAATACAAAAGGATAATTAAGTATATATATATATATATATATATATATATATATATTTATATATCCCACAGCATTTTCGAAAATGACAAATTCTTAGCGCTGTTACCCGCTAAGGATATTCTTAAATGCTCATTCGCTCACTTTTAACACATTCATAAAATCATTTCATTATTTAAAAAAAAAAAAAAAAAAAAAAAAAAAAATTGAAAATATGAGCTGGCAATGAGCGGATTTTTATTCAATTATTTTTTTTTTTTTAAGCAGTGATCTAGTGCTCATTTATAATCAAATAATGTAGATTTCTTCTTATGAAACAATATGCTAGTCTTTCTTTTAAATTAAAAAAATAAAAGGTGTTCCAGAACCCAGCATGCAAAAATCAAATCCAACTGCTCGCTTTAGTGTTTTTGTTAGCGATCGACTAAAAATTTGATTTCCTTTTCCTTTTCGGCCCAAAATCTGAAACATCGGCTGAAAATTTAGTCGGACAGAAACTTTCAGTATTCGAAAAATCTCGTTTCTTCCTTCGGAATTTTTCAACATTACTCATCAATTTGAGCTGTATGGGTTCAAATGAGACTATTTATTGTTGCGAACTTCATTGTTTATAATTATCAACCATGACTGACTCAAGACGAGAATGGAAATTATAAAGCAAGCAATGCATATATGACTAAACTTTTTAAAGGGTTCTTTAAAATCTGCAGACTTAATAGTAGTAGGAAATGTTTAGTTTGAAACCGAAAAACTGTTTCAAATACTCCTTGAAAAAGTACTAATATAACTTACATTTACAAAAGTCATTATAAAAGATAAATCAAGGTATTTATACCTAAAACGAAAATATTTTTTAATTAAATGAATTTTGTAGAATTAAAACACTTTTCTGTGTCGTTGATGAATTGATTACGTTTTATTTTGTATGAAAATAAAAAAATTTGGATCTAATGAAGGCACAGAGATACAACTTTTTCACACTTACAGCTGATTAATAATTATGCACATTTAATTGATCGACGGAATAATCAGGTAGTACCCATTATTTGTTTTCAGTCTATCTGGATAGTTAAATAGTTAGAATTAGCGTACTTATCGGGCCCCCGCCAAGTCATACGCCAAGCAGTCGTTAAATCTCTGTTTTAGTTTTACTATTACATCTTTTTCATCTGCAGTTATTTCACTATCAGAAAAAAAGCAATATTTTCAATGTGTCGGAAAAATTATTATAATGAAAAAATGTTTGCAATTAATTTATCATTCATTACAATTAAAAAAAATTGTAAGGAAAATAAATATACTTTAAAATTGGTTAAGAAAAAAAATATACATGAAATCTCGACAACTGAAAATTTTGTTTTTCATAATTACGTAGCAGTTTTAATTAACGATAAGCCCTATCAGCAGAACTTTGTCAAATATTAAACTATTAGACACTACTTCATTACCCCGTCGAACAAAAAACTATCGTCAAGCTATAAGATTAAATGCCAGTAATGGATGATCATAAATTTCACATTTATTTGAGGACAAACATGAAATAAGTCTGGTACATTTGTAACAATATCGTTTCTAGCACTTCTAATCTTTGACACTAAACATCACAATGGAATCGATTACAGAAGGTAGAAAGATTTTATTAGATGCAAACTAAAGACTTATTTTTCTAAAAAATTTAGTTATCAAGATTATTCTGATTTAACGGCTACATGTTAGCAACTGTTTTATAAAAGGAAGAGGCAGTGAAACTGACGTAATTTTAATGTTATTCAAATAATACAGCTTTAAAACAAACTTTTTATGATTCATTGTTCTAATAAATATATAAGTGAAACACCCTTCTTCGTCTGCCACCCCCACGGAGGGCACCCTTTCCTTAGGGCCTATATCCCATGTGTAGATAAATGGCCGTCATAAATACAAACAAACAAAAACTCTTCTTTACCTGTCAATAATTCTTTATATTTTTTACTTTATGTATTCTTGCTGGAACATATTAAAGTAGATAGGAAACTACAGTAGATCTGCTAGAAGAGGACGTTTATTAAAAAATGTAACATGAAATGACATTGTATGTAGGCTACCAGAACTACACATAGTGCAAGTTCAGATGTCGGGATTTTAAGAACTAAGAAATGATAATGTACAATCCGAAAGTTAATAGAGTTTGATAATCAATCTCACTAATCATTGCAATGCCTTCTTATGTAATAGTGTGATGACTCGAGAACATTTTGATTCCTGTTGTCAAAACCGTCTCATGTTTATACGAAACTCTACTATAAATGATAAAATAAAAGAAATGGTGCTTAACTGCCCAAATTTTCGTCAAGACTTACAATCGTACAATATTGCAATGACGGTGGCATGATTTTCAGCAATACGGAAGAACATTCCAGGGTGGTCTATACTGCTTTAAAACAAAATTTTTAAATCACCATTTTCTTTGAGTCAAGGTTCGTTTGGAAATATGGACCAGCGAAGCGGGCATAGCCTGCTAGTTATCTATATTTATGTTACATATTAATTATTTAAAAACAATTTTAAGCATTTTCGTTTTTTTGAGGGGGGATAGAAAGATCACCGAAATTCGGTTTCGGTTTCGGTCTTAAAAATTTTTTTCGGTCGTTACTTAGTTTTCATTTTTGATCTCGTTGGAGATTATAAAATGAATATTACATAAAAATCTACTTACGTATAAAAGGATGCACGAATCACTGAGCTTTATATTTAGAAATCGTGCTTTTCAATCGAGAAAAAAATACATGTGTAACTAAAATGCGGAAATCTGATTTTTAAATGGAACAGCAAGCAAGCAGTGACTACTGCATAGTTACTTTTAAAGATGATTAAAGTGGGAAATCAGGAATTACTTTAATATTCTTCATTGTTTAGTACCAGATATCACCGACTGATCGCAGATCTTTATCTCAATCTGTGAGAATGCACCAAATAACTTTAAACTTTCAAAATTTACACCTCATTTATTGATCTAAACAGAATAAAGAGTAAAAAGGGATTAAAATTTGAACCACATTTATATTTTGCTTTAAGTTTCTTACAGTTTGAAACGCCGAACTGCTGCCTGTCGATGAAATTTGGTATTAAAACTAAGAAACTTACTAAAGTAATTCCTGACATTATATAGTAATTCTGATGCAAGTATAACTTTAATAGCTGTCACCATACGCCTGTTATTTTGCACTAAAAGCCACCAGTTCGTTCATTTTAGACACTCTGTATATACGTTCGACAGGTAAACGAATCACATGTTTTAAATCATACATTTAGAAGTCCTACTTTGAATTCAATTAAAAGAAAATGTATATTTATGTAAATGTATGCATAAAGATACCCGAACGACAAAAATACTAAATTATAAAGTGCTTTTAAGTTTTTAGCTCGAGTTATTTGGAGGAAGGTGGCGGAAGGGGTGAATTTTCCTTCACGCCATGTTAGAGATTTCAGCCTTACTCCGAAATTCCTTTTTACGGAAATAAAGAAAAATGAAAACTTGAGAAAATAACAGCATAAAAAGAAAATACACCCGAAAAATTTTAAGCGAGTTTTCTACATCACTTACAATGAAAATTCCATTTCGGATAAATGTGAAGTTTTATTTGATGATAAAATGGAAAAGAAAGGAAATTCAATTTTAAGTTAGAAAACGCTTGTCGTAGTTATAGAAACAAGAAGGAAAGCAGCCATTAAGGCAGGAATCTTTTAATTATGCGCATATTTACATAATATGAAACGAATAAAATATACATTAGTAATGCACGCCTAAGTAGTAAAGTAAACAATAATAAAATACTGTTATTATAATAAAGCATTACTTCTTAGACATAGATGTAACAAAACAATGTTACAATTATTTTACAAGAATGATAAGGCTTATGTAAATAACTGCACAAATTCTATTAAAATAAAAGCAACTTTTTTTAGAATATTCCAGAAATTGAAATTCGATAGTTTATGTTGAATATCTTGCAAGAAATATGTAAAACAATGTAATATACAATTGTTTTAAAGACAACATTAAAATTTATGTAATAAATTTGTCTGGGTTAAATGAATAAGAGTCTGTAATATATTAACAAATACAGTTTTTTAAGGAATTCATCGTTTTTTTTTGGGGGGGGAGAGGGGTAGAAGGTTGATTTTTGAATATTTTTTGCAAAATTTACCTTTTACAAAAAAGTAATAAAGTTCAACTTTACAAAAATACTTTGACAAACTTCTACAAAAAGTAAAAGTTAAAAAATCAAAATTAAATCATAAAAATTAAATCACTAAAAAATTTGCGATAAAAGTTAGCTATGGAAATTTTAGAGTAATAAAACAATATATGTTTATATATATATATATATATATATATATATATATATATATATATGTGTGTGTGTGTGTGTGTGTGACATTTTAAAGTTAGGAGCCAGAAACATCATCGCCAGGGTCCCCGTTCTTTGCACAGAAGTCATGGCCAGCGAGGGAAAAATAAAAAATAAATAAATGTAGCAGATCCAAAAAATCACTCATTGGTAGCTGTAAGTTTATTTATTCAACTGTAGTCATTATAGAGGGAAAAACTCCTTTTTGCAAACGATCTTTTACCGAAATGTCCAAAAAATATTCCATCATTTACTTCAACCAGCCGTACTCATCGACGAAAGAACTCCAGAATCTCTCTCCTTCTCATCTCGAGACTTCCACCTTTAAAACTAAAAAGAAAATTCTAGAACTTTCTGTAATCTCAAACCATCATCCTTTTATGTAAACAGAATTCTTGTCCAGATACGAGACTATTTTACACAGACGATAAATTTATTAAAAAAAAAATATTATTTAACCAATTTATAATCGACTCATAATTTCTTAGGCAGACGATTTTTATAAATGATTAATTTTAAGAGAAAAAGAAAAGAAATGAATTTATTAATGCACACATCAAAGGTTGACGGCGGAAAAATAAATAAATAGATAAAATAAAATAATGATATTTTTTGAAAGGTATGGTTTTGGAATAAATTTAATAAGATTTTCTTAAAAAGGGTTGATAAAAACATAGAAGAAATCAGTTTTATTTGGAATATTAAGAAATAAAGTTTTAATTAAGAATATTTTTAATTTAGAGCCATCTTTTTAAATTTACGCATACTGGAATAATGTTTTTTAATTCAAATTAAGAATTTATATCGTCTGCATACAGATTAACAGACTAGATCTAGAAACAAGATTTTAATTTAATAATTTGAAGTAAGTACGGAACATTATTATAAGAAAATTAAGGTAGTATAAAGGTTAGTTTTGGCGAAAAAATTTTAAATTTGTAATATTATCCCCCCTCCCCGAAAATTTGTATGAAATTGATAGTTAAATAAAACTACAAGTTCAGACAACAGAAATATAATAATTTAGAAAAGTCAAATTTTGGAATAAAACTCTCAAACCCAGGAAGCCAAGAGATGGAAGAAAAGAAAATTAACGCAATATAAAAAATATTAGCGATTAAAATAAAATAGTTAAGAGGAAATTAATCTGAATTAAATTTAGGTAGGAGCATTTCCCTGAAAGAGATACAATACTGTTACAATATCACTTACTATTTGTAAGTGCATAGGAGATAATACTTACAATAACAGTAAATAAGTTATAAATATAAATAAGCAAGAGATAAAAAATATAATAAAAACAATAACAATTCGCTCTCATGGAAGTTTAAATAATTACAATAACTTAATGCATAGGTTATTTTAAATAAAGTTCTTCAAATGAAAAAAGTCTTTCCATTGTGTATAAAAGTCTTTTCCAATGTTCACTGAATACAGTCTCTTTAATTAAAGATCTCCAAATCCAGTTTAATCTTTGTTTTTTATGTTATGTTGGATCCAACATCTTTTAACAATCAATCAAATTTTTCTTTCAATAATATATATATATTTTTAATAATAAATAGCATCACTCTCAATATCAATAATAAATAATATAGAAAAATTTAAATAATAACAATAACAACAATAATAAGTGATAGTATAATAAGACTCCATATCCTAATATTTCTCAATAAGAGTATAATTAATACTAAACTTCATTATAGAAATCATAAGGATAATAATAATAAAACAAGAGTATAATCAAAAGAAAATATCACAATTTGTTTATTATTGATAGGGAAAATATTGGTTGAGGATAAAAATAATTACATAGCAACTAAATAATTTTCTTATCTTCTAATAGCATAAGAAAGTATTTTTTGCTAGCCGAAAGTATAAAAAAAAAATCATAATAATTCCAAAATCCAAATAAAATTAAATCTAACTATTTAGAAAATGGACTCTCAACCAGTATTTCCTTACAGTAATTCCTCTCTGATACTCTTTTACAAAATTGTCAAATTTGGGTATAAGTTTTCAATGCCAAATGTAGAATAATGTTTTATCTACACATGGTTTATAAACTTTAATAATAAAATACAAATAGGAATAAAAGGTGTCATTCTTAATTGACAAATGGAAATAAAAATAGTGTGCTTTTTGAAAAACTTTTAATATCTGTAGTTTTCACAATCACTGAAAATCACATATTATGTTATAGGTTTGAGTAGAATCATCAGATTTTATAACTGTTATAACATAAATATCTGCTGAATAAGTAGAATAATACTAATGTCAAATAAATGAGTAAATACAGTTTGACTTAAATACACTTAAAATTAATTTATCAACATCAATTTGAAAGCTTTTACAATCAAAGTGCACACCTTATGCCTGCATAAGGAGCCCAATTTAATCCCAAAAACTCCCAAAAACAAGTAATATTCTTGTTGCGCACCAAGAACATACCTGCTAATGTTGAAAATTATGGTAATAAAATATTTAAAGAATAAGAATTAAAATTTAATCTACTGTCTTGACTTTAGTTTGATCTAGTGATTGTGATTGTATTTGAGGTTTTGTTTGTTTTTTGGGTTGCTCATGAAACAGTTTAAAATCTTCTGGTGAAAAATAGGGTCTTAATTTAGAAACATGCACAATAACGGAATTCTGTCCTGTCTCATAATTAAATTTATCTATTTCATAAGTAACATCAGAAAGTTTATTTATAATTTTATATGGTCCAGAGAAAGTAGGTTCTAATTTTCGAGTGTTAGGGTATTTAAATTCTTCATAAATTACAGAGTCTTGTATTTTTAATGGGCATTCGACAAAATTTCGATCATAGAGCCTTTTACTTTTAAGGTGAAATTCCTGAGTTCGCGCTTTCGCAATTTTGAGGGCTTTGTCTACTGGAGTTGTATACATTTTAACTGCCTCACACAAAACCATTACCCTCCATTTTAAAAATCTGAATCAAAATTATCGTGAAAATTATAACTATATTTAGCTGCTAACTTTAACCAGAAATTTTATCTAATAAAATAGGAATTGTAAATATCATAGATATACCTTAAATTGGGATCAACTTTTAATTCTATTATTTTATAGATCATAAACATATTCAAAAATTTTAATTATAGGTAATTTCTTACTTAAAATCACAAAATTTACTGAAAAAATTAATCATATTTATCAGTCAAAATTCTAGCAACAGCCTTGCACAGTTCCATATTTCTTACTGAATTTAAATAAATTATAAAGAATCCGGGAACCAAAGCTCACTGTCACTAGAAATTCTAACAAATAAAGAAAAAAAACATAAATGTTAACTTTGTTTTCTATCTCAAATGTCTAGTAACAGGAACATCATCATAAAAATACTGCATTCAGAGAATAGTTCGTGATAACAAACAAATATCAATAAATTAGAAAATGCACTTTTTTTAAAAAATAACTTGAGCTTCTAAGTTTTTTTATACTTCATTATTATTACGAAATTATCTTTAAGCGTGCATAAAAATATCATAATAATCTTAATATGCAACGGTAATTGTCTAAGAATATCATACTCTTCAATTTAATCCTTAAGAACAAAAATGTTTAAATCTCCAACACATAATAATGATAATAATAATACTCATAAATAGGCAAGTAAATAAATTTCACAGACAAATAATCAAATAAATAAACCTGACAAACAGAGAATAATTAATTTAAATAAATACATAAAAAGTATACAAATAATAATATTCAAAACACTACGAAAAAAAAAAAAATCTCACCGAAATCCTATGGGTCTCAACTATCTCGAAAAAATATTTTTCTATTCACCAATTAACAAGAAATGGTCTTGTAATTATTATTTTTTTTTCTTCTTTTTCATCATAAGAGGACTACTTTTTATCGACCAAAGCACTTTACAGGAACAATTCTTCTGTTTTTGTCACTCCATAAATCATGAGACTATGGCAGTTTTTGTTTAAGAACACATCCAATAATGACGGGCAAATTATTCAGCGGTCCACAGTTTTTATTATCACTTCGTTCCATAGCCAAAACCAAAAAAGGCAGCGCAGGCATAAAACATCCTGTCGACTCTAGAAAAGACTGTGACATTTTAAAGTTAGGAGCCAGAAACATCATCGCCAGGGTCCCCGTTCTTTGCACAGAAGTCATGGCCAGCGAGGGAAAAATAAAAAATAAATAAATGTAGCAGATCCAAAAAATCACTCATTGGTAGCTGTAAGTTTATTTATTCAATTGTAGTCATTATAGAGGGAAAAGCTCCTTTTTGCAAACGATCTTTTACCGAAATGTCCAAAAAATATTCCATCATTTACTTCAACCAGCCATACTCATCGACGAAAGAACTCCAGAATCTCTCTCCTTCTCATCTCGAGACTTCCACCTTTAAAACTAAAAAGAAAATTCTAGAACTTTCTGTAATCTCAAACCATCATCCTTTTATGTAAACAGAATTCTTGTCCAGATACGAGACTATTTTACACAGACGATAAATTTATTTTAAAAAATATATTATTTAACCAATTTATAATCGACTCATAATTTCTTAGGCAGACGATTTTTATAAATGATTAATTTTAAGAGAAAAAGAAAAGAAATGAATTTATTAATGCACACATCAAAGGTTGACGGCGGAAAAATAAATAAATAGATAAAATAAAATAATGATATTTTTTGAAAGGTATGGTTTTGGAATAAATTTAATAAGATTTTCTTAAAAAGGGTTGATAAAAACATAGAAGAAATCAGTTTTATTTGGAATATTAAGAAATAAAGTTTTAATTAAGAATATTTTTAATTTAGAGCCATCTTTTTAAATTTACGCATACTGGAATAATGTTTTTTAATTCAAATTAAGAATTTATATCGTCTGCATACAGATTAACAGACTAGATCTAGAAACAAGATTTTAATTTAATAATTTGAAGTAAGTACGGAACATTATTATAAGAAAATTAAGGTAGTATAAAGGTTAGTTTTGGCGAAAAAATTTTAAATTTATAATATATATATATATATACTTTAAATATACAAATTTAATTACTTTAAGTACACAAAGTTAATCACTAGTGTAGTCAGACACATTTCAAATAGTCCCTAATCAAAATGTAGGGGCGACATTTTTTTTTTTTTTTTTTTTTTTTTTTTTTTGTATTTGTTTTGTTTTTGTATGAAAATGTAATACTGAAAATTAAAAGAAATGTACTTTTGAGTTCGGCGTTACGAAAGCTTTAATAGAGTACTTCACACGATATAGAAATATTTTTTTTTCTAATAACTTAATTAAACGAGTATTGATTTCAGGGGGTGGAACGAATTTTGATTTTGTATTTTTAAAGATCAGAAAGTGCAATTTCCTCCTCCCGGAACATTATAATGTCTCCCCCCAGAACCTCAGAAGCCCCTAACGGGGGAAAATGTCTAGATTCAATTCTGAATTAGACCCTCTATATATTTTTTTAAATATATCAGTGAATGGTAATAATCTATGAATATGAAAGTCAATAGCCTTTAATACTGTACATTTAAACTTTCCACATTACATGGTTTATGAGTAAAATACTTTGACAGACAGACACGGGTGTAATATTATAATAGTTCCGCCTTTTTTTCTTTTTTTTTAAGTATGGAACCTTAACAAATTTATTTTTAGAGATCCTAAAGTATCAATAAAATGTCCTCTAAGAGAGTTTTCATCATACATGATTATGATAATCACTTCCATTTCCAAATCTATTCATATGCATTTAAAGTCGTCATTCACCAATTATCGCAGTTTTGTGGTAAATATGACCCCGCTGATATTCAATATTTTTGGCACCATCCCAGATCTGCTCTTATTAAATCAGTGGAGCAGACCGCATAGCACGCACGCATGGAGCAAGGCGGCACGCAAAACTGTTGGCACGTACGTCTCCGTACGTCGAAAAAATAAAGTGTCTGAGATTAGGTCATACACAGCTCCGAACAACAGATGAAGCGCTCAATTCAATTGATTGATTAATCAATCGAGACGAGTGTTATACTGATGTACTTCCTCTTGATTGGAGAGCGTTTCAGACGGGTTAAGGGTTTTTTATTTGAAAGAGAAAAGTATAGATTCTGCTCTTCATATTTCATATGATACTATGTTGCTTTTTAATATTTTTGTTGCCGTATTCAAACTTGCTTTATTCATAAAATTGATATTTAATCTGCCATTATGAGAGATAAAAAAAGTTTGTTCATTTCTAATCTTTAAAATAAAATGAGATTAAATTAATTAAAAATATGTTACTTAATTTTAAAACATACAGAACAGTGAAAATTCTCTATTACGACAAAACCTGTATGTGTAAACAATGTTTATAAACAATCATTCTTTATAATTACTGTCTTTAATGATTATTTCTATTATCCTATCGACTTTCTTATGGGGACTGAAGTATAACAAATTCGTGAGATAATTCACTTAAAATAAATTGCTCTATAAAGTAATCCTTACTTACGTTGAATTGGTTATTTGATTGCGTCTGTAAAATTTAGATTTTAACAGAAATTTTTAAAACTCGCACAAATGTTTTCTTAAATTTCAAACATAGACCGTTTTTGATTTTCCTTTTTTTACTACAGTCAATTCCACTTATAAAAAAGTCACTCGGGACTAATATTTGTCGTTTTAACCAATATTCGTTGTAAGCGATCATATTTTCTTACAGAAATTATTATTTAAACTATACATTAAAACACTTATAAGTTATATTAAAAATATTTTAAACGTTGTTTTTATGTATAGTATTTACCAAATCTGTTTTAATAAAATAAAACACACTGAAACATTATTAAAATTTTAAGAACCTTTATAATTTCGTGTATTTTAACCTCTTCAGACCTGAGCATAAAATAACTCTACAAATATATATTTATTGCTTTTGCATAATCGAAATGACACCATATATGACAAAAAGAGTCATTTTTATGAAATCAGTACTTTGGGGGACTCGTAATTTAGGTTTACAAATATGGATATAAAAGTACTAATCCCCTTAAAACATCAATTTAACTATTAATAATATCAATTTACACAATAATAAAATTAAGGTCTTTAAAAATGTAAATGATCAGCGAATCCTCAATATTTTTTTATTGTAAATCATTTAAATTAAATATTCATGAATATTTCTTACTTTCTTGGCCACAATCTTGTGAAGGTATTTTCTAAACTCGGATGAAAATAATATTTATTTTATGAGGTAATATTCATCAGTGCTGACTTTTAATGTTTTTTGTTTTAATGCAAAAAAACATTCAGCTGTACAGAAGCAAAGTAAAAATGCAAAAAATTCTAGCAGTTTAGTTTTTATGAGGAAAAAAATAAAGGTACACATTTGTGTACCTCAGGTCTGAAGAGGTTAGAAAGAGAAAGATCAGTAATCAAAATTAACAAATGTCTGCAAAAAGACATGCTTTACATTTACATACAGTAATCAGAGTTAAATAAGGCCAAAAAAAACCATTCAACATTAATTGAAAATGTTCCAAGAAAAATTCTAATCCAGTTCGTCTAAAGTTTTGCTACAGTCAAAATCATGAGCTGAAAAATATGAGATGAGGTTTTGTACACTTTGACCAACAACATCTGCTGAAATGTTGCCAGCTGTGTTTCTTACCTCCTCAATATCACCGTCCGATACATCATTTATTGGTGAATTCCCACAATTTCTTCATCAGCACCTCCATTCTCTGCAATTAAATTTGCGCCAATTTCTGCACAATTCATGAATGTTACTTCTAATGGAGTATTTTCTTTTACTAATGAGGGAACCACTTTTGGTGGTGTTAAATTCACATATTTTGATTTACGACACTTTTTTAAAAGGGCAAAATTCTTATTAAATAACATGTTGATTAAGGCGAAAATAAGTGGGATTTTGCAACTTCTGAAAACTGGTGCCAATCAAGAAATCTGAATTTAAAAAGTAGCCCATTGGCAACATAGATACAAATAAGTAGACAAAAAGAATAGAAACAGCAACACATTAATGGGACAAAGAACATTTTACTGAGAGGTTGTACAACAGATAGTGTTCAAAGTTACAACCAGAAGTCGTCAGGCAAGCTTGACCGCTATGTCGTATAAAACTCCTTACATTCTGGAAGATTTCTGGCATTTTGCGTATCCTCCAGGCAGCCACAGAAAATCCAATGACGAGGTATTCAAATGAAGGAACAACGGGTCGCTGTTAAGAATGACTTACAATTACTGGTCGTAATTTCGACCACCTTCTGTAGTACCATCTTTCAACAAAATGCTTTTTGTCCCATTAATGTGTTACTGATTCTGTTCTTTTTCTCTGCTTCTTTGAATCAGTGTTGCCAGTGGGTTATTTTTTCTAAGTTCAGATTTCTTGATTGGCACCAGTTTTTTTAAATTGTAAAATTCTTTTTACTTTCGTCTTAATTAATATGCTGTTTAAAAAAAGGGAATTTTACGATTTTCAAAAAAGGGTGCCAATTAAGAATTCTTAATATAAAAAAGTTGCCCACTGAAAACATTGTTTGTAACATAACTCACAACTATGGCATACTAGACCTCCTGTATTGTTATGTGATTCCTAGTCTTCTCTGTTCCGCCTACACCTCCTGCAAGTTTGTCAGTCTGGTAGTGAAACACCCTGTACATATACAGGGTGTTTCTAAATTCATGGTCCAAACTTTAAGGGGTGATAGTACACATCAAGACAAACAATATTTAAATAGGAAACCAAGGGTCCCAAAGTCTTCCGAAGGAGATAGGCGCCATTAAAGTTTAGGGTCCAAAAATTCAAATGATTATGAAAAACAGAAAAATTGGTCGATTCGTTTGCGGTTTTCACTAAAATTATTCGTTATGTCAGTATTGTCTTGAAAATAAATTATAAAGATAAATTTCAAAAAATGACGATAGATGGCGCTTTAGACTTTAGAGTAACGAACAACTATTTTTTACCGTTATTTTTTGCATCTCATTAAAGGTTTCGTAAGCTTAGACTTAAACTTA
This sequence comes from Maratus speculifer, assembly GCA_964019185.1. Taxonomy (NCBI): domain Eukaryota; kingdom Metazoa; phylum Arthropoda; class Arachnida; order Araneae; family Salticidae; genus Maratus; species Maratus speculifer. The sequence continues at coordinate 374,448,392 of OZ025292.1, forward strand.
AATTTTGAGCTCAAAATCTGAATAGTTGGAAGCAGTTAAGTAGCACAAACTTAACTGTGTTCAGAGGGTTTTAAATTCAAATGATTATAAAAAACGGAAAAATTGGTCGATTGATTTGTGGTTTTCACTAAAACTATTCTTTATGTCGGTATTTTATTGAAAATGAATTATAAAGATAAATTTCAAAAAATGCCGATACAGGGCGCTTTAGACTTTGGAGTAACGTACAACTATATTTTACCGTTATTTTTCGCATCTCATAAAATTTTCTTAGAAGCTTAGACATAAACTTAAATTTCGAGAAGAAAATCTGAATCGTTGGGAGTGGTTAAGTAGAGCAAACTGAATTGTGTTCAATGTGGGTGGGGAGGTTCAAATTTCAAATTATTTTAAAAAACGGAAAAATTGGTCGATTCGTTTGCCGTTTTCGCTAAAACTATTCTTTATGTCAATATTTCCTTGAAAATAAATTTTAAATATTAATTTCAAAAAATACCGATAGAGGGCGTCTTAAACTTTAGAGTAACCAACAACTATTTTTAAGCGTTATTTTTTGTATCTAATTAAATGCTTGCAAATGCTTAGATTTAAATTTTGAGCTGAAATTCTAAATCGATGGAGGGGTTAAGAAGCGGAAACTGAACAGTGTTCAGGAGTTAAAATGTTACCCTCCCACCCCTCGAACACATTTCAAATTTCCGTACTTAATTACTCAAAACGATGCAGTTTTTGAGCTCAAAATTTAAGTTTAAACTTTTACAAGCATTTAATTAGAAACAAAAAATAACGGTTAAAAATAGTTGTTGGTTACTCCAAAGTTTAAGGCGCCCTCTAACGGTATTTTTTAAAATTATTCTTTAAAATTTATTTTCAAGGAAATATTGACATAAAGAATAGTTTTAGAGAAAACGGCAAAAGAATCGAACAATTTTTCCGTTTTTTATAATCATTTGAAATTTGAACCTCCCCACCCCCATTGAACACAGTTCAGTTTGCGCTATTTAACCACTCCCAACGATTCAGATTTTCATCTCGAAATTTAAGTTTATGTCTAAGCTTCTAAAAAAATTTTATGAGATGCGAAAAATAATGGTAAAATATAGTTGTACGTTACTCCAAAGTCTAAAGCGCCCTCTATCGGCATTTTTTGAAATTTATCTTTATAATTCATTTTCAATAAAATACCGACATAAAGAATAGTTTTAGTGAAAACCGCAAATCAATCGACCAATTTTTCCGTTTTTTATAATCATTTGAATTTAAAACCCTCTGAACACAGTTAAGTTTGTGCTACTTAACTGCTTCCAACTATTCAGATTTTGAGCTCAAAATTTAAGTTTAAGTCTAAGCTTACGAAACCTTTAATGAGATGCAAAAAATAACGGTAAAAAATAGTTGTTCGTTACTCTAAAGTCTAAAGCGCCCTCTATCGTCATTTTTTGAAATTTATCTTTATAATTTATTTTCAAGACAATACTGACAAAAAGAATAATTTTAGTGAAAACAGCAAACGAATCGACCAATTTTTCTGTTTTTCATAATCATTTGAATTTTTGGACCCTAAACTTTATTGGCGCCTATCTCCTTCGGAAGACTTTGGGACCCTTGGTTTCCTATTTAAATATTGTTTGTCTTGATGTGTACTATCACCCCTTAAAGTTTGGACCATGAAGTTAGAAACACCCTGTATATATGAATATATAAATATTATATATATATATTATATATTTTATTATATATATAATATATATTTTATATATTATAATATAAATATATAATATATAAAATATATATTATATATTTATCTATGTATATAAAATAGGCCATTTTCATCATTCGCTTACATTTCAGAATTTTATTTTTATTTTTCAAACTTAATAATTTCTTTTAAAAATGGAGACAGGTGTTAAAGTAATCGTTTAAGGTACATGAAAAAAAAAATTGGTTGTACACTTTGCCCTATAATATAATATGTAAATGCTATTTAAAGTTGGCTTTTAAGGCAAGTTGTCAAGTCCGTTACCATATAAAATTACTGAAAATACTCAGCTTTAAATTTATTAAATTTCCTAAAATCAACTTACTTTAAAGTGAATTATGTCCCTAAATTTCAAAACATGATATTTATCAATAATACTTAAATTAAATTGAAATGAGAGACAGTTTTAGCCATAAGATTTTGATCACATAGAAATTATACAAGAACTTTTTCTAATAACTACAGTATATATTCATGTAAAAATATTAAATTTTAAGAAAATTGCATATTTGTTTCTTATTTGAATAAAAAATAAAAGCAGAATGGTGAAAATATGATAATCATTATAAAAACCGTGCGGTAGCACACTTGACATTTGGTAACGGACGTGACACTATGTTGAAAATGGCCGATATATAAATGTTTGTGGTAAGGCTCTAGATCTAAACAAAAGATAAATCAACAAAAGAAGATATTTCGTCAAAAGTTAAAGAATAAACGGCAATGTGAGTTTCTAATATGTATTCGCTATCCTCAACTACTAAAAATACCTCGAAAAAAATATGGTTTCCGCGATCAGTTCATACACAGCTTGAAACAACGGATGAAGGGCTCAATTCAATTGAGCGATAAAACGATCAAGAGAAATGTTATTCTGTACTTTCGCTTCAAATGGAACGTTTTAAACGAGTTAAGTGTTTTTTTATTTGAAAGAGAAAAGTATATAAATCTGCTTCTTCTCTTCCATATATTGTTATGTTGTTATTTAACATTTTCGTGGAGAGTTCATTTTTTTTTTTTCAAATTTTTAAAAAAAGTAAACATTGTTTTGGAGCAATGAAACAAACATTAAATTAAACAACAAAATTAACAGTCAAGCTATCGATACAAATTATATTTAATTTTATACACTATCAATTACTTCATAAAATACTTTTGTACAAAATTTTATCAATATATTTACATAAATTCATAAAAAAGTTTATTGTTTAAATTTGTTAAAACAAAAATATTTTGGTGCATCTCAATTTTTAGATTTTGATAGATACTGAAATATTTAATTATCTCTCGTTGTGGAGCAGTTACGGTGTATCAAAGAGTCTTTTTCAAGTCTGCAGCATCCACGTGCACCTTGGAAAACTTCTACAAGTGATGGGTATTATGTAACTGCCACTCGCCATGTACTCTAATGCCACCTGGTGTATGTAAAATCCGTCGTGGGTTCAAAGTCCTCCGAGCTCCCTGTGAATTATACTTCTGGAGTGCCTATCAGGTGAAGATCTCATCACCTGATCAAGGTTCTAAATTACGAGGTCAAAATCGAGTAGCGGTTGCCGTTGTTATATGCGGCTCATATGAGTTCTGTAAAAAAGTTAGCAATCCCCGCCCTCCCCACCTTTTCTTTTTAATCCCTAGCATTTTCAACAATGTACCAACAAATCCAAACAACATAATCAAAAGTAAATCTAGAGCATGCCAACATAGTAACAAATATGATAAAAAATAAATAGCGATACAGCTACAATCATATAAATCTATCTCCACATGTGGCAATCAAGCGGCTTCCACCCCGCGGCCAGGTACAAAACTCGTTAAGCTAGCCCAGTAGATGTGGGCTTCGTCTGCGCTATAATAATAATAATAATAATAATAATAATAATAATAATAATAATAATAATAATAATAATAGGTAATTGCCACTCAAAATGAGTGAGCTATGTGCCCCCCTTTTAAATAAATTTTCAGATTAGTGTTGTTGGGTCTCTAGTTACATGATGCTATGTCTTTTCCATGCTCGTTGGTATCCCTACTGCTTTTACATTCTTCGTTTTTTATCTACACCAGTTGTTGATATGACATCGAAGTGTATGGCAACGAAATTTATTTGGATGCGCTTTATTTCTGGAGATTATATTTTACCTCGTGCTTCCAACTCCGGGAAGGCCTTCGAAACTTCACCAGAGTTCTGTGCATTTGTACATTTTGGACCTTGCTTTGTTATAAAATTTATCTTTATATGACCATTCAAGTTCGTTGGAGGTTAGGTGCGGCGTTGGCTGCGGTAATTGTAATCAGCACGATGTCATGTGATTATGGGGCAGTATTTCATTGTAGATTAAACTCAATGTAATAACAGCAAGGAGTTAGTCACGACGTTAAGAGACTGTGATAAAACTTCAAGACAAACAGCTTTTGTACAGGAAATCATTATCGCAATTCACTGATTCAGTCAAAAATACAGAGTATTTCACTTCAACCTAAAATCTGATCTTTACTCACAATTTTAAGTATCATGAAGATATGTCAGTGAAATTTTTAAACAAATTATTTTATGATAAATGGAATGACATCACAGGAAGTGTCAGAAGTGCACTTTATTTTGATCAGTATTAGAGCATAAGATTGTTAGCAAGATTCCTAATTATGAAGAAATTTATCTGTGTTGTTTCAATACAGATGGTGATCATTTTTTAAAACACTTCTCGTAATCCCATCACTTTTTATAAAGGCTGAATAAACTCTCTTGAAAATATTGTTACGATATTTTATTTATTGTTACAATTATGACTAGAAACCTGAGTACTTGTTGAAGATACAAATCCCGTATTTTTTATTTAATAGTTCAATTGAGACCTGATTTCTTACACAAAGTGCTTTTATTTGATGTATGTTAGCATCTTCAAACGATTGTAGTAATACATTTTAAGCACTTTGTATTTTACTGCGGGAAAATAGTATACTTAAAACGTTGTTAAACTTGTATTTTGTTTTTGTTTTTTTCACTTTAATATAATTGAATCTACAAATGTATATAGTATATAAATCTTAAATTTCTATTTTTAGAAAAATTTCAAATTTTATGAAAGGTAGTAAATTAATCTTCACTGAAATTTATTTTCGATTTCCTAAAAATCAAAAATCCTCGAATTGGCAATATATTTTTCTTCAAATCAGGAATCCTTCTTCTAAATGCTCTTGGGAATTTCTTAGTTTAGAAATGGATTGCTGAAAACAATTTTCTAGTGTCCGTTCAAATGAAGAAGAAAGAAAAAGTAAAACTCTCTAATTGTTTATCCCTTTTATTTTTAGTTAACAAAAAATTGTACTAAAAAAACGTTTAAGTAACAAGAAATTCAATATACATTGAACTTCCGTTAAGACGTTCCCGTTTAGGATGGATTTGCCATTAATACGTACAAATACAAAATTCCCGGTTAAGGTCTATAGGAATTATATGCCACAGACATCGTTTAATACGTACAGTTTAAGAGTTCATTCGTTAATACAGACAGATGTTCGTCAGGAGGACGAAATTCAAATATATTTTCTGTTGCATTTTTAAGATGAAACAATCTTGGCTTTACGTTACAGAGCAACTCTGATGTCTTGCCAGTCAATCTCTGGTATTCTTCAATGTAAACTAGAGTTTCTAATGTAACTCTTTCTTTCATTTTGAAATTTTTTCATACTTTCTTTAGTATTTTTAGTAAAGTAGTATAAAATGGCTTGAGAATTTTTTTAAACATATTACACAGTAATACATAAGTATTTTTTGCTGGAATTTAAAAATCCAGATTTACGAACTCCTGTTATAATAGGCTTTCGTTAATATGAACAAAAAACATTTTCCTTTGACTATCCGTCTTCACTGTAAATCTAAATTTTGTAAACAATGGGCCACAGTGAAACGCGCATAGAGTTTTTAAGAAGCTTTCTAAATTAATTGCGAAAAGAAAAGTGAATTTTTTGGTTTTGTTTTTACCTGACTACAGCATTCCGTGTAGTGTTGCGTGTTTATTGATCTACAAGATGTAACAGAAAAGAAAAGTCACAATCACACAACTATAAATACTTTAGAGGAGACAGGGGCTAGTAGTGACATTTTCGACATTTTTTGTATTAGCAGTAAGATTTGAACTGAAGCGAAACATTTAGTGTATCATATCACTAGAGTAAACCTTGCGTAACATATTTATAAAACTACTATTAACATTGTTAACGTTTTTCATAACAGAAAATGAATTCTGCGTAACCTCGAAATTTGTCACTACTAACCCCCGGTACGGGGCAAATTGTGACATGCTTGAGGCACATTGTGACACATACAAGTACATTGTAACATATACAAATTATGTAAGAAAGGTGGTTAAATGGGATATGTTAAATCAAGAGTGAGAAATTTATTTATAACGCTCTTAACACAATAAAACACTTTCATGTTTGAATAATATTGTAAAGATACTTTTAGAGACACTTTAGCAATAAAAAGATTTTAAAAAAAACTGTCTTAATCAGGAAAGAAATAAAAAGTAAGTCAACACTAATCTTTAGCCATATTGATCTTTGATACGGGAGACTACTACAACGTGTAGGCCTATATCCTATATTTTTAACCACTCATTGTCATCAATTGTTTCAGCGTCTGATTTGCACTTAATACAACTATAATAGGGTTCATTTTTGGTATATCTGACATAGACCTACTTTTACATGTCATGCATCGCACCCAGTCTTCTCGGGACCTAGAAAGTTTGTATTGCCCCAAGCAAACTAGACATAAGCAATTTTCGTCATCTTCAGAGCTATCCATTTTTTTTTTTTTTTTTTTTTTTTTTTTTGCTTTTTTTTTCTTTTTTAATTTGTTTTCTGCATTCTTTTGTTTTTTGTTCTGCTTAAATTTTCTCTTTTACGAGTGTGCTTGTTTGAATGGCAGATTTAAAACATTTACGAATAGATCGCCTGCCGTTTCGAGGTCCTGCTTTAGTGGTCATTTTTCTGTAAGACTTACCACTGGCAAATTGCTATTATCAGTTGTCATAGAATCATCTAATTCAATGAGATTTCTTACTTCTGAAGACGGTCCTGCAATCTCACCATTATTGATTAAAGTTATTGCTGAAGTGTTTGGTTTATTAATAATTACATATTTACTAATTTTTTTTTCATTGTCATTCTGGTCTTTAACGCTCTCATCTCCAATAGACGGTTGATCAATTACTGAGGAACAATGGAAATCTTCATCTATAAAAATGTTCCTATTAAATTCCCAAATTCCACTACAGCGTTAATTCCTGCTTGAATGTTTTTTGGAGTGGCAACATTAGGAAGGGCTATTTTGACAATACCTGGTATGTCGTATATCGACACATTGCTTCCAGGATGCGATTTCAACCATCCACATACAACCATATTGTAGAAGTTTTTGAACGGCCGGTATACTGACACATCAAGGAATTTTTTCTAAGAAGAGACATTCGGTTTACATTGAACAGTTCTTGAGCTTTCCTTAAACTGCACTTTCCAGATTTAACTTCTGTTGCAGCCCTTTCATAATCTACTAAAGTAGTTTTAGCTCTTTCAGTACGCCTCTTGTAATTTCGCACCATTTTTCTTGAAATATAAAAACCTTCATTAAAAATTATGCTAGGGTAAGTAGTGACACTGTCACAACGTGCCTCTTAGTCTTTGTCACAACTAGCCCCGCGTTACGCCATTTTGAACTTTATTTATTAGTTTTCGAAATGTTAGCATGATTAACAATTGAAATACATAGAATAACAGCTCAAAATATAAGCATTTAAATAATGTTAGGGAAGTTTACATACCTCAGTATCGCTAGTGGCAATGACGATTCAAATGTAGGTCGCAAAATTTACTTATACGATAGAAAACAAAATAAATATTTTTATCTCAAAAACAACGCGATGCTATGCTTAAAAAAATACGCAGACATTGAGACAATCAACCTCTTCATTCAGATGACGCGACAGGTTCTGCAACCTATTGGCTCAGTCAGGAAGCTCGATGGCACATCTTGCCCCTGGCACAACTAACCCCGGTCTCCCGTATAGTAAAAGCGAAATTCGGAAAAAAAACACTGTGAAAAAGTGTGTATACAAGTGAAAAAAAACTCCGACTTGAAACTCGTAATTTTTACTCGCCGTCTCTGAATTGTGATTAAATCACTTTTTAAAAAATGAACACAAGTTAAGTTAAACTAAAAAGAAAAATCATTGAGTTTCAGCCGAAATAAAACTTCAAACAATTTAATTTTTTCAAATTTCTAAAACTTTTACTCGCCGTTAAAAGACTTTTTTTTTAATAACAATTATCACAGAAAAAGTATAACCAGTATTAAGTCCAGGTATTTTTTTTTTCCAAGACAGATAGTTTTTGAGAAAAGAGCATTTTTCCATTACATACAATTTTCAATTTACGGGCATTCAGCAAAGGTGTTGAGGAGCGCTGGAGGTACCTATCGTTACAAAATTATAAAAGCTTTTTTGGGGGGAGAGGGGGGGGGATGATTTTCGAAAAAAATCGTCGGAAATTAAGCGAGTTATTAAACTTTAAAGATACGGACGGTATGGACATACATAATGACAGGGGCGGTATACTCTATGTACCATCGACTTTTAAAGCCTAAATACTAAAAAGAAAAAAAACAGAAAACGTTAAATAAAAAAATTAAACTATTAAACAATTTTAAATAAAAAATCCTAATGTGAAATATTTTATAAAATTTGACTAAAATTTCCGGATTTTATAGATTTAAAAAATATCTTAAAAAAGGGTGTACGGACCATGGCGTTGTTGCAAGTTTGCGACATACTTTCAGCACAATGCCAAGTTTAAACTTTAAACAAGGATTTTATTTTAACTACACTGTAAAAAGAATATATATATATATATTACTATGTTGAATTAAGTTTTATGATATGGCAGATGAAGTTTAAATATGCGCTATTTTTATTGTCAGTATCGAATTAAACTCATAAAAATATATAAAAATAACAGAAACGCATTAAAATAAGATTTTAAAAAGAGTATTACAGAATAGCAATATCTGATATTATTTAGGCTTTATATCTGTTTGAAATTTTACTATATAAACATTCATACTTTTTTAATATGTACAGCTATAACCAACCGTACGTTGTATAGTTCACTGCAAACGCACTGAAACACTTTTGCAACACTAACTGAACATAAAATCAACACTTCTGACTAGAATCGTATTCGTTTGTGCTGCTTCGATTATGCATGGTTCTGTTCATTTTTAAAATTGTGTAATTTTAAAGGCACCATCTTGAAAATATCTTGAAGATTTGTTGCATATGTTGTTTTATAGTGTACCAAATTGTAAAAGTTTACGATGTGTTGTTAATTTGGGGACAAAGTGTTGTGCTGCACAACACTATTTTAAGAAACTATTTTCATCAACACTATTTACAACACTATTTCAACGCAATTAACAACAGTATTTTTAGAACACATTTCTGAATAGCAATACTTTTGCAACATATTAAGAAGTTATTTCTAGAGAGCAGCACTTTTACAATATATTAAGAACACAATCACAACACAAAACACATTTCGCAACATAATAATGTGTTGTGAATTTGAGGACAAAAGTGTTCCAAAATGTGTTTATTTTTGCGTTTTGAGCTTTTGCAGTGTTCTTTACAAAGTTTTATTATTCTTTTAGCAATGATTTCTTTCAATAATATAATATATTTAATAATTTTTATATTTATTGTACGGAACCCTCTTATTGCGAGTAATACTCGCACTTGACAGTTTATTTATATATGAAATTTCCTATTTCAACGGAGCTTACCGATAACTGCACAACAAATCTTATTTTTCAGTGCAATTGCAATAGATTAAATGAAAATAAAAATAATAAAAAATCCAGAATCTTTTGTTTTTTCTTTCTTCTCCATCGGACAGGAACTAGAAAATTGTTATCAGCAAGCTATTTCTAAACTAGGAAATTCCCGAGAACTTTTTTGAAAAGGGAAAATCTAAAAATAGTTTTAAAAAATTAAATATTTCTATTAAATCGAACTAAAATTTAAAGGGAGAGTTAAAATATCCTTTTTGTACAGTAAAATACTTTTGAGAGGAAAAAATATCCGGATTCCTTCATGACAGATATAGCCTGCAAACTTGTATCAAACCTTTTTTTTTTTTTTTTTTTTTTTTTTTTTTTTTTTTTTTTTTTTTTTTTTTACTTCTAGAAATATGTGCCAATAGTCAGGAATTTATTTAATTTTATCGTCTGAAAATAATTTTGCTTTTAATGAGATAAGAATTTTAATTTTTTGATTTTCTAAGATGACAAAAGTTATTTAGTAGAGAATGTGCATTCAATTTTATTTTCGCAATGAAATTCCCGCTACAAAAGCATTTGAAATATTACAAAAAACATTTAGCAACGACTGTTTACGATAAACGACAGTGTTTGATTGGAATAAAAACTTTAAAGATAATACAAAATCTGTCGTAGATAATGTTCGATCTGGTAAATTATTCACTTTGATTAAAGATATCGATAAAGTCCAAAAAATGATACTTAATGGTAGTCATTTGGCATTCTATAAACAGTGGGTGATCGAAATGATTTAATCTATGTAGAATAATGTAATGGAATTATTTTGAGTGCTTTTGTAAATGAACTATTAATGCTATACACTTCATATACAATACCGAACATGCCATGGTAAGCGTCATTTACTTATTTCTGATGCATGAAAATCTAAGCATATTTACGTGAGTTAGAACTTGGATCGATGGAGAGACGAACTGAGTTTACAAATAATTTAAATTCATAAACACTTTTCAACTTTGATTGAAAATGTTAAAAGTTAATAGGTTCAATCAATGATAACTTACGTTACATTTATAACAATTTACTGCAATAACTTTAGTAACATAACATTACTTTGCAATCTATTAAATAATTAGCTATTATATAAATACTTACATAAATAATTCCTTACATAAATGATTAATAAATTAATTATTTATATGAAATAATTTTATTTGCATTTTATTTAGAGCGTTTTTAAAAACACTACATACGTTTGACTGTTTTTTAATATATGACATTTCCTATTTCAATTGAGCTTACTGATAGACAACATTTCTTTTTTTTTTAGGGCAATTGCTAGATTAAATGAAAATAAAAGTAATAAAAAAAAACCGGAATCTTTTGTTTTTCCTTTCTTCTCCATCGGACAGGAACTACAAAATTTTTATCAACAAGCCGTCTCTAACTAGGAAATTCCCGAGAGCTTTTGAAACGGAATTTCTTATTTGAAATGTATATACATTATCAATTTTCGAATTTTATGATTCTTCGAAATGTAAAAATATATATCCTCCAGTTTAATGCCTTAAACATCCATAAAATTCTAAAAAATAGTTTAAAATCGTAAATATTTCTATTAAGTCAAACTAAAGTTTAATGAAAAAATATTTATTTTTCTCTTTTGTATGGTTAAAATATTTTTGAAATCAAAAAATATCCGGAATTCTTCACTTAAAATACATCTCTGGCCGATAAAGACAGCAAACTTTTATCAAAAATTTTCATGATTTCTATAAAAATCTAGCAATAATCAGGAATTTGTTTCATTTTATCGCATGAAAATTAGGGCTGGGCGATATACCGTAATATCGTTATATATCGATATTTCTTTAAGACCGCGGTAACGATATTGAGATTTCAATCCTTCCGATATATCGTTGCAAACGGTATTTCGTCCTACTTTCGGAATTACGGAGTTACGGAATTTCGAATCTACCTCTGTCGGTGCAAAAGTTGTTTACTTTTGCAAATGTTCGCGCTGTAATCGGCACTTGCGTGATACTTCCGGTTTTGAGCCGGTGTCGCGCACACACCGGAATATGGGCGAACCGTCTACTTTTTGCGCTGGTGTCGCGCACATACCGGAATATCGGGGAACAGTCTACTATTCTGATGTACCGCTTTATTTATCGGAGTTCGGTCGAAAATCGAAGTTGAAACGCTCGTTCGAGGATAGGGCATTTCCGATACTTGTTGACTCCATATCGGTGGCTGACTGTTTTTTTCCTGTGAGCTTGTGTACAGTTATTGCTGCCGGAATGCAGAATTGATTGACATATTTTCAAGAATGTGAGCACAATTAATCGATATTTCTTGTATGTTTGTTTTTCATTTATTAACCCTTTCAGACCCGACTTTAATGCTGTGAATTAAGAAAAAAAATACCACGTTAAAATATCATAATAGGGTCCTAATAAACATGTTTAAGGAAAAAATTAAGAAAAAAGTAATTATTTTTAAAAATAGGAAAATGTCCACTGGAATGGACAACCGGTCAATGAGGTTGCAGAAGACAAATATTCAGCGCTTGAACTTCTCTTACGATTTTTGTTCTAAATATCAATTTATTTACTTAACAATGCTATATAAAGAAGCTATAACACAAAAAATGTTTCAAAAAGTTTATACTAAAGTAATTTTATTGCATATTTGGAGGTATACAGTAATAATACACAGTTTTGCAAAGCATTTTCACATATTCCTAATTTTGTATATAAAGGAAATGAGTTTTACCTTATTTCACATGGAAATTAAAAAAACAATTTCTGCCCCTGGTGAAGTATAAATGCACTTTACATTTATTGCAGTAGATATGGGTTTTACCACTGCAATATTATAACAATAATATAACGGACAATGTTGTTCCAAATTTTCATCTATTGTTTCATTTGTAAACTCCAAATCTTTAGTTTTGAATGATTTTCGTCTCCAACTGATACCTTTTTTCGTTGTAAGAAGAAATGATGAATCTGAATCAACCTCTAAAACTTCATCATTGGAACTTTCAGATGAATCATGGGCACCAACATATGTAAAAGTCAGTATTCAGTAATAATAATTTTGTATAATATAAAGCTTAAATTAATTATTGGAAAATATTTCCGAAAATTTTAACATAATTTACTTTCAGAAACAGATTTATTATCACTATCAATAAAGCAATCATCATCAGAATCCAATTCTTCAATATCTGATATTTCTGCACTAGTGATGCACTCCAAAACTTCTTTCAAATCTTTAGAATTTTTCAAATTATATTTTTCTAAAATAAAAAATGAATATTTAATCCTCCTAATAACTTATTGTTGTTTTAAAAATAATTCAAATGCCTAAAATAAATTAAATTACAAAAACATTATAATTCAACTATCTAAAGAATCACAACCACCTGTACCGTATGTCCATTGTAATGGACATGTCATTTTGCTCTCATTTTGGCTAAACTATAACCGGTAATTAAATAAAACTTTTTCCAATCTTAATATGAACTTACAAACATTAAATAAAAAAATCACTGACACATTAGAAGGAATTATTCATAAAAATCAAAACAAAAAGAATACTTACTTTTTGCATACCAAAGCCTGACGCCATTTAAAAAAAAAGCAAGCTGTAAAGATCTGTTGACTGTTGCCAAACCAAAAAACGCAAAGATGTCAAAAAGATTAGTTATTCATCTATTCATGGAGCAAGTTTTAACTCTCTTCAGCAATAGGATTAAAAGAGATAAGGTTTTAAAATGTATGTCCATTGTAATGGACACCAGGTCTGAAAGGGTTAATAGCATTAATAAATAATTATATTAAATCACATATTTTACATTTTTTATTAATAACATTAATAATTTACATGTATGGTAATTCTATTATGTCATTTATTTTAAGCAGAAATTTTACTTAAAGCGGAAGTTTTTTCTTGTTTCATTGTGATTCACCTTAGTTTTAGAGTTTATTGGATACTACTATTTTTATCCATTTTGCGTACGGGTTTTTTAAAAAAATCCCCCCCCCCCCAAAAAAAAAAAAAAAAATTGAAAATTTTTCTCAAATTAGGAAAGAAAATACTTTTCATTTTGAAAGATCGCTAAAACTCTATGGATGGTGTCTTTCTGCTTGGCAAAACATATTACCCATCCACAGCAGATGACAATATGATTGTTGTATAAACATTCAAATTTCGATTTCGCTGAGTTCGATAAACAAAAACAAACGATGGATAGTTTTCTACGTTTTCTTTTTGAGGTTCTTCTGTACTGGACACTTGTAAAGATGCTCAAATTTTGTAATAACTTATTATATTTTAATAAAAATTTGTCACACAGCCTAATTTACTATTATTGCAAATTGCTGAAAATTTGAAAAAAATCGGTAAATTAACTTAGGAGTTATGAATTTTTTTCCCTTTTAATGGTAAAGAATAAAAGGTTTTATTTTTCTTCCTCCCCCCGCCTTTTCGTTTGTATGTACCGTTGAATGTGTTTTTCGCGCACTTAAACAACTGAAACTAGTTGATACTTTCACAAAACCCTTTTTATAAGTTAAAAAAAAAAAAAAAAAAAAAAATATCGAACAGTTTATCTCTCATAAAAGAATGAGGATAGTTTTGATTTTGAATATCATGGCTCCTTTTTATTTCAAGAGTTCACTAATCCAAAAACATCCGCTCAATGTCAATCTTATTTTTTTTATACCTCGTTTGCATTTCCATATTTTTGTTTATTTATTTATTTATTTATTTTTTGTTTTTGCATTGCACATCTGAGGTTGATATCTTTCAACAAAAGCCTTTTTTTAATATTTGTTTTCAAGATTTTTTTTTCTTTACTGAAATACTTTCATTTTTGAAAATGGTTTCGAAAGTAAAAGCATCCTAGAAAAAAAAAATCTGTAAACAAAATCGAAAAAGTAAAAGATCATTATAGAGATTAATTCAGCATTATTATTAAATGAAGAAAAAAAAGGGTAGTAAGCAAAACGTCCTGATTTGGGACTTTGTACTCTATTAAAGAAATTTCGTGTTTTCTTAAAATTATTTGATTATTCTAATGCTTTCATTTGTATTCTGACTAATAATAGAATTATTTGTTATAACAACGAAAAGAAGGTGTTCCTTACTGCCCAAAATTGCAGAAATGCAATTTTTTTTTTTTTTTTTTTTTTTTGTATTGTAATAAAAAAGTTCTAATTTTATGGGTAATTAAAGTATTTTCTTTCAATATATCTAATGTCTGTTTGTTGTCTTATATACATTTTCTTGTTTCATTTTAATGATTTATAATGTTTAACTTTCTAAGTGTTTTCAATAGCACATATTTTAGATCAGATTTGCAGGTAAAGGGTTTGCATATTTTGAATCAATACATAATAATAAAAATTTATGTTCCTTGGAATATGTTAAGATATTGATATTTTTGTTTTTTCTTGATAATTAACATACACACACACACACACATATATATAATATTATGTGTTTGTAATATTTTATACAGAGGACAGTTACATTTATGACCCTATAATGGAGTGACATATGAATTGAAATATATCGATATATCGAAAATTATCGATATTTGGTCAGCGATATATCACGATATTAAAATTCTGATATCGCCCAGCCCTAATGAAAATAAATTATCTTTTAATGAGATAAGAATTTTTATTTTTTTATTTTCCAGAATAGCAAATGTTATTCAACAGAAAACATGAATTTAGTTTTGTTTTCACCTTGAAATTTGAAATATTACAAAAATCTTTAAAAGATAGCTGTTTATTGTAAACAACAGTATTTGATTGGTATAAAAAGTTTAAAGATATACAGACAGATTACAAAATCTGTCGTAAATGATCCACACGATCTGGTAGACCATCCACTTCGTTTCAAGATATCGATAAGATCAGAGAATTGGTGATTGGTAATAGTCGTTTGGCAGCCTATATAATTTACTACCAGTCAAACAATTTAAAAAGATCATTAAAGTTATTCTTAAATCAAAAGGGGCAACTTTGTGACACAAGCTTTAATTTATTTTTGTTCGGAAAGGCATGAAACTAACAGGTGTTGTTGTTCAGAAACTGTTCTAATTGCTCTCAGTTTTCTTTTTTCTTTTTTTTTTTTTTTTACATTGATGGTGAAATTTCGTACCAACATTTGGAGCTTCCTATTTCAACTTCGTTCCATGTAATGGAACTATTCGTCAACAAAAGCTCCAAGTATTGGTTCAAGGTTTCACCATACAGTGGCAGCTATTGAGCACCAACATTTGGTTCGAACTAGGTCAAGATTTTTAACAGTGTACAAGCGCAATATATCTTTCGTAACAAGCCTTCAAAATTGACGTTTTGAAACGCAAAATTAAAAAAAAATTATAAAAAAAATCTAACAGGGAGAGAAATAAAATTTTAAACTTCTAAAAACGAAAAAAATAGTTTAAACGAAATTTAAAATGCTGAATCATTATAAAAATCACAATATATTTTAAAAACAGAAAGAAAATTGAATTTCAAAAAATATTATGAATGTCATATGAACAAAATCTTAGTAAGCCCTTAAATTGACAAAAAAAAATACGAAATTTCTTTTAATTAAATCCATTTTAATATGAAAGTTTCAACTTGGAGCACCGGAGAGCAAATTAACAATATCCTGTTTGCTAGCAAGACACTTTACCTCCAAGCTAAGAAGCCTACATGCAAAACGTTTAAATTAAGGTTCTTTTTTGAAATTTAAATCGCAAAAATAAACGGATGATATTGAAGAAATTAATTTTATTAAAATAATAAACTTTTCCAAAATTTTATTATTTGTCGTGTGGCACGATGTATTCAGCTGTAAATACACAAAATTTAAAGTCACTGACTTATTCAGTTTTTCTGTACGGATTCTGTAATCGAAAGACAGAGAGCAGATACGAATAGGGTTTAGTCAGATGAACGAAACCTAATAGACAATGATAAAATGATATCAAAGTCACAATTTCACAAAGAGGCATGCGTGAAAAGATAGGCTCGCACAGGAATAGTTACACTGTGTTTTATTACTTTAAAATTTACATGCTATGTGTTCGAAGTAAATCATTTGATTAGTAGATCTTTTGACAAGTAGGCATTAGTTGATCATTTTATTTCTTTTTTAAAAATAAAATCAATTATTGTCGCCACAACGTTTCTCCCATGTAGTCATGCTAAATACATTTTCGGTTTTTTATATTTCCAAAAAATAAAGAGTGAAGTATATTTTAGTCCAGTTATGTCAATGTTATGAAGAATATTTAGTCCAATTTAGTATGTTCGCAAAAATTCTCGCTGTAATCACACATTAACTCATACTTGGTGAATTATTTTTAAATTATTCAGCTGTACTTCAGTTACTAATTAACGTCACTTTTATGTCCAATGCCCTAAGTCAAGCAAAAAGACGAGCAGAGTACTTACCAAAACCTTCTGGTTTCAGGAGCACAAAACATTAGGTACTAATCTGAAGTGGTGATTTTATTGAAAATCATTTTAATGTAATAAAATTTTTAAAAAGAGACTTGATTCATTCGTCGATTTATTTAAGCTGAAATTGCTAGTGAAGCAGTTTTCTAAATCAATAAAATCTCGTATCATTCATGTATAGCAAACGTTTTTAATTTGTGAATATAAGTTTATTTTTCATTCATACTGAATAGACTTTTTTACGTCCTTGTATTAATTTACTCTTTAAAAAATTACATGTGCTTTAATTCTGTAATTAATATTCCTGCAGGATTCGTATTCTCTTCGGCAAGGAAGTACCTCACAAGAAAATTTAGAATTAATTAATGCTTTTTCGGTGCGTTCAAAACAGGGATGCAAAAAAGGCGGCTAAAATTAAAAAAAGCCAGGCCGGTTGGTTTTTATTGATTTTAGCCGGCTTTTTTTGGCCAAAATTGGCCTTTTTTGGCCATAATTGGCTTTTATACGGTGAAGCCTTTTTATTATAAGCAACACATTTTTAAGTGTCTTTTAACTAATTTTAATTATGTTTAATTTACTTTGAGTTTAATAAATTTATTTCTTAATATGAAAAATTGAGATTTTAATTATAATTCATTGAGAAATTGGGTTATAGCCCAAATTTTCTATAATGAAGACATTAATACTAGAATAACACATTAATGGAGTTGCTAGTGGTTTATAGTGAGAATTGCAAATATGTCAGCTAAATTATAAAATGGCCATACCAAGTGCTTTTTCTGATTTACATTGACCTTTAATCCTACCTTTGTTTTTCCATTTTTACTGCTTTATAAAATTAAAGGTTACTTAGTTACATGTTTTATTACTTAACTAATTTTAAGGGTTATTAAAATGTCATGTTTTATTCGCTATAAACATTTAAAATCATACATATAAAAAAACACCATTTCTCACTATTGAAAATAGTATTTCGAATTATGCAGATTTCATAATATATTATATTTCACAATTTATTTCAGTATTCTCAATTAGCATATGCATGAATATATTCATTCATGCAAGTAGGCATATATGTACTTTTAAATAACAAAGAGCTATTCAAAATTTTAATTCAGCAAATTTTATTAGAACATTTTTTGTTGTTTAATTTTATGCAATTATGTATTAAACTTTCCTCAAATATTGAATCCTTCCTAATTTCTTTTTCAACATTGTTCATTTTATGACTTAATCTTTACATATTGACCTGTAACAATGTTTCCATGAATGCTTTGATGTGTTTCATTTTGTTAGTGTTCATTTTAGGCCATTTTTGAAGGGTGCAGCACCCTGCATTTTTTAAAAGTAGTAAAATGCACCTCTGATTTTACCCAGAAATTTTTGATAAATATTTTTTTTATTTCGTAGTATTTCTAAATTTGTGTGAAATTTCTAAAAATGATAGAATTTTTTCATTTCTTTAAGAAGAAGGACATGAAACTATTCAATCATGTTTTAATTTAATTGTATTTCTAATTTCTATATCATAAAATCATTCGAAATTAATATTACTTGATTTATCATATTTAAAAATTATGTATTTTGCTGCTTTCTTTTTTCCCTTTCTAAAGGCAATAACAATTTTTTTTTTCTTGAAAAAGTGCCCTTTTATGATACAGTAGTGCCCTTTTTAATGAATAGCACCTTGCCCTTTTTATAGCTATAGGGAACACTAATTTTGTCATAATTCCATTAAATATAATTCTTAAGAATGTGTAATATAAGTAGAACTATGAAATGTAGAAGTTTAAAACACATTTTTTGAGTATATTTTCTTTTTTCCAAGATTTATATTTTTCAGACATAATGCCTTCACAGTTGACTCCTAGCAGTTATAAAGACTTATTTATTTGAAAAATTAAATAGAAATTTATAACTTTTTTAGTAGTAAATTATTAAAAATGTATTAAAAATAAATCAATCAAAATTTAATATGGATTCAATACAAATTAACACTTTAAAAATAAAAGCCGGCTTTTTTGAAGTGGATAAAACCAAAAAAAGCCGGCCGGCTTTTTTTGGCCCGGCTAAAAGCTGGCAACCCTGATTCAAAACTATGTAAATACGTAGCACTTATATAGTCGTCGTTCAATCCGTCCGTCCGTCTGTCTGCCTGTAACAGAACAAAAACTACCCAAACCGAACCGTTTGAAATTTAAAATGTATTATTGTTGCATGATTTTGACGAGTCATTTCAAAATTTATGAAAATCGGATTCATAGATTAATTACAGGGATAATCAAAAGTATTCCGATAAATTATGGCCAATGGGAAAAATACCTTCAAGTGCATTTTAATGATGCTACACACTTTCTAACGTAATAAAATTGATATGCATCTATGAAATATATACAAAAATATACATTCTGTACAATCTGTGATGCACAGAATATTTGTTATTAATTTACAGGGTCACACAAAAGTATTCCATTGTATAATGGCATCAGAGTAACATTGTTTGAGGCATGTTTTAACTATATTAAACTATTTCACATTTCATGAAATTGATATACATTGCTAAGGTTTACAACAAGTTACTTCCAATACACTAGAAAACATATAGTATTTATAGGAACGCACAAAAGATTTCGGAATAATATACTGTCTTCGTTTGACAAGCAATTTCCAACTTGTATTGTGCGTTTTACATACTTGATTATACCAAATTATAAGAAATAGAGAAATCTGATTAAAAAAAATTAACATTAATAAGAATGTAACTGGGCATTCACAGTAACTCTTAGTGTTTTTGTTTATCGGGTAGTTCATAGGTTATAGCGAACTTTTTAGAGGAATAACTGTTTAATGACTGTAGCTAATGACATGAAATTATTCATGCATGCTCAGGAATTGAAATTTATTTATGGACTTTTGTTACTCCAGGAAAAATTTTTTGTTCGCCAAAATGTACCAATATTTAATCGGAAGCTTACTTTAAGTAGATTTCGTAAGAGTTACTACCTATTGCAGTCGCTACCATGGTACGACTTTTGAAAAATTTCTTCATAACTTTTTATTATACGACCAACAAACATCGTTAATGTTTGTCAGCTCTGATTGTGTGCTCGGTAAGATCCTAAATCTTAATGACAGATCGCCGATTCTTATTTTTTGTCCAACATTTTACTTCATGAACAAAAATATTTATCCTATCTATCTCCAAGGTGTTCTTATTATTATAAATGGTTTAAAATAGCAAATAAAGCCTTTGTGCAAAATTGTTAAAAGATAAGGGCAAAGTTTAGGGCTTCCTATATTTGCTCAACTCCTCAATTACTCAGTGATGAACTTAATTATCTAAAAGCTATTGCTGGCTTCCGTCTCTCTGTCTCTTTGCTCAGTTTTGCTTTGTCTAGCTCGCTGAGTTTTTTGCACTGAAGAAGAATCTCGATAGTAGATTCGAAACAGCTGTTTGCTCCCTTTTCATTCTTTATTTGTGCGTTTATATTCGTTAGTTTTCTATCTTTTAAAATTATAAATGGTACTTGACAGCGCCATAGCTAAGGGGTTGCTGGGAGGGGCAAAGCTAACCTATAGCATTTTGAGCGTCCCCTGGAAAAAATTGAAAAATCACTAAATGAATTTATGCTTCTAAAATCCAAATAAAATTCTGTTTAAGAAACTAAATTAGTTTTCAGGCTTTTTCACAGTTTTGAAGAAATATTAAATTGTAACTAAAATAAGTGTTTCGACATGAAGTTTAATGCTGCAATAGTTATAAACTCGAATGTTTCATCATCATATTCTTTTCTTAGCATAAAACAGAGCTATTACAACAATTTAGTAAGAAACATAGTCCTACAGTGTAAATATGCACTAATTTATCTCTCTGCATCTGAGAGAGAGACTGAAAATATGAGCCCTCCCTATATTTTCTTGAGCCCCTTCTCCCCTATTATTCACTTCCAGCTATGACCCTGGTTCTTGATTATCCTGTTGACCCATTTCTCCAAATTGTACAAATCACCAAAGTATTCACCAATATGTAAAATGGAAAATTGATGCATAAATTCTACGTTTAAAAAATTAATGAATTTAAATTTTAAAAAATCTCTAAAGAATAGGGTTATTTTAATGTTGAAGTTTAGGTATGATTTAGCGTCGAATTAGAAATCGCATGATGAAATAACAAATGCGTGTAACGTGTTCACTGTGAAGTAAATGTGACATTTACCATCAGCCATTATTGGCATTTAATCTTATAGTTTGGCAATAGTTTTTTGGTCGACGATAATCAAGTAGTACCAAATAAAATTTGATAGCCGCTGGCATAGATAATTATATATGACTTAATAAAATGAGTTAGAGAACCCATAAATAATTCACTTACTTAGTTCAAATATTAATATTTTCATTCTCATATTTTCAAAGCATTTATTTGATTCATTGATTTTATGCATTCAAAAAAGTGTATTTATCAGAAAAATGCTGAGATTTTTTCTTGTATTATTTCATTTCATTTCATTGTTCTATGTATAATCACGTATGATTTAATATATTCATAAAAATATCATAATTCCTTTTCATAAATATTGATCTTTTTACCCTGTAAACTCAATTTTCGTCTTTATTTATTTATATTAAAGACAAATATTTTAAACATAATAAGAATTTTTGAACATTGAAATAAAGTGTCGATATTTATTCTCTTAATGCACAAATAATTACATCTGATTAAATAGCATCATCGAGTGCTAATAAATCCCTCAACAGATTCACATACTAATGATTTTAAAATGATTTTTATTTGTTTTTAAATCTATTCATACTCAACGAAAAAATATTGAGCTATATTGAACTTCTGAACAACCTAATTAGCCTTTGAAATTTCCCTTCAAATGCAGCTCTCTAGACTTTCATTCGATTTGTAATGAATCGTTTCAATATTAATTATAAGTGATTAAATAGAATCATCGAATACCCACGAATCACATAGTTAATTCAAATACTACTAATTTTACCCGAAAGTTTCATGTATCAAATCTTAAAACGCATTGAATTTTAATATGATTTTAGTTTAAAGATATTTAAAGTTCTGAATAATCATTAAAACTCGAGATTTCCTTACAGTGTTTCGTCCACAGTTGTATAGATAATTACATCTAGTTTAACCCTTCATTGCATAATTTTTACTGTTTCTATGAAAAAATTATTTGAAATCTATAGATTGGTTTAATAATAGGAAAAGTACTAAAAAAATTAATTTTCAAAATTACAACTAAAACTTGATATTTTATGGTATGTACTGTACACTCTATACACAATTAGGATTTTCAAATATTGTATTGCTCTATTTTGCAATTGAATGAACTTAAATGAATTCATTTTATCTTCTTAACACTCGGAACTTGTTTTATATTAATATTTTTAAGCATTGTATAAATAATAAAAGTAAATTTTGCCTTAATAACTTGGTCGATTTGTTTTTCTTCCGAAAAACAAATTGATTTTTTTTTTTGGGGGGGGGGGTCAAATGCAGCTATCTGACATGGACAAAATAAATGTTATTCCATTCTTTGGACTATTCTTGATCAGTTACAGTAATCCTATTGGCCAAATTCTTGCCAAATAACTTATTGCACAAGAAATTACATCTGATTAAATAGCATCATCGAGTGCTAATAAATCACTCAATAGGTTTTCATACTAATGATTTTAAAATGAATTTTATTTGTGTTTAAATTTATTCATACTCAACGAAGAATTATTGAGATATGTCGAACTTCTGAACAGCCTGATTAGCTTTTGAGATTTATCCTCTTTATTATTATGTTCTCTTTCATTCGATTTGTTTATGAATCGTTTGATTATTAATTATATCTGATTAAATAAAATCATCGAATACCCACGAATCACAGAGTTAATTCAAATACTATTAATTTTACCCGAAAGTTTCATGTATTAAAATCTTTAAATGCTTTAAATTGTTATATAATTGTAGTTTAAAGATACTTGAAGTTCTGAGTAATCATAAAACTCAAGATTTCCTTTCCTCGATTTTCTTTCAGTGTTTCGCCCACAGTTGTGTAGATAATTAAATCTAGTTTAATAAAGTCAGTTTTTACAACCGTAAACCACTCAGATAATTTAAGCATGAATATTATTATATTCTTAATATTGATTAATATCTCTGTATAATTTGGTACCACTTAGTTATACCGTCGACCAATTTCGCCAAATTATACAAATCGCCAAACTAATAGCCAAATTATTTAGATTGTCGTAATTTTTATTTTAAATAACGAAAGAACAAATAAATTAACAAAATATTAATAGAAATACGAATAAAAAAATCGAAATAAAAATAACTGGATGACGTTTTAAACACGTACTTCGTCTTCAATATCACTGAATGTGATATTCACGATCATCCATTATTGACATTTAATACTAAAGTTAGGCGATAATTACATCGGCGGGATAGCCAAGAAGTACCTATAATTTTTACTCTTGTTATTTTAAAATGTTAATTTTTTAAATATATATATATTGATTTCTTAGTAAGTGATCGGTTAACGAAGAAAATTCGTTTCAAAACAATGTTTGCTAACCAAATGGTTCGTAAATCGATCGTTGATTTTGCATTAATTTGTATGGGGATATAATCAATTCTTTCAAAAAGCTAAATAATGCATTAAAAAATTGCATAGATTTTCCATTTCTAATAGGTTTAATGTCGATCGTATTATTTCATTTTGTTGCATCATTCTCTATATAATTACGTATCATTTAATATATTCAAAAAAGTATCATGATTCCTCTTAGTAAATATTGATTTTTTTTACCCTGTTAATCAATTTACGTGTTTATTTACTCATATTAAATACAACTATTTTAAATATAATAGAGTTTTTGAACATTTTGAAATAAAGTGCTGATATTTATTCTCTTATTGCACAAATAATTACATCTGATTATATAGCATCATCGAGTGCTAATAAATCACTCAGTAAATTCTCATACTAATGATTTTAAAATGATTTTTATTTCTGTTTAAATCTATTCATACTCAACGGAGAATTATTGAGATATGTTGAACTTCTGAACAACCTAATGAGCCTTTGAGATTTCTCCTCAAATACAGTTTTCTTTCATTCAATTTGTAATGAATCGTTTCATTATTAATTATAACTGATTAAATAAAATCATCGAATACCCTTGAATCACACAGTTAATTCAAATACTATTAATTTTACCTCGAAAGTTTAATGTATCAAATGTGCAAATGCATTAAATTGTAATATAATTGTAGTTTTAAAATATTTGAAATGCTGAATAATCATTAAAGCTCGAGATTTCCTTTCAATATTTCGCCCACAATTGTATAGATAATTATATCTAGATTAACCCTCCACTGCACGATTTTTTTCTATTTTTATGAAAAAATTTACCTGTAATCTATAAATTGGTCTAATAATAGGGAAAATACCAAAAAAAAAAACATTTTTTAAAATTTCAGCTAAAAAACCTCGATTAATCTAAGCTCAGTTAATCGAGGTTCTACTTTATAATGATTTCTCAGTGGGTGATCGATTAACGAAGATAATCCGTTCCGAAACAATGCTCACTAATCGTCACAATGATCGTTAACCGATCTTAGATTTTGCACTAATTTGTATGAGAATTCAATTAAATCGTTCTTAAATGCTAAATAATGTATAAAAAAATATATAAATTTTCCATAACTAATAGATTTAATGTAATTCTTTATTTAATATGGAGAAATCATATTTTGATTTGACGGCTTTGTCAGCGTAATGGCGTATTTAAACAAGTCGGAAAATTCCACGTCAAGCGTAACAGATGTCGTGCTTTCGTACTATAACGAAGTTTTAAAAATATTCAGACCTTGGTATAATAGTATACAGTATTTCGTATACAGTATAGTAGTTGAAATCTGTTGTGTGTCCCTGTAAATATTATTGCTTTATATTATACAGGAATTAACTTGTTGCATACCTCAGCAAAGTATATCAATTTCCTAAAATGTGAAATAATTAATTATAATTAAAACGCGTCCAAAGACAATGTTTACCCCCATAATCATTATGTAATGAAATACTTTTGTGTACCCTGTAAATAAATAACAAATATTCTTTGCACCACAGATTGTACAGAATGCATATTTTAGTATATGCTTCATAGATACATATCAATTTTATTATGTTCGAAAGAGTGTAAAATCATTAAAATGTACTTGAAACTATTTTTTTCCCATTGGCCGTAATGTATCAGAATACTTTTGATTGTTCTAGTAATGAATTTATTCATCCGAAAATTTGAAATGACACGACGAAATTATGCAAAATTATGTATTTTTAATTTCAAGCGAATCGGTTGGGTAGTTTTTGCTCTGGTATAAGCGGGCGAACGGACTGACGGACGGACTGAACAACTACTGTAGGTACTGCGTATTAATTACGAACGCACTTTAAAAAATAAATGACATGCACTTTGTAAAAAGTTTTAGGATTACATTCATTAACACTATCACTTTGGTCTTTCAAAAAATTCTTAGTTCTCTAAAATATCAAGTTTATTATTGATAAAGCTGAAGTGGAGTTTAGAACATGTTAATAATTTGTGAACTAAATTTTAATTAAATAATTAATTTACAATTAAAAGCATTTCTTTATAAAGCGATACAAAATATAAAAACTAATGCTTCAAATCTGTTCATTTTAATTAGGGGAGGTGGGAGCTAAAATGTGGAATCCGAGCCCCCGATAACCCATGAATCATTTAGGCACAGTGTACGCGCAATATATATAAGTACAACTGTTAAAATGTTCTCTAAGTCGGCAATAGATACAATTAAGTACAGCTTGGCAAATCACAAACACAACAGCGTTTTTACTTAGCCTTCTTTTGAGAAACGTTCGTTAGACGAATTTAAAAATCTCTCGCAAAAGTGTTCGTTGACTGATCTGTTCGCAAATCGTTATCCTTGTTCGTTAAACCTTTTTGGAGCAAGGTTACTTGTGATCGTAATAGGTTGAAATATCTGAATGTCATCAGTATTTAAAAGAAAATTTATTTGTATACAAATAAAAGTACATTTTCGCGTTCTTAATGACAGTGAAATTTTCATTCAGAAATTCGTGTGACAATGTGTCAGTTAGGTATTAAAAATATATGACCGCAGTGACATAGCCGCCCTTCAAAGGTTTAACAAATCACCTATTGTATTACAAGACTAAATACACTCTAAATTAAAAAATTCCAATAAAATTCAGAAATTTTCTGACATTTGAGCTAATTTCTTCCTAATTTTTCTTGCATTATTTTTGATAAGATCAATCAAAATTATCAAAGGTAACGTGGGCGCAATAATAAAAGCATTTTTTGTATCAAAAACCAGTCTTGAAATCCCTCATTGCATCAAAAAAACAGTGTGTTTCATACGGTGTCGAACTTGCATTTTTACCAATAAGAAAAGAATTATAACGATATTTTTAATAAATTTGTTTTTCTTTAGTGAAATGCAACCCAATCTCAAAACAATACAAGAAAGAGTCATAATTCTCATCCAAATATTACTGAGCTGTATTCTATATTATTCAGACATTATTTGACAGTCTACATGGTATCTCTGACCAAATTAGAGTGCACTTTAACACATTTCTTGATGCACATCATTTCACACCAATCAGGCTCCTACTAGCAATTTTCATTGCCTCCTTACAGACATTGAACTCAAAAAATTAAGTTTTCCAGAAAATTAAAAGCTTTTCCAGGAATAAAAATAAAATATTTTAGCTATTATTTATTGAAATGAGCTTTTAAGTCATTGAATACCACGTCAGTTACGCTATATGCATAAGCTTCGTCAGTACTGGTGACTGACAATCTAAAATCTGATATAAAACTTTTAAAAAATGATATTGTTTTAAGTAGATACTGAAAATTTATTTAAAATTTAGTTATCTTTTATTTATTACAGGATTAGACTTTTTTAATAATTACTTAAAGCAATATACAGATTTTTAATTTTATATCAGATTTTACACTGTCTATCACAGGTGACTGACGGGGCCTAAATAGAAAATTCAGTGTCACTAACCGTGACATACAACGTGTTAACTATTTATTGAAATATGTTTTTGTCGTTTCATGTTATTATCACAAATACCTTTTTTTTCCAATTACGTAATATATTTCTTTCAAAATTAGAGGAAATTATGAAAAAATTTTTACCCTTCTGAAATTTAGTTTACAGCATACAAGTCCCAAGTGTCCGTGTGATAGTCAGAACCTGACACCAAGCTAAATTTGTT
Organism: Maratus speculifer; assembly: GCA_964019185.1. NCBI lineage: Eukaryota > Metazoa > Arthropoda > Arachnida > Araneae > Salticidae > Maratus > Maratus speculifer. Next base: position 374,475,779 of record OZ025292.1, read on the forward strand.
GAATACATGCTAAAATATTTTCTCTGTTTTGAAACACATGAATAAAAATCCAGATTCGACTTGATCTGAAACACATTGTATTTTTGACTGAATAAGTAGTGAATGCGATATTTTTTTCTTTAATAACCATTGCTTGTCTTCATGTATTTTCAAAATTAATTATAATAATTATTTTTAAATGAACTGCAGATGATCGCATCTGATGAAAGTAAAATCAAATAGTGTCCATAAATGTTTCAATTAATTGAAATGTAGTAAATTTTATTAATAATCTTGTAGCTTTTTCAAATGCATTGGGTTTTAAAGGTGTTTGCCAGGGTACAAGTCACGGGTGACCGTGTGATAGTCAGAGCCTGACACCAAGCTAAATTCATTGAATATTTGCTAAAATATTTGTCTCTGTTTAGAAAAACGTGAAAAAAAAAATCCAGATTCGGCTTGATATGAAATACCTTGTATTTAAAACTGAATAAGTAGATTGCGACATTTTTTTCCCCTTTAGATGCCACTCGAGTCACTCAAAAAGACCCGGATGATAATATGAAGTCTATAGGACCATTATTTTTAAATGTCACACTCAAAATTTAATATTTTTATTTTATTTTTTGTTACTTGCGTAGGATAGCTGAGGACGAACTATAATCGGGCTAGTTTTTACTTTTTCGATTTTTGTTATATATACATATTACAAATTTAAAATTTTTTCGCCAAAACTAACCTTTATACTATCTTAATTTTCTTATAATAATATTCCGTACTTACTTCAAATTATTAAATTAAAATCTTGTTTCTAAATCTAATCTGTTAATCCTTATGCAGACGATATAAATTCTTAATCTGCCTTAAAAAACATTATTCCGGTATGCGTAAATTTAAAAGATGGCTCTAAATTAAAAATATTCTTAATTAAAACTTTATTTCTTAATATTCCAAATAAAACTGATTTCTTCTATGTTTTTATCAACCCTTTTTAAGAAAGTCTTATTAAATTTATTCCAAAACCATACCTTTCAAAAAATATCATTATTTTATTTTATCTATTTATTTATTTTTCCTACGTCAACCTTTGATGTGTGCATATTAATAAATTCATTTCTTTTCTTTTTCTCTTAAAATTAATCATTTATAAAAATCGTCTGCCTAAGATATTTAAAATTCTGAGTCAATTATAAATTGGTTAAATAATTTTTTTTAAAATAAATTTATCGTTTGTAGAAAATAATCTCGTAGCTGGACAAGAATTCTGTTTACATAAAAGAATGATGGTTTGAGGTTACAGAATGTTCCAGAACTTTCTTTTTAGTTTAAAAAGGTGGAAGTCTCGAGATGAAAAAGAAGATTTCTTGGGTTGCTTCTTCGATGAGGACAGCTCGCTGAAATAATGATGGAATTTTTGCAAAAGGAGCTTTTCCTTCCTCATTATTACGAATTTAATAAATGAATTTACAGCAGCCCATGACTAATTATTGGATCTTCTACATTTATTTATTTATTTTGTTTTTTCCTCGCTTGCCATGACTGTGTGTTTCTTTTTAACCAGTGGAAATAATTCGAGTTCTCCTTAAATCGTCACATACATATATACAAATATTTATATATTATATTATATTATATTTTGATAGTTTCAATTTCAGAACCAGCTCCGAAATGTAAAGAATTATTTTTAAGAAAAATCTCACAACCAAAACCGAAAAAGTAAAAACTAGTTCGATTGCAGATCGCCCTCAGCTATCCTATGCAAAAGGGAAGAAAATGTAAAAATACTAAAATTCAAGCGAGATATTTGAAAATAATGCCCCCATAGACTTAATATTATCATCCGTTTTTTTTTTTTTTTTTTTTTTTTTTTTTTTTTTTTTTTTGATGACTAGTGTGGACGCTTAACAATCATTATTTCTCTTCATGTGTATTCGAAAAAGATTGTAAAAATTATTTTAAAATGAACTGTAGATTATCGCATCTGATAAAATAAAATCAAATAGTAACCATAAATATTTCAATTAATTGAAATGTAGCTAATCTGATTAATATTCTTGTTGCCTTTTTAATGCATTGAGTTTAAACATAGTTGTCGTTTAAACGCATCCGAACATCTGGGCGTTCTAATAATATTCAGATAATTTCTCTCATACTAATAATTCAATATAATCCTCGATTTTCATTGCAATCCAACGTTGCATGAGTATATATCATTCAATAAAACTGTCGAGAGGCGAGATTCATTCAATTAATTCAAACAACAGTTTTATGCATACTTTTGATATAATAGTTTTTGAAATATATTGAAATTTTAAAATAATAGTGTAACGGATTTCGTGAGTAAACAATATTTGAAGATGTATTTTCATATTAGTTTAATATTCACAAGTGCAATCGACCAAAATAAAAATAAAATATTTAATATCCCAACGTAAATAGATAGATTTTTTTTTCCTTTTTTTACTCTTTAATAATTATTTCTTATCTTATAAATATAATATACTACTTCAAAATATTTAATAACGGTGAGTAATTATTTTATTTTCATGAATTGTAATATATATATATATATATATATATATATATATATATATATATATATATATATATACCGGGTGTCCCAAAAATGACTGATGGATTTTAAAATTCAATAACTTGCAAACGGTGACAGCTATTTAAAAAAATTTTGCAGGAGGGTTACGTATAATGTCAGGAGTTTTTTTGCCGTAATTTTTTATTTTAGTTCGCATATAAAACAATAGGTGGCGCTGACGGCGATTAAAGGGCAGGTGATCAATGCTGAGTGAAGCGTCGACCTGGCCTTCAATCGCCGTCAGCGCCACCTATTGTTTGAGATGCGAACTAAAATAAAAAATTACGGTAAAAAACTCCTGACATTATACATAACCCTCCTGCAAAAAATTTTTAAATAGCTGTCACCGTTTGCAAGTTATTGAATTTTAAAATCTATCAGTCATTTTTGGGACACCCGGTATATATATATATATATATATATATATATATAATGTTTTGTTTATTTGAAAATATTTGTAATATAATTTTTACAGTTATCATGCTTCTAAAAATATATTTAAAGTTATTTACTTATTTGCGTAATTTGAGAATTTCTGAAATAACTCGAGAAAATATATCTACCTAAAAGTATACAATCCATGAAAATGAAATAATTAATCGAAGATGTTAACTATTTTGAAATAATGTATCATTTTATTTGATAAAAAACATCGTTAAATCTGGTGAATGCTACATGCTGAATTATTTTCTCTGTTTTGAAACACGTGAATAAAAATCCAGATTCGGCTTGACGCGAAACACCTTGTATTTTTGATTGAATAAGTGAATTGGCACATTTGTTTCCTTAGTAATCATTGTTTGTCTTCATGTACATTTGAAAATCGTTGTAATAATTATTTTTAAATGAACTGCAGATAATTGTATCTGATGAAATAAAATCAAATAATGTCCATAAATATTTCACTTAATTGAAATGTAGTTAATTTGATTAATATTCCTCTATCCTTTTGAAGTGCATTGAGTTTTAACGCAGTTGTCTTTTAAACATATTCGAACATCTGGGCGTTCTAATAATATTCGAATTATTTCTTTCATACTAAAAATTCAATATAATCCTCAATTTTCATTGCGACGCAATGTTGCATAAGTATATATCATTAAATAAAACTGTCGAGAGGCGAGATTCATTCAGTTAATTCAAAGACCAATATTTTTATGTTTTGATTTAATAGTTTTGAAATATATTGATATTTTAAAATAATAGTGTAATTAATTTCGTGAGTGATAACATTTGAAGATCTACTTTCATATTAGTTTAAAATTCACAAGTACAATAGAGTAAAATAAAAATAAGATATTTAATATCTCTACGTAAACAATTTTTTTTATTTTTTTACTTTCTAATGATTATTTCTTATTTTATAAATATAGTATACTATTTCAAAACATTTAATATCGGTGAGTAATTATTTTATTTTCATGAACTGTAATATAAATATATTTTTTTTCTTTGAAAATATTTTTAATATATATTTTACAATTATCATTTTTGTAAATATATTTAAATAAATTTATTTTATTTTATTTGCGTAACTTGAGAAATGCTGAGATAAATTGAAAAAATATATAATTTTCTAAAATTATACAAAATTCATAAAAATAGATTAATTAATCGCAAATAGTAACTATTTAGAAATAGTGTATCATTTTTTATCATTAAAATTATTTAAATGTATAAAAAAAATCACCAGTTTATAAGTAGAGAAATTAAGCATTGTAATAATGTATTTATTTATTCGATGGAGCTTAAGCCACCGAAGTTTAAGTAAGAATTATTTAAAGATCTACAAACGAAATTTTCAATACATTTTTACAAATATGTGATTCATAACAACGAGGATAATATACACTGTTAAAAGTGAATGTGACAAACCGGTGCCATTTGGGACCCGGAGGTGAAAAGGCCCTATAGTCTATTGGAACCCGGGGCATTTGGAACCCTAGGGTGCCATAGGGGCTTGGATACGTGGTTGCAGTGCCGACAGGTCTCTTACTGGGTGATTGGAGCTAAATAAGGTGCCATACACTTCGTATTGGCAGCAATGTGACACCTCATCGGGTGACTGGAGCCATGCGCATGCGCTGTGACGTATGTCTTTCTGTTTTCTGTGACGGCAAGTAAAATATATGCCTATGAGTGAATGAAGGTGAGCTCGATGGCCGAGCGGTTAGAACGCTGAGCTTGTAATCAGATGTTGTGAGTTCGAATCTTTCGAGGGCCTTTTTTAATGGTCGGTTTGTATATTTTTTAATTTTTTATTATTGGACACTCTGGATTAAGGGTGCCATCTTTTCACCCTAATTAAAGGTGTCATTCTGGCTCCTTTAGGGGTGTCACCAGTGAAACAAGCCTTTCACCCCTAAAAAGTGCAATGTGTCACCATTAGTTTTAACAGTGTACTACCTTTGACAATAAAGTTCGGTGAATGAATTCAGAACGACCGATCTGGCAACACTGGGAAAACAAAACGCTGTACCTGCATAGAGGCAAGTGTTGGCCATCTTCCCCCACCGTTGTTCAGTTGAGCATCGTTTAAGTTCTGTGTAAGACGTGCTTTACTAAGTGCTTGTTCAGTGTGTTGGTTCTTAACTGAGAACAGGAAAATGAATGAACAAAAGATCAGTTTAAAGTTTGGTTTTAAGTTTTGCAAGACACCGAAAGAAATTCATGAGGGGTTGTGCAAATTGAACATCCACCATACTCGCCAGATCTCAATCCTCCAGACTTATTCGTATTTTCACGAATCTAATTCTCTTTGAAAGAGATTTGACCATATTAGAGACATCCAACGAAATGTGACGAAGCTTTTGAACTCCATCCCAAAAGAAAACTTCTTGCGAATCTCCCAGGACATGTATAGCAGATATCAGTGGTGCATAGTTATGGGAGATGACTATTTCTAAGGATGGTACGGTAACCTTCACTAGTATTTCATCGACATTAATGTTACAGGACTATTCAGCGAACTTTATTGTCAGAGGTAGTACATAGTACAAGTGCAATTTGTTTTGGGTTTTTTTCGGTCATACAAATGATACATTTCATCACAGCAAAAATTGTGAATCGGAACATAAGTTCAAGTTGAAAAGAGGATAACAGATAGATATAGTTCTATCTGTACTTCAATATACTAGTACTACATTGTTACTCATAATTAAATATCTAATATCTGTTATAAATTCATGGACAACAGTATATATTTCGAACGCATTATTTAACTTTGTATGCGGTACAAACAATTAATTGTAAATTTAATATAAATTTGCAATAAAATTCAATCAGATAATATTATTTTTTTAAGAAAGCGCTTTACTTTCTTAAATTAAAAAAATGAAATATTTAAGAAGATTTGTGGAATGCACAGAAACATTTACAAAATACATACAAAACATATCCGAAATATATGTTAACATATCCGAAATACATGCTAACATATCCGAAATGTATGTTAGCATATCCGAAATATATGAAATCGTATCCGAAATATTCAGGAATATTTCTACAATATGCAGAAACATTTTCTAATATTTTACCGAAATATGCAGAAATGTTTGCGAATATCTTGCCAAAACATGCAGATGCACAACTCAGACTTTGGGCCCCATTGCTGCAAGACTATTTGAAGTAACGTCTCCGAATTTCTTTTCAAGGTATACTTTATTCGTTAATTTCAGGAAATGACATATTTTTCAAAATTAAATAAACCTTAATTTTTAGAGTTGAAATAATTATTTTTAATATTGTGAACGTAAAAGTAATCGTATTAATTATTTTCCAGAATGAGTTTAAGTTATGGTTTTGATATGGCATGCAAAAACCTTTTTAATAATCATTATAATACTAATAGAACCACACACAATAACGAAAAAACAAAATTTCCTCTTCAATTTCTATTTTAATAATATTAGGCATTCTTAATTACTAAAAAAGAATAAAAAATCAAGTCATTCCAAAAGAAAAAAAATAGCAAAAAAAAAAAATCCTCTTCAATTGCCATTTTCATAATGTTATGCATTCTTAAGAATCAAAAAAGAAAAAATATATTCCAGTCATCATAGAAAACCCGAAAGTTGAAGATTAGTTCTAGAACCGGAAAAATATTTTCTTGATTATCTTTATGTAACCTTTTCCATAAAAAAAATTTCTAAAAGATTTAAATACTAAAATTCAATAATTTAATGAATTGTTCCATATAAATATATTTCATTGCATTTTATTAACGTTATTTATAAATATATTTAAAAATGTATTTACTATCACAATGTAGTTAATGATACTTTTCAAAAAAATATAGTGGTTATATCAAAAGGGCTACAGAGAAAACCCGGTAAAGTTTGTTCGACTAGAAATTTAAATTATATATATATATATATTTTTTTTTTTTTCATTTATGTTTTAAAAGAAGCTCGGGGATCGTATGGATAAAAAACCCATATTGAAAATTTTCTAAACTCTGAAATTTCTGTGCAACCACCTAACTTTAACATATCTATATTATAAAGGCCAAATGTGTCTGTGCATAATGCATAGTCATTTTGCTAATGACAACACTTTGAAGTTAGAAATGCAATTTCGTTTTTGCAATTTTTGTTGCTGCAAATTTTTAAACTTCTAAACATCGCACATTTTCAATGTTTACACCGTCGTATCGGAAAAAAATTTACTTTTCGATGCTATTTGCTTCAAAGCTATATCTTTTTTTTTTTTTTTTTTTTTTTTTTTTTTTGTAGATTTTAATACCGTTTATCTAATTGCGGCAATAGAAATACTCCATTTATGTTTAAAGCGAAGGGACAAAGAAGATTATTGTATCTTTACGTTGGCATTTTCTTATTAAAAGTGAAAAAATAATTAAAGTCCGTGATGTATCAAAAATTATCATCTGTTATTAAAACCCGGTGAATTTTGGTTTCATTTACAAAATTTCATTTATACTTAAAATATATATATAAGTAGATTAGTATCTGCTTCAGGTAATAACGTCCAAACTTCAAGTTTTCAATTAAAATGATTTCAAAATGATCAAATTAAAATATCATAAAAAAAGAAGAATACAGATATAAAAGGTACATATATAAATTTTGGGTACTACTCTGTTATCCCGTCGACCGATTTCGCCAAATTATACAAATCGCCAAACTAATAGCCAAATTATATATATTGACGTAATTTTTATTTTAAATAATAAAAAAATAAATAATTAGTAGAATATTAATAAAAATACAAATAAAAAGTCGAAAATAAAATCACTTAATGACGCTTTAAACACGTGTATCGTATTTAATGTCATTGAATTGGCATTCCCGATCATCCATTATTGGCATTTCATCTTATAATTTGGCAATAGTATTTTGGTCGACGGGATAACAGAGTAGTACCAAATTTTGATATGGTGAAAATGATGTGGATTTTGATTTGACGGGGAAAAATTCTATGATTGAGTCAACATAGAATAAATTTTGTTTTTTTCATTTTGGAATGCTAGGATAAGAGCCTTAATTGATAACATTATAATAATAACAGATCTTTTAATATTTTTACAGCTTACATGTATGATTCAAGTTTAATTTTAACAATTTCTACAGCTGAATTTTACCGAAATAGTATTTTGATAACTTTAGGTTAAACATAATTTACTTAAGAGTTATAATTACCAATATAAGACGCATTTTGTAGATTTATAACTAATTTTGTAGATTTATTACAAATCATTGAAACATTTCCTTCTTAAACATTTTCTTTCGTCGAAACTCGACGGGTTCTACCTTGTCTGGTTAATTTCGGTAAACATTATCTTAAGATATCAAGCAAGAATTCATGTGCGAAGTCAAAAGTAGCTTAGGAATTATAAATATTTAAAGTTCGCTTAACTTCAAATATTAACTTTGTTTGTAAACGTTGCAGGACAGAGACTTCATGTAGTTTTTTGAATATATATTATTTTTAAGAGAAACACAAAAACTAATTAGCGAAATTAGCTGTAATTTTTCTTTCTCGTATATAGAACATCTTCAATTCGAATTCCATTAATAATCCCCATGTTGTAATCCATATTTCTTTTAAAAATTAAATTCAACAAATTTATATTTTCGGGAAGAAAAATATGAAACTTATACATATTTTAATAGCTTTAATACCGGTTCTTTAAAGCTTAGAATATGCGTACAAAAAAGTATAGCGCATTCCGACACTTTTCCTTCAAAAGTCCTTCCCTATGGCTTCCATGAAACAACAATTGTAACCAAGACTGACCAATACCTAAAGCTACTAGTTATTCGAATTTCTCCCTTCCGCATTCCCTGCGCTAATGCTATATTTGTGAGCATTGAATGCAATAGCATATTTAAAACAACTGCTCAAGAAATCAATATTTTTAACTTATTTTTTCTATGTGCTCTTCTTAAAAAACATTTTTTTTTTCGTTGTGAAAATATTTCTGCAATATAGACTTAATTTTATGCGAGATGTTAAATTTTTACTCACAGTTCGTCAGCTTTTTACACCATAAAATATTGAATTAAGCCTATATTTTATAAATATTTTAAGAACCAAAGGAAAACTAGTCGTTGGAGGCCACCGTAATACTTACCCATCATGGATATGCATAACATAATATATGGAAACATAACATATGTAAACAATTTATAAAATGCATTACAATTCCAAAACAAAATATAAACGTATTTTTAAGTATTTTTAACACATCATCATGCTCTATTAATGAATTTCTGATGAACCAATTTCGATAAATTGTATGAAACGCCAAACTATTCAAGCATCACTGAATTGCATAAAAGAAAACATCCTTATAACTCTAAAAATAATTATCATATTCACTAACGGTTTCTTGCATCGAATTAAGTGTCTCATTTGCAATTAAAATATATCTTTGAATTGAAATTTGAATGAAATACAGGGTCATGAAAAATCAAAGAATGTGGAAAACAGGATTAGAAATATCTCGACAACTTTTAATCCGATCGACATCATTTTTATGCAAAATTTGTGTTAATTTATTGCCTTTTACGTCCATTCCTTAGAACAAAAAAATTCGAAAATTTTTATATACCTTTCATCAGAATGAATTTTTCGAGAGTCCGAAAAAAATAGTTCCGGATAATCGAGGTTACTGATATTAAATAGGCTTCGTCCCATTCTTACATACTAAGCACATACAAAATTTCAAGTCTCTATCTCAATGTGTTCGGGAGATAGAGCGGTTACAGACAGACAGACACACAGACGGACGGACGGCAAAAAAAAATTTCTAAAAATATGTTTTTCGGAATCTCCAGTGTCCAAAACGTGTAAATCCGTCAAAAAAAATTTTGATTTTCAAAACGATTGCAAGATTTACCCTATACTACGTATGATGGGTAAGTAAAAATAAACATCTTTTAAGAAGTGTACAAAGAAAAAAGAAGTGAAAAATGTTAATTTTCCTAGCAACTATTTTAAATATACGAATGTATTCTATGGCCACAGATTTAGCATTAGCAAGAGGAATTCGGAAGATGAGAGACTAGCAAACTTAACGAAATACTTGCATCACTGGTAGAAACCAGTGATGCAAGTACGAGCAGTGTAATTCTGCTAATATTGGACTTGTGACGAAACTTTATTCAATTCTCCATTTCAATATAAAAAGTAAGAAATTACCTATTACAAATTTTCGGAAAATTTTGAATATATACAGCTGACTTTTGTCATGCGATCAGGGATCGAAATGGGAAAAACCCACTAACCAGAAATTTATTTCAAAATTATTGTTAACTAAAAGCTTTTTTGAATTTTAGAAAATTTATATAACCACACGAAAATAATTTAAACTAGTTGGATATGCCAATACCAAAACTTTCCTCTATCTACTGTATCTTAATATTTCAAAAAGTCGTTACAAATGTTAATACTTGAACATTATTAGTTCAATGTTTTAATATTATTAGTTCCAACTTTAACTTTCATCTTAAATTTCTACTTCTGTCAATTAATCAGAATATAAAAGAAGTTAATCTCGATTAGCTGATTAATCTTGATAGTTGATTAATTTGATGAAATTCGAATTTAAATTCAGCATTGATGAAAACCGGGAATGATTCTTTCATAATCGAGTTCCGTGAATTTATCCTCTTGTATTTGAATAAAATTAGCTCAATTATTAAAACCAATGAGCAGAGAAGCGATCTTTTCCTCCCGGCACAAACCGGATTAACTCTTCTTGTTTCGCTATTTTCACCCAACACCTTTCAAAATCAGTTACACCGAAAGGAGAAATAAAATAATAATAATAATAATAAAATGCAATAAAAGAAGAATAAAAGAAATAAATGCAATAAAAGAAATATTTTTTTAATAGTACAAAGTGCGTGGTAATAATAATAATAATATATATATATATATATTGAATTGCGATATTACTTCTAAATGTATACCAAAAAATTGGAAAATAAATTCTCTATTTTCTTACAAAGGGCATATAACTGAAATAGTAATTTAACTTTTAAAATACTAATCCTTAAATGCATAGAGATATACATCAGCATCTCTTAGAGTTAACTTATTTGAAACCACTATATTTATGTAAAAATTACAAAAATATGCTACTAAATAAAATTTATGATCTTCTCGTGGCTATTCTTTAATATAAGAATAAAACAAACAATTCTAAAATAATAATGCATTTAAGAGTTAAGTTTTTCAAAGAAAAAATATTATGTAAAAAAGGTATTCATACTTATTAAAGTATTTACTAATTAGTAATATGTTAATTATAACAGTAGTTTGTCTTTGTATTGCAAATATGAAAAAGGTTTCATATTATACGAAAAATGTATCTCTGTGTTTTTTTTTTTTTTTTTCATTATTTTTCCTGTGTAATAAAATTTTCTGAGAATCGTATATAATTCATTAAAAGATTGAATAAAATAAACTAAGACAGACTTGAATACATTTAAAAAATTAAAATTTCTGTACAAATAATAAAAACATTTAAAAACATAAAAAGTAAATGTTTCGTCAAGCTACTCGCAAGGCATCATGAGTACAAATATCCATTGCGGAACAAATCAAGAACAATAACAGTTACTTACTTTATAGAAATAGATAATATTAACTAGGGATAGAACGAGCCTCATTCAGCATCGGCGATCGCAAATATGTGAATCTATCTTCGAAGGGTAAGTACCGTGATAATTGTTATTACCCGATTTTAAAATACTGGCGTTCGCAAACCGTGAGATGTGTTTCGTTTGAAGACAATGCTAAACAATTCTAGAATTTAAATTACCACTTTTCAGAGCACCGGTATGTATATAATATATACATATATATTTTATACACGTATGTAATTTTTTCGAAACAAAATAAAAAATCATTCATTTAAGGGTTAACTTACCTTTTCTCCTATCCTCTTGCATTCTTCCAGGCTGATGTACACAGCGGTTCCTCCTTTTTCCAGGAGGGTCCGCACTGCTTGTCGAATAGATTGTCTGTGACATGCTTTAGTAACTCCTATAGCATCCAAGTCTTCCTCGCCTATCTGTTTGCACATTTCCAAGTCATCGTAACCATTGTCCACAAAACTATCATAGTACTGTTCTAGATCTAGATACTTAAGCCATTCCCACACTATATTTTGATCCGACATTTTGCACTCGGATAGCAACTAATCTTATATTAATTCAATCGACGTAGAAATACAAGCCGGTTATCCACAACACGTAATTTAAACCAATGATCACAATAGTGTTCTTTGGTATTTTTGTTAAAAATAAAACACTAGCGCACATTTTGATAAAGAGAGAAAGATTTAATTATCCTGATTTTATGTCACAATTTTTTTTTTTTTAACTTAAGGACGAATCTTTTATTTCGAACATTACACAAACTTAGTACTTTATTCGATAATTTAGTATTAAGTTGTGCACGTTACACACAGAAAACTGACCAGCGTGTAGTCGATTAATCTGTAACATTTTTTATGACATTTGTAGAAAATAAACTTCATTTTTATTCCTGGACGATCTTTTTTCTATTTCTCTGACATTTTTCAATATAAAATCTCGAAAGAAAGAAAAATTTTATTCATAGAATTCAATGTCACCGTCAGCCTGAAGATTTCAGAAATCTCTTACATTCTAAATTTTCAATTCATACTTCAGCTTCTATAAACGCATAAAAAAGATCAGAATTGGGTTAAACGTGACAAAGTTATATTTGCTGCCAATCTAAAAATATTATACCAGCTGGAATATTTGAAAAATAAATAAAAAAGGTTAGTTGTTATTGATCTGTTTAATTTATTTCATAAAATCAGACGATAAATTCACTGTTATTCATACATACAAACTTTTACGCTTTTAAACAAATTCTATTCTTTCAAATTAAATATCAATCATATTGTTATAAGAATTATCACTTTATTAATTTATTATAACACTTTATAAAATTTAGATTCATTTAAGATTCATAATCTCTGATTTATTATATCAATTTTAATCAAACTTTTACTTTTTCTTCTATACGGAATCCTCAATCGATGACATAAATCGATATAAATTCGAAATGATTTTCAATATTCATTGCAGTAATTCAATTCCCAAATGTATTCTTGTAAATGAAGTATCCACTAGTGAGTATTAATCCACTTTTAAAACAACCGTTGTTTTAGTAATGTGTGAATGTTTATTATAATCCCACTGTATTTTCGAATGAGATTTTTTTTTTTAAAGGATCCAAAAAATTGAAATCACATGTATTTTAAGACACAAGCATAGTCTAAGATATCAAGAACAGACACTAGAATCCACGTGAAAAATGTTCTACACAAACAGCAAACAATACGCCACTTCGAAACAGCATGGTTAGAGCTGCCCGAGAGAGGACAGATAACGTCCTCGCTGCACGAGGGCTTCCTTCCATTTAATTCCGGGATCATTTAGGTGGAGGGTGGCGCAGCTGACGCTTGCGCAGTGCATTTTTCTGTTGAATTATTTTTCGGATGATTTTTCTTTTTTTCTTTTTATTCTTCTTTTACAGATTCATCGCCAGCGGCGAATGTTTGACATGATGGTTGAGAAGTGCGTAAAGTAAAAGATTTTATGATAGTAACACAGACCTCGGGAGAATGTGAGAAAAGATTCAGATTATGCCGCGTTAAAAACGTGCATAAATATGTGCACAATGAGCATTTTCGTGCGAATGAACTATTTTAAAAAAGTTGATCAAATAAACATAAATTTATTAACATTTTCATGTGGAACGATTTCTTAATGTTATTCAATAAAATATGTGCATTTTTAGTAATTAAAATTTAAATCACATATTTTGGGTTAAAAAGAAAAAAAAACTTTTAGTATAAAAGTAAATCTAAGAAATGGGAATTTTTAAAACATGAAAATATATGTTTTTATGATTTTTAAAAAATAAATCTCATTCAAAAATTAGATTAAAAGATTATTTATAAAAATCTGGACTTTTTTTAGTATTTTGCATTTTAATTTTTACAAAACTTTTTTAATTATTATGGAATTTTATAATCGTGTGCAACTTTTGCAGTCATTGGATGAGCTTCATATTTCTCTTAATTTAATTTCTATAAATAATTATTCGAATTTTCTTACGAAAATGAATTTGAAAAGCTTGTCTGTTTCTTATAATTAATAATATTTCATGAGTTTTAAATAGTTAGTGTAAAGTAAAAAAATTTTTGATGGAAACACAACCAAAAGCTGAAACTTTCATTATATAAGTTTCAAACTTTTCTGTTTAATAGGGGTTTTTTCCCTTCTCTCTTTGCTCTATACAAATTTGTCACCAGCGGCTCATTTTTTACATGATGGTTCTAAAAAACATACAGTAAAAGATTTTAAGATAGTAACGCAGATCTCGGTAGATAAGTGAGAAAAGGATGAACAAATAAATTTACATAGTGATTTTTTTTTTTATTCCCTGTTTACAATATGAATATATATATATATATGTAATCTGAGATATTTTGTACACATGAAAGATTCAAAAAATATTTACAAAGGGACATTTAATTTTTTTTCTGATTTATTTCTTATTGCCTAATAATTTGCGAACACTTAAGTTGTAACATTTAATATGCTCGCAAAAACTTCTTTTTAACACATTCGCTGCCACTCACACGAAAGCGCGTGATATGACGCCAACGTTAAGGGGCCGCTCACGTGCCAGCGCGTGATGTGGGGTGATGTCTCAATAGCCAGTCACGCGCTGACGCGGGAAAATCTTTCACTGATTCTTTGTTATAAAAAGTAAATCGGCTTCTGGGAAAAACCCACTTCTACAATGCGGCATCGACTATCATCACATCTTCACGTAAGCGGCAGCGAACATGTTAAAAGAAATAGAGCTGCGGAGTCGGAGTCGGGTCATTTTTAGTTAAAGACTCGAAGTCGGAGTCTCGAAAAAACAAGCCGACTCCGACTCCGGCTTTTTTTGTTAGACAGTTTGAATGAAATTAAACCAATTTTTATGTAATTTTAAATCCATGAAAGGAATTACTATTGTTATTAATTGGATTATATTGGTCTGTCCAAATTAAAGTTTCTCAACATGCTGTGCGGCGTACATTGTAGAAGAAAACTGTTTTTAATTTAAACATCTAGTAAATCCCGAATTATTTCGGAAATAGCAAAATTTTCATTCTTTTTTTTCCATTGATTTTTTTTTTCGCTCTGAAGGACGCGAATTAGCATCAAAATTGAAACGATTTCCATTTCTCAAGTCCACGGATCCAAAATGGTAACATTTCTGTTTTGTTTTCTTCTTTGTTTTTGTATAGTGCGATTTATCGGGTTTGTCGTAAAATTAAAAAAACAATAATAATAAAACGGAAAATATTTTTCTTTTTTTCTTTCAAAGCTCTAAAAACTGAATTAATACCGAAATAGTGAAATTTTCGGGTTATTTTCCTTGCTTTCATATTCAATATCAATTTCGTGCAGAATTTTCAAACAATTCCGGTAAAATATATCAATACTCTCAACATCATTTGGTTTCAGCCACTTTCTGATATTATATGAATATTTTTAAGGTGTTTGTAAGTATGTTAGTGTAATTGTTCTTTGTTTCCGCGAAGTAAGGAACGAAGACCTCCAAAATGTAATTTGAAGTAATGACGAATACAATATGCTTAACAAAAGGTCTTCCTTTGTATAGCCAGAAGGAATGTCTCTGAAAGGAATAGTTCACACTCTTCTGGATATAAACGTACATGCTATCGAAAGCAATCATCACAGTATCATTATTGTCATCCGGAATAAATAATCTTCCTCCTGAGGGCCTCGCATATTTTTCAATAACTTGTGTTCTGGTGATGTGTTCCATTCTTCGGTGTTTTAGAACAACATTCTCAATCAAAGCCTAGTTTTCATATGAGTATCATATTTGTAGAAGATATTATTATTTTTCTTATATTGAATAATGTAGACAGAACACCATGATAGAGACCAATTCTAAGTTTTACAAGTAACATTGCAAAGTAAGAACGAGATGACCTCTTTATTGTGGAACGTATTTTGGACTTTACAAGTTTAAAGATATAGTTAAAATCAGACATAAATATACCATGAGAATATAATAATATATTTCGGAAAAGTGTCCCAGTGTATCAAAATCGAGGCCTTCTTTGCTACATTTCTGATATTGGTTTAAATATTTTCATGCATCGCATTTCTTACATCGATCTTACAGGAATCTCACTTACAGGAATCACTTACATTAAATCTTGCAGAGTCAATTTACCGATCAAGTAATATGAGTTTTACAGCATAGTTTTCGCGGCAAAATATAGATACTAGTTTTTATAAAGGCTTGAGTTTCAATAACTTTTGCTACAATAACGAGGCAGTTCTTATCTTTACATACAACACTTTATACAACAAGTGTTAGAGTTGTAAAAATGAGGTATTGATAAATGTATATCAGATTTCTTATTTGTGGTCTGATCGACAGTAATTGCTGACGCATAATCTCTTATTGTTACATCAGAAGAAGAAACAGAAGTATTTACACTGTAAAAAATATCCGTTAATTTACACAAACTTTTCCCTAAAAATTACGGAATAGTTTCATTTTTCCGAAAAAAAACAGAAGAATTTCCGTATTTGACATTTTGGAGTTACTAACCCCGTTAAATAACGGAAGCGTTCCGTTATTTTTGTCAATTTTCCGAAAACAGTAGAGTTTAGTGGTGCCATCTACCAGGAAAATAAAAAACCTTATACTGAGTTGATGTTTTTTAAACAATTTTCTAGACTGTTTCTCTATTTCATTCTGTTTTAATAATAAAAAGCTAACGTATTTTTAAAATATTAAAAAAATATTAATAATTAAAAAATTAAAAAAAAAATAATTTTTAATTTTAATATATATATTTTTTAATTTATTCAAATTAAGAAGTTCGCACATAAAATTAAAAATATATCGAAATATATTACCGGAATTCTTATAATTTTGGCGATTACATAAGTTGTAAAAAATCAATAACTGAAATTTATTTTATAACCCATTGTAATTATCTTTGAGTTTACCTTAGATCGTCATAAAATAATTTGTTAAAATGCACGTTTTTTTTTCCTTTCTTTTAGTATGTTAGTATTTTTTTAAATAAATAAATAAATATCAATAATATTACACCAAAATTTTAAAACTTTTCAAAAAAAAAAAAAGGAAACAAAACTTTTAACAAATTTTTTCATGCATGTAATATTTTAAAGACTAATTTTTATACATATAAAGCTGAAATTAATAAGCTAAATATTCGAAATTATGGAAAGAAAATCGAAACTATGGAAAGAAATTATGGAAATTAAGAAAGGTAATTTTGGGGATTACATATGTTATAAAAAATCAATAAGGGATTTTTTTTTTAATATATTATAATCCATTGTAATTATCTTTATTAAGTTTACCTTCGATCGTCATAAAATAATTTGTTAAAATGCACGTTTTTTTTTCTTTCTTTTAGTATGTTAGTATTTTTTAAAATAAAAAAATATCAATAATATTACAACAGAAGTTTAAAATTTTTCAAAAAAAAAAAAAAAAAAAAAAAAAGGAAACAAAACTTTTAATAAATTCTTTCATGCATGTAATATTTTAAAGACTAATTTTTATACATATAAAACTGAAATTAATAAGCTAAATATTCGAAATTATGGAAAAAAATCGAAACTATGGAAAGAAATTATGGAAATTAAGAAAGGTAATTTTGGGGATTACATATGTTATAAAAAATCAATAACTTTTTTTTTTTTTTTTTTTTGTATATATAACCCATTGTAATTATCTTTATTGAGTTTACCTTCGATCGTCATAAAATAATTTGTTAAAATGCAAGTTTTTTTTCTTTCTTTTAGCATGTTAGTATATTTTAAATAAATAAATAAATATCAATAATATTACAATAGAATTTTAAAACTTTTTCAAAAAAGAAGGAAACAAAACTCTTAATAAATTCTTTCATGCATGTATTACTTTAAAGACTAATTTTTATATATATAAAGCCAATATTAATAAGCTAAATATTCGAAATTATGCAAAGAAAATCTGTAAAACATTTATAATTATCCATTCAATAGAAAAATATTATCTCTACGAAAATGAGCCTGCGTTCAAAATCTTATCTTTACTTTACGAAATGTATCCGAAATAACTAAAGATATTTGAAAGGGTCGTTTGAATAATCCTGGTGTAATGGTATTACACTGTAAGCTACGACACAAGAGGCCCCGGGTTCGAATCCCATGGAAGGTATGTAACATTTCTTCACTGTTGTTTAAATTAATTGTGTATAATGTGTCCCTGATATTAACGTGTCTTTGAAAAATAAAGAATAAAAATGACAAAGATGTTAGTTAGTCCTTGAAAAATTCTTTTAACTTTTCAAACGAAAATTTTTACATAAGGAAAAAATTAAAAAAAAAAGGAAATATTTTCTGAAAAAACGGAACTATTTCTGGAATTTACGGAAACTTTTTTCCGTTAAAAAACGGAAGTAGTACTGGCGTCTGGATTACCAGTACTATTTCCGTTTTTTAACGGAAATTTTTTTTACAATGTAGAGCCTGGAGAGCACGAAATACATATTATTTGCATTTAGAGCATTATTTAGAACCACTCTGTAAATCTCAGTTTTTCGAACATCTAAGTATCAATATAACTTTACTGTTAGAACAGATACGAAAAGTTTTCTGCAAGACTTTACAACAATGACATTGTTATACAAGCATTATTTATTAGTAATTTCTTTAATAAATATTTACAAAAACAATTTTAGAAAACAAAATTGACATCTGAACAACGTTAATACTTTTTAAGTACGGCAAAAGAAGTGTGAACGCGCTCCCATAGTAGTGCATTGATTCTCTCATATGATACATTTTTTCTTTTACAGGTAGAAGCGCACACTGAACCCAAATAAAATAATGCTCATATAAAAGCTTACTAGCAGGGGTGACCGAGCTAAATCGGTCAAAATTAACTTTGTGTTCAACTCGATATAGTATTTTTATTGCATCATTCACTCTGTATTATTACAGTAAAACATGTTATTTATAATAGCATTAGTATTTACAAAAACAATTAATAAGGAAACTATGTTTGTATGCACATGTTCATAAATTTTACTTTATTTTAAAACTTACAACGAAAAGACATCGATCCAAATCCTTTTCAGCTCGACTCTGATTGGTTTTCACCATGCATCTCGTATCCTATTAAGAAGGTATAAAAAATTTCTTCACATTTTGAAAGACAATGTTTTTTTCCAGATATAGCCGAATTAGAAGACATTCTTTTATTTGGCGCTAAATATTTATTTTGGCTTTTGTAATCTTAATAATCGATTTTTCGGCCAAATGTCGCCAATATTTTGTCAAATATCGCCAACTTATTGTTTGTTGCCATATTCTCGTGACTCTGACTCGTATTACCCAAAATGACACACTAATCAAATTTGATCAAACATGTGACTTAGCTCAATGGTCTTCAGATAATCAAAAACAGTAGAATATAAAATTGAATAAAAATCGTTTAAGCCATTTCTTAGGTGAGATTAGCTTGACAGCATTCAGCAATGAAGCGAAGTGACCCACTAATATAATTTTGTTTAGCATGCGACTCAGCCCAATGGTCTTCTCGTGGCAAAGGACTTTTCATTACAAAATTTAGGTAAAATTGATTGAGTCGTTATATATAATTAGAATGACCCTAATACATTATGACCCAAAATTACTCACTAATTGAATTTTAACGAGCATATGTCCTATTCCAATGGTTTTCTCTTGCCCGAAAACGATATAATTCAAAGTATATTCAAAATGGTGAGAGCCATTATCTACATAAAATTAGCACGACCCATCACGACCCACAAATGACCCTTATAATCGAAATCTCTCGAACATGTGACCTAGCTGATTAGTTTTTGTGTGCCGAAAAACGTTAAATACAAAATTTAGATAAAATCGATTGATCCGTTTTTTAAATATAATTAATTTGACCCTGACCTATTATGACCCAGAATGACCCACAAATCTAATTTTCTCAAACATCTGATCTAACCCAATGCTTTTCTTGTGCCCGAAAACGATAGAATACAAATTTTTTTCAAAATTGCGCGAGACATTGTCTAGATAAAATTAGAATGACCCAGAAGTGACCCACTAATCACAATTTATCGAACATGTGACCTAACCCAATGATTTTCTCGTGCCAAAAATATGCCGAATACAAAATTTCGTTAAAATCACCCACTCGTTCTTTAGTTATAACTTGACCATGATCCATTATGACTCACAAATGACCCTTATAATCAAAATCTCACAAACATATGTGACTTAGCCCATTAGTTTTCTCATGTCTAAAAATTGTTACATACAAATTTTCGTTAAAATCGATCCTGCCGTTCTTTAAATATAAATAGCTTGACCCAGACTCTTTATGACACAAAATGACCCATTAATTGAAATTTCTCAAACATGCGAGCTAGCCAAATAATTTTTTCGTGTCAAAAAATGTTGCATACAAAATTTCGTTAAAATAGATTCACCTGTTCTTCAGATATAGCTTGACATGACCCATTATGACCCATCATAACCCACAAATGATTCTTAAAATCGAAATCTCTCAAACATGTAACTTAGCACATTAGTTTTCTTATGTCAAGAACTTGTTACATTCAAAATTTCGTTAAAATCGATCACACCGTTCTTTAAATATAAATATCTTGACCCTGACCCTTTATGACCCTTTATGACCCATTAATCGAATTTTCTCGAACATGTGATCTAGCCTAATGTTTTTCCCGTGCCCAAAAATCGTAGAATGCAAATTTAGTCAAAATTGCGTGAGAAAATCTCTAGATAAAAGTAGCATGACCCACAATGACCCCAAAAATGACCCACTAACCGAATTTTCTCGAACATGTTCCTAAACCAATGGTCTTCTTGTAATCCAAAACGATAAAATATAAAATTTGGTCAAAATCGTTAGAGCCGTTTTTTAGATAAAAATGGCTTGACCCATAATGATCCAAAAATGACCCTCTAGTCGAAATTTTTCGAACATGTGACCCAACCCAATAGTTTTCTCGTGCCAAAAAACGATTGGATACAAAATTTCCTTAAAATCGATCCAGCTGTTCTCTAGATATAAATACCTTTATCCTGACCCATTATGACCCATTATGAGCCAATAATCCAATTTTCTCGAACATGTGACCTAGCCCAATGGTCTTCTCGTGCCGGAAAATGGTAAAATCCAAATTTTTGCGAAAATCGTTAGAGCCGTTTTTGAAATAAAATTTACACACACAGACACACAAATTTTTGCTCGCATTATAGTATAAGATAAAGAGCAGAATCATTGCATGTCAAAATTAATTGGGTTCATCGAGCGCTTCTTAGTAAAAAAATTAATTCAAAGACGCAAAAAAGTCAAAAATGCAGAAAAAAGCCAAAACACTCTGCTTTCGGGCTATAATTTCCATGACTTACTATTTTATTTATCACGTAAAACTTATATTAAACAAAAATACATATCTTTAACTATACAAACCCACAGAACAATCATCTGAATTCGAAACTTTTTTTCCGGATATATGATGGGCGAAAAATAACCCTTATTGACCCACCTCCTTTTGAAAAAAAACTATTATTTTAATTGAAATATTTTTTTTAATATCATCAGTTCATTTTTAAGGCTTCGTTCATCTGACGAAACCCTATTCGTCTCTGTCCTCTATCTGTCTGTATGTCACAGAGTCCGCACACAAAAACTATACAAGCCAGAGTGCTCAAATTTTGTGTACTTACGCTGAATACCCCTTATCACACAACAGATCATAAAAATTTGAAAAAGACTATTATTTTAATTGAAATATTAATTTTAATATCATCAGTCCATTTTTTAGGGTTTCGTTCAGCTGACGTCTCTGTCCTCTGTCTGTCTTTCTGTCACAGAGTCCGTAGAAAAAAACTATGCAAGTCAGTGCGTTCAAATGTTTTGTACTTACAGCTGAATACGTCTTGTCACAAGACGAATCATAAAATTTTGGAAAAGACTATTATTTTAATTAAAATATTTTTTTATTACCATGGGTTCATTTTTTTTTTTTTTTTTTTTTTTTTTTAGTTTTTTTCTTCTCATTATTGCATGCAAGTTTAAATAGATATAAAAATTATTTCTTTTTTAAGCTTTAAAAAGAAATGGAGTACTTCTGAAAAAATGATGAAAAAAATGAATGAAAAAAAATTCATGTACAGTCTACTCTTGTTAATTCGAAATCGGATTATTCTAATCTTCGCTTAATTCGAACTAAATATGAAGTCCCGAAATTTTCAATGGCAGAATAATATTAAAAATTTTCGTTAATTCGAACTCATTTTCTCTTGACTTCATTTAATTCGAACTAACGAGAATTCCGATTTTTCCTTTTTCTCTTCTTGCTCACGGATTTCAGATCATTTGAATAACATTCTTTCTTTGATTTTTGTGAAAATTGTTCCGAGCGTGTATACATAAATCCAATGCATTTGATATCCACTTTCTTAGTGCCCCGTCTGTCCATCAGTGACGCTTTAGATTTTTCTTCCATCGTGCTTGTTTCTGATCTTTTAATTAGTTTATGTATTTATACATTCTAATTTAATATTAAGTCATACTCTAATGATAATAGACGAAATAAGTTTAAAAAACATTATAACATTAATTACTTTGTAATAGTAGCATATTAAGCATGTTTTCATTTCATATTTTCCATAATTCGAACTTCGGGTAATTCGAACATTTCTTGTGGTCCCGACGAGTTCGAATTAATGAGAACCGACTGTATATACATATTGTAATGCAACTATGTAAAAGTAGTTTACAATTATACCTCTAGTATCAATTTTTACTTTTAAGTAAAAATTTAAATATACATATGCTTGTTAATGTTCAAATATATAGTTTTTCATTTTAAAATAAATTTTGTAAATTCTTTTGGGGGAACCGATTCATTATGATTCAAGAAACTTAAGTGTCAACAGCCGGCCCGAGCCTGAAATAATTAACGTCAACCCACTTCGAATCCGACCCATAATGACAAAAGATAAGGTACAATGGTTCAGATCCGGTCCAGATCGCGAGTCGGGTCAATATCAGTTTGCCCGACCCGATACAGCATTCTACTTGCCATTGCCGCCATCCAACTCGACCCCGACAAAATAATTTTCTTCTTCCATATTTTTAACCGAACCAGAAATAGTTCAAACTAACAAGGAAGGTCTCCATACTGAGCATACTCAGGATTTTATAAAAAATATACTAATTAAAGTACTTATGTAAGTAATAAAGGGTCAGTCAAAATTAGCGGCGAAATCACATTAGAAAATATGTAAAAAAAAATAAAATATTTTCGAATATTTGGCGGAAAAGACGAAAGAGTCACTCGATTTGGCGAGCAACCCTTTTCCTGGCCAAAAGCAAACGATTATAATGCAACTCAAAACTGTTAGACACTGGAAAAAAATGTTTCATAGATAAAAAAAAATCATATTGAGAAATATTATCTTCATACATTTAAGCGTATAAAAAAATAAAAGCCAGGTTTCCATAGCAACAAAATTTAATCGACAATTCTCAATTGGACTTTGAGATTGAAACAAATCTAATTAATTGAAATTATGAATTTCGTTTTAAATGTCAATTTTTGATAAATTGAAATTGAATTGATTTTTGTAAATTTGAATATATATACATATAAATATCGATATAACAAAATTATACTTAAAACAAACTAAAACTTACAAAACAAAAGTTATTTAAATTAAATTTCTCAAAACAAGTTCAGCATGACACTTTTTTTTTCCTTGAAATGTATTTGATATAAAGTATTTTTTAAAATTACATTCCATCGCCAACCCGCGATAAACCGCCAAATAACAAAATTTTCATTATTTTTTTACGGTTACTGAATGGAGATTCCGCCGAAGATTTTTTTATAAACGTATATAACCACACGACAAGAACATTCTGTAATTTTTTCAGATTTTTCGGGGTATGCCCGTATGGAGACCTTCCTTGTAAGACGATTGTAAATCTACAATCCGTGGAAATCGTTACACAATTAAATGTAGTTTTTTTAAATTATTAAATAGCATATAATCTCAACTTCAGTATAAATTTTATCTTTTATTTAAATTTTATTTAATTTTTTATCTTTTATTTAATTTTTAAATTATACTTGTTTTTCAAAAACAACCAACCAAGTACAAAAAGCATGTTCACAGGAGTAAGCTGTGTGGAACTCCATCAAGGAATTCAAAGCTTACTTGTTTCTGGTTTATTTGTTCCGATGTTTCTGGATATTATGCACCTATATTTATGCTTGGAAATTAATGAATTTCCTTTGAAATATTATTTTTTATTGTAATTGTTAGATTTTTTAACAGATGAAATACAAAATATATTTCTGTGACAGACCTCGATTGTTTCTGCGATCCACATAGGTGTAGCGTGATCAAAAATTTGGGGGGGGGGCAACAGATTCATGCGATTCAAAAATGGCGCCCCCTAGCGAATTTTCAATTTTGAGCCCGCCCCCCCCCCTCCTCCAAACAAAGTATTTCGCTTTGTGGTAGGTGTCATAAAATTAACAAACATAAATAAATTCTATTAAATAATTATTTCGCATTTATTTTGCAATTTTAAAAGATTTAATTTTAATTTAGACATCCAGAACAACTAAGTAACATACAAAAATTTGCACATATTTGACAGAGCGTTTATAATTTTTTAAGATAGGAGGAAGAAATGATAAAAAGAGATAAATTTCCCGGAAAATTATTGACGGACAAAAAATGAATAAATAAGAAAATAAAATCGTGGCTAGCAGGATAAATTTTGCGCATGTGGTGACCGCCTCTTTAGCCACCCCCTCCAGTGGGACATGCTAGAAGTCTACATGGATATGAATTCTAGACACGGGCCCAGCCCGGCCCGGTGTGGGTATTAAAATTTCAACCGAGCCCGACCCGTTTATATTTTGTAGTTTACAGCCAGATCCAGCTCGTGAAAAAAAAAAAAAAAATCTGTGAAAACATACACAAAATAATTTTATGTAAATGGGATAATTTTACAGTATTCTTTAAATTACTATACATTTACAAGACAAAATATGCAGTGGCAGCTTTAATAATTGCTGGGGCACTTAGACTTTTAAACATTCAAAGAAAGATTCATAAAAAAAATTATTGCAGTTCAGAATTTGATAAAAGGTTGATTAACCACTTAATTGACATGGCTGCCAACTTCTACGCCTTTTTACAGCCAAACAAACAAATTGGAACCAGAAATTCTATTTAACAAGTTAAAAAGTATGCAATACTACATATCATGAAATAAATTCAAGAAGTATACTATTTAATAAATTTTCTGGTTTGAAACACGTTTATATCCTTTAAAAAGGCGTAGAAGTTGGCAGCTCTGAATTGATCAATATTTTTGAAAAAACTTTCAAACATTGTCTATTTTTTCCTGTTTTTTACAAAATTTTTAATCTTTTATCACCGGTTTTTCAAAACGAAAATTTTTGAATAATGGAATGAGAAAAAAGATCGGATTAAACAATGCGAAATTTACAATAAAATCTTACTGGTGTGAATAATAAATTATGATTAGAGTACGGCGTACGGGCAAATAATGATTGGCAAATGACGTATGACGTACGGGCAAGAAAGGGAAACAGTAAAAAAGTCCTAATTTTTGAAACTGTGTAATAAAAAGTAGATTTTTAAATATGAGTACCATAGAAAAAACATCGTGGTATCGCTGGTATCGCTAACACCGTGTTATTGCTGTAGAAAAGCGCGAAAAAGCTCTTAATGCATAAAATCATCACAAAACACTTGTTGGTCTGGAAACAGTGCGCCAGATGGTGCTGAAGCAACTTACACGTGAACACAAAACCAAACGTGTGGTAGCAGTATGGACATTTCTGTAGCGATATCACTATGAAGGCAACGAATACCTCAACAAGATCTTTACGGTTGATGATATGTGAGTTGACAACTATAAGAAACTTGTGTCTCCATTCCTAGGTGGCAAATTTCTTGAAACTGGGCAATAAAAACGTATTCTACACTGTGACAAACGTTTTAAATCCAGTGGTTCTTATGCTGAGAAGTAGTTGAAACATTACTGTATCTTTTGTAATAAATTTTACTGGGTAATTATATTTTGTTTCTTTTTGGGAAACTTGTTTTATGGACGACGCTCGTATTTTTCTGTGTTTTTTTAAGGCTGTTCTTTGATCCAAAGGAGCTACTTTCCGACACATTTCTGAATTCATTTCTTTCCAGAAACACATAAAATTGGTATGTGTTCTTATTCAGAAACTATGTAATTGAATGGCATTTTTCCTTTTTAGTTAAAGACAAAAGATCTTTGAGAAGATACTGCCGAAGTTGTCATTTTGAATCGAATTTCAAGAGGCAATACTACTGGAAAGAGGGAAAACTTGCCGTCAAGTGATAAGAATAGTTTATAAATCGAAAAGTAGTTCACTTATCAAAAAACGGAAAACGCTGTTCTATTCCAGATTGCTTTAATAGTCAAGTCTGTCAATTCTATGCTTTTACATTGAAAAAATTAATTAGAAAATGTGTTAGAAAATTTCACATTGTTGAACTGGGAATTTGAGATTTATTTTAACCCCTTGGGGACGAGCGACACGTATACTTGCCACAAAAAGGCTTAAGAATTCTTGTTTATTCCCACCGGTAAAATTATACGATAAAATTTGCTTTATTCAATCGGAGCATTTTCTCGATTCAAGAAGCAACAAAATTCTATTTTTTAAAGCCGGTGACAAAACATTAAAAATTTCGTAAAAGGCTCCCGTCGCGAATGGATTAAGTTGTACTTGCAAAGATTATGTTAATATAAGTTCATTATCGCGATAAATATTTTTACAGAACATATTCCTTGTCCTCCACATCCTGAGAAAAATGAAATCTAGTTTTGCCCTGGTTTGACCATGTAGAAAAAAACTGCAAACCTGATATTGGCGTGGTACAAGTCTGCTGAAAAAATTAAGCCCGGACTCAGGCGTCATGTAATTGTCCGATGCCAATCTCTACGATGGACACACTTTTTTATTGATTTGATTGGATTTCTTTATTGATGTTTTCAAACTAGCATTGGCTCGTGACGCACATTTATATTTATTCTCGTGAAAATCGTATTTTATCGGCCTCGTTGAAATTTTTATATCAGGCCGGTAGGTCCGCTTAATCTTATTATCGATTTGGAACGGCAAGCTCGTTCAAATTTTTGTTGGCCAGGTCTTTTAATATGTTTAGCGGCCCAACAAGCTCATTAATTAATCTATTAATATTTCCGCAAAGCGTATTGCCTACCCACTAATCCTGGAGAAAAAAATTGATCCATTTTCAACCTGGCTCGACAATGTAAAAAAAAAAAAAAAAAAAAAAAAAAACATAAGCTTGATTTTGGTTTAGCACGAGTCTGCTTATGAAATTAAGTTTGTATTCAGATACGATATGACTGTTCGATGTTCTGATTTCTAATCTGGGCATGTTATATTATTGCAGTGATTTTGTCAAGCTAACTTGATTTCGTAAAACACATTTATAATTATTATTCTCGCAAAAGCCTTGGACTAACATCACAAAAAATTTTACCCTTATGCGTACCGTAAATTTTGCTATAGCCATCGCAGCACACACGTACACAGAGAGTAATTTACAGTGATGCCACTGGACATAAAAAATTCCTGGGTCCCCGAGACCCAGTACTTCTAAAATTATGAGTCCCTTTTTTACAAAAGCGGGTCCCCACTGATAATAAGTCATATTTTGGATGCAAAAATTCAACTTGTTCATTTGGCAGAAAAATGGCATGCATGAATTATTATTTTAATAATAATTAATAAATAATTAAAAACAATACATATTTTTTAACTAGGGTAGATGTGCCGGTAATGGACCACCTTCCAGTAATGGGCCACCTCGCACTTTTTGATTTATAAAAAAATAATAAATAATAGTTAATATTTTATTATTTTTTCCTGAACTCCACCTTGCATGCTTTATAAGCTGGATTATTTTTTTACAATTTTCGTCAAAACAATTAGGAAGCAGAAAATAAAGTTTCACAGTTTTTCTGTTTTTCACTGAAAATCTTAATGAACATGCTAAGAGCCAGAGCTGCTAGAGCGTACCAACTTAATGCTGGAATCTGTCGTAAGTTAACAAGCTGCGCCAGCTGGTGGCAGGGGTGCAAATGAATGCGCGGGTTTGACGTCATATATGCGCAGATGTTTATTATCTCCGCATCTCTTGCGCATATTTTCTGAATTTTCACTCAATCATGACAGATTAATCAAGTCTACGAGATATATTGCAAAATACTTTTGTTACAGTTTGTATCGATAAAATCATGTACATTTAAAAAAATAGTCACACTATCATTTTAATTTCGGGAGAAAAAGCACTAATTAGTACTCATAAGTACCATACAATGCTACGAAAAATATTGACTTTTACCCTAAAATTAAAATGACAATGCGACTTTTTTTAAATACCCAGATTTTTTTTTATTAAAAATATATGCATTTAAAAAAAGTCGCATTGTTATTTTAATTTTAGGGTAAAAGACAATATTTTTCGTAGCAATATATGGTACTTATGAGTACTAATTAGTGCTTTTTCTCCCGAAATTAAAATGATATTGTGACTATTTTTTTAAATGTACATGATTTTATCGATACAAACTGTAACAAAAATATTTTGCAATATATCTCGTAGACTTGATTAATCTGTCATGATTGAGTGAATAGCTTGAAATTTGTGATTGAATTTTTAATATGAAGTCTCGAAATAGCTTTGTCTGTTTAAAAAAAAAAAAAAAAAAAAAAAAAAGAAAAAAAAGACAGAAAGAGAGAGTGTGTAATCTACGATTTTAAGAAAATTATTGTCTAGAACGTTAAATATTTAAACAAATAAATTAACAATATTTCTTTGTTTAACAAAACAACATTTAATACATACATTTAAAATTATTCCGAATATACGTATAATGAAATAGGTTTTTAAATTAAAAGAATGAAATGTTTGCAAGTTAAATAATAAAAGTCGATACGACCAAGAAAACATTGGATTTTTATCGTCTGCAATTGATAATAACAAATTGGAGCTAAAGTCAAATATTTTATTTAGTATTAAATTCTATACATTTCTAAACATTTCTAAACATTGCTAAACATTACATTATCATAGGAAATACTAAGGTGTATACAATTTTGTATAACTTAGCTCATCAAGATTTAGTAAAATGTGACACTACTTCAAAATTCTGCATTTATATAATCTACTTACTAAATTATATGAGTCATTTTTCATTATATTAAAAACATAATTAAAATCGAACATATTTTAATCAGCGATATT
This sequence comes from Maratus speculifer, assembly GCA_964019185.1. Lineage (NCBI taxonomy): Eukaryota > Metazoa > Arthropoda > Arachnida > Araneae > Salticidae > Maratus > Maratus speculifer. The sequence goes on from OZ025292.1 coordinate 374,505,332, forward strand.
TGTATCGCATAGTTAAAGGATATTTCATCTTAGTATATTTTATGTTAATATTTAATCGTACGACACTTATTTATTCTATATTTATTTACAATATTTCAAACCTAAAAATTATTCTAGGTAATATTTTAAAGTAGGGATGCACAACCTAAGGCCCGCGGGCCAAAAGTGGCCCGCGATGGGTTATCGTGTGGCCCGCGACCTTCGTCAATTTACAACTAGAAAAAATTCAAATTTTTGTGCAAAAGTCGCAAAAAAAATCTTAAATTTCGTCAATTTACCACTGGAAAATATAAGCTTTCGTCAGTTACTTAAGGATCGCAAATTTCTTTGATCGGACACGGAAAAATCGCGAATTTCATTGACCAAGTGCGAAAAGATCGTACATTTTGTTCATCAGGTGTGAAAAAATCGCGAATTTTGCGCATGTAGGTCGAAAAAAAAACAAATTTAGCCAATCGCACACGGAAAAATCGCGAGTTTTTTCGATCAGGCACGGAAAAATCAGGAATTTTGTCGATCGGACGTAAAAAAAACGCACATTTCATTGATCGGGCAAGAAAAAGTCGTCAGATTTGTTGATAATGCACGAAAAAATTTCAATTTAAACTCTTTGGCTGCTAAAAAATCGGATGTTTTTTCGGTTTAACACTTGAAAAAAACGCGGATTTCCTTAATCAGGAGGAAAATTTCGCGAATTTTGTCGATGAGGGACGAAAAAAATTGCCAAAATTCGTTGATAAGGTACGGCAAAATCACAAATTTTGCGATGATGAGCGGAAAAATTTAAAATTTAGTTAATCAGTTGCGAAACAATCGTGAGTTTTGTAAGTTTGTCAAGATAAAAAAATCGCGAAATTCTCTTGCCGCGAAAAAAAATGCAATCTCGTCAGAATTAGTTAAAAAGCGCGAATTTCGTTGATTGGGCGCAGAAAAATTACGAATTTCGTTGGTCGGACATGGGAGTATCGCGAATTTTGTTGGTTTCACGCAGCAAAATTGCAAATTTCGTCGATCAGGCTCAAATAAAATCGCGAATTTTATCTATCTGGTGCGAAAAAATCCGGAATTTTTTCGATCAAGCGAAGAAAATCGCAAATTTCGTCGATCAAGTTTGTAAAAATTGCGAATTCCGTCAATCGGCCTTTTAAAAATCGCGTTCGTCGGTAAGGTTTGAAAAAATCGCGTAATTTGGATGGAAGAATCGCGAATTTTATCAATCATGTCAGGAAAAATTGCAAATTTCGTCGACCAGATTCATAGAAATCGTGAATTTCGGCGATCGGCTTCGTAAAATTCGTGAATTTTGTCGATCAGGCTCGAAAAAATCATGAATTTTTTCAAAGGGATTTGAAAATTCTTGAATTTACCGAGCAACTTCGTAAAAATTACTAATTTTGCTGATCAGGTGCCGAAAATTTGTGGGTTTTCTCGGTCAGCTTGGTAAAAATCGCGAATTTTGTCGATCATTCGAAGAAAAATCACAAATTTCGCCGATCAGCTTTTTAAAGATAGAGAATTTTGCTTATCGGTTTCATAAAAATCGCGAATTTCGTCCATCGGCTTCGTAAAAATCGCGAATTTCGTCTATCGCTTTCCCCAACATGAATAATTTCGTCGGTCATCTGCGGAAAAATCTTGAATTTTATTGATCATGTGAAGAAAAATAGCTAATTTTATTGATCATGTGAGAAAAAATTGCGAATTTCGTCAATTGGCTAAATAAAAGTCGCTAGATTTTGGTTGATTACGCGCGAAAAAATTATGAATTTTGTTGATCATGTGCGGACAAATTCTGAATTTTCTCGATCGACTTCGTAAAAAAATGAATTGTAGTCAATCGGCCTCTTAAAAATCCCGAATTTCGTCGATCACCGCTGAAAAATCGCGAATTTTATCGATAATGCGCATAAAAAGGACGAATTTCGCCGATTAGCTTTGTAAAAATCGTGAATTCCGTCGATTGGCTTTGTAAAAATCGCGAAATTATTCGACCGTCTTAGTAAAGATCGCAAATTTCGTCGATCGGCTTCATTAAAATCGATGATTTTGTCGATGAGCCGCAGAAAAATCGCGAATTTTATCGATCACGTGAAGAAAAATGGTGAATTTCGCCGTTCAACTTTGTAAAAATCGTGAATTTTATTGTTCGGCTTCGTAAATTTCGTCGATCGGCTTTGTAAAAATCCTGAATTTCGTCGATCAGTTTTGTAAAAATCGCGAATTTTGTCGATTGGCGTTATAAAATTTGTGAATTTTGCCGATCGGTTACGTAAAAATCGCAAACCTAAAGTGGCATCTCCTCCCCCACTTCCTTTTGAGAATATATTTTTTATCCAATTATAGGCCACAGATCACCTTCGAAATTGAATTTTCTCCATGTTATTGATATGGCCCTCGACTACACACATATATTTATAAGTGGCCCTTCTCTTTAAAAGGTTGTGCACCCCTATTTTAAAGTAACATTTAATTGAAACAAAAAAGTTTTGTTGCCATTCACACAAAAGAAACTGCAATCTACTTAATAATCTTCTGGTTATGCACCCCTGCCGCTAGGTAGCGTATACCTTGGCCCCGCCTTTAATCTTGCGGACACCTCTTCCATAGCAGTTGGAACGCTTGAAATATATGCAGTTTTGCTAAGAGCTGACTTTACTTACTTAGTTTATATCTTTTTTACTTTTCCGTAAAAATTGAATTTTTTTTTTTTTTTTTTTTTTTTTTTTTTTTTTTTATTAGCAATATAAAACATTGAATTTAATATACCAATGGCCAATTACAAAATTTTATTTATTTTTAAGATTTTAGGAGGGATGGTCCATTACTGGATTGCTTTTTTCGTGATTTTCCAGTAATGGACCACCCAAGTGACCAATACAAAAAGTGTAATTTCAGTAGAGATAAAATATTTTGATTTAACTAAAAAGCTAAATAATCAAATTTAATACTTAAATTTTCCTATTAGAATTTAATAGAGACAATTTTTTTATAAATAGCTGTTTTTAAAAAGTCATCCAAAATTGGTACAAAAAACAAGCAGAACATTTGACAAAATCTAGATGTGCCGTTACAAATGAAGTTGTTTTAAGTTGGTTCAGAAATGTAAAATCATATTTTGAAGAAGATATTATTAATATTTTCTTCCGAATTCTAAAGCATACAGAGAGAATTTTCAATGGAGTTAAAACTGGGTTTCTTTTGTGCTCTTAAAACAGGGAAAATTTTGGGACCAAAATCAGTTAAAGATGTATATTATGTAGTTCCGAATAACGAAAAAGAACAAATGACTGTTATGGGATGTTTTTCAGCAAGATTGTTTCAGCGAGATTGTTTCATTGATGATAATATCCATATAGACATCTCTAATGCGGAATTGTGGAATCAATCTGTGCCAAATTGAAGGGCTATATGATTGTCTGAAAATGGTTGGATAGTGCAAGAACATTTATTATTTTAAATGCATTCTAAAATTTCATATTGAATAGTTTGGACTATCGAAAAGGGTTGATAAAATTGAAGATTTGTTATTTATATTTTATATTTGCACAGCACATCATTTATATAATGATATGAATGAAAACTGGAGACTTTTTTTAATGTCTTCTTATTTTATCTAAACTTGATTTCAGTAAAACATTGTCTTTATCTTATAAATCCTTTAAATTTAAATATTTTGTTTTATATCTTTTCAATATAAATCCTTTAATGTAATAAACAGTTAATAATATCATTAATATTTTGTTTTATATCCACATTATAAATCCTTGATTATAATAAATTCATAACTTAAATTTAAACATTTTGTTTTATGGTTTTTCATTATAAATCCTTTAATGTAATGAATTTCTAACTTAAGTTTTAATATTTTGTTTTATTAGTATGCTTTCATTAAGTTCTGAAGCAAAATTAATTGAAAAAAATCATTATCTGTTATTTTTTGTAGGGTGGCCCATTACTGGAACATAGGCGGTCCATTACTGGAACATAGGTGGTCCATTACTGGGCTTTTGGGTGTTGAAACATATTTCTATTATTTAAAATTACATTTTTTTTTGGGGGGGGGAATGTAACTATGGGATTAATTAAATATTGTTGAAAGATTATATAATATGAAAAAAATTGGAATACAATAATTATAACTATTAATAAAAAATTATTTTTTATAGAAATTCCTTAAGGGGGTCCATTACTGGCACATCTACCCTACTAAGAGAAATTTTCTTTACTTTTATAAATAATAAACTAGCAGGGGTGACTGATCTCAGCTCGGTCAAAATTAACTTTGTGTTCAACTCGATATAGTATTATTACTGTAAAACATGTTATTAATAATAGTATTATTTATAAAAACAATCAACTATGTTTGTATGCACATGTTCATAAATTTTACTTTATTTTAAAATTTACAAAGAAAGGACATCAATCCAAATCACTTTTATAGCTCGACTCTGATTAGTTTAACTATGCATTTCGAAGACTATTAAGAATGTATAAGAAATTTCTTCACATTCTGAAAGACAATATTTTTTGCCAGATATAACCAAATTTGGACACATTCTTTCATTTGGCGCCAAATATGTGTTTTGGTTTCGTAACCTTTACAGTCGATTTTTCGGCCAAATTTCGTCAGTATTTTGTCAAATATCGCCAACTTATTGGCTTTTGCCATAGTCTCGTGATCCTGACCCTTTTTTACCCAAATGATCCACTAATCACATATGATCAAACATGCGACTTAGCTCAATGGTCTTCAGGTAATCAAAAACAGTAGAGTATAAAATGAATCAAAATCGTTTAAGCCATTTCTTAAGTAAAATTAGCATGACAGCATTCAGCAATGAAGCGATAAGACCCACTAATATAATTTTGTTTAATATACAACTCAGCTCAATAGTCTTCTCGTGACAAAAGACGTTCCATTGCAAAATTTAGGTAAAATTGACTGAGTCGTTGTTATATATAATTAGAATGACCCGAACCCATTAAGACCTAAAACGACCCACTAACTGAATTGTTACGTGCATGTGTCCTATCTCAATGGTTTTCTTTTGCCCGAAAACGATATAATAGAAAATATACTGAAAATGGTGAGAACAATTTTCTAGATAAAATTAGCATGTCCCACAAATGACCCTTATATCGAAATCTCTCGAAAATGTGACTTAGTTCATTAATTTTTGCGTGCCGAAAAACGTTAAATACAAAATTTAGATAAAATCCATTGAGCCAATTTTTAGGTATAAATAGTTTGACCTTGACCCATTATGACCCAAAATGACTCATTAATTGAGTTTTCTGAAACATCTGACCTAACCCAATGATTTTCTTGTGTCCGAAAACGATAGAATATAAAATTCAGTCAAATTTGCGCGAGACATTGTCTAGATAAAATTAGAATAACCCAAAAGTGACCCATTGATCGAAATTTCTCGAACATGTGACATAGCCCAATGATTTTCTCGTGCCAAAAATATGCTGTATACAAACTTTCGTTAAAATCGATTCACCCATTCTTTAGATATAGCTTGACCATGACCCATCATGACCCACAAATGACCCTTATAATCGAAATCTCTCGAACATGTGACTTAGCCCATTAGTTTTCTCGTGTATAAATATTGTTACACTCAAAATTTCGTTAAACTCGATCCTGCCGTTCTTTAAATATAAATAACTTGACCCAGACCTTTTATGACCCTTTATGACCCATTAATCGAAATTTCTCGATCATGTGACCTAGCCCAATGATTTTCTCGTGCCAAAAAATGTTGTATACAAAATTTCGTGAAAACTGATCCACGTGTTCTTTAGATATAGCTTGACATGACCCGTTATGACCCATCATGACTCATAATATAATGACCCATAACCTCTTATAATCGAAATCTTTCAAACATGTGAGATAGCCCATTAATTTTCTCGTGTCAAAAAACTTACATACAAAATTTCATTAAATTTGATACTGTCGTAGTTTACATATAAATAGCTTGACCCAGACCTTTTATGACCCAAAATGACCCAGTAATCGAAATTTCTCGAACTGAGACCTAGCCCAATAGTTTTCTCGTGCCAAAAAAATGTTGTATACAAAATTTCGTTAAAATCGATCCACCTGCTCTTTAGCTATAGCTTGACTATGACCCATTATGACCCATCATGACCCACAAATGACTCTTATAATCGAAATCTCTCGATCGTGTGAGCCCATTAGCTTTCTCGTGTCAAAAAACTATTACAGGCAAAATTTCGATGAAATTGATTCTGCGGTTCTTTAAATATAAATAGCTTGACCCAGACTCTTAATGACCCAATATGACCCATTAAAATTTTTTCTCGAGCATGTAACCTAGCCCAATGTTTTTCTCGTGCCCGAAAACCATAGAATGCAATTTTTAGTCAAAATTGCGTGAGAAAATCTCTAGATAAAAATAGCATGACCCACAATGACCCCAAAAATGACCCACTAACCGAATTTTCTCGAACATGTTACCTAACCCAATGGTTTTCTCGTACTCCAAAACGATAAAATGTAAAATTTGGTCGAAATCGTTAGAGCCGTTTTTTAGATAAAAATGGCTTGACCCATAATGACCCAAAAATGACCCAATAATCGAAATTTTTCGAACATGTGACCCAGCCCAATAGTTTTCTCGTGCCAAAAAACGATTGGTTACAAAATTTCCTTAAAATCGATCCAGCCGTTCTCTAGATATAAATAGCTTGATCTTGACCCATTATGACCCAAAATGACCCAATAATCGAATTTTCTCGAACATGTGACCTAGCCCAATGGTCTTCTCGTGCCCGAAAATGGTAAAATCCAAATTTTTGCGAAAATCGTTAGAGCCGTTTTTGAGATAAAATTTACCCACACACACACACACAATTTTTGCTCGCATTATAGTATAAGATTATAGTATAAGATATGCAAGATAAGATACAAATTAATTATTTAAAAAACGCTTATTTGAGTGTCGATGATAACAAGTATTGCTGTTGTTTGAGTTTCTTTTAAAAAGGGGAAAGACGAATTTATAGAAAAAACAGTTTTGCTAAAAAAAAAAAAATACTGTTATTGAATAAAACGGTAGTTTTTATTTAATGAATGAATGGGTGCTTTCTGCAGTCACAGTCAGTGTTCTCGCTGTCTTTTCACCAACGTTAGTAATTTGGTTAATTAAAAATAAAAAACATTCGCCAAATGAAAAAAGTATTAGCAAAATAGATTCTTCGTGTAGCACAAAAAAATATCTTCTATCCTTTAATGTACCCCTTTTTTTCAATAGGTTCTAAAAAAAACCTAAATTTTTATAACTCCGACAATGATTGTTATTAATTTAATTTCAAATATCCGCTACAGATATATTTAAATAACATATAAAAAACGAAAAAGTAAAGAAAGAAAAATAAAAAATTGAACACTAGCAATTTGGAGAATCCAACCGCTTATTTACTCGCCAAATGAAGAATTGAGTCCCAATTTGGCGCAATGGCGAGTGACAGCAAGAACCCTGACAGTCACTCAAAGCTTATGGAGAAATAAAACGAATTTTAAACAGGAAAATCGGTTTTTAGAGAAGCAAAAAAACAATTTTGTAGTAGAAACATTAATTTTTGATACCGAAAAATCCACTCCCGGTAATAACTTTTGTTTTTTCATACCCTTTGACGAAATTTGTGTTTTATTGTGCTTTTTTGACGAAATTTGCGGTTTTCTAGATTTTTGGAAAAATTTGCCGTTTTATGATAATGTATCATTTTATCGCAATGTTTTGACGAAATTTGTCTTTTTTTACAGCTTTTTGAATAAATTAATCAATTTTTTTTCGCAATTTTTTTAACGAAATTGGCCGTTTTTCAAGATATTTAGATGAAATTTGCATTTTTTCTTCAAGGAAATTCAAGTTTTTCGGATTTTATTTTTTATTTTTTTTGTTTGACGAAATTTGTTGCCGTTTTATCATGATTTTTTTTAAAAAAGGTGCCGTTTTTTCGCGAATCTTTTGGCGGAACTCGCCTTTTTCGCGAATCTTTTAACTAAATTTACCATTTTATCGTATGTTTTTGACGCCTTTTTTTCGTAAATTTTTAAAGTAATCAGTCATTTTTGGGCGATCCTTTAATGAAATTTGTGTTTCTTCCTGCGATTTTTTGACGAAATTCCGGGTTTTATAGCGATCTTTAGAAGAAATCTTTTTTTTGCTCATGTTTTGACAAAATTCTCCCTTTTTCACGAATCTTGGCAAAAATTGTGGTTTTATCGCGATTTTTTGACGAAATTTGTCATTTTTTAGCTATTTTTTGACAAAATTAGTCGTTTTTTCACAATTTTAAAAAGAAATTAGACTTTTTTCGTGATTTTTTAAAGAAAATAGTGTTTTTTTTTTTTTTGCAATTTTTTAATTAATCTTATTTGCAGATTTTTTCATGAAATTTTTACGAAATAACGCGTTTTATGTGATGTGTAAGAGATATTTATTTACGTCCCGTTTCCGATTTTTTGCGTAATCTACGCATTATAGCGCGTCCGCGGCATCTTTGAGATATCTTTTTTTTTTGTATGTAAAGACAAACAAAATCTTCATTTGGCACCCCATTTGCTTTTTGTTCTGGCGTCCAATCGGTTGGTGTTCCGCAGTTATTGGTGAGGTACAGTTCACACAGAAGAGGATTTTTGAGTTGAGAGTCACCTATGTAACTGAGAGTAGGATACTGATACATTTAGTTCAGTTTTCTTTTGAATTTTCCGGCTGCGAGACACTTTTAAGCAAATTGAATATATACCCAGGTCAAAATTTATGCTTGTACCAGCAACAAAAATATGATCGGTGAAGGTACAGTTTCACACAGAAGAGGGTTTTTGAGTAGAGACTGGCCTATATACAGAGGTGTGAAAATTATTATAATCATTGTGAAATTTACAATAAAATCTTGACATATTATAGAAATAGCAAATTATTTTAAAAATAATGATACGTCGAATATTTAGTGCGCATTCCGTTGACTTTTGTTAAAAATTTGATACGTTTTGGCTAACATTGTATTAATTTTTGGCAAGTAGTTTGTATTTCGATGTCAGGTGCCAAATTCCAATGAGTCTTTCTATCAGACCTTTCTTGTTTGTAATGATGCATTCCTTTAATTTTTTAGGTGCGTTCGTAATTATGTAAATACGTAGCACCTATTGTTGTTGCTCAGTCCGTCCGTCTGTCCGTCTGTCTGTGCGCACATAACAACGCAGAAACGTTTAAAATTTAAAATACATAATTATAACATAATTTTGTCGAGTCATTTCAAATTTTATGAAAACCGGATGGATAGATCAATTACAGGGACAATCAAAAGGATTCCGTTACATTACGGTCAATGGGGAAAAAAGTTTCAAATGCGTTTTAATCGTTTGAAATTTAAAACATATAATTATTGCGTAATTTTGTCGAGTCATTTTAAATGTTATGAAAATCGGATGCATAGATCAATTACAGGGACAATCAAAAGGATTCAATTACATTACGGTCAATGGGGGTAAAAGTTTCAAATGCATTTTAATGATGTTACACTCATTCGAACATAATAGAATTGGCATGAATCTATGAAATATATACTAAAATATGCATTCTGTACAATCTGTGATGCAAAGAATTTTTGTTATTAAATTACAGGGCCACACAAAAGTATTCCATTACATAATGCTATACGGGGAAACATTGTTTGTGACATGTTTTAATTATATTCAGCTATTTCACATTTTATGAATAAGATATACGTTGCTGAGTATTGTAATGGTAAATTATGTAATAAAAATTACTTCCTGCATATTTACAGAAACACAAAGATTTCGACTACTATACTGTATCCGAAGTACGCTCTACTATATCAGCAAGATCTGAATATTTTTAAAACTTCGTTATCGTACGAAAGCACCTCATTTGCTACGTTCACGTGCAATTTCCAACTTGTTTTCTTTACAATGGCCCAAGATTCATTATGAGATTCATATCTAGACTGTTTCCAGGGCATCGAAGGGTTTTATTTATTTATTTAATTTTTTTTTTTTCATCCAAAAATTAAGTCACAGATGCAACTTTTTGGGACGGAGCTTCATCATGATTGAATATAAAGTCTTCATTTGTGAAACGGTCTTCTAATTGTAGAATTACTCTTTGTTCAAGCACTTTTTTACACTGATACTGGTCCATTATGCCTTCTACAATGTATATGCGTCTAGTAACTTGAAAAGACATCACGTTTCAAAAAATTTCTTTAGTAGGATGTTTAACCGTTTGTCCTAAGCAATTTATGGAAAATTCTTCATTGGTACTTCTTCTGACATATTAACTGTTTTCTCCTGATATCGTAAAGATGAATAAGAGAAACATACCTAAAGGATGTAAAATTACGGTACTACTCTGTTATCCCGTCGACCAAAATACTATCGCCACATTATAAGACTAAATGCCAATAATGGATGATCATGAATGTCAATTCAATGACATTAAATACGATACACGTGTTTAAAACGTCATTAAATGATTTTTATTTCGACTTTTTATTTGTTCTTTTATCATTTAAAATAAAAATTACGTCAATATGTATAATTTGGCGATTTGTATAATTTGGCGAAATTGGTCGACGGGATAAAAGAGTAGTATCAAAATTACTTAAGGTATGTAATTTATAGAGAAATGTTCTTATAAAGAACATTTTAATCAAATTTATAAACAGTTCTGTATCTTTATTCAGTATGCCAAAAACATGATTTCAAGAAAAGAAACGAACAACTTAAATTCAACCGATTAATTAAGGGGAAATTAATATTTCTCTTTTTGCTCCAGCCAATTCCAAATTGCTTTTGCACAATTTTTGTCCAGACAAGTCCTTTCTTTGTCATAGTAGATATGATTTTAGACTTTTTTCGACAATGATGAGCACTGAATCCAGCTGGAATAAGTTTTCTACGAATAGAATCGCATACATTTACTCCATGCGCTTGCAAAGAGATTTTTAGTTCATGATTAGTTGCTCTTCTGTTAGTTTTAGCATTCTGAATTAATTTCCTTTCTGTTCTTGCAGTAAATTTACTTTTCCTTCGGCATTTTCCTACTCTAGTATTTTCACATGCACAGTTGAAGGCCAAAGATCTTCACATATACTTGCGAAATTTTTGCTGTTTTAGCGATTTCGTGCTGTGTATAATTATTTCCTTGGATGAGACACTTTACCTCAGCAAATTTTCTAGAATCAATATCAATTGCTATATCCATAATCACACAATAATCCTTTGACAATCGAAAATAAGCCACTAATTAGTATAAACTAAGCAAAACAACAAAAATATTTGTTTTAAGAATAAAATAATACTGATTTCAACTCAAGAAAAGAAAGATAATACACGCAAAGCAAGCAGAAAATTTTAAAATTTTATTTAAAATTCGTTTTTTAATCAAACAAATTTTCTATACAGTGCAAACAATTTGATTACTTTGGATCAAATATTTTTCTTTTTAAGAAATGGCAACATTAACAAAATTATATCCCAAAAACTGTTCTAAAGGAGTAAAAAATTGACTAGATCAACAAATCAAACTGCTTTTCATGAAACATTGCAAGTATATATAATATTAATCAAGAATAACTGAAAAAAAATCACAATTATTCTAATAATTTTCACACCTCTGTAACTGACAGTAGGCATAGTGATGCATTTAGTTCAATTTTTTTTCGAATTTTCCGGCTGTGAGACATTTTAATGCAAATTGAATTTATATCCTACATATACACATTTATAGGTAAAGACAAACAAAATCTTCATTTGGCGCCCCCCCCCCTTTGCCTTTCGTTTTGGCGTCCAAGGCACATGTCCTCTCTTCAACCTCTAGGGAAATCGGTCAGCTTTTGGCACACACGTAGCCAGGGAGGGGGCTAAGGGGGCTGAAGCCCCTCCCGAAAGTTTTAAAAACCTTTTGCAAAGTTACCTCTAATGATAAAGATAGACTAGTTTAAAAAGTTGAAATGTTTTTATCTTCTATTACTTTGAAACTACATACAGTTTTAGTTTTTTTAAATATAATTTTTTTCAATTATTGTTATAGCAATCCCTCATTACATCGCTCATATGGATGTATTGTTCTTTATTCATATCTACAACTAAAAATATGAGTTCTTCTTAAAATACAATTTTAACTGTCTTTTTGCACAGTAAAATTCAATAAAGGAAATTCTACATCACTAATTTAACTAAGAGAAAGTAAGTGTAATACACGTATGGTATGTAAGTTAACTTTATGAGTCACATACAAAACATTCTTGCATGTTATGCTATTCTTAATTTTTTCCTAACCTCATTATATGATGCATGTAAGGAAAACAGTGTCTGCAATGTTAAAATATTTTGCAGAGAGGAGACAAAAACTTTAATAAATGCTTATACTGTAAAATCACTTAAAAATTAATGATTTTAAAGAAAGCATTTTTGAAAATTAAGAAAAAAAATTAAAAAAATTAGTAGCAAGAAATTTTAAAAAGTAATGGTTTGAAAAAAGATTTTAGGGTATTGAGAAAGGTGCAAAGACGCCACGACGTGCAACGTCCTTTATTTCATGCTCTTCACTGAACAACTTTGCTGTAAATTGTTTTTGCATGAATCTTTAATAGAAAGAATATGTACACCGAATAGTCTATTCGTCTAATGAATTTTCTTTGTCCTTTGAAGAATATCAATTTTGGAAATTGATGGAAATTGGAATCTATGTAGAAATTACCCTATGTAGAAATGTTTTCTTTCAACTTTTCACAGCGCCCTCCCATAGAGTTTTCTAGCGGCAATATCTAATATTCTAATAAGCTTATTTTGTGCACAGCGAGAAATACCACTTAGTTGTGACCATGAGAGCAGTCCTCTAACGTTAGAGGAATCGATTAAACGACTATGCTAAGAGCGGTCGGTTGTATTTATGGCGGCCAATTATGAACACGAGGGAGGAGCATACCCATTTTTGCGCAAGCAAATCCAAGATTCGAAGAAAACCACAGAAAACTCCGAACAATGAGGACAGCAATTGGGTTCGAACTCAGTACTTCCCATGCCGTCTACCACCTTTGAGAGCAGAACTTCTTGGTCACAGTTGGTGCGTAAGTTAAGACCGCTTTAAGATTTATAACAATGTCCGGAAGTGATGAATTAAAGTGACGTATTATAAATAGCCATTGAAATGCTATTTATTTCAGCCCAGACATTTGGAATGAAATTATTCAAATAAGCTCGAGTATAGTTACAAAAGAATTCATTATCAAATTAAATAACGGAATATGATTTAGCTTTTTTTTTTCTTACCGATGATCAGGCCGCTACCTGTCTGGTTGCCCCAGCTAAACGGGTTCGATACCTGGTATTGGTGTGAGTGACCACCTAATCGCCGCGTCGCGGCAATAAATCTAACGAGCGCCTAGATCTTCATCCTAACGGCAGTGCTTACTGCTTATTTGTGAACTTTGTTAATCTGGTTACTTAATATTTTGATTTTGTTGTTAGGAAACAGCGCTCAGATGATGAGATCCTCACGTGACAAGTCATCTACAGAGATATAATTCACATGTAACTTGAGAACTTTACACCCACGACGGTTTTTACATGCACCAGGTGCCATTAGCGGACATGGCAGACATCGGCTGTCTCCAATCTGATGACCAGACTCCTAGATACCCGATTTCCTTAGCCGAAGGAGTTACTTATTTGGCATAGAAGCGGTTACTGGTGAAACTATGGGCATTTCAATAGCTTGGCTTGCCCTCTGTGTTAGATATGTGACAGATTTGTAAAATTAACAAAACTATTTTTCGGAAAAATTGTTTAGGTTTCATCCCAGAAAATAACATATCCGGCAAAAACTTATCAGAAGTAATATTACAACGTTGTTATGAACTACGCCTTGACTTGTCTGCATGTGTCGCACATGTGTATGGGGGAGCGTCCAATTTAGCCGGTTTTGTTAATAAGGTCTAGTCTAGAATTCGTCAAAAATGTACAAAAATTAGGTTTGTCCATTGTGCAAGACAGCGGTTAAACTTTGCATTGTTCAAAAGCATGTTGATTGCTGCTATCGGAAACTGCTTTAGAACTGATGATAACGTCTTCTAAATTGAAATAAAGATCCTAAGACTAACATTTAGGCTGACAACACGTGCAAACTCTCAAACTGCGTCCACTGAAGAATTACATAGTTCTAGTCTTTATTCTCTGTGTTGAAAGTTTTATTAAAAATTTAAATAACAGATTCATTTCGAATGAAGATATTCTAACAAATTTCCAAGTGCTTCTTCTAAGATTTGCTTATTCGGAAAAAGGAAGCAAACTAGAGAATCAATATTTTCCAATATTTCGACGATAAAGTGACAATGTCGGAAGTGAAAGCTTAATATCAATTGCAGTTTGAGAGAAAATTGCTAATGTTTACACAAACTCAAAGGTCCCAAAATTTTTAGAGTACCGTACAACGTATTACAATATAATCAAGCACTTGCTGACAGTCTTGGCTACAACTCCGATTACAACCAGCCAGTGTTGAAGAGTCTTTTTCGACAATGAAAACAATCAAAAAGTTGCCTCGAAGTGTTATGGCCGATGAGAGACTGAGTTTAGTACCCTTGCAATGATTTGAATTCATTAGGACTTCATAGTAGATCCTGAAGTAATGGTAATGGACCTCATGACTGAGAAGCCACAAAGATTACTTCTGTAAGAGAAGTACATTTATTGCACCAAGAATATCATCTATAATTATTCTAATTCTAATCAGAGAATGCTAAATATAAATGTAATTTTTATAATTACATATATTTGTAACAATTACTTTTAGGTGGTTTTAATTTTTTTTTTTTTTTTTTACTTTATTAGTAACAAATATTAAAAAATAATGTGTAATTAATATCAACTTTGGATTAACCATTTTAAAACCCAATATCGTAATACGAAACACTTGCATGCTAATATGGATCTTGTGTTTTAAATCTATTCAAATTACTTGTTTGCATTTCCATATTTTTTCAATGTTTCTCGCATAGGATACACAAAGCTCATCTCAAGCAATGTTAGTTGTGCTTTTTAGCTCACAGGCTATCATAGCCTGAGAGCTTATGTGCCCGTCCGTTCTGTATGTATGTTCGTATGTACGTAATGCGATAACTCATGATAAAAATATCCGATCCACTTGAAATTTTGTATGTAGGTATATCCTGACAAGGCGCTTCCCTGATTAGTTTTTGGAGTTCATTCGATATGTATAAGAGGGGGAACGGGGGGCTCATGCCCCCCGTTAGTTGATATAGATGGGATTTTCATGCAGAATTAAGTTTTCAAAATTTAGATTAGGATCATTCTGATGAGGCGATTCCGTGACTGTTATTAGGTGTTCATTGATTAAGTATAAATAGGGGGAACAGGGGTTCTAATGCCCCCCCCCCCCCGTTAATTGATATAAATGGGATTTTCATGCAGAATTAAGTTTTCAAAATTTAGATTAGGATCATTCTGATGAGGCGATTCCGTGACTGTTATTAGGTGTTCATTGAATAAGTATAAATAGGGGGAACAGGGGTTCTAATGCCCCCCCCCCCCGTTAGTTGATATAAATGGGATTTTCATGCAGAATTAAGTTTTCGTTCAAAATTTAGATTAGGATCATTCTGATGAGGCGATTCAGTGACTGTTATTAGTTGTTCATTGAATAAGTATAAATAGGGGGAACAGGGGTTCTAATGCCCCCCCCCCGTTAGTTGATATAAATGGGATTTTAATGCAGAATTAAGTTTTCGTTCAAAATTTAGATTAGGATCATTCTGAGGAGGCGATTCCGTGACTGTTATTAGGTGTTCATTGAATAAGTATAAATAGGGGGAACAGGGGTTCTAATGCCCCCCCCCCGTTAGTTGATATAAATGGGATTTTCATGCAGAATTAAGTTTTCGTTCAAAATTTAGATTAGGATCATTCTGATGAGGCGATTCCGTGACTGTTATTAGGTGTTCATTGAATAAGTATAAATAGGGGGAACAGGGGCTCTAATGCCCCCCCCCGTTAGTTGATATAAATGGGATTTTCATGCAGAATTAATTTTCGTTCAAAATTTAGATTAGGATCATTCTGATGAGGCGATTCCGTGACTGTTATTAGGTGTTCATTGAATAAGTATAAATAAGGGGAACAGGGGTTCTAATGCCCCCCCCCCTTAATTTATATAAATGGGTTTTTCAAGCAGAATTGTCAGATTTCGTTCAAATCTCTGAATAGTTTTGGAAGTTTAATGGTTAAGTATAAAAGAGGGGGATAACTCCTTTTAAATTATATAAATGCTAAATGGGTTTTTATTAAGAATTATCTCATTTGCTCTGAATTTTGGATATAGATTTTTTATATGATAAAGCATGTCTTTGATAGTATAGGAGTTTCAATGATTAAGTATAAAAAAAGAGGAAAGGGGAGAGCTGTTTCCCCTTCTTAATTTTTTTTCGAACGGAATTAACCCTTGAAAATATAAGGCTTTAATGTACAATTAGTATTTGTAGCCTGTGAGCTCAATGCCATCAGTTTAACTGGGCAGTATTCTTTTTATTTAGTTCACAGGCTATCAAAGCCTGAGAGCTTATGTGCCCGCCCGTTCTGTATGTATGTACGTGCGTACGTACGTAACGCGATAACTCATGATAAAAATATCCGATTTACTTGAAGTTTTGGATATAGGCTTATTATGATAAGACGCTTCCCTGATTAGTTTTGAGAGTTCATTCGATAAGTATAAAAAGGGGAACGGGGGCTATTAACCCACCCCTTAATTTATATAAATGGGTTTTTCATGCAGAATTAGTAGATTTCGTTCAAATCTTAAATGTAGGATCATTCTAATGAGGTGCCTCCGTGATTAGTATTGGGTGTTCATTGGATAAGTTTAAAGAGGGGGAATGGGGGGGGGTAATCGCTCCGTCTTAATTTAGGTTTTTCATGCAAAATTTACCGATTTGCTTCAGATTTTGTATATAGGTTTATTCTGAAAAAGCGCTTCTCTGATTTGTTTTTGGAATTCACTGGACAAGTATAAAGGGAAGATAGGAGAAAATACCCCTCATAATTCATGTAAATGGTTTTTCATGCAGAATTAACCGATTTGTTTCAATTTTTTATTACAAGTTCATAGTAATAAGAAGCTTCGCTCATTTGTTGTGGTGTTCTTTTGTTAATTATAAAGGGAGTGCGGGCGATTATCTCCCCCTTAAGTTAGCTAAAAAGAGTTTTATGCCGAATTATCCGATTTGCTTTAAATTTTGGATGTATTTTCTTTCTGATAAGTTCAATTTCTGAACAGTTTTGGAGGTTTAATGGTTAATTATAAAGGAGGGAATGGGGGATAACGTTTCTTAAATTACATAAATAAATTTTTATGCAGTATTATTCGACTTGCTTCAAATTTTGGATACAGGTTTATTATATGATAAGGCGTACCCCTGATTAGTTTTGAGGTTTCAATGATTAAGTATAAAGAAAGGAAATGGGGGGCACTTCCTTCCTTATTTTTTTTTTTTTCGAAAGGCTGCAATATACAATTAGTCCGCATTGCCTGTGAGCTCTATGCCATCAATTTAACTGGGCATTATTCTTTTTATTATATTCATTTCAGTTTTTCCCTAAAAACGCTTCCGGTTTCTGAAATCTTTTGGAAACTCTAACTTCTTTTGAAAACTTTAATTTGTAACAGAAATCGAAAAAACACGAAATAACAATTTTTGACATGTTTTCCAGTATTCCTTTTAGAAATATACCTTAGGTTAGGACTTTTTTAAAGCTTTAAATTATGCAAATTGCTGTTGCTAGATCGGAAAAAATCCCAAGGTTAAGCCCCCTCCGAAGAAAAATCCTGGCTACGGGCCTGGCGTTTGGCAGTTATCGGTGAGGTACAGTTTCGCACAGAAGAGGGTTTTTAAGTAGAGACTGACCTATATAACTGACAATAGGCATAGTGATGCTTTTAGCTCAGTTTCCTTTTGAATTTTTTGGCTGTGAGATCTTTTTATGCAAATTTGATTATTATACACACACATTTTTGCATGTAAAGACATTTAAAAAAAAATTGATTTGGCGTCCTCTACATTTTCTGTTTTGGTGCCCGGCTGCAGATGATTGGGGGCGCACGTGCCCCCGACGCTACGCCTATAAAGTTTGGGAACCGCTGGTTTAGTCAATTCGACTTGCAAAGAAAAAAAATGAATGACAACTCGACCGAACCCGATCGCCCTGATATTCAATAATCAAAAATAATATTTCCCCGACGACATTGATTTTTGCCCCCCCCCCTCCCCTTTGATCACTCTTGAATTCAGACACTTTTCACCATTGAAAACTCAAATTCTCAAATTTTAAGCTCAAAATAAATTATAAAGAGCTTGAAAATAAATTATAAAAATAAAATTCAAAAAATGCCGATAGAGGGCGATTTAGACTTTGGAATAACGTACAACTATTTTTCACCGTTATTTTTTGCATCTCATAAAAATTTTTTAGTAGCTTAGACATAAACTTAAATTTTTAGATGAAAACCTGAATCGTTGGAAGTGGTTTAAGTAGCGCAAATTGAACTGTGTTCAATGGGGGTGGAGAGGTTCAAATTTCAAATGAATTTAAAAAACGGAAAAATTGGTCGATTCGTTTGCCGTTTTCACTAAAACTATTCTTTATATCAATATTTCCTTGAAAATAAATTTTAAAGATTAATTTCAAAAAATACCGTTAGAGGGCGCCTTAAACTTTAGAGTAACCAACAAATATTCTTATTTTTGTATCTAATTAAATGCTTGTAAATGTTCAAACTTAAATTTTGAGCTCAAAATCTGCATCGTTGTGAGTAATTAAGTAGCGGAAAATTGAAATGTGTTCGAGGGGTGGAGGGGGTAACATTTTAACTCCTGATCACAGTTCAGTTTGCGCTTCTTAAAACCACTCATCGATTTAGAATTTGAGCTCAAAATTTAAATCTAAGCATTTGCAAGCATTTAATTAGATACAAAAAATAACGGTTAAAAATAGTTGTTGGTTACTTTAAAGTTTAAGGCGCCCTCTAACGGCATTTTTTGAAATTAATCTTTAAAATTTATTTTCAAGGAAATATTGACATAAAGAATAATTTTATCGAAAACGGCAAACGAATCGACCAATTTTTCCGTTTTTTATAATCATTTGAAATTTGAACCTCCCCACCCCCATTGAACACAGTTCAGTTTGCACTACTTAACCATTCCCAACGATTCAGATTTTCATCTCAGAATTTAAGTTTATGTCTAAGCTTCTAAAAAAATTTTATGAGATGCAAAAAATAACGGTAAAAAATAGTTGTACGTTACACGATAATACTGACATAAAGAATAATTTTAGTGAAAATCGCAAATCAACTGACCAATTTTTCCGTTTTTTTATAATCATTTGAAATTTGAATCTCCCCCCCACAGTTCAGTTTGCGCTACTTAACCACTCCCAACGACTTAGATTTTGAGCTCAAAATTTAAGTTTATTTCTAAGCTTCTAAAAAAATTTAATGAGATGCAAAAAATATAAGTAAGAAATAGTTGTTCGTTACTCCAAAGTCTAAAGCGCCCTCTATCGGCATTTTTTTAAATTTATTTTTATAATTTATTTTCAAGACAATGCTGACATAAAGAATAGTTTTAGTGAAAACCGCAAACCAATCCACCAATTTTCCCATTTTTTTTTTATAATCATTTGAAATTTGAACCCTCTGAACACAGCTCAGTTTGTGCTGCTTAACCACTCCCAACTTTTCAGATTTTGAGCTCAAAATTTAAGTTTGAGTCTAAGCTTACGAAAACATTCATTGAGATTCAAAACATACCGGCAAAAAGTAGTTGTTCGTTATTCCAAAGTCTAAAGCGCCCTCTATCGGCATTTTTTGAAATTTATCTTTATAATTCATTTTCAATAAAATACCGACATAAAGAATAATTTTAGTGAAAACCGCAAATCAATCGACCAATTTTTCCGTTTTTTATAATCATTTGAATTTAAAACCCTCTGAACACATTTAAGTTTGTGCTACTTAACTGCTTCCAACTATTCAGATTTTGAGCTCAAAATTTAAGTTTAAGTCTAAGCTTACGAAACCTTTAATGAGATGCAAAAAATAACGGTAAAAAATAGTTGTTCGTTACTCTAAAGTCTAAAGCGCCCTCTATCGTCATTTTTTGAAATTTATCTTTATAATTTAATTTCAAGAAAATGCCGACATAAAGAATAGTTTTAGTGAAAACCGCAAATCAATCGACCAATTTTTCCGTTTTTTATGTTTATTTGAATTTTTGGACCCTAAACTTTAATGGCGCCTATCTCCTTCGGAAGATGTTTGGGACCATAAGTTTCCTATTTAATATTGTTTGTCTTGATGTGTACTATCACCCCTTAAAGTTTGTACCATGAATTTAGAAACACCCGGTATAGTAGTGTATTAAAAATTAAATATACATGTTTTGTTTTTCAGTTTTTTATGTTCTTATTTATTTTTTTCAGTTTTTTTATTTTTATTTATTTATTTATTTATTTAAGTTTTCTTTTTTAAATTCTATTTTTTCGAAAATTTTAATTTTGAAACACAAAATTTATGTACTTTCAAAATTGTTCCAATTCGTTATTTAAAACTTTTTTGGAAGAATTTTTATTAACAGTAATAGTTAGGAAAATATTTAGATCAAGACTTTTCCGAAAAATATTCTCTGCATTTCTCCTGTTTGAGCATTTACATTTATATCATATCTAAAATTCAGCAAGGAAAGTACAGCTTTTAAAATTATTTTTCATTCTTGAGCCCTGCAGAAAATAATTCACCCATGGACACGCCGCGCCATCTATGAGGGATGCAATGAAACGGCATCAGATAATTTCATTTTAGAAGAAAATAATAAAAAAAATTTCGTTAGCTGTCAATTGCTTGAAAAATGAAAAGAAATGCGTGCTTTAAAATAAAGGAATTAACACATCACATGTAATTTTATAAATTATAGATCAGAAAATATATATAACAGGAATTTGTCATAATATTACTTACTCTCTCTCTCCTTCTTTTTTTTTTTCTTTCCGTTCAATAAATTGAAAATAGCGAACTCACACCACTATTATTTAAATAAAATATTCGTAAAATTTAGTCTAAACATTTCTGACTTTCAATTGTATGAAAATTTTCTTTAAAATAATAGTGGTGTCAAAAAGTTTTAAATGATGAAAATAGCTAATTCGTCTTGCCCGAACGGCGTTTGGGCAAACCCGTTAACCCTTTCCGGTACACTGTGCCCGGTCTGAGATACCTAATTTTAATTCCAAACTTGCAAGCAGCACCAGTAATATTTTACTAAAATTTTGCTTTTACAATAAAAGCTTATGATAAGGATTTCAAAATATCTAAAAAATTCGTTTATGAATTCCGGTGTCAATCGATAATTTCTCATTTTATTAAAGATTTTGCCCGTGCGGAAAGGGTTAATTTTCTAATATTTCTAAAATATAATGGATTAAAAACGATTTATTATAATTTATTATTAAAAGAAGATTTGAATTTGCCCACAATCTCAAAATTAACAAATAGGATCAATTTTAATAAATTAATTTTGAGGTAAAATGATGTGCAATCAATTTACTGAAATATTTAACTCATTTTACCAAGAAAATTCATTAAAAAAATCATATTTTCACTATAAACTATAAAAATTACAATTTTTATACTATTTTTTTAATAAGAATGAGTACATTTTTTTACAAATTAAAAAGACTGTTCTTTTCTTTTTTAATAATTGTTATTAATATCATTTTGGGGGGATGATTAAAATAATTCTTAAAATATCAAGCTTCAGGGGGGGGGGGGAGAGGTTTAAAATACGATACTTTGTTTTTAAATTTTAGAATAATAAAATTTAGAATAAAAAAGTAGAAGTAAAATGAAAATAAATAATTTTGCGTAAATGTAAGAAACAATTAATTTCAACAAATCATTTATTTACTAGCTGATCCGCCCGGCGTTGTCCGAGACCGAGATAATAATCTTAAATATATCCAAAATTTATGGTGAATGATTTTATATATTTAACCAGAAAACGTTTTAAACAGCTCTAATGTAGGTGTTCCTACTGCTTTCAGCAGTGCACACACCCTTGTTTTTGTATGACTTTTTAATTTTCAAATAAAAATCAATCCAAACAAAATTTACAGTGGGGACCCGATTGCCTCCGGCAGCGTACACTGAGACCGTACTATACATGAACCAGCCTGCATTGTAAGATTCTTCCATCTTCTAAATGCGTGATATTCACTCCAAGATACTGGAATACTTTTAAATTTTTTATTTTCAAATTCCTGCTATAATTTCCTATTTATTTCTAGTGTATCTGCCGCACTTGCAGCCACCAGGATGTCATCAACATACACATACACAATGATGTAGGAAAATAGCCATTCTTAATTCTTTTGAATAGGCACAGATCTTACGTGTACTGTTGATAATTTAATTATTTCACCAATTCGCATATTTTTATGTTCTCTAGCGGCCTATTTCAGGCTATATATTGCTTTGTTTAATTGACATATTTTGTCTTCTTCACCATTTGTTACATAGCTCCCCCTGAGGCTTTGTCATCAATGCTTTTTCTTCAAGATTTCCATGAATGAATATGCTCTTGATGTCTAAATTCTTATACACTGCGACGTTTAAGGATGATTTTATTATTGTGTGTGCTACAACCGGAGCAAATGTTTCGTCATAGTCACGCCCAAACTTATGTGAATACCCTTTGCTCACAAGTCTAGCCTTATAGCACTCTATTTCACAGTTAGCATTACATTTTTTCGTGAACGTCCAGTTATTTACGCGCTTTTCGGGAATCAGTTTCATTAGCATTTAAGTTTTATTTGGTTTAAATGAATTTATTTCCTCAACAGTCGCGGCTAATCATTTGTTTTTGATTTGGGGATCTTGGATGTACTGCACGTCTTCCCAGGTTGTTGGTTCTTCTATTTGGTTTATATTTACGCTGATCACGAATTGATCGGGAGGTACTCTCCTATTTTCCTATTACAGTAAAACCTCTAAATAACGGACACCTCGGGAACGCCGAAATTGTCCGCAATTCGGAGGTATCCGCTATTGGGAGAAACTCAGAGATTCAAAAATCGATAAGAAATGCTTAATGCTTCATTAATTCACTTTTATATGTCCTAAAACCTATATTATATGATTAATCAGAAATTAAAATTATTTTTTTAAGTAATAAAACTGAAATAAAATTGTGCACACCTTTACAAACTTCGTTACAAACTTTGCAAACCTTTACACCATTTGCAAATTTCATTTCTTCTAAAATCTGCTACAGAAATTTACTTTTGCTTGCAATTACATAAAATTTGTTTTTCAATGTGACGTTATTGGACTCTATAGAATTCCGGGCGGGGAGTAGGGATTGAACTTTTTGTCTATTAAAAGCATAAAATCTTAAAATCTTCCGGGAGGGCATTGCAATGCTGAAAAAGATGTCCCTCCTGGGCAACCCTGAATTCACACTAAATGTAGGGGGGGGGGGGAGAGATTTTCCATAGCCCACCATCTACATTTATCTGTAATCACAAAATTTGTGACACATTGCTCTGATAAATTAAAAGGCTTTTTTACTCGTTTTTCGTGGGGTTTTTTTTTTTTCTTTGAATAAAAAATTCTTTTTCATCCTTTATCGCCGAATATAGTGTCCGCTATTCGGAATGTCCGTTATTCAGAGGTTAAACATACAGAAATGAAGTTTTGGGAGTGGGGACTGCAAAACTGTCCGTTAAACAGAGGTGTCCGCTATTCGGGAGTGTCCGTTATGGAGGTTTTACTGTATTATCTTTGCTGAGCGTGTCGCGTATCTGCATTTTGATCCCATTTATCATCGTTTAAATCCATTTTTTTTTTTTTCAAAAGGGGTTTGAGTTTTCTCTGAATCTGTTCAACACAGTTTATCTCATTTCCTAAGAATTTAACTGCTCTGGATGTAACATCTTTATAATTGCCAGATATGTACTAAGTCTCATATGTGGATTAAAAGCCTTAGATTGTGAGTGCATAAATGCACTTTCAAAACATGCTTCCACCACTTGTTTTTGATACCACTAAAAAATAAAAGTAAAATTTTCCTTATTTAATTAGAATATTTTCTTGTTTGCTAATCTAAATTTAATTGTTTGACAAAAAGCGATGGATGTCAGCTGAATAAAATTTATGTAAAAGATGGTGATCTCGAACTGGTTAATAAATAACAGAAACCTTAGTCTTCTGCACAACTATCATCATCGGTTAACAATCCTGTGTGAAAATAACTTCCATTCGTCATAGTACAGTTCTATATATTGCATATTCTTTTACATCTGAGGTTATTAAAAAAAAAAAAAAAAAAAAAAAAAAAAAAAAAAAACACGCACATGATGGTGTGACACGTGTTCTTGAACAAGAACATGACACCAGTTCCAAAGCGGCTTCGGGGGCTAGAGGACTGCTATTCCACTGAATCTCTTCTAGACAGCTTTTTCCCTCACTGTCTGTTACGAAAATCCAACCATATTTATCTTGGGAGGGCAGATCAGGATAAGCCTGTAGGCATTTCTTCCAAACAAGACCATGGTTTATTTTAGCTCGCACTACCTATAGTTACTCTCTTAAAAAGTCAGCCACAAAATAGCTCAAGTTGAGCTGAAATCCACACTGTTAAAAATATCCCTGTAAAATTACGGGCAGAGACCGGCAGCAGAGATTCCAGCCATACACCGTAAAAAAAAAAATTCCATGCCCATCATTTTATGCAGCCCGTAATTTTACGGGGCTAAGTAATACGGCATTAACTGTATAATTACGGTCCTTAAATGTTATTTTATGGTTTGCCTTTTTACGGTCAAGGCGTAAAAAATACTGTAAATTAACAGTGCGTGATCGTATATGTTTAACCATAATCTTACGGTCCATGAATGTAATTTTATGGTCTGTGCTATTACGGTTAGGGCGTAAAAAAGACCAATTTAACAGTGAGTGATCGTATATGTTTAACCATAATCTTACGGTCTTGGCACATAATTTGATGATATGTTAGCATGCATTTAATGGACTGGCCATATATTTACAAAAAAAATATTCTTGGTAAAAGCAGCATGACTTTACAGCAGGAAATTTCTCATGAAAATGAGCTTACATAATAAGAGTTCAACCAAATATTTTAAAATATTGGAAGAATGTTATAATAGAAGTTCATTTACACTTTATAAAAACCTTCGAGCATTTTCTTTCTTTTTTAAACCATATATAATTGGGCAGTTTAACAGTAAAATATAAAAGTCATTCATTGTGAATTTATAGATTTAATTTTTATTTAATTTTAAATTTAAAGCAATGTAATTTGATAAACTTGTCAGACATGGTTATTATGAAAAAGAAGCAAGGGATAACTTACATTTCTGTAACAACTTAAAGGTGCATAATTTTAAAATACTGCACACTACTGTTCAAAATATACTGTGTTCTCAACACAAGTGAACATTTATTCATGGATGTTTTGTAGTTCAGGCATCCAGCTAAAATGTTCGTATCAAAAATTCATAAGAAGCACACACTTCTAATAATCCAAGAGCTGACAGTTCAAAAACATATATTATCGAGCACAAGAAAAAAATCCTTTATTTTATCGAAGAGAAGTACTGTTGAAAATATGACCCTTTTAATGCATCGTCACTCCACCACTTTTATAGAAAACTATTACTTAACCATATTATGGCGCATTCTCATGGATCAAAATATATTCTACAAAAGTGGGGGAGTGACGATGCAGCAAAAAAGGTCAAATTTTTAGCAGTTTAATAGGGGAATGGAATGATCCATGTCTGCCAGAATTGAAAAGGTGCATAAGCCAAAAATTAATATTAGAGGTTTACTCAAAGGTTTAACATTAGGTTTGCCATATGAAAACATGGAAAACTGGGAGCAATAAAACACAATAATAAATCTACGAATGAGCCACTAGTGGCATTAATTTTTGGCTTATGCACCTCCTATTTCCAACAGGCATGGATCATTTCATTCCCCTATTACCATTCTTCCATAAAATAAAGGTTTTTTTTCTTGTGCTCGATAACATAGGTTTTACTGCTGTCGGCTCTTGGACTATAAAATACACAAGAGTTGTTGAAAACATTTTCCGGTTATTAAGCAAAGAGTCATTCAATTAACCCAATATAACAATAATAAATAGAAAATAAGCATATCAAAATCAGAAATGATTCACTTAGTGTTTTCAAAATGAGTTATTTTCCATAATCAACAGACATGTAGTCAAATGTTACTTTGTATTTTATTTTGAACATAATAAAAATCTAAAAAACAGCCCTTTCAATACATTAGTATTGTGGAAAAAGTTTCATTGCAAAAACTTAATTTTACACATTGATTAGAATATTTTCATTAATACTGTGAATATTGATTCTGAGAAAAGTATGCCTAATTTTTAGAATCAAAACAATTTCAAATGTATTTCAAGCTATTTAGAAAACTTAAAAAGAAATTTGAAATAATAAAACAAATCTTTATAATAGTTTGCAGTTCTATATAGCATAAATCTGAGATATTTCTAAAATATAAATTTATTCTTGTTTTATGGGTGTTTTAGGGATTTTGTAATTACTGTTAATTCAACAGTAAATAATACTGTTTGTTGTGAGTCAATTTTAAATTTCAAAATTGACCAAGCTCACTTGAAAATAAATAATGTAGCATTCAATTTAAATTCAGATTTTTTTTAACCAAATGTTAGCAAATTTCCTGAAATTTCATTAAAAAAAATTAAGCATCTACATACTTCTAACATGATTAAAATAAAATGCAATGTGCTACATTTTATAATAATACAAATGATATTAAATATTTCTTTTGTTCAATTGTAACCTTAATGTGATGCTGGCTATACTATGCAAGTAAGATATTGCAAAGTATTTTAAACAATTCATTAAAAAAAGTACAATAGTTTTTTTAAGGGACAAAAAATGTTCACCATCAATAAAAGTGACAAATTATTATACTATTATCAAAATCATTAGACATAAATGCTTCAATTAAAATATACTTTAATACAGTCAGTTATTTGCAATAAGTTATCAATGCGTGCTTATAATATATATATATATTGGTGTCTATGTGTCATTTAGTAAAATTAGACAACAATTACCAATTCATATTTGGGAAGCCAATACTGCAGTTAAAAATCCCCATTTCTTTTCCTAAATGAATTCCCTTACCTTGCATCTCATCATTTTGTTAATATTATACTATCATAATGCATTTTTTGAGTAGATTAACTGGCCATTTGACCAGTAAAAATTAGACAGTTGCATTTTCTCTGACATTTTCCTACCTTATTATAAATTCTATAACTTTTAGTACCTTTCATATTAATTGCCCATTTTTTTTAAATTTATGCTGAATTCTCTGACTTTAGGAACTGAAATTGGAACTTAAGATTAAATGAATAATCTGCTTACAATAACTACAAAAATTTATCAATAAACATAAATTTTATTTTTATGAATTTACAATTAACAACTGAATACATATAGAATATAAAAACAAGTCACTTAAAAATCATCACACATATAACATTTTCATGAGATCTGGCTTTTCGATCCATTTTCTGGATTGATTCCAAAGAAAGCCCTATTAAAAATACAAAACATACATATTAAAAATAATTATGCAAGTACAAAAAAGTAATTTTGTTCTAACACATAATTAAACCAGTAAGATTTAAACATTTTCCATTAATATGACATCTTGAATTAGATTTTTTCCCTGTTTAATGTTTCAATATATTTCAGTATTTTATTATATATTAGAATGGCTTAAGGCCCCACATTAGGCACAGAAAAAGACCCGGATGATAATGTAAAGTCTATGGGAGCGTTCTTTTCAAATATCTTGCTCAAATTTTAATATTTATACATGATTTTTTTGCATGAGATAGCTGAGTACGATCCAAAACTGCCCTAGTTTTAACTTTTTCGATTTTGCTTTTATATTTTTTATATTACGATAGTTTCAATTTCAGAACCAGTTTCGAAAGTTAAAGTAATTTTAAAAAAAAATCAAACTAAAACTGAAAAAGTAAAAACTAGGTCAGTTGTGGATTGCCCTCAGCTATCTTGTGCAAAAAAATCATGTAAAAATATTAAAATTTGAGCGAAATATTTGAAAAAAAAAAAACCCATAGACTTTACATTATCATCCGGGTCTTTTTCTGTGCCTAATGTCGAGCATTAATATTGTGAAATGTTTCACATGAACATTTCTCATTATTAATCCATTCTTAATGTGTATTTGAAAAATATTTTTTCATAGTCTGACTTAATCATCCCTTTATAAATTTTTAAATAATTAAAGAAATGATGAACGGTAGTACCTTGCATTTTCATCAACATCTGTTAATTTTTTTCACTATTAATAACCACGTGTTCAAAAATTAATACTTTACTGTTTTCACAAGCTTGTTTCTTTATTGATAATGGAAACTCATTTATATATTTTCAAGAACACAAAAAACTTATAAATAAAATTTTATTCTTTAACTTTTTGTGAAACTATAAATTTTTTATGGGGAAAAACATATGTATAATTCAAAAAATATTAAAAAAATTTAGTGTTCTGGGAATTTCAAATATGCATAAATTTAAAAAATTCCACTTTGTAAATATTTTCTGATGTTTACAAATAAAAGGTACCAAAAATTAAAATCTGTACCTTCTCTTTGTAAAACATCAAACAATATTTACAATTTTTTAAAAATCACAGATTTGAAAAGGCCAAAACAATTAAAATACAAAAAAATTAAAATCCAGTGTATATAATCAAATGTAGTCTCATGCATCTTAAAAAAGCATGTTCAAAGTTTCTTCACGAGCTTCCTTTTATAAATTAAGACTATTCTTATAGAAGCTCTAGTTCACACATTTTTAAATTTATTCAATGTAAATATGTGTAAAATCTACTTTCTCTCTAAATGGAACAGCTAATTATTCCAAAATAAAATATATGAATAAGCTGTATATATACATATTTTCATGCCAAATTCAAATAATTTTCTATTATGCACTTGGTCATAGTTGCAAAATAAAATTTTATTTTTTTATAGAGCTTAAAAAGATAAATAGCTTGATAAAAAATTATGACATAAAAATATATTTAATTCTAAAAAAAAAAAAAAAAAAGGGGGTCCAGTTGAATGCATATTACAGTAGTCTTTAAATTCGACACTTCAAAAATTCAGTATCTTAGGAAATCTGCGTGCATTTCAAAATGTAAACAATGAAATCGGCAATTAAAAAGTATTCTTCCAAAAAGTAGTTATTGAAAATAAGATCATTTTTAACACAAACTGATAGGAAAACAGAGCAAAACTTCATTATTTAGACAAATAATTTACTGCCCATAACCAAATATGAATTCCAATATTTTTGAACAGCCCTGTATTTGATCTCTGTTGATATGCATACTATATAATGAGGAAATTTAATTTAGCAAGAAATTGTCTAACAGGTTAAAATTTCTCTTTCAGCAATTTATGCTAATAGATGGAAAAGATACTTTAATACTTTTGTTCAACCATGTAGTTTACTTAGTACCTTTATTACACACCATATTTAGCTAAAATTTAATCCAAACTAAAACACTCCTAAAAGTACTAAAATAACCCTTTTCAGAAATTATTATCCATAGGCAACCATGTATCAAATTATTTGCATGACCTTGTATATATTTACCTATTTTCTAGAAAAAATTTCTTGGTAAACTGATTATTTTTAATGTAAAAATGCATAACTTATTTTAAAAACACCTTTAAATAATTCACGCTCACATTCAGTAAGCTTTATGAGCTATTTTGTATAGCCCTGTATATCAAATATAGCATTTATACACCATATAATATGGATAAATTTAGTTTAACTTAAAAGCGCATATCATAAAAGATAAATGCATTTCATCCATCCATCAGCCATTTAAATAAGATACAGAATACTTCAGATAGAATATTCTATTTTAAAATGTTATGTATGTCTTTCTAAATGCCATGCACTTTGTATTATGCATGAAATAACTTATATTAAGCCTCAGTAAGATATATAAATTTTATTATATTTGAAATAGTTCAATATAATAAAAATATGTCACATACAATTCCTCTCCCCTTTACCCATTATGTAATGGAATTGTTTTGGGCGGCCCTGTAAATGAATAACTATTTTCACCACACATTTAACATAATGCATATTTTAGTGCACTTCGTAAATGATAAATTTTAATGTTTGACAGGGTGTAACATACTTAAAATTTATTTGAAACATTTTTTCCCCATCAGACATAATGTAGAGGAAAACTTTTCACTGTGGATGTAAATAAACAAATCATGCTAGAAACTTCATTTAAAAATAGTAGGGGTGCACAACCTTCTCAAGAGACGGGCCACTTACAAATATGAAAGGTCGTCGAGGGCCACAGCAATAACATGGAGATATTTTGATGAGGTTATCTGTGGCCTATAATCTGATAAATATAGTTTCAGAGGAAAGTGGGGAAGTTATTCCTTTAAGTTCATTACCCCAATCAAAAAATCCAATTCAATCTGTAAGGATGTATCAGCAGTTTTTATGTTTGTATATATAACACATACAGCAAGGATTATTTTCTAGATGTAATGGTATTCCTCGGTTTTATTCAGGAGAGTAAATTTTGTTTTATTAAAATTGCTAAAAAAAAACAAAAGTGGTTGGTGCCGAAAAAAATGTGAATTTTATCAATGAAGGAGAAGGAAGTAGATGATCAACGAAGTTCCGATTTTTCTGCACCTGATCAACGAAATTTGCAATTTATTGACGCTTGATTGACCAAATTTGCACTTTTTACGAAATCAATCAATCTAACTTTTACGAAACTCATCGACGATATTCACAAATTTTACAAAGCCGATCGATGAAAATCTCGATTTTTACAAACCTGATCGATGAAATTGTTTGCAAATTTTCCTCACATGCTCAATAAAATTTGCAATCTTCTCACTCTTGATCGACGTAATTTGAGATTTTTTTCCTTGCCTGATCAACAAAATTCTCGATTTTTACAAAGCCAATCAATGAAATTCACGAAGTTTAGAAATCTGATTGACAAAATTCATGATTTCTAATTGCCTGATCGACGAAATGCACGCTTTTTTCGAGCTTGTCAACAAAATTGACGATTTTCTGAGTCTGGTCGAAAAAACTCGCGATTTTTCTGACTCTGATGGACGAAACTCGCGATTTTTCCGACATTGATGGACGTAATTCACCATTTTCCAGGGTTGGCACGGTTTAAACCAATTGGTTTTAACCATGGTTTAAACCACGGTTTAAACCAATTGGTTTTTTTCAAAAAAATCTAATGATATTTTCTTGTTTTTCTTCGCAATTTAAGACTTACAAATTATTGGATAGAAATATTTTCTACGTTTAACACTTTATTTCAGCAAAAAGTATTAAATATAGTGATTCTAGGTTATTTTTTATGTATAGGATGAAATTCAGTATGCATTGGTGAACATATTCCATTGCTCTAAAGAAAAATCTTAGAATATGAGAACTGATCAAAGATAAAATGGATTAAAAATATTCCATATTTAGTACAAAATATTTTCATTAAAAAATGCAGATTATTTAAAGCAATCTATCATAATATGCACAATGCTTTTGAATATGGAGCTACATAATTGGATAATCTTTAAGATTTTGGTGAAAGTATAAAAGAATTTTTTTTTTTCTACCGGGGAGATTATCTTTAAGAATTAAAATTAAAATATGAAGCAGGGTTGGCATGATTTAAATCGACTGATTTAAATCAAGATTTAAATCTAGATTTAAATCAACTGATTTTTTTAAAAAAATCATTTGATTTAAATCAATTTTTTGCAATATCACATGAATGCACATATCAAAGGAAAATTTTGGGTAAAAAGTTAGAAAATGTTTTAGATAATGATAGAATTACAAAATTTAAAGCAAGATATGAATAAGCTATTAATGGCTGTCATTTTGCTAAAGTTTTATTAAGTCCTCCTGTTTTAAATCGAAATGAAATTTCACTGAGTGTCGGGGGAAAATAATGAAGGTTTGGCATTCATTAAAGAAGATTGTTTAAATCTTCTCACCACTGTAGTACATTTTCAAGCAAAAAATGACCCGTTCCAAAAATTGCCATTGCTTGAGAAAAAAGTTTCTGATATTATGACAGATTATGATTGGTGGAAGTCCTTTTATGTAATGGGAGGTAAAGAGAGATTCAGCGAAATTGAAATTAAATTTATTTACCAAATAACAACAGCCGTGGCTTCATCTGCTGGAGTAGAAAGACAATTTTCTTCTTTGGACTAATTCATTGAAGCCTTCATAATAAATTAGGAGTAGACAAAGCTTCTAAATTAGTGTTTTTGTTCAAACAATTAAATCCCTGATTTTTTTTTCCTATTTACTTAAAAAATATTGAATTGTGAATTTTATCCCTTAATAAATAGCTTGCATTAGATGAATATACTAGACTCCCTCAAATCCGCACAGCTTGGGACCAGAGGTTGCGCGGATTTCTGGTCATGGGTTTGTTTACATTTTTTTAAACAGTAATTTGATTGTAATTAATAATGCAATTGAAATTATAATGAATGCTTATAATATAGTAAAACATTAAAACAATTATGTTAGGTAATAAACTAAAAAAATAATTTAGATAATTAAAAATAATTAAAATATTGAAAGCAACAAAGATGAAGTAAATAATCAATAATGTATAACTAAATATTTATTATAAAGATGAGATGCATTTTTTCTTAAATTATTCAATGAAATTTGCCCTTTAAAGGTGCACTACTAATTCACACCAAAATCATAAAATAAAGAAGTTTTATTTCAGGTTTAAGCAAACTCAATAATAAAAAAAAGCTTGATGAATGTATAAATGCATTTTGCAAAAAGATTGTGATCATCACTGATATTGGCAATACCTTGAATTTTTTCAGAAATAAATTTATTCTTCCTTCATAAAAAAAACATGAATTTAGTAGTAGTATTAATGAAAGTTACAGATTAATATATATAGAATTGATATAAAAATAAAGTCAAATTTTGTCCCTATACCTAACCTGAAAGCTACATTGTTTACATCTGTAAAATATGCGCAGATTTTAGAGAGTTGCGGATTTGAGGGAGTCTACTGTATTTAATTTGTTTTTTAAATTTTACCATTTTCTATTCATTTACAGCATATTTAAATTTGTTTCTTATTTAGTATGCACAATTCAATTACAAAATAATAGAATGGCTTTAGGTTAAAGCCTAGATGTTTAATTTTTAGTACCAATCAGTAACTAGAATATAGTATTTTCTTAACTGTTTAATTATTTCTTATAATATTTTTCTAAATTATAAATAATATTTTTTTCTTTTTTTAGTTATTCATTATAAAAAACTGCTCCATGTATTGTAAAAACATAAAAACACGGTAATTAAATATAGGATTCTAAAAAAATCAAATAAATCCGATTTAAATCAAAAAAATCTGATTTAAATCAAATAAATCCGATTTTTTTGATTTTTTTAAAAAAATCATGATTTTTTTCCAACCCTGATATGAAGTTGAATGAGTATTCAAAAATTGGGGGCTAGTTATAGTATTTTAATAATAACAAATTATTTTTTTCCCCCAGTTATCTGCTTGCTAAATCCAATGACCATAAATGTTGATTTCAATTGTTTCTCAAAACATAAAACCCCCAAGAATAATCTCCAATTTATTTTTTTATTTTTTTTAATTGTAGAAAAGAATTATATTCATCAAACTACATCAAATGTTTATTATAAGTAATAAAAAGATTATATATAAACATTTTCAAAGCATCAATGTTTCACTGCGTAGAGTAGCTTATTGTTTGAACATATAACTTTACTAATATCTATTTAAATTAAAATATGATTTTTTTAAAATTTTCTACATAATTAACTATAATTATTTAATTTAAATTATTTTCAAATGATTTTATACTACTTATAATTCAACAATGTCTATTTTTATCAATAAATATGCATGTATATGTAATAAAAAAGGATGTTTTAAAAAAACCCGGTTTAAACCAAAAAAACCTGGTTTAAACCAAAAAAACCGGTTTTTTGGGGTTTTTACAAAAAAACCTGGTTTTTTTCCAACCCTGCCATTTTCTGAATCCAATCAAAAAAATTTTAGATTTTTATGAAGCTAATAGAGAAAAATCATGATTTTTATGAAAAACATTGAGAAAATTTACGATTTTTCTGCCCCCGATCAACAAA
The DNA here is from genome assembly GCA_964019185.1 of Maratus speculifer. Taxonomy (NCBI): domain Eukaryota; kingdom Metazoa; phylum Arthropoda; class Arachnida; order Araneae; family Salticidae; genus Maratus; species Maratus speculifer. Next base: position 374,539,770 of record OZ025292.1, read on the forward strand.
ATCTGCGATTTTTACTGAGCCGATCGCTGAAATTTGTGATTTTTGTATAACTGATCGACGAAATTCACGATTCTTCCTCGCAAGACCGATAAAATTCACATTCCTTCAGGACCAGATTGATGAAATGCATGATTTTTCTGTACCTTAACAAAATTCGCTATTTTTATGAGCCTTATCGACTAAATTTATGATTATTATAAATCCGATTGACAAAATTTGAGAATTTTACGAAAGTCATCGATGAAATTCTCATTTTCTACAAAGTCGATTGGGGAAATTCGCGATTTTATTTGAGCCTGATTGACAAAATTTTCGATATTCCTCTGTCTGACCAACGAAATTTGCAATTTTTCGTGACCCCGTTGACTAAAAATAGTGATTTTTCCATGTCCGATCGTCGACATTTACGTTTTTTCGGCGATAATTGACGAAATAAGTATTTTTCCGCGCCCAAGCAACTAAATTCGCAACCTTGAACTAATTTTGATGAATTCTGCCTTTTTTTATGCAACAAGATGGAAGTCATGAATTTTTTCTCTTGATAAATCGAAACTCACGATTGTTTCGCAGCCGATGTAGAAATTTTTAATTTTTCTTTACATCATCGCATTGCATTTTCCCCATGCCTTATCAACTAAATTTGCAATGTTTTTGTTCCCGATCGACAAAATTCATGACTTTTTTTGAGCCGGTTCAACGAAATTTGTGTATTTTTCACGCGATAATCCGAGAAAAGAAAACATGAGATTTTTCCGCAGCCGATAAATTTAATGCAGGTTATTACCTATGCTGACGATTTTTTCTTACTCGATCAATTGAATGTGCGACTTTTCGCATTCGATCCGCGATCGGCAAAATTCGCGTTTTTTCAGTGCCTGATCGACAAAACTTGCAATTTTTTTTCGTGCCTGACGACGAAATATGCTATTTTTTCCGAGCCTTATGGACAAAATCAGCAATTTTTACGAGCCTCACCAACGAAATTCGCTATTTTTCTGCAATTGATCAATGAAATTGATGATTTTTCTGTGCTCAATCACCAAAACTTGAGATTCTTGAGTGACTGACGAAATTTTGTATTTTACCGCGGCAATTTAACGAAATTTAGGATTTTTTTCTGCGACCTATGCACAAAAATTGCAATTTTTTCCAGTTGTAAATTGATGAAGTTCGCGGGTCACACGTTAACCCATCGAGGGCCAATTTTGGCCTGCAGGCCACATGTTGTGCATCCCTAAAAATAGGGTTAGTCTTAGTGCTAGGGAAAACATTAATAAATTTTTAAAAATTTTAGGATAATATGAACATATTTATGAGAGTTAGAGCGAGGAAAATTGGACAGACAAACCAAAATCGCAAACAATTTTCAATTTTGTTCGAAAGTGTTAAAAAGAAGAAGTTGGAAAAAAAAAACAATCAAAATTTACAAAACTCTAAAACTTTCAAAATTCTAAAATCTGCACAACCTTTGGCCCCAAGCTATGCACATTTTTGATACTCCATTTAATTTTGTTCTTTAGAGAATGGAAATTAACAAAAAATGCTAATCGGATATTTTAAGCGTGTAGCCTATAAATAAAAATGTATACTGTGTATTAGGAATGGTGCTGTGGCTCTTGAACTTTGTTAAAAATCTTTGAAAAATCTCAAATTTTGTTGATCAGCTCCTCCTACCCTTTCTATTCATAAAAGTTAACCTTTTTTTTTTTTTTTTTTTTTTTTTTTACACTAGACACTTTCATGCTTATTTTGTTTTAGTAAACAAAGTCACAATATTATCATTCCTTGTAAATAAATCTTGCTGTATCACTGTTATATGTACAAGTGTAAACTGTTGATATATCTTTGCCAACTGAATTGAATTTGTTGATTGGATAGGAGAACCAAAAGCACCCCCCCCACACACACACACACCAATCTGAAAGCACATTTTAAAAAATATAATTATAGGTTAAAGATTACCTCCCAGAGATAGAATTTTCAGGTTGTTACTGATGTGGCCTTCGAACACCCAGAAATTTTTGAAAGAGGCCTTTCTCTTAAAAAGGTTGTGCAATCCTACAATGTATGTTTATGTATGTATACACATGCATACACATGATACATAATACAATTTTAAAATAATGGACTTTATAAATAAAATTTAAACATAAGTTACCTTTGCGTAAATTCTAATGTGGCAGGACAACCACTTGAGTACTCCAATCCAAATACAAAAAGTGTTGACTCTTTTCACATTCGTAAATTCTGGTATAGCAACACTATTTTATACAATTTCTTTTATTTTGATAAGGGTCACCTGAAACAAAAAAATTAAATTTTAAACATGAATTATATGTGAGACAAAGTTGTTAAACAAGTAAAATATACTGATTTTGCACCGAGTCGTACTACTTTGGTCAAGTACGGATACCAAATACTTGTGTGTAAGAAAGAATAACAAATTTGCACATGAAGTTAGCTTAGGTTAACTGCCACATGTGTGTATATACACCAGGGCTGGCAAGTTTCTGCCGGGATGGTTTAAACCAGCGGTTATAACCGGTAAAAACTGGCATGGCAGAAACTAAGAACTTTAACCTGCAGTGATTCATAATTCACACATGTATTTAATGTATAAAGAATTTAGTTAAAATAAAGATTATGAATGTTATTTAAAGTAGCAAAAAGTTTCAAAAGGATCATATAAGTACATAACATCATAAAATATATATAATTCTGAGAAAGGAGCTTATTTTTCTAAGGGGTTATTGTATACAGCACAAAATTTAGATGAATATCAAAAAGCAATTTTCTTTCTCTTTCTTTATGCTCAAATGTCAATTTTGATCCCATATACTTAAGATGAATTGAATAAGCTAATTAAATGAGATTTGAATCTTGCATTTGTGTGTTTCCATAATATTTCCATCATTGAGTAAATTTTATGAGCAGCTGCAACAGAACACTCATGTTTTTTAGTTTTATTTAAAGCAACAACAATAGATTTTAACAGTTGCAACAAGTATTTAACTCTTTATAAATCATGATATTTATTTATAATTTTAACAACTGCTATATCCTTAATATCATTTTCATGATTTTCAATTATCTGCAAATAACATGGATCATTCTTCTTGAAAGATTCAGAACTATTAAATTCTAATACTAATTAATATATTTTTAAAATTAAAACTTTTCCCAATATTTTATTTATTATTTATCCCGAATAAATTATATATTAGCATTTTAATATCACTAAAAAAATCTCAGATTATGTCATAAAATGAGTTTATGCCAGTTGTTGCCAGTTTCTGCCGGTTATAACCACTTTTTGCCACTGGCATGGCAGAAACCATTTTCTGCCGGCTAAAAGCCATCCCTGATATACACATACATAATTTGCATCTGGTTAATAAGGTGAGATGTGGGAAAGTGGGCCTATGGGGTAAAGTGATGTTACATTGAAAAACACATTTTTTCTTTTTAAATTAAGATATTTAGTCAATTTCTTTTTAGTGACATATGTACAGATTGTCGTAAACATTTTTACTGTATTTTTAGAAACTAGCAACAAGTTTCATGTTTACAATTTACCTTGTTTATTCTCTGTGTTAACTTGATAAATGACAGATGTTCTATACTTTATAATAAATGACAATGACATAATGAAATAACTACAGAGTCAAAATGATGAGGTTTTAATCATTGAAACTGTTGAAAGAAATGAACATAAAAAAAAATCATTCAAGCAAATATAAAAAAGAATGTAAAAAATGCAGAATAATCTGATATTGCTAATTGTAGCATTTTCAAATACATGAAGAATGACAAGACCTTACAGGGTTGGCACGGTTTAAACCAATTGGTTTTAACCATGGTTTAAACCACGGTTTGGTTTTTTTCAAAAAAATCTAATGATATTTTCTCGTTTTTCTTTGCAATTTAAGACTTACAAATTATTGGATATAAATATTTTCTGCGTTTAACTCTTTATTTCAGTAAAAAGTATTAAATATAGTGATTCTAGGTTATTTTTTATGTATAGGATGAAATTCAGTATGCATTGGTGAACATATTCCATTGCTCTAAAGAAAAATCTTAGAATATGTGAACTGATCAAAGATAAAATGGATTAAAAATATTCCATATTTAGTATAAAATATTTTCATTAAAAATGCAGATTATTTAAAGCAATCTATCATAACATGCACAATGCTTTTGAGTATGGAGCTACATAACTGGATAATCTTTAAGATTTTGGTGAAAGTATAAAAGAATTTTTTTTTCTATCGGGCAGATTATCTTTAAGAATTAAAATTAAAATATGAAGTTGAATGAGTATTTAAAAATTGGGGGCTAGTTATAGTATTTTAATAATACCAAATTATTTTTTCCCCTCAGTTATCTGCTAAATCCAATGACCATAAATGCTGATTTCAAATTGTCTCTCAAAACACAAAACCCCCAAGAACAATCTCAAATTTATTATTTTTTTTAATTGTAGAAAAGAATTATATTCATCAAACTACATCAAATGTTTATTATAAGTAATAAAAAGATTATATATAAACATTTTCAAAACATCAATGTTTCACTATGTAAAGTAGCTTATTGTTTGAACTTTACTAATATCTATTTAAATTAAAATATGATTTTTTAAAATTTTCTACATAATTAACTATAATTATTTAATTTAAATTATTTTTAAATGATTTTATACTACTTATAATTCAACAATGTCTATTTTTATCAATAAATATGCATGTATTTGTAATAAAAAAGGATGCTTTAAAAAAACCCGGTTTAAACCAAAAAAACGGTTTTTTGGGGGGTTTTTTAAAAAAAAACCTGGTTTTTTTCCAACCCTGCTTTTATACCAAGGTTTAACAATATAAAATGCTAAATGTAAGTTCCTAACATGATGCAAATATGTATTTTTGCCAGAGTTGATTAAAAAAGAAAAAAAAAAGGGGGGGGGAGCCCTTTTTCCAAAATACACAAATAAAACATTTATTTTTCTTTCTTTAAACCAGGTTTTTTTTTCTTTTTTTCCTTAATTATCATATTCTATTACATATTTACTATGCATGTTTGTGTATAAAAATAAACGTTATTGGATATCATATTTGTATTCTAACTTCATCATTTCAAAATATTCAAATTAAATAATTACAATTGGTTATGTAGATAATTGAAATCATTTGCTAAATATTTTTAGTAACAGTAGTAGTATAGTGTTCAAAGAATAAAATGTTCTATACAGTGATTCATAGCTATCTTGAAAATGTTATCCAGCATCCTTTGATTAGTAAAAGATTTGTTTAAAAAAATGTGTTCTTAGTGGGGAATATAGATAAAAAACAATTTATTAAAGTTACTTTTAAATATGGGATACATGGTTTACATAATATGATCTCAGAAGTAAAAATACAGATTTTTGCATTGATCTATTTGTATTATAATACAAATAGATCAATGCAAAAATCTGTATTTTTGCATTGATTCATTGACATAAATGTCAATGAAAATTACTTGCATCTTAAATTAATTAATAAAAGTATAAGATTTTTGTATTTAATACATGCTTTCTAGATATAAAGAATTTCCGCTGTCTTCATGACTTAAAAAACAAAGAAAAAACACCCAAAATATCTAACCATTTTTGATTACAATATTTTCCTCTATCAAAGAAAGTAAAAATAGCGATTACATATGACTATAAAAAAATTATGTAAGCAACGTAATATTCAAATTTAAACATTAGGTAACAGAAATGAAACCCCACACTCACCAAAAGAAGCAATACATGGCGATAAAGGTATATTTTCATCTCCCAGAACTTCTTCCAAACTTACTTCCTCCTGTAAAAATGAAATTGCAAAAACATGAGGTTTAAAAAGCAGAAAATTGTAAAATAGTATAAAACAAAATTTTTTGTAATAAAATATTAAAAAAAGAAAGATTGCTTGCATCTGATGATGATGCTCAATGCTCATACTTTGAATACAAAATGCTCTCTGAGTATTTAAATGAATTATAATATGAAATGAATATAATTAAATGTTTTTTAAATCAATAATTTAAAAGAAGATAGTTTGTTAAATTCAATATTCATTCATATATATCTTCATTTTATTATGTTGGTTTTAGTTTTATTATTAAGAAAAATTTGTTTACGTTAAATTTTATTTTTGTAAATTATAAAATAGTCTTTTTTTTCCCTTATTTAAGCATGCTATTTCAAGTTTTTAGCTGTAAGTTTAGCTTAATCATTTTATGTGATAAAATCTTAGAATGAGACTAACATTTAAAAATTATAAATATATGTATATCATTCATATATGTAATTTTACACATTAAATTATACAAGTATTTTCACCATGAACTTTCATTTTTAAAAATTAAAATATTTCATTTGATTTTTTAAAAATATTTTTAATATAAAGATACTTTTAATTATTGTTTATTCCATATTTACAGCTTACCATATCTATATTTAAAAATAGAAAATATAGAATAAAGTAACGTGTTGAACAAAAATATGTTTTGAGTTCAATCGGGATTAATGGTTTATAAGGTCTAAAATTGTCAAAAAAATTATGCAAGTTTTTAAAAATAAAAATTTGTTAATTTAATATTGTCTTAAAAATAATTTTAAACAGTTTTGACTCAATTTTAGGTTTTCGACATGACTGTTAAAATTGGATAAAACCGTCACACTGTCATAAAAATGCCAACCCTGATGATTTTACTTACATTATTTACTTTATAAAATGGATAAGTTTATAAATATTTTATTGTAAAATGAAGCTTGTTTAATTTTTAACATTCCTGTATTCATTAATAAATTAACATAGTAACTCAATTTATACGTGAAAAAGAAAAATATAATCAAATAACCTATAATCAACACATTTTCTTGTCGAAATTGTGAATATTAGGAGTTGATTAATACATAAAATATAAAAACTAATTATGCAAATTTAGAAAAAAGTTAATACATTTTACCTTGAATGGGACCGTTCAAGTATTACGTAAGCATATTTTTCGTCATTTCGTACCCCTCCCCCCCCCCCCTTGTAAGAAAATATAAGCAAATGCTAGACCCCCCCCCTTTGCTTACGTAAGATTTTATGACAGTTTATACATCAATACTTCTTGACTTATAAAAAGTTACCAATCAATTACATTATTAATCCTACAAATTTATATAGGCATATAGGGATTATGATATCAAAATATATAAAATCATTTTAATATATTGTTGCTAATTGCATTAAACAAACCACAGAATACAAAATGGTTTAAATATATTGTTATTTATCACTTTGAACAATAAAACAAGATATACAAGAAGTCTTAACTTACTTAGGCATCATAACTAAAATTTTTGCCATAAATCATACAAATGTTGGAGTTCAATTTGGTGTTCATATTTTAATCTGATGTCCAGAATCCTTGAACCCATGTTTCAACATTGTCTGTTATAAGGTTTTCACTGGAACAGTGGCCTGGGGTATTGCAGGTTTCCGGTACTTGTTTGCTTGTTGAATTTGAACTGCAGTTGCTTCGTTGTTTAATGCTTACGTAAGAATTGTCGTGACTCCCCCCTCCCCCTTGTCAGAAAAAATAAGCAGACTCTGGACTCCCCCCTCCCCCTTTAGTGCTTACGTAATACTTGAACGGTCCCGATAGTCTCAAACAATCCTCCATGCTTTTAGAGAAATAAAACAAAGCTACAGCAACCTTCTCAGGTAAATCTGACAGGTCTTTTTTGAGCCCTTTCTTATTAAAGAAAAGTCATTATTCAGACTCAGTGGCGCCGACTTCCGGGTCTGCGGGTCTGCGCGCAGACCCTGAAAAATATCTGCAGACCTTGCAATATCTTGGCAGACCCTGCAAAATGCAGGCATGAGACTCGCGATTTTCCGGGGTTTTTTTCACTTTCCGATTTTTTGCTGTTTCGCACGGGAGTGATTTGTTCCGGAATTTTAAAAAATCGGTCATCAATCCGAAAATTTGTACATAAGATCGCGAAAAAAACTCAAATTCTGTCAGAAGATCGCGTAATAAACGGGAATCAAAGAATAGCGGGGGGGGGGGGGTGTCAATTTTGTCGAAAGATCGTGGAAAAACGCCAGTTTCATCAAAGAATCGTGAATAAATGTCAATTTTGTGAAAAGATAGTGAAAAAAAACGTAAAAAGATCGCGAAAAATTCCGTCAAAAAATATCTTGAAAAACACGCATTCTGTCCAAGAATTACAGAAAAAATGCAAAATTTCGTTCTAAGATAGTGGAGGAAAATGCAAATTCTGACAAAGAATCGAGAGAAATACATGGATTTTCGCAAAAGATCGCAGAAAAATACGAATTTCGCAAATAATAGCGAGAACAAAATTAAATCTTTCAAAAAAATCGCAGAGAAAACGCAAATTCTGTCGAAAAATTGCGAATTTTGACTAAAGACGCGAATTTCGTCAAACAATAGTGAAGAAAATGCAAATAATCGCAGAAAAAACTCTTAATTTCGTTCAAAGATGGCAGAGAAAAAGCAAATTCTGACAAAGAATCGTGAGGAAAACGCGAATTTCGGCAAAAGATGGCAGGGAAAACGCGAATTTCGGCAAAAGATGGCAGGAAAAACGCGAATTTCGGCAAAAGATTGCGATGGAAAATGCAAATTTTGACAAAAAATCGCAGAAAAAACGCGAACTTTTGCAACGGGCAAAACGCAAAGAATAGCGAAAAAAACTAGAATTCTGTTCAAAAATAGCAGAGAAAAAGCCATTTCTTTGTCAAAGAATCGTGGAGAAAATCGGAATTTAGGCAAAAAATTGGCGGAAAACGCAAATTTCGGGAAAAGATCGCGATAAAAACGCAAACCTCGCCTAAAGTTCGCGAGAAAAAGCACATTTCGGCGAAAGATCGTGGAAAAATTCGAATTTTAGCAAAAAATCACGGAAAAAGACACGAATTTCATAAAAAAAAAATAAATAAATAACAGAAAAACGCAACGAATCGAGTTAAAACTCAAATTTCGTTCAAAGATTGGAGGGAAAAAAAACAAATTCAATTGAAAGAATCCTGGAAAAAACGCTAATTTCAGGTAAACATCGCGGGAAAACGTTAATTTCGGCAAAAGATCGCCGGGAAAAAAAGATTGCGAAAAAATTGCTAATTTCGGCGAATGATTGCGAATAAAATGCATATTTCGGCGAAAAATCGCGAGAAAAATACAAATTTTGGCAAAAGAACGCGAGAAAAATACGTGATTATCTTGCCATATTTATTAACTGATGTTTTGAGTAAAGGATATGAACATGTGAACCCAGATGCAGAATCGACGCAACGCCGCGACGCTTGTCGCAGACTCTTGGGAAGTTTCTGCAGACTATTGCAACTGTTAAAAATTTAACAAAAATTAAAAAAATTCGGTCTTTATTCCAAAAATTCGATCATAATATGTATCGCGAATTTCAACATATAGTCTTTGAAAAGAAATCAATTTCGTCATAGATCGCGGGAAACACGTGAATTTTGTCAAAAGAAACACCGAAAAAACGGAAAAATTCTTCAAAATATAACGAAAAAAATGAGTTTTCGTCAATAAATCAGGATAAAACAGCAAATTTCTCAAAAAATTGCGAAAAAACCTCTTCAAACTGCAAACTTCTTCAAAACAAAATACAAAAAAGGGCATATTTCTTCAAAAAATCACAAAAACGGCAAATTTTCACAAAAAATTGCGAAAAAAGGGCAAATTTCCTCAAAAAGTTCCAAAAAAAAGCAAATGTCCTCAAAAAGTTTGAAAAACCGGCAAATTTCCTCAAAAAGTTGCAAAAAATGGCAAATTTCCTCAAAAAATTGTGAAGAAACGACAAATTTCCTCAAAAAAAATTACGAAAAAAAGGCAAATTTCTTCAAAAAATCGCGAAAAATGGCTAAATTCTTCCAAAAATCTTGAAAAACGGCAAATTTCTTCAAAAAATCGGGAAAAAACGGCAAATTTCGTTAAAAAATCGCGAAAAAACGGCAGTTTTCGTTAAAAAAAATTTCGAAAAACGTTTAATTTCTTTTTTAAAAATGCGAAAAAACGGCAAATTTCTTCAAAAAATCGCTAAAAAACGGTAAGTTTCATGAAAAGATCGCGGCAAAAAAGCAAATTTCTTCAAGAGATCGTGACAAAACGACAATTTTCGCCTAAAAATCGCGACAAAACGGCAGTTTTCGTCAAAAAACTCAAATTTCGCCAAAAAAATGCGAAAAAATGTAAATTTCGTCAAAAGATCGCGAAAAACCTGCAAATATTTTCTCAAAGGAAAGGTTTTTCTCCCCCCCCCCTTTCAGAACAATGCATGAGGTGTTAAAAAAGCTGAGAACAAAGGCAACATATCTTTAAAAGTGCTTTCCTAAGTCTATCACAAATACTTGGGGGGGTTGAGTGCATATAATGTAATGCGAGGGTTTGGCCTGCAGACTGTTTTATAAGTTTTTACTTGTGTTGCAGACTTCAGAAAAAAATTGTGCTGCTGGGCATGTGAATTGGACAACTAGCAAAGTTGCTGTGGATAAATTAAATGTGTGTCATAATTATGGACTTAAAATAGAAACTTTCAGTTTAAAATTACTTATAGTATTTGCATAAATTATTGATTTCTCCCCTTGAAATAAAAAGCATTTGAAAAGTATAATTTCTTTTCTTCTTCTTCTTCTTTTTTTTTCTTTTTTTTTTTAATTATTATTAAAATAATTTTATTTAATATAACATATGTTTAAACAAAAGCTATTTTAAGTAATTTCTCATTTTCCCGTTTCACGTGCTTTTCCTCTTTTTTGTCTTTTTGCAAACGCATGCCTGAAAATGTGTTTAAAATATCACTAAAATCTGAGCCACCGTCCTTTTTAGGTGCGTTCGTAATTGTGTAAATACGTAGCACCTATAGTTGTCGTTCAGTCCGTCCGTCTGTCTGTCTGCACATATAACAACGCAAAAACTACCCAACCGAATCATTTGAAATTTAAAATATACAATTATTATATAATTTCATCGAGTCATTTCAAATTTTATGAAAATCGGATGCATAGATCAATTACATGAACAATCAAAAGTATTCCATTCCATTACGGTCAATGGGGAAAAAAGTTTCAAATGCATTTTAATCGTTTGAAATTTAAAATACATAATTATTACATAATTTTGCCGAGTTATTTCAAATTTTATCAAAATCGGATGCATAGTTCAATTATTCAATTACAGGGACAATCAAAAGTATTCCGTTACATTACGGTCAATGGGAAAAAATATTTCAAATGCATTTTAATGGTGTTACATTCATTCGAGCATAATAATATTGATATGCATCATAAAGTACATATTATAATATAGATTTTGCATAATCTGTTGTGCAAAGAACTTTTGTTATTGATTTACAAGGCCACACAAAAGTATTCCATTATATAATGAGTATAGAGAGAACATTGTTTGTTGCGCATTTTAATTGTAATTAACTATTTACAATTTTATGAAATTGATATTTGAGAGTGATATTTTTAAAACTTCATTATCGTACGAACGCACCTCATTTGCTACGCTTCATGTGCAATTTCCAACTTGTTTTATTATTATTCGCGACAATCAAATCAGTTGACCATCACATATATATGTATTGTGATCATGGGTGCAAGTTTTCCGTCCACAGGACTGAATTTTGACTTTTGAAAATTAATTCCCGAGGGCGGAAACAGAATGAGACCCCCACCGCCCCTCAAACAACTGCCCTTGTGGCAGACCCAGCTTTGGGACCAAAGTTGGCTCCTATGTTCAGACTTGCTACAGGCTCAGCAAGAAAAAAACTGAACTTTCACGGCCTCACGGACTTTTGATGAAATTTGTATCTTCTTGTAGCATTTTGACAAAATTCACGTTTTTCCGCAATTTTTTAAAGAAATTAACATTTTCCCTCGATCATTTGACAAAAAGTGCACTTTTTCCAGTCTTTTCATTGAAATTTGCATTTATCCATGATCTATTAGCGAAATTAATTATTTTTCTCAATCTTTTTCGACAAAATTCACCTGTCGGCCAAATATTCAGCCAAAATCACTAGTCAATGCATCCTTAATTATGATATAAGGTGGGGGCCACCAATTACCCTGAAAAAACGCTGATCAGGAAATACACACATTCTCCATATATTAAAGTTAGGGTACTACTCTGTTATCCCGTCGACCAGTTTCGCCAAATTATACAAATCACCAAACTAATAGCCAAATGATACAAATTGACATAATTTTTATTTTGAAAAACGAAAAAACAAATAATTAGTAGAATATTAATAAAAATACAAATAAAAGTCGAAATAAAAATCACTTAATGACATTTTAAACACGTGAATCGTTTTTAATGTCATTGAATATGACATTCACGATCAACCATTATTGGCATTTAATCTTACAGTTTGGCGATAATTTTTTGTCGACGGGATAACCTAGTACAGTTGAACCCCGCTAATTCGGACTCCGATAATCCGGATCTCCGGATAATTCGAGTATTCTAAAAAAAAAAGTTTTTCTGACATGTTTTCGGAATAATTAAGCAAAGTAAACATTATTACTGTCTGCAAATATTCAATAAGTTTAACATAAAGATGATTTTCTGTTAGTACGTTATATTTTCTTTTTTTCTAATTCTCCGGATAATCCAGATTTTCGATAATCCGGATTGGGTCCGGTCCCAATTAATTCGAATTATCGGGGTTTTACTGTAGTACCAAAGTTAGTAAATATGAATCTAGTAAATCTGCAAATTGGTGGCCTCAAACATAAGTTCTGCAATTTTATTTGGATTTAAAATAAAATATTCAACTTGCAATATCATTTATTTCATATTTGTAATACTAACTATTATAAATGATATATCAAACACCCTCTGGAAGATTAGTTGTCTAAACTGTACACTTATATTCAAAAAATCCCTCACTGTCTTAATAGTTTGATTGTTTCAATGCAATTACCTAGTGTTTAATAGTTTGATTGTTTCAATTCAATTACCTAAGTGTTTAATATTTTAAACCATCCATCTAAACAAATTAAAATATCGATCTTCTATTAATTATAAGTGATGCAAACAGTACACGATTATCACAAATATTTTATTAATTATTAGTATCCTAGTTGTTAAATTTACTTGTTTCATTAAATTCTGGTTCTTAATGATGGAAAAGACTTTTTTTCTCTTCATTAAAAACTGATTTGTTTCCAAAGAACTCGCCAGATGGAAGCACTAAACTTTTTGTCCTGAAACGAAGAAAAGAACTCTTTAAAAACTTTCTTTGACGTCACATCTTTTCTGCGAAGCTACACTCCGTCAAAATGATTCTAAGCTGGTGTTGTTTACCTTTTTCCTGAAACTGAAAAATTCGGAAGCAAAAATTCTCAGCTCCGATAATATTTCTTTCTTAAAAAACCTTAAAACTTAAACATTAGAATTCTACTTATTTTTGTGTTTTCGTAAATTGTGATGTGAACTTTTTTATTTGTGTGATTAAAAGAAGTCATCTTTCACAAAACGGAAGTGAACGAATTATTTGTTCCATAATACATAGTAATAAAATAATAATATATTATTATTCCAGTAAATTCTACGCAGGCCTAAAGAAGAAGAAAGTTATGCCCGAAGAAGATTCCTAGAAAGGTAGGCCTGAACTTATATACTTTCTTTTTATTGAAATATCATTTAACCGTAAAAGAACTCACGTCCTATAGATTATGAGTACCGAGATGTTCTTACTTATATATAAATAAAAGAGCTTACCCATGATTATATTATTTGAAAGTATTAAAATACAAACAGTCTTTTGAAAATATATATATGATTGTTAAATAAACGATTGAATTAATATAATTGAATAACGATTGAATTGATGTTAATTTGAATTAATATAATGGCTACCAGTAATATAGCCCTCATTGAAAAGCTGAATGAACAAAATTATAGTAACTGGGCATTTAAGATTGAAAATCTTCTCCAAAAGGAGAATGTGTTCTCAGTAATCAAAGATCCTCCACCGGATCCTGTCACTGCACAGTGGAATAGAGATAATGTTAAAGCGAAATCGATTATTAATCTGTGTATTGAAGATTCGCAAATCATTCATGTGAAACATCTAGCAAATGCTAAAGATATTTGGGACGCTTTGAAAAACGTTCATTTAAGAAATACTCTTTCTTCAAAACTTTTTCTTCTAAGGAAACTGTATTCTCAAAAACTCAGTGAGGGGGGAGACATGATCTCCCATATCAATAATATTTTATCCATCAAAGATAAATTATTTGCTATTGGCGAGGAAATCCCTGACTCGCATATATGTGCCCTCTTGCTTTGCTCCCTGCCTAGGTCTTATGACCCCATGGTTACCGCGTTAGAAGCTAGCGAGACGGATCTAACTTTAAATTACGTAAAAAATAAATTGATCGATGAATATAAACATAGATGTGAAAACAGAGACGCGAGTTCAAATTCGCGAGATTCGGCTTACAAAGCAATAAATAAACCTGAGAATCGTGAAGCTGTTTCGAGCTCACGCGACTCAGCATATAAGGTAGTAAATAAAAATGCTAGAAATAAGAAATTTTGCACGTTTTGCAAACGAGACAACCATGTACGTGAAAATTGTTATCATTTAAAGAATAAAATGCAAAATGATAACTCGAGAAATAATCCGAATCGAAAAATGTTTTATAATAATTCAAACTCTTTCAGAAATAATTCGGGAAATTACAAAGGTAATCAAGGTAATGTAAGGGATACTTCCAACTTCTGTTTTAAAGGTAATGTTGACGCAGAAATAGGTACGAATAATTTTTCTACCTCAACGAATTCGGAAGAAAACATTTATAAGTTCTCCGAACAAAATTATCCCGCGTGCGATTTAATGTCTGCTAATAGCGCACAAGAACTTAATGTAAATAAATTCGTTATCGATTCCGGGTGCACAAGACATGTAGCATTCGCAAAAGAAAATTTCATAAACTTTAAAACCGGAAATTTTGGTAGCATAATGATAGCGGATGGAAATAAACTAGATTCACATGGTATGGGTGATATTAAACTTTGTACAAATTCACCACATCAAATTATACTTAAAGATGTTCTTTATTGTCCTGAATTACAAAGTAATTTATTATCAGTTAAGAGAGCAACAGAAAACGACTTTAAAGTCATTTTTGAAAAAGATTCTTGTAACTTTGTTAAAGACAATAACATAGTTTTAACAGCCGAGTTAAATAATAATCTATATGAAATTTGTCCTAAAGATGAGTACGGATATGCTGTCAAAACACAAATGTTTTGTGATAATCCGAATTGTATTACAACTTGGCATAAACGCCTAGGACACAAAAATTTTGAATCAATCAAATATCTTGTGAATCAAAAGTTAGCGGATGGTATAACTTTAAGTAAGTGTAAACATGATAATACATGTACTAAATGTATCGAAGGGAAAATGTCACAATTACCTTATCCAAAGGTAGCATCAAATAGATCTAACGAAGTCCTTTCACTGATCCATAGTGATATCTGCGGTCCCATGAAGACGGAAACATTCTCAGGTAAAAGGTACTTTATTACTTTCATTGATGATTTTAGCAGGTTTACTATGGTTTATTTACTTTCACACAAATCGGAAGCCCTAGAAAAATTTAAAGATTTCTCTGCACTAGTAAAAAATAAATTTGGTAAACAAATAAAAGCCTTTAGATCGGATAATGCAGGGGAATATCTTGGGGAAAATTTTGAAGATTATTTAACCCTTAACGGTATCGAACGCCAATTAAGTGTACCATTTTGCTCACCTCAAAATGGTGTTGCTGAAAGAAAAAACCGTACCCTTGTAGAAATGGCGCGCACAATGCTGTCAGACGCAAATCTACCAAGACAATTTTGGGGTGAAGCAATTCTCACTGCCACTTATTTAACAAATAGGCTGCCAACCAAAGCAAACAATAACATAACCCCATTTGAACTTTGGAATAATCGTAAACCAAATTTGTCACACATAAAAACATTTGGTTGCAAGGCATACGCCTATGTAGAAAAATCTAAAAGGGCTAAATTCGATGAGAAAGCCATTGAAGGCATTTTCTTGGGATATGACCAAAGGAGCAAGGGATATAGAATATATATCGGGGATAATAGAGTAATGATATCTAGATCAGTAAAATTTCTAGAAAATGTAAAAAATGATACTAAACAAGACGAAAATAACATTTCGACCCCAACCGAAGTTGCTCAAATTGAATTAGATGGTGATAAACATGACGCGGACGCAATTCCACATCAGAGTCAAATACAGCTTAGAAGATCGGGAAGAGAAAACAGGGGAGTACCTCCCGATAGGTATGGAATTAGCGCCAACATGTGTCAGATTGAGGAACCCAAAACTTGGGAAGATATAGAAAATATGAAAGACCCGAAAATTAGAAATAATTGGCTAGCAGCTACAGATGAGGAATTCAATTCACTTATGCAAAATAAAACTTGGGAATTAGTCGACCCACCTCCGGGAAAACATATTATAGGTTGTAAATGGACTTTTAAAACAAAACGCAATGCACGTGGAGAAATAGAACGCTACAAGGCGAGACTCGTTGCAAAGGGTTATTCGCAAAAATTCGGGTGCGATTATGATGAAACTTTTGCCCCTGTCGTGGCACACACCACAATAAGAAGTTTCCTAAACGCTGCTGTATATAAAAATTTAGATATAATTCATTTAGATGTAAAAACAGCATTTTTGCACGGAAACTTAGACGAGGAGGTATTCATGAAACAACCCGAGGGATATATAGTAGAAGATCAAAAGGAAAAGGTGTGTAAACTGAATAAGGCTATTTACGGGCTAAAACAGGCTGCTAGAGCCTGGCACCTAAAAATTAGTCAAACACTCAAAAACATGGGATTTAATCAGTGCACATCAGATTTATGCTTATTCAAACGAAATAAAAACGGAAACTTGTCTTATATTATAGTATATGTCGACGATATTTTAGTAGCAGGAAAGAAAAGGGATACCGAAGAGATATACAAAGAGTTATCAAGGGAATATGAAATAAAATCGTTAGGTAAAGTATCGCATTATTTGGGGATAAATATCAAACAAACAGAAGATGG
Organism: Maratus speculifer; assembly: GCA_964019185.1. Lineage (NCBI taxonomy): Eukaryota > Metazoa > Arthropoda > Arachnida > Araneae > Salticidae > Maratus > Maratus speculifer. The sequence goes on from OZ025292.1 coordinate 374,556,927, forward strand.
AAGTCTAATGTTAGATCAAGAAAATAAAATTGACGAAATTGTTAGGAAATTTAACTTAGTAAATTCCAAACCAACTTATACTCCCATGAATACGGATTATTTTAATTTAGATCCCGATAGTAAACTAATGAGTAACAATACCCTTTATCGACAAGCAGTGGGGGCACTCTTATATATCTCCACAATCACAAGACCAGATATATCTGCCTGTGTGAACATATTAGGTAGAAGAAATGAAAGACCTAGAGAAGTAGATTGGTTAGCAGTTGAAAAGGTAATTCGCTATCTGAAAACAACCAAGGACCTTAAGTTAATAATTGATAAAAATAAAAAGCCCGTCTTAACAGCATATTGTGATGCGGATTGGGCATCAGATAAAAGTGACCGGAAGTCCACTACCGGTAATATCTTCAAATTGGGCAACAATTTGTTAAGCTGGACAAGCAGAAAACAGTCCAGTGTTGCACTCTCCTCTACTGAGGCAGAATATATATCTGTCTCAAACACCTGTCAAGAAATGGAGTGGTTACTGGCATTATTAACAGATTTGGACCTACCACAAACCTCACCGATTTCGATTTATGAAGATAATATTCCATGCATAAAAATCTCAAAGAACGAAAAACATTTATCGAGAAGCAAGCATGTAAGTGTTAAATACTACAACGTAAAAACTATGATAGAAAACGGAACAATGTGTCTACACTATTGCCCTTCAAAGCAAATGATTGCTGACATAATGACAAAACCCCTTGCGAAACCTCAGTTTGAAACTTTAAGATCTCAGCTGCAACTGAGGCTAGCACTTTGAAAACAAAAGTGGGGGTGATGGAAAAGACTTTTTTCTCTTCATTAAAAACTGATTTGTTTCCAAAGAACTCGCCAGATGGAAGCACTAAACTTTTTGTCCTGAAACGAAGAAAAGAACTCTTTAAAAACTTTCTTTGACGTCACATCTTTTCTGCGAAGCTACACTCCGTCAAAATGATTCTAAGCTGGTGTTGTTTACCTTTTTCCTGAAACTGAAAAATTCGGAAGCAAAAATTCTCAGCTCCGATAATATTTCTTTCTTAAAAAACCTTAAAACTTAAACATTAGAATTCTACTTATTTTTGTGTTTTCGTAAATTGTGATGTGAACTTTTTTATTTGTGTGATTAAAAGAAGTCATCTTTCACAAAACGGAAGTGAACGAATTATTTGTTCCATAATACATAGTAATAAAATAATAATATATTATTATTCCAGTAAATTCTACGCAGGCCTAAAGAAGAAGAAAGTTATGCCCGAAGAAGATTCCTAGAAAGGTAGGCCTGAACTTATATACTTTCTTTTTATTGAAATATCATTTAACCGTAAAAGAACTCACGTCCTATACTTAATGCAATCATAAATATGATGTCCATTACTGGACTCGGGAGGGTTTTGATATATTTAAATATTAGTTAAAATTAAATTCTATTCATATTGAGGAAAAAAAAAAAAAAAAAAAAAAACTAAGAATGGGAATGGTTAAATATTGTTGATAGATTAACATAATATTGCAAAAAAATTGAAATAGAATAGCTTAACTATTAAAAATAACTTTTTAAAAAATGAATAAAAAAAGTCCCTTAAGAGTGTGTATTAGTGGCAACTGGCACATCTACCCTATTTAAATACTCTTAACTTGCACGTATATGTTAAATAGAAAACATTCAAAAATAAACAATTAAAAAATTTTAGATTTATTAATGAATTAAAAAAATTAATTAACATTTTTTGTCATTTTGCTGCAGGAATTTTTTGTGCCAGCATAAACCTTGTATTTTTCATGTTTAAATGAGAAAACAAAACAAAATTAATGTAATCAATCATTAAGGTAACAAAATATAAATAAAAAGTTATTCTGCATATTATAAGAGTGATATCGTTATAGTGCATTTATTTTTTTTAAGCATTATTGTAATATCTATTCTTTCAACGTAAATTTTTGATAACTAATATATATACTGGGAATAAATGGCATAATTAATGTTTTTGCAACTAACGTTATCTGTGATTATATATAATCTCAGAAAACTGACACATAATAATTACAAAATGATTAAATCTTACCGTTTTTGTAAAATTTACTCTTATTAAAAGGATATTTTAAAACATAATATTTGAAGTTGCACTCGCGGTATATATACCGCGATTAATGATTGTTTTGTTACAACTGCAAATGCAAAACATAAATCTATGCGTTTATATGCGTCCTTTATCTTAAAAAAAAGATATAATACACTTTTAAAAACAATAATAATAACATATTTTACTTACTCGTTCTTTCGTAACTCGTTCATAACACCACACGATCATAGAATCGCTTTTTCCCATGGAACAATCTTCCATGCTTTTTCCTTTTTGGCGGGTTGAAAAACATGTTACGGTTGCGTTCGAAATATGACTAAATTACGGGGCGCATCCTAGCGGAGGAAAATTAACGGCGACGTACCGTGTTTTTGCTAATGATGAGACAGGGCTGTAAAAACATATGGATTACCCTTAACTTTTTGAGTATTTAAGGGATAAGACCGTTTATTTAGTGGATCAGACCGTTTTTCTTCAAATAAGGCTATTGCCCGTGAAAATTGAAGGGCAAATGCTCATAAATTTACAGTTTTTTCTGAGAGTGCACTCATCTCAATGTTGAAAGGCAGCTTCTGAAAAAAGAGTTGAAATAACTCGAGTTTTAACCAATTTAAATGAAGTTGAGCTATTTAAATAACCAATTTAGATCAAGAAGATTTAATCGTTTGAAAAACAACTCTTTTATGATCGAAAAAATTACAGCTCTTTCATGAGAAGCCAAATCAGCTCTTTCGTTTTAAGAGTGTAGAGTGTATTATTACATGGCAAAAGGCAATATGACTCCACAGACTCCTTTTTCACAGAAAAGTATGTAGAATAAAGCGAAATCATTAGATGTCTGAGTATTTGTGTTTTCCAAAATAGAGATGGCAAACATACGACTCAAGCTGTTTCTTCAGAGCTCGAAATATACCGGAGCAAACTTTAAAAAATAATTAAAATTTTGAAAATAAGATAATTTAAAATAAATTAATTAAATAGAGTCTTTGTATCTCAGTATTTACTCTATATACTTCGGTATTTTCCCTATGTACCTCGGTATTTACCCTATATATTTCTTATAAACTATCTTAAAATTTCAAACCGATTGACCTGCTATATTTTCTAATTACTTTCGCACCTCACCCTCTCTCCCATCCTCGAAATGTGACACGCCATTCTTTTTTACGATTTTTTATCACGTGTTATAAATCTATATTATAAAGGCCAAACGTATCTGTGCTTAACGCATACGTCATTTTGCGAATGGCAACACTTTCACATGCAGTTAGGCTTTGCAATATTTAGTACTGCAAATTTTATACTTCTAAACATCGTACATTCTAGATTTTTACATCATCGTATAGAGAAAAATATTTACTTTTAAATGCAGTTTGTTTGAAAGCTGTATCTCAATTTATTCTTAACATATTAATTTTTAAATAGTTTTTAGTATAAATTTTGTAATTATGACAACAGAAATACACCATTTTTTTAATCGATAAAAATTGAAATGTGTGCATGCAAATTGTGAGAATATGAAAATAATGATGGGTTTAAATTTAACATGAAATTCTATGATCGTGTCAATTTGAAATTTTTTTTTTTCATACGTATTTATACCAAACATAAGAGCCTCAATTGATAACTTCATCTTAATTACTGATCTTTATTATAGTTTGCTATATATTTTTACAGATGCGATTAAAGTTTAATTTTAATAATTTGGAAACTGAGTTTTATAGAAATAATATTTTTTTTAACTTTAGCTTTAAATAATGTTTGTTTGAAAATTAGACTGACCATTTTAAAATGTTTTTTTTACCGTAGCTAATTTTGTAGGTTTATTATAAATCAATAAATCTGTTCCTTCTTAAACATTTACTTTCGTCGAAATTCGACGGGTTCCTCCTTGTTATCTTAAAGTTTAAAATAGATCTTCTTGTTAGATTTCTAAATTTTATAAAATTCGCGTTCTCATAGTTCCGATTTCATCACCAGAGAGCGAACTATATTTTTAACAAAACTGTATCTCAACGAAATTTCGCTAAACAATAGATATATTATACATAGGAGTGGCGGTCTATTTAATAGGATACTTGATGTTGATATTTGATGAAATTACTATAAGAAAATAGTTGTAACTAAACTTTTGACATTTTAGTTAGATTTTGTAAGAAATAAAACCTGCTAGATTCTTCCCTATGTTGGAATTTCTGAAACATTTTTGCAGATCTACACCGATTATGACTCCCAAATACCAAAACCATTCCCAGTTAAAAACTTTGTCGATTTATCTTTCGATACGTATCACTTTTTTATGGACACGATAAATTCTATATTTTTACTCAAATCTCTTTCAAATGATACATAAAATGAAGAAGCAGAAAATCACGGTCAATTTCGTTAATGGGCAAAATAGGATGAAGGGCTTAAATAAGGAGGGATTTTGTGAAAATCGAGAAATCCCCATAACTTCTTAGTTATAATAAATATCAAATCAGTTTTAAATTATTATTATTTCTAGAATAAAGGCCAAAAATTTACGTATGATATGTTTTTTATGAAATTAAAAATTGACTCGAAGGGCGAAAAAATAGTGTTTTAGAGAGAAAAAGAAATCCTAACTTCGTCAATTTTCAAAATATCAAATCTAATTAAATTTATCATAAATCTTCTTAATATTATCTACAACTTTTATGCTGACAAGTTTTTGAGAGAACCAAATCTTACTGAAAAAAAAAAGAAAAGAAAAAAGAAAACAAGAAGAAACGCTACTGGGTTACAATGACGGAGTCAACGGAAATTTGGCGAAATATTGGAAATAGAACCCAGTTGGTGTCACGTTTGCCGAGTAATTTGGGTAGCCAAGTTGGCGTCAAACTTAGCGACATTTCGCGATGTAACCAGGTCCCTCCCCCGATGGTAATTCCTCCTGCGGTATCTACGCAATTTTCATTAGTCCATCGGTATCTATGCAGATTTTCATTGGTTTATTTCTAAATCGTTATTTTTTTTATTGTCAAAATGTCAGTGAAGGCTTACTTTAGAAACACGAAATTTTTGGTTTCCGTCTGTCTGTCTGTTCTGCGATAACTGCCGTAAAAAGTATCCGATTTCTTTGAAATTAAGTAAACACGTTCATAAGGTACTCAGATTTAGCTATATAGTTTTTTGTTATGTTTTATTCATTCGTTCGGAAAATACAGATCATTTTATTTTGCACCATAATGCTTTTCAGTGGCAATTGAGACTATTTTCAGATTTCCCTTTGTTGAAAGAAAATTATGCGTTTGATTAGCGTAATTTAAATGGTGAATTATGAATGTTAAAAGCTCCAAATAAGATTTTAAATTACTCCCATTCATTTGAAATTTTGTCAATATTTTTAAAAAAGTATATTTTGTCAATCTTTTTTTTTTCAATCTTTTTTTAAATTATAACTACAATTTTTTGTAGAAATTTAGACATGTTTTCCAATATTAAAAACCATTTGTTTTATCCTTTTGCGTATTTGGCATGATACATATTTCATTTCTTTCCTTTTTTTTTCGTGAGTTGCTTAGCAACGCATTTCGCAGCTGATAAAAAATAAATCATTTAAATAATTCCAATTAATAAAATTTAAGCAGAAAATCTGCAAGGGGGAAATAAAGGTTAGTTGATTTTTAATATTGTGGTGTGCAAATTAGACGCACAAAACTCTTCAATGCCGAGGTCACTAACGCACGTATGAGCGCTGCACGCCTATTAAAATAACAAAAAAACATTACTGGATCCACGAAACTCCTTGTGCCGCAACGAAACTTGTCAAAGCTGCGGAAAAAACAATTTGAAGTGGTTTTAATGTTACACTGTTTCGAACATAATAAGACTGATATGCATTTATGAGTAACACGAATATACGCATTTTATGGAATCTAAGGTGCAAAGAACATTTATTATTCATTTACAGGGCCATACAAAAGTTTTTCGTTGCATAATAGTATAGGGGAAACATTGTTTGGAGCGTAATTTAACTATGTTAAAATATTTCACCATATACCGAAATTGATATACATTGCTGAGGTTCACTACAAGTTTCTTCTTATATAATAGAAAGTGCAAAGTATTTACAGAGACACAAGAAAGTTTTCGGCTGCTATGTATCCGAAGTACTGTACATTAGAGAAGATAGTTGGAAGTGCATTTTATTTTTTATATGAGTTTTTAAGTTTAAAATATTTCGTTGTATGTATAAACGCTCTCCAGATCATATACAGGGCTATACAATAGAAGTCGAAGAATTACTAAGAACGAAAATGCATTTTTTTAAATGAGTTATGTATTTTTATGCTTAACTACATATAGTGTAATAACTTAGCCCTTAGTAGATTAATATGCTAAGTGGTTGGTAGCGTGTGTGCCGCTCGGCAAATAATCCAGGCAAGAATATTTAGTGGAGAATCTATTATTTATTTCTAGAACAAAAAAGATCCTCTGGAGTAAATATATATACAGCATCAAATTATTATAGAACACGTATGCTCTTATACCAACTAGCTTCAACTAGAATTCTGATTGAGTTCCAAAAACACAAAGTTCGTGATAGTCGTAAAGTCTCTGAAAATTACGCACAACGTAAAGGAAAATAGTTCACAGATTACGGCGTTATCAATCCACTCAAGACGAGAGTTATCGCTGTCTCTCCTGGCGAGAGAATACTCCGTGATGCTGCACGAGCACTGGGATCAGAATCCCCTTCTAAAATCCACTGGCGGGATTTATCTTACCAGCTCTCAAAACCGAGCTGCTTCACTTGATCGGGAACGAGAGAACACTCCGAGCTAGCCGCTCTGCTCTCTCTCTCCACTCTGCGAGAAAATCTCTCTCAGAATCCTCCTTGCAAACCCCTGGCTTCTCTTTTTCTTACGATTTCGGAGCTCTCTGGACCTCCCTTTAGGGGTCACAAACCAATCCTGAACCTTAATAGTCTTTTCTTCATTACATGATTAGTAAAATCGTGCTATTATTGGTACCTGAAATTTCACACCCACGGCGCCGGTCCGTCTGGCGTTCTTGACCCCTAGGTACTTTCGCTTCGTGCCGGAGTGATATCAAAGGCATGATGCGGGCGATCGTCCATTCACCCTAGTGTCATTCGCCTGTCGGTTCCGTTGATCGATAATGATGTAGCGATCTTATGATATCGCCGACATTCTTGCGAGGGTCACTTTGAGTTTGCAGCTTCATGGTGAAACCTCTTTAAGAAATAAATGCCTATTTCTGTTACTTTGCTTTAAAATCCTATGATAATTCTGAATTATCACAATAGTATACTAATATAACATTATATAACATAGAAAAAATGTATACAATGCCACGCAAAGAATTGGATAGATGGCCGTCTATGGCTGACCTCTGGAAGTTTGATTTTAGAAGTTTTAAAGTGTTGATCTTTATTAAATTTTAACTGAATGGTTAGTAGATAAAGATAGCAGGTACAATTTAGGGCTGTACAAAAGTATCGTCTATCGATAATTTCTGAAAGGAAAATTTGAAACTATTATGCATTTGTAACACTTCCCAACATAGTTAAGTAGTGTTTGTGAATTCCGTTTGTCTGTCCATGTGTCTGTCTGTCTGATCGAGCTGGAACTTGCATTAGGATATTAATAGGATTGTCTCTGTAATTGATATATGTTATTAAGATTTGCAATGCCATGTTCGGTATTGGAAATAGAGTATGTAGCGTTCACAGTTTATTTACAGTGACAGTCAAAAGTATTCCATTACATTATGGTCTATGGAGAAATGTCTTAATTATTTAAATACGTAGCACCTCAAGTCGTCATTTGATCCATCCGCCTGTCTGCTTAAAACACAACGAAAACAACTCAACCAAATGATTTGCAATTTAATATATGTAATTGCTGCAGAATTTTGCCGAGTCATTTAACAGTTTATGAAAATCGAGTCAAAAATTAAAAAAGATATTAATTAAAGTTTTCTTCATTCTATTAAATCTTATCATTCAGAATTAATTCAATGACATCCCATGATAGGGGATGATTCTAAGTTGTGATAGCGCCCTATTTAAAATGAAGACATATTATTTCCATATTGCTGAATTTATAGAACAAACAAACAAGCCAAAAAACAAACTAACAAACAAACAAACACACAGACAGACAGACAAACAAACTGATGCACACACACAAACAAACAGACAGACAAACAAATTGACTGCCAGACAGCCAGACACACAAACAAACACACAGACAGACAAACAAATAAACAAACAAACAGACATACAAACAGAAAGACAGACAGACAAGCAAGCAAGCAAACAAACTGACAAACAAACAGGCAGACATACAGACAAATAAACAGACAAATAAACAAACAGACAGACAGACTGACAGACAGATAGGCAGACAAACAAGCAAGCAAACAAACCGACAACAAACAAACAGACAAACAAACCGGTAAAACAAACAAACAAACAGTCAAACAAACAAACAGACAGACAAACAAACAAACCGACAAAACAAACAACCAAACAGTCAAACAAGCAAACAGACAGACAAACAAACAAACAAACAGACAGACAAACAAAGATACAGACAAGCAAACAACAAATCGACAAACAGTCAAGCATACAAAAACAAACAAACAAACAGACAGGCATATGGGCAGACGAACAAACGAACAAACAGGCAGTATTTTACCTAGTACCTTTATTACATGCCAGTATTTTTCTTTTAATTTTGTTCAAACACCACACACTCTTAAAACTACTTAAACCACGTTTCAAGAAATTATCATTTATGGGTGACTGTGTAGCTAGTTCTTTGCGTGACCCTGTATTTCATTTTATCTATACTCTACAAACATTTCTTAGTAAACTGAAAGCAGTTCAACATAAAGGTGCATAACTTATTTAAAAACTATCTTTAAGTTAATTAATCTCACATTCAGTAACATATATGAGCTCTTTTGTGCACCCTGTATATCAACTAAAACATTTATACACACCATATAATTTGCATTCATTTAGTAAAACTTAAGAACGCATATTATAATTGAAAATGTATTTCATCCATCCATCAGCTATCATCGATAATGTACAGTACTTCGGATAAGAATATACAAACTTGAAATATTTTGTGTATCCCTGTAAATGCTATACACTTCATATTATGCGTTAAATATTAAATCTCAGCGACGTATATCAATTTTACAAACTTAAAATCGTTTAACATAATTAAAATATGTCGCAAACAATTCCCCCCTTTATTATTATGTAATTGAATTCTTTTGAGTTGTCCTGTAAATGACGAACTATTATTTTCACTGCATATTTTAATGCACTTTGCGAATCCATGTAAATTTGAATATGTTTGAAACGATTTTTTCTCATAGGCCATAATGTATCAGAAAACTTTTGACTATTCCTGTAAATAAACTAATTATAGTAGAAACTTTATTTTCAATAGGGATCGTGCTAGGGTAAACATCAATGAATGTAAAAATTTCGTAAACAATCTGAGTATATTTACGGGATTTTGTGTGCGGGCAAACGGACAGACAAACCGAATGCATAAACACTTTTCAACTTTGTTGGAAAGTTTTAATAAATTTGAATATGTTTGACAGGGTGTAATACCTTAAAAATTCATTTGAAACAATTTTTTCCCATCGGCCATAATGTATCAGAAAAATTTTGACTATCCCTATAAATGAACTAATCATAGTAGAAACTTCATTTTCAATAGGGTTCGTGCTACGGTAAACATCAATAACATATAAAAATTTCATAGCAATCCGAGTATAATTAAGGGAGTTAGAGTGCGGTCAGACGGACAGACAGACGAAATGCATGAATACTTTTCAACTTTGTTATAAAGTTTTAAAAATTTGAATATGTTTGATAGGGTATAACACCTTAAAAATTCATTTGAAAGATTTTTTTCCCATAGACCGTAATGTATCAGAAAACTTTTGACTATCCCTGTAAATGAACTAATCATAATAGAAATTTCATTTTCAATAGGGTTCGTGCTACGGTAAACATCAATAACATATAAAAATTTCATAGCAATCCGAGTATATTTACGAGAGTTAGAGCGCGGACAGACAAACCGAATACATAAACACTTTTCAACTTTGTTGGAAAGTGTTAAAACGGGGCTGAGAAACTTCTCGTACTTGCCCGCGTCTTTGTTTGAAAATTGTTTCCGTCTTTTCTTACAATTTGTAAAATTACGTAGCGTCTAAAAACAAACTTTTTCTTTATTAATCCCCTGTATATTTCTTAATAGAATTATTAAAAATTCCGAAATGTTTAAAATTTAATTTGCTATAACAAAATTTTTACAAGACAAACTATCGTATGTGGTATATTCGTTACCATGACGCAGTGTACCTGAGAAGTTTGCAAAGTCAAACTATCCAGTGCGCATATTCGATACTTTGAAACAACGAATCTGTGAAAAGTACCAAATTTTTACCATGTCAAACTATCCAATGTGCGTATTGGATAGTTTGTAGCTGGAAAAGTGCAGAGAAGCTTAAAACGTACAATAATCCTACCATTTCAAACTATCCAATGTGATTTTTAGACGAGAAAAAGTATTCAAGTGATTTATCTCGATAGCATGCTTAAATTGGATATAAAACAGCACCCGAAAAATGTAATAATTGTTTACTGCTGTTTAGCGCAGATTTTGAATCCCTAATTAAAACTGTTTTTTTTTTTTTTTGCTCTCCTGAAAAGTGGCTATTTTCACATTGGATAGTTTGACATGGTACCGACGAATCTTTCTCGCAAGAAAAGGATAACGAGAGTGATGATGATGATGAGACAATCGAGCCACCCCTTCTCTGAAAGAAAGAAATACATGCCATGATGTAATTCGTTCACACTTTGAAGCTTGTGGAGGTGACTACAATATACTTTATCAACTAGAAAATGAACTACAGAAATGCTCTACTTCTGTGAAAAAGCAGTCAACAATTACAAATTGGAATATTAAAAGTCCATAGGTATGTATAACAACTGTCTGTTACACTATCTGTTTTTGTCTTTTCTTGTGTTATTTTATTCTTATTTTGTTACATGTGTGTTAATCTACCACAGCACAATAGATTAATGTCATTTATATGTCTCCCCGGATATTCGAATACCCCCGTTTAATCAAATTCAACTTGTTGGAACCGTCAATATTCGTTTAAGCGTGGATGTATTACCAGTAGCATGCTTGAGCTAGCGCTATTTTCGGTATAAAATCAATTAATAAATTGGCAATTATCGGGACATTTTCATCCATAGATTTTTACAGATTGTCAAGTCTGTTATTATGATGGGGAAATCTTGCTTTATCCATTTTCTACACTATATGGCTCTATAGGTCAAATATTCAAGGTTATAATATGTGTTTCCAACGCGCTCAATAAACTTTCTCTTTCTTCTTCTGAGAAGCATTTTTATTTTTTTAAAACACACCTATTTTACTGGTACTGAAAATTTACAATCAAAACTGCTTTTTTTTTTTTTTTTTTTTTTTTTTTTAACGTTTTTGAGTTTTATATTTATTTTTTAATTTCACTTTTTGGTGCATTTTGTTTTATTATTCAAAACAAAACGACACTATTCTTTTTCTTTACTCTATGGCTCTATAGGCCAAATGTTCATAATTACAATATGCATTTCCAACACGCTAAATAAAACTTTTTCTTTTCTGCTTCTGAGATGTATCTCTTTTTTTTTTTTTCTTTTTTTTTTTTTTTTTTTAAACATCTATTTTACTGGTACTGAGAATTTACAATCAAATAAATAAATAAAATAATTTTATTTGTTTATTTATCTATTTATTCGTCTTCGAGACATACTTAATTTTTAATTTCGCTTTGTAATGCATTTTATTTTCATATTCAAAACCATAGCCGACTATATACTACTGACGAGCCATATCGCGAAAAACCGCCGAAAAAGTGAAGCTGGATTCAGCTTCAAACCCTGAATCATTTCATTGGACCACGTGTGAGTCCACGTGACGCAAACTCTGGCCAAATTAGCATTGAGTAAGCTGCTTTCTGTTCGGTGCACATGGCTCGGCACATGGTCATTGTTTTGGTTCAGAGTTCGCACGATTGGTTAGAATAACTTGGGCAAGGTATCAGAGTCCTCTGGCGGGAGACTTCATACATTAATCTCAAATAGACGGGCCTATAGATCTAGTGGGTCATGTTCAAAACAAACTGACACAAGTGTTGCACGTTAAGCTCATGCGATTTTAGTAAAACTTAATTATGATCCGTCAAAATCAAAATTAATTTGAATCAACAAAATTAAGTTTATATCAAAAGGCTTTAAATTAAAATCTTCAGGAAATATTTTGGGAAATATGGAAGTAATCCTTAAATCAAACAATTTGGATTGGGAGGATCTAGAAAAATTATCGGACAGAATAATTGTACTGTTAGAAGGAATATTTAAGGAAAAGAGAGAAGGAACAGACAGGAATCGATACTCAGCAAGATACATAAGTCCTTCCCTGTTAAGGCAACTTTACAGAAAGCTCGTAAAATTGAGAGAACTTTTATTTCAAATGACAAAATCGAAAAATATTTATTGCTTCGAAAAGTATGTATTGACTATCTAATATAGACACTTATCTAATATAGACGCAGATGGGAAAGAGTTCCATATCCTGTTCTAGTTTTTGGGGCGAATTTTTTTTTTTTTTGGCATTATATGAATCGATGTGGTTGCTATTTCCAGCCTTTGGCGTTGCTCTTTTAATACTGAGATGGACTTTGTTTTTTGTGTATTTTTTTCATTTAGCATGTTTTTTTCGGAAGAAATTATAGCTTTTGTTCTAATTTGACTTTATATGAAATATATAAAATTATAAAATATATATAAATATTTAATATTAATCTATAGGTGTGTACATTATGTATTTGTATATATATATCTCTATATATAATTATATATAGAGAGAGAGATCTAAAAAGTATATGCATAAAAATATTTATATAAACATCGTATAGTTTTATAACATGTGACATATATAACATTTATTAAATAAATATATATGTTTATAAATTATTTTAAAATCACTTTTTGTCCGCCTTCTTGAGAAATCTGATAAGTTGCTAAAATGTTTGTCGCCATTAGCGATTTTTTCGCCTTCTCGCCAATCTGAACAGGAATTTGAAGTCTTTTTAAACATATCTCATGTGAACACCAAATTTCGCGCAGTTTTTTTTTTTTTTTTTTTTTTTTTTTTTTTTTTTTTTTTTACTTCGGTTTGGTGAAAACCTTGTTTTGAATATCAGTTACGTATGTATTTTTAAATTATTTTCTATTATTTTTAAAAGGAAATAACGATAAATAAAATAAAGTCTAATTAATAACTATCCAACAAAACAATTTATGTAATTTTTATAAGCAAAATAAAAATAAATAATTTATTAATAAGTAAACAGCAATAGCCAGGTTACCATATTAGACAAATTAACGCCTGTCGGTTCAAATTATGTACACCGGTGCTATATATCTATGCCATATATTGTATATCTGTATATGTATAATTATACCCGTAATATATGTGATGTAGGGAAGAATTTCATATCCTGTTTCGGTGGGCGCGACTGGGATAAAAAATCAAAAATTTTGACAAAAAGCCATTTTAGCATCATATAAGGATTTTAAAGATAGCGGAAAAACATTGTTTTTAAATATTTATAAAAAAAAACTAGCCGCTTTTGGCAACCACTTTGGTCTCCTTTGAATGTACACTAAGCATTAAATCATATTGCTTATCCTGATAATTTATTTTAATGGCTCATTTTTTGTCAAATTGGAAGATTCTGTTAGAGAAACAGACACAGTTGTCATATGCGAACCACATTGGAGGGATTGCAACAAAATGGCAATTATGTGTGGCTCACATGGTAACCCGGCTATTGTTATTTACAAGGCTACCTTATCATAATAACATGATAAGGTAGCCTTGTATATATGATATTATCATGATATTATGATAAGGTGGCCTTGGTTATTTATTTATTAATAAACTGTTTGTTCACTTTTATTTTCTTTTTTAAAATGATATAAATTGTTTTATTCTATAATTAGTAATTGAACTTTTTTCATTATTATTATTTCTTTTTTAAAATAATAGAAATTAGTTTAAAAAATATGTATGTAACTGGTATTTGAAAACGAAGTTTTCGCCAAATTGGCGTCAGAAAAATAACGCGCCAATGTGGTGCATATATGACATCTGTGCTGATAGTTCAAGAACTCGGTATTTTTAGGCTAGCCTGGTGCAGATAGTAAATCGTCAAATATTGCACCTGTGGCATTTTTTCGTATTTCAAAAAAATTAGGGGAGCATGCAAAGGATTTAAGAAAAGCGTGCGAGACAGCCATGTATTGGTATAAAATGGATAGTACACGATATCAATGCGCTATACAGAAAAAAAGGCAAAAAAACTTTTAATCAAGCTTTAATTCTTTGAAAAGATAGATAAAACATAAAAAGGGAACTTAGGGCAACAGTTTGGCAACATGCAATTGATTATGAAAAAGTATTGTTTAGAAATGATGAAAATTTTTTGACATGGCGTGTAATCTCCTCGAGCAACTAAGACTGCTGCGCAGCTGTTTTCCTTAGATGCTATGGCGTTATCGGTAAGATTTTGGGGAATATTGTTTCACTCCTCAATAAGTGCAATCTCCAAGTCTCGGACAGTAAAAGGAGGCCTTGTTCTCGCAGCAATGCATCTTTGGAGCATGTCCCCAACATGCTTGATTGGATTCAGGTCAGGAGAGCACGCTGGCCATTCCATACGATGTATTGTTTCAGCTTCATGGCATATTCTCTACCAGATGAGCTGTATTCGGTCTGGCATTATCATGCTGTAAAACAAAAGAATCTGCAATGGCTGCAGCCTAAGGTATGACATGAGGTCTCAGTTTTTCTTTCTTTGAAATAAGAGCAATACATAAATTGAGTGAATAGTCTATGAGCTCAAAGCCATTAGTTTAAATGCGCATTTTATTATTATTGTTATTAACAAGTATAGCAAAAATTTTAGACCCTTTTTGTGGTACATGAATCTACAAAAAGTTAAATAAAATTTCCTTTAAACAATTGACAAAATTGATCAGTAGTTTCTTCGAAGAAATTTGGCATATCAGTTGAAAATAATTCGAATTAATTGGCAGTTCTTCCAACTTTAAGTTAGATTCTTGAATCTAAATATCATGTTAGTCACGTATTTATTCCTTTTCTTTGAATATATTTTTTAATTACTTTTAGTATCATACAGCACGATGGTGCTGTATAGTAGAGCTCAGACGCATCTCTAATGTTAAAGTTCAAAGTTTGCCCCTTAATAACTTTGGACCCTATCATCGGATTGCGATGAAATTGAAAAAGCGAAATGTCCTACTGTAGACCTCAAAGTTGATATAATTTCATCCAGACCCACCGATTAGTTATGGAGATCCAGAATCCCTGTTTTGTCACTTTTTCCACGTGAAACAAGATAAAAGGACAAACCAAGGCCTCCCCTATCATAATATCATATTATGATAATAATATATTATGATAATAATGTATTATGATATATAATATTATATTATGATAAGTTAGCCTTGGGACAAACAACTGAATTAGAAACCGAACCTAGAAACATCCAGTGACGTGTAATAGCTTGTTCGAAAGCTTTTAATTTAGGTATGTGCCTTTCGAAAATCTTGTCAAATAATATCCAATATTAAAGAAATGGCATCCATTTAAATTTTTTAAAGCGCTACTCCTTCCATAATTTAACATTATAGGAATCTCTCCTTTTTAATTGCTAATTTAATCATTTCTTACAAGTTGTCACCGACTAAAAACAACACAATAATTTAAACAAGTTGGAAATTGCACGTGAATCGTAGCAAACGAGGTGCGTTCGTACGATAACGAAGTTTTAAAAATATCACCCTCATATATCAATCTCATAAAATTGTAAATAGTTAATTAAAATTAAAATGTGTACCAAACAGTGTTACCAAACCTATGCCATTATGTAATCATATAAAAAACTGGTGGAACCAGAGAGAAAAGTAGAGCTCGATCTAAAACAATGTTACAGTTAAAATAGGGAAATATTTCAATCTAAAAATGTGCGTAGAAAAGAAATGTAATCAGACGATCCGTAAAGCTCATGAATAACCCAAATTTTTGTTAGCCGAAAATGTGGACTGAGCTTTACTGGTGCCAATCAATCAGGGAAAAAGAGGCATTTTTAACCCACTCCGTATTTCAATCATCCATAACCAGTTTAAATATTTTGGTTCTAACTATATGTTCTAACTCCAAGGCTGATGTAATGAAGTATGAGAACGGTTCGTTCAGTATAAAATGTGGACGCAATTCCATTCCAGCGGTTTTGATAAGTGGAAGATCAAAGCTCCAAGTAAACTCAAAACCTTCAACAGATACGATTCAACCATAAACTAAATATTTGTATTCAGACATATTTTCAGACATCAATTCCTCAACAACCTGATTATATTAATGTTATACCTTAATTAATACGTTTAGCGTTGTGAAGCTTAACTAATTTGAGACTAACTACTTTCCTTAGTAATCATTTTGAGTGGCTAATAGTATAATTCTGAATATAAGACACCAGTAAAGCTCAATCCACATTTTCAGCTAACAAAAATTTGGGTTTTTCATGAGCTTTACAGATCGTCTGATTGCATTTCTTTTCTACGCACATTTTTAAATTGAAAATATTTCCCAATTTTTACTGTAACATTTTTTTAGATCGAGCTCTACTTTTCTCTCTGGTTCCACCAGTTTTTTATATGATTTCATAGATTTACAGATCCTTTCAAGAACTTTATCAATCACTTTCAACTAACAAATTTAAACTATTATTAGTATTAGTTTAAAGTTATTTTTAAACATGTTAGTTTGGCGAAATATCGAAAATAACTCCAAGTTGGCTTCAATTTTGGCAAGAAATTTTGTGGGCCAAATTTGGCGATATATTGCGAAGTTGGCGAAGAACTTGGCGATATTTGGCGACAGAACCGCCCACTGATGATAGTCCCACTGCAGTTTCTCGGTATCTACACATATTTTCTTAAGACCATACGTATCTACACAGCTGGTTGATCAAATTCCTCAAAAGATCAAAAGAAGTTATGAAATCGCATGAAAAACTGGTGGAACCAGAGAGAAAAGTAGAGCTCGATCTAAAAAATGATACAGTAACAAATTGGCAAAAATTTTCAATGTAAAAAAGTGCGTAGAAAAGAAATGGAATCAGATTGTTTGTAAAGCTCATGAAATTACCCAAATTTTTGTTAGCTGAAAATGTGGACTGAGCTTTACTGGTGCCTTATATTCAGAGTCGTACTATTATCCACTCAAAATTATTACTCGGCAAAGTAGTTATTAGAATATATAGTTATGTTATCTCAAATCAGCTAAGATCCACAACGCTAAACGAATCTAAAACATGAAGTAATGATTAACATATAACATTAATATAGTCAGACTGTTGAGGAATTGATGTAGAAAAATATTTTTGAACAGAAATATTTAGTATATGGTTGAATCGTATATGGTTAAGATTTTGGGTTTACTTGGAGCTTTCATCTTCCACTTATCAAAAACCTTTGGAATGGAATTTTGTCCACACTTTGTATACTGAATGGACCGTTTAGGTTCTCGTTCTTTATTACACTAGCATGTAACTTATAGTTATGAACCCAAATTTTTAAATTTGTTTTGGTTTATTAGAATATGGAGTGCGTTAAAAATGCCTCTTTTTCCCCGATTGATTTTAAGGCACCAGTATAGCTCAGTCCTCATTTTCAACAAACAAAAATTTGGGTTATTTCATGAGCTTTACAAATCATTTGATTACATTTCTGTTCTACGCATATTTTTAGATTGAAAATATTTCCGAATTTTTACTATAATAATTTTTTAGATCGAACACTACTTTTCTCTCTGATTCTACCAGTTTTTTGAATTATTATGTTAGTCATGTATTGATTCCTTTCCTTTGAATTAATTGATTTTTTGCATTACTTTAAATATAAGGCAAAGTTTTTGTGACATTGTTACAGTCTATTTTATCACTTTTGGGATGAACGTCACATACACGTGCCGTATAGGATGCATATGATTCTTATTTTTGAGTGCCCCTATTTCTGTACTCTTCGCCTTATTTACAGAATTTTATCGATTAAATAAGGCGTTTTAGAAAAAATGATCGTTAAAAAGAAAAGTCGTATAAGGACGCTCATCATAATGGGATTAAGTATAACTTAGCTGTTTTTATAGACTATGTTAATGTGGAAGACTTAAAGCGAAAATGTTTCCCGATTAATCAGAGTTTATTGTCTTTATAAAATAACAAAAGTCAGAAGAAAAAGTTTCAAATTTCCTATTTTGCTTGTTATAACGATTTTTTTTCCTTTTTTAGGGCAGCAATGATTGAACGCTTGGCTATACATTTTCTTCTGGAGCGATGCTATTGGATCCAGTATAACGACAGTGAAATGGTTAGTGATTTGCTGAAAATGCTATTTGAAGTAGATGGTCATTTGGGCAAGATTTTTAATTTTCAGCAGCTGTCCATTTCATCTCGAAAAAGTAGGGCGAATACCTTCGTATTTGAAACAACCTGGAGTGAAGGAACATTGTCGTCTGAACAAGTAAATACAAATATATTTTCACAATGGAAAGTAGTTTAATGGAAATAGTCAAAATTAAAAATGTGTAATGAGTTTAGGATTCGTGGCATCAGCCAAAAACATTATGTTTATGAAACTCAACGACAAAATAAGTAAAAAAAAAAAAAAAAATCTTTTACAGTCGTATCACGCTGGGGGGATGCTTTTAGTCAAAACATACAACAATAACAGGTGAATAGAGCTTTTTAGAAATTTCTGATATTTTCGAAAAGCATTACTTGAAAATGTTGGGACAAAGTAGCTACTCGTTATTTCTCAGAAACACGTTTTCGAGCCTGCCATTATTAAGAAAGCTAATTTTTGTTTACTTACTCTCAAGCTCTGTAATGTAGATTGTCAAATTTTCCATTCTGAAATGCGCATTGAGCGTGTATAGCTCCTTTATAACAACAAACGTAAAAAATATCATGTCAGTGCGTAACCAAAAACATACAACCAGGGCTTAATTTGCGCCAGAGCTCACCGAAGTTTAGCTCTGTTTTTAGTAAATATTTAAATATTAGATGGAATTCATCGGAGCTCAAAATTGCAGCGCACTAGAGCCCAGTGCAATAGCGCTTCCGAAAAAGCGTAAACTAAATTACCCTTTCCTAATTCTCCCACCTCGAAACGTTTCTCTGTAAATAATAATAATAATAATAATAATAATAATAATAATAATAATAATAATAATAATAATAATAATAATAATAATAATAATAATAATAATAAAATTAAATTAAAAAGATTGTAATTTCACAAATTATAACGACTATTTGGAAAATTAAATTTTCAAAGACTAAAATTTTAAAGACTTATAAATAAATTCTATATTTAAAACAAGTACGAAAAATCACGAGTTATGCATAGATTATGAAACACTTTCCAAAGTCTTCTTCCTGGAGTCACACTTCCTGAAGTCTTTAACAAAACTTTGTTATTTAGAGAAATAAGATGCTACTGTCCATAGCCAAATATGTATTGAAATACTTTTGAACAGCCCTATATTTGATCTGTCGGTTAATACATATATATACAATATAATGGGAAAGTTTAGTTTAGCAAGAAAATGCCTAACTGGCTGAAATTTCTCTTGCAGCAATTTATTTTAATAGATGGAAATACTTCAATACTTTTGTTCAGCCCTGTAATTTATCCAGTATCTTTACTACAAGCCAGTATTTTGTTAAAAATTAGTTCAAACAAACACATTCTTAAAGCTACTTAAATCACATTTCCAGAAATTATCACATATGGATGACCACGTAGCTAATTCTTTGCGTGATCCTGTTTATCATTTTATCTATATTCTACAAACATTTCTTAGTAAACTGAAAGCAGTTCAACGTAAAAATGCATAACTATTATCTTTAAGTTAATTACTCTCATATTCAGTAACCTTTATGAGATCTTTTGTGTAATCCTGCTTATCAACTATAACATTTATATACACCATATAATTTGCAGACTTTTTGCAAAACTTAAAAGCGCATATCATAATTGAAAATTCATTTCAACCATCCATCGGCTATCATCGATAATACACAGTATTTCGGATAAAAATATAAGGTTTGAAATATTTTGTGTGTCCCTGTAAAAGCTATGCACTCCATATTATGCGTTAAATATTAAGTCTCAACAGTGTATATCAATTTTATGATACTTGAATCCGTTTACCATTATTAAAATATGTCGCAAAGAATTCCCTCCTTTATTATTGTGTAATGGAATTCTTTTGAGTGGCTCTGTAAAAGAATAATAACTATTATTTTGGCAGCATATTTTACCGAATGCGTATTTTAGTGCACTTTGCGAATTCATGTAAATTTGAATAAGTTTAACAGGATGTAACTAATTTAAAATTCATTTGAAACGATTTTTTCCCATTTGCCGTAATGTATCGGAAAACTTTCGTCTATCCCTGTAAATAAACTAATCATAGTAGAAACTTCATTTTCAATAGGGTTCGTGATAGGGTAAACATCAATAACATATAAAATTTTCAGAGCAATCAGAGTATATTTACGGGAGTTAGAGCGCGGACAGACGGACAGACAAACCGAATGCATAAACACTTTTCAACTTTGTTGGAAAATGTTAATAAAAATAGTAATAAACATCATTTTTATGATATCAAAACATGGTTTACGTAATAACAGAGTCCTATATTACGTACGCCACGGATTAAAAATTAATATTCCTGTACCAATTTTTAATGAAATTTTAGTTTTACAGTTTTCGGTACTGCAAATTTTTAAACTTCTAAACATCACAAATTTTCACTTTTTACACCATCGTATACAGAAAAAAATTTACTTTTAAATGCAATTTTTTTTTCAAAGCTGTATCTCAATTTGTTTTTAAATTATAAATTTTTTGGTAGTTTTTTTTAATACTTTTTTGTCATCGTGGCAACGGAAGTATTCCATTTTTGGACATTAAACAGAAAATGAATAAAATAAAATAAATTGCGGAGTTCAACCAATAAAAAGGTTCAGATATACTTCAGATTTCCCAATTCTCTACTGAGGACAACCACTAATTTCAAATATTAAAAAAAAAAAAAAAAAAAAAAAGAACTATTTTACGGAGATTCTTCTGGTAATCGAAGCGCCAGTGCAATTTACTGTTTTTTAGCGGAAAATTTCCCGTAAATTCCAGAAAATATTCGCTTTTTTTAGGAAAATTTTCTTAAATTCACAGGAATGTTTTCGTTAAAAAACAGAAAATCGGAACACAGTTCAGTTTCTCTACTTAACCACACCTAACTATTCAGATTTTGAGCTCAAAATTTAAGTTAATTCTAAGCTTACGAAAGTATTTAATGACAGGCAAAAAATACCGGCAAAAAATAGTTGTTTGTTACTCCAAAGTCTAAAGCGTCCTCTATCGGCATTTTTAAAATTTTATCTTTATAATTTATTTTCACGAAAATACCTACATAAAGAATGGTTTTAGTGAAAACTGCAAATCAATCCACCAATTTTTCCGTTTTTTATAATCATTTGAAATTTGAACCCACTGAACACAGCTCTGTTTGTGCTACTTAACTACTCCCAACTATTCAGATTTTGAGTTCAAAATTTAAGTTTGAGTCTAAGCTTACGAAAACATTTAATAAGATGCAAAAAATAGATGTTCGTTATTCCAAAGTCTAAAGAGCCCTCTATCGTCATTTTTTGAAATTTATCTTTATAATTTAATTTCAAGAAAATGCAGACATAAAGAATAATTTTAGGGAAAACCGCAAATCAATAGACCGATTTTTCCGTTTTTTGTGTTTATTTGAAATTTTGGTCCCTAAACTTTAATGGAGGCTATCTCCTGTGGAAAAGGTTTGGGACCCTTGGTCTCCTATTTAATATTGTTTGTCTTGATGTGTACTATCACCCCTCTTTTATTGTAAAAAAAATTTAGGATCACCCAGTAGATGCAGTTTCGATCTGCTATTTTCTCTTGAAAGACACATAATGGAGAAGTAAGATTTAAAAAAAAGAAAAAAAGAAAGAAAAATAGTTGGATGTGCCTATCCCAAAACTTTTTTCTATCTCATACGTACATTTTAATATTTTCAAAATTAATTACACATGTTAATACTTTAATATTATTAATTGAATACTATAACAACTTTGATTTCCATATTAAATTTCTACTTCAGTCAATTAATCGGAATAAAAACGAGTCAAAGTGGATCATGATATTGTAACAAAATGACTGCCTTCCTTAAATTTGTACACTCTATAGATGACGCTGTTGCCACTTTAGGCAAAATATCATGAGATATTTTGCCTATTATTTTAAACATGAAGTGAAGAGATGATATTTGGCGATGTACGTAGATTTGTGGTGTTTGTTCGAATGTTGTTTCAACCCGAGATGTTATGTGCTATAACAAGATTTATGAATCTTCAATTATTATATTATGTGCTTTACCAAATATGTATATAAAATTGTAAATAATAATGCACATCTTGTGATGTCTTCGTTGAAAATGGGACTTTTTAAGATATGTTTTATATTTAACCGAAGAACACCCACACACACACAATATTTATTAAAATAATAGTTATCCCTTATTTTGTTATCATTAACTGTTTGCAAATAGCCGGCATAACAAGATGCGAGTTCAAGTCTCTGCACGAGCATATCGACAATAGAACGAGAAAGAATCCAGAAAGTGAAGCGAAAAACGCTATCAAAATGCTCCTTTACCAAGGAATATTTCCAAACTCAAGAAAGGTCTGCTGGCTATAGCCAAAAACATACACAAAAAAATTGGTTCAGTTTTGTACATAATTTTGCACTTTTCGATGGTACAATAATGAAAATAGCACGGAAATCGCTTTTACAACGTCCTCTTCCGGTAGATTTTTTTTTTCAAATTCAGGGAGGACCTGCTTGCCACACCCAAAGCAATCAAATACAAAAATTTAGTTCAGTTTTGTGCTTAACTTCATACATTCTTTGATGGTACAATAATGGAAATGATACAGACATTGCGATTATAGCGCCTTCTTCTGGCAGATTTTTTTCAAATTCAGGGAAGGACGACAGATCATAGCGAAAGACTTACACAAAAAATTTGGTTCGATTCTGTGCATAACTCCATAGACTTTTCGGTGATAAAATATTGAAAATGGAACAAAAATCGCTATTGTAGCGCCCTCTTCCGTGATTTTTTTTAATTAAGGGAGGACTAACTAACCATAACCAAACACTTACACAAAAAAAAAATTGGCTCAATTCTATTTATAACTTCATAGACTTTTTTATTGTACAATATTGAAAATGGCGAAAAAATCTCTGTTACAACACTCCTTTAGGCGGAATATTTTAAAACTGAAATAGAACCTGCTTGCCATAGCCAAAAATATATACAAAAACTTTTGTTCAATTCTATGCATATCTTCATACATTTTAATGGTATAATGGCGACATACGGATATCCAGATACACACACAGACAACACACGGACAGACAGACATTTCGTAAAAGCATGTTATTTGGAATATCTGACCCTTAAAACGTGTAAATCCGTCAAAAACTGGAAGTCGAAAAAAAATTCTATTACAAAACTTTCTTCTATTGAAGATACAATTATTTTTTTTAGTCTGACGCAAGCGATAAATAGCCAAATATAATATTAATTATAGTACTACACTAATAATTGAAAGTGTCACATATTACTCAAAAATAATCGAATACGATAATGAGTAGCCACTATCCAGTGTTCCATTTTGCAGCGAATACACTAATGTCAGAGAAATGACTCTTCAAGCTGGCTCCACAGAGTTTTCCCTGGCGCCTAACAATTTTCAACTTTTGTGAGTTCCTGCCCATCAACTATGTAGTGCAATTCGTTTGAAAATCGCTGTAAACGGACGATATATGTTGTGCACTTCACTTTCAATAGAAGATGTGCTTGTCAAACCTCAACAGATAAAAACCTGACAGTCCAAGCATATTTGAAAAAGTTGAAGTATGGACAGGCTAATGGAAGTTATGAATACTTTTCAATTGGAAAGTGTCAAAAGCACTCGGAAATCAAGGAAACAAGTCCTATACCTTTGTCTGAATATGACAAGACTGTCTTTGTACAACACAATTTGCTCTTAAAATCTGTTTGCAGAAGTATCTTAGATTCTAGATTCACTTCTGACTAGGATACTTGTCATTCAGTTGGAAACGACTTCCGCTCCAAATTTCAGTGTTAGATTCTATTTTGTATAAATGCTGTATTTTTCAAATTTTAAACAATTTGCTAATAAACTACTTATGATAACTATTTATCTTTTTTTTTTTTTTTTTTTTTTTAGATACAACCTTTTGCTTACTTCTTGGAACAAACTAACAAAGCGAAAGCTCTTTTCATGGGCCAACGTCTAGCTGAGAAGTACTTTGTGCAAAGCGTAAGCTGTAGCAGACTCTATAATAATCCGCTGATTCTTCCACCTTCCTCTGTAACATTCCGGTTCCCTGAAATACTTATAAAGCTCTTGCAATATGGACTGTTTGCGAACTCCGAACCAGGTGAAAATGACCTCGGCAAACTCCTGACGGGTATCATTGGTGTAATTTTGAATTTCAGTCAAAACTCCTGCAGTCGACATGTAGATTATACTAAGCGCATCATAAAGGCTGGCAATGTTCTTTTAAGGGCTGTACCCCGTGTGAATATGTCTGAATTACTGAAATCTCAAAGGTTGACTGCGATAGATAAAGAAAAGAAGACAAGGTTGATTGTGCAAGAAATGAGTGTTCCCACTTTACTACCTCAGCTAAAGTTCAGGTGTACTGGCCTTCAAGATCTGAAACATCTTTGCCGGATAACAATTAGGCGTGCTTTATATGATAACTGGAAACTGCCCCAAGGTATAGCTTTGCTGCCTTTACCAATTCAGATTAAAGACTACTTAAACTTGCGATATGATTAACTTTTCATGCAATAAATTTTCAATGGTTTTAAGAGTGTATTTTGATTATTCTTCAAAAGTAAAGTTGAACGTTTGTCGCAGAAAAAATAGCACAGAAATTTTTTAACACCATTATTTCCAAACAAAAAAAAATCGTCATTGTGAATTTCTATAAAATTTAAAATCGAAATTCGATCGTGATGATTACTGATTGAAAATAAGGGTGTTAAAATATTTGAGTGCCATTTTTTCTATAATATAACACTCAATTTATCAAAAATGAAATAGCTAAATATTTTGTTATGATATAATAAGTAATGAGCTCTAAGTAATGATGTCATCAAATGGTTTGTTTTACGCTTGGAGAAAATTTGATTTCATTATTCTCACCTGTTTTTTGTTCAGTAGATTATATTATAAATAGCAAAATAAAATATTTTTTATCTGCATAGCAACCCGAATGTTACAATTTCACTTTGTAAAACCTTTCGATTTCGGGAAGGAAACTAAATATAATTGCTACACTCATTTGTAATTTCATTATAACTAAGGAATCATATTTACAATTCAACTTAAACGTAAATTATAAGAATTGCATTACGCAAATTATGCTTTTTTGGGGGGGATAAAATTATAGAACAATGCTCTTTTTAACAGAATAGCGACATATCCATCTATCTATATTATAAAGGCCAAACGCATGTGTGCATAACGTATACGTTATTTTGCGAATGGCAACACTTTGAAATTTAAAATGAAATTTCGTTTTTGCAGTTTATGCAACTGCGAATTTTTAAACATCTAAACATCGCATGTTATCACTGTTTACACCTTCGTATAGAAAAAATAATGTTGTTTTGAATGTAATTTGTTTCAAAGCTGTATCTCAATTTGTTTTTGAAATATTAATTTTTTTTTTGTAGTTTTTGATACCGTTTATCAAATCGTGGCAACAGAAGTACCCAATTTTTATTAAAAACAAAGGGGAAAAAAGCAGATTACTGTATCTTTATGTAGCCAGTTTCTCATTAAAAGTGAAAAAAATTAATTAAAGTATGTGGAATTTCACGAATATCGTCTGTTATAAAACCGGTGAATTTGGTTTCATTTACAAGATTTCATTTACAAGATTTCATTTATAGTTAAAATAATATAGATAGCTTAGTATCTGTTTCAGCTAATAGCATCCAGACATCAAGTTTTGAATTAAAATAATTTCAAAATGATCAAATTAAGGTACCATTTTTTAAAAGATGAATACAGATACAACAGGTACATATATAAATTTTAATATGGTGAAAATTATGTCAGATTTAGATTTCATTGAGAAAAAAATTTATGATTGAGTCATAGAGCGGGCGGCGGCGACACAAATGACTACGTCATCGAGTAACGGGATGAAATCATGATGTAGGACAGGATTATTGGGTGTAGATTAAGGAATGACTGGTCTGCCTCGTCATTTCTTGGTACGATATGAGTAACAGCGGGCGCCAACTCGCCATTTTGGCGTCACTTTCACGTCATCGAGTTACGGGATGAAATTGGTGTCAAATTAAAGCTAAAATAAAGTATTTTAAGAATATTTCGGTCTGCCTGCGCATATCCTGGTACAAACCCTCGGCAGACTGAAATTTATAACAAAAAATGCCGTTATAATGTAAAATTCAATATGACTACGTCATCGAGTTACGGGATGAAATCATGACGTAGGACAAGATTATTAGGTGTAGATTAAGAAATGACTGGTCTGCCTCGTCATTTCTTGGTACGATATTCTTGGACTTGGTACACCAAGTTTCATTCAAATAGGTTCATAAATAGATTAGTTACAGCATGACAAAAATCATATATATATATATATATATATATACCGGTGTTTTGAAAAGGATTGAACGATTTTAAAAATCAATAACTTGCAAACTTTTACAGATATTAAAAAAATTAATGCACAAGAGTCATCTAAAAGGGCAAAAGTTTTTTTCCTGCGATTATGGATTTTAGTTCGAATTGCAAACAATAGATGGCGCTGAGAGCGCTAGGTACTGTGTTGAGACGGATATTGGCGTCACTTGGCACTGAAGCAAAACTAGGAGGTTAAGGCTGTGGAGTGGATCTTATTCGAAAATGAACTTTTGCTTTTACTTTCTGATTTTGAATGCAATCCATATAATTTTGATTTTGCTGGCGTCAGCGCAATGATAGAGAAAAATATTGTTTTCATGGGTACGACTCCTTTGAAATCGAAATGCGTGAAACAACAACTTTCGAATTACCGACTTTTATTTATTTATTTTTTACATTCCAAGAATGTAAGTACTTAAGAGAACAGGATATCTTATTTATCTATTTATTTATCTCGGTATCTTTTTAACCTTTTTTATGTCACCTAGTCATATCCTGTATTGTATACTAAGTATATGGGATTAACAGTTCATTTACTGGTACACCAAAGAAATTGTAACACATCATAGTCTATGGGGGAAAATCGCTTGCAGTGTATATTAATGAAATACACTATTTCAAATGTATTGAAACCTATATAAATCACTGAATTTCAGTATAAGATGATTATGATAGAATAAGGTATTTGGTATTTATAGCATTTAACGCGTTCATTTACAGGGGCACACAAAAAGAAATCGGTTACTGTACTGTCTTTAAGTAATAATTGCTGGAAATGCGTTTTCAGTTTCGGCATGCGCTTTTAAATTTAACTGTTCAGATACGTTAGTAATTATATAAATGCGTATCACCTATACTCGTCTGTGGTCCATCCGTCCGTCTGTTTGTCCGCATATAACAGTGCAAAAGTTACTCCGTCGAATCGTTTGAAATTTTAAATATATATTTGTTAAAGAATTTTGTCCAGTTATTTCAAATTTTATGAAAATCGGATGTTTATTTCCAATTCAGGGGCAGTCAAAAGTATTCCGTTACATTATGGCCGACGCACAGTGGGGCAAAATCCCAAAAAGCTGGCCAAAATATGAAAATGTTATTCAAATTGAACGAAATTTCGTATACAAGTGTCTTTCGGGATGCTTAGTAAAAATACAAAATTTAAATTTAAAAAAGATAGCGAATACAATATAGCTGAAGAAAAATTAAAACGTCTCGAAAGTCATTCAATTTGTATGATATTTAGAAATATATTTGTTCTAATTACCGGTGTCACTCATTTATTTCGACATCTTAGCAATGAAAATGCTATGATCGTTAAAGGGTTAAATCAAATCTTCGTATACACTCATTATAGAAGCAGAAATAGTTGCGCTTTTAAAAAATCGTTGAATTGTACTGTCATCATTTATACTTCCAAATCGGGTGTTCTGTTTCTCGACGAAAAGTCTTAATTGTAAGCCAGTTTTTTTTTTTTTTTTTTTTTTTTTTTTTTTTTTTTTCATATTTTATTTTATAATTTCAGTATCCATCTTCTCATGCAGCTATTTCTTTCTATCCAGCTTGTACGCCAGGTGTAAGCCCTCTCTAAACATCTTAGCATGTAACATAGATATTCTGAATTCTAAATTATCTCTATCAACTTTTAATTAAAAAATGTCATATCGGTAAGAAGCTGTTTTGATGTTGTCTGACATAGGCAGCATCGTTAGGTATTACACTAATTCGTTATTAACGGCTCTTTCATCTGTATCAATGATTGTATTAAAAGAAATAAGTTAATTCTCCTGGTGTTTAATACAATCCCATTCATTGACAGTAGTTTCCGTATTTCTTGAAAAAAAAAAAAAAAATGGATCTTGATTGGCCCGATAAAATCAGTGAAATGAAGATCTCGGAATTTTCAAATTGACGATTCATGAATTATTCGCAACATTTATGTATTCTAGTAGCACGGAAGATGTGAAAAATATATTGGAACCTCCTGCCATCTTCATAGCTAAATATTTGTTTAAATATACTTAGAATAGATGTGACATCACATCCTCACTTGCAAACCAAATCCAAATTGCTAATGTAGTCTAAAGTCATATTCATAATGATTTTCGCTCGCATTAATGAAATACGCTCAGTAGTTTGACCTAACAAATATTGCCATTGTCAAAATAGTTCTTCTAATTTCAATAGAACAAACAAAATTACTATCTATAATGATAAGAAAATGTTATTCTGTCGGATCAGTAATAGAGAATTATTTTCGTTTCTTAGGTGCGTTCGTAATTGTGTAAATACGTAGCACCTATTGTTGTCGCTCAGTCCGTCCGTCTGTCTGTCCGTCTGTCCGTCTGTCCGCATATAACAACGCAAAAACTACCCAATTGAATCGTTTGAAATTTAAAATACATAATTATAACATAATTTTGTCGAGTCATTTCAAATTTTATGAAAATCGGATGGATAGATCAATTACAGGGACATTCAAAAGGATTCCGTTACATTACGGTCAATAGGGAAAAAGTTTTAAATGCATTTTAATCGTTTAAAATTTAAAACATATAATTATTGCGTAATTTTGTCGAGTCATTTCAAATGTTATGAAAATCGGATGCATAGATCAATTACAGGGACAATCAAAAGGATTCCGTTACATTACGGTCAATGGGGAAAAAGTTTCAAATGCATTTTAATGATATTACACTCATTCGAACATAATAGAATTGGCATGAATCTATGAAATATATACTAAAATATGCATTCTGTACAATCTGTGATGCAAAGAATTTTTATTATTAAATTACAGGGCCACACAAAAGTATTCCACTATATAATGCTATACGGGGAAACATGGTTTGCGACGTGTTTTAATTATATTCAACTATTTCACATTTTATAAATAAGATATACGTTGCTGAGGTGTAATAAAAATTACTACCTTCATATTTACAGAAACGTAAAGATTTCGACTACTATACTGTATCCAGAGTACGCTCTACTATATCAGCAAGATCTGAATATTTTTAAAACTTCGTTATCGTACGAACGCACCTCATTGGCACGTTCACGTGGAATTTCCAACTTGTTCATTACTAAGCTTACTTATCAAATTAATTTAATCTTATGATTATTGTACTTATTTACAATATAATAGGTAATAAACTATTAAAAAATTAAAAAATCCAAAAATTTGAAAAAAAAATTTCAGCTAAATTAAGTGAAAAGTACTCAATTTGAGACTTTTTGAAGCGGCGAAAAAGTGGCGTTTTTACTTGCGGTCACTAAAATATGCGTGAAATGCAGAATGGCAGTTTTTGGCAGCTGGTTTTTCAAGAATCATTAGACATTAGACAATAACCCAGGCTATTATTTCCATTCAATTTCGTTTCGGAGCACTGTGGAACATATAAACTTTTTGATATTTGAAAGTAAAAAAATGAAATATTTTTGAAAATATTTTATTAAAAATGACTATGAATTTATTATTTTTTATGTGCTTAATATAAATTTTGTAATACATGCAAATAAAGTACACACTATTATAGTGTGAACCCATTTCAAATCATTAAAATCGGATAATATGATAAAATGTAGCGCGCTTAGAGGAACTGTTGTTTTGCTGTTTTTGTTCGCTCTAAATGATACTCCTTCAAGCATCATTTTTCAAATAATTCTGCTTTTAAGAGCAAAGCAAAAATCTTTTTTTAAATACAGATTCTGACTCTCCAAACATTATTCTAGCCAACTATATAATCAAAATTCCCTAAATCGTAACTTCATTTTTCGACTTTTGGCAAGCTTTTTGGGTTTTTGCCCCACTGTACGAAGGGGGAAAAAGTTGCAAGTGCTATTTGATGATATTACACCCGTCTGAACATAATGAAATTAATATGCATTTATGAATTAAATTAAAATACAAATGATGTAGAATATGTTGCACAAAGAATAGTTATTATTCATTTACAGGGCCACACAAAATAATTATGTAACATAACGGTATAGAAGGGAACATACTTTGAGGCAGATTTTAATTTTGTTACACATATAATAAAATTGTTATAAATTGCTTAGGTATACTACGAGTATTTTTGCATGTTACGCTGTGTGTATAATTTGTGCAAATCATATACAGGGCTACACAGAAGAATTCGCACTCCTTACTAAGTGTGTAAGTAAATATATTAAAGGTGGTTTGTAAATGAGTTATGCATCTTTTACGTTGAACAGCTTTAAGTATATTACGATATGTTTAAAAAATAGAAATGAAGTGATTTACAGAGGCACTCAGAAATTTGATTAATAGCCGGCTCTGGATGGTAATCTCTGGAGATGTGATTTCATTAGTTTAATGCATGTTTCGGTTTTAAATAGATTTTAGCTAAATAATGGCGTGTATTTAAAGAAGTAGGTAAACTACAGGGCTATACAAAAGAGTTCAAATATGCTTCCGTCTATTTAAATAAATTGTTAAATGTCAAATTTCAACTTAACATGTGTTTTTAACTCTTTCCAACATAATTGAAAGTGTTTATTATTTCTATTTCGTTAGCCGTCTGTCTTTCCAAACTCTAACTTGCGTTGAAATAATTGAATTGGTCTGTAAGTGAAATATGTTAATGATATTTATTATCGGTCGCAAACGTTTAGCCGACCACCAAATAGCCGACTAGACAATCAGCATACAGAAAAGGATACTACGAAAAAATTTTACTTCGTGTGGGTCTGGAATTTACAATTAACAGCGACCAATTGAGAGAAAAAAAACTAAAGTGAGTGTCCATGTGGCCTAAGTCAGTTCCATGGTTCCTTATCTCAGAACCTTGTTTGTACAAAACTTTTTTTACAAACACATAATAAAACTTTATTTAAAAACATACACAAAAACATATAAAAAAGCACTAAAAGAATACAAGCAGCAGGCTGGCTAGTGACGACCCCCGGAATCTTGAGGACCATCAGCCATCCTGATATGTTCAAAGTACACATCTTGAGAATAGCTAATTGTTTCTGACACAATGATCTTTCTCATTAACTTTGCATAGTTGCCAGAACACAGCCTCCGGATGACTCTATCATTCTTTGGGTCCCAAGATCCAAGGGCTCCGACCACGATCGCTTCTACACGGACTCTTTTATTATTAGTAGAAAGTTAAGTAGCCAGACTCGGCTGTTTATCTTCCTTTCTTTTTCTGGCTATATCAAAAGCATTTGCACCATTTTCAAATGGGCATGTGACATCAAGTATTAATATATCATTGTCTTATTGTAGAACTAGATCGGGCCGGCAATTTTGAGAACTAATCACTTGATCCTCACCAAGGATAGTCCACCTACCAAAAGCAGCCTTCTTAATTCGGTTGACCACTGAATTATGTCGCTTTTTATAGAGAGTGCTATGCACCATGCAGTGGTCCAATACGTGTGGTAAAATTTCCGGTAGGGGACATTTGCGACATTTGAAATTCGTGTGACCACGGGCTTTTTTGATGGCATTAAGCTGGTAAAGCAACCCCGCCGCGCTTTGTGGATAAAACGCCAGTCTTTAAAAGTCGTGTATTTTCCATCTCTAAAAAAGTGGCAGCTGGACTTGGTCGCAGCCACACATATGTTAGTTTTACCTTGATGAGGATGGGCCATCAGCGACAGGGTACACTCACTTCTAAGGTATTTCCGCATTTCTTTAAAAATGAGATTTCTGTTTCTAAGAACTTCCTCACCAATAACTATTTCGACAGGACGTTTAGCCGACAAGTATATTTAGTACACTGTTAAAAATCTGCTGCATTTTGCTGCAACGCACTCCACCGCTAGTATATAATATCTCTATTCCAACCAATGAGAAAGCTCCGTTTCATGGCCAAGTAACCGTTTTCTATACAAGCAGGGGAGTGCGTTGCAGCAAAATGCAGCAGATTTTTAACAGTGTAGACACGTACATTTAGCTGATAGGACATGTAGCCGAAACGTACATTTAACCGACAGGACATTTAGCCGAAGCGTACATTTAGCATACCGGACAGTTAACCGAAACGGACATTTAGCCGACAGACAATTGGACGACAGGCAATTGACCGAACGTAACATTTAGCCGACAGGACAATTAACCGACAGGTCAATTAGCCGACAGGACATTTAGCTGACAGGTCAATTAGCCGATAAGACATTTAACCGATAGGATATTTAGCCGACAGGTTAATTAGCCGATAAGACATTTAACCGACAGGTCAATTCGCCGACAAGTCGATTAGCCGACAAGATATTTAACCGATAGGTCAATTAGCCGACAAGACGATTTGCCGACAGGACATTTAACTGACAGGATGATTAGCCTACAGAGTTATCATAACTTTTAATAACTCTTTCTTATTATGTACCTCCCGTGAGATTACAGTTAAGTTTGGATTTTGTTTCAGTTAGGACGGTTTGGTTACAGTTGTGGTTAGATTATTCTTAGGATCCATTTTGATTACCGTTAGGTTACAGTTAGGTTACCGATAGGTAGTATTTAGGTTACAGTTACTTGTTACTTTATTGTTAAGTCATGACAAGGTTATTCTTAGGTTACAATTCCGTTACATTTAAGTTACAAATGAGTTACGGTGGTAACAGTAAGCTTTAAATTTGGTCACGATTAGGTTACAGTTAGATTATGGTTAGATTACAGTTGATTATTCTTAGGTTGAAATTATTTTACGGCTATGTTACATTTAGCTTATATTTAGGTTATAGTTAGGTCACGGTTATGTTACAGTTAGGTCACGGTTACGTCACAGTTAGGTCACGGTTAGATTATTTTTAGGTAACAATTAGGTTAAGTTTAGGTTATGGTTAGCTAACAGTTATGTTACTATTTAGTTATGGACGGGTAACAGTTCGATTACAATTAAGTTCCGGTTAGGTTATAATTAGGTTACAGGTATGTCACGGTTACGCTACAATTAGATAATGGTTACGCCACTGTAAAATTAGTTTTAGGTAGCAATTAGGGTAGGGTTTGCTTAAAATTACGTTATGTTAGATTATGTTTAGGCTATGATAGGTAACGGCTCGATTAGAATTAAGTTCCGATTAGGTTGTAATTAGGTCACAATTTGGTTGCAGTTACGTCACAGATAGGTTACGTTTAGCTTATATTAAGGTTACAGTTAAATCACGGTTACGTTACAGTTAGTTTATGATTACGCCACTGTTAGATTACTTTTAGGTAATAATTAGATTACGGTTATCTTACATTTAGTTTACAGTTACGTAATTTGTTAGGTTATTATTAGTTTATATACAGGTGGTTCGATTATAAATAAGTTCCGGTTAGATTATAATTAGGTTACAGTTAAATCACAGTTAAGTTACAATTAGGTTATGGTTACGCCACTGTTAAAGTACTTTTAGGTAACAATTAGGTTACGGTTAGTTTACAGTTAAGTTATTGTTAATTTATGGTAAGGTTACGTACCAGGTAAAGTTTCGATTGCAGTTAAGTTTCGGTTAGGTTATAATTAAGTAACGATTTGGTTACAGTTCTGTCACAGATATGTTACATTTAGATTACATATGGTTACGATTAAGTAACGTTTATGCTACGATTAGGTTATGGATAGGCAGATAGGTTACAGTTAGGTTATGATTAAGTTACGGTTAGGTTACAGTTAAGTTACGGTTATCTAACACTTAGATTATGCATAGGTAACAATTATGTTACAGCTTATGATTAAATTACGGGTAGGTTAGAGTTAAGTTACTGTTATGTAACAGTTAGGTTATAATTAGGTTACAGTTGAATTACGGATAGGTTACCGCCAGATTATAGTTAGGTTCGAATTAGGTTACATTTAGGTTAGATTTAGATTATTGTTACGTCACAGTAAGGATACGGTTAATATATAACTAGGTTACAGTTAGATTATCGTTATGTTATGTTTATTTTACAAACAAGTTAGGTTAGGTTATCGTTATGTTATGTTTATTTTACAAACAAGTTAGGTTAGGTTATCGTTATGTTTGTTTGACAAATAGGTTACGGCTAGGCTATCGTTATGTTATGTATATTTTCTTAGGATAAGGTTATTTTATAATTAGGTTATGGTTACGTTATAGTTAGGTTACGATTAAGTTACATGTTGATTTTGCTTACGTCACGCTTAAGTTATTTTTAGGTTACCGTTGTGTTACGCTTTTCTTACAGATAAACCGAATGGAGCAAAAGTCGATACTATGTTACAATTAGGTTACGGTTGCATTACCGCTATGTTATGTTTATCTTATAGATAATTCACGGTTAAATTGCAAACAGGTTATAATTACTTTGCAATTAGATTATGGTTAAGTGATTATTTTGTTATAGTTAGAGTTATGTTACGGTTCAGTAACAGTTAGGTAACATGTTACAGCTAGGTTATGATTAGGTTACAGTTAGGTTGCGTTTATGACCTTCTTATGTAAAATCGTTTGTAGATATTTGATCAACCATTTTTAGCATTTAATCAAACCCGAAAGTTCCCCTAAAAGCTGTACTTTTAGATGATGACTCCTAAAAGTTACCCTCCCCCTTGATGGAATTTCGGGACAAAAAGGGTGCCATCAATGAAAAAACGTCTGTAGAGATTTGATCTACCATATTTTGCGTTTGATCAAACCTACGAGTGCTCCCGAAATCAATATTTTTAGGTGGGTTCCCCTAAATGTTAGCCCCTCCTTTATGTAATTTCAGGACAAAAATGTTGCTATTGTTTAGAGAAGATCTACCATTTTTAATACTTGTTGTTATAAAAAAGTTCTAGTAAAATCGATACTTATCTCAGCACTAAAACTTAGCGAATTACATGCAGAACCGTCTGATCACAAATGATATACATACAGTGTCTCACAAAAGTGATGGGACACTTGTGCTTTATAAAAAGAAACTGCAATAAAATAAATAAACAAACATGGGCAAAAATTTTTTGGGTGTGTTTCATATTTAAAGTTAGTAACAATTATTACATAACATACATTTTGTCAAAATATTAAAATATTAATTTAGTAAAAATACAATTGTTCAGAACGGAGCAAAAAATGGCTCATATAAGTGATGGGACACTTACTTTTCCATCAAATATTTATCCAAAAATTTTACTTTTTAAAGGCTTTTAATATTTTGTTGGATTTCCTTTAACTTTTAAAACATGATTAAATCTTTTTGGGATGGATTCGACTAATTTTTTGTGATTTCTGGAGTGATTTTACCCCATTCTTCTTGAAGCACCGATTTTAGTTGTTGTTTTGAAGAAATGGTGTGTTTGCGAATTCTTGATTCCAATTCTTGCCAAATATTCTCTATGGGATTTAAGTCTGGAGATTGTGATGGTGTTTTTATTATTTCAGGACAGTTATATAGCAGCCAGAGTCTAACGTTTAGAGCAGTGTGCTTGGAGTCATTGTCCTGGTAGAATTTAAAATCGTTATGAAGGTTCAATTTTCGTGCTGAAGATTTCAAATTTTGCTTTAAAATATCAATATACTTCTACTGATCCATTATACTGTCAATAAAAACAAGATTACCAACTCCAGCGGACGACATACACCCCCATACCATAACTCCTCCTTCACCATGTTTTACTGTTGGTACCTAGTTCTGTTTGCGAAATTCTTCCCTGGGTTTTCTCCACACCAAGATTCTACCGTCAGAACCAAATATATTAAACTTACTCTCATCAGCAAATATAACTTTATTCCAGTAATCAGAATTCTTATTTATGTTGGATTTTGCGAAAGCTAGTCTGAGTTTTCTATTCTTTTCACTTACGAAGAATTTTTTCCTGGCTACTCTACCGTGATATCCAGCAGATCGAATTACCCTTCTAATAGTCTCAGGATTAACAATTATTCCATATAATGCTTGTAAATCAGAAGCAACTTTTGAAGCACTATTTCTAGGATTTTTTTTAATATTTCGAACTATAATTCGCTATATTCCATTGGATAGCTTTGATAGTCGGCCAGGTCTTCTTTTATCCTGAATCATATGATTCTTTTTATATCGTTTAATGATATTGAAAACTGTTGAACGACTCAAGTTAACTGTTTCAGCAGTTTTTCTAATAGATTTTCCACGTTCAATATGCAAATTAATAACTAATTTTCGAATTTCAGGCGAAGTTTCTTTTCGTTTAGCATTCATGGCTACACAGAGCTAAAAAACACAAAAATTCCAAAACAAACTGGAGAGAAATACTGCAGACGATTTTATAAATTATTGCCAATTGCTTTTAAGTAAAAATAAAACCCCAAATAATATTTTTATTGCTTATTTCAGACGATTTTTGTTGCATATATAATGGTGTCCCATCACTTATGAGAGCTATTTTTTGCTCCGTTCTAAACATTTGTATTTTTATTAAATTAATATTTTAATATTTTGACAAAATGTATGTTATGTAATAATCTTTACTAAATTTAAGTATGAAACACACCCACAAAAAAATGTGTACATGTTTTTTTAATTTATTTGATTAGTTTCTTTTTGTAAAGCACAAGTGTCCCATCACTTATGTGAGACACTGTATATGTGTATATAATGCAAGAAAAACGTCTTTATTGTCAATTTTCTCTATGCGTATTTTAAAATATTCCTTTCAGCTCGGCCTATAAGCGGAGAAATGGTTCGGTGTTAAGTATTAATTTCACAAAAAAAAAAAAAAAAAAAAAAAAAAAAAACTAAATCATTATTTGAGACAAACCTTGTTTAACAATTTTATCTGACCACTTTTGACGAGTTTTTAATGTTATTTTCTTGCAAAAACTAGTTTTATCAGAATCTTGTTAAGGCAATATTATAAAATATCAATATTAAAATATATCTTTTCACGCTCAACAACTCGAAATTTTTTGAGATAGTTTCAGACTCATTTTAAAAAGTAAAAACATGAAATTTGCATAGTTCCTCATGTTAAACATAAATAAAATTATGGAACAGTTTCATTGGTTAAGTATAAAGGGGGATACAGGGGATTTCGATAAAAGGGTTTCCGTGCGGGATTTGCTTAAAATTTTTTACGTAGGTTCATTCTGATAAGATGCTTCCCTGATTAGTTTTAGGGGTTCATTGGTTACGGATAAAGGGTGGAACAACGCCTTCCCCTTAAATTAGATAAAAGGATTTTCATTCAGAATCGTCTATTTTTTTCAAATTTTGTATATAGCTTCATTCTAATAAGACTCTTCCCTGGTTAGTTTTGGGGGTTCATTGATTAAGTATAAAGGAGAAAAAGGGAGGGGATATTTAGATAAATGGGGTTTTCGTGCAGAATGGACCACAAGCATTTCTGACGTCAAAGAAAGTCACGATGGATTATAGTTAATCAGCTTCTCGATTTATCCCACAACTGTTCACCAAAAACCAATCAAGTACCGCAATGCTTGTGGGAAACACTGCGAACTCCGCCCAGTGATAGTGGTCAATTATCTGATTTGCTTCAACATTTGTATGGAAGTTCGTTCTGGCAAGACGCTTCCCTTATTAATTTTAGGCATTTATTGGTTACATATAAAGGGGGGGGGGGCAGACTAATACATTCTTAAATTTATATAATTTTTTTACGCAGAATTATCCGATTTGCTTCATATTTGTTATACCAGTTTATTCTGATAAGGCTCTTCCTTTATTAGATTTTGAGGTTAGAAGTTAAGCATAAAGGGTGGAAATGGGGAGCTAACCTCCTGTTCCTCTTAAGGGAGACCCGTAAGAAAAAACCCAAAATTTTTATTATTGATTTTAAAGTAATGAATTTTGGTGTACTATTTAAGAATCTTCTTGTAACGAATAATTAGCAAAAAAATTCACTTTTTATTAAAAAGTATATTTTTTTAAAGATTTTTATGATTTTTTTTTTTTTTTTTTTTTTTTTTTTTTGTAGAAAAATACACTTTTTAAAATTACTACTCCTCATTCAATTTTCGATATTTTGGTATTACTAAAATTTCTTAAATAGTGTTATAGTATATAGAAAAGAACTAAGGAGAGATATTTTTAATTTTCTATTTTAATCGGCTAAAAAAAAGTGAAAATACGCATGGTAAATTTCCTTAAATTCGTTATAATTTTCATGCTTACCAATTTATGTAAAATTTTCAGAAATAAATAAAAAAAATATATATATCTCCTTACTTTTGTTGCAAATTTTTCTAAGATTCTAAAAACACAAACACTTAGTTTCTAAATCATTTTACCACTGAGCCTTAGTATTTTGAACTTAGGCAAAATATGAAAAAAGGCATTTTCAGGAAAACACGTTTTAAATGGCCGCTAGTCCTTTAAACTCTATAGTGAGTACAATTTAAAAAGCTCATTTTCTACCTGTTCCAAGTGTCCCCGAGTTCTGAAACTTTGCACGGATATTCGCAAATATGTAATTTATCGTTTTCTGAGAAAAAAAATGTTTGGACTTTTGATTATTTTTGGCCGAAAATGGGGTTCTGGTCTCCCTTAATTTTTCTAAATGGCATTTTTTCGCAGAATTATTTGATTTACTTGAAATTTGGTATACATGTTTATTCTAATAAGGAGCTTCCCTGATTAGTTTTGGAGGTTAATTAGTTAAGTATAAAAGAGGGGAACGGGCGGATGTTAATTTAACTAAATGTGGGTATTTCATGCCGAATTATTCTTTTAAATAAGAGTATACTATACAATTAATATGAATAATAGTCTGTGAGCCTATTTATTTGGTTTACTATTTTATTATGTTGAACTTTTCCAGCTTTTCCAATTACATTCCCAATGACATTCCCCTTTCTTCTTTCCTTTTCTAAAAATCCCAGTTTTCCTAATTATAATCCGATTTCAATGGGACCTTTTTCGACGTTCTTTCCGTATAATTTGCTTATCAACTCAACATTGATTTTCCATATACGGCTATTGGTGTGCGCTATTTATGGTCATTAATAATAAATTTGAGCTTTTGTTCATTTCAAACTTTTTATTCTTTGTTCAAAGCAACGATAATTAGGCTTCTCGTTAATTTAGCTATATTTCTCAAGTTTGTCAAAGTGTTTGTGTAAGCTGTATTTTAAAAATTCCAGTCGTTTATGACCAAATGTACAGAGTTATGGTATTACGAATTTTATAAAATTTCGGAGTTTGCCTACACTAAAGGATTCTATTTGCTTTATTAATATTTGTCAAAGATATATGCATGAAAATGCGTGCTAAATTATTTCTAAACTTACTTCTGCAAAGAGTAGGGGAAACTGGGGCGCATTGATACATGAGGCACATTGATACACCCCCTGTACTGCACACAGGGTCATTACAGGAGGTTTCACAACAGTTCCGACAGGTGATACTAGTGCACTCAACTACTTACAGAAAGTCTTGAAATGATTCAGTAGTTTGATGAAATGAGACTGTGATTAATTGTTTTTGTAGGTCAAAAGTAAATTTGAGTTGTACAATTGAAATGGTATTATACAACTGTTTCACTATTTTCAACCGAAAAGAATACTCTCCCTGGCAAGTAAAGCTACTCTTTCAGTTCCTCATTCTTTATTGTTAGATAAATTATGAAGTGTTGGATTTGAGACTCATTTTATTCAAAATGGCTGTATGCGGCACATTGATACAATCTATGTCGGGGCACATTGATACAACCTAAATTCCTTTCTAGTTCATTTTTTTCATTATCTTTTATTATTTTTTTTTACCATACACTTCTTAATCCAACCATTTTTCGCCAAAAACTTTTAATATTAGTTTTTATTGAAGTGAAATAGCTCTAATTTCTTTATATTAGAACATTTTATAGTATTTTTTGCAAACAGAAAACGTACGAACTTACCCAACATCTAGTGGTAGTAGAATTAACAAAAGAAAAGGACGGTAGCCTGGAAAATCTGAAATTTGTATCGATTCTCCAGAGAAAAAAGTATTTTCGACATGAGAGATGTTAAGTAAGAGAAACAAGCTGCAGAACAGCACAGGATAATTATATTATAAACAGAATTTTTAATATAATTATCCTTTGTTTTCTGTTTACAAACCGATTTATAAACAGAGAACCTGGTAATTTTTTAAACTTTCCTAAGAAAGGAGATAATGCTGGGGTTGAAGTGCCAGATATGACAAAGTTACCACAGCCAACGATCAGACAACGAATATCCAGAACATCAGGTCATTATCCATTTCCATTTTGATTGCTTTAATATTGCTTACAAATAAACTGTGGGCGATTTGGATTTCTATAAATAAATATAAAATGTTTTGCGATTCATTTTTTATGAAAAATATGCATTGGTGTTATTTTGTCTCCATTTTCCCAGACGTATCAGTGCCCCGTGAGCTGTATCAATCTGCCCCGGGGATGGGGCACATTGATACAAATGACTTTTTTCATTTTTTAAAAATTACATGCAAAAATAATATATAAAACAACGATTGTACATTTATATAACATACTACACAGCGTATGCAAGAAAAATAATACACTTTTTAATGTTACAATAAGGTATCAAGCTTGTATGTAGGAATATCATAAAACCAATTAAATATAAAAGTCTTTACAGAATCAGTAATTTGAAATGAATTAGAAGAGAATATTATACGAAACACATCCGACGAATATTAGATATATATATATATATTCTGGAAAAGAAAATGAATTTGAAGTAATACTACACTGTAAAAATATGTCCTGAATTTTATAGGTGTTATTCTGTGAATTTTCCTTGAATTTCCTAATAGTTTCCGTTATGTGAAAAAATGTATCTATGGAATTACCGGAAATTTTTATTTTAGGACAGTCGACTAATTGAAAGTTTCCGTTCAGGCAAGTAGAACAGAAAAGCTCCGTTCCGGGGAAACCCTTTAGGTTGAGGATAATATAAGTCTGTGTTTCACAGTACATAAACAAGTTCGCTTGAAGATTATAAACAGAAACGCAACGCGTTTATTATTTATATTAATTACTTTGAAGACTGAATTTGATATACATAAAAGAGGTAAGTCAATCAATTTTATTTTAAAACTTTCTATGATGAATATTATAAGCATTCTAAATTAATCTTGGTTTGAATAAAAGTTCTTAAATGTAGTTATTACGCGCGTTAGGTATTTTGAAAAACTATTGCTTATATTTTTTCCGTTCATGTTTTAAAAAATGGAGTTATGAAACAGTGTGAGATCTTTAAATATATATATATATAAATATATAATCAAAATGGTTATTATAAAATAGTTTTAAGATGACTGATTTTGAGATTCAGAGGCAATTTTGCAAATGATTCTTTCGATTTGTAGACAGAAAAAAATTATAACACCAATTGCAAAAAGTAAAATTAATCTATTATTTTAGTCACTTTTAAAGATATTTTAACAACAATTTTGAAAATATTTTTCGGAGGCATACATTAAAGAAATATATTATGTATCAAAATTTATATTGAACTAGCGGACCCGACAGACGTTGTCCTGTCACCGACAAACGTTGTCCTTCCTGGCACCGACACCAGAAAATCAAATAAATGTACTTATATATAGTAATACGCACGATAGACACTACGCTCTTAATTTAATTTCTTATTACAATTATGTAAGGAAATTATTTTTCACTCTTCAGTATTTTTTGAAGTCGGTTCAATTTTTGATAGAAAAGTTTATTTTTCTCTTTTTTGTTAAAAGTTAATGATTTTCTGAAGTCAGTTAATCAAAATTATAATACAGGCTATATTACTGTAAAGCATACACGTTTGACAGGAGCGGGATTCGAACACGCGATCTCTTTCTTCGAGAAGCAAAGCTTATATCTGGCGCCTTAGACTGCTCGGGCATTCCGTCCGCACTCTATTCATCGAACTTATTCAACACTTTTAATTAGCGAAAAATCACTAACTATTAGTTTTTGCCTAGTTACTAAAAAAGTACTGAATTAATTTCGATGAAATGTGAATCTAAACCATTTTCGAATCCATTGGAACACACACGCAAAATTCCATTAAAATTGGTCCAGTCGTTTAGGAGGAGTTCAGTGACATACACACGCACAGAAGATTTATATATATAAAGATTGCGCCAAAGATATCGCCAAATTAGGAAAAAGTGATTTATCTCACGAACTACTTGGATTTAAACGAATTTGCTTAGTACCATTCGATTCAGAATGAAAAAATGCACTAAAATATGTTATCACTTGAAAAATATCTACAAAAGCCGATTTTTAAGGAACTTTTTTAAAGTTCGTTCTTTTTTCTACTCATCTTAGGTGTGGAATTTTCGAAAATCCCTTTTTAGCGGCACTCGATGTTATAAGAAGTATTTTTACCCCAATTTTCAAGATTTTTGGTTCGGTATAGGGGAGAGTCGTCCAAAACGGGGACGGCGGGTCAAATGGGGACATTCGGTTTCTCACTGATAAGTTCTGACATCTGGTGATCCAATGTACTACTATTATTCCTTTACATCAGATTGCCATTTTGAAAAGATTTGTTGACGCAATTTGCTGTTATTCTTTCTGCTACGAAGTTTTGAATTTTTAGCAAGAAAAAAGTTCGATTTTGCCCCTGCACTATATTGAGCTGTATGAATTTACATTTGAAGATTCAATTTCGGTAAGTAAATCATTTTTTTCGCTCTAGTTTTAAGTTATATTCTGATATGTTTCTTCATTTTCTATCTTACATGTGTGTGAAGAGATGCCATGTTTTCTAGCGTTCGTCATGGTCGGCTCAAATGGGGACATAGAGGGTAGTCCAAAATGGGGACGTCCCCGTTTTGAACGTCTCATAACAATTTTGAAATATGTTTTAATTTGCTTTAATTCTGAGATATTATGTGGTGAATTAAGTGCTTAAATTGAGTGTAAGAGATTATTTGTGTGCATAACGAATGTAGATTAAACAAAATTAGTTTTATAACGATTTAATAAAATTAATTTTATAATGTTTAAATGTAATTATTTTTACAAAGATTAAATATAATTAATTTAATATAGATTAAATACAATTAATTTAATATTGATTAACTAAATTAAATAAATATTTAAGTTACAAAAATAAACTTTAATGTATAATTTTTTTAATGTCAAAATGATAATTTGTTCTGTTATTTACAGAACTATCATCTTATTTGAAGACGAGATGGGGCGCTATCAAAGGAAAACTGATCGACAGAGCTGGTCGACAGAGAGCATGGCTGGTGCAATCCAAGAAGTTTTAGAAGGGAAAATGGGTTGCAGGAGAGCATCTAAAGCCTACAACGTTCCACAGACAACTCTAAAGAGGAAGGTGAAAGAGGCTCGACAGAAGGAGCTCTCTTCACAAGCGGCTGCTGCTAAATGCTTAGGAAGATATAAAACAGTTTTTTCGGAAGCCCAAGAGAAGGAATTGGTGGACCATCTGTTACATTTGGAAGAGAGGTTGTTTGGCGTTATGCTATCAGATTTGAGAACTCTCGCGTTTGAGCTAGCAGAGACAAAGAAAATTCCGCAAGTTTTTAACGTGGAACGGAGAATGGCTGGAAAGGACTGGCTTTATGGATTTCTAAAACGTCATCCAATATTAGCTCTACATAATCCTGAAAAAACCTCAATGGCGCGTGCAAAAGGTTTTAATCGCGTCGCTCTCAAAATGTTCTTTGATTTATTAGAGTCATTGTATCTAAAATATCAATTCTCACCCAATGATATTTACAATGTAGATGAGACAGGCATCTTGACAGTGCCCAATAAGCCATCTAAAGTCCTTGCTTTGCGTGGAAAAAAACAAGTTGGCAGT
The DNA here is from genome assembly GCA_964019185.1 of Maratus speculifer. Lineage (NCBI taxonomy): Eukaryota > Metazoa > Arthropoda > Arachnida > Araneae > Salticidae > Maratus > Maratus speculifer. The sequence goes on from OZ025292.1 coordinate 374,601,815, forward strand.
TTGGCATCAGCCGAGCGAGGGGTACTTGTGACAACAGAAATCTGTGTCAATGCCGCGGGAAATTTCGTTCCAACAATGTTTGTCTTTCCTAGAAAGCGAGAAAATGCTCTCTTGATGGATGATGCCCCTCCTGGATCATTTGCGGTATATCACGAGAGTGGTTGGATTAACAAGGAGACTTTCCTTGTTTGGTTCAAGAAGTTTGTGGAACATTCAAATCCAGGACCTACAAAGCCAGTGTTGTTAATACTTGATGGCCACAATTCCCATACAAAAAGCTTGGAACTGGTGAACTTTGCTCGGGAAAATAACGTGGTGTTGATATGCTTTCCCCCTCACACCACACATCGGTTGCAGCCACTCGATGTCTCTTTCATGGCACCACTTAGTGCCTTTTATGAGCAAGAGACAAGGAAATGGCTCATACATCACCCTGGACGCTACGTGACAATTTACCAGGAAACCTTTTCAAAAATGCATTTTCAAGAGCAGCTACTGTGCATTATGCTATGAATGGGTTTAAAAAAAAACAGGGATATATCCCTTTAACAGAGATGTGTTCCCTGAACATTTATTTGCGCCTTCAGAAACAACTGAAAAACCTGCTAACAACCCTTTAGAACGTCATTTAGCATCGAGTGATGGTATCGTCACACCCCAACCTTCCACTTCATCGTTTGGAATATCTCCAGCTATAGAACCCCAGACATGTTCAGCGTATAACATTTCACCGAAAATAATAATGCCTCCACCACAAGAAATTGAACGCATGAAAAAAAAAGTGAATGACAAGAGGAGAGGTAAAACTGCCATACTCACTTCATCGCCTTATAAAGCAGAATTGGAAGCTATTGGAACAGGAGAAAAATGAAAAGCAAAATAAACTGAAAAGAAAATTGGTCAAGAAACCCACCGAACCCAATCCTAAATATCCAAAAGCTAAAAATGAGAAGAAAATAAAAAAAAAATCAAGATCCGTTATCATCTGATGAGGAAGAGAATAGCGATGACGCTTGCATTTTTTGTAATGAGCTTTACATTGACTCGAAACACAAAGAGGGGTGGATTCAATGTAGCAGCTGTCGAGGTTGGGCCCATGAAGCATGTTCAAGTGTTGACGAAAGCGATGTCAATTTCATATGTGACTTTTGTATTTGATTACTTTTTGTGTCATTTTAGTAACTGTTAAAAAAGGTAAAATTCCTTATCTGCATTTTGATTTTGCATTAAAGTCAATCTTTCTTTGTAAAACAAGTTTTTCTAATAAAATTTCGCAGTAGAACTTGAATTTATATGCTATTTCATATGAGTACCCCATTTTACCCACCCGGTTGTCCAAAACGGGGACTTCGAACATTTTTCAGAAAAATGGTTTTTTTGCCTATACTAAGGATTTTTTTTTAAAAATCCCCTTGCCATCTCATAGTCTAAGACATGCTCTAAACGGGAAATGCTTTGCCACATTTTTCTTATTTATAGATTTTTTTTTGCAGACAAAAATATGTTAGCGTCCCCATTTTGGACAACTTTCCCCTACTTTTTTGTGCTATGATTAATACGAAATCCAGACTTTCTTTTATATATATAGATAAGGATTGAAAATTTCAGGTTTTTGCGCCGAAGACATCGCCAAATTTGGAAAATATGAATTATCTCACGAACTACTGGATTTAAACGAATTTGCTTAATACCATTCGATTCAGAATGAAAAAATGCACTAAAATATGTTATCAGTTGAAAAATAACTACAAAAGCCGATTTTTATGGAATTTTTTAAAAGTTCGTTCTTTTTTCTACTCATCTTAGGGGTGGAATTTTCGAAACTCAATTTTTAGCGGCATTCGATGTTATAAAAAGTATTTTTACCCCATTTTCAAGATTTTTGGTTCGGTAGATTTTTTTGTGCTATGATTAATACGAAATCCTGACTTCCTTTAATATATATAGCACTTTTAATTAGCGAAAAATCACTAACTATTAGTTTTTGCCTAATTACTAAAAAAGTACTGAATCAATTTCGACGAAATGTGAATCTAAACCATTCTCGAATCAACTGGAACGCACACACAAAATTTCATCAAAATCGGTCCAGTCGTTTAGGAGGAGTTCAATTACATACACACGCACAGAAGATTTTTATATATAAAGATTAGACCTTTCCAGGTGATTTTGGACATATTAGTGTTGAAATCAGGAAGTGTCCGAGAAGGGGTCAGGCATTCTCTCAAAGAGCAATGAAATGTATGACCCCAGAAAACTTTAGTTTTTCTGTTTTTAATGGTCAAAAAGTGCAATCCCCAGGAATTCTATAATTTGCCCCAGAAAAATATCTCCCGGAGAAAAGTGTCAGAATTCAAAGGTGGAGTACATTTCTTCTTCTTTTTTATGGATTAACTGCAAATTCATTGGTAAAATGTAAGCATATTTTTCGTGGTTTTTTTTTTTTTTTTTTTTTTTTTTTTTTTTTTTCATATAGGGTAACATCCCCAGTAATTGGCACATTAAGAATTTGTCGTTAAACTTACTTGAATTTTCATTACAAAGAAATAAGCTCTTTACTTGGAAATATTTTTAAATCAAAGAATGCATATCTTTGCATCTATTTTGCCCACTAAAAGCAAAAAAAAAATGAAAAAGTATTTTTATAAAAATATATTTATAAAAAGTTGCTGAAATCACCAGTAATTGGCACCTAGAGCACCAATGTATGACACCTTGTGATCAAGTAATTGGCATATGTTTATATTTTTAAAAAAACTTTACATTTTACATTGGGTTTAATCACTTTAAATTAATTTACTGTAAATGAAGATGCCATATTTCAGGTTTTTGAGAGTAAGAAATCAGGATATTAGTCTGAAATGTGAACACTTTAAAACAATACAATATACTTACATTAATACCCAGTAATTGTCACGCTGTCCCCAGTAATTGTCATATGAAGCTTTAATGGATTCCAATTACTGATAAAATTTATATTTTCAAATAAAAACAAATGATAAACAAAATTAGTCTATAATTTTAAAAGTACTTCCAAAATAAATGGCTTAATCTTAAATTCATTGCGAATTCCTTGTAATTGGAATAGGTGCCAATTACTTGGAACTAGCAAAATTGAAGCACCATTAATTGGCAACTACCATTAATTCAGAAATACAAATATTTGTGTCGAAAATACTTTTACACAATTAAAGTAACCCTTTTTAACTAAACAAAACTGTTGTCAATTAAAATTTAAAATATATTATAAATCAGATAATAATGAATTGAAAAGCATGCTTTCCTTAAGCCAAAAAAGAAGAATTTGCAACAAAATGGCTAATTTGATACAAGTCATACTTGTTTCTCTTTCCTAGGCTCTATTCTCATCTTGTAAAATAAATCAAAGTTATAATTTTTAACGTAAATGAGCATATAACTGATATATGGTCTTGAATTTTTAAAAGACTAGCTATAAATCTTTTTTAGGACATGTTTGTAAAATGTGCCAATACTGGTGCATGCCAATTACTGGGGGTGTTACCCTAGCGCTAAATATTTATAGTAAAAAAAAAAAAAAAAAAAAAAAAAAAAACCCTTAAAATATTCAAGATAAGTGTTGAAAAGAAATTTTTATTTTAGAATAAATGTAATTGTTATTGATTAATACAGAATTTTGCTAAAAGCTATTGTTTTTACAAATAAACACTTTCATGTATAAAAAATCATCATTAGTATTTTTAGACATCAGTCATATAAATGATGCATCGTACTAAAATAACCACCTGAAATTTAGGTTACACAAAGAGGAGTGTGGGGAGGAATGGAACAGTAGGATTTTCTCTTTATTTCCCATTCTAAACGTTTCATCAATCGAACTCAAGATGAAACAATGGTAGCCCAATCTTCAGTTAAAAAAAAAAAAAAAAAAAAAAAAAAAAATATCAGCTAAAATTTGCTTGAATTCATTTTTAAAAAAAGTTTATAATACGATTTTAAGTAATTTTCCTTCAAAATTGAATCAATCCGTAGAATAAATAAAAAAAGCACCAAAATATGGTACTTCTTATTTTTCGAAAACTGCAGGCGTGGTACACGCAATGCGCTTTACTGTTTAATTTCTTTTTATTTATATTTTCAGCAACATACTAGTTGGGAAGATGCATGTTCATCTTCTCACCATCACTAACGCACAGGGGCGTAAATCCCGGGGGGGGTATGGGGTGCGACACCCCCCCCCCTCGAGAAAATCAATCGGAAAATTTCGTGTTTATCGGTAAAACAATACACTTATTCGGGAAAAATGGTATTTATCTATAAAAACTTATAAGTTGGAAAAACAAAAAAATCAGTCGGAAAAATGTTCGTTTAGTCGGAAAAATGTTATGTACTATAAAGGCTTAGAAATTGGAAAAATTGAAAAAATCAGTTGGAAAATTTCTCGTTCGATAGGGAAAATGTACGTATAGTCTTAAAAATGGAATTTACCTATAAGGATTTACAAATTGGAAAAATGTGCGTTTAGTCGGAAAAATTCACGTTCGATAGGAAAAATGTATGTTTAGTCTGGAAAACGGGATTTACCTATATAACGACTTACAAACTGGAAAAATGAAAAAGTCAGTCGGAAAAATGTACGTTTAGTCAAAGACAATATATATATTAAATTGCAAAAACTTGTGAATTGGAGAATTTTTTTATTGTAGTTTGTAATTAGCAGAAAAGAAATCAATTTTGAACAAAGAAAATTTATATAAATTTGTTCTTAGTCGGAAAATTTTCAGATTTCCTTTTTTTGATAAAACTATATAGATAAACTTTGATTTGTCGAATATTGTGAACTCAAAACTTCTATTATGACAAAAAAAAAAAAAAATACTTAGATACATATCCCAGTGATGTTAATATTATATAAAACCTTCATATTTTGATCAGAAACCTTGATATTCCAAATATTTTTGTGCACTTTGACTTCGAAATATCGAGATTCTGCTGTATTGTCGAAAAAATTTTACTTTGGTGCGGAAATTTTAAGATATTCTGATCGAAGTGATGAAATTTCTACTTTTTCTCTAATTTTAAATTTATTTAGAGATCACTAAATTTGGGTATAATTTTCTTCTAATGAAAATTCAAAAATGAATTGCAAATATTTAGTACTTTTTCTTATCAGTCTGGATATTTTCCAAGCTACACGAAATTAATTTTAATCGAAAAATTACCATGGTTTTATTTTTTCTACTAACTATTTTTTAATGTGAATTTTGTTTATTTTATGTAATTTTTATCAAAATAGATGATTGAAAATTGAAAACACCGAAATACTTTGAATTTTTACCGCGAATTAATCTGGATATTTTTCAATCTATATGACTATTTATTTTTATCAGAAATAATTCGTCCATTTTCTTTTTCTTAATTGTATTCAATTTTTTTTTTCATATTATTCTAACTACATTTTGTTTAGACGAAAAAACAGAGATGTCACCAAATTTTTATGCAGATTGAAAGTATGTCATTAGAAAGAATTATAAACTTAAATAATAATTCAAAAAAACATTGACAAATTTTTGTTTTTAAAAAAGTCATTGAACAATCAAATTTCAATTTTATTCATAAAAGAAACGCTAAAAAGATTTCAACTCATTGCTAAAAATTAAAGAGATAGAACATTGTTTTCTTTTTCAGGTAATGCTTTGGCACACTCAGACGAATGGAACCCTTCCCAAGTAATCAGTTACAAAACAAAACTATGCTTGCGCCCCGATGGTCATCTGTAATGGGAAAGTGTGCGAATAAAGCCGCCCTTTTCAGATTGGCCGGATCGTATTGCAATATCGTAGAGAGACCCAAGTTCATGTTTTACTTTTTTTTTCTGGAACGGAGTGTTTAAGGCATTATTTTGATGAAGAAAACTCAATTCACAAAAATCTGGACTAAATTGGCTTTATTTTTGCTGAAGACTTGAAATATGAGCATTTTCAAACATCCAGAATACAGCATATTTATTCAAATGTGCACACGTACTAGAAAGAACGTTTTGAGTTCTCAACGCCCACAATTTATACATGATGAATTGTCAGCGACAAAAACACAAATCTAAATATATTTTCACATAAGCAAGTAGCACGCTAACATAACTGTACTCGAAAGTAATGAGAAATTATTAGTCATCTTTGACCACAACGAGCGTGCGTCTTTCCGTAGCCGTGACAAACGTAAAAACTGACAAAATTTTCACATTTCACAAACGCCAAAAAAAGTCTGTTGGCATAGAATAGATTCCCAATCCGAGCAAAAATGTACAGGTAAAAAGGACCGTTACATCGTTACATGATAAGCAAAGGGGAAATTAAAAAAAAAAGTGTTGCCAAGAATATAGAATTTATCGCCCGTGGCGAGAACGTGCAACACCCGGCAACCCTAACGAAATTACACATACACAACCGGTAACAAATTAAGTTCTTTATACAAGACAAAATGAAATGATTGGGAAATAAAAATAGCAGTTATTTAAAACAGTCGTTTGATATTTAATCAACTGAAGAACAAGAAAGAAAAATCTAGAAATGGAAAGATATTTTAAAACTATTTTATTATTTGTTCTTTTTATTTATTATTATTATTTTATATGCACTTGGAGACGAACACACGATAAAAAATACGTATTAAAAATGCTTTTCTTTTAATATTAAATTTTAAAAGAGGGGGGGGGGGACTCACAAATAAAAAAATAATAGAAATATATGTAATAGAATATGTGTTACATCATATATTATCACTCGAAGGACCACCAAAAAATATTTTTTTGGCGAAGGAAAAAAAATATTTTTTCTTATTAAAAAAATGTAAAGTGTTGGGAATCTATGTACAAAGCACAAGCAAAATATACACTTATAAAATAAGAATAACTATATGTTTATAAAAATTACAAATTATATATGATATATATAAAACACAATATGATATACAAAATGTTACCACAAAAAAAATTTAAACTTTAACTTATGCCTAGGTCTTTATATACATGCATATATGCTGGTCATTGCTTTTAATATCAAGCAATTTGATGTGTATACACAACCTATTTTTTATATTCTTCATCATCATTCAAGTGTAAGGGCTTACAAAAAAACAGTTCTGCTGTAAAAGCAAATCTTTAGATGACATATTTTTTATTTATAGAAATTGTCTTTTATGTTGCTGTTGCTTGAAAGTACTTGCAACTTGTTAAATCAATTATCATAACAGTTTACATACACTGTTTAAACACGCATTTAAATAAATGCTGAAAAAAGATTTTTTTTTTATAAAAAAAATTCTAAATACTGACTTGATACAATGTTTATAGTTGAATGAAATTTACAAAAACATAATACCTTTATTAAAATGTAAGAATCAAAATATGCACAATATGTAAATTTAAAAAAATCAACACTGATCAGTATTAAAAAATTTAGAATTGTAAAATGCCATTCCAATAAAGTGTAGAGCAGACTTATTTCAGTACATTATGAAATAAAATTGTCAAAATATTGAATCACACAAATATCAAAATAGTAGTATGAAAACAAAATATAAAACCAAATTGTACACTGCATAGAGAATCTAATACACAATGAACTGAACCAGCAGTAGACCAGTAAAAGATTCAGTACATAGTACACAACTAAACATAATTCTGTGTCCTGGCCAGTTAACACAAAACATGTGGCATTACATTTATTTTCTTGGTCTAAGATTATATCTTGAAATAATGTTTTGAAGAGAGCTATTGCTATTGTACTGCTGATAATTATTATTGTTGTTATTAATATTAGAGCTTGTATTTTTATTAAAGTTAGAATTAAGGTATGCATTTCTAGGTGGAGCAAGTAAAAGCCTATCTATATGCACTCTAAAAGAAGGAGCATGTGAATACTGATATTTCCTTATAGTAAATGAAACAGGTGAATGTTTCATAATAATTTCATAAGGTCCAGTATATTTTGGTTTATATTTATCTCGAGATTTTAGATAAACAATATCATGGACAGTTAATGGACGTAGTTTTGCAAATTGTGAAAATTTTAAGTTTCTTTGATGTTGAGCAGACACAATGTTTTCATAAGCTTTTTGGTACATTGCATCCAGTTCTTTTAATAATTTATAAGTGTCAACATTATCAAGAAATGGTTGATTTGCATGAGTGTCATATGTATCAAATATTAATGACTAGCTGACCCGCCCGGCGTTGCCCGGGTCCGTATTAACAATATTAAACGAACTTGAAATTTGTATGATTTTATCATTAACTCGTTACATGCAGAAATGCATTGTCTGAAATACGTAGCCACTGACTGTGTGAAAAATCGGTTTAAAAAACAACTAATATTAAGCTCTAAAAATACTCAAAATGAGCAATGAAAAACGCGGGAGGGAATATGTATCCAACGATTGCATGATTTTCGTGTAAAAAAGTTGATATTTACCCGTAAAAATCACTGTTAAGTCACGTAAGTAATTATTATTTTCACATACAAATCCCAAGTGAAATATTTTGAATTTCAAACTAATTATATCACTCTTAAATCCGACTATACCATGAATGAAATCGATACACGATGGTAGCTAAAAGGTTGGTATATAGTACTATAATTTCAGAGCTATTTAACAAAAGTAAGTGTTATTTTTAATCAAATCTTGCGTATAGGTTCACTCTGTGTATAAATTCCTAACCTTAAACTTTTATAACCAGAACCTGTCTGTAACCTAACAGCGACTTAACAGTACCCTACCGTAAATTAAATGTAACAGAAATGTAACCTAGCCTAAATGTATTCACTTTATTGTAAATATCCTTATTCTAACCATAACATAAATGCAATTTAACTTTAACCTAACTTTAACCTAAATAATATAATAGAAAAAAACCATTTTAAAAAATTACTATTTCTTCGTAAAATATGCTTCAGCTGTAATTCGTTTCTTTCAATTCGTTTTATTAATACAAAATTCCTTCCACGTGCTTTTGTTTGAGACATTAAAATTTCAGCGATAAATGGTTTAATATTGCAAACCACGGAGTAAGACACTTCTTACTCCGTGTTGCAAACCTTTTTTCGGTTTACTTCGCCTCCACCTATCTTTTTCTCCATGGTGTACAGCAACTGTGATTTTAAAAAAAAATCCTCATTTAAACTGACAGTTTGCCAGTCTATGAATTTTAAAGGTCTGTCCCAGCTTTTTTAATTATTTCTGCGAAAATTTTATGCAACCAATCAACCATAAGAAAATGAAATGAAAAAAATGCGAAAAAAGGCGATTTTTTATGAGAGTGAGCTTTGGAATTTAATTAATTACTCAGTTAATAAATAGAATTTTGAAATTCTGAGCTTCAGGTGCATCAGGAGAGACATTGGGCTACTCTCAAAAAAATTTTGAGCTTCGTACGTGCTGTAGATTTTGCTAGCCATCGCAGACACACAGACACACAGACACACACACAGACAGAGCGTTTTGTTCTTTTATTAGTATATAGATAACTCACGCCCAAAATGTAAAAGATTTGGTGAGAATTTTGTAGATGAGTGTGTGGAGCCATTGTATAAGCATTTGTGAATCAACAATGCATGTTCAAAAGAGTGTCCTTCAAGTAATAAAGTATTAACTGAGGTTTTAATTGAAGAATTGATTCTTTCAGCAATCGAGTTCGATCGGGGGTGTGAGACTGAAGAATGAGATATTTTTATACCTAATGTTTCATTAAAAATGTTGTAAACACTGGAAATAAATTGGGAACCTAGATCAGACAAAATAACGCAAGGTCTCCCAAAACAGGTGAAATATTTAAATAGTGATTCAACAACATTATTAGCAGAAGTCTCCTTTAAAGGAAACAATTCCATTAGTCTAGAAAAGTGATCTGTTACTGTTAATACTGAATAACCATTTCTAAAAGGACCTACAATGTCAATTGCTACAGTATGACCAGCTTGTTTTGGAGTGTAAGTTGCTTGCAAAGGTGCAGGCTGTGTTTTGTGATGTTTATGTTGCAAACATTTAATACATGACGCAACATAATTTAATGTGTCTGTGTAAATACCCTTCCAAAAATATCTTTTACTTACAAATTCATAGGTTTTCTTTAGACCGAAATGTGAAAGATGTGAAATTGCTAAAACCTTAGCTTTTAATGAGTGTGGTACCACAATATGATAAGAAAATGTTGAGTCATGTGGAATGTTTTTTTTAAACATCAAAACCTTAGTATCAGGATAAATAAAATACATGTCATATTTATCTGAACTACCATTGTTTAATATTTCATTATATATAACAGATAATTCTGTATCTTTTAACTGTTCATTAACAAATGTTTGGTTTGATATTTCAAGCAAAGGATCTTTATGATTTTCGGAATTACCAACAGTCAAATAATTAATTGAATGTGACTCAGAGATAGTATTTTCATGCTCATCATTCTCAATGACAGGAAGAATGTGAGTGGTATCATATATTAATTCAGGATTTGTGTCTAATGTTTCTTGATCATTTTTGAAATTATTTCTAGAAAGATAGTCAGCAAGTACGTTTGACGAACCTGGAATGTGTTGAAAGTTGAATGAATATTCAGATAACTCGGTGAGCCATCTAGTTATGATATCCGCAGGGTTACTAACTTTCTTATAGTGTTTTAATGGAGCACTGTCAGACAAAATAGTAAAATTTCTGTTATAAAGATAATATTTAAAAGTAACAACTGCTTTGTAAATAGCCATTAATTCTAGCTTAATCGCAGGGTATTTTTTTTTTCAGAAGGGGATAATGCTTTAGAAAAATATGCAACTGGTAGTAAGTTATTATCAAATTCTTGAAGTAAGACAGCTGAAATAGCAATTTTTGACGCATCTGTATTTAAGAAAAATGGTTTGTCCCAATCTGGTAAATGAACAATTGGTTCAGAAAAAAACATTTTTTGAATATTATTAAAAATTTTGTCGTATTCAGAAATCCAGCGAAATTTTTCTTTAGGCCTGGTAAGCTGAATTAATGGATGTATGATTTCAGAAAATTTGGGTATTAAACTTCTATAAAAGGTCGCTAAACCAATTAAACCTTTTAGCTGTCGTTTAGTTGTTGGTACAGGAAAAGATGTTATTCGCAAAATATTACTTTGAATGGGACTTATTGCATAATTTTCAATGTGAAAACCTAGATAGTTTGTGGAAGTCTGATGAAAAGTACATTTGTTGGGGGCAAGAGTCAAGTTATACTTTGATAAAACCTGTAAAATTGTCTCAAGTTTTTGTAATGTTTCTTGAAATGTGTTTGAACCAAATATAAAATCATCTTGATATGTAAATATACCGTCCAAATTTATTTCATCTAAAATCATGTCCATTAGTGCTTGAAACACTGAGGCAGAATTTTTTAAGCCAAAAACTAAACGTTTATACTTATAAGAGCCATACTCAGAAGTAAATGTCAATTTATCTTGCAATTCTGGTGGTAAGTCAATTTGATGGTAAACTTGTTTTAAATCTAAGCTAGTGAAATATTTATAAGAGGATAAGTTAGCAATAATATTTTGAATTTTGGGAAGAGGATAAGAAGATCCCTGAATAACTGAATTAAGCATTCTTAAATCCAACGCTAAACGATATTTTTGTTTACCTGAACCGTCAGACTTTTTCTTTACAATTAAGATAGGGCAAGACCATTCAGAGCAATGCCTCTCTATTATTCCTGCTTCAACAAGATTATCTATTTGCTCTTTAGCATTTGCCTGAAGTGCTTGGGGAATGCTAAACGGTAAAGTTTTTATTGGGAAGTCATTAATAAATTTGATATTAGGTACAATGCGATCAGTATGACCAAGTGTCTTAAGAGATTTTGAAAAAGCAGAATAATATTTTAAGAGAAGATCAGAGATTTCCTTCTTTTCATTTGCTTCTAAATGATCCAATTTAAAATCATTTATAGAAAGATCTTTTTTTCTTTGAGCAAGTACCTGATCAGATGCAGTAATAAAATTACAATAATTTTCATTTATTGAAGGATTTAAATTACTTTCCAGTTCATTTTGATCAACAATTTCATCTGGTATACACAGATAACCTACTTCCATATTTTTATTTAAATGAACAACATGATCAGATAAATTTTCAATGTAAACATGCATGATTTTGGGATATGAGATATTTTGAATTTTAGAATCTAATTTTATAAGTGCATCATGACATAACACATTATTAGAGAAAATATTACTACAAAATAGCATCTCATCTTGATCTGGTGAGTTGTCAGTTTTAATTTTTACAAATTTGTGTTCATGTGGATTTAAGTTAACTTTGTGTGCAAGATATGCACAGATCTGATCATGCGATTCATTACTGTTAACTTTATGCACAACATCACTTGAACTACTGTCATTATTATTTACCTCACTTTCAGAACTTTCATCAATACACATTGCATTTATTTGACTTTTTCTACATTTATTTTTTAATGGTACTTCAACACCATTTATTGAGGCAGTATTATCACTGGGATTAATAACAATATTATTTTTCACAATAAAATCATAGCCTAAAATTCCAACAAATTCTGGAGAATTTGCAATTTCAACAATATAAAAGGTATGCCGAAAGAATATTTTACCAATTTTGATAGATACAGAAATGCAAGAAGAGAATTTAACTGCAGAATTAACAGTTGAAATAGTTACTGAAGAAGCTAAATGTTTGTAAGTAATATCTTTTTTTATTTCATTAAAGAAATTAAGTGATAAAATTGAAATTGAACTTCCTGTATCCAGTAATAAAAATGCCTCAAATTTGCCAAACTTACTGGAAATAATAGGTAAAAACGAACACTTATCATATACATTATAAATGACTACTTTTTCATCAGTCTGTGTTGACTGATTGTTGCAAATCTGAATTTTCTTAGAAGTTTGTGAATAAGTGTATTTAATTTGTCTTTCATCAGACAGTTTAAATTTACTTGCTGATGACCCAAGACAGTTTTGAGACAACAGCTCATCAGCTGTACTGCGTCTCACTGGTCGTTTAAAGGCTGAAATTTGTTATAACCAGAATTATCAAAATTAGTATTTCTGTATTGTCCATAATAATTCTGATCATAAGATTTCTTTCTCTTACACAAATTCTTGTATTTAAAACACTGGAGGGCCAAATGACCTCGCTTAGAACAAATTTGACAAATATTTACCTTTCTGTTATTTTTATTTTGAAACTTAAAATCAAAATTTCTAGAGTTTTTTGATTTGTACAACTCACGAGTGTCCTTCTTAAAACTAGGACGTGTTTGGGTTTGTTTAGTGTCATCTTTCTGTGTATTGTTTACAAATGACAAAGCATTTATTTTCTCTGATAATTCAGATATTTGTTTAGAAAAATCAATATGATTAGAATATTCATTATGAATATTAATTAATTTTTCATTTGACAAAATACTTTACAAAAACTCTGCTCTTTCTACTGCTTTGTCATAGTCATCAATTTTTTCCTCCTTAATTTTGATTCGAATATCAGTTGATAAACACTGCAAAAGTTTCTTATATTTTATTTCGTTAAGGATCTTTCGTTTTAAAAGCCTTATTGGCCAAAGTGTTCAATCTATGGGAAAAATTACTGATACTTTCATTAGGTAAGAGTTTTATGTTATCAAATTCGATATCTATAACAGTTTGAGATTCTTTAGAGAAAAATCGTGAAAGTTCCTGTTTAATTAGTTTTACACTATTTGAATTTCTAATTTTGTCATTTTCAAGAAAAAATTTTAGGGCAGGTCCTGCTAATTTTGTTTTGAGAAACAAGACCTCCTGATCATCTGTCCATTTTTGTATTTTTGCATAATTACTAACTACATCAAAGAAAAAATCCAAAGTGGTTGGATCACCTTCATAGCATGGTACAGAAATGTTAAAATTATTTTTTGATGATGTCATATTCAAAAATATATATATACTTATAAATACTTAAGCTTGTTCAAACATATCATACTCAATTACAAATAATAATAACATAAAAGCAAATATATAATATGAAACACAAAAAGAAAATAAAGAAAAAGAATCTGTACATTACCTTTCTTCTAAGCTGAAAACAACGTTATAAGAAAAAAAAGTAAATACATTTCCTTCTTTTTATGGAAAAAAATAACGAGAAACAAAAAAAAAATGTTTCTTTCGGAGACTATTATTTAAATCATAAATTATTGTAATTACGTTGCATTTTTGTTCAGCGTTCCTGACATTCTTTGTTCCGGGGAGGGGGGGGCGAGTCCCAATAAGCGTAATCAAATTAGATGTTCCCACAGACACATAAAGACGGCTTAATATATATATATATATATATATATATATATATATATATATTTTTTTTTTTTTTTTTTTTTTTTTTTTTGCAGGACACTAACACATTATTGTAGAATCACTTTGTAGAATAACAACTTTGTAGGATTGACATTCCATTTGAAACATTACAAGATTGTATGTCTAATTTTTGTTGTCATCGAACTAGCATATTTCACCTTCTGATACATTTGAATTAGTACACGTAGATATGATAAAGGTCGAAATCATCATTTCTTCGAAAACACTTCTTAACCGTACTATCCGGAATTCCAAACAACATGCGGTGCATATACAAATCATATTTTCGTCTCATTGTTTTGCATATACTTGGACAACTTCTCCAGAAAAAAAAAAACCTTCTTTATGGCATCATAGTTCTGTGGTGGCAAAGTTTGAAAAAGAGGGCACATTTTATGTGCTAGGCCGAGATCGCAGTACTATGTTGTGATGAACACCAGGTCCAGATTTACATTTGTTTCTGAAGTCAAAAAATGAAGACATTTTCATCAAGGAAAATCAGTTCTCAGAGATCATCTTGACTATTTCTTTATTTTTCAAAGCACAAGAAATTGAATACCTATAAACGTTGAGTATGCAGCATGATAATATAAAATGCCTTCGAACATTATATAGAAAACATTAGTCATCGCTGACAACAGAGAGCGAGCATCCTTATTTAATCGTGACAAACGTAAAAACTGACAAAATTTTCACATTTCACAAACGTCAAAAAAAGTCTTTTGGCATAGAATAGATTCCCAATCCGAGCAAAAATGTACAGGTAAAAAGGACCGTTACATGATAAGCAAAGGGGAAATTTAAAAAAAAAAGTTTTGCCAAGAATATAGAATTTATCGCCCGTGGCGAGAACGTGCAACACCCGGCAACCCTAACGAAATTACACAGCCGGTAACAAATTAAGTTCTTTATACAAGACAAAATGAAATGATTGGGAAATAAAAATAGCAGTTATTTAAAACAGTCGTTTGATATTTAATCAACTGAAGAACAAGAAAGATAAATCTAGAAATGGAAAGATATTTTAAAACTAATTTATTATTTGTTCTTTTTATTTATTATTATTATTTTATATGCACTTGGAGACGAACACACGATAAAAAATACGTATTAAAAATGCTTTTCTTTTAAAATTAAATTTTAAAAGAGGGGGGGGGACTCACAATTGGAAAAAATAATAGAAATATATGTAATAGAATATGTGTTACATCACACCATCCCTACGAATCCTTATAATCAATTTTCTCAATATTTAACTCTATTCTGCTTAAACCATTAGTATTCTAGCTTATGATCATATACCATAAAATCGTTAAGATCGTTATATGTTGCTACTGCAGAGAATATTTTTGTGTATATTTAATAATTCAATATTTTCTGTATCAATTATGACGCCTCCTAAATGCAAAAAACAAAAAAATGCAATGCAAGTTGTGTAATTCGGATTTTTTTGAGACACCGTTTTATAAGTCAACGAGCCACATTTCTATAATCGTTTTTAGGTTGGAACGTGAAATTAAAGAAAGTAAATCTGCTAAACAAGTATTTAATAATGTATTTTAATATATTAGAAATTCTTCCCCTATAAAGGTAAAGAAGGTCGGAAATTTTTGAATATTTGGTATATCTCATCAGCCGTTTTATGTAAAAGTGTGAAATTAATGAAAATAAAACCACTAAAAAAATAACCATGTATTTCAGAACTTGAGAAATCGCCCAATAAGTGAGTTAAAGAGAGTCAAAAATTCTAAAACATTTGGCCATATCCTGGCAGCAGTTTTAGGTGGGAGCATGAAATTCAAGATAGCAAGCTAATTTAAAAGTAATTTTACATGCATTTCAGAGATTTTAGAAATTATCCTGCCTTTAAAAGGATTAAAAGGGGGGGGGGATATTGAAACCCTTTAGATCATTTCCTAATATTTCTGTTTTAGATTAATGATGAGATTCTGAAAAACTAATCTACTAAAACGTACTTAAATATATATTTTATTGATTTTGGAAATTCTCAAGAAATGATGTTCAATGGGATAATGGTAAGTTTCGTCTAAGTAACCTCTTGTTTTACGTTTAAGTAACGATAAGTAAGGTCTCTTCAACATATCTAAGCACAAATTTTAGGTAGGAGCGGGAAATTCAGGGTAAAAAAAACCTACAAAAAAATTGTTAATTACAGTACTTCAGTGATTTTGGAGCTATTTTGTCTATTCTATCGCCAACATCGACTTTGAAAATTATACGAATAATACAATAAAATGAATGATTAATTAGATGTTAAGAAAATGCATTTTTTTTTTAATTTTATCTGTGTTAATTCATTTGATTCAATAATCTTTTAGGAAAATCAATTAGCGTTGAGGGCGAAGGCTGCCAGTATATATATATGTGTGTGTGTGTGTGTTACATTTCATTTCGCAATATTCGTCTAAATTATTATAAATTTTTGGCATATTATTTATTTCCTTATTTTTTAATAATTACCTAATATTTGTTTCGATTGAGTTTCTCTTTAATTTTAAAACGCGTATATTAATAAATATCTTATTTAATCTAAAATTTTTAGTCCTTTATAAATTTTATCAGTTGCCCAATCTATAATATTCTGAGAGAAGCTAGTTTTTATTTTCGAATGTTTGAAAAGCCATTTTGTTATTTTTATTTCCAATATTAATTCCAAGAATCTATGTTCCCACGTCTTTTCAGTGCTAGGCTTTCTACTTCGAAAACACCACGCTACGAGGTATGGGTTCCTTAAGCCACTCCCCCTCTCGAGTGGTTAGCTTAGCTGCCCATCTCTAAAAGAGCTCCTTTCACTGATTGGCTCGTTTCTGTACTACGTCGATTCTGTCTACTGTCGTCGTCTGCGAATCTAACAAAAAGCAGATGCAGTGACTTAGGAGTTTAGATTTCTGTCTTGTTTTAAGTATTTCGACATACATTATTTCCTGTTCACGGCTCTTGTTTTTTTTTTTTTTTTTTTTTTTTTTTTACTTTTTTACTTTTGAAAATTATATAGTATGACATAGAGATTCATCCCAAAGAATGAAGGCTTAATGAATTTTTTCATATGTAAGACTCATTTTAATTTTCCATGTTTGATGAATAAACGACTTAGAACAACAAATTAGCTCGTTTCTGATAGAATAATCACTGTCTTATCGAATCCACTGCCTTGCTACACTTACGCTCTGATCGTATAGATTAGTAGTATGACTGCAAACCAACTACCCTGTGTTCTCAATTTAAATTCTCTCATATCAGCTATTATCAAAAATTTCACGCAAGTTGACTGAATTTGGCTACTTCAAAAATAATAATAATAATAATAATAATAATAATAATAATAATAATAATAATAATAATAATAATAATAATAATAATAATAATAATACCGCCAAGTTTCCACGAATTTAATACATGACATTATATATATGTGTGTGTATCTACACATACATACATATACGTATGCATGTAATAGTCGGTATTTTATTTTTCTTAGTACTCGGAAATTTTGCTTCTTGGAGTCGAAAATTTGTGCGTCTACACCCCCCTACGCAACAAGGATGGTTTACGCCCCTGCTAATGTATCAAACGTAGCATCGCTCGAGTAATATATGGAGCGCACCAAATGCTAATATGCATCGCGTGTGCCCACATATTCGAAAACTTTTGGAGATCATACAGACCCAAATCCCCCCACTCCCCTGTGCCAATATCCTCTATTCAAAATTTTGCTGAAATTATAAAAAAAAAAAAAAAAAAAAAAAAAAAGGACGAGCTTACACCCTATTAGAAGTAGAAAATAGACATGACATACAATGGTAAATTCCTTCCCCCCCCCCTTCCCTATCCTCTAACTGTTTTAACCTTGAACGTTTTAATGTTACCTTGGAATGTTTAATAAATTTTTCAACGAATTTCAGATTTTTTTTTTGTTTGTTTGTTTGTTTGTTTGTTAGATATATCCCTGTTTTGTGTTTCTATCGTCAAGAAACATTAATCGCCGATAAACACTTATGTTTATTATTATATAAAAACAATTTTTAATCTGAAAGAATAGACAGAAATAACTTTCGAAAAATCGGTTTAACCCGAACCCAACCTGCAGGACGGAATATAAACCCAATCCTAAAGCAATCAGTTAACCCGATTTGAAGAATAAATACTTGAAACCAACCAACCTCTATATTTATTTCAATTTTGGATGCTACTATTTCTAATTATCAAAGATTTCACCGGGCCAATATTTTGGTCAATACAACAACAACAACAATTATCAAAGATTGGCAGATCTGCGGCAGCACTATTTATGGGCGTGTTCAGCACAACTTACCGGTAACTTACCGGTCACTTACCAAATGTAGACAAGTACGAAATGAAAATCAAGGTGAAGTGTGACGTCAGCTACAATTCAACAGGATAGTTTTCATTGGTGCCACAATTCGCTTTCGTACTGCCGGTAACATTGGTTACTTTGGTAAGTTATGTGCTGAACCCGCCCTATGTTTTGAACGAGAACCGTGAAAATATAATGGAAGAGGAATATTCAATGTTATTCTAAATTTAAAATAAATTTATGAAATTATTAGTTAATTTATATATTTTTTATGTTTAGAAAATTCTTCAACATAGCTCTATTAATGTCGTTTTCAGTAGAATCCTTGGTATGTGTAATACTTTGAAGTAGGTCTATTTTAAAGTTTTTGTTCTATTTGTTGCCCCAATAAAGAGTGTCATACTATAAAAAAATCAAGCCTTAAACAATTTCGAAAACTGCAATTATTATAATGCATTGAGTTTTTTCTAATATTGAATTTAAAGATTTATTTTTTTAATTGAAAAGTAAATATTAATAAGATTATATAACATTTAATTGTTTTTAACATTTTTGTATATTAATGACTTGTTTACGCATACATGTAATCAGGGTTGCAAAAAACCCGTTCTTTTTATTAAAAAAAAACCCAACCCAGGTGGGTTTTTCTGGGTTTTATTGGGTTTTTTGTTTTAGTAATAGGTGGGGGCAGGAGAAATCCATTATTTCTAGAAAGTATGTATTAAATTAAAAAATCTTCTTATATTTTTATTAGTTAACTTAATATAAAAGTATTTTTCAATGAAATAACACAAAAAATACATGTAAAAGGCTATAAAAAAATTTTTACTTCTGCCATCATGCAATATTATATAATAACCAGTTATTTAAAAGTTACTTTAATAAATTAAACTTTTAATCTGCATTCCCCACTCAGGATATATTTTTTTAAACAAATCTTTTAATTTTTTTATTATTAATCAAACAAAGGATGTTTGATAATACTTTCAAGATACTTATGGTTCACTGTATAGAGCAGTTTATTCTTTTAACTCAATACAGAGCTGTACTTAAAATATTTTACAAAATTATTATATACTGAATACAAAATTATACATAACTGATTGTAATTATTTAATTTGAATATTTTGAAATAAAGTTATAATACACTTATATCCAACATTTTTTTTTTATCAATAAACATGGATGGTACAATACATAATAGGAAATGATATTTAAGGGGAAGGGGGATTTAAAACCTGATTAAAAAAACAAAAACAAAGAAACCAAAAAAAAAGGTCATTTGGATTTTTTGAAAAAAGTCTTTCACGCCCCCCCCCCTTTTTTTTTATCAACCCTGCCCTAAAATGAATAAGTCAAATTTATATTCAGTTGGGAACCTACATTATGAAATTTTATATTGTTAAATCTTAATATAAAAGATCTTGTCATTTTTCATCTATACAAAAATGTTATGATTAGCTATGTATATATATATATTTTTCATAATATTATACTTTTAAAAGAATTAAGCGCATTATTTTGACAATTTTGGCGTCGTCATATTTGACAGTACACCCACAATCTGTTTTGCTAGGATAGAGTACTTCTTTAACACAAAGGTTAAAAAATTAACATAAAAGCTACTGAATATTAAATAATAATATCATAGATTGTAAAAAACCCAATAAAACCCACTTTGATGTGGGTTTTATTGGGTTTTTTAGAGTGGGTTTTACCCAATAAAACCCACCCGGGTTTTATTGGGTAGGTGGGTTTTTTGCAACCCTGCATGTAATAGTGTCCCTATTTGTGGAAAGTTATGCTGATATTATTCATACATTAAAATAGACCTAAAAGCAGCATTTTTTGTTTATAGAAGAAGTTCAACACAAAATGAGGAAATGGGAAGGAATGGGACATGTCCAATTTCTTTTTTTATTATTATAACCTGAATGTAAATTACTAACATACAATTTTAGAGGATAATGTATTAATAATAACATATTCATTTACTTCAAAATATAAATAACTTGTGGGGATTTTTTATTGTCATTTTTGATTGATAATCCTGATTTTTCATTCCAGTCACGAAGATACTGGAATTATAGACTGTAGTATAGACATTATTTAGTTACAATGTTCGTTTGATTGTATATCTAATTGACACTAGACTATCTGTGCCTTTTAGATTTGTTTTGTTGCTGTTCCACACTGTTGTGTTTAGGTGGGAAAAAGATGAGAACACTTATTTCTTGTTTCATCTTAAATATAGATTAGGTGATCGTAATAATGGGTAAATGACATTGCGTTGGATGGAGGCCAGCAAAAGACCCTTAAATTAAAAGTATATGACAAAAGGCAACCATGATATTTTCTTAATAATGAATCCTTAACTATGATAATATTAACTCATAGCAATGATGTAAGAATATAAAGTGATAAGAAGAAAAGTTACCTGGATTTTCTGGCTGATGAAGACAACTTCAGGTAGACAAATGAATAGGCATAGACACAATAAAATGAAGAGAAGATTTTGAAGAGGACAAACATATTTATTTATAATCACTTGTGAAATTCTTCATGACTTGAATATTTTTATATATATATATATTCATTTGTTATCATGCACAAACTTATATAAGTAGAATTATTATTATTTTTCGTACAACAATTGCTCCACAAGGATGATATACATAAGTCGACATATTTTTAACACTACTCTTCTTCATATATATATTTTGTATGCATTTTTGATAACATGATAACATTTTTCTTGAACGATATGAAAAGCAACATTATCTCAGAATATCAATTAGATATTACATCAAAAGGAATATGTCTGGAAAATCATAAAAAGGTATTCAATATTCTCAATTGGGGATGCCGTTTTATGCCCAGATAATTATATATATACTTATGGCCGATTAATCATGAAATGAAGAGGAAAATTAAATTATGATGTATCTTATATATGAATCACTTTCTCTGCATTCTTTTCAGAGGAAAAATGAATTCACTAAAAAATGATGAAAATGGAAATCGGTTGAATACACTTGAAAATAAATTGAAGAGAGATTCTTTGAAGATAAACTATGACAACTCTTAGAACATATTGAGTAGCCGGAATAAAAAAAAAACCAAAGGACTTAGGTCGCGGCGGTAGAGGTGCATCGCTTTTCGCAACATAACGACGATTCGAAGGATTTGCCTTCCATCTTACTGCGTCCGCTCAACTGCCTCGGGGCGGGCACACTTGCCCCGGCGTCCGCTAAATATCTCGGCATCTACGGAACTTCTCGGCACATCTCAACTGCATCGTTGACACTCAACTGACACCCAACTGCATCCAACTCAACTGAGCTCCAACTGCCCAACTGTATCCAACTCAACTGAGCTCCAACTGCCCAACTGCACTGGTGGCGCAGAGCCAGGAGGGAGAAAAGAACAAGGGTTACTGTAAACCCGGAATACGCCAAGTTGGCAACGTTCGAATGAGGAGAGCGAGGGAAAATAGGCCAAGCTATGATTTAATGTATAGTGAAATATGAATTTAATAAGGAAAAAAATGACAAACTCTTAAAGAATGAAGGCCAAAGAAGGTGGCCAGGCACTTAGCTGGTTAAATCACGTCACCTGTGGATTTGAATTTGATAGGCCAAGGGGAGTGCCAGATTAACCGGAAATACCACCCATAGAACGATCGAGATTGTTCTAGAAAGATTTCCAAACCGGAAGGAATGAATTCAAACAAGATTTTACCGGTTTAGAACATTCGATAGCTAGGTAAGGAAGAAAAATATACAGGCGACGACATCAAAAGAAACGAAATCGAAATAATATTTAAATTGAGAACATTAATAAAAAGGAGATGATAGGAAATAAAATAGCTAATAAAATTGAATTAAAATTAAAATATGGGGGGTTATCGAGCAACCACCACATATCTACCCGGGCCTCCCCAAAAGAAAATATTGGAGAGATGACAAAAATTCAATAATTTTTTCATCGAAACAATATTTTCTAAAACATGTACAAAGATATAAAATAATTACACAAAAATAAATGCATCAGAAATAGTTATATGAATACAAATAATTGTTTTACATGATATTAAATAATAAAAAAAAATTACTATTATGGTAGTAGTCCTTATGTTAATACACCAAAGATAGCAAATATTTAAAATGGAAGGTATACAAAATTTCTTCCAGAGGTATTTTATCATGTATCAAAAAAAAAAATTAAAGTTTATATATATTTGCAGAAACAACAGTCTTTAACTATGAACAGTCTCTTGTTAAGCTGTGCAAAATGCAATATGATAATTAAATGCTTTAGCATATATAAAAATATTTGAGTATACCACAAGAACATGTAGATGTATATTTTCCAGTTGACAATAAAAAGAGTCAAACTATAACTGTATATGAATCATACTATAACTGTATATAAAAAAATGGATGGTTTCAAGTGATACATGATAAATTGAATGAATTTGTAAGTTGAAAATTTGAAAAAGAAAAATACATACAAATGGTACAGAGAGAATATTTAGACTCTCATAAAAAAAATGTACATATATCAACATATAATAGCTTTTTAAGCTTTTAAGCAATCTTAACTGATTAATCTTAGCATCATTCAATAACAACATTTTCAAAGAAAAATATAAGAAATTCCAAAAGGCCTATGTAAATTGGTAGAAAAGTACAATGTTATTTTTCAATAAACATTTTTAAAAAGAATATAATAATTTTCAAAGAGAGAATGTTTACACTCTCATAAAAGAATATTCTTGAACACTTTCAACATAAATTGACAATAATTGCATAAATACTTTTAATACTATACCTCATTCAAAATAAACATAAAATATAGGATAATTATATTCTGAAAAAAGGAACTTATATGAATATGTCAATCTTGATATGACTTCGATAATGTCAACTTACAAATAAAAATCAATTATGTCAAAAATTTATATATACGATATCTTGAATATATTTAATTGCAATTTTCAAACATTTTTTTAAATGACAAGTGATCATTTTTGTATTTGTCATATATCAAGTATTTGCTTTATATCAATCTATAATGACTCAACCAATATCTTTGGATCCAAAGTATAATTATAGTATAACAAAAACCTTTTTTTTTTGTTTATATCTTTAAGAACTTTCAAATACTCAGAAGTATACAAAAAAATAATACTTATTGTGAGTCATTCATTTTTCTATATTTCAATAATAAGAGTAAAATTATTAGTATGCATAAGTTTATCATGCATTATCATTTTTTTGTTAAAAGAGGTTAATTGTTAGAGCATGCATGCATTGTAAAGAGAAATTATTATATAAGTCACAATAGGGAAAATGATTTTATGAGTACTCATATTTATGTTTACTTTACATCAATTACAATCCACCTTTCTTAGTAGGATAAACATTTGTCAAAAATAACTTTAAATAATGACATAATATTTTAGTAAGAATATAAAAGGACAAATTCTTTCTCAATTTTTTTTGCACCAACTATTGCAATAAAAAAACTTTATAAGGCTAGAAGTAGTAGTATATGGCATATTTGAGAGAATATACCTATTACAATAATTATGGTTTAGAAATGAATATAGTGAATAATAAAAATATTAAAACCATACATACATCAGGAGGATGACTGTTGAATTGCCTCAAGGAGAAGAAGACTTAAAAGAAAAAAAAATAACAGCTGCCTGCAGCTTGGAGGAAGAAAACAAAAAAATTACACAGTCATTCTTCTTACTCGAATATCAGTCTAACTAGTATTGACTGAATATGTTACAAATCAAGAGTCATCCTGAAAAAGGAAAAAGAAGATTAGTTCATTTTTTATACATTTTATGAGTGCGAGGGCGAAGATCATAATTCTTATATTGAGTAGACTTATTTCTAACACCAGTATGAGTGCCACCAAGAGGAACTTGTGACTGTACCGATTTACTTGAACATGAAGATGTTTGTTGGCACTTAGAAGAAGAAAGAATTCGAGGAGATGTGTTACAAGCAGCATCATGATTAGAGACTTGAGTAGGAGAGAGTTGTCTCACAGGAGTAGAAGATGCATTATCAACAGCTGTTTAATCATGGGATGCATTTTTAGAAGAAACTGAAGGATATTGTAATGTTTCATTTCTCTTTTGAAGCTTCAAGTTGAATTTGAATAAGCACAGGAGAAATTATTTTCTTCACCACGTATGGGCCTTGTACCTTTTTGTTAACCACAGTGGGAAATTTTACGTAAACAATGTCATTAACATTGATGTTGGCAAACTTTAATTTTTCTCTCGATTTTTGATACACTTTTTGCCTAGAAGATTCGTTATTTTTATAAGCTTGATAGTATATTTTCTCAATAACATCCATTAATTTATGAATTTCATAGGCAGTATTGAGAATTTTCCAGGAAGCTTGAGTTTTGTAATTAGCATAAATGTCATTTATCTCTCTTCCAAAATGAAGAAGATTTGGAGTGAATTTTGTAGCTGGATGAGGTGTAGCATTATATATGGATTGGTGAATTTTTAGAGCAGTTGGTACATCACATCCTTGGGAAGCCATTGTATTCACAGACGATTTTATTTGAGAATTAACTCGTTCACTTAATCCGTTAGCCTGGGGATGAGCTACAGAACTGTGTTCCAATTTAATGCCAAGCTTTTTATTAAAATAAGAAAACATATCACTAGTGAACTGAGAGCCATGATCAGTGAGAGTTAATTCGGGTTTTCCATGAGTGGAAATGTAATGTAATAAAGCTTTTGTAACAGACTCAGCGCTGATATTATTCAAGGCATATAATTCTAAATGACGAGAAAAGTGATCTATGATAGTCATCACATATTGACGATTTCTTAATGGGCCGAGTAAATCCATAGAAACTTTTTGATTGGGAGCTGTTGGAAGTGGGGCTGGTAAGTATGGAGCAATATTTTTTTTATGATTTTTGTTTACTAAACAAATTTCACAAGAGTTGACATAATTAATGGTATCAGAAACAAGGGTTTTACAGGTAAATCTTTTCTTTAAATTAACAATAGTTTTATGAATTCCAGTATGAGTAACATGAGCAATTCTTAAGGCTTTTGCTCTAAGTGACAAAGGTAAAACAGCTTTATGTAGCTCAATATCTTCTGAAGAAAAATGTCCATTGTAGCAAAGTAACTCATTACTTGGATTAATATAGTAGCCATTTAAACTTTTAGATTTTTTGTTATTTTTAAGATCTTCATAAATTTGTTTGATTTTTGAGTCTTTTTGTTGTTCAGAGAAGATGGTGTGATCAAGAATTTCTAATAATGGATCTTGATTATTATCATTATTTGGAGGTGAAGAGTCACTTTGAAGATGACATGTGTGGTGCATTTTGTCAACTAAACCACATGGAAAGTGAGGAATTTCATTATGTAAATCTTTTTGATTATCTACAATTGGTAGTGGTTCTTGTGTAGAAATAAGGTCTGGATTATTACGGAGATCTTCAGTAGGAATGTGAGGTGTTCTACTCAGAAAATCTGCTAAGACATTTTCTTTGCCTGGAACATGTTGGAATGTGTACGAGTATTCTGACAGTTCTAACATCCATCGAGTAGTAATATCAGCTGGTGATGTAGCCTTTTTATAATTATGAAGAGGTTTGTCATCGGATAATAGAATAAAGGGTCGACCAAAAATATAATATTTAAAAGCCGTTATGCCTTTGTAAATGGCATAAAGTTCCAATTTGATGGCAGGGTACTGTCTTTCCGA
Source organism: Maratus speculifer (assembly GCA_964019185.1). NCBI lineage: Eukaryota > Metazoa > Arthropoda > Arachnida > Araneae > Salticidae > Maratus > Maratus speculifer. Next base: position 374,628,276 of record OZ025292.1, read on the forward strand.
CTGAGATAGAGTTTTGGAATAATAGGAGATTGGTCTAAGTTCACCATCAAATTTCTGCATAAGAACAGCTGATATTGCTGTCTTTGACACATCTGTATTGACATAGAAGGTTTCATTCCAGTTAGGAAGATTGAGCATAGGTTTTTGAAAGAAGATGTCTTGTAATTTTTTAAATGCATTTTCTTGTTCAGATTTCCAAGAAAATTTATTTTTAGGTTTGGTGACTTCAATGAGAGGAGTAATCAATTTAGCAAAATTAGGAATAATTGATCTATAAAATGAACATAAACCTATAAAACTTTTCGTTTGCCTCTTGGTTTTAGGCGTTGGAAAAGAAGTGATTTTTAAAATGTTACTTGTAATGGGAAGAATTTTATGATCTGTGAGTTGGAATCCTAAAAAGTTAATGCTTGTTTGCATAAAGGAACATTTTTCAGGAGACAGAGTAATGTTATTAGCAATAAGAGTATCTAAGAGTTTTGTGAGTTTCATGGACATTTCTTCAAATGAATTAGCGCCAACAACAATATCGTCTTGATATGCATAACAGGAATCAATTTGAGATAATTGAATAACTGAGTCAATTAATTGTTGAAAGGTACTTGCAGCTGTCTTCAAGCCAAACACGAGACGCAAGTAGGTAAAAATTCCCCAAGGAGTAGTAAAACTGAGCTTATCCTGCATATCTTTAGGTACAGCGATCTGCCAGTATGCAGAGGGCAAGTCAAGAGTAGTATAATACTTAAATTTTGATAATTGCACCAATAGATTTTGAATTCTAGGAAGAGGATATGAAGATGGAATTATAATCGAATTTAGCAATCTTAAATCTAGAGCCAAACGATACTTTTGAAGCTTGGACATATCAGTTCTCTTCTTTTTAACAAGAAGCATGGGACACGCCCAAGATGAATTTGATCTCTCAATAATGCCAGCATTTAACATTTGATTAATTTGGTCAAGAGCTTCTTGCTCAAGTGCCTGTGGCACAGGAAAAGGTAGGGTTTTGACTGGAAGAGAATTTAGCATTGTGAATTGAGGATTAACCAGGTCGGTATGACCTAAAGTGTCAAGAGATTTTGAAAAAGCAAGAACTTTACTACACAATAATTTTGTTAAAGGTTCTTTTTCATGAGGAGGTAAGTGTTTTAGATCAAAGTCATTTGGAGACAGTTCTTGGATACGTTTTCTCTTAACCTCTTCAGATGGTAAAATTAAATTACAATATTCGTTTTCAAAGTCTAAATCAAAAGAATATTCCTCAATATCTTTCTCATCTACATTAATACATTCGCCAATAATTGAATTTTTATTTAAATGAATATCCAGCTTTGATATATTCTGACATACAACCAAAAATAAATCATTTTGAATTGAAGATTTGGAATGCAATGATTCATGTAACACAAGACCTTTATTTTTTTAATTGGGTTTGAAAATAAAATATTCAGATGGAGGATTCAAGTACTTAACATGTAAATAAACAAAAGAATTAGGAGGGATTAATTCTCTATTGAGTAATTGTACCATATTGGAATTCACCAAAATTTTATTACCAATATTTAAATGAGTTTGCTTTTCACCAAAATAACTACCATCATTAGTATTTTCAGATGTAAGATTTTTGCCAGGCACATTATTATTAGAAGATAAATAGTTCACAAAATTACCATAATCAGTTGGAAAATAGGTAGACAAATAAGTAAAATTACCATCAATATAAGGATTATGAAAATTCATAGCAGTGTTAGCAACATTATTTGTAAATAAACCACTATTTTGAAAATTATAATTATAAGGATAGGTTGTGAAATTGTTGACTAATTGTAAATTTGTGTCACCATAATTTGCATATAAATCATCAGTATAAGTATCATTACTTAGATTATTTAATATAGAATCTTCATAACAAGGCATTTTGTGTACATCTAAAGAATATGGCACACTTGAATTATCATAAGTATATTCAGAATTCATGAAATAGCAAGTAGGAGATTCGTTATAACTGTGAAAAGGAATATGTTTATCCTTAATCAAGATAGACTTAAAGCTTGGTGAAATGGTTATGGAATGTTTATTGATAAACTCAAATCCAAGTATGGCTTGAAAATGAACATTCTGTATCTTTGTAAGATAAAAGACATGATGAAAAAAGAATTTATCGATTTTAAATGCAATCTCTATGCATCCTTTGAAAAAAACTTTAGAATTTATAGTAGATACAGATACATTTCTGGATAAGAATTTGTAGTGAAGCCTGGATTTAATGCTATTAAAGCATTCTTGATCCAAGAGTGACAAACTTGATCCAGTATCAATTAACGTTGAGATTTCATTATGTGGAATGTTTATCAGTATGCATGGAAGAACATACGAGTTATTAAAGGAACTGCATATGACATGTCTTTCTTGTACATCATCATCAATTTCAAAATTTTGTTTGGATGTCAAAGAATTATGTGAACATGAAGATTTGTTAAATTTAGGTGTTACAGGGGAAGTTTGGACAGCTGTGGATGATACTAAAGTGATTGAAGAGTTTTTGTCAAATTGTTGTTTATGTTTGTCACTAAAGTGTACTGACCCTGAATGAGAATTACGGGAGAGAAGGCGGTCAGTAGAACCAGTCTCCCTTATTTGTTTAAATGATAAACATTGTTTTTATTTTCAGAAGAGGTATAGTTTTTCCTTCTGTGAGAATTAGCCGAAAATTGAGATGAAGAGTTTTGATTGGAAGCACTAATAATATTTTTAAATTTGTAGCACGTGTCCATACGATGATTGAATTTTCCACAGAACGCACACTGCACAACATCTCGTTTGTGATAAAAGGATGCAGAGTTTTTTTTGTGAGAAAATTTGTCGAAGGTGGGTTGATGATAAGGACGCTTCCGATAAAATCTATGTTGACGAAAATTATTTTTATGTTTATCTGTAGCCTCTTGTCTATTTGGAGAAGGAGAATATGCTCTAGCTTTTCTTTTAAAATTACTAGAAGCATGAGAATTGTCTTTTTGAGCTTGTAAAGGTGAGAAGGTAGTTTGAGAATTGACATAAATTTTATCCTTCGTATGTTTTATAGGAGTCTTATGGAGAACATTATTAGAAGCACTAGAATTATCATGGACTTTTTCAGAATCCAAACAATAGGCTTGATTATAATTCTCGTAAGATTTTTTAGGGGGAGAGTCATATATATCTTGAAGAAAATTTGCTCGTTCAAGAGCTAAATCAAAAGATGAAATATTTTCCTCTAGAATTTTTCGCTTAATTTGTTTAGGCAAAGCCTCAAGAAAATGAGTGAATTTTAATGAATTGAGAGCAGAAGGATCCAATTTAGGGTATGCAAACCGAAGTTGTTTATCCAGCCGAAACGCAAAATTTTTGACTGATTCATTTGAATCTAAGCTTAAATTCTGCAAGGATTTGAGAGAAACAGTCTTTTTTGAAGGTAAGAAATAGTCTATAAAAGCTTTCCGAATGTCATGGAAATTATAGTTCTTGAACTGAGACTGTGTTTCAAGAAAGAAGAGTAAGGCGCTGCCCTCAAGTTTCGATTTGAAGAGAACAAAAAGTTCTTTATTGGAAAAATTATTTAACTCTTGTATATCAGATAATTGATCAAAGAAGAATTCCACAGTCTGGGGGTTGCCGTCGAATGGCTGTATTGCAATATTTAATTTAGACTTGGGGGGCATGATGATATAATTAAACTGAGAGCTCAATAAATGACAGGTTAAATTTGGTTATAGACTGGTCACATAATAAATAATAAATAAATTGACCCATTATTCAAAATATTAACGAATTTCATTTACGTTATACATCATTTTTATATATAAAGAAGAAGAATAATTATATGACGAAGAGAAGAAAAATACCAACATATCTTTGTTAGCATCAGATCAAAAGAATATGGCCCAAAAATTTTTATGCAAATATATATATCATATGGCTCAAAACATATATTCTTATATTTATGAGAAGAGAATAATTTATATTAAAATAAACAATTATGTTTACCAGCACCTTCGTTAAATAATATACATTATTAGTTATATATTATATCATGACAAGAAAAAATATATCAATAAATTATGTTATATATAATGTACTGCTCCAAAAAAAAAATTATTATTTCAGCATAAAATCAAAATATATTATGCATTCATTTATTACACCACACTCAAGAAAATATAAATATAAAATATTGATCACTGCATGAAGATATAATTTGAAAATAATGAAGATATAATTGAAGATAATGAAGATAATGAAGATATAATCTTTTTTTGTTGTTGTTGAAAAATATGTATAGATAACGAAAATACAATGGCAGCAAAGGAAATAGATGGTCACGCGTTGGTCACTGCACCAAAGGAAATTTTACTGTTGTGTTTAGGTGGGAAGAAGATGAGAACACTTATTTCTTGTTTCATCTTAAATATAGATTAGGTGATCGTAATAATGGGTAAATGACATTGCGTTGGATGGAGGCCAGCAAAAGACCCTTAAATAAAAAGTATATGACAAAAGGCAACCATGATATTTTCTTAATAATGAATCCTTAACTATGATAATATTAACTCATAGCAAAGATGTAAGAATATAAAGTGATAAGAAGAAAAGTTACCTGGATTTTCTGGCTGATGAAGACAACTTCAGGTAGACAAATGAATAGGCATAGACACAATAAAATGAAGAGAAGATTTTGAAGAGGACAAACATATTTATTTATAATCACTTGTGAAATTCTTCATGACTTGAATATTTATATATATATATATATTCATTTGTTATCATGCACAAACTTATATAAGTAGAATTATTATTATTTTTCGTACAACAAATTGCTCCACAAGGATGATATACATAAGTCGACATATTTTTAACACTACTCTTCTTCATATATATATTTTGTATGCATTTTTGATAACATGATAACATTTTTCTTGAACGATATGAAAAGCAACATTATCTCAGAATATCAATTAGATATTACTTCAAAAGGAATATGTCTGGAAAATCATAAAAAGGTATTCAATATTCTCAATTGGGGATGCCGTTTTATGCCCAGATAATTATATATATACTTATGGCCGATTAATCATGAAATGAAGAGGAAAATTAAATTATGATGTATCTTATATATGAATCACTTTCTCTGCATTCTTTTCAGAGGAAAAATGAATTCACTAAAAAATGATGAAAATGGAAATCGGTTGAATACACTTGAAAATAAATTGAAGAGAGATTCTTTGAAGATAAACTATGACAACTCTTAGAACATATTGAGTAGCCGGAATAAAAAAAAAAACCAAAGGACTTAGGTCGCGGCGGTAGAGGTGCATCGCTTTTCGCAACATAACGACGATTCGAAGGATTTGCCTTCCATCTTACTGCGTCTGCTCAACTGCCTCGGGGCGGGCACACTTGCCCCGGCGTCCGCTAAATATCTCGGCATCTACGGAACTTCTCGGCACATCTCAACTGCATCGTTGACACTCAACTGACACCCAACTGCATCCAACTCAACTGAGCTCCAACTGCCCAACTGTATCCAACTCAACTGAGCTCCAACTGCCCAACTGCACTGGTGGCGCAGAGCCAGGAGGGAGAAAAGAACAAGGGTTACTGTAAACCCGGAATACGCCAAGTTGGCAACGTTCGAATGAGGAGAGCGAGGGAAAATAGGCCAAGCTATGATTTAATGTATAGTGAAATATGAATTTAATAAGGAAAAAAATGACAAACTCTTAAAGAATGAAGGCCAAAGAAGGTGGCCAGGCACTTAGCTGGTTAAATCACGTCACCTGTGGATTTGAATTTGATAGGCCAAGGGGAGTGCCAGATTAACCGGAAATACCACCCATAGAACGATCGAGATTGTTCTAGAAAGATTTCCAAACCGGAAGGAATGAATTCAAACAAGATTTTACCGGTTTAGAACATTCGATAGCTAGGTAAGGAAGAAAAATATACAGGCGACGACATCAAAAGAAACGAAATCGAAATAATATTTAAATTGAGAACATTAATAAAAAGGAGATGATAGGAAATAAAATAGCTAATAAAATTGAATTAAAATAAAAATATGGGGGGTTATCGAGCAACCACCACACACACCTCCCTGTAAGTGCAGAGGTATGGGATACATTCTGAAACTTACAGTTTCTATAATTATAAATTAGCTTTTGCATGCTATGATTCTATATTATTCAGATATATTAAAAAGTGTTGAACCTTGCACTCTATAAATTAAATTCTTTGTTTTTGTATGAAAAAAAAGTTGATTTGCTTACTTTCATAAACAGTGTCCCTCACCACCCCACTCTCCCCTATATTATTAACTAAACTTGAAAAAAAAATTTTTATTGTGGCAATTGTTCCTATCTTTTCAATTAATTTCTTTGAAGTGAAATTTGTTGAGTTATATATTTTCAAATGTTTGTATGGATCTTTCAAATCGAAATTAAATTTCCGAATTACTGTTTTTTGAAAGTAAAATTTGTCAATGTATTATTGTTATCGTTATTTTGAACGGATTGGAACTGAAAATGGAATTTTCTATTTAATATCCACAAAAAAGTTATTTTTATTGTTGTTGTTGCTGCTGTTTTTTGCTTGGATGCTTTTTAATTATTGTTAAATAAAATTAAACATTTTAAAATAGTGTATATATATATATATATATATATATATATATATATATATATATATATATATATATATAGACTGGTTTTATTCTGTTTAGCAGACATTTTTTGTTGTTCTTGTTTAGTCCCCATGTGGTTTTAATGTTCTCAGACTATAAAAAATATTTATTCTAGTGATAGTCAAACCATGCTACTCTCTAAAATCATTGTTTTAGAGGCTCTATAGCTTTTCATGGCTTCCAAAGATGTTTGGGGGAATAGGAAGAGTGACGCATGGTTGATATACTTTTACATGGCATAGTAGATGTCATAGAACAACACACTGGTTCACGTTAGTCCTATGTAATATTTTGAGAATTTGGAGCACAAGTTACGAGTGTGCACATCAGAACAGGAGATAAACTATGAAAATGAAATCAAAATAAAATTTCTCTCTCTTTTTTTCCCCTTCAACCGCTCCCCCCCCCCTCCTCAGAGGCTGCTCGCGGGACAGTGTGACTTCCTTTTTTTCCCACCTTGCCAAGCCAAAGAATTTACAAGAGAAAGAGGTAGATTACGGCTCCGGGTTCGGGCACATGCTATAGTGTTAGTTCAGTTACATGAATTCCACGAATTCTTTTGTATTTATCCCTTCTGCCATAGGCGTAGAATTGTGTGGGCCCATGGGGCTCGGGCCCCTCCAATAATTTTTTCAAATGGGCTGTATTTTTTGGCGTCAACCAATTCAGAAATAAGTCACAAATTTTGGAATTTATAATAATTTATAGAATTTTTCTGAGTATATTTTTTTCGAGAGAAAATTTTCTTTCCTTAAATTATTTGCTTACTTTTATTCTTTATAAACGGCTAAAACAACCCAAGATAATTTTTACCATAGTGTATGCACACTCTCCGTCTCCCAGGATTTTTTTTCTTTCTTTCTTCTTTGGACAGTGGGTATAATTTCTAGGAAAAGTAACTTTTTTCTGATTCTGACGTCCTGCACAGGAGGCAATAAATTAACACGTCGTTACGTTAAAAAACGTAGACGACGAGTCCAACTCGATCAAATTACAAAACCATAAATAAGATGCTTGACTTTCCCCAAACATATATAAAGAATGGGCCTTCCGGCCTTATAAAGGACAACTTTGGAGCTTCAAAGAACATGGGAGGTGTGGGGGAGTAAGGAGGGGTTAGTTTTTTCAGCCGTGGATTACCAAAGCAAAACAATCAGTAGTGTCTGAAGGCAACGAATGTGGATGGGATTTTTTTTCTTTTTGCTCAAGTCAGGCATAAAGTATAAAATTTGTATATAAATGCAAATTGCAGATGGAGAAACAGTAAGTATTCAAATGTTCCTTCTTTTTATTTTAAAGAATTTATTTTTGCGTTTCCTTAAGTTATTTGATTAAAAATCTGCACAGACCTGGGCCGGGCCCAAAACTCGAATTCAGGCCAGTTTCCTTTCATTGACCGCAACCTGGTAAAGTCAGGGCCTTCCCCCTCCCCACATACATTCATCTCCTAAGCCTGGACAATTTTTTAAAATCATATTAATCTAAAATTTGATGAATTATTATCGTTTCGATGTTCACAGTAGAAATCTGCCGAGTCTCGCAGGCCGATTTCCATTACTGACATTCGGGCCGGGCCGGGTCTAGTCATTAATCTTTTGGGGACGGTCTGGGTTCGGGCCTAATTTTTTTCCTGGAGTATCGGGCCGGGCCTAACTTATTTTTCTAACTACTAAACTAAACATTGCCCATTTAATATTTTTACACCGTTGCGTTCCATAAGGAAAAAATGCACTTTTAAATGAAATTTGTTTGAAATCTTTGTCACTATTTGTTTTCAAATTATTATTTTAAAGTTTTATTACTTTTTCGTCATAGTGTCATCAGAAGTATTCCATTTCTGGACATTAAATAGGGACTAATCAGAAAACTAATAAAATAAAATAAGTTGCGGAATTCAACCAAAAAAAAAAAAAAAAGATTCAGATATACTTCAGATTTCTCAGTTCTCCACTGAGGACAACAACTATTTTCCAAATAGTTAAAAAAAATTCCATTTTTTTACGGTAAAATATTACCCAGTTGTGTTATTTCCGAGATTTCCTGCACTAAAAAATGCAAGACGGGATTTTTAGTATATGAAAAAATTGAAATTTCATAGAATTCAAAATATCCTTATTAGTTATTTTTTTTTTTTTTGTCAAAGAACAGAATTTATTTTAATGTTCTCCTTTGACTATGGGAAGAATTTTCTTGGAAATACTAATTAAAGGATGAGAGTAGTGGCGTGCTATATATATATATATATATATATATATATATGTCCTTTTGAAAAAAAAATGCCTTATCAAAAATCTATTCACAATTTGTATATTTTTGTGATTAGAAGAAATATGCTTCTAGCATCAGCGGTATAGGAGTTTCCATGATATCTATTTTAAATTATCTGGTATATATATTTTTTTTCACGATCTACTTTTTCACTATTCAGATTGCTTTGTAGCTAGTCATGGTTAAAAACATTTTAGGATTGTACAGAATATTGTACGAGTATGTGTGTGTTCCTTAAAGCAACCGTTCCGTTCGGCGAAGACACTTGCGAGCTAATGTTAAATCTGTGGTATTTTTTATTTTTTTATTTATTTTATTTATTTTTTAATATTTCATTAGCATTTCGACATTTTTAAATATATATTTTTTAATTGGATAGCTGAGATCGATGTCCATATTCAGCTTTTTTTTACTTTTCCAATTTTGCCTGCAATTTTTTTTTTCTTTTTCTTTTCTTTTCTTTTTTTTTTTTTTTTTTTTTTTTTTTTTTTTAATGAAGTAATTTACATTTTCGGAACCGGTTTCGAAAGGAAAAAACCTGATCATAAAAAAAACTGCAATGAAGTATAGGGATCGACCACAGCTATCTAATTCAACACATATATATATGTGTGTGTGCGTGTGTGTGTGTGGAAATACCAAAATACAAATGAAATATTTGAAACGAATTTTGCAATGGATTTAAAGTAGACGTCTTAAGACTACACGAGACGGTAGCCTTTAAGAGTTCAAATATCTTACAGAAAATAACACATGACTGTTTTATTATTATTATTATTATTATTATTATTACTATGGGAGCTTTTCAGCGAAAAAGATACCTCCATTCACCTCACGTATCATGGATAACTATCAAAACCCAGTTTTCACCAATCAGAAAGTACACCTATGATGCTGAAAAACTGCATTTGGGCCATTCCATTGTCACGTGCGGGACAATCAGACACCATAATTCCAGCAAAATTGTGTTATAGGGCTTAAGATTTTTCAGAAATAGGAATAAGCATATTTTTATAAGCTTATATTTGGTATAACAATATTTGTGGCAGTGACAGAATTTTCCTAAATGGTTTTCTGATTTAGTTATTAATTAATTTGCATGTGTCACGTGCAGGGCATCTGAAGTCAACCACTTGTAATTTGCTGCATGATCCAGATAACATTTCTGCTCAATTAATTTTGCAATTTCAAAACAAAAAATATGTATTAGGAGCTAAAAGTCTAATGTTCATGAAATAAACATCATTTTTTGAAAAATAAATTTTTAAACTGCTAAAAAAATATATAACGTATAGTGTCACGTGCGGGACATGGTTGTCACGTGTGGGACATTTGCAAATGTCATTCAAGTAACCTTTTCAAAAAGACAAAAAATAAAAAAATGCAAAAAAGAAAATACATGTTATACAGTTTGCAACACAAAAATATTTATTTTAACTTTATTTTTGGTACAAAATAAATGTTCAAATTGACATTTTCAACATAAAAAAAGTAAATGCATAAACAAAATTCAAAAATTTTCGAGAAATTTTAAACAACCTCTATTATTAGCTATACTGGGAGTTGATATCTTTTTTACCACATCTTTAAATGAATACAGAATTTTATCTGGATACTGTAGCCACTTGTAGAATTTACCACTCTTTGTCATGACAGACACTTCAACACTATCATGATTGGTGCTTGTAATTTCACCAGGATAATTAATGCCATCATATTTTACAACTACCTATTCACCTATCTTAAAAGAAGCTGCAGTTTCTGAAGAGATGTTTAATATAATTGCTTCTGCAGGATTCATAACATTCTTAAAAAAAGAAAACTTTTTATTTGCATATTTGATAACATGGAAAGATTGAATTCCTGGAAGGCTTTCAACATTTTCCCATATTTTTTTTTCTCCCAAAATAAGACTTATTTCTTCTTCAGAGACATGGATAACTGTTGTTGCTTTGATAATTTTTTTTACAGCATTAACAAAGTCAGCTGCACATTGTACAGTTGTACTTCTGCTCATCACTTGTTGACGGACAAGACGCTTGGCATTTCCACCAACACCGTCAACTACACCTTTCCCATGAGAGGTGGCAAAATATTTCCACGAGAAAGGCTTGTTGTATTTTTCTGATAGCATTTGAACTATCTTTACCATGAATTTACTTTTGAATTCTGATGTGGGACCGTCACTCCATATAATTTCTTTATTCACAAAGGAACTGTCAAAAGAATAAAGTCTATCATACAATATAGTTAGCAGAGGATAGACCAAATTTTTATCCTTAGTCTGTACATCTGTACATAAAAGGAAGGTATTGCAACAGCCATTTAAAAAGGTTGCTGCTGTGAACAATGTGACACTTGCTCTTGACCATAAAGCGCTTTGAATCTCATCTTGGTATTCACAAGAAAACGACATTACATATATTTAAAAAAAAACCTATAAATTAAGCAGCTGAATTCTTACTGGAAAACAATATGTTCTGAAAATAAAAATAACCATCAAATTGATCGAATTGTATTACAATAAATTCAGAAATAAAAAAGATTAACATCACAAAAAAAGGAACTACCATCAAAAATGTTTAAAAAATCTTAATTTCGTTTTAGTTACATAGAATATATTCTTAAGACAAAACAATTCTTAGACAAAAATTTGTTCTTAAGACAAAACATTAAACAGTTAAAACTATGCTACAATAAATCTCTATTTATCATTCAGAAATCAAAAGTAATCGCCCGGCTCATAAGGTGTCACGTGCAGGACAATTTTGTTTTTATATTTTTCTCCAAATAAAAATTTGGCCCAAATTTTTAACTAACATAGAATAAATGTACTATACTAATCTGCTTTAGAAATGCCAATTAAACAAAATAGATGCATTTCTTTTTTCTACTAACTGAAAAAATTCATCTTTTGTGTCACGTGTGGGACACAGAAACAAAGATTTTCTTATGTGCTGTAAAAGTTATTAGAAATTATCCTAGATTTTTAAGTTTACTGAAATATAAACAATGAATGTTAGACTTATCTAAAATGTTGATTTCAAAAGTTTCACTGCATTTTCTCTATTAAAAATACTCACTCGAAATGCATTATAAAACTGAATATACTTGCGTGCACATGGACGCCATCTTCAAACTGTCGTGTTGCCAATCGACAAAAGACAAACTTTAAATTCTTACTCAAAACATAAAATTTGACATATTGCCATTCAGGAAATACCAAACTTATTTATTTATACAAATTTTTAAAATTGACTATCAATTTACCATTTTTCATGGAATGGCCCATTTAAATTTGCTTCCTTAAATTTTAAGAATTAGATAAAATGCTATTAACTTTAAATTTAATGCTGTACCATAAAATCTATAAATTTTATGGCCTTAAAAAAAATGACAATATTTTGGCACCGAATGTCCACGGATCAGCTAAAAATTTAAAAGCTTATTCCTTATATAGTTTTACATTCTTTAACACAGAGGTTTCTTGTAATTGGTTGTAACTATAATTTTATGATTTTTGAATATTAAAAATCTTTACTATTTTCATGGAAACTTATCTAGAAGTGCATTTTCCTTGCAATTGTTGCAGAAACCTACCACAATTTTTTTTTTCTTAAAAACTAGTGGTGTACAAAAAACGGACCAATACGAGTCCTGAAACTACTTTAAAAATTTTAATGAAAAAATTCATTAAAAATTCAAAACTTCAAATTACAAAAAGCTTGTGTTAAACTACGTATATATGAGAGAAAAACGTATGTTAAAAATTTCAAAGGTATATATTGCATAGGTTATGAGATAAAAATTTATTTAGATAAATAAATAAATAAATAAGTAAGTAAACAAATAAAGATTTTTAAAAAGTCAAATGAGGTCTGATATTTTATTATAATAAATAAATTTAATGCAGGTATCATCAATAAATTTAATGCATTCCACTACCATAGAAAGGATTGTCTTGGCCTTATTTTTCAATGAAAGTGTCTTCAATCTTCCTTTTGCATTTTTATCAATGAAAAAAAAAAAGTAAAACTCTAAAGTTAAAAAAAGGGTTCAAATTCTTCTAAGTAATGTAATTTTTTGTTTAAATTTCCTCACATAAGTTAACACAGGATTCAGAGATCGGTGGAGTTCACTGAAGAATCTCTTTAAATTCTGTTATGAAAAGGCACAATATTTTTTACTTTCAATGTCCAACCTTTTTATTTATATATTTATTTTATTCAATATTAGTTTTGTTCATACGGATAAAAAGATTCTCAGTGAATATTGCAGGTTTATTTATCTCGACATATTTAACTTTATGAGTAGACTGCGTTTCTTTTTCAAACTTGATTTAGATATTTTTATATAAACGTACAAAAAAAAAAAAAAAAAAAAAAAAAAAAAAAAAACACTTTATTTAAATTTTAATTATCGGATAGCTTCAGAAGAATTTTCAACTTCTAAAATGATTCCAGGTGACCGTAAACATTTCTACATCATAAATTTTCAATACAATAATCTGTTAATCAATATCTTAACAAGTAAGAAAAATCATGCGTCAAGGACAGATTATGAAATACTTTCCAACACTTCCTGAAATCTTTAACAAAATTTCGTTATTTAAGGAAATAAGGTGTTACTGTCCATAACCAAATATGCATTCCGATACTTTTGAAGAGCCCTGTATTTGATCTGTCAGTTGATATACGTACTATATAATGTGAAAATTTAGTTGAATAAGAAAACGCCTAATTGGTTCAAATTTCCCTTTTAGCAATTTGTACTAACAGATCGAAAACATACTTGAACAATTCTGTTCAGCCCTGTAGTTAATCTAGAAATTTTATCTCACGCCAGTATTTTTTAGCTATAATTTAGTTCAAACAAAAAAACTTTTAATACTTCTTATATATCATTTCCAGAAAGTGTCATCTATAGGTGACTATGTAGCCAATTCTTTGCGTGACCCTGTATATATTTATATTCTACAAACATTCTTAGTAAGCTGAAAGCAGTTCAACATAAAAACGCATAACTTATTTAAAAACCACCTTTAACTAAATTACGCTCATATTCAGTAGCCTTTACTGTTTTTTTTTTTCAATAAAACTTTCTCTTGTATATAATTACGTGTGCAAATGAAATTTTCTATAAGATTTACTTTTAAAATATTGTGGGGCAAATAGAATATAAAAATAAAACGATGCATTTAAAGCTACCGTCCATAAGGATTAAACGCCATATGCAGCGTCAGAATAATGAAACAAATTTTAACATATCTCTAATTATTTTATTGTTAAATAAAAGAAAAAGAAAAGCAAGGCAGGGATTTCACAATCTTAGAAAGGATTTCATATTCAACGATCAGTGCATGATTTATTCTTACTCTATATACCCTAGTTTATTTATATACGATTTCATAAATTTGATATACATGTCTCATTTTTCATTTTGCTACATTTTATTCATATTAAATTTTATTTCATTTATCACTTCTTAAACATGTAATTGGTTTCTTAACTGCAGAATTGCTGAACCTTGTACAGATGAAAAACCTTTAAACACACCATTTCTTTTTAGTTGTGAATAAAATCTATACTTTTCAATAAACAGTCATGCGTTGCTGACGACTGATTTTTTCACTAATCATTGCCACAGATTAATCTCAGAAAATGAAGATGAATTACGCTTTAAAATTTTGTTATTTGCCACACACATTGCCCGTATAATGGGTTTTCCACTAGTTAGTGTTCCATTTAAAGACACTGTCTAAAAACACTATTTAATTGTAATAGAACTTTATTTATATTCCAAACACACAAACGCACGCATATTTATTTTTTACGCATAAAAAGGTGACGCAGCCATTGGATTTCTTCTCAGAAAGGAAAAGGGGGTGTCCAGAATTTTTCTTCATGTCATATATACATATAATGAAACCTACTAAGACGTATTCGAAGACGAAAAATTCCGCTTGGCGGGTTTTTATCTTAATGCATATATGTAATTGCACGGTACTTTTTTCAATGGAACTACGGCATTTTTCCGATTTCACAAATTTTGCTGTATTTACATATATCTTTATATATTTGTCATTAAAACTGCCAAAATGGAGCCTGTCTATAATAAATTCTTGTCGTAAATGGAAACTTTTTAGCTCCGACGAAAGGATTACCATACAATCAAACCTGCTAAAGTCTGCAGAAGCCTGTCAACACACATTTTTTTGGTCCTTTACACTTGATTTTCACACGTTTTAATGCATAAATATTTAACCTGTTTAAACAGAAATAGTCTATAAAAGGTCTTCAATAGGAAACATTCCATAACTATAATGAAATTATTACCTTAAAAATTTACATGCTAAGGCGAAAACTTGTCTAAAACGGAAATTTTCTTGATTCTTTGCAATTTTATCTTAGAAATCATTACTATTTTTGTATCCATTATGAAATAATCAGTTTCTTGTTTCAAGGGGGAGCGGATCCCCCCCTCTCTCTCTCTCATCGCCGCTGACTGAGCCCCTCCAATAATTTTGAAAACTCTACGCCTATGCCTTCTGCGGTTTAGTCACAATAGAAAACGGTGAGATGGACAGTGGTTCAGGAGATAACGACTAGAAGGAAATATTCTTGTTTTGCAGGTCACCAGTCCTTTTACTTCAAGAGTCATTAAAGATAAAAAACGCCGTGTTACCACAACAAACGAGCCGACGGTCACTGACAGTTTGTATGTGAATGTGTTTGCACCCTACGTCCTATCAGCGGCCGTGCCGGCGCTGGTCCTATACATTTGGTCAGACCACACCCACAGAATGATTACCCATTCATAAGAAAATATGCAGTCACACCCCCCTACAGACAACTAAGAACATTTTTTCTTATTTTCCCTGACTTGACTTGTATCTTCATCTTGTTCTCCACGAAGTGGCTCTGTGCACAGACAATATAAACTCTTTTATTCTGTGGTTCTGTTCTGTAACAGTTCTTTTTCATCAGTTGAAGGATCAGAAGTACTTTAAACTACAATCGTGCATATTTTCACTCTTCTTTTTGGAATTGGAAATTTATACTATTTGGCTTTTCTTTCTGTAGAAATAATACAGCGTGAGATAAATTTAAAAAATAAGATCTATTGTGAGATAAATTATCCTTTATCAATAATCAAGAATTTGTACATTACCAGCAAACGAGCAGATATTAGGTCTATGGTAGTTGAATGAGTAAATGAAAAACATTGATTGAGAAATTGCAAAAAATAAGCGTTTTTTGAAGGCATAAAAACAGAGATTTCAAATTACGGTTTTCGAAATCTTTTAAAAAAATTTCTGCAATCGCAAAGACAATGAAAACTTTCAAATTTTTTATACTTCGGAAGTGTAAACCAGTGTTGAATTGAAACTTTTTTTTCAGTGTTGAATTTAGACACTTTTCTCCGAGAGGGACTTCTGTAGATCCGGGTGGGGCGAGACATTATAGAGTTCGAGAGAAGGGAAATTGCACTTTTTGACCATTAAAAACACAAAATCTCAAATTTTCTGGTGAGTGGACATTTCATTGCTCCGGGGGAAAATGTCCTCCCCCCCGGAGCAATCCCGGGCCTGAATCAGCGCTGTTTTATCCTGTATCGATTTCTATAACTCCGGGGGTGGATGGAGTAGGAGATTGCATTTCTAATAAAATTTCAATTATTGTTTTGGGGAATTTCGAAGTTTCGGAGGAGAAGAATGTCCCGCCCCCTGGAATCAACACTGGTGTTAACTACAAATACAAGCTCAAGCAAAAAAGCTCTGTTAAACAGAAAGATGGGCGTGGGTGGGTGGGGGTGGGAAGTGCATCTATAAGCTCCACGTTTTTAACGATACTAAAAATTCCCTCCCTTTTTAAAACTTTTGAAACAAATAATTAAGGCCCTGAAAGTTTTCACTCACGAATCTACATTTAGATATTTTTAGGCTTCAAATTGCTATATGTTTAACCTCGGCACTAGACGATTTGTTGGGTTGTTTTTTACATGTGAGAACGTTATAAAGAGAAAAATATAAATTTCTTTTTTTTTCTGCATGCATATTTTTTCATTTACAGTGTTATTCAGTTTAATTTAAAAATACAAATATATGACCGGCTTTACAAGAGAAGCGTTAATCTTGTCAAATTTCACTGTTGCTTACAGCGCCGACAGTAACCGAAATCTAAAATTAAATTTTTGGTGTGGCAGGGTAGCTATGAAGTATCGCGTGATTATGTGATCTGAATTCGTATCAATTTTATGTTTAAAAATTTAACCAAAATGTTTTCCTGATAGTTTAAATTTAACATCAAAATTTTACGAAGAGTTTAAAACGATCACTTTGATAATTAGTAAATTTATTAGATACATTTTTTAACTACTCTGCCCTTTGGGCCATCGTGTAAACCCCGTAGTCAGATCATCACGTTGTAGTACTGAACTCGCCGAAAGCCGCTATTGAAGACAAATGTGAAAGATGAATTAATTACAAAATTTGGAATTGGTAAGTTTTTCTAGAGTTAGTTATTTAGGTAAATCGGTTTTAAGCCTTCATTTTAGCAGTTTTTGAAGTCTGTAATCCAACCTTGTATTGTAAATTTCACGAGATGTAACTAAAATGGCTTGCTTTTACTGTAATGTTAAGCGGCTTTAATACATATTCAGAAAACCATCGATATCTTATTAAATAAATTTATAAAACAAATTTTATTTGATCATTAATCATTAGGAAACTTAATAATATTTTGTAATCGATTTCGTTATCATAAAAAAATTCTAAGGAAGATAAGTATTTGATGATCAACTAGTGCATATTGTTGCCTTTTAAGCATAATAATATATATTATAATCTCAAAGCGTTTTTTTCATCCACTATCTTTAACTGTTTTGTCACATTTTACTTTAAGTCTTTATTTTTTCAGTTAAAAATTAATAAAAAATATTTACACGAGGCAAAGTTGAATTAGATACGGGACTTCTCTCACAAACGTGAACAGAATATATTGCTCACATTTGTAATAATAAATATTAAATAAAGATATTTTAATCTGTTTATCTCAAAAGTTGTATGTACTTAATAATTTTAAAATAATAATTTGTTACATCTATTCACAATTTACGGTCAATAATCTTAGCCGGGAAATATTTTTATCTTTCTGTATATTTATTTTATTTCATTTTCGATGATATTGCATGAAAAAAACATTTTCTGATTCTGTTTTACATATAAAACATTTTACTTCTAATCATGGACTGCTGAATAATTTACTTTGGTAGGTTCGTTTTGTTACGGGATGAAAATTGGCATTTGTAATGGCGGTCATGCTGTACAAGCAACAAGTATTTTGGATCGCTTAAAAATTTTAGGATTTTCATGTATGCTCTTATTCTGCATTATTAAGTAATTAAAGGATTGAGAAAGCTGAAATATGTAATCTGCCCATATCTTCTACCGCAATCAACGGTATGAATACCGACAAATATTATAGTGAATAAAATTAATAAAAATTAAGCAGAGCTAATTTAATTTTCCACTGTTTTTGTAACTTTAGTAATACAGTTCTTATTGGTGTAAAAATTACTCTTTATTAAACTTTTTTCAATTATTGGTCTTGATCTTTAGATTTACTATCAAGCTATAGCTGAGGGAATGGGGTGGGGGGGGGGGGGGGGAGAGTTCAAGAGAAAAAGAAAAAACTGAAATTGATGAATATTACAAATGAGCTTCAGCACTAAATTATTTTTATTTATTTTAAAAATAATCAACTTTTTTTCAAATCTGTACATTATTTTAGAATTAAAATATAAAATTAAAAAACAATTTTAATTAAAACAAACTCAAAGATATCCGCTGTAAATATCAATTTCAGCTTAATAATGTAATCATCTTTTAAGTTGAAGCATCAGTTAACATACTGTCTTATGGTTGATTTAATACAGTAGACTCCCTCAAATCCACAAACCAGAAATCCACAACTCTCTAAAATCTACACATTTTATGTATGTAAACATTGAAACTTTCAGTTCGGATATTGGGACAAAATTTGATTTTAGTTTTGTATCAATACCATATATAATTTTTTAATTTGTAATTTTCTTAATACTTTATTCATGTTTTTTTCATGAAAGAAGAATATGAAAAAATTCAAGATATTACTGGTATCAATGGTAATCAAAATCTTGCTAAATATATTTATGCTTTAATCAAGATTTTTTGGATTATTAAGCCTGGCTAAACTTGGAAAAAAAAAAAAGTCCTTATTTTATGATTTTGATGTGAATTAGTAATGCATTTTTATAAGGCAAGTTTTGTTGAATAATTTTGGAAAAATACATTTAATCTTCATAATGAATATTTAATCATACACTATTGATTATTAACTTGACCTTTGCTATTAGTACTTTAATAATTTTAAAAATTATCTAAATTTTTATTATTTTAGTTGATTACTTATTTTAATATGTTATTATATTGTAAGCATTCATTATAGTTCCGATTGCACTATTAATTACACTCAAATTACTGTTTAAAAATGTAAACAAAGCAACAACCAGAAATCTGCAAAGTTCTTATGCACAACCTCTGGTCCCAAGCTATGCAGATTTGAGGGAGTCTACTGTATATTGATTTATACTGTATGCTACCTTCTAGTTATTCTGTATGTTACCTTCTGGTTATTAAAAATATGCTAGGAAATGAAATTTTTGCAAAGAGAATTAATGCATTTGCTAATAACTTCTCATTCGCTCTTTTTTTTTCTCAGTGAGTAAACAATTGTAACATCTTTTGCATGATAATTTGGTATCTTATATAAATCTTAGTATTTCCAATTTAAAAAGAAGTATTTTATAACTTAATATTTGCTTTTCTGGCAAAAGCAAATATTTTATCTGAAAATTCTTTTTTTCATGTGTTTTTTACAAATTATTCTTGTGTAGCAAAAGGCGGTGTGGTATTAAAAATTAAAATCTCTATCTGATCCTTTTTAAGATTCTTTTTGATAAAAACTAATGCTGAGTAAAAGAAATTGTATAATAAAGAGAATGAATATATTTTTTAAATTTGGGACACTGGTGGTTTTATGAAGAGTATAATGGAAATGAGGACTCATTTTAGATCTCCCAAATTTCATTTAATTTTCTATAGAAAAATGTGCTGGTGTAGATTTTTTTTTTCTCAGCCTATCTTTTGATAAAATGCCCTCGACTTGAACCTAGAGTTAGAATTAAAATATTAAATCCTAAAAGAGATCAAGGTTTTAATAGACTCTTCTTTTTTTTACTTGATTTGCCAGTAAAAAGAAAAGTGGCATAAGGGTCATTCCATGCCAAATCAACCAGTAACTCAACCTGACCATTTTAGATTTCAATGAAATTCTCAAGAATCGTTCTGCCTGATGATATAAATGAAAATATATGTTCATAATTTTTTTTCACACCAAAATTTTATATAAATAATTATTTAAATTTTGAAAAATCATCATTTTTTGGCTTGTTTGCATGTTTTTAGTTTTGAATTTCTCAAGTTCTATCAAACATAGAAAATTTTATGACCACTCATTTTAAAGAAGAGTTTATGGTTTAATTTGATATGCAAGTTGACTATGCACTATTTTAAAATTTAAAATTTGAAAATTTTTTAGTCATTTTTAAAAATTTTGAAAAAATTGTATGTTTGTTGTAATATTATAAGCTTAAAATTCTGAAATTTTTAGAGTGGGATCTCAGTGGGATCAGGAGTTATTAAATAAAAGCAAAAATTACCATTAAAATAGCAATTTAATTCTATCTATTTTGTTATTTATTTATGATTTGTGTGGTAATTTTCAGCTTTTATTTCATAACTCCCAATCCCACTCTAAAAATTTCAGAATTTTAAGCTTATAATATACCAACACATACAATTTTTTCATAATTTTTAAAAATGACTATCTAAAAAATTTTCAAATTTAAAATTTTTAAACTTTATTTTAACTGTGCGTAGTCCACTTGCATATCAAATTAAACCTTATAAACTCGTCTTTAACCGTTTTAGTGCTAAGCAATTTTTGCAAGAATGCACGAAAATTGCGGTACATATTTTGATTTCTTTAAAGGAAAAAATAATGTTGTCATATAAAACACTGTTATTTAGACAAATATCAATCAATTTTAATAATTCTTTTTGTATTATAAAGAACTCGCAGCGCAAAAGCGCTGCGCCGCGGTTTTCGAGATAAACTATCGCAGCGCTTTTGCGCCGCGTAGCAGTCAAACGGTTAAAATGAGTGGTCATAAAATTTTCTATGTTTGATAGATTTGAGAAATTCAAAATTGAAAATATTTATGTAAGTCAAAAAAGGATGAATTTTCAAAACGTTAATAATTAATTGTATGAAAATTTATAGCGATAAGCAAAAAATAAAAATATGCTCCATTTCTTATCATCATACAGAATGATCCCTGGCAGTTTCATTGAAATCCGAAATGGTCAGGTTGAATATTAAAATTTTTTTGGTTGATTTGACATGGAATGTCCCATAATTATTTTCTTTACATGTAAAATATTTTTGTTGTGATCAACTGCAATAAAAACGGATCAAAGATGGGAGTTCACTAGGGTCATGACAATGTCCTTTTTCCTTAATAAATAAAAATTCTATAAATCTTGCAATTCCTATGTTTATAAATACATTAGATGCCCTCAAATCCACACAGCTTGGGATCAAAGGTTTTGCAGATTTTCAATCATTTCTTTTTTTACATTTTTAAACAGTAATTTGAATGTAATAATGCGATCAAAATTATAAGTGCTTACAAAATATTAAAATAAGTAATGTAATAAACTAAAATAATAAAAATTAAGATAATTTAAAAAATGATTAAAATATAAAAATAAAAAGCCAAGTAAATGTATAATTAAAAGTAATTAAATATGCATAACAATACATTTTTCTTGAATTATTTAATGAAACATTCTTCTTAAAGGCACCCTATTAATTCACATCAAAGTCATAAAGTAAGGAAGTTTCGTTCAAGGTTTAGTTTGTCTTAATAACCTAAAAAGCCTGAACTAATACATAAATGTAATTGATAAAAAGATTGCGACTACCAATAATATAAAAAAATTGATACAGTAGACTCCCTCAAATCTGCACAGCTTGGGACCAGATGTTGTGCGGATTTTAGAATTTTGCATATTTCTGGTCATTGCTTTGTTTATATATTTTTTTAAAGTGATTTGAGTGTAATTAATAATGAAATCAATAGTATAATGAATGCCTACAATATACTAAAATCAGAGTTTCCCCCAGGTTTAAAAAAGGGCAGGGCGCTACTGTTCTGAAAAGGGCACTTTTTACATTTTTAAAGGCACTTTTTCATTTTTAAGGGCACTTTTATAAAGTTGAATCTAGAATCTAGCGGTTCAAAAAGTCGTGAAAAAACAGAAATTTCATCAAAAAATTGAAAAAAAGGTACATTTTCTTAAAAGATCGCGAAAAAACGGCAAATATTGTTAAAAGATCGCAAAAAACAGCAGATTTTGTTAAAAGATCGCAAATAACGGCATATTTTTAAAAAAAGATCACGAAAAAACGACAAATATTGTTAAAAGATCGCAAATAACGGCATATTTTGCTAAAAAAATCACGAAAAAGCGTCAGATTTCGTGAAAAAATCTCAAAAAACAACAAATTTTATTAGAAGATCGCAAAAACAGCAGTTCTTGTCAAAAGATCGCAAAAAACGGCATATTTTGCTAAAAAATCGCGAAAAAACGACAAATCTCGCGCGAAAATATACTTTTCACAGAATTTTCAGTTTTATAGCGATTTTTGGACGAATTTGCCGTTATTTGACAAATCTTTTGACGAAATCTGCCGTTTTATCACCATTTTTTGACAAAAGTTGCCGTGTTTTGTGACTCATTTGACAAAATTTTCCGTTTTATCACGATTTTTGGAAAAAATGTCGTTTCTCCACGATCTTTTGAGGAAATCTGCCGTTTTGTGAAATTTTTTACGAAATTAGCCATTTGTTTGCGAATCTTGCTTGAAATTAGTCGTTATTTTGCAATTATTAACGAAACTTGCCGTATTTAAGAGATTTTTTGACGAAATTACCCGTCCCACGGGACGCGTATGAGGCTATTTTTTGCGTTCCGTCGCCGATTTTTTGCGTAACTTACGCGCTATAGCGTGTCCGGATCATTGCTGGAGGGCTGCGCCTTTTCAAATGTGGGGCAAAAAAGACGCTATTTTTTTTTTTTTTTTTTTTTTTGAATGAATGACCAGAGGGGCGCTAGTTTTTGGATGAGGGGCAAGAGGGGCGCTATTTTTTAAACTAAAGGGCAGGAGGGGCGGAGTGCTCCCCTAAAACCCTCTGGGGGAAACTCTGCTAAAATATTAAAATAAGTAATAAACTGAAATAATAAAAATGTAGATAATTTTTAAAATGATTAAAATACTAAAAGCAAAGGTCAAGTTAATAATTAATAATGTACTGTTAAATATTCATTATAAAGATGAAATATGAAATTTTTCCTAAATTATTCAATGAAACTTGACGCATAAAGGTACATTACTAATTCACATCAGGATCATAAAATAACGAAGCTTTGTTTCAGGTTTAGCCAGACTTAACTAAAAAAGCTTTATTAATATATAATATATTTGGTAAGAATGTGATTACCAATGATATCAGCAATATTTTGATTTTTTCAGAAGTAAATTATTCTTTCTTCATGAAAAAAACATTAATTCAATAACCTTAACAAAAATTACAAATTAAAAAATATTTGGAAATGATCTAAAACTAAAAAATAGTAAAATTTTGCACCTGTATCTGAACTGAATGTTTCATTGTTTACATCCATAAATTATGGGCGGATTTTAGCAGGGTTGGCACGGTTTAAACCAATTGGTTTTAACCATGGTTTAAACCACGGTTTAAACCAACTGGTTTTTTTTCGAAAAACATCTAATGACATTTTCTTATTTTCTTTATAATTTAAGGCTAACAAATTATTTGATATAAATATTTTCTATTCTACTCTTAACATTTTATTTCAGCAATAAGTAAGCATTAGATATAGAACATTTTTTTTATGCATAAGATGAAAATTAATATGCGTTGATGAACATATTCTATTGCTCTAAAGCAAAAGCTTAGAACATGTGAATTGATTAAAGATAAAAGATTAAAAATATTCAATATTTAGTATAAAAATTTTTCTATTAAAAAAATGCAGATTATTTAAAGCAATCTATCATAACGTGCACAAAGATTTTGAATATGAAGCTACATAACTCGATGATTTTTAAGATTTTGGTCAAACTGGAAAAGAAACTTCTTTTGATTGGGGAGATTAGCTTTAAGAATTAAAATAAAATTATGAAGTTGAATAAGAGAGTATTCAAAAATTAGGTGCTAGTTATATAGCATTTAATAATATCAATCTAATAACCAAAAATGTTGATTTCAAATTGTCATTCAAAAAACAAAACCCCCAATAAGTATTTCAAATTTATTATTAAAAAAATTGTGGAAAATAATATTATATTATTCAAACTGCATCAGATGTTTATTATTAGTAATAAAAAGATTGTTTTAAAATTTTTTAAAGCATCAATATTTCATTGTGTAGAGTATTTATTCTTTGAACATAAAACTGTCTACTAATAATTGTTTAAATTAAAATATGAATTGTTTCAATTTTCTTCATCATAATCCACTCTAATTATTTAATTTATATTATTTTCAAGTTTGAAGTTATACTACTTATAATCCAACAATGTCTATTTTTATCAATAAATATGCATGTATATGTGATAAAAAAGTATGTTTTAAAAAAACCTGGTTTAAACCAAAAAAAACGGTTTATTTGGTTTTTTTCGAAAAAACCTGGTTTTTTTTCCAACCCTGGATTTTAGAGAGTTGCAGATTTGAGTCTACTGTATAATTGTTTTATCGTTAAATAAATGTTTCTGTTGCAATTAACTGCAGTTAGATGAATCCAAGGTGGGAGGTAGGACTGGGCGATACATCGATACATCGCGAAATATCGATTTAAATCGTAAATCGTCACACCGGTTTCCGGATCTTTCTTTTAGCGATGCATCGGGCCATACGATGCCTCATACCAGATCGATGATGAACGAGACCGATGTGTAAGACCGGTTTCACCTCCGATCTTCCAACGCTCGCATGAAGTATCATCACTCATACGGAGATCGCATCGATGATGAGTAAGACCGGTTTTCTCATACGATCTTCAAACCCTCTCATGAAACATTCCTAATACGGAGATAGCGGCGCGTAACGTAACTGGTTTCTGCTACGATGTCTCGTACACATCGGACATCGGACGAGTGACCTATCGCAAGTACAGAGTACGCGATCGAACTTTTCCCCGCTCATTTAGATATCGGTGTCAGGGGCGAGCGAAGAAAAAACTGCACTCGGGGCAAAGCTTCAATTTGGCGCCCCCCCCCCCCCTACGTTTCTAGTAATAGGGCAAAAAATAACGCTGATACTATAAGCTTGGAGCCCCCTAAATTTCCGCACCCAGGGCGACCGCCCCCTTCGCCCCCCCCCTCCCTTTCGCACGGCGCTGATCAGTGTTGTCTAAATTGGATGACAATCAGATCACATTCTCGATTACAAGTCTGTTTTTTTTTTTTTATGATTAGCGGGCAGTATCTTGATCACGATGTGTTATGCGAAAATTCGGCGATGTCTTATGTCAAATGTACATTTATCCAGTAAATTACTTTTGTTATTTCAAAGCTGTTGTAATCAATATAATAATTTAAATAGCAATTGACGCTGTTAGTTTTAGTAAGAAATACTTCCTTTTATTACTGCTTACGATTTTCTAAATATTACTTCATCTTTGGTAAGAAACTTCTAATTTAGCTATTTTTTAATGATAATGATAATCAACATTCCCCCCCCCCCCCCTCCTCGGATAAATGAAATGTCCCCTTCGGAAAACAAATTGAAATTTTGCATTTTCAACGATCAAAAAGTAAGATTTCCTTCCCGAAACTCTATAAAGCCCCCCCCCCCCCCCCCCTCCGGAGCCACTTAAGTCCATCCCGGAGAAAAGAGTCTGAATTCAACTGAACGATGTTCCGGTTCGTGAAATTATGACAAACATTGTTCCGGTTTAAAATATTTCAAAGAAATGCTCTTTTCTTTAATTCTATGCAATTGCTTTGCTTTTCTTTTTGAATTGCAAAAGAAAACATTATCAGTGGATGGAAAGCATATCTGATTCTCTTATCGTCGGACTTCTCTGAAATAAATAAACAAACCGCAGATCACACGTTTCCCCCCTTTGTTCTAACAGTGAGCTATTTTTGTAGGGACTATAATTTTCTCAGAACTTATTATATTTTAATGAAAAATTAATACGCAGCTTAATTCATTACGATTACAACTTGCTGAAAATTTGATAAAAATCGTCCAATTAGCAACAAAGATACCAATTATTTTTTAAATTGTAAGTAAAATAAGGGGATTTTGCTTTTGTTTCTTTTTGTTTTAATCATTATTTCTATTTGCTGCTCAAACAGTAAAGGAAGTACTTTGAAAATGACACAACGATTCTGTGCATTAATAATGGTTTTTTTGCAGTCTAATCTTATATAAGGAAGGGGGATCAATTTACAAATTATTTAAGTCATCGGTGCTTCAGTTTCGCTATGCGTCACGCCGATCGCCAGACATCGGTTCTCCCGATGTCTAATGCCGGTGTAAGACCGGTGTAGAAACCTGAAGAGGCATAACTCCTTTCATAACTCATGATTGCCGGTTCGTGGAAATCGGAACTTTCACATTTACAATAAGGGAATGTGCATGCGCAGAAAAACGGCGATCTTTTGCGATAAAGCCGGTTCCAATCCAACTTACAATGAAGGTCTCCATACAGGCATATTCCGAAAAATCTGAAAAAAATACAGAATGTTCTTCCTATGAGGATATATACGTTTATAAAAAAAATTTCGGCAGAACCTCCGTACACTGTCCGTAAAAAATAATGAAAATTTCGTTATTTGGCGAAAAGCAATTAAAAAAAATAAATGAAAAGTAAATAAATAAATAAAATAAAATAAAATAAAATGAAAATAAAATTACGTCAAATGCATTTTAAAGGAAAAAAACCTTCATGTTCAACTTGTTTAGATAAATTAAACATCTTTGGCTTTGTCAGCTTTAGTTTGTTTTAAGTATAATTTCGTTATATTGATATTTATGTATATTTACATTCAAATTTAACCATCAAAATTTGAGATTTAACACTAAATTCAGATTTAAATTAATACTAACATCTTTTGAGAAGTAAAGGTTAAATAATTGTATTTTTTTTTTCCTTTTTTTTCTTCTTCTTTCAGAAAAATAGGTGATGTATATAATTATAAATACATAATTTATTTTAGCCCATTTTTAAAATCCATGTGTTTGTTTTATGTAACATGTTTGTGTTATTTCATTTTTTTTTTTTTTTTTTTTTTTAAACATATAAATGATCTAAAATAGCAACAGAAATTCATGATTACAGTAGCAATCAGTGGCAGTCAATCTAATGCTCTACTGCAGATACTCTTAATTCCTGTCCCATAAAATAATTAAAGTACATCATTAAATAAATGTATCAATTAAAAGAGTAAAGTGATAATTTTGTTGGCAACTGAAAAATGAATAAACCATGCTACTACTTGTAACAGAAGTAACATCGCGATGCATCGGAATATCGTGATTTTACTCAGGCGATGCATCACGATGTAGAAATTGAGACATCGCCCAGTCCTAGTGGGAGGTCACTGGGGTCATGACAGTGCCTCTTCCTTTTAATGAAGCAAATTTCTATAGATCAACTCATTTTTTTGTATGTATGCATTCAAATTAATGTATAAAAATTGCGTTATCAAATCAACATATGTGAATATGTAATGTGCATCACCTCCATCCATCCAATTTCCTTTCTCTAAATTTAGGAATATCCATACAACTTAGTCCTTTTAAACAGGGCTGGCACGGTTTAAACCAATTGGTTTTAACCACTGTTTAAATCAACTGGTTTTTTTTTCAAAAAACAAATTTTTTTTTTCTTTTTTTCAAAAAAATTAAATGACATTTTTCGTTATAATTTAAGACCTAGAAATTATTGGATATAAATATTTTCTACTTGTAACTCTTTATTTCAGCAATAAATATTAGATAGTGGGTCTAGGTTAATTTTTTATGTAATCGGTAAAAATCTGTATGCATTGATGCTTGTACTGTATTGCTCTAATAAAAAGCTTAGATCAAGTGAATTGATTAAAGATAAAATAGATTAAAAACATGCAGTATTTAGCATAAAATATTTTCATTAAAAATGCAGATTATTTAAAGCAATCTATCATAACATGCACAATGATTTTGAGTATGGAGCTACATAACTCGGTGATCTTTAAGATTTTGGTCAAACTGTAATAGAATTTTTTTTTATTGGGGAAATTATCTTTAAGAATTAAAATTAAAACATGAAGTTCAATAAGAGAGTATTCAGAAATCTGGTGTTAGTTAAATCATTTTAATAATACCAATCTAATCCCCCCCCCCCCCCCCTGTTATCTGCTAAATCTAATGGCCAAACATCTTGATTTCAAATTGTTACTCAAAAAAAAAAAAAAAAAAAAAAAAAAAAAGTTATCAAACTGCATCAAATGTTTATTATAGTAATCAAAAGATTGTTTATAATTTTTTTCAAAGTATCGGTGTTTGATTGTGTAGAATAATTTATTCTTTGAACACAAGACCAGGGTTGGTAAAATACCGGGTTTTTTTGAAAAAAACCAAAAACCATGGTTTTTTTTGGTTTAAACCAGGTTTTTTTGGTTTAAACCGGGTTTTTTTTAATGTTTTCCTGTTACATATACATGCAAATTTATGAACAAAAATAAACATGTTTGAATATATAAGTAATAATTTGATTTAAAAGTATTCTAATCAATATAATTATTTAATATACAATCAATTATGTAGAAAATTGAAGTTTTTTAAAATCTAAACATTTTTAGAAAAAGCTGTGTCTTATTTCATAAATAAAATGTGCTACATAATTGAAATATTGATACCCTGAAAATCTTAATGAACAATCTTTGATTACTAGCACTATAAATAAATATATGATCAGGGTTGGCATGATTTAAATCGACTGATTCAACTGATTTTTAAAAAAAATCATTTGATTTAAATCAATTTTCTGCAATATCACATGAATGCACATATCAAAGGAAAATTTTGGGTAAAAAGTTAGAAAATGTTTTAGATAATGATAGAATTACAAAATTTAAAGCAAGATATGAATAAGCTATTAATGGCTGTCATTTTGCTGAAGTTTTATTAAGTCCCTCTGTTTTAAATCGAAATGAAATTTCACTGAGTGTCGGGGGAAAATAATGAAGGTTTGGCATTCATTAAAGAAGATTGTTTAAATCTTCTCACCACTGTAGTACATTTTCAAGCAAAAAATGGCCCATTCCAAAAATTACCATTGCTTGAGAAAAAAGTTTCAGATATTATGACAGATTATGATTGGTGGAAGTCCTTTTATGTAATGGGAGGTAAAGAGAGATTCAGCGAAATTGAAATTAAATTTATTTACCAAATAACAACAGCCGTGGCATGATACTGCTGAGTAGAAAGACAATTTTCTTCTTTGGACTAGTTCATTCAAGCCTTCATAATAAATTAGGAGTAGACAAAGCTTCTAAATTAGTGTTTTTGTTTAAACAATTAAATCCCTGATTTTTTCCTATTTGCTTAAAAAACATTGAATTGTGAATTTTATCCCTTAATAAATAGCTTGCATTAAATGAATATACTAGACTCCCTCAAATCCGCACAGCTTGGGACCATAGATTGTGCGGATTTCTGGTCATGGGTTTGTTTACATTTTTTTAAACAGTAATTTGATTGTAATTAATAATGCAATTGAAATTATAATGAATGCTTATAATATAGTAAAACATTAAAATAATTATGATAAGTAATAAACTAAAAAAATAATTTAGATAATTAAAATATTGAAAGCAACAAAGATGAAGTAAATAATCAATAATGTATAACGAAATATTTATTATAAAGATGAGATGCATTTTTTTCTAAATTATTCAATGAAATTTGCCCCTTAAAGGTGCACTACTAATTCACACCAAAATCATAAAATAAAGAAGTTTTATTTCAGGTTTAAGCAAACTCAATAATAAAAAAAAAAGCTTGATGAATGTATAAATGCATTTTGCAAAAAGATTGTGATCATCACTAATATTGGCAATACCTTGAATTTTTTCAGAAATAAATTTATTCTTCCTTCATGAAAAAGCATGAATTTAGTAATATTAATGAAAGTTACAGATTAAAATATATATAGAACTGATATAAAAATAAGTCAAATTTTGTCACTACACCTAACCTGAAAGCTACATTGTTTACATCTGTAACATATGCGCAGATTTTAGAGAGTTGCGGATATTAGGGCTGCAGATTTGAGGGAGTCTACTGTATTTAGTTTTTTAAATTTTACCATTTTCTATTCATTTACAGCATATTTAAATTTGTTTCTTATTTAGTATGCACAATTCAATTACAAAATAATAGAATGGCTTTAGATTAAAGCCTAGATGTTTAATTTTTAGTACCAATCAGTAACTAGAATGTAATATTTTCTTAACTGTTTAATTATTTCTTATAATATTTTTCTAAATTATAAATAATATTTTTTCTTTTTTAGTTATTTATTATAAAAAACTGCTCCATGTATTGTAAAAACATAAAAACACGGTAATTAAATATAGGATTCTAAAAAAATCAAATAAATCAGATTTAAATAAAAAAAATCTGATTTAAATCAAATAAATCAGATTTTTTTGATTTTTTAAAAAAAATCATGATTTTTTTCCAACCCTGTATATGATATAGATTCATATATAAAACTGCATATATATTATTTTCAAATGGTTATTCAAAATAATTAATTTGAAATACTTGTTATATGTGATGTCTGCTTTTTTTTGTTAGAAGACTGCATGAATTAATTATCTTTTATTGAAAAATAAAGCTTTTTATAAAGAATTTTTGGAAGGATTTGAATTTAGCAGTAGAGTCTTTACACGCTTCAAGCATTGTGTTTTCTAAAACAACCAGTTAAAAGATCACTATTAAATAAACAAAAATATCTATTTAACAGCTTTTTAGACTATTGAAAAACATTAATGTTAAAATATACAGTAGCTTTATAAATGCTGTCATCTACCAAACAATTTAGACAGCCATCGGACTGCATGCTCTATTATAACATTTAGTATTTTTAAACATCTAAACTAAAAATTGCATTTTTATGAGACATTTTTCTATTACGTCTCAAGCAAACCTTGTCTTGCCCTCCCCCCTTTCTGCCAATTTTCTTATCTGATCTAAGTAATGGGTTTGGTTATGCAATAGAATAGGGATGCACAACCTGTGGCCCGGGGGCCAAAAGTGGCCGCGATAGGTTAACGTGTGGCCCGCGAACTTCGTCAATGTACAACTGGAAAAAATTGCAATTTCTGTGCATAGGTCGAAGAAAAAAAATCATAAATTTCATTAAATTACCATGGGACTATGTATAATTTCGTCAGTCACTTAAGAATTGCAAATTTCGTAGATAGAGCACGAAAAAATCGCGATTTTCATTGATCAAGTGCAGAAAAATAGCGAATTTCATCAGTGAGGTTCGGAAAAATTACGAATTTTACTTACAAGGCTCTGAAAAAAATGGCAAATTTCGCCAATCGGGCACGAAAAAATCGTGAGTTTTGTCGATCAGACACCGAAAAATCGCTAATATTGTCGGTCGGACGCGAAAAAACGCACATTACGTTGATAGGGTAAGAACAAATCACCAATATGATATGTGATGATGTACGATGTAGGAAAAATCTGTTATACGAAAAGAGCCACGTACGAAAAATCTGCAAATTAAATTCATCGGCTACGGAAAAATCGCATGTTTTCTCGATTTATCGCGTGAGAAATACGCGAATTTTGTTGATCCGGCACGACAAAAATCGCAATTTTGTCTATCATGGACGAAAAAATCGCAAATTTCGTTGATAAGGCACGGATAAATTCAGAATTTTGCGATGATGCGCAAAAAATTAAAAAATTTCAAGTTTTGTCAATTTATCAAGAGAGAAAAATCGGGAATTTTATCTTGTCGCGTAAAAAATGCAGATTTCTTTAAAGTTAGGTAAAAATTGCGAATTTAGTTCTTTGGGCGTGGAAAAATGCGTATTTTGTCATTTAAAGTTGAAAAAAAACAACGACGATCGGACATAGAAAAGTCACGAGTTTTAGTGATCGGGTACCAAAAAAATGCAAATTTTGTTGTTCGAATAGAGAAATATCGTAAAAATCGAGAATTTTATCGATAAGTTTCGTAAAAGTCGGAATTTCGTCAATCGGATTCATAATAATCGCAAAAATAGTCCATACGGTTCGTAAAAATAGCGAATTTCGTCGATCAGGTGCAGAAAAAATCGCGAGTTTCATCAATCTGATGCGGAAGAAATGAGAATTTCGAAGATCGACTTCGTAAAAGTCGCAAATTTTGTTGATCTGTCGCGAAAAGATCGTAAATTTTTCAGATCGGCTTCATAAAAATGATGAATTCTCTCGATTGGCTTCTTAAAAACCGCAATTTTTTTCGATCATGCTGAAAAAAATCCTGAATTTTTTCGATTACGATGAGAAAAATCGCGAATTTCACAGATCAGGCTCGGAAAATCGCGAATTTCGGCAATCATGCGCTGAAAATCGCAATTTTCGTCGATCATACGAGGAAAATCATAAATTTCGTCAATCAGGCTTGCAAAAATTGCGAATTTCGTCGATCAGGCTTGGGAAAATCGTGGAATTTCGTCGATCTTGCAAAGAAAAATCGCGAATTTTGTTGATCATGCGATTATAAATTGCGAATTTCGTCAAAGAGATTTGTAAAATTCGTGAATTTCGTCGATTGGCTTTGTAAAAATCACGAATTTTGTTGATCAGCCAAAAAAATCTCAAATTTGGTCGATCAAGTGCAGAAAAATCACAAATTTTATCGAGCATGTGAAGAAAATTCACAAATTGCACTGATTGTCTTTGCAAAAATCACGAATTTCATCGATCAGCTTTGTAAAAATAGCGATTTTCGTCGATTGGTTTGTAAAAATTGCAAATTTCGTAGATCAATTTCGTAAAAATTACGAATTATGTCGATCGATTTCGTAAAAAGCGCAAATTTGGTTGATCAAGCATGGAAAAATTGCAAACTTCGTTGATCAGGTGCAGAAGAATCAGGAACTTCATTGGTCAGACATAGAAAAATCTTTTTAATTTATAAAGTTCAAACCAACCACTTATGTTTATTTTTTAGCAATTTCAATAAAACAAAAATTTACTCTCCTCAATTAAGTCGAGGAATATTATTAAATCTTGAAAGTAATTCTAGATATATCTGTTACATGTACAAACATAAAAAGTGCTGATATATCCTTACAGATTGAAACGGATATTTTGACTAGGTAAGCGAACTTAAAGGAGTAATCACTCCCCCACCCCCCCAACTCCTCTCTGAAACCATATTTTTTTATCCAATTATAGGCCACAGATCACCACGAAATCAAATTATCTCTGTGTTATTGATGTGGCCCTCGACAACACAGACATATTTTTAAGTGGCCCTTGTCTCGAAAAGGTTGTGCATCCCTACAATAGAAGATTTAAATATCTTTTGCATATTTCAGTTAAATGTAAACAGGTGCTTTACTAGTGCCTAATTTTTCAATGTCTTTTTATTCGACTTCATATCTTGAGTTTTTTTTTTTTTTTTTTATTCTTAAAAAATAATCCCTCCAATCAAGAAAAATTTCTTTTAGAGCTTGACTGAAATTTTAAAGATCATTTATGTCATTATCTGTACATCTGCATTTCTCAAAGGAAAATATTTTTTAAATCTAAATATTGCATATTTTTCATCTATTTTATTTTTGCTAAATTTACATGATTTAAATATTTTTTGTAGAGTTTCAGATATGTTAATCAGTGCTTGAAATATGCATTCTACATGCATACTAACATGACCTTGACTAGACTCACTGTGTCTTATGGTGACTATTGAGATAAAACTTAAAAATAGAAATTACTTTCATCCAATAATTTGAAACACTTAAATTACAAAAATGAGAAAATATTATATTAGATTTGTTCTAAAAAACCAATTGGTTTGAACTGTGTCAACCTATCTGGCAAAAGAATAAAATTATAAGGCAAAAAAAAAAACCAATCCCAATGTAAGAATACGAGAAAAACAAAGGCTTGTTAAAATCACTAATAACAGAGCAAATAAAAAGCTCATTGCCAATTATTCAATAGCATACATAACAAAAAGAATTTCTGAAATGATGAAATCCTTAGTAAATCTTAACTAATCAAGCAATTTAAATAATAAAAGTGCATTTTTAACTCGTCTGCCCTTCTGGCTATATATATATATATATATATATATGTTTTACAAATAATGGCTATATATATATATATATATATGTATATATAGGCCTTAAAAAAGAAAAAGAAAGAAAGAAAACTGGTTAGTTTTTTCTAACCAGCTAATTTTAGAAAAAATAGTTATTCTGCCATGTAGATTTACAGCTTACAAGAAAAGTTGAGTTGATTAAAATTTTTTGTCCTTTTAGAAACTTAATTCATCATTTTTCTACAGCTTTGCTTGTAGCTTGTTCATAATTTGGATTTTGCATTTTTCAATAATGTGTAAAATAAAACATTTGGGTAAAAGAATAAAAAAAAACCAAGTAAAAAAACCAATTGGTTTAAACCATGGTTTTAACCACGGTTTAAACCAACTTGGTTTAAACCAAACAACCCTGCACAAGACTGTTTACTAATAATTGTTTAAAATATGAATTTATTTTCAATTTTTTACATAATTCACTATAATTATTTAAATTATTTTCAAATGAAGTAATACTACTTATAATCCAACAATGTCTATTTTTATCAATAAATATGCATATAGACTCCCTCAAATCCGCACAGCTTGGGACCAGAGGTTGTGCGGATTTTAGAATTTTGCGGATTTCTGGTCGTTGCTTTGTTTACATTTTTTAATCGGTAATTTGAGTGCAATTAATAATGTAATCGGAACTATAATGAATGCTTACAATATAATACAATATTAAAATAAGTAATAAACTAAAGTAATAAAAATTTAGATAATTTTTTAAATGATTAAAATACTAATAGCAAAGGTCAAGTTAATAATCAATAGTGAATGATTAAATATAAATATTCATTATAGAGATTAAATGTATTTTTCCAAAATTATTCAACAAAACTTGCTTCATAAAAGTGCATTACTAATTCACATCAAAATCATAAAATAAGGATTTTTTTTTTTTTTTTTTTTTTAAGTTTAGCCTGGCTTAATAGCCAAAAAATCTTGAATAATGCATAAATATATTTGGTAAGAAGATTCTTATTACCAGTGATATCAGCAATATCTAGAATTTTTTCAAAAAAAAATTACTCTTCCTTCATGAAAAAAAAAACATTAATAGAATATTATTAAGAAAATTACAAATAAAAAAATATATGGAACTGA
This sequence comes from Maratus speculifer, assembly GCA_964019185.1. Classification (NCBI taxonomy): domain Eukaryota; kingdom Metazoa; phylum Arthropoda; class Arachnida; order Araneae; family Salticidae; genus Maratus; species Maratus speculifer. The sequence continues at coordinate 374,663,930 of OZ025292.1, forward strand.
AAGTATTTTAAAAAAACTGGTGTTTAAACCAAAAAAACCTGGTTTAAACCAGTTTTTTTTTTCCAACCCTGCTTTTAAATAACAGAGGCGGCTAATCTTGACAAAGTGAAACTGTGTTTCCGTGAAGCTCGCAATAGAACTTCATGTGATTTTCCCCTCAATTGATGAAGGTGAGGGGTAAGCTTGTCAAGGTCACGCACTTCCCTTATTTAAATGGACTATTATTAAGATTTTTAGATGTGCTCAAGAAATGCCCATGAATATGAATTCATTTAATTTTTATTTTTGATAGTCTGTATGTTAAACAATTATGTTGTAAATCATTTTGATTACTCCCATTCAGTTGAATATTTTAGTTGGATTGTCTGTTTTTAAACTAAACATTTCACCCTTTTTTTCTCTCTTCAGATTATCCTATGTTACATTATAAAGATTACTCTTAATATTAAGCATGAAGCTTTTTAAATTTGAGTCAATGGTCACTTTATGGGCTATTTAATTTGAAATAATTGCTCCTTCTAGATTTTCAAAATTTCATTTAATTTTCAGGTAGAAAAATACGAGGCATTTCATTTTCTTACATTGGAATAAATTCTCCCAGGCTATCTCTCTGGAAATGCCCTTGACTTGAGCTTTTGTACACCAAAATTTTGAATTAAAATGTTAAATCCTAAAAAGAATTCTCAATTTTAATAAATCCTTCTTTTGTTACCTGATATGTCAATTAAAAAAAGTTGCCATAATTTTCTTTTTATACAGAGAATTATTTTCTCTTTACATTATTATTTATGTTGTGATCAACTGCAATTAAAGATAGATCCATGATGGAAGGTCACTCAGGTCATGGCAATGTCTCTTCCCTTTAATAATAATAATTATAATAAAAACTCCTATAAATCACTTTTTATTTTTTGTAAATACAAATTTTTACAACAGATATCCATACTTCATCCTTACTATCCATACAATTTTCAGATGTCTCCGTGTATAGGGCAAAATTGGGAAATTTCATCAGTGGCCACTGGTCAGTAAGACTAGTTTTTCAAGTGGCCACTTTGTTTAAACTAGTAGCCACTTTTTTATTTAAAAATGCTAAATAGTTAACATTTCTATAAGTATTAATTTAAGTAAGAATGGTCCAAGTAAATATGCTAATAAAATGTATTGGAACCTAAAAAAGTAGAATCTTTAATGAAATGTAAGTAAATTTTATTCTCATTGTATTCTGTCCTTGTACAAAAGTGGCCAGAAGGTGGCCACTGATGGGCAATTTTTCACTGGCCACTTATTCTCGTATACTGGCCCTGTGCCAGTGGCTAGTGCTAATTTTGCCCTTTTATCTCCGTGAATTGTATTCTTAATTCTTGTTTTTATCCATTTGTATTTTAAATAATTTTGATTACTCACATTAATTTAATATTTTAGTGGGTTGATTTGTTTTAAACAAAACATTGCATCTTTTTATTCTCTCTGGTTTGTACCTTTCTTTTGCTAGTACATAAATATAATTAAAAAACATATACTGTTAATATTTTACGAGATTTTCTTCTTACAGCATTATCAAATGACATTGTCTAAGATTTGGATCTTTTAATTTTTCTAAAAAGAAATAAAATAATTTCTGATGTAAAATAAAACTTATTTCCAGATCATTTGCTTCTAACATTGATGTCATTTGCAACTTTTTTTTTTGTAAAAACTATTTATTAAAAGATTAGAAAAAAAAATTGTTTTAATTTGAAAAAAAAAATGTATAAAATAAAATTACTGTTTCATATATATTTTTTTAATGTTATTTTATGTTACAATAGGTAAGGAGATGAATATATTTTCTTGGAGTGAATGGTGATGTACAAATGGGGTGGAAGACGGTTCCTCCCAGTTCCAAATTGCCAAGAATGATTTTATGTTTAATGGTAAATAGTTCATATATTAGATTTTTTTTCATTTCTTCCTTTCTATAATTTAATTTTAATGAATAAAAGTTGATTAAAATAACTGAATAAATTAGGGGTGAAATAGTGGACTTAACTATATTTCTATAAAAAATAATGGATTTCATGAGTCATCTAATCTTTTGTTGTTAAATTTAACTGATGGTACATGCTGTTTGTGTCCATTTAATGGAAATAATTACATGTTTTGCTCTAGATTGTGTAATATCTGAAGTTGTAACATACAATAGGATGTAATATTTTACTGTAAAATGTTAAAACAGCACTGAATAATTATCTTCTTCAAAACAATTTTTAAAAAATTCAGTACCTTCATATTCATATTTTTAAAAGTAAAACTGGAAACTTCTTTAGTAGCCAAGCCACTGACAATAATTATATTAATAGTTGGCCACTTTTTAAAACAAATGGTCATTGTTTTCTATTTAAAATTGCTAAACACTGAAATTGTGTAGGCTTTTATAAGTGGTATTCTAAAATTAAAAATTCCAAATAAATCTTTATAATATAACTATTATTACATATTGCAACGGAACAGATGCAGTATTCGCCCAGAATCCACCATCTTGTTTGTTTTTTTGTTGGTCACTTATGACCACTTTATACTTAATTTTTGAACCATTCAGAAATGCAGTGCAGAATCTTTAACACATTCGCTGCCGCTTACGCGAAGATGTGATGATAGTTAATGCCTCACTGTAGAAGTGGGTTTTTCCCAGAAGCCGATGATTTTCATGCGCCAGCGCGTGACTGGCAATTAGACATCGCCACACATCACATGCTGGCATGTGAGTGGCCCCTTAACGTAGGCGCCATATCATGCACTTGTGCGTGAGCAGTAGCGAACGTGTTGAAATAAGCAAAATAAGGATTTATAAAGAAAATATAATAAAAGGATACAACAAATGCCATAAACCTAGAGACAAAATAAATTTCAGCTCTTTTTTAAGCCCAGCATTTCTTTTGAAGCTAGAAGATTAATCTGTAAGGTTCTGCGAAAATAATCTGCAGCTCTCACTGCCATGCCGCACTGTTTCTGCTACTGGGCATACTATGTCACTGACAAAAATTAATAGACTTCGAATGCATATCCTGATGAACAAGCAAGTTAATGTATTAAAAATCTATCTATAAAATAAAACAGTGTCATACAGCACAATAGAGCTGTATGGTAGAGCTCAGACGCATCTCTAATGTTAAAATCCAAAGTTTGCCTCTTAGTAACTTTGGACCAAATCATCAGATTGTGACAAAATTGGAAAGGCAAAGTGTTCTATCCTAAACCTCAAAGTTTATCAAATTTCATCCAGATCCACCTGTTAGTTAAAAAGATCTAGAACCCCTGTTTTGTTATTTTTTTTTATTCGTCAAAAGAACAACTCTATTATAACCTGAACCAGGAAACATTCAGCGACATGTAATAGCTTGTTTGAAAGCTTTTAATTTTAATGTGCCTTTCGAAGACACTGTCAAAAATTATCCAATATTAAGGTATGACACCCATTTAAAATTTACATAGTACTATACCTTTCATAATTTAACATTATAGAAATATCTCCTTGTTAATTGCTAATTCAATAATTTTTCTTTAGAGTTGCCACCAACTAAATTGCGTAGAAAAGAAATGGAATCAGATTATCTATAAAGCTCATAAAACCACCCAAATTTTCTTTAGCTAAAAATGTGAACTGAACTTTACTTGTGCCTTATATTCAGATTCATTATCCACTAAAATGATTACTGAGCAAATAATAGAATGTATAGTTATGTTGTCTGAAATCAACTGAGCTCCACAACACTAAACTAATGTAAACGTGAAATAATAATTAAAGTGTAACATTAATATAGTCAGGTTGTTGAGGAATAGATATAGATAAATCGCAAAATTTAATATATAGTTGAATGGTATTTAAGGTTTTGGGTTTAGTTGGAGCTTTGATCTTCCACTTATCAAAAACTCCTGGTGTGGGATTTTGTACTGAACGGACTATTTTAGGCTCTTGTTCTTTATTACATCAGCCTGAAACTTACTTAGGAATCCAAATTTTTAAACTGGCTATGAATGATTGGGATATGGAGTGCGTTAAAAATGCCTTTTTTCCCCCGAATGATTTTAAAGCACCAGTAAAGCTTATCTTTCACATTTTCAGCTAACAAAAATTTGGATAATTTCATAAGCTTTACAGATAATCTGATTCCATTTCTTATCTACGTCCTTTTTTTAGATTGACAATACTTGCCAATTTTTACTGTAACATTTTTTAGATCGAGCTCGTCTTTTCTCTCTGGTACCACCAGTTTATGTGATTGTTAAGGTTGTGATGAATAAAAATTTGGCTTCAGTTTTGTATTGACACATCATGTATTTTTGATAGAATAAGTGGATTGAAATACTGATTTCCTGTACAAAGAAGGAAAAAAGTCTTGACATCATATTATCTCCTCTAGTAGCTTATTCAAAGATTTTAAGGCCCCTGTCCTCGCTCGCGAGCTAATGCTATTCCTATCGGGAAGCATTTTTCTAATAACTCTTTCGCATTTTGACATTTTTGAATAATTTTTTTTGCATTGGATAGCTGAGGTGCATGCCGGCAGCGCACCTTTTGTACTTTTTCGATTTTGGTCGTAGATATTTTTTATAAAAGCACTTTCAGTTTCGAAACCGGTTTTGAAAGTGAAATTAACTTTGTAAAAAATATCTGCAACCAAAATCGAAAAAGTAAAAAAGGTGCGCTGTCGGCATGCACCTCAGCTATCCAATGCAGAAAAAATTATTCAAAAATGTCAAAATGCGAAACAGTTATTAGAAAAATGCTTCCCCATAGGAATAGCATTAGCTCGCGAGCGTTTCCTCGAGCGAGGACAGGGGCCTTAAGTATATTCTGTATGTTTTTATTCGCTGAAAATGATTATCCACTCCATAACCTTCTTTTCAATATATTAAACATCTTTGCTAAATCAAAAGAAGCAGTGAAGTTATTCTTGTTGAGTTGCCATTATTTGTATTAATTTTTGACATACTTCCTGATAGATAAATAATATGTGACTGAAAAAAAATTTCTTCAAATTTTCTCTTTGGTTTCAAAATACTTATTGAATGTAAGAATTTTAGGTACTTACGTATCAGGGCTCGAAAAATAGCATTCCCGGGATCCCGGGGAACCCAGAAATCCTTTCCGAGAACGCATATTTTATCACTAAGGTTCCCGGTCGGGAACCTAACCTTTTACCGTGTCCGCTAGCAATGCCGCGGACGCATTATAATGCGTAAATTAAGCAAAAAATCGGCAAAGAAAATAGCTCTTAAGCGGCCCGGGGGATGCATAATTTCATCGAAATATTACGGGAAAAGCCTGAATTTCAACAAAAGAATCGCAGAAAAAACGCAAATTTCATTAAAGGATCGCAAAAATGGCAAATTTTGTTAAGAAATCGCGTAAAAGCGGCACATTTCGTTTAAAAAATCATGGAAAACAATAAATTTTGTCAAAATATTGAGAAAAACGCAAATTTCGTCTAAAAAGACAACAGATTTCGTTGAAAAATCGTATGAAGCATCGCATATTTCATTAAAAAATCCCAAAAAAGGCAAATTTTGTATAGATTTTCTTTTGAAAAGCAACAGGCTTCGTTAAAACATCGTGATAAAACGGCAAGTTTCCGTAAAATATCGCGATAAAACGGCAAATTTCTTCACAAAAATCGCGAGAAAATAGCAAATTTCGTCAAAAAATCGGGAAAAACGGCAAATTTCATTAAGAAATCGCAAAAATCAGCAAATTTTGTTAAAAAATTTTGTCCAAAAATAGCGAAAAGACAACTCATTTCGTCAAAAAATTGTGAAAATGCTCCAAAATTCGTCAAAAAATCGTGCGAAATAGCGAAAATTTCATTAAAAAATCACAAAAACAGCAAATCTCGTAAAAAAAAATTGAAAAACAGCAGATTTCGCTAAAGAATCGCGAAAAAACGGCAAATTTCTTTTAAAAAATCACGATAAAACGGAAAATTTTGTTAAAATACTCATACATAAATTTTTTCGGGAACTTGCACTTTTCATCTGGGAACCTATATTTTTCATGTAGGTTCCCAGCTGGGAACCTTAAAATTTTCAGAATTTTCAAGCCCTGCGAATTAACGCCACCATAGCAGAAGTTGCACTGATGCGCCAATAAAGAGCAGTGTTGTTGTTAGCACGCATATGCTTTTATCCTTTGGATTCTATGTTGCCCTTTTGTTGGCTGATTTTTGGTGCGATTTTTTAGTGCTTTTCTTTTTTGCTGATTTTTGATGCCATTTTTTGCGCACATGGGTCATTCTTCAAAAAAGGGCATATTTCAGATTTTTTTTTTTAAATTTAAAAACTTTTTTTTTTCACTTAATTTTTTTTTCTGGGTTTTATAAGCAAGTGAGGAACACTAATAAAGCTATGGTCCTGTTCAATTAATTTTATTTATTTAATAAAAAAATATTTAAAAAATTTTGTGGTAACGGAGGTGAGACTTTGGTAACGGAGTGGAGATGCATATTCTTATTAATGTATATACTTATTAAAAGTAACTAAAAATCTTAAAATAGAAAGGAATATAACACATTGAAATAAAAACAAATGCATATACTGCTCTAAAATTTTATAATTTGAAAATTATCAAAAATAAAGTTTATTTATTGAACACATAATGGCCTGTGTTAAAAGTGGGTTCATTTAGAATTTCTAGTATCTGTTTAGGATCAATAAAGTCTGTGTCGTCATTCTCTGGAAAAATAAAAACCATCCCAATCTTTGATTTCTTCAGAAAGTTCACCTTATACATCTGATTCATTTCTACAGACATGATTTTACAAATGAATTGATACTTTTTCATTTTCACGAATACTCAACCCTTATCCATGCACCAACATTGGGAATTTTGAAAAAAATTGCTTGAAACAGATTGTGGAAGTACCAATTATGAGAGTGAAGGAAAAAAAAGAAGGTTTATGTGCATTTTATGAATTATACAGCATAAGACATATGTCAGAAAAATTAATATATTTAAAACTTACTAATGCTCATTAAACTCATAAATTTTGCCAAGTTCAGACATTAATTTGTATTTTCTCACAATCTATTCTGCTACACCTGATATCACTTTTCTATATTTTGTTTTTTGTTTTAAATTGTCTTTTAGTTGCTTTGTTAAGACTTCACCATACAATATATATTTTTTAATTGCTAGCGAAATATGCTGACCTTTAACAAGTTCTTTTACATTTTTTTTTTTTTTTTTTTTTTTATTGCTGGAGTATCCAACTTTGCTATTTGAGATCTTTGTGCTCTTTTTTTGTACTTTTCCATCTTATTATTAGATTCTTTAAGCTTGGCTTTTAACTTTAGATTCTCATTCTTCAGATCACATATAATTTTTCTTCGTCTGTTTCTATACAGGCTTTCTCTACTTGTTGAAGGCACATTTTGTACCAATATTGGTAAACCTGAAGATAGGCTTGCTGGAAAAGTATTTTCTTCAATTTTTTTCTCTTTTTTTTTTTTTTTTTTTTTTGCTTAGGTTGTAAGATTTCTTGCTCTTTTCTTGCCAATTTTTTCTAACATTTATTTGTTCTTGTGGTGTCATTTTATTAATACTTTTAATTTTATCTTAAATTTTACCTTTCCTTGTATCTCTCTTTTCTTTCTCAAGCCTAAGTGAGTCATTTTTTGTCGCATCACATAGTCTCTGTACGTTCTCTTTTTTTTTTTTTTTTTTGATTGACAATACACTTTTTTTCGACCTTTTATACTATTACGCTCATTTCTTTTCTTTATCATAGTACTAAAAGAAATTATATATAATAGACTCTCTAAAATTCACACATAATTTACAGATGTAAACAATGAAACATTCAATATTGATTTAGGGATAAAATTTTACTTTTTTATTTTTACATCAATTCCATTTTTATTTTAATTTGTAATTTTCATTAATGTTACTGAATTCATGTGTTTTCATGAAGGAAGAATAAATTTATTTTGGAATAAATTAAGATTTTGTATCACTAGTATTCAAATCTTTTTACCAAATATATTTATGTAGTAACCAAACCTTTTTGGTTATTAAGTCTAACTAAACTTGAAATAAAACTTCCTCATTTTAAGATTTTGATGTGAATTAGTAATGTATTTTTATAAAGCAAATTTCATATGAAAAATGCATCTTATCTTTATAATAAATATTTAATCTTACATTATTAACTTGACCTTTGCTTTTAATATTTTAACCATGTTAAAAATTATCTAAATTTTTATTATTTTAGTTTATTACTTATTTTAATGTTTTATTATATTGTAAGCCTTCATAAAAGTTTCAATTTCATTGTTAATTACATTCAAATTACTGTTTAAAAACTGTAAACAAAGCAATGACCAGAAATCTGCAAAACCTCTGGTCCTAGGCTGTGCGGATTTGAGGGAGTCTACTGTATAGGATTTATTGAATTAAAGTAACAGTTTAATATATGCTAGCTACCCTATATGTTTAATTTCATGCCACTAATAGAATATTAAGATATAAAAGTATTTAAATCACATAAATTATGCTAGTCACTTAATATCCATTGTTAGAATCTCATAACAGAAAATTATTTAAAAACATTTGAAATATAATAATCATTTTGCTCTCTAATAAATCTTAAAACAATAATCAATTATCTAAAAAATTCTTAGTTATAATAGTTATTATTTTTTCTTGCACTTTTTTGCTTAGTTTGAGCAAAGAATCGATTAAATCAACAGAGATAAATTATTAAAACATAGCTAGTGAAAGCCATGAAATAGTTGATAGCAACTTAATTAGAAATCTAGGCTACAATTGATCAGTCCAATAACAGAAATAAACTATATCAATATTTATTATATTATGTTAGTATAATAATTGTTAACTAAACCATTAACTTTTATTTTGATTAATTTTAAGTACTTATATTTAATTTAATCTCACCTCCATTTCACTTTCTCACCTCCGTGATTAGCAAAGGTAACGGAGGTGAGGATATTTCATATAATGATGCACTGTTTGTAAATATTTGAATCAAAACTAATGTTATTCACACAGGATTGTATGTGTTGTGGTAACTTTCAAATTCAAATGTAAAATAAATAAATATAATGCAGTGCTTACCTTCTATTGACAGTAATGGAGTGGAGAATCCCAAAAAACAAAATAAAGAAATTCTATTTATTTGAATAAAATAAGCTTTAACTGATAGCAAATGACAATTTTTTTTCACAGAGCTAACAAAGAGAGTTCTTTTCCTTTGTTTTAATACAAATTATTTACCAGTATTGCCTTCTATGAATGAATGTTTGAAGCTAAAACTGTTAGTAACGGAGTTGAGAATTTCAATTGGGACAAACAAAAACGTAACTTAAAAATGCATTTGCAAAAATTATTTAATTTATTGAAACCCATTTTTTAAATTAGCTAAGGTTCATTTAAAAAGGAATTAACAATAAAAATTATTTAACATTTAATTTATTTCACTTTTTAATCGAAGAATTTTTAAAAATGTGAATGGGGGACACCCACGGAGGTGAGGTTTCCCATGTATTACTTAATATTAAGACACAAAATAAAATAGCTATAGAGTAGTAAATTGTATGAAAAGATTCTCTGTTCTTTAAATATTCAAAACAATAAAAAAAAATCGCAAATAAATAAAGCAAAATTTTTTAAATGATGCCAGGACTGAAATAGACCCTTTTTTCAAGAATGACCCACATATGAACAAGATTGTTCTTTATTGGTGCATTAGCGCAACTTCTGCTGCGGTGGCGTTAATACGTAAGTACAGAGTTTTATCATTTATTTTAATTTATAGAAGTCATAAAGTAAGTTTAAAAACAATCCTTTTCTTAAATGACAACACAAAGCATATTTTTTTTTTTTTTAGTGTAAAGTGTAGAGGAGTGTCTCTTGGGACAGTTTTCACATTTTTAATTTTTTACTTCAAAGGTTATAAACCAATTAAAAATTTGAAGGCATCATTTCAATACACCAACATTTTCCTCTATAATATATTTTTAGAAATTCGGGCAATTTCAAAAAAAAAAAAAAAAAAAAAAAAAAAATTGCCACTCATTTAAAGTAGGGAAGGCAAACTGTCCAAAGGTACAACACCCTGTTGTACCTTGGGACATATTGCATATTTCGGCCAATAGACATATAACTAATTAATTTTGTACAATAACTAATACAATATTTTGTAGAATAACAATAACTAATTTTGTGCCAATGAAACTTTTACAAGGAAATAGAGCATGAAACTCAAGTTTCCGTCATTGGCAAGGACATTAACTTCAGATACATGGAATAGAACAACATTTTACCAGATACTTTTTTAAAGAGAGTAATCTACTTTCTTGATTTCTTACTTTTAACACATTTGTGATATGATCATAATTAATATTGTCACCAACTTTAGTACTAGATAAAACAAGTTTATCATTAACATATTCAAAACTCCTATTTCGTTCTGAAGGTGGTCTTTTAATTTTCTTTCTGCAGCAGTTTTTTGCTTGGCAATTGGTCTACCAGCTATGTATTATTAAAAATTCATCTTCATTGAACGTATTTTCAATAATTGAATAAATGCCAGTTACTTCAAAAGCTTTAATGATTGTCGATGGTGCGAAAGTTTTTAAAATGAATTTCTAACAATTTCTACTACAACATATATTGTGATTAGCTTAGCTGTCTAGGATGTGATATCATCTATTTATTAGCATAAGACTTCTGGTACGTTTTATACACCCAAAACACAGTACAGTCAGCTGGCTGTAGTTTAAAGGAAGAATAAGTGGGCATTTGTAAACAAAATAATTCCAACTTTATGGCATTTCTCTATTGTAAGAATCAAACTGGCTGTTGTTATCCATGCTTAACAACATAGTGAAATACATAAATATACCTTTAAAATCGATTCCAAAACCCAGGAAAATACATAAAGAACATGTGTTCTTCAGAACATTGCATCACATGGAAAGAAAAAAGTTTATCAGGAGTTACCAGCGAAATTCAGTCGTCATAAAAATATGTCAAAAATAAAGTTGAATTGTTTTCTTTACTGTGTTTCACATGATATATGGAATTTTATATAAAATAAGTAATAATTTATGCAAATTATTGCAAACCATACATTTGTTACAATATCCCAAGGTACAACATAGTTTACTCTTCCAATGTACAATTATCACATGATTTAAACGAAATCAAAATAATGGTAAATCTAAAAGAACTATCATTATTTTCTTTTTAGCCAAAACATTTAAAAATCTTCTTTATATATATATAATGTTAGTTACTTCTTGTAAAAATACATAGTTAAAAAAATTAAATTTGAATGCAGGAAAGCATTTTGGATCAGTGAAATTTCCTTTTTTTCACCAAGTCATTGATTTGATACTTCTGATGTTATCTGTTACTAGGATGATATCAGTTGGTTATAGGTCACTATTAAATATAAACAAAAAATCATTGTTGCCAATAATTTATTAGAAATTGCCAATGTTCCAAGGTATAAAATTTCCCCTACATGTAAAAAGATCTTGATATCAAAATGTAAATCTTAATATCTTTACTTTGAAATATAAGTATTTGGCTGGTCAAGTATTTGGTATTTGGCCATGTAGCATTATTATAGTGTGTCCCAATAAAGTAACGTCACCATGATTTTGTACTGTAATTGGACGCAAAACAAAACCACAAGAACGAAACAAATGTATTCAGAAAGACTATATAGAAATGTATATTTACAAGGAATAACTCATTCCCTGCCCCATTTACTCAGGGAAAAAAATAAATGTATAAAAGAAGGGGGGGGGAGGGGAGTGTCCCACCGAAATAAAGTCACTACTGTTAATAAAAATTATATCTGCTATGCTTACATAGGACTTGAAATTTACTATGTGCATACCATTTACAAATTGCTGGAAGACATTAGCATCATTATTATCTCTGCCTCAATGATGATGGCCTTCAGTTCTGCCACAGACTTGAACTTTCTCTATTGTCATTTAAAATTCTACTGAGGATACTCCACACTTTTTCTTGAGGATTGAAATGAAAGTACAGGGCAAGACATTCCATAACATGTTCTCAATTATATATATAAAAAAAAATTCCTAGGAGGATTTTGCAAAGGGTATAGAGGTGTTTTTCTGCTGGAAAATCTAACAGCACTTCAGTTGTCAATAGATGTATATTGGTAGTCTATATGCAGTTTGAGGGAAGAGACAGGTTAAGTTTACCCCTATTGCTTGAAGCCTCCCAACATTATTAGTGAGCCTCCATCGTGCTGTCTTTTGGAGAAAATTTCCAACTCAAAACAAGACAATCCAAACTACTTTTTTTAATTATTATTTGGGAATAACAAGATGCCACTAGTCCTTTTGAGGTTTGTTAATATCTGACCCCATCGACTCTGCTTTGCTTGTGGATAGCTTTCAACATGGGTAGATGGAGACTTATTAATGATTTCTGCAGGAAAACGTTCCCATAACCTTTGCAAAATCCTCCTAGGAATGTTTTCTGGATTATTGGGGACATGTTATGGAATGGCCTGTCCTGTACCTTCATCTCAATCTCGAAGACAATGTGTGGCGTATTCACAGTAGAACTTTAAATGCCAATGGTAGACAGTACAAATTTGTGACAAAACTGAAGGCTGCCATCATTGAGGGCTGGGATAATATTGATGCTAATGTCTTCCAGGAATTAGTAAAAGATTGCCACATCATATAATTCCAAGTCAAATGTAAGCATGGGCAATATAATTGCTATTAACTGTAGTGTGGCTTTATTTTGATAGGACACTTTTTCCTCCTTTTTTTTCATATACATGTTCAATTTTTTTCCTAATCAAGTGGGCAGAGAGTGAGATATTCCTTGTAAATGTGCATTTTCATACATAAACTTTCTTTAATATATTTATTTAGTGTCTGATTATGGTACAAAATCATGGTGGCTTTATTTGTGTGGGACATTTATTAGGCTAAATGAATATCCGGTATTCAGCTTAATAGTTACTATTTGGCTAAAATCATTCACTGCATCCTTAATAAAAGTTTGTAATTCAATATCATTGGTTGTGTCACTGAAAGAGTCCCCTGTTGTAAATTGAAGATTTTAATCTTTCGTTTTCTCGCCAAATGAAGTACTTTGGCACAATGATAATCAGTAACAAGAATCCTTGTCTAAGTGTGCTGCGGCATAAATAAGATTGGGAAACACTTGTGTGCATTAATAAATTAAATATTTCAATGGAACAATTTTCTGTTTCATTTTTTCCAGATATGCATGACATTTTTATTATGAAATTTTTATGAATCTAATATCGTCTATCTAGCATTAAATATATTCAAGTAAATCTTGCTAGTTCAGCCAAGTTTCACTTGAGCAGAGATACAGCTGTCATTTTTCTGATTTAGCAATAAAAACACAGCATTCTTTTAAGTGTGCAATACAAATTGTGATTTATCTCAAATTTTCAGCAATCTTTTCCTAATCTAAAACTATTGAAATAAAATTTATTTTTTACCTAACGTATTATGTATATTCAACTTTTATTAGAATTATAGGATTTGTTAATGTGTTTTATTCTATCATTCCTATTATATACATAACATTTTAAAAATATAATCGAATGAAAATAATCAAATTTTAATTTTTCGAATTTGGATTATTGAATTACAATTTGAAAAGTTGATCATTTTGTTTGATTATTTCAGAATCAATTATAAGTTGATATCAAACAAACTGTGCTTAAAGTAGGGCAAATAAGAATAGTTTTTTAGCTCATGAATTTAAGAAAAATAAATTTAAATGTAATAATTTTTATTTTAAATAATTTTTAGAATGACTGAGAAAGATGGAGAAATCCCAAATCAAAATCATTTAATGGATCATCCAGACAATGTGGACTTAACAGAAAAATCCGAAGAATTTAAAAAACTTGTTGAATATGGTTTGAACCCCAAAGTTGTCAGTAAATTGGAAGAAATTTTTAAAACTGGTAAATACTTTAAGTGTAAAAATAAATTTTAGTAAAAATAAATTTAAGTATTTATTGTCTTGTAAAATATTAAAATTTATCCAGTATTTTTTCCCTTCTTTTAATTAGAGTATTTGTATTTCTTTTAGGTAAATTATGCTACACTGATTTAGATGAACGAGCTTTAGATGCAATTAAAGAATTTCCTGTGGATGGTGCTTTTACAGTTTTAAAACAATTTTTAGATAGCAGTTTAGAACACGTTTCTAATAAAAGTGCGTTTCTTTGTGGTGTTATGAAAACTTATCGTCAGAAAATGAAAGTTCCTTCAAATCCAAGTTCTAGTACTACTAAAGGACCAGATGAAGAGAAAATTAAGGTATTCATCTTTTTTTCTTATTATTTATTTAAAGTAAATTGGAATTTTACTTCTTTAAATCTTTATTTATAAAGTAATGTCTAAATAACTATATATATATATATATATATATATATATATATATATATATATATTTTTTTTTTTTTTTTAAGATAAAATATTCTTTCCAAACTGTATATTTATGTGTCTATTAATGTAATATATATTTAATAATAAATTTTAAAAATTGTTAAATGTAGATGGAATTTAACATATTTATATATTTAACATTCTTAACACATTCCCTTAATCTTATTTTTCTTAAAAGTGTAACTAATCCATTATAATATTAGATGGACAGTAATAAAATTTTGGAAAATATATACTTAAAATTTGTAGATTTAATAATGCACCTAATGAATTGTTATACAAATTTTAACTGTAGGAGAGTTATTTTCCAAGCTTGATCTTATTCAAAATTATACATGAAATTGTTTTAGCTTAATCCTGAAGCATATATTATGTAGGTCTGGGTTCTTTTCGGTTAGCCAGACACCAGTGTTATATATATCTATATGTATATACATACATGTGTGTTACATATGTATGTGCAGGGGTGGGGAATTTTTCAAAAATCTTACCAGCCAAGGATTTATTTCACCAGCCTGCAAGATGCAACACGCACACAGATGAAAATAGTTATGACAAAATCGAAATTACTATTACTACAATACATTTTCCTATAAAATTAAGAAAAATATGCAACAGAGGTAAGCTTAATGTAAGATACAACTTAGTACCCTATTTAAACTGTATTAATTTGGGAAGTTAAAATATCTAGATTGAAAAAGTGTCTCTGATAATGTTTTTATTGCCTACAGTTTTTCAAAAACTAAAAATGCACTCGCCTTGCTAGAAAATTCACTCGCCACTGGCGAGCAAAATGATGTATTTCCCCACCCCTGTGTATGTGTGTATAACCTTGCTACCAGACTAACCGAAAAGTACATTATATATAATCATTTTGAAGTTCTAAATAGAAATTAAATGTAATTTGTAACTCGAACTTTTAAGCAAACATGGCTTCCAAAATTTAGTCTTTTTCTCCTTAAACGTTGTGAACAAACTTAAACTTTGTGTATCAAAGTTTTTACAGTGGGACTTTGCACATGACATGTATCTATCCAACTCTTTTGTTTCAGATTTAAAACATTGCATTTCCAAATTAAACCATGCTTATTTTTCTAATTTTTGTTAATATGTTTATTTAAATTAATACAAACATATAAAATAATTTATTTCTGTTAGATTAAAAAAAATAACTGTTTCGTTATGAGGATTTTTTTTTTTATAACTAATTGAAATATTTAGCTGAAATATTTTATTTAAATATGTAAAATTTCACTACATTGAATAAATTGCTCAAAATAATCTAATGTCAAAAAGTATCCAGAAAATGTTCTGTCATCACACTAAAAAGTAATGGTAAATATATTTGATACTGTGAGTTTCAAAACTTGTTATTCAAAACTTTAAAAATTGTACTTTTTCAATCTATCTCTTCTATTGTTAAACTTGCACCGAAGAAAACATAATCTGCTAAAAGGAAATAGTTTTATTCTGGCATTGTAAAATCGTGGTTTACAAAGAAAACCAATGTATGCACTCATGGATTTTTTTCAATTTTCCAAAATTTGATTTTTTATATTGAGCGAGCGATTTATATTGATGTCCTCAGTTGTCGAGAAATGTTTATTTTATTCATTAAATCTTTGAAGCTTTTTTTAAATTTAAATTCTTCAGAAAAAAGAAATAATGTAATCAAAATTAAAGTAGAATACTGAGTAAAATATCTGGAAATCCTTAAAATTATGCATTGAAATTTTCTATTTATTTATTTTTTCACAATACTTTTTTAAATGTTGTGCTAAATTCATTATTTAACAAAATATTCATTTTCCCTTTGACCATGATGGTGAAAACCAATGTAACTTTGGTTAGAATGTAGTACACTTCATAAAACCGTTGGACAGAATGATAAATCAATATCCATTAGTACTGTCAGGAAATTTTCAGGAGATACATATCCTCTAAAAATATAAAAGGGTTAGGAGGCTTGTTACTTTATCTCTTTGCTAGACTTCTGCTATGTCATGATCGACTGGTATGCTATGCTTGAAATTTAAAAAGTCTGTGCCCCTCAGATGTCCTGATGTTGCAGAGCACACAACTTTTTAATTTTCTCATCAAGTTATCTTAAATTTTTATGGCAATTTTTTTCTTATTTGCAAGGCCTTCTATTTTATAAATTTTTTACTGTGATATAAAATCTTAAATTAAAAAAACTTATTTGCACTATTTAAAATTATGGAAAAACTATAAGTTTCATTTTATAGTAATGATCTTAATTTATAAGAAGACTTCCCAATGCTTTAGTTGTAATTTTTTCCGGATTGCAAATAAGAGTGTATTTTGTTGAATAGATAAGTACCATTTATTAGAAAAAATGATTGACATAAAAATATGTCAGTTAATCCAAAAAACTTGTATAGGTTAATTTTTTTTATATATAAAGTTACTTTCACTTTCAAATCTGGTTACGAAATTGAAAATTTTATTCTAAAAAATATCTGCAAACAAAATGGAAAAAGTAAAAAAGAAGTGATATAGATATGCACTTAACTATCCCATGGGCAGAGTTGTATAATATGGATGCACATATGCACATAAAATTTTATTAACTTCATAGAAAATTTTAAAAAAGAAATCCTTTATTTTTTAAAACTTTTTTAGTACTGAAAATTTAAAAATATCTCCCAATTTTATGTATGATTTATTTACTGTTAGCCATTTTTCAAAATTTCCAAATTTAGGGCGTTTGATATTGAAAACTTTAAAAATTTATCAATTTGAAATTTTGGACACCAAAAATCACAAATTTCAACAAATGGTTATTGTAAAAAATCAATTTCTTCAGTAAAACACAAATTTCATCAAAGAATAGCTGAAAGAACACAGATTCCGTCAAAGGGAGAAAAAAAATGCGAATTTTGTCAAAAGACTTCAAAAAATAGTGTATTTCAACAAAGGACCACGCGAAAAATATGAATTTTGTCCATGAATCTCATTAAAAAAAACAGGAATTCTGTCCATGAGTTGTGTAAAAATAAAAACAGTAATTCCATCTGTGAATTGCATAAAAAGCAGGAAATCTGTTCATGAATTGCATTAAAAAAACAAGAAATCTGTCCATTAATTGTGTAAAAGTGGGAATTTTGTCTATGAATTACACAAAAGTGGGAATTTCATCCATGTCAAAATAATATAATGCAATATTTTAACATTGAACTTGCAGAAAGTTTTTGATTTTAACAAGTCTGCTTGTTGGGGGGGGGGGGGGGGTGAGATTAACTGATTAAAATCCTTGACACCCTACTGAGTAGTAGAGTTAAGAATAGAGATGTAAATTTTCTGGAAAAATATAAGTGGGAGAAAAAAACTGGTTTTTTACCGGTTTTTTTCGGAAAAATACGGAAAAATTGGAAAAATTGATTTTTCATGACTGTTTTTCCCAAATAAATTATATTTTCTTAGAGAATATTAAATAATAAACATTTTTTCCCATTTATTTGTATTAAATGAAAATTATTTTCACTTTATATTACAAAATAAAAAGAAAGTAGCAAAGCCTGCTTTTAAAAGTTGTTTTTTTTCCACAGCCTAAGAATTTTTAAAACACTGTTGTTTGTTATATCATATCTCTGTTGAAATGATTTTTCAGTTACATGTTTAACTACCAATTGACCTAATGTAAGAACCTGAGCCAATATGTCTGCAGTTTGGAAGGAAATAAATTATGCATTTTATTTTCATAAATATAGTTTTTAAGTAAATGATACTAGTTTAAAGAAATTGTTGCAGTTTTGTCATTATTATCAATATCAGTATTCAAAAAATTCCATTGTCTGTTTAAAAAAATGTATAATTTTACATTATTACACTTTTTTCTTACAATTATAATTTTATTTCTTTTAAAAAATATGTTTAGTTTTGGTATAGCTTTAAAATTCCAACTCAAAGTTTTGATTTAGTTTTATAATCTAAATTCAAACAAACTAAGTTTTAGTTTGGCTTACTCAGGTCTGCAACTAAAAAATAGTATAGGATTTATTGACTGTTAGATTTTTACTCTCTGAAACCAGGAAAATATTCTTTTGAACTTTAATTAAGTTTTTTTTTTTTTTTTTTTTTTTTTTTTTTTTTTTTTATCCTGAAATTTGGTATTCTTTTCTTGAGTAAGAAACCATATTCAATAATGTTTCCATATGATAATTTCATATTTCTAAGAATGGAACTCAAAAGTTAAGAAAACAGAACATTATAAATAGAAAATGCTCGGTATATGAGGAATTAACAAAAGCAGTTACATACAAAGATAAACTTCTAGTTTGCTTTTAAAAACTACAAAAATTCAAAGTTCAATCAAGAGGAAATATATAATTTGGAACATAGTTACTTATGCGAACTGCCCATGTTTTTGCCACATTACTGTACATTATGGAGGTAAAATGGAGGTCAATTTTAGATTCAATACCTTGAAAAAACATTCAATTAATCAGCTATAACAAAATCTTGAAAAATGCAGCATAGTAGTACCATCTATAGGACAATTTACACCAAAAACTAAACAACATTAATATATATCAGGAACTGTCTGAATCTGTAGTTTGATAAAAAATCGTCCTTTAGTCCTTGAGATAGAGTTATTGCGATAATCATGAATAATGCAGCATAGCAGCGTCATCTGTTGAGCGAAAGTTATATCAAATATTAACTTAATCTGAAGTTTTATGAAAATACATACATTAATTCTTGAGATAGAACTATTGTGGAAATTATGAATAATGCAACATAGCAGCGCCATCAGTTGGGTGATATACACTAATTACTAAACATCTCGAGTTTATATCAAGGTGTAACTGAATCTAAAGTTTTGTGAAATTATGTGCATCAATTCTTGTGATCGAGTGCCCATAAAATTTTTGTCCCATACAGACTCACAGAGTGACATATATTTTCCAAAAACTATCAAATCGTGTTCAGGACCTTCTATAATGTTTAAATACACTAAAAACTGGAAGTCAAAAATTTCACGAATTCAATACTTACTTCTTGAAAAGATAGAAAAAAAGTAATAAATGCATGCTTCAAATTTTATGTTAAATTTTTAATTTTACCATTCCCATTAATCGACATATTAATGAAATAATTTTGCACATGAATTAATTTTTAAAAAGAGAAGTTGCATTTAATTATATATCTAGATTTTTTTCATGTAATCCTGCTTTTGTGAAATTGTGAATTTCTTGTATATATACTCATACAAAATATATTCAGAATTTGTGAATAAGAAATTATTACTATTTTTAGAGTCCTATTTAGACATTTTTAATAAGGTTATTTATGCATATATACAACTTGATAAGATTCAGCTGCTATACGGCATGAGATTTTTTTTTTTTTTTCTTTAATTACTTGATTTGCGAAAGATTCAATTTGTGGATTAAACTGTTTTCTGAAATGTCTATTTTCAAGAGAAATTTTGCGAAGTGTCTTGTGTTTCAAACAAGAAAAAAATGTGAATTATCCTTTCAAGTCTTTTCAAACAGATTTCTGCTCAGAGATCAGATTACCCACATTAAAGTTTTCATGTAGGACACTCAATATAAACATAAATAAAAAGTATGAGAATGTAGCTATCACAAAATTTTCACTATATTATTTCATAAATGAAATTTCAATTTTTCCAGTTCGGAAAAATTGAAAAATAAGCCTTCGGGAAAAAAACCGAAAAAAACCAGTTTTTTTCCCAATTTTTCCGGTTTTTTTCCGAGCATTCCCATCTCTAGTTAAAAATAAGGAAAAAGTAGTTTAAGTTTATACTTGCATTCAAAATTGTTGAGTTTTTTGTAGTCTTGTAGCAAATGTTTGTCTATCATTTTTATTTTATCAACTTATTGAAAATGTTAAGTCATCAGCATCAGTCTGTTAAAATAACCCATCTAAAACATAATTTTTCTAAAACTCTTACTTAATATTCTTTGCTCTTTTATAGGCTATTTTAGACAGAACTGGCTACACGCTTGATGTTACAACAGGCCAGAGAAAATATGGAGGACCACCGCCAAATTGGACTGGTCCTCCACCAGGCAGTGGGTGCGAAGTAAGACATTATTTGTTCTTTTCCACTAATCTGTAATAGAATTGCATACTGTAAAAACTTGACTACTGAAATTTTTGCAGTATAATTTGAAAATGTTTTGTAGCATTGTAAGTGAATATGAATTAATGAAATCAGCAAATTTGCATTTGTTGAATGCTTAATAACTAGAGCTCGGAGTATTTGAAAATGCTACCTAAAATCTCTAAATTTTTGAAAATTTTTAAGTTGTATCAAGTAAAAATCCAAGTTAAGAGTCTCCAGTTATTATTCTACTCTCATTCAATCTAATACATCTATTTATTATATTATTTATTATACTAGAAAACTTTGTCTTAAAATGCAGGATTAAGCAGTTATCAGCCATGCATACAACTAAAAGTCAAAATGTATTGAACTTAATATTTAAAAAGAAAAAGTACAAAGATATCAAGTAATAGTTAATGTTGAAGCATTAACTTTTTAATGTAAAACTATCTTACTAATTTATTCTGCTATTAATAGAATTGTTATAAAATTATATTACAGTTATAATCATCAAACTAACCTAATATGTGTTTAAAATTATACATTTAAAGGCATATAAATATGTTTATTCTGAGAAAACACATTTCTTTAAATTCCATTATCAAGTTAAAGCAGTCTCAAATCTCTAAAAACTGAATTTTTCATGTGAGTAAAATTGTTTTAAGAACTTGCAATATTTTGAACAGGGGGTGAAGGAGTGAAACTGAGAGGTTAAATCAACTGAATTGGATAAATAACTTTTGAGTTGTAAAAGCAGGTTTTCTCTAAAAGATTACCTTAACCACAAACACATGAAAAATTCATCAAACTCAGAATTTTCAATTTTAAAAAGTTATAAATGTTGTGCTGTAATACAAACTTACAGGAGAAAAAAGTTTTGAATATTAAGATTTAAAGTTAAAAAAAAAAAAAAAAAAAAACGGAATTTAGAAATTTAAATAATTATTATTATTATTATTATTATTATTATTTTTTTGTCCTTCATATTATTTTACTTTTACATTTCCAACATATTATTCTCCTGATTTCTCAAGCAAATTACATTGGGCTCTTGTTAATTTGAGCTCATCGGGGCCACAAAAAAAAGTTTGAATTATGTAAAGTATGAAAGAGAAACATGTTTAAAGGTGTATTATTACAAAGAAATTAATGTTATAGTATTTTTAAAATATATTTTGGCTGTTATCATTAGAATGTGACTTAATATTAAATTAAAAAATTTAAATACATAAACTAATTAAGGAATTACAGGAACAAGCACAAAGATAAGGTGGAAAGTATTTGAACTCATCGGGGCCACAAACAATGTTTGAATTATGTAAAGTATGAAAGGGAAATATGTTTAAAGGTGTACTATTACAAAGAAATTAATGTTAAAGTATTTTTAAAATATATTTTGGCTGTTATCATTAGAAAATATTAAATTAAAAGATTTAAATACATAAACTAATTAAGGAATTACAGGAACAAGCACAAAGATAAGGTGGAAAGTATTGGTGGATAGACAGGGCACTAAAAAAGCAGATATCAAATGCATGGGATTATGTGTTCAGAACAATTCGGACAAAAATGAAAGAAAATTGTTTTAAGGATCTGAAGTGAGTCCAGGAGAAAGTAAGGAAAAGGGTGAAATCGGAATCTTTTTAGATCAAAATAAACAAGATCAAGAGAAAATGAGTTGGAATAAACAATAAATTTTAATGTTATTTTGCCACTGAAAATTTTGGGACTTCATGTTTAGTTCGAATTAAGCTAAGATTTGATTTATCCAATTTTGAATTAACGAGAGCCAACTGTGTATGCATATATGGCAAAAGAACAAGAATGCTTGACATTTGAGTATTTGTAATTTTTAAATAAGATTGTTTTATAAATGTTTAATGACTTTAATAATAGCTTTGTATTTTCATAAAACCATGTAAAAAAGATTATAATAATGATATCAGACTAAAGAAAAAGTTTTTTTTTTAAATGAAGGGAAAGTTTTGATTAGATCAAAAATAAAGATATTAAAAAGTAACCTCCTCTCCTGTCCTCGATATCTTATCATAGGTATGCACAACCTGTGGCTCGCGGGCCACTTTTGGCCCGCGATGGGTTAACGTGTGGCCTGCGAGCTCTGTCAGTTTTTAACTGGAAAAAATTGCAATTTTTGTGCAAATGTGATAGGAAAAAATCGTAAATTTCGTCAATTTTCTGCGGAAAAATATAAATTTTTGTCACTTAAATATCGCAAATTTCATTTATCGATACCGAAAAATTGCGAATTTCATTAAGTACAGAAAAAAGGGAAATTTGTTGATGAGGCTTGGAAAAATCGCAAGTTTCACTCATCAGATATTGAAAAATCGCGAATTTTATCCATGAAGTTAGGAAAAAATAGCAAACTTCCCTGATCAGGCACAGAAAAATTGTGAGTTTTGTCGATCAGGCATAGAAAAATCATGAATTTTGTCTGTCTTACGCAACGCACATTTCGTTGATCAGGCAAGAAAAAAATCGTCAATTTTGTAGATGATGCTCGACAAAATTGCAAATTAAATTCATCGGTTGCATGAAAATTTAGTTAATAGGCTGAAAATGATGAAAAAATGAAAATTTAGTTAATAGGCTGCGAAACAATCGTGAATTTTATCAATTTAACCAGATAAAAAAAATCGCAAGTTTCATCTTACTGCGTAAAAAAGTGCGGATTTAGTCAGTTAGTCAAAAATCGTAAATTTCGTTGATCTGGCATGAAAAATGAGTATTTCTTGAATTAAGGGTGGGAAAAATGCACATTTCATCGATCGGACACGAAAAAATCGCAAGTGTCATTGATCGGATTCCGAAAAATCGCAAATTTCGTTGATCGGAGACGGGAATATTGCGAATTTTGTTAATCTGTCGCTTAAAAATTGCTAATTACGTCGATTAGGCTCTAATAAAATCTCAAATTTCCTCCATCGGGAGAAGAAAAATCACTAATTTCCTCGATCGGCTGTGAAAAATCTCAAAATTTGTCGAACAAGCTAGAAAAATTGCTAACTTCGTTGAATGGCTTCGTAAAAATTATGCATTTCGTTATCAGGCGAGAATTTCGTAATTTTCGAAATTCGTAAAAATTGCAAATTTTGTTGGTCAGGCCCAGACATTCATGAATTTTGTTGATTAGGCTCGAAAAAAAATGAGAATTTTATTGATCATGCAAGGAAAAAATGCACATTTCGTAAATCAGCTTTGAAAAATCGCAAATATCGTTGATAAACTTTGTAAAAAACTAATTTTGTTGATCAGACAAGGAAAAATCGTGAATTTCATCGATCAGCTTTCTTAAAAGTTTTGAATTTTGTTGATCAGGAGCGGAAAGATCCTGAATTTTTTCGATTGGCTTCGTAATAATTGTGTATTTTGTCGATCAGGCTAGAAAAAATTGCAAATTTTGCCAATTATGCAAAGAAAAATTGCCTATTTCGTCAATCCTGCTAAGGAAAATCGCGTATTTCGTCGATCATGCAAAGAAAAATCGTAAATTTCATCGATCGGTTTCGTAAAAATCGCGAATTTCGTCGATCAGGCGCAGAAAAATAGCTAATTTCTTCAAACGGCTTCAGAAAAATAGTGTTTTTGTCAACGAGGAAAAATTATGAATTTTGTCGATCAGGTTCGGTAAAATCGTGAATTTCGTCGATCAGGTTCGGTAAAATCGTGAATTTCGTCGATCAGGTTCGGTAAAATTGTGAATTTCGTCGATCAGGTTCGGTAAAATCGTGAATTTCGTCGATCAGGTTCGGTAAAATCGTGAATTTCGTCGATCAGGTTCGGTAAAATCGTGAATTTCGTCGATCAGGTTCGGTAAAATTGTGAATTTCGTCGATCAGGTTCGGTAAAATTGTGAATTTCGTCGATCAGGTTCGGTAAAATTGTGAATTTCGTCGATCAGGTTCGGTAAAATCGTGAATCTCGTCGATCAGGTTCGGTAAAATCGTGAATCTCGTCGATCAGGTTCGGTAAAATCGTGAATCTCGTCAATCATGTGCAGAGAAAAATCACTAATTTCGTCAATCAGCTTTGTAAAAATAGCGAATTTTGTTGATCAGGTGCGTAAATAAAGCAAATTTTCTCGATCTGAATAGCAATCTTAACTCATTTAATCTGTTTTTTTTTTTTTTTTTTTTTTTTTTTTTTTTTTTTTTGTCATTTAATATTATATTTCAAAATGATGGTAATTCAGTAGTCTTCTGTACATGGGTTGAGCAACCCTATTATTTGTATCATAGACTATTACTCAGGGATGGGTTTTTACCAGGACATGGTAAAAACCTAAGGAAAAAGTGCTAAAATCCTAACAATACTCAATAAACTCTTAGTCCTTAAACAATACTTTAAGACTTAACAAAAATTCTATTTTCATATAATTGGTATATATATATATAGTTTCACAAAGCAAATTTACATTTCAATTGTACTCTTTTTCACATGTACTTATTTCCAAAGAGTTTCTCTAAACAAAAAGACGCAAAAGGCAAAATTTGGTGAAAAGTGTTATATAATAGACATAAATCTCAAATTCCTACATTTAATGGTAAGTCTTCCCTCCTTGTAGTTTTTCACTCATAGAGAAATTTTTTTCAAACTTTTCATATGCATAGTAAATTAAGAAATAAACTTGGTGTACAGAAAGCTGTAAAGCTTGTACTTTGTTATAGAATGCAAAGAGGCTCTAAGGACATAGATTGATAAAATGCCACTAATATTTGTACAGCCCAATGAGGCAGTTAAAAATTTAAATTTTTTTTTTTTTTTTAAATGATTAGAATTTTTAAGTGTGGAAAATGTTTACTTATAATTTTATGTTTTCATTTAGTTTAAATAAAAATTAGTAAACTAATCTCCATTAAGATAAATACAATAAATATTGTAATGTGCATTCTCATAATAGTTAAAATTTTTAGGCTTAGTGATGATAAATGTAGAAAAATATCTTTAAAATTTGAATTCTTTTAGATGGAAAACACAGATGAAAATTTTCTGGGCTTTTTACTTTCATTAAGAACCACTATTTTCATATAGTATTTTTTTACTCATTCATAATATACACACTCAAAAATTTATACCTAATTGGACAGTGAAAATTTTTATATGGAATTATAGTATTTAATACCTAGAAAAGTTATACCCCTCGGAAAATGAAAATTTTGTTTAAATTTTCATTAAAAAAGACGAAAAAAACAGTCAAACTAATAAGTTAATAAGTTATGGTAAAAACATGTTTTTCCAACAACAGTATAAACCATGGTAAATACCATCCAACCTTGCTATTACTGCAGATGTGTTAGTGTTAATGAATTTTGTTGCAAAAAGATAATTTTCTGCCACAAGCATGCTCATCTAATAAAATTTTGGAACAGATTTTATTCTCTTTCTATAACTGCTATAGTGAAACTAATTGCGTTCAACTTGTCATAGATGTCTATTTTGATTTGATTTAGATTTAAAATCTTCATGATTTGTTGCGATAATTTTGTTTCTGAACTTTGGAATACTTGTTTCATTGTTTTGTTTCTTTCAGATTTTTGTTGGCAAAATTCCAAAAGATATATATGAAGATGAGCTTATCCCCTTGTTTGAAAAATGTGGCCCATTGTGGGATCTGCGCCTTATGATGGATCCATTAACTGGACAAAATAGAGGCTATGCATTCATTACTTACAAAAATAAAAGTGGAGCTCAGAATGCTGTCAAGCAGGTATGCATATTTAAAAATAATTTTTTATTAGCATTTTATTAATCTTATTTGAAATTTGCTTATATAATTTTTGTTTTTAGTTGGATAATTATGAAATCAGAAAAGGAAAATTCATTGGTGTTACAGTATCAATAAATAATCATAGATTATTTGTTGGAAACATTCCAAAAAACAGGGGAAAGGAAGAACTTTTTGAAGAATTCACTAAGCATGCTCGTAAGTTTAATTTCCTTGAACTTAATAGTTTTATATTCTTTTGTAGTTCTTTTTTAAGATTGCAACACAATTTTTCTGAAAAGAGGGACTGCTTTTATTGAAAAAGGAAGGGAGCGGACTGTTTTTATTGAAAAAGGAAGGGAGCGGACTGTTTTTATTGAAAAAGGAAGGGAGCGGACTGTTTTTATTGAAAAAGGAAGGGAGCAGACTGTTTTTAATGAAAAAGAAAGGGAGCGGACTGGTTTTATTGAAAAAGGAAGGGAGTGGACTGTTTTTATTGAAAAAAAAAAAAAAGGGGGAGCGGACTGTTTTTATTGAAAAAAAGGGGGGATTGTTTTTATTGAAAAAGGAAGGGGGGAGGGAATTTAACAGCTAAATCATTCAGGATAATGTTTGTTTTGGAAAATCAATGACCCGTACTTCACATAAATTGATCAGTTGTATTTGGATTTGCACCTTTCAACATTGTTAATACTTTCAAAGTTTATAAAAAGAAAATAGCAGTTTATATATGCAGATTTAATTTCACTGTATAGGTATCTATTAAAATAAAATGACACTTAAATTATAAGAGTTTGGTCTGGCGCCACTGTATAGATGGAAAGAATTTTTCACTTTTTTTTCTCATTTGCCACTTTTGTGCCTGTTGTATAGAAGGGACCGTCCTATTCAGTTTTAATAATAATTAACAGTGTAGGAGAGATAAGAAAACTATTTGAGAAAGAGAAAAATACCAAACTCAGCAAGCTATTGGAATCAACTCTCCTGTAATATGTAAATTCCCTTTGAAGTGAACCTATCCAAAACAAATCCTCTCTCTATCTGCAATATAGCTGAAGCATGTAAATATACTTTTTGCCAAAATTCAACCATATCCAAACCAGGTGTTAATTCAATCTACATGTGATTTGAACCCACAATACTTAAACCTGCAACCCAATTTGAACTCCAATCAAAGGAAAGTGAATAATTTTTAATGTCATTATAAAAAAGAAAAACCAAAATTGTACCTCTCTACCATTTCTATGATTTACATAGAAGAGATGACAAGTCTTTCTTTGATGTTTCAAATATAGTAAAACCCGGCATGCAGACAATCTTAGTATTATTCAATACAGTCATAGTTGAGTTGTGCATCATTTTTTGTCTAAAAAAGTAAGTTACGATAACATGATTCAAAGAATGTGTTAAAAGTAATATCTGCAAATTGTCAATTTTCTGTAACACATTACATGCTACGTAACATTTTTCAAAATGTAGTGTATTAAACTAAACACTACTAAAAAAAATTAGTTAACCGTTTTATTTTCAATACTTGTGCTATGTCTGAGCACTAATCATTATGTTGAAAGTGGTATTTCTAATTGGGGCTCAAAATGCATCAGTTGCAGTTCAATAAAATGCAAAATCTGATTTATTAAAGTTGCTTGTGGAAATTAAAGAAAATTTATACTTGCATCTAATTTAGAAATCTAATATTTTAACAGTTTTGGCAATATATGATCTAAATACATACTAATCTACTCGCACACATACAAATTTTGCTATACTGAGTCATAAAAATGATACAAGAAATTCCTCTTTTAATATATATAAAAAAATAAATAAATAAAATGAAAAATGAAATAATAAAAAAAAATTAAACTTAGTTTTATGTGTTGCACTTCAAATCCAATTTTCGATATCTGACGAATCTTTCATCAGTATCTATTCAAATTCTTTAGTTTTCTATAAATAAAACAACTGCTGATTTTGGAATTGTAATAATGTTTCATTAAATTGTGTATTCCTAGCAAAAAAAAAGTTTTATCATACATTTATAAAATATGTAGTTTAACGAAGTAATGTTATTTTCTTATTTTTTTATAGCTGGTTTAACTGAAGTAATAATCTACAGTTCTCCTGATGATAAGAAAAAAAATCGTGGTTTCTGTTTCTTAGAATATGATTCTCACAAAGCTGCATCTTTGGCAAAAAGGAGACTTAGTACAGGACGTATTAAAGTGTGGGGTTGTGATATCATTGTGGATTGGGCTGACCCCCAGGAAGAACCAGATGAAGAAACCATGTCTAAGGTAAATCTTTTTTGTAAAATTTTTCAAACATTATCTTACCATATCTGCCAATTTTCTTGTTTTTTTCAATCGCACAGATAAATTGCCATGTCAGCAGTATGGGTGCAAGTTTTCCGTCCACAGGACGGATTTCCGTCTTTTAAAAATTCCCGAGGACGGAAGCGGGATGGAAAAATCTCCGACGATTGAAAACAATCGCGAAAATGACGCGTTTTTTGCCAAAAGATCGCTAAAAAGACACGATTTTTCGTCAAAACATTATGAATATAACGTGATTTTTGTCAAATGATCGCGGAAAAGGGCGCTATTTCTATCAAAAGATCGCAGATAAAAGTGCTATTTCATTCAAAATATTTCAAAAGGACGTGTTTTTTGTCAAAAAATTGCGGAATAAACGTGATTAGTGTCGACGGATCTCAAGAAAAACGTTATTTCCGTCAAAAAATCTGTCAAGGAATCGCAGAAAAGACTCGATTTTCCTTAAATGATCGTGGGAAAAACGCCATTTCTGTCAGAATTGCAGAGAAACTGTGATTTTTGTCAAAAGATCGAGGAAAAATCTGTTTTGTCAAAAAGATCGTGAAAAAGACATGATTTTTTTCAAAAGATTGCTGACAATACATGATTTTTGTCAAAAGATCGCGGAAAAAACACTTTTTCTGACAAAAGATCGCAAAAAAGACGCGATTTCTGTCGAAGGATCGTGGTAATGACGCAGTCTCTTTCAAAGAATCGTGAAAAAGATGAGATTTTCGTCAAATGATAGTAGAAAAAACGCTATTTTTACAGAATTGCGGAAAAACATAATTTTTTGTCAAAGAATCGCGAATTTTCTTCAAAAGATCGCGAATTTTTGTCAAAGGATCGCGAAAAAGTCACGAATTTTTGTCAAAGTATCGCAAAAAACGCAATTTTTGGTCAAAGGATCGCGATAGAGACACGATTTCTGTCAAAAGATCGTGGGAAAAAGCAAATTTCGTCAAACAGTCATTAAAAAAACGTAAATCATGCACGTGTATATTTGTTCACTTGGTGGGTGGGTGGGGGGGGGGGGAGTGATATATTTTAGCTAAAGTAAATATTTTCAGTCTTGACAAAATTTCAAACTTGCACCTATGGTCAGCAGCTTTTTTTTTTTAAGCCTGATTTTGCTGTTTAACTTCCCACCACTGCAAACTGATATATCCATTCATTAGGCTGTAGGTTTCATTGCAGTTGATGCATTATTTAAATTAATATAAATCTACAAATATAATCAAATTTCAAGAAATTGAGTTATGTCTGATACTCTGTAGGCTTACATCCATATGCATAACCAAAAAAGTCTTTTTTTTTTTTTTTTTTTTTTTTTTTTACATTTAAAATTGCAGAGGAAACTTTACAATTTTGCTCGCCAGTCAGAAGGTTAATTGCAGAATTTTTGTGAAAAACAAAATCTGCAATTTCAAATGTTTGAATATTTTCATTTTATTTGAAATAGGTTTGACTCTTACAAGAAAATTAATAAATTTTCCAATATCTTTAAAGACTGTTTACTTTTTGTTAATATTTTTTTGTTCATTTAATGCTTTATCACTTTTTTAAAACTACATATAAATTACAAAATGACCTTGAAATTTAATGATTTTCATTTATAAAGGGAGCAGGAAAATTTTGCAGCTCTAAAAATTCATAAGTAACCAGAAAACAATTATCATGATTTCCTTCATTATTTTTTCTCCTTTCCCCCCAAAAAACATTGTGACACAATTTAAATTTTCAATTGTTGTTTTATACAATTTGCTATTTGTGACCTTTACTGTAATATTCTTTTTTAGGTTAAGGTTCTTTATGCCAGAAATTTAACAGCTGATGTAACTGAAGAAAAGCTAAAAGAAATGTTTGAACAATATGGCAAAGTTGAAAGGGTTAAAAAAATCAAGGATTATGCTTTTATTCATTTTGATGATAGGGATCATGCTGTGAAAGCAATGAATTCATTAAATGGGAAGGAAGTAGGTGGTGCTCCAATGCAAGTTTCTCTTGCTAAACCTCCATCAGATAAAAAGAAAAAGGAAGAAATTTTGCGGAATCGGGAAAGACGTATGATGCAAATGATGCAGCAAAGGGCTATGTGAGTATACATGTTTCATAATTTAAATAAAGGATAGATTTATCAATAATTGATTCAAATAAATAAAATTTTATTAAAATTCTCCTTTTTGGGATTTTGTTCATCTGGCTTAAATTTCTATAAAGAATCTTTATTAAAAACTAATCTTTGACGACCAAAAACTGTACTAGAGCTATTGGAGATGTAATTTGTTGCACTGAACAAAAAAAATGTTCTGTAGGCTTAATTTCAACTGTGCTATTACATAAGAATTCAGCTTTTGTGAATTTCTCTGTTGATCGATCTCTTTGCTATGATTATCTGATACATTGTTTCATGTAAAAAAAAAAAAAGTAAAATGCAATTGACATTTTTTATCGCATCTATCAGGATTGAATTTTGTGATGCGGGCAGAAAAAAAATTGTGCCACTTTCAGAATGAAGTCTTAAGACTAGTCAAAAGTTTGGACGGCATACCAAACATGAAAAGTTGGGTTTTTTTAAGTGTAAACTTTTCTGCAACAACTAAAGTATTTTAATGTTCATTCCAAAATTAGAAATTATCTATGTATCTAAAATAACATCAAATAAATGATAGTGTATGATGCATAGTGAATTTTAAAACAGCAAATAAATTAATCTGAAAGAAATTATATAGGCTGTCCCAAAAGTCTTTAATCCATTTTAAAATTAAATATAAAACCAAGCAATTCTCATGCAGTAGTGTGGTTTGGACTAAAATTCACAATAAGTAGAAGTGGATGAAAATAGTTTCAAACTTCAATCATAGATGGTACCACTTGTCTGCCTGTTTTCAAACATGTTTTTATTCTGCTTTCAGATACATTTTGAAGTACTAATTTATACAATTAACTTTTTTCAATTCTTAGTTGTCATTTCTGTGTCACAGCATCAAATCTATCTGAAAATCGGTGAAGGGAAAAGCACCCAAACATACAGACAACTAGTGTCATCTATCATCAAAACTTGAAATTAATTTTTATTAGTTTGAAGAAAATTTTTGAGTGTAAGAAAGACAGGATGCAGCATCCTTTTTTTAAAAAGGCTTTAAAAGTTTAAATAATATGAACAATATTTAAATATTTTCATCTTTAATTTTAGTTTACTGTTGGACTCACTTTTACAATATTAAATAACTGAACTACATACAACTTGCATGTATTATAAACTTTTGCTTAACAGCAGTCCACTATTTCATTGTTTAAATTCATTCTTTATCTTATGTGTTGCCATATCACTTTCATGGGAATAAGTATGTATGTATAATTTTTTTTTTTTCCGCATTTTTTTGTGGAAATGTCGCAGTTAATTTCACTGATTGTAGATTAGATACATATAAAATTTCTTCTGCTTTTTTTTTCTTTTTTCCCCTCTCTCTCCTTGAAATATTTTGAATGCATGCTTTGAGGAAACCTATTTTGTAAGAAATTCAAAATATACAAAATACTTGGTTTATTTTTAATATGTATATATATTTTTTGTTTTAAGCTTCTATTCATAAAGCAATGATGAAGGTTTCATGTCATATGTTATTGATACAAAAGCCTTTGTTACAAAAGTTGTTAAATTATGAGATTACCAACATAAGAAGATGACCACTTAGCCACTGAAAAATTTTGTTGATTTTTTAGTTTCTATAATTGTAATTGTAGTTTTATTATCAAGATTTTGTATAAAATTGTATGTGTTCTGTATTTTTAGTTGCTAATATAGGTAGTTTTGCAATTTCAGCTGTGCAAAACTGTTCATTATTAGTAAAAGTACATGTCCTAATTTACCCCTTTAGTTTTGTTTTGTAATCAGTTTTAAGATATTTGATGTGTTTAACAGGCCTCGGAGTGAGTTGCTAAATTCCCTTTTCTTGCTATTTTTTTGCAGTTGTTTCTTTTAGTCTATATTTTCCAGATTTAGTCCCCCCCCCCCTTTTTTTTTTTTTTTTTTTTTTTTTTTTTAAATATTTCTAACCCATCGATCAATCGCAGGAAAAAGATCATAACTTTTGTCATTTGATAGCAGGGACAATATCGAGAAATTCAATAATTTGTCGTGAGAAAATTTCAGAAAACATGTCATTTTGTTGCAGGAAAATCTCGGAATTTGTTAACTTTTCGCAGGTAAAGATAACAAAACTTTTAGATTGGAAACCGGCAGAAAAATCATGGATTATGTCAATCTGTCGCAAGATGAAACCACGAAATTTCGTTGAAACTATCGTGAAACGTAGTCGCAGAAAAAAACATGAAATTTGTCTCTTTTGCAGGGGAAAAGTTCTAAATTTCATCACTCTATCATGGAAAAATGGTTACAAAATTAGCATATCGTCTTCATGCAAAAATTGCAAAACTTTTCTGTCTGACATTGAAAACAAAGTTAATTTGGTCAATCTGTGACAAGATAAAAACGCAAAATTCGATAATCATTCGGAAGGGTAAAAGCCATAAACTTCGTCATTCGATCACGGGAAAAATATCACTATTTTGACATTTTCTCGCGAAAAATAATCCATATAAAATCCATCAACCAGTGACAGAAACATATTGTAAAATTTGTCAATCTTTTAAAAAACAATTGAGACAAACAATTCCGTCAGTGGATGCAAGAAAAAATCTCAAAATCCTTCTTTCTGTCATTATATATAAAAGGATCACTTTTTCGACAAACGGTAGATTTCCACATTTTTTCATTTTTAAGAATCCGAGATTTTCATCATACGATCATGGGCAAAACTGCGATTCTAATAAATTGATCACAGGGAAAAAGACTATTTTCATTAAGCAACTGCAAAATCAAGCCGCGATTTTCACCAGACGATCCCGAAATAAAACTGCAGTTATTTCCAAATGATCCCAGAATAAAATCATGATTTCAACCAAATGATTGCAGAAAAAAAACAACCCTGAGGTTTTCATCAAACGATCTCAAAATAAAACAGCTTTTCATCAAATGATCGTAAAATCAAAAAGCGATATTCTTCAAATGATCACGAAATAAAACAAAAGATTTCTATGAAACGATTGCAAAATAAAACAGCAATTTTCATCTAGCAATCTTGAAATCAAATTCCAATTTTTGCAAATCAAAACTGCGATTTTTGCCAAACGATTGCAAAATAAAGCCTATATTTTCACCAAATCATTCTGAAATAAAACCACAATATTCGGCAAATGATCATAAAATTAACCCCTATTTTCATCAAACGATTGCGAAATAAAATGGCGATTTTTGTCAAACAATCTCAACATAAAACTGCTATTTTTGAAAAACTATTGCGAAATAAAGCAGCAATTTTCCTGAAACGATCCTGAAATGAAACTGTGATTTTTGTCAAACAATCACAAAAAAACTGCAACATTTTGCTACTGGCTGATAGAATAAATAGTAAAATTCATAAATTGATTGCAGAAAAAATTATGAATTTTTTATTAGAATTTTTTATGAATTTTATTAATCATTCGCGAAAAGTAAATCGTGAATTTTGTCAATTGATCTCAGAAAAAACATAAAATTTCGTCAATCAGTTTTTTTTCATGAAGAATTGTCGAGATTTGAAATATTTTTCTGCAACCAATCAACGAAATTCACAATTGTTTCAAAACAGGCTGAAATGCAATCTGCGAATGGTGTTTAATCTTATAGTGCCTCTATGTGTATCTAAAACATTTAAGTGAAGACAAAAAAAAAAATTGTATTTGGTCTCCTTTTAGTCCTTTTTTTTCTATTTAGTCACTTTATCAAAAGTGAGAATTTTTTGTATTTCGGCTGATAAACAGGGCTCCCAAATGGTCCCCTTTTCCCCTCAAAAGTCCCCTTTTTAGAAAAAGGTCCCCTTTAGTCCCCTTTTTTGTATTTTGGTCCCCCAAGTCCCCTTTTCTGTGTCTGAAAAAAATCTCCGCAAAATAAAAAAAACTCTGAAAATCACTAAAAGCTTAAAAATCCAAGAAGACAAAATTTATTAAAGTGGGCGTAAAAACATTATAATGGGTATTAAAAAAAAGCGTGGTAACTGAAATTCTTTCATGAATCTAAATGTTAAAAAAATCACCACAGAATACAGGTAAATTTTAAGAATTTCATTAAAATTCTTAAAAATTAAAAAATTGCAGAACACGAAAGTTACTATATTAAGCTACTGTTTGACCAGTCTTCAATATCGGGCCTTGGCATGCTTACCCCTCCCCCCCCCCCTAAAAAAAAAAGGCAGTGGCTTTTGCACAAAAGTACTTCGCTTTTGAAATTGGCCAGCCCAAGCACCCAATCTGAATACTATAGAAAATCTTTGGAATGAACTTTAGAAACATGTTTGAAATTATTATCAAAACTCCAATTCAGCATGGACGAAATTTTCCCAAAAAATTTCAAGATGATTGGAAAAACGTACCACAGATGATTTTCAACTGTTTATTGAATCTATGCCAAGTCGCTGCACCTCGGTACATTTTGCTAAAGGTATGACAACAATATACTAATTATAAATCTAGTTGATCACAATGATTTTCTGTTATAACACAATTTTTTTTTCCAAACTTTCCAAGATGGCCAATAACTTTTAAAAACATGCTTTTTTTTGCAATTAATTTTGTTAGTTGTATTTATTGATATTCATTTGTTATTCCATAAATAAATTCCTAACTATTATTTCAATAAAATGTATGAGTATCACTTTGAGATTCCTCTTTATATGGATATGCTTTCAAAATAACGAAAAATTTTATGCCAGTCGAAAACTTTTGACTGCCACTATAAATTGTTGTTGATTAGTTTTTGGTATAAATTGCTCTACATGTGGCGCTTCTATGCAGCTTTTTTCGTGATTTCTGCAATCGCTTAATCACCAAAACCAATGCACAGAATTTTACCGAACTTCAGATTCGGTTAGTCATTAACATGAATTTACATTTTTTATATTTTGGTATAAATTTCTCAACAAGTGGCACTGTTAATCTGCATTTGTTGCGATTTCCACAATAGTTCTATATCCAGAATTAATGCACCGAATTCCATCAAACTTTAGATTCAATTAATCCTTAAGATGAATTCACCTTTTTACTTTCTTCTATCTTTACAAGAAGAAAGTATTGGATTCATGAAAATTTTCGACTTCCGGTTTTCAACGGATTTATACGTTTTAGAAGGTGCTGAACACGTTCTATTTTTAGAAAATGTCTGTCTGTGAGTCTGTCCGTCTGTCTGTATGTGACAAAAAATTTGTGGGCGCTCTATCTCAAGAACTAATGCTCGAAATTTAATAAAATTTTATATTCAGTTAGATCTTGATATGAATTAGTGCCTATTGGTTTTTGGTGAAAATTGGCCTGCAGGTGGCGCTGCTATAATACGTTTTTCATGATTTTCAAGATTGCTATATCTCAAGAACTAATGCACAGAATTTCACCAAAATTTAGATTATGTGACCCCTTGATATACATAGACGCTGATAAGGTTTTGGTGTAAATTGGCCCGCAGGTGACGCTGCTATGCCACGTTTTTCATGATTTTCTTGATCGCTATATCTTAAGAACTAATGCACAGAATTTCACCAAACTTCAGATTCCGCGATACCTTGAGATACATAGCCGCTGATAAGGTTTTGGTGTGAACTGCCCTATAGGTGGCGCTGCTATGCTACATTTTGCACGATTTTTGCGATAGCTATATCTCAAGAACTAATGCAGAGAACTTCATCAAATTTTAGATTCTGTTACACTAGAATATATAACATAATTAGACGCTGATTACATTTTGATATTAACCTTGCAACAGGTGGTGCAGCTATGCTGCATTTTGCACGATTTTTCCGATAGCTATATCTCAACAACAAACGCACAGAATTTCATCAAACTTCAGATTTTGTTACAAAATGACATATAGCATAATTACACGATGATTACGTTTTGTTATAAATCCTTCAACTGATGGTGCTGCTGTGCTATATTTTACACGTTTTTTTTTAAACTAGCTATAGCTCAAGAACTAATGCACAGAATTCCACCAAACTTCAGATTCTTTTACACCATAATCTAATTGGACGTTTTTTTACGTTTTGGCATAAATTGTCCAAGATATGGTGTTGCTGTGCTACGTTTTGCAATTTTTTTGTTATAACTATATCTTAAGAACTAATGGACGAAATTCCATCAAATTTCAGATTCTGTTAGGTCTTGACATAAATAGATGCTTATTAGGTTTTAGTATAAATTACCCAACATGAGGCACTACTAAGCTCATTTTCTCATAATATTAATTAAATATTGCGTTTTAGGCTTTTCGGATGCCAGAATCTCATTAGGCTAGGTAAAATGTTCGAGGAAATTCGATAGTGAGTAACACTTTGAGGTCACCACATTTTTTTTTTTTTTTTTTAAATATTAAAATATACTTATGAGATAGAAGAAAGTTTTGGGATTGACACATCCAACTAGTTTACATTTTGATGTAAATTCATTTACAGGTAGTGCTGCTATGATGCATTTTTTTTTTAAGGATTTCTGCAGTAAATCTTATCTAATTTAATGCACAAATTTTTGTCTAACTTAGGATTCAGTTGGACGTTGACACAAGTTGTTACTCATTAAGTTTTGGTGTTAATCTTTCTATAGATGGTGCTCCTAAGCTGTATTTTGTGGAATTTGCACAAGTTTAGCAATATTCATATTTGAAGAACTAATGCACAAAATTTCATATCTTTAGAATTCTCATGATAAGCATAGATTGCAATTTAATTTTGGGATTATGATAGTGAATTTTGAAGTATTAACATGCATGAGGTAGAAGAAAGTTTTGGGATTGCCACATCCAATTAGTTTGACAAGGATTGTTCCCAGGGGTACAGAATATTTACATATACTGCATTTATAAATTTTAAACTTGTGCATATATGCCTATTTTTTGACACTAATTCTGAATGTGTAATTTTCTAAAAAATTAAGATTTTATTTTATTCAAATATCGCTTTTTAAAAAGAAATGCTTTTGTATGACATGTTATTTAAATCTAAGCTTTTCTCTACTAATTATCATTATTTTATGTCTGATTTGTTATTATAGGCTATATAAAATGAACTTATTGCCCCCTTTTATTTATGAGTGGTAGTAGTTAGCACTAATCAAAATATTAGGTTTAGCCAAAAAAAAAAAAAAAAAAAGAATGTAATTAAGAAAAGTAATCAAGTCATCGATTTTAAAATCTCTGATATTTTTTATAACACACAAAAAAATTTTAAGAAGTGTGTGTGGGGGCAGTGGGATTAAATTTCCAACTTCCTTTATTAAATCGCCAGGGTCTAACTTAAGTATTTTAAGCAATTTTCTAACTCAACCCCTAATTAAACTACAGCGAGATTCAATCTCATTTGAAGGGTTGACCAAAGGAGGTATCTCATCGAGCCCCACGTCTTGCTAGGGTCTATTTTGACCCAGACAATTAGGGGCATTTCTTCATATACATGTTTGTGGGGGGTGTCGAATCAGAAAATTTTACCACACATCCTTTTAAAACTCTTAGCCTAAGCACCCATTTCCCACCGTCTTAACTCATTTTTTCATCACTAGCAGATATTTTAATGTTCATTTGCATTCATTACCACTCCATAAATTTTCTAAAAAATTAAGAAAAAAAAAAAAATCCGCTCAACATATTTTAACAATTAGCATCTTTTCATCCCTTTCTGTCGCCAGGGGATGCTATTGAAAAAAATTCTCAAAAAATTTAATCTACAATATGTCCTGTAATATCTTAAATGAAAGGCCAGGTTATGAACAATGTTATTCTTCACTCTCTCTACCTCCATTCTCACTGCCTTATATCATCCCCGTCTATGTAAGGATTTAATCATTATAAACAATTATTAACTTTTAACAAATTTAGTTATTAACAATTTTGGTTTATTAATTAAAGGTTAGAATGTTTTGAAAGGAATATTAAATAAAACCCTCTGAGTGATCTGTGATCATATTTACCCACTTATTTGTTTTTATTAACTGATCACTATTATTTTTTACCTGTATCGAGAATTATCAAGGTGAATGTTTAAATTAGAGATGGGAATGCTCGGAAAAAAACCGGAAAAATTGGGGGGGAAAAGTTTTTTTCGGTTTTTTTCCGAAGGCTTATTTTTCAATTTTTCCGAACTGGAAAAATTGAAATTTCATTTATATGAAATATAGTGAAAATTTTGTAATAGCTTCATTCTCATACTTTTTATTTTATTTATTTTTATGTTGAGAGTCCCACATGAAAATTTTAATGTGGGTAATCTGATCTCTGAGCAGAAATCGGTTTGAGAAGACTTGAAAGGATCCTTCACATTTTTTTCTTTTTTGAAATACAAGACACTTCTCAAAATTTCTCTTGAAAATAGACATTTCAGAAAAAAGTTTAATCTACAAATTGAATCTTTCACAAATGCAGTGATTGAAGAAAAAAAAAATCTCATGCCATATAGCAGCTGAATCTCATCAAGTTGTATACATGCATAAATAACCTTATTAAAAATGTCTAAATAGGACTCTAAAAATAGTAATAATTTCTTATTCACAAATTCTGAGTATATTTTGTATAAGTATATATACAAGAAATTCACAATTTCACAAAAACAGGATTACATGAAAAAAATTTAGATATATAATTAAATGCAACTTCTCTTTTTAAAAATTAATTCATGTGCAAAATTATTTCAATAATATGCCGATTAATAGAAATGGTAAAATTAAAAATTTAACATGAAATTTGAAGCATGCATTTATTACTTTTTTCTATCTTTTCAAGAAGTAAGTATTGAATTCATGAAAATTTTAACTTCCAGTTTTTGGTGTATTTAAACGTTTTAGAAGGGAACACGATTTGATAGTTTTTGGAAAATATCTGGCACTCGACCTCAAGAACTGATGCACATAATTTCACAAAACTTTAGATTCAGTTACACCTTGATATAAACTTGAGATGTTTAGTTATTGATGTATATCACCCAACTGATGGCGCTGCTATGCTGCATTATTCATAATTTCCACAATAGTTCTATCTCAAGAATTAATATATGTATTTTCATAAAACTTCAGATTAAGTTAATCTTTGATATAACTTTATGCACATTACTTTTTGGTGAAAATCCTTCAACAGATGGCGCTGCTATGCTATGATTATCGCAATAGCTCTATCTCAAGGACTAAAGGACGATTTTTTTTTATCAAACTACAGATTCAGACAGTTGCTATATATATTAATGTTTAGTTTTTGGTGTAAATTGCCCTATAGGTGGCACTACTACGCTGCATTTTTCAAGATTTTGTTATAGCTGATTAATTGATTATTTTTTCGAGGTATTGAATCTAAAATTGACCTCCATTTTACCTCCATAATGTACAGCAATGTTGCAAAAACATAGGCAGTTTGCATTAGAAAAGTACAACTGTAATGAAAAAAAAAACCATATTTTATTACAAATAACTATGTTTCAAATTATGCATTCCCTCTTGATTAAACTTTGAATTTTTGTAGTTTTTTAAAGCACACTAGAAGTTTATCTCTGTATGTAACTGCTTTTGTTAATTCCTCAAATAGCGAGCATTTTCTATTTGTAGTGTTCTGTTTTCATAACTTTTGAGTTCCATTCTTAGAAATATGAAATTATCATATGGAAACCTTATTGAACAATGGTTTCTTACTCAAGAATAGAATACCAGATTTCAGGATAAAAAGAAAAAAATTACGTTTAATTAAACTTTTAAAAAATATATTTTTCTGGTTTCAGTAAGTAAAAATCTAACAGTCAATAAATCCTATGCTATTTTTTAGTTGCAGACCTGAGTAAGCCAAACTAAAACTTAGTTTTATTTGAATTTAGATTATAAAACTAAATCAAAACTTTGAGTTCAGATTGGAAAGCTATACCAAAACTAAACATATTTTTTAAAGTAAATAAAATTGCAATTGTAAGAAAAAAGTGTAATAATGTAAAAATATATACATTTTTTTAAACAAACAATGGAATTTTTTTAATACTGATATTGATAATAATGACAAAACTGCAACAATTTCTTTAAACTAGTATCATTTACTTAAAAAGTATACTTATGTAAATGGAATGCATAATTTATCCTTCCAAACTGCAGACATATTGGCTCAGGTTCTTACATTAGGTCAATTGGTAGTTAAACATGTAACTGAAAAATCATTTCAACAGAGATATGATATAACAAACAATAGTGTTTTAAAAATTCTTAGGCTGTGGGGAATAAAACTGAACTTTTAAAAGCAGGCTTTGCTACTTTCTTTTTATTTTGTAATATAAAGTGAAAATAATTTTCATTTAATACAAATAAATAAAAAAAATGTTTATTATTTAATATTCTCTAAGAAAATATAATTTATTTGGGAGAAAAAGTCATGAAAAATAAATTTTTCCAATTTTTCCGTTTTTTTTTTCAAAAAAAAAAACGGTAAAAAACCGGTTTTTTCCACCACTTATATTTTTCCGGAAAATTTACATCTCTAGTTTAAATATATTAAAGTTTTTTTTTTTTTATTATTTAAGTAAATTTTTCAGTAGGATATTTAAATGTGCTTAAATAAAATTGTGTGCATTGTTTATTGAAATCTTATAAAGATAAACATCTGACATATTTTCTGGGGTTATTTTAAAAATTTACTTTCTTATTTAGGAAAATTTGTGCTATATTTTTACACACATATGATTCTTTTTTTGGTTTCCATTTTCAATAAAATGGTCCCCCAAAGTACCCTTTTTAAACAGAGTCCCCCCAAAGTACCCTTTTTAAACAAAAAGGGTCCCCCAAAGTCCCCTTTTTAAATGAAAATGGTCC
Organism: Maratus speculifer; assembly: GCA_964019185.1. Classification (NCBI taxonomy): domain Eukaryota; kingdom Metazoa; phylum Arthropoda; class Arachnida; order Araneae; family Salticidae; genus Maratus; species Maratus speculifer. Next base: position 374,705,466 of record OZ025292.1, read on the forward strand.
CCTAAAGTACCCTTTTTAAACAAAAATGATCCCCCAAAGTCCCCTTTTTAAATAAAAATGGTCCCCTTTCGCCCTTTTTGAGGACTAAAATGTGTTGGGAGCCCTGGATAAATGATGTGAGAGGGATATTTGATGTTCTCTGGGAAAAAATGTCATTTGATGTACTCTTCTCTCAAAGTTTTTCTTATCCTCATTTAAATACAAATTTAGAGAAAAAAAAATGTTTTTAGCAATAATAAATAATTTGAAAAAAAAAAATATCCATCTGACATTTTTGTTTCCTATTCCTTCAGAACTTTCTTATGAAAATTATAAAACTCTAATATAAAAGTTATTCTATTTGTTACTTTAAAGTATGATAAATATAAATCGTCAAAATTATTTCTCCAAATTCTTCTTTTTTTTTTTTTTTTTCTTCACCATTTGAAGAATGGTTGTTTCTGCAGGTTGAGAATAGCGATATCAACCATAGCTGAAACTGGGATGTCTGGTTTTTATTCATTTTCTGATTGGTCCATGTTTAATGTCTAGAATATTGTTTCCACAATGCAAAAATAAAATAAATGAATAAAAAACTACAAAAAATTAATAACTTAAAAACAAATTGAGATATAGCTTTCAAACATTGCATTTCAAAGTACATTTTTCTACCTATAGGACAGTGTAAAAATTGAAAACATGTGATGCTTAGAAGTTTAAAATTATGCAATACTGAAATTTGTAAAATTTCATTGATCCAGAAATATTGATATTTAATTGATGGTGTACGGGATATGATTCAGCTATTACATTAGCCATGTTTTGATAATCAATAAAAATATTTGTTTTTATTTATTTATTTATTCACCTTAACTTTTAGTTCTGAAAAAATCATTTTACAAATGGTAGTTGTAATTTTTAAATTATATATTTTTTTATTCCCTCCTTATTTCCTTTCTTTTCTGGAAAAGGAAATATTTTTGAGATTCGAAAAAAAATTGAGTAAATAAAAATTTTCTGTATCTGTATTGTTAATATATAAAGTAATTATTTTTTGGAATTTATTTTTAGAATGATGGGTATCCCTCCCCCTCCACCTCGAGGTAGAGGGGCTAGGCTACCTTTGCCTGCAGCTCGTGGCTATGGTAAGTTATTATTTATATTATTTTTTTTTCTTATTTTAAAAAATTGATAAATTCAAAGTGTATTAAAAATCCTTTTGTAATATTAGTTTAGCTGTCTGACAATATGCATATGCTTTTATTCTTCTTTCTTTGCTTGCTCTGTATTTTCTTTATCTTTTGTTTTATTAGGGACAGCAGGTTAATTTTAAAAGTTATTTTATGCATGGGCTATTAATCTGTTTAAATTTATCAATACCACTATTCTAGAATATATTTTTTGTATTATTTTCTTGGAATTTTTTAAAGTATTTTATAGTTATTTCATGTATAATTCCCCAAGTATATTATTCAAATGTTACAGTCGACATCTTTAAAAGAAGCATGCAGAAATCTGTTTAGATAAATAATTCAAAGATTTTATTCTGAATTTAGCTTTTTTTATTAAAAAAATTGATTTTATAATTTTGTCAAACTAAAATTATCTCGGGTATAGATGTGAAATGATTAAACTCTAAACCTATTTAAATTATTTAGTTCCTCCATAAATCTATCTCAATGCTTCTTTTTATAAGAGTTCGACTGTATTTTATCTTTTTTGAATTATATAAATGCGAGCCTCCATTCGAACCCTTATTGCTCTTGTCAGATTACGATTATGACTACTACGGGTATGGTGACTATCAGGGAGGCTACGCCGCCGACCCCTACTATGACGATTATTATGGTGGCCGCTACGATGACTACTATGACTATGGATATGGAGCTGCTCCGCGACCCAGGGAACCGGTGGGTCGAGCCCGTGCTGGACCAGAGAGGGTGGGTTATGTTGCTGGAGTCTTGTCCTCGATAGTTCATCATTAGCTACAGTTTCCACTAGGAACAAAACTCATGAGGTTGGTCAAGTGTCTCGTAGTACCATTTATATTTAAAAGACACTGTCCTCCCTCGAGAAATATCATATCCGAGCTTTTTTGTTTTTTTCTTAAACTCAAATTTCGGTACTTCTTTTCTTGGTCTTCTGTTCAATCGAGTCTGCTTTTTGCATCTGCCAGTAACTTTAATGCTACTACTGTGCTGTTGCTTCTATTGGGCCTTTTTTGTCACTTAACATTTACTCTTATTAACAACTTCTTAATTTAGACCTAATGAAAAATCTTAAGTATGTAGCTCGGATATGGTAGTGTTTTGTTTGTTTTCTGCTTTGTGTGCTCTTGCCTGTTTGTTTTGTATTTGTTTCTAGTTATACTTAAAAGTAGCTATTGATTTTAATGTTTCTAATGTTTTACTGTGTTAACAATAAATTTAGTTCAGTGTTTTCCTTTTTCTTGTGAAAAAAAAAAAATAAGCATCATATCTTAACTTTGAATGTATTACTAATGTTTATTAAAAATTGTTATTAAGGAATGCATTTAACATTTTAATGTTACTTCTGATGTTAAATAGTAAATTTATGAACTTTTCAAAGGGATTCAAAATACAACTATGTCTTTCCAAAATACAATGTTGATTGTTAAATATTTTGAAACTTAAATTTTTCTCAATTGCATGCAATTTAATTTTAAATCGAGGAATCCCTGATGTTACTACATTTTGTTCCTTTGCCTGTTTTTATCTTTAAAAATTTCTAAATAGAGGACAGTTTATTTTTCATTTAAATTTTATTTAGCCTGTAGTATTTTTTAATTTTCTAAACCTTAAAGTAACGAAGTGCTTGTTTTTCGTTTCAGGCTCGTGCTGGCCGTGGTATTCCCCGTGGCCGCGGCGTTGGCCCTCCAACTCCTCGTGGCAGGGTTCCAGTCCCTCCCCCCCTCGGCCGAGGCACCCGTGGGGTGTCCCGTGGAATTCCTCCTGGTCCTATCCCGGTTCACCTTCATGGGGCCCTTCCTCGGGGAAGCCTGGTCGGTAAACGCAAATTTGACACTCCTAGCCACCAGAACCAAGGGGACTCAAAGCGCCGCTTCCAAAACTCTGGGGCTGGGCAGTGGGGCAGTCACCCCATTCCCCAGCAACCACTGAACTCTACTGGATATAATGGGTACCGGAACCGAACAACGGGGAATCCAACGCATTGGTACCAGGACTCGTATGGCCAGCAATGGGGTTAATTGTGAGACTTAAAACTGATCAGAAACTTCAATACTGTTTTTTATACTCGACTGGTTTTCAAAGCCAAAAAATAAGCATTTTTTCATTCATGAGGAAGTGTCCTTGTTTTTAAAAAAAGGGGAGCAATCTTCCTAGTTCATGTTAATGTGGTGGTATTACAGCTTTTTGATGGATGTTTTGGCTGTTACTCCTGCCCAAACCTCTTCTTTTGTGATTTAAAAAAAAAATGAAATTGTTATAATGTTTGATGGCAAAATGGGTATGGTGAATTACAATTAGTCTTATGTGCATGAAACATACTCTGCTTTTATATGCTCTAAACATCCATCATATTAACTGTTGACAGGTTATTTAAAGAAATATTGTTCATATGACCAGTTGATTCCCTGTGTAGAAATTGTTAAGTTTATGGATATATGCTTACTGTTCATTTAAAAAAATTATAGGGGGGTCAAGATTATATTACTTTTTACTGTTTTTTAGTGTTGAATGAGTACCGTGTGGTATTCTGAAAAAGGTTTTATTCAGAAATTATGTTTTGTTTGTTGCAGCTTATGAGAATGCGTGCTTCAGTGTTAAGCTTTTCTTCCTTTCTTTTGTTACTCTTTACATTTCGTCTGTTTTTGCTCTAGGGGTGTGATAGAATTGGTCCTCATTAAAAGTTAAACCAGCATCACTGCCAGTTACTGTGATAGTTTATTTGAATGATATTAGGTACTAACTCGTAACACTTTTGCTGAATTTTCAAAATTAGATTACATACAAAAAAAAATTAACAAGCTGAATATCCACTGTAAATTTAAAGAAATTTTGAATTATTAAAAAGATTGCCTTTTTTAAAAAGTTAATTATTTAGATCCCATGTTAATTTAATTTGTAAATGTTAGTTATTAGTAATTTAAGTTTAAGCCACAAGTCTTTATTTTGTAGAAATCTTATGATTTCATTGAAAGCCAGCTTGCTCTCTGGCTTTAGAGGAAAGTTTCTTCATATAAAATTTTGCATGAAGTATTATCTTATTGAAATAAAAAATAACATTTTTCTTATAATGTTGAGTATAAATTTTTAATTGAAATTGAAGTAAAACTTAAATATATATCAATTTGTAAAATAAATTATATAATTCATGAGGATATGTTTTGATTAAGTGACTGAAGCAGTTTTTTGAAGTTTCGAGTATTTTAAAGGATCTATAAATGATGGCAAAAGCAATTTGGCACTAACATTTTGCATTTTTTTACTGAAGCAAACATTTTCACAAATATTGAATGGTGTCTGGATGAACATTTACAGATGAATTCTTATGAACTGATCTCTGCAATTGGTGTTGGTGTATTTGTACTTTGATATCAAACTTGTACTTGTAAATTGAAGTTATAAAGTATGTAATTTTGCTTAATGTTTGACAACTTATTGTTCTGACAGAAATTCAATAAGTTCAAGGGAGAAAAAAGCATCTAACCATTGTTCACATTTCACTCTCAATTAATGCATTTTAATTGTTATGCGCATCTTAACTATATGATTTTTTTTTTTTAAACAATTTTTTGAAATTATGTAATTAAAATAAAATTTATTTTTGATACCATTAACATTTAATACTTTTGCTCTCTGTGCACATTTCTTAAATTGTGATAGATTTTCTTCAAATATTGCGGAAAGAACTTAATTATCATAGGGTACAGGGCTGTTATAACTTAATTTTTGTTAAAATTAGAAATCTTATTTGAACATAAATCTTTCAGAAAAAAGAGCTTTCATTAGAATGATGTAATTATTGATTATATGACAGAATTTCTTTCAGAACAATTAGTATCTCTTAAAACTGTTATGTGTTTGTGTAAATTTAGTTTATTCATTTTGGTTTTATATGATTTAGAATAATGGTTTTGTAAATATTTTTATGGAAAAAAAAAAAATGTTTTACATTTCCGAATGGTTTTTGATTTGAAATGAATCATTGAAACGTAGTTGTTAGAAAAATTGAATTTTTGGGGAAATTGTGAATTTTAGTAGTAGTTGATGTTAGTGCTGTTGCTTCCCAGTAAATTTACTGATGTTCTTTTAGCTTTGTGCATGTTACTACTGATAAAAATGTTGTTCTTCATTTAAAATGAACTTGTATACATTATGTTAGATATTGTATTTGTTGTTTCAAAAGTATATGCTTCATTTTTGATATATTATGGTAATTTAGACTTAAATTTCAACTTGCATCATTTTTATTATACCGAGGATTCTAAAGAACACATTCTGTGTCCATGACTCAGAATGTGCAGTTATTGGTTTCCATGTGGTAGTTTAGTAGTTGTGATTACTGGAATAGTGTCAAAATATCTAAATGCATTTATATATGCCACAAATATGAGAAAGTTTTTCCTTATTTGAATGCTCTATAGGAATTACAAATTTCCTTTACAAAAATAAATGGACTGGTAATTGTTATGCAACCTAATTGCAATGCAAGCAAATATATTATCTTAGTATGCAATACCATTTCCTTGTGCAGCTGTGAGAAGAAAAGAAATTAATATATCATTGCACACTATAATGACTTTAAAAAAAAATTCCTTGAAGAAAATGACTTGACAAGTTCTTGGAGCTCATCAACATAAATTTATAGGAATCTACCATTTTAAAAAGTCTTCCTAAATGGGCCCAAAATATGGTAATTTTTTTGCTGGCCCAACTGTGACCTAAGGCAGTAACTCCCTAGTTTGTCTAAAATAAAAGCAAAGCAACATTAGATATTGAAAACAAAAGGAAATTGATTTGGATGGTGTATGAATTGAAAATGTTTCCAAACAATTTTCAGTTTTGATAAAGCATCATCATTACAAGACTTACTTTCTATGTTTCGATTCCTATTAAATTGTTCTGGTATTTTGTTTTGTTTTTTGAAAGATTTTGGGGAAATTTTTATTGTTAGTAGGTTTTAGAATATTGGGCGAGCTTCGATTTTCATGGTTGATGCATTATTGGAGAGAGGTTTATATTTCCCTACAAATTGACTTAATTTCTGTAGAATTTTTAAACCTCTAAATATTTATATGTGGAAGTTTCTTACCCACCAATTTTCTATGTACATATTAAAAATTGTGGAAGTATATTTAGTCACTTCTTTTATATCTAAGGAGATGAAAGGATCTTCATTCATGGTGCAGTTATTAGTATTCATTTTATATAATGTGTTACTAATTGTACATTTTTTGTCCATGTTTTTTGGATGATTTATTATACAAGATTTGTGACTTTTTAGCACTTACACATCCAAATAAGACTGCATATCTTTTTTAAGATCAGAAGTTTGTTTTTTATATCTAATAGCTTAAGAGAGGATGTTTACAAAGAGTAAAAAATAAAAATAAAAAAATCTTGTGAGAGAAATATTAATTGATATAAGAGCGATATTTTATTATATCCAGTGTCAAAAATTTGGAAAATTTTTTTCTGTAAATGCAGAAAATATACTGGATTGTTATGAAGGTGCAGTATTAAATAAAAGTAAGCACCAAATTTTTTCGAGAAAGGCAGCTGATAAACTACATTAAACGATGACATTTTTTGTCTTATCTTCCATGTTGAAAGACTTAATTGCAAGATTGCAGACCAGAATTATGAAGCTTTTAGGTTTGTGACTAATTGTTTTCGCACAGGCACCTAAGACATGCTGAATTTAGGTTTTGTCTGCACTTGTAAAAAGTAATAATAAAGTACTACCCATTGAAAATGAAATCAGAGCTTGATCAAATTACTGTTCTCATGCTTATTTGCAACTGGTTTGATCATAAAAACAAGACTCATCTTCTGAAGACATATATCTGGACTATTTTTAACTGAAATATATCTGGAAATTTAAAATGACCAGACTAGAAGTTTCAAGTTTAAAGAGAGCAACAATACTTTTCTCTCTTGTATTGGACTGGATTTTATTGCAAGAGTTGAAAATTACTAAACAAAAAGTAATTTTGAATGTTTAAAAATTGGTGAATTTGTGTTTTTAGGTGTAATTTAAAGAGAATACAAATTTGTTCTTCATATTGCCTAATTAATTAATGGGGAAAAAGGTTTCTTTTATTCAGAATGTTATGTTAAATCATACATTTAGAAGAAAAAACTAAAGAATGACTAAATTTTTTTAAATACTAACGATAGTTGTAATCAATATGAAACAATTATAAAGAATTAACAAATCAAATCTTCTTGCTTTCCAAAAAGCCAAGGAATCCAAAACTAAACCTTTTTCTCCATACATAGTATTTTTAAAGTATACATTCTGTGTTATCAATTTTTCAATCGTAGTATCTTTACTCTTCTTGTCATATTATATGGTTTTTTATTGTTAATATTTTTGGCTTTCGTAAATTTTTTGCTTTAATGGTGGCAGTATATCGTTAGTTTTAAAACCTATTTGTCGTGTGAAATGAAAATAGCCAAGAAAAATCTAAACTCCCTCTTTCAATGTGTGGTTTTGTGGTGTAAAATTTTTAAACTAAAACTCTGATTAGATTGTTGTATGTTTTTATAAATGCTTGTATCATGTATGCATGTGTAAGCTTTAATTATAAAATTCTCAAAATCTTGATGCACTAAGAGATCTAGTTGATGGTCGTCATTAGATGCCTCTTACGGTGAAAATGATTGCCATTGTGGCACAGACTTTCATTTCTTGGTGTGCTTTAAAATTTTGTCCTATGGTGTTTGTGCACATTAATTCATTGAAAATTAGATATTTTTTTAAAAAGAATCTATTTTGGCTCGCAGAAATGGGAAAAATAGTATTTTGAAAGAAAAAGGAAATGAGGCTTAACAATTTTACTGTTGCAGGGTTTACAAAATCTTGCATGGTTTTATTTTCAGGAAATCATACTCATGTTCAAGTAATGAGGTTTTTGATGATAAATTTTATTTTCTTAACCATGCAAGATGCTTGTGATTATGAGCCAAAATAGCTATGATTATTTTTCCTTACACATTGTATTTTCTTTTAAAATTTTATTTTATGTGCAATTTTATTTTTTAATCCCGGTTATGCATTTATTTTATATCCAATGGTTATGCTGTGCAGATTACAGCTTTGAAAATATTTTAAAATCTTTTTGAGGAATTGTTTTTATATGAAACAAGTATTCTAAAATGTTAAATATAATCATGCTCTTTGCATCATGGAATGTTTTTAATTGTTCACTTTTTATTTTTTTTATATAGTTTTCTAGTCCTGCATTCGCCAGCTTTTCTCTTGTAGCTGTTGTATTCTGGCAATATTTTTTTAAAAAAATTGTTTTTCTAATGTTGAAACTTTTTTGAGCTGTTTGAATCCCCCCTGATACTGGTGGCCCTTATGTGGAAAATAAACAAAAAAATAAAAAATAATAAAAACATGTAAAACATGTCTGGAATAAACCAGCTTGGTTTTAATGGTCTCTTTCATTCATTTTCACTTAAGTGTAACTGCTTTATTGTTTGTCATGCAAGTTGTTTTTCTACTGTTATTTTCCTTTGATTATTTAAAGAAACTGCAACACACGTTTAAGAATGAAGTTAAGAACACTTAATTTTTAAGAAACCTGCTTTTAATTTTTCAAAAGAGAGTTAATTTATAAATTTTGTGATTTTTTTTTTTTTTTTTTTTTTTTTTTTTTTTTGAAGCGATTACTACATATAATTCTTTCTGAAAAAAGGTTATTATTATTTTTAAAATATAAATCTAAACATTGCTTTCTAATTTTTATGAAATAATTTTAAGCTAAAAAGTGAATGACTTTTGTTCGTAGTACTTGATGGAAAAAAAAAATCATATAAATGCAGTCTCTTGAATATTCCTCTGTAAGAAATTCATTTCATTGTTTTTGGTTATTGTAATAAACATTTTTATAAGTTAAACAATAAAAATTTTTATTGACTATATATAGTTTAAAAATTTAATTTCAGATTTACACATTTGTATCTCTTTTCCAGCTAAGTTACTCCAATTATTGGTTTTTGAAAAATCAAGGAGCTCTGAGCAGTAGATCTTGCATTTTTATTATAATAGACATTAATAAAATTAAACTACTTTAAAAATGATTATTAAAAATAGTAAAATTTTACTTATTAAGTAACATATCAAGTAATGAGAATTTTTTTAAATTCTTGACTTGTCAAGTTTCAATCCAGGCATAAATCGATTATATTTAGGACATTTTAATCCATCAGGTATACAGCAATGGAAAGCAGTTAACTCTCTTCAAGAACTCAAAGAAGCAATTGAGAAATAATAGTACTTTTTGCCTCCAGAAGCTCTACAAAAGCTAATATCGATGGATGTGCAGTTATTTGAACTAATCTGAAATCGCAGAAAGATAATTTGTATGTAACAGTTCTGTAAAAATGGTAAATATAGTTGTTTGTCATTGTGCATAAACTTTGAGGCAGTTTTGCTTGAAAATATTTTAAATTTTATTTTTTACAAATATGCAATTTATTTTTTTTCTACTTTTAATTTATTTAAGTTGCAAAAAAAAAAAAAAAAAAAGGTTAAAAATTAATATTTTTTGCTTAAAGTTTCAGGCATGAAAGAGTTCCTCCTAAAGGTGGAATTCCACAATTTTGGACAATAATTTTTAAAAATAAATTTTTACTGGTAAAAGTTTAGCATAAAATGTAAGATTTTTTTGCGAAATCTGTCCGTTTACATGTCATATCTCCGCTTGTAGTCAAATCTCCTTCTTGAAATTTTTTGTACGTAACATTACTACACAATACTATCAAAGGCCAGAATTTAAAATTTTTATCTCGTACCCCACGAGAGATATCAAAGCCTAAAAAGTGAGATTTTTGAAATTTTTGACAAATCTCGGAATTTTTTTTTTTTTTTTTTTTTTTTTTTTTTTTTCAGAGAGAATAAACTTCCAGATCTGGGACTTGGTGTATGAGTATACGCACATTTGATCTATTTGTAGAAAAAATTGTGTAAGTGTGACAGTTTTCCTTGCATGAAAAATTTCCTCTTGCAAACAGATTTTGGAAAAAATCTTAAATTTTGTGCTAAAATTTCACTTGTAAAATTTTATTTTCCAAAATTATTCTACCACCATACATTTAGCCTATTTTGTTCTGAACAAAATGCTGCAAACCCCATTTCAATTGGTAAAATAAAAGACGAGATATTTATAATTTTGTGTATTCTAGTAACTGAGAAAATCGCTGCACACGATGAAACAAAGATGACCGCCATGCACAAACAAAAACTAGTAAAATTAAAAAAACGGTCATTTTGAACTTCCATAATGTTAGGGTTGTACAAAAAATTTCAGATTTTTTAAAAATGGTCGAGCGACCAGGGCTGGACCACTTGAAATGGATTGACCCAGCTATTTAAAAAGTATTACAAAAATTTATCCCAAACACAAAATATAAATACTGATTGCAAAAGAAATAATTTTAAATATTGTTAAAAAATTTACATGCTGACAGGAATAATTGTTATTTAATAAGAACATTTTATAAACTTTTTTTCAAATTAATAATGCAAGGGCACATTTTAAAATTTATGAAATACCTTTATTTTATTTTCATTGTATTTGAGAACAAGGACTGCCGTAATATGGCATTCACATTTAATTTCTGCAGACATGCTACTTTTCCGCGGAAACGCGGAATTCCGCTTTTTCGGCGACGAATTTTATTATCCCTGGGATCAATGCAAATATGCATTAAAATTTGATGTCATTTATATGTAGGGGAGGGGGGGTAACTATGAAATAATACAACAAAAACGCGAGTCAAACGGCGCTAAATTAAGAAAATTTCTTAAAGAATTGCGGTAAAAACGCAAATTTCTCCAAAGGATCGAAAAAAACCTATAAAATCTTCAAGCAATCGCGGAAAACATACTATTTTCTTCAGAGGATCGCGAGAAAAAACACGATTTTTGTTAAATGATCATGAACAAGACGCAATTTTCGTCAAAATATTGCTGGGAAAACACGCCTTTTGTGTACTGGTTGCGGAAAAATACTGTAATTTTGTCAAATAATCGTGATAATCGTATTTTATCGAAAGATCGCGGAAAATGCTCCAATTTTGTAGAAAGATCGCAGAAAATACCCAAATTTTGACGAAAAATCGCGGAAAATACGGAAATTTTAACGAAAGATCGCAGAAAATACACATATGTCGACAAAAGATCGCGGAAAACACACAAATTTTGACGAAAGATCGCGGAAAATACGCGAATTTTGACGAAAGATCGCGGAAAATATGCGAATTTTGACGAAAGATCGCGGAAAATACGCATTTTTTGACGAAAGATCGCGGAAAATACGCATTTTTTGACAAAAGATCGCGGAAAATACGGATATGTTGACGAAAGATCGCGGAAAATACGCAAATTTTGACGAAAGATCGCAGAAAATGCGCAAATTTTGACGTAAGATCGCGGAAAATGCGCAAATTTTGACGTAAGATCGCGGAAAATACGCAAATTTTGACGAAAAAGCGCGAATTTCGCAAAAGGATTTTGGAGAAATGCAAATTTCATTAAAAAGGCTGTGGGAGAAAAAGTGCGATTTTCGTCAATTGGTCGCGGGAAAATGCTAATTTCGTTAAAAAAAATTGCAGAAAAATGCAGATTTCGCCAAAAGTCTGTGAGGCCGTGAAAGTTCAGCTTTTTCCTTGCAGAGCCTGTAGCATGTCTGTTTCTGTCACTATAACCAGGTGCTATAAAAAATGTCGAACAGGAATGTCCCTTGAGAAATAAAATATTATTAAAATTGACAGCAGATATTGGCTCCCCTATTAATAGATGATGGCAACAGTTAATGTCACAAATAAATTTTTCTGCTTCTTGAATTTCTATGATATAAATCTGGACTAACCAATAGTCCTGTGGAATTTTTTCTGTGCTGCTTTGTCATAATTTACTTTTTCTATCGAATTTAATAACTTTTCACAAGTAAAGCACTATTTTTCTTAGTTCACACTTATTAACAAGGATTGCAACCGATATCCCATTAAAATATTTCTTACTTACTGATAGATCTTTCATTCCAGCAAAAAGTCCTTGTTTAAAAAAAAAATTGAGAATATTTGTGAATAATCTCAAATGTAATATGCTAACATGAATATACCCATAACAAATTTCTGCAAGTTCAATACACATTGTGAATAATATCAAATGAATTATGCTAACATAAATATACCCATAACAAATTTCTGCAAGTTTAATACACATCGACAAAACATGCACTCGCAATGACAATAACGTAAAAACCGGCCATAAATGTTTCAAAACTGACTAAAATCGGATATAATCGGTTCAAACAGTTTTCCCCTGTCGTTTTTAATGCTTTAACGGTTAATTGTAATTCTATAAAATAACTAGTTAAATCATAAAATTTAATGATTTTTGCACACTTTAACGGACGCCGTTAGTTATTTCATGAAATAACTAGGTATTTTATGAAATAACGGATTAAAAGCTTTAACCGTAACATATATATCCCATTTTCGGTAAATATTCTTTAGATTTTTTTATATTATTATTATTCAAATGGGGGTCACGACCTCCGTGATCTCAAACCCCCTTTGAATCCATCACTGAGTTGCGGTTTGTTTTAATAAGTAAATGGCCCCCTAAAAAAATTTATGCATGTTATCATTAAAGCGTATAATCTGTTATTTCATGAAATAACTAACCGGGTTTGTTTAAATGTGTAAAATTTTTAGATTCTAAGGTTTAACTAGTTATTTTATAGAATAACGATTGTTTAACCGTTAAAGTATTAAAAACAGCATGCAAAATCCATTTGAACCAATTGTAGCTGGTTTTAGTCAGTTTTGAATTGTTTGTTTTGCAGTCAGTGTGTTAGCTGCGTTTTTTGACCTGATCTTCGTTACATTGATTGGGAGGGCCAGGCTTCAGAGTGAGTCGCTTAACTCACTTTTCTCGCTATTTTTTTTTTTTTTTTTTTTTTTTTTGCGTTTGTCTCTTTAAGTCTATATTTTTCAGATTTAGTCTCTTTTATTGCTTCTTCTTCTCTTTAATATTTTTTACCCCATTAATCGATTGCAGGAAAAAGATCGTAACTTTCGTCATTTGATAACGGAAAAAATATCGGAAAATTCAATTTGTCGTGAGGAAATTTCAGAAAACTTGTCATTTAGTCTCAGGAAAATCTCGAAATTTGTTAACTTTTTGCAGATAAAAATCGCAAAATTTTTCATTAGAAAACGGCGGAAAAATCATGTATTACGTTGATCTGTCGTAAAATGAAACAACGAAATTCTGTGAAAACTATTGTGAAACATAGTCGCGGAAAAAAAAAAAATCCTCGAAATTTGTCTCTTTTGCCGGGGAAAAAGTTCCAAATTTTGTAACTCTATCGTGGAAAAATGGTTTCTAAATTAGCATATCCTTCATGGGCAAGAATTGCAAAACTTTTCTGTCGGACATTGAAAAGAAAGGGAATTTGGTCAATCTGACAGACAACTCGTGAAATTCGATAATCATTCGCAAGGGTAAAAGTCATAAACATCGTCATTCGATCGCGGTAAAAATATCACGACTTTGTCATTTTCGCGAGAAAAATAATGCGTATAATCTGCCAATCTTGTGAAAAACATTTGAGAAATTAGTCAGTGGATTGCGGGAAAAAATCTCAAAATCCTTCGTTCGGTCGTTATATATAAGGGGATCACTTTTTCGACAAACGAGAGATTTCTACGTTTTTTAATTTTTAAGAATCTGAGATTTTCATCATATCACGGGCGAAACTGCGATTCTAACCAATTGATCATGGGGAAAATATGACGTTTTTCATTAAACAATCGCGAACAGACCACGATTTCCACTAGACAATCCCGAAATAAAACCATAATTATTTCCAAATGATCCTGAAATAAAATCCCCCCCCCCCCAAGATTTTTGACAAATGTTTCCAAAACAGGGGATCGTTTTTGGGGGGGGGGATACTAAGAAACATAGAATAAACATAATTTCTGTTCATGAAATCATTTATTGTACTGTTATTATTAAATGAATGATCAAATGAAATGCTTTTCCGCGATCTTCTGACGAAATATGCTTTTTTTTGTGATCTTTTGACTAAATCTGCAGTCTTTTCGCGACTCTTTGACGGAATTCACCTTTTTTTTGGCATTTTTGACGAATTTTGCGTTTTTTCCCGCGGTATTTTGTCAAAATTCGGGGTTTTTCCGCGATTCTTTGACGAAATTGGCTCTTTTCTGTGATACTTTAACAAAATTAGCAATTTTTTGCAACTCTTTGAGAAAAGTAGCTCATTTTCCACGACCTTTTGACTAAATTAAAGTTTCTTTTTGCGACACTTTGACAAAACTCGCGCTTTTCCAGCGATCCTATGTTGAAATACGCACTTTTCAGCTATCCAATGTCGAAGTTTGCGTTTTTTATGCGATCCTATGTCAAAATTTGCGTTTTTTCCGCGACCCTTTGGCGAAATTCGCACTTTTTTTGCGGTACTTTGACAAAATTAGCGCTTTTTCAGCAATCTTATGTCGAAGTTCGCGCTTTTTCAGCGATTCTTTGCTTACCTTTCTTCCAACCCTTTGACAAAATTAGCACTTTTTCCATGACCTTTTGACGAAATTCGCTCTTTACCGCAATATTTTGACAAAATTAGCACTTTTTTTACAACCCTTTGAAAAAAGTAGCCAACTTTAGACGAAATTCGAGCTTTTTGCATTCCTGTGTCGAAATACGTGCTTTTCAGCTATCCTTCGTCAAAATTAGCGTTTTTTTCGCGATCCTCTGCCAAAATTAGCATTTTTCTCGACCCTTTGCCGAAATTCGCGCTTTTCCCATGATCATTTGATGAAATTCGCGCTTTTTCGAGATGCTTTGACAAAACAGGGTTCATACAGAGTTGGGAAGAAAAAATCCAAGTAGTCCAAAAAATTTTTAGGACTTATCATTTTTGTTGTTATTTATGTGGCATGCACTTGCACAGCGCCAATTCCGCTGGGATTCCGCAAGTTATCCCCCGCAAGAGAGGGGGGGGGGGTATCCGTGATCTTCAGACGAAATCGGCGCTTTCCCGCGATCTTTTGATGAAATCAGCGATTTATCTGCGATATTTTAGCAAAATCCGCAATTTATTGCGATCTTTTGTTGAAATTGGCATTTTCCCTTAATGAAATTGACATTTTTCGACGATTTTTAGACAAAATTTGCATTTTTAGACTATCTTTTCTCGAAAATGACGTTTTATCCCCGAAATCGGCGTTTTTTTCGTGATCTTTTGATGAAATTGTCGTTTTTTGTTTCAATCATCTTTTGACAAAATATTTGTTAGCGATCTTTTATCAAAAACAGCATTTTTTTCCCACGATCTTTTAATGAAATCGGCGTTATATCCGCAATCTTTAGATGAAATTAGCGTTTTACCTGCGATATTTGGTGAAATTGCCGTTTTAACCGTGATCCGCACAGGAAATTCTCGTTTTTCAGCGATCTTTTGACAAAGTTAGTTGACAAAGTCATTGTCGTTTTTCTACGAAATATTGACGAAATGTGTGCTTTTTCGGCAATACTTTCCAAAATTTGCATTTCTCTGCGATTGTTTTTTCCACCTGCAAAACCGTACAAGTTGGCAACTATGCGGAACTGATAACCTAATTTCAAATTTTCGGACGAAAATCACCCCTGAATCCACCGTTATCAGCAAAATTGAGGATGAAGAAGAAATCAAAGTTGTATATCTAGCTGTAAAGGAATTAAACAGTGTAATCACTTTTTGAAATTAGAAGCTTACAAGGAAGGTCTCCATACGGGCATACTCACAAAAATCTGAAAAAAATTACAGAATGTTTTTCTCATATAGTTATATACGTTTATAAAAAAAAAATTCGGTGGAACCTCCTTATAATGTCCTTAAAAAAATAATAAACATTTCATTTATTTGGCGATTTGTCTCCGGTTGGCAAAAAAACGAAATTTTGAAAAATACGCTTTTACGCTTCGAATACTTTTTAAAAGAAAAAACTTTCTATGTTCAATTTATTTAAATAAGTTTAGTTTAAGTAATTTTAGTTTTGCATTTTTACTTTACTTTAAGTGTAATTTTGTCATATACGTTTATATGTACTTATAACAAAATGAAATTAATATTTTTTATCATTTAAAACACAATTTAAATTGATTAAAATTGTTCCAAATTGAAAAATACACTGCTGCATTTTGTTACAACGCACTCTCTTGCTTGTATAGAAAACGGTTACTTGGGCGTGAAATGGAGCTTTCTCATTGATTGGAATAGATATTATATACAAGCGGTGGAGTGCGTTGCAACAAAATGCAGCAGATTTTTAACAGTGTATGACACGGTCAATTTACCGTGCTATGGAGCATTCTCATTGGTCAGAAGAGAGATATTCTATAAAAGTAGTGGAGTGACGTTGCAGTAAATGCTGCAGATTTTTAACAGTGAAGTCAATTAAAATCAATTTTCAGATTCGTTAAAATCGTCTGCTTTTGGCGAGGAAATGCAAATCTCGCCACATTCTATGTCGCTTTCAGCTTTTCACGCCAATTATTCCAAACTATTTTATTTTTTTACATATCTAATAATGTAATTCCGCCGCTAATTTTCACTGATCCTTTATTACCTACATGAGTAGTTTAATTCGTATTTTTTTTTTCAAAAAATTCTGAGTATGCCCCAATGGAGACCTTCCTTGTTAAAGGTGTGTTTGGATTATTCTTTTCACTTTTCTTTCCCTTATGGCCATGAAAAGTAAATCACTTTGGTGGCTATTAGTATGATCTCAACCAATTACTGCTGTGCTTCTGATGAATGACGTGCATAAAAAGCTTACAGTGCGTTTTACAATTGCGATTTTTTTTTACAGGGAGCAATATCGTTTGCGTGCAAAACCGCAATACAATTTAAGGAGTTTCTAAGTAGTTTCTAAGGAGTCCAAGGAGTCTGTACGAACCCTGCAAAATTAGCGCTTTTTCAGCTATCCTATGTCGAAATTCGCACTTTTTGGAAAATTTTTGCGAAATAAAACTGCGACTTTTGACAAAAAGTCGCAAAAGACCTGCAAAATTTTTTTACCGACTTGTAGAATAAAGTTCGCTAATTGATTGTAGAAAAAATAATGAATCTCGTCAATCGGTGACTTAAAAATACATTTTATTAATCATTCGCGAAAAGTAAACCGTGAATTTTGTCAATTGGTTTCAGAAAAAACAAAATTTTCTGAATAAGTTGTGTGAAAAATGCCGGAAATTCCGCCGTTGAAGGGCAGGTTGAGAGTTTTGTGAGACGATTGCAAAATAAATTCTCGAGTTATATCAAACAATATTAGAAAAAAAATCACGAATTTCGGCAAACAATCACTGAAAAAATTGAATATTTCGGCAAACGATCGCAGAAAAAAAATCTCTAATTTTGACTAGCGATAATGGAAAAGTCATAAATTGTGACAAACGATTGCGAGAAAGACTCACCAATTTCGTAATAAAAGCGGAAAAGGTGCAAATTTCAGAAAACGATCGCCAAAAAATAGCAAATTTCGGCAAATGATCGCAGAAGAAAACCGCGATTTCTACCAAACGATCACAAAAAAACAGAAAATTTCATCAAACGATTCTCCAATAAAATCGCTATTTTTGTCAATCGATCACAAAAAAAAAACTGCAAAAATTTTGTTTCTAGCCCATAAAATAAAACAGTAAAGTTCATCAATTGACTGCAGAAAAAATTATGAATTTCTATAAACGGTGACTTAGTAAATCGTGTAGTTCGCCAATTGTTAGCAGGAAAAACATGGAATTTCGTCTATCAGCTGCGTGAAAAAGTTGCACGTTTTGTTGTACAAGGGCAGCAATTTCGAGTTTCGTGAGACGATTTCAAAATAAATTCCTGAGGTATGTCAAATGATTTCGGAAAAATTGCGTTTTTCGGTAAATGACAACAGAAAAAAATAGCGAATTTTGGCTTACGATAGCAGAAAAAAATCGGATTTTGACAATCAATCGCCCAAGAAAAATCACGAATTTCGACAAATAGTCGTTTGTCAAAATTTGTGATTTTTCCACGATCGTTAGCCAAAATTTGCAATTTTTTCTGCGATCGTTTACCAAAATACGGTAATTTTTTTTTGCCATTGTTTTCAGAAATTCGCATTTATATGATAAAATTAGTCATATTTTTCGCGATCATTTGCCAAAATTCCCAATTTTTTGGTGATCGTTTGCCCATATTTGAAATTCTTTCGTGTTTATTTGTCGAAATTTGTTTTTCCGCGATCGCAGAAAAAAATCGTGAATTTTGACGATTATTTGCCGAAATTCGTGCAATAGCGATTTTTCCCCCATGATCGTAGAAAAAAATCGCAAATTTTAGCAAATGATCGTTACTCAAAATTGGCGATTTTTTTCCTGCGATTGCGGGAAAAAAACAAATTTTTGCAAATAAATGCGAAATAATTTTGAATTTGAACAAAAGAACATCGAAAAATCGTGAATTATGGAAAATGATCGTGGCGGAAAAAAATCACGAATTTTCTCAAAGAAAAAATTGCAAATTTCTGCAAACAAGGGCCCAAAAAATGCGAATTTCGGCAAATGATCGCCGAAAAAAATCACAAATTTCACTGGAAAAATTGCAGATGTCGGTAAACAATCATGGAAAAAAAATCGTGTACTTCAATAAGCAATATCGTGAAAAAAAAAATCACAATTTTTATATTAAATTGCAGCAATCGGTAGTGGGGGAAAATCGCTGATTTGGACAAATGGTCATGGAAGAAAAAGTAGTATGCCAATTAAATGTGTCCTAAAATATAGAAAAACGTTTCTGTTGAAATATCACTTGTCACCAGTACAACCCCTGATGTCACTTTTTCACCTACACCATTTGATGAATTTCACGATTCTTTTTTCCTGATTTAATTTGACAAACTTTGCTATTTTATACTGTAGCCGATTATCGCACAACATTTTAATGTAACCCATCCTTAATTTTTTTTTATGGCTTTATTATACAAAATTCGTTTTTTTTCTGGCGACTAGTTGCTAAATTTCCCTATTTATTTCTGTGATCATTCAACAAAATCAGCAGTTATTTGTGCTATCACTCTTCGAATTTTTCAGTTATATAATGAATTTTGCGATTCATCCCTCTCTTCGAGACCCATTTGATGAATTTTGCGATATTTAACCCAAGATCCATTTGACTAATATTGTGATTTTTTTTTCGGAGATCATGTGACTAATTTTGTGACTTGTTTTTTGAGACATTTTGATGAATTTCACTATATTAAAAAGGATTTCATGATTTTGTCCCCGTGATCATTTGGTGAATTTTGTGATTTTTTTCCATGATGAATTGTGCCATGATGATTTGAGATATTTTTCTGCAACCAATCAACGAAATTCGCAATTGTTTCAAAACAGGCTGAAATGCATTCTGCGTTGGTGTTAAATCTTATAGTGCTTGTCTGTGTAAAGTAAAGAGGAAAAAATGGTTTTTTATTTGGTCACCTTTTAGTCTTTTTTTTTTTACATTTTAGTTTCTTTTTCTTGCAATTTAGTCTCTTTTCTCTCTTTTTCAAGAGTGACTTACAAGGAAGGTCTCCATACTGGGCATACTCAGAATTTTATGAAAAAAAATATTAATCTAAGTACTTATGTATGTAATAAAGGATAAGTCAAAATTAAAGGCGGAATCATGGAAGAAAATGTGTAAAAAAAATAAAATATTTTCGAATATTTGGCATGAAAAGGCGAAAGAGTCACTTGATTTGACTAGCAACCCTTTTCCTCGCCAAAAGCAAACTATTATAATGCAACTCAAAACTGTTGGATATTTAGAATGCGCGTAAATGGTATTTAATAAATTTAAACATAAAAATGAGAGATTTTAATATATTCATAAATATGCATATTGTATTACAGATATATATTACTTGTTGAAATAGTTATTTAATTAATCACTGGAAAAAATGTTTTCATAGATTAAAAAAAAAATCATATTGAGAAAAATTATCTTCATATATTCTAGCGTATTATAAAAATAAAAGCGATGTTTCCATAGCAACAAAATCTATTCGACTATTTTCAATTAGACTTTGAGCTTGAAACAAATTTAATTAATTTAAATTATGATTTTCGCTTTAAATCTGAAATTTTGATGATTAAATTAGAATATAAATATCGATATAACAAAATTATACTTAAAACAAACTAAAACTTACAAAACTAAAGTTATTTAAATTAAATTTATCAAAACAAGTTCAGCATGAAACTTTTTTTTCTTGAAGTGTATTTGACAAAGTATTTTTTGAAATTACATTCCATCGCCGACCGGCGGTAAATCGCCAGATAACAAAATTTTCATTATTTTTTTACGGTTCCTGAATGGAAGTTCCGCCGAAACCTTTTTTATAAACGTATATATCGATACAAGAAGAACATTCTGTAATTTTTTCAGATTTTTCGGGGTATGCCCATATGGAGACCTTCCTTGTTAGTGCTCCTAGGTCTGGAGGGCATGTTTTAATTATATATTTCATTTTCTTCTATCTTTACAGGGTGCGGCAGGTATTTGAGAACACGCATTATAGGTTAAATATTTTTCAGAAGGTTATAGTTACAATTTTTTTTCTGTTGCAGGTAAGTATGTCAGAGTCTAACCTAACGCAAGAAATGAAGCGGCACGCTGTTATTGTTTCCTTGGTTGCAGGGCACTCAGATTTAGAAATTGCCACATTTCTGAAAGTCGCCCGATCATTTGTTTTCAAAGTACGGAAAGAACTGGAGGCTTCCAAGGGTGATGTGGCGCAAATTACTCACAGGAAACGACATTGTCAGCGATCTGACATTATCAGGACACCAGAATTTGTGAGCCAAGTTCAAGTTAACATCGATAATGATCCTGGGAAGTCAATCAGAGCACTGGGTAAGGAATTGGGAGTTAATGAGGCCACCATTCGACGAGTGGTTCATGAAGACCTTCGATACAAGTCCTATGTCATGCGGAGAGGACAGTTCTTGTCTAAAAAGACCAGAGAGAACCGTCTGATTAGAGCCAAACGTCTCCTGATTAAATTAAAACATCCAGAGGAACCGGGAATGCTGTGGTTTTTTCTGATGAAAAAAACTTTGTGCAGGACCAGAAGACAAACCGAAAAAATGATCGCTGGCTATGTAAAACACCCGAGGAGGTTCCTACCGTCATGCACACAAAGTTTCCAGCCTCTGTGATGGTTTTGGGGGTCGTTAGCAGCAAAGGAGATGTGATGCCGCCACATTTTTTTGACCAAGGTGTTAGAGTCAACGCCGCTGCTTACACTGAGGTTCTGAACACGGTTGTGAAGCCCTGGATTACTACTGTAGCACAGGAGAGGCCGTATGTTTTCCAACAAGACTCTGCACCATCTCACACAGCTCATACAACTCAAGAATGGATGGCGGAGAATTTTCACGATCACATCACCCCAAACTTGTGGCCTCCCAGCTCCCCAGATGTTAATCCAATGGATTATTATGTATGGGGCGTTGTTGAAAGAGACTCTAATAAACATCCTCATAGCACAATTTCGTCTCTCAAAACAGCCATTGTGGATGCAATGGCGAATATTAACAAAAATCATCTGACTGCTGCCTGCCGTCGGTTTCGACACCGTGTAGAAGCTGTTATTGCAGCTGAAGGAGGTTTTATTGAATAATATTATTTAATGTACATATGATCAACTGTATATAATGTCAAAGTTAATAAATGTTCTTTCGTTAGTATTTATTCCTGTTTGTCTGCAGAGATAACTTTGTTCTCAAATACCTGCCGCACCCTGTACAAGAAAAAAAGTATTGGGTAGTGAAAATTTTTGACTTCCAGTTTTCGAAAGATTTATGCGTTTTAGAAGTTAATGAACAACATTAGAGAATTTTTAGAAAATGTCTGTCTGTGATTCTGCATGTGACAAAAAATTTGTGGGCGCTTTATTTCAAGAACTAATGTACAGAATTTCACGAAACTTTGATTCTTAGATCATGATATAAACTGGAGCTGGTTAATTTGTCTATATCACTTCACAGGTGGTGCTGCTACTGCATTGTTTATAATTTCCACAATATTTCTAGCTCAAGAACTACTGCACAGATTTTTAGATACAGTTGAGCCTCGAAAATCCGGGACCGTGGTGATTCCGGATTTTTGAATTTTCCGGATTTTGGAGGTTTATTAAAAAATCTTTTTTTATGGCTATATAATAACAAACAAAAAATGAAATTTTTTCTCCCAGTGCAAACAAATAACGATTCTTCCGATACTACATTTTTTAAAGTTTTAGTGACTTTTATTTTTATTTATTTGAAATTTTACTATATCATTTCATAAATAAGCCACGGTAATATATATATATACCGTAAAATACCATTAATCTGCCCCCCCCCCCCTCCCAAACGTGACGAAAAATCGTATAATAGTTAGAGGAGGGCGCTTACACGGGATTTTTCCGCGATCGTTCAACAAAATTTACAGAAATGAGTCATGATGAAATGAATGAATCATGAATTTTGATACTTGAAAAAATTTGGGTTTAAAAAAAAAACGTAAATTTTGTCGAAAAAATGCAGAAAAAAGAAGAAATTTGTATTAAGAAAAAAAAAAAAAAAAAAAAGCCAAAACAAGCATGAAATTAATTAAAAAATCTCGAAAAATCACACATTTCATCAAAGATTCATTTTTTTTTTTTTTTTTTTAAGAGGGAGGGCGTTTTCTCGGGATTTTTTGAAAATTTCAATTTTTTATAAAGTGGGGAGGGGGCGTTTGATCGGGAAGGACGGATTAATGGGATTTTACGGTAGTTATCAGAATTTAACTGCAATTGATGAAAATTACAGCTATGTCTTCTTTTAAAAATTAATAACTGAAATCTGAAAAATGTCCGGATTTTAAAGATTTCCGGAATTTGGAGGTCCAGATTTTCGAGGTTCAACTGTATAGATAAGTAGTTTTTAGTGTAAATTGCTGCTATTCTGTATTTTTCACTATTTCGCAATAGCTGTATTTCAAGAACCAATGCATGGATTTTCATCTAACTTCAGATTCAGTATCTGATAAAAATAGATCCTTATGAGTTTTAGTTGTACATCACCCAACAGGTGGCGTTGTTCTGCAGATTTTTTTTAAAGATTATGGCAATAGCTCTATTCTCAGAAATTAATATACTGATAATCGTCAAACTTCAGATTCAGTTAGAAGTTGATGTAAGTTGTTGCTGATTATTTTTTGGCTTAAATCCCCTAATAAATTGCGCTGTGCTGAAGTATTAATATGTATGAGATAAAAGAAAGTTTTGGTTGCTATATCTGAAAAAAATTTACAAAAATTCTCTACCATGCATCTACAAAATTAGCGGAGTATTTATGTTAAAGGCTTTCATTTGGGATTATCCATAAATATTTTAAACAAGTTCTTGTTCTACAGGAATATGAGGCCAATCAATAGATAAACATTTAGTGCAATAACGCTTCCGCTTGGAATCTTTTTTCTAATATTTATGTAGTTATTGATACCTATTTTATAAAGAGGTAAAGTTTATTTGTAGGGGATAATTTTCGGAACTACCGAATCAATTTCAAAAGTAATGGTACCAAAATGATGGTGTTCATCCCGAATCAAATATAGGCTACATCTTATGTCGATTCCATTAACCTAAAAGGAGTACAAAAGCAAAAAACTCTAAAAATGCAATTTTTGTGTTATTGAAGGACCTAAAAACATGAAACTTGGCGTTGTAGTTACTTTTAAGATCTAAATGATCTCCAAGAACGTTTCCTAAAAAATACGAAATTTAAAAAGAGTGAAAAGGCATGAAAAATTCCCCATTAAAAAAAATCTGTAGGTATTTGGCCCAAAAATCTAAGAAATCTGTAGGTACTGCCCCATTCAGCAGATATTTTTAAGAATAACTGAAAAATTCTGCAGATTTAAGATAAAGCTAAATCTGCAAACTTTCTTCAGATAATCTTAAGATTATTTTTAGTGGAGAGTCCTTGCTCCAATGCGGGCTATATCTTAAGTCTGTGTCTCTTCTCCTAAGGGTGATGCAGGAGGAAAAAATTTTCTAAAAATGCGAGTTTTGCGTTATTCAATGGCATAAAAACAAAATTTTAAAAAATTTCTCTTTTTTTTTGTGTATCCGAAACACTACCTTCTTAACAAACTTCAAGTTTCTAGGGCTACAGGATATATCTTAGATTTTTGATGATCAGTGAGCCAGTCAACGTAAAAAAGGGAAAAAAAAAAACTTTCAGTTCATACATTTTTTGAACTAGAAAAGATAGAAATGTGAAAATTTGATTGTTTGGTTCCGTTTGAAAAGTACTGTTAGAAAAACTAAGTTTCAAGTTCCTAGGAAACTCCAGCATAAAAATATGGGGGTGGCAAATGTACCCTGATTTGCTTCCAGAAAAGCATGCTTAGTTTAAAAGATGTAAAAAAAACAGTAACCAGAAATTTGCATAATAGGCGGGATTACAAACTGCAAATCTGAAGGAGTCCACAGTATATGTAAGTGGTCTATAACTCATTTTAAAATTCAAGCTCCAAGAGACTGTGGATACATGAATAATGAATTGTAAAGCTACAAAGAGCAAATTTTGAATCTTAAATTTAATGATTTATAAAACTATAATAGTATCTTTTCATGTAAGTATTGGATTTGTGAAAATTTTCTATTTCTGGTTGGAGACCGATTTTACATATTTTAGGAATTGGAGAATCCAAAAAGCATTTTTACAAAATATCAGTCTGTCTGTCTCTGACGTAAATTTTATTGTTGCTCTATCTCAAAAACTAATGCATAAAATTTAATAATTTATATTCAGTTGATCCTTGATTGGTTTTTGGAGTAAATTGTCCAACAAGGGGGCACTGCTATGCTGCATTTTTCACAATTTTTGCAATAGCTCTATCTCAAGAACTGAAGCACATATTTTCATCAGAGGTTAGATTCAGTTAGTCCTCCATATGAATTACAGTTGATTATATTTTGTGGAAATTGTCCAACAAATGGCACTTCTATGTCACCAATAGCTCTATTTCAACAACTAATGTACAGATTTTTACCAATCGTCAAACTCAGATATACCTTGATAAATATTGGTGCTAATTATGTTTGGTGTAAATTGCACGAAAGGCAGCACTGCTATGATGCATTTCCACAATTTCTACTAAAACTATCTCAAGAACTAATGCAGATTCAGTTATACATTGACACAAGTTGGCGCTGATAAAATTTTAGTGTTAAATGCCCAATTGGTGGTGTTGGTATCTTGGATATTTTATAATTTTTACAATGGTTCCCTCAAAAACTATAATCCACAGATTTTCACCTAACTTTAGATTCAGTTAGATGTTGACATAAGTTGTTGCTGATTACATTTTAATATATATCGTCCAACATGTGACACTGCTATGCTGCAATTTGCAGGATTTACACAATCTTAGTGATATAGTTTAAAAATAAAATTAAAGTCAAAAAGAGCTTAAAGTGAAAAATTCCAGTGTAGTTGTTTTTAGTGGTGCTGAACACTAATCTGAACTTTTCCTACAAAATTTGTCTCAGCCAATATGAAAAGTCCTGCAGTTTTTTAGTTTTTTGACTTATTACTACTCACAAAGTAAATTTTTTACACAAAAAGGTGACCCTACATTAAAATACAGATGAGAAAATTACATACAATTCGTGTTCTTATTTTTTAGTATGACACATGCCTTTCATAGAGGCATTGAAAAATCAGCAAAAAGCAGTAATTTTGGAAAATTAAAAATAGTTTTTTTTTTCTTTTTTTTTTTTTTCTTTTTTTTTTACTCCCTAAACATTTGCTAATGTACTTGCTTTTTATTAGTTTATATATTATTATAGAGCGAGATCTTGAAAATCCAACATTGAGATATCCAGCAATTTAAAAAAAAATCTGGCATCAGAGTCATCTCTCTCCCTCATCCTTTTTTGCCCATTCAATTTATGAAACAAATAAAAAATAGTAATTGTATACGAATTAAAAACAATCCACTAGCTGATAAGATCCCTGGTACTGTGCAAAATAGAAACTATGATATCTGTGGTAACAGCTCAGAGGGATGAGGATAAAGACCTGGCAGAAAGATAAGGTCTCACTGAGAAAATGCACAAATTCGACCATAAAATTAATTTCAAAAACAGGACTGTACTTCAAAAATTCATATTAATCACTTGTATAAAATCCAATAAAGATAGTTATTCAATATTCTATCACTGATTGATGATTGTGAAATTACATGAGAAGAAAAGACAACACTACTTCTAAGTTTTTAATTTTAGAACACAAAAAATCTTAAACAAAATATTTTTTAAACATTCAATTTTCTCACATCAATATCACTTGGATAGAAATTAAATTACAGATAAATATTACTATCAAGAAAAGCGTAAGTATTTGTTATTTTGACAGTAAACTGTAATAAAAAAAAAAAACTTAGATTTTTTCCCCAATAATTCCAGATTTAAAATTATATTGTGTATTGCAATAATTTAAATGCAATGTTTTATAATAATTACAATACTGCTTATTATCGAAATCAATGTGGACAAGGATAATCTGGAATTCCCTGAAATACTTGAAAGTAACTATGCATTACTATAATAAATAATTCCATTTCCCATTTATTTTTTCACTAAATTTTTATTTGCATGTTCAAAATATGTGTTCTAATACAGTGTGTATAACTGTTCAATGTTCATACAATTAGAACTTAATTATTTTTTTTAAAGGTGGTTCATAATATAATACGCTAATGTGTTTCCTAAATTCAGATCCAAAAGTATGTAAAAGATGTGAAACTCATTTTGTGATAAAATGTCACACAAATCATTAATTAATTCAATTAGTTACAATATTTTTAAAAATACTATACACAGCAGGGCTGATAAGGAGAGTAATATTCAAACATCGGGTGCTTTTGCAGCCTTTGCCTATGAATAGAGCAGCAATTTTCTCCATCAGAACAAAAATGGCTCCTTCATACTAGGTTGAGTAAAAAAATATTACACTTGTTGAATAGAAGAATTGGAAGGCATGTCGGCAATCATGTAACCTTTGATTAACAGAGTTTGGTTTGACTGTTGAGTCTCATTTTAAATTAATAATCATTTAATAAGAGTTGTATAAAAAAAATAACCAACTACTCATTTTATTATATCATACAGCATTAAACAGTTTTCATATTAACTGATAATTAATCAATGTTTATCTTTCTACTGTACCTATATGGCACACCACACATCAGTGAGACATTGAACAATAAAATGTGAGACATGCAACAATTTCACCCTAATAACAAAGAAAAAAACAGATTTGACTAGGAGATTTTGCCTCATGTCTCATGATTTTTGATGCATGTCTCTCTGGTGTGTGACGTGCCTATAACCTACTGCTAACATTTTATATGTCTGTGCAAATGTATAATAATATATTTAAGTTGCATATATATTTTCAATAAAAAGACATCTGACTACTTTGTGAACTCATCGTTGATTTTTTTCATAACTATTCAAGATCTGAAAAAATTGTAGGAAATTTATCTGCTTTTTCAAAATACAGAATATAGTGAAATGCTTAATTTTATTCTATGAATAGAAAGAGTGTAAAAAAGTGTGTATTCTGAAATTTTCCAATGGTCTGTGTCCTTATTCCTCTGAGCTGCTACCAGTGTTATTGAAAATTCCATTTGGTATATAAGCTATCTCACTTCTGTTAATGTACCGTTTTTGATCTCAGACTTAATTCATAAGCAATTGCTATTTTAACTTCTCTTGAAAGTTAGAAGTGAAAAAAAAAAGGTTTTAGATGATTTTGATAGCAGATTTTTTAAACTGCCGAATCTCTAAATGCTGAATTTTTGAAGTCACATTTTAGAGGTCTGCACAGGCTGAAATTTCCAGGGTCGAGCCTGGCCCAGAAAGAAGTTAGAAATTCAGCCCGGCCCGAGTGAATTTCTACAGAACATTGATGTTTACTCTTATGGAAAAGTTCATACAAAAAAAATTGTCTTTTTTTTTTTTCATGTTTATAATCTCTATTTATGCAGAAGTGTCATAGGCTGTGATATTTACGCTTTAAATGAACTTTTGCTTGTTGTATGTAAATGTTTCAATAATCATTAGTATTATTAATCCATATTCCATATAATGGAGAATAAAAATCTAAAAAATGATATAGTAAAATTAAAATCTTCTAAGATGGAATCGTACTGGAAAGAAAAAAAAATATGTTCCCTTCTTGGCAGATGTAAATGTTTAATATATTTTTTTCTTGCGTATTGTTGTATTCATTTTGCACAGATGAACAGTTTAAAAGAAAATTCCGTCATAATCATTTTTTTTTTCCATGTGTTTGATTCTATTTTAAAACGCCTAGTAATCTACGATTCTTTAAAAAGAATAAATTGTAATGTTTAACTGTCGAATAATAACGACTTAAAAGTATATGCCTTTTTTGCAAAACTTTTTGTACCAAGCCAAATTTTAATGATTTTTTAACAGACTTGGTCATGTCGAGAAAAGGACTTTCATACGGAATGATTCAACAGAAACTGATTATTTTGGTCCGTTAAGACTAGGAAGAATGAAATCAGTCTTGGCTTCATGCAGAAAAAATATGTCAGGCCCGACCCAATACTCCAGGAAAAAAATTAAAGCCCAGCTTAGTCCGAATGCCGTTAATGGAAATCAGCTTGGCCCATGCAGATCTCTAGTCTCATTGTATACCTATATCATAATAATGTATAACCAAATAATAAGCGAGTATATTAGCAGATGTTTATATTAAAATTTTTACTTTTATTGTTACATTTATTGTATATTTATTGTTATAATTTTATTGTATTATTATAACAGAAACTGTAAAATAATGTGTTTTTGTGGTTTTTCCAAATTACTAGTTTTTGCCATTTTTTTCAATGCTTCTATGGAAGTTATATGTCATGGAAAAGAAAAAAAAAAAAGATAAGAACATGAATGTTAGGTAATTTTCTCATCTGTACTTCAATATAGGGTCACATTTTGCTTAAAATGCTTAGTTTAGAAGTTATAAGCCAAAACAGGAAAAATCCACATGTTTTAGTGGATTTTTTTTTCATGATTTTTCATATTTGCTGAGAGAAATTTTGTAGGATAACTTCAGATTTGTGTTCAGCACCCCCAAAAACAAAATAAGACACTAAATACAACTACACGAAAATTTTTCATTTTGAATTTTAATTTGACTAGACTTAATAGTCATATCTTTGAAACTAATGCACACAATTTTATATCTTTAGAATCATCATGATGGACATAGATTGCTATTTATTTTTGGCATTGAATTTTGAAGCATCATATCAGACTAGTTTTTTATTGAAAATTTATTTTACTGCTCTCTTCAATTTATATCACATTACAAAATAATGTGTCTTTTGAAAATGCATTTATTTGAATATTTTATTCCTACAGATTTTTTTGACAATTAGTTCTTCTAATAATTTAATTAGTCTAATAATTCAGTTTTTTGCTGTACTGATGCGATATTTTGGGTATGTTATTGCCTCCTTAATAAGATAAAATGATTCCTTTTAACTGCAGCGTTTATGACGGCTGCGACGATTATGCCAATTTTTTTTTCAAAACAATGTCAATATTCGAGGGTGTGGCGATTATGCCGATTTTTTTTTCAAAACAATGTCAATATTCGAGGATGCGGCATTTCTTCCCTAAATTACGGTATCTAGCAGTTATAAGAAATAAACAGGGCGTGTCAGTACTAAGGTTATAAAATTTAAGAGGTATTAGAACATGCTGCAAAAAACAATTTTTGTATAACAAAACTGGATCAGAAGTACAGGGTGTCTTACTCCAATCTAAATGCAGTTTTTTTATCCATAAATTATAACTTTAATAATAGTGACAATATTTCACCAAAATGTTCTACAGATTCATGCACGATATGATATCATGGAAAGGGTTTGAAATGTACAATAATTTGGTCAATGACACCATATGGAAAGTCAACTAACTACATTTTGAAATACAAGGTGGCTTGTTTTTAGACCAGTTAGAATGTCGATACTTTCATAACTTCTCATGATGCTGCACATAAATCAAAGCAAGTATACTAGAAATTTTGTTAAAATACATTCATTATTATTATAGTTATGAACATAACTTCAGGTTCAGACTTCTGAGACAACCCCCTATGTCTATTTTTTAGCTGCGATTGAATATGAAAAATTAAATAAATTGTGCTAAATTTCAAGCAGTTATTACAGAACATTGTTAACTTTGAATAACAATCTTAAACTTGCTCTATAATATATATCTTTTACTTTTTTAACTGAGTGCAAAAAATGTGCAGGTAAAAATTCAAACCCAGAGCCTTTCTGCTAAAGTTGTTAATGTTCTGCCAACTGTGTTATTATGGACAAATCTGACAGATGCATTTCTCTTAGATAAACTTATTAATAATAACAGCTGGATTCCTACAGAATAAAGTTAGCAAGTCCAGGAAACACTGGACATGTAATTACACTTCATTAGTTTAACACAATTGTTCTAATTACAAACAAATTGTGATTTTCTAATTGGGTGAAAGTTGTCAGAACATTCTCAGCTTAAGCCAAAATTCCCCATGTCAAATCCTGGCACGAACTCTTTTTCACTCAGAAAGAAAATTACAACTTATATGATTTCTTTATCAATTAGAATAATTTCTTTAAATTTATTAAATATATATTTACTCTGCAAAATTGAATTAATTTATAATGACTTAAATTTTCAATTGAAACAAGCTACAATTATTTTATACTTTTAAGCCCTTTAAGTACTTTCTGTTGAGAAACAATTGTGTAAAAAAAGAACAATCAGTCTTTATTACTTTCATTGCACTACCCTGTGCAATCGGACAGAATTAGAAATATATACAAAAGTATAAAAATACACTTTAAAATAGTTCTCTGTAATCAAGGAATGTATAAAAAGGACTTGTTCAAAAGGCTAGTTTACAAATTGCCATTCTTTGTTATAAAATCAGTCTTTAAGTTATTTTCATATGGTACAAAAACATACTCCGTGTCTGGAGAATTCATTCTAGATGATAGAGGTGATTGCTTAAGAGCTGCCTGATAACTTTCTTCCAAATCGACATTATCATACACTGAAACACTACGATGTAAAGGAAAACCAACTGAAGCTGTTGATGGGCTTGATAATTCTGATGCAGTAGAATGATTATTAGAGAACTGAGATGCATGCCTAGGCAAGGAACTAAATGCTTGAACTTGATCGACAGAATCTGACCCAGAAGTGGGCAATCTGCTAAGTGATTTGCTTCCATTGGAGTTCACCTGATTTAATAAAACAAAAATTAACAATAAATATTTATTTCAAAGAAGCATCCATGAAATATATTTTGAATTATAGCAGCAATACAAGACAATCAAAAACTTAGATTATTTATTTTTATTTCTGACAACCTTGTATATTATATGTACTTATTACGATTCAAAAGTTCGGGGAAAAGCTGTAAAAAACTATACTCTGAATAGTTCACAGTATCGAAGCATATTCCCCTTCAAAGTAGTGACCTTGTGAGACAATTCACTTCTTCAACAGTTCCAATAACTTCTGGAAACACCGCTGGAAGTCATTTTTTGTAACTTCACATAAGGCTTCCTGCGATGTTATTATCTGATGACTAGAAACGGCATCTGTAAATGTTTTTCATTGATGGGAATAGATAAAAATCACACAGGGCTGTGTGCAGTTAGCAGGTAGAATGTGAAAACACATTACTGAGAGTTTTGACGAGAAATTGTTTTACCAGTTGGTATCGATATAATAGTGCATTATCAAACAAAAGTTACCTGTGTGTAGCCTCAACGAAGGTTGTCCAACAAATTTATTCTCTTAAATGGATTCTCGGCCTTCTTTAAAACGACGCTGCCATTTATAAACCTTGAGTTTCACCGTGATAGATTCATCGTACACCTATCTTAACATTTTCAAAGTCTTCATTGGTGTTTTACCCAGTGTTGTAGTCATAAAAAAAAAAATAATTAAAGAGTAAACGTTATAGGCAGAGGGCATATGCCATCATTATAAACATACATAGATAGGGTATACGCTAATGCTCTATTTGAGAAACAGAGGCTACACAGAGTTTTTTTTTTTTTTGAATCCAGAAGGTACATGGCATATACCCTCCACTACACCCCTGGTTTTACCTAAACACTGACAGAATTTAATGCTGCAATGGTGCTCAAGAAAAGCCATCTTTCTTACGTCGTAGGGCAATGATAACTAACTTTTGAATATATTAGCTGTGCATGCAGTTTGGTCACATGACATGGGCTAAACCAACATGGGTAAGAAGGGAAGGGTTGGGAGAATACATTTCAAACGGTTTTACTTTAGGCACTTGTTTTTGTTGTCAAGAATGGTCACATTCCCCGAATTTTTGAATTGTA
This sequence comes from Maratus speculifer, assembly GCA_964019185.1. Classification (NCBI taxonomy): domain Eukaryota; kingdom Metazoa; phylum Arthropoda; class Arachnida; order Araneae; family Salticidae; genus Maratus; species Maratus speculifer. The sequence goes on from OZ025292.1 coordinate 374,738,188, forward strand.
CTATGTAAATTTATAATTAATGCAAAAAAATTTTTAATATTGAAACTTTAAATCAGGCATGTCAAACACCAATTGACCCACCAAGTCCTTGACATTTTATCTGTATTTAATTATTATGAATTGTAACACGTTGAATTCGACAAATGAAAATACTTCAAAGAACTGATTAATTGAATTTATTAAAATAATCACAAAAGTAAATACAATAATTATATTGGCTAGCTTAGCTGTTAAAACAACTATTACTTTTAACTAAAGTTTAAATTCAAATTTTCAAATTACTCAAACAATTAAACTTTATTCCTATAATCATCAGTAATATGCAATTAAAGTAATAAAATTATGAAGTTATTAAATGAGGCTTTATCTTCATATTATGAAATGCAAAATCAATGAAAACTGCACAGCTATGACACAATTATAATTTTTCTTTTTCAACAAAATCTAAAAATAACATCATTTTCCTCATCCAAAGTTTATACCCATAATTTTCATATTCATATTCACTATTTAAAATTTTTTACCATGCAACTAATTATTAATAAATATATTCCAAAAGTGAATGTCACATTTAACAATTACTATTTTGCATGTAATTATTTTTACTATGACATCATTAACACCCACTTAAGCCCTTTAAGATGAGCGTCTTAATCTCAGTTTCAGCAAAATGAAAAAATACTGAAATGTATGAATAAATATGCATTATTTTAATTTGTGACGTCATTTTCTGTTTAAAAGTTTTTAACTATTTATTTTTACTTGCAATAGAAAAATGACATCTGTAATGATATGGTAATTCCCATTTTGAATTTCCTCTTTTTTTTCTCCAATGTAAGTTATTCGATTGCCAACAATGTGAAGAAATTTCATAAAACACCTTTTAAAATTAAAATTGAAAAAGGAAATGGATTTTAAAAATAAATAAATGAATAAATAGTGAGTGTGGGCACACATTTACAAATAAAGTCTTTTCATTTAAAAAAATAATTATCAAAATCAGTTCAGTAGAAAGCTCAGGTCACATGAATAAAGAAACAGCCTGGTTTATTTATCTATATATTTAAAAATATACATATAACGTTCTATCTTAAATTAAGCTTACTTCTGTTGTATATTTTTCCTAATATTATAGAATAAAAAAAGAAGAATTGCAAAAATTCATTGTAGGAATAGTAATTTCTCCTGTAGTCGGGTGTGATTTTATTATAACTATTTTCAACTGTGTGTTGTTGCATCTTGCGGGTTGGTAAAATAAAATAAATCCTTGGCTGGTACGATTTTTAGAATTTCTATATTCAACAAAATTAACCAATTTCTATTTAAATGGGTCAGCTTTTGTTATTTTTAAAATCAAATAAACGTAATTTGAGAAAATATCAGAAAATGCATTTAATAAATAAAATGAAACGAGTAGCACATAGATATAAGACATGTTTTATTAAATATATATTCTCATTCAAACTATATTTTATTTTTTACTTGGAGAAAACACAGAAGATGGATAGTTATGTCTTTGCTATATCAAGATTAGCAAGTACAATCAATTTTTGGAAATAAATACAATTTTAAAAATTGAATTAAAATTTATAGGTTTGGTTGATATATATATTTTTTACCCTGAAAAATAAGAAAAAATAAATTATGTATTTGTAACTTTGTGTTAAAATTTCTTTAACATGGCTGTGCTTTATGCAAACAAATTTTATTCTGTGGTGTGGTAATAATATTATTATTTTTTTTTTATGTTGTCTGCAGCTTTGTATATGCAAGTTGGAAATTGCACATCATACTGTAAATATTTTTATAAATATTCAGATTTTGATGTAATAACTGTTAAATTCTTATGCAAAAATGCATGAATACAAAATGTGATACGATTGTACATCAATTACAGAGCAATCCAACTACATTAACACAAGTTAGAGCACAAACAGACAAGTTGAATTCTTAAACATTTTCTACATGTTGTAAAGTGAACACCTAATAAGAAACATCTAATAAGTACAAACACCTAATAGGTTGAAATTTGACTGTCAGAAATTTATACCCAATAGACACTGACATATTTTAATTCTTTTGTACAGTTGTGCATTTTGTCTACTATCCTTACATACGTACATGCAACTATTTAGCTAAAATTTGATTAAGACTAAAACATACTTAAATCTAGAGAAATCAAACTTCCAGAAATTATCTTCCATAGATAGCCATGTATCTAATTCTTTGTGTGGCCCTGTATATTATTTTCTACATTCTATAAACATATCTTGGTTTACTAAATGCAATTCAGCATAAAAATACATAAGTTATTTAAAAACCACCTTTAAGCTACTTTTATTCATATTCTGTCACCTATGTAGTTTCTGTTGTATTATCCTGTATATATCCACAACATTTTTACACACAATGCTATATGCAAAAATTTAGATAAATATATATATATTACAACTAAGAATCAGGGTTGGCAAGTTTCTTCTGCAGTGGAAAAAACTGCGGAAAAAAACATGAAAAAAAAAAACCGGCTGGAAGAAACAGGTTTCTTCCAAGTGGAAAAAATGGAAGAAACTGTTTTTCTTTAAGAATTTATCATATATTTTCAATTTTGTAAGATAATAAATATCTTCTTTCCATAATATTATAAAAATTAATTTCACTGGACCAAAACTAATTTAATTAAGTATATATGCTAAATTAATAATTATATCTTTTTTAGCCAAGATCATACACAGCACTTATCTAGAGATCTTCAACCATTGGCTGAATGAAAAGAAATTTTATCCAAAATGCACAAAATCAATTAAATGTAATCCATTTCAATCTAACCAACATATTCTTTTGTTAGTTAAACTTCAGAAATTAGTATTAAATAGTAGAGATTCTTTACTAATGGTAGAATGAAACCCATTTAAATAAAAGCTTTTAATGTACATCAATTTTACTAATATAAGTAATGTACAATAATTACTGTATGAAATAGAGATCAACCAAAAATATGGCTTTGTTTTTGGCCCAAAATCAGAGTTTTGCCAAAAACGTGGGTGAAAATTAGGCCAGACCGAAACACTCAGTATTCCAAAAATCTTGTTTATTCCTTTGGAAATTTTCAACATTGGTCATTGATTCGAACTGTATCGGCTCAAATGAATGTATTGCAATGAACTTCATTGCTTATAATTATCAGTCATGAATTATCAATCATCTCATAGAAAATTTTAGTTTAAACTGCATTAGTGTTTCAAATATTCTTTAAGAATGTTCTAGAATATCAAGTGATACTTTACAAAAATCATTATAGAAGAAAAATCAATGTGTGTGTACCTAAAACTAAAATGTTTTTGTAATTAAATGAAATTCATATAATAAGAAAATCTGTCTGTGTCATGGATGAATTAATTATGTATTATTGTACATGAAAATAAAGTTTTTGTATTATTAACAGTTGTACACAATTAATAAATACTATACATGTAATTAATTTACAATTATGTATATTTATGTATGTATTAATTACTTTAAAACATACAATTTAATTACTTAAATTTTTTTTAATGTTATCGTTTTCGGGCAAAAAATAGAAGGGTCACCTAAATTCGGTTTTGGCCTTAAAACCTGCTTTGTTCTATCCTCAGTATTTAAAAAAAAAATCATTAAAATCCCTATTTTTCTTAGTACAATGCAACATAGTATAGCAAAAAAGTTTTAGCAGTAGAATGCTGCAATCAATTTTTCAACTTAAATAGGATGAAAACAAAAAGTGAAGTTTTTTTTTTCCATCTCCTACACTTCAGGATGGTTTAAAAGCATTCTGACATGCCCGAGATATTTTTAGAACACTAATCTTTTAAAATCAGCATTGATATATTCATGCTAGATGAAAAATATAGTAAAAAATTATAAATTTATTTATTTACTATGTTGCACAGTTTAAAATAATGCACTTTTATATGAAAATAATGTATTTTTATAGGAAAAATAAATAATTTGTACATAGTTTCTTTTTATATATATATAAATAGAGCAATTTAAAAAAAAAAAAAAAAAAAAAAAAAAAAAAAACTCTACATTTAGAGTAGTAAAAATCCATCACCTGAAAATGTCTGCTGAACCTGAAGTTTGTTATTAAAAAAATAACTTATCTTTGCAAAAGTAATATTTTTAATAATAATTAAATTTTCAAATTTAGATTTCATGTAATTATACTTTAACTTGTTTTACATATTTAATACACTTTAACTTTGAGCATTTGTTTTTGTTTCTGGTGGTTTCTTCCGGAAGAAACCCAACCCAGCTAAGAATGTACTTCTAGTAATCATCTATACAAGAACACTGAAAGAAATGAATAAATTACCTCTTAACGATGATAGTATTTGGAAGTGTGATTTGAATAGTTTTAATTATGTTTTAACATGATTTAAATTTCAACTTATTATACAGTGTACATAAAAATCTGTTAGTTTTATACAGGGCTATAGAAAGAATTAAAATAGGTTTCTGTATATTGATAAAAATTGCTGAATGTGAATTTTTAACTAAGTGTGCATTTTCTTACTAAACTAAATTTTAATGTATTTTGTAGAATATATACAAATTGGAGATTAAATACAAAGCTGCACAAATTAATGGGACTCCCTTCATCCTATGAATGATGATTGCTGAAATCTGGTTTTCAAATGTGTTTTGAGTTTTCTGAAATTTTTACTCATTCCCCCCCCCCCCCCCCCTCTTATTAAACAGCAAAGTTTTGGTAAAGAATTCAGATGTGTTGGAAAGTGTTTCATAATCTATGCTTGAGACATTACTTTTCTTTCTCATTACTTCTTCCTTTAGAAACAGAAACAGAGCAAATTAGCATATTTTCAGACATAGCAGAATGTAAATGGAGGCTGACAAAAATAGCTCGTAAGGGGCAAAACACCTCAGTTATTGCATGTAGAAATTAAGTAATAAATGAATATTTTAAATCTTACTCTATTGTTAGATTTAATGATCAATCCAAAAGGTCTCTGAGGAAGTTCATCAGGAAGTGCTCTACCAGGTATATGCATTCTATATTTCTGTAAATCAAGAATTGTAGTTTGAAGAGCCTCAATAGCAACATCATCATTATAACCAAAGTCTTGTTCTAACTTAATCTGTAAAAATTCTATAAGGTCTTCCATATCCATTTTCAATAAAGTTCCTGCAATATATATATTATAAATAGACATATAATATTACTAAAAATCTAACATAATGCATTAATATTATGGAATACAGTAATATGAATATGATTTCAACATTTTCTTTATTTAATGTACATTAGTATTAGTATTTCTATGTACCCAAATCCGTAGTTAAAATTAAAAACTTAGAATTGTTACTTAGGCAGACATTTCCATACTAAAATTCTGGTGTTGAAATTTAAAAGTTTTGTTTAATTGAAGGAAATTTATAAATAGATCGCTGGGTGGTAAGGTGTGAAATACGTCTGTCCATAGTTAAAATCAGAAGTTCTAAATTGTACTTAATGCAAACTTATTACGCTTTCCTTTACAAACTTGGTGCTTAGAAATTTGTGTAAAATATGGAAAGATGGCCGCCAAGCCCATCATGCATAATTTAAAAATATTTGAATTTTCAAAACACATTTACAATGTATTTAGTACAAGAGAAAAGAATTTCTATCAACATATGTACTGTAATTTATGGAATAAACGTTGTGGCATTTACGAGTTAAAAAGTTAATATTTTTATGTATGCGGCGTTTACGAAAATTTTGAGCAAATTATTCAGTGTTTCAAAAGAAAAAAAAATCACTTTTCTTTTCCCTTTACCCCGTGTTCGCGATGTTACCAATCATAAATCAACAAATGCAATGCATCATGAATCGCCCTTTTCCAAGAAATACGGTGACTGGAGTAAACAGGAAGGGACAATAGATGCCTGCTTTTATTGCACTTCGTAGTAGAAACAAAGTATTGGAAACAGGGGTGTGCGAAAAGAAAACTGCCCACGGGGCAAAGTTGCATTTTGGCGCTTCCTTCTCCCAATTTTTTTTTTATGACACGGCAAAAATGAAGTTGATAGCATAAATTTGGCGCCCTTTAAATTTTTACGCTCGGGGTGATCCCCCCCCCCCCCCCTTCGCACGGCGCTGATTGGAAAGGTTTTTTTTAATTTCACAATTGAAATGTCTCTTTTGTTGGTACATTTTAATTCTGTTACAAAAACTACAGTATTTTCGTTCCCCTATTAGTGCAAGATTTTCTAGTTCTCATTCTCAGGATGATTTACATTTAAAGAAATATATATATATTTATCTAATAATAAGAGCAAAATTTTGTAATTTCCTTCTTATGACAACTGACAAGACATATTTATTGATGCACTTTAATTCATATTCCGTAAACGTATAAAAAAAAAATTCCAAGAAAGTTTATAAAAATTTTCTAATAAAGAAAAAAGGGAGAAATTATTTAAATTCTATTCTTTTATATTTAAAAAGGACCTCGTGAATGTGTCATCAAAACCGCAATGTTTGAGTGTGGAAAAAGAAATTAATGAACTGCGAACAAGCAAAAAGTTTTCTTTTTATTATTAAAAATAAATCGATATCTTCTCTGATAATGTACCGATTTCGTTCAAATTTTCAGCAAGTTGCAATGATAGTAAATTAGGGTGTGTAATAAATTTTTATTAAAATATAAGTTATTCAAAAGTTACAACATCCTACAAAAAGGTCCAGTACGTAGCGACTCCAAAGAAAAACAAGTGCTCTGCAGTTTTTCAAAAGTCAACGTTATCGGAATAAGGCTCCGTTCAGATTGCAATACTCTTCCCTTCAACTGAATCCTTGGAAAAAATGTGGAAGTCCTTTTGTATAGGATCTACTTGCAGTTTCTACATAATAGAAACAATGGGAATTAACAAAAGAATCGGCAGATAAGCAATCCACCCTACTTGATGGAAAGGTTTTTCTTTTGCTGGACAACCGCTCCTTTCCTGCAAAACTCATTAAGATCAAAAACGCCACGACAAACGAGCCGACACCGAACTTCAAGAAGTGGTAAAATGTGTTTGGGCCTGCAGAAAGGAATTGTGCTTGGATATTTTTTTCTTTTTTGTTATTGTTAATGAAAAAATATTTTTGGTGGCGGGCTTACAAACGGATATACATTTCGAAAAATGAAATATGTTCAAAATTGGGAGCGGTGTTTTCGAGATTTTACAGTATGTATTTAAAGTAAGAAAAACAACATATAAAAAAAATTTCAGGAAAAAATTCCGGATCCGGAAGTTCCGGAAAATTGGTTCTGTAATATAAATATTCTATTCCTACATTTTTTTTTGACAATTAGTTATTTTAATAATTTAATTAGTCTAATAATTCCATTTTTTGCATATTTATGCGATATTTTGGGTATGTTATCGCATCCTTAATAAGAGAAAATAATTTCTTTTGACTGCAGCGTTTACGAAGCGTGCGGTGATTATGCCGATTTTTTTCAAAACGATATCAATATTTGAGGCTGCGGCGTTTCTTCCCAAAATTACGGTAAAGGCATTAACTTACAAATACAGTAAAACCTCTAAATAACGGACACCTCGGGAACGCAGAAATTCTCCGCTATTCGGAGGCGCGTCCGCTATTGGGAAAACCTCAAAGATTCAAAAATGACTGAGTTAACTGAATAACTAGCTTAATGTTTCATTAATTGACTTTTATATGTCCTAAAAGTTCTATTACATGATTAATTAAAAATGTAAAAATAATTTAAGCAATAAAACTGAAATAAAATTGTGCACACCTTTATCCACTGTTTATTACATTCTTATGAAAAAAATCTGTTACAAAAGTTTACTTTTGCTTGTGATTACATGTAATTTGTTTTTCAATGTGACATTATTGGACATTATTAGAGTTCCGGGCGGATAGGGGTGAATTGCACTTTTGGACCACTAAAAGAATAAAATCTCAATCTTTTCCGGGGGGGGGGGGGGGGGGGGTTCAATGCTCTGGGAGATGTGCCTCCTGGGCAACCCCCTGAATTCAACACTGAACGTGCAGGGGGGGGGGGATTTTCCCCAGATCTACATTTATCTATGATCACAAAATTTATGATACAATATCCTGCTAAGTTTAGAAGCCTTTTTACTTTTTTTTCATTTTTCTTTTTTTTTTTTCTCATTAAAAAATATATTTTGATTCTTTATCGCCGAAAATAGTGTCCGCTATTCGGAATGTCCGTTATTCAGAGGTTAAACATACAAAAATTCAGATTTTGGGAGTGGGGATTGGAAAACTGTCCGTTAAATAGAGGTGTCCGCTATTCGGGAGTGTCCGTTATGGGAGTTTTACTGTAGTAATTTTTTTAATGGAAAATGTTAAATTAAATACCATAATATGAGCTTGGAAATTTGATATCAGACCATTTTTTATACACAACTTTCATTTTTTTTTTTTTTTTTTTTTTTTTTTTTTGCATGGTTTTTTTTTTACTTTTGAAAAGTGTTTTTTAGTAGATATCGCTTCTTTTTTTTTTTTTTTTGAAGAGATTATATAAAATTTAAATAATCTACTCACTCAAATTGGAATGTGTTCCCGTAAGTCCTCTGTAAGTAGGAAGTAAGGAATATATGTGTACATTGTATTTATATATCAATTATTTCTTAGAGTAATTTAGCATTTAAAAGAGCAAGAATCAACTCCTTTTCTTAAAGTATCTTGCTTTTTCAATTTATGCGGTATTTAATTTTGATAAAGATTGAAAATTATGTAAAAAACTGATTGAATCGAAAGAAAATAAATATAGATCTATAGTTGCTAATTTAGTTTGATATGATATGAAAATCTAGTTTAGCAAGCAAACGAATAATAAATTGAAATTTCTCCTTCCGAAATTTGTGCCAATACACGGACACTTACTTGAATACATTGTACACATACTTGAATACGATAGCAGATTTTTCTATTTCCCTTTAAAATAATTACTCTATGGCTACTTAATTACAATTTACACGTCCGCCCTACACATGCATACAAACAACTCTAAAATGAAAAAAAAGGTTCATAGGTTCAAAATTGCTGGAGAGGAAAAAAAGAACAGAGGAAATATTTTTATAGTGTAATACTAATAATATATATTCTACATTAAAAAATAAGAATCTATATTATAAATAAATATATTGCTTATAAGACATTGTAAAAAAACATTTAAAATATATTAAAAAAATTTATTTACATGTTTTAACTCATCGAGTCATCTTCAGAATGTAAATAGAAAAACTCGACTCTATTAATAACAGTTGAAAAATGCAAATAAAATGTTTTAATATATTTTAAATGTTTTTATACAAGGTGTTATAAGCAATATATTTATTTATAATATAGATTCGGATTTTTTTAATGTAGAATATATGTTATTAGTATTACGAATTACGATATAGATATTAATGGATGTAATCAAGACTTACTAGTGTTATTTTTCACATTGGAAATATTTTTTATTGAACAGAGACGTGGAGTTAAAAAGTTTACTAAGATACATGTCAGAGATTACAGATATGAACATAAAGATGTTACTGCTTGGTATTTGGAATTATCCAGTATTTATTCTAGTTTGCAATCAAAACATAGTACATAAATGGTTAAATGAAAAAGAGGAGAAAATCGAAATATAAAATTGGCCCTTAACCACAGAATAATACAAAAAACTGGAGAGGCAAAAGGTAAGTCTTGCCCCTGCGCCTGGAAAACTGCAAGGGGGGGGGGGCGCCCCCGCCAGATTATGCCCATGGTTGCCATCAAACAATTAACAAATAATCATGATTTTTGTGCCACATGCATTGATGTAATATATATAGATGTTTTAGAATTAATAGAAGAGATTAGAATAATTACTTACGTTGATGCAACTTAAGCAAAGTATAGGACATAGCAGTTAATATAATTTCTCCATCTAGTATATAAGCATCCCAAAGGCGTAAAGTTAAAGTAAATGGGACCTAAAAATAATTAATAGTAAGTAATACCCAAAAAGTTAAAATTTACAGAATTAATAAAGCTTGCACCAAAATTACATTGATTCCAAAATAAATACAATGGCAATACCTAAGTTCAATAGAAAGAGTGAGACAATTCTTCAATGATACTTGAATAATATAGATTAAAAATTTACAATTTTTTCAACCACATTCATAATTATTTACAATTTAAACTAAAGTTTAAATAAAAATTGGGGGAAAAAAGAACAAACCAAAAAATTATTTATTTTCAAATTATAACAAAGTATATTATTACAACAAAGTATAATTATGCAACATAATTGTTTTTATTGCATAGTTTTCTAAATAAACTTCTGATTCTACACATAACATATTTAATCTATGTCAACACAATGTTTAATTTGCTGATGTTTTCTCAGTTAGGCTTACTAGTGCAAAATCACTTATCCTTTAATTTAAGCTTACTAGCACAAAATTACTTATCCTTTAATTTATATTTTTAATTCCTAGATATACTTATTCTGTTGATTTTCGATTAGATTTTTTTAATTTAATTTTTTAGGTGATTTACTTATTCTGTTAACCCCCCCCCCCCTCATGTGTAAAAGATGACCTTCAGTACACCCAACAAGCCAAACTAAACTCATCTCTGAAAGCTGATACCATCAAGAGAATAAGGGAGTATACATTTTGACTGCTGTGCTGCAATAGCTCATGCTACTGTAATTCACTAGTTATTTAAAAGATAAGATTTAAAAAAAAAATTACAATAAACTATCACAATATTTTGTTTCTTATTTAATACTTAAACTCATTATTTTAACTGCTTATCACTAACCATCAAGGCATTAACTAATGTCATTACATTAAAATGATATTACAAAAATACTGTTTGTGTCTTTTTCATAAACAGGTTACAATTTATAATGAAGAGACAAGTTTGTGAGTGTGTCAGCACTGTTCTGAATAGACTGCTGCATGTAGAGTTACAAAATTTTGGGAGAAAGTACGTCTATACCTGAAGTTTTGCAATTCGATACCCGATTTGATTAGATTTTTTTACATTTAATTTTTTAGGTGATTTTTACCGTTCTTTTTATGTTTCGAGACGGTTTTTCCACATTAAGAAAATGAGTACAGCTTCATTCTTTTAATCCAATATAGTAAATTTAGTTCTCTTTTCAATAAAGTTTATTCGGAATTCGTACAGCAATTTTTGAATTTTTAATAAATTTTATAATGCGATTTTTAGTATTTTTTTGCATTTTACAGCTATTTTTTTTACATTGATAAAAAGAAAATTCCTTCAAACTTTCAGCCTTTTTTACTAAATTTCTTCTGCTACGATTTTTGAATTTCAGCGATTTTCAATACGATTTTCGATGAGACTTTTATCGATTTTTTGTGCGTTTAGCATGATTTTTTGTAATTTTTGTCAACATCACAGATTTTTGCATGCATCATGGTCTTATCTATTTTTAAATTGGATGTAAAAAGAAAAAAAAACATAAAATTAATGAATCAGCAATAAAGGGATTTTTTAGAATATTCACAGTAATCTACATATATGAAATAAAGAGATATCTGCCTGGCTGACTGTGGATAACATCGAAATTATAACACCTAAATTTTTGTCTTGGGTGGATGCTAACATCGGAAAGTACACTTCACAGCCAGATTTTAAAATTTCAATTTAGATTTTTTAAAATTAAAGCTTACTGGATAAGAAGATATTTGCAACTTTGAATCAATCCACACAACGAAGCTGCCATGTTAGAGGCTATTTGCAGGTAGACAGCAATCTGCGGGAATGAAGCAACCAGCCAATGAGAGCAGGCGGTAAATATGGGATTTAAGGGCTTCATTTCATGTCTGAATGTTTGCAATAAATTGCACACGCATTTGTTTATTTTGCTTTTTCTGGTTGATTTACAATCGCTCTTCAAAATCCATCCATAAAACCATCCAATAAAAGTAGTGAATTAGGTAATTACTCCTTTTATGTTTTCTTAGGGTTTGTTAAGATGTGCAGTGCACATGGCGCACGTTCTTAGAAGATTTTGTTTGGAGTAGGTCTCACTGAAGAAAGGAATTTTAAAATAATTCAATTATTGCATTATTTTTGTGGTTTAATACAGCTAAAATCAATGACTATATTTCTCTATCGTTCCAAAACTAGGTTTTCGTAACAGAAACCTTTCCTTCGTATCACCTTCGAAAACCTTCGTATCAGAATGAACCTTTGTTCATTCTGATAAAATTTAAAATATTCGCCAGATAATTTTTTTTTCTATTTTAGTATGAATGAAGATTTTAAATATTCGCAATTTAAAAACTCTAACAAATATATAAAAATAAGTTGCAAAATAATATCAATAATGTATGATTCTATTTGGAAAATTTCATCATCCATAAATTATCTTTTAAATCCCTCAATCATATGAGCTATTTCCTTTCAACAAATAAAAATGAAAATATTGCTTGAATTGCCATATAAAAACATTATTGAGCAAAATAAAATGTTCTATATTTTCTGATGTATGGACCAAATATCGCGAAAAACTATACAGCTAATTCCGGATACTTTACCAAGATACTCATTTAATTTCAAGTTAATCGGAAGTATCTTGTGGCAGTTATAGCAGAACAGACAGACAGAAGAACAGACTGACAGATGGAAAACAAAAAATTTCATGTCTCCAAAGTAATCCTTCACTGACGGTTCGGCAATTACATCATTATTCATGACTTATTGATATCCACGTTTCTTGTATTTTTAACATCTACTATAAAAAACCTGTTTTATTTCAATGTCATCTTTTATCAAGTGAAATATTTGTTAAAAATGTAATTCTTTTACTTCTAATTATGCCGCGATTTTTGTCAGAAAAATTCTTATTAGCGAAACAAATATCCAAGTTTAATATTAAACAAAAAGTACTATATCTATCTTTATTTTAATTCTTACATCATATTTATTTATTTTTTCTTAGTTTAATTTTTTGAATGGAAATTGCTCAATTGAAACTCATTGCCGTTGAAAAACAACTATTCCAGATTTTGATTTTTTTGGCAACGAAAAAAGAAATTGGTTAAATTTTATCTAAAAAATCCCTATTGATTCTGTATGAAAAAGAATGTAATTTTGAATTATTAAGGAAAATATTTGAATAAAATTAATAAAACATAGCCTATGTTCTTTTCTGGGCTATAATGTACTTATATGCAATGATGCAAAGACATTAATTAATTGATCAGTTTTGATATTGACTTCATTTAAATTTTCGTACACGTTTTCAAATTTATAAAATTATAAGGATTAGGATGAATGGTTGCTTAGCAACCATTAAGAGAAAATAAAGAAAATGAAATAAATACATTTGAAGTAAGTAAATCTGTAAAACAAATTAGTTTATATTATAGGAATGCATTTATAAAAAAATCTCCAAAATTTACAGTAATAATTTTAAAAATCTGACAAATGCATAGACAAAATTTCAAAACAATACGAATAATTTAACTGTTAAATTTCAGTATCCATTTATCATTGAATTCCATTAATCAAATGCGTCATTTTCTCTCAAGAAAAAAAAAAAAAAAATTGAAAATCATTGGATTTGCCATAGAAAAGGATTATTGGGCAAAATAAAATATTCTATATTTTCTGAACGAATGAAATCAGATCTAACAAAAAACTATACAGCTTAATAACTAATAAAAACTAATAAATCTAATAAAAACTATACACCAGTGCCTCACTAACATACCCACTTAATTTCAAGTCAATTGAATGCTTTTTGCATCAGTTATCACAGAACAGACAGACAGAAACCAAAAAATTTTGGCCAATTACATGGCAGTCTGAGTATATTTACACAGATTAGAACACTGACAGAGAAATTGGATTCAATAATACTTTTCAAAAATATCGAAAATATTAATAAATTCTTTTCAATAAATAGAATTGTACAACTTGGAAGATTAGTTTAAAAGAGAATGTACATTGTTAATTAAAGATGATTATAGACATTATTTCCCTTTGTTAAGTCCCCATGATGACTTAATATAATAATCATGATCTGTTCAGAAAGATTTTAAAACAGGTTATCTGATTTTAAGATTGAAGAAGATTTTGAATGGTCCACAAGAGGGCGGATCCAGCCTAACCTTCCGGGGGGGGGGTCACAACTTTTTATAGATGATTTAATGAACAATTTTAAAATACAGTAAATCCTGTGAAAACAGAATTTATAATGAAATTCTGGTTTAAAAATAAAATTTTATATATCTTATTGAAAAGAAAGCAATAATAAATTATGAATCTTTTAAAACGCAAATCAGTTGAAAGCGAAATTTTCTCCCATCCTTTGCAATTTCATTTTAGAGGTTTAACTGTATTGAAGGACGATATATCTTTGAAGTTTGATTTATCAGACAACAGGGGGGGGGGGGGGTGTCACAACTTTTTATAGATGATTTAATGAACAATTTTAAAATACAATAAATCCTGTGAAAACAGAATTTATAATGAAATTCTGGTTTAAAAATAAAATTTTATATATCTTATTGAAAAGAAAGCAATAATAAATTATGAATCTTTTAAAACGCAAATCAGTTGAAAGCGAAATTTTCTCCCATCCTTTGCAATTTCATTTTAGAGGTTTAACTGTATTGAAGGACGATTGTCACAACTTTTTATAGATGATTTAATGAACAATTTTAAAATACAGTAAATCCTGTGAAAACAGAATTTATAATGAAATTCTGGTTTAAAAGTAAAATTTTATATATCTTATTGAAAAGAAAGCAATAATAAATTATGAATCTTTTAAAACACAAATCAGTTGAAAGCGAAATTTTCTCCCATCCTTTGCAATTTCATTTTAGAGGTTTAACTGTATTGAAGGACGATTGTCACAACTTTTTATAGATGATTTAATGAACAATTTTAAAATACAGTAAATCCTGTGAAAACAGAATTTATAATGAAATTCTGGTTTAAAAATAAAATTTTATATATCTTATTGAAAAGAAAGCAATAATAAATTATGAATCTTTTAAAACGCAAATCAGTTGAAAGCGAAATTTTCTCCCATCCTTTGCAATTTCATTTTAGAGGTTTAACTGTATTGAAGGACGATTGTCACAACTTTTTATAGATGATTTAATGAACAATTTTAAAATACAGTAAATCCTGTGAAAACAGAATTTATAATGAAATTCTGGTTTAAAAGTAAAATTTTATATATCTTATTGAAAAGAAAGCAATAATAAATTATGAATCTTTTAAAACGCAAATCAGTTGAAAGCGAAATTTTCTCCCATCCTTTGCAATTTCATTTTAGAGGTTTAACTGTATTGAAGGACGATATATCTTTGAAGTTTGATTTATAAGACAACATTGTAATAATAGTTAATCTTTAAAAAATGAAATCTATACTCATGCAATTAAAGCGAGTTTTATTAAATCACAAATTCCATCTTTCGTTTTTTGCGTGAAAAACAAGTAATGACATCATCAGGATCAGTTTTAATACCAGGATGAATATATTCATCACAGCTGCAGCTAAACTGTTAAGAGCTCTTCGTCCATAGAAGCTCGAATCCAGGATTTCAGATGACAGAGTGATGAAAAATCTCTCTGCCTTTGCTATACTGACTGGCAGAGGGCGAGGATTGACAAAAATTATTTGATATTTGGATATAAATCCTTATCACAGTTTTCCATAACTTCTGTCACATTCTCAGGAATTCTATTTTCACTTTCAATCTCTCTTTTCTATTTTGCTATCCACAGTTGATATTGATTTATAATTACAGTTATGTTAGTATCTATATGTTTTTGATAAGTATATGTAATATTTTGCACAGCATCTAAGTGCTGCTCGTTATAAGTCCCCCCACACCCTTGGATTCGCCATTGGGCCCACATGTACAGTCACCAATCTTAAAAGTGTTAAAAACTATTTTCAATATCAAAACAAAAACATACTATTAAATGTAGTACACATAAGGAGTAAAAATCCAACTTACTCTATCCAGGAAGCACTGGAAAAACCATTTCAGAGTGTATAAACTACTGTGAATATTAAATTTATCCATGTGTTTTTTCAATTTAGGAAGAAACTTTGTTAATATTCTATCATGATGCTCCTGGAATCTTTTTAACTTTGGGAAACCAGGAATAAAGAAACCTAGTAAGAATAACTATTTCAGTAAAATAGCAAAGAGAAGAAAAAAAAGAACTTTTTGCTTTATAAAACATACATACCATGCATAGCATGCTTCTTGTCTGTCATTAAAACAGATAATGCCCAAAAGCTGTCCTAAAAAATATTTTTGAATCATTCAGATTTCAAATTAAAATAGGAAAATGAAAGCAGTAAATCTCTTAAAAGTAAAATCTGAAAATTTAAAACATTTTGGCTCAGTAGCCAATGGCTAACAGATATTTTTTCCTCTAACCGAATTTTAGCTTAATTGTCTTAAATACTTAGATCTTTATAGACTATATCTATTAGTCAATGTGAATATTTTCACTAACATACAAAACAAACGTAAGCAGCATTTGGAAACTAAAAAAGCAATATATAAGAGTTTCTTAAATTTTATTTATTTTTGATAATTTAATAACAAAATAAATTTAATAAATTTTGAAAAAAAAAACATTAAAGTTGATTTTTATTAGACAACATTGTCTTCGAACAAATATCATGACAGTTAATGATTATCATGATAGATAATGATTCAACATAAAAACGCATGAGCTTTATTTTGACTGATTCAGTTTATTACTGTCACTTTAGAAAGAATATTATGTAAATAAACATATAGGGAACTTCTGTTTATTATGGAAGAGGTGGGTGATAAGTTGTACATAACTGAAGTTTCTGTGGCTGGATAATTTCACATTCAATTTTAACAGGTTCTGAGGTTTATGCAGCCAGCGTTTTAATTTTGGATTTGCATATCTTTTAGTAGCACAACTAACATTGCACCTTTTTGTCTTTGAGGTGTTGGATGACTGTGTCTTGGCTGAATTACAAGGAGGAAAAGAGCCTTCAGTTTGGGTACTTATGTGTCTAACAGATTTTGATTGTTGTTTCAATAAACTAGAATAAGACATCCCGACAGACGGGGTCCTGGATTTGACAAGTTTGCGAGATTCAGGATAGGATAGTCTGTGTAATTTTTACTGCAAGAATTTCCTTTTCACGGACCCAGTTGGGGCAAGATCGAGAGTATGCTGTATGATTACCCTTGCAGTTTATGCAACATTCACATTTTCCACACGATTTACTATCATGGCCAACTTCTGCACATTGTGTACAAGTAATGGAACCACGACAGGTAGCTGAAGTGTGGCCAAAACGCTGACATTTAAAGCATTGGAGAGGATTAGGGATGTATGGACAGACAGAAAAATTAAGGTAATCAGCTTTAATTCTTGTTGGTAATGGAGGGTTATTGAAAGTCAGAATGATATGCTTCGCAGGAATCATTTGGGCATTCCGATGGAGAGTAATACGTTGATCCTCCATGACATTTTACATAGTCCATAAATTTTGTATATAATTTTATAAATAAAACCATAAATTCATAAAACCATAAATTTCATATAGGTTCTTCCTTGGTAGATAATAAGAGATCTGGTTCAGATATTACACAACTTGTATATAGGGTTTGATGTGCTTTAACAGAAACATTAAATGGACCTATTGTGTTAGATAGTTTAATAGAAATTCTGAATGGCTGGCTGAAGAAACTTCAACGAGTAAATCCTCAGACTGCAATTTTTTTGAGTGTATGACATCACCAAAAACAGGCTGAAATGTTTTTGAGATAGAAAAAAGTTTCTTTTAAATAAACTATCAGACAAACTATCAGTATATTTGACTACAAAGAAGCAAGTGAAAAGATTGCTCTCTACAGTTTATTAGGGATGGGACGAATATTCAGCCACTATTCGGTATTCGGCCTATTCGGCCCTTTTGCCGAATATTCGGTTGGCCGAATATTGAAAGCTTGTTGACCGAATACTTCGGCCGAATACCTGTAGCCGAATATTTAGAGATATCTGGCCGAATATTGCTAAAATCTCGCCGAATAGTGAAAGATATCTTGCCAAATAAATTTAAGATTTAAAGAATTTCATTTCTTGCATTTTTTTTTTTTTTTTCTAATCCAAATTGCTACTTTATTTATGAAGTCATTCTTACTTACAAAATATACAGTTACTTGATTGCTAAAAAATACACAGCCTTTCTGTATTTCCTATAAAAGTTAGTGATATTTTAGAAAATGCTGCCCAAGTTGGAGATTTAATGTACTTCATTAGAGAATGATATATTACAATTCAAGATACAAAAACACTTATAGAAAAAAAAAAAAAAAAAAAAAAAAAAAGAAAAACACTGCCTTATTCTACACATGAATATTTATTAATGTCTGCAAATTCCATGCACAACTAAAAAAAGTTCTATGAAATTCGTAACTTATTTTCTGTAAAGTAAGAAATGAAAGAATTCATTCACAGTGTGTATTAACGAAGATTCATTTTCAAAATTAGATATCAAATATCACTATTCCAAATACAACGGTACATCTGAAGACAGAACTGGTGGCAAACTAGATATGCATTAGATGACACAACTTGCTTTATGAAGATGATTTAATAAGTATCTACACATAAATTCTAAATGCTGAACAAAATAATTTTTTTTATTCTATAGTTTTCACTTTTAAATAATTTGCATAATTACTGACTTAAACATGCAACATTATTATGTCTATATTTAATTTACATATTTCTTCATTCATGTTGTTATCAATTTCTGTTTATTCTTTTAATGCTTGTTGAATAAGTGGAATATTGATGTTGAATATAGTATGTGCCAATTCAAAAATCAAAGATTTTGTTACCATATGCATTCTACTTTAAGCTTAACCTTTTGCTATAACGGAATTTGTAATGTAAAGCTTGGCAACTGATTTCAGAGCAATCTCATTCTTACGAATTTGCTTATTATTAGGGACACAAACTCTAAATGATTAAATTTACTTCATTACTTCAGAAAATATCTCCTCGTGAGTTCCGAGAGAGAGAGATTAAGAATATTATTAATTTTGGATAGAAGAAAGGATAAAAGTATCATTTGATAGTAAAAGTGAAGTACATTCTTCATATTTTAATGGAAATATCTTACCATTCTGACTTACTGAAAATCAATTTGATTTACTAAAGATAAAAGAATATAATGCAATTTCATATTTTTTTGTGTTAAAATAAGTGTTTTAAATTCAAAAACACATTAAAAAGCACATTTAAGAGTAATAATTATTAATGAACTTCTATTTTTTAAATTATATGTAATCAAAATTAATTTTCTTTATTGTAAAAAAAAATTTACTATTCGGCCGGCCGAATATTCGGTATTCGGCCTAAAATTTGGCCGAATATTCGGTATTCGGCTATTCGGCCAAATCACTATTCGTCCCATCCCTACAGTTTATTGCTCTCCACATGGAAGAGAAATAGAAGGAAGTTAAAATTCTTCATCCAAAATAAAAATAAAAAGCAATCCAGACCTCGGCTGCACCACCTACTACCGAGTTCAACAAGGCAATGCACATTTGTGCAACAGTGCTAACCAGGGCCCATACGGTCACAAGAAAAACCTATGTCAGTCTCCATCCTTAATGAGATTAGTATTTGCTCAATCACTTGATCCCTAAAGCCAGTGACCAAAGTTAGCAAACCAGCCAATTGATGTTTACAGCACCAATATGCACCTCCCGTCTACCTGAAGCAGAGGCCAAAGCAGTGTGTTGGTTTTCTCAATTGTCAGGATCCCCCTTTCCAGGAACATGAGTCGCCATGCATGGCGTACATGTGGGTGGTTTACAATTCTCCATGAGTTGATATACAGGATGATATCCCCTCACCTCCAAAGAGGAAACCAGAAGGAGAGTGAAATAAAGAGGAAAGAAAGATCAGAGAAATAAGAAATAAAGGAAAAGATAAAGATCACTCTTTCATTTCAAGAAATTAGAACAATATCAAGGAATTAGCTGCATTGAAATAAAATTGAGGGAGGGAGGAGAGAATAGAGAGAAAAAGAGACAATTATTTGGCTAATTTGGCAAATTTCTGATAATTTTTCAAAGTTTAATTGTCTACAGGTGATTGAAGAATAGGTATTTCCAGCTTTATTTGAAAACTAAAAAAATTATAAAATACACTAATGATAACAGATAAAATAAGTAGGGAGAATATATAAGGAATTACAGAAATATACATATATCTATCAATATTGTAAAGTCCAAATGTATATATGCATAACACATACAGTCGGCTCTCATTAATTCAAACTCGTCAGGACCACAAGAATTGTTCGAATTAATGAAAGTATGAGAGGAAAACGTGTTTAACCCGCAAAGGGTTAAACACGAATATGACTTAATAATAAATTAAAAGATTTAAACACATAAACAAATTATGAGATTAGGAACAAGCACAAACAAAGATGGAAAGGAGGTACCATTGATGGATGGGAGGTGGGGTGTACTTAAAAAAAAAATGCATGGGATTGATTACATGTACACTTGTTTAGAACAAGTCTAACAAAAAGGAAAGAAAGAAAGTTATTTCAAGGATCTGAAGTCCAGGAGAAAGTAAGGAAAAATGAAAAATCGGAATCTCGCTAGTTCGAATTAAATGATGTCAAGAGAAAATGAGTTCGAATAAATGAAAATTTGTAGCGTTACTTATTGAAAATTTCTGGACTTCATGTTTAGTTCGAATTAAGCGAAGTTCGAAGTCATTCGAATTAGCCGATTTCGAATTAACGTGAGTCAACTGTATGTCATTTTGCAAATGGCAACATTTTGAAATTTGAAATGAAATTTCTGTTTTGCCTTTTTTGCTACCACAAATATTTAAACTTCTAAATGTTGTGCATTTTCAATTTTTACACATTTGTATAGAGAAAAAAATGCACTCTTAAATGCAATTTTTCTAAAAACTATACCTTAATTTGTTTTTGAGATACTAATTTTTTTGTAGGTTTTAATATTATTTTTGTTATCCTAGCAACAGAAGTACACCATTCCTATTAAAACTAAAGAGAAAAAAGCTGGAGATTACTATACTTTTTTGTTGAGATTTTCTCATAAAATGTAAAAAAAAAATTTGAAATTAAAATGAGTCCTATATTAAAAATATCATCATATTTAGTACTTTTAACTGTCGGCAAACACTTTGAGCATTAACTATAAAGTTAACTGTAACCACACTGACCATCACATTTTAATTATACTCTATTCCACCTTAACTTGGCAGCACTGTGAAAGGTAGAAACAGTAACATTCTGCCTTGAAAAATAGTTCTGCATTATTTTTTAATCTTATTATGAAAAGGCTTAAAAATTTATATGGTTATGTGAATAAATTACAAAATTCCAGATTTTATAACATATATTTAAAGTGATTTCTCTGTTAAACGTATTTAATTCAAAAGTAATTTCTATTTTAAGCAAAGGTAAAAAGTAAAAATCTTGGCATAAAAAACTCTCCTTTGGCGAGGAACTAATGTTCAAGGTTAAATATCGGGCACACTTTTTAAACTTCCGTGTCAGTTCCAATGCTCTGTCTGTTATCAATTGCATGCTTATTGTTCTTAAAAAAAAGTCAAACATAATACTGTGTATTATTATTATGATCCTAATTAGAGAATCAATCCTTTAATAAATAATTAAGATCTATTTCACTCATGAAAACACATGCTCGTTAATCTTACTACTATGGAAGAAATTTTTTTAAATATCTACATTCATTTAAATTTTTTTTACTTTCTTCTATCTTCAATAGAAGAAAGTTTTATAATCTAATTTTTTTTCGACTTCTGGTTTTCGACAGATTTACACGTTTTAGGGGTCAGAGATTCCAAAAAACAGGTTTTTACAAAATGTCTGTCTGTACGTGTGTCTGTTTACTTTATTTCACCATTCTACCATCAAAAAGTGTGTGAAGATATGCATAGAATTGAACCAAATTTTTTGTGAACGCTTTTGGCTGTGGCAAGCAGGTCCTCCTTTAATTTTGAAATATTCTGCCAGAAGGGGGCGCTGCTGATTTTTGTGCCATTTTCAATATTGTACCACCTAAAAGTGTATTAAGTTATGCATAGAATTGAGCGAAATTTTTTGTGCAAGTATTTGGTTATGTCTAGTAGATCCGCCCTGAATTTGAAAAAAAAAAAAAAACAGCTGACAAGGGGCACTATAATCACGATGTCTGTGCCATTTTCATTATTTTACCATCAAAAATTGTATGAAGTTATGTATAGAACTTAATTAAAATCTTTGTGTACGATTATTTTTGGGTATGGCAAGTCGGTCCTCCCTGAATTTGAAAAAAAAATCTGCCTATCATTCTATTGTACATCGGTATCAGAGACGGAAACTCGTTTTTACTCAGATTAAATTGACTGAAGAAGAAATTTAACATGAAAATCAAAGTTGGTATAGTATTGAATTAAAATTATTAATGTATTAACATGTGTAACTATTTTTTTAATATTAAAATGTATGCATGAGATAGAACAAAGTTTTGGGACTGGCAGATCCAACTAGTTAAACATTAGCTTTGCATTTTGATAGCTGGTCGACTGTGCTGAATTTAGATATGTTTCTCCTGGAGGGATTTCTGCGACTCTGGCAAGGGGGGACATTATAGTATTCCGAGCGAGAAATTGCATTTCTTAACCATTGAAAACACAAAATCTCTGATCTTCTGGTGAGAAGGAGGAATTTCATTGCACCGGAGGGGAATGTTCCCCCACGTGGCACCCCGATTTCAACACCGGTGGACACATAACACTTCTTCACAAAAACCTTTTTTTTTTACTTTTTCGATTTTGTTTTGGGCCTTTTTTTTATTAGGGTAATTGAATTTTCAAGACAGGTCTGAAATTTGAAAAATCCCCCCCCCCCCCCCAATACCCATAAAAAAAAAATCCTGACAAAATTGAAAATTTAAAAAAGTTTCTTTGTAGAGATCGAGCTCAGCTATCCAATGTAAAAAGAAAAAATACATATCAAAATGCAAATGAAAAATTAAAAAAATCTTCTGTAGGGTTAAATTATGGTGTTTTTGTGAAAGTGAAGTACCTTAATTTTAAGCAGTTTTAGCAATTTAGTGTTAAGTGAAATTTTTAACTATTTTAATAAATGTAAATATTGCTTGTATTTAATGTAGTTTTCCATAATTATTATAAATTTTTTAAGACAGAATGTTATTGAGTATTACTAACTGATAAAAAATTACTAATCTGCAGTTTATATGATTTTTGAAATGTCTAACTAAACTAATAATTATAATTTTATTAATTAAAGATTAAAAACATTGATTATATTAGTAATTAGAGATGTAATTATTTTGGAAACTAACTTTTTTAGGAAAATTGTGTATTTTAAAATGGGGGAGGGGACGATAATAAAAATCCGAATTTAAATTTTAAGAAATCAAGCGTTTTTACACTTTAATACAGTAAAACCCCGATAATTCAGATTAATTGGGACCGGCCCCAATCCGGATTATCGAAAATCCGGAGAATTAGAAAAAAAATGAAATAAAATATAACATACTAACAGAAAATCACCTTTATGTTAAACTTATTGAATATTTGCAGACAGTAATTATGTTTACTTTGCTTAATTATTCCGAAAACATGTCAGAAAAAGTTTTTTTATTTAGAATACGACGATGAAACAAGTTAATGTTATGGAAATTAGCCAATCGCTTCTCAGACTTGAATAAAAAAATGACCAAACCGGTCCGAATTATCCGGAGATTCGGATTATCGGGGTCCGAATTAGCGGGGTTCTACTGTACCTATAATTTTATATGCCTTAAAGTTGAGAGGTGCTTAATCAGAAGGTGTGGGAGCTAGTCTTTTCCAAATTTTTGTCAGTGGTTGGATATAAATAGCAAATTTTCTGTTTTAAATAGATTTTAAATGAATTTGGAATTTTTCTTTTAACTCAAGGTAGTTAATGCTTTTCTCTTTTCAATAAAATTAATTTAGACTTTATACAGTCATTTCTTTTTCTTGATATTTTAAGGCAATTTACAGGTTTTTTTTGCTTTTTGAGGCTTTTCTTTTTTAAATATTTGAATGAGGTATTCGGATTCAAATTTGGAGCTTAAAAATATAAATTTTGACCTAACGATTATAAAAATCACATCAAAATGAAAAAAATCACTGAAAATTCTTCAAAAAATTTTACATTTATGCATGGAATTCAGTTTTAAATTGGTAGCTTATTTCAGAAAATTTTTTCTTTTCAATTCACTTTTTCCTGGATGTCTGCAATTTTTTTTTTTAACTTTTCGAGAATTTTAAATATATTTCACATTTTGTGAGTCGGGTAATGTTAGATGGATCAAGAGTATAATATGAAATAGTGTTGAAAAGAATTTCAAAAATGGTAAAATTAAGAAAACATTAATAATACTATTCGTTATTTTAATAAATGATTATGTAATCAAATTAATTTCATAAGAACTTCAAAACATTTTGATTTTTTGCACATTCATTATATATTTTTCTGCCAAAATGGCGATTTCCCTAGTTTATTAGCAATACAGTGCTGTTCGAGCAAACCCTGGCTTCTATAGCAATGGCTGCAATTCAGCTCTTGTAGTATTATCAATACTCCCAAGTTAAGGTGAAACGAAGTTTAACTGTCATTTTTAATAAAATAGGGTAACCCAGGGTTTTTTTTAATCACTGAGTTTCACAAAATGTCAAAATGATCCATAAATATATAGATAATGCAACAGAAGAACCTAAATACTATGCTATGTATTATAATAAAAATCTGTATTGAAGTTTGTGTAAAATTTCTAGAAAAAGGAGCCGGAAACTTCAGTTTTAAAATTGAAAAACATTCAGTTTTATATTTTATGGACCGATAAATATGTAAGATATTAATACTCACAGTGACTAAAGAAGTAATAAATACTTCTTATAAATATTGTAAAAATTCTTTTGCTAATTAATGTTTCGTAAAATGTACAGGTCTTTTGCACATGAAATAACTTTGTACTTATACCCAAAACAAAGTCTATGCTTTATTCCACAATTATGAGATGAACAAGACTTTTATAAGATTGATTCTTCTTATTTTAATACCCAGTCTTAAAAAAATTTACTATACTACATTACTTACATAAAAAAGGATACTGATTGATAATTATCTTAGAAGTGACCAAGAATTGCCCTGTTTCTGTGATAATTCTTGGTCACTTAAAAAATATTTTCAATTTTAAGTGCATATTCAAGTAAGGATTTTATTATATAGCCATCATAGGGGGCTTGTTCCACAGAGAAAAAAAAAGAAAAAAGAAAGCAATACCTTTAATAGTTTTTATAATAATTCGATGTTGATGATTTTCGACCAGGAATTATACCAGGTGACCCTACTTTATAGCACTAAACATTAACAAATGACATCCATAATTCATAAAATTTACAAAACAGACAATGTTTCTTTGTAAATTCTGATCTTATTTAAATGAATTAAAATACTACACAGGAAAATAAAAAACACTTCTAATGAATTTATAAACAAGATTTACCTCATCATTCATGAACATCAACAACAAACCAGCTATTTGATTCATTCCTTGACAATATCCTACTTCCTATTTGAAAGAGAAAAAAAAAATTGCAGACATATGAATCACTGAATCAAGCAAAGTTTTAAAACTTTGCTATGTGATAGGAATTCGTTAGATAAAAACCATTTTTGGCACACATTTTTTTTCAACCTTTTCTAAAATGTTTTGACTATTTTAACCCCATAACTGCCCCGGACGTATATATACATCTTCAGAGAATGCCTGCACATGTTACAGAAAAAAGGAATTTTCATTACAGAAGGGCAAATTTTCATCAATAGAGCCATGTTTTTCACACATGTAATATGCACTGTTATTTCAGAAAATTAGTCACCGCCTTATTTAACTGTAGAATTATGTTATTAAAAAGGCACTGGGGATCACACTAGATTTTGTTGCCAGTTAAGGGCTAATATAATACTAGATGCATATTTATTTTCTCTCAGACTCCCCCCCCCCCCCCTCAAAATAAATAAATAAATAAGATCGTTTAAATTAGTTATACGAGATCAGAAACATAGGTTTACTTGGTAGATTTTAATATATTTCAGTTTCATTTGTTTAATTTATTTTTGGTATAATGTCCCTAATACCATAAAAATTCGTTAAAATATTTTTTTATGCACTGTGTAACACATATATAGAACGACAATAACGTCATAAATGCTTCACATGGAAAAGAAAGCAAACATACAACTGAAATACAATAACTAGTAAATAATAACATACTTCTGATCTTGCATAGCACATTTAAACAAGATCCTAAATTATTTTAAAACAATAAAAAAAACCTTTAGATAAGTAGTTACTGTCGCATAATCTAACATTCTTTTGACATTTTTACTGTTATAGATAAACTTGAAATTAAATACATAGCAGTAATTTTTTTTAAGACATGTCATTATTTCAAAATACTTTTAAGTTAAATAAAATCTCAAATTGTAAACTTTAGGACCAAGTTATTACAACTGTTTTAGTACCTCTCATAATTCCTATATTATTTCTTATTCAAAATTTATTGATTTATTTCATTATTTCAAATCCAAAGAATCTATAATAATGGAATAAAAAAATTTGTCTCTCACAGTATGATAATTGAGGAATCTGCTACATATAGATATCTAAAAATTTGGATGGGAATAGTCCAAGGCAGTTCCTAATGCTTGGATATTTAAAATTTTCTGATAATCAGCTGATATATTAAATAAAAATCACAATGAATGCTTTATAAAATAGTGTATGATAACCATTTCAAAAGATTGTTAGCAGAGAAAGAAGGAAAGAAAGAATGAAATATGAAAAAATAAATCAGACAATCTGTTACAGGGCATCTTAACGTGACTTCTTACAGTAGAATATGTTCTAGAAATTCTATAGTTCACAGAGTCTAGATTTACACCAGAAAATTTCAATAATAAATTTTGCTTTATTTAAATAAGGGATGTATGTTATTCAATAAAAACAAATTTGCCATTTGAAATTTCTTGTACGAATTTAGAATATTCAAATTAAAAAATCCACTACAGTCAAAACAATGTTGGTAGCATTTGTGCTACCATGGGTATTAGAGGGTTAAGCTGTATACACCACAATCAATTCTTTAAAAATACCGTACTTTCGGGTGTATAGCCTGCACCCTGTGTATAACCCGCACCCCTAAATTGAGCAGTGCAGTAAAAAAAGTTCGTGTATAACCCGCGGAGATGCATCGGTGTATAGTCCGAGGGCTTTACACTATTCACGAACGTATATTTCGACCAGGATTCGAAATTAGAAGCCATTAGTCATCATTTTTAACACAAATTTACCAAATTTTTTCGTGATGCATAATATCTACAATAATTGGGCTAAAAAATTAAGATTATCAGTACCGTAATTTTCGGAAGAAACGCCGCGGCATTTACGTGTTTTAAGATAAAATTTCAAGCGATGCGCGTTTACGCGCGTTTTTTTCAAAGAAGCGTGATATTTTTTTTAAAATTTTCTGAAAATTAAAAAAAAAAATCGGTGATAAATTCAAAATTTCGGACATAAAATTTATGTCCGAAGTTATGACATGTATACGTATCTTAGGTCATTGGTTCTCAAAAGGATAGAATCCTCGGAATCGATCCGAAATGCACCAACTCCGAAAGGGACAGATTCCTCGGACTCTATCTGAAATGAAACGACTCCGGAAAAGTTCGATTCCTAGAACTCGTTCCGAAATGAAACGACTCTGTAAAGGAACGATTCCTCAGAATCGTTTCGAAAAAGACTGACTGCTCTGAATCGTTCCGAAATGACATAAATCACACACTTTTTTTATTCTTCGCAACAGGATAAGGTACCAACTCCGAAAAGGAACGATTCCTCGGACTCTATCGGAAATGAAACGACTCTGTAAAGGTACGATTCCTCGGAATCGTTTCGAAAAAGAACGACTGCTCTGAATCGTTCCGAAATTATATAAATCACGCTTTTTTTTTTTTTTTGTCTTTACAACTGGGTCGGTAGATTATTTTTTTGAAAAATAAACTAAAAATGATCTTAAATTTAGAATTGTCGAGATTGGAAGGGTTCCGCATTTTGGATTTTGTACTCTACAAACAAAATGGCTATTATACATCTATTAGTGCAATACTTGGCGATAGTTGCGACAGTTCTTCCAAATCCAGAAATAAATGTATTTAAGCAGTAAAAAAAAGCCTTTACAAACATGGGAGAACTCTCTAAATTTCAAGGCATAGCGAAAACAATTTACAAATTTCGATGTTTTTTTTCAAATTTTTTAGGGTTTAAAAATTGTAGAAAAAATATCACGATTTCCAATTTTAAAAAAAATCTTTGTATAACCCGCACCGTGTATAAGCCGCAGCGGCTTTTTGGGAGGTTTTTTTCTTGTATAAGCCGCGGACTATGCACCCAAAAATACGGTACTAATATTAACCCTTTCAAAAAAATTATTTTTGAAAATTTAACACCCCCCTCTCCCCCTATTTTTCACACACACGCACACCTTACAAAGTCTGCATCCCTTCACCAAACGGGAAAATAAATTAATAAATAAATAAATAAAAATCACACTTTCAGCTTAAAAAAAAATATCAATATTAATTTATTAAAAAAGATGTAATCTAACAAATTATAACAATCATTTGGAAAATGAAACTCTAACCAATTTGACAAACTAGATTCAGATTATGAAAGTTTACCAGATTCAGATCCAAATTTATCTAATGCAAATTGTCAGCTAATGGTTTAATAATAATAAGCTTGACTTAGCTGCAGTCGTTCAATAATTTCAAAGCACCGAGCCCCTCATCCTGCTTTTCGGTTTCTTTGATTTAATCAATTTTCCTTAAAACTTGGTTTAAATTTTTGATTTTTTTTCCCCCACTAGAGAGCTGCAATAAGAGAAGAAAAGCTAAAGGATCATGCACATTAAAGGTGGTTAAAAAAATAATATATGAACATCACAAGTCCCATTCTCGGCCAGAAACAAACATTTTCCAAATAGCTAAAATCTTAAAAGCAGTAAGTATTAGTGTTTTTCTATAAAATTTATAAATGTGCATCTCCACTTAAGTCTAAATATAAAAGAAAAAGGTGCCCACTTGATCCGCATACATTCAGAATTAAAAAGATATCTTTAGTTCAAAAAAATAAAAATATTGTTCAAGAAAAAAAGATTTTAAAACTTACTCTAGCAGTTTTTCTTTCTTTCTTTTTTCTTTTTAATGTTCTGGATTTACTTCCTTTTTTTTAATCGAAATACAGAAAAACAATCATACTCATTTAACAAGCACACATTTAGATTTTTTTTTTTTTTTAATTCCTTTCTGAAACTAATCTTGACAACTTTGTTTTTTATGCATACATTAAAATTGAGCATAACGTTTGGAAATCCACAAACAGAAAAAAACCCAGACTTAATAAGGTTAAATTTAGTTTTAAGATGTCTAAGGTTTAAAAAAAAAAAAAAAAAAAAAAAAAAAAAAAAAAAAAAAAAAAACCATCAATGTTAATCCTTTACAAGAAATAATTGACTAGAAGTTACTTTTCAAAACACTTTTTTTTAGATAAAGGAAACTAAAAATAAATATTTTAAAAGAACTTTTTCTGTAATCTTCAGGAGCATATAATTTATGTCACATATAAAATTTTTTTAAACATTTGGGCAGTTCAAAATACTTGAAACTAATTAAAATCTAAGATAAATATACATTTTTTAAATGTCTGAATTAAAATATACAGTAAAACCTCCAAATAAGGAACGCCTCTATTTAAGGGACAAAAGTTCTGGTCCCAGTTCCTTAGTAAAAGACCTGTAATGTATTTACCTCTGAATAAGGGACACTCGATTTAAGGGACACCTGAAAATGAAGTTAAAGAAGTTGGTTTTTGCAATTCAGATAATGAACTAGTCTATGATGAAAATTAAAATACAGATTTTTGTAAAATTATCATTAAGACAGGCAGTCATGTTGATACAGAAACATACAACACAATTTAGGAACATTTATTTATCCATAATTCAAATAAAGATATCAATGCGTTTATCCCTATTGCTGAAAATTGTGAGGATTGCTCTAAAAGAGAAGAAGAAATGAAATTTGTGAAATAAAGAACTTAACAGTTGCTTTAAGATACATAAAACAGTTGAATACTTTTTTGTAAATGCTGCTCATAATAAAAGACTAAAATTTGTAAATATGATAAATGAACTTTTGAGAGGTTTGTAGAGAAAAATTAAAATCTGAAAAACAATCACTTTTGATGGATTAGTACTTCAAGTAATATTCTTTTAAATATTATTGTAATTTTTGCATGTGCACAAATACTTATGTAAAAAATATAAATCAATAACTCTACAAATCATTTAATGTAGTAATTGATTGAAAATTTAAATTCTCTTTATCTTTTGTGTCCGATTAATGAAATTAATAGCCTTTGGTACATTTAAACTTCATCTTTAATGTTTGGTTATTTATGTCTTTTCTAAACGATTAATTAAAAAAAATAAAGAATACTGCCCAGTTAAACTGATGGCACTGAGCTCACAGGCTACAAATACTAATTGTACATTAAAGTCTTATATTTTCAAGGGTTAATTCCGTTCGAAAAAAAATTAATAAGGGGAAACAGCTCTCCCCTTTCCTCTTTTTTTTATACTTAATCATTGAACCTCCTATACTATCAAAGATATGCTTTATCATATAAAAAATCTATATCCAAAATTCAGAGCAAATGAGATAATTCTTAATAAAAACCCATTTAGCATTTATATAATTTAAAAGGAGTTATCCCCCTCTTTTATACTTAACCATTAAACTTCCAAAACTATTCAGAGATTTGAACAAAATCTGAAAATTCTGCTTGAAAAACCCATTTATATAAATTAAGGGGGGAGGCATTAGAACCCCTGTTCCCTCTATTTATACTTATTCAATGAACACCTAATAACAGTCACAGAATCGCCTCATCAGAATGACCCTAATCTATATTTTGAACAAAAACTTAATTCTGCATGAAAATCCCATTTATATCAACTAAGGGGAGGGGCATCAGCCCCCTGTTCCCCTCTTATGCATATCGAATGAACTCCCAAAAACTAATCAGGGAAGCGCCTTGTCAGGATATACCTACATACAAAATTTCAAGCGTATCGGATATTTTTATCATGAGTTATCGCGTTACGTGCGAACGTACATACAGAACAGATGGGCACATAAGCTCTCAGGCTATGATAGCCTGTGAGCTAAAAAGTAAAAACTCCAAATAAGGGGTACCTCTATTTAAGGAGCAAAAATTCTGATCCTATGGGTGTCCCTTATTCGGAGGTTTCATTGTACAAACTAATTATGATTCACTAGACAGACTTGATTGCATTTAAAAAGAAAAATTAAATTTAAAATATACACAAAAATATTTAACTCAAAACCAAAAATATACAAGAAAAGACATTTCTCTGTGCAATGCTTCATCAGTACAATTATCAACAATAACAAAATATTAAACAAACCATGGACACAAAGTTATTGTTTCAAAAACATGTAATATTCCTTCGGAATTAAATCAGATGATTCATTGTGCATGTAAAGGTATAACTATACTTAACTTGCGTTTTATCTGCAATCCTTTGTCGAAACTTTGATTTTTCCCTGTGATTCTTTGATGAAAGTCCCATTTTATTAGCATTCCTTACACAAACAAAAATTATAATAAAACTCACATTATATCCACAATCTATTGACGAAACTCGCATTATTATATAACTTTTTTCTTTTGAATCCTCTATGAAACTCACATTTTTTCCATGTCCTTTGACAAAACTTGTGTTTTTTTTCTGCAATCTTTTGACGGAACTCACATTTTTCCATGATCCTTTTAAAGTATTAATATTTTTACATAATCATCTGACGAAATTAGTTTTTTACACAATCCTTTCACAGAATTTGTGCTTTTACACACTTCTTTGGTGATTTTCACATTTTTTAACATGATGTCTTGACAAAATTTGCTGAAATTTGGCTTCTTTTGTGAGATTTTTAAATGAAACCCATGTACAAAGTGTAAGGAAAGGACAAAAAGTAGAAGAAAACACATTATGCATGTAAATTTAGAAGACATGCCAATTTTTCATATGAATTCTGAAAAAAAAAATCAGAAGAGTAGGCAGCTATGTATAAATGCATTTTTCTGTTACAATAGACTCTATTTAAACTTGGATAATTCAGATAGTTTACTTCACTTGAAAATTAAATTAAAAAAATATTAAAAATGATTAGCCAATTCAAATTTTTAATCTATTATTTTAGATAATTCAATATTTTTTAATTTTACATTTGATTAATATATTTTATGTAAAACTTAAGTTGAATAAAAAAATTTCGATGTTGGAAAAAAATAAATAAATAAAATAAACTTTATTCTTTTCCTTTCATATTTATCCAAATGAAATATCTGCACAATCACAAAATATTAATAAAAACTGATAATGCTGGAAATCTTTACCAAATTAAAATATTAATTAAAGATTCTGATAGCCTAGTAGTTAACTTATGTTTTGTCAATTATCAGTGATTGTAATGTGAAAGCATGGTATCTATTTTGCATTAACACAGAACATAATGTCAACATTATATGATAAATTTAAAATGATGTAATAAAAAAATTATAAAAGAAGATAGTATCTCAAAAACATAATTACAGTGGAGCATCGTTTATACGACGCCGAAGGGACTACCGAAAAACGTCGTATAAACGATAACGACGTATAATCGATTTTCACTTCCAAAGCTAGAATTAATTTTGTTTTCACTCAATTTTAATATTTAACGTGATGATTTGCATGAATTTGTAAATTAAACAAAGATAAATAAATAAATAAACAAACAAACAAAAAACGGGGGAGGGGGGAATTAGTAAGCAATTTAAATATGCGTACCTTTATTTATGTTTAACCGAAAGGTTCCTCATTTGCAGTACATCATTTCCTTTCCATATAAAGTCAAAGATCAAAAACCCCTCATGGCCAACTAAAAGTCGCCATTACTGATAATAGTTAGAAGGATAGTCTATTTGCAACTTGAAACAGATCAGGAAAGCTGACCATCCCCGAAAAAATAATTATCCCTATCAGTGTAATCTGTTACACGTAAGCTGATTTTTCAGACTAATCGAACACCAGCCCACATTTTTATAATGTGGAGTGCAATTAAACATGCTCTTTGGTGTCATTCATAGCTACCAACTTCCGCTCGTTCGTAAAAAATAAAAGAAAAATAAACAAAATTAAACCTATACAAAATCGAAAAATCGACGTATAAACGATTTTGGGCGTCGTATAAAAGGTATATTTTAACATTAAAAAGAATAGGAAAGAATCGGGACCGCATTAAAACGTCGTATAAGTGATCGTCGTATAAACAATGCTTTACTGTACATACTTAAAAAAAAAAAAAAAAAAAAAAAAAAAAGGCAAAGAAAAGAAAAAAGAAACAGAAAAGAAACTAGAAAACTGGAGATTAAGGTTAAAGAAATAATCAAAATATATGTAATGTTTCCCAAGATTGAACTAAAATTCTCATCTTTCTTTAAAATCCAGTGTTTTTGATAACTGAAATATGCTAGAAAATCAATATTCTTTTTTTAGTGTCTCTTTAGAGTTTGAATGAAAGAGTTAAATTATTTTTTTAATGTGAAACATAATTATATTAAATTAAAATTTTATACATACTGCATTATAAATAGAATACGCAGTTAAAACTTGAAAAAGAGATTGCTGTCTGAAAGAAAAAAAATTACAAGAATTAGTTAACATATTTTACCGTACATTAATTATCACAATAAAGTTATTATGTACATTAAAAGAAATTTTAGAGATAACATTGCTCCCCCCCCCCCCCACTTAAAAAAATATAAGCTTTGGATATCAAAAATATCCCTTTTTTTTAAAAATGTATAGCATGTTCTCACATAATATAGGCATCCTGTTTTTTTAATAATCCCTTTGCAGGGCTGCCATTTCAAAAAATATTCAAAATAGTTGCTTTAGTAACTTAGTTTTCAAAATAAAAAATATTAACAAAAATAGTAGCAAATTATAGCTGATTAAGTAGTAAATAGCTATATCTACTATACAATGATTCAAAGTAAAACTCTGTACATATTCTGATTTAGTAATAAAAAGAAAATATTTTAAACAAGGCTATTATTATTATTTTTTTTTTTTTTTTCATTCATTTAAAATACAGTCAACTCTGTCAAATTCGCACATTTAGGGATTGAAGGTTTTGTGGAATATATATTTTGGCAAATTATAGATCATCCCTTTGTTAACGTTTTATTTTTTAAAGTCTTACTATAAATTAGGAACAACTACACAAAAATTACAATAGAAAAGGAAAACATAATGCAACACTGGTATGATATTAAATAATAAAGATTGAAAAAAAATTAAATTACATATAATACACATTTTTTTAATTATTTATGTTACACTGACTCAACACAATGCTAATTTCAGTTTTGATTTTTTTTTTTTTTTTTTTTCATAATAACACTTTTTTTTTTCTGTAGTCTATGAACATTCATTACTTCTTGCCCAAAATAAAATTTTCTTACTCAAGGAAATATAAATATTAATTCATTGAAAAATCGATAACTTAAAAAAAAAAAAAAAAAAAAAAAAGCTTCAAATTCAACTTTATGTGTGTAACTGTTGATGACAATTTTCATTGTTTACATTCCAACATGTAATGCGGATAACAGAGAATTGCGGAATATACATCAGTGGATTTCACCGAAAGTAGTTTTTTAAAAAAAAGTAATTAAAAAAATAATAACTGATCATTATATTTTAGTTTTCAGAATGTTGCATTTATATAGCATTCTAAATGCAATATTTTATGAATCTCATAATAATACTTTCCATAATAAATCAAACTTTAATCAAAAGAATAGAAATAAATCCATGTATTGACATATCTATTCCAGAAGTCTCCATAAAGAATGATATTGAGTGGTGTTTTCAGTGCTTTTTGATTTACAACAAGCTGTCTTGTCTGCTAATCTGATTCCTGATAGCGACCAAGATTTCACATATAGTTCAGGACAAAATTATTTTAAGAAAAGTCCAATATCGCTTATGAATATAAGTGAACTCGCTTTTTCAATAAGGAGTGAATTTCTTGCATTGATCATGATGTTAGTCATACAGTTGAGTACTCTTTCGCATTCAGACGTTGAAATGGGTATTGTTTCCATAGTCTGGAGAACAGGATTTAGCTCTCCAAGCTCACCTCCAATAGCAATGAACTTGATAATTATCATTATAATAAATAAGGTACTCACGTATTAACACCACCATAGTAGAACTTACGCTAATTCGTCAATTAAGAGCAATCTTGTTGTTCGCACGCGCACAAAAAAAAATGGCGTCAAAAAAAAAAGTTCTAAAAATACTAAATCACTAAAAAACACTAAAAAATGGCATAAAAAATTAGCAAACAACAAGGAATCCAAAAGATAACTGCGTAACAAAATTGCTCTTTATTGGTACATTAGGGCAACTTCTTCTGTGGTAGCGTTAATACGTAAGTACCATAAATAATAATATGATTTCATTTGAAAATTTAAAAAAGTTTGAGCTAGTATGTAATTTTTTTTTTTTTTTTCTTGAGTAACAAGCTAAATATTTCTGGGAATGGCATCTCCACCCAACTACAGCTTTGGCCTCTGTATGCGGAAAAGATCATTTGTGATCTTGTCCCCTCATGGACAAAAGTTTACAGTAGCTGATGATGGGTTGTTAATTTTTCAGCTCAAATGCATCCTGGATATTATTTTGATTTCATGGTGATTTTTGTAGTTTTATTACTTCAATTATAATTTATCACTAATTTTTGGTGCTGTTTAAAATGAAGATAATTGTAACAGGGTTATTTTGCTTTATGTGAAATACAATAATATCATGAAAAATGCTAAATAGGCACAATAATTATCCAGTCAATGATACAGTATGTAAGTTCAAGCACATTCTAAAATATGTAGTATCTAATTTGTAGCAAATAGATACAAATTCATTATCTTTACATTTTACATAAAGAAAAGTTAGTTATGCTGAAAACTTTTTTAAGAGTATTTTTATTACTACAGTAGACTCCTTCAAATTGATACAGTTTGGAGCCAGAGGTTGTGTGAATTTTAGAATTTTGTGGAGTTCTGGTCATTACTTTGTATACATTTTTTAAACAATAATTTGAATGCAGTCAAAATTTTAATGAAATCTTGCAAATATAGAAAAATATTAGTTAAATAATAAACTAAAATGGTAAAAAGTAATATAAAAGTAAAAATCAAGTAAATAATTAATAATGTATACTTAAATATGTATAATAAAAATGAGATACATTTTTCTTGAATTATTCAACATCACCAGTTGCTAAGGGGTTCTGTTCTCAAAGCTGGTAGATGGGAGGTGCTGAGTTCAAACCAAATTGCACTGTCATCCCAATCATTCAGAGTTTTTCATGGTTTTCTTTGCATAAATATTGGTTAGGTTTCCTTAGAAAGACCCCCCCCCCCTCACACACACACTCTAAAAACCCCATATCTAGATAACAGGTCTCATAAACACCAACAGATTGAATTATTCAATGATTCTTCATAAAGTTATTTGATTAATTAGCATAAATATCATAAAATAAGGACTTTTTATTTCCAGTTTAGCCATTATTAATAATCAAAAGAGCTTGATTAATGTATAAATATATTTGGTAAAAAGATTGTGATTTCCAGCGATATCAGAAATATCTTGATTTTATTTTTCAGAAATAAATTTATACTCCCTTCATGAAAAACCACAAGTTCAGTTAATATTATTGAAAATAACATAATAAAATACATATAGAATGGTATAAAAATAAAAAAATACATAATTTGGTCCGTACATCTGAACTGAAACTTTCATTGTTTACATTTGTCATGATATACAGATTTCAAGAATTAACTGTATTAAAGTTATGATGGTTTTATTTCTTCACTGTGTAATGGATGGTGACAATTGGTTTCCTATACACAAATTACTTGTTATAATGTGCACTATTGCCTCATAAAGTTCTTATCTTTTCTTCAAAACCCTGTACAGTGATAACAATAACAATGTCAGCACATTTTAACTGCTTTTATTTTTATTTTGTTTCCAAGAAATATAAAAACATACACATGCTTACTTGGGACCATATCTTTCCCTAAACATAATATTATTCCTAAAAGTCCTATTTACATCCAAGTCAATCTGCCTTACATCAGTAGAATACATTCTTGATAGATGTACCATTTCCTAAAAGGAAAAAAAAGTATTGAGTTTTTTACATTTTATTTACCAAACACTTGCTCAATAAAAAATAAGTAACAAAAAAATTTTTTGTGTCTATACTTCATATTTCCCTTCTTGTTCAATTTTTATTTGAGGAACACCTAATAATCTCGTCCACACTTCTCCCCGTACTGCATTTGGAATTCCTTTATACACTCTTTGTCTGAGCTGTAAATAAGTGTTTAAAATTTAATGATAAGAATGAAAAAAAAAAACAAAAAAACAATACACTATAAGTAAAAATATTTCAAAAAGAAATTTCAGTCTTTATATATGTTACTAGAAACACAATTAAAATTCTATAACACAAATTTTAGAAACCTTGAACTTTTCATGAATCAAAGCATTTTAATTTATCCCTGATATTGAGGTCCGATTGTGTTTGATAAAATTACAATTAAGTGAAATATTTTGACAACACAATGTGCATGGATATAAAATTAGCTTGTCAGATTTTTTATTACAAAGGCTTGAAGACGTCATATTCAATCTCACATGCTTAACTATAAGCATGAATGCATAAATTTGCTTAGAAACAAAAGAAACTCAATTAATCAAGAAGACTCAAAATAAAATCTACACACACAGATTTATATATATATATTTTAAAGGTGATTTCATTAACGAATGAAAGTATGCATTCATAGTAGAAAAGTAGATGCACCCTTTCCTCGCTTAACATATATAGCAACAGAATATACCCTTCCCCTCTCAAAGACTTTTTTTTTTTACAGTTTCTGAATGGTGAAATAAATTTAGAATTTATAGTAACATTTTACAAAATCTTATCTAAATTTGCTGCTTATTCTTCTTAAAATAAGCATATAAAAACAAAGATTCTGTTTATTTTGCACTTTCATACATGCATACTTTTTTTTTTTTTTTTTTTTTTTTTTTTATGGAGTGAAGTTTTTTAACAGTTTTTTAATACAGAGTAAATTAATATGATTTCTAATTTTTAATAATGATTATTAAAAATTAGAAATCATATTATGATTATTTTGATTTCTGATTTTAATAATGATTTCTTTTAAATTCATAGATACTACAGTGAACAAAATATATCAATTTTATTGGTAAAAAATTATAGTATCTCCTTTAAAGTAATCTCTAACTGCAATAGCATTCTGTCAATGTTTTTCCAACTGTCAAAACATTCCATGAAACCCCTGGATAATTTTCTTTCACTGAATTCATGAATGAATTCAAAACACTGATCAAGAAGATGAAATTTTGAGTAATAAATAGAAATCAAAAATATGAAACAGTACCATATAAAGTGAATATGTAACTGTATTTGTTGAATGTTTAAATAAAAACTCACTAATAATAATTGCACTGTATGAAGGCACATTATCCTAATGCAAAACACATGAGTTTTCTTGCCATGTTTCAGGCCACTTTCAACAAACTGCTTTACGTAAACAGCACAAAACACTCAAATGGTAATTTTTATTGACTGCCTGGCCAGTTGATAGAAATTCATAATGCACAACATTATGACAATCAAAGAAAAGAGTCACCATTACCTTGATTTTTTTTTTTTTTTTTTTTTTTTCTTCTTTTATCGACTTTGACATGGTCTTATCGGTTTTGATTCGCTTTTTAAGCGCCATTCACTTGATTGTTGAACTGTTTCTGTATCAAAAGCATATAGCCAAGTTTCATCACCGTCAATAATGCATTTTCAAAAGGAATTGCTTTAAGAAAGCATCTCTTGGACAATTTGAGTACATTTTTGTTTTTGGAACAAAAATCTAAGTTCAAAATGATGTTTTAAAATTGTTTGACAAGAACCAAATGATAATGGAACTTGTTCAGTAATGTTTCTTATTGTCAAACGATTATCCCCATGCACAAATTTCCTGGCCTTATTGATATCTTGATCAATAATCAAAGTATGTTCTACTAAATCGCAGATTATCTATGAGTTTTTGATAAACAGTTGTTTTTAAAAGCTTTTTGAAACATTTTAAATGATTTTGTAGCAGAAATTTCATTGCAAAAACAAAATTTAATGCATGTCCTTTGCTCAATAACATTCGCCATTTCAGAAAATCAACAGATTGGATATTATTATCTCAGTAAAAACAAATTTATTTTCAAACCATGAAATGAAATAAATTTATGACTGTTGCCAGATGTTTATAATTATCATAAAAATATTTGATAAATGTTTGCTGAAGGAGTGTAGTCGTAAAAATAATGGGGGATATACACTCTAAGCAGAGGGTATATGCTCCAGGCAGAGGGATATTCTAGAGTGTGTATATTATAAATAGCTTTCTTGAAAAACAGAGGGTATATATGTTCCTTTAAAAGAATCAGAAGGTATACAACATAGACCCCCATATATCCTCGACTACATCCTTGGTTTGCTGACAATATATACTATAACTATAGCTGTATTTTAAATGAAGCATTCTAGGTACTTTTTGATCACAGTAATATATATTTTGTTTTAAGTTTGTGAAAACTGGGACATTTAAGAAAAGATACCAGTAAAGTCCCAAGGCAATGGGGACAGCTAGTTATCTTACATCTCTGAACTATTAGTAACATATCAGCAGTAGATAGGTGTGTGCCTTTGCAAATAGCTCGAAGATATTTATTACTAAACCTCTCACAAATTTACATTTTCAATGACACAGTATTTGAAATAATTAAAACTTTGTTTGCATAAAACAAATTAAGAAAATAATTTTAATCCATTAAAAAATTGTTTTCATAAAATATAAATAAACTTTCCGTGTGTCTTTTGAAAAAATTCCATTCTATTACATTTATTTGGCATAAGCACCAAAAATGATTATGGAAAATTCACTGATTTTTTCAGGACCTGACTTTTACAATCTGGGATACCAAGGCAAGCATCATTCTGGAAAATCCTCCTTCTACCAATCCATAAAAAAATTTAGTCAACTATGCTGAAGTGACTAACAAAATTTCATGTCTATTGTATAGATAGATAAATTTTGAACCAGGTATTATTTACATCTGCACATAGGACAAAAGACAGTCACACCTACAACAAATGATTGAATACAGTACCGTAATTTCTGGCATATAAGACATGTGTCGAATCTCTTTCCAATCAGAAATTTAATTTTAAAAAATTCAATTTATTTCTATTTGGAGTTTATTTGACTTTTTTTTAAAACATAAAATTTCTTGTTTGAGCTTTGGCTTATATGCAAATGGTACAGAAATTACAATTATTTTTTTTCGATTCTGTATAAGAATATAATGGTTCATGTGGGCCTTAGATGTGAAATATAGAACTCTAAGTCACTCTTGTCCATTTATAATCTTATAATATAGAATTTTCTACTATATCATAAAATTTAATATTTTTAGTGACATCAACTTGCATTCAAGCAATCCCAAAATACAGAAAAGCAAGTATAGGCATGCATTTATACTAATAGCAACACATTTTAACACTTGTCATGCTGTTACTGCATTCCTCATGCACTTTTATATAAAAGTACTTTTATATAAAATTTAATAATATTAGTAAATTTGCTGCTGATGTAGTTCACTTTTTCTTTGTATGTGTGTGGAGGGGGGAACATGGGAAGCAGAGAAAAGAAGTGGTGGATTACACTGTCTTATCAAATCTTTGAAAATGTAAGAATTTTGGTCTCTTTTGGCAACTTTTAACTATTTGCCACTTCAAAAATATTGATCAAATCTATAGGAGGCCTAGTACAGCTGCTCATGCATGAGCCTGCTTTTACTATGCTTAGTGGCCAGCATGAGCTGTTTTTCTTTTTTTTATGTATTATTTTTTCTTTGTGTCTTTTTAAAGATATGGCAACAAGAAAGAACAAAACTATCCTTTTAGGATATCTAAATTGATTTATCAACATATAATTTAATTAATATGAAGCTATTAATTGATTAAAGCATGTTTCAAAGAATATACATATTAGACTTTTTATTTTTTATTTTCAACTTTAAATTAAAGATTTTTTGGTCTTGCAGCTTCACAGCCAGTTGGCTTTTATTTATGATAATGATTTGTCACAAAAATCAATCCATCATTTGTTGTAACTCTTATATAATATATATCTTAGAATATTTATTGATTTATCACATGAGGCAACTGGTGAAAAAATATCTTAAAATGAAGTTAATTTATAACTAAAATCTAAAAATATTAAAATGTGTTGCCACCAAAAGAATACCGTTGTACATAATTTTCATAATTCTAGCATATCATGAAGTGAGTTAAAAATCAGTTTCAAAATTCCATCTTTACATACAAAATGCAAATCGTGTTAAGCAAAAGAATGTAAAAATAGTTTTGTCTTAATATAGTTTTATAATTACAATAGTTTTATAATTGTATTTTTATCAATAAAATTACACATTTTGTCAATTAAATCTAGTTACTACATCTGTTTTTCTCTTTTGGGGTGGACTGGGTGGGGATGTATGCACATAAGATTAATGCATATGAGGGGGGGAGGGACACATACATGTAGACTTCAAAGAATTGAAAGTTTACGAGAATCTGCAATGAATTCAATAATAAAAAGCAGGAATTTCAAATAGGTTGCTATTTAGATGACTGATTCTTTATTACTACTAGATGACAAAGAAAAAAAAAAAAAAAAAAAATCTTGCCAAACAGTTTTGAAATTTTTAAATATACGAGAAGGTTGAACAAAGAGCAAAAAAGAGAAGCAGAATTTTGAAAAGGAAAGAAAATTTGATGAAATTACTAACAAAATTATTATTTTTTTTAAATAAATTCAACTGTTTATTAAACTAAATTTCATTTGCTAAATTCAAATGTAGAATTTGACAGTTTCTATGACATATAATTTTTACAGAATTTTGCATTTCAAATTTAAACAGTAATGCATTATTCAATAATGGATTCTTTTTGCAGAAATAAGATAATGCATCTTTTTATATACATCATTCCCTATTAAATTACTTTAAAAAGCTTTTTATCTTTGTAATTCAATAAAATCTGTTTAAGCACAGTTGCAAGGTACAAGGAAAACTATAAAATTTTCTGTTGTATATATTAGTTTCCATAATAAAATCAAAAATACAGAAAAGGTTGATGAGAATAATGGGATAAAACCAGATACTTGAATGCCAACCAAAAGTACTATAGCTCGTTGTTTATTTTGCCCACATGCCATATCATATGTGTGCTATTTTGAGGTCTTTACTAATTTATTCATAGGATACATGAGGCATTTCATTACTTTGTTGCTTGCATTTGTTCTATTTTGAATGTCAAATTAATCATATAAATGGTGTTAGTTGTTCAATAAATGCTAGACTGGAAAGAAACCAATACTTATTTTACTTGTTTAGTTTAGCATAAATTGACAAATTTAAATCTTTCAGTACTCTGGGTTTTTTTTACACATATTTCAATGATTATTGAATAACTTTGAAGAATTTAGAAAATAAGTTGGTGTATTTGTGACGGCCAATTATCTGTTTGAAGGATATAGACCCTACGGGGGAGGAGAGGATGACCTAGGTGGGGGGGGTCTTTCTAAGAGAACCTTTTGGATTTACGCAGGGAAATCCAAGGTTTGAAGAAAACCACGGAAAACTCTGAACAATTAGGCCAATGGATGCAATTGGGTTCAAATACAGCACCAGCAATCTAACAGTTTCAAGTGCAAAACCTCTTAACCACTGGTGGGGCTTTAGAAAATAAGACTTAATAATATAAGATTTATAACAACATATAATATAAGCAACATCATATACAGAATGCAGAATATACACAACTTATAGCATAAGTAATGTATCAAGATACAGAATAAATAAGATTTGTAACAACATAATAATAATAATAATAAACAATAATAAGTTTAAAAAAATTACCTTCTCGCTATCTTTATATTTATCCCAATTTTTTATCATCTTCAGCCATTTTCCCAATCTTTCATTTTCTCTCTCCCTGATCTGTAAAAATGCATGATTAAGTTTTTGCAAAGTATGGCTTTAAGGAGTACATACCAACAAATAAAGCACTAATAAATATAATATTGCTCTTGAATTCCTTTATAATTTATGAATAAATCTTTCTACAGATTAGACAGATATAATATCATTAAAAATATTTCAGATATAGTTTTAATGTAATTTTGATATTATTTTTAATTTTTCAAGACTAAAAAATAGTCAATATCACAAATGATTATAGTTTAAAATTAAAATTTTACTGTCAAAATAATTTTTACTGATGTCAAATGACATCTTTTAACACATTCTGATTTATGATTACTATTTTATTAGCAAGTTTTAGATCAAAACAATTCCGTTTCATTTTTAATACATTGAAGAGTTGTTTTAATACTTATTAGTTTTAGATGTTAGAAGCAAAATAAGTAAAAATAGAATCTTTGATAGGTGTTATTGGACACTGGTAAAAATAGTATTAAAAAAGCATGTTCATTGTGAAATAAACAGAGTACAATTACTAATTTCATCTATTGCATAATTTTGGGCACTTTAATAGATCTTTAAGATCAGTATTATTTCACTTCAATTTGCGATATACAATTTTTTTTTCTTTTTTCTAGTACACATATTTTAATATTCATTACTCATACAATTTACCATTTGTATTTCATTTCCATGGCTGTGTAGATCTTTAAGATCAGTATTATTTCACTTCAATTTGCGATATACAATTTTTTTTTCTTTTTTCTAGTACACATATTTTAATATTCATTACTCATACAATTTACCATTTGTATTTCATTTCCATGGCTGTGTAGATCTTTAAGATCAGTATTATTTCACTTCAATTTGCGATATACAATTTTTTTTTCTTTTTTCTAGTACACATATTTTAATATTCATTACTCATACAATTTACCATTTGTATTTCATTTCCATGGCTGTGTGTTGCAAACGCATAATCTCTCCTCGGGAGTGAAAAATTTCTTATTGTATGTTTAAAAAAAAGAACTCCTGCTATGTCACTATTGCCATTGAACTTCGATTTTAACCAATAACTTATAGCCTTGCTGTTAGAGAGACTTGTAATTTTAATTCGTCAGTCATTCAGAGAGCCTAGAATATGGTACCATAACATTTTTATTAGAAAGATGTTCTTAATTATGATAATCTAAATTTTCATCAAACAAGTTTTCGCCATAAGTCTCCCAGTTGTTTGAAAATTCGTGTATAGAAACTTGGTTATTCGAAAACGTTTTGGTCCCATACTTTTCAGATAAACAGAGTAAAACTGTAACTGA
Organism: Maratus speculifer; assembly: GCA_964019185.1. NCBI lineage: Eukaryota > Metazoa > Arthropoda > Arachnida > Araneae > Salticidae > Maratus > Maratus speculifer. The sequence goes on from OZ025292.1 coordinate 374,782,969, forward strand.
AAAGGAATTTAAATAAAGGGGGGGGGGGGATCTAAATTCTCCCTACTGAATCGTGAATAAATAGTTCTATTTAAAGCTGTCAAAATCTAAACCCAATTTCATTCATTTTATCCTTAAAGATAAAACCTCATTTCTTTTGTGAGATTTTTTTTTGTTTTCTGTTTTAGCATAAATTCTAATTTTTAGAACATATAATGTTTCACATTGTTAGAAAGAACAAAAATACCATTCTAAAAGAAGTTAGTTTTAAATCTTCAAGACAATTTTCTGTTTCTTGAAGATTTTTAAACAAATGAACTTCTCTCTAAAATTTGAGACCTTTTTAACTTATTAGAATGAAAAAATGTATTGGAATATTTTTTGAAATTTTCAAGTAAATTTAAAATAAACATTCTATCTTCTAACAAAGAAAAAAAAATTACAATGAGGAATTTTTAGTATTTATTATTATATATACAGGATGTCCAGCAAATAACACCCTGATTTTAAAATTAATTTTCTCAAAAACAAAGATCGATAGTAATATGCGGTAAACTTTTTTCATTAGGTAAGCTGTAAAAATCTTATACAGAAATTTCAAACAGTGAATATTTTGAAAAAATTGCGTTCTGATTACATAGAATGCTTTGATTTGACATTTTTCTTGTTTTAGATTGCCTGCAGAGAAATAATTTTTCAGCTTACAGTGCAATATTTTAAAGATTTTTTGAAGTAAATTTTTAGAATTTCGAAATTTCAAAATTTTAATTAAAAAAAAACTATGAAATATGGCACTTTAAGCCGAAAAACACATTCTTTGGCAGCAATCTAAAGCAAGAAAAATGTCAAATCAAAGCATTCTTTGCAATCAGAACACAATCTTTTCGAAATATTTACCGTTCGAAACTTTTGTATAAGATTTTTACAGCTTACCTGATAAATAAACCATTTACTGCATAATTCTATTGATCTTTGTTTTTAATAAATTTAATTTTGAAATCAGGGTGTTATTTGCTGGGCACACTGTATATATTCTTTGCTTGCACATATTAAAAGGAACAGTAGATAATCACATGATAAATTTTGGATACTTTCCCTTTTGTAACTGGTTTCGAACATGAAAGTATACTCATAAAAAACACTTTTTGACAAAATTGAAAAAATAAAAATAAAAACAGACTGTAGAAATTGACTTCAGCTATCCAATATGAAACACATTTTAAAATATGAAAATGAAAATGACATTTAAAAATTTTGCCCATATGATTAACATTAGTGGGTATTTTTGTACAAATGAAGTAACCTACCAAAATTCCTCCTAGATATTTCTCCCTGTCATTAATCATGAAAAGCAAAGAAAAAAAAAGGAAAAAGAATGAAGAGAATAGTGTAAACTTTTGTGATATTTACAAATTAAAATTTACCTTGGTTTCATGCGCCGATAATTTTTCAGGAAGACGGTGATCACTGGAAAAACATAACTCAGATCAAATCATTGCATAATAAAATAGGTTAATCAAATCATATTATATAGTAAATATCATTTATATTAAAATAATTTTAAGAAAAATAAATGAAGGAATGAATTTTACTCTCAATTTTCAGTTTATGATACATTGCTATATATACATGTAAATGAATTTTCATTCTTGAATAATGGATATTAAGAATTACAATTTATGCTTAAAATATCACTTCATAATATGATAACAATTATAAGGTGTTGCATAAAAATGCCTACAGTAATGGATCTGCAGCACTTCGTAAACAGCCAAAACAATAACAGTAACACCTTTATTTTCTCAGCAGGAAGAAAGCAAAAAAGTTATCACAATTTAATTATCATCTGATGTTTATTGATTGTTAGATTTAATTGTAAAAAATAGAAAGCTCAAGCCTAACAGCCAAAAATATAGCTATATTTATAAATGTAATTAAATTAAATATATTTTTTAATTTCAACTAACAAATTATTTTTTCTACTTAATAGTATTAAAAGAAAAGTAAGGCAGATCTACTGTTTGGGTGTTAAACCTGAAAATCTGGAAGAAACGCCGCATCGCGGAAAATCACTCAAAAAAATTTAGAAAATGGTCGTAAACGCCGCAGGTGAAATTTCTGCGGTAATCGCGGTTAACATGTTAAACAGAAACACATTAATAAGCTGTATTAAGAAATCATAAAAATTAAATTATTAATCAGAAATTAATAAATAAATACAAAATTAATAATATTTAAATAGCGTATTTTCAGAAATAAGCGCCGCGACGCATACGAGTTTAAAAGTAAAAATATGCTTAGTGCGGTGCAGCGGATACGGTGATTTTTTTTCCCTAACAGTACCGTAAAATACCGTTAATCTGCCCCCCCCCCCCCCACAAACGTGACGAAAAATCATAAAATAATTAGAGAGGGACGCTTACACGGGATTTTTCCACGATCCTTTTACAAAATTTTCAGGAATGAATCGTGAATCTTTGAATGAGTCATGAATTTTGATAATTGAAGCAATACTTGAAAAAAAAAAATTGGTTTTAAAAAAACGTAAATTCTGTCGAAAAACGCAGAAAAAAGGAGAAATTTGTAAAAAAAAGCATGAAATCAATTAAAAAAATCTTTAAAAAAAAAGCACATTTCATCAAAGATTCATGATTCATTCATTTCATCATGATTCATCACTGAATCTTTGGAATGGGGGAAAAAATCAGATTCAGAACAAATTTTCTGAAAGTAATAAAAGAAGGGGAGGGGGAAATTCAGGAAATCCATTCGAAAATGCAATTTTCGTTTATTCGTAATCTAATGCGAAATTTGAGTAACTTTTTGCAGTCTTTTAATAAAAACTGACATTTTCTCACGATATTTTGACGAAATCGAAATTAATTTGTTTTTGCAACCATTTGTCGGAATTCGCGATACATTTTATGTCCGAAATTTTGGAATTATGATCGATTTTTTTTTTTTAATTTCGGAAAAATTCAGAAAAATATCACGCTTGTTTGAAAAAAAAAAAAAATGCTCGTAAACGCCGCATCGCTTGAAATTTCAGTTTAAAACACGTAAACGCCGCGGCGTTTCTTCCAGAAATTACGGTATATATATATATATATATATTTTAAAAGCAACTTTTTAATAAGTTTTAAATATGAATAGCTTTAAAGTGTTTTCTTTTTTATTGCTGACTTTCTTCTACTCGCAAGGCCTCTTTAAAGTACTTTATGTCTAAAAGAGAAATTCATAATTTGTGAAAATCCAATTTAAATTCAATTAGAAAAATTAGAATTCATGTTGCTAACAAGGCATCAAAACAATAGAGTGAAAAAGTATCCAAGCCAGGGTTTGAACAAGGCTCTTCAGGTTACATTGGTTACATGGATACTTTTTCACTTTGTTGATTTTATGCCTTTTAGCATGAATAAATATTCACAAAATTAAATTTAGATTTCTGGGGCATAAGTTACTGTTTAAAATTATTATATCCAATTTAAAATTCAAATCGGATCCAATTTAAATAAGTGTAACAGTTATAAACTCTGTGCAGTTAAGAGGCTATTTCATTCAAATGAAAAGATCCATTTGCTAACACTAATCCTATGGAGGAATTTTATAAAGATACTAGCAGACCCGACAGACGTTGACCTTCTTGGCACCAACTCCAGAAAATCAAATAAATGTACGTAAATATGGTAATATGCACGATAAACACTACACTCTTAATTTAATTTCTTATTACAATTATGTAAGGAAATTATTTTTCACTCTTCAGTATATTTTGAAGTCGGTTCAATTTTTCATAGAAAAGTTAATTTTTCTCTTTTTAGTTAAAAGTTAACGATTTTCTGAAGTCTGTTAATCAAAATTATAATACAGGAAATATTATTGTAAAGCATACACGTTTGTCAGGAGTGGGGTTCGAACACGTAATCTCTTTCTTAAAGAAGCTGAGCTTAAATTTGGCGCCTTAGACCGCTCGGACATTCCATCCGCACTCTATTCATCGAACTTATTCAACACTTTTAATTAGCGAAAAATCACTAACTATTAGTTTTTGCCTAATTACTAAAAAAGTACTGAATCAATTTCGATGAAATGTGAATCTAAACCATTCTCGAATCCACTGGAACGCACACACAAAATTTCATTAAAATCGGTCCAATCGTTGAGGAGTTCAGTGACATACGCACAAAAGATTTATAAATATAAAGATGATTTATTTTGTACTTTTTATTTGGATTTTTTATTAATATTCTACTAATTAATTGTTTTTTTTTTCTGATTTCAAATAAAAATTATGTCAATATGTAAAATTTTGCTATTAGTGTGGCGATTTGTACAATTTGGCGAAATTGGTCAACGGAACCTAAATACCTAAGTATTTATAAATGTATGGTTGCATATAATAATTAACTTCATTATCACATCTATCAATTTTGCCAAATTGTACAAATCACCAATCTCATAGCCAAATTATTCATATTCACATAAATTTCATTTTAAATAATGAAAAAACAAACAAATAGAAAAAATATTGATAAAAATACAAATAAAAAGCCGAAATAAAAATCACTTAATGACGTTTTAAACAGGTGTATAATATTTAATGTCATTAGATACGACATTTACGATCATCCATTATTGGCATTTAATCTTATAATTTGGTGATGTTTTTTTTTTGCGCTTTACAAATGAGGAAGAATTCAATAACCTGTTTTTTCCTGTCAACCATAAAATGACAATAATGGATGATCGTGAATGTCAGATTCAATTAGTATGGCGATTTGTACAATTTGGCGGAATTGGTTGACGAAACCTAAATACATAAGTATTTATAAGAGTATGGTTGCATATTATAATTAACTTGATTATCCCATCTATCAATTTTGCCAAATTGTAATTTGGCGATTTTTTTTTTTTTTTTTTTTTTTTTTTGCGCTTTATAAATGGGAAAAAATTCCATAACCTTTTTTTTTTTTTTTTTTTTTTTTTGCATTAAATGAAAGATATTTTGATTTAATATAAGGGTAGACATTATTAAAAGCCTTTTACAAAAAAGTCAAAGACCAAATCCTAAGACCTGGAGACCAGACTGGTCGCCAGGGCGGAGTTCTGAAACAATTTCAATGAAATGTGAATCTAAACCATTCTCGAATCCACCGCAACACACCAGAAAAATTTCATTAAAATTGGTCCAGTCGTTTAGGAGGAGTTCAGTTACATACACACGCACAAAGATTTTTATATATAAAGATAAGCATTGAAAATTTCAGGTTTTTGTGTCGAAGACATTGCCAAGTTAGGAAAATGTGAATTATCTCACGAACTAATGGATTTAAACAAATTAGCTTAGTACCGTTTGATTCAGCATGAAATAATACACTACAATATGTTATCAGATAAAAAATAACTACAAAAGCCGATTTTTAAGGAATTTTTTAAAAGTTCGTTCTTTTTTCTACTCATTGTAGGGGTGGAATTTTCGAAAATCCATTTTTAGCGGCACTCGATGCTATAAGAAGTATTTTTACCCCAATTTTCAAGATTTTTGGTATGGTAGATTATTTTGTGCTATGATTAATACGAAATCCTGACTTTCTTTAATATATACAGCACTTTTAATTAGCGAAAAATCACTAACTATTAGTTTTTGCCTAATTACTAAAAAAGTACTGAATCAATTTCGACGAAATGTGAATCTAAACCATTCTCGAATCTACTGGAACGCACGCACAAAATTTCATCAAAATCGGTCCAGTCGTTTAGGAGGAGTTCAATTACATACACACACACAGAAGATTTTTATATATAAAGATGAGCATTGAAAATTTCAGGTTTTTGTGCCAAAGACATCGCCAAATTAGGAAAATGTGAATTGTCTCACGAACTACTAGATTTAAATGAATTTGCTTAGTACCATTCGATTCAGAATGAAAAAATGCACTAAAATATGTTATCAGTTGAAAAATAACTACAAAAGCTTATTTTTAAGGATCTTTTTAAAAGTTCGTTCTTTTTTCTACTCATCTTAGGGGTGGAATTTTCGAAAATCCCTTTTTAGCGGCACTCGATGTTATAAGAAGTATTTTTACCCCAATTTTCGAGATTTTTGGTATGGTAGATTTTTTTGTGCTATGATTAATACGAAATCCTGACTTTCTTTTATATGTATAGCACTTTTAATTAGCGAAAAATCACTTATTAGTTTTTCCCTAATTACTAAAAAATTACTGAATCAATTTCGACGAAATGTGAATCTAAACCATTCTCGAATCTACTGGAACGCACACACAAAATTTCAAATCGGTCCAGTCGTTTAGGAGGAGTTCAGTGACATACGCACAAAAGATTTATATATATAAAGATGATTTATTTTTAGGGATGCACCGGATATCCTGCTTATTCGCCACTCAAACCGGATATTCGTTCCGGCCGAATATTTTAATATCCGGTTGCCGGATAGTGAAACATTTTTTTAATTACATTTTTACATTAAATAATTTTTTTAATGTAAAATTAATTTGCTCCTTTCCAATTTTATCTTATTTAAAAATCAATGTTAACAAGAAGAAATGCTCATATTTTCACAATTATGAAACGATAATATTTATATGTAAATGAAGATATATTTAAAATATGTCAACTAATTATTTATAATTAAATTTTATTAAAGGCAAATTATGATTTCGAAACATTAAGCGCTAACCTTTTTGAGGCTGTAATCTGTTAAGTTTTTGATCACAAATTTTTCCTCCTTCTGAAAATAAACATTCACTTTCAACAATAGTAGCAGAGGCAGACAAGTACTTCCTTGCTAATCTTGACACAGTAGGATAAGTGGGAGTTTATTTTCTTTCACCATGTCAATGGATTGTCCACCCTTGGTATCAGTGACTGCGATAAGTAAAGATTCAATTCTTTTAAATGTTTTGATGATAATCAGCACTTTCAGAGATGTATTTGTTTCTGTTTCTCTACCAATTTCATTGAAGCATTGCCAAAATGAATTATGCACTTTCTTAAAGAAAGAATCATTCATGTCTTTTTTAACATTCATATTCATGTTATCAGTATCATAATCAATTTATTTGCCTTTTTTCTGTAAAAGCAAATTTGTCCATTTGAATCTCGTCATCATTGTCAAAAAAGGCAGTTTTGAAACATGGATCAAGCAGAGTTGACAAAAAAAATCAGTTTTGTTAATGTTAGAGAAGCGCTTATCAAATTCAGTTTTTAAAATTTCTTCCATGGTACCCACCCCAAAGAATTCTGGTGCACTTTTTGACAAGTAACATTTTAAAGTTGCTACCATTGGAATGACTTCAGATAAGAATGATTCTTTTTTTGCTCATAATTCTTGCGATTTCTTCAAATGGTTGCCCCAGTAGTTCTCTATTGTTCCCCATTGCTCTGCTTTCAAGTTACATTATCAAAGCCCATTTTCCATTGAAAATAATGAAATATCTTTTTTTAAATCTAGTAAGCATGCAAACATGTAGAAAATACTGTTCCAGCGTGTACTAATATCTTAGATAAGTTTCTTGGGGGATATATGGAGTTCTTCAACTTGTATTTTCTTTAAATTCGAACAAAAACAGGGGAATGACTAAAATGTTCCAGTTTTGTTAATTATGTGTCAACAGGATAAAAAAAAATTCTGTTAGTTAATCGATATAATGCATCTAAAAAACATAAAGACACTACCTAAATCTGGTGATAGAGACTAAAGAAAAGGTATTAAAAGAAATGCATGTTGAGTTAGAAGTTTTATAAGTAAAATTTAAAAGGCAAAATAACATTAAATTTCAATATTTATTATTACTATACATTTGTTTTTAAGTGATTTTGACTTAATAAATGAATTAAAATCTATTAATACTTGCATAATATAAAATTGCATTAATTTTTTTTCTTTAAACAAACATAAACTTGAAATATTATTGAAATTAAAAATGAGAAATTATTCGGCCGGATACCGGATATTCGGTAAAATTTTGTACCGGATATTTGGTATCTGGCTTCCGGCAAAAATCCACATCCGGTGCATCTCTATTTATTTTGTACTTTTTATTTGGATTTTTTATTAATATTCTACTAATTAATTGGTTTTTTTTTCTGATTTCAAATAAAAATTATGTCAATATGTAAAATTTGGCTATTAGTATGGCGATTTGTACAATTTGGTGAAATTGGTCGACGGAACCTAAATACCTAAGTATTTATAAATGTATGGTTGCATATTATAATTAACTTGATTATCCCATCTATCAATTTTGCCAAATTGTACAAATCACCAATCTCATAGCCAAATTATTCATATTCACATAAATTTCATTTTAAATAATGAAAAAACAAACAAATAGAAAAAATATTGATAAAAATACAAATAAAAAGCCGAAATAAAAATCACTTAATGACGTTTTAAACAGGTGTATAATATTTAATGTCATTGGATGCGACATTTACGATCATCCATTATTGGCATTTAATCTTATAATTTGGCGATGTTTTTTTTTGCACTTTACAAATGAGGAAGAATTCAATAACCTGTTTTTTCCCGTCAACCATAAAATGATCGCCAAACTATAAGATTAAATGACAATAATGAATGATCGTGAATGTTAGATTCAATTAGTATGGCGATTTGTACAATTTGGCAGAATTGGTCGACGGAACCTAAATACCTAAGTATTTATAAATGTATGGTTGCATATTATAATTAACTTGATTATCCCATCTATCAATTTTGCCAAATTGTAATTTGGCGATGTTTTTTTTTTGCGCTTTACAAATGGGGAAGAATTCCATAACCTTTTTTTTTTTTTTTTTTTTTTTTTTGCATTAAATGAAAGATATTTTGATTTAATATAAGGGTAGACATTATTAAAAGCCTTTTACAAAAAAGTCAATGACCAAATCCTAAGACCTGGAGACCAGACTGGTCGCCAAGGCGGAGTTCTGAACCAATTTCGATGAAATGTGAATCTAAACCATTCTCGAATCCACCGCAACACACACGAAAAATTTCATTAAAATCGGTCCAGTCGTTTAGGAGGAGTTCAGTTACATACACACGCACAGAAGATTTTTATATATAAAGATCTCGGTTGCATTTTAATAGTCTTAAATTTTTTTTTTTTTTTTTTTTTTTTTTTTTTGCAGTGGATAGCTGAGATTGATCTGTATGCAGGCCATTTTTTACTTTTTTTGATTTATTGATATTTTTTATGAGGATGTTTTTATTTTTGAAACCGATTAAGAAAGCGAAAGCACCCTCATAAAAAATATCTAACGAAAATTGAAAAAGTAAAAAACAGCCTGCATTCAGATCAATCTCAGCTATCCAACAGGGGGGGGGGGGGGAAATAAATTTCTTTAAATATAGTGAAATGCGACCGAGATATCTAAATTTCTTTCATAGGATTAGCATTAGTAAACAGGTCTTTTAATTTAACTGGAGTAGTCCTTTAACAGTCATTCAACTAGAGTGGAAGTTTTCAATTTTCAACCATCTTTCTGTAAAAAATGTTAAGTATTTAAAATAAATTATAGTATTATAAACAATAACTTTATGATATATGTAGTTTTTATAATAAAACAAATACTTTAGTACAATTGCACTAAAATGACATCACTTTCACAGCTTTTTCATTCTACTTGTTCTAATAATAAAGCCTATAACTTTAAAAAGGCAAAATGCTTTCAGCTGTACTCGTATAAATGATATCATAGGGAAAATTGCAGTGTTTACTATAATTGCAAAAACAGCAAAAATGTACATAATTTCCACATTATATTTTACCTACACTGCAAATACAATTTCCTACATATAGGAAATTCAGTATTAAATTATAAAAATTTACTAAATATAAATAAATTGCATTTTATTTTTTACTTACTTAATCTCATTTAATGCATGTACAACACATTAGATGAGTGGTCCCCAATCTTTTACTGGCTATGCCCCTGCAAAGCATTTGTAAAATCAGAATGCCTTCCAACTCTGTAACACATATCTCTTATCACATTAGACCTCAATTAACCGAGCCAATAACAAAGTCTGATTTTTATTTATTTATGCATTTTTTTGTGATTGAACTTTGAAAAAGACCACACTTTTTAGTTCACTTTCACACAAAGGTTCTTATGGATCCAATGACTATCAATCATACTGAAATTGTTCAGACAATAACAAGTGCCCTTAAATACTTGGAGCAAAGAAGCAATGTTATGCTGATAGATCTTTTGTCACTTGAAAATTGGCATGATTGTAGAAAATGTAGGCTTTTTCAAATAAAAGATAAGACTTATTTTATGTCTTATTTTTGAAAGAGAGATGTCTTATTTTTGAAATGCATTTTTTAATATCTAACTTGCTGTATTTAAAATAATTTCAATTTGCTTTTTAAAAATTTACTTCTAGTATTTAATTTCTTTTTTAAATTTGTTGAACTGTTAAAGTATGTTTATTATTTATTATTTAAATTGTTTTTGTTTTTTATTTAAAGAAATTTTAGATTCAAGAGCACAATAATTTTTTTAGTCAATTTCTATTAACTGAGATTTTTAATATTTAAAGCACTAGTGGTCCCAATTAAATCAGATAATTGAGGCTATACTCTATTATTAAAAAAAGAAAAAAAAATGAATTCTATTGATATGGGAAGAGCTAACAAGGAATTCATTTCACACAGGTTAACAGGATACAACAAGTGCCCAAGACCATCAAATTATCTGTATTAAGTTAATATAATTAAATTAGAATGTACATTTGATTATCCAATGCTTATTAACACTACAACTACCAATGTTAGATATATACCTAGTTTTACCGCAGCCGTCAAATTGACGGATTTTTGATCGTACCATTCTTTCTAACTTCTGACTTAATGTAAATAAAAGAATATAATTTAACGAAAATAACACATAATACAATAATTCAATAATTATTAATAAAAAAAACTAACAAAAACAGTTTTTATTTCCTTTTAATAGTATAGCATATTTGATGCGTATAAAATGACTATGAGGCACATATTTTACAAGTACATATAATTTTAGATGAACCCTTGCTACAATTATATGTAACTAAGTTTATTTAAATAAAAGAATATAATTTAACAAAAACAATATTTAATATAATAATTCATTAATTATTACTAATAAAATAAAACAGTTTCGATTTGCATTTATAGTATAGCACACTTGATATGCATGAAATAATTATGAGCCACGTACTTTATATGTACATGTTATCTAAGCTGAACATGTGACACAAACATATTTGTTGCATACATTGCTGGTATAAATCGCTTTGTTTTTGTTGCACACTTGATTTCAAAATAGTCAGTTTTACATTGTGTCCCACCAAAATAAAGCCACAGTGATTTTTAACATAATTGGACACGAAACAAATCCACGAGAATGAAACAAATATACAGTAGACTCCTTCAAATCAGCAAAGCCTAGGACCAGGGGTTGTGCGGATTTTAGAATTTTGTAGATTTCTGGTCATTGATTTGTTTACATTTTTGAAACATTAATTTGATTGGTAGTTAAGCATTATAATAAGTAATATAATATAATAAATTGAAACATTAAAATAATTAAGTAAAATATTTAAATAAATAATTAAAAAACAAGTAATTATTACAAAAAAAGTTAAATGAAATAAAATTTTAGAAAAATATTAATACAGTATGGAACCATTTATCCGGAAACCAGTTAACCGAAAAACCAGTTATCCGGAATGATATATTTCTAATAGACTGATGTTAGAATCTTTTTAGAAAAAAGGGTCATACACAATCAGTTTGACATATACATTGCTTGAAACAATTGTATAGTTTGATAACAATCTAGTATTTGAAATAAAAGCATATAATCATATTATAGATTAATAAATAATATAATACAGAGGTGCCAAGTTTCAATAAAAGTTATCAGTAACCAGAGTTCGGAAAAGGGCGGGTGGGTGGGTGGAGGAGGTAAATTTTTAAAAGTTGATTCTTTCTTTTTTTCCTCGATTTCTTGGCGAAATTTGCATGTTTTTCGCGATCTCTTGGGGGAGTTTGTGAGTTTTTTGCGATGTTTGGACGAAATGTGCGCATTTTTCGCGATCTTTTGACGAAATGTGCATGTTTTTCGCGATCTTTAAACGAAATGTGCACGTTTTTCGTGATCTTTAGCAGGCATGAAAGTGGGAAATAAGATAAAAGGTGGAAAACTTTTTCCTTTTATACAATGGTGCTAAACTTTTCTAATTTAAGTGTCTACTTATAGAATAAAATTAAATGTAACTGCATGCAAGGTGCTATATTTTTTAGCTTAGAAAGTATTAATAATGCTAAAGTGTAAAACCAAATATATCTGATCAAGTTATGTGAAGTACTGTCATTAATCTTCTAAAACAAATATTCTGAATAGCTTAGCAGTTAAATCACCCATCCCCCCCCCCCCCCTCCAAGAAAGAAAACAGTCTCACTGCTAAATTGATCTTTGCTTCAAAAATAAGAATTGCAGAAATTACTCAAAATGTTGTATAATTAGTACAAAATATTAAATTCCAAAAAGAAAATTTCTTTATACTTTCAGTTTTTAAAGTCTAAAGATTTTATTCTTGAAAGACATTTAGAACAACTTCATTAGATGTTTCTCAGATGCTTATATGTAGAAGCTCACCTTTCACTTTATGTCTCATTTGCACAACAATTCAAGAAAAAACTGAGTGTTTGGAGTAACTAAATGTCCAATTGCAAAATTTTCTACCCCCCCCCCCCTCCAATTATCCTTTTAAAATTTTCTTTGCATTTTTGCATTAATCCAGAGAAAGACCAAAATGGAGAAATTGCTCCTTTAGGAGGAACTCTTTCATGCCTGCTTTAGACGAAATGTGCGCGTTTTTCGCGATATTTTGACGAAAATAGCTCATTTTCACGATTTTTTGACGAAATGGGCGCATTTTTCGCGATTTTTGACAAAACTGGCGCGTTTTAAGCGATTTATTGACGAAATGTGTGCGTTTTAAGCGTTTTTTTGACGAAATGTGAGCGTTTTTTGCTATCTTTTGTGGAAATGTGCGCTTTTTTCGCGATATTTTGTCAAAATGTGTGCGTTTTTTGCAATATTTTGACAAAATGAGCGCGTTTTTCGCGAACTTTAGACGAAATGTGAGCGTTTTACGCGATGTTTTGACGAAATATGCGCTTTTTTCGCGATATTTTCACGAAATGTGCACGTTTTAAGCGATATTTTGACGAAATATGCGCTTTTTTCGTGATATTTTGACAAAATGAGCGCGTTTTAAGCGATATTTAAACGAAATGAGCGCGTTTTATGCGATACTTTGACAAAAATTGCTCGTTTTTCCGCGATTTTTTGACGAAATGTGCGCGTTTCTCGCAATTTTTTGACGAAATTTGCACGTTTTTCGTGACATTTTGACGAAATGCGCGTATTTTTACACAATGTTTTCTGCTTTTTCCCGAGATTCTATATCGAAATTTGCGTTTTTTTAAGCAATCCTTTGATGAAATTCGCGATTTTTTTTTATCCGTAATTTCTATCCGATGTCCGTAACTAGGGATGGGACGAATATTCGGCCACTATTCGGTATTCGGCCCTTTTGCCGAATATTCGGTTGGCCGAATATTGAAGGCTTGTTGACCGAATACTTCGGCCGAATATTTAGAGATATCTTGCCGAATATTGCTAAAATCTCGCCGAATAGTGAGATATCTTGCCAAATAAATTTCAGATTTAAAGAATTTCATTCTTGCAATTTTTTTCTCTCTAATCCAAATTGGCTACTTCATTTATGAAGTCATTCTCACTCTTACTTACAAAATATAGAGTTATTCAGATACTAAAAGATATACAGCCTTTCTGTATTTCCTATAAAAGTTAGTGATATTCTAGAAAATGTTGCCCAAGTTGGAGATTTAATTGTACGGGAAATGTCATCATTTGAGAATGATATATTACAATTCAAAATATAAAAACACTGCCTTATTCTAAAACGCTCGAATATTTATTAATGTCTGCAAATTCCATGCACATATAAAAAAGGCTCTTATGAAATTCATAAGTTATTTTCTATATAGTAAGAAATGAAAAAATTTATTCACTAGGTGTGTTAACGAAGATTCATTTTCAAAATTAAATATAATATATCACCATTCCAAATACAACGGTACGTCTGAAAGCAGAACTGGTGTCAAACTCGATACACATTAGATGACACAACTTGCTTTATGAAGATGGTTTTATAAATATTTTAATATAAATTCTAAATACTCAACAAAATAATTTTTTCATTCTATAATTTTCACTTTTAAATAATTATTTGCATAATTACTGACTTAAATATGTAACATTATTATGTATATATTTTTAATCTTCCTTCCTTCATGTTGTTATCAATTTCTGTTTATCCTTTTAATGCTTGTTGAATAAGTGGAATATTGAAGTTGAATATAGTATGTGCCGATTCAAATGTCAAAGAATTTGTTAACATATGCATTCTACTTTAAGCATAACCTTTTGCTTTAACGTAATTTGTAATTTAAAGCTTGGCATCTGATTTCAGAACAGTCTCATTCTTACAAATTTGCTTATCACTAGGGACACAAACTCTAAATGATCAAATTTACTTCATTAAAGGTTATTTCAGAAAATATATGTCCTTGTGAGTTCTGAGAGAGAGAGAGAGATTAAGAATATTATTGATTGTGGATGCAAGAAGTATCAATTGATAGTAAAAGTGAAGCACATTCTTCATATTTTAATGGAAATATTTTCCCATCTTGACATACTGAAAATCAATTTGATGTACATTAGAATAAAGGATATAATGCAATTTCATAATTTTTTTGTGTTAAAATAAGTTTTTCAAATTTAAAAATACATTTAAAAGCACATTTAAGAGTAATAATTATTAATGAGCTCCTATTTTTTAAATTATATATAATCAAAATTTATTTTCTTTATTGGAACAAATTTTTACTATTCGGCCGGCCGAATATTCGGTATTCGGCCTAAAATTTGGCCGAATATTCGGTATTCGGCTATTCGGCCAAATCACTATTCGTCCCATCCCTATCCGTAACGCCGTAACTTTTGTTACATATCCGTAATAATTACGGACAAATCGTAATACTTGGCACCTCTGTATAATATTATGATGTTTTCATTTTTATGCCGAGAAAACAGAAGAATTTTTGTTCCCAAGGAGCTCCAAAGGAATTATCTTCTTTCAAACTCTAACAATTGATCTTGCTTGCATCAGATTCTTGGTTCAAGTAATCTACGAGGGCCGTTTTTTTTTCAACCTCCGATTGCACAGCATCAATGTTAGACAAGCGGCAGGAAGACGGTATGCGCATAGAGCGACG
The DNA here is from genome assembly GCA_964019185.1 of Maratus speculifer. Taxonomy (NCBI): domain Eukaryota; kingdom Metazoa; phylum Arthropoda; class Arachnida; order Araneae; family Salticidae; genus Maratus; species Maratus speculifer. Next base: position 374,798,334 of record OZ025292.1, read on the forward strand.
GCGCATGTTCCCCACATCACCCTCTTTGACTGCCTTTTCATTGACGCCATTGTGAGGCGAGCTGTAGCCACGTAAACATGGCTGCCTTAATTGATTCTCCCGCCAAGTGCGAATTGCGAAGTGTTATTCGATTCCTGCAAGCTGAAGGGAATAGTGCAGCTGAAATTCATCGAAGAATGAGCCGAGTGTATGGAGAAAGCTTTATAAGTGATGGTGTTGGGCGTAAATGGTGCCGAAAATTTAAAGATGGCCGAACCGATGTGCATGATGAAGGAGGTCAAGGATGCAAGTCTGTAGCCACAGACAACCTTGTTCAACGAGTGGACGAAGAAGTTAGAGGAAACCGAAGGTTCACTATAAATGATTTGGCCATAAAATTTCCAGAAGTCTCGAGGTCTTCTCTGTACACTATTGTGACGGAACATTTAGGCTACAGAAAAATTTGTGCTCGCTGGGTCCCAAAGATGTTGACGGACAACCACAAAACATGACGAATGGGCTCAGCCTTGACATTCCTCACCCGTTATGACGCTGAAGGAGAAGACTTTTTGAAATCAATTGTGACAGGTGATGAGACCTGGGTTCAGTATGACACACCTGAAACAAAACGTCAATCTCAACAATGGATGCATACGAACTCGCCAAACAGAACAAAAAAGTTCAAACAAACCTTCAACAACAGAAAGATTATGGCTACAGTGTTCTGGGATCAAAAAGGTGTGTTGCTTGTTGAGTTCATGCAGCCAGGGACGATGATTACTTCAGCTGTTTATTGTGAAACTTTACGACGGTTATGCAGAGCCATTCAGATCAAAAGAAGAGGCATGCTGACTTCTGGAATTGTTCTGATCCATGACAACGCCCGTCCTCACACTGCTGCTGTAACCCAACGTCTACTTCAGCATTTTCAGTGGGAAATTTTCGATCACCCGGCATACAGTCCCGACCTAGCTCCGAGTGACTACCATCTTTTCCCTGAACTTAAAAAGTGGCTCGGAGGGAAGCGTTTTCAAAGTAACGTGGAGCTTCAAGACAGCATCAAGAATCATTTGAATTCATTGGCGGACACTTTTTATGAAGAGGGTATTGGAAAGCTTGTCCACAGGTATGACAAGTGCCTCAATTTACAAGGTGATTATGTTGAAAAATAACCATAAGTGTACATAACTTTTAGTAATAAAATGATCTTTCTATATATGCTTGTCTTTTTTTTTTTTATGGCCCATCGGAGGTTGAAAAAAAAACGGCCCTAGTAATAATCACTTTAAAATTAGAAGTAATACCACAACTACATATGTTTCACAAAACTTATTAAATGGATGCTGCTTTAATGCTCACCCAGTTAACTGGAAAAACCAGTTATCTGGAATACATCTGACCCCAACCATTCCGGATAAGTAGTTCTGTACTGTAAATATAAATAATGCTGAGGAAGAATAAAAAAATTTTTTAATAAAGAAAAATATTTGTCTTTGTTAATAATGTAATAAACAAAAAAAGTCGATTAATTTTAAAATATTCATTTTATAGAACAAAAATTATCCTGCCCCTCGAATTACAAACACTACCAAATGATCACTGAAAGTTACACTGAGACTATGATACGATAATGATTATTTCAATTAAATATTGATCATCGTAATTAGTAAACTGGATGTAGATCCCAAATTCGTTTCGTAACTAGCAGGGATAATGAAATAGTATTAGAACTACAAAATAATAATTTTATATAGCAAAAATTATCCTGCCACATGAATTACAAACACTACCAAACGACCACTGAAAGTTATATTACGCTGCAACTACAATACGATAATGATTACTTCGATTAAATATTGATCATTGTACATCTAAGTACCATATTATTTAACACTGCAGAATTTAAATTGAAAGACATTAAAAAAAAGGGAAGAAGTTGAAAAAGATATAAAAATAGATATTTTTATAGGATTACTTGTATTGCATTAGCCGCTGCTTCAGCGCTATCTTTAATTTCATTGTTTACATATGAAAAAAAAATGTGCGGATTTCTGGCATTCGCAGATTTTAGGGTCGCGGATTTTAGAGTCTACTGTATTCAGAAAATCAATATTGAAATGCATATTTACAAGGAGTAATTCACTCCCTGCCACTCTAGGTGAGAAAAAAAAATTAATGTATAAAAAAAAGATCAAGAAGAAGTGCCTTGCCGAAATAAAGCCACTAGTGTTAATAGCCAATATATCTGTGATGCTTACTTATGACTTGTAATATACAATGTGGCATATCATGTAAAAATCCCTGGAAGACAGTAGCATCAAAAATATCCCAGGGATCAATGATGGAAGACTTCAGTTCTGTCACCAACTTGAACAGTCTGACATTGGCATTTAAAGTTCAAGTGAAGTCAATCCACATATTTTCTTGGATATAGAAATGAAGGTACATGGCAGGCCCATCCATTTTATATCCTTAATTACCCAAAAATCATTCCTAGGAGGATTTTTTAAAGGTTATCGGGGCATTTTCATGCTAGAAAATCCAAGTTAAGCCATTAATTCTCTCTGCAATTGGCAATAAATGGGTTTCTAGCAATTCTTGATAATCAGTAGCCTATATGCAATTTGAGAGGAAAGCCAGGTTAAGGTTAATCCCCATAGCTGAAGCCTCCACCATGCTGTCTTTTGGAGAAAATTTTCTCTTCTTTCCTCGTGTCATGCCAATGGAAAGGAAGGCTGTATGAACCATGAAAATTAAATTTTTTCTCATCAACAAGATGCTGCTGGTCCTTCCAGGTTTGTTTATGTTTGGCCCCATCGATTCTGCTTTGCTTATGGATAGCTTTCAAAATAGGTTGGTAGGCAGAGGCTTATTAATGTTGTTTGGAGGCTTTGACTATGGTGGTAAACTTAACCAGGCTTTTCACTCAGAACACATGCAGGTTGCTAATTACCAAGAAATGCTAGAAACCCATTTACTGTCATTTGTAGAGAGAAGTGGTGGCCTAAGTTGGATTTCCCAGCAGAACTTCGCCCCTATAATCATTGAAAAATCCTCCTACGAATGGTTTTTGGATAATTGGCTGCATGTCATGGAATGACCTGTCCTGTACGCTCATCTCAACTTTCAAGAAAATGTATCAGGAATCCTCAGTAGATCTGTATATGTTAATGGCTGACAGTTTAAGTCTATGGCAGAATTGGAGGTTACCATCATTGAAGCCTAGGATGATATTGATGCTACTGTCTTCCAGAGATGGGTAAATGGTATTCCACATCATATATAAACATGGTGGATATATTGGCTATTAGCAGTAGAAGTTTTATTTCGGCGGAACACTTTCAGCCCCTCTTTTTTTATAAAAATTTTTTCCCCTTGCTTAAATGGGGCAAAGAGTGAGTTACTTCTTGCAAATATGTATTTGCATATAAAGTTTCTTATTATACGTTTCATTCTCATTAGTTTATTTCTTGTCCAATTACAATACAAAATCATGGTGGCTTTATTTCGATGAGATGCACTATATATGAGGAGCCCAGAAGCCAAGGGGTACAAGTGACAAAATTTAGATTTCGAGTAAATTGAGTTCAAAGTTACTCATCGACTGTTATTGAATGAATTGAGATATGAAAATTTTGCTTATTTCTTAATGATCCTTGAACTCTTGTTTCAATAACTGTTTAAAAAAAAGGTGGAATAGGATATTTTTTTAATTTATAACTAAACAATATTTATCATCATTCGGCACTTATACCCCTTGGCTTCCAAGCCGTAATGAAAACTGCTTGAAAACTAAAGGGTACAAGTGCCGAATGAACACAAGAAATGAAAAATTTTTAAATAAAAAATTGTATTTATGAAAAAATTAAGATTAATGTTGATACAAATAAATCAAAGGACAAAATTTTGTTTTAATATAAATTCTAAAAAAGGAAAAAATATGAAATAAAAAATGAATTTACGAAAAATTTATGAACAATGTTGATATAATGAATGAAATGAAAAACTTTTGTTCTAATATAAGTTTTAAATTTTTATTATAAGTTTAGAAACATTGGAATTTCATATTTTTTAACACTTACCAACAAAGTTGAAAAGTGAATATGATTTTGGTTTGTCCGTCCGTCTGTCCTAACTCTCGTAAATATATTCGGATTGCCCTGAAATTTTTGGGAATTATTCATGTTTACTTCAACACGAACTTATTGCAAATGAATCTTGCAATGACTCCGTGCAACTTATTGCACATATTTCTAACATGATTAGTTTATTTACAGGGACAATCAAAAATTTTTCGCTACATTACAGGTTATGGGAAAAATAGTTTTAAATGAATTTGAAATATGTTACACCTTGTCACATGTTAAAATTTATATGCATTTATGAATTGCACTAAAATAGACATTCTATAAAATCTGAGGTGAAAAGAATAGTTATTAATTATTTACAGGACCATACAAAGATTTACATTACCTAATAATAAAGAGGGAATTGTTTTAATTATATTACAATTTTCATGTATAATAAAATTAATGTATATCGCTGAGGCTTAATATAAATTATTTCACACATAATACAAAGTACACAGTATTTACAGGGACACAAAAAAAGATTTCAAATAAGACCGAATTTCTATCGAATTACTGTATAATTATCGATGATGATTGATGGATGAACAAAATGCTATTTTAATTATGATTTGCGCTTTTAAGTTTCACTAAATGTATACACGTTATATGATATGTATAAATGCTATAGTTCATATACAGGGCTACACAAAAATATTCGTAAAGGTTACAGACTATGAGCGTACTTTACTTAAAGATTTCTTTTAAATAAGTCTTGTATTTCTATGTTGAACTGCATTCAGTTTACTAAGAAATGCTTGTAAAATATAGGTAAAATGATATACAGGATCACACACAAATTTTTATACATGGTCATCGATGAATGATAATTTTTGGAAATGTGATTTCAGTAGTCTTAAATGTGTTTAATTTGAAGTAAATTTCAGCGAAATACTGGCGTATAATAAAGGTTCAAGATAAACTACAGGATGAACAAAAGTATACAAGTGTACTTCCATCTATTAATATAAACTGCTGAAAGAGAAATTTCAAACTGTTATGCGTTTTCTTGCTAAACTAATTTTTCCCATTATACAGTATATATCAACCGACAAATAAAACATAGGGCTGTTAAAAAGTATCAGAATACATATTTGGCAATGGACTGTAATACTTTATTACCCTCAATAGCAAACATTTTTAAAGATTTCAGGGAGTGTTCAAAAGTGTTTCATAATCCATGCTTAACGCATGATTTTTCTTACTTGATAACAGTTAAAATGCATATATTTAATGCATAAAAAAAGCAAATGGCTTTGTATGTATGTCGTTGGTCATGCTTCTGCTATATAGACGTTAACGGACACAACTGCACTTATACCCCTTGGCCTCCAATCATTTCACAGTTTTGGGAAAGAGGTTAAGTGACTGACCCGTATAACTCAGTACATAATGAAAAAATCACTCTTAACTCTTTACTTATAAATAAATAGACATATTTCCAGATAGCCTGTGCACTTAACTCATTTTTTCAATTTTGTCACTTATACCCCTTGGCTTCTGGGCTCCTCATATATAATATTAAGTAGTCTGCTTAGTAATAATTGCTTTCATGTTAAATAACTCATGAAAGCAATTAACTTTAAATAACTATTTATCAATTATTATTCTTATAAGTAACAAGTTTTAAGAAAAAACATACTGAATGAAACCATATCTGTCAGTAACATGGTATACTTCTAAAGCAGGATCCTCCCATGACAAAATTTCATTTGTCTCACTTCGACCAGCATCATACTTTGCTATAATGGCTTGATCATCATCACTGTTATAAAAACCATCTTCACCATTATGTCCATCTATAATAAATAAAAACATTAATAAAAAAACTTAATCTGAAAATACTTTTAATTAAAGTTGATAAATAAATCAAGGTAAAAAACTTACTCATTATTCAGAAGATAGGAAATATGGCACTGTTTCAACATCCTGAAATATAAGAAGTACAATCATAAGTATAAGAAGCAAAATTGTAGAGAATCTAATATCAGAGTGAAAAATTAGTTAAAATTACATTATTTTAAACCTTTATTATATGATTTTTTTCTAATCTTATGTGGGGGGGAAAATTGTGTGTAAAAGAATAAAAAATTAAAAGTAGTTTAAATTTTAAATCTAGATTTTGAATTTTTATCGTTTGCAACTAACAAAGAAGGTCTCCATACTGGGCATACTCAGAATATTTTGAAAAATATTAATTAAACTGCTTATGTATGTAATAAAGGATTAGTCACATTGAGCGAAGGAATTACAGTAAAAAGTCTGTAAAAAAAAAAAAAAAAAAAAAAAAAAAAAAACTTTTGAATATTTGGTTTGAAAAGACAAAAACGTCACAATTTGGAGAGCAGAACTTTTAATCACCAAAAGCAAATGGTTTTAATGTAACAGAAAATTGTTTGTTAATTTGTTAATGATTTTTAGAATGCATGTAAATGGTATTTAATAAATTTAAACTTAAAATGAGAAAGCTTTTAATATACATATATTGTATTACATACAAATATTGCTTGTTTTAGCAGTTACCAGGTTGTTCAATAAGTTTTGTCATTCGATGAGAAAAACACAATGTTATGGTTCAAAATACACTTTATTATTCAGTATAATCTTCCTGAACATTAATGCACTTGCTCCAACGATCCTTCAATCTGTGGATCCCATCCCTGAAGTGAGATTCCGGAAGGTCTGCAAAATACGCTTCAACAGCCGTTATGACCTCTTCATTTGACGAAAAACGCTTGCCACGCATAAATTTTTTGAGTTTTGGAAACAAATGGAAGTCGCTGGGGGCCAAATCTGGTGAATACGGCGGATGCCCCAACAATTTGAACTTTAATTCATGGATTTTAGCCATTGTCAAAATGCTCTTGTGACACGGTGCGTTGTCCTGATGAAAAAGGAATTTTTCTTCTGCAAACCGGGTCTTTTTTCACGAATTTTTTCCTTCAACTGGTCCAAAAGGTTGCAATAATATTCAGAATTAATTGTTTTACCAGTTTGCAAGTAATCCACAAATAAAATTCCTTTCGCATCCCAAAAAACTGATGCCAGAACCTTCTTGGCCGATTTCTGGACACGAACTCGTTTCGAAGCCGAACAGCCAAGTTCACACCACTCTTTAGCCTCTTGTTTTGATTCAGGATCATAGTGATAGACCCAAGTCTCATCCATAGTGATGAATCGACGCACAAAATCCACTTTATCTTTTTTAAAACGCTCCAAATGTTGTTTAGAAAGCCGCATTCGAATGTGTTTTTGTTCCATTGTTAGCGAATGCGGCACCCATTGTGCGCACAGCTTTTTAAAACTCAAAATTTCATTTAAAATATGACTCACACTGCCTAATGAGATGTGTAGAGCCTCTACTAAATCCCTCTCAGTCAATCGACGATCTTCCAAAACCATAACCTGTACTTTGGCTACGATTTCTGGTGTTGATGCGGTTTTTGGACGTCCTTCACGTGGATCGTCTTCAAGGCTTGTACGACCACGTTTAAATTCAGCAACCCATCTTGCTACTGTTCTAATTGAAGGTGAACGTTCATTATACACTCTTAACATTCGTTCGTGAATTTCTTTTGGTGCTACACCTTCCAAAAATAAGAATTTTATCACTGCACGATATTCAATTTTTTCCATTGTCGAAAACACTGTGATACGGCGACACTAAATGGCTTGTAAACAAAGAATGAATTGACTGATTGAAATGAACCTTCACATACGTTGATAAGAAGAGTAAACCAACAAAACAAAAACAAATTTGGACTAGTAGCAACGCCCTCTCTTATCGACCGACAAAACTTATTGAACAACCTGGTATTTAATCACTGAAGAAATATTTTCATTTAAAAAAAAAAAATCCTACTGAAAATTATTGATACATTTAAGTGTGTTCCAAAATAAAAACCAAAGTCATTTCAATAGCAACAAAATTGAATCAATAATGCTCAACTAGACTTAATTTTGAGCTTGAAATAATTTTAAAATTTAAATTACCGTATTTTCAGGTGTATAGCCCGCACCCCTAAATCGAGCAGTGCAGTAAAAAAAGTTTGTGTATAACCCGCGGAGATGCATCGGTGTATATAGTCCGCAGGCTATACACCATTTACGAACGTATATTTGGATCAGGGTTCGAAATTAGAAGCCATTAGTTGTAATTTTTAACACAAATTTACCAACTTTTTTCGTGATGCATAATACTTACAGTAATTCGGCTAAAAAATTAAGATTATCAGTATTGTAATTTTCGGAAGAAATGCCGAGGCGTTTATGTGTTTTAAGATAAAATTTCAAGCGATGCGACGTTTACGCGCATTTTTATTTTTTCAAACAAGCGTGATTTTTTTCTGAATTTTTCAAAAAAAGGTGTTAAATTCAAAATTTTGGACATAAAATGTAAACATATCTTAGGTCATTGGTTCCAAAAAGGATCGAATCCTAAGAATCGATCCGAAATGCACCAACATTGAAAAGGAACGATTCTTCGAGGTTCATGTTTCGGACTCTATCTGAAATGAAACGACTCCGGAAAAGTTAGATTCCTTGAACTCGTTTTGAAAAGACTGACTGCTCTGAATCATTCCGAAATGACATAAATCGCGCACTTTTTTTTGTTCTTTGCAACAGGGTAGGGTACCAAAACCGAAAAGGAACGATTCCTCGGACTCTATCTGAAATGAAAAGACTCCGGAAAAGTTCGATTCCTTAAACTCGTTCTGAAATTAAACGACTCTGTAAAGCAACGATCCCTTGAATTCGTTTCGGAAAAGATGGCTCTGAATCGTTTCGAAATGACATAAATCATGCACTTTTTTTGTTCTTTGCAACAGGGTAGGGTAGATTATTTTTTGAAAAATAAACAAAATCTTAAATGAAATTAAATTCAGAATTGTCGAGGTTGGAAGTGTTCCGGATTTTGGATTTTGTACTCTACAAACACAATGCGGTGCTGCAGCACTGATTCGCTAGCAAATTATTTTCTGATATTTTATTTATAGATTTTTTTTTTTTGGTCTCACGTATAAGTCGACCCCCCACTTTGAAGTTCTTTTTTTTTCTAAAATTTCACAACTTATACGCGAGTATATACGGTAGCTATTATAGATCTATCAGTGCAATACTTGGTGATAGTTGCGACAGTTCTTCCAAACCCAGAAATAACTGAATTTAAGCAGTAAAAAAAAAAAAAGCCTTTACAAACATGGGAGACTCTCTAAATTTCGAGGCATAGCGAAAAAAAATTACAAATTTTCATGTTTCTTTCAAATTTTTTGAGGTTTAAAAGTTGTAGAAAAAATACCACAATTTCCAATTTTCTAAAAAAAATCTTTGTATAACCCGCACCGTGTATAAGCCGCAACGGCTTTTTAGAAGGTTTTTTTCTTGTATAAGCTGCGGACTATACACCTGAAAATACGGTACATTTTAAATCCTAATTTTTGATAGTTAAATTTCAATATAAATACATATAAATATATACATATAGGACAAAATTATAGTTCAAACAAAGTAAAACTGACAAAACTAAAGTTACTTAAACTGAATTCATTTAAACAAGTTCAACATGAAACATTTTTTTCCTCAAAGTGCATTTGGCATAAAAAAATATTTTTTGAAATTGTATTCTAACCGATGAAAAATCACCAGATAATGAAATTTGCATTATTTTCATGGACACTTTATTGAGAATCACTTTATTGAAATTCTTATTTATAAATATTTATATCCTTAAAAGAAGAACATTCTGAATTTTTTTCAGATTTTTCGGAGTATGCCCCTATGGAGACTTTCCTTGTAAGTGGTACAAAGTGCAATTTAAAGATGTTTGATAAATGACAACCAGGGAAATTAATCAGGATCATACATTGAAGAGATTTTCTTTTTAATTATATATTTTTGATCATTTATAAAGTAAAATAAAAACAAAATATTTAAACATTTGTTTTTCATCAATCACATTTTTGTAATGCAAATAAAATAATTAGCATTACAGTAACATTGAGTAATATGAAGGTTACTACTTATATTTCGGGCTTAGTAATGAAAACACAAATATTTATGATCAATATTGAACTTATTGCTTTTCAAAGTATTCTCCATGAAGATCAACACACTTTTACATTTGTTTGAACTAATTTTCAAAGCACTGTTTCCACTTCTATAGAGGTAACACCAAACATGTGTTTTGAACGCAACAACCACTTCTTCGAGCGCCGAAAAACATTATCCACGTAATTTATTTTTGATGTGTGGGAATAAAAAAATGTTAATGGGGGACAAATTAGGGCTCTATGGCTGATGACTCATCAACTTGATGTTTTGGACTTTCAGAAATTGCTTTGTTTGAGCGAATGTGTGAGAGCTCACATTGTCACAATCAAAAATCATTCGCCTGTTATTCTGCTTTTTTCAAATTTCTCTGAAGACTTCTGGCAAATAAAAGGTCAAGTACCATTTAGAAATGACTGCTTTGTGTTGTTCTAAGTTCTAATGCCACTGTCGCCACGCGACCACTACTATCGAAGAAACAGGCAACTATTTGTTTCGATGTGCTTCTTCCTCGAACAACTTTTGTTGGATTTGGCTCATCTTGGAAGAAACATACAGTCAATTGCTTTTTTGTTTCCAGCTCATATGCATAGATTCACAATTCATCACCTGTGTAGATGCTATATACAACTTCTGATGAACCTTGAGCGCATTTTCTTGCCCCAATCAACATAAGCTTTCTTTTGAGCGTTTGATAGATTATGTGGGCTCCAATGCGAACAAATATTTTTTGCTACCAAATGTTCAGGCATTATCTTACTGATACCTGTCATACTAATGTCTGAAGATTTCTAAATATCACGGTATGTCACATGACAATCTTGCTTTATCAGTTCACGTGCACAGCCTCAATATTTTCTAACATAACAACCGATTTTGGTAGACCTTTACGGAATGCGCCCTAGAGCGAAAATGGAACACGAATGAATTTGTTATACCAGTTTTTTACAGTGCTTTAGGGCAATACTTTATCGTTGTCTAAAAAATAAAGTTCAAGGAAATATTCTTATCTTGACAATCCACATCGAAAAATGATCACACAAAAATGTCCATGAGTCAATTTCATTTTTTTCCACAAGATGAATTTTTCAATTTATTGCAAATATTAGAAATCAAACAAATGGCAAATCGTACTGGAGAATTTATGGTTAAAAATATCAAATTTTCAATTGAAATCGTCAGCGGTAGCCTGATACTCCTTGTTGCCAAGGCCAGAAATATAAATAGTAGCCCTCGTATGTAGCATACTTTGATATAATTCAGGTATGTGATAAGAGGTAAAAATGTATAGGGGGGGAGGGATAATTTTCTCCATTTTTTCAAAATTGGAAAAATTGAAAATTTATTTATTAAATAATGGAATAATGAATTTTATAATAGCTACATTCTGATACTTTTTTTTTAATGTACATATATTTATGTTTAGTGTCCCACATGAAAACATTAATAAGGAAATTCTGATTTGTAAACAAGGATTTGGTTAAGAAGAGCTTGAGTTCCTTAAAGAATCTTTTACAATTTTTTCGCACAAAAAATAGATCCTTTAACGAAATTCTTTATCTTAAAAATACACATTTCAGAAATTTTTTCAATATACAAGTGTAATTATTTAAAAAAAAAACACTTTAGCATAACAGCTGAAATCACCAGTGAATCTATTATCTATATAGATATGAAGGACCTTCTCAATAAAATCTAAATAAAGGCTAAATATAATGATAATTGATAATATTTATTTATTTTAAATTGGCTTCATATATTAGAAAGACAATACTATAAATATGATGTACTAAATGGCATGTACACTGCAATTTCAAATTGCTTTCAAACTGCAGTGATATTGGTTGAAATCTAAAATTTTTTGTTGTTATTTTTTAAATTAACTTTACTGATTATCAAGGTATCAACGATTTTAATCAGTTGATTTAAACCAATAATTAAATCATGATTTTAAACAACTGATTTTTTATTTTTTTTCAAAAATCATTGATTAAAATCCCAAATTTCCTAAACAGGGTTGGCATGATTTAAATCAACTGATTTAAATCAAGATTTAAATCTAGATTTAAATCAACTGATTTTTTTTTAAAAATCATTTGATTTAAATCAATTTTTTTTCATATTTGAAATTAGTCAGCAGAGAAGTAAGAAATAGGTGTAAATAAGTAACAGGTGTTTTTCTGGTATTTTCAGGATTGCTTTCAGAAAGAATGTGGCAGGTACAGGTTAAGGCCCCTGTCCTCGCTCGAGGAAATACTCACGAGCTAATGCTATTCCTATAGGGAAGCATTTTTCAAACAACTCTCGCATTTTGACATTTTGAATAATTTTTTTTTTTTTTTTTTGCATTGGATAGCTGAGGTGCATGCCGACAGCGCACCTTTTTTACTTTTTCGATTTTTGTTGCAGATATATTTTTTAAAAAGCACTTTCAGTTTCGAAACCGGTTTTGAAAGTGAAACTAACTTTGTAAAAAATATCTGCAACCAAAATCAAAAAAGTAAAAAAGGTGCGCTGTCAGCATGTACCTCAGCTATCCAATTAAAAAAAAATTATTCAAAAATGTCAAAATGCGAAAGAGTTATTAGAAAAATGCTTCCCCATAGAAATAGCATTAGCTCGCGAATGTTTCCTCGAGCGAGGACAGGGTCCTTAAGTCTAGGTGTCCCCCTCCTAATCCTTTAATTGTTCTTTTGTAATAAACTTTAGACGATGAGGCAAAACACAGAAACACTTTATAAATCATTTTTCGTTTTCCAATCTTGGCAACTAAATTATTTGAGTCTTTTTTTGTTTCACAAGTTAATAATTAAACAAATTAATTAATGTTCACCAAAAAATCGGATACTGCAAGCAAGGAACAAGTTTTAAAACTTGCCATATTGCACTGTCAACTTTCAATCAAAGCTTACGAATTTTTAAAAGTTTTGGGTAAAACGTTAGAAAATGTATTAGATAAAGATAGCAGAGTTGCCAAGTCTTCTGATTTTCAGATGTTTCTCCATACTCCTTATTTTTGACATATTTCTCCTAATTTTTCACACTTTTTAAATATTCTGTTATTTAACAATCAAATGTGCTGTGATTCAGTGAGAAAAGCTCTAGTACAGGTGTAATTATTCTTTAGTATGTTTGACCACCAGTGTTTTATGTGATGAATTACACCCTGATTCATGACAAAAAACATCCCTCTTTTTATAATATTTAGTCAAATTAAATATATGTTAAAATATCCTAAATATTATATTCTTAAATGTGTTCTACTTGTAAAGAATACATACTTTCCTTATTTGAGTAAGGGTGATACATTTCTTTTTAATCTTCAGTAATAACCAAGCAATATTGAAACAAACTTTTACTAAAGATGTTTACATCAACAAATTAACAAGTTTTCATTGACAAAAATATTTCCGGATTTCTGAAATAAAATCTCCTGATTTTTAACTTTCAGAACTTGTCAAGTCCGAGATAGAATTAAAAAATTTAAAGCAAAATATGAACAAGCTATTAATGGTTTTCATTTTGCTGGAGTTTTATTAAGTCACTCTGTTTTAAATTGAAATGAAATTTCACTTAGTGTAGAGGAAAATAATGAAGATTTGGCATTCATTAAAGAAAATTGTCCAAATCTTCTCACCTTTGTAGCACATTTTGAAGCAAAAAAAAAAGCCCATTCCAAAAATTACCATTGCTTGAGAAAAAAGTTTTGATATTATGACAGATTCTGATTGGTGGAAGTCATTTTATATAATGGGAGGTAAAAAGATAATCAACAAAATTGAATTTATTTACCAAATAACAACAAACGTGGCTTCATCTGCTGGAGTATAAAGACAATTTTCTTCTTTTGGACTAGTTCATCCAAGCCTTCATAATAAATTATGAGTGGACAAAGCTTCAAAATTAGTGTTTTTGCTCAAACAATTAAATCCCTGATTTATTTCTATTTGCTTAAAAACTATTGAATTAATTGTGATTTTTATCCCTTAATAAATAGCTTGCATTAAATGAATATTTAATTTGTTCTTTAAATTTTACCATTTTCTATTCATTTACAACTACAACCTATTTAATTTTATTTCTTATTTAGTGTGCACAAATCAATTACAAAATAATAGAATGGCTTTAGATTAAAGCCTAGATGTTTAATTTTTAGCACAAATCAGTAACTAGAATATAGTGTTTAATGAACTATATAATTATTTCTTATATTATTTTTAAAATATGTAAATATTATTTATTCTTTTTTTAGTTAGTTTTATAAAAAACTGCTCCGTGTATTGTAAAAACATAAAAACACAATAATTAAAAATAGAATTCTAAAAAAATCAAATAAATCCGATTTAAATCAAAAAAATCTGATTTAAATCAAATAAATCTGATTTTTTTGATTTTTTTAAAAAAATCATGGATTTTTTCCCAACCCTGTTCCTAAATGTTTAAACTAAAATGACATTAAAAAGTATTAAAATCTAAGATGAACATAATTTGGGAAGTTTTTACAGGTATTTAACAGGTATTACAAATTAAAAAACTTTAAATAATTGTTTTTAAGCCTAATTCCTGACTATTGTAAAATGTTAAGTATAGCGAGTTTGTCAAAAGCTTAGTTTTTATCTAACATAATATAAAAAAGGATTTCATTTAAAAATGATTTAAATGTAAAATAATTTGTAATATCATAATTTCCATTTAGTCATCAAATTATTCATTCTTTTCAGGGCTGCAAAAAATTTTCTACTCCCAACATTTCCCCCAATCCAAGCGCGGGCGATCCAGGCGCGGCGATCGCCCCCCCCCCCCCCCCCCAAAACCAGTGTTGAATTCAGACTTTTTTCCGGAAGGGATTTCTGCGACTCCGTCGGAGACATTCTATTGTTCCAGAAAAAACGCGAATTTCATTAAAATGTCGCTTAAAAGCGCTAATTTCGTCAAAGTGTCGCGGAAAAAGAACGAATTTCGACAAAAGATCTCGGAAAAAGTACAAATTTTGTCAAAGGTTGCAAAAAAAAAAAAAAAAAAAAAAAAAAAAAAAAAAAAAAAATGACAAAGGATCGCTAAAAAATGCGAATTTTGACACAATATCGCTGAAAGCATGAGTTTCGTCAAAGTGTCGCGGAAAAAGCTCGAATTTCGTCAAAAGGTCGAGGAAAAGAACTAATTTTGTCAAATGTTCGCAAAAAAAACGTTAATTCAAAGTATCGCGGAAAAAGAGCAAATTTCTTCAGAAGATTGTAAAAAAAGCGCTAATTTTGTCAAAGGGTTGGAAAAAAGGAAGGCAAAGTATAGCGGAAAAAGTACTAATTTCGACATAGCATCGCTGAAAAAGTGCGAACTTCGACATAGGATTGCTAAAAAAGCGCTAATTTTGTCAAAGTATCGCGAAAAAGTGCGGATTTCATGAAATTATTACGGAAAAAGCACGAATTTCATCATAGGGTCGCAGAAAAAATGCGAATTTCGACAGAGGTTCGCCTAAAAAACGCAAACTTTGATATTGGAAAAAGTTTGCGTTCGCTGAAAAAGCACTAATTTTATCAAAATATCGTGAAAAGTGCGAATTTCGTCAAATGATCACTGAAGAAGCGCGAATTTCATCATAGGGTCACAGAAAAAACGCGAATTTTGACAGTGGATAGCGTAAAAAACGTGAACTTCGACATAGGGTCGCTGAAAAGGTGCGGTTTTTGTCAGTGTTGCGCAAAAAGTTTGAATTTCGTCAAAAGTTCGAGGAAAGAGCGCTACTTTTTTCAAAGGCTTGCAAAAAACTGCTAATTTAGTCAAAGAAAGGTACGAATTTCGTCAAAGGGTCGCGGAAAGAATGCGAATTTTGAGAGAGGATCGCGTAAAAAGCGCGAACTTCGACATAGGATCGCTGAAAAGGCCCGATTTTCGTCAGTATCGTGCAAAAAGCTTGAATTTCGTCAAAAGTTCACGGAAAGAGCGCTACTTTTTTTTCAAAAGGTTGCTTAAAGGGAAGGCAAAGGAACTCGGAAAAAGTGCGAATTTCTACATAGAATCGCTGAAAAACCGTGAACTTTGACATAGGATTGCTGAAAAAGCGTTAATTTTGTTAAAGTATTGCGAAAAAGCGTGAATTTCGTCAAAGGGTCGAGAAAAAAACGCGAATTTTGACAGAGGATCGCGAAAAAAACGCGAACTTTGACGTAGGATCGCTGAAAAGTACGTATTTTTGACATAGGATTGCTGAAAAAGCACGATTTTTGTCAAAGGGCTACAAAAGAAGCGCTAATTTTGTCAAAGTATCCCGAAAAAAGAGCGAATTTTGTCAAACGATAGCGAAAAAAGCATGGGTTTCGTAAAACGAAAATATCGGAATCGCCCCTCCCAAAACGATTCTCTGGATCTGCCCCTGCCCCAATCCATATGAGATTTTTCCTCAAAATTCTAGGATATGTCATAGGTGAATGATACATTACAGTAAGTATAGAAAATTTATTTTCCTAACATTTCTCAACTTATCCACGAATATATATGGCAGGGTTGATCCTGAACGAAGAAAACGGAAATTCACAGCAAATTTTCTGAAGGATTACAGTAAAATGGCATAAGGAGGACAGCAACCAACACACAACACTGTTTTTTTCACGGCACTTTGACGAAATCGACCTCTTTTTCGCAATTTTTTTGACGAAATTAGCATTTTTTGGCAATCTTTCGATGGAATTTGTGGTTATTTCGCCTTTCTTTTGAAGAAATTCGCAATTATTTGGAGATTCTTTGGCGAAATTCGAGATGTTTTACCTACTTTTGATGAAATTTGCGGTTGTTTTGCGACCGTTTGACGAAATTTGCCTTTTTAACGGTCTTGTCGTTATTTCATCTTTTTTAAAGCGAAATTTGCGTTCATTTCGCGATCTTTTGACGAAATTTGCGTTCTTTTTGCAATCATTTGACAAAATTTGCATTTGTTCCGAGATCTTTCGAAAATGCGCAGATTTTTTTCGCGTTCTTTTAATGAGATTTGCGGTTATTTGGCTATATTTTGACAAAAATCGCGTTTATTTCGCGATCATTTGACGAATTTTGCGGTTAAAGATTTTTTTGACAAAATTTGCTGGGTTTTTTAATGTGATCGTTTGACAAAACTTGTGGTTTTTCTCGTGATCTTTTGACGAAACCTGCGATTCTTTCATGATTTTTTGACGAAATTTGTGATTTTTTGACAAAATTAGTTTTTCTCTGAGAAAATTTGCGGTTATTTTGCGATCTTGTGACGAAATTTGTGTTTTTTTCATAATTCTTGGATAAAATTTGCAGTATTTTTATTCCAAACTTTCATATTTCCGGATTCTTAAATTTTTGAAAAATTCGGAACAGAATCAAGCCTAATAATTGGTACATATAATTCTGAGATCGATTTTGTGAAGGTCGCTATACGAATCCTTTTATTTGTAATGAAAATTTTTTATCTCAGGGAATTGCGGAATTCGTTGTTTAAAATCGAAATCAATTGTATTTTTTTCTGCAAGATTTGCCCAGGTGTTTAATATTTCCCCGGATTCGGATCGGACCTATTCTAAACCCGATTCTTTTATATAAAATAAGCATAGCAAGTAAAATAAATTCCTGCAAGTAAAAGAATAAAAGAACCAGAATCTTATTTTCTCATTCTACTTTTGCAATCATAAATTTACAGCAAATGCTAGAGCTAAAGAGGAATGAAAGAATGACATCGGATGAAAACGCTATTGTAAAAGAATGTGTATAAGAAAAAAAAAAGCCAACTGGGACAAAATAGTAAGCACAGTAAGAGTTACTTCAGTACAGGTTAAATATATATATATATATACACATACACACTATATTGCCATTGATTATGGGACACTTGCGATTTTAGACATTTTACTAAATATCTAGAAAAATACATGAGGAATCATCTCGAAACTCTTAGTGTATAAATATAATAGTATACGTCATACATCTCCGTGAAGATTTTTTACCGAAACGCCATAGGGGACCGTCAACAAATTAAAAAAGAATGAATATCTTTTGAATAATCCTGTCAAAACTAATGTAGCGAAAGCGCTCAAACTCTAGATTATGATTGAATGCCCTATTGTAATACACTGTGTTCATTTTTATGCAAATAGCATGCACAGTCGCAGAGTAATTAAGGTTTTTATAAAAATGGTCCCAAATTTTTCCAAGTTTTTCCATTATAATTTTCAGAGTTCTTAATATAAGATATTATTTTTTTCAGAAAATATGACAAACGACATTGCACACAGTACCCTGTAATCAGAATTAAAAAATAATAAAAATTGTATGAAAAATGAGTAGGTTTACTATATAATTTTTTACTGCGCATGCGTCAAAGATATCAAAATTTCATTTGCATATTATGTTAGCTAAATGTATAGAGCAACTTTTGTAAAAGTCTCAAAATCATAGCTTGAAAATTCTGAAAGTAATCGTCTATAGAAAAAGGACAAAATCCGTTGTTTCTAAAATGAAGCAAAAAAATGAGGGATTTTATCCAAATGCAGTAGTACATCCCATATTGTGTATTCTATATTGACACTAATCAATGAATATATGGATACAACCCCTCTTGTTTTTGCTTCATTTTGAGAATAACGGATTTTCGACTTATTCAATTGATGATTATTGTCAGAATTTTCAAGTTATGATTTTGTGACTTTCACAAAAGTTGCTCTACATTTAGCTAACATAATATGCAAATGAAATTTTGATATCGTTGACGCATGCACAGTAAAAAATTATTTAGTACACAAACTCATTTTTTATACAATTTTCATTATTTTTTAATTCTGATTACAGGGTACTGTGTGCAATGTTGTTTGTCATATTTTCTGAAAAAAATAATATTTTATATTAAGAACTCTGAAAATTATAAGGAAAAAACTTGGAAAAATTTGGGATCATTTTTATAAAAACCTTAATTACTCTGCGAGTATGCATGCTATTTGCATAAAAATGAACAAGGCTTATTACAATAAGGCATTCAATCACAATCTAGAGTTTGAGCGCTTTTGCTACATTAGTTTTGACAGGGTTATTCAAAAGATATTCATTCTTTTTTAATTTGTTGACGGTCCCCTTTGGAGTTTCGGGGAAAAATCTTCACGGAGATTTATAACTTATACTATTATATTTATACACTAAGAGTTTCGAGATGATTCCTCATGTATTTTTCTAGATATTTAGTAAAATGTCTAAAATCGCAAGTGTCCCATAATCAATGGCAATATAGTGTACATATATATATAAACTAGGGGTGCACAACCTTTTCAAGAGAAGGTTTCAGAGTAGCAGAGAAGTAGCTCCGAATTTTCTAAATATTAAACAGATGAGCAGTTTAAAAATTTGGACATGAAAAATATAACATGGCCGCCGAAAAACATCAATTTCGTCAATCGTTCGCAAAAAACAATTACCAATTTCGCCAAAGAATCGCGCAGGAAAGCGCGAATTTCGTTCAAAGATCGCGAAAAAACGCGCATTTCGTCAAAAACACCAATTTTTGTCAAAGAATCGTGAAAAAAAGCGAATTTCGTAAAAAATCTCAATTTTCGTCAAAGAATTTTGGAAAAAGCACGAATTTGTTCTAAGTATCGCGGAAAAAAACGAGAATATCGCGAAAGATCTGTAGAAATAAAGTACAGTCAACTCTCGTTAATTCGAAATCGGATAATTCGAATCTTCGCTTAATTCGAACTAAACTTGAAGTCCCGAAATTTTCAATGGCAGAATAACATTAAAAATTTTCATTAATTCGAACTCATTTTCTCTTGACTTCGTTTAATTCGAACTAACGAGAATTCCGATTTTTCATTTTTATTTCCTTTCTCTCTGGCTTCAGATCATTTGAATCACTTTCTTTCTTTGATTTTTGTAAAAATTGTTCCGAACGAGTATAAATATAATCCCATGTATTTGATATCCACTTTCTTAGTGCCCCGTTTGTCCATCAGTAACACCTCAAATTTTTCTTCCATTGAGCTTGTTTCTAATCTTTTAATTAGTTTATGTAGTATTTATACATTCTAATTTAATATTAAGTCATATTCTAATAATAACAAACGGAACAAATTTTAAACTAGTTGGATGTGCCAATCCCAAAACTTTCTTCTATCTCATACATACATTTTAATATTAAAAAAAAAAATAGTTACTCATTTTAATGCTTTAATAATTTTAATTCAATACCTTACCAACTTTGATTTTCATCTTAAATTTCTGCTTCAATCAATTAATCGGAGTAAAAACGAATTTCCGACTCTGCACGAGCCGATGGACAATAGAATGATAAGCAGATTTTTTTTTTTCAAATTCAGGGAGGACCTATTTGCCTTACCAAAAAATAATCATATACAAAATGTTTAGTTCAGTTTTAGAACTAACTTCATACACATTTTTGTGGTGCGATATTGAAAATGGTATAAAATTCCGTATTGCAGCGCCCCCTTCCGGCGGATTTTTTTCAGATTCAGGGCGATCCTACTAGCCATAGCCATACACTTACACAAAAAATTTCGTTCAATTCGATGCATAACTTCATGTACTTTTGGTCGGTACAATACTGAAAATGGCACAAAAATTGCGATTGCAGCGCCCCCTTCCGGTGGATTTTTTTCAAATTCAGGGAGGACCAACTAGCCATAGTCATACACATACACAAAAAATTTGGTTCAATTCGATACATAACTTCATATACTTTTGGTCGGTACAATATTGAAAATGGCACAAAAATTGCGATTGCAGCGTCCCCTTCCGTCGAAATATTTCAAAACTGAAGGAGGACCTGCTTGCCACAGCCAAAAACATTCACAAAAAATTTGGTTAAATTCTATGCATAACTTCATACACTTTTTGATGGTAGAATGGCGACACACACACACAGACAGACATTTTGTAAAAACGTGTTTTTTGCAATCTCTGGCCCCTAAAACGTGTAAATCCGTCGAAAACCGGAAGTAGAAAAAATTTCGATTACAATACTTTCTTCTATTGAAGATAGAAGAAAGTAAAAATACTATAATATTAATTCTTTTGTAATAGTACCATATTAAGCATGTTTTCTTTCATACTTTCCATAATTCGAACTTCGGATAAGTCGAACATTTCTTGTGGTCCCGACGAGTTCGAATTAACGAGAGCCGACTGTATATTTAATTCTGGAAGAATTAAGGTCATGAAGCTCTCTTTCTCTCCTGGAGAGGGGCGGGGGTTAATTGCATTTTCGGCCCGCTATATCGTTATTTGATCTGTTAGAGAAATTAAAAATTGATAAATTCAAATAAAACAAAATTCCAACAAACATTGTTTGAGATTTTGATAACAACTGTTCTCAATGCTGAAGTGGAAAGTGTGGAACATGCGAAAAACATTCTATCTATAATTTTACTAAATTAAAATTTAATATTATATTATTTTTTAATTAAATTAAAATTTATCTATAAAGACATGCTGCATAATCGTTTAAAGATTAAAAATTCTAAAATTCAATTAAATGAATATGATCCTGCTGCAACAATAAAACTTCGGTGTAATGCTCTGATAGATCACGAAGACCTATTGTGAATGATAAACATTATTTAAAAAAATTGTACTTTTTGTAACACTTTATTTCACTGCAATTAACATTAAAAATAAAATATTAAAGATTTTATTAAAATAATTCTTAAAATAGATTTTAGTTTTCTTGTCTCTTTTATAAATTTCATTAAGTATGATTAAATATCTTCAAATATGAGTTTGACTTTTGACTGCAATAATTTCTTTGTTATATTTTTCTGTTAGAAGCAATGCAAGTTCCTCCTCCTCCTTCCTTAAAGTTCAGTGTCATTCTATCGAATGGTATGAGAAAAATATTAGTAAATATACTGTTGATAATTAGATAAAACATAATTTTGTATGAAATATTCGTAGCTTAGGTACTGGCCAATGAAAAAAATCATTGTATTGGCTAGTGGTCATTGGGTAAAAATGCTAATTTTGAGCTATACCTGTATTCATGACTAAATAAGTAGATTGCGACCCAGCATTCCTATACAAAAACGTTTTAGTGAGTATAGAGAGGGCGAAGCCTGCCCCATAATTTTCTATTGCAGAATTTTCCAAGATATACGAGGTCAATACGTATGTAGCAGATAAGATATTTTATCCTCTGAAGACCAGCGAAAAGCTTTAACAGGGGTGGTCCTGGTCCATCATCACAGCCAATGGATGTTTACGCCATTCGTTATACAATCAACGTGTTACAATCGCAAAAGAAAGAGGAAGCACACAAAAAAAGAAAAAAAATAAATAAATACAGTTTTTATTATGTTGACATGCAAATATTAAAAATTTGCCAACATGGTAAAAAGAGGCGCAAACAATGGCGAGATTAATTGCAAAACAAATCAAGAATTAAAATAATGACATTTTGGTAAAATTATTGCCTCATCCCAAAGAGAAAATTAGTGTAATATTTTCTATAATAAATCCTTTTCAATAACCTATCAAATAGTAATTTTTGACACCGAAAATACATTAACTGTTCGATTAATGATTTAGATTTCTTTTAATGATTTAGATTTTCAAGGCCAAATACATTTGCATAAGGTAACTTAAATTGAAAATATATTAACGTAAACAAAAGAATTTTACTGGGAAATTACCGATATAAATTTATTCTGGAAATGAACTATCAAAGTTAAATATTTATCGTTACTTGCTTAAATTTATGAAATAATGATTTAGAAGAGTTTAATGGATAAATAAAATCTCATAATTAATATCATAGTCGTTAATTGAATGTCAGAAAAAAAAAAAAGATTTGAAACTTAACCGTGGTGCAATCTATTTATTTTATTGTTTAATATGTAACGGCTAAATATACTGACAAATGCACATTCATTATTTGTATCTCTCTCTATACATAGCTCACAACAATCAATATATGTGGACTGTGGAGTCATGTTAGAGTCATCCATATCCGGTCTGTAAGTCTGTGGATTCTACCAGCACACGAATCGGGTCAACACAAATTATTTTCATTGCGGGTCAGGTTCAAGAAAGTATTGAATAACTTTTTTCGGGCTCGAGTCCGTTTCGTACAGAATATTGTTTCTTGCGAGTCGGGTCTTGTTAACATGATTTTCAAAAGAAAAACCTGAATATTATATAGGAAACTTCACAGTATGCCAGCGTCCGTCGGTACGAAGGGGGCTGTCGCCCCGGACGCGGAAGTTTAGGGGTGCCAAATTTATACTACCAGTGTCATTTTTGGCTGTTACAAGAAAAAGGTGGGGGAGGGCACGGCACGACAAATTGAGACTTTGCCCGGGCGCAGTTTTCTCTTCGCACGCTCCTGCAGTATGCTTATTCCTCTTCTCCGTGGAGGAAAATAATTTAAATTCAAGACTGCAACCTGGGAACCCGCAACCAAATTTTGCGCTTTATTTCAGGATATGATATGACAAAGTAATATCCGCAAAAGTGTCCATTAAGCTTGGACTTCTTTAAATTTCCTAAATTTTTAATAAGGGACCATTCAAGTATTACGTAAGCACTAAAGGGGAAGGGGGAGGGTCCAGAGTCTGCTTATTTTTTCTGACAAGGGGGAGGGGTCATGACAATTCTTACGTAAGCATTAAACAACGAAGCAAGTGCAGTTCGAATTCAACAAGCAAACAAAGTATGATGGGGAAAGAGCGTTCTACAATCCGTTCGAAATTAGCCGTTTATTTTCGATTTTATCCTTTGCTTATCCATCGGCAGTCGCGTGACCCACATCACCCACTCGCCCTTTATCTTCATTGTTGTCTGTTAAGTTGTGTGCCAAGTCAAGTACATTGCAAGACTAGAAAAACACAGGAACCGGTGTGGCTGGGCTCTGTTGCCAGGGTAACTGGTCAGTTGACTTTATTTTAGATAAGTCCGGTATTTTCGTTTCTCCCGTTCAATCGGTCATGGAATTCCGGGAATTTTTGCAGAATTTTTGGAAATTTTTGTCTTTTCGCTCCTATTGTCGAACTTCCTTCTCTACAGGTTTTGGAACTTTAGAAAGCAGAAAACCTACTTGGGGTTTTTCTTGTCTCGGATACACAGCACAGATATTTATTGTTTTAGTTCAGTTGCATAGTGAATTTTTAGTGAAAGAGTATTGCTTTTAGTTGCATAGTGAATTTAGTCGGATTTAATTATGGATACTAACATTGACAAATCCTTATTATATCAGAAACTTTATCAGAGCTTTAAAAAATCTCGAAATGATACTCCTGCCCAAGTCGTTCAAAAAATGGCGAATGATGTTTGGCGACTGTACAAAAATGAAGCAAAGTGCGACAAATATCTTGAAAGGCTTGTTTTAAAGAGAATTGAGGAAGAACTGCAGATTGCAACCAAAAAGAAATCAACTTTTCTGAACTTCTTCAGTAAGGTAAGTGTTTAATTTTATCAAACAAATATTAAAGTTCGTAGAAATATAGAGTAGCTTACGTTATATTCTCAAGAGTGATTTCTAAAGTCTTGACATAGCTCTCTAGTTCAAAAAAAAAAAAAAAAAAAAAAAAAAAAATCAACAAATTTCTATGTTTGTTGAAATTTGCCTTTTTATTCATCTCATCATATTCTATCTTAAAATATATTACTTTTGTGTGCCAGTTGTTTCGTCTTTTATTTCAAAAACACATTTGAGATTTATATTTCTTAATCTTATTATAGACTAGCTGACCCGCCCGGCGTTGCCCGGGTCCGTATTAACAATATTAAACGAACTTGAAATTTGTATGATTTTATCATTAACTCGTTACATGCAGAAATGCATTGTCTGAAATACGTAGACACTGACTGTGTGAAAATCGGTTTTAAAGACAACTAATATTAAGCTCTAAAAATACTCAAAATGAGCAATGAAAAACGCGGGAGGGAATATGTATCCAACGATTGCATGATTTTCGTGTAAAAAAGTTGATATTTACCCGTAAAAATCACTGTTAAGTCACGTAACTAATTATTATTTTCACATACAAATCCCAAGTGAAATATTTTGAATTTCAAACTAATTATATCACTCTTAAATCCGACCATACCATGAATGAAATCGATACACGATGGTAGCTAAAAGGTTGGGATATAGTACTATAATTTCAGAGCTATTTAACAAAAGTAAGGGTTATTTTTAATCAAATTTTGCGTATAGGTTCACTCTGTGTATAAATTCCTAACCTTAAACTTTTATACCGTAACCGGAACCTGTCTGTAACCTAACAGCAACTTAACAGTACCCTACCGTAAATTAAATATAACAGAAATGTAACCTAGCCTAAATGTATTAATTTTATTGTAACACAGGGCTTGAAATTCGAATTTTCGAAGGAGGGGAGTCTCCCTACCAACATTAATAAATGGAGGGGAGTTTAGCTGTTTGGGAGGGGGGGGAATGTTTAAAATCCGCTATTATTTTATGTACTATTTAAAGAATTACCAGAATACAGACATGACAAAATATCACTGAAGCAATTTTTATCAACAATTCAGAATTATGCAAAATGTGTAAAAAAAAAAAAAAACGTTATACTGCCTAGTCTTTACTGCTAGTAAATTCTTTCCTGGTGCTAATAATTTTTGTTACAGATCTAATTGTTTTTATAATAATTAATGCTAATTAATGTTTTAATAATTAATAAAACTTCTAATTAATTTAATTAATTTATATTTTTAATTTATAATTAAAACCAATATTATTTTTCTCTATATTAAAGATGCAAGATTCACATTTAATTATAAAATAATGCTTATTTGAATGAAGAAGATAAGAAGTATCACTATTGTTCGCATTTCTTTTAAAAAGGGGTAAGTCAAATTTATCGAAAAAGACTCTTAAAAAACAAATACTTTTGTTGAGTAAAGGGGTACTTTTTGTTTAATGAATGGCTACTTTCAGGAATTGGATTCACTCAGAAAGATTTGGAGCTGTCAGAAATGGATTTTAGAGCAGCAAAGGAATAAAAAGAAAAAATAAATAAATTGAAGCAGGAAAATTAGCATGTTGAACAGAAAAATCCACTTCTGGCAATATTTTTGGGGGGGGGGGGGAGCCGGGGGGAGGGGTTCTTTTTGACGAAATTTGCATTTTTTCACTATCTTTTAATGAAATCTGTCTTTTTTTACGATCTTTTCAGGAAATCTGCCGTTTTTTTCGGGATTTTTTGACGAAATTTGCCTTTTTTTCTCGAATCTTCTGAGGAAATTTGCCGTTTTTTAGCGATCTTCTGGTGAAATCTGCCGTTTAAACGTGATTTTTTGATGAAAATTGCCATTTTTCGCGATCTTTTGGGGAAATTGATCGTTTATAGTGAATCTTTTGTCGAAATTTGCCGTTTTTCGCTATTTTTGAACGAAATTTAACGTTTTTTTCAGGACCTTTTTGACGAAAACTGCCGTTTTACAGGATTCTGTGACGAAATTAGTCATTCTTTTGCGAATAATTTGACGACGCGATAATTTTTCGCGATCTTTTAACAATATTTGCCGTTATTTCGCAAACTTTTATGAAATCACGCGTCCTGTGGGACGAATAATAGTTGTTTTTTGTGTGCCATCTCCGATCTTTTGTGTAATGTACCCGCTATAACGCGTCCGCGGCATCACTGTTTCATAATATTTGTAATTGTATACGTTAATTATTTTTTATTATTTATTTTTGAAAATTCGGAACAGAATCACCTTTTTTTTTTCGCCGCGGAAAATACAATGAAATTCATCAATCGATTGCAGGAAAAAAATTGCGAAATTTGTCAATCGGTCGCGGAAAAAATCGTGATTTTCAATGATCTTTCGCGGTAAAAAAAAACTCACAAAATGTGTCGATCAGTTGCACAAAATTCACAAAACGGTCATAGAAGTTGATCATAGTTTTAAAGTGCAAAATTTTTGGGGCGGGAGCCTCCCGTCCACGTTATTTTTTTGGGCGGGATTTCAAAATTTTGGGCGCGAATCCCGCCATCCCGCCCTGAAATTCAAGCCCTGTAACATATCCTTATTCTAACCATAAAATAAATGCAATTTAACTTTAACCTAAATAATATAATAGAAAAAAAAAACATTTTAAAAAATTACTATTTCTTCGTAAAATATGCTTCAGCTGTAATTCGTTTCTTTCAATTCGTTTTATTAATACAAAATTCCTTCCTCGTGCTTTTCTTTGAGACATTAAAATTTCAGCGATAAATGGTTTAATATTGCAAACCACGGAGTAAGACACTTCTTACTCCGTGTTGCAAACCTTTTTTCGGTTTACTTCGCCTCCACCTATCTTTTTCTCCATGGTGTACAGCAGCTGTGATTAAAAAAAAATCCTCATTTAAACTGACAGTTTGCCAGTCTATGAATTTTAAAGGTCTGTCCCAGGTTTTTTAATTATTTCTGCGAAACTTTTATGCAACCAATCAACCATAAGAAAATGAAATGGAAAAAAAGCGAAAAAAGGCGATTTTTTTATGAGAGTGAGCTTTGGAATTTAATTTATTACTCAGTTAATAAATAGAATTTTGAAATTCTGAGCTTCAGGTGCATCAGGAGAGACATTGGGCTACTCTCAAAAAAATTTTGAGCTTCGTACGTGCTGTAGATTTTGCTAGCCATCGCAGACACACAGACAGACAGAGCGTTTTGTTCTTTTATTAGTATATATAAGATTAGCGTTTCTGCTCTAGCTATGAAGTAATATAAGTCGTCTTAATTACTTATAAATTGTTTTAAAAATGTAATAAAAAAATGCCTGCCTCTCAATAATCTTACTTAAGCAAAGGGGGGGGGGGGGGTCGTCTAGCATTTGCTTATATTTTCTTACAAGGGGGGGGGGGGAGGGATACAAAATGACTAAAAATATGTTTACGTAATACTTGAACGGTCCCTAACGATTATTACTTTTTTTTTCTTTTTTTTTTTTATCCAAAACCAATTTTTATCCATAATATAAGATCACATACGAACGCCAACTAAACATATCCAGATTTATGTCAGACATTTCGCTCTCTTTCCGATTCTAAATGAACAAAATTTCTTCCTACATTCAAATTTCGTTTGACAAATAGTTTATGTCTAAGGGAATGACCCTTTCTTGCACACTAACGCACATCTACACAGAACGCTCTGTTGGTCACCCAAGAAGGTTGTTTAAGGAATCATTTCCGAAAGAGTACCGAGAAAGAAAGAATATTCAAAAGTATGAACAATCAAAAGTTCTAATGAATGATTTTGCAATGTGGATATCTCTTTTTCTCATACACGCATGCATAAAGTATTGTGAAGGAATCTCGGTAATTTGAACTTTTTGATATGCAAAAAAGAAAAAGAAATTTTAGTGCTAACAAAATGAAATCCTTTTATTTTCTCTCTCTCTCTCTTTGTTGTTGGAATGGTGTAGACATAATAAACCGATTAAATTCCCACGGCCCATCTTACGCAGGGACATGCGGAGAAGCTGCAGCCCCCCCCCCTTTTTTTAGAGGGCTTATCTAAATAGAGTTTATTCAAATATAACGTAGAAAAAAAAAAGATAGCAGAGAAAGAGAAAAGAAAAAATATATATTAAAGTAAAAATAGTAGTAATTAAAAGAGTTGGTCTTTTAACATTCCAAATGTTGTGAAACATATCAGACAATAGTGCAATGTCGTTCGTATCGTTTTCAGCAATGCAGAAAGACATACCCGCTAAAAGTGAATATTGTTTCAGCAAACAAGATCAAATTCTCCACAGATTTTGTTTGATTTCTAGTTTCTTGAAACCAACCAATGTAGCAGGGGGAGCCAGTTAGTTATAGATATACTAGTGTTCACTCTAGAAATAAAAAGGGCATGGTGCTAATCACTAAAAAAGGCACTATTGCAGCAGAAAAGAGCACTTTTGCAAGAAAAAAATTGTTATTGCCTTTAGAAGGGGAAAAAAGAAAGCGGCAAAATATGTAATTTTTAAATATGATAAATAAAGAAACATTAATTTCGAATGATTTTATGATATAAAAATTAAAAATACGATTAAATTAAAACATGATTGATTATTAGTTTCATCTTCTTTTTCTTAAAAAAAAGAAAAAAATTTATCTTTTTTTGCACACAAATTTAGAGATACTACGGAATAATAATAATAAAAAAACAAGTTGGAAATTGCACGTGAAGCGTAACAAATGAGGTGCGTTCGTACGTTTTAAAAATATTGTTCTCATATATCAAACTCATAAAATTGTAAAATGGTGAAATACAATTAAAACGCTCATCAAACAATGTTTCCCTGTACCATTATGTAATGAAATACTTTTGTGTGGCCTTGTAAATCAATAACAAATTTTCTTTGCACCACAAATTATGTAAAATGTATATTATAATATGTACTTTATAGTTGAATATAAATTTTATTAAGTTCGAATGAGTATAACACCATTAAAATGCATTTGAAACATTTTTTCCCATTGACCGTTATGTAACGGAATACTTTTGACTGTCCCTGTGCCTGTAATTGATCTATGCATCCGATTTTCATAAAATTTAAAATAACTCGGCAAAATTATGTAATAATTATGTATTTTAAATTTCAAACGTATAAAATACATTTTAAACTTTTTCCCCATTGACCATAATGTAATTGAATATTTTTGATTGCCCCTGTAATTGATCTATCCATCCGATTTTCATAAAATTTGAAATGACTCGACAAAATTATGTAATAATTATGTATTTTAAATTTCAAATGATTCGGTTGGCTAGTTTTTGCGTTGTTATATGCGGACAGACGGACGGACTGAACGACCACTATAGGTGCTACGTATTTACATAATTACGAACGCACCTAAAAATAGTTATTAAAAATCTCTGGGTAAAACCAGTGGTGCATTTTTCTACTTTTAAAAAGGGCAGGGTGCATTTTGTAAATTTGAAAAAGGGCAGGGTGCAGCACCCTTCAAAAATGGCCTAGAATGAACACTAGATATACATATGATAGTTTTGAATTTCTTTTTTGTTGTTGTTATGCAGCATTTTGTTTATATTATTACACGAATTTTTTTTTTTTTTTTTTTTTTTTTTTTAAAGATCATTACTTTTTCATCATCACCAATTTCAGAATGACATAGAAACTAAATAAGAACCATGACATTGATAACATTTAAATTGCAAAGTTAGATTATACATTGACATTCACACGAAATCATGTGTTCAATGTTCAAGAATACCGCGATATATATATATATATATATTTATGTTCTCAAAGCATTTAATAGATCATTATAATGCATATTATCTCACCACCAGACTTGTATAAAACCAAAAACTTTCTGCGCACGTAATATTGGGCCAAAAACTTTCTTCAAATTAATTTAATTTTGGGTGTAATTTATGTTGTTTGTGCAATTCATGGTTGTAATTCGCATTTTTTATGCAATTTGTGAATGTAATTTGTGTTTTTGAACGATTTATGGACGTAATTCGTG
The DNA here is from genome assembly GCA_964019185.1 of Maratus speculifer. Taxonomy (NCBI): domain Eukaryota; kingdom Metazoa; phylum Arthropoda; class Arachnida; order Araneae; family Salticidae; genus Maratus; species Maratus speculifer. The sequence continues at coordinate 374,828,950 of OZ025292.1, forward strand.
TCTTTTGAGCGACTTATGGACGTTATTCGCGTTTTTTGAGCAATTTATGAACGTAATTCGCTATTTTTATGCGATTCATGGACGTAATTTGCGTTTTTCGAGCTTTCTGCTAACGAAATTATAATTCGCGTTTTTTACCGGATTCATGTAAGAAATTCGTGTTTTTACAAGACTCATGCACGACATTCGTGTTTTTTACAGGATTCACGAGTGGAATGTACGTTTTTAGAGCGGCTTTTGAACGAAATTCGCGTTTTTACGCGATTCATGGATGGAATTTACGTTTTTAGCACGGCCTTCGGACGAAATTCGCGTTTTTTACTCAGCCTTTGTACGAAATTCACGTTTTTCGCGCGGTATTTTGTTGAAATGTTGTTTTTTCACGCGATTCTTTGCTGAAACGCATGTTTTTACACGATTCTTTGTTGAAATTCGCGATTTTTTCGAGGTCTTTTGACGACATTCGTGTTAACAGTACATAATTCGTTCATAAAATTGAGAGAATATTTTTATTTTGGTACTAACAAGGGCACCACCAAACATGGTGCACACAGATTTTAATGATTTCAAAGTATGTTGTAGGGGTCATACCACTAATTATTCAGCTGAAATGATTCTTTCAAATGGACCTTAGTTTTTGAGAAATTGGGGGTCAAAGTTCAGCGTATATTTTAAATACTTAGTACGAGCGCCGCATGTGAATCAGTGGCGTCGTGGTAACGGACGAGCCTGCAAGTCGAAAGGTTGCGGGTTCGAATCAGTCCTCGGCCTCTTACATATTTTTATGTTTTTTTACGCTTCGCAAATTATAAGCAGAATTGAAAATTCGACAGCTTTGAACCTTTTGATATTTTTTGAAGAGGTCAGTTTACATTGTCAACATTTTTTTATTATTATTTTTTCAAAATATGGTGAACTGACTGCACTTCAGGGTTCAATTAAAAGTACATTTTGCAACAAATAAATAAATAAAAATTTGTATTTAATTAAAATTTTGAAAAAGTATAAGAAAATTTCAATATTTTAAAATCTCCACTACTTTAAATATTAATATTTTTAGATTAATCAGTCACTTTTTTTCTTTTCAAACGTGTATTACACAATATTGTGCTTGGATTTTTAGATAATTTAATACTGCATTTAATGTAATTTATATTACTAAAATACGTAATTCGTGATAAATATGTTTAAAAATATATTAAAAGTAAAAAAAAAAAAAAAAAAAAAAAAAAAAAAAAAAAAAGGTTTAATCATCATTTGTAAAAGTGCAAAAATAAGACCAATAACAAGAAATCTTCATTTATTCTGATAATTACGGAGGAAAGCAGAAGATTAAAAAAAGTATTTTTATATGTATTATAAATTTTATCTCATTAAACAGACGATACGGAAAGAGTGTTTTGATTTGTTATAAAAATACATGTAATCTGTCATTTCTTATTTGTGCAAACGATAACTTATGTTTATGTTGAACTTTGGAGATAAATGTATTTACAGAAAATTGGAAAATTGAAAACTTGGATAACTGGCAACAACTTGCATTTTAACATAACTGCATTAATATTTTATTATTTTTTCGAAGATACGCATTACTTGAATAATCTAATCCTAAAGACATTTAAAAAATTGCACCCGAAAATTATTTTGTATTATTTATACATATACAAAAAAAAAGGCAAGTTTTCATTTAGAATACTATAAAATAAAAAAGCGATAGGAAAAAAAAATCATTATTTCAGGATTGTGCTTAAAATAAAAAACGCGAATAATAATTAATAAAAAAAAGTTCTAGGCGTAAACTAGTTTTGTAGTTTTGTCAATAGAAATATTCGTTTAAAAATTGCAGAAAAAAATAAATTTTCATGAAAAAAATTAAAAATGTAAATGTAATTTATTAAGAAAATATCAAAAGCTGTAGAAATTTTGTAATAAAAATACTTAAAATTTATAACGTGTAAAAAGAAATAAATAAATAAAAGCCGATGACTGATTCGAACCCGCAACCTTTCGACTTGCAGGCTCGTTCGTTACCACGACGCCACCGATTCACATGCGGCGCTCGTACTAATAAGTATTTAAAATATACGCTGAACTTTGACCCCCAATTTCTCAAAAACTAAGACCCATTTGAAAGAATCCTTTCAGCTGAATAATTAGTGGTATGACCCCTACAACATACTTAGAAATCATCAAAATCTGTGTGCACCATGTTTTGGTGGTGCCCTTGTAAGTTACAAAAATAAATTGTTTCTTTCTCAAAAGTTTCTGCAAACTTCATAAAATTTTCTGCGCACGGCGTGCGTCTAGTCTATATTATGCAACTCTGCTCACCACATTTCAAAACTTCCTTAAATAGTCAAGCAGCATCCTTCGAATTATTTTTAAAAACAAGCTTAGACAATGGTCTGTTTAGCGGGAAAAAGCAGTCTTTTAAAGGACTTTTCAGATTTTTTTTTTTTTTTTTTTTTTTTTTCATTTCAAAACAGCACCCTTCACAAAACTCCTTGCTTTAAAAATAGGCCTTTTACAAAGTTTTTCCAGCTCAAACTAAATCTTTCACAAATTTAATAATTTAATGTGAAATCTAATCGGCCATTTTTACATTATAAAGAAAATATGTATTTTAAAAACATAAATTTTATTAAAAATATATATCACCCCCCCCCCCCCCCTCAATATAACGGTCATTTCGAATTCGCAAAATTAGGACTAGATTTTTCACAAATGTTAAAAAGCTGCTAACAATTTTACAAAAAGAGGAGCCCGAGAGAAAAGTCTGAGCTAGGATTCATGGCCAAAAAAGCAAGGCCATTTAATCCACTTTAATCAGAGAAGTCGCTTTTTAAGAAAAACTGAAATAGGAAGTAGAAGCACTTTAATGCAGATAAAGTTGTCGCACTTATCTAAATTTAAACGGAATTTTGAAACATGGGGGAAACTGATACTTGTGAAGTTGATAATATTATTGTAAAAAGTTGTTAGTTGAAAACTAATGGAACACAGCGTTTAAAAACGAAAAATAGCTGAATAGTTTTTTGAACCCATTTACAAAAATTGATTTCGCTGCCCCACTTTCCGGAAAAGAAAGAAAAGCGCGCGTGATAGAGTTTATTATGGTTATTTTTATTTTATCAAATCAGGAATTTCTGTATATAAAGTGAAAAAAAAGTGGGACAAATTTAAACAAACATATTGAAAATTTTCAAAATTTTTGTTTCAATGCGATTACTCAAAGTGGATTTGTTACAAGAAAATTATCTTTTAATAGTAACCCCCCTCCCCCCCCCCAAAAAAAAAGAATGTTTTTAAACATCAAAATACTGCTAAACAAGTAAATATTGTAAATATTCTGTGTACATATATATACAGAGTTTCCCCCAAATTTAAAAAAGGGAGGGCGCTACTGTTCTAAAAAGGGCACTTTTCACATTTTTAAGGGCACTTTTTCATTTTTAAGGGCACTTTTATAGAGTTGAATCAAGAATCTAGCGGTTCAAAAAATCGCGAAAAAACAGAAATTCAATCAAAAAATTGAAAAAAAGAAGAAGAAAAAAAAAGGTAAATTTTTTAAAAATCTCGAAAAAACGGCAAATATTGATAAAAGATCTTGAAAAAACGGCCAATTTTGATAAAAAATCGTAAAAACAGCAGTTTTTGTTAAAAGATCGCAAAAACGGCATGTTTTGCTAAAAAAAATCGGGAAAAAACAACAAGTCTCGTGAAAATATAGCGAAAAAACAGAACTTTTCACAGAATTCTCCGTTTTATTGCGATTTTTGGACGAAATTTGCCGTTTTTCTCGCAAATCTTTTGACGAAATTTGCCGTTTTTCTCGCAAATCTTTTGACGAAATCTGTTGTTTTATCGCTATTTTTTGACGAAAGTTGCCGTCTATTGCGATTCATTTGACAAAATTTTTCGTTTTATCGCGATTTTTGGAAGAAATTTGTCGTTTTTCCACGATCTTTTGAAAAAATCTGCCGTTTTGTGACATTTTTTTGACAAGATTAGCCATTTTTTTGCAAATATTGTCGGAAATTAGTCGTTATTTCGCAATTTTTAACGAAAATTGCTGTTTTTTAGCGATTTTGACGAAATTACCCATCCCATGGGACGCGTATGAGGCTATTTTTGCATTCCGTCGCCGATTTCTTGTGTAATTTACGCGCTATAGCGCGTTCGGATCATCGCTGGAGGGCTGCGTTTTTTCAAATCTGGTGCAAGAAGGGCGCTATTTTTTTTTGAATGAATGAATGACAAGAGGGGCGCTAGTTTTTGGATGCGGGGCAAGAGGGGCGCTATTTTTTAAACTAAAGGGCAGGAGGGCCGGAGCGCCCCCCTGAAACCCTCTGGGGGAAACTATATATATATATATATATATATATTAGGGATGGGACGGATAGTGATTTGGCCGAATAGCCGAATACCGAACAGTCGGCAGCCGAATACCAACATTTTTTTTCAATTAAAGAAAATAACTTTTGATTATATTTAATTGATTTTGATTATATATAAAAAATATGAGCTCATTAATCACAACTACTCTTAAATGTGCTTTTAAATGTATCTTTGAATTTGAAAAACTTATTTTAACACAAAAAAATTATGAAATTGCATTATATCTTTTTATCCTAATGTACATCAAATTGATTTTCAGTAAGACAAGATGCTAAGATATTTCCATTAACATATGAAGAATGTGCTTCACTTTTACTATCAAATGATACTTTTACGCTTTGTTGCATCTAAAAATCAATAATATTCTTAATCTCTTTCTTTCGGAACTCACAAGGAGATATTTTCTGAAATAACTTTTAATGAAGTAAATTTTACCATTGAGAATTTGTGCTCCTAATAATAATAATAAAAAAAATTAAGAATGAGACTTTCTGATATCAGTTGTCAAGCTTTAAATTACAAATTACGTTAAAACAAAATGTATGCTTAAAGTAGAATGTGATGCTAATAAAATCTTTGACATTTGAATTGGCACATACGATATTCAATTTAAATATTCCACTTATTCAACAAGCATTAAAAGGATAAACAGAAATTGATAACAACGTGAATGAAGGAAGATGTTAATTAAAAATATACATATACTAATAATGTTACAGTAGTAGAAGTTGGTCAGTAATTATGCAAATAAAAAAGTATTTAAAAGTTAAAACTATAGAAAAAAAATATTTTGTTCAATATTTAGCATTTATATTTATAAAACCATCTTCATAAAGCAAGTTGTGTCATCTAATGAGTATAAAGTTTGACAGCAGTTCTGTTTTCAGTTGTACCGTTGTACTTGGAATAGTGATATTTGATATTAAATCTTGAAAATGAATCTTTGTTAATACACCTAGTGAATGGAATTTTTCATTTCTTACTTTATATAAAATAAGTTATGAATTTCATAAGAGCCTTTTTATATGTGCATGGAATTTGCAAGCATTAATAAATATTCAAGTGATTTAGAATAAAGCAGTGTTTTTCTTTTTTTTTTTTTCTGTAAGTGTTTTTATATTTGAGTTATAATATATTCTCTTATGAAGACATTTCCCGTACAATTGAATCTCCAATTTGGGCAGTATTTTCTAAAATATCACTAACATTTATAGGAAATACAAAAATGCTGTATATTTTTTAATATCTGAATAACTATATATTTTGTAAGTAAGAATGAGAATGACTTCATGAATGAGTCAGAAAGTAGGCAATTTGGATTAGAGAAAAAAAACAAAAAAAAAAAAAAAAAAAATTGCAAGAAATGAAATTCTTTAAATCCTAAATTTATTTGGCAAGATATTCTTCACTATTCACCGAGATTTCAGCAATATTCGGCGAGATATTCGGCCGAAGCATTCGGTAAACAAGCCTTCTGTATTCGGCAAAAAAGCCGAATAGGCCGAATACCGAATAGTGGCCGAATATTCGTCCCATCCCTATATATATATATATATATATATATATATATATATATATATATATATATATATATATATATATATATATATATATTATTAATATTATTTATTATATATATATTATTATTATTATTATATACATATATATATTATTAACTTATTAAATTAAAATCCTGTTACTAGATCTAATCTATTATTATTATTATTATTATTTAATGATATAAATTCTTAATTTTCCTTAAAAACATTTATTCCAATATGCGTAAATTAAAAAAAAAAAAAAAAAAAAGGCTCTAAATTCAAGATATTCTTATTTAAACTTTATTTCTTAATATTCCAAATAAAACTCATTTTTCCCCTGTTTTTATCAACCCTTTTAAAGAAAGTTATCAAATTTATTCCAAAACCATACCTTTCAAAAAATATTCTTTTTATTTATTTTTCCCCTTTTCAACGTTTTATATTTGTGCGCATCAATAAATTCACTTCTTTTCTTTTTTATTTTAAAATATCGTCTGCAGGATAGTCGAATTCCGAGTTCGATTATAAATTAGTTAAATAATATATTTTTTTTAAATAAAAAATATCGTCTGAATGAAATTAATCTCGACGCGGGACATGAATTCTGTTTACATGTGAAAATCATGGTTAGAGACTATAGAATATTCTAGAAGTTTTGTTTTTAGATTTAACCCTTTCATTCCCATGGTAAAATACGTTCTAGAAAATCCTTAGTTCAAAGAATCTGAATTTACACCAGAAAAGTTCAATGATAAATTTCTCTTTATTTAATTATGGAACTTTTGCTATTACATAAAACAAGTATTTCTATTTTAATTTTCTGGTATGAATTCGAAATATCCGAATTAAATATAGAAATAAAATAAATAATGTCATGATGCCATTTGGACTCACTGGGAATGAAAGGGTTAAGAAGGAAGCTGAGAGGTGATGACGGAAAGATATATATATTTTTTCTTCCGTTGATTTGGTTAGAACGAACCGCGGAATAATGTTCTTATGGTGGATTTTTTTTTTTTCTTATTTCGTGGATTCTGTTCAAGACGGCTTGCAAGAGAGCATTTTCCGCTATATATGCCTGCACTTTAATAAACTTTTTTGGACAAGCCAATATGTAGTTCGATGAAGCGTCTACATTTATTTTATTCATTTTTTTTCTTTTTACTCGCTTGCCACGACTCTGTATTTTAAAAAAGGGGAACCGGTGAAGATGTTTCGAGTATCTCACTTTAAAATGTCACAGCCATTAATAAAGTCGACAGGATTTTTCTGCGACAAGAACGAAAAAGAATGACATTAATGTAATCTGCTGTAGAATGGAGTATTGATCGGCTTATGGATGGGAAAAAAAAAAAGACTTTGTTAGAAATCTTTTTGTGCAAAAATTGCCGCAATGCCTTAATTAACTGAAGTACAAGAAATGTTCTTTCTAAAGTGCTTCAAATTTATGCTCGGAAAGATACTACTTTGAGAGATTTTGTTAGCTTTGTTAAAGAAGTTACACGATGCCTAGCCGTAATTCCGTGGTTAACAGGAGTTCCTGGTGATAATGAAGAATTTTTCTTGAACTGTGAGTCATTTTATTACATGTTTTGATTTTGATTTTTATTCTTTTTATGAATCGATGAAGAATATTTATTATATATTTATTATTTTATTGATGAGAGTAATTTGTATGAAGTTAACTTATTAATTTACCAAATGTTATGGGTCTGATATAGTAATTTAAAAATTATGTAATTGATAGAGTTTACTAACTTTGAAATTTATTGCAGATGATCTTACGATCAGGATTTAATAAAGTATCAGGATTTAAGAAGTGCTTTATTTATTCTAATGAATAAGAATTAAAAAATTATGGATGATCTTGAATTCGTATCCTTTGACCCGAGTTCAGGAATGAACATTCTGTCTTGGTTGACTTATTTTGATAAAACATGTGAAAAGGAACAGAAAAATCTAGAATGGATATTTAATTTTATTGCGCAATATTTAAAAGGGGAAGCGCAAAAAAAATTCACAGGAGTCGAGGCGAGATAAAAATTAAGTAAAATAATAAACGTAGAAACTTAATTAAATTACACTATTGCTGCTCCAAAAGATTTATTTAAATGTAATCACATGCAGAGGGAAAATGCTCTCCGAAGCAACATTCCATAAAAAACATTCATCAAGTTTTTAAATCGTTCAAACGCAAAAACATCGAATAAAAGATTCCTTCCATCTCTGGGCCTCTTCACTGAAGTCAATAATAAAAAGCTTCTAGAATTTTATCTAATCTCTAATCATGGTTTTCACATGTAAACAGAATTCATGTCCATCGTCGAGATTAATTTCATTCAGACGATAATTTTTTATTTAAAAAATTATTATTTAACTAATTTATAATCGAACACTGAATTCGGTATCCTTCAGACGATATTTTGAAAAAGAAAAAAAAAAAAAAATTATTGATACGCACAAATATCAAACACGTTGAAGAAGGGGGGGGGGATAAATAAATAAAAATAATGATATTTTTTAAGGGTATGGTTTTGGAATAAATTTAATAAGACTTTCTTAAAAAGGGTTGAGAAGAACAGGGAAAAAATTAGTTTTATTTGGAATATTAAGAAATAAAGTTTAATTAAGAATATTTTTAATTTAGAGCCATCTTTTTAAATTTACACTTATTGGAATAAATGTTTTTTAAGGCGAATTAAGAATTTATATTGTTTCCATAAAGATTAATAGATTAGATCTAGAAACAAGATTTTAATTTAATAAGTTGAACTAAGTACGGAATATTGACAAAACAGTATAGCTAATATTAATTGGGATGAGCGAAGCGAATCCTCTACTAGGCCACTCAAATTACATTTTGTCGTACGCCTTACAAAAAAACTATTCAGTATTTTGATTTGAAATTAAACACAAAAATAAATTATGATCTGTAGATTTGCACAATATAATTTTTTTTACAGTAAAACGTTAAAAAATTTATTATTTTAATTAATTTATTTTACATGCATTTCCAATACGGACGCATTTTAGCAAATAAATAAAAATGAAACGCGTATATTTTCAGAAAAAAATATAAATCATGGAGTAAATAATTATAGATAGAATCATGATTAATTTAATAAATAAAATATGTTTTCATTATTCAGAAAAATCGTTTGCACAGATGACACTTAAACATTAAAAAAAAAATTGTATTGTGGATATATATATTTTGTAAAGTGGCAACAAAAGAATTGTAAACAAATAAAATTAATTGTTAAATTTGTTATATAAATAAAAAATTAAAAGAATTGAAGCGCGAAGATGTTGCCTAGATTCAAGCTCTTTATAAATATACTAAAGCAAAGTTGGCCGATTCAGAAACGACAAATTGACTTTAACCATTTTTTACTTTATCATTTGCATCTAAAGTACGTTCTTATTTGTGGACCGAAAAAGGTTTAGTGAACAAGACTTTAGACTTTGTTGCACGTAATAAAGATAATCACAAGCCACCAGACCGGATATCGCGATTAATCACGGACAAATTTGAATACTACAATAATTTAACTTATAAGAATTGATGCGTACCAATTCCCCCAATAATTAAATTCTGGAAAAATGGAAGCATAAAATGCTCAAGGAAAGAATTTCTTCTGCAATTAGCTTTTGCTGTTACAATTCATAAATCCCAAGGTTTAACATTAGATGAAGCAGTTGTAGATATTGAGGATATATAGACACCAGTTGGCTTAAAAACGTACGCAACGTTGTCGAGAGTGAAAATCCTTCAAAATTAAGTATTCAATAGAAATTTTCCTTACGAAAAATTCTACAATATCAAAAATTCTGATAAGCTAACATGTATAAAAACGAAGAAATTTGAAAAAAAAAGTTTCACAGTTAAAAATTCATAGTATCAACGAGAGCAGATTTCAAATTTTTTTCAGAAAATAGGATTTTGACGAAGTAACTTTCTTCAAGCTCTCTTCAAATATATTATTCTAAAATAGCTATCAAAGATTATTTGATGTTAATTACAAAGATTGGAAACATGCATATTTCAAACAACTTAAAAAAACACCAGTAGCTACTGGAAATTCTAAAAACATCTTTAAAGAGCTTTTAGTTGAAAATTTAAAAATATTTTGTAAAAGTTTGCTTTGAAAATATTTTATTATGCCAGTCTTACATCATAAATAAAAAATTAAAATTCGCCAAAACATAAAATAACGTTTTTGTTTAATAAAGATGCAAAAATAATATTAAAAAATATTTTTACTTTCAAATATTTGTTTTATAAAATAATGCTTCGCGAATCCAAACAAAGCATGGCTTTTGCTAGTAGAGTATAAAGGTTAATTTTGGCGGAAAAAAAAATTAAATTTGTAATATGTATGTTTAAAATTTATTTTATTTCTTTTCAAATAAATTAGCAAAACTGCTCCATAGCCGATTATAGGTACCGCAGAGAAATTTGGACATCATTATAAATACATTGTCATGGATATTTAGTAGATAAAATTATAATTCTGAAAAGCGATCAAATATGGCCCACTCTCCCCGACCTTTGATAGTGAAATAAAAAATTAAATTACATCTAAAACAGTTTTTTTTTATTAATTTTCTTACTTATTCATTCATACTTTCTCGCAAAAACAAAATTACTGAAATAAGTTGCATTAAATATTAATGTCATTGTACTCTTTAAAAACAGAGACATTCATATCTTTGATTATGTTAAAACAATCTAAAATTTAAGCTAATTAACACTTACAGTGCGTATGAATGTCAAGCAAAAGATGCAAGCTCAAAAAAGAGAAAAGAAAGTACAAAAGAAATATTGATGATAAAATATGTTCTGTGAATTATTTAGCTCAAATAGTTATTTCCAGGAATAACTTAACAATAGGTATCCAACCGAGAAGAAAATTACTCAGAAGAAGATCATCTCATCATTTATCTCGTCTTATTAAAGCTCGAAGAAGATTTTTGCCCCATTTTCCCACTACCATCTACCCAAAATACATAAATCAAACAGTCGTATTTCTTCAGCCTTGTAAAAATTGTTTATGTAAAATTCTATAAGATCGCAACTCAAATAGGAAAAAGTTCTTTGAAAAGGCCTTTTCCAGATGATGAGCAGATATTGGTAAAGGAATTTAAATAGAACATGTTTAAATTCAAAAATTAATACAGTCGAGATGGTGAGAGTGACAGTGAGCATAAGAACAACCTACAACAAGAGAAAAAACTATCACGCAGGGAATTGACGAGTTCTTTTAATCAGGAGGGAACTTCAAATGGAAGAAAATGTTCGCTATACAAATTTTCATTCCTCGCTAAAATGTCAACATTTTTATGAGAGTGTAATAATTTTGAAACGAAAACTGAAATCAATTAGATTTCTTCGTTTTAAATTAATGCGATTTTCATTAGGCATTAAAATAAATGTCTGTTCTCTTTTTTGAAACTGTTTAAATAATTAAGAAATAGAATATTAGGTTAATATTTATAGTTAAACATTTCAAATTCTTAGTTAAACACATCAAAAATAATATTTGTTCAAAATTTACACATTAAATAAGAGTTTTAACGTCATTCTCTATACAACGAATTTCTCTATATAGCGAATTTTTTACTGGAACAATGGATTTCGTTACATAGAGACTCGACTGTATTTTCAACAAAACAATCCATTTAATCTGCATAATTAAATAATTAAAAGTTGCATAATTCAACAACAAAGAACAGAAACCTTCAATGTTAAGTAGGTATGCATTGTATATTCGGTATTCGGCCATATTCCCAACATTCGGTTTGGCCGAATAATAAAGTATCAGGCTGAACCGAATGCTTCAAAAACATTTTTAAAAACTTTTCACAATTTCTATTTTTAACTGTCAACTTATAAATATATTCAGAACAATTAGAATACAAATCATATTTAGAATGTTTTTATATTATTAATTTGCTGTTTGTAAAACATAACTTAAAAAAATTAACCATGGGGAGAATTAAAATGATTATTAATGGGGATGATTAATTAGGATTTTCATAGAAATTAATGATGTACAAATGCAATTTCCTAAATTTTATTTAGTAAAAAATCTGTTTTTTGCCTTTTCACAATTAAAAGTTTCAGAACAAAACAGAAAAACTTTTGGGGTTGATAATAGGCATGAAGACATAATTTTTGTTCAGGAAACCATAAACATAAGCCACATACTTAATTGGGTCATAAATACAGTGCATCTCATCTCATTCGAGGAAATTTAGATTGTTTGTTACTTTAACAATAATGAAAATAACTATATTTTACACCGACTCGGTCGACAGGATAATCAAGTAGTACCTAAAATTAATATGAAACAAATCTCGTTAAAATATCCTCAATATTGATAGAGATGTGAATACAGTGTTGGAAAAAATTATAAAGCCGATAGAAAAATTTACAAAAATCAAAAAGTAATGGAATTATTGATATCGCAAATTCAGAGGTGCCAAGTTTCAATAAAAGTTATCAGTAACCAAAGTTCAGAGAAAAATTGGGGGGGGGGGGGATTTCCCCCCCCCCCCCCAAAAAAAAAAATTCCGCAATCTTTTGGGGGAAATTTGCAATGTTTGCACGGAATTTTCACATCTTGCGCGATCTTTTGACAAAATTTGCGCGTTTTTCGCGATCTTTTGACAAAATTTGCGCGTTTTTCGCGATCTTTAGACAAAATGAGTGCGTTTTAAGCGATTTTTTTAACGAAATGAGCGCGTTTTCCGCGATCTTTTGACAAAATGTGCGCGTTTTTCGCGATCTTTTCACGAAATGAACGCGTTTTCCGCGATCTTTTGACGAAATAATTGCGTTTTAAGCAATTTTTTGACGAAATGAGCTCGTTTTCCGCGATCTTTTGGCGACATAAGCCTGTTTTAAGCGATTTTTGACGAAATGAGCGCGTTTTCCGAGATCGTTTGACGAAATTAGCCCGTTTTAAGCGATTTTTGACGAAATTTGCGCGTTTCAAGCGATTTTTAGACGAAATGAGCGCATTTTCCGCGTTTTTTGACGAAATGAGCGCATTTTCCGCGATTTTTGACAAAATGTGCGCGTTTTCCACGATCTTTTGACAAAATGTGCGCGTTTTCCACGATGTGTTGACAAAATGTGCGCGTTTTTCGCGATCTTTTGACGAAATGAACGCGTTTTAAGCGATTTTTGACGAAATGAGCGCGTTTTTCGAGAACTTTTGATAAAATGAGCGCATTTTCCGCGATCGTTTGACGAAATTGGCCTGTTTTAAGCGATTTTTTGACTAAATTTGCGCGTTTTAAGCGATTTTTTGACTAAATTTGCGCGTTTTAAGCGATTTTTTGACGAAATGGGTTTGTTTTTTCGATATCTTTTGACAAAATTTGCACGTTTTTCGCGACATTTTGACGAAATGCACGTACTTTTACGCAATCTTTCCCGAGATCTTATATTGAAATTTGCATTTTTTCAAGCGATCCTTTGATGAAATTCGCGATTTTTTTATCCGTAATTTCTATCCGATGCCCGTAACGCCATAACTTTTGTTGCATATCCGTAATAATTACGGACAAATCGTAATACTTGGCACCTCTGCAAATTTTATTTACATTTGCATGATCAACATCGCAATAATACGCATAAACTTTGTTTAGAAAAACGGAAGAGGGAGCATAAATTATTCTGATTTCTTAAAACCAATGAAAAACAACTTAAGCAGATCTCCAGTAAAGTTTAGGCAAATGTAAATGTGTTACGTGCATTCATTTTGTATTTGGTGTGTTTAATACAATGCCAAGAGGAAAAAAATTATCCAATGGTGAACAAATTAAAATATTAACTTTAAATGAAGCTGGAATGCCTGGTTCTAATATTGCAAGAAAAATAGGAAGGTCCAAGGCTGCAGTAAACAGTTTTCTCAGAAATCCCGAAAATTACGGCAGTAAGAAGCGTACAGGAAGACCGAAATCCTTAACTGTAAGGCAATCAAGACAAATCCGGAAGCTAGCTTGCGCAGAAAAAATGTCGTCAGCTCAAATTCAAGAACAGTTACAATTACCCTGTACAAGCCGAACGGTAAGAAATGTTTTAAGTAACAATCCCATTGTTCAATTTAAAAAATTTAAAGGAAAACCTCCTCTTTCTAAGCACCACAAAAATGCTCGCTTAGACTTTGCACGAAAACATTTAACTAAAGGCACAAATTGGAGAGATGTTGTCTTTTCCGACGAAAAGAAATTTAATTTAGATGGACCCGACGGCTATAAATTCTTTTGGCATGATTTACGACAGGGACCTCATATTTTTTCAAAGCGTCAGTTTGGAGGTGGTTCGGTAATGGTTTGGGCTGCATTTGCTGCCTGTGGAACCACTCCAATTGTCTTCATGCATAACAAAATGAATTCAGTTATGTATCAAGATATGTTAGGAGATAATTTATTACCCATTGCTCCTCTTATAACTTCGGGAGACTGGACATTTCAGCAGGACAACGCTTCCGTTCATGTTTCGAAGTCAACTAAATCTTGGCTGGAGGCTAATCAGGTGAAATGCCTTCAATGGCCAGCTCGTAGCCCCGACCTGAACGTAATAGAAAATCTCTGGGGAATTTTAGCCCGAAATGTTTACAAAAATGGACGACAATTCAATTCAAAGTTAGATTTGATGAATGCTATTAAAAACTGCTGGAACAATATTGATGCAAGTACTTTGTGTGGTCTGATAAATTCAATGAACAAGAGACTAGTCAAAGTCATCGAAAAACTAGTTGGATGTGTCAATCCCAAAACTTTCTTCTATCTCATAAGTACATTTTAATATTTAAAAAAAAAACGTGGTGACCCCAAAGTTATCCACTATCGAATTTTCTCGAACATTTGACCTAGCCTAATGAGATTCTGGTATCCGAAAAGCCTAAAACGCAAAATTTAATTAATATTCTGAGAAAATGAGCTTAGTAGTGCCTCATGTTGGGTAATTTATACTAAAACCTAATAAGCATCTATTTATGTCAAGACCTAACAGAATCTGAAATTTGATGAAATTTCGTCCATTAGTTCTTGAGATATAGCTATAACAAAAAATTTGCAAAACGTAGCACAGCAACACCATATCTTGGACAATTTATGCCAAAACATAAAAAAGCGTCTAATTATGTTATGGTGTAAAAGAATCTGAAGTTTGATGAAATTCTGTGCATTAGTTCTTGAGATATAGCTAGTTTAAAAAAAACATGTAAAATATAGTACAGCAACACCATCAGTTGAAGAATTTATAACAAAACGTAATCATCGTGTAATTATGTTATAAGTCATTTTGTAACAAAATCTGAAGTTTGATGAAATACTGTGGGTTGGTTGTTGAGATATAGCTATTGGAAAAATCGTGCAAAATGCAGCATAGCTGCACCACCTGTTGCAAGGTTAATACCAAAATGCAATCATCGTCTAATTATGTTATATATTCTAGTGTAACAGAATCTAAAATTTGATGAAGTTCTCTGGATTAGTTCTTGAGATATAGCTATCGCAAAAATCGTGCAAAATGTAGCATAGCAGCGCCACCTATAGGGCAGTTCACACCAAAACCTTATCAGAGGCTATGTATCTCAAGGTATCGGGGATTCTGAAGTTTGGTGAAATTCTGTGCATTAGTTCTTGAGATATAGCTATCATGAAAATCATGAAAAACGTGGTATAGCAGCGCCACCTGCTGGCCAATTTACACCAAAACGTAATCAGCGTCTATGTATATCAAGGGGTCACAGAGTCTGAAGTTTGGTGAAATTCTGTGCATTAGTTCTTGAGATATAGCAATCTTGAAAATCATGAAAAACGTAGTATAGCAGCGCCACCTGCAGGCCAATTTTCACCAAAAACCAATAGGCACTAATTCATATCAAGGTCTAACTGAATATAAAATTTTATTAAATTTCGAGCATTAGTTCTTGAGATAGAGCGCCCACAAATTTTTTGTCACATACAGACAGACAGACAGACAGACAGACAGACAGACAGACGGACAGACTCACAGACAGACATTTTCTAAAAATAGTCAAAACGTGTTCAGGACCTTCTAAAACGTATAAATCCGTCGAAAACCGGAAGTCGAAAATTTTCATGAATCCAATACTTTCTTCTTGTAAAGATAGAAGAAAGTAAAAAGGGTCTCACATCGATTATTGATGAAATACATGTATCGACTTTATAATTGTTTCCAACTTTCTTTGTACAGAAAATTTTCTTAAGTCTATTAATCTTTTATTAATGTAGTTAATAATGCATTTCTTTTTTTCTTTACTTCCTTGTAGCATATAATGTATATGTATGAAATTTCACAAATATTCCATCTTTTGTTTTTTAATTATATCATATTTTCAAGTGGCTTTATAATTTTTTCCACCACTGTAAAAATTCAGCTTCGGTTTGTTTCGCATCCAATATATTTGATTGAATGTACTGTAATTTCGATGGAATAAACGGATTTGAGATATTGTTTCGCGTTAAAAAAATTGTTTGGCTTGACCATATTATCTCCGTTGAAAATTTATTAGAAAAGACTTTAGGAAGAATGTGAATGTTTACACTCTCTGAAAATGATCGCCTACTCCAGACACGGAACTAGAATGTATTTAAAAATTCCCGTGCTAATAAAAGAGAGTAGAAAAGTTATTCTAGATGAGAAGCCATTATTTGAGTAGATTGCATTATTAATTTATTTTTACTTTAGTCTCTTCCTGACAAATAAACAGTTCATGACACTGATAAGTTTTTCTTCTAATTTTTTTCACTACTTCTCTTTGATTCTAAAATGTTTGTTTTAATTCGGAAAAAAAAAATCATGAAATTCAAAATTTTAATAAGGAAATAAATATAGTTTAAAAAAAAACTAAAAAACACGCTTTTAAAGTAATCAAACTAAAAAGTGAAAAATAAATATAGCTTAAAAAAAAAAAAACTAAAAAACACGCTTTTTAAGTATATCAAACTAAAAAGTGAAAAATAATTCGTACTATAAGCTGAAAACGAAAATAGATGAAAAAATACTATACAGTGATACCTCCAAATAAGGGACACCTATGGGACCGGAACTTTTGTCCCTTAAATAGAGGTGTCCCTTATTCGGAGTTTTTATATTATTTTTAATTAATCATTCTGAAGGATATAAAAATAGCAAAACATTAAAAATGATGCCCCTTAATTGACCCGAAGCCCGAAGTATATAAATTGTTAATCAGACAAAAGGAAGAAAAAAAAATTAATTAAAATTTTTCAGTTAATTACTAAATTATTGAATGATTTGTAGAATTATTAATTTGTATTTTTCATGCAAATTGTATACGTGCAGTAAAAAGTGTAAAAACATTTGAAAGAATTTTACTTTAAGTAACAATCAAAAGGATTGTTTTACAAATTTCAATTTTCCAGTGTAAACCTTTCAAATGTTCGTTTACCATTCTTATAAATTTTAGTTCTTCATTAATAGATCAAAAAAAAAAAAAAAAAGGAAAAGCCAAAGAAACAAAAACCAAAAGAAAAAAGTATTCAACTGTTTTGCGTATT
This sequence comes from Maratus speculifer, assembly GCA_964019185.1. Lineage (NCBI taxonomy): Eukaryota > Metazoa > Arthropoda > Arachnida > Araneae > Salticidae > Maratus > Maratus speculifer. The sequence continues at coordinate 374,846,454 of OZ025292.1, forward strand.
TTGAAGCAACAAATCTCTCAACTGCTCTACTTAGCAAGCGGAAAACGTTTTGGTGCATTTATAAATTCATTTTTTAATTGAAAGGTATAAGATTGGAATGTTTGATTATGGAAGCAATTTGCAATTGAACTGTATTTTCAATAATAATAATAATAATAATTAAAAAAAAAAAATTACCTGTTGAATAATAAGTGATTTTGATCACGTGACAAAGACGTTAAACTTTCTTGAGTAGTTATTTTTCTTTCGCTTGGAAATTAGGTTCAAAACTCCCACATTGCTATTTTATGAAAGATCTATTGCATTTGCAAAAAAATAGAAGAAATTGATCGATTACATATTTTTTGAACAACATTTGCTAGTTTCTGGCATTTTCAGATAAAAATTAATTAAAACATATGTCTTAAAAGTTGCCTTTTTTGGATTTGATAACAGCTTAAAAGCCTATGTAAAGTTCCTTATTTCACAATTTTCTCCACTTTCAGAAACATCCTCACAATTTTCATCATCACTTTCATTGTGGATAAAAGCACTAATGTTGAATCAGAATTATGGGTAAATAAATGGTCGTTAATAGTGTCATATGTCTCTGTATCAACATAACTGTCTGTCTGTTTGATAAGTTCACAAAAATCTGTATTTTCATTTTCAACACAGACTACTTCAGTATCTAAAATGCAAAAACCAGCCTCTTTAATCTCATTTTTAAGTGTCCCTTAAATCGAGTGTCCCTTATTCAGAGGTAAATACATTACACGTCCTATACCAAGGGACTGGGACCGGAAGTTTTGTCCCTTAAATAGAGGTGTCCCTTATTTGGAGGTTTCACTGTATTACTATAAAATCATTGTTATTATAGAAATCAATTAATAAGCAATAAATAAAATTATCGTGGAAAAAAAGCGTGGGGTGCTTCTTAAGAACTGATAGATGGAGCACCCCACGCTTTTTTTCCACGATAATTTTATTTATTGCTTATTAATTGATTTCTATAATAACAATGATTTTATAGTAATATAGTATTTTTTCATCTATTTTCGTTTTCAGCTTATAGTACGAATTATTTTTCACTTTTTAGTTTGATATACTTAAAAAGGGTGTTTTTAGTTTTTTTTTTAACTATATTTATTTTTCACTTTTTAGTTTGATTACTTTAAAAGCGTGCTTTTTAGTTTTTTTAAACTATATTTATTTTAAAATTTACAACGAAAGGACATCGATCCAAATCACTTTTTTTGGTCGACTCTGGTTAATTTAACCATGCATCTCGAATCCTATTAAGAATATATAAAAAAAAAATTCTTCACATTATGAAAGACAAAATTTTTTGCCAGATATAGCCAAATTTAGAGACATTCTTTTATTTGGCACCAAATACGTGTTGTGGCTTTCGTAATCTTAATAGTCAATTTTTCGGCCAAATGTCGCCAATATTTTGTGAAATATCGCCAACTTATTGGTTGCTGCCATTTTCTCATGACCCTGACCCGTATTACTCAAAATGACCCACTAATCAAATTTGATCAAACATGTGACTTAGCTCAAAGGTCTCCAGGTAATCAAAAACAGTAGAATATAAAATTGAATCAAAATCGTTTAAGCCGTTACTTAGATAAAATTAGCTTGACAGCATTCATCAATAAAGCGAAATGGCCCACTAATATAATTTTGTTTAAACTTGCGATTCTGCCCAATAGTCTTCTCGTGACAAAAGACGTTTCGTTACAAAATTTAGGTAAAATTGATTGAATCGTTGTTATATATAATTAGAATAACCCCAACCCATTATGATCCAAAATGATCCACACCCATTTATCGAATTTTTGCGAGCATGTGTCCTGGTCCAATGGTTTTCTCTTGCCCGAGAATATCATAATACAAAATATAGTCAAAATGGTGAGAGAGATTTTCTACATAAAATCAGCATGACCCATAAATGACCCTTATAATCGAAATCTCTCGAACATGTGACTTAGCCCATTAGTTTCCTCGTGTTTAAAAATTGTTACATACAAAATTTCGTTAAAAACTATCCAGCCGTTCTTTAAATATAAATAGCTTGACCCAGACCCTTTATGACCCATTAATCGAAATTTCTCGAAAGTGTGACCTAGCCCAATGATTTTCTTGTGCCAAAAAAATGTTATATACAAAATTTTGTTAAAATCGATCCACCTGTTCTTTAGATGTAGCTTGACATGATCCATTATGGCCCATCATGACCCACAAATGATCATTATAGTCGAAATCTCTCAAACATGTGATTTAGCCCATTAGTTTCCTCGTGTCAAAAAACTGTTCATACAAAATTTCGTTATAATCGATCACGCCGTTCTTTAAATATAAATAGCTTAACCCAGATCCTTAATGACCCAATATGACCCATTAAAAATTTTCTCGAACATGTAACCTAGCCCAATATTTTTCTCGTGCCAGAAAACCATAGAATGCAATTTTTAGTCAAAACTGCGTGAGGAAATCTTTAGATAAAAATAGCATGACCCACAATGACCCCAAAAATGACCCACTAACCGAATTTTCTTGAACATGTTACCTAACTCAATGGTCTTCTTGTAATCCAAAACGATAAAACATAAAATTTGGTCAAAATCGTTAGAGCCGTTTTTTAGATAAAAATGGCTTGACCCATAATGAGCCACTAATCGAAATTTTTCGAACATGTGACCCAGTCTGATAGTTTTCTCGTGCCAAAAAACTGTTACATACAAAATTTCGTTATAATCGATCACGCCGTTCTTTAAATATAAATAGCTTGACCCAGACCCTTAATGACCCAATATGAGCCATTAAAATTTTTTCTCGAACATGTAACCTAGTCCAATATTTTTCTCGTGCCCGAAAACCATAGAATGCAATTTTTAGTCAAAACTGCGTGAGAAAATCTTTAGATAAAAATAGCATGACCCACAATGACCCCCAAAAATTACCCACTAACCGAATTTTCTTGAACATGTTACCTAACCCAATGGTCTTCTTGTAATCTAAAACGATAAAATATAAAATTTGGACAAAATCGTTAGAGCCGTTTTTTAGATAAAAATGGCTTGACCCATAATGACCCACTAATCGAAATTTTTCGAACATGTGACCCAGCCCGATAGTTTTCTCGTGCCAAAAAACTGTTACGTACAAAATTTCGTTATAATAGATCACGCCGTTCTTTAAAATAAATAGCTTGACCCAGACCCTTAATGACCCATTAAAATTTTTTCTCGAACATGTAACCTAGCCCAATGATTTTCTCGTGCCCGAAAAGCATAGAATGCAATTTTTAGTCAAAATTGCTTCAGAAAATCTTTAGATAATAAGGAGAGTTACAAACCCACAAACTCACATATAGGTGAAGTTAATAAAAGCGTGTTAAAAAGTCCCATAGTTATCCTTCTTAAATAACTCAAAGCAGATTTTTTTCAATATAAAGTTGATTCATAAAAGAACTTTTGTTTATCAAGATGCAAGTTTCTTTTATCGAATATTAGGTAAAATTGTTTTAAAAAGTAACATTTTAATACCTTTAAACTTTGAAATATAAAAAGTATTCGGCCGACAGAATAGCTAATATTTAGATGGCTAAATATTCGGTTTTCGGCCTAGTAATTATTTGGCTAGCCGAATATTCACTATTCGTTTGCAGGGGCGTGCGAAGAGAAAACTGTGCCCGTGGAAAAGTTTCAACTTAGCGCCCTCACCACCCAACTTTTTCTGGTAACAGGCCAAAAATGACGCTACTAGTATAATTTTGGCGCCCCCTCCGCCCCCCCCCCACTTTCGCACGGCACTGTTCATTTACCTGTGAGCCGAATATTCGACATTCGGCAAAAATCAGTATTCGATGCATCCTTAGTGCTAACGTTTAAGTCCATGGTAGCCGGATCTTAGACAGGCCAGAATAAGTCTATTAGGCATCTTTTGGTTTTAGCCACTTAAAAAAAAACTGGCTTTATTTATTTAAAAGTTGGTTTACAGGTAATTCGCATTAAATTTTCATTAAGTCATCTTTGGTGGACTCATAAATATTTTAAATTTTCTCTTAAATATTATAAATACATAGGTCTTTTAATCAATAGAAAAGAAAAATACTATAAAGATAACACGTAGGGGAAAAAATGTACACATTGGTGAGAAAGACACCCAAATAACGTTTTGCAAGTCTATATTGCATAATACATGGCATTCTGTACATTGTATTTTTTAAAGAGCACATTTTCAGTGTAGGGGTCTTGGTGAGATAGAGAAAAACGCTAAGCGAGAAGTAACTTTTTAATGCATATTTTCTGGCAAACTATTCTCTGTTTCATATAAACAAGCAATTTTGTCAATTTGTATGGGGCTGTGCATGTATAACGTTATTATTTTAGGATGTGGGGGAGGGGGGGTCTGGCATATGATATCATAAGATATCTGAAAGAGGGAGAGGGTTTTTTTTATTTTTTATATCGATATCATTTCTGATCCAATCAAATTTTTTCCTTTTTATCTGGAACACGGTCTTTGATTTAAAATAGTATGTTATATATTTTTAGTCGGTTATCTATTTTTATGAAATACAAAATTATTATTAACATTATTATTATAAAATTATTTAATTCTAAAATATGGAATATCCCAACGTTTAGCATTCTAACTGTTCTTTATATGTGTATGTATATATAATCACGACTCGAGAAACCATAAACTTGTGTTTAGTAATAAATAAAAGAGAATCAGATAGAATGTTATCAGCTTGTTTTGTTGATGAGGACTTCTATTTCGCCCCACCCCCACCCTCTTCTGTTCGGGAAAAATGCAAGAAAATTTTATTGCTGTTGACTGCATTGTGTAACAAAAAGATATTATAAGAGCCTTTTAAATAGTAACTTTTTATTTTAAGTGTTATTTGATACAAAGTGATATTTTATTGATTTATCTTTATTTGAATCAATAAAGTATGGAAAAATTTTATACCACTTTAAATAAAAGAAATAAATTCTAATAAATAAATAAATAAATAAATATACTTTGATGACGCTATCATTACCGGGGTGAGGGGGGGGGGGGCTGGTTCGAGGAATGATAAAGTTTGATAACGAAAGGAGGAAAGGGGCTCCAAAATTACCAAATAGTTAATGTTATATTCGCACAGCCACTATACAATTTATTCAAAATAAAGAAGTCACTTATCTATTTTTATATACAGAATTAAATAAACTGTATATGTAATATATAAAGACGACTCTCGTTAATTCGAACTCGTCGGGACCACAAAAAATGTTCGAATTATCCGAAGTTCGAATTATGGAAAACATGCTTAATATGGTACTACAGTGAAACCTCCAAATAAGGGACACCTATGGGACCGCAACTTTTGTCCCTTAAATAGAGGTGTCCCTTAATCGGAGTTTCTTATACAGTGAAACGTCCAAATAAGGGACATCTATGGGACCGCAACTTTTGTCCCTTAAATAGAGGTGTCCCTTATTCGGAGGGTCCCTTATTTGGAGGTTTCACTGTATTACAAATGAATTAATGTTAGTGTTTTTTGAACTTCTTTCTTCTGTTATCATTTGAATATTAAATAAGAATGCAAAAATACTAATTAAAAGGTCAGAAACAAGCACGATGGAAGAAAAATTTAAAGCGTCACTGATGGACAGATGGAGTTAAAAAGTGGATAACAAACGCATTGTATTATATGTATACTCGTTCGGAACAATTTTCACAAAAATCAAAGGAAGAAAGTTATTCAAATGATCTGAAATCCGTGAGAAAGAAAGAAAAAAGAAAAATCGGAATTTTCGTTAGTTCGAATTAAACGAAGTCAAGAGAAAATGAGTTCGAATTAATGAAAATTTTTAACGTTATTCTATCATTGAAAATTTCGGGACTTCATGTTTAGTTCGAGTTAAGCGAAGATTCGAATTATCCGATTTCGAATTAACGAGTGTCGACTATATATGTATATATAATGAAGACATGAGTTTCAAAATTCGTCTTATCCTGAATATAAAATTTTAGAAAATCGCGAACAACCTCCATCTGCGTCCATTCGTTTTCATTGTAAACCAAGATTTTACAATGGCAGAAATAAAGAATATCCCCCGCCCGCAGCATGTTGTGTTTTTTCGGAGTGTTTGTAGGTTTATCATTAGATTAATACCTGCAATCCAATCTAACTTCAGCTAACATCATCCATATTTTTAGACTTTTACGTGTAGTGCAATTCCCTGGTCAAACTAACAGAAACACACATAAACAGATAAACATCTTCCTTTGTATAGATGAGTACATCTGTGAGGTGTTTTGAGAAAGATCCTTTTTAAAACTCCCAAAATTTTGTACAAAATCTTGTTTTTAAATGAAAAAAATTGTGTAGTGTTCTCTATTAAAAGGATCGTTCTCCCTAGAGAAATACCCTGCAGATATGATTTATCTTAAAAACCACTCTCAAAAAAAAAAAAAAAAAAAAAAAAAAAAAAAAAAAAAAATCGAATACAAAAACTACGAAAGACGAAGAAAGCCAAAACCAGTTTGTCCACCCACGCTTCAGCTATTTATTGACAGGAAAAATATCTCTCAGGATGAGAGCGCAGAGAAAATTAAACAGGATCCAAAGTGGCAATAAGCAAAATAAACGGCCGCTTTTAAATTTGGAGTGGACCTCAAAGAGAAGAGAGGCATTGTGATAAAATAACTGGGAACAGTTAGTGCGTGATTGCGCTTAATGAGCAGGATGCTATTGGTGCGTATAAATAAAATTTCATTGACTGAAATAATGACGTTTTACTGTGTTAGGAGTAGAAAGAAATAATGTATGAGAAAGGTGGGGCTAATCAGGACCGTGCGAAGAAAAAATTGCGCTTGGGATAAAATTTCAATTTGATACCCCCCCCCCCCCTTTGGCTTCTTTTTGTATCACAAAATTGGCAAAATGTCGAAATAAATCTAAATTCTATTAAATTTCTAATTCGATTTTATTTTTAAACTTTAAATTGTTTAACTGCAATTCAATGAAATTTCCAAAAACTAACATAAGAAAATTTTGGCTAAGAGAGCTGGGAAATGAGTGTCTAAAAATGTACAATAACTTCAGAGTATAAAGGACCGGTGCACACGTACGGTTTTTTAAGCTCCAGCGCCGTTCGTCCACCTTGCGGTCGTTTTTCCAAGCTTTCCCCCACCACACCGCAGCGGCGCCGCACACAATTCCGGTTTATAGTACCTTGTTGCCTACTGAGCGCTGCACACGTCCGGTAAAATACGTAACGGCAAGGATGGCGGGCGTTGATATTGAACTTTTGATTGGATAATGCAAAAATAATCCGCTTTCTAGAATACACGTCCATCGTTGTCGACGGTCTGATTCTTACTGCCGCCAGCTGGAAAAATCGGACATGTGCATCACATGTTGCGGGCACGCAGCGGCGCCGGAACTTGAAAAAACCGTACGTGTGCACCGGGCCTAAGAGTTTGTAACAGTTTTAGATTACAAGAAGCTTACATACGATATCTCTAAAACGTTTGTTTTTCTCACAAAAGAAAATTCCAGATTCAGAAAAGAGAAGATTAATAAAAGAAGCTGAGACAAATACTTAAAAACAAGTTTTAAAAAAGAAAGAAGACTTCAATCAGAAATTTATTTTGGGGTGTAGGGTAAGGGACAATGCAAAGACTTTGAAACTATAAATGTACATTCTTTTATATGACAAATAATTCTCGATATACATATAAATATATATATACATATTTCATATATAAAAATAATTAAAGAGTTTGGAAGAAAAGAAATTTGGCGCCCCCTCAATTTCCGCGCCCGGGGCGACCCCCTCCCCCTTCCGCACGGCTCTGGGGCTAATTTATGTGGATTTGGTTATCTCTTCACAAAATTCTTTTTGTTAAAATAAATCTCTGTAGAAAATTAATTCAATAAAAAGGCTCTTTCCCAAAATTCTTAATAAAATAGGCCCCTTCATAAAATTCCTCTTAATAAAATAAGCCAATTCATAAAATTCCATTCCATAAAATCATACTCTTCAGCAATTATTTTCACGCTGTTAAGTTTTGAAATGTGAAATTTGCAAACAAAACAAACAAGCTCATCTGAAAAAAAACTTTATCGGGAAGACTAAAGTTAGAACTAATTGTTAAAATTTAATTTAATTTAATTATTTCGGTAATTTTATCTTAAATGTGAGTGAAAAAAGAAAAGTGAAAAAGAAAAAAATAGCATAGATCTCCAACTTGCATAAAACGCTTTCACAAATGCAAAAATTAAAGTGTAATGCGACCGAAAGGATTTAAATTTGTGATAGTTCGCAATACCGTTTGACCTTATTCTTCTCTGCATTAGAGTCCAGAATCAAAATATCGATCGGGTAACCCGATTTACCCGAACCTGACACACAGTTTGGGTGAAGTGGGATTTTTTCTGTTGTGGGTCATATTGAAAATAATTTTTGCATTAACATTACCAGATTAACATTAGCGAGCAAATGTTTTTGGGTGAGTGAAGCAGAATTTTCGTATAACTCGACCCGAGTGGCTAGAATGCATGCAATGAATGCCTCCATATGGAAAACGAAGAAAAAGACTGCACTTCAGGGAGGAAAGGGGGGGGGGGGGGGAGAGATAAAAAATAAGCTCTATTTTAAAATTTATTCGCGAATAAATATTTTAAAAAAAAAATTCTTTTTATCGTTCCAATAGAGCTCAAAATCCAATTTAACTTTGAGCTACTCCATAATGTCTTTTATTTGTTAATAACTCGTAAGAATTTGAATAGTTATTTGAATCTGAATAAAAACAGCATTTCTTAGAATAAAGGATATCTCTTTTTAATCTCTGAAGGTTACTTCTCACGCAAGTAGAATCCTTCAGTGACAAAAACAAAAGCTGTTTTAAGCAAAATAAATTCCATGAGGCGAAGTAAACAAGAAAGATCTTGTGTATTGGTGGAAATATACATGTAGGCATGACTTGCTCTAGATTCAGATGACAAATGAATCAATGAATATTCCTACGCACACGAACAACCAAGAACAAGTAAAAATTCCTTTTATAAGCGTTAAGTGACAAATGAAGTGACAGAGAAAAGAAAAACTTTGAAATGAGGTACTTGTTCAAAAACAATCTTTTAGCTCGAGAAGAGAACGCAAGTGGACATGGAGCAAATGTAGGGTAGATGTGCCAGTAATGGACCACCTTCCAGTAATGGGCCACCTCGCACTTTTTGATTTATAAAAAAATAATAAATAATAGTTAAGCTTTTATTATTTTTTTCTGAACTCCACCTTGCATGCTTTATAAGCTGGATTAATTTTTTACAATTTCCGTCAAAACAATTAGGAAGCAGAAAATAAAGTTTCGCAGTTTTTCTGTTTTTCACTGAAAAGTTTAATGAAGATGCTAAGAGCTGACTTTACTTACTTAGTTTATATCTTTTTTATTTTTCCGTAAAAATGGAATGTTTTTGTTTGGTTAGCAATATAAAACATTGAATTTAATATACCAATGGCCAATTACAAAATTTTATTTATTTTTAAGATTTTAGGAGGGGTGGTCCATTACTGGATTGTTTTTTTTTTTCTTGATTTTCCAGTAATGGACCACCCAAGTGACGAATACAAAAAGTGTAATTTCAGTAGAGATAAAATATTTTGATTTAACTAAAAAGCTAAATAATCAAATTTAATACTTACATTTTCCTATTAGAATTTAATAAAGGCAATTTCTTTATAAATAGTTGTTTTTAAAAAGTCATCCAAAATTGGTACAAAAAACAAGCAGAACATTTGACAAAATCTAGATGTGCCGTTACAAATGAAGTTGTTTTAAGTTGGTTCAGAAATGTAAAATCATATTTTGAAGAAGATATTAATATTTTCTTCCGAATTCTAAAGCATACAGAGAGAACTTTTAATGGAATTAAAACTGGCTTTCTTTTGTGCTCTTAGAACAGGGAAAATTTTGGGACCAAAATCAGTTAAAGATGCGTATTATGTAGTTCCGAATAACGAAAAAGAACAAATCACTGTTATGGGATGTTTTTCACCAAATAATGAGACTGTTCCATTGTTGATAATACATCCATATAAGCATCTCTAATGCGAAATTGTGGAATCAATCGGTGCCAAATTGATGGGGTATATGATTGTCTGAAAATGGTTGGATAGTGCAAGAACATTTATTATTTTAAATGCATTCTAAAATTCCATATTGAACAGTTTGGACTATCGGAAAGGGATGATAAAATTGAAGATTTGTTATTTATATTTCATATTTGCACAGTACATCATTTATATAATGATATGAATGAAGACTGGAGACTTTTTTAATGCCTTATTTTATCTAAACTTGATTTCAGTAAAACATTGTCTTTATCTTATAAATCCTTTAAATTTAAATATTTTGTTGTATATCTTTACAGTATAAATTAGGGATGGGACGAATACTGATTTGGGCGAATAGCCGAATACCGAATATTCGGCCAAATATTAGGCCGAATACCAACTTTTTTTTCCAATAAAGAAAATAAGTTTTGATTATATATAATTTAAAAAATAGGAGCTCATTAATAATTATTACTTTTAAATGTGCTTTTAAATGTATTTTTAAATTTGAAACACTTTTTTTAACACAAAAAAAATTATGAAAGTGAATTATATTCTTTTATCTTAATGTACATCAATTTGATGTTCAGTAAGTCAGGATGGTAAGATATTTCCATTAAAATGTGAAGAATGTACTTGACTTTTACTATCAAATAATATCTTTACCCTTTCTTGCATTTCAAAACTAATAATATTCTTAATCTCTCAGAATTCACAAGGAGATATTTTCTGAAATAATCTTTAATGAAGTAAATTTGGTCATTTAGTTTCTGTCCATAATGATAAGCAAATTCATAAGAATGAGACTGCTCTGAAATCAGTTATCAAGCTTTAAATTACATATTATGTTAAAGCAAAAAGGTTATGCTTAAAGTAGAATGCGTATGCAAAACGTATGCGTTAACAAAATCTTTGACATTTAAATCAGCGCATACAATATACAACTTCAATATTCCACTTATTCAACAAGCATTAAAAGGATAAAAAGAGATTGATAACAACATGACTGAAGGAAGATGTAAATTAAAAATATATGCATAATGTTACGTATTTAAGTCAGTAACTATGGAAATAATTATTTAAAAGTGAAAACTATGGAATAAAAAAATTATTTTGTTCAGTATTTAGAATTTATGGTTAAATACTTATGAAATCATCTTCATAAAGCAAGTTGTGTCATCTAATGTGTATTTAGTTTGTCACCAGTTTTGTTTTCAGATGTACCGTTGTATTTGGAATAGTGATATTTAATTTTGAAAAGAATATACCTAGTGAATGATTTTTTTCCTTTCTTACTTTCCAAAAAATAAGTTACGAATTTCATAAGAGCCTTTTTTATATGTGCATGGAATTTGCAATCATTAATAAATATTCAAGTGTTTTAGAAAAAGGCAGTGTTTTTTTTTTTTCTATAAGTGTTTTTATATCTTGAATTGTAATATATCATTCTCTGATGAAGACATTTCCCGTACAATTAAATCTCCAACTTGGGCAGCATTTTCTAAAATATCACAAACTTTTATAGGAAATACAGAAAGGCTGTATGTTTTTAGTAATCGAATAACTGTATATTTTGTAAATAAGAACGAAAATGACTTCATGAATGAAGTACTGATATACCGCATTTGTAAGGTCCTCTGTTGGCAGAATGCCCAACCGATTCCATTCAGACTTTAGGAGGAATAGCCTATGAGGCCGAGATTACTTCTATGTATTCATGGAAATGATATTAAATATTGTTTTCATTTTTTGTTCTGAGTAAAATTTTATTTAAAATTAAATAGATTGTTCACCTTCTATCAGTTCTCGGAATAAGCCTTTCCAAAGCACATATTTTCCCCCTACATTTTTGTGAATTTTAATAAAATAAGCGTGTCTGTTTTTTTCTTTACATTTATATTTATGGCTAAAACGAAGATTTAACGATTGCTTGGCGGCTATGTGAGAAATTCGCCAATTCTAACAACTTAAATATTCAGGACACATGTAAGTCATATACTCACTGGGATGTACTTGGCGCCAAAATGGCGTTATTTTGCCTAATATGGTAACCCATCTATTGTTGTTTATATTTTGATAAACTGTTTATTTATCTTAATTTATCTTTTTTCAAATTATATAAAATGTTTTTTGTTCTATAGTTATTAGTTGTTTAAAATTTAATATATTTAAAAAATGATTTATTTATTGTTATTTTTTTAAATAATAGAAAAATAATTTTTAAAATGTATATGTAACTAGTATTCAAAACTGAGGTTTTCGCCAAATTGACTTTGGAAAAAAAATTGTGCTAAACCCTGTGCGTATATATGATATCTGCGCCAGATTCATATCCAGTGCATGCAAATAATATAAATAAATAATATACACTATAATAGAAATAAATAATTTTAGAAAATCGCAATCTGGCAAGTTTTAAAATCACGCCATGCAGCCGCTATTTCTAAAAAAGATTAAGTTACACTATATTGCAAGGGAAAAAGTTATTAAGCTAAGTTTAATAATCACAACTTTAAATCATCTTTTTTAAATTATATTTGACTTTTTATAACTTATTTTAATATAACAGAATTACAATATAATATTTAAAAACAGATAATTCAATTACGGCAACAAAAAGATATTCGCCAAAAAAATTCAACAGATCTAAGATGTTTAATAAACAAACTCATCTCGAGATGGTACGAACCTACCCACTTTCGACATGGACTCGCTCTTTTCGCCCATGCGCATTTCTGTCCAGGTTCCTATCAAACGTGGTTCATCAGTAGCCAATTTGGATTAAATAAAAAAGAAATTGCAAGAAATGAAATTCTTTAAATCCTAAATTTATTTGGCAAGATGTCTTTCACTATTCGGCAAGATTTTAGCAATATTCGGCCAGATATCTCTAAATATTCGGCCGAAGTATTCGGTCAACAAGCCTCCAATATTCGGCCAACCGAGTATTCGGCAAAAGGGCCGAATAGGCCGAATACCGAATAGTGGCCGAATATTCGTCCCATCCCTAGTATAAATCCTTTAATGTTAGTTAATAATATCATTAATATTTTGTTTTATATCCACATTATAAATCCTTGATTATAATAAATTCATAACTTAAATTTAAATATTTTGTTTTATGTTTTTTCATTATAAATCCTTTAATGTAATGAATTTCTAACTTAAGTTTTAATATTTTGTTTTATTAGTATGCTTTAATTACGTTCTGGAGCAAAATTAATTGAAAAAACCATTATCTGTTATTTTTTGTAGGGTGGCCCATTACTGGAACATAGGCGGTCCATTACTGGAACATAGGTGGTCCATTACTGGGCTTTTGGGTGTTGAGACATATTTCTATTATTTAAAATTAAATTTTTATTATTATTGGTAAATGTAACTATGGGATTAGTTAAATATTGTTGAAAGATTAATATAATATGAAAAAAATTGGAATACAATAATTATAACTATTAATAAAAAATTATTTTTTAGAGAAATTCCTTAAGGGGGTCCATTACTGGCACATCTACCCTAGAAGAAATTTGTTGATTATATCCACAAAAAGGGAAGATTGATATTAGGTTTAAAGTTAGAAATTAATTAGAATTGGGAGTTTTGTATATATCACAGTAAATATTTTTACGAAGCGTCAACAGAAATTGTAAAACAAGTTGGATGTGCCAATCCCAAAACTTTCTTCTATCTCATACGTACTTTTTAATATTTCGAAAATTAGTTAACCATGTTAATATTTTAATTTTATTAATTCTGTATTATCATTTATTAATCACTATACCAACTTTGATTTTCATCATAAATTTCTGCTTCAGTCAATTAATCTGAGTAAAAACGAATTAATGTGGATCATGATATTTATTAAAATCAACAGTTTTCCCTTATTTTGTTATCATCAGCTGTTTGCAAATAGCCGGATCAGAGCAGGACGCGAGTTCCCATCTCTACACGAGCCAAAGGACACCAACAAGGAGGAAAAGGACTGTGCTTATATCGGCGAATCTTCATTCTAACTAGTGGCATAGAGTAAGAATAGCTCAAATGATATGGGTTTTGAGGTTCAAGGGTCTTTTTGCCATGATGTAAGCAGTTCAAAATACGTCGTGGTAAAGGCGTGAATATAAGTATTACTTAATAACACACTTCTTAGCTTTAAAAAAAAAAAGTAGCTATTAAAATTGATAAAACAGTAAAAATATACAGAAATATAATTTTCTGAAATAAGTCATTACGTTAGAAATATTAACGCACTTCTAGTGATATTTCCATAGTATACTGAATATTGAAAGCATTAAATTAAAAATATTCAGATACACGCAGAATGAAGAGAACCTGTAGTTAAGGTAATTCTTTAAAACTCGAAGCAATTAATATAGCTTTCACTGAGCTATTTATTTTAACAAACCATTCATTCGATACTTTTCTGAACTTCAATCAACTGTGCATGGTGTGTTAATGAATCATTAGTGATAATACGTAACTAATAATTACAGTATTTTATATCCAATAACTGACTCAAGTAACTAAATAAGGAAACACCGCAACTTCCTCACATTTCTAAAGAGAGGAAAAGAACAAGGGAAGTGTTAAGCGTAATTTTATGAAGCATTGAAGTGCCTTCGCCTGAAACTAATTTCTGGGAATGACTGAACATTACAATTTTAAAAATTATCTCCCCTTTATATATCTATTCTTTTCATTTTTTTTTTTAAATGTGATGTAATTAAATGTGTGGTGTGGTGGCACGCATTAAATGTTAAATTTTTTAATTGTCTCATTTCATTGGATAAAAAAAATTAAATTTCTTAACAATATCCTTTTTATTACCACTTTCCAACAAAGTTGAAAAGTGCTTGACATACTTTTAGTATATTAAACTGTTTCCTGTATAATAAAATTGATGTATTGTCACCGAAGCTTAATATAAATTATACGATACTGCCTTGCCTAATATGAAGTACATAGTATTTAGAGGGACACACCAAAAGACTTCAAATAGTACATTCTTTCCGAAGTACTGTATATGTATCCGATGAAGGCTGATGGATGGATAAAATGCATTTTAATTATGATAAGCGCGCACCATATAAGTTTCACATTATATGGTGTGCATAAATGCTATTTAGTTAATATATAGAACTACCCAAAAGAGCTCGCCAACGTTACTGAATATGAGCGTAAATTACTCGTAAATTACGAGATGGTTCTTAAATAAGCTATTCATTTTTACGCTGAACTGCGCTAAATTTACTAAGAAATGTTTGCAGAATATAGATAAAATTATATACAGGGCCACCCAAAGAATTGGGTGCATGGACGTATATGAATGATAATTTATGTGAATGTGATTTCAGTTGTTTTAAGAGTGTTTTAGTTTAAAATAAATTTTAGCTTAATACTAATGTGTAATAAAGGTACCAGATAAACTACAAGGCTGAACAAAGTATTCAAGTATGTTTTCATCTATTAATATAAATTGCTGAAAGAGAAATTTCAAGAAACTAGGCATTTTCTTTCTAAATTAAATGTTCCCTTTATATATTTTGTATATTAGCTGACATATCAAATACAGGGCTGTTCAATAGTACTGGAATACATATTTGGCTTTATACCCTTATTTCCTCAAATAACGAAGTTTTGTTAAAGATTTCATGAAGCGTTGGAAAGTGCTTCATAATCTATGCTTAACACATGATTTTTCTTACTTGTTTGCTACTGAATCCAAAAATCTATGCCGGATGCATGATTTTTCATTTTTGTTATTGTAATTTAACACATTTCAAGCAATATAAATTTTGATTACTTTTTAACACGCATTTGGAATAATAAAATGTAGTAAAGAAGCAATATAATAAATTCAGCTTCTTCACCTTAATTTCTTTTTGGTGCTTGTTTGAAATTTATTCAAATATTCAGTTGCAAATAATGACCTGACCTCACATATTTCTCGAATTCGTTATTTCTCTCTTTCTTTTAAGGATTTTCATAGATATAAATGAAGAAAAATGGTGCTTTTTTATCATAATTTTATTTTAAAAGGTGTTTGACTGAGAACAATAGCGTTTGGAGATATGAAAATAATAATAAAAAAGGAATGAGGAAGATAATATTGTCAGGTTCTTATTAATAAAAAGTATTCTTCTTGCCAAAATACCCATTTATACATTGGTTTCACGAATTTCAACATTTTAATACGATAAAAGAGAAAAAAAAAGAAAAAAGAAAAGAAAGAAAAGAGAATTTCTCAAATTTCTAGTTTTTGTTTTACTTATACATAACTATTTTATTTCATTTGACTGGTTCGGCCGAATGTATGCGACTTAAAAATCACAGGTTTGCTTTTCCAGGAAGAACAAACCGGACGTCAAGCAGGTGTCAATGTCCTGGCTAAGCAAACTTTTCAAAAGTTCTCGTTGTAGTAAAAGAAATTATATAGTAAATTGAATTTCCAGATGGGTTTATGCGAGTGTGCACAGGTACTTATTATCGTTATTTGCTCTTCATTCTAGAGAATAATGATGAGAAATGCAGAAGAAAGAATATTAGAATTAAATTTAATAATAAAAAAATTGTACAACTACATAAAAAAAAAGTTTAAAATTAAATTGTTACAGACTTATATTTAAACTTTCATCTATCTGTCTACTATTCATACATAATGCAAATTTCATTTCAGCTGCTTATAACTTGAGTTTGATGGGACTTGCATTTTAAGTTAGATAATTTTTATGGGATGGTTTTAGCATTATAGCTTTTAAAAGAGTATTTTTGTTGCCACAATTACAAAATTGGTATTACAAACTACAAAAAATTAATTTCTCAAAAATAAATTGAGATACAGCTTTTAAACAAAATGCATTTAAAAGTACATTTTTTTTTTCTCTATTTGAATTGATGGTGTAAAAAATTGAAAATGTGCATTATTTAGAAGCTTAAAAATTTGCAATAGCGTAAATTTCAATATTGAAATTTCATTTCTTCTAACTGTTGCACGCAATTTTAAATAAAATTATGTATGTAACATAAATTAATGGATTAAATACATCACGTAAAAGACGTGCTTATTTTTATTTTCATCATATTAAAACATATTTAGCATCTATTTTGACATGCGAAATGAAATATTTTTTATATTTATTAAATTATTATTCATTTAAATTAAGAGCCGCCTCTGGTGACCAGTTTGGTTTCCCTTAAATTTATGATAAGCGTTGCAATGTTTTACTTTTAATCATAATTTTATTTACTTGGACACCTTCACTAAATATGCAGATTCAGATAAAGGAATCAATAAGCAAGATAAAATCAATAAGCCGATCAAGGCAGCATTAGTAGGGAAATTCAATACTCGTTCTGGTTGGCGCGATTGGCAAAGAAATCCCAAAATAACACCAAAAAACCGTTTTTCGTATGTTAATTTAATGGTAAGGTATTTTGAAGGAGATATTAAACGAAACCCTCTGTGTGATTACACTTACCCACTTGTTTATTTATAGAATTATAGAGGAGCGAGAGACAGAAAGGGTATTTTCCTTGCAATCTAAGGAATGCGATTATTAAATATTAACCTTTTAAAAAGTTCTACTAGTCGAATTTTCACGAGACTTGAATTATCATTAAGATAATTCATCAGAGTTGATTTTCAGTTTATTGCATATCGTTCTATCTTATTTATCAATCCTACTGTAAAGTAAATGATCAACTACAAGAGCTAGTCTTTAACAATTGTCCAACAAATTAGAAAATGCAATTGCGCTATTTCGTGTGTATCATTTTTAGCAATGCGGAAGGAAGCTCTACACTGTAAAAAATATCCGTTAATATATACAAAGTTTTCCGAAAAATTTTACGGAATAGTTTCATTTTTCCGAAAAAACAGTAGAGCTTCCGTTATTGACATTTTGCGATTATAATTACAGTAAGTTTTCCGTAAATTGTCTGAAAACAGAGAAGTTCCGTATTAAAACAGCATAAATTTCATAAATAACTCTAGTGGCGCCATCTATATCTGGGATATAAAAACATTATAGAGTTGTTTTATGAACAACTTCCTATAATAATTTTCTTTATTTCTTTCTGTGTTAATAATATAAAGCTAACATATTTTTACAATATTAAAAAAATAATAAAAATAATAAAATTTTATTAATGATTTTTAAGTTTGAGATTAGTTAATTTCCATTATGATTTTTAAATAATGTTTAACTAATTTATAGCATATTTTTTTTAAAGTGCGTTGGATATTTTAAAGTGGAAAAAAAAGATTATACTTTTAATTTTAATATATTTTAATAAAAGTAATAATAAAATAATAAAAAAAATTAATTTTAATATCACTTTAAGAATATTCTTTCAAAAATAAATAAGTAAATATGAATAATGTTACAATAATTTTTTAAAAATCGTCTTAAAATGAAGGAAACAAAACTTTTTAATGCATTCAACTCTTAATACATGTAATATTTTAAAGTCTAAAATTTATTTTTTATAGAACTGAAATTAAAAACTAAATATTCGAAATTATGGAAATAAAATCTAATAAACATTTAGAAGTGTACACTCAATAGAAAATAATTCTCTACAAAAATTAATGCCACGTTCAACATAAGGCCTTTGCTTTATAAAATCATTTTAAATAAGTAAAGATATTTTCAAGCTCCGCATGTGGCGTAATGGTATTACACTACTGCAAGGTTCGATCACCATCGAGGGTAGGTGACATTTCTTCACTGTTGTTTAAGTTAAATGTATGTGTTAGAACCTGATGTGTCTTTGTCAAAAGAATAAAAATCAGAAAAAAGGTAGTTTGTCCTTGAAAATTCTTTTTTGGCTTTCAAGCGAAAATTTTTATATAAAAAATGTGAAAAAACGGAAATATTTTGTGAAAAAAAAAAAAAAATGGAAATATTTCTGGAAAAAACGTATTTTTTTAAGTTAAATAAAGGAAATAGTACTGGCGTTTAGATTAACAGTACTATTTCCGTTTTTTAACGGAAACTTTTTTTACAGTGTACATAAAAGGTCCATATTGCTCATCATGCAAATTCAAATTTACTGAAGTTTTTCGTTTAATTTAAGATATATCTGGAGAAACTGATCAGCGTAGCGGGCGAATCCAGTTACTTCAAAATAAAAAATAAATTAAAACTTACAGCTTTTTTTTTAGGGGGGGAGGAAATATATACAGGGTGATTCTAAACTGTTTTTACAAGAAAAGAAAAAAAAAAAAAAGAGGAGTGGTAGTACACATAAAGACAAACAATATTAAATAGGAAACCAAGGGTCCCAAACGTTTTTCCAAAAGAGATAGCCGCCATTAAAGTTTAGGGTCCAAAATTTCAAATAAACATAAAAACGGAAAAATTGGTCGACTGATTTGCGGTAAACTATTCTTTATGTCAGTATTTTCTTGAAAATAAATTATAAAGATAAATTTCAAAAAATGCCGATAGAAGACGCTTGAGACTTTGGAGCAACTATTTTTTGCATCTCATTAAATGTTTTCGGAGGCTTAGACTTAAACTTAAATTTTGAGCTTAAAATCTTAATAGTTGGGAGTGGTTAAAAAAAGCAAACTGAACTGTGTTCAGAGAGGGAGGAGGTGGGGCGACGCGGAGGAGAAGGTTCAAATTTCAAATGATTATAAAAAACGGAAAAGTTGGTCGATTCGTTTGCGGTTTTCGCTAAAACTACTCTTTAAATCGGCATTTTCTTGAAAATAAATTTTAAAGATAAATTAAAAAAAAAAAAAATGCCGATAGAGGGTACCTTAGACTTTGGAGTAACGTACAACTATTTTTAACCGTTATTTTTTTAATCTCATTAAATGCTTTCAAATACTTAGACTTACACTTATATTTTGAGCTCAAAATTTGAATCGTTGGGAGTAATTAAGTAGCGCAAAATTGAACTGTGTTCGAGTGGGGGAGGAGGGGGGGCGGTAAATTTTAAGTCCTGAACACAGTCAGGGTGGCTACAGAAATGATGAATAAAAGTTACGGGCAAATTTTGCCAAAAGATCGCAAATGAACAAATTTTTGAAAATTTTGGTTTATAGAACAATTTAGCTTTCATGCAGACAGATATCACTTGGTAGCATTACGGTTTTATGTCTCTTTATCATATCTTATTATTAGTTTAAAACGTAGCCTGTTTGGCAATGAATCAATGTTGTTAGTAAGGTGAAAACAGAAATATTTTCGTATGGAGAAAAAATTTCCTGATTTTTAAGTATTTTTTGTAAAGTTCCCTGATATTTCCAGATTGATAAACTTCCCTGATTCCGTGATTTCGAGAATCTGTAGCCACCCTGACAGTTCAGTTTGCGCTTCTTAACCCTTCCAAACGATTCAGAATTTGAGCTCAAAAATTAAGTCTAAGATTTTGCAAGCATTTAATCAGATTAGTTTGTCTGTAAAAGTTGCAGATGATCATTTTAATATTTTTAAATTTAGAATCTGAAGAATTTGATTAGCGAGGTTAAAACTCTGACCCAGCCCTACAGACTGAGAAGGAATTTCTGAAGGTGAACTCAAGTCTAAAAATGCGATCTCGAAACTATGCAATTAGTAAAAAAATCTAAAACCTTCATAATCTGACATTAAAAACTGTGAGTGGTAGAGTAGAAAATTTTAGTATCAGTTCATAAGGAGCACTGCTTACTCAGTTACATCCAAATCCTATTCAACGGGTCACAGACTCAAAAAGTCTAAAACTAACATGGGCTACCTTAACTGGAATGTAGTCTTATAAAAAAATCAGGAAACATAAATATCAAGTTGCATTAACAGTTGGCGTTTGTGCAAAACATAACTTTGACATTAAATTAAACCGAAATTTGTAATTTTTCACTGTTAAAATCGAATGATTTACTTCAATTAAAGAGAAAGGAAGAGGAATCGCATGATTTGAGGAAAGAGGGAGTATGTCAGTTCATCTTAAAGCTTCCATTCTTGTATTAAATTATTTACAACACATAAAATTTAAATCATAATTCTAAAACAAAAACAGATTCTAAAACATAATTATTTATTTAATCTCCCCAGTCCTGATGTCGCCAAAAGGAGACACTAATAAGTGTTCTTTAAATTAATTCAAATGTTTCTAGAATTGTTAAAATTATATCTAGACATTTTTAATACATTTGTGCATATTAAAAGCCTCGATATATAGTCTGTTGCATTCTTGGAAAAATTTACAGTAACTTTAAACTGATTTTTGTAGCCCCGCGTAATATTTATCCCAGGCCTGAGGAGGTTTAGCCAACATTTTCATAATATCTCAACCTGTTGAATTCATGAAAACGTTAACTCTTACTTTATTTTATAAAGGATCCCGAAAGTATGATGGGTCGCATGAGAAATCTCTTGGAACATGTACTGAACTTGGAGCTGAAGAGATCACACATTGTATGCATGAATCGAAAACAAATTCAATAAATCAAAAGGTCCTTGGCCAGGAAGAAAGGAAGGATAACACGCCCGACGGACAAAATATGCCGTTTTGTTTAGTTTATAATGTTGGCGTGGGTATAAATGCTTCAGAAAGAAAGAAAGAAAAAAAAAACCTGGTATTCTATTTAAAAAAAATAATAAAAGCAAACCTCCCATTCTTGTATAATAACTAGAATACGAATTTTTTAACCTATTTCAAAAACAACTCGGGCAAGTAAATTCTG
Source organism: Maratus speculifer (assembly GCA_964019185.1). Taxonomy (NCBI): domain Eukaryota; kingdom Metazoa; phylum Arthropoda; class Arachnida; order Araneae; family Salticidae; genus Maratus; species Maratus speculifer. Next base: position 374,868,237 of record OZ025292.1, read on the forward strand.
CTTTATTTTAATTTATGATAACAGATATTTAAGATAGTAACTATTAACTCCATTTATAATAATTTCACTTATTTCTTAACTACTTAATTGATCAATATTTTTGAAAAAAAATTAAAAAAATTTTCAATTTTTTTCATATCTTTCACAGAATTTTTTATCTTTAATCACAGGGTTTTCAAAAACAGAATTTTTTGCCCAATTGAATCAGAAAAATGCTCGTATTAAATAATACAAAATATACAATAAAAATTTACTGGTGAGAATAATAAATCCTGATTGGGATATGGATGACCATATCCCAACACGTTGCCCATACGGCGTACGGGAAAATCAGTGAAGCGGTTAATGTCTGTATAGTTAGAAAATGTAGTTTCCCCCAAGTTTTAAAAAGGGCAGGGTGCTACTGTTCTGAAAAGGGCATTTTTTGCAAAAAAATAAAAAATCGCGAAAAAAAAACCCGGCGAATTTTGTTAAAAGATCGCGAAAAACGACAAATCTCGTGAAAATATCGCGAAAGAACAACTTTTCACATAATTTTCCACTTTATTCCGATTTTTGGAAGAAATTAGTCGTTTTTCCACGATCTTTTGAGGAAATCTGCCGTTTTGTGAAGAAATTAGACATTTTTTTGCGAATCTTGCCGGAAATTAGTCGTTATTTCGCGATTTTTAACGAAACTTGCAGGGGTTTTTTTGCGATCTTTTGACGAAATTACCCGTCCCACGAAACGCGTGTGAGGCTTTTTTTTTTTTTTTTTTTTTTTGCGTTATTTACACGCTATAGTGCGTTCGGATCATCGCTGAAGGGCTGCGTTTTTTCAAATGTGGGCAAGGAGGGCGCTATTTTTTTTGAATGAATGACAAGAGGGGCGTTTAGTTTTTGGATGAGGGGCAAGAGAGGCGCTATTTTTTAAACTAAAGGGCAGGAGGGGCGCAGTGCCCCTCTGGGGGAAACTCTGGAAAATGCATCTAATATCTTCGCGATTATCCGATGATTTTGTTTTTTTCGACATATTTTTGATAGCTTGTGTGAAGGATAAATGGGAGTACAGAAAATTTAAAACAAGTGGGTAAGTGTGATCGCAGATCGCACAGAGGGTTTCGTTTGCAACATAATTTTATTTATTATTACAACATTTATTTGCAATTTATGTTACATACATAATAATTTTATTTAAACTTGCGTGCAACAATTAGAAGAAATGAAATTTAAATTTTGAAATTTACGCTACTGCAAATTTTTAAACTTATAAATATCGCATATTTTCAATTTTTACACCATCGTAGAGGGGAAAAAATGTGCTTTTAAATGCAATGTGTTTAAAAGCTGTATCTCAATTTATTTTTGAGATATTAATCTTCTTGTAGTTATTAATACCAATTTTGTAATTCGTAAAAAAGAATTAATTTTTATATCTATTTAAACTTGCGTGCAACAATTAGAAGAAATGAAATATAAATTTTGGAATTTACTCTACTGCAAATTTTTAAACTATAAATATCGTACATTTTCAATTTTTACACCATCGTAGAGGGAAAAAAAATTACTTTTAAATGCAATGTGTTTAAAAGCTGTATCAATTTATTTTTTGAGATATTAATTTTCTTGTAGTTTTTAATATCAATTTTGTAATTGTGGCAACAGAAATACTGCATTTCATTTTAAAGCGTAAAAAAGAAATCATTTTTATTACCTATTTAAACTTGCATGCAACAATTAGGAAAAAAAAAAAAAAAAATTAAAATGGACTGATGAAAAAAAAATATTTTAAAATAGTCTTTTCCAAAATTTCATGATTTGTTGTGTGACGAGCGATATTCAGTTATAAGTACACAAAATTTGAACCCCCTAACTTATATAGTTTTTGTGTACGGACTCTGCGACAGACAGACAGACAGCGGACAAAGACGAATGGGGTTTCGTCAGATGAACGACACCCTAAAAAACAACAACAGCAACAACAAAAATGAACTGATGATATTAAATAATAGTCTTTAATTTAGTTAAAATAATAGTCTTTTTCAAAATTTTTATGATTTGTTGTGTGACAGGAGGTATTCAGCTGTAAGTACACAAAATTTGAGCTCTCTGACTTATGTAGTTTTTTTGTACGGACCCTGTGACAGACAGACAGACAGAGAAGAACAGGGTTTTGTCAGATGAACGAAACCCGAAAAACAATTTATTCTATTACAAAATTTCAAAAAACTTCTTGTAAATACAGTCGAGTCTCTCTATAACGAACTCCATCGAATTTCTCTATATAACGCATTTTTAGTAGGAACGGTCCCCTTTTCGCATGATTACCTTAAAAACAGTCTCTGTATAGCGAAATATCTATCTCCATATAACGAATTTTTTCATAAATTGGTCTTAATTTATTCAGTTTTAAAAAGCTTCGAAATCATATGGAATCAATTTTCCATCACTTATTTTTGATTTATTGTCAGTGCTGAGTTTTTTTATTTTTATTACTTCTCTCCTTTTTCTTTAAATCCAATGAATTCATCCCTGGTCCTTCTCAAAACAGTGTCAATTGGATTGATACACATGTAAGAGAGGAATCAATGAGGGGCACATAAGAGAGACCTTCAAATGGAGGGAAATGTTAACTACAATTTTTTCATTCCTTGCTAAAATTTGAGCTTTTTTTGTGAGCGTAACAACTTTAAAATCAAAACAACAAAAATTACAGATTTCTTCGTCTGAAATTAATGTAAGTCTTCCTTTATTTGATTTTCATTAAGCTTTCAAATAAATGTCTGTTCCTTTTTTTTAAAACAGCTTAAATAATTAAGAAATAAAATGTTAGGTTAATATTTACTTTTAAACATTTCAAATTCTTAATTCAAAAGATCAAAAATAATATTTGTTCAAATTTCACGCATTAAATACGATTTTAAACATCATTCTCTATACATCGATTTTTTCTATATAACGAATTTTTTACTGGAACGGTGGATTTCGTTATATAGAGACTCGACTGTATATTGTTTTGCGCTTCTTGTAACAGGAATGTAATATTATGTCCAATATTTATCCCATTGTCGCTGATTTTATTAAAAAACTAGTCGTTGGGGGCCACCGTAATACTTACCCATCATATATACGCATATATAATATATGAAAATAATACATTTGAAAACTATTTATAAAATGGATTGCAATTCCAAAACAAAATTTAAACGTGTATTTATATTTTTATTGTGCATAGTAAGGCTGTATTAATGAGTTGCTGATGAATCGCTTTCGATAAATTATACAACACGCCTATCTACTCAAGTAGTACTGAATTGCGAAAAAGAAACATCCTTATAACTCCAAAAATAATAATCTTATTAATTAACAGTTTATTGCGGCGGATTAAGCATCTCATTTCCAATTAAAATATATCTTTGAATTGAAATTTGAATGAGATACAGGGTCATGAATAATCGAAGAATGTGGAAAACAGGATTACAGCTATCTCGGCAACTAATAATTCGATCAACTTCGTTCTTTATACAAAATTTGTGTTATTTTATTGCCTTTTACGTCCATTCCTTAGGGAAAAAAATTCGAAAATTTTTATATACCTTTCATCAGAACGAATTTTTCGAGAGTCCGAAAAAAATAGTTCCGGATAATCGAGGTTACTGATATTAAATAGGCTTCGTTCCATTTTTACATACTAACTACATACAAAATTTCAAGTCTCTATCACAATTTTTTCGGGAGATAGAGCGTTTACAGACAGACAGACAGACAGACGGACGGACGGCAAATTTTTTTTTCTAAAAATGTGTTTTTCGGAATCTCCAGTATCTAAAACGTGTAAATCCGTCAATTTTTTTTTTTTTTTTTTCGATTTTCAAAACGATTGCAAGACTTACCCTATACTATACGTATGATGGGTAAGTAAAAACACAAATGATATCTTGTACCACAGACACACGCTTTGCGCTAATTTTGTATTTTACATGTTTTTCTTTTTTGTGGGCAGGTTCAAGGTAAACGAGTAAAATAAATCTTTACGTGCTTTATTAGGGTGCTTCGTTTTTTAATAGCATCCCATCTTGCAGTCAATTTTAGCAGCAACAGTTTTATTGACAAAATGTAAGATAAGCGAAATATGTATTCATTTGAAGATTGAAATATAAATTAATGATAAGAAAAATAAATTAATGATAACAAACATTTACATACACAAACAGAGGTTCATTAAAAACAGATATCGCAGCTTACGATACTTCTGCGCAGGGTTGGGTTTTTGACATGACAGAGGTTTAAACCGGATTAAACCGTCAAAAACCTGTCAGAAACTGTCAAAAACTCATAGATTCGCAATCTGCTGCGGTGTACTAAAGTTTGTTGTTAAATTTTAAAACTAAGAACAGATGCCATACATTATGTTGAAATTTAATTATATTATGCTTAATTAGTAGGTCTTTAAATATTTTTAGTTGATAAAAATTAAGGTAAAAATCACAGATTTCAAATTTCAGAAATTTATCTCAAAATGGACATGCAGAATTATTTATGTTTCAATATCTTGTTTATTTATTTATCTTTTTATTTATTATTATTATTATAACATTTAAAATATGAAGTTATTTAGAATGCATTTTGACATAGCTAATATTTATAAATATTAATGAATTAAGTGTTGTAAATGCAGGATTTTCAAAAGTGTGGAATTTGATATACGTCTTTAATAATTTTTTTTTATGCTATATACATAATATCCAGTAGGTTAATTTGAATTTAAAAATGATGCATATTATTTATTATATGTATGATTATTACACATCATTTTTATTCCCCCTCCCCGCCTCCGCCTCCTTACCCCACAGCACACACGCTAATAATATTAAAAATACAAATAATGTTTACTTTGATAGCAAGGTAAGAGAATAAGTAATTATTCAACAACTGAATACTTAAGATATGTAACAAAATTTTATAGTATACAGTGAAAAAAAAATTCATAAGTATTTGTATAAGCTAATTTTTCAGCATAGTAAATAAATAGGTTGAATATTGTAAATAGATACTCAGATATTTATAGAAAGGAGCTAATTTTTTATTATTTTTATGTTAGTTATAAATTCAAAAAATGACTGACGATTTAAAATTCAGAATTACTGATTTTTCAGAAAAACCAAATAATAATCGTAAAAGTCAAAACAGAAAAAATATTACACTGATCTATGAAATACTTCTAAAACACAAAATATCATGTAGTTTTTTTATTATTATTATTATCTAATTAAATTCATAATTTTAAAAAATAAAACATACATGAAATACTTCCAATTAATTTGATTACATAATCGAAATCAATTCAAATGAAAATTATCAAAGTAGAAACAGAGTTTCCCCCAGAGAGTTTCAGGGGGGCGCTCCGCCCCTCCTGCCCTTTAGTTTAAAAAATAGCGCCCTTCTTGCCCCTCATCCAAAAACTAGCGCCCCTCTTGTCATTCATTCAAAAAAAAAGCGCCCTTCTTGCCCCACATTTGAAAAAACGCAGCCCCCAGTGATGATTCGAATGCGCTATAGCACGTAAATTACGCAAAAAATCGGCGGCGGAACGCAAAAAATAGCCTCATACACGTCCCGTGGAACGGGTAATTTCGTCAAAAAATCGCTAAAAAAAACAGCAAGTTTCATTAAAAATCGCAAAATAACGACTATTTTCCCGCAAGATTCGCAAAAAAATGGATAATTTCGTCACAAAATTTCACAAAACGGAAGATTTCTTCAAAAAATCGTGGAAAAACGACAAATTTCTTCCAAAAATCGCGATGAAACAGAAAATTTTGTCAAATGAGTCGCAATAAACGGCAACTTTCGTCAAAAAATAGCGATAAAACAGCAGATTTCGTTAAAAGTTTTGAGAAAAAAACTGCAAATTTTGTCCAAAAATCGCAATTAAACGGAAAATTCTGTAGAAAGTTCCGTTTTTTCACAAGATTTGTCGTTTTTTGCGATTTTTTTTAGCAAAATATGCCTTTTTTTGCGATCTTTTAATAAAAACTGCTGTTTTTGTGATCGCTTAATAAATTTTGTCGTTTTTTTCATGAAATTCGACGTTTTTTCGTTATTTTTTTTAGCAAAATATGCCGTTATTTGCGATCTTTTAACAAAATCAGCTGTTTTTGCAATCTTTTAACAAAATTGGCCGTTTTTTCACGGTCTTTTAACAATATTTTTGTTTCTTCGCGATCTTTTAGCAAAATGTACCTTTTTTTTCAACTTTTTGATGAAATTTCTTTTTTTTTTTTCATGACTTTTTAACCGCTAGATTCTAGATTCAAATCTATAAAAATGCCCTTAAAAATGAAAAAGTGCCCTTAAAAATATAAAAAGTGCCCTGAAAAATGTAAAAAGTGCCCTGAAAAATGTAAAAAGTGCCCTTTTCAGAACAGTAGCGCCCTGCCCTTTTTTAAACCTGGGGGAAACTCTGGTAGAAATTTAGTTCAATAATCCAATTCATTTGCCTTATGTATCACATGGTAGCACATAACCAGTTTTGAACATCTTTCTGTTCCTAATCAATTACAGGACCTGTCTAATCTTTAATATTATTTTAAACAATGGATAAATTTGGTTATAAATAAATTTCTTCATAATATATATCCCTGTATATTTTTAATAACACATTAAAATTTAATAAATAATATTACAAAAGATAAGTTTTCCAAAATCTAGGGTTTTGTTTAATATTCAAAATATGTTACTTCAAAAATTTAAATTTATTTTTTCTACAGCATATTTAGAAACATTTTCTTTATTAAAAGCAAATAAATTTTACTTATTAAATATAAATATAGGTAGATATATATATATATGTAAATAAATATTTTTATTTACATATAAATATAGGTTTTTGACAGTTTTTGACATTTTTGACAAAGAGGTTTTTGACATGACGGTTTAAACCATGGTTAAAACCGTCAAAAACTGTCGCATGTCAAAAACTTGCCAACCCTGCTTCTGCGTAAATAAAAATTATAAATATGAAGAAGGAAAAAAAAAGACTTACTTTTTTTGGTCAGAACTCTTTCGTAAGGGTAAAAATCAATGTTCTGTATAGAAATTCACTCGGGACGGGCCAGGTTTGGGCCGAAATTTGAACTTTTTCAAGGGTCGGGCTCAGGGCAGTAGCTAGAAATGAACAATAGGAGGAGGCTCAAGAGAATGTAGGGGGGGGGGGGGGGCTCATAATTTTTTCTCTCTTTCTCTGAGGCAGAAAGATAAATTAGTGTATATTGACATTGCAGGTACTATGTTTCTTATTAAACTGTTGTAATAACTTCATTTTATGCTAAGAAAAGTATATGATGGTGAAAATTTTGAGTGTATAATTGGTGCAAAAAAACATCATGTTAGCTTCATATGTACAAATAGGATGAGAGAGAGTTGAAGCACTTATTTTAGCCACAATTTAGTATTTCTGCAAAACTCGGAAAGGGTCTTAAAACTAAATTAGATATTTGAACAGAATTTCATTTGAATTTTCGGAACAGTAATTTATTGAGTGACCTTGGAATCTTTTCTAGGAGGGGGGGGGGGCTCAAAATATTTTAGGAGGGGCTGAGCCGCCCATAGCGCCCCCTTAGCTACGGCCCTGTTCGGGCTCGGGTCGTGTTTTTAACTAGTATAAAGGGCCGAAATTTTAACTTTTATAACGGGCCGGGTCTGGCCAATATATATATATATATTTCGTTTGAGCCGGTCCGGGCCGAATTTTTTTCCCCTATGGATCGGGTCGGGCTTAGGCCTAGAAATCTCGGCCCGTGCAGACCTTTAATTGTGCTAAATTAAGGGACAAACATAAATTGTAGCGTGCTCAGTATTTACAAAAATATTACTTGCTTTTTCGGCATTACATGCGTGTTAAGTTTCCCCTCCAAAGTCTTAAACTTAAAAGTACCTGTTGTTTTTCCCGCGGATTTTCTCTACTGTTACTAAATTTGTAAATATGTTCATTTTGTAAATAGATATCTTTCGTGTAGTACGAAAAGAAATAACATTAAACATTCTTTTCTACGTAAATCTCAAAGTGGCGCCTAATCATGTGTTAATATCTTAAATTGTGAAAGTATCCGTCATAGAGTGATTTTTTGACATTTTTAAAAAGAATTCTTTTCAAACTTCTAGCATAATGAGAATTTGGGTTCAAACTTTTAGCCTATCCTATTCTATTCTGCTATTTTTGATAGACCAGTTTTTAATGCAATTTTCAATACGATTTCTTAGCTTTTTAGCACTTTACAACAAAGTTGAAAAGTGCTTATGCATTCGGTTTGTCTGTCCGTCTGGCCGCGCTCTAACTCTCGTAAATAAACTCGGATTGCCATGAAATTTTTGGACGTTATTAAGGTTTACCCTAGCACGAACCCTATTGAAAATGAAGTTTCTACGATGATTAATTTATTTACAGGGACAGTCAAAAGTTTTCCAATACATTACGGCCTATGGGGAAAAATCGTTTCAAATGAGTTTTAACGTTAATAACACTTTTAAAAAGTTTGAAAAGTGCTCATGCATTGCTTGAAAAGTGCTTATGCATTGTTTGAAAAGTACTTATGCATTCGGTTTGTCTGTCCGTCTGCAAGTCTACCCGTCTGTCTGTCTATCCGCTCTCTAACTCCTGTAAATATACTCGAATTGCCTTGAAATTTTTGTATGTTATTGACGTTTACCCTACAACAAACACTATTGAAAATGAAGCTTCTATCATGATTAGTTTATTTACAGAGAGAGTCAAAAATTTCCCATTACATTATGGCTTGGCTTATGGGGAAAATCGTTTCAAAGGCATTTTAAAGATGTTACACCCTGTCAAACATTAAAATTTGCATGCATTTAAGAGGTGGACTAAAATATGCTTTCTATAAAATATGCGGTGAAAATTTAGCTATTATACATTTACAGGGCCACACAAAAGAATTCCATTGGATAATGGTAAAGGGGGAGAATAGTGTGCGACATTTTTTTTTAAATATATTAAACTGTTTCATGTATAACAAAATTGATGTATTTTACTGAGGCTTAATATAAATTATACGATATTGCCTTGCATAATATGAAATACATTGCATTTACAGGGACATACAAAAGATTTCAAATACTGTATTACTCCCGACGGACTGTATAGTTGATATACAGGGCTACTTAAAAGAGCTCGCCAACGTTACTGAGTATGAGCGTAAATTACTTAAAGGTGGTTCTTAAATAAGGTATACATTTTTAAGCTGAACTGCAATCAATTTACAAAGAAATGTTTGCAGAATATAGATAAAATGATATACAGCGCCACGCAAAGAATTGTGTTCATGGACACCTATGAATGATAATTTATGACAATGTGATTTCAGTTGATTTAAGAGTGTTTTAGTTTAAAATGAATTTTAGTTTCTTACTAACGCGTAATAAAGGTATTCAGCTGCAAGTACACAAAATTTGAGCTCTCTGACTTATGTAGTTTTTTTTTGTACGGACCCTGTGACAGACAGACAGACAGAGAACAGAGAAGAACAGGGTTTTGTCAGATGAACGAAACCCGAAAAACAATTTATTCTATTACAAAATTTCAAAAAACTTCTTGTAAATATATTCTTTTGCGCTTCTTGTAACAGGAATGTAATATGTCCAATATTTATCCCATTGTCGCTGATTTTATTAAAGTAAAAAAAAAAAAAAAAAAAAAAAAAAAAAAAAAAAATAACACAAATGATATTTTATACAACAGACACACGCTTTGCGCGTGTCTGGTGAACAAGGTAAACTACAGGGCTGAACAAAAGTTTTCAAGTATGTTTCCCATTTATTAGTACAAACTGCTCGAAAAGAAATTTTAAGCTTTTTCTTGCTAAACTAAATTTTCCCATTATATAATATGTATATCAACTGACAGATCAAATACAGGGCTGATCAAAAATATTGGAATCCATATTTGGCTATATACATTATTCCCTAATTAACGAAGTTTTGTTAAAGATTTCATGAAGTGTTGGAATGTGCTTCATAATCTATGCTTAACGCATGTTTTTTCTTACTTGTTCTTTATTATTATTATTTTCACTGGCTTAAAAAATAAATAAAACTCATGAATTTTAAATGTTTCAGTTTCAAATTAAAGTTATGTTATTATAAATGAAATGAGTGAAAGGATTATATTATTAAATATATTTTAAATGAAATTAATGAAATATAAAAAAAATGCCACGTGTAAAATATTTGACGATGCGCCAAGTTAGCATAAAAATACCGAGTGCTTGATTTATAGACACAGATGTCATACGCACCACCATTGGTATGATTTTTTTTTTTTTTTTTCAGATTTCAATTTGGCAAAAACTTCGTTTTCAATACCAGTTGCATATATATTTTTTAACTCTTTCTAGTTTTTCAAAAAGGAAATAATAAATAAAAATAAGTTTAATTAATAATTATAGAACAAAACAATTTATATCATTTTAAAAAAGAAAACAAAAGTAAATAAACAGTTTATTATCATTAAAAAAAAGTAAATAAACAGTTTATTAAAGAATAAATAACAATTGTAGCGTTATCATGTGAGGCATATATTTGTCTTTTTGCTGCAATTGTGCCAATGTGGTGCGTATAAGACACCTGCGCCTAATTTTTTAGCAGAATCTTCTAATTTGGCAAAAATTTGAGCAATTAAAATAAATTATGAATAAAAGCAATATGATTTAATGGTTAGTATGCATTTAAGGGAGACCAAAGTGGTCGCCAAGGGCGGCTAGTAACAAATAAGTAAAACCCTTGAAGAAAAGTGCAGTTTTTCAGTAAGCAATTCCGGAGTGTGTAATAGAAGCAGGTAAATATATCATTTACACCTAGTGTGTAGTTGGCAATCTTGTACAGAGGTAGTGGAGAAGCGGACTGCAGAAATGCGATTATGTGATGATCTACGTGTGTTTTGCAGTTCGAAACGTTGCCTGATTTATTCTCTCGAAAGAATGCTGGAATTGAAATGCATTTACAGAGGTGTGAAAATTATTAGAACAATTGCGAAATTTTTAATAAAATCTTGTTATATTAAAAATATAACACATTATTTTTTAAATATTCATATATTTATTATTTAGTGTGCATTCCACACATTTTATTGAAGATTTGGTACGTTTTGGCATACTTTGTATGAACTTTTAGCTATCAAATTGCGTTTCATTGTCATAGTGCCAAATTCGGATGAATCTTTCTATCAGATCATTTTTGTTTGTGATGCTGCAATTCTTTAAATTTTTAATTACAATGCCCCAAAGATTCTCTATGGGATTCATATCTGGGCTATTTCTAGGCCATGGAACGTTTTTTATATTTTTTTTCATCGAAAAATTTGGTCACAGATGAAGCTTTATGGCACGGAGCTCCATTATGAATGAATATGAAGTCTCCATTTGGTAACCAGTCTTTTCATTGTGGAATTAGACTTTGTTCAAGCACTTTTTCATACTGTTACTGCTTCATATTGCCTTCTACAACATATAAAAGCCCAGTACCCTAAGAAAGCATCACGATCTAAACCATTAATTTAGTAGGATGTTTAACTGTTTGTACTATGCAATTTCGGAAAAATTCTTTACTGGTACTTCTATTAAGATACTGAGTGCTTTTTTCTAATATGGCAAACACTGATTCATCAGAAAAACATACCTAAAAGATAAACAATTCCTTAAAATATGTAATTTGTTGAGAAATATTCTTATAAAGAAATTTACAAAGGAATTTAAAAACAGTTTTACATCTTTAACCAGTATGCAAAAAACATGATTTCAAGAAAAGAAATGAACAACTTAAGTTTAATTAATTAAGGGAAAATTAATATTTCTCAACTTGCTTCAGTAATTTCTGAATTGTTATTGCACAACTTTTGCCCAAGCAAATCTCTTCATTGCCTAGAGGATGTGACTTTAACCTTTCTCGAAGATGACGAGCACTGACTCCAGCTGAGCTAAGCTTTCTACGAATATAAGAATCACCAACATTTATTCCATACGCTTGCAAAAAGATTTTTAGTTTATGACTAGTTGCTCTTCTGTTAGCCTTAACAATTTTAATTAATTTCTCTTCTATTTTTGCAGTAAATTTACCTATCCTTATTCTAAAAGTTTCATATTCACATTTGGAGCTCAAAAATCTTTATATTCTATACACAGATGCTTGCAAAATTTCTGCTTTTTTAGCGATTTCGTGCACTGTATCGTTATTTCTTGAATGAGACACTTTATCACAGCTAGTCTTCTAACATAAATATCACTTGCTTTGCCCTTAATCATGGAATAATCCTTTGACAAACGAGAAAAAGCTGTCAATTAGCATAAGCTAATCAAAATAGCAAAAATATTTGTTTTAAAAATAAACTAATACGAATACTAACTCAAGAAAGGGGAAAAAATACTAACACAGCAAGCAGACAAAATTTAAATTGAATTTTACATTTGTTTGCTAATCAAACTAACTCTTTATGCAATGGAAATAATTTGATTACTTTGGATAAAATACCTTTCTTTTAAAAAAAAGGCGACATTAAACAAATTTTTATCCCCAAAAGTAATTTAGTGGAGTTCAAAATTGACTAGACCAACAAAACAAATTATCTTTCTTGAAAAATTGCTAGTATATGCAATATTAATCAAGAAAAACTGAAAAAATCACAATTATTCTAAATTTTCACACCTCTGTATGTTGGAATTTTGACCTCAAAGGCGTCTCTAAATGAAAAGACGAACATCTGAAATAGATTTTTATCAGAATTTTTTTTTACAGTCACTATCATTTTTTTAAATTGTTTCCTAATAAAGATGTTATTAACAAACGGCCTTTCGGATAGAAATAGATAACGATAACAAAGATAATTTAGAAGATGTCGGATATACATATTGCGAAAGAAAAGAAAAATTCGCCGTACAAAAAACGAAATTGAAAAGCAACAAAATCATTTCTCTTGTAAATTATTTATTAAAGCCAATATTTTCAATTTTTGTTTTTTCCTCTAAACAATTTTCGGCACATATTTTTGTTCATAAATAACACCACTGACTTATATTTAGTTTTAACTGATTTTATTTTAGGCAATTTTCAAAGGACTTTGTTTTCTGAAAATGTTACATAACACGCACGAGTATCAATTTCTAGAAATTGTACATAAAGGTTTAAGAAAAGAATGTTTTGAATAAATTTTATTTTCCCAAAAGACTATTTTTTTTAAACATACTTTATTCTCGACATAAAAAGCATTTTTTAAAGAATAATCAACTATTTTTTTTTTTTTTTTTTTTTTTTTTGTCTTAAAATAAAGTTGATTTTTAAAAGTAAATTTTCAAGTTAAATTGGTCTAAAATGAATTTTAAAATATTCAGGTGAAATTCAGAAATCTGAAATACATATCAACTATTGAAATGTTATCATCTAATACAGCGGTTCCCAATCTATGGGTCGCGACCCACTGGTGGGCCGCGGCAGTTGTCTTGGTGGGTCGTGGAACAATGGAGGTTTGTCATGAAAATGTATATTTTATGTCATCTGTTTAAAAAGATATGACAAATTCAACAGGAAATAATATTTCAAGGGAAAATCCTTAATTTCTTTCTAGATTAATATACGAACAGAATATCCTGAAATACTTAAATCAGCTATCCTTGATGAAATAAAACACTTCGTGCTTATAAAAACATTTTTTTTTTTTTTTTTTTTTTTTTTTGGGCTGTTTCTGAAAGACAAGTACTGTGATAAACTGCGTGTTAATATAAGTTCCACAATGGAAAACACCAGTACCAGAAATCTCATTGATTATAAATTTATGTTTTCATAATAATTAAACGTATTTTCAACCATCTTTGTGGTTTGTGCATTGTTTTAATCACTATTCACTTACACACATTGAGATTATTGATTCTTGTTTTTGTTGATAATGTATCTTCGGTACGAAAATTTGCTCTTTTCATACACTGTAAAAAATATCCGTTAATATACAGAAATTGTTCCGTAAAATTCTACGGAATAGTTCCGTTTTCCGAAAAAACAGCATAATTTCCGTTATTAATATTTTGAGATTATAAAAACAGTAAGTTTTCCGTAAAATTTTCTGAAAACAGCAGTTCCGTATTAAAACAGCATAAATTCCATAAATAACTCCAGTGTCGCCATCTATATCTGGTATAGAAGAACATTATAAAGTTGTTTTATGAACACCTTTCTATAATAATTTTCTTTATTTCTTTCTATTTTAATAATATAAAGCTAACGTATTTTTACAATATTAAAAAAGTAATAAAAATTACAAAATTTTATTAATCCCTTTTAAGTTTGAGATTAGTTAGTTAGTTTATTTCCATTATTAAATAATGTTTAACACATTTATAGCATATTTTTAAAAATGTGCGTAGGATAATGGAAAAAAGTTCTACTTTTAATTTTAATGTATTTTAATAAAAGTAATACGTAATAAAATATTAATAAAATCTTAATTTTAGTATATTTTAATATTACTTTAAGGGTGTTCTTAAATCAAAAAGGGCAACTTTGTGACACATGCATTAATTTATTTTTGTTCGGAAATGCATGAAAATAGCAGGTGTTGTTATTCAGAAACTGTCTAATTGCACTCATTCTTTTGTTTTTTAAAAAAACACAATAATTTTTCATAACAAGCCTTCAAAGTTGACACTTTTGAGCATATTTCCGGACGAAAGCAGAAAAACCGGTCGAAAAGGAGAAGAAAAACGGATGATTGCGTCATCGAAATCGCTTATAACTCGATAAGTAATTTAATTATCATAAAATGGAAAAATAAGTTCAATTCGAAATCGCTTTCATAGTCAGGCATTAAAATTTTATAACTTTCTGTTAAAAAATAAATTTGTAAATGTGTCAAAACCTTTTTCGCTTGTTGAGCGGATCAGTTAAGAACACCCTTAAGAATATCCTTTCAAAAACAAATAAGTAAATAAATATAAATAATATTACAATAAACTTTTAAAAATCTCCTTAAAATGAAAAAAACAAAACTTTTTAATGCATTCAACTCTTAACACATGTAATATTTTAAAGTCTAAAATTTACTTTTTATAGAACTGAAATTAAAAACTAAATATTCAAAATTATGGAAATAAAATCTGTTAAACATTTAGAACTGTACACACTCATATAGAAAATAATTCTCAACAAAAATTAATGCCGCGTTCAACATTAGGCCTTTGCTTTATAAAATCATTCGAAATAAGAAAAGATATTTGCAAGCACTGTATGCGTAACTATAGCGTAATGGTATTACACTACTGCAAGCTGCCAAGGGACAGGTGCTAGGTTCGATCCCCATCGAGGGTAAGTGACATTTATTCACTGTTGTTTAAATTATGTGTTCTAATCTGATGTGTCTTTGTCTAAAGAATAAAAAAAGCGAGTTTGTCCTTGAAAATTCTTTTTTGCCTTTCAAGCAAAAATTTTTATATAAAGAAAAATGAAATATTTTGTAAAAAACAACGGAAATATTTCTGGAAAAAACGGAAATTTTTTCCCGTTAAATAACGGAAATAGTACTGGCGTCTAGATTACCAGAACTATTTCCGTTATTTAAATCTATTTCCGAAAATTTTTTACAGTGTAGAATAGGATAGCCACGCTTATAGAGATCGTTACAAAAATTGTTATACTGATAAACAACTTTATCTTGGCTGGGTCGCGAAATTTTTTTTTTTTTTTTTTTTTTTTTTGGCTAAAAGGTGAATCGCGATTTTTTTTTTTTTTTTTCATTGAAAGGTGAGTCGCGAATTTTTTTTTTCACTAAAAGGTGGGTCGCGAATTTTTTTTTTTCACTGAAAGGTGGGTGATCTAATATTTAATTATGACAGTTTCAATATTGTAACAGGAAAAAAAAAATATTTAAAAAGGAGGAAAAATGCGGGCGTGCAACTTAGTTTTTTATACTGAAAAAATGATACCATAATTAAATTAATTTCCAGTTTTTCTTATCAAGTAAATAAATAAATTCAAACCGCTTACTAAAACAAGTTTAATAATATCACATTATTATATAAAAGACATAATCTGGGTAAATACATCTTTAAAGCTAAGTACATGTGTTAATATTTACAGATTTACTGCATTTGTAAAAAGTTAAAACAACGCATACCTGCCGAGTTTCATATCAGTAGCCTAATGTTTTTATCAATCTAGGATTCGTAAACATATTTTTGAAAAAAAAAAAAGTATCTAATAATTTGATATACATCTGATATTTTCAAAATAGTCAATTTACCGCTAATTATTATCTTCATAATACTAGATAAAGTCATGCTTTGTTTAAATTCGTGAAGCATTATTTCACAAGATAAAACATTTGAAATTAACAATATTTTTTTATATTGTTCTCGCATCTTTATTAAGCAAAAAAACGTTATTTTATGTTTTGACACATTTTAATTTTAGAAATGTAAATTCAGTCAAATTCCATAAATTGTTTTTAAACGGAAAAATATTAAAAATAATGCTAATAGTATTTTCTTCTTAAGGATTATTCCAATCCTAACTGCTTATTTTCGGATATATTTTTAAATTCATTTTTGCTCTCAAAAGCATCAAACTGGCAAATTCTCTTATTTAGAAAGTACACAATGTGTCGTACTTGTCGATTTTTTGATAAATGCAGAAAATATTGAAAAAAAAAAAAATACTGTCAAAGTTTATGATTTGAGCCAAATTTTCCGAAGCAGGAGATCTGGGAACGAAAAAAAGGGTCATACTGAGAAAGTAATTATTTATAAATCAAGTTCTAATGAATACTGTGAAAAATGAAATCACACGGCATCTTATACATCGCTTTAAAAATCACCTCAGCAAGCTTCATGCTTCTACTTTTAAAAATGAGTCGCAAAATGTATCCGAAGATTTCGAGCTCGAGTGAAAAAATATTTTTTCGAATACACCCTTAATAGCAAATGTGTTTCATTTAGTTCAATTTTAAATTCCCGAATTCCAATAGCACTTTATATAAGGAATTTAACAAGCATCGAGGAAAAAGACAGATGGAGGTGCAGTATGCCATAAAATCGGCTTGTAATATGATGCGCGTTATCGAACAAATTTAAATAGCTTCATTCGGCCCAAACAAAAGGATCACGTGTAACATGGGCCGTTTCGCTAACCCTAATAAATCACAAACTAAAGTATATTGCCCTTAACATGTAAACTTAATGTCTTTTGATTTATTTATTTGTGTGTGTGTCGGGGAGGGGGGGGGGCGTTCATTTGACGAAAACCTATTTGTCTCACTTCTTTCTCTGTCACAGAGTTCGTACACAAAAAAATGAATAAGTTTGAGACTTGAAATTTTGTGTAATTGCAATTGAATACCTCATGTCATACCACAAATAATCAAAATTTGAAAACTTCATATTATTTTTAATTTATTTTATAAATGCGATTTAATTTCTGCTAGATAGATTTCAAAACAAAACTTTAATCTCCGCATTTATCGCAAAGAATGTTTTAGCTTAATTCGTAGTGTGTTCATCTTGTAATTCAAAAATAGCAAGTTCAATTCCCGTCGAAGGAAATTTCCAAAAATTTAACCTCTAATTTTTTTAGCTGAATTTCTGTTATAACAAAAAGTTTTGAAATATTGGGTATTCTTCTAATTTTGGACAGAGAAAACATATCACGTCTATTAAGAGTTGTAAAAAATGCAAAGAGTAATAGATTTTTTTTTTTTTTTTTTTTTTTTTTTTTTTTTTTTTTTTTTTACAGCCAAAGACAAAACGAATTTAAAACAAGCAAGAAAAATCATGCGTTAAGCATAGATTATGAAGCACTTTCCAGCACTTTATAAAATCTTTAACAAAACTTCGTTATTTAGGGAAATAGGAGTTTAAAGCCAAATATATATTCTAATACTTTTGAACAGCCGTGTATTTAATCTGTCAGTTGATATACATACCAGGGTTGGCACGGTTTAAACCACGGGTTTTTTTTTTTTTTTTTTTTTTTTTTTTTTTTTTTTTTTTTTGAGAAAAAAACCCAATTGGTTTTTTTAGAAGAAATCTAATGACATTTTCTTTTCTTTTTTTCTTTATAATTTACGTGTTTCAGATTATTGGACATAAATAATTTCTACATTTAACACTTTATTTCAGTAATAAGTATTACATATAGTGGGTTTAGGTCTTTTTTTTATGCACAGGATTAAACCAATTGGTTTTTTCTATAAAAAAAAAAAGCAATTCATTTTTTTAGAAGAAATCTAATGACATTTTATTTTTTTCTTTTATAATTTACGAATTTCAGGTATTAGATATAAATAATTTCTATCGTTTTTTAGAAGAAATCAAATGACATTTTCTTTCTTTCTTTATAATTTACAAGTTTCATATTGGATATAAATAATTTCTACTTTTAACACTTTATTTCAGCAATAAGCGTTAGATATATTGGGTTTACGTCATTTTTCTATGCATAGGATTAAAATCAGTACACATTGGTGAACATATCTATTGCTCTAAAGAAAAAACTCCAAACATGTGAATTGATCAAAGATAAAACAGATTCAATATTTAGTATAAAATATTTCAATTTTTTTAATAATGCAGATTATTTAATGAAATTAATAATGTAACACAATGATCTTTTAAGATTTTGTACAAGCTGTAAAAGAAATTTTTCTTTTGGGAGATTATCTCGAAGAATTTAAAGCAAAGACTGGTTGCTAGTTATAGCATTTTAATAATATATTTTTTCCCTCTACTATCTGCTGAATCTAACGACTAAAAATGTTAACTTCAAATTGTCACTCAGAAAGAAAAAATCCTAAGAAGTATTTGTAATTTATTATTTGATTAATTGTGGAAAAGAATATTTATCAAACTACATCCAAATGTTTATTATTAGTAATCAAATTATTATTTATAAAAATTTACAGGGCATCAATGGTTCACTGTGTAGAACAGTTAAAACTTTCAACATAAGACTGTTTGCTAAAACTGTTTAAATTGAAAATTGAATTTTTCTCAATTTTCAGCATAAATTTACTACAATTATTAAATTGAAATTATTTTAAATGAAGTTACACTGCTTTATAAACCAATAATGTCTGTTTTTATCAGTAAATATGCATGTATATGTAATAAGAAAGGATGTTTTTAAAAAACCCGATTTAAACCAAAAAAAAAACCTGGTTTAAACCAAAAAAAAAAAAAGACCGTTTTTTGAAAAACGGGTGATTTTAAAAATAAATAATAGAATTTAAAAAAAAAAAACTTTTTTTTTTTTTTGGGGGGGGGGGGGTCGAAAAAACCTGGGTTTTTTTTCCAACCCTGATACATACTATATAATGGGAAAATTTAGTTTAGCAAGAAAGTGCCTAGTAGCTTGAAATTTCTTTTTCAGCAATTTATACTAACAGATGGAAACATACTTGAATACTTCTGTTCAGTAATGTAGTTAACCTTGTACCTTTATTACACGTCAATATTAAGCTAAAATCTATTTTAAACTAAAATACTCTTAAAACAACTGAAATCATATTTTCAGAAATTATCATTCATAGGTGTCCATGCACCCAATTCTTTGCGTGGCCCTGTATATCATTTTATCTTTATTCTGCAAACATTTTTTAGTAAATTGTATGCAGTTCAGCGTAAAAATACATAACCTAAGAACCACCTTTAAATAATTTATCTTAATAGTCACTAGCGTTGACGAACTCTTTTGGGTAGCCCTGTATATCAACTATAGCATTTATACACAGCATGCAATGTGCATAGATTTAGTGAAACTTAATGCACATGTCATAATTAAAATGCATTTCATCCATCCATCAGCCGTCATTGGATACATATACAGTACTTCGGAAAAAATATACCTTTTTAAATCTTTTGAGTGTATCTGTAAATGCGATGTACTTCATTTTATGCAAGACAGTACCGTATAATTTATATTAAGCCTCAGTGATACATATGAATTTCATTATACATGAAACAGTTTAATATATTTAAAATATGTCTCGCACAATCCCCCTCTTTACCATTATCTAATGGAATTCTTTTGTGTGTCCCTGTAAATGAATAATAGCTATATTTTCACCGCTTATTTTATAAAATACATATTTTAGTCCATTTTGTGAATGCATATAAATTTTAATATGTTTGACAGGGTGTAACATCTTTAAAATTCCGTTGAAAGGATTTCCCCCCCATAGACCGTAATGTAATGGAAAGCTTTTCACTCTCCCCGTTAATAAACTAATCATGGTAGAAACTTCATTTTCAGTAGGGTTCGTGCTGGGGTAAATGTCAATAACGTCCAAAAATTTCAGGGCAATGCGAGTATATCACTTTCAACTTTGTTGAAAAGTGCTTAAAAAAAAAAAAAAAAAACCGTTGTTATCTTTGAAGCGACTGATAAACACCAAAAGATGCATTCTTTTACTGATAACTAGGTAGTTAAAAGTGGAGAAATTCACAATTTTATCATGAGCAAGCATCGTTAAAAAACATCACAACTGATATGAAAAGTTGCGGAGATCCAGTCTCAAAAGATTTTACCAAGAAACAAAACAATCGCAGAAATAAAGGATGTGAAAGCATTATCAGTATAACATATCATGATGACTTTTTTTTTTCCTCCAAAGAAAAACATTAACCCTTTATCTACCGACGGTATTTATAAGTACCATTAAAATTACTCATTATAAAATTATTTTAATACGTCAATCAGTTGTAATACTGTTTAGAATGAGTTAAAAATACATTACTTTATCTTATTCCAAAAGCATCATTGGTTACACGAAACAAAAATATTTTTAAAAGGATGATTTCTTTTGCCTTTGCATCTTTCAGCTTTCTTGGCGCTGAGGGAGGGGGGGGGGGCATTTTCAAAATTTATATTGTAAGAACATGATATTCATACATTTTTTAATTCTATAAAATACTAAGAAAACAATTTAAAATAAAAGATTTGAGTGGGGTTATAAATACAACACAAAAATCATGTAAATTCAAATTTAATTAATCCTTCTAAATCCTCCAATTCTTCAAAAATCTTTCAAAAATTTATTAAATGATTATGTAAATCTTAGACGCGAGACATATTTTAAATATATTAAAGAATTTATGTAAAATGCATTAGAATGTAAAATTTTCATGAATTCATAATTCGGTAGATAAAGAATTAAAATAATAAAATACCAATTGTAACTAACTCACTATTTTAAAACAAATGAAATTCGCTTATATAAAAAAAGAATAGCGAAATTCTATGGAAAAAAAAGCTGATTTCATGTACCAGTTTTTCGCGAACTATTCAGACGATTTCTACGTCAATTTATGCTGACATTATAATCAGTTACCATTCGATAAAAAAAATACTTTAGTCTAGCGATGCAAAACCTTTTCAGGAGAAGGGCCACTTACAAATTTGTCTGGGTGGTAGAGGGCTACATCAATAGCAGGGAGAGAATTCGATTTCGAAGAGGTGATCTGTGGCCGGATAAAAAATATGGTTTCAGAAGCGAGTGGGGGGTTACCCGTTTAAATTTGCTTACCCAGTCAAAGTATCTAATTCATTTAGTAAGAATTTACCAGCTACTTTTCTGTTTGTATATATAACAGATGCAGCAAGGAAATTTTTCAAGATGTAATAATATTCTTTGACTTTATTCAGGAGAGTAAATTTTGTCTTATAGTGCTAAAAAAACAAACATAAGTGGCTGGTGCCAAGAAAAATGTGCACTTTATCAACGAAGGAGTGAGAAGGAGCCGATTCATCATGATTTTTCCATGCTTGATAAAAGTTCCCGATTTTTTGCAACTGAGCAACAGAATTTGCAATTTTTTCTTCCCTGGCCGACGAAATTCGAGTTTTTTACGAAACCAATCGACAAAATTCACTATTTTTACAAAGCCAACCAAGAAAATTCACGATCGTTCCGAGACTGATCAACAAAATTCGCGATTTTTGCAAAATCGATGGAAAAAATTCACGATTTTTACGAAGCCGATCGACGAAATTCAGATTTTTACCAAACTGACAAATTCGTGATTTTTCGAAAGTCGATCGACGGTATTTGCGATTTTCCCTTACCAGATCGAAAAAATTCAGATTTTTCCACGCCTGATCGACGAAATTATCGATTTTTCTGATGAACAAAATGCGCGATTTTTACGAAGCAAATCGTCCAAATGCACGATTTTTACTAAACTGATCAACGAAATTCGCGATTATTCTTCGCACGATCGACAAAATTTGAGATTTTTCCGCGCTTGATCGACAAAATCGAGTGATTTTTACGAAACCAATCGAGGAAATTCGGGATTTTTACAAAGCCAATCGAGATAATTCGCGATATTTTCGAAACCAATCGATGAAATTCGCGAGTTTTACTATGCCAATCGACAAAATTCGCGATTTTTCTACCCATTTTAGACGAAATTCGCGATTATTTTAGCCTGATTGATAAAATTCACAATCTGTCCGCGCCTGATCAACAAAATTTGCAGTAGGAACGAAGTAGATCGATGAAATTCGCTATTTTTATGAAGCCAATCGACAAATTTTTCGGTTTTTACGAAGCCACTTGGCGAAATTCACGATTTTTGCAAAGCTGATCGACAAAATTCGCAATTTTTTCTTGCATGATCAACGAAAGTCGCAAATTTTCCGAGCTTCATTGATAAGATTCGCGAATTTTACGAAGCCGATAGACGAAATTTGCTATGTTTTCTTGCATGATCGATATAATTAGCTATTTTTTCGCACTACATCGACAAAATTCGCGCTTTTTCAGGGCTTGATGGACAAAATTTGCGAATTACCCGAAGATTATCAACGAAAATCACAATTTTTACGAAGCAGACGAAATTCGCTATTTTTATGAACCTGATCGACGAATATTGCAATTTATGCGCTTGTAATCGATAAAATTCGCGATATTCCCGTGTCCGGCCAACGAAATTTGATACTTTTCGACCCTTAATTATGTAAATACGCATTTTTCCGCGCCCAATTAACGAAATTCGCGTTTTTTAACAACTGTGACGAAATCTGCATTTTTTTACGCGGCAAGATAAAATTCGCAATTTTCTTTCTCTTGATAAAATGATAAAACTCCCGACTGTTTCGCAGCCGATCAACGAAATTTTCAATTTTTAGGCGCATCATCGCAAAATTCACGAGTTACTCGTGCTTTATCAACGAAATTTGCGATTTTTTCGTCCTTGATCGACAAAATTTGCGTTTTTTTCACGCGATAAACCAAGAAAACATGCAAAATTTCTGCAATCGATGAATGTATTTCGCAATTTTTTCTTGGCCAATCAACAAAATGCGCCATTTTTCGCTTCCGATAGACAAAATTCGCGATTTTACCGTGACTGATCTACAAACCTCGCAATTTTTACGCCCGATCGGCGAAATTTGCTATTTTTAACCGAGTTTGCAAAAGTGAGTGGGCAAAATTCGCGATTTTTACGTACCTAATGAAAAAAAATTGTGATTTTTCGTAGCATCATCGGCAAAATTCGCTATTTTTCCACACTTGATCAAAGAAATTAAAGTTCACCATGACCCATTATCGAAATTTACTATTCTTAAGTGACTGACGAAATTTTATATTTTTTCGCGGTAAATTGACGAAATTAACGATTTTTCTCAGCAACCTATGCACAAAAATTACAATTTTTTCCAGTTGTATATAGACGAAATTCGCGGGCCACAAGTTGTGCATCGCTACTTTAGTCTTTCACTGCACGATTTTTTTCTATATTTATGAAAAAAATTACTTGAAATCTATATATCGGTCCAATAATGAAAAAAAAAAAAAATAGTTAAAAATCAGCGATTATTTGAGATTTTATGGCGCGTACCCTATATATACACAATTAGATTATTTAAATATTGTACTGCTATATTTGCAATTAAATGAGTTTAAATGAATTTTTTCTACTTAGTACTCAGAAACTTTCTTTATATTAATATTTTCAAATATTCAGTAAAAATAAGAAAAGTAACTTCTGCCTTAATAGCTTGATCGTTTTTTTTTTTTTTTTTTTTTTTTTTTTTTTTTTTTGAAAAACAAATTTAAATTTTTTGTCAAAAGCAGCCGTTTGACATGAACAAATACAACACCGAATAATGGTTCTCTGTTTTTTTCGGAAAATTAATTGATTGTTCTTGTGCTTTATAAAAATTCTTTAACTAACAATAATTAAATGGTTGCAGTCTACATATTTGTGAGACAAATTTTGATTATAGCTTAAAACAAGTGGGGGGGGGGGAGAAGAGAGAAATCACAATTAAATTTTAATTTAAGAAATAATAATAAACATATACATCCTTATATTTTCTAATAATTAAAAAAAAAGAAAGAAAAAACATATACATAGATTTAAAAATAAATTGAATATCGTTAATTTCTCATTCATACGATTCATTGTATAATTTTTTTGCGGTTCTTTAGCCAGCGTTGAAATAACGTTGCATTCGTTGAAGTAACGATTATCTTTATGGTTACTGTTTGAGACAAGCATTTTTTTTTTTTTTTTAAAGTAAATGTTCTAGAAACATGTGTATTAGAACTTATATAGATTTCGTTATAAATTACTGCTGCTTTAGTCAAAATTTATTTCTAGAGTAGTGTTACAAGTTTCGTCGTATATCACCCGTTAAGCGAGTGCAGAGGGTTGAAAATCGTATATGGGAGAGGTCAGTGTTCTCGCTACCATTTGGCCAACGTTAGTAATTTGGCTAATTAAAAATAAAAAACATTCGCCAAATGAAAAAAGTATTAGCCAAATAGGTTCGCCGTGTAGCACAAAAAAAAAAAAAAAAAAAAAAAAAAAAAAAAAAAAAAAAAATATCCGTTAAGGGTGTTGTTAAATCAAAAAGGGTAACTTTGTGACATATGTTTTAATTTATTTTTGCATGAAATGCATGAAAATAGCAGGTGTTATTCAGAAGCTGTCTAATTGCACTCAATTTTCTGTTTTTTTTTTCTTTAACACAATAGATCTTTTATAAGTAGCCTTCAAAGTTAACAGTTTTGAGCACATTTCCCGACGAAAGCAGGAAAAGCGGGAGAAAAACGGGTGATCACGCGATCAAAATAGCTTAAAACTGGATAGGTAAATTAATTATCATAAAATGAAAAAATAAGTTCTATTCGAAATCGCTTCCATAGTTAGGCATTCCAATTTTATATCTTTCTACTAAAAAATGAATTTGTAAATGTGTCAAAACATTTGGCGCTAGGTGAGCGGAGCAGTTGAGAACAACCTTAACGCACTCACTTTTTTTTCCCAATACCAATATGTTCTAAAATAACCTAATTTTTTATAACTGCGACTACGATTGTTATTAATCTAATTTCAACTATCCGCTACAAATATATTGAAAATATGTATATATGCATACGTATGAAAAAAGAAAGAAAAAACAATAATTGAGCACTAGCAATTTGGCGAATCAAATCTCATGTTTACTCGCCAAATGAAGAATTTAGTCGCAATTTGGCGCATTGGCGAGCGACAGCGAGAACACTAGGAGAGGTCATTGTTTTCATAAATCAAATCGAGACAGTACACCGCACACAAATTTCCGATTAATAAAATATTTGAAATGTTTAACTCTGCGTATTTATTTAAGGTTTACTGAGATGTTGTAGAAAGCTCACAAGGTCCGATTCAAAATTGATTCATGCATAATGACACTGACAAACAATGATTCAGTCACAAAAACATAAGAATCATACACAAACTACTGAAGCGAGAAAATAGATCACGGTTTAATGATTTTCCGGAATACTGAATTCTACAGATATAGTGATGGTGAAACAACGAATGTAAACTATTCGCTTATAAAAAGCGTCTCTATAAACTTTTTTACAATCTTCAACTAAAAATGTTAGAGGGTAAAAACTTTTTTTTTTTATTTATTTAATTGAATTCCACTTAAAAAAAAAAAAAAAAAAAATCATACAACAATTTATTTTAATCAATACAACAAATTTTAAATTTATTTACTTTCATTTTTCATTACCGTCCAACAGCGTTGAAAAAGGTTTATAACTTCGATTTGTCTGCCTGTCCGAGCTTTAACTCTCGATATTGCACTCCTGTAGATTTGTAATGGATATGTTTTTGAGGTATACTATAGTATGTCCACTATTGAAAATGAAGTGTATAGCATTTACAGTTCCCATTTAGGTACGTTCAAAGGAATTCCATCGTAGTCTGTAAGAAAAAATCGTTTCCAGTTTATTTTAAGGGTGTTGCAAATTTAAAAAAATAATAAGGTTGAGATGAATTTCCAAAGTGCAATAAACATGCGTTCTATTGAATATGGAGAGCAAAACTTTTATGATTAATCTGCAAAGTCATATAAAAGAATTTCGTTACATAGTGCTCTACGTTAAAAGAATTATTTCTGGTGTATTTTAATGATGCTACACTATTTAAAACATAACGAAATTGGTATACTGACAGAATTTGGGATATACATCATTTTACTTTCCACTGACGAATGAATTTTCTGACAGGGCAAATGAACTTTTAGGTAATCTTTGAAGTATAGCGATATGGCAAAAAACTTTCTTCCCCATATATGGGCCAAAAGGGCTTTTTATAGTGGAAATTACCTAAACCAATAAGATATATATATAATATGTAAATATTTTAAAGAATGATTAATTCAACTCATCAAATTTTATTTAAAATTATTTAAGATTCCTTTGAAGGCCGAAAATAATTTAAAATTTTCAGCTGTAGTAGCAAGACGGGAGACTTGCGTCGCAGATTTTCTTTTCTCTTTTACAGATTCTTTTCTATTGAGCCTTTGTTTGGCTTTATATTTATTACTTAATATATAAAAAAATTTTATTATTACTAATAAAAATGAATAAGTGTATAAAGATATTACAGGTAAGGGATTGATTAATTAACACTTCAGTTGTGAAATATTTTACCTGCAAATCATTTTCTGCCCCTGAAAATTTTCTGCTACTGGGATTTTTCTTGTGCTTTGTTTTCAGCCTTTATGACACATGCATTTGTCATACATAAATAACACATAACGAGAGTGTGCATGTGCATGGCGATACATACAACCTTGTAAATTAAACATAAGCACACCTAATCCAATACAGCTTCTATCTTTTCCGTGGAAAAGATGCCAGTGAACATACTGTGCAGCAAAGCATAACCAAAAATGTTAAACTTGAACAAATTTTTATAAACGGAAGACATTGGAGATCAATTACAACATCAAATGAAATTGTCGAAATCGACGAAGCGTACCTACTGTTTACACCACAAGGTCAATACTGTGCTCACATCTGAAACTTTTCTTAAATAAACAGTTAGTCAGTTAGAAAAAAAAAATTACACAAAAGTGGTAGCTGGTTATTTGTGATTCTGAAGTAACCTCAACAGAGAAATCTGAAAATGAACAGTGCCTATCAACATTGGATATTTTCTTTTTCAGCCTGATAAACTTTACTATGTGTTTACACAGGAGTAGGATTGGACAAGAGTGACGTAAGTACATTTTGTAAGTTTAAATATTTTGGTTAGTAAAGGCTAAAGAGAAAACCAGCTAAATGTACAAACTCAAATATGCACATGGGCAATTGTAAAATGGGTAAAATTAACACTTTGCACTCCGTCTTCGCCGAAGCGACGACGTTATCTTTTCTTACAAAATCTGTTTGGGGTACCCGTAAAATAGGAAAATAAAATTTGCTTTACTTAATCAAAGCACTTTTAAAATTATGTACTTGAAGGAAACTTCTTTTAAACTTGCCGAGCTAACAAAATTTGTTTAAGAGACGCCGGAGTCAAAGGGTTAAGATATAAAAGGAGATGAGGCAGAAAGGATAGAATGAAAAATTGGCCTCAACAGTTGTCAGATACTGGTTGGGCGTTTATTATTATCTTTTAGTAATAAAGTCATTTTTTAAAAAAAAATTAATGCATGCTTTCACTGTTATCTCTTTTTAAAAGCAAAATTTTTTAGAAACTTTACAGTATAAAATATATTAATAAAAAGGTGAAGAAAAAAAGCCTTCAAAAAGATGTTTTGTAAAAGTTTTATGTGTATTTCTTAATTTAAGAACTCCAACTAACAACCAATCGTGTAAATACCATATAGATTTTATTGGACAAACTATATTGCCTTAAGAATATCATGTAAATACCCCCCTCCCCCCCAGAGAAAAACGCGTACTTTTTTTTCTTCTCGAGCTATTGTATATAAAATTTTCTAAGCAAACATTTAGTTACTAGCAGCAGCGAAAACTTCGCCTTTCTTCGCAATTTTAGAAATATAAACCTGAAATTAAAGCTCTGCATTCTTTGACTAACTAATGAATTTAAAAAAAGCCTGTAATTTTTATTGGTTTTAATGATTTTTTTTTTTTTTTTTTTTTTTTTTTAAGCCCCTAATATGCTATTTCTTCCAGACAACAAATAAAATGTCGACCCTAAAAAATACCGTATTTACTCGTGTATAACCCGCACTTTTTTTCAAAAAATTAAGGCAAAATCGTAAGTGCGCGTTATACACGGAATAATTTTTTATTACTTAAAGTAATCACACGATATACATATGAATTAAGAAGTGTATTCAAATAAGACATTAAAAATAGGAAAATCTCACTTAATAGAAGTATTGCTGCATCTTTACTTCATTCCTTGCACTTTTTTTTTTTATAGAAAAACTCCAGTAACACTATAGTAACACCAATAAGCAATTATCATTGCCCTCACTCACCATTATCCCCCGTCATGCTCTCCCTATATATTCGTCAATACCGAATATTCGGCCGGCCGAATAGTAACATTTTTTTTCCAATAAAGAAAATAAATTTTTATTATATATAATTTAAAAAATAGGAGCAACTTAATAATTATTACTCTTAAATGTGCTTTTAAATGTATTTTTAAACTTGAAAAACTTATTTTAACACAAAAAAATTATGAAATTGCATTATATCCTTTATTCTAATGTACATCAAATTGATTTTCAGTAAGTCAAGATGGGAAAATATTTCCATTAAAATATGAAGAATGTACTTCACTTTTACTATCAATTGATACTTCTCGTATCCAAAATCAATAATATTCTTAATCTCTCTCTCTCTCTCTCTGTCAGAACTCACAAGGACATATTTTCTGAAATAACCTTTAATGAAGTAAATTTGATCATTTAGAGTTTGTGTCCCTAGTGATAAGCAAATTTGTAAGAATGAGACTGTTCTAAAATCAGATGCCAAGCTTTAAATTACAAATTACATTAAAGCAAAAGGTTATGCTTAAAGTAGAATGCATATGTTAACAAAATCTTTGATATTTGAATCGGCACATACAATATTCAACTTCAATATTCCACTTATTCAACAAGCATTAAAAGGATAAACAGGAATTGATAACAACATGAAGGAAGGAAGATTAAATTAAAAATATATACATAATAATGTTACATATTTAAGTCAGTAATTATGCAAATAATTATTTAAAAGTGAAAACTATAAGAATGAAAAAAAATTGTTGAGTATTTAGAATTTATATTAAAATATTTATAAAACCATCTTCATAAAGCAAGTTGTGTCATCTAATGTGTATCGAGTTTGATACCAGTTCTGCTTTCAGATGTACCGTTGTAGTTGGAATGGTGATATATTTAATTTAATTTTGAAAATGAATCTTCATTAACACACCTAGTGAATAAATTTTTTCATTTCTTACTTTATATAAAATAAGTTATGAATTTCATAAGAGCCTTTTTTATATGTGCATGGAATTTGCAGACATTAAAAAATATTCGAGCATTTTAGAATAAGGCAGTATTTTTATATTTTGAATTGTAATATAGTCTCTAATGATGACATTTCCCGTACAATTAAATCTCCAACTTGGGCAGCATTTTCTAGAATATCACTAACTTTTATAGGAAATACAGAAAGGCTGTATATTTTTTAGTATCTGAATAACTCCATATTTTGTAAGTAAGAGTGAGAATGACTTCATAAATAAAGTAGCCAATTTGGATTAGAGGAAAAAAGATTTCAAGAATGAAATTCTTTAAATCCGAAATTTATTTGGCAAGATATCTTTCACTATTCGGCGAGATTTTAGCAATATTCGGCAAGATATCTCTAAATATTCGGCTACAGGTATTCGGCCGAAGTATTCGGTCAACAAGCCTTCAATATTCGGCCAACCGAATATTCGACAAAATGGCCGAATAGGCCGAATACCGAATAGTGGCCGAATATTCGTCCCATCCCTAGTGCGTGTTATACACGAGATTTAAAAAAATCGTTATCTTTCCTTCTAAAGTTAGGGTGGGGGGGCGCGTTATACATGAATAAATATGGTAATATGTTACATAAGCCAGTAGTAAAACGAAGCAGATGCATTGTTGTACGGTTAAAACATTGATAATTCAAACTGTAATTTTTTAACCTCTCTAAGCATCCCAAGCACATTTTCAATATTTACAATTTACACCTTCGTCTAAGGAAAAAAAAAATACTTTTTTATAAGTTGTTTAAAAACTATACTTTTTTTTGGTTAAGTTTATGACTTTTTTTTTTTTTTTTTTTTTTTTTTTTTTTTTAAGGTTTGTGTATTATTTCGCGAGAGTGACGTCGCATGCATACATTTTCTATTGTTGGTTAAAGCTAGGTCACGAATGTGGAATTCTTTAGCAGATGCAAATGACGTCATTTTATATAAAAAAAGTGAAATTTAAAAAAAGTGAAATATGTTTTGTACCATCTATACACCTTTTTTCTCATCGGGGGTACATTAAATACTGAAAAAGCAGAATTCGTGCTTCTTTTCTCCCCCCTCCCTTTTTTTAAAACCGAAATTGATTTTTATAAATAAGATGTTTTACAGCATACAGTGAAGCGTTTTAATTATAAACGGCACACCTTACAGTTTTTAGCACTTTCCAACAAAGTTGAAAAGTGCTTATGCATTCGGTTTGTCTGTCCGTCTGTCCGCGCTCTAACTCCCGTAAATATACTCGGATTGCTATGAAATTTTTATACGTTATTGAGGTTTACCCTAGCACGAATCCTATTGAAAATGAAGTATCTACCACGATTAGTTTATCTACAAGGCGAATCAAAAGTTCCCCATTACATTACGGCCTATGGGGAAAAATCGTTAATATACTCGGACTGCCATGAAATTTTAGGACGTTATTGAAGTTTACCCTAGCACGAACCCTACTGAAAATGAAGCATCTACCATGATTAGTTTATCTACAGAGAGATTCAAAAATTTCCCATTACATTACGGCCTATGGGGAAAATCGTTAATATACTCGGATTGCCATGAAATTTTAGGACGTTATAGACGTTTACCCTAGCACGAACCCTATTGAAAATGAAGTTTCTATTATGATTAGTTTATCTACAGGGCGAATCAAAAGTTTTCCATTACATTACGACCCAAGGGGAAAACTCGTTAATATACTCAGATTGCCATGAAATTTTAGGACGTTATTGACGTTTACCCTAGCACAAGTCCTATCGAAAATGAAGTTTCTACCATGATTAGTTTATCTACAGGGCGAATCAAAAGTTTCCTATTACATTACGGCCTATGGGGAAAAATCGTTTCAAAGGAATTTTAAGGATGTTATACTCTGTCAAAGGTATTAAAATATGCATTCTATAAAATATAAGGTGAAAATGTAGCTATTATTCATTTACAGGGCCACACAAAAGAATTCCATTAGATAATGGTAAAAGGGGGAATTGTGTGTGACATATTTTAAATATATTGAGCTTTTTCATGTATAATAAAATTGATATATGTCATTGAAGCTTAATATAAATTATACGCTACTGTCCTTGCATAATATGAAGTACATAGCATTTACAGGGCCATACAAAAGATTTCAAATAGTCTATTCTTTACGAAGTACCGTATATGTGTCCGATGATGGCTGATGGAGGGATGAAATGCATTTTAATTATGATATTCGCGTTTGTATTTCGCTAAATATATGCACATTATATGGTGTGTATAAATGTTATAGTTGATATACAGGGCTACCCAAAAGAGCTCACCAACGTTACTGAATATGAGCGTAAATTATTTAAACGTGGTTCTTAAATAAGCTATGCATTTTTACGCTGAGCTGCATTTAATTTACTGAGAAATGTTTGCAGAATATAGATAAAGGGATATACAGGGCCACGGAAAGAATTCGGTACATGGACGCCTATGAATGATAATTTATGAGAATGTTATTTTAGTTGTTTTAAAAGTGTTTTAGTTTACAATAAATTTTAGCCTAATGCTGACGTGTAATAAAGGTAGAATGTAAACTACAGGGCTGAACAAAAGTATTGAAGTATGTTTCCATCTAATAGTATGAATTGCTGAAAAAGAAATTTCAAGCTGCTAGGTATTTTCTTGCTGAGCTAAATTTTCCCATTATATGAACTGACATATGAAATACAGGGCTGTTCTAATGTACTGGAATACATATTTGGGTATATTTGGCTATACACTATTATTTCCCTAAATAACAAAGTTTTGTTAAAGATTTCATTAAGTGTTGGAAAGTGCTTCATAATCTATGCTTAACGCATGATTTTTCTTACTTGTTTTAAAAACTAATTTGAAAAGTCTTTTATTAAATTAGAATTAAAAAAAAAAAAGCAACATTTCTTAATACCGAAAACATTATTGAAATAACACATACATGAAGCAGGACTGCCATAGGCGACTATTTTTATACCCTATTCGCAAACAAAGAAAAAAAAAATTCTAATGTATTTTTCTTGCAAATGTTGTCAAAGTGTTTGCAAAAAATTTTGTTTTGAAAAAATTATTAAATATTATTTTGAAAAATATTAAAAATAGCAACACGTGGCAATCATAATTTAATTGCTAGTGATTTGTATTCAAAATTACAAGTCGATTTATAGGTTTCGTCATAGCCAATACGCTAATTATCGTTATTATATTAAGAATACTGGTGCAATCGGCGAGCCGACACTACATTTTTGAAGACACTCTTGCATAACCCCGAAAATTTTTTCAAACAAAAGAATGTATTGAAACCCCTTTTTTCCGAACAGTTAAATTCTTATTGAAACTGAAACCCACGAAGAATTCCTTAAATATAACTTTATTAAGAGGAAGTACAAATTAGTGCCCCCCCCCCCCAACAAAAAAAAAATAAATAAATAAATAAATAAAAAATTAAAGTCTTTATTCATTTTCCCGGTACTTGAGTTCGCAGCAAACATGAACTGCAAACACCTTTAATTCTAATCATTAGATTTTCGTTTTGAAGTTATTTCTTCATGTAAGAAGTCCTCATAAGTTTAAAGATGGTATTAAGAGTAATTGTTTCGACTATTTCTCATTCTTCTACTTTCTGATGTTATCCTAAACTTAGTCACATTAATGCACACCTACTGTATTAGCAGCTGGCCTTTTAAAAAGATTCAGATTTTTCTTACGAAAACAAGTTGAACTGTTTTTAACCACGAATTATGCAGGGTGTCACCCTCAAAGGTGTCCAATGAGTAATTTTTAAGCCGTTAGTCATAGACATATAGTTGCTATTACAAATTATATTAAATCAGTTAAAGGAATATTTTTAAAATGATTTAAGTCAATAAAAACACTTTTTTTTAAATTACGAAATTTAAATTTTTTATACAGTCCTCCGATCCTATAAGTTATTGAACACATTTTCGGTTAACGAACACCTCACAAAACAAAGTTAAAAAGCTATGCCATGTTTCAGATTTGCCAAACTGTATTTAATGCCATTACTTTCAACTTAGCGAGCAATTCAATAGTTATATACAGAGCCGTCCTTAGGTGTGTGCGACAAATGCGGCCACATAGGGCCTCGTACTTCGACACAAAATATTCTTTCTTTGATAAAAGGATAATAGTATAATAGAAAATTTTTAATAAAAACTTGTGATTTTAATTAAGAAAAGATATTGGTTTTGACATAAAATATGCTGGAAGAGGGGCTTTCTTTCACCATCAATTTGCCATCATTACTTTTGAAATTGGTTCAGTAGTTCCAGAAAATACTCCTACAACCACACAAAACAAATACTTCTCCTTTATAATAATTAAAGAATCGAACCCTGGCTCCCCGGATCACAGTATATAGATGAAAGCATTCTTTTTGATTGATATTATAATAGATAAGATTATGTTAAAACTAAAACTCTGATAGGAAAAGGCCTTGCAAAATCCTTGCATCAGGCCTTACTTTAAGCCATTACCCGTAAGGACGGCTCTGGTTGTATAATATACGTAATGACATAATTCATGCACTATTGGGGGTTTCGACCCTACATTTTAGAGCCCTTAAATCAGAGTTCCAGATTTACAGTCCAGATTTTAATTATAAATGACTAAATTTATGAAAAGTTCAATTCGAAGGTGAAAAAAATTCTGTGAAAGACAGGGTTGCAAAAAAGCCAGGCCGGTGGCTTTTTATTGGCTTTAACCGGCTTTTTTTTTTGGGGGGGGGGGGCAAAATTGGCTTTTTTTGCCATAATTGGCTTTTATACGATGAAGCGTTTTAATTATAAGCTACACATTTTTAAGTGTCTTTTTACTAGTTTTAACGATGTTTAATTTATTTTGAGTTTAATAAATGTATTTATTAAAATGCAAAATTGGGATTTTAATTATGGTTCATTATGAGAAATTGGTTTATAACCCAATTTTTCAATAATAAAGACATTAATACTACAATAACACATTGATAAAGTTGCTAGTGGTTTATAGTCAAAATTGCAATAATGTCAGCTAAATTATAGAATGGCCATACCATGTGCTTTTTCTGATTTACATTGACTTTTAATCCCACCCTTGTTTTTCCATTTCTACTACTTTATAAAATTAAAGAGCGCAATGGTTACTTAGTTACATGTTTTATTACTTAACTAATTTAAAGCGTCATTAAATTGTCATGTTTTATTCCCTATAAACATTTAAAATCATAAATATAAAAAACACCATTTATCATTATTGAAAATAGCACTATGAATTATGCATATTTCATAATCTATTTCAGTATTCTCAAAGCATATGCATTAATATATTCATTAATAGAGTAAATATATGCATGAATATATTCATTCATAGAGTAAATATATGCATGGATATATTCATTCATAGAATAAATACCGGGTGTCCCAAAAATGACTGATGGATTTTAAAATTCAATAACTTGCAAACGGTGACAACTATTTAAAAAATTTTTGCAGGAGGGTTATGTATAATGTCAGGAGTTTTTTTTACCGTAATTTTTTATTTTAGTTCCCATCTCAAACAATAGGTGGCACTGACGGCGATTGAAGGCCAGGTCGACGCTTCACTCAGCTTCCCGCGATCATTTTCCGAAATTCGCGATTTTTCGGCGATCGTTTGCCGAAATTCGAAATATGTTTGTGTTTTTTCGCGTTTATTTCCCAAAATTCGCTTTTTTTCCGCGATCGCAGAAAAAAAAACGCGAATTTGGATTAACGACCATTTGCCAAAATTCCTGATTCTTTTCTTTGCAATCGTTAGTCAAAATTCGCGATTTTGTCTGTGATCGCGGAAAACACGCATTTCAGCAAACAAACGCAAATTTACTATTACTAGTTCAACAAGTTTGGAGGCAGGCCAAATTTTCAGAATTATGACAATTTTTTTTCCTTTTTTTCCGGAAATGATAATATACAATACAGTAATAGTGAATTTTTAATATTACATCTAATGCTGTATATGTGTAGCAAATATTTAATGTGAAATTTTACAGATCAGTATAGTATTTTTGAGGTTTCTGACGAGTTTTTTTACATGACGGTTTTAAACCGGATAAAACCGCACACTGTCAAAAACTTGCCAACCCTGGTTTTATTTAAGTGCTGGTTTAGAAAAAATAAGTTTATCAGCTGATTTCTAATTTCCAAATAGGCCAAATTAAAGGCATAAAACATTTATTTTACTAAAACACGTGATTACAAAAAAAAAAAAAAAAAAAAAAAAAAAAAAATTGATCATGATTTTTGTAAAATTTTTAGTATCAACCTTTTCGATTACTAACAAATACCTTCCACCTTTCTAAAGAGTTGATATCCACTATATTAAATTCAAATTAAAATTCATTGAATGGTTCAGAATTTCTCAAACTTGAATATAATCAGGGGTGATTGTAAGTTCATGAAAAAATATCTGAAATTTTAGCGAGGAAACGTTCCTGTATGGGAACAAAGGGGGAAAGACAATATAATTCATTACTACATCTATTAAGGCCAAATTACATAATATATGCTATAATTATGTTTAGTAATCATATGAAATTGATATTTTAATTTTATTTTAGGAATTGAATTATCAGAAAAACCGGAATTTTGATGCTGTAAATAATAAAAAAAAATATCTGAATTCAGATATATAACCTGGGCACAATCACCAAGACATAAAATTTTATTTTACCTCAACTTGAAAAAGTTTTTCTAAATACTAATGAGTAAATATTCAAATATTTAATATAATCCTGCTTGGATTTCCTTACTGTTGTAAGATTAATTAATAATTTAATTCAAATGAAATTTGAATAAATCTTAAATTTATTTAAAAATACCTTAAAAGAAAAATTGATTTAAATCAATGTTTTTTTAAAATCAATTGATTTAAATCAACAACACTGCCTTAAATTAAAATGAGTTGATCAAAAACATTAATTTTTATATTTTATGTCCTTCTTAAAGAAATATATTTTTAATTACAAATTAATTATTTTAATTGAAATTTAGTTCGCAAATTATTAACACTCTAGATTTCATTTGAGTTTTATTGGGACCTACAATAAACACTATCTTTCAGAGAAGTTAAGAGTTTTTATCAATACAACACAAACAAATATATAGACAAATCAATACAAAATCTATGATTGGTTCATGAAAATTTTGGTTAGAGAACACCGATTTGGATCGGACGAGGTTCGTTAATCTCCCACTGTACAAAGATAAAAATATACTACAGATAAATAAAATTAATAAAGAAAAGAAAATAGTAATTTGCATTAAGCATATTTCTCATAGAAGTTAGAAACCTGACAATCACACAAAAAGCGATCAATATGTTATGTTTTTTCTGCATTCGTGTTTTTTTCTTTTTATTAATAAAGTGTTATTTTTTTATCGATTCTCTTCACCAAATTTTAAGGAAAGTAGGGCAGCTTATAATATAAATTTTAATGTAATCAGATATAGAGTTTAATCTAGTTTCCAGAGGAAGCAGAAGGGTCGATCTTTGCAAAATTTGGGTTCTTTCACAAAAATCTGTTTAATGAAACAGGCCTTTTGATAAAGTTCTCCTAAATGAAATAGGTTTCATAGCAAAATTCCATTCATAAAACTATCTTCTTCATCAATTGTTTTTATTTTATTAGACTTTTAAATCTATAATTTGCATACCAAACAAATTCACTAGGGAAAAAAAAGAAAAAAAACTTCAGCAGTAAGACTTAAAGATGTTTTTACAAAATAATAAATGCTTGATTCACATAAAAGTAACTGGATTTCATCTTTCTTACAAAATGTTATTTTTCACAAAAATATAAATAAATTTAACTAAAATAACTTTTATTTTCACAGAATGGACCCCAAGAAGGAAAATTAATTGGATATGCATATTCCAACATTTATTTTCTATTTCAAAATTCACCATCACAGTGCCAAAAGTAAATGGCAATCCAGGGCTTGAATTTCAGGGCGGGAAGGCGGGGTTCGCGCGCAAAATTTTGAAATCCCGCCCAAAAGAATAACGTGGATGGGAGGCTCCCGCCGAAACAATTTTGCATTTTGAAACTACGATCAACTCCCACGACCGTTTTGCGAATTTTATGATATTTTTGTGCGAGTAATCGACACATTTTGCGCGTTTTTTTACAGCGAAATATCTTGAAAATCACGATTTTTTCCGCGACTGATTGACAAATTTCGCAATTTTTTTCCTGCAATCTGACGAGTTTCGTTCTATTTTCCGCGGAGGTGATTCTGTTCGGAATTTCCTCTCCCCCCCCCCCACACACACACACACAAAAAAAAAAAAGTTGAATTTAGATTCTACCATTGCAGAATTCAGTTTCGCCTCCGATTAAATAAAAAAAAAATCGATACAGGTTTTTTAGAAGGGCGACCCCGTTTAGAATGCAATAAACTAACTTCATTTTTCTTGTGTTTATCAATATAATACCAAACAGAACGACGTGAAATACCTAATTGATTAGCAATTCCTCTCTGAGACATTGGAACTGCGGAATAATAAAGAGATACAATTTGAACTGCTACTTCTTCATTGACTAGATACATCAACAGGGTTGCCACTCTAATCTTGAAAAAAAATTCCCTGTATTTTCCCTGTACTGCAACGCATTTATTCTATGTTGAGTGTGCAAAAATATATGCGTGTATGTATGTCAGTTAACTACCTTGTAATTTACCATTACTCAACTAATTGAGAAAATATAATACATTATATAATATGAGCATATAAAAACTCTTTAAAGTTATTACACTTATTATTAAATCCCACATTTTACATTAATAATAATAAAAACAGTGCAGTAATACTCAAGCATTCAGCTAAAAAATACTTTGAAATATTTACCACTCAACTGCGAAAAAAAGTTGTTGCAGACAATATTGTAACAAATTTTCTGCAACTTTTTTTTTTTATCTTTTGCAATTTTATGCCAAAAATCGCCGTTAAAAAAAAAAAAAAAAAAAAAAAAAAAAAAAAAACAGCAATTTTTGACGTATTTTTTTTGTCACGGCAATTTTTGACAAAAATCTACATCTTTTCATGCTTTTTTTTAAACAAAAATCGCCAGTTTTTTCGACGAAAATCGCTGTTTTCTTTATGAAAACCATGGAGCTAGAAAACCATGTTTTTTTTCGCGATTCGATGAAGAAAATTGCCGATTTCTCTCGACTTCATGACGAAAATTGTCATTTTTTTCTCGACTTTATGACGAAAACTGCCGTTTTCTTTCGCGGCTTTTTGATAAAAATCGCCGCTTTTTAACAGTCTTTTGACAAAAAGTTTTTTTTTTTTTTTTTGACGAAAACAGCATTTTTTTTCGCATTATTTTGTCGATAATCGCGTTTTTCTTCGTGATTTTGGGATCTTTTCACGAAAATTACATTTATCGCAATTTTTGACAAAAATTGGCGTTTTTTCATGCTTTTATTTAACAAAAATCGTCCGATTTTTTTGACGAAAATTGCCGGTTTTTTCAACAAAAATCGCTGTTTTCTTTATGAAAACCATGTTTTTTTCGCGATTCGATGAAGAAAATTGCCGATTTCTCTCGACTTTATGACGGAAATTGTCATTTTTTTTTCTTTTTTTGACTTTATGACGAAAATTGCCGTTTTTTTTAACAATCTTTTAACAAGAACAGTATTTTTTTTAAATATATATATATATTGACGAAAACAGCATTTTTTTGTCGATAATCGCGTTTTTTCGCGATTTTGGGATCTTTTGACAAAAATTACATTTTTCTAGCGATCTTTTCGGGAAAATCGCGTATTTCACTTGATCTTTTGACAAAAGCGCAATCGTATTTTTTTCACGCGATCTTTTGATGATATAAAAAATCGAAATAGCGAAAGATCACGGATCCGCGGTAGAATCTCATGCTTGTTTTGAATTGACGCGACGGGAGAAACGAAAGAGAAAGAACATTACGCGCAGTCGCAGATGGATGACATGAGAGAGAGGTGCTGTGTGGATTGAACTATTCGCATGGCAAAAAAGGGGTGTACGCAGAAACATGGAAGATCCGCTTTAAGTGAATTTTCGCGCCGCTTTTCAAGGGGTTTTCTTTCGTCCGCGAAGAGGATTTTATTTTGAAAGCAGAAAAAAATATGTTTGGATATAACAGGAAAAAAAATTCCCTGTGTTTTCCAGGTTTTTTAGGAATTTTTCAAAATTCCCTGGATTTTCCCTGTTTTGAGAGGGGATTTTGAAATTCCCTGTGTTTTCCCGGTTTTCCAGGTTTTCCCGGTGGCGTGGCAACCCTGATCAAAAACGAATTTTTTCTTTAGTTTAAACGCTTTTTATAGACTCTGAGAAAAAGAAAATGCATTTTAACAATAAAATTGTATGAATGTCTCGTTTTAACGGCCAGATTACGAAACTAGTCGTTGGGAGCCACCGTAATACTTACCCATCATGGATATGCATTGTATAATATGAGAAAATAAAATATGTGAAAACTGTTTATAAAATGCATTGCAATTCCAAGATAAAATTTAAACGTACATTTAAATATTCTTAATATGCATAATAATGCTCCATTAATGAATGCTGATAAACTTACTTCGACAAATTATGTAAAATATCAAACTACACAAGTAGTACCGGATTGCGTAAAAGAAACATCCTTATAACTCCAAAAACAATAATCATAATAACTAACAGTTTACTGCGTCAGATTAAGCGTCTCATTTCCAATTAAAACATATCTTTGAATTGAAATTTGAAGAAAATACAGGGTCATGAAAAATCGAAGAATGTGGAAAACAGGATTACAAATATCTTGGCAACTATTAATCCGACCGACTTCGTTCTTGATGCAAAATTTGTGTTATTTTATTGCCTTTTACGTCCTTTTGTTAAAATAAAAAAAATCTAAAATTTTTATATACATCAAAACGAATTTTTCGAGAGTCCGAAAAAGATAGTTCCGGATAATCGAGGTTACTGATATTAAATAGGCTTCGTCCTATTCTTACTTACTAAGTACATACAAAATTTTAAGTCTTTATCTCCATTTGTTCGTGAGATAGAGCGTTTACAGACCGATAGACAGACAGACGGAAGGCAATTTCTTTTTTCTAAAAATATGTTTTTCGGAATTTCCAGCATCTGAAAGGCTTCCGTCAAAAAAAATTTTTTTTCGATTTTCAAAACGATTGCAAGACCCTATGCTGCGTATGATAGGTAAGTAAAAGTGGGCCACAATTTTTGACACGACAGTTTTTAGCTTGCATGAAAGAAATAGCATCGGAGGCTAAAAAAAAACTAATTTCATTTTTACTATGATATTATTTTCACTAACTGAAGTCATCCGAAAGTAAAATCTCAATATCAGTGTCCATAATGAAAAGAAATATTGAAATGTAATATCGTTATGAGTAAAAATGCGATGTTTTAAATAGTGACGTCATTTTCTCTTCAAATGTTTTTTAAAAGTTACTGTTATTAGTAATATGAAAAAGCGTCCGTAATAATATTGTAAATCCCATTTATCTGGTTGCTGAATGACATCATTTTCCTCATTTGAAAATTTTCTTATTTTGCTTTAGACATTAATTTTTATCATAAATTATTTTCTGTTATTTTATTTACATTATTAATATTATTTCTCAGTAAATATATTTTTTTTACCTCAATTAGTGCATAATTATACGCAATCCTTTTATTGTGGTTAAATTTTACGAAAACAATTAACTTTTTTCCTTTAAATGCGAGGACATGTTCACTGATGAGATCAAGCTTCTGATAATGGAAAATAAATTTTTATCATCTAGAGAAAAGCTAAACTGAGTTGCCACCATTTGAAGAAAAATCGTAAAAAAGCAAAAATTAAAAATAAAATATAAAAATGGAAATAAATTAAAAAATAGCTAAAATGGGTTCAACTACAAATAAATAGCTTTCATTTAAAAAAATAATTATCAAAATCGGTTGAGTAGAAAATTCAGGAATGATGACACGACATTTTTAGCTTGTCTGAAAGAAATAGCATCGGAGGCTTAAAAAAAAAAAAAAAAAAAAAAAAAAAAAAAAACCGCATTTAATTTTAAAAATTATGGAACAGTGATGCCACGGACGCGCTATTGCGCGTAAATTACGCAAAAGATCGGAGATGACACACAAAAGAAACAGCTATTACACGTTTCACAAGACGCGTGATTTGGTAAAAGTTTGCTAAAAAATAGGCAAATATTGTTAAAAGATCGCGAAAAGACGACTAATTTCCGGCAAATTTCGTCAAAAGATTCTCGAAAGAATGCCTAATTTCGTGACAGAATTCTGTAAAACGGCAGTTTTCGTCAAAAAGGTCGCGAAAAAACGTCAAATTTCGTCCAAAAATCGCGAAAAACGGCAATTTTCGTAAAAAAATCGCGATAAAACATCAGATTTCATCAAAAGATCGCGAAAAAACCGGCAAATTTCCTCATAAAAGTTACGAAAAAATGGCAGATTTCGTGAAAAGATCGTAAAAAAAGACAGATTTCATCAAAAGATAGCGAAAAAGTGCAACTTTCGTCAAAGGGAAGCTATCTTCCCTTCCTCCCCCCAAAAATAATATTACGGGGAGTTCATTTTTCTGTTCAACAAACTAATTTTCCTACTTCAATATATATTTTTTTCTTTGCTGCTCTAAAATCAGTTTGACAGTTCCAAATCTTTCTGAGTGAGTGCAATCCAATTCCTGAAAGCAGCCATTCATTAAACAAAAAGTATCCCTTTACTCAACAAAGTATTCATTTTTTAAGAAAGTCTCTTTCGATGAATTTGACTTGCCCCTTTTTTAAAGAAATGCAAACAATTGATACTTCTTATTTTCTACACTCAAATAAGTATTATTTTATGATTAAATTTGTATCTTACAAATTTAATATACAGTAAAATAATATTGGTTATAACAATTAATTATAAATTCTAAATATAAATTTAATAAATTAATTAGAAGTTTTACTATTAAAACAATAATTAGACCCGTGACAAAAATAATTAGCACCGGGAGGGAATTTACCGCCAGT
Organism: Maratus speculifer; assembly: GCA_964019185.1. Taxonomy (NCBI): domain Eukaryota; kingdom Metazoa; phylum Arthropoda; class Arachnida; order Araneae; family Salticidae; genus Maratus; species Maratus speculifer. Next base: position 374,911,078 of record OZ025292.1, read on the forward strand.
AAAAACTAGACAAAGTTTTTTTTTTTTTTTTTTTTTTTTTTTTTTTTTTTTTTTACACATTTCACATAATTATTCTAAATTGTTGATAAAAATTGCTTCAGTGATATTTTTTTTATGTCTGTATTCTGGTAATTCTTTAAATAGCAAATAAAATAATGGCGGGTTTTAAACATTTTTTCTCCCTCCCAAACAGCCAAACTCCCCTCCATTTATAAATATTGGTAGGGAGACTCCCCTCCTTCGAAAAATTGAATTTCAAGCCCTGCAATCTATGGCTATTATAATGATTCTAAATATATATAAAACAAAACACTTTCTGCAAATTTATTCTTTAATAAAATTACCTATTATATTATTCTGACATGGACGAAATTCGCGTTTTTTGCGAAATTCACAGACGGAATTACTATTTTTATGCAACTCAAGGGCATAATTCCCGTTTTTTAAGCATTTGGCGGACAGATTTCCCGTTTTTTACGTAATTCGCGGAAGGATTACACATTTTTAACGAAATTCACGGACGGATTTCCCGTTTTTTATGCAATTCACGGTACGAATTCTCGTTTTTTACGCGATCCACGGACGGAATTTCCGTTTTTTACTCAATTCACGGACGAAATTCCAATTTTCTACGTGCTTCACGGACGAAATTCCCGTTTTTTGCGCGGTCTTTGGACAAAAATCGCGTTGTCCGTGTGGTTCTTTTTTGAAATAGTTTTTTACACGGTGCTTTGACGAAATGTGCGTTTTTTAAGCGATTCTTTGTTGAAATTCGCGAATTTTTTTAAGTCTTTTGACGAAACTCTCATTTTACCACGGTCCTTTGACGAAATTTGTGGGTTTTTTTTCGCTATTCTTTGATGAAATTGATATTTTACGATAGTTGTTTGTCGAAATCCGCGATTTTTGGTGTCTAAAATTTAAAGTTTTCAGCGTCATATGCCTCACATTTTGGAAAATTCAAAAATCGACCCGACGTTTTATTGTACACTGACAGTAAATAAATCGTACATAAAATTGCGAAAATATTAATTTTTGCAACTAAAAAAACTTACAAAAATAAAAATTATATCACCCTTAAAATTTTCTCAAAGTTCATACAATTTTCTGTGTACGGCATGAGTTTATATTATACCAGGGGTGCAGAATATGTCCGATCCGGCGATCTAGTATCGGGGGAAATTTAAACCAGCCAGAGAAATTTTGCAGAAACATATACAATTGATTTCGATTTTAACAACGAATTCCATAATTCCCTGAGATAGAAAATTCGCTACAAACAAAAAGATCCGTTTGGCGATCTTCACAAAATTGATGTGTACCGTATGTCACGGGTTATTGTGTAACGAATTTTCCGAAATAAAAAAAAAAAAACATTCATCAATCTGAAAATTCGCATATAAAAATACCATGAATTTTGTCCAAGAATTACGGAAAAAAAACGCAAATTTTATCACGAGATCGAAAAATAACAGCAAATTTTGTCTAAAGAATTGAAAGTTTCGTAAAAAGATCACGAAAAGAACACAAATTGTGTCAAAAGACCGCAAAATGAAGGTCCATTTCTTCAAAAGATCGTGAAAAAAATGCAGATTTAGTCATAAAAACGCAAAACCACAAATTTTGTCAAAAAGTCGTGAAATGCCATCAAAACCAGGGTTGGCAAGTTTCTGCCGGGGTGGTTAAAACCAGCGGTAGAAACCGGTTAAAACCGGCATGGCAGAAACTGGTTTCTGCCAGTAAGTGGCAAAAACTGGCAGAAACTAAGAAACAGTACTAAATAAGAACTTTACTTAGCAATGATTCATAATTCACACTTACATTTGATATGTAAACCATTGAGCTAAAAATTAAAACATAAGATTATGAATGTTATTCAAAGTATCAAAACGTTTAAAAATGATCATACAAATACATACCTTGCTTATTTAAAACACTAATTTTCATTCACTTGAAAAACAGAAACTTTCACAACAATAACCTGATACTGTACAAGTTTAATTATTAATATTATTGTTTACAGTTGAATTTCTATTTCTTTTAAAAATAAATTTACAAAAAATTCTGATTTAATAACAAATTACTTTTCAGATTATTTTTAAATAAATAACATAATGCAATTTCTTGTGAAAATATATAAGTAAATAATTGAAGCAGAGTTTCCCCCAGGTTTAAAAAAGGGCAGGGCGCTACTGCTCTGAAAAGGGCACTTTTTACATTTTTAAGGGCACTTTTATAGAGTTGAATCACGAATCTAGCGGTTCAAAAAAATCGCGAAAAAACAGAAATCCAATCAAAAAATTGAAAAAAAGAAGAAAAAGGTAAATTTTTTAAAAGATATCGAAAAAACGGCAAATATTGATAAAAGATCTTGAAAAAACGGCCAATTTTGTTAAAAGATCGTAAAAACAGTAGTTTTTGTTAAAAGATCGCAAAAAACGGCATATTTTGCTAAAAAAAATCGGGAAAAAACAACAAATCTCGTGACAATATAGCGAAAAAACAGAACTTTTCACAGAATTCTCCGTTTTATTGTGATTTTTGGACGAAATTTGCCGTTTTTCTCGTAAATCTTTTGACAAAATCTGCCGTTTTATCGCTATTTTTTGACGCAAGTTGCCGTCTTTTGCGACTCATTTGACAAAATTTTTCGTTTTATCGCGATTTTTGGAAGAAATTTGTCGTTTTTCCCATTTCAGGGTTGTTATGATTTTGCCCAGCCCAAAAAACCCGGGTGGGTTTTTTCTGAAAAAACCCACTTGAAAAAACCCAGGAAAAAACCCAAGTGGGTTTTTTCAAAATTTCGAACTTTAAATTACATATATAATGTATTTATATTACACATATAATATATTGTAATATATTTCTTAATATCAGTACACCACTCAAAGTTTATAACCATCACCCCCCACCCCAAAGAAAAGAAATGTCCTAATCATACCATTACAATTTTTAAAAGAAATAATTGTTAGTTAATCTCTGTAGCATGTGCAAGTAACACAAACAAATTTTTTCTCATTAAAAAAAATACTTTGGTGTGTAATCTGATCTATGTTATACAATAGAAACTCATAACAAAATACCATATATGCTTAGAATCCTAATTTAATTATGTAGACATGTAGAATTACTTGGCTTATTCTATTATTTAGTAATAATAAAAAATACTTTATAAATTATTACTAATAATCAATTTATCTAAAAACAAAGCTAATTTTGATTACTGTCATTGATTTATATATATTTGTAATCAATTAGCTACTTTAAATTTAGTAATAAGTACATTTTTTTTTTTTTTTTTTTTTTTTTTTTTCAAGCATTCTGAACCACCTTCCATAACCCCCCTAAACCTGAAAAAACACGAAAAACCCTGAAAAAACCCCAAAAACCCTGTAAAAACCCAGTGGGTTGGGTTTTTTCTGAAAAAACCCGGGTATTAAACAACCCTGCCCATTTTTGAAAAAAATCTGCATTTTTTGACAAAATTAGCCTTTTTTTTTTTTTTTTTTTTTGCAAATTTTGCTGGAAATTAGTCGTTATTTCGCAGTTTTTAACGAAAATTGCTGTTTTATAGCGATTTTATGATGAAATTACCCATTCCACGGGACGCGTATGAGGCTATTTTTGCATTCCGTCGCCGATTTCTTGTGTAATTTACGCGCTATAGCGCGTTCGGATCATCGCTAGAGGGCTGCGTTTTTTCAAATGTGGCGCAAGGGCGCTATTTTTTTGAATGAATGACAAGAGGGGCGCTAGTTTTTGGATGAGGGGCAAGAGGGGCGCTTTTTTTTTAACTAAAGGGCAGGAGGGGCGGAGCGCCCCCCTGAAACCCTCTGGGGGAAACTCTGATTGAAGCACAAAAAATAACATAGACAAAGAAAATTTAATGAAATATCTTGTACAATTATTTTACAATATTCAAGAAACAAATTACCACTCAAATATACTATTAGTATTTTTTCCACGAAGCATTCCATAACATAGGACTAATTTTGCTAATCTTTCTGCCCTCAGATTATTTCTCAATTTGTTCTGAATGTAAGAAAAGTTTGGAAAAATTCTTTCGAGGCCAGCATTACTTGCTGGCAATGTCATGATTAAGGATGCAAAATCTTCATTTTCAACAGTATTCGTTCTTAAAGATGACCACCACTCAGAAGGCGAGACATTTTCTAGAACTTCCTTAGAAAAATATGTTGCTGGGAAAGGAGTTGATTTTGCTTCAAAGGATATCATATACGGACCAAAGTTTGGATTGGTATCCGAAAGCAATTTCCTTGCCTTTTCTTTTTGCTCATGTGTGAATTTTAATCCCATATATTTGGGATGAAGTAAATAAGCTAGCAAATGGTAGGCGGTTATTGCTGCATTAAATCTGTTTTCAACTTTGGATTTGTGAGCTTCCATAAGATTTTTATCATTCTTTTTTAGTATTCTTTTGAATACTGTATTTAAATGAAATCTTTTCAAAATCCAAAGAATTACTAGATCCACATATCACTATAACAATTCTATGAGAGAGTTTTTTTATTACTTATTTATTATGTTATTATTAAATCATGTTAGATTACAGAAAAATATTTTGAGTAAATATTTTTTTTTTCTTTTCAGTGCTTTATTTAAAATAAGCATTGCATATAGTTTTGTATTTTGGTTTTTAAACTGAGATTTTAAAATAATTGTTTAAACATAAATTACATATGCATATGTAACAAAAAAATATTTCTGTTACATTACTCAATTTTTCAAAAATCAATTTTTTTTTTTTTAATTAAAACTATCCACAATATTTTATTTGTGTGCATATATTTATTTTGAATTATTTAAGTACTAATTATTTAAGGATGAACTACTTAATAAATTTAATATTACAAAAAAAAAAATCAGAGATTATGTCACAGAATGTCTTTATGCCAGTTGTTACCAGTTTCTGCCGGTTATAACCACTTTCTGCCACTGGCAGGGCAGAAACCACTTTCTGCCAGCAAAAACCCAACCCTGATCAAAACACGGCGAAATAACCACAAATTTCATTATAAGATTGCTAAAGAACGTAAATTTCACCTAAAAATGACGAAAAAACGGGTAATTTTGTCAAAAGATCGCGAAACAACCACAAATTTCGTCAAAAAAATCTCTAAATGACCACACATTTCGTCAAAGCGGGCAAAAAATCCTGCAAGTTTCGTTAAAATATTGTCAAAAGATAACAAAATAAATGCTAATTCCGTCAAAGGATCACGAAAGAATAACAAATTTTGTTAAAAGATCACGAAATAACTAAAAATTTCGTCAAACGATTGCTAAAAATAGCGAATTTAGTCAAACGGCCGCGAAAAAAAAAAAGTTAATGATGTGAGTGGATCCCCCCCCCCCCTTCCTTGCTGTAACCTTTTAGGAAATTTAATGTGAATTTCAGAATTTTTTTTTTTTTTTTTTCACTCAGAATCACTCTTACCTTGCATACTTGAGCATAAATTTAAAAATAATGGAAAAATTGATTTTCGATACATATGGTAGTACAGCATTTATCTATAACATACTGTAAAATTTTGGGGAAATTTTCATATGGATTGGGGGAAATGTTGAGATTAGAACCATTTTCTGCACTCCTGTATTATACAACTCTGAATACATGATATTCTGTGCATTAGTTCTTGAGATATGATTATTGCTAAAATTGTGTAAATCCTGGAAAATGCTGCGTCATAGTGTTACATGTAGAGTGATTTAGACCAAAACCTAATCAAAAATAAATTGTGTCAATGTCTAATTGAATGTGAAACCAGGTGAAAATTGTTTAACATATGGATATATATTTGGAGGGGAAAACAATAAAGACTTGTTTTATGAAATTTTGCACAGTAAATTTACATCCACCACAAATTGCATACATACATATTTATAAGGAATGGCATCTTACAAACTACATTTTTAGTTTCTTGCACACCTTCTTCAGATAGAAGGGCAGGACTTTAGGCCTATACACTTTTTTACATGTGAGAAAGTAACATACCACATTCCACTCATAAAGAAAACACTAAAATTAAATCTGCAGTAATGAAATTGAATATTTGCTTCCCCGTGGCTGAATGTGCACGACACTGTGACGGGCGTCGCAGACTTTTAGGTCCGCCACACACCAGGGAGACACGCGTCAAAACTCGTGCAACAGGACGCAGTCACACTGGTTTTTTCTTTGTTATCAGGGTGAAATTGTCGCATGTCGCACGTTTTTTCGTTCAATATTTCACTGGTGTGTGGCGAGCCTTAAGGACACCTGCAGACTCAGCGATGCCACGGACGCCATAACGCGTAAATATGCAAAAAATCGGTGACTGGTCGCAAAAAATAGCTCTTGCGCATCCCGTGGGACACGTAATTTTGTCAAAATATCACGGAATAGGGCAGTTGCAACTGACGTCATACAGGGGGTCACACACTAGAAATAGACAGTTCTGATTGGTGGAACTACCCTGACCTCCACTTGAAATACAATGGCTATCAGCTGATTGCAAGTTCCCTATAATCCATAATTTTGTCCAAAGATCGCGAGCAGAAACGCAAATATCATCAAAGCATCGCGAAAAACGGCAAATCTCTTTTTAAAATCGCGAAAAACATGACGAATTTATTCAAGTGATCGCGGGAAGAAACGATATCTTTAGAACATCACTAAAAACGAAAAATTTCGTTAAAAAACGACAAATTTCGTCAAAAAATCCTGCAAAAAGCGACAAATTTCATCAAAAAAAGGTACATTTCGTCCAAAAAACCTACAGATTTCGTTAAAAGATCGAGAAAAAACGGCAAATTTCATCAAATCGCGAAAAAACAGCGACTTTCGTCAAAAGATCGCATAAAAAGGCTACTTGCGGCAAAAATTCACGAAAAAAACGGTAAATTTCGTCAAAAAAAATCCCGCAAAAAACAGATTTCTCAAAAAATTGAGAAAGAGGGGCAAATTTCGTCGAAACACCCCCAAAAAAAACAGCGACTTTCGTTAAAAAATCGCGAAAAATAAGTAAATTCCATCAAAAAAATAGTAAATTTTGCCAAAAAATCAGGAAGAATTTTGTCAAAGAAGGACGGGAAATAATGCCGGAAATGAATTTTTCTGTTCAACTTTTTTTTTTTTTTTTTTTGGCTTCTGTTCTTGTAAATGATGGAAACAGTTTACACACACACACATACTTTGCCATAATTAATTAGCATTACAATAGCACAAAGAATGTATTTATGTAATACAAAAAATTGTGAAAAAACGGTAAATTTCGTCAAAAAAACAGAGTTCATTAAAAGATCGCGAAAAAACGGGAAAATTTTACGTGCAAAGAAGCACGAAAAAAAAAAAAAAAAAAATGCCGGAAATAAATTTTTCTGTTCCATTTTTTTTTCTGCTTTTGTTTTTGTAAATGATAGAAATAGTTTACATATACACACATATTTTGCCATAATTAACTAGCACCAGTGTTCTCACTGACATTTGAACAATGTTAGTAATTTGGCTAATTAAAAATAAAAAACGTTCGCCAAATGAAAAAATTGTTAGCAAAATAGATTCACAAGGGTAGCAGCAAAAGAAAAAAAAAACTTTTATCCTTCAATGTACCCCGTTTTTTCCAATATATTCTAAAATAACCTAAGTTTTTATAACTGCGACAAAGATTGTTATTAAGCTAATCTCATCTATCCGCTACAAATATATTTAAAATATGTATATATTAAAAGTATGTATATATGCATAGGTATGAGAAACGAAAAAGAAAATAAAGAAAAAGCAAAAACTGAGCAATAGCAATTTGGCGAATCTAATTGCTTGTTTACTCACCAAATGAAGAATTTAGTCGCAATTTGGTGCATTGGCGAGCAATAGCGAGAACACTGACTAGCACTACAACAGCACAAAGAATATATTTAAATAATATGTTGCCTCTTGCAGACTATTTTTGAAAATAATATTAGTGTTGCAGAAATTTGAAGATAGTTCTGCCACTGGGATTTGCTTATAACATGGACAATAATGGGAAATGCCACATGCATGGAAAATAACACTGCACTGTGTGTGCAACTCAGATGGGCTATGCTGATGTCCTACGTTATCATGTTTTTGCGAGTAATGTGATCTCAATGCTCACAAGTAACTAATTATCTTTGCCTGGAGGATGTTTTTGCAAAGACTCGTCACAATAGAACATGTACCTTTGAAGTCTGGAATGCCCTCCTGATGCATCAAGATTCCACAGCAATATGATTAAAGTGCCAATCATGTGATGAGGAAAATTCTATACAGCCTGATTGGCTGAATTCTGTTTTTTAGAATGTCTTATGGAAGTCTAGTTAAATCATGTATCTCGGCTCTGATCTCATGTCGGATCTCGAAATTTCTAGAAATTTTTTTTAGATTCTGAAAGTTAACTTTTTTGCCAAAAACAAGCATGTGTTCTGTTTACAAGAACATCTTACAGGTTCAGATTGGTAACTCAACTCCTATTGAGAATTTCTAGAAAATTCCTTCTTATGCTGAAAATTTGGTGACATTCTTTCATTTGGTGCTAAATATTTGCCGTGTTTTGATATTTGTAATCTTGAAAATTGATTTTCATGCCAAATCTTGACCTATTTGGTGAAATGCTACCAGCATTGAGATTTTGTTTACTGCCAATTGTTCAATACCTTAATGTTTCAACTTTCCTTCACATTTAAATGCATTGACTCATAGTGATTTTAAAACGACCAATTAATATAATTTTCTAGAACATGTGGCCTAGTCTAATGGTCTTCCCGTTTCCCGTGCTCCAAAATTATAGGATACAAAATTTAGTGACAATTGTTAGAGGAATTTTTTAAGATAAAATATGCACACAGACACAAGATTTGCTTGTATTATAATATGCGAATTAATGCAATTTTCTAAATACTGTAATTTCCGGCTTATAATCCGCAGCCGCAATTTTTAGCCTTTAAAAAATAATGTTGACAGATAATCCACAGATTATATATCAAACTATAAAAGGATTAATCATTGTTTTCAATATACAAAAATAGTATTAATAAACAACTCTATTTATTTAGTCGCTGATCAAATGATAAACTGTAATAAAATAATTATATAATAATTGCAATTTAATAAACTTTTTTTTTTTTCATTGTTAATCTCATATTTAAAATGTTGAATGTCTTGTGAATACAAATAATTCTATACAAATTGCTATTTTAAAATCATTTTTAACATCTTCCTTTTTTTAATAACATTCAATTTATGTTAAATTCTGCAGTGTTAAATAATACGTTTTCTTAATGATTTTTATATCCCTGCAAGTTATGAAATAAATTTGCGATCTAAATCAGTGTTACTGATTGTAACGATTGATATTTAATCAAATTAATCATGATTGTATTGTAGATGCAGCGTAATATAACTTTCAATGGCTGTTTGGTAGTATTTACAATTTGCGTGGCAGGATAATTTTTGCTGCATAAAATTATTTCATAGTTTTTCGCTTTAGCTAAAGGATTGAGATTGCCATTTTTGAATGAAATGAGTTTTGTTCATAGAAACATGTTGCAAAAAGGCTAAAAAAATATAATATAAAAACCGGAAGCCACACCTATAGACCCTTTGCACGTGACCTCAAATGCTTCATCTGGTGCCCAAACTTCAGGCAAATGTAGTGTTTTCAAATATGCATTAATTCAGGGCTTGAATTTCAGGGCGGGATGGCGGGATTCGCGCCCGAAATTTTGAAATCCCGCCCAAAAGAATAACGTGGACGGGAGACTCCCGCCCAAACAATTTTGCATTTTGAAACTATGATCAACACCCATGACCGTTTTGCGAATTTTATGATATTTTCATGCGAGTAATCGACACATCTTGAGAGTTTTTTTAACAGCGAAAAATCATTGAAAACCATGATTTTTTTCTGCGATTGATTGACAAATTTCACAATTTTTTTTCCTGCAATCGATTGACGAGTTTCGTTCGATTTTCTGCACCGAAATAGAGGTGATTCCGTTCGGAATTTCCCCTCCCCCCCCCCTTAATAAAAAATAATGCATTCAATTCCAAAAATTATGAAACAGTGATGCCGTCGATGCGCTATTGTGCGTAAATTACGCAAAAGATCGGAGATGACACACAAAAGAAACAGCTATTACATGTTTCACAAGACGCGTGATTTCGTAAAAGTTTGCTAAAAAAAGGCAAATATTGTTAAAAGATCGCAAAAAAACGACTAATTTAAGGCAAATTTTGTCAAAAGATTCACGAAAGAATGCTTAATTTTGTTACAGAATTCTGTAAAACGGCAGTTTTTGTCAAATTTCGTCCAAAAATCGAGACAAACAGCAATTTTCGTAAAAAAAATCGTGATAAAACATCAGATTTCATTAAAAAATAGCGAAAAAACGTCAAATTTCCTCAGAAAATTCACGAAAATACGGCAAATTTCGCCAAAAAATCCTGAAAAAACGACAGATTTCTTGAAAAGATCGTAAAAAAGACAGATTTCATCAAAAGATAGCAAAAAAATGCAACTTTCGTCAAAAGGACCCCCCCCCCTTCCTCCCCTCAAAAATAACATTACGGGGAGTTCATTTTTCTGTTCAACAAACTAATTTTCCTGCTTCAATATATATTTTTTTTCTTTGCTACTCTAAAACCAGTTTCTGACAGCTCCAAATCTTTCTGAGTGAGTGCAAGTCTTCAAAGCAGCCATTCATTAAACAAAAAGTATCCCTTTACTCAACAAAGTATTAATTTTTTAAGAAAGTCTTTTTCAATGAATTTGACTTGCCCCTTTTTTAAAGAAATGCAAACAATAGTGATACTTCTTATTTTCTGCACTCAAATTAGTATTATTTTATGATTAAATTTGTATCTTGCACATTTAACATACAGAAAAATAACATTGGTTATAATCAGGGTTCGAAAAAAACCAGGTTTTTTTGAAAAAAACCAAAAAAAACGGTTTTTTTGGTTTAAATCAGGTTTTTTTGGTTTAAACCGGGTTTTTTTAAACACCCTATCTTATTACATATACATGCATGCTTATGAATAAAAACAGACATTGTTGGATTATAAGTAGTGTAACTTGATATAAAATCAATTTAAATTAAATAATTACAGTGAATTTTACCAGAAAATTAAAAAAATTCATGTTTTAATTTAAACAGCATTAGTAAACAGTCTTAAAAAAAAACTGCTCCACACAGTAAAACATTGATACTCTGAAAATCTTTATAAACAAACTTCTGATTACTAATAGATATTTAAATGTACACTGGTGTCCAAAAGTTAAGCATAATTGGTAATTAAGTAATTATTTTTAAGTAATGAAAGAAATATGAATCGGAATGTGCTGAAACTCCAGGTGTGTAAACAAAATAGTACGCGTCACATATTTTCGCGAAGAGTTTTCCCCGAAATCGAACAGGGGACCGTCAACAAATTGAAAAAGAACGAAGATCTTTTGGATAACCCTGTCAAAACAAATGTAGCAAAAGCGTTCAAACTGTACATTATGATTAATCGGCCTATTTTAATGTACTGTGATAATTTTTACAAGGATAGTATGTATACTCGTAGAGAAATTAAGGTTTTTATAAAAACAGTCCTAAATTTTTCCAAGTTTTTTGCTTATAATTTGCAGAGTTCTTATTATAAAATAATGTTCTTTTCTGAAAATATGACAAACATCATTGTACACAATACCCTGTCATCAGAATTTAAAAATAATAAAAATTGTGTGAAAAATGAGTATGTTTAGTAAATAATTTTTCATTGCGCATGCGTCAACGATATCAAAATGTCATTTGCATATTGTGTTAGCTAAATGTATAGAGCAACTTCTGTAAAAGTTTCAAAAACATAGCTTGAAAATTCTGAAAATGGGAGCCTTTAGAATCAACTCAAAATTCATTATTCCTAATGGAAGCAAAAAAAATCAGGGGTTTTACCTAAATATAGTTGCACGTGCAATATTGTGTAGGCACTAAACAATGGAATATGGATACAGCCCCTCATCTTTTTGCTTCATTTAGGGAATAAAGGATTTTGAGTTGATTCTATAATCTCCCATTTTCAGAATTTTCAAGCTATGTTTTTGAAACTTTTACAGAAGTTGCTCTATACATTTAGCTAACACAATATGCAAATGACATTTTGATATCGTTGACGCATGCGCAATGAAAAATTATTTACTAAACATACTCATCTTTCATACAATTTTTATTATTTTTAAATTCTGATGGCAGGGTATTGTGTACAATGATTTTTGTCATATTTTCAGAAAAGAACATTATTTTATAATAAGAACTCTGCAAATTATAAGCAAAAAACTTGGAAAAATTTAGGACTGTTTTTATAAAAACTCTAATTTCTCTACGAGTATACATGCTATCCTTGTAAAAATTAACACAGTATATTGAAATAAACCAATTAATCATAATGTGCAGTTTGAACGCTTTTGCTACATTAGTTTTGACAGGGTTATCGAAAAGATCTTCGTTCTTTTTCAATTTGTTGACGGTCCCCTGTTCGATTTCGCGGGAAAATCTTCGCGAAAATATGTGACGCGTACTATTTTGTTTACACACCTGGAGTTTCAGCACATTCCGATTCATATTTCTTTCATTACTTAAAAATAATTACTTAATTACCAATTATGCTTAACTTTTGGACACCAGTGTAGTTTGATAAATATAATATTGTTTTCTACAGTTATTCAAATAATAAATTTCAAATACTTCTTGAGATTTTGTTTTTTGAGTGACAATTGAAGTCAACATTTTTACACATCACATTCTTTTTCACATCATTAGAGTCAGCAGATAACAAGAAAAACTAATAAAAATAAGATTGTTATTATTAAAATGCAATATCTAGCACCCAATCTTTGAATATTCTCTTATATGACTTTATATTTTGATTTTAATTCAAGATAATCTCTCTAATCAAGAAAAATTTATTTTACTACAGCTTAAACAAAATCTTAAAAGTAATTGTGCTAGGTTATTAATTGCATTAAATAATCTGCATTTTTAAAAAAATTATTTTATTTTAAATATTGAATATTTTTAACCGATTTTATCTTTGATCAACTCACATGTTTGAAGCTTTTTCTTTAGAGCAATAGATATGTTCATCAGTGCATGCTGATTTTAATCCTTTACATAAAAAAATGACCTAAACCCACTATATCTAATGCTTATTGTTGAAATAAAGTGTTAAAAGTAGAAATTATTTATATCCAATAATTTTAAACATGTAAATTATAAAGAAAAAAAAAGAAAATGCCATTAGATTTCTTCCAAAAAAAACCAAGTGGTTTTTTTGAGAAAAAAACCATTTGGTTTAAACCGTGGTTTAAACCATGGTTAAAACCAATTGGTTTAAACCATGGTTAAAACCAATTGGTTTAAACCGTGCCAACCCTGGTTATAACAATTACCGTAAAACCCCGATAATTCGGATTAATTGGGACCAGACCCAATCCGAAATATCGAATATCCGGAGGATTAGAAAAAAAAAAGGAAATAAAATAAAACATACTTACCGAAAATCACCTTTATGTTAATCTTATTGAATATTTACAGACAGTAAAAATGTTTACTTTGTTTAATTCTACAGAAAAGATTTCAGAAAAAGTTTTTTTTCTTTCAGAATAAGACGATGGAACAAGTTAATGTTATGGAAATTCACCAATCGCTTCTCAAACTTGAAAAAAAAAATGACCAAACCTATCCGGATTATCCGGAGATCCGAATTAACAGGGTTCTACTGTAATTATAAATATAAATTTATTAAATTAATTAGAAGTTTTATTAATTATTATTAAAACAATAATTAGATCTGTGACAAAAATAATTAGCACCGGGAGGGAATTTACCACCAATAAAAACTAGATAGTATAAAAGTTTTTTTTGCACATTTCGCATAATTATTCTGAATTGTTGATAAAAATTGCTTCAGTGATATTTTTTTATGTCTGTATTCTGGTAATTCTTTAAATAGCACATAAAATAACGGTGGGTTTTAAAAAACTTTTCTCCCTCCCAAACAGCCAAACTCCCCTCCATTTATAAATGTTGGTAGGGAGACTCCCTTCCTTCGAAAAATTGAATTTCAAGCCCTGATTATGTTATTTATTTTATCATAAGATAACATGAATTCTTGCAGCTATTTTGTGGATTATTTCACTTTAGGCCTATTTTGGCATAAATTAACCTTACTTAAAAAATAACAGTGATTTGCACTACATTTTTAAATACTTAGAAAAATAATGCAATAATAAGGAAAATCAAAATTAAACAGAAAGATCACACATGCTTTAAATGACAAAGGGGGAGTTATGATGTTCTGTGTGAGCTCCAGATGTGCACCAGATTAGAGTATCAGTTATTGCTGTGACATCAATTCAAAAGGGTTTATTTGTACATTTACGCCATATGCAAACCAATCAAGACAAGAGCAACTCCATGAATGGATGATAACAACACACAATTATGTGATTTAATTATTTACATTTTCATTTTATAAATGCCGGTAGAAACTGGATACCTTTGGTGAAATTCTACTTTTTAAAAAAATCAGCAAATAATCTGCACTTAATTTTCTTAAGTTTTTCAACAGATAATCTGCGGATTATAGGCCGGAAATTACGGTACAACACACTATATTGTGTAAATTACGCAAAAGAAGTAACTCTTGCTTGTCCTGCAAATGTGTGTAATTTCATCAAAAATCACAGAAAAAGGCCATATTTCATCAAAAGATCACAAAAAAAAAAACCCTGCATATTTCATAAAAAAAAAAAAAAAAATTTTGTTAAACAATTGCGAAAAACTGACTAATTTCTTCAAAAAATCATGACAAAAAGACAAATTTTGTCAAAAAAATTGTGTAAAAACATCAAATTTCGTCAAAATATTAAAAAAAAAATATATAGAAATTTTATCAAAAAATCCAACAATGCTCGATTTTATCAAAAGACCACAAAAAAAGCCCAAATTACTTCAAAAGATCACAAAAAATGACTAATTTCTTCAAAAAATCTCAAAAACACATTAAAAAAATGACACATTTCAGCAAAAGATCGGGAAAAAAACACGAAAGATTTTGTCAAAAGACCATGGATAAAAAAAGCAAATTTCATGAAAAAAAAAAAAAAAATCACAATAAAACGACAAGTTACATGAAATAAATCGCAAGAAAAAAAAAAAAAAAAAAAATGGAAAATTCCGACACAAAATCCCCCCCCCCCCAAAAAAAAACAACAGACTTCATCAAAGGATAGCAAAATAAGCACAAATTTCATCAAAGGATCAGGAGAACAAACATTCAGTGGCGTAGCTATGTTTTTTGGCGCCCGGGGCCAGCAAGAAATTTTGCGCCCCCACCCCAGTATAGGTATATAACAATTTCTCTCAATTTGGCGCCCGGGGCGGACGCCCCCCTTAGCTACGCCACTGCAAACATTCATCAAAAGATTGCAGAAAACGACAACTTTCGTTAAAAGATTCGCGATAAAATGGCAGATTTCGTCAAAAGATTCCAAAAAACAGACAAATTTTGTCAAAAGAAAAAAAAATCCTGTGAAACACAGATACGAAAGATTGAGATAAAACAGATTTTGTCAAAATATCGCAGGAAAAAAACAAATTTCGTTATAAAATCGTGAAAAAAAAAGTTAATTTCTTCAAATGGGCACGAAATATATAAGTTATTGATGAGAATAGATTTTTCTGTCCCAAAAGTTAATTTTCCTAACCATTTTTTTTCCTGCTCCAGATCTTTCTGAGTGAATGTGACTCACCAAAAATTCAATCGGACTACTAATTTAAAAAATATTGTGGTCTGCAGGGCCATTAACTTTCTCCTCCCCCCTTCTTTGACATATAAAAGTAAATTTTCCCATCCCTGAGAAAACTGAACCAAACACAAACCAAAACTAGTTTGATTTGTCAATCCCAAAACTTTCTTCTATTTCATTCGTATATTTTTATACATTTCAAAATTTAGTTACACGCAGGGTTGGCAAGTTTTTGACGCATGACGGTTTTTACCGGATTTTACCGTCATGTCAAAAACCTCTGTGTCAAAAATGTCGAAAACCTATTTATTAGTAGTTTGTTTTCACATTATAATAATAATTATTTTTTCATTATATTTTAAGTATTGAAGTCGTTTTACATGAAATATTCGATATCAAAAAGACTTTAAAGTATATTTATTCAACGAAGAAAGACCATAAATAATTGCATTAGAATACTACGTATATATATTTCTGTTAGATATCTACAATAATTTTAAGCTATTTCGCATAGAGTAAAAAAAAAAAAAAAAAAAAATAGATTTTTTGAAGAAATTTTATAACTCATATGTATTAGATTTTAAAATGTATGTAATTTTGACAGTGTGTATAATTTCATATTACAATATTTAAAACAAAATATAGCTTTCTCAAAAATTTCTTCAGAAGTAAGTTTTCTTGAGTGTTTAATCCAATTTGTTCATCAATTGTTTTTATTCCTATATAGCAAAACTTGATATAAATATTTACATAAATATAAATTTTGATATAAATATTTATTTTAATACATCTTTTGGGAGGAAGAATTAGACAGGTTCTTTAAATTTAAATCTTGTAGATATTAAAATTTGCAAATCAATATTAAACTTTAAACCATGTGAAAACTATTTATTAGTATATATTTTTTAAATAATTTGTTATAGTGTTATTTCTTAGTCTTGATATTATTTCCTTCAAATAAATATGTAAATAAAATATTAAATTTTACTACTATTTTTTTTTAACTGAAATGTAGACCCATAAAGAACGATTAATTAAAAAGTTAACTGCATTAGAAATAAAGTTGTAAGTAATCATATATGTATGCAATAAATATGCAGTGTGTTATTTCTTTCAATTCACTTTACATTTTATTTAAATAAAATGTAAACAGGACATAAGTAATTTGACTTGATGGCAGCTTTAATAAATTTTGATTTAAAAAATTTTCATGGCTATTCAGGTAAAAATTTATATCTAAACATATAGGAGCTGGAATGGTCTATAAGATTAATGTATATTTGCACTAAAGTTGACACATAAAAACTATAATATAAATGTATAAGTTATTATATCCTAAATTTTGTTAAATATTGTTTTGTTACGCTCTAAATTAAGTCTAACAGCTTTCAATTAAAATAGTCTTTTACAGATTTTTATGAAAATTTTATTAATTTAAAATTTTTAAGATTCTGCTTGTTGAAGTGAAAATAAAAATCACCATTCAATTGCATACATGAAATGCATAAAATATGAATTATAAACCATATATATACTGTTATATATGCCATATAACAGCATTTTTTCACTTCTAAAATTATTTTAATATATTTTATTAAAAATGTATATTGAATGGTTTTTAAAAATTATTATAACATTTTAATATCATTTAATATAAATGTCCATTGCAATTAACAGAATCTATATTAATGGAGATATGACAAATTGATGTTGTTTTTTCCTTTTATTTTTGTATTTTTAGTTTTTTTTTAATTTAGAAAATGCTCTTCTTTTAAATAAATTTAACAAATGTAATTCTGTATAATAATGTTAACAAGAACAACAAGGAAAAATCAATCTAAAAATGTATTGTACGCTGCACTTACACTACAAATCGAAAGAAAATTGGAAATGATAGGTTTTTGACAGAATAAACCAGTAAAAACACGGTTTTTACCACTGTCATGTCAAAAACCCAACCCTGGTTACACGTAATGCGCCAATATTATTAATTCAATACTATACCAACAATGATTTTCATCATAACTTTCTGCTTTAGTCAAGTAATCGAAGTAAAAACGAGTTTCCATCTCTGCACGAGCTGCTGAACAGTAGAACGATAGATAGATTTTTTTCAAATTCAGGGAGAATCTATTCGCCATACCCAAAAATAATCATATCCAAAATTTTAGTATAATTTTATGCCTAACTTCACTTTTTTATGATAAAATAATGAAAGTGGCACTAAAATCGCTATTGGAACGTCCTCCATCCAGCAGATTTTTTTCAAATTGAGAGAGGATCAATTAGCCATAGCCAAACACTTACACAAAAATTTGGTTCAATTCGATGCATAACTTTATAGTGGTACTTTTTGGTGGTACAATATTGAAAATGACACAAAAATCGCTATTGCAGTGCCCCCTTCCGGCAGACTATTTCAAAATTGAAGGACGACCTGCTTCGTAAAGCCAAAAACATTCACAAAATATGATTCAATGTTATGTATTATCTTCAACACTTTTTGGTATTAGAATGGTGACATACAGACATTTTGTAAAAACATATTTTTTGGAACCTCTGACGCCTAAAATGTGTAAATTATCCTTTGATTTTTACAACCTAAAATTTATCATACGAATTGAATATTTCCAACTGAGCGAAAAATTGCCCAGGCCAGTAATCGAATGCAGATACTTGGCTTACAAAGCTAATGCTTTACCGTTTAAGCTAACCAGGTGATAACCAGCTGATCTGTCTAAACAACAGACCAGATTTTAAGACCAATAAGGTTATCTCAGCGAAAAATCCCAACCAGCTATCACCGAGTTAGATTAAACAAATTTAAACAGTAAATCATTGGCCTTGTACGCCAAGTATCTGGGTTCGATTCCTGGCCTGGGCAATTTTTCGTTCAGTTAGAAATATTCAATTCATATGATAAATTTACCAATCAGTTTGATTGTGCTAAAATAATACTAAAATATATCCCCTGATGAGTATGAACCCTGATGAAGTGCAAACCAAGAATTATTTCCAAAAGGCTATGGGATTAGTTAGGCTTACTTACATAAAAGTTCTAAGTGAGTTAGAACAAAAAAATATCACTTTTAAAAGTGTGTTCATAGTTGAAATAAAATAAAAAAATTATAACTTAAAAATCAAGGTCAGGGTTCTTTTGTAGAAATTTGAGTAATAATGTTGAATTATTTTTTCTCCAGTATTAAATCTCAACTAAATGAATAATTAAGGCATGCATTAAGCAAAGAGTACAAAGTAGCTTGCAGATTTTTTTACGGTTTGATAAATTATTTTGATAACAAAAGTTAAAATGACTAGAATTACCACATATGACTCTGTAAATATTCCATTGTGATTTAAATTCTAAATACAATTTAAACATTCATACTACAATAAGAAACCTTTAACTTATAGAAAAATAATTAAATTCAATACTCCATATGAAATGGCTCAGCAGCAGCAAATAAAAAATAATTTAAAGACATTAAAAAGTTCTCACAAAGATAATAGCACTATTATTTATTTTGTACAGTAAGTTCTCCCGACGCAGTTATTGGAATAAAGTCAGATCAATTAAATAATGAAATATCAAAATCTAATAATGTTTTCATAATTCTTAAATATATAAAGACTTGATATCACTCGAATAAACTCACCTGAAATAAGATTCATCTATTTAGTTTCGGTTTGTCATCATCGCTCGCAAAACATCTAAATTTGTTCACGAATGCAAAAGAATAGTTTGAGGACGGAAAAGGACAAATGTTTATTTATTTAAACTTATGGGTGCAAACCGTTTGTCATCGGCTTCGCATTGGAAGAAATATTCTTAAAATAGTTCTAATACTAATAAAGTCGAAAATTAGAATTTCGAAATATATTAGAATAAGAAAAAAGGAAAACTAATCAATAATGATCGTAAATAACAGAACTACAACTGGATAACAGTGAAGAAATCCAAATGAAAACAAGACGTAAATATAAAAGTAAACACTCTACGCATGGATTTGCTGATAAATGATAGCAAAGTTTACATTTTTAGAAACACCTCCTCGATCACGTGATGAGAATTTACGATGCCAATTTAAATAAACCATACAAAGGCAGAAAATAGTTCTGAATGCAGATGTATATTTCGCTGTTTAGCAAAACGAAATCAACCAATCAAAAGCTTGCGTTTTTACTATTTGCAAAAAATAGAGACTTTTCATTGGCCAATATTGTTTCGCTAAACAGGGAAAATACTTTCTGGATTCCGTTGCGAATTTTTCACACAAGCAAAACCTAACGTCACTTTTTCAAAGCAATGCAGAAAAATGTAGTCAATACTCACACCTGATTGATCTGCATATGTAGTCAAATGCTCTGATCTTATTTAAATACTCAAATACTCTCAATTGATTTCCGTTCAGAGTGTTCCCATTTCCCATAAGTTATAAAATCGTAAAAAAATGGATGGTTATTAAGCAGAAAGTTATTTTAACCTGTTCAGGAAAGTGATGTGTACAGTATATAGATTTTATATAAAGAAAGAAAGGTGAAATAAGTTGTCGCTAGAAGAATAGATCTAGATTAGTGGACTTTTGACAATATAATGAAGAGTTCTTATTGGTCAGAATTAGAGATGTAAATTTTCCGGAAAAATATAAGTGTCGGAAAAAAACTCGTTTTTTACCGGGTTTTTTTTTTCGGAAAAATACGGAAAAATTGATTTTTCATGACTGTTTCTCCTAAATAAATTATATTTTCTTAGAGAATATTAAATAATAAACATTTTTTTCCATTTATATGTATTACATGAAAATTATTTTCACTTTATATTACAAAATAAAAAGAAAGTAGCAAAGCCTGCTTTTAAAAGTTTAGTTTTTTTTTTCCCACAGCCTAAGAATTTTTATTAAACGCTATTGTTTGTTATATCATATCTCTGTTGAAATGATTTTTCAGTTACATGTTTAACTACCAATCGACCTAATGTAAAAACCTGAGCCAATATGTCTGCAGTTTGGAATGAAATAAATTATGCATTCCATTTACATAAGTATAGTTTTTAAGTAAATGATACTAGTTTAAAGAAATTATTGCAGTTTTTGTCATTATTATGAATATCAGTATTCAAAAATTCCATTGTTTGTTTAAAAAATGTATATTTTTACATTACTTTTTTTTCTTAGAATTATAATTTTATTTCCTTTATAAAATCTGTTTAGTTTTGGCATAGCTTTCCAATCTCAACTCAAAGTTTTGATTTAGTTTTATAATCTAAATTCAAACAAAACTAAGTTTTACTTTGGCTTACTCAGGTCTGCAACTAAAAAATAGCGTAGGATTTATTGACTGTTAGATTTTTACTCACTGAAACCAGAAAAAATATATATATATATGTTTTTTTTAAAGTTTAATTAAATATATTTTTTTCTTTTTACCCTGAAATCTGGTATTCTATTCTTGAGTAAGAAACCATATTCAATAATGATTCCACATGGTAATTTTATATTTCTAAGAGTGGAACTCAAAAGTTATGAAAACAGAACACTACAAATAGAAAATGCTAACTATTTGAGGAATTAACAAAAGCAGTTACATACAGAGATAAACTGCTACTGTGCTTTAGAAAACTACAAAAATTCAAAGTTTAATCAAGAGGGAAAGTATAATTTGGAACATAGTTACTTGTAATAAAATATGGGTTTTTTTTTTCATCGCAGTTGTACTTTTCTAATGCAAACTGCCCATGTTTTTACAACATTACTGTACATTAAGGAGGTAAAATGTAGGTCAATTTTAGATTCAACACCTTGAAAAAACATTCAATTAATCAGCTATAACGAAATCTTGAAAAATGCAGCATAGTAGTGCCGCCTACAGGGGATTTACACCAAAAACTAAACAACATTAATATATATCAGAAACTGTAGTTTATTTTTTTTAATCGTCTTTGAGGTAAAGCTATTGGGATAATCATGAATAATGCAGCATAGCAGTGTCCTCTGTTGAGCAATTTACACCAAAAAGTAATGAGCACGAAGTTATATCAAAGATTAACTTAATCTGAAATTTTATAAAAATACATACATTAGTTTGAAATAGAACTATTGTGGAAATTATGAATAATGCAGCATAGTAGCGCCATCGGTTTGGCGATATATACTAATAACTAAACATCTCGAGTTTATATCAAGGTGTAACTGAATCTAAAGTTTTGTGAAATTATGTGCATCAGTTCTTGAGATAGAGTGCCCATAAAATTTGTCACATACAGACTCACAGAGCGACAGATATTTTCCAAAAACCATCAAAACGTGTTCGGGACTTTCTAAAAGTTTTAAATACACCAAAAACTGGAAGTCAAATTTTTCACGAATTCAATACTTACTTCTTGAAAAGGTAGATTAAAGTAATAAATGCAGACTTCAAAATTTTATGTTGAATTTTTTATTTTATCATTTCCATTAATCGGCATATTATTGCAATAATTTTACTCATGAATTAATTTTTGGAAAGAGAAGTTGCATTTAATTACATATCTAGATTTTTTTTTTATGTAATCAAGTTTTTGTGAAATTGTGAACTTTTTGTACATACTTGTACAAAATATATTCAGAATTTTTGAATAAGAAATTATTACTATATTTAGGTTCCTTATTAGACCTTTTTAATAAGGTTATTTACATACATATATGCAACTTAATAAGATTCAGGTGCTGTATGGCATGAGATTTTTTTTTCTTCAGTCACTGCACTTGCGAAAGATTCAATTTGTTGATTAAACTTTTTCTGAAAAGTCTATTTTCAAGAGAAATTTTGCAAAGGGTCTTGTGTTTCAAACAAGAAAAAAATGTGAAGGATCTTTTCAAGTCTTCTCAAACAGATTTATGCTCAGAGATCAGATTACCCACATTAAAATTTTCATGTGAGACACTCAATATAAAAATAAAAATAATAAAAAGTATGAGAATGTAGCTATTATAAAAAATTTTCTACATTATTTCATAAATGAAATTTCAATTTTCCAGTTCGGAAAAATTGAAAAATAAGCCTTCGGAAAAAAACCGAAAAAACCCATTTTTTTCCCAATTTTTCCGGGTTTTTTTCCGAGCATTCCCATCTCTAGTCAGAATAAAGATAGTCTATAAAAGAGGTGGATTGACGATACAGCAAATGCTGCAGATTTTTATTAAGTGTACTCTAATCTGGTACACATCTGGAACACACACAGAATGTTTAGAACTCCTCGTTTGCCATTTATAGCATACTAGAAGATAGCCCGTCAAAATGACGTGTTTTCATTTTTAAAAGGCCTAGAAGCAGAATTTGTTTCTGTAATCTGCAATGCAAGCAGAAACTTTAAAAACAGTCTGCAGAACTTAACCTTTTAAACGCCGCACTATGATCGAAAGGTAACGCAAATTATTTATTGGTAAAAATCCCATTAAAACTCAAACATAAGCACTATGAGTAATTGTTTTTCTTGAAAAAAAATTTTTGTGTATGATTTATAGCATGTTCCACAAATGGAACATTGGCGGGAAACACTTAGTTTTTTCACATGTTTTTATAAAGTATGATTAACAACATTTAAACTAAAATCTCTATTTCTGTGCACATTTTTTTCATGATTATAGATAATGTATAGGCATTTTTCAGTAATAACACAATTTAAGCAGGTAAATAGCCGAGCTTCGCCCATCGAGCCTTCATTTTACTTGCGATTTCAGCAACTATTCCAGCAAAAATGCTCAAGACCCCACAAAGCTTTTAGAAAAAAAAAACTTTCCCACTTGCTTAAATAATATATTATATAGATGATGGGCAGTACTCACTGTAGGAAAGCATCTTTACAATTATTTATCAAAATTAAAAAAAGAAATATATACAAAAAATGTAATGGGAAATAATAATAATAATAATGTCTGTACTACAATTTACAGCAAAATAATCAAATAAATCAAAATCTAAAAAAATACAAAAGAGAAAAAAAATTACCAAAAATTACCAAAAATTAAATATATATATAGAGATAGATAGATAGATAGATAGATAGATATTCCTTAATTTTTGTGTCCTACATTTGATCTATTATCCATGATAGTTAGAGAAGCATTTCCATGTAGTCTTTTTTTCACATTCAAAACATTTTTTTGTGTTCTTCTAGCATACAACACATTTTCTTTGTGTTGATTGTACAGATAATGTAATTAACAAATGTCAATGAATTCCTCTTCAGAATCATCTGCTAATTCATAAAAATATTCTAGTGCCTCTTCTATTGTTAGAAATGGATTGAAAGAGACATCTGGTCTGTATGAGGTATTCTAAATGAAGGAAATCGCAGAGTAAAGTAAAATCACATGAATTCCTTCTCACACTTTTTTCCAAAGTTCCATTATAGCTTATTTGAGTCATAAACAATGTCTAACTATCAACAAACATGTTTTCCCTATCAGTTATGAGTAATCCACTTCAGATGGGAGAGCGAGTGTGGAAGAGAGAGAAGGGGGGAGGGGGAGGGGGAGGATAAGGGACAGGGGATGGAAGGGGGGGAAATAAAGTATATCAATGTCATAACCATCTTTTGTCGACACTTGCTAAACCACCTCGTATCCAGAAACTTTTTATCAAAACTTATATGCATTGCAACCAAAAGACTTTATCATGTTAAAAAATATACCTTTACACGCCAATGTTCCATTTATGGAACATGCACATTTCTTATCTAAAATAAACAATAAAAATCAATCTTTTTTTTAATAACTTGTGTTCTACTAATAAAATGATTACTTTTACTTGATCTCACTTAGTTATAAAAATATTTGTTAAATTTTGAATTTTCTATGAATTTTTGAATTTTGCCCAACAAAAAGTCTGAAAAAAGTCCTAATTTACGATTTTTTCCCTAAGACATGATTTATTTTATCAACGTAAAATCAACGCCAAAAAATCAAGTCATACTTTCTTTTCAAATACTAATTTTTACAGGGCAATAGGAATAAAAATGAATTTTTTGCAGAATTTTGAAGTTGATGTTCCATTTATGGAACATTGGCGTGTAAAAGGTTAAGAACAAATGTCCTCTTTCTGAATGTAGGGGTGACCGGATGGAATATGCCCCCCCCCCCGCCCCAGGAAAATTTAAGATTGTGTTTTCAATGGCCAAAAGGTGAAATCTCTCCCTCCCGGAACTCTATAATGTACCCCCAGAACCACGAATGTCCCTCCCAGAGAAATGTGTCTTATAACCAATACTTAATAGAAAAGACTTTACACTATAGAAAACAAATGTCAACACAGTGAAGAGTAAATATCCGCACGTGAAACGTGATGTGACAAAGGAATCATTCTCAAGAATCATTCACGGCAGAAAAAAAAAATTCAAGCAACCTGAATATAAAAAATTTAACAATATTGCATTAAAACACACCTTCGCTTTCCTTAAATAATCAGTTTTAATTAAATATATTTTTTGAAATCCTGAAAAGATTTCAAAGTGCATTAAAATGTAATGACGTCATTTACAGCTCCTACTGTAAATCTGACCAATGAGAACGCTCCATTACGACTGTGGAACATTTTCATTGGTCAGGAAATAGATAGCCTTTAAAATTGGAGGTAACTTTTCACAATATTTTTTATAGGTTCGGAATTTGTCATTCTTAAATAGCAACAGCATTAACTTGCTTAAATCGTTTGTTTATTTCGCAATTGATGGTTGTTTTATTTAGAACTTAAGCATTATAATTAGATAGTTTTTGTAGGTATCATTAGATAGTTTTTGTAGGTTTTAAAGAAAATGAGTGATGAATAAATCTTTTACATGTGTATTTCCATAAGTTGAACAATTAAAATATTTGTGAAGGGCTCGGAATACTTAAGCCTAACGTGGACGCCGAAACGCAATAAGTTTCTTTTTCTCGTGGATCGGTGAATTCCGGAAACGTTATACACGGAGGGGTTTTATATATATAATGTAGAATTTCTGTCTAACTTTGATTTTTCCTTATTCTTGAATTATTTTTCTCAGTATTGAAAAAATGAAACACAAATTCAAAATACTGTTCGGAATATCCATTTTGACAGCATTTTTTGTTATGCGTTCTGCCTTTATCAAAAACTTGGCCAATACGGTACATTATACGGTTCCAAAATAAGAGAAGCTGACAAACTGATGCGCTTAAAAGCAAAAATAAATTTTAAAATGAGTCAGAATATAAACAGTTTAAATTTTCTTCAACTTCTATTTTTGTTTAATTTATTTTTGCTTTAAGTATTAGTCCTATGAAAAACTTGTCCGTATAAATGTTGTAGATTTTTTTAGAAGATGTAAAAAAAATTTAATCGGATTTGATAGTTTAAGAATTGTCGAAGTAATGGCTTTTTATCTTTTTGCACCCCCTTTTTGTCTCCGTTTTCATTTATTTTTTATTGGTAAGAGTTGTAAAACTTCTAAATACAAAAGTTTTAGATAATTTTGAGAACATTTATAAAAAAAAATTAGTTGGATTTGATGTCTTTAAAATTGACGAAATCATGAATTTTTTTTTCTCCCAAAAACTCTATTTTTTCGCCCTTTGAGCCCATTTTTGACTTTATCAAAAATCTGTCAAGCAAAAACTTTAGACCCATTTTTAGAAGGAATGTAAATTTTAAACTGATTTGATACCTATTTTAATTAAGAATTTATGGCGTTTTCCATTTTTCATAAAACTCCTTCCTATTTCCATCCCCTTGGTCCGATTTTGCCCATTAATGAACTTGAACGAGATTTTATACCCTTTGATTTTATGTTCAGTTTGGAGGAGATTTGAACAGAATTATAGAAGTTATCGTGGCCATAATATATATATATATATATATATATATATATATATATATATATATATATATATACATATATATATGGTAGTTTTGAGGTCTAGAGATCATGATCGGTACAGATCTGCAAAAAATTTTCAGAAATTCCAACGTAGGAGGGACCGCAATAGGTAGATTTCATACAAAATCTACCTAAAAAAACTTTATGGAGAATAAATATAGTGTTTAGCATATTGTGTTAACAAAAGTAAATTAACATAGTGTTTTTGGCATATGGTGTCTATGTTCTGTTTCTGCGAATACTTCCCATTTGATGCTTTAACAGTAGGACAAGTTTCAGAATCAGACGACCTATGATGTTATAAAAAATAGTCTGTTTCAATAACTTTTTTAAAACCACTTAACCGGCGATAGGTATGGGGAAACAGTGCTTTTACCCCCGACTTATCTCGGGGCAGACAGTTAAGTGGTTAAGGAGACAGTTCTCCTTGAACCGGTCAAAAATGCTAGAAAACCGATTAAACTTCCATATCTTTTCACAAATTAAATAAAAGACCAAGTTCAATGAAATTTTTTGGACTGTATAGCATTACTTGTTATAATAATACAATAGTACACTATTATTTGTTACCAAAAGTTAAACAAATTGATGAAAAACATTTGAATTAATTAGGAAAACTTAATTAAGTTGCCTACTGGTTTTTTGTTGTTTGCATAATTACTATACATCACTGCGCGCATGATATCACGTGTTCATTTTAATTTAGGAACTTTAAATAGATTTTAATTTAAAGATATCACTTTCTTAATATAATACGCTAGAATCTTTTAATTATCTTCATTTATAATACTTTTATTTAATAGTAAAATTAAAAAGATGAAAATTTGTAAAGTTTCTCAAATAAAAAACATTTTCAATAAATAAATAACATCTTTTAAATAAATTTTTTACTATTTAAAATAATTCTAAGATTTTAGTTCATTTTATGAAAAAGTATAATATTAATGCACACAGAAAATTCAAACCTATTACCGGCCCCACCAGTGGCCGAGAGGGTCCGACCTCTCAACTGGTAGACGGCAGGTGCTGGGTTCGAACCCAATCGCGGCCGTCGGCCTAACCGTTCGGAGTTTTCGTGGTTTTCTTCGAACCTTGCGTAAATACGGGTTAGGTTCCCTTAGAAAGACCCCCACGAAGGGCATCCCTCCCCCGGGCCTATATCCCTAGCGCAGATAATCGGCCGTCACAAAAATACACATACATACAAACCTATTACCTTTAATAGTTTTTGAGAAATCATGTGCGCAAAGATATAAGGAAAGGGCAGTTGACGTCACTGTGGGCAAAATTCGAGGCAAAATTACTGTGGATCCACAGTAATTTCCTTCCCGTCTTTAAGATTCCAACTGTACACAAGAAATCAAGGCGATCTGATTGGTCTACGATCGGTCTGATTTGTCTGCGATTAAAAGCTCTGTTGTATGATTGATCAACGTCGCCATGATGATTTCTGTAATGATCGCTAAAGCAAAAATGTAATTGGTTGATTAACTGAAGGAAACGTTTGTTTGTAAACATGCCCTTTCCTTATATCGTAATAACGAAAACAAAACAAAAACAAGAAAAAAAGTAGGTAATTAAGTTTTCCTAATTAATTTAAATATTTTTCATTAATTTGTTTTATTTATTGTATTGTAACAAGCAATGTAATGCTTAACAATCCAAACAATTTTATTGAATTTGCTTTATTAGCTAGTTTGTGAAAAGGCATGGAAATTGAATCAGTTTTCCAGCATTTTTGACCTGTGTAAAGCGAACCGTTCCCTTAGGAGTTGCCTAAAATGAGGTAAGATATTATCATTAAACAAGATATTGGCACGGATTGCAAGAGATTTGAGTGGGTAATTTTCCTCCACAAAGCCCTGTATTCCATACAAAGATGTCTTTAATCTCTGAAGAGGGCACAGCTCCTTGTCTCTTTCTCCTCAAATGTTGTCTTTTGCACTTTTAAATAAAGTTCTTGCAGCTCTTCAGAGGTGAATTCTTCACTGTGTTCATTCACCTTTTATGTGGGGCTTGTTGGCGTCACCGAAGGGTATGGAAATGTGTATGAGAAAAAAGTATGGGAATAAGTTCCTGCACCCAAAGGTATGGAAATATGGAGGGCTGGGGCAGGAAAACCCAAGGGTAAATCTACGAGTCAGTCGCTAAAATTGGGTTTTCAGGTGTTTTCCATCAAGATATGACTTGCAGACCGATTGTATTTTAATGTGCGAATTGAATTTGAAGCAATTCTGGACAGCCCTGAATTCAATGAAGTGATTCTCTGTGTTGCTGGTCTATCATGATCACGAAGTCATATCGATCAAAGTGTTTCAAATAAATAATAGAGATGGCCCAGCCATAGTATGAAAGGTTTTGCCTTTCATACTATGACGAGGGGCTGGGCCCCTCGTCAGATGGTGTATAGTTTGAGTTTGTATTCGTGTTTGTGTTTGGCTTTGAATTTTAGAGATTGTTGCTACAGCGAAGGACCGGCACCATCTCTAAAAAAATATGAAGAAGGGTATATAGTATAACATTATTTTAGGGAAAAAAACTGTTTGTAAGTAATAAATTCAAGGTAAAGAGCTAAACAAAAGATAGGCAAACACTTAATGAAGTAGGACAAGGTATATATGGGCGAAAGCAGGTAAATGGATTAGCTGCAGTGCAGGGTGAATTTGAATAAAGTACGTGCTTACATTGCGGTAAGAGATCATGGCCAAATTGATAAGATTGTTATATAAAGTATCTGGGATAGGGGAGGGGGGAGTGGCTTTCAGAATAGCAAGCAAATCTTTTTTTGGAAGATCATACTTAGCATGGCTCAAGAACTTATGTTGGGGAGAGTCAATCTCGTGACAATAAGTGCAAACACAAGTAGTACTTAATTTCAATTTGCGAAGTGTTTATTGCAAGGAATCATTCCAGTTCTCCATCTAGCAATCAGAGCCGGACTAAGGCTTTGGGAGGCTCACGGGCAAGCATAATTCTGGGGGGGGGGGGGAAATGCTTCTGTCTATCGATAGAATTTCTTTGTGAATAATGTGTAAGTGGCTAGTACTAAACTTTATACTTATTGTATGTACGTATAAATATGTACTGGGTGCAGATCACATCTGTATACAGGGTATCATAAAAAAGATAGTCACAACATTAAAAAAATGTACTAGCAGGATAATTGTAGAAAAAAACGATAGATTGGTTGACAGAAGTATCTTTTTGAGAACTTTTTCTTTGTTTATTTAATCTACGTACGTTATAAGATGGCTAAAAGAAAATGTCGCAAATTGGTCATAATTAGTGGTTTTAATTTGCCATGCTTTGATGAAAACGTTAATAAAGAATTTCTTTTGAATACAATAGAATACTAAATTGATATAATAAAATTTTAATTATTGATTTTTTTTAAATGTAGTTTGTTCTTCGCATAGGTGAATGCGGTACTGGAAGTAAAGAGAGGAAGGAGAGGCTCTCTTACCTTCTTAAATATTTGAAAATATATGAATTTTGATCCCTTTTGGCTAATTTTAATCAACTGACATTTTTTAGTGAAAATCCTAATTACTCTCTTGTGGAGAGTAAACAAGAGAACCTCGGTCAATTGCCCCACATGCCCCTGGATGTCGGGCACTGCTAGCAAATAAAAAATCACTACGTCTGATGTAAATTTTCCATGTGGGTGAAAAAAGTCTGGAGCAGGATTCGAACCAGGGATGTATTGGCTGAAGCCGCCAATGTTCTTCCAACTGAGCCATCCTGGACACGAACACTGGAGGACTGTTTCATCCAAATAGCGTCTACGATCATATTCTAATCACTATGTCTGTCTGGAATAATTTTTTGTGAGATTGGAAGATGATATCTAAGCTATTAAAAGCGAAGAATAATCACTATTAAGGATTAAGCCAATTATAATCAGCTTCGATTCTGGTGTAGATTTCGAAACGATTTTTGAGGTATCTGATCTGATATGATGCTATTGTCTTGGAGGTTGAAAATTCGGTAGAGTAATCTACTTTTTCATTTGGTGCAATACTGCGGTGTGCAAAATATGGGATTAGGGAAAGAGATTTAGTTTTGGAGATGACGTCTGAAATTTTGTTATTGGAGTGAATGATGTGCTGAGATTTGCTGTTGATGTATTTAAGAAATTTACGGACGGACAGACTAGCAGAGAGAATGATATATCAGAGTAGTTGCTACTAAATTTATTAAAAGCAAGAGATATTCCGCAGGGAAGCTCTAGCATATTGTAAGTATGTGAGATGCAAGCAATGCTAGAGCTATAATAACAGTAACAGTTGACAACAGCAAAAGAGGTTTTGATTTCATATTTAGCAGCATCAGTTGTAATAATGGAATGATTTGAGAAGTACTCATGCTTGTAGTCAGCCTAGCTGTCTCTAACAATTTGACCGGGGAGGTTATAGTCTTGAAAGTGAAGACCCTCTGTGATGATGATATCTTTGAATGAAAGTCCAAACCATTGGGCACCAGTAATTTGCGAAGGGTCAAAAGGATGTTTTTGAGTCATGTCATCAAGGCCATGGTTGATGAGGCAGTAAAAAGGAGCAGAAATTTAAGATCTATGAGGGGTGATGGTGATGCTGTCCAGAGAAGAGTGATGATGGGAGGCAACATGACGGACCAAGAAGCCGCAAGAAACGGATTTGATGCAGATGCGAATAGAAGATTGTTTGATTTTTCTATGAAGGACAGGGATAGGGGTTCACTTGGGAAAACCGGAAGCAAGACGAATGGCAATATTGTAAATAGATTCTAGAATATTACGTGAAATGGCAGGAAAATACATATAAAGAAAACAAGAGTAATCAACAGAGATTCTCACAAATAATTTCACGATTTTAATGCGATGGAAACTACTGGTCCTTCTACTCCGCTAGAAATTGCTTTTATGCCGTTGAGACATTTAAAAGCTTTGTGTTTAAGAGAGCAAATTTGTTTATTAAGAGATAGAGATTTGGTGAAATAGCCGCTAAGTAACTTTGAGTCATTTTGCCAGTTGTGTTGAAAGCCTTGAATTTTTATGGGTTCAATCTCTTGACGATGCCTTGAGAAATTAATGCAGGAACATTTGTTTGGAGCAACGTATCCAATAATTTAAACAAGCGTTAATTCTTTTGATATTTTTTCGGAGCAATTTCATGGTGTGAAGAGGGTCATCATCTTTCATACAGATGACAATTTTTCAGCGTAAATTAGGATTTTGAATCCATGTTCTCAGAAGTTAAAGATATCATTCATGTAAGCATAGCGAGGAGCGGAGAAAGACGCTACCTTCTGGTAAACCGATGTTAATAGAGGTTTCAGAGGTGACAAAGCTTTTCCAACGGATTTTAATTCTACGACCAGTTTACCAATTAGAAATCTAAAGCCTGAATGCGCCACTAATGCCAAAACTTACCAACTTATAGATGGGGTCGTTGATCCAGACAAAGTCGAAGGGCAGATTTAAACTCCAGATTGATTAAAAAAGTATTTTTTTCAGCTCTAGTAGTGCGTACTCTTTGTAAAGGATAGGTGTGGCGGTCTGGCACTCTCTGTTTGGAAGAAATCCATCGAGGTTGATGTTGAGGAAGTTTTGTTTGATTATCAAAGGAATTAATCTATTAAGAAGGATGTTTTAAATAATTTTGCAGCAGATAGTAAAGACCATGGTCTGTAGAAAAAAAAATTGGTGTTTTTTTCCAAGCTTCAGTATGAGAATGATAATGCTAGATTTCCAGTATTTAGGAATAGTGCTGGTGATAAAAATATTGGTAAATTCATGGATAATTTATTTTTTGTTATTGAAATACTTTTGAGGATGTGGATGAAGATATTATCTTTAACAGGGGGGGACGGGGTGGCTTTGCTATTATTAATAGCGGTATTAAAATTTTGTTTTGAAATTGGAGAATTCATGATCACATTCTCGCTACTTATGTTCGTATTCACGAACCATTTCAACCCCGAGTTACAAGCGAAACTCGGGTCAAGCGCTCAAATCGTATGCACCGTCTACCCCACTGGAGCAATTCGAGGTTGAAATCTAACGTAGGGTTCAGTAACTCAACCCTGGCCTTCAGCAGGTTCAAGGCAGAATTTCACAATCGAGCATGCGTGGTTGACGTAAAACAAGTGGTGAGAGAGAAAAAAGATGGCCATTTTACAATGGGGGCGTATTCTTACTGAATGTTCAGACATAGAAAGAAGTAAGACGGTGTTGTGAAAATATAGAAGTTTTACTATTTAATAAAACAGAAGAACATTATGTAAAGATATGTAACCTAATATATTTTTTATTTTATTTGTTTATATTTATTTACACATGCTCTATATATTATATGCTGAATTGTTTGTTTTCATAAATACGCGTGGTCGCGAAAAAATCATTTGCCTTAAAAATAGCCAACATTACTTAAACAACTGTTGCGGTTAACGTCATTTACTTTTTGCAATTTTGATGTTAAAAAAAATTTAACGAATGCATTTTAGCAGTACCGAAATAAATGTCATACTTACATAAATTCTAATTAAAATGTGAGACATAGTCTAATTTGAATTTTTGTTTAAGTAAAGAAATGCATAAATTATCTTCAAACACCCATAGATTTTCTGAAGATTTTTGATCAGTCCTTATAGAATGTTTGAAAATTAAATTTTAGTTCTATTGTGTGAAAGATATATTGCTTATGTACAAACTTAAATAAATGTACATCAGATCTATAAATTAGATATTTTATCTTAAAATTTAAATAGTTCATTTGAATTTTATTAGCCTGTTGAAGATTTTTAGGAGGTTTGTTCTTTTTAAAATTATGAATCGCACTATATAAATACATCTATCGTTGATTAGCATTATGGCATTGTTGTTATTGTTTGCAAACTTCTACGTTATGTTTCCGAAGTTTTCTAAAGTTTGAAATATTTATTTTAAATAGATTTATTTTTCTACTGTATTTTAATTTCAAAATTATATATTAGGACCCCAGAAGCCAAGGGGTACAAGTGACAAAATTTCGATTTGGAGTAAATTGAGTTTAAAGATAATTGATGTTAAATTGGAACATCAATAACAATTGAATGGATTGAAATAGGAAATTTCTGCTTGTTGCATTCTGGTCTTTGAACTCTTATTTCAATAACTGTTAAAAAATAAAGTACAATTTTCTTTAAATGTAATTAATCAATATTGTTTTTGTTTTTCGAAAAAAGTGGTTTGCCTCTATAACTCCGCAAATATTAAGAAAATCACTTATATTTCTTTACCTGAAATGAAAAAAGCATATTTTTAGGTCGTCTGTGTATTTAGTTTTTTTTTTTTAATTTTGTCACTTATACCCCTTGGCTTCTGGGGTCCTCATATAATATATATTGCATTAGAAATACTTTTTTATACAGAAGTAATAATAGCAAAATAAATCTTTTTTGACTACTTAAAACATAAGCTTCACAGTTTTTAAATAAAAACGAATCACTTTTCAGTGTTACCTCCTGATATTTTGAGATATTTTAGAGATCACTCATAATTATTGCCTCTCTATTAGCTAAATAAAAAAAAATTACTGAAGAATTGAAATACACTGATAAAAAACCTTTATTTTTCAAAATAGCCTTATACCAAAAATATTTTTATTAGCCCTTTCAGCAATGCTGACTATTTTTTAAGGAAAATAAATTCTTCGCGATCATGAGTATTTATGAAAGCAAACAATTCAAGATATAATGTGATGGGATATATGTATAAATATAAACAAAACAGGTAAAAAATTTACAGATAACATATCGATATGAGATTACAATTATTCTTCTGTTTTGGTAATATATATGTTTTAAATTTTCTTTTTTATTTCTATATCTTACGCAGCATCTCGAGTAAAGTTTCAGTTTACTTTAATTAACAAATGATACACACATACACACAAAATGATAATAATTATAATAATAAAAATAGAGGGAATGTATAGGGGTGCAGATGGGGACTTATTCTTCTCCACTGATTCACAAACAAAAGACAGCTATTTTATTTATTAAATAATGTAAAATTATATAAAGTTATCAATAATGAATTTGAGCTGTTTTGTCAGATTACTAACTATCATTACTCTATCTATCTAGACTAGAAATCTATCATTAATCAATCATTTTAAAAATAATAAAATAAAATCTTTTTTTTAAATAAAATTTTTATTACATCTAATGAAATAATAGCTAAATGAGTAAAAAAATATAACATTAAGAAGCTAGAAAAATATAGAAAATAAATATGATTTTCTAAATTTCTATACTAATAAAATCCGTGCGCCTCTGTCTGTCTGTCTGCTTGAAGCCGATTACAGTTCGCAACGCGGGCGAGTTGGAAGTCGCGAGAGGTGTCTTTCGATTCGAAAAATTCCGGGAAAGTCATTTCGGGCATTTTCGAGACCGTGGGACCAAAATTTAAAAAGTTATGAATTAAAAACCGGTCAGGAATCGGAACGGAAAACGTCTAATTTCCCAAACGGAGCTCAAACGGAGCTCTGAGGCAGAACACTGCGCCATCTTGCAGTGAACAACCTGAACTTTTCCCCTTTGGCTAAAAGAAGAAGCAGCCGAAAACCTCTTTTTTCTCCCGGGATTTTTCTTTTCCCGGGGCTAGACTTTTTCTTTCGTTTCGGTTCTTTGAAAAAGAACTAATTGGTAAAAAATGTTAAACACGGTTTATTTTCATACTTTTTCTTTTTGGTAGCATACACGAATATTGTGTAACCTAAGATTTACGCGATTAATACTAATTTTTGTTAGTACAAACGGAAAAGGAGCTGCCAAAATTATTTGTTAGTTATGTTGTTTGTGATATTAATGAAATTACTTATTTTTTTTTAATAGCAGTCTTTTGCAGTTTTTAAAACCGAAACTTTTTTTGCGCTTTTTTTCTTAAACCATCATACAGACAGTTTTTAAAGTAGATAAAACTGATTACATATTCAGATTCTGCGTAAAAGTCTGCTTCTGATGAACCAAAAAATACGAGAAAATGTCTTATGAGCGCGCAGCGCCAACCGTGCAAAACCAAATATTTTTAACGGGACGATGGCGACCATGGCGCGTAGCGCCGGTGGGTGGTAGGCCGGTGGGCCGCCTTTGCACGGTGGGCACGTAGCGCCCACTGTGCGAAATCATATATTTTTAACGGGATAATGGGCGCATAACAACCATAGCTTTTTAATTTACTTTTTTTGTGCTTGAGGATTCGAACTCCAAGACTTGCTTATTAAATGAATTTTTTTTCTTATTATATACTGCTTAATATCGAGGTTCGTTTGGAAAAAGTGGCCCAGCTAGCGGGCGTAGCTCGCTAGTACTTTGATAAATACATTCTCTCAAATAGAGCACTGCATCCAAAAACAGGTGTGTGCGTGCATGTAATAATATTCTTAATACTAAAATAATTTATCCGAAAATAGTCGAAGAGAGTCAAATGAGAATCTTTGATCTCGTAAATTTGAAAATGGAAAATTTTCATACAAAGGGCTGGAGGGAAGGGGGTGGGGATTGTTCTAAAAACTAATCAATAGAAAATCAGTTTTCTGCAATATTTCATATTTATTTGTCCAGCTAGTGTTCTGAGTTCATTTACCATGATTTTAAAAAGGCCTTATTCGATTCGGTATTTTGAATATAAATTCGTACACTAGTAGTCTTAAAAGGTATAAAATGTTTCTCTAAATTAAGAGCCCACAATAGTCACAGAAAAAGTACACAAAAAGACCCGGATGATAATGTAAAGTCTATGGGAGCGTTCTTTTCTAATATCTCGCTCAAATTTTAATATTTTTACATGATTTTTTTTGCATAGGATAGCTGAGGATGATCCACAACCGGCCTAGTTTTTACTTTTTCAATTTTGGTTTCAGATTAAAAAAAAAAAAAAAATATTTTAACTTTCAAAACCGGTTTAAACCGGATCTGAAATTGAAACTATCATAATACAAAAAATATATGAGCAAAATCGAAAAAGTAAAAAACTAGGCCGGTTGTAGATCGTCCTAAGCTATCCTATGCAAAAAAAATCATGTAAAAATATTAAAATTTGAACGAGATATTAGAAAAGAACGCCCCCATAGACTTTACATTAGCGCTCGGCTTTTACCGCGTGACTAGTGTACGCTCTTAAAAAGCATCTTATAAAATATCGTCACTGTATACAGTTTAAACTTGCAGGAAGTGTGGAGATTTATTTAGTGACTAGAAAAAGCTTTATCAATCGATCAGAAATGTTAACTGGATGTGCCCGTAGAGATTCTCTGCGGCTTGGTGCCTGGTGCCGGGACACCGCCAGAATCTCCAACTTCACTTTTTCTGGAGTTCTCTTATAGAACTGAATATTATTTCACTACTTTTTTCAGTCATCCTAGAATATTAATCGAATATCTAATTCAATTAGAGTTAATCATTTTTGCTGAAAATTCAAACAATAAAATTAATACATCTGGATACCATCTATACTGATAAAGACATAGTAGATATAAAGTATAACAGGCTTCTTTTTTATTTATTTTATTTTTTTAATATTTTTTATCAGAAATTACTAAATTAGTAATTAGACCTATTAGTAAATTTAAAAAACAACATAATAACTGTTGAAAATAAATTTAAATATTTATTCAAACCATGTTTCATTAGTTTTGATGCTAATCAAATTCCATCTTTCGGCAACTATGTGAAAATATTTTTTGAAAAAGAATCTTTTAACATTTATTTTAGCAGTTATTACGTTTCATATCATTGACCTAACACATTTATCAATTTAAAAAGAAAAAAAATGAATGAATTGTTTAAAAAATACTAAAATTTTCAATAAATTAAATTAATTTTCCATATTTAGTGATTGCAAATTTTTATTTTGTCCATGCATTTTATGGATAAAAAAAAGTCACATTGAATCTTTCTTTTTTTTCCAAAATAAAAACAATGTCGCGATGCGAAACCGAACAAGGCATGTGATTTTTTAAACCAATAAGTACACTTCTTTTAACCGAGTCCAGGAAACGAACCGTTAATTCCCAAATTGGCTCAGCAATCTGATTGGTCATCGACCGTAGTTAAACGCCATGTTAGTCTTAATGGAAAACATATGCTAACATATGACAGTTATATTTGACTATATTTGAGCTGGACTGGACTAAAATAGAACTGGAATATATCGTTTTGCTGTATTTGAACATTAAAGAATACAGGTTTGTCCATTTTTCTATATTATACATAAAAGTTTGGACTGAGCCAATTTGGGAATTGATGACTCGTGTCCAAGAACTCTGAGTTAAGTAACTTTTCAGTCGAAGTAAACGGTAAAGAAGGAAAGGGCATGTTTATAAACAAACACTTCAGTCAACCAATCTACCACTACATTTTTGTCGTAATGATCATTAAAGGATTCATCTTGGCGATGTAGGCCAATCACATTATAAACCTTCCAACGCAGACCAATCAATCCCACTAATTCACGTGAACATTAGGAGTTTATTTCTTATCCACAGTTATTCGACCCACAGTGACGTCAGCTGCCCTTTCCTT
Source organism: Maratus speculifer (assembly GCA_964019185.1). Taxonomy (NCBI): domain Eukaryota; kingdom Metazoa; phylum Arthropoda; class Arachnida; order Araneae; family Salticidae; genus Maratus; species Maratus speculifer. The sequence goes on from OZ025292.1 coordinate 374,949,310, forward strand.
ATACGAGTTTGCATTTCAATTCCTTTTCAATAACTGCTGTCTATAGTTTGTACAATGTATGCAAATTCTTTCTTACAACGCTATATAGGATCTACATGCTTCGTAATACACTAAATATTAGTCAAATTTTTAAATCCATATCACAGCTGAAAACAAACATGCATCAATTATGATTCAATGTCAGTTCTGTAATCGAACTCTTTTGAGTGTCTCTGTAAGCAAACTATAAATTCCACGTACTACATACAAATGTATAGAAAACATTAGTAATGCAACGATTAGTGGTTTGACCGAATACCGAATGTTTGGCCAAGTTGCAACTGAATATTCGGTCTATTTGGTCGCCGAATACCAATTCATATATTCTGATTTAAGCTAAAATAATTTATGTAGATTTCTTAACATATTTAGCCTTAAAGATAATTAAAAACAAAATTTTAATTAATTTTAATTCAAATCAATGTTATTATTATTATTATTATTATTATTATTTTTTTTTTTTTTTTAGAGAAGTGTTTAAGTTTATTGAAATCTTTGAACAAGTTACAATAAAACTTAAGGAAGGTCTCCATACTGGGAATACTCAGATTTTTGTGAAAAAAAAAAAATACTAATTAAACTACTCATGTATGTAATAAAGGATCGGTGAAAATTGCAGTAGAAAAGATGTAAAAAATAAATAAATAAATAAATAAAAAATAAAATACTTTCGAATATTTGGCGTGAAAATACAAAAGTGTCACACGATTTGGCGAGCAGCATTTTTCTCCGCCAAAAGCAAACGATTTTAATACAACTGAAAACTTGGATTTTTAGAATCCAAGTAAATGAATTTAAACATATATGAATTTAAAAATTAATGAATTTAAACATAAACAATGAGCGAGTTTAATATATTATATACATATTATATGGGAGAGGGGGGCACCTTCGAACATTTTTTCAAAAAATCAATATATTTCATAAGTGAATTATACTTATTGAGTTTTAGATATTATATAATAAAAACAACGCATTTCTTCATCATATGAACCATAAATTAAGCATTTTCCAAAAAAAATTAAATAAGTTATGAATATTTAAAAAGTTGAAGGATTTTTGTTCAAACCTGCCCCATGTAGGGGTATTTTTGAACAAGCAAGGGGCACCTTTGAACAAATGAACAAAATATGAAAATATTGAGAATTTTTATAAAAAGTTGCATGTGTAACAGTAATATGAATAAAATTAAATAAATACATTTTGTTGAAATTACTAATTTTTTTGCTATTTAACCAAACTTAAATTCATCATAGTTGATGTCAAAACGCATTGTTGATAAAACACAAAGTGTCCCTTCAATTGTGTTTGGTTGTGAAAACTTTTTTACAATGTTCTTGAAATACACCAATGTGAAATCTGATGCTTCTGGAAAATAAAAAAAATTTCATTTGCTATTTTTTTTAAGAGTTCTGGTATAAAATTCCGTTTTATCCGTTGCGGAAACTAGAAATAATGTTTGGAAACTTGTTAAATCATGAATCATTATTTTGTATCCAGGATTTGCAATTATCCAATAAATGAATTTAGATTTGATTCAATTTAGATTTGAAACTTCCCATCACCGATACACACAGAGGTTGGAACCTATGTGTGCAGTTAGGGGAATTGTTAGCAGTATAAGTCCATGTTCTTTGACATTCTTAATTAGCCTCATTTCACATTAAAACAAAACTCAAAAATAATAATATTTAGGTACATTAGCAACTATTTACTTCATAGTTTTAAGTGTTCTCTTTAAATTATTTCAATTATTATTTATCACCAGTTTATTCGGTGTTTTTTCGCTGCTCAATGGTGCCCCAACTTTTTTGTTCAATGGTGCCCTATCACATGGAGTTCAACATTACAACGGTTTACTCATTTGGCTGAAGAATTTGAATAAAACAAAGCTTATAAACTAAAGCTAACATCTTTGTTTAAGCATTGAACAATAAATTAAAATTTTAAAGATAGAAGTTTGTCAACAAAAATCTTACAACCTTATTTTTTTTAGTTTAGATTCAAGAGGGAGAAAACTACATGTCTTGTTTAGACAGTACTGTTCATACAAAATGGTACAGCTTTGTATAAGTATTCCCCTGAAGCAGCAGTAATGTATTGCCATATACATTTTTTTAAAATGATTTATTTGAAGGAAAATATTTAGAGTGATCAAAAGTGCCCCAGTTCTAACGTACCCTCCTCTCCCCTATATATATGCATATTAAATTGCATATATACATATTATTTGTTGCTGTAGTTATTTAATTTACCTCTGGAAAAATATTTTCAAATATAAAAAATTCTTATTCAGTAAAATTATTTTCATACATTTCAGCATATTCAAAAATAAAAGCCAGATATTTCCATAGCAACAATGTTCAACTGGACTTTGAACTTGAAACAATTTTAATGAATTTAAATTTGAATTTCGTTTTAAATCTCAAATTTTGATGGTTAAATTTGAATATAAATACATATAAATATCAATATAACGAAATTATATTTAAAACAAACTAAAGTTGACAAAACAAAAGGTATTTAATTTATCTAAACACTATGAACATGAAACTTTTTTCTTTGTAAATGCTCTTGACATGAAAAAAAAAAAAAAAAAAAAAAAAACATTTTTTGAATTTGCCATCCTTTTTATTGCCAACCGATGATAAATCGCCAAATAACGAAATTTTCATTATTTTTTTACGGGCAGGGTACGCAGGTTCCGCCGAAATTTTTTTATAAACGTATATATCCTCATGCGAAGAACATTCTGTAATTTTTTCAGATTTTTCAGAGTATGCCTGTATGGAGACCTTCCTTGTTAGTTCAAGAACACCACTTATTTTTGAAGTTATTTTAATGTTGGAAACTTTAGAGAAGGGAATGATTTTTTGGATTGGAATTTTTAAAAACTGTTTGACTCAAAAGATAAATACACACTTTAAACATATACATGATAGCGTACATTTTTGCATTTGAACTTTCAATTTTGTTAAACCCCCAGTTTAAACTTGCATTTTTTTCTCTTCCGTACAGTGTTATATATAGGATCTAACACACCTCGTAATACATTAAATATGAGTCAAGTTTTTGAATGCATATCATAGCTGAAAATGTACATGTAGCAGTTATGGCTCATTTTGAGTCCTGTAATCGAATTCTTTTGATTACCTCTGTAAGTAAACTATAAATTTCACGTACTCCATAGAAATTTATAGAAAACATTAGTGATGCAACGATTAGTGGTTTGGCAGAATACCGAATATTCGGCCAACTTGCAGCCGAATATCAATTCATACATTCCGATTTAAACCAAAAAAATTTATATCGACTTCTTAATTTTTATTAAACATATTCAGCTTTAAAGATAATTAAAAACAAAATTTAAACTAGTATTAATTCAAATCAATAGCTGTTTTTACAGAAGTGTTTAACAGAGATGTAGTGGAGGGTATATCAGGGTATACACCGTAGAGTTTCTGGATTTTTTAAAGGAACATCGTATACCCTTTGTTTCTGAAGAAGGCTATAATAGACACACTCTAAGGCATTTGCATTGAGTGTATACCCTCGGCTTAGAGTGTATATCCTTAGTTAATTTTACAACTACACCCCTGGTGTTTAAGTTTATTGAAACCTTTGAACAAGTTGCAGTAATTCTTAGTTCAACAAACTTATTTGGGATGTTATTCCAATGGTAGAAACTTTATTCGTGCATGGAGAAGGGAATGCATTTTTTGGATTGGAATTTTTAAAAGATTGCTTGACTCGAAACATAAATACATACTTTAAACATATTCATGATAAAGTACATTTTTGCATTTGAACTTTCAACTTTGTTAAACCCCCAGTTTAAACTTGCATTTATTTTATTTTATATTTTATTTTATTTTATTTTAAAAAAAGATAAAAAAAAATAATAAAGTTAAAATCTCAACTAATTCTACTTATGACTGCTATCTTAAACAATGAGATTCCTCAAACTAAAACAAATGCGAATGTGGCATAAACAAGTTAAAATGTGCATAATGAATCAAAAGTCACATTTTGAGATTGCTTTATGCAAATTTCAAATGTACTAACAAAAACAAAACAGTTAAAAAATTTCTGCCCTTTTAAAAGATGAGCAGCAGATATTTTGATAACAAATTCTATTAAATGTTTGATACTTAAGCATAAATGAATCATTTTTAGTACTTTCCAATGAAGTTGAAAAGTGCTTGTGCATTCGGTTTCTCTGTCCGTGCTCGAACTCCTGTAAATGCATTGGGATTGCACTGAAATTTTCGCACATTATTGAAGTTTATCCTAGCACGAAACCTATTTCAGATGAAATTTTTACCATAATTAGTTTATATACAAGAACAGTCAAAAGTTTACCGTTGCATTAGGGCTTTCGAGAAAAAATCGTTTCAAATGAATTTTAAAGATGTTACACCTTATTAAACATATTAATATTTACATGCATTTACGAAGTGCACTAAAATTGCATTCTGTAAAATATCCGGTTAAAAAATAGCTATTTTTTTATTTACAGGGCCACACAAAAGAATCCTATTACATTATGGTAAAGGGAGAAATTTTGTGCGACATATTTTAATAATATTAAACTATTTCATATGTAATAAAATTTATATATCTCGCTGAGGCTTAATATAAATTATACAATACAGTCATGCATAATATGAAGTACATAGAATTTACAGGGAAAATTTCAAATAGTATATTCTTTCCAAACTATAGTATATGTATTCAATGATGGCTGATGGATGGATGAAATGCATTTTAATTATGATATGCACTTTTACGTTTCAAGAAATCTAAGCACATTATGTGGTGTGTATAAATGCTATATTTGATAAACAGGGCTACCCAAAAGAGCTCGAAAACGTTATTTAATATAAGCGTAAATTACTTAAAGGTGCTTTTAAAATAAGTTATGCATTTTTACGCTGAAATGTATTCAATTTACCAAGAAATATTTGCAGAATATAGATGAAATGATATACAGGACCATGCAAAGAATTAGATACATGGACGCCATGAATGATAATTTCTGAGAATGTTCTTCAATAGTTTTAAGAGTGCTTTAGTTTAAAATAAATTATAGCTTAATACTGACATGTAATAAAGGTAAAAGATAAACTACAGAGCTGAACAAAAGTATTCATCCGTCTATTTTCCATGTATTGTGTGTTTCCATCCATTAGTATAAATTGCTGAAAGAGAAATTTCAACATGTTAGGCATTTTCTTATTAAATTGAATTTTCGCATTTATATAGTATATATATCAACCAACAGATCGAATACAGAGCTGTTTAAATGTATTGGAATACATATTTGGCTACATACAGTAACCCTATTTCTCTAAATAACGAAGATTTTTTAAAGGTTTTTATGAAGTGTTGGAAAATACTTCATAATCTATGCTTAACGTATGATTTTTCTTACTTGTTATATTATATATAGAATTGAAATAACTAAATTTACTTTAAATTTTTAATAATTTTTCGTCTATTCTACGTTAAAAGAATTCAAATGATTATTAAATTTATATTTAATATTTGAAATAAAATTCTATTATAAATTAAATACACATTTCAACTTCCTTAATGTGTAACACATAAATATAAATCTATTGGTATGTTATTTAAAATATATAAATTGATATTATGATTCGGCTTAGAATATTCGGATTCTAAGCCGAAAAGGCCGAATACCGAATATCAACCGAATATTCGATGCATCCGTAGTATTGAAGTACAATAAAGCATATAAATTTAATTGAAGATGTGTAACATCGTCAAAATGTGCTTTAAACTTTTTTTCACAATTAATAATAATACAATTGAATACTTCTGTGTGCCCGTGTAAGAGAGCTATATTTTCCACTTATACTTGTCTCTATAGAAAACCTCTTGTCATTCTTTTCAATGATCTTTTTTCAATTTCATTAAGTTTGAAGCATTGTAACGTCATTAAAAAGGCACTAAAAGAAAATTTTCTCACTGACCGTAATGTAACAGAATAATTTCGAGTGTCCTGTAAATGCATTATATGTGCTACTTATTAGCGGCTTAGAATGTATTGAAATAGAAGAATATTAAAAAAGTTCCCAAATTAAAACAAATTCCACTAATTTCCAACTGAGTTTTTCGAATTTCCCCCTCAATCATTCATGGGGTCTCTACCAGCAATCTGCGTGCCAAATTTCATAGCCCAGCGCGGTGTGGTTTCCGACTTTTTGAGCTTAGATATGCACACGGATTTTAATATATATATATATATAAATATTTGTCGCTTTAAAAATGACTAAATATATTTGGGGAAATTTATAACCATTAGAAAATAAATGTGTTTAGATTCAACATTTCAAAGCTGCTTAGAAGTTTTAATGATATATATATATATATATTTCATTTATAGAATGATATTTTTTGACACGAAAAGTTACAAAAAAAAGCATTTTATTATAGAGCAGAAATGATATCAAACAAATCTTTCTAAACATTCTAAGTACAAATCAATAAAATCCAGTTAATTTCCTACATTTTACATGAATATTTTGCGATTGAATATGAAAAGAAAAACATTTCATTAAAACCTTATTCAATGTGGGAATTTCTTCGCATGGTACCGCATGTTACTAACGAGCTACTGCTTTCATATCCTACTGAAAGTCGGATAATATTTCCTGAAAACAGACATTAAAAGATCATCAAATAAACGCTTATGGGGACCAGATAGGTTAGTAATTTTCTTCTTTTACTCGATAGTGTCGCATAAGCAAAAATAGCTGCCAGATTTCAACCAGAGATGAAATATTATTAAAAAGTCATTTATTAAAATATTGATTATTAGTTTAAATAAACATGCTAATGAAATCGATGAGAAAGTGAAAATAATTCTAAACAATCATTTAATTAATTATTAACGATTTAATATGCGAGTAAAAAAATAAGACAAAAATATATGACTTACTTCGAGAACATTAATATATTAAATTAACAATATTAATGTTTGTAATGAAATGTTTTTTATTTTTATTTTTTTTAAATTAATAGTTAAGCGCAATTAAATAATCTCTCATTATTTGCATGCGAGTAAAAGAATTATCGCAATACCAGCTACAAACTGCTATTGCAGCATAGCGTACGTAATATGTATATCTCACATTGCAGTAAATATTTTGAACTGGTATTCTTAGTATTAATGAGTGCGACGTACGCAATGTGTATATCTTAAATTCCAGTGAACATTTAAAACAGGTTAGAACTTGCACGATTACGAGTTAAATATAAAAAAAGCAAAAAATCGCCAAAACATAAAAAAATAGTTACATTTTTCGATTTTTTTTTCCGTTATTATTCATTAGTTTTTTTCCATTATTATTCATTAGTTTTCTAGCAGCAACTTGTGTGCCAAATTTCGTAGCCCTGCGCTCTGTGGTTTCCGAACTTTCGAACTTAGATATGCGCACGCATTTTAATATGTATATACATGTATATATGACACGAACGTTTGAAAACAAGGAAATTTGTCGCTTTAAAAATAACTAAATATGTTTGGAGTAATTTACAACCTGTAGAAAATAAATTATGATTAGAATCAACGTTTCATGTACCAAGGTTGCTTAGGAGTGTTAATGATTAAACTTTTTTCTCATTTATAGAATGATATTTTTTGACACGAAAAGTTACATAAAAGCATTTTGTTATAGAGTAGAAATTATATCAAACAAATCTTTCTAAACATTCTAAGTACAAATCAATAAAATCCAGTTAATTTCCGATATTTTACATGAATATTCAGCCATTGAATACGAAAAGAAAAACATTTCATCCAAACCTTATTCAATGTGGGAATTTCTTCGCATGGTACCGCATGTTACTAACAAGCTACTGCTTCAATATCCTACTGAAAATCGGATAATATTTCCTGTGAAACAGACATTAAAAGATCATCAAATAAACGCTTATGGGGACCAGATAGGTTAGTAATTTTCTTCTTTTACTTGATAGTGTCGCATAAGCAAAAATAGCTGCCAGATTTCAGCCGGAGATGAAATATTATTAAAAAGTCATTTATTAAAATATTGATCAATGCTTTAAATAAACATGCTAATGAAATCGATAAGAAAGTGAAAATAATTCTAAGAGATCGTTTAATTAGTTATTAACTATTTAACATGCGAGTAAAAGAATATGATGAAGATACATGATTTCCTTCGATAACATTAATATATTAAATTAACAATGTTAATGTTTGTAATGAAATGATTTATTTATTTTTTTTAAACTAATAACTAAGCGCAATTAAATAATCTCTCATTACTTGCATGCGAGTAAAAGAATTATCGCAATACCCGCTACAAACTACTATTGCAGCGTGGCGTACGTGATATGTATATCTCACATTGCAGTAAATATTTAGAACTGGTATTCTTAGTATTAATGAGTGCGACGTACGCAATGTGTATGTATATCTTAAATTCCAGTGAACATTTAAAACAGGTTAGAACTTGCACAATTACGAGTTACCGTAATTTCGGGTGTATAAGCCGCAGATCAAACAATTATTTTTCGACCCAGAATTTTTTAAGAAACAAATATTTCTAGTTAGATCGCCGTAAATATTTGTCTTCAATCACTAAATAAGATTTCTGTGTCCAAAAAGAATTGTTTTATCCGCGGCTTATACCCGAAATTACGGTAACTATAAAAAAAAAAGCAAAAAAATTGCCAAAACATAAAAAAAAATTACATTTTTTGAATTTTTTTCCATTATTATTCATTGTTTTTCTACCAGCAACTCGTGTGCTAAATTTCGTAGCTCTGCGCTCTGGGGTTTCCGAATTTTCGAACGTAGATATGGGCACGGATTTTAATATGTATATACATATATGTATGTGACGATTTAAGGAGAACTCGAATTATTTCCACTGGTTAAAAAGAAACACGCAGTCATGGCAAGCGAGGGAAAAAACAAAAATAATAAATAAATGTAGAAGATCCAATAATTAGTCATGGGCTGCTGTAAATTCATTTATTAAATTCGTGATAATGAGGAAGGAAAAGCTCCTTTTTGCAAAAATTCCATCATTATTTCAGCGAGCTGTCCTCATCGAAGAAGCAACCCAAGAAATCTTCAGAATCTTCCTTTCATCTCGAGACTTCCCCCTTTTAAACTAAAAAGAAAGTTCTGGAACATTCTGTAATCTCTAACCATCATTATTTTATGTAAACAGAATTCTTGTCCAGCTACGAGATTATTTTAAACAGACGATAAATTTATTTAAAAAAAAAAATATATTATTTAACCAATTTATAATTGACTCAGAATTTTAAATATCTTAGGCAGACGATTTTTAAACATGATTAATTTTAAGAGAAAAAGAAAAGAAATGAATTTATTAATATGCAAATTATCGTTGACGGCGGAAAAATAAATAAATAGATAAAATAAAATAATGATATTTTTTAAAGGTATGGGTTTGGAATAAATTTAATAAGACTTTCTTAAAAAGGGTTGATAAAAACATAGAAGAAATCAGTTTTATTTGGAATATTAAGAAATAAAGTTTTAATTAAGAATATTTTTAATTTAGAGCCATCTTTTTAAATTTACGCATACTGGATTAATGTTTTTTAAGGCAAATTAAGAATTTATATCGTCTGCATAAGGATTAACAGATTAGATTTAGAAACAAGATTTTAATTTAATAATTTGAAGTAAGTACGGAACACTATTATAAGAAAATTAAGATAGTATAACGGTTAGTTTTGGCGAAAAAAATTTAAATTTGTAATATGTATATATCACACGAAAGTAGTAAGCCACCCCGTATGTGCGGCGGAAGTGACGACACAGGGGGGCGTGGCCTAAACCGGAAGTGACGTCATCAGGATGACGTCTTGTTAGACGAGGGTCGGTTGAGTTGTTTTTGGCTGAGAGCGTCTTGTTAGACGAGGGTGGGTTGAGTTGTTTTTTGGCTGAGAGCGTCTTGTTAGACGAGGGTGGGTTGAGTTGTTTTTTGTGGGCGTGTCTACCTGTCAATCAAAAAAGGGGGGGCGGAACCGGAAGTGGGGGGGTGTCACGTGACTTGATCGTATAGGACATAGGTTCCCAACCTTTTCTGGTCCACCGCCCCCTTTACAAGAGAAAAAAATGCCAACGCCCCCTCTTCCATAATAGTTAATTATACAAAATGTTAAAATATTATTGCATATTATCTATATTTCATTAATCTGACAATCTATTAATCAAAGTAGAAGTTAATTAAAACGACCATCAAATGTAGTAAAATAATGTTTAATAAAAATTGAAAAAAAAAATACAAAACCAATAAGAATTTTTAAAAAATTGCGAAATAGTTGAGGCTATTGGAGTTTTAATAATTTTTTCATGTCAGATTCCAATTTCTACAACATCAGTCACAAACTGTCAAGTTCAAAGATGCATGCTCTTTTTCTTAGACCGTAAATTAGTTACTGCATGGAACCCACTTTAAGTCAAATCTGATGAAAGGAAAGCAATTAAAATTTTATGTACTCTCCCTCACAATTCAGATTAGAAAGCTGTAGATTTTTGAAGTTAGTACTCTTGGTATCCATTTCTGAAATTTAGTTCTCGATTACTGTCACGATTTTTTCCTCTAAATATGATGATACTGTTATAGCTGTATTTCGAAAGGATCTAAAAACCAACTCGGTATAATCATATATAAATATCGTGGAATTGCTTTGAGAAAACTTCATGAAGAAAGTCCCAGTGTTGACATTAAGTAAATATTCTTGTTTTCACAGCCTGCAATATTTAAATTTATTTAATTAACGATTCTAAACACGTCCGTCACATAATCGATGTCATTTTTTTAATGCAATCAGGTTTTAGCGTATTTTTACACCTCTGTTTTTAGTTAAATGAAATACTAAATCAAATTTATCGAAAAACGATTCAGACAAATACTTTTTCAGAGACAACCAATTTTTGTGTGCAGCAGCAACCGATTGAATTCATTCTTAAGTCTAATGCAAGTAATAGTGACAACTGCACAACAAAGTAAAACAACTGTTTCACTTTGTTGAAAAATGATTTTCACTATAAAGTTGGCAAAATATCTAAATATCATGTCATTCAATGAAGTGCATGTATTCCTATTGACTGCTCTAATAAAGTAATGAAGCTCGTACTGGCGATAGTGGGTTTGAAGTGAAACTGTATAGAGTTGTTGTTTGCAGTTTGTGTAGTTCGTGTTGTCGATAGTACGATGGGTTTAGTCTTTGTAGGGGATTTGCGGAGTTAGACAGCTATATAGAAATACAAAGCTACTCATCGGGCCAGCGTTAGGCCAAACAACAAACAAACGAACAAGTAATGGAGCGACGTATACAGGTGTTCATTCCATTTTCTGAAACCAATGGCTGATGATGTGTAAAGGAATGATCAGAGAGTACTTTTAGCACTGCTTGTTTAAAACATGATAATGAAACCTTCCTGATGTCCCGTCGTTGTTCGAGCAACATAAGTAGCAAGTGACAAAATATTATGATAAAGAATTTTTTTCACATGGTCTAGCTTCGCGATATTAAAATATCGATTCGCTCTTTGTATCAGTTTCTAAATTTTTAGCAAATAATAACTCTTGCTTTTTTTTTTCTTTTATGAGTTTTTGTTATTTGGTAAGGACGATCCATGGAGTTGAATGGAAATTTGCAGGTCTTTATGTAATAGCATAATGATGTATCAATGTTTTTAGCCATCTATTCCTCTTTGTATTACTCAAGATTTTTTCAGTTGATATCAGACGGTTTCTTTTGATAAAGAGCAGTTTTTATTATCTCTCTGACTACAGGCAAGATTAATTTCTCGTCGTGTGTGTGCAATTTCAATACTTTTATTATTAAAATTATAATGATATATGAGGCTCGTAGTCCATCATCTTCTTGTTTAGAAGATGATTTAAAAAGGTTTTATGTAGTTGACGGTTTTATTTATTTATTTTTTTTGTTTTTTGCTTTTCCAGTCTTTGAACTGGTCAGATGTGGCAATCCCAAAACTTTCTTCTATCTCATACAAGTTAATACTTCAAATTTCGCTGTCATAGCGCCAGAATTAAATGGCAATCTATGTACATCGGAGGATTCTAATGGTATAAAATTCCGTGCATTAGTTCTTGAAATAGAGCTACTGTGACTGCCGAGAAAAATGCAGAGTAAAATGCCACCAATTATGCGATTTGTACCAAAACATAATCAGTAATCATATTTATCAAGGTAAAACTGAATCTGAAGTTTAAGGAAAATCCGTACATGAATTCTTGAGGTACAGCTGTTGCAGAAATCGTGAAAAAAACAGCATAACAGCGCCACCTGTTGAAAGATTTTCAACAAAATGTAAACAGCACCGATTCATGTCAAGGAATAATTAAATCAGAAGTTTGGTGAAAATCTGTATAGCAGTTCTTGAAATAAAGCGATGTCGAAATCGTGGAAAAAGCAACACAGCAGTGGCACCTGTTGACGAGTGATTTACACCAGAAACTAATCAGCATTAATTTATAATAGAAAATACATAAATATAGATTTTTTTTTAATTCCGTGCATTAATTGTTGAGATGGGTGCCTATAAAATTTATGTCACATACAGACAGACAGGCTGACAATCAGATTCACCGACAGACATTTTGTAAAAACATGTTTTTGGAATCTCTGGCTCCTAAAACGTGTAAATACGTCAAAATCCGGAATTCAAAAATTTTCACGAATCTAATACTTTTTTTCTTGTAAATTTAGAAGAAAGTAAAAATGAAACATATCTTGATCTTTTCTATCAACATGCATTTATTCAAATGCCCTTGTAGCCTAGAAGGCTTCAAGGCTTCATTTGAAATAACTTCTTGGCAAATTAGGCACATAGGTAACGATTGGTTTGTGGGAGAGTGTTTAGATCCATACTTCAAATACTCAATACTTGTACTGCTGGCATTTTTTTTTTCAAGATATTTTTAAATTAAAAAAAAAAATCCCTATATAAGTTTTAAAAAATTTACTTTTCAACCTTCGAGTTCCAAGGCTATTTTTTGACATTAGTAAAATAAATTTAATCCTTCCCCCCCCCCCCCCCTCAGACTTAGGTTCGTCTGTATAGTTTTCCCTTTAAAGGTGCAGTTAGGGTTTTTGTTTCCGACTGGGCAATGTAAAGGAGATCGACTATTTTCATTATATTAGTTCCTAAATAAGTAGGTGTGGCATGACCGCCCCCCTCGACTGTCCTAGCGCCCCCCATTTTTCTCTAGACTCGCTACCGCCCCCCTGGAAGGCTCCAGCGCCCACTGGGGGGCGATACCGCCCCCGTTGGGAACCTATGGTATAGGATAACGAGGGTTAATGTTGAGTTGTTTTTTTGCTGAATGTTGAGTTGTTGTTTGCTGGATTTTTTTATGGGGGAAAGAGGGGGTTGGAAAAATGGAGGTCACGTGATTTTATCGTATAGGATAACGAGGATAAATGTTGAGTTGTTAATTTTAATTTAATTAATTAAGATTATAATTAATTAAGATGTAATTAATATTCATTTGAAAGTGATCGTTTCGTTTTAGTGATCACGTGGTCCATGACGTCATACTTTCATGTTAGAACAGGTTCATTTGTGTTTTTAATCTTTACTTTCCTGTTAGGACTTGAACGCTGAACCACGTGGTCCATGACGTCATACTTTCATGTTAGAACACATTTAATAGTTTTATCTGCAACCGATTGTAGAGTTGAGTTGTTTTTTCGGTTCTAGATGGTGTTTAACTGTAACCAAGTGTAAAGTTGAGTTGTTTGGATTAGGATTAACTGTAACCGGTAATGAAAAAAAGTTTCTCATGCAGCATCTGGCAACAGTTGTATGGATCAGTTGCTTGGATTTTCATGCTGTGTGTTGCATCGTGTTTCTGAATATCAACTATTCATAGGCCATTTTTTTTGGTGAAAATTATTTCGTTTGTAATTTAGTGTTTTTGTACTTTTTTGAGTAGTTTTAAAAATAAAACGCTTTTTAAAGATTAGTTCTGATGAACAAATAAAGCGAAAGAGAGCTTCTAAAGACTTAGATGACAGAAAAGAAAAGAACGATTTTCCAAATTCATCGAGGGATGCTGGCTTCACCCTGAATTCTTTGCCAAAGGATATGGTTCGTCCTCATTGTATAGATTGCAATGAAATGTTTACAAGAAAGTGCGATTTAATGCAACATAAGAAGATTCATAAAATTCGAAAACAACACTCATGTACAAAGTGTAGCGAAATGTTTGATCGTCAGTTGGATTTATTGCAACATTGTGATGCTTTCCACAAGGTTCTACCTAAAGCTGTGAAATCACCCTTTTCAAAAAAATCATTATTTGAAAAAGTAAAACATTTTAAAAGACAAAATACACAAAATATTTTTACTAAAACTATTATTGACTCGACTGGAGTGAATCACAAAGACTTTCGTTCATTCTTTAATAGTGTTCTGTCGGATACTATAAATGAATTAAACTATCAAATGCAAGTGAAAAAGTCAATAAAATGGTATGCAGCCGTTCAAGTGGATGTATGCCGTAAGATACAGGACAGTGACTTAGAGACTGCCACCCCTTTCTTCCGTTCAAAAACTGTACTGGAATTAACGAATCAAAACATACCTCTACATGTTCAGAAAGCTTTTATAAAAATTTTTAACTCGTTTGAAGATTTTACTGAACAAGCGTTTAGTTGGACATTACAAAACATTTTGAAATTAGAATTGTATACAATGCAATATAGCATGTTTATTTGATTTGTATATTTCATTATTTTGAATGATTAATAAATAGTTTCATTGTAAAAAAGTATAATCTCTAGCCTTCATCAAATATTTTTTAACAGTGCATGTAACATTTTTTCAACTGGATGTTTTCTTGCATGATGTCACCTTGAATTGAACCCACTCTCTTTTTTCACTAAACTGAAACTCTTTTTTTACAAAACTCAAACATTTTTTAACAGAACACATTTTTTTTATAAAACACAAAACTTTTTTCTTTCCAATACATAACTTTTTTTCTCTTTTACTGAACGTATTTTTTAATGAAACATAATTTTTTTTTTCCTTAACATAACTTTTTTTACTGAATACATTTTTTACTAAACATAAAACTTTTTTTTTTCTCTCTCTCTTTTACTGAAGGTATTTTTTAATGAAACATAATTTTTCCTTAAAATAACTTTTTTTTTTTATTCAATACATTTTTTGCTAAACATGAAACTTTTTTAAAACTAAACTTAAAACTTTTTTAAAAACTAAACTTAAAACTTTTTTTAAAACTAAACTTAAAACTTTTCCCTAAACACAAAAATAATTTACTCAACTCAATACATTTTTTTTTGCTAAACATAAAACTTTTTTTTTTTTTCTAAACACAAAACTTTTTTTTAAACTAAACTTAAAACTTTTTTAAAACTAAACTTAAAACTTTTCCCTAAACACAAAAATAATTTACTCAATATAAAACTTTTTTTCTTTAAAATAACTTTTTTTTTTTTTTTTTACTCAATACATTTTTTTTTTTGCTAAACATAAAACTTCTTTCTAAACACAAAACTTTTTTTTTTAAACTAAACTTAAAACTTTTCCCTAAACACAAAAATAATTTACCCAATATAAAACTTTTTTTCCCTTAACATAATTTTTTTTTTACTGAATACATTTTTATACTAAACATAAAACTTTTTTAAAAACCAAACTAAAAAAAACTTTTTCCTAAACACAAAAATAATTTATTCAATATAAATTTTTTTTCCCAATTCATATCTTTTTTACTAAACATTTTTTTTTTCTAATACACAAAAAAAAAATAATTTTACTCAAGATAATTTTTTATAAAACCATAACTTTTTCCTAAGCATAAAAATATTTTTTCCAGAGTACAAAACTTTTTTTTTTTACATAATAAAAAAAACTTTTTCTTAAACATAAAAAACATTTTTTCCCCTAAACTTAAAAAAATTTATTTTCTTAAATAAATTTTTTTCTAAAACATACAAATATTTTTTCCGAAAACATTTTTCTTTTTTCTAAAACACAAAAATATTTTTTCATAAAATATTTTTTTCCAAAACATTATTTCTTTTTATAAAACGTAATATTTTCTAAGCATAAAATTTCTTATTATTTTTTAACATAAATCGCTTTTTCCTAAACATAATTTTTTAATCTCCAAACATAATTTAATAATCTCCTGAACACATATTTTTTTTTTGTTGTTTTTTATGGGCATTCTTTTCAAAAAAATTTCTTTTCTCAAGAAAAATTTAGAAAAGTTATTCTAAAAGTTTTCAGACTTACAAAATGAAAAAAAAAAATACACAAATAGATGCACGCATAAATATTTTACAATATAAAAATTTTATTTGGTTCATAAAATACAGTGAAGTTTCAAACAGTTTTCTACATTTTTAACCAAGGTATTTGTGATATTGGTAAAGTGGCGTGCTGAGATGATTTTCGTTTTCTATGATGGGATTCAGGTCTTGCAAAAATAGTTTTCTGTTCAGGCTTCAAATACTTGTTTTTTATAAGTTCTTCAGGAAAGCTAATTTGCTTTAAAAGTTCTTGAAATTGATCAAAAGCAATAGGTTTTTCTCTTCTATTTCTCAGTAAAAATCCGATTAGTTGAACAAAATCTGATCCGTTAATTACAGTATCATCGATTTTCAACTCTTTGCTTTCTGAATAGGAAATTTTATTTTGTTTTAAAAATTCCATTATTTTAACAGCAGTTTTCTTTTGTTTAATAGGGACAGAACTTAGAATTTCGCTTTCTATATCAGGAGATTTTTCAAAGGATTTCTGAGGAAGTTGTTCTTCCGGGGGTTTGACTGCATTCATATCTGGGAATAATACAAACTTTTGCAAAATCTGTGTATAAAGCTTCGCTTTTTCATCATCCTCTATTTTTCTTTTCAAAATAGTCTGAATCTGTCTGTCCAAATCACTTAAATGCTCATCGGAAAACTCTTGATCTCTGTCAGCTGGAACAAGTCTGAATTTACGAGCGAGCTCCATTGATCAACGTACTGAGCACTGATACTGCAGCGGGAATAAGTATAGACAAAAATCCTTCTCCTTTTTGAACGAGAAGTCGTCTTTTCTTAAACAAAGGTACTTTCTTATCTCCCAGACAACGCAATGCTCTTTTATGAGCGGATAATCTATTTTTTTGACGTTTAGATACAGGTATGTTACCCTTTAAAAGATTTAAAGCGCATTCACAGACCCCTTTTATAATACTATTGGGACACTTTTTAAGAAAGGCTGCTTTTTGCTTTGTCTTGCTTAACAATTTGAGATGTTCCACGGTCGACATCCTGAGTACAAATGCTGATTGTTGAGCTTAATCTCTCTTTTATATGCATACCGTAAGAAAATGCTTTCGTTAAAGCGCAATTTTTAAAACAGGATTTGTGATTGGGACAGTTTACCACTGAAATTTTTAATAAATCAATCTTAGGACAGTTAAAATCATCCAGATTAAAAATCTTTCGTCCAGACATTCGTTCTAAAAACTTTGCTTTTACTAACCCTTTGGTATAGATATTTTTGTAAGAAATAAACAAGGATAAAAGTATAGGGTCTAGTGATAAAAAAGGTAAATTACCACTATTCCACTGCAAACCATGACAGTAATTTGTCAACCAGGTGAAAGTCTTCCTTTGTTTGAAGGATAGCTGCTTCCAGTGATGCGGGGGGAGAAAACTCCAACGACAGTGGTATCCAGAATCAACCGCATAAAAGGCGAGTTCTTTGATAATAAAATCGTTCGAATTTATTTGAAATCCCTCGAATTCAAGTACAATGGAAGATATGTTCACCGAATGACATTCAACGGATAAATGGCTTATCGAAATTCATAAACGTAATGTTTATCACCAGGAAATATACTTGTGCGCATGCGCAAGCTTTCAAAAGAATCGGGCCTTAAATCAATGAATAAGTAGCTAAAAGGTAATGCAGTAGCATCATTAAAAATTTCTTGAAAAGCCTTAGTTTTACCAGGAAACATTTGTCTGGATAGATGCATTATTTGGCTTTTATCTCGAGGATTTTTGTATAATACCATGTACTGAGAGTTTAAATTAATATTTCGCATTTCTTTACCGTGATGAAACAAGTTTTGAGTTATAAAGATAACCGAAATATTTCGATGGTGACTGCCTTTCGTGAAAAGTTTGCCCAATCGTGCATCAGAAGATAATTCTGACATCAAATCATCAATGATAATTAAAGCATCTTTTAGAGAGTTAAGATTCGACGGTAAACCTTCTTCAAATTGTACATGTTTCATTGAATTGAAAAGGGGTTGATAGCTTCCATAACAGTATATTATGCGTGCGGGCATGGGACGAAAATATTTAAAATCAATTAACTTTTTAACGAATACACTCTTACCCGAGCCTGCTGGCCCACTAATAAGGACAGTCGAAGGATGTACTAACTTAAGTAATTCCATGATTTAAATGACACGAATGAATTGAAATTTCAATTTTTATAGTTTCTTGATTATCTAGGCGAACTATTTTTGAGTAACTATAAACAACACAAAACTTTTATGATCTTGCTAGGAAAATGAAATCTTAAGCATGCATATTTTTTCTAAAAAACAAATGAATATGATTTTGTTTATGTAATCCACTAACCTGGATGAGTTTTAAGAAACATTGAATACACTTAAAATAAGAGAAATAATTTTTATTTTTTAAAAATCATGTTTACACCATATCTTTTTTTGACAAATTGATACATTCGAAAATCATTCTTCCTTCTGGATAATACATTGGTAATAGATTTCATACAAAGTCCTTGACATCGTTTTACAAGAAAGAAAATACAATATTGTCCACAGACATTGGACGTTAAACTTTGGAGCATTGTCTTGTTCCAACGAATTCGGTGATACTTCTTCGCAAATTTTGTTATGTCTCCTCCATAGGTTTCGGGAGGAAGTCCGTAAGAATCAAAAAAGTCCAGAGTTTTCTTATCTTGAACATAAATTGCTAGCCAATGGGATCCCTTTTCGTCATGTCTATCGGTATTGATCACTAAGGCACAGGGAAAGTTTTGAATATCAGGTATTTTGTCAGAAGGGAAAACTCCTGCAAAATATCTCGCCGAAACAGGATCACGAGATAAAATTCTATGAATTTGTGTTGAATTCATTAGTTTCCAAAATCATACAGAATATTGCGAGATTTGTTGATTTCGATTAAATTTTCAAATTCAGCATACACTAGCAAAGAGACTGTTTGTGCCAAAACCGTTCCGAACTTAATTTCCAATCTTAAATTACTATGGTGTATGAGATTAAGATGTGAACCATCACATAAATCAGGTGACAGATCAAAACAAAATAGTGAATATCCCTGTGAAAATTCTGATCTCGAAAGGTACAAACCTTTGTTTTCTGCATTCGAAAATAAATTCTCATAAGCTCGAATAAATAAATTGTTTTCAAAGTCAGGTTGTAGTGGATTGTGAGGAACGGGCTGACCGTCCACATAGACGCCTATGAAATTAATATTGTAATGCTTGAACTCAAAGGGGGACTTTTTATAGTTGCCGTTGAATGCGTCATTATCCACACAGGCGATCACGATGCGGTTGGGCATCTGACCTGTGAAAATATTATCTTGAACAAAACTCATATTGCCTGTAGGAATGGAATATGATTTGCAAAGCACTCTGTTAATAGGGTATTTGGCGGATGTTTTTTCTAAGCTTTTAGCATGTCCTAAAACAACGCCAGGACTTACTCACGAACAAATAAGGAAGCGTGTTCCAGGGAAACTTTAAACTCTCCTTCACCTGCTAACAAGCAAAACTCTGGTTTACTACGAATCAATTTAATTTTCACATCAACCATGTTTAGGAGAAGTCTTTGCTGGTGAAACATATCCAGGTGCAATCGACCAATCATATCAACTGAAGCACTGTGTTTCGTCAATTCGGCACGTTTACTAAATCCTTCATTGGGATTTGCATCTGCTGGATCCACAACATTCATACGACCAGCAGTATCTTTAAAAAATAATTCTGAGGAAAGTTGAGAAGTTTTTTCATCGTACCCGTGATTCAGTAATTTCTCTATCATGGCTCTGTATGGGTAAGTATTATTGCTTGAAGAAACGAGTCTATCGTTCAGACTAATATCAACTTGGGAAAACATAGAATGCAAAAAAAGATTGACGGGTCCCACTTTACATTTATCCGGAATGGGTTTGCCATCCTTTTTTAAAATCTTTACTTTGACATATAACTGAGTTTGGGATAAATCAAGGTAGTCCTCTCCGCTTCCAGAAACATTAAATTCCACAGGCCCTCCATCAGAAACATTGGAAAGTGGGTGAAATTCAACCCATTGGCCTCTTTCAATAACTGTTTGAGTAGGAGGTAGATGAAATAATTCTAATTCCGATTTAGCACATTCGGGAGAGTCCTTTAAAAGAAAAGCCATAGTATAATGTGTAGATTAACAGTCAAAAATATCACGTCCTTGCACCTTCCGTGCTTTCGATGAAATGATGCGTTTCGCAGGTTTTCGCTTTCTTTTAAGCTTTCCATGGCCAATCATTTGATCCGCTTTTTCAACTGCTTTTCTAGCTAATTTCTTTCCGGCTTCTTTTGACCGTGTTTTGAGAGATGATTTAAAATTTTCACCTGATAACACGTCATTCGCAACCATAGTGCCTGTTCGTAATGCTTCTTTTCCAATAGTTTTGGCACCACTTATCAAAAATGGCATCGCACTGCGAAACAATTTAGCAAAAAATCCGCCTATACCGTATCCTCTCTGCAAAACTGTTCCTCTATAGTAAGGCAACCCATCTCCTGTTTGCCCTGCATAATAATCTTCGAACTTTTGTGTACAACATGTATAAGGCACCAACATTTTGTTGATCTTTCTTTATCGCAACCAAGAAGGAAAATGAGACTAATTTAAACGTAAGGCTCTTTTATATGATTTGTCGTAAACGAAAATGCAACGTTACAAAAACTTTACCTCTTTCAAAAGGCACTAAATCTCCAGAATGAAGTCTAATATCAATTTGTACAGTTTGAAAATGTTGACGAATAACTGGTACATACAACGGTCTCGGATAATGAGAATTAATAATTTCGCCATCGCTTCCTTCGACAGACACAATTTTTAAAAGAGGGGCTTGAACATCCCCTACTATTTGAGGCTCCACGAGATCACAATATACATACATCACGGGAAACGACGACTTTGGGTCGGCCACAAAAGGACTTTGTTGCAATCCTGTAAATTCCCCGGGTTCAAACCCTAAAAGTTCTGCTAAACCTTCATGAAAAACTACTTTCGATTTTTTATCTGTCTTGATTGTAACTCTTTTCGTAACAGGGTGAAAATGAAATTCAATTTTATTTTTATGCGATGGTATTGTCATACTTTTAATGAGGTCTGGTATGGTTTCATAACATCCAGAAGGAACTCTCCTACCTTCCAATTTTCCATCCCCCAAGTCAAAACCAAACAAATTATTATCCTTTCTAACATTATACCATGTATGCGGGTAAATGAAATCGACCAAAGCCATTTCCCATTCACCGTTTAAATTTATGGGAGTGGGCAGTTGAGTTGTAAACTGCGATATTTTATTATTTGGGAAAAAGCTCACAGAGCTATCGCTGATGAGTGTGATGTAGAATGACATCTTTTGGTGAAATGAAACGGTAAGTATGATGAGTACTCTATTTATATCATTCGGACATCTTCAACCCATGCATTAAATTTTTCAGGATATCCCAGAAATTTCACGAAATATTTTATTTTCCCCCCTTGTTTTCTTTTTTTCAATACTTTTTCCACGGGGTAAAAACCCGAATCCGAAACTTTTTGTAGTTCTTGCTTGTAAAAAGTTCCTTTGATGATTTCTCCTGCTAGATCTTTTAATTTATAGACAACAGGTACTCGATTTATGATTTTATAAATCGTAAAAATTTCTCTTGTCCAATTTTGTTCATATCCTTTCTCAAAACGTAATTTCTCCTTACTTATACGAACGGTATCGTTTAATTTCAGGTCAGATTTCATTGGAGATATTTTGTTTGCATACAATGTTTTCCAAACCTGACTTTGGTTATCGAAGTTTACTGATGCTGGCTCCATTTTAATACTACGATGCCACGTGTGGTTATAACTGTGAGTTAATTTATCGATTACATCAATATATCTCTTTGTATTCTTTTCAGTAAAATATTTCCACATTTTCGTTTTAAGTGTACGATTAAAGCGTTCTACTACAAAAGCTTTTGTGGAGTTATTGGTTGTGAAAAAGTGAACCTTCTGTTTTTTAAAGAAATCTTGTACAAGCTTATTTGTGAACTCCTTCCCATCGTCGCACTGCAGAGTTTGCGGTTTACGTTCCGAAAATATTTTTTCGAAAGCTCGTTTAATGCCTGGAGCTTTTTTATCTTTTAATGGAATGACCCATGCATATTTCGACAAAATATCAATACATGTCAGTAAATACTTATAGTTATCATTAAAAGAAGACAGAGACTGCATGTCTACTAAATCAGATTGAAACTGCTCTATGACACGATTTCTCGGGAATTTGTGTCTCAAAGGCTTGTGCAAAGTATAAGATTCTTTCGTTTGAAGCCATTTTTTTATTTGTTGTGTTTTGACGCGACCTTTTAAAGCACGTCGTAAAGCACTGATACCACCGAAACTCGCCGGTACCTCCGGATCCCGATACATCTGAGTCAAAACTTCCATTGCAACAATGATTATGATCTACACGAAAGTTAACATTCATTTATATTTTCAGCTAAAAATTTTTCACGATGTTTACATCACCAAAGTTTTACTTAAAATGAAAGCATTATAAGAAATCTTTTAAATATATACAATTATATTTTGGAAGAATTTATAAAAATTTAAATTTTAATCTAAAAAATTGACCAAAAAAAAAGAGAGAGAGAGAGAGAGAGAGAAAGAGTATATAATATATGAACGTGTATACTCTTTCTCTGTCTCTCTCATAAAGAAAAATTATAAACAAAACAATATAAAACACACGAAGCAAAATAAACTATGCAAATATACATTTATTCAGATCTAAAAATTTACAAATATAATTACAATGAAATCATTAATTGCTCAAACTCATCTTGTTCTTCTGAAACATACATTTTTTCAATACTTTTAAACAATCCTTTTACATCAATAGCATCGAAAAATTCTTGTTGACCAATTACAAAATTAAAATCAACATTTAAGTTTTTCAGCACAATATCTTTAGCTACATCACTCAAGTTTATTTGAAATAATGCTAGATCAAAGTATTCAGCAAATTTGTCGGTTCTACTTTTAGACATGCAATCGTGCATGAACTCTACTTGATAATTGTCTCTACCACAACAGTTTATAAGTTCAATAATTTTAAGGGTAACAGAATCACACAAGCACTTACCCAAAGATTCTATCAGTTGAAGAAATCCGTCACAAGATGAATCAGGTTTAAAATCCAGATTTGGGTTATTTATTTCTTTAGCGATGTTATGAAACAAAGTGTATGTAATTAGATCACTTTTCACACATTCAGTTATAATGTCCTTGTTAAAAGCGAGTTTACCGAACTCGCATCCTCTCAGCACAACATGTTCCGGCACAAACTGCATACTCAGGTTTTTCCTCTGAAACATTCTTTGTAAAACAAACAGTTGAAAGCCGTCTTCCATTTGTTTGGACACAGATAAGTCTCTCTCAATCACATAAACTTTATCAGATGATCTGTGGTTTAACATACTGTTTACTTCACCACAGAATGAAAGCCACACTTTAGGAGAAAGGGAAATTCCATCTGTCGTAGGGTGATAAAAACCATCTTCATCACAAACATATCTTCTCACATGAACTCGTGTTTGTCCAAGAAAATTAGACACTTTTACGAAAATTTCACCTCCTAGATGGATCATATCTTTAGGCAAAGAGTCCAGGGCGTAGGCACCATCCTCGGACGGAATTACACGAACATTCTCGATTAAAGTCTTTCTAGCACCACTCTTTTCATTTTTAATTGCTAAGTCCTTAGCCGCTTTCTTTCGCATTCTAGATTCCAAATTACATATATCGGTACTAAACCTTTTCATTTTAAAACTTTTGTTAAAGATCTGCACAAATATTTTTAAAAAAATCCGCAATTCACCAAACGATGCTACACTCACAAGAAAAATCAAAGCAACTGACGAATACAACTGTTGCCATTGGCTGCGTAACAAACTTTTTCATTATCGGTTACAGTTAATGGTCATTTAAACAACTCAACTTTACATTTGGTTACAGGTAAGCGAGGTTTTGATTGAAAAAAACAACTCAACTTCACAAAACAAAGGTATTTCTTGTGTTCTGGCATGAAAGCATGACGTCATAATCACGTGGTTCAGCGTTCAAGTCCTAACAGGAAAGTAAAGATTAAAAACACAAATGAACCTGTTCTAACATGAAAGTATGACGTCATGGACCACGTGATCACTAAAACGAAACGATCACTTTCAAATGAATATTAATTACATCTTAATTAATTATAATCTTAATTAATTAAATTAAAATTAACAACTCAACATTTATCCTCGTTATCCTATACGATAAAATCACGTGACCTCCATTTTTCCAACCCCCTCTTTCCCCCATAAAAAAATCCAGCAAACAACAACTCAACATTCAGCAAAAAAACAACTCAACATTAACCCTCGTTATCCTATGCGATCAAGTCACGTGACACCCCCCCACTTCCGGTTCCGCCCCCCCTTTTTTGATTGACAGGTAGACACGCCCACAAAAAACAACTCAACCCACCCTCGTCTAACAAGACGCTCTCAGCCAAAAAACAACTCAACCCACCCTCGTCTAACAAGACGCTCTCAGCCAAAAACAACTCAACCGACCCTCGTCTAACAAGACGTCATCCTGATGACGTCACTTCCGGTTTAGGCCACGCCCCCTGTGACGTCACTTCCGCCGCACATACGGGGTGGCTTACTACTCACGAACCTTTGAAAACAAGGAAATTTATCGCTTTAAAAATAACTAAATATGTTTGAAGTAATTTACAACCTGTAGAAAATAAATTATGTTTAGAATCAACGTTTCTCAAGCTCAACGTACCAAGGTTGCTTAGGAGTTTTAATGATTAAACTTTTTTCTCATTTATAGAATTTTTTTTGACACGAAAAGTTACAAAAAAGCATTTTATTATAGAGCAGAAATGATATCAAACAAATGTTTCTAAACATTCTAAGTACAAATCAATAAAATCCAGTTAATTTCCGATATTTTACATAAATATTCAGCTATTGAATACGAAAAGAAAAACATTACATTCAAACCTTATTCAATGTGGTACATGGAATGTACCATGCGAAGTACACAATGTGGTACTTCGCATGGTACCGCATGTTAATAACGAGCATTTTCATGATAATAACGAGCATTAATGAGCAGTTTCATATCCTACTGAAAGTAGGATAATATTTCCTGTGAAACAGACATTAAAAGATCATCAAAATAAACGCTTATGGGGAACACATAGGTTAGTAATTTTCTTCTTTTACTTGATAGTGTCGCATAAGCAAAAATAGCTGCCAGATTTCAGTCGGAGATGAAATATTATTAAAAAGTCATTTATTGAAATATTGATTAATGCTTTAAATAAACATGCTAATGAAATCGACAAGAAAGTGAAAATAATTCTAAAAGATCATCTAATTAATTATTAACGATTTAATATGCGAGTAAGAAATTAAGACAAAAATATATGATTTACTTCGAGAACATTAATATATTAAATTAACAATGTTAATGTTTGCAATGAAATGTTTTTTATTTTTATTTTTTTAAATTAATAGTTAAGCGCAATTAAATAATCTCTCATTATTTGCATGCGAGTAAAAGAATTATCGCAATACCAGCTACAGACTACTATTGCAGCGTGGCGTACGTAATATGTATATCTCACATTGCTGTAAATATTTAGAACTGGTATTCTTAGTATTAGAGTGCGAAGTACGCAATGTGTATATCTTAAATTCCAGTGAACATTTAAAACAGGTTAGAACATCCACAATTACGAGTTAAATATAAAAAAAACAAAAAATCGCCAAAACATTAAAAAAAAAAAATTACATTTTTCGAATTTTTTTCCATTATTATTCATTAGTTTTCTACCAGCAACTTGTGGGCCAAATTTCGCAGCCCTGCGCTCTGTGGTTTCCCAACTTTCGAACTTAGATATGCGCACGCATTTTAATATGTATATACATACATGTATGTATGACACGAACTTTTGAAAACAAGCAAATTTATCGCTTTAAAAATAACTAAATATTTTTTGAGTAATTTACAACCTGTAGAAAATAAATTATGTTTAGAATCAACGTTTCATGTACCAAGGTTGCTTAGAGTTCTAATGATTAAACTTTTTCTCATTTATGGAATATTTTTTGAACACGAAAAGTTACAAAAAAGCATTTTGTTACAGAGCAGAAATGCTATTAAACCAATGTTTCTAAACATTCTAAGTACAAATCAATAAAATCCAGTTAATTTCTGATATTTTACATGAATATTCAGCTATTGAATTCGAAAAGAAAAACATTACATTCAAACCTTATTCAATGTGGGAATTTCTTCGCATGGTACCGCATGTTTATAACGAGCTACTGCTTTCATATCCTACCGAAAGTCGGATAATATTTCCTGCGAAACAGACATTAAAAGATCATCAAATAAACGCTTATGGGGACCAGATAGGTTAGTAATTTTTTTCTTCTTTTACTTGATAGAGTCACATAAGCAAAAATAGCTGCCAGATTTCAGCCGGAGATGAAACATTATTAATAAAAAGAATACTGCCCAGTTAAACTGATGGCATTGAGCTCACAGGCTACAAATACTAATTGTACATTAAAGCCTTATATTTTCAAAGGTTAATTCCGTTCGAAAAAAAAATTAAGAAGGGGAAACAGCTCTCCCCTTTCCTCTTTTTTTATACTTAATCATTGAACCTCCTATACTATCAAAGACATGCTTTATCATATAAAAAATCTATATCCAAAATTCAGAGCAAATTAGATAATTCTTAATAAAAACCCATTTAGCATTTATATAATTTAAAAGGAGTTATCCCCTTCTTTTATACTTAACCATTAAACTTCCAAAACGATTCAGAGATTTGAACGAAATCTGAAAATTCTGCTTGAAAAACCTATTTATATAAATTAAGAGGGGGGGAGGCATTAGAACCCCTGTTGCCCCTATTTATACTTATTCAATGAACACCTAATAGCAGTCACGGAATCGCCTCATCAGAATGATCCTAATCTAAATTTTGAACGAAAACTTAATTCTGCATGAAAATCCCATTTATATCAACTAACGGGGGGGGGGCATTAGAACCCCTGTTCCCCCTATTTATACTTATTCAATGAACACCTAATAACAGCCACGGAATCGCCTCATCAGAATGATCCTAATCTAAATTTTGAACGAAAACTTAATTCTGCATGAAAATCCCATTTATATCAACTAACGGGGGGGGGGATTAGAACCCCTGTTCCCCCTATTTATACTTATTCAATGAACACCTAATAACAGTCACGGAATCGCCTCATCAGAATGATCCTAATCTAAATTTTGAAAACTTAATTCTGCATGAAAATCCCATTTATATCAACTAACGGGGGGCATGAGCCCCCCGTTCCCCCTCTTATACATATCGAATGAACTCCAAAAACTAATCAGGGAAGCGCCTTATCAGGATATACCTATATACAAAATTTCAAGTGGATCCGATATTTTTATCATGAGTTATCGCGTTACGCACATACGCACATACGCACATACATACAGAACGGACGGGCACATAAGCTCTCAGGCTATGATAGCCTGTGAGCTAAAAAGTCATTTATTAAAATATTGATTAATGCTTTAAATAAACATGCTAATGGAATCGATAAGAAAGTGAAAATAATACTAAGGGGTCATTTAATTAATTATTAACTATTTAATATGCGAGTAAAAGAATATGAGGAAGGTATATGATTTACTTCGAGAACATTAATATATTATATTAACAAAAAAATTATGCGTGAAGTGTATGTTATGAAATACTTTTCAACACTTTCAGAATATTTTAACAAAACTTCGATGTATGATAAGACAGAGAAGATAACAAAAGTTTTCAAAAGTAAGATTTTCAATTTTTTTTTTTTTTTTTTTTTCCAATTTGCAGAATTAAAATTAGAGAAAGTCAATTGAAAAAAGTTTGAACCCTAAGTTTGAACCCTTTATCTCTAACGGTTCTGGACTTATAATAATTTAAATATGAGAAAGCGTGAAAAGACCCAGAAGAAAAAACGCATTTTCCCAAGAAATCGTCTTCATGACAACCATTGCTTTCAAGCTAGATTTTGAAATGGAACCAAAACGAAAAGAATAATATTTTCCGTTCCAGTTAAGATAGAAACATGATTTAAACGTGATTTTAAGCACGAAAAAAAAAAAAAAAAAAAAAGTAATTTTCAATGAATTTTTGTTTAATTTGAAGATATTTATATGGTTTATTTTTCATCTATTAACTCAACAATTACATGTCGGAAGATTGTTTATTATTACTATATAGGGAAGAATTGCATCTGCATTACATTTGTCGAATAGTATGGTATTACCAGGTCATAACTCTTTTTAATTTCAAGTAATTGCACGTATCTTCTAACTTAAAGATAAAATGATGGCGAAAATGATTCAGTCATTTCTAGGCTTCCGTACTTAAAAAGTGAAAATGGAACCATTATAAGATCACTCCTGCGTCTGTCTGTCACAGCCATTTTACTTGTAAACTATGGAACGTAGGAAGTTGTAATTGAGCAGTAATGAAGACTATTAACCCGCATATTTATAGATAGTTAAACATTTACAAATATATTTAGGAAAAATGCAGAGAGGTTAATTTAGCTATTTGGAAAAAAAAATATATATATATATATATCTTTATATATAAAAATCGTCTGTGCGTGTGTATGCAACTGAACTCCTCCTAAACGACCGGACCGATTTTAATGAAATTTTGTGTGTGCGTTCCAGTGGATTCGAGAATGGTTTAGATTCACATTTCATCGAAATTGATTCAGTACTTTTTTAGTAATTAGGCAAAAACTAATAGTTAGTGATTTTTCTCTAATTAAAAGTGCTATAAATATAAAAGAAAGTCTGGATTTCGTATTAATCACAGCACAAAAAAATCTACCGAACCAAAAATCTTGAAAATTGGGATCAAAATACTTCTTATAACAACGAGTGCCGCTAAAAAGGGATTTTCGAAAATTCCACCCCTAAGAAGGGTAAAAAAAAGAACGATCTTAAAAAAAATTCCTTTAAAATCGGCTTTCGTAGATACTTTTCAACTGATAACATATTTTAGTGCATTTTTTCATTCTGAATCGAATGGCACTAAGCAAATTCATTTAAATCCAGTAGTTCGTGAAATAATTCACATTTTCCTAATTTGGCGATGCTTCGGCGCAAAAACCTGAAATTTTCAATTCTTATCTATATATATAAAAGAAAGTCAGGATTTCGTTTTAATCACAGCACAAAAAATTCTACCGAACCAAAAATCTTGAAAATTGGGGTAAAAACACTTTTTATAACATCGAGTGCCGCTAAAAAGGGATTTCAGAAAATTCCTCCCCTAAGATGAGTAGAAAAAAGAACGAACTTAAAAAAAATTCCTTTAAAATCGGCTTTTGTAGATACCTTTCAACTGATAACATATTTTAGTGCATTTTTTCATTCTGAATCGAATGGCACTAAGCAAATTCGTTTAAATCCAGTAGTTCGTGAGATAATTCACATTTTCCTAATTTGGCGATGTCTTCGGCGCAAAAACCTGAAATTTTCAATCCTTATCTATATATATAAAAGAAAGTCTGGATTTCGTATTAATCACAGCAGAAAAAAAATCTACCGAACCAAAAATCTTGAAAATTGGGGTAAAAATACTTCTTATAACATCGAGTGCCGCTAAGAGATGATTTTCGAAAAGTCCCCCCCCCCCCGTAAGGAGGGTAAAAAAATTAAAGAACTTAAAAAAAATTCCTTTAAAGTCGGCTTTTGTAGATATTTTTCAATTGATAACATATTTTAGAGCATTTTTTCATTCTGAATCGAATGGGACTAAGCAAATTCGTTTAAATCCAGTAGTTCGTGAGATAATTAACATTTCACTAATTTGGGGATGTCTTCGGCGCAATCTTTATATATATAAATCTTCTGTGCGTGTGTATGTCACTGAACTCCTCCTAAACGACTGGACCAATTTTAATGGGATTTTGCGTGTGTGTTCCATTGGATTCGAGAATGGTTTAGATTCACATTTCATCGAAATTGATTCAGTACTTTTTTAGTAACTAGGCAAAAACTAATAGTTAGTGATTTTTCGCTAATTAAAAGTGCTGAATAAGTTCGATGAATAGAGTGCGGACGGAATGCCAGAGCAGTCTAAGACCCCAGATATAAGCTCTGCTTCTCGAAGAAAGAGATCGCGTGTTCCAACCCCGCTCCTGTCAAACGTATATGCTTTATAGTAATATAGCCTGTATTATAATTTTGATTAACTGACTTCAGAAAATCGTTAACTTTTAACAAAAAAGAGAAAAATAAACTTTTTTGTCAAAAATTGAATCGACTTCAAAAAATACTGAAGAGTGAAAAATAATTTCCTTACATAATTGTAATAAGAAATTAAATTAAGAGCGTAGTGTTTATCGTGCGTATTACCATATTTACGTACATTTATTTGATTTTCTGGTGTCGGTGCCAGGAAGGACAACGTCTGTCGGGTCCGCTAGAATATATACAGGGTGTCCGAAAAGTCTGGAAACGGTCGAATAACTCGAAAAATACATATGAGATTGAAAAACGTAAATATACGTGTTAAATATTTTTAAATAAGC
The DNA here is from genome assembly GCA_964019185.1 of Maratus speculifer. Lineage (NCBI taxonomy): Eukaryota > Metazoa > Arthropoda > Arachnida > Araneae > Salticidae > Maratus > Maratus speculifer. Next base: position 374,980,379 of record OZ025292.1, read on the forward strand.
TACTCAGTGATACCAAATTTGACCTTCGTAACCGACCCGCTGGGGGTCAGAGGGGGTCCAACTTTGAAATCTTAAATTATAACCCCCATTTTTTATTGCAGATTCGGATTCTACGGACAAAAATACGTAACTTTTGTATTTGATGTTTATTTTGAATCCTCGTTTATCACGGTGTAATTGAGCATATTAAATCGATACATATTTCGGCTTTTCCAACGGGATTTTCCCTAATCGAAACTAATTGGGGAGAATTTATGACATCAAATTCCTCGTCTTTTGCAATAATAGCGTTTCCTGAAAATCACTCGTGCCGATTATTTCGGTAGTGCTAGACAGTTAAAAATTTGATCCATTTGCTGTAGCGTCACTCCACAGCTTTTATAGAATATCTCTTTCATGACCAATGAGAATGTTCCATAACACAGTAAAGTACACTGTAAAAAAATTGACCCTTTTGCTGCATCGTCACTCCACCGCTTTTATAGAAAACGATTACTTTACTGTGTTATGGAGCATTCTCATTGGTCACAAAAGAGATATTCTATAATAGCTGTGGAGTGACGCTGCAGCAAATGGGTCAAATTTTTAACAGTGTAGCACTATTGAAATAATCGCCACGGGTAATTTTCAGAAAACGCTATTCCTACAAAAGACGAGGAATTTGACGTCAAAAATTCCGCCCAATCAGTTTCGATTAGGGAAAATCCCGTTGGAAAAGCGGGAATATGTATCGATTTAATATGCTCGATTACACCGTGATAAACCAAGATTTGAAATAAACATCAAATACAAAAGTTACGTATTTTTGTCCGTAGAATTCGAATCTGCAATAAAAAATGGGGGTTATAATTTAAGATTTCAAAGTTGGACCCCCTCTGACCCCCAGGGGGTCGGTTTCGAAGGTCAAATTTGGTATCACAGAGTAGCTTATTTAAAAATATTTAACACGTATATTTACGTTTTTCAATCTCATATGTATTTCTCGAGTTATTCGGCCGTTTCCAGACTTTTCGGACACCCTGTATATATCTTGTATAGCATGCGAAAGATTTCGCAAAGCTGAACTCAAAAATACATTGCTTTTAATTTTACATATTATATTTTCAGGAATATCGTCAAAAATGCAGTGCAAAAATATTCCCCCCAATCTTTTTCCGAATCTACTGAAACTAAAATTGTGGGAAAAAAATATATAGAGAGGCAATAGACATAAATTTAGACCGTGCAGAAAAACTATTGCGATTACCCTAGATCACATAGTTTTTCAGAAATGCGCATTTTCCCGTTGCACACAAATTTCCATTTGCGGGCATTGAGCAAAGTGGTTGAGGATCGCTAGAGGTACCTATCGTAGCAGAAATATAAAAGGATTGTTAATAGTGATTTAAAAAAAATCGTCGGCAATTCGCTGGCATATTAACCCTTAAGGGTGTATTTCGATTCAAACTGCTTATTTTCCGATTTATTTTTGAATTCATTATTGCTCTTAAGTACACCAAACTTTCAAAATCTCTTATTTGGAAAGTACACAAGGTGCCGTGATGGTCGATTCTTTGATAAATGCAAAAAATATTGCAAAAAAAGCAATCAAAAACGGTATTTAGAACCGATTTTTCCCAAACGGGAGATCTGGGAACTTAAAAAAGGGTCATACTTATAAGCTAATTGTTTATAACTCAAATTCTAATGAATTGAGCGTAAAAAGAGATCACACGGCACCTCATACGTCCCTTCAAGAATCCCCTCAGCAAGTTTCACGTTTCTACTTTTGAAAATGTGCCTGGAATTGTATCGGAAAATTTCGAGCTGTTGAAGGTGGAAAAGCGTTTTTTCGAATACACCCTTAAAGACACGGACGGTTTGGACCTATATAATGATAGATGCGCCGTACTCTATGTACTATCGGCTTTTACAGTGTAACTAACTAAGTTTTAATGATATATTTGTGTATTGCAATGGCGAGTAGCAGCATAAAAGCTATAAACGTCAAATTGTTAAAAATAGATTAATTTAATTATATAAGTACTGTAGAATTCGTGACTAGAGTGGATCTCCCGACACAGCTCGTCCCGTGTCTTTAAGTATTAACTAAAAACCTACCTGGAAAAATGCTGCATGGACCAAGGCGGGGTTGAAACTATGCGACTTCTTTCGAAGTGCACTTAGCACCAGGGACGTAGTGGAGGATATACGGGGTATATGCCGTATACCTTCTGTATTTTTAAAAGGAACAACGTATACCATTTGTTTCTTGAGAAAGCTAAAGTATACACACTGTAGGGCATACTCTCTGCCTTGAGCGCATATCCTCTGTTATTTTTACGACTATACACCCCTGCCTTAGCACGATGCCATGTCTAAACTTTGAACAATGGTTTTATTTACTTACACTGTAAAAAAAAAAAAAAGATTATTACAACGCTAAATTTCACTTTTCGAAATGTCAAATAAAGTTAAACTATGCACTATTTCTACTGTCAGCACCAAATTAACTTCATCATAAGAAAAAGGTTAGCATAATATTAAAAAAACAATTATACAGAAAACAATAAAATTTATATTGTTTAGGGTTCATATTTCTTTGAACTTGTATGGTATACCCATTCATACCGGGTGTCCAGTAAATGACTAAAACATTTCGAATGTAAATAACAAAAAACTGTTTGAGATAAAAATGCGCGGTTTGCTGTATTGTTATTAGAATATAAATAAATTTTAACACATGCACTTTGTTAATGTAATATAATAATATTTAAAATAATATCTCAGTCTCAAGATTGAGGAGGTGAAGTATAATACAGATGGTTCAATCATAAATATTATTTTAAATCACTTTCCAACCAACGTACCCTATTTCTGAAGCTGATTCGAGAGTCGATTCAACATATAGATTCAGATTCGACAACATTTAGATTCAGATTCATCCGAAAATCTCATATTTATGAAAATTAGAGTCATGTCTCTATTCAAATAGCCTGTTACCGCCAGCGCGATATTTTTTTCCGAAATTTGAACTATATTAACAAAGTACATCTTTAAAAATTTATTGGTTTTCTAATAACAATACCGCAAACCGCGCATTATTATCTCAAACCGTTTATTTGTTATTTAAGTTCAAAATGGGTCAGTTATTTACTGGACACCCGGTACAAGGTATTTCTCACCAAGCGAAAAAAAAAAAAAAAGTTGTTGCTGTGTTGGATAGAATGTAAATGAAATGAATTGTTGCGCAATGTCAAATAATTGTTATGCACGAAACAAAAGGTTACTATAATGAATTTTCCAACACTATTTTATGATTATGTGTCCCAAAAAATAACTAATGAAATTTTGCTGGCTGGCGATCTGAATAAAATTTCAAACAAGGCAGACGAAAATTTGTTTATAGAAGTATAAATCATCACCCTCTTGAATATATTAAACTTCATTCATCAATTTAAAGTTTGATAAACAATCGATTGGAAAAAATACGGAAATGTAAAAAATAACATACATTAAATGGATATTTTTTCTTTATTTTTCTGGTACATATGCTTTCTGATGCACGAACAGTTTCTTTACACCTCATTTTCAATCCGTAAGAAACATTAATCTAAAAATAGGTATGTAAAAAAATACATATATACCAGGAACTGCTAGGTAATTTGGACATGTGTCATAAAAAATGTTATCTAGTATGCGTAAATTATTAATATATTCATATTTAATAAGGCATTCGGAATAAGTAAACATATAGCTTCTCCAAATCGTGCTACCATAAATAAATTTCGCGCAAAGAGAAAAAAAAAATCGATAGAACCTCTTTTTACGTAAAGACAGAGGTGGTGTATTTACTCAAAATTAAGAACCCCATCTTTCAAATTAATTGCTTTTGCTTTCTCCTATTCATAAAAACACTCTCTTCTGAAGAGACTGCCTGGAGCAAGAGCAGTGCAACAAGATAAAAATGGATTAATTACTTAACAGGTTTCCTTTGGTTGCTATTGCATTTTACTGGCTCTGTTGACGGTTTATCATATCGATTTCATTTGTAATAATCGATGTTTCTGTTATGCTTCCAGTGAGAATAATTCACTATGAATTTATTTCAAATTTTCAGTAGAACATGCTCTTAGTTCGTTTTAGTTTTTTATTAGTAAAAGAAGAGGTTAATTTGATTATCATTCAATCCATGGCGTGTTTTCCCATAAAATTTCATCCAGTATTACCTAAACAATTGTTTACTAAGAAAGTTAGACCCGCACAGGTAAGTTTATTTATTCTTTATATAGTTATTTTAAAATATTATTCATTGCTGTAAGTTCTTCCATGATGCAACATCATTCGAAACAATTGTATAATACGTACCTTCTTTTAGGATGCACAACATACATATTTAATACGTAAGTGTGCACGTGTTTGACAAGTAAATAAATCGAGAAAAAATTCTGCAAAGCGGCATGGTTTCAGTTGTTTAGTTGTTTTATTGCGCTATTAGATTTGTTGCTTTACACTGTAAATAAATAAATAAATAAATTCCCGATTGCTGATACAGTTTCCGTATTTTTACGGAATTTATTTATTTATTTTTTTTTTATGAAAGTGATTTTGTGAATGTGTCAAAAACTATGAATTTGAAAATATCTTTGACAAAGAATACTAAATTTTCACGTTCATTAAAATCGTAGGATTTTTTTTTAATCATTATACAATTAAAAAAAAAAAAAAAAAAAAAAAAAAAAAAAAAAAAAGTAAAAATTTGAAATAGTACTGGCAAAATACTTATTTTTTTTAGAGTGCATGTAAAATTAAAAAAAAAAACTTAGCGAAAATGACAAGTTAACTAGATTTTTAGCAACGTTATCTGACAAGGCTGTTTTTATATCCATATTCACTAATTTCTGGCATATTCACTCCATCGAAGAAAATAATTACTTAAAAATTGGGAAACTGTATTGGCAATCAATGTTTATATATAAACATATATATATATATATATATATATATATATATATATATATATATATATATATATATATATATATATATAATAAACAATATTAAATGAAAATATTTTCTTTCTACAGTGTTTTACTTTATACACACTGAAATTTTATAATGAATTTTTTACAGAAACGCTTGAAAAGGAAAATACTTTAAAAAAGTATTGAAATATTAATTAATAATACGATTTCGACAAATTAAACTTTTCAACCTTTGTGTGAAAAGGAGTAACAAGTTCATATGCCTTTAACTGCCGTTATAAGTATTTAATAAAAAAACGCAGTCATTAAAAACTAGCTGAAAACATTATCACCCATCAGATATAAATACTGATACCTGGTTGACCATGCTTCACTCGGAACAAATGCGAAAGATCGTGTTCTAAATTTGTTTTTATAAGGAAAATTTCCATAATCTAGTCTAAAGCCAATTGATAACTTTTGTACAGTTAAAACACTGTTATTTCTAGCTTCGTGTTAATTTGGCATGAGCTTTGAATGTGGATATAATTATGGAGTATTAGCGATTTTTTCTGAACGGATGTAGCATAATACAGCTCATATTCAAAATATTAGAATAATTACATTTTTTTTGTACAAATTTTGAAGATATTTTTTGATAATTTAATGTCTTTTAATGTAAATTAAATATGCAAATGATATTTTTATTAAGAACTTATTGTTGAGTAAACTTACTTGCAATCTTTAAATTAACAAGGTAGAACCCGTCGAATTTCGATTAAAGAAAATGTTTAAAAAGGAACTATTTCATTGATTTATAATAAACCTACAAAATTAAATTAGTTATAATAAAAAATGCATATTATATTGATAAATCTAACTCTTAAACAAAAGATATTTAACGTCAAAAATTAACAAATACTATTTCTATAAAGTTCATTTGTAAAAATTGTTAAAATTAAACTTTAATCATACATGTAAGCAGTAAAAAATAATAAAGATCTGTTATTATAATAAAGTTATCAATTTAGGTTCTTACGCTAGTATTCCAAAAGGAAAAAAAAGAAAAATTTATTCAACTTTGACTCAATCATAGAATTTTTTTCCCGTGAAATCTAAACCCGGCATCATTTTCATCATATCAAAATTTACAAATGCACTCTTTGTATCTGTATTCACCTTTTCAGAAAAAATTGGCATTTTAATTTGATCATTTTGATCCAAAACTTGAACTTCCAATGCTATTAGCTGAAACAGATATTAAACTGTTAATATTTTTTTACCTGTAAATCAAATTTTGTAAATGAAATCAAAATTCACCTGGTTTTATAACAGAATATATTTAAATTTCATTTTTTCCCCTTTTAATGAGAAAATGGCAACATTAAGATACAAAGATACAGTAATCAATTTCTTCCCTTTTTTCTTTTTCTTTTCATGGAGGAAGAATATAGGTGGAGGTGAACTATAATGATTTGGGTGATGCCAAAAATGTAACCCTACATTAAGTCACATTAAGTCCAAACAAAACCACGTGCTTTGATTCTCCTATCAATTCAAACCAGTTAAAATCCGTATTTGATTGCTCTTGTTTTTTATCGTCGAATTTTTTATTAGACAGCGAATTAAAATTTCGTAAACAATGATAGTTTGTGCGATAATTGGCTGTAATACTCGATCAATAAATGTAGCAGGAACAAATTTATCGCTTCACAGAAAAAAAATTTCTTTGATTATTTAATTATATGTGTTTTAAATATCAAAATAGAAAATCTTTTAAGGATTTTCTTGAAAAGATAACATTATTTTGCTAATATCTGAAAATCGTTTGCAATCAGAAATCTATATTTTAGATTAATATTTATTACTTATGTTTCATACATGATTTTAAAAGAATGCTTCCATTATTATATTTTAAATATTATTTAAATGCAATTATTAATATGTAACAAAACAAATTTCTTTTTAACAAAAAGAAATAAAGATGGTTAAGTAAATTAGCAGCGATTGACGTAGGCAAAATGGAGATGTATTTAAAAATTTCATTCCATAAAACAGAATATTTATTAATTATTTTAAAATATTTGAATTATTTATGCGTATTGTTATTTGCAAATAAAATGAGTTCATCAGATTGGAAAAGTTTAGCTGCAAGACTGAAATTATTATCAAGAAATGCTTGGTTCACATTTGAATAATTGCTTTTGATCTTACGATACAAAATTTTATTTTCATAAAATTCTTGTATTCATCGCCTATCATGGAGAATGAAGCCGCTGATCAACATTAGCTTTATATTTAAAGTTTAAGCACTTGATTTAAAAAAAAAATCCATATCTGTATTGCTCTCTATAGTAGAAAAGCAGTTACCTTTAGATATTATATATATCAGTCTTTGACTTCTAGTAAATTGTTTTAAAATTCTTGAATTAAATATATATATATATATATATATATATATATATATATATAGATAGATATTAAAATTATATTAAAAGAGCACAAATTTGTCACTGATATTTATGACAAAAGGAGAGAATTTAATTTTAAAGTCAATACCTTTACTAATTTTAAATCTTGTCTTCATAATTCTGTATATCGTAATATAATACTTAACCATTTATATAGAATAAAATGTCTATGTTCTTCCCATTTAATTAATACTAATATTAAAAAGCTTGTTTATGATGCTATAAATAATGGTTATCCTAAAAAATTCATATATTCTTTAATTTATAATTACTGATTACATGATCTTATAATTAGCTATTACATGATCTTATAATTAATTCTTTGCGTAAAAAATGTATAAAAAATTATAAAACATAAAAATAATATAAAAAAATTAAAAATGTTATAAAAGTAATAAAAAATATATAAATAGGTCGGTTGGGCGGGTAGATGTTAGAGTAAGGAGGAGGGTGGTGCTGTCTGGATAAAAACGCAAAGGTAAATTAAAAAAAAAAAAAAAAGAGAGAGAGAGAGTGGGTTATTTATTTTTACATTATTTTTACATTATTTTAACATAATTTTAAATAGTTTAAATGACACCAATATATGGATATTTGTCTATTTTTATTTATAGTTAAATAGTTATATTTTAATTATCAAATTAATTTTAATGTTATTGATATAATTTTTGGTATTATTATTATTAATATTATTACTATTATTTTTATTTATTTATTTATTTATTTTTATTTCATTAATAATTATTTATTTTTTATATTTTATTTTTTTATATATATATTTTTAATTTTTTTAATTTTTATTAATTAATTAATTAATTTATTTATTTTTTATTTTTATTTTATTTTATTATTTTTTTAATTTTTATTATCCTATATTAAGACAATGAGTTTATACTATGTAAAGTCACAATAAATGTTACTGATTAAAGTAACAGAATGATATTTTAAGTTATAAGTTAATATGAATGTTATAACCTAATTCTAATTTAATTATTTTATTAATTTAATTTTATGTAAATATCGTTCATTAATTATTTTCTCCGGTTCAATTATATTTCCATTCAGCTTTATCTTTTTTGTTCGTTATGGATAAATCATAGCAAATTTTTTTTCTTCTTTTTCAAATTATTTTTTCGCCATTTGGCGCGCATGACATTCTATTTAAAAAAAAAGAGCTGCTGTTCCTGCTACGATCCGATGCTTGAATTTCTAACAAACTGGTTTTTCTACTTGATACTGTTTTAGCTCGTATAGTAAAGTATTGCTTCTTGCTTTTATAATTTATTAATAATTCTATTGCGCTGTCCTCTACATTCATGGTGATAACCAGATAAGTTTCTTTTTTTTTCTCTCAATATCTTGTTTTCATACTTTTTATCGAAATTATATATGCAAGTAATGTTTATCATTTCCACGTGCATAAATAGGGTTAATTTGTACTCTTGTTACTGACACTATTTGCTGCACGCTATTGTTTCAATATATGTATATTTTCATTTTTTCAACTATTTATTTCGATATTCCTTGTTTAATAATATGGTTTTTGTGTGCTGGTAGCCCCAATTACGTATTATTTTGCTGTTTCATGGCTAATACGTGGATGAAACCGCACACTTCATTTGTAGTTCCAGAGCATTTGGGGCCTGACGATTCTGTTCTGTGGACTACAAAATTCCTTTGCATTCATTTTATTTTATTTATTTATTTATTCAGATATTCTCGTTTCACTATTATTATTTTTTTTTTATATATATATATATATAATTCGATTTTATTCAAATCCTTCGTTTTGGTTTATTGTTTTATTGATAAAATCTATTGGTGAATTTTGTCTACTTTTAATGGTATTATATATATATATATATATATATATTCATCTTGATTTTTTTTATCCCTGAATTATTTATTTAAAATAAATCTATTTGTGATATCGAAACCCTGTATTTATGCTTCATTTTTCTCATTTAAATACGATTAATCTTAAAATATGTGTAATTTATTTTCTAATAATTTTAAAAACATGATAAGAATCGAAATTTTTATTGCATGAAAATCAGCTCATTTATTTTACAGCTCTCGAATTTTATTATGCTTTATAACTGTTGTTTAAGGTGCTTTTGTAATTATGTAAATACGTAGCACCTATAGTTGTCGTTCAGTCCATCCGTCTGTCTGTCCATTCGCATATAACAACGCAAAAACTACCCAACCGAATCGCTTGAAGTTTAAAATACATAATTAATACATAATTTTGTCAAGTTATTTCAAATTTTATGATAGATCAATTATGCATAGATCAATTACAGGGACAATCAAAAGTATCCCGTTACATTACGGTCAAGGGGGAGGGGGGGAGTTTAAAATGCATTTTAATCATTTGATTAAAACAAATAATTATTACATAATTTTGTTGTGTCATTTCAAATTTTATAGAAATTGGATGCATAAATCAATTACAGGAACAATAAAAAATATTCCATGACATTACGGTCAATGGGAAAAAAAAGTTTCAAATGCATTTTAATGTTGTTAAACTAATTCAAACATAATAAAACTGACATGAACCTATGAAGTATATATATACTAAAATATACATTCCGTACAATCTGTGATGCAAAAAATATTTATTTTTAAATTACAGGAGCACACAAAAGTATTCCACTACATAAAGCTATACGGAGAAACATTGTTTGTGGGGCGTGTTTTAATTACATTAAACTATTTCGCATTTTATGAATATGATATACGTTGCTGAGGTGTAATAAAAATTACTTCCTGTATATTTACAGGAACACAAACATTTCTACTACTATGATGTAACTGAAGTACTGTCTACTATATCAGCAAGATCTGAATATTTTAAAAACTTCGTTATCGTACGAACGCACCTCATTTGCTACGCTTCATGTGTGATTTCCAACTTGTTTATTAATTGTTTCTCAAAAATTTTTATTGATAATGCTGTTATTTTGAAGAAGTAAAATTTTTATATTTGTCAAAAATTGTTCTTAATAATGTAAGGCATGACTATATGCTAACAATATTTGTTTTAAAACATGTTTTGGAATTTTTTAATAACGTTGTAAGTATTAAAATTTGCTCTGTTTCAGGCGGAATACTGTTTATGTGTCGGATTCGAATTCAAATATTACCAGTTCAGATCGATAAAAAACATTTATGTTTAACATATAAAATTTAGTTTAGCAAAAAAATGCCTAGCTGGATGAAATTTTTCTTTTGGCAGTTTATACGAATAGATGTAAAACATACTTCAATACTTTGTTCAGCCCTGCAGTTTACCTAGTACCTTTATTACACGAAAGTATTTTGCTAAAATTAATTATATAAAAAAAATAAAAAAAAAACTATTTTTAAACTATCTTTAAACTATCTTTAAACTATTTAAATCATATTTCCAGAAATTATCATCCTTAAACAACCCTGTATCCAGTTCTTTGCGTGACTCTGTATATCATTTAATTCTATATTCTACAAACATTTCACGGTAAACTAAATGCGATTCGACGTAAAGATGCAAAACTTTTTTAAAAACAAACCTTTACGTAAATTACACTCATATTCAGTAACTTTTCCGAGTTCTTTTGAGTAACCCTGTATATCTTAATTGTGTAACTATTAGCATTTATGCACACCATATAATGTGAATACATTTAGTGACACTTAAAAGTGCATATCATAATTAAAAATGAATTTCATCCATGGAACAGTTATTATGCGTAATATACAGTACGTCGAATAGAATATACTTATTTTAAATTTTTTGTGTGTCCCTGTAAATGCTATGTACTTCGTATTATGCGTGAAATAACTCATATTAAGTCTCAGCAACGTATATCAATTTGATTACACATGATACCGCTTACCATCGTTAAAATATGTCGCAAACAATTTCCTCCTTTATTATCATGTATTAGAATTATTTTGTGTGGCCCTGTAAATGAATAACTATTCTTTTAGCTGCATATTTTAGTGCTTTTCGTAGATGCAAATAAATGTGAATACGTTTGTCCGGGCGTAACATCTTTAAAATTAATTTGAAACGATTTTTCCCCATTGGCCCTAATATAATCGAAGACTTTTGACTGTCCCTGTAAATAAACTAATCGTGGTAGAAACTTCATTTATAATAGGGTTTGTGCTTGTGTAAACTTCAATAACATGGTAAAATTTCATTGCATTCCGAGTATATTTACGAGAGTTAGAGCGCGGACAGACGGACAGACAAACCGAATGCATAAGCATTTTTCAATTTTGTTGAAAAGTGTTAATAAAAATTACTGTGAAAAGAAAACTTTTAATAATACAATTTTTAGTTCGTATCAAACGTTTTCAATTTCTTATTTAATTTTAATTTGAAATTTAATAATAATAATGACATTTAATAACAAGTAAGAAAAATCATGCGTTAAGCATAGATTATGAAGCACTTTCCAACACTTAATGAAATCTTTAACAAAACTTTGTTATTTAGGGAAATAATAGTGTATAGCCAAATATACCCAAATATGTATTCCAGTACTTTTGAACAGCCCTGTATTTCATATGTCAGTTCATATAATGGGAAAATTTAGCTTAACAAGAAAATACCCAGTAGCTTGAAATTTCTTTTTCAGCAATTCATACTATTAGATGGAAACATACTTGAATACTTTTGTTCAGCCCTGTAGTTTACATTGTACCTTTATTACACGTCAGCATTAGGCTAAAATTTATTGTAAACTAAAACACTTTTAAAACAACTGAAATCACATTCTCATAAATCATCATTCATAGGTGTCCATGTACCGAATTCTTTGCGTGGCCCTGTATATCCCTTTATCTATATTCTACAAACATTTCTCAGTAAATTGAATGCAACTCAGCGTAAAAATGCATAGCTTATTTAAGAACCACGTTTAAATAATTTAGTAACGTTGGTGAGCTCTTTTGGGTAGCCCTGTATATCAACTATAACATTTATACACACCATATAATGTGCATAAATTTATGGAAATATAAACGCGAATATCATAATTAAAATGCATTTCATCCCTCCATCAGCCATCATCGGACACGTATACGGTACTTCGGAAAGAATAAACTATTTGAAATCTTTTGTGTGGCCCTGTAAATTCTATGTACTTCATATTATGCAAGACAGTAGCGTATAACTTACATTAAGCTTCAGTGACATATATCAATTTTATTATACATGAAAAAGCTTAATATATTTAAAATATGTCAAACACAATTCCCCCTTTTACCATTATCTAATGGAAATCTTTTGTGTGGCCCTGTAAATGAATAATAGTTACATTTTCACCTTATATTTTATAGAATGCATATTTTAATATGTTTGACAGGGTATAACATCTTTAAAATTCCTTTGAAACGATTTTTCCCCATAGGCCGTAATGTAATAGGAAACTTTTGATTCGCCCTGTAGATAAACTAATCATGGTAGAAACTTCATTTTCGATAGGACTTGTGCTAGGGTAAACGTCAATAACGTCCTAAAATTTCATGGCAATCCGAGTATATTAACGATTTTTCCCCATGGGCCGTAATGTAATGGAAAACTTTTGATTCTCCCTGTAGATAAACTATTCATAATAGAAACTTCATTTTCAATAGGGTTCATGCTAGGGTAAACGTCAATAATGTCCTAAAATTTCATGGCAATCCGAGTATATTAACGATTTTTCCCCATAGGCCGTAATGTAATGGAAAAATTTTGATTCTCTCTGTAGATAAACTAATCATGGTAGATACTTCATTTTAAGTAGGGTTCGTGCTAGGGTAAACGTCAATAACGTCCTAAAATTTCATGGCAATCCGAGTATATTAACGATTTTTCCCCATAGGCCGTAATGTAATGGGAAACTTTTGATTCTCTCTGTAGATAAACTAATCATGGTAGATACTTCATTTTCAATAGGGTTCGTGCTAGGGTAAACCTCAATAACGTATAAAAATTTCATAGCAATCCCAGTATATTTACGGGTGTTAGAGCGCGGACAGACGGACAGACGGCCAGACGGACAGACGGACAGACGGACAGATGGACAGACGGACAGACGGCCAGACAAACCGAATGCATAAGCACTTTTCAACTTTGTTGGAAAGTGCTAATAATAATAATAATAATAATTCCCCAATTTCAATTACTTTAAAAGTAAACATTTCTTTTAATAAATAATAATAGAACAAAGACCATTTTAAAATTTTTCTATTTCTTCTTAAAAATGCTCCAGCTGTAATTCATTTCTTTCAATTCGTCTTATTAATACAAAATCCCTTCCTTTTTTGGAAGCTTTCCAATTTTCCACGTGCTTTTGTTTGGTACACAATTTGAGCGATAAATGGATTCACATTGCAAACCTTTTTTGAGGCTTAGTTCACCTCCACCTATCTTCTTCCTCCATGTTTTCTTTTAATAGAAATGGAGTACTCCTGTTGCCATAATATGAAAAGCAGTACTAAAAACTACAAAAAAATTAATATTTAAAAAACAAATTAAGTTACAGCTTCCAAACAAATTTAATTGAAAAGTGCATTTTTTTCCCTACACGATGGTGTAAGAATTGAAAATGTGCAATACTTAGAATTTAAAAAAATTGTAGTAGCAAAAATTACAATACTGAAATTTCATTTAATATTTGAAAGTGTTGCCATTCGCAAAATGACGTATGCGTTATGCACAGATACGTTTGGCCTTATAATAGATAGATATCATTTTTGAAAAGATTGATTTTTTTTTCTTTTGAAAAATTAAAAGATTAGAATATTTATTCAAGTGGTCCAAAATATTAGAATATTTTACATTGTTAAAATGGGTCATGTGAGTGATATTCTTGAACTATTAAGCTTCGTATGATTGATTTGTATGGGCATGGTAAAAATCAATGTTATATTGTGCGAACTATTTACATTGTTTGCAATCAAGCGTTAGTAAAATACTAACATGATGTTCAAAAAGTGGAAAATTTCAGCTGTATACATAATTTTATTGTATTGTATTTTATATTTTATAAATGTTAGAAACTTATCTAAACATTTCAGGTTTAATTTATAAGCAATTTAATTGCATTTACTCAATATCAAAAATAAATAAAGAAAAATAACTTTTCTTATTACTTTTTCTCAGTTATTCTAATATTTTGAATATCAGCTGTAAAATGTAAGGTATCGCACATCATCTATTTAGAGTACAGTAGACTCTCTCTATAACGAAATTCCATACATCGAATTTCTCTATATAACGAATTTTTTGTAGGAACGGTCCCCTTTTTGCATGATTACATTAAAAACAGTCTCTATATAGCGAAATATCTATCTCCATATAACGATTTTTTTTATAAATTGGTCTTAATTTATTCAATTTTAAAAAAGCTTCGAAATCATATGGAATCAATTTTTCATCACTTATTTTTGATTTATTGTTCATTACTGAGTTTTTTTTTTCTTTTAATTACTTTTCTTCTTGTTCTTTAAATCCAACGAATTCATCCCACCTCACACATCTTTCTACGTCCTTCTCAAAACAGAGTCAATTGAATTGTTACACATATAAGAGAGGATTCAATGAGAGGCACATAATAGAGGCCTTCAAATAGCGGAAAATGTTAACTACAATTTTTTATTCCTTGTTAAAATTTAAGCTCTTTTTTTTTTTTTTTTTTTTTTTTTTTTTTCTTGAGAGCGTAACAATTTTAAAATCAAAACAACAAAAATGATTTCTTCGACTGAAATTAATGCAAGTCTTCCTTATTTGATTTTCATTAAGCTTTCAAATAAATGTCTGTTCTCTTTTTTGAAACTGCTTAAGTAATTAAGAAATAAAATGTTAGGTTAATATTTACTTTTAAACATTTCAAATTCTTTATTAAAAACATCAAAAATAATATTTGTTCAAAATTTACACATTAAATACGATTTTTAACATCATTTTCTATACATCGAATTTCTCTATATAACGAATTTTTTTACTGGAAGGATGGATTTCGTTATATAGAGACTCGACTGCATTTTTATATGAAATTTCAATTTTTGGTAATTCTTGTATATTTTTTGTGTGTTCAATAATGTAGTTCTAGTGCACGTTTTACGTTTTCAACAATGTTGTTCTTGTACAAGTTAACCCTTTCGGGAACGCCGTTTTCAGTCTGCAAACGCTTAATTTTAATGCTCCAATTGCCAAATTGCACCAGTAATTTTTTTAAGCACAATTTCGGTCTCATTAATATACGTGAAGAAAAACTTCGGATATTTTTTAAATAAGTTTGTTCGTAAATTATGGTGTGAGTTAATTATTTGAATATTTTTAGAGCAGAAATGCCTTGCCCCGGAAAGTGTTAAGTAATGTTTTCCGCCTGTGAGAAGAGCGAGTGGTGAAGACATTAAATATATACACGCATATGATAACCTGACAGATCAATTTCTGAGCCCCAAGATTACGGGTTCTTTGGGAACCCGTGATCTTGTCGTTTTCATGAAAATCGTTGGAACCGTTTTCAAGACCCCCCCCCCCCCTCCAAATATGCAAGCAAATATAAAAAAAAAATTACAAAAATTACTCGTTTAATATAGTATAAGATAAGGAATGTTTTCAAATAATTAACAAATGAACAATGAAAATTAATTTATCACAAGAAGCTTAATTTAGAACATGGGTCCTCAACGGAGTGTCGTGAAATTATTGCCACATTCTATTAGAATTTTACAAATTAATAATAGCGTATTTTTTTTTTTTTTTTTTTTTTGAACCCACCATATTAAACAAAGTGATTTACTTCAGATGGAATATAGTATCACAAAATTGAATTTCTTATGGGTAATAACGTATGAGGATTATAACAAAATTGCATTCTTTCAGATTTTTGATGGGAATTAAGTAAGTTCGGGGGAAATAAAATACGCATATATTCTTTAAAATACATTTTTATAGAAGACAAAATTTTTGGCCTAGCATACATTGAATTACAATTTTGTTTTCAGTTGCCATGAGAAAATGGAAACAATGGTTGTCTACTATTTTCCCTTTGTTTTCTTCAGGATTAGAGTATGTACTTCAGTTGCCTTCAATACAAAAATAGCACTAAACACTAATAATAATAATAATAATAATATCTCATAACTAAATTCAGATGTAGTTTTCAAACAAATTGCACTAAAAGTACTTTTTTCCACTGTACGACTGTGTAAAAAAAGAAAGTGTGCGATCTTTAGAAGTTAAATAAGCTACAGTAGATAATCAGTATTTGTACATAATTAGATACATTTGCTTCGCTTAAAGGGTTACTTCAGTCAAATGAAAAAATCCATTCGCTATTGCTAATACCATGGAAGAAATTTATAAAGATTCTCAGTTGCATTTCAATATTTTTAAGTATTGGATAGCTGAGATTGATATGATGCCAGGCCGTTTTTTTACTTTTCCGATTTCGGTTGCATTTTTTTTTTTTTTTTTTTATGAGGGTGCTTTTGTTTTCCAAACCGATTCCGAAAATGAAAAAAGTAAAAAACGGCCTGCTTACAGATTGATCTCAGCTATCTAATGCAAGAAAAACTAGTTGGATGTGCCAATCCCAAACCTTTCTTCTATCTCATACGTACATTTTAATATTTAAAAAAATAGTTACTCATTTTAATGTTATAATAATTTTAATTCAATACCATACGAACTTTGGTTTTCATCTTAAATTTCTGCTTCAATCAATTAATCGGAGTAAAAACGAATTTCCGATTCTACACGAGCCGATAGACAATAGAATGATAGGCACATTTTTTTTTTTTCAAATTCAGGGAGGAGTTACTTGCCTTACCAAAAAATAATCATATACAAAAAATTTAGTTCAGTTCTAGGACTAACTTGATACACTTTTAGGTGATGCAATATTGAAAATGTCATAAAATTTTACAATCTTTAAACTTTTTACATACAAAGTTTGAATAAATTGCATTTTTTTCAGTCTATGAATATGATTATCTCAACATTAAAAAAATTTTTTTTTTAGTGTTCTCTTCTTGAAGAATGGCCTTCTTTTTTTTTCTTAATTTTAAAAATATTTCAAACATCTTTGCTTAATTTAATATTTTATGTTTTAAAAGCTGACAAAGTGGGAGTAAAATTTTAACTCTTCATAAAAAAAAATATGCGTAGCTTTAAGAGATATTTTAAAAACTAAGGAAAAAATAGACATGCTTAAAGAAATGAACACTAAAAAAAAGAAGTTAAAAATATTAATTTCTCGAGAAGATATTTTGAATATAAAAATGCATCAAACATCCTTAGACTTAACATTGCGGAAGGAAATTCCGAAAATGAATTTACCAGCAGCCTTAACGTTAAAATTTTGCGAGAAGTACCGCTTTCTTGTAAAATATACAATATTCGCAATAACTTCTCTATATATTTCAGTTTTTAAGAATGGCTTCCAGAGAGTATGTAGTACCAGACAGGACTTGATTAAGCTCAGCAGGTATGAGAAGCACAATGTCGTTTCTGGGCCTTCTTTCATTCGAGAACAGTTTCGTAAATTCGCCATACCTAGAAACTCGCCATTATTCGAATTACTACAAATATTGTATTATTAGATTTCATAGATTTGGAGTGGTTGGACAGACTAAGGAATTATGATCACGTTGTTGTTCTGATCTATTGTATGAAAAACTAATTTGTGACGAAAGGTATTTTTCTGAAACATTAAAAAAAAAAAAAAAAAATGTATGCATATAAATGAATTAATAATTTTAAAAGAAATTAGTACTTTGGAAAAAAATTAATTCAATGTAAATTTTCGGGCTCCTTATTTCTCAAATTTGGAATCCTTCAAAATTTTCTAAGGGGAGTAAGAGCTTTTCGTACCATTCGGCAATCAGGGCCTTTTGCCAGGTCATCAAGGAATGGGAAGGGGTGGGGTGGGGGGGGGGGGAAGAAGAAAAAGAAATGCTTTTTCTGATGTCAGTAAATTCCTATAATCCTTTAATGAAAATATTTAAAATAATGGAAATAGTTCTTTTTTTCTATACAGTTTTAGTAGAACTTCATCATTAACTTCAACATTTTTATACGGGCCAATTTTTAAGAAAAATGCATAAATGAATAAAGAAATTGAAAGAATAAATGTGGCAGTTCATTTTTCAAACTTTATTTTTAAAAATTTTCCGAGGAAAAATTTTGAACTTAAAAAAGGACTGGTACTTATTGTATATCGTGTTGGAACTACACAAATGTATTTATGTCTTTCTTATCTACTAATGTTGTAGTTCGTCGCTTTTCCTTCTGATCCGAGGTGGAATTTTTGCGATATCCTTATCAAATATCCTCTCACACACTTCCGAAATCAATAAAAGGATTTCTAATGGTTCTTTAATGACCTAACTTGCGGTTTCAGATGCAAACTGTGTTGTTCATTAGAGGTCTAATATGCGTTGAGTTTCCATGTATACAGGTGAAACAACAATGGAAGAGATACCCATGGAGAACCTAGCGGAAGGGGATGAAGAAACGGTAAAAATTGCAAATCTTCCTTCTATTTTACTGGACATTTATTGTTGTACTAATAAGTATTTTAGGTAGCTTTCATTACAAAAAGTAAAAAGCTACCTATTGCAGCCGTCCGGAGGAAAGCACTTCCGGAAATTTTTGGTATATTTTCGGCGACCATGACCCCCAGACCCCAAAATCACCCTCCGTTCAAATGTTGACATGTATATATATATATATATATATATATATATATATATATCTGATTTTTGTCATGCTGTAACTATCTTATTTATGAACCGATTTGAATGAAACTTGGCATGTACATAGTACATACAAATGTCTCGACTGAGTTCGTTGACCAGCATCATCCGCCATCTTGTTTCAAAATGGCAACCATTTAATTTAAAAAAAATTAAATTTAAAATTAAATGCTAAAAAATTAAAAGTTGAAAAATATTTTTCTTTTATGTTTAGAACTTAAAAGAAAAACTCCATAACACTCTTTATTTTGTCTATATCTTAAAAAATGACTGACAAGGAAGGTCTCCATTGGGGGCATACTCAGAATTTTTTGAAAAAAATACGAATTAAACTACTCATGTAGGTAATAAAGAATCAGTGAAAATTAGCGGCGGAATTACATTATTAGATATGTAAAAAAATAAAATAGTTTGGAATAATTGGCGTGAAAAGCTGAAAGCGACGCGGGATTTGGCGAGCAGTGCATTTCCTCGCCAAAAGCAGACGATTTTAATGAATCTGAAAATTGATTTTAATTGACTTCACTGTTAAAAATCTGCAGCATTTACTGCAACGTCACTCCACTACTTTTATAGAATGTTTCTCTTTTGACCAATGAGAATGCTCCATAGCACGGTGAATTGACCGCGTCATACACTGCTAAAAATCTGCTGCATTTTGTTGCAACGCACTCCACCGCTTCTATATAATATCTCTATTCCAACCAATGAGAAAGCTCCATTTCACGGCCAAGTAACCGTTTTCTATACAAGCAAGGGAGTGCGTTACAACAAAATGCAGCAGATTTTTAACAGTGTATTTTTCAATTTGGAACAATTTTAATCAATTTAAATTGTGTTTTAAATGATAAAATATATTAATTTCATTTTGTTATAAGTACATATAAACGTATATGACAAAATTACACTTAAAGTAAAGTAAAAATGCAAAACTAAAATTACTTAAACTAAACTTATTTAAATAAATTGAACATAGAAAGTTTTTTCTTTAAAAAGTATTCGAAGCGTAAAAGCATATTTTTCAAAATTTCGTTTTTTCGCCAACCGGAGATAAATCGCCAAATAAACGAAATTTTTATTATTTTTTTACGGACGTTATAAGGAGGTTCCGCCGAATTTTTTTTATAAACATATATAACTATATGAGAAGAACATTCTGTAATTTTTTCAGATTTTTCTGATTATGCCCGTATGGAGACCTTCCTTGTGAGTTATAGCACTTTGAATTTCTAGTGTGGCTGACATTTTGAAACGATCTGATATTTGTCACGTCATAACACTTGTATTTATGAACCAATTTCGATTTAACTTGGTGTGTAGATAATATACACTATATTGCCATTGATTATGGGACACTTGCGATTTTAGACATTTTACTAAATATCTAGAAAAATACATGAGGAATCATCTCGAAACTCTTAGTGTATAAATATAATAGTATAAGTCATACATCTCCGTGAAGATTTTTTCCCGAAACTCCAAAGAGGGCCGTCAACAAATTAAAAAAGAATGAATATCTTTTGAATAACCCTGTCTAAACTAATGTAGCAAAAGAGCTCAAACTCTAGATTGTAATTGAATGCCTTATTGTAATAAGCCTTGTTCATTTTTATGCAAATAGCATGCATACTCGCAGAGTAATTAAGGTTTTTATAAAAATGATCCCAAATTTTTCCAAGTTTTTTCCTTATAATTTTCAGAGTTCTTAATATAAAATATTTTTTTTTTCAGAAAATATGACAAACAACATTGCACACAGTACCCTGTAATCAGAATTAAAAAATAATGAAGATTGTATAAAAAATGAGTTGGTTTACTAAATAATTTTTTACTGCGCATGCGTCAACGATATCAAAATTTCATTTGCATATTATGTTAGCTAAATGTATAGAGCAACTTTTGTGAAAGTCACAAAATCATAACTTGAAAATTCTGACAATAATCGTCAATTGAATAAGTCGAAAATCCGTTATTCTCAAAATGAAGCAAAAACAAGAGGGGTTGTATCCATATATTCATTGATTAGTGTCAATATAGAATACACAAATGGGATGTACTACTGCATTTGGATAAAATTCCTCATTTTTTTTGCTTCATTTTGGAAACGACGGATTTTGTCCTTTTTCTGTAGACGATTTCTTTCAGAATTTTCAAGCTATGATTTTGAGACTTTTACAAAAGTTGCTCTATACATTTAGCTAACATAATATGCAAATGAAATTTTGATATCTTTGACGCATGCGCAGTAAAAAATTATATAGTAAACCTACTCATTTTTCATACAATTTTTATTATTTTTTAATTCTGATTACAGGGTACTGTGTGCAATGTTGTTTGTCATATTTTCTGAAAAAAATATAATTTTATATTAAGAACTCTGAAAATTATAATGGGAAAACTTGGAAAAATTTGGGACCATTTTTATAAAAACCTTAATTACTCTGCGAGTGTGCATGCTATTTGCATAAAAATGAACACAGTGTATAACAATAAGGCATTCAATCATAATTTAGAGTTTGAGCGCTTTTGCTACATTAGTTTTGACAGGGTTATTCAAAAGATATTCATTCTTTTTTAATTTGTGAACGGTCCCCTATGGCGTTTCGGTAAAAAATCTTCACGGAGATGTATGACGTATACTATTATATTTATACATTAAGAGTTTCGAGATGATTCCTCATGTATTTTTCTTGATATTTAGTAAAATGTCTAAAATCGCAAGTGTCCCATAATCAATGGCAATATAGTGTATACTGAGGTCTGGACCGAGTTCGTTAGTCATTTCGATTCGCCTTCTTTTTTCAAAATGGTGGCCATTTAAATTTTTTGAAAAAAATTAAAATTTAAATTTTTTGAAAAAAATTAAAATTAAAATTTTTTGAAAAAAAAATAAAATTTAAAATTAGGTACAAAAAAGTCAGAAATTGAAAAATATTTTTCTTTTATGCATTTGACCTTGATACGAGATTTTAGAGCACTTTTAGTTTCGTCTGTATCCTAAAAAATGGCTGAGTTATAGCACTAGCACTTTTAATTTTTAGTGTTGCCTACATTTTGAAATGATCTGATTTTCGTCACGTGATAACACACATATTTATAGACCGATGGATGTAACTTGGTATGCACATAGTGCATATCGATGCCTAGACCGAGTTCGTTGGCCAGTTCCATCCCCTATCTTGTTCAAAAATGGCGGAATATTATTATTATTTTTTAAATTTTAAATTTTAAAGTTAGGTAGAAAAAAGGTAAGAAATTGAAAAAGATTTTTCTTTTGTGTGTTAAACCTTGATACAAAGATTCCAGAGCATTTTTTGTTTCATTTATATCTAGAAAAATGGCTGAGTTATAGCGCTTTCAATTTTCAAGGTGGTTGACATTTTGAAACGGTATGAAATTTGTCTCGCGATAATACACATATTATAAACTGATTTGGATATAACTCAGCGTGTTCATAGCATATACCAATGTCTTGAGCAAGTTTACTGGCCAACTTCATTCGCCATCTTGTTTCAAAATAGCGGCCATTTAAGTTTGTCAAAAATCTTTTAAATGTATAATGATGACAAACAAAAAATTAGAAATTGAAAAAATGTTCATTCGGAAGTGTTTGATCTTAATACATGAATTCAGGAGTATTTTTTGTTTTGTCTTTACTTAAAAAAAAAAAAAAAAAAAGGCTGAGATATAGCAGTTTGAATTTCTAATGTGGATGACATTTTAAAAAAATCAATTTGCCCGCGACAGCACTCGTATATATTTATCGATTTTGTATGAGTCGATTATCGATTTGGTGTGAGTGTACATGTGCACATGAATTAAGATTTCGACTAAGCTCCTTGGTTTGTTTTATCCACCATGTTGTTTTAAAATGGCATACACTTCATGATATCGTGGAATTTGGCGACCCTATAAATCGCTTAAAATAAAACGAGCTTGAATGAAAGATGACTAATTTTTAAAAATTCCCATTAATATTCAGTATTGCCAAAAACTAGTATTAAATCTTATATAATCGGGTTCCCACTAATTTGAGCTTCGTATGTTTGAATAATATAACTTAAATAAAATAAAATAAATAAATAAATACGCTATATAAAAGCTACCTCTTCCTCCTGGTACTGCCGGAAGGACTTTTTTTTGTAAGTGAGAATGATTAATTTCCCACAAAAGACGATTAAAAAACAAGAATATAGACCTCCTTTTGCTAAGAAAAATAGAGGATCTCGGGTAGAATCTTACATCGCATAGGGTTACCTACTTTTACCAACAAACGACTCGAACCACGGGTCGGATTCGTGCTATACTTTTCCGTTTTGGTTTGGGTTCGTCTCGGGTTGATTTTTACTTTTTTTTTCAACTGGTTGGGTTCGGGACGGTTTGACATTTATGTTATCAGGTTCGGGTTGGTTACGGGTTGAATGTTGG
Source organism: Maratus speculifer (assembly GCA_964019185.1). Lineage (NCBI taxonomy): Eukaryota > Metazoa > Arthropoda > Arachnida > Araneae > Salticidae > Maratus > Maratus speculifer. Next base: position 375,003,972 of record OZ025292.1, read on the forward strand.
CTCTTTCATCTCGAGTTCGTGTTGACCTGTTTTTCCAAAAGATGCCAAATGGTTGTCGTATACTGATGAAATGAAACGTTTTTAAAGACTGAAGCACAGAAAACAAAGTATAAATGAAAAAGGAAGAGTGTGATATAATTTTTAATACTTTTTTATCAGTTGAAGAGCTCAGGTGATCAAGGTGTTAAGTGACACTATCATCATTTTGAGATGATGAGCTGTAAAGTTAAAAAAATTTTACTTGCGTTTATTATCTAATACTTGTTTTATCAATTACAATCTCTGAAGTCTTTAAGTAGATTTCTTAAGATATACTACTTATTACATTCTTATTTTATGTGGGAATACCTGAAAGTTTTTTTTTGCAGATCTACGCTGATCATGACCTCTAGAACCCTAAACTACCACTTTAGTTCAAAATTTTATCCATCTATCTATTTATAAGTAACACTTGGAGACTATAGATATATAATGTTATTAACTTTTTGTAAACTATGGACATCCCCCCCCCCGACCTTTTATGTTTTTACTCCGCGAATCCTCCCGCTCCTTTCTTCAGTATTATCGTCATCAGTGTACATAAATTCTTTTTATTTTTATAGTTTTATTTTCTTTTTATATGTTTTTCAAAAACATACAAACATGATTATGCATTTTAGTTTTCGATACTTTACTGATTTAAATCAAGGGAAAATGATAATAAAATATCAATATAATATATAAAATAGCTTTATATCAAATTACAATTTAAGGAAATGTAGCAAACGGCCAGGGTCCGTTCCAGCAAAAAATGGAACGGACTCATTCGCTCCTACAGGTGGTCTCTTAATGGATGTCATCAGGGTCGGATTTAGCCTTTAAACCAGACCGTGCAAAAGCAAAAATTGCGCTCCTACATAATAAGCATAAATTCTGAGAAAAAGAGGTACAATGCCTTTTTTAGTTTTTTTAAGCAAATGTCGAAAAAAAAAAATGTAACTTAGTACACATTTACAATAACTTTTCACTTTAAATACTTTTCTTCATTTAAAAAAATAGTTAACAGGAGAACGGAAGAATGTTTTTGGCAAACTTTTAGCTTGAAAAATTTATTAATTCATTCAAAAGCATCTAAACTCACAATTATTGCTGAGTTTATATTCAATTCTTAAAATAACGAGGTCTGAGAATCCTGTTTGTGACGATGTTATTAGCACACAGTTCTTAATTATTTTTTAACTATAGTTTTTAATTATTTTCAGCTTTTTTTCTCATTTTGTTTTTTGGCAGTTTTGCGCCCCTCAATTTTTTTTTCTTTTTCTTTTTTTCTTTTCTTTTCTTTCTTTTTTTTTTTTTTTTTTAACTCCAGTGCACGGACTGAGGGAGTGTTCGTCCGGTTCTGATGTCATATTTTAATCTAGTTTTTAATTCTTGAAAAAGGTAACAATTATTATTACTAAAATTTATTTTTCACATTAGGAAAAAATATAAAAATTTAAGTACCAAAACAAAAAGAAATTACATCAGTTAATTATTGCAAAGTTTAAAAAAATAATACATTTACGTTTACTTTGACTTTACAATTTTATCTTTTATAACTTCTATTTCCAAGTCCTTTTGAGACTCAATAAATAAATGCATTTTTTTTTTATAAATATAACGGGAACAAATAATGATGATTTCATAACTTAATTTATTTTTTTAGAGTTTCCTGACTGTACAAGAGAGTTTATTAACCGTCAATCTTAATTCGTAATATTTAAATTCATTGCTTAAATACTCACAATGGGGTTTAAATATTTAATAGTTATCGGAATAATAATAATAAAAAAAATCTAAACTTAGTTCAGAAGTTTAATGAATAATGCATTCTTCTGAATCACTTTTTTCATAAAACTATCTTCAAACGTCCAGGGAAAAAGAAACGGAATTTGTTTGATTTTCTTCAAAAAAAAAAAAAAAAAAAAAAAAAGTCGTTTAGGGGGGTGGTTGATTAATGGAAGTGGTCTCACAGGGATATTTTACTGTAATTACAGTTTAAAAATACATATTAATAGCTTGTTGCTACATAATGCATTTAGCAGCAATGCAGTCGGCTCTCATTAATTTGAACTCGTCGGGACCACAAGAAATATTCAAAATTATCCAGAGTTCGAATTATGGAACATATGAGAAGAAAACATGTTTAAAGGGTTATTATTACAAAGGAATTAATGTTATAGTATTTTTTCAATTTATTTCGGCTGTTATTGTTATAATATGAATTAATAATCAATTAAAAGATATGCATACATAAATTAATTAAGGAATTATTGACATAAGCACAATGGAAGAAGGATTCAAAGTGTCATTAATGAACAGACGAGACACTGAGAAAGCGAATATCAAATTCATGGGATTATTATGTGTACTAGTTCATTACAATTCTTGACAAAAATGAAAGATGGAAAGTTATTTCGAGGATCTGAAATCTGTGAGAAAATATGGTAAACAGAGAAATCGGAACTATCTTTAATTCGAATTAAACGAAGTCAAGAAAAAAAAAAAAAAAAAAAAAAAGAATTCGAATAAAGGAAATTTTTTAACGTTATTCTGCCATTGAAAATTTCGGGACTTCATGCTTAGTTCGAATTAAGCAAAGGTTCGATTTATCCGATTTCGAATTAACGAGAGCAGACTTTATTGTATTCTTGTTCTTGCCGCGTCAACAGGAAGCATATAAGCAACCTTTACATGGATACGGACATGGGAAAAAATCTGCTTTGTGATTGGCTAATGTTATGGAGTAATGATTCTTATCGAGGATGATAATGTTATGCAGGAGTCATGAGTACGTTATTCGCCATAGTGCAGGAGAGATAGAATAACAAGCCAACATCGCTTAATGATGTCTAATACCATAGACTTCTTATCACAAAATTTTTATTTATACAAATATGAAATTTCAAAGAAAAAAAAAACGCCAATTTTTGGACGATTGTTCATTTTATTCATCGTAATATCGCCCGATTAAAAAATCGTAATATCGCCTACTCAAAATTGAATGATCTTCAGAAATCAAACGTTTGTTAGATGAACATTTAAAATTCTCTATCTGTTTTTTATAACGTAGCTTGCAACAATGTGGAATTATTGTTTTACGAAACTAAGTTTATTCAATTTTATACCATGTAAAAAAATACATTTGGGATGTACTTGAATGCTGCAAAGTGCAAAGTTCATTTCAGTCTCCAAGTACAAGCTTGCTAGTTCAGTGATTACAATGTCTAATTTTAAATGAAAATAAACATTTTAATCATAAATACATTTATTCAGCTATCTTCAAGAAATATTAAGTTTACTTCTAAGGTAAAGTAATTTTAACTGTACTGTTTTTGTAAGACTATAATATTTTGTGATTCGTGCAACCATTGCTTATGTGTGCAAAAATATACTTAATGAACATTTTTTAGACAGTTACATCTGTGAGTTATAAACTTACGATAAAAATTGAAAATGTTTTAGCTTCTAATTTCCGCATAAAATTGTTTCTGGCATGAAGTAATGCATTGCTTAAGCATCAGAATTATAAATACATTATAACATGTCTATGTAACTATAAAAATTTTAAATAAGAAGATATAAGAAATGTTGTTAAATTATTTCTAGGACGTAGTTTTAACCTATCACACCGATCCGAAGAACAACTTTTCTACAAGTATCAACAAAACAAACGCCTTTTCATTTCCGGTTAAAAGGGAAAAAGAAAGCGCCCTTTAAATTCCCGTTAAAGAAACAACAAAACAGATCAGCCAATTACAGCACAGAATTCTTTCCCATGTCCGTATAAATGTAAAGGTTGCTAATATGCCAACGGGAATAAGCAGCATTTCTTATAACAGAATACGGGGATGGGGATGAGAAAAAAGAAAAAGAAGTGCATTTATTGATGTCGAAAAATTCCTATAATCGCTTAATACTTTTCCTTTTTTTTAAAAAATGACAACAATCATTTCGAAGCTGATTTTTCTAACAGCGAATTATATGCGCATACGGCAGAAAAATAGAAATGACTAATATTGGGATTATTAAATATTTTGGTTTCTATAATAATTTAATGATTTTAATAATAGGTTTGTATTTTTTCGAAAAATAGATAACAGACTATATTAATGAGAGAAAAAAAAATGTTGGATCAAAAATGATAACAAATTAGTTCTCTTTTCAGAGATATTTTACAGTGTCAAGTACCAGATCCCTTCCCTCCCTGCCCCTAAAGTGATAACTTTATATAAGTGCAGCCTCTTGCTTGATTTTTCTTCCAAGCGTTACTATTATTTTTTTTATAATCGAGTTTTCGTGCCTACACCAAATTAGTGCATTGTAACGGAAATTTTGCGGAAAAAACATGAATTGCATTTAAATAAAAAGAATATTGCCCAGTTAAACTGATGGCATTGAGCTCACAGGCTACGCATACTAATTATACATTACAGCCTTATATTTTCAAGGGTTAATTCCCTTCGAAAAAAAAAATTAAGAAGGGGAAACAGCTCTCCCTTTTCCCCTTTTTTATACTTAATCATTTAACCTCCTAAACTATCAAGGACATGTTTTATCACATAAAAAAAAAATTTATATCCAAAATTCAGAGCAAACCGGATAATTCTTAATAAAAATCCATTTAGCATTTATATAATTTAAGAGGAGTTATCCCCCTCTTTTTTACTTAACCATTAAACTTCCAAAATTATTCAGAGATTTGAAGGAAATCTGACAATTCTGCTTGAAAAACCCATTTTTATAATTTAAGGGGAGGGGCATTAGAACACCCGTTCCCCCTATTTACACTTATTCAATGAACACCTAATAACAGTCTCGGAATCGCCTCATCAGAATGATCCAATATCTAAATTTTGAACAAAAACTGTTAATTCTGCATGAGAAACCCATTTATATATATTAACGCGAGGGGCATGAGCCCCCCGTTCCCCTTTTTATATATATCGATTGAACTCCAAAAACTAATCAGGGAAGCGCCTTATCAGGATACATCTATATACAAAATTTCAAGTGAATTGGATACTTTTATCATGAGTTATCGCGTTACGCACGTACGAACATTCATACAGAACGGGCGGGCACATAAGCTCTCAGGCTATGATAGCCTGTGAGCTAAAAATTAGTTTCATTTTCAAGATGAACATTGAATGTTTTTAAAAACTAATTTTAATTTATACTTACTAGGGGGGCCCCGCCCCCCTGCTCGCTATGCTCGCCAACCCCCCGCGTAATCGCTTCGCGATTCCAAATTATTCTCTACTCCTGCTTGCTGCGCTCGCCAATAACCCATGGCATGAATAAGCAGTTGCAGACCTTTCAAATGATGTCTCACACAATTGATGTTGTAAAGAAATTACAAATATGCCCCCCTGGGGGGCACAGTGAGGGATGACACACAACACATCCATAATATGAATAAGCAGTTGCAGACCTTTCAAATGATGTGTCACTCAACTGGTGTTGTAAAGAAATTAAAAATCTGACCGCACTCCCCCCCCCCCTGGGGAGAGCAGAGTGTGGGGGTGACACACAAGACATCCATAATATGAATAAGCAGTTGCAGACATTTCAAATCTTGTGTAACACGACTGGTGTTGTAAAGAAAATAAAAATGTGTCCCCCCTGGGGAGCAGAATGGGGGATAACACACAATACATCCATTATATGAATAAACAGTTGCAAACCTCTCAAATGATGTATCAAACGACTGGTGTTGTAAAGAAATTAAAAATTTGGCGAAATATTACAGTTATCGCCAAGTTGGCGTCACTTTTGACAACTAATTTTGGTCGCCAAATTTGGCGATATATCGCCAAGTTGGCGACAAACTTGGCGATGGTAACCTTTCCTCTCTTTATGGTAACCCATATGGCGATGCATAGACGGAACCCTTTCCTGATTGGTCTATTCGACTCATGGAAGGAGTGGAAAACCCGGATTCGTTAGTTCCGGAAATCTTCCACATCAGCATCATTCCAGGAGTCATTCCTTTTAAGGCTAGTTTTTTTTTACTATTTATACTTATTTTTACTTTCTTCCATTTTCAAAAGCAGAAAGTTTCGTCATCGAAATTTTTTCGACGGATTTATACGTATTTGGGGTCAGAGATCCCCCAAAACACGTTTTTACAAAATGTCTGTCTGTTCGTTCGTGTGTCTCACTGTAATATCAAAAGGTACAAGATAATGTGCATAGAATTGAACTAAATATCTTGTGTATGCATTTTGACAGTCGCAAGCAGGCATCTCTTTCAGTTCAGAAATATTCTCCTGGAAGAGGGCGCAGTAACAGCAATTTTTGTGCCATTTTCTTTACCCCAGGGCCGACTAGAAGTGAATGATAAATGGGGGGAGGAGGCAAGAAAATGTTGGGGGCGGGAGTCATATTCTCTCTCTCTTCCTTTCTCTATGACGCTGAAAGATAAATGAGTACTACCTATTCACACTGCAGGTATGTTTCTAATTAAAGTGTTATAATAACTTCATTTTATACTAAGTAAAGAATATGATGATAAAAAATTGGACTGCATAATTAGTACAATATTAAACATCATGTTAGCTTTATATGGGCAAGTAGGATGAGCAAGTGTTGAAACACTCATTTTAGTTACAATTTTGTATTTCTGCAAAATGTGTAAAAGGACTTCAAAACTTAACACTCCATCGGGCGCGCTGTATCTGAGAAATACATGCGTAAGAAATTCGTCCTTTTCGAAAAGAAAAGGGAGTTTCACGACCTTGACCTTCTCAGTATCTGTTCTTCCGGTCATTTCCGTCCCTGGAATACAGTAGTTTCAAATTTTTGTCGATAGGAATTTCCGGTTTCGCGCTTTGTTAAGGATTTGTATCTATTACATACATGCGCCCGATAGCGTTTGTAGTTAGTTTCTCACTAATACTTGGTTAGAATACGTGAATACCTCAGTCTCTCCTGTTTAACTTTAGGCTTCGAAATGATAAATACTAAACGGTTTTTGGATTTGAATAACCCTAAATACCTAGAAATTGCCCATAACATTTTATTTAGCGATGACAATTAAGATTCTGAACAGTTTGAAGAAAGTGACGATGAATAATAATTTAAAACTCATTTTTAAACAATATATGATGCTGAAATACAGAATGCATCTGTCAGATATAACGCGTCCGATGGTGCAACTTTTGAGGCGCGCCCGACGGAGTGGTAATTGGATTTTTGAACGGAATTCCATCTGGGTTTTCGGGACGTAAGTTCATTTAGTGACATTGTGATCTATTCCAGGTGAGGCTCAAAATGTTTTAGGGCGGTCTGAACCGCCCATAGCACCTCCTTAGCTACGGCCCTGAGTCATGGCCAACTTCATTAGACGCCTAGGAAGCTCTTGGTTGTTAGGACGGAATTCACGACATCATATCATGCCTAACCAATTGGCAAAGGCAGATCTTGTTTGTAACTCCCCTTGCTAGGATAACTTTCTAACGAGATTGGATAGACGGAGATTACATCATTAATTCCGTCCTAAGACCCGCCTAAAGAAGCAAAAGCTTCTGTGGCCTGTAATAAAGTTGGCCGTGAATGAGTACCACCAGAAGGTGTATGAAGTTATGCATAGAATTGGAACAATTTTTTTGTGTATGTTTTTAATTATGGCCAATAGGTTCTCCCTGAATTTAAACAAGTGGGTAAGTGTGATCGCAGATCGCAGAGAGGGTTTCGTTTAATATCTCCTTCAAATCATTTTATCATTAAATTAACAAACGAAAAGTGGTTTTTCTGAGCTATTTCGGATTTATTCGCTAATCGCGCCAACCAGAACAGAATACTGAATTCTTTCCCTAAATGCTGCCTTGATCGCATAGATTTTTTGATTTCTTTATCAGAATATACAGATTTAGTGAAGGTACGCAAGAAAATAAAGTTATGCATAAAAGTAAAATGTACAAAGCGTAGCATAAATTTAAGGGAGACCAAACCGGTCACCAGAGGCGGCTAGTAATTTAAATGAATAGGAATGTAATAAATAAATTAAAAAAAATTTCATTTCGCATGTCAAAATAGAGGATAAATATGATGTAATATGATGAAATAAAAACAAATAAAAACGTTTTTCAGGTGATTTATTTAATCCATTAATTTATATTACATACATAATACTTTTATTTAAACTTGCGTGCAACAATTAGAAGAAATGAAATTTAAATTTTGAAATTTACGCATTGAAATATTTTATTTATTAAAATTTTTAAAATTCTGAATATAGCACATTTTCAATTTTTACACCATCGTATAGGGAAAAAATGTACGTTTAAACGCAATTTGTTTAAAAGCTGTATCTCCATTTATTTTTGAGATATTAATTTTTTTGTAGTTTTTAATACCAATTTATTATTGTGGCAACAGAAGTACTCCATTTCTTTTTAAAGCGTAAAAAAGAAATAATTTATTTATATATTTAAACTTGCATGTAACAATAAGAAGAAAAAAAAATTAAAAAAAAAATGGACTGATGGTATTAAAAAAATTATTTTAATTAAAATAATAGTCTTTTCCAAAAGTTCATTATTTCTTGTGTGACAAGAGGTATTCAGCTATAAGTACACAAAATTTGAACGCTCTGACTTGTGTGATTTTTGTGTACGGAATCTGTGACAGACAGACAGATAGAGGACAGAGACGAATAGGGTTTCGTCAGATAAACGAAGCCCTACAAAAAAAGAAAAAAAAAGCACTGGAAGGGATTGTTGTAATAGTGATGTCTGTGATATTTTCGTTATTGTACCATCGAAAAAATGTATAAAGTTATGCATAGAATTGAACCAATTTTTTTGTGCATGTTTTTTGGCTATGGCCTTTTGAATGTGGCTAGGAGAGGGGTTATGTTAGCGATTTTTGTGTAATTTTCTCGGTTTTTCGTAATTTGTTATCCATCGGCGGATCGTACAGCGATGGGAACTCGCGCCCTGCTAAGCTGGCTTTTCAAAAACAGCATATATACAACAAAATAACGAAACATTTTTGATTTTAATAAGCATCATGATCTAGATTGACTCGTTTTTACTCCAACTAATTGACTGAAGCAGAAAACTAAGATTTAAAATCAAAGTTGTTAAATATTGAATATTACAATATTAACATCTTTAATTACTTTTTTGAAATATTAAGATGTATGAGACAGAAGAAAGTTTTGGGATTAGCTTATCGCACTAGTTTTCTTGTTTATATTTAAAACTTGAAATGCTAACTAAAATTTATAAAAATGAAACTTATGTTTACATTTTTAATTGGATATGGATTATTATAAAAACAACGAATCAGTCGATTATAATGTTTGTTATGCTATCATGGATTTTATTTCATTTTAATTTAATTTATTTGTTGTTTCGTCATAAATGACTTCAGTTTTATGCATATCAGTTTTATTCAGGATAAAAAGAAGTATTGATTTATTCTCGTTTTGATTTTCTTTTTTTGAAGGGGAATTTGCATCATGGTTGCTATGAATGTTCATTTCAATAATGGCTTTTAACTTTTTTTTTATGATTATGGATTGGCCTTCAAAATTAATAATGAGTCTAAATTTGCTGTGGTTTATGGTTTCTAATACCCCCAGCCCTACTCCCACCACATTTAAACCGTCATTTGTTTTATCTAAGGAAATACAGTCGAGGCGAAGCTCCATACATCGAATTTCTCTATATAACGAATTTTTAATAGGAACGGTCCCCTTATCGCATAATTACATTAAAAACAGTCTCTATATAGCGAAATATCTATCTCCATATAACGAATTTTTTCATAAATTGGTCTTAATTTATTCCGTTTTAAAAAGCTTCGAAATCATATAGAATCAATTTTCCATCACTTATTTTTGATTTATCGTCAGTGCTGAGTTTTTTTTTATATTACTTCTCTCCTTGTTCTTTAAATCCAACGAATTCATCCCACCTCCCACACACCTTTCCACATCCTTCTCAAAACAAAGTCAATTGGATTGATACACATGTATGAGAGGAATCAATCGGAGGCACATAAGCGAGGCACAAATGGAGGAAAATGTTTACTACAATTTTTAAGTCCTTGCTAAAATTTAAGCATTTTTTTTTTCTTTTTTGAGAGCGTAACAATTTTAAAATCAAAACAACAAAAGATTACACATTTCTTCGTCTGAAATTAATGCAAGTCTTCCTTATTTGATTTTCATTAAGCTTTCAAATAAATGTCTGTTCTCTTTTTTGAAACAGCTTAAATAATTAAGAAATAAAAAGTTAGGTTAATATTTACTTTTAAACATTTCAAATACTTAATTCAAAAGATAAAAAATAATATTTATTCAAATTTCACACATTAAATACGATTTTTAACATCATTCTCTATACATCGAATTTCTCTATATAACGAATTTTTTACTGGAACGGTGGATTTCGTTATATAGAGACTCGACTGTATATGCAAAAGAACAAGAATAACATATTTTTTCAATTGCTTAAAGATTTTTATGCATGAGTAAAAGCTAATAATAAATGACTAATAATAATAATAAATGCTAAAATAGAAATGACAAGTTTTTGGTAAAAGACATTGTTGGCAGTCTGCATGGAAAAAAAAAAAAAAAAAAAAAAAAAAAACCATTTTGATTCGACCTGTCGCTGTTTCTTTTTTTCGCATCCGACCCGGCTCTGACATAAATCAGATTAATCCAAAACGACCCAGCACAAATCAATATGTAAATTAAAAACAGAAGTAATATTTTTTAATCTACGTTATCCTACAATAGAGATGGGAAATATAGTTAATTTTGATTAACAGGTTTCATTGTTACATTCTTGCACAGATAACAGGTTCCAAAAATCTGTTATTTTTATAACATATAACTAATCGATGCGTATGATGTCAACGGATGTTTTAATTAGAAGACAGTTATTCAAAATGGTTGAAGTACTTTTTGAATGCAATTTTAGACGCACTTTTTCTTTGAAATGAATTTACATCAATAAAATAGTTTGTGGTTAAAAACTTTAATTCTGCAAAACAGAAATTTATCTAATTATGGTAGTATAAAATTCATGCATTTTTAGCGTTTCTTTTTCTTTTTCTTTTATTATTATTATTTTCACTAAAAACACATTTTTCATTGCTGTGATTAAAACATTGAAAATTCATAAAACTGAAAGTATCATAACTCAGTAAATTTTGGTCATATAAGAATCAATTTTTACTGTTTACTTGTTAGAACATGGAGAAACATTTTCGAAATTAAACTTATGATGGAACCGAGACATTGTATAAAATTCGGAATTTCTTAACTTTTTAAAAATGCATTATTTTAACATAAATCGATTTTTAAAATAATGCAGAACAAAATGTGAATGATTTTTGTAACTTGAACCACACCTCTAAAACTAATGGTTATTAACTATAGGTAAACAATAATATAAGAGATACCCTGTATAATAATAGACACAGTTTTAAAAGCCCGATTGTTTAAAAAAAAACCAAAATTGCAGTCATATCCATCAACGCAAATTTAAAGTGAATGGCAAGAATACGAAAACATTATTTATACACTTTTAATCAAATTCAGTTCATGCAAATAAATTTCTTACACACAAATGTGTTTTTCAAATTAATTACAATTGTATTAAAACTAATTGACAGGGAGGTGACAGCAAAGACAACCACCTCATCGAATTCACGGATGAAATTCTAGGATTAGTTAAATTGCGATTCTCATATAAAAACTATCTGCAAAGTCACATCTTGAAATTCCGATTTAAAAGGTTGACTCGTATGTTTACGATTGTGTTTGCCTGGTCCCAGTCCTTCATTCTTTCATAACTTTGGTTGCAGAAAAACATAATGGTAAACTTACGAATGTCTCGCTAAAATCGGGTTTTCGGCATTTTCCTCCAAGATATGACTTGGCAGACCGATTGCATTTTAATATACGAATCGAGATTTAACTAATCTTAGAATTTCATCCGAGAACTTGATGAGGTGAATGTCTTTGCTACTGCCTCCCGGTCTATACGTGTCCTCACAAATTTTAAAATGCTATTTTCTTTTTTCTTTTTTTTTTCAATGGGTTAAAAACAAGAAAAAAAAAAAAAAAAAGTTTTCATCTCTCATTTTTTAAGACGCAATAGTGACAAAGGAAAAAAAAAGGAATAAAAGGAAAGGAAAAAAAATTAATCATTCGCCCCTCCCCTCACTAGAAAAAAATCTAGTATCAGAAAGCTCCTCTCGAAAATTCGAATATTTAAAACCAAATAAACTACCATCTGTCAAGCAAGGGCTGAAACTAGTCTTTTTTAGACCCGGGATAAATATGAATTTCGCCCCCACCAACGCCTACGCAATTTAAATTTGCAGAGGTAATATTTATAAGTTTCAAATAGCTGACATTTAAAAAGCACAATCATTAAATATGTTGTACTGAACAACATAACCAGCTTTGTCAAATATGATTTCATTAAAATCCTGAAAATGGAATCGAAAAGAATCGAAAAACATTCCGTATTATACAGGCAGGATCCTTATAATCGTATATATCATTTGTAGATTCCAGACAGAACTATTTTAACAATATCCTGCTAAACATAAACTTGAGAAAAATAAACAAACAAAATCTTCATTGAGCGACGCCTCCTTCCTTTTGTCTGTTGCCAGGAGCACATGCACCCTCTGTCTGCCCTATCTACCCCCCTCCTTCACTCCCCCCTGGGAAAGCGAACGCATTCCGAAGAATTTGAAATTAAAACGCACCTTTACACTACAGAAACCATTCCTCTACTCATAACCATTGTTCGTTCGATTACAAAAAAACACAAGAACTCTTTTTTTCACTTTCGTTGCAAAATATTCTATACCACTCAATTTGTTCTACAAAACTATTTATCTCCACAACAAATAGGAGTAATTTGAAGTTTTAACCGCAATCCGTGATTTTATAACTCTGAAGAGTAAAACGGTCTTTTGTTTCATACCGATACTTGGAATAAAATAACTGAAATGATAACAGAAAATCAACAAAAAGGAATGATAAAATATGCGTTTTTCATAGCCAAAGAATTTAGAGGGAAAGAAAGGAAGGCTTTAAAAACCGTAACTAATTGAAACAGTGCTAACAGCTCTGCTGGGAAACACGCTCAAGGGGGGGATCGGCTGGTTCATTGCATCCACTGATTCGCTATAAGAGTTTGAAATATGATTCTTTTTAAGCACAATTTTAAGCTCTTTTTTTATAAATACAGAAAACAAATTTCGTAAATTTTATTTTTATTATAATTTTAATGCATACTTCTAAAAAACGATTGTTTAAATTCATTGTTTTTTAATACGTTGCTGGGACTGCGTTCTAAATTTAACAGGGAGTTTCCGTTAATCTGTTATTAAATAATGAACTATATAACAATAACATTGTTATTTATTCTAATACGTTAAATAATGCCCATCTCTATCCTACAACTAAATTTCTCTTTTAAAAAAAGGCTACTTATTCAAATTTTAAAAATACAGTTTTTTTTTCAGCTTATATATACATCTGCAAAAAATAAATCAAGTAATAAGATAAATAATGGTTACACAGACAATTACATGTTTGAGGACAGATCTGAAATTTAAATATATGCACTACGCTCGAGGTTTCAAATACAATAATAGTATATATTAACCCTTTCGACTCCCGCTTCTCTTACATAAATTTTATTCGGTCAGCACCATTTTTTTAAAAACAAGTTACTTTCACACAATACCAAAAACGCTTCGATTAAATAGTCATATTTTATTTTCCTTTGAACCAATGAACTAATGCATGTATGTTGCAAGTGCCTACTGAAGTCGTTTTGGTTCAGTTATCCTTCAGTCGAAGTCGATGAGTCGATATGTCTTAATGCATATAAATTCAGAAAGAAATATGGAATTTCAGTGAAATTCCGGAGCATTGGGTTGGTCGGATGAGCCAGAGGGTAAAGCAGTTAAAAAAACCTAAAACCATACACCTTTTTTAAAAAAAAAATAAATTAAGTAAAATCCTAAAATAAAATTAGGTAAATATCAAAAATATATTTTCCTTTATTACGGCTTGCAAGCAAAAATTTTGCAAGAAAATATGAGGTCCAATCAGACTGGACATAGGAGTGCAAAGAGTTTAATGTTAATTAACTAGTAAGGGAGAAAAAAAAAAGATTGTGAGGAGCCACGTGGCGATGAATACGAGTATGTGTCCAAACTTTCTTGTTGCATCGAAATCATTGATGTTATATTTCGCATTCTTACGTTAAATCAATTGATAGCGTTGAAAAATATTGGTAAGCCAATACTAAATAAAATCTATTAAGTGGACTCAGCTTCGGGATTTTCCTCCGTTATGTTAAGTCTAGGGACGTTTGATACATTTGTATATTTAAAATATCCTTTGGGGAAAATGAATATTCTTAACTTTTTTTTAAGTGTACTTACTCTTCTTAAAGGATGCCTCCTTTTTTACTTAGTTCTTAATTTAATATTTCTATACCTATGATTAATTTAATATTATGTTAAAAGCTAATGAACTCTGAATAAAATTTTAACACTTCATATAATACTAAGTATATATTTAATTTTTTTTTTTAAACTAAGAAAAACAGAAACATTTTTTAAGAAGTATATATGTTACAGGCCAAACCCGATTTTAGGCCAAACTAGATTGGCCTAGGCCAGACTAGTCTATCCTAACTCCCATCGGATAAACTAATTTTTCCTAGGCCAAACTAGTCTATCCTAACGCCCATCGGATAAACTAGTTTTTCCTAGGCCAAACTAGTCTATCCGAACGCCCATCGGATAGACTAGTTTTTCCTAGGCCAAACTAGTCTATCCGAACGCCCATCGGATAGACTAGATTTTCCTAGGCCAAACTAGTTTGGCCGAACGGTCATTAGGATAAACTAGTTTAGCCTGCTATTCATTGGTTTAAACTAGTTTATCCTAGGCCGATCTAGATTGTCCTAGGCCAATTCAATTTGGCATGATTTTATTGAATCTAAAGAACGCCATGGCTCCAACTTTCTAGTTTTGATCAAATTTATCCTAGGCCGATGCAATTTGATGCGATTTTATCTTACAGACTATCAAAGGCTGAGAGCTAATGTGCTCGCATATTCTGTTAGTGTGTATGTAACCATGTACGTATGTACTTACGTACGTACATATGTATGTACGTAATGCGGTAATTCCTGATAGAAATATCCGATTTGCTTCAAATTTTGGACATAGATTTATCCTGATAACGAATTTCCCTGATTAGTTTCAGGAGTACATTGGATAAGAATAAGGGGAGGGTAACAAAAGGCTAATCTGCACCCCCTCCCCTCCTTAATTTAGATAAATCAGTTTTACATGCAAAAGTATGAGATTTTATTAAAATTTTAGGTATAAGATCATTTTGATTAGGCACCTCAATGAATAGTTGTGGGTGTTCATTATTTACGCATAAAGAAACAAGGAATGGGGGGTAACCCCCTTAAATCATGTAAATAGGTTTTTCACGAAAAATTTATCGATTTGTTTCAAATTTTTTATGTAGGTTCCTTCTGATAAGGCGTTTACCTTATTAATTTCGGGGGTTCAGAAATTAAAAATAAAGGAATTAGGGATTACTTTTTCAATCGGATAAAAAATTTTGGTTTTATGAAAAGGTTTTTAATTCGTAACAGACACTGGTTTTTCCACACATCACTTCACTCGAAATTTTTCATATTAAAAAACTAAATATCCGACCACTTTTAAAAATAAGAAAAAGCCTAAATAAAGCATGACACCTAAAATATAGGAAAGGGGGGGGGGGTAGAGTAAGGGGACGCTTGAATTTTTTTTAAAAGCTCAGATTTTTTTAACGTTTTATCTGCTAATTAAATATTACCCTTATTTGAAACGTTTAGAAACATAGTAAAACATGATGTTAAATATTTAAGAAAAATGATGCCGCATCAAATTTCGTGCATTAGTTTTTCAATTACAACTCCTACAAAATTTATGGCACAGACAGTCAGACAGAGTCATAGACTTACAATTTGAAGAACATGTTTTTTGGAATCTTGGACCACTGAAACGTGTAAATGCGTCAAAAACCGGAGTTAAAAAATTTTCACGAATCAAACACAAACACTTTTTGTAAAGACAGAAGAAAGTAAAATAAATAACAGAATGAATTTTAAATGAACTTCGCTTATTTCAATAGATGTGTTTGAGCTGAGCGGATTCGTTTGAAATATTTTGAATTTGAGCTTAAACTTGATTAATTTTTGAGAAATTAAATTTGAGTTTGAAATAATTCTTTTCTTTGTGAGCGTGCCAAACAATGGTTGGCATTGGTTACAGCACGTCAAATTGAATTGTTTTAGGATAAACTAGATTGGACTAGGCTAAACCAGAAGACTTGGCGCCGAAGCGGTCTTTGGGATCAATAAAAACACGCCAAATTCAACTGGCCTAGGACAATCTAGATCGGCCTAGGATAAACTAGTTTAAACCAATGAATATCAGGCTAAACTAGTTTATCCTAATGACCGTTCGGCCAAACTAGTTTGGCCTAGGAAGATCTAGTCTATCCGATGGGCGTTCGGATAGACTAGTTTGGCCTAGGAAAAACTAGTCTATCCGATGGGCGTTAGGATAGACTAGTTTGGCCTAGGAAAAACTAGTTTATCCGATGGGCGTTAGGATAGACTAGTTTGGCCTAGGAAAAACTATATCCGATGGGCGTTAGGATAGACTAGTTTGGCCTAGGCCAATCTAGTTCGGCCTAAAATCGGGTTTGTCCTGTAACATATATAAAAAATAGAAGTTAAAAAAATTACTTTTCTGAGGAGATATTTTAAATATACATACCGTATTTACTCGTGTATAAGGCGCACTTTTTTTTCCAAAAAAATAAGGCAAAACTCCTAGGTGCGCCTTATACACGGAATAATTTTTAACTATTGGATGCAGTCGAACGACAGATATATGAAACAAGAAATTATTCAAAGAAGATATTAAAACTCGGAAAATGTTACTTAATTGAAGTATTACTGCAAGTTTATTTCACTCCTTGCAGTTTTTTTTATACAACAGAGCTAATGACATTTGATATTATCTAAACGCTAATTAGCAATTCTCTTGACCGTCACTCATTCCTATTTCCCGTCATTCTCTTACAACCTGAAGTCTCAAAATGCATTTTCGTCTTGTTTTCTGGTCTAGTGTAATATTTGTTTCGACTTTTTTTTTTTTTTTTAAACTGAAATTCATTTGGTCATTTTTTATTAGCTTATCAAATTTATGGTGCGCCCTATACACGTTATATTAAGAAATTGCCTTTTTTACTTGTAAAGTAGGGGTGCGCCTTATACACGCGTGCGCCCTATACACGAGTAAATACGGTATGTATGAGACGCCTATAGCCTTTCATCAGTGAGGGAATTCGGAAACGGTATGATCAGCTCCCTTAACAGAGTTATAAAAAAATGGCTGCAAAAAATTATATTATCAAAAATAATTATCATTCGTAATGTGTAGTAACAACCCTTTTTGAAATGCAATATAATTTTTTCTCATCTTCTGTAATCGTGTAGTAATTTCCATGGTTAGATAAAATCTGAAAAATAAGTACAGAAGTAAAATTATGTTTTTAAGAATCCCCCTTTTATAAACATTCAATGTTTATCTTTAAAATCATCCCTAATTGGATGACTGCAATTCATGGTTTTCTTCCAAAATTTCCGTTACAATAGCTTAATTTGGTGTGGTCATCGAATATGCGATTAAAAGATTCAATATTTTTTAAACGTTTGATAGGAAGGGGCAACAAATGAATATTTATACATATAAAAACAATGTTTAATGTTTCCTCTGTTTCTTTTAAACTATGTCAGCAAGACAAGAAAAAAAAATATTGTTCAAACTTTCTCTTTAATATTTTAATGATTAAAAAATATTCGGATCCAGACTGAAAAACACTTAATTTAAATGTATAATACTTTTTTATTTTTTATTTTCATATAACATATATATAACATAATGTAAAAAAAATCAGATATTCGTTTCAGGGCCGTAGCTAAGGGGGTTCTATGGGCGGCTTAGCCCCCCTAAAATATTTTGAGCCCCCCCCCCCTTGGAAAAGATTCCAATGTCACTCAATGAATTTTTGTTACGAAAATCCAAATGAAATTCTGTTCAAAAATCTAATTTAGTTTTGAGAATATTTCACAGTTTTGCAAAAAATACTAAATTGTAAGTAACATGAGTGTTTCAACACTCGCTCATACTCTTTGTACATATGAAGCTAACATGATGCTTAATTTTGCACCAGTTATACACTCAAAA
Organism: Maratus speculifer; assembly: GCA_964019185.1. NCBI lineage: Eukaryota > Metazoa > Arthropoda > Arachnida > Araneae > Salticidae > Maratus > Maratus speculifer. The sequence goes on from OZ025292.1 coordinate 375,022,314, forward strand.
TTTTCATCATCATGTACTTTTCTTAGCAGAAAATGAAGTTATTACAACAGTATAATAAGAAACATAGTACCTAAAATGTGAATAAGTATTAATTTATCTTTCTGCGTCAGAGATAAAGAAAAAAAAATTATGAGCCTTCTCCCTACATTCTCTTGAGTCCCCCCTATTGTTCATTTCTAGCTACGGCCCTGATTCGTTTATGGAATAAATGTCGAGGTTATTATTTTTGGGACACCCTGTTTAGTAGATGTTTTATAGAAATATATGTACAGGGTGTATCTAAACTACTGGGCAAATCTTTAAGGGGTGATAGTACAGATCAAGACAAATAATATTAAATGGGAAACTAAGGGTCCCAAACGTCTTCCGCAGGAGATAGGCGCCATCAAAGTTTAGGGTTCAAAATTTGAAATGATTATAAAAAACGGAAAAATTGGTCGATTCGTTTGCGGTTTTCACGAAAAATATTTTTTATGTCAGTATTGTATTGCAAATAAGTTATAAAAATAAATTTCAAAAAATGCCGATAGAGGGCGCTTTAGACTTTGGAGTAACGAACAACTATTTTTTACTGTTATTTTTTGCATCTCATTAAATTTTTTTAGAAGTTTAGACATGAACTTAAATTTTGACCTCAAAATCTGTGGTTAAATAGCGCGAACTGAACTGTGTTCAATGGGCGTGGGTAGGTTCAAATTTCAAATGATTATAAAAAACAGAAAAATTGGTCAATTGATTTGCGGTTTTCACTAAAATTATTTGTTTGTCAGTATTGTCTTGAAAATAAATCATACAGATAAATTTCAAAAAATATCGATAGAGGGCGCTTTAGACTTTGGAGTAACGTACAACTATTTTTTACCGTTATTTTTTGCATCTTTTTAAATTTTTTTAGAAGCTTAGACATAAACTTAAATTTTGAGCTGAAAATCTGAATCGTTGAGAGTGGTTAAGTAGCGCAAAATGAACAGTGTTCAATGGGGGTGGGGAGGTTCAAATTTCAAATGATTATAAAAATTGAAAAAATTGTTCGATTCGTTTCGGTTTTCTCTAAAACCATTCTTTATGTCAGTATTTCCTTGAAAATAAATTTTAAAGATAAATTTCAAAAAATTGTTTTAGAGAGCGCTTTAAACTTTAGAGTAACCAACAACTATTTTTAAACGTTATTTTTTAAAATCTAAATAAATGTTTTAAAATCTTAGATTTAAATTTTGAGTTCAAATTCTGAATCGTTGTGAGTAATTAAGTAGCGAAAAATTGAACTGTGTTCGTAGGGTGGACAGGGTAACATTTCAACTCCTGAAGACAGTTCAGTTTGCGCTTCTTAACCCCTCCCAACGATTCAGAATTTGAGCTCAAAATTTAAGTCTAAGCTTTTGCAAGTATTTAATTAGATACAAAAAATAACAGTTAAAAATTGTTCTTGGTTACTCTAAAGTTTAAGACGCCCTCTAACGGAAATTTTTGAAATTTATCTTTAAAATTTATTTTCATGGAAATACTGATATAAAGAATGGTTTTAGAAAAAACCCCAAACGAATCGACTAATTTTTCCGTTTTGTATAAACATTTGAAATTTGAACATCCCCCCCACCCCTTTGAACACAGTTCAGTTTGTGCTACTTAACCACTCCCTACTATTCAGATTTTGAGCTCAAAATTTAAGTTTAAGTCTAAGCTTCCGAAATCATTTAAAGAGATGCAAACAATTCGGCAAAAAATAGTTGTTCGTTACTCTAAAGTCTAAAGCGCCCTCTATCGACATTTCTTGAAATTTATCTTTATAATTTATTTTCAAGAAAATACTGACATAAAGAATAGTTTTAGTGAAAACCGCAAATCAATTGATCAATTATTCTGTTCTTTATAATAATTTGAAATTTGAACCTACTCACTCCCATTGAACACAGTTCAGTTTGTGCTACTTAACCACAGATTTTGAGCTCAAAATTTAAGTTTATGTCTAAACTTCTAAAAAAATTTAATAATATGCAAAAAATAACGGTAAAAAGTAGTTATTTGTTACTCCAAAGTCTAAAGCGCCCTCTATCGACATTTTTTGAAATTTATCTTTATAATTTATTTTCAAGACAATCCTGACATAAAGAATATTTTTCGTGAAACCCGCAAACGAATCGACCAATTTTTCCGTTTTTTATAATCATTTCAAATTTTGGACCCTAAACTTTGGTGGCGCCTATCTCCTTCGGAAGACGTTTGGGACCCTTAGTTTCTCATTTAATATTATGTGTCTTGATGTGTACTATCACCCCTTAAGGTTTTGCCCAATAGTTTAGATACACCCTGTATATAAATATGATCGTCTCACTCCCCCCCCCTCAGTGATGACCATCCCCCCCAAACCCAATGACACCCCCCTCCAAAAAAATCTTCATACTTTAACGTTGACCCCCCCCCCCCCCCAAACAGAATATCAATTGTAAAATATATTGTACTTATAATCTGCTGCACATTCAAAAGATAGCGAGTTGAGCATAGCTGAATGAGTTCTTATTGCCGTTATCTAGAAGTTAAAGAAAGAAAACACAGGAACTTTTTTGGAAATTAAATGTTGAAAAAATTTAAAAGTGATATTGAAAGAATCAAGATTTGTTTAACAGTTAAAAAAAGAGATATTAAGAATTAAAGAATCCCCCCCCCCCCCAAAATGTACTTTTTCTCAAATTCCCCCCCCCCAAAACTAAATTGTATGACGCATCTTGCGTCACCAAACCCCTCTCTGGGCACCCCTGCCCCCCCTTAAAAAATGGAGTCAACTGAAAAGTATAACTCGAGATTTCAGCATTTTGATCATACAAGGTCCCCCCCTAGAAAAACAGAATCTGAAATTAATACTGATTTTGACTAATTCAACTCCTTAAAACCGCCAATGGTTTAATGTTTAAAATATGAAAATTTTTGAAAAATATTTTTTCATATCTTAAAAAATTAAAAATGTCTAAAACAACTGTGTTTTCTGTTATCCGAGTGCTGCATTCTCTTTGAATGAACTAACAAGAAAAATCTATTGGCTATAATAAAATATTGGTAAAATTAATTACATTTCGTTAAGAAATGTTATGTTTTTTTTTAGTAATATTTTTTTTTTGTATAAATTATTTTAATATTCCAAATTTAAAAAAGCACTCTTGTTAAGATATTTTTAATACGGTTTTTTATAATGCTTTGTGTATCTCATATTTAAAATTAGTCTTCCTTTTTTTTTCTTAGTAGCGAAAACCCTGGACATTTTTTTTTTCTATTTATTTTATGATCGTTCTCGTTCTCACGAGAATAAAGGCATTGTTGTGTATGAAAGTGAAAGTTTCCCATCCCCTTATCTAGCGTAAATAACACCCGTTCGTACGAATGCTTTTACTGTCCTGGAATTATTGTACTATTTGAGTAATGTGGTCCTTTGTTGTTTTTTTTCGAAGAAGAGTAGCTTCTGGCTTGTTTGTAAAGGGCATATATTCAGCCTTGTTAAAAATTGGCCCACACGCATAGTTTATTGCTTGCGTACGTGAATGAATAGTACCCTAAAATTTTATAACCCATGACAAACGTTGACTGTCATTTGAGGCGGAGTAGATATTTTCCCAGACCCTTAAAGTTTTTATGACCGATTTGAGATAATAGGGCAAATTCACGGATATCGGCGAGCACTAGTTTGCAAGCAGGTGCAAAACTTAGAGACAGCTGGCCCTGCTACTGACCACGTGATCGAGAATAGGGGATGCGAGCGATGACCATATTTGGTCATGAGAGAGGGTAACTATTGCTTTGGCCAATGAGATGGACTCTAGGAACAGGAGAGAAAGGGGAAAGCATTAGTCTTCCCAGTTTTTTGGTGCCCCTTTTGATTTGCAGAGGGATGTGCAATTGGTTTTTTTGGAAAAAAAGGGAGTCTTGGTCAGAGCTTCGTATGGAGAGCATCTGGTAAACGATTGCGGATAAGTCTTGTCTCCCCCCCTCCCCTGTTTTAATCTGGGAGAGGGGAGGCCATAAGAGACTTCGAGATTGGCAGTCTAAGAGAAAGCACGTCGTGAGTAAGTCAAGAAAAAGTGCTACCGGCCGGAGAAAATCGAGAGCTTGCCGTGAAAGAATGTTTCCTCCGTTCTAACCTTCACCGTAAGCTGTGGAATGATTTGCAGTCTAAGAGAAAGCACTCCAAGTGTACGTCAAGAAGAAATGCTACCTGCCGGAGAGAGCCGAGATCTTGCCGTGAAAGAATATCCCCTCCGATCTGGCCTTCACCGTGAGCAATGGAATGTTTAGCGATCTAAGATAACACACCCCAAGTGTACGTCAGGAAGAAATGCTAGCTGCCGGAGAGAACCGAGATCTTGCCGTGAAAGACTGTCTCCACCGATCCAGCCCTCACAGTGAGCAGTGGAATAATTAGCAATCTAAGACAAAACATTCCAAGTGTTAGTCCAAAAAAAAAAGGTACTACCTGCCGGAGCGAGCCGAAAGTTTGCCACGAAACAATGTCCCTTCCGATTTTTGCCTTCACCGTGAGCGGTAGAATGATTAGCGGTCTAAGACGAAAACTTGAAAGAATTCAGCTGTTGCTTAAACTGAGTATAGACACTGGGAATTCTGTGTAGAAACTGTTGCTCTGTTGCATGGAAGACTTAATTACTATTGTCCATCATATAAGTGAAAAAACACCCAAAATGGGTAAAATTGAAAGAATTCAGCTGCTGGTAAGAGATATATTCTGTATTTAATCTTAAACGATTTTTATTTTAGTGAGTAATCTTGTAGTGATTTTGTATTTCCATATATCTACAACAAAGGTTGTAATAGTGAATTCAGATGTTTTTTTTTTGTTTTTCATTTTTATGTTAAATTAAATAAAGGAGAATGTATATAAAGGATATGCTTTAGTATAGTTTTTTTTTTTAGTTTTTTTTTATTAATCCTACCTTGATATTAATTTAATTGAATTTTAACCTCTGTAGTATCGAAATAACTATACTAAGTTTTGCAATACCATAAAATTAAAGTAGTTTCTTTAAATGTTTGGAAGTAAAAGTAATCTTCAACCATTACCTATTTTTTTTATTTGGAACTTTTAAATAACTTTAAAAAAAAAAAAAAAAAAAAAATAATTTAATAAATAATTAAAAATCATATTAACACTGATTAATTAATATATTATTGCTTAAACTGAGTAAAGATGTTTGACTAGGTAATAGAATTTTTTAAAGCAAAAACTGTTAAGAAATTCATATGATTTAAATTGAATTAACTTATCTTATAAACAAAAAAAAAAGAAAAGAAAAAAATGGAGTAATTAAATTAAATGTACTAACACTATACGAAATTGGTCAAAAATATCATTGTTGATTTCTGGGGTATTCATGTTTATTATTTCTAGTTTTTTAATTTATTCAAAATTATATCTTTCTTTGCCTTCTTGAAAATAAGAAGGATTTCAGGATCTTTCTTCTCTCTTTTGGTAATGTTAAACTAAATCTTGTAATTTTAAATTGTCAGTATGAGTTTAATATCTCAGGAATCAACATTGATAAATGTTGGGTTCTACTGCAGATCAAGGTTTAGTACTTGAGACTGGGTCAGATTGAGAATCTTGCTGTGTTCTTTCTTATTTACTTGTAATCATTAAATTTTAAGGGATCTTAAATTACATTTGTGTTTTTCCTTTTTTTCGTTTTAATTTGTCGTTTAGTTTGTTTATCTTAATGATTTCTTAATGTTGACTGGTGTAATCTTAACTTAATTAATTCTTTTTTTTTATATAAGCATCTTGTTTATTTAATTAAACCAACAACAAGATTCATGTAATTGGAAATTTGACCCAGATCTCATTGAATTTTTTTGATAAAGCTGAAGAATATTTATTGATCTATATTAACTAAGTATAACTTGCTGAGCAGAAGTTGCAATTAATTAAAATAATGAGCTGTTGCAGAAATTTAATAAAAAGAACCCAACATAAGAAAATGGCGCCGTGTGTGAAAAGCCTGGTTATTGTGACAAATAAATGATGCCGTGTGTGAAAAGCCTGATTATTATGTCACAATAAGTATAAAAATAGTACTATGAAGTAGAGCCTATTTATTACAACAATAGCCTGAATTTTGATATATATTTACTGTATTAAGAGTGAAACGAAATGAAAATATATGTGTTTTGTGATTTTATTGTGTATTATGTTTGATTATTTTAGTGTATGTTGTGCATAACCAATAGGGGTGTACATAGCTTACTCATTTCAAATGCTCTTTTTTTTTTAGTTAGGCAATTTTACCGGGTTTTCAAAAAACTATTTATTTTGAAATTTTTTACTGTCATATTTACATTTAACTGAGTGTTTGGGCTTACTGAGAGAATTATATGCCAGGCGAACTCTATTGTGAAATTATCAGTTCATTTTAAGTATTATGTGTAGCATTTTATGAATTTTTTTTTGTTACTATTAGTCTATGGAATATTTACCCATTGATAATAACTAAGACAGATAATTATCAGTCTAGGCTACACAAGGTAACCTATATAATTATAATGCTGTGATATAAAATGCCCATACACTTATGTAATACTGTGTCACCGTTACAAGTCATTGAACTGTTTTCTTTTTTTTTATATGCACATGTTATGCCACTGAATATAAACAGGTATTAGTACTGTTTTTTTTTTATGTGTACCCTATAGATGTACTGAAAGGTTATTGCTATTTTTGTTTTGTGTATGTGTATACAAAATGTTATCGTGCTATTATATGTATATATTTGTGATACCTACAGCTGGCAAGTAGTATATCTATTGTATTTTTTCAGAAATTGATTGTTTCGGTCCTTTGGCTCTATCCTGCTCACAGGATTCAAAATTTAAAAAAAAAAAAATTTTTTAATTTTTTTTATTCACTGGACAACTCTTCCTTGCATTCTACTTGTGGAAATTTTTTTAGGGATATTTTTTTTTCTTTTTACAGAGGTGTTAGCAGATAGGGATATCCCAGTGTGTTGGTATTCTTGACGGTATAGCAGATGTAGAGATTTAATTAAGTATGCCAGGTATATAATATAGATTTTAATAGCATCTTAGGCCCTAGTATATGTTTAACTTCTAGATGTTTTGCCCAAGCTTCAACTTAGCATTTCCGGTGTGCAAAGTTGGTGTGGTAGCTTAGTAGGGTGATAGGTTATCAACTTTTCGGGTCGTCGTCTGATCTGTTCTAGGCGATTATCTTTATTCTACTATTCAACCGGGGTACTGCATTGTTTTTTTATTTAATCTTTTCTTTCATTTTGGATTTAATTTTAAATATTTTTTTAGGACTTTCTTTAACTGACCTTTTGTGGTCATTTAACTAAAAAAATAAAATTCTTGTTTTTGTTCAAAACTAATAATATTTATTTTTTTTTCAACGAGGGGGAGCTCTTGTTATGTTTTTTTTTAGTAATATTTTTTTTTGTATAAATTATTTTAATATTCCAAATTTAAAAAAGCACTCTTGTTAAGATATTTTTAATACGGTTTTTTATAATGCTTTGTGTATCTCATATTTAAAATTAGTCTTCCTTTTTTTTTCTTAGTAGCGAAAACCCTGGACATTTTTTTTTTCTATTTATTTTATGATCGTTCTCGTTCTCACGAGAATAAAGGCATTGTTGTGTATGAAAGTGAAAGTTTCCCATCCCCTTATCTAGCGTAAATAACACCCGTTCGTACGAATGCTTTTACTGTCCTGGAATTATTGTACTATTTGAGTAATGTGGTCCTTTGTTGTTTTTTTTCGAAGAAGAGTAGCTTCTGGCTTGTTTGTAAAGGGCATATATTCAGCCTTGTTAAAAATTGGCCCACACGCATAGTTTATTGCTTGCGTACGTGAATGAATAGTACCCTAAAATTTTATAACCCATGACAAACGTTGACTGTCATTTGAGGCGGAGTAGATATTTTCCCAGACCCTTAAAGTTTTTATGACCGATTTGAGATAATAGGGCAAATTCACGGATATCGGCGAGCACTAGTTTGCAAGCAGGTGCAAAACTTAGAGACAGCTGGCCCTGCTACTGACCACGTGATCGAGAATAGGGGATGCGAGCGATGACCATATTTGGTCATGAGAGAGGGTAACTATTGCTTTGGCCAATGAGATGGACTCTAGGAACAGGAGAGAAAGGGGAAAGCATTAGTCTTCCCAGTTTTTTGGTGCCCCTTTTGATTTGCAGAGGGATGTGCAATTGGTTTTTTTGGAAAAAAAAGGGAGTCTTGGTCAGAGCTTCGTATGGAGAGCATCTGGTAAACGATTGCGGATAAGTCTTGTCTCCCCCCCTCCCCTGTTTTAATCTGGGAGAGGGGAGGCCATAAGAGACTTCGAGATTGGCAGTCTAAGAGAAAGCACGTCGTGAGTAAGTCAAGAAAAAGTGCTACCGGCCGGAGAAAATCGAGAGCTTGCCGTGAAAGAATGTTTCCTCCGTTCTAACCTTCACCGTAAGCTGTGGAATGATTTGCAGTCTAAGAGAAAGCACTCCAAGTGTACGTCAAGAAGAAATGCTACCTGCCGGAGAGAGCCGAGATCTTGCCGTGAAAGAATATCCCCTCCGATCTGGCCTTCACCGTGAGCAATGGAATGTTTAGCGATCTAAGATAACACACCCCAAGTGTACGTCAGGAAGAAATGCTAGCTGCCGGAGAGAACCGAGATCTTGCCGTGAAAGACTGTCTCCACCGATCCAGCCCTCACAGTGAGCAGTGGAATAATTAGCAATCTAAGACAAAACATTCCAAGTGTTAGTCCAAAAAAAAAAGGTACTACCTGCCGGAGCGAGCCGAAAGTTTGCCACGAAACAATGTCCCTTCCGATTTTTGCCTTCACCGTGAGCGGTAGAATGATTAGCGGTCTAAGACGAAAACTTGAAAGAATTCAGCTGTTGCTTAAACTGAGTATAGACACTGGGAATTCTGTGTAGAAACTGTTGCTCTGTTGCATGGAAGACTTAATTACTATTGTCCATCATATAAGTGAAAAAACACCCAAAATGGGTAAAATTGAAAGAATTCAGCTGCTGGTAAGAGATATATTCTGTATTTAATCTTAAACGATTTTTATTTTAGTGAGTAATCTTGTAGTGATTTTGTATTTCCATATATCTACAACAAAGGTTGTAATAGTGAATTCAGATGTTTTTTTTTTGTTTTTCATTTTTATGTTAAATTAAATAAAGGAGAATGTATATAAAGGATATGCTTTAGTATAGTTTTTTTTTTTAGTTTTTTTTTATTAATCCTACCTTGATATTAATTTAATTGAATTTTAACCTCTGTAGTATCGAAATAACTATACTAAGTTTTGCAATACCATAAAATTAAAGTAGTTTCTTTAAATGTTTGGAAGTAAAAGTAATCTTCAACCATTACCTATTTTTTTTATTTGGAACTTTTAAATAACTTTAAAAAAAAAAAAAAAAAAAAAAAAAAAATAATTTAATAAATAATTAAAAATCATATTAACACTGATTAATTAATATATTATTGCTTAAACTGAGTAAAGATGTTTGACTAGGTAATAGAATTTTTTAAAGCAAAAACTGTTAAGAAATTCATATGATTTAAATTGAATTAACTTATCTTATAAACAAAAAAAAAGAAAAGAAAAAAATGGAGAAATTAAATTAAATGTACTAACACTATACGAAATTGGTCAAAAATATCATTGTTGATTTCTGGGGTATTCATGTTTATTATTTCTAGTTTTTTAATTTATTCAAAATTATATCTTTCTTTGCCTTCTTGAAAATAAGAAGGATTTCAGGATCTTTCTTCTCTCTTTTGGTAATGTTAAACTAAATCTTGTAATTTTAAATTGTCAGTATGAGTTTAATATCTCAGGAATCAACATTGATAAATGTTGGGTTCTACTGCAGATCAAGGTTTAGTACTTGAGACTGGGTCAGATTGAGAATCTTGCTGTGTTCTTTCTTATTTACTTGTAATCATTAAATTTTAAGGGATCTTAAATTACATTTGTGTTTTTCCTTTTTTTCGTTTTAATTTGTCGTTTAGTTTGTTTATCTTAATGATTTCTTAATGTTGACTGGTGTAATCTTAACTTAATTAATTCTTTTTTTTTATATAAGCATCTTGTTTATTTAATTAAACCAACAACAAGATTCATGTAATTGGAAATTTGACCCAGATCTCATTGAATTTTTTTGATAAAGCTGAAGAATATTTATTGATCTATATTAACTAAGTATAACTTGCTGAGCAGAAGTTGCAATTAATTAAAATAATGAGCTGTTGCAGAAATTTAATAAAAAGAACCCAACAGAAAGATATTGTCTGTAAATGACAAAAAAAGAAAAAAAAAATCCTATAACATGCATTTTGTTCTATAGGAAATCATTGCAACAGGACTCGAAAAAATTGGAAAATTCGTGTAAACTGGAAAAAAAAAAAAAACCTAGAAAATCTTTTGCATTTCATATCTATTTTTTTTTCCACTCCTTTCGTTTATCCAACGATAAATTTTCTTAGATTTTCTTCATTTTGTAAATTGATTATTTTCCGAAAGCATTACAGACAAGTTTTTAAGTCTTCGAAAATTTCATATTTAATTATTTTTTTTTATAACGTTTTAGAATTAAAATCATTTCCTTTTTTTCTGATCTTTGTTTTGCTAGATGGCAGCACATTGCCTGGAAAGGTAGAAATTTCTCTGGATACCGCTTATTGCATTACTCCGATCATATTTTGAATTTACAATTAGTATTAGTAATCCCTTGTCACGATTTACATTTTGTTTGTTTTAAATGCATGTAAACAGATATTTATTAAATGACTTTAATTCCTTTTTGCGTTAAAATGCGACAACTATAATCAGAGAACATGTAGTATCAGTATGAAAGATTTACACTTCAGTGAAAATATTTGTTATTTAATGAATAAGGAAGGCTTTAACCCTTTACTGCACGTTTTTTTCTATTTTTATGGAAAAAAAAAAAACATATATTTGAAATCTATATAGTAATACATATAGTAAATCTATATAGTAAATACATACATATATATATAATTTTCAAATTTTCATCTAATATTTGATATTTTATGGCGTGTATAAATACAATTATAAGTTATTTAAATATTGCATTGCTATATTTTGCAATTAAAAGGTCTAAAATTAATTAATTTTATCTGGTTAACACTGTGGAACTTATTTTATATTAAGATTTTTTAAATATTCAGTAAAAATTATAAAAATAAATTTTGCCTTAATAGCTTGATGGATATTTTTTGTTGTTTTCGAAGACCAAGTTACAATATTTTGTCAATTGTAGTCATCTGATATAAACAGAATAGGTGTTATTTCATTCTTTTAACTGTTCTTGATCAGTCACAGTGATCATATTTACCGAATTCATTGTGCATAATGAGAATTATAGTGGTTTTAGGTATGTGCCAGGGCAAGGCACACAGTGTAGTGAAGAGTTTGTGATTGTGAAGTATAAATTTTGGTTAGTAATAATTAAATTGGTATTTTCAAGGCCGCCACAGGCGATTATTTTTTAATCCTATCTTCTGCTACTTTGTGAAAATGTAAATTCTTAACAAACAGCTTGACAACATTTGCAAGAAAAACATAATTCAAGATTTATATTAAAAAAATACTGGTGCGAACAGGATATAAAAATAGTTGCCTGTGGCAGCCCTGTATTTTGAGGGGATTTATAATTTTAGATTTCAATCTGTGAACCTGAAATGCTAGTCCTCTAAAGCAGGCTTAGTGTTGAGTCCAGAGGGTGACCCGGGGGGACATCCCCCCCAGAGGTGCAATTCCCCCCTCCCCCGGAGCCACAGAAGTCCCTCCCGGAGAAAAGTGTCTGGCCTGTCCTGTGCAGGTCTGTCCAACGTTTAAGTAAGCAAGGGTGCATCTCAACTTTTGGCACTCAATGGAGGGCGCCAGCATTCTCATGACTGAAAACTATATAATAGTGCAGTATTAATATACTACAAAGGAATCTTACAGCAGCAGGCAAAGTTTGTATCTGAAAAATCTTTATAAAATATAGGTCCTAAGAAATAATAATAATAATAATAATAATAATAATCTATAATAATAAAGAGACAAGTATGTGTGTGTGTCAGCGCTCTTCTGAAGAGACCGCTGCGTGTAGAGTTACAAAATTTGGAGGGAAGATACCTCTATACTTGTAGTTTTGCACCTCAAGCCCGATTTTTGATTTTTGGATTAGAATTTTTAAATATAATTTTTAGGCGATTTTTAGCGCCCTTTTTATGTTTCGAGGCGATTTTTCCATATTAGTGAAAGGAATACGGTTTCATTCTTTTCACTCAATATAGTATTTTTTTTTTTTTTCAATAAAGTTTATTCGAAATTCGTGTGGTGATTTTTGAATTTTTAGCGAATTTTTTAATGCGATTTTTAGTGGGTTTTTTTTCGCATTTTGCGGATTTTTTCGACAATGATAAAAACAAAATTGATTCAAACTTTCAGCCTAATGGACTAAATTTTGTCTATGTTTTTTTCAATTTTAGGTATATTTAATGCGATTTTCAATCCGATTTTTGATGTGATTTTTAGCGATTTTTTGATTTTTTTGTGCGTTTAGCATCGATTTTTTGTCATTTTTGTCAAAATTATAGTTTTTTGTATGCATCATGATCTTATCTATTCTTGAATTGCACGTAAGAAAAGCAAAAAACATAAAATTAACGAATGAGCAATAAAGTTATTAATTAGGATATTCACAGTAAACTATAATAATAAAGAGACAAGTATGTGTGTGTGTCAGTGCTGTTCTGAAGAGACCGCTGCGTGTAGAGTTACAAAATTTGGAGGGATGATACCTCTATACATGTAGTTTTGCTACTCGAAGCCCGATTTTTGATTTTTTGACTAGAATTTTTAAATTTAATTATTTAGGCGATTTTTCCATATTAGTGAAAGGAATACGGTTTCATTCTTTTCACTCAATATAGTATTTTTTTTCTCTTTTCAATAAAGTTTATACGGAATTCGTGAGAATGAATTTTTAGCGAATTTTTTTAATGCGATTTTTAGTATTTTTTTCGCAGTTTGAGGCTATTTTTGAGAATCATAATAATAAAATTGTTTCAAAACCTAATTAACTAAATTTTGTCTGGTATGATTTTTCATTTTTTTTTTCACTGCGATTTTCAGTACGATTTTCGATGTGGTTTTTAACGATTTTTTGTGCCTTTAGCAACGGTTTTTAGTCAATTTTGTCGATATTGCAGATTTTTGTATGCATCATGATCTTATCTATTTTAAATTGCATGTAAAAAAAGCAAAAACCATAAAACTAATGAATTAGCAGTAAAGGAATTATTTTGAATATCCACAGTAATTTACACTAATAAAATAACTAAACGCTTTGTCTGTGTGCATGTATGTTTTTGTGCCATTGCTAGCAAAATCTACGGCACTTACGAAGCTCAAAACTTTCTTGAAAGTACCCCAAAGTCTCTCCTGATGTATCTGACATTCACGTTTTGAAAATTCTAATTATTACTTGAGTAGTTCCTCTCCCGTTTCCCATTGCAGTCCTTTTGAACATTTTTACCTCTAAATATTATTTGTTCATATTTAAACCAATTTTTCACACAGTCAGTGGCCATCTATTTCAGACAACGTAGTTTCACGTATTTCGAGTTAGAGATAAAATTACAAATTTCATGTTCCTTTAATATTATTATCTCGGAACCGTGAACGCCGGGTGGGTCTGCTGTAATAATAATAAAAACACTTTTATAACAACAACAAAACAAAACTTAAACATGGAAATCAGAAATATTGATGGGTTTTTCTTAGGATGTGAAAATACGCTTGGACTCATTTTGAAGCGTGAGTTTATTTTTGTAAAAATAACAAAAACAAACATGATAGTGACCAATGCAATGGGTGGCTCCAGACAGATGGTCAGGAAGTGCTTTAATAAATGGAAATAATTGTGATTTGTTTTATCATTTTTGTCTAAGCAAATGGAAAAAAAATTAAAAAGTATAGAAAGAAAAATTAAGCCTTTTACCTTTTATATAAAACAGCCAAAGGGCCTATCTGACAACAGAAAAAAAAAAAAAAAAAAAAAAAAAAACTGCACTTTCATGCACACATACCTTCAAAGGGGCGAGGTAAGGTGAATAACGTTAATTTTTTTATTACTTCGTATATATTAATAAGCGTTATTTCCAAATATTACTAAATTTAATCACCAAAATTATTGCACTTTATAAACAATAAATAGAAATCGTGAAAATATGCATGATTAGATGTCCAAAGTATGTTTTTGTCTTTTAATGCATTTCACGGATTTTGAAAATACTTTTGGTGCAATATTAATGTTTTTAAATAAAGCATTCTTTGTAATGGAAATTCACTTCTAAGCTAACAATAGGAAACCTTCAAAAGGGCGCCAAGAAAGCTTGCAAAGGAAGCCATGGAGGGCCGTAGCTAAGGGGACGCTATAGGCGGCTCAGCCCCCATCCCTATAATGTTTTAAGCCCCCCCCCCCCCTGGAAAAGATTCCAAGGTCACTGAATGAATTTCTGTTCCGAAAATTCAAATGAAATTCAGTTCAAAAATGTAATTTAGTTTTGAGACCCTTTCACAGATTTGCAGAATTATTAAGTTGTATCTAAAATAAGTGTTTCAACACTCCCTCATCCTATTTGTACATATGAAGCTAACATGATGTTTAAATTTGCACCAGTTATATACTCAAAATTTTCATCATCATATACTTTTCTTAGTATAAAATGAAGTTATTACAACAGTTTAATGAGAAACATAGTACCTACGATGTGAATATGCACTAATTTATCTTTCTGCGTCAGAGAAAGAGAGAAAAAAAAATTATGAGCCACCCTCCTACAATCTCTTGAGCCCCCCCCCCCCCCCCATTGTTCATTTCTAGCTACGGGCCTGGAGCCATGGCGCCCGTGGGCGTCGCGTTGGACAGTCCTGCTCTAAAGTATAATTTTTCGAATAGTACTTTTTTCTGTCCTCTATAATGTCACTTTGTTTGTTTAAAATCAATCACCGAAGGATATGCAATATTATTTTAGCTTCGAGAATGAAGAGGTTAAGATCGGGCAATTTCGGTAGAAATTAAAAGTTTTGGTGTTTTCCACTTATTAATCGGATTATATTTCATTGAAAAAAAAAATGTTTGAAAAAGTATCCAATGTCAGTCTATATAAAGGGGGGAATCCAGCGATTCTCTGAGTGCAGGCTTGACTTTAAAAGAGTACAAAAGAGGAATTTTTTTTTTCTTTTCTGTAGTGTCACTTACACGTTTGTGTAAGTCAGCTCTTACATGACTGGACAAAATCAATATATAAGGTATAAAAAAGGCTCTATTATTAATAAGTTAATAATAAAAAAATATATATACATATATACATACATACATATATATATATATATATATATATATATATATATGTGTGTGTGTGTGTGTGTGACCTTTTAAAGTTAGGGGGGCAGAAACATCATCGCCAGGTTTCAATTTCTCCGCACAGAAGTCATGGCCAGCGAGAAAAAAACAAAATAAATAAATGTAGAAGATCGAAATAATCACTCCTAGGCTGCTGCAAGTTCATTTTATTAAACTGTAGCTATAATAGAGAGAAAAGCTCCTTTTGCAGGCGATCTTTTACCGAAACATCCAAAAAAATATTCCATCATTTACTACATCCAGCCGTACTCATGGAAGAGAGAACCCAAGAATCCTTCTTCTTACCACCTCTCGAGGCTTCCTCTTTTTAAATCTAAAAGAAAATTCTAGAACATTCTTTAGTCTCAAACCCTTATTCTTTTATGTAAGCATAACTCATACCCAGAGTCGAGATTAATATTTGACAGACAACAATTTTATTTAAAAAAAAAATATATTATTTAACCAATTTATAATCGACTCAGAATTTTAAATATCTTAGGCAGACTATTTTTATAGACGATTAATTTTAAGAGAAAAAGAAAAGTAATGAATTTAAGTTGTTGATATGCACAATATCAAATGTTGACTGAGGGAAAATAAATAAATAGATAAAATAAAATAATGATATTTTTTGAAAGGTATGGTTTTGGAATAAATTTAATAAGACTTTCTTAAAAAGGGTTGATAAAAACATAGAAAAAATGAGTTTTATTTGGAATATTAAGAAATAAAGTTTAATTAAGAATATTTTTAATTTAGAGCCATCTTTTTAAATTTACGCATACTGGAAATAATGTTTTTTAAGGCGAATTAAGAATTTATATCGTTTTTATAAAGATTAACAGATTAGATCTAGAAACAAGATTTTAATTTAATAAGTTGAAGTAAGTACGGAATATTATTATAAGAAAATTAAGGTAGTATAAAGGTTAGTTTTGGAAAAAAAAATTAAAATTTGTAATATATATATATCTGATGAAAACGTTGAAGTTTTAACATAAACTAACAGCATGCAGACATTACCTGAAGTATGCAAAAGTGTAGCAACCGGTTTGAATTTGCTCAAGCGTAATCAAGCGTAGCAAATGAGGTGCGTTCGTACTATAAGGAAGATTTAATAATATTCAGATCTTGGTGTAATAGTATGCAGTATTTCCGATACAACAGAGCATCCGAAATCATTTGTGTATCGCTTTAAATACTATCTGCTTTCTATTATACAGGAAGTAACTTTTATCAAACCTTAGCACCATACATCAATTTCATAAAATGCGAAATAGTTTAATAGCATTAAAACACGCTCCAAACAGTGTTTCCCTTATACCATTGTGTAATGGAATAATTTTGTATGGCCCTGTATGTTAATAACAAACATTCTTTGCACCACTGATTGTGCAGAATAGCACGTACTTCATAGATGAATATTAATTGTATTATGTTCGAGAGAGTTTAACACCATTAAAATGCACTTGAAACTATATTTTCCCATTGGCCAGAATGTAACAGAATAATTTTGAATGTCCTTGTAATTAAACTATGCATCCGATTTTCATAAAATTTGAAATGACTCTACAAAATTGTTCAAAATTTTTACATTTTAAATTTCCAATGATTCGGTTTAGCAGTTTTTGCTCTGTTAAATGCGGCCAGAGGAATGGACTGAACAACGTGCTATTTACATAATTACGAACGCACCTAAAAAAAACCGCATAAAATCTTCAACGAAAACAGTTGGCGCATTCTGGAAGTTTTAAAACAAATGCTAAAAATTGCATTTAGTTCTTTACTAGGGAGAGAGAAGAAAATACTTTCATTTTTAGAAACATACACATATACGTATCTTTGCATATAAATATGCATATCAAATACTTTTTTCACTATTCTTTTATCCAAACCAATCATAAAATTACCATAAAAAAATTTTCTAGAATCGTTTTTCAAATTTTTCATTCTAACATGTTATTGAGAAATACCGAAAATTATTTGAAGAAAGATTCCAAAAAACAAATTCATTCCATCTTGAATGTCTTTTCGTCTTGAATGACACCCTTCTCTTACGTCAAAGGAATTGTGGCACTATTTTCATATTCATATGCTTTATTTGCAAAGTAACTTTAAAGAAATAAACATAGTTTTTTTTTCATAACACTCTCATTTCTTTTTATTTCAGTCATAATATTAAAAATTTATGAGATTTTTTTTTGCGTCGGGAAGTTTTTTACACTTTATTAAATATGATGATTCTGGGAGAAAAACCGTACCTCAGATTTTTTTTAATATTCCATATCTGTAATGACTTTCTTTTCTTTTTGTTTTTACTTATTTATTCTACTGGCAGCTGCATTTTGAAATATATGAGACTACATTATTCCAAGTTTCATTAATTTAATATAAATTCTTATACATATGATGGTAAAAACTTTACCTCTTTCTAATAAGTATATTTCGCAATTGCTATTTCTAGCTCTTTTTTAACATCTTAATCAGTGACAAACTACGTATAGTTAATTAACTTCATTTCTAGAAACATACACTCACATATACACATATACAGATCTTTGCATAAATATGCCAGTCAAATATTTTTATTTTATTACCTCTTTTCAACAAATCATAAAAAGCTCCATAAAATTACCATCAACAATTTTCTAGAGTAGTTTTTCAAATTTTTCATTCTAATACCTTCTAGAGAAATACCGAAAATTATTTGAGTAAAGATTCTAAAAACAAATTTATTCCATCTTGAATGTTTTTTCGTCTTGAGTGACATCCCTCTCTAACGTCAATGGGGAATTGTGGCACTATTTTCATATCCATATGCTTTATTCGCAAAGTAACTTTAAAAAAACAAACATAGTTTTTTTTTTTTTTTTTTTTTTTTCAGAACCACGCTTATTCCTTTTTATTTCAGTTCATAAACTCGGCTCACAAAGATTTATGAGATTTTTTTTTTCCTGCGTCGAGAAGTTTTTACACCTTATTTATTTTAGTGATTCAGCAAGAAAAACCATATCTCAGATTTTTTATATATTCCATTTCTATAATGATTTATTTTGTTTTGTTAATTTATTTATTCTAATGTATCAGAATATACTATTTTAAGTTTCATTAACTTAAATATAAATTCTTATACGATGGTAAAAAACAGAGTTTCGGAATTGGTGTGAAAAATGGCTCACTCCGACTCCGGAAACTTTAACGTTTTCGACTCCGACTCCGGGTCCGGGCTGGCTAATATGCTAGTGTTACTATTGGCTAAAATTCTGGGGGAACACACACGCACATTCACACACACATACAAAAAAAGGCGAAAAATTCATTTTTTCTGTATTAATTCAGTTTTAAGAGCTTTGAAAGAAAAAGAAAAGACAAAAAATGTGTTATTCGTTTTATAATTTTTTAATTTTACGTCCCACGAACCCGAAAAATTCAACTATCGAAATCCAAAAAAGAAAACAAAACAGAAATTTTTTGAATCCGTGGACTTGAAAAGTAGAAATCGTTCGAATTTTGATGTTAATTCGTGTGCTCCAGAGAAGGAAAATTTCAATATTAAGAGGAAAAAGATAAAGATGAAAATTTTTCTAGTTCAGAAATATTTCGGGGTCTACTACAGTTTTCAATTACAACCAATTTTCATGCATAATGTACGCCGGACAGTATATTGGGAATCTTTAACTTGATAGCTCGATTTAATTTAAAAAATAACAATAATAATTCCTTTTATCGATTTAAAATCACATAAAAATGGTTTAATTTTACTACAAACTGTCTAACAACAACAACAAAAAAAAAAAAAAAAAAAAAAAAAAAAAACAGAGTCGAAGCTGGCTTGTTTTTTTTTTTTTTTTTTTTTTTTTTTTTTTTTTTTTTTTTTTTGCGACTCCTACCCCGACTCTTTTGCCTAAAAAGGTGTACGACTCCGACTTCGACTCCACAACCCGGGTGAAAACTTTACTTCTTTCTAATAAGTAACATTTCGGAATTACTACTTCTAATTTTTTTAACATCTTAATTAGCGACAAATATCGCATTGTCAATTAAGTAGTAAAATGAATTTCATGAATGTAGTTGATGTATTAAAGAAAAAAAAAAACAATGCGAAATAGAGGAAAAAAGCTACTATCTATAAAAATATAAATTAAAAAAGTATATTTCATATATATATTTATATGTTTTATTTGCATAGTAACTTAAAAGAAACAAACATAGTTTTTTCAGAACCACACTTATTTCTTTTTATTTCAGTTCATAAACTCAGTTCTTAAAGATTTATGAGATTTTTCTTTCTGCGTCGGGAAGTTTTTACACCTTATTGAATATGCTGATTCAACAAGAAAAACTATGTCAGATTTTTTTCATATTCCATTTCTGTAATGACTTATTTTTTTTTACTTATTTATTCTAACGGCAGCTGCATTTTGAAATATATCAGAATATATTATTCCTAGAGTTTCATTAACTTAATATAAATTCTTATATACGATGGTAAAAACTTTACTTCTTTCTAATAAGAATATTTCGCAATTAGTACATCTAGCTCTTTTTAACATCTTAATGAGTGGCAAATATTGCATAGTTTATTAACTTGCAAAATTAATTTCATGAATATAGTTGGCGTATCTGAAAGAAAAAACAAGGAGAAATAAAGAAACAAGTCGGAAATTCCACTTCAAGTTTTAAAAATAATCAGATCTTGTTATAATAGTATACAGTATTTCCGATACAGTATAGTAGCCGAAATCTTTCGTGTGTCCCTGTACATACTGTCTACTTTTTATTACGCAGGAAGTAACACGTGGGTTCTTCCATACAAAATGTGCAAATCAGGTATGGCTGACATGTTACAGATTTTATTGAAATTCATCATATAAGTCGATCATATTCCTTCACGAGTAAATGCAAAGTAATAGGTATCAGACTTGCTTATTTCAGTATAAAAATTTACATTAAATGTTGATACAAAATCGAGGTTTTGTATACATGCTTGAAATTTCAAGTTTGATTATTGGTCGTAGGAATGGAAACACTGTATTCAAAATTACTTACAATTAAGAATGAACAATAAGTAACTGATGAGCATAATTTAGTAATTGTGTTTTTATTCTGTATTTTAAAAATAAATAAATAATAAAAAAATTTGTGAGAAAAAGGAAATATTTCAATTACTTGTCTTATCTGTCTAAGACTTTTATACAAACTCAACTTGCAATCATTTGTATTGCAGATTTTGTATTATGTTTATGGTAGGTGTAAACAAAATGAAAAGGCAATCTAAAAAGCAAATGTTCAGAATAAGTCTGAGATTTATTTCAATTTCATTTGAACGGCATCTAAGATTTAGGGTAGTTAAGTATCATATTGTTTGAATTTCATTTTTATTTTTTAATGTTCACTTGGTTTAACTTATTTGTTACCAAAATTTAATATTAAATATCGAAATAAATAAATCAATTATCTTAATATCTGTCCCTTCTCGGGCTTAAAAAGTGTAGGAAATAAATTTTGTTTTTTTAATTTGTTCTGCAAATTATGTTTTTGTTTAATCATGGTTTGGAGTGGCATTGGATTTCACTGGGGCCCTCCTCTAGTACGCATTGCCGATACACTGACCAGCCAGCGCTACATCTCTGAGGTGTTGGAGCCCGTGATCCTCCCACACATTCAGCACTTGCCATCAGCCATATTCCAACAGGATAATGCGCGACCACACGTGGCACACAGTATTCAAGAGTTCTTTTTTACCTATCAGATTGAATTGCTTCTTGGCCTGCATGTTCTCCTGATCTATCGCCAATCGAAAACCTGTGATTCATGCTTGCACAACGATTGGCCCTGGATATACCATTCGCTGCTACACCAGATCAACTTTGGCAATATGTGGAAGCTGCACGGACAAACCCCTTAGAGGGAAAGACATGAAGGCTTTGGAAACCGTAACTAACTGAAACAATGCAAACAGCACTGCTATGAAACACGCTCAAAGGGGGAGATCCAATCGTAGGCTGGTTCATTGCATCCACCGATTCGCCATATATTTTTCTAGTAAACCTCCTTGCGCCAACTCCCCCGCGAGAATTCAAAACGCCATTTCTTTTGGTAGTTCGTCTTGAGACTTAAAGATTGTGGGAGATTTTTTAATATGACTTGTTTGTTGTGATATATTTTTTTTATTGCAAATAGATAGCCGATTAACACGTACAACTGAAAAGTCTTCAGTGATGCTGAACTTGTTAAATAATAAATTTTATGTATCGAAAGTTCCACTTTCACTCGAAAACTAACATAACAACGAACAGATTCATCTATAAGTAGTCTTCTGTAACGTATTGTATGAACTTTGACCTAACTCATCTCCCTCCACGAAAAGGGAAGAAAGGAGGGGGGCGCGCTGCTTTCGCGGGGACCGAGACGGGCAGCGATGACCACATCATTACTCCACATTTTGATAATTTTCGCTTCTGGTAATAATGCCAAAGCGTGCCAAATGAACGCTTCTTGTCTTTCGCCCCTGTATGCGACTTCTATTGCCTAGCTGTTTGCACTGTTTCACTGACAGCTGTGGATTTACGTTACGCCTACGGAGCTTTCACATCTTTTCCTCTAAGATCTTTGGCACGGACTCCTGTACCCCAAGGAGACATCCAAAGTCTCTTGATTTTATGCTGAGGCGTGTGGCAGGGGACTATAGCCAAAAATGCGGCTACTTCAACTACTGAATTTATCATCATCCGCATGTCTCAAGAGACTGTAATTTTAATCGTTTGATCTTTGTACAACATTTTATCTGCCAAATAAATTTCACTATGATATCTTTGGTCCTTCTTGGTGTTGCATTTTATGTGGCCAGCAGTGTATAATAGAACATTTCGAATGCCGATTTCTTATTTAAAAGCCATTTTTTACGTATTCTATTTGTATTACAGTGCTGTTTGCAGTTAATATTCGATAATAATCAAATATTATTCCGAATTAATGAAATTTGTGCAATGTATTTCAACAATTAGAAAAAAAAATATTTTGTATTGAGCAAAATATCGCTTTATTAGAAAAAAAAAATCTCCTGATTTTATTTTTCTTTAGAATTTAGAAATTCAGAATTTTTATATCACCAAGTTTTATACTTATATACTGCTTTTCTGGGTTGACCATTTGTTGAAAGTTGAAGAAAGAAATTACACCAAAAATTTGTACACGATCATTTACAAACAGCAAACTTCAAGGCATATTTCTACATCTGTATATCGTTTTCGATAGATATCTAGCTGGAAGTTTATTGGTTAGAAATAATGGTGTAAGATATTTTTGGTAAAATTTCTTCCGTGACAAACGTTCAAACCTACAGATAACATTAAGCTTGTACATTGCTTACTTATACTATTCTATTTTTATTACCTTTCTATTTTTCTTATCGCCTTGTTGCGGCTCGCCTAATGTTGTGAACGTATCTTTGCGGCCCGCGAGAAATTTGTTTTTAAGTATGACTGCTCTAGATAATAGTGCTTCCGTCATACAGCATAAAAACTTGATCTATGTACCACATACAATTGAAACATTAATTTCATAATAGAGTTTAAATAAGTCGGGAATTTCACGTCAAACGTATCAAATGAGGTGCGTTCGTACAATAACGAATTTTAAAAATATTCAGATCTTAGTGTAATAGTATACAGTACTTCGGATACATTATAGTACCCGAAATCCATTGTGTGATCCTGTAAATATTATCTGCTTTCTATTATACAGGAAATAATTCGCAGTAAACCTCAGCAACGTATATAAATTTCATAAAATCGAAACGCGCCCGAAACAATGTTTCCCGGTATATCATTATTAATAATAATAATAAATTGTAACGTCACTTTATAAAATTGGTGGCAGCTGCTACCTTCAATTTTATGGAATAATTATTTCAGTTATGTGATGGTGTAATTTAAGCATATATTATAGGTGTACCATTACAATGTTACACTGGTTATATCGGTTAATGTACTCCATAAAATTGGAGTCTATATAATATACGAACGCACCTAAAAATTATCCAATGTCTCAATTTGACATAATTTAAAATATACTTAGATAATTTCTTATTTAATAATTGTAATGCTAATAATAATCATTCAAAAATTAGAATTTTCAATTGATGAAACTTTCATGCATTATTTTTTCATATTTGTCTACATGAGAATTGCGGCAATCATGAGTTTGTAGTTCTGAGAATGTTTTTAAAAAGTGATGACATCCAAATCCAATTATATCACACAATTAAGCACAGTTAATATGTATAAATTTATTTTTGTGTTTCCAGAAAATTCCTAATTGCGTACAGACAATAATTACTTTTCCCAAATTGTTGTTAAATTGTTGTTATCGTTCTTGTTTAATTTTCCTTTCTTAAAAAGAAAATTTTTGCATTCAAATATATTATTTGTCAAATTGAGTAATTCTGATATAAAATTTACTTGCTAAAAGGAAATGTTTCTATCTTATGCTGTCAAAAACCATCGGGCACGTTAAATTTTAGACAATTTGCTGAATAATTAGAGGAATACTTGAGGACTATGCTAATTAAAACATTTTAACTAGCATTGCTGCCAAGCTATGTACATCCAAATAGTCTTAATATTAGACGACCCTTTTCTGTTCCCGGTTTTGAAACGAAGTAATTGAAAATGTAGTGTATGCTGTAATTGGTAATATCCTTTGCGCAACAAATTCATTAGAGACTTACAGCAAACTTTGAAAGCCAGATTTCGTAAAAGACGTACTTGACATAAGATATCGATACATAAGATATCAATATTTTTCAACATGATTCTCGACTTTGATTTACACTAGAAACGACAGCTAGAGCTGCCCTTGGATTTCCTTGTGTAAATACGGGCTAGGTTCCCTTAGAAAGACCCCCACACTGTAAAAAAAAGGGTCGACCTACTAAAAAAATTTTAGTAATCCTTGTAATTACTAAAATATTTTTAGTAATCTTACTCGGTTACAAGGAATCTGTAAGAATTACTAGAAAAAAGCTAGCAACGAATACAGTTTATAGTTCTACATTTTTAATAGCTATTACTAAAACTCACTTGGCGTGGTCCTGATAGCTTAGTGGTCATAGCACCAAACCCCATGTTGAAAGTACCTAAGTTCGATGCTGGCCGCCGCCAGATATGCGCCGAATGTAAATAAAGGGATTATGAAAATCCTGTCGTAGCAGTTACTATGGGTAATGATCTCTGAACTTTCCCTCCTCTTTAGAAACATGTCAAAATAAAGTAGGTAGCAATGTTTGGTGCTGCCATCTATTACGGCTTTACCGAAAATCTTCCGTTTCAGAAGTCTCTCTTTTTACCCACTGGATGCAGCTCGAAGTAAGCTCTTGCCCTTCGGGCACACGTAATGGTTACTAAAAATAATTTTGGAGGTATTACTAAAATTTGATTGGTGGCTCATAGTAAAAAGTTTTAAGTTAGTTATACAAAAAATTCTTTTGTTCAGTTTACAAAAGAAATGTTTGTTTCATTTGCAAAAAAAAAGTTTGTAATGGTTACTAAAAAATTCTGTGGAATACAAATTTACTAAGAAATTTTTAGTAACCTCTTGAATTTTTTTTTTACAGTGCACGGAGGGCATACCCACCTTAGGGCCTATATCCCTCGAGTTGATAATTGGCCGACATAAACACAAACAAACAGACAGATAGAGCTGCAGTCAATAGGTGCTAAATTTGGCGTCTCTATTTTCAGAGAAATGATATGAAAGATGGAGGTTAAATGTCCCGAAATTTTCAATGGCAGAATAACGTTAAAATTAATAACGTTAAAAGAATAACATTAATTTGAACTCATTTTCTATTGACTTCGTTCAATTCGAACTAACAAGAATTACGAATTTTATTTTTCCTTTCTCACGAACTTCAGATCCTTTGAATAATTTCTTTCTTTCATTTTTGTCAGAATTGTTCCTGACGAGTATACATATAATCCCATGCATTTGATATTAGCTTTCTTAGTTTCCCGTCTGCCCATCAGTTACACCTTAAATTTTTCTTCAATTGTGATTGTTTCTAATCTCATAATTAGTTTATGTCATTACATATTATAATTTAAGTCATATTCTAATGATAACAAACAAATAAATAAAAAAAAATACTGTAACATTAATTCCTTTGTAATAGTACCATTTTAAGCATGTTTCCTTCTCATACTTTCTAGAATTCGAACATTTCTTGTGGTCCCGACGAGTTCGAATTAACGAGAGTCGACTGTATTCCATTCGGTTGACACCATTTTTTTAAAAATTAATGTTACTTAAATAAATGCACAAAAAATGCTCTAGTAAAGTGTTGTTTTTCATTTTTTTCTGATGCCAAAAACAAATTCTGTGTTTTCGAAGATGTAATCCATGTTCTCGAATGGATTAAAGAATACACTATATGGCCAAAGGGACAGGCCACTTACGATTTTTTAGATTTTGTTAAATATCTAGAAAAATACATGAGGAATTATCCTGAAACTCTAAATGTGTAAACATAGGATGTACAGGTCATACATTTCCGTGAAGATTTTTTTTTCCCGAAACGCCATAGGGGACCGTCAACAAATTGATAAAAGAACGAATATCTTTTGGATAACCATTTAAAACTAATGTAGCAAAGGCGTTCAAATAGTAGATTATGATTAAGTGGCTTATTGTAATAAAGTGTGTTCATTTGTTTGCCGATAGCCTGTATACTCTTAGAGAAATGAAGGTTTTTATAATAACAGTCCCAAATTTTTTCAGGTTTTTAGCTTATAATTTGCACAGTTCTTAATATAAAATAATGTTCTTTTCAGGAACTATGGCAAGTGACATAGTATACAAAACCCTGTAATCAGATTTTAAAAAAATAATGGAAAATGTATGGAAAATGAGCATGTTTACTAAAAAAATTTTCGTTGCGCATGCGTGAACGCTATCAAAATTTCATTTGCATTTTGTGTTAGCTAAATGTATTGATCAACGTTTTTTTGAAAGTCTCAAAAACATAGCTTGAAAATTCTGAAAGAGATCGTCGACAGAATAAGCTCGAAACCCGCTGTTCCCCAAATGAAGCAAAACATTGAGGAATTGTATCGAAATACTATAGCAGTACGTGCCATATTGTATTCTATATTAATACTAATCAATGGATAAATGGATACAGTCCCTCATATTTTTGCCATTTACCTCACTTCATCTGTCCGCTCATCATTGGGTAAGGAATTTTGCTAAAAAATGGTGTCCCTCAATTAAAAAAAAAAAATACTATTAAAATATTGCTGTGTCTTTTCACAATTCTGTATTACAATTGAACAAAAATAGATGCATTTATTCAATATTGTATTTTTTCTTCTTACGGGTTTTAAGCTTAAAAAAAAGATACATCTTTTAAGAAGAGTATATAAAAGAAAGAAATTCAAAATACAGTAAAACTTCTAAATAACGGACACCTCGGGAACGCAGAAATTGTCCGCTATTTGGAGGTGTCCGCTATTGGGAAAATCTCAGAGATTTCTTAAACCACTAAGAAATGCTTAATGTTTCATTAATTTACTTAATTAACTTTTTTATATGTTCTAAAACCTCTATTATATAATTAATCAGAAATTCAATACAGTCTGGGAGATTATTAAATCCCCTGAATTTAGCACTGAACGTTGAGGGGGGGGGGGGAGGATTTTCCCCAGCTCTGTATTTATATTTAATTGTGATCACAAAATTTGTGACATGTTGTCCTGATAAATTCAGAGGCTTTTTTTACTTTTTTAATTTTTTTTCCTGTTTAAAAAATACCTTTTCATCCTTTATCGCCGAATAAAGTGCCTGCTATTCGGATTGTCCGTTATTCAGAGGTTAAACATTCAAAAATTTTAGTTTTGGGAGTGAGGATTGGAAAACTGTTCGTTAAATAGAGGTGTCCGCTATTGGAATGTGTCCGTTATGGAGGTTTTATTGTACTAATTCTTGAAAAAATACTAGAAATATTTAAAAAATATAAATGGATTCCTCATACATATATTAAACATTAGCGGGGAATTCAACCTCTGACTGATCAAACCCCTTAAGAGATATTCGTGCTACATTTGGAGAGTAAATAAATATGTATATTAATGTAGCATCTTCAGCTTTCGTTTTCCGTAAAAATGTGCCCTTTCGAGACACTGCCAAACACTGCCTTCAGAGTTTATTGATTGATTTGCTTACGCGGTTTTGAAGATTCCTCTGTTTTTCCTTAAAGATCCATGAATTTTTATAACTTTTATAAATATACCATTCATTTTAACAGCAAGTCGTAAATTCACATCTAGAAATTAAAAAAAAAAGAAAAAAAAACTTTCACACGCATATGAGAAAACCATAGCTTGGTTCATTTATTATTTATTTTGGCAAGATTAATGTCATCCAAAGAAAAGAAATGAAAGCAGTTGAAGGGGAAAAAATGTTGGGGATTTTTTTTTCTTTTAGGTAGCTTTTATTATAAAAAGCAAAAAGTTGCCCATTGCAGCCGTCCGGAAGAAAGAATTTTCGGAAAATTTTGGTATATTTTCACCGATAATCATTCCTAAACCCCAAAACCATTCTCCATTCAAATGTTGATTTCTTTATATGAATACTAGCTGACCTGTCCGGCGTTGCTCGGTCCCGTGATGTTATTTCAGTTTTCAAATGTGCTATTTGTTTTCTAAATGACCTTTGAATTACACTCAAATTTCTATGATTTTATATCTTTAAGTACATTTTGTCAAAATTTATATTTTTAAGTGGAAAAATCGCGAAAAGTTATTCAATTGAAGGCACATGCCGTTTGGTATTTTATTTTCTATGTAATTTCATTTTTTGGAAACTATGCATACCGAAAGCGAACGAAACCGCGACGGAACACTCTGGTTTTTACTGAATCCGTAAAAATTTTCACATATTTTATTTTGCAAAAGAAGAAAAAAAAATTCTATCCATACGAAAGTTTCTAAATTTTTGTAAGTAGTGTAAATCTGGTTTATTGAAGGGCTCTAAAAAGATTGTGCTAAAATACGGACATTTAGTTACTTTTAGCGTAGCAAAAATTTATTCTCCATGAGTTGAGATGTGATTCGTACTTGCGGTGTATTTGAACGGGTTAAATCTCATATTTTTCTTAAAAAACAAATTGCACCGTAGATTATAAAAATGTTTTAGCTTTAAGAAAATATTTTCTGTTTGTCAGGACGTATAGAATTGCGCCATGCAAAGGCAAAACCGTAATGAAACGATCTGGTTTTTTATAAATATATATAGGACAGTTGCACCATAAAATTTAACTACTAATAACACATTGCTCAGTGGTGCACAAAATAGGAATTTTAATAAACATTTGTACAATTAAAATAAAATAAAACTTTCAACGTTTCGCGCCGTCTTCTGCGGGCGTCTTCAGGAAAATATGATAATGGAAGGACTACGTTTGCATCTTGATCGAGAGATAATACTAAATTAAAATCTAATTGAATTAAAATTTTAAAAATGTTGCCATTTACACGTGAGTAAATTAAAATATTGCAAGGAAATAAATTTATTTTTAAACAAAAGTTTAAAATTTTTAGCAGTATAAGTCAAACTTATACTGCTGGGACAGTCTACCGTAATTATTTTACAGATATAGTTTTTTGAATGATGCCCGAAGAATTCGATTTGTCTGTGATTGGAGTCGCCTCCGATGTAATACAATATATATTAAAGTAATAACATTTCCTTCAGTAAAACTAACGTAATATGGTTCAAGCAGGCTATAAAGTTTAATTTCGATTTGTTAGTGATACTGTATATGATACTATACTAATATTTGACAGTTGAAAGAGGGATATGAAAGAAAGAAAAAAAAAAAATACAAAACTTTTATATCAAGAAAACAGCATCTTTTTTTTTTATTTTAATTGTTAAAGATTACAAGACAAATGTACGTTATAAAGCAGTTTTAATACAATCCAGTTACACACTTGAATCACGCAAAAAAATATAATAAAAGAAAATCGAAAATTCTATCCCAAAGTAACAGACCCCTCCCCTTCTCTTTTTCTGAAAGATACAGTACAGTAAAATATTTTTCGATATACGGAATATTTATCAATAAAATGTAGGCAAGTCTTAGAAAAAAAAAATCCTGCATCATTAATTTTATCCAAAGAAAATTATAATATTTTTCTAAAAATAAATTTCAAAGCTACGTACGCGAACTTATGGTAAACAGCAATTTCATTATACAGTGAAACCTCCAAATAAGGGACACCTAAGGAACTGAACCTTTTGTCCCTTAAATAGAGGTGTCCCTTATTCGGAGGTTTCACTGTACTTATTTGCAATAACAGTTTGTCATTATTTTACGTGATTTTAAACTACTAGGTTACAAAGAACATTTTTTTTCCGAAGGCTTTCGTAAATAGATTGCAGTGAAAAGATGTTTCTAAAATTACATTTGCATCTTTCGCTTTCTCTCTAATAGCATGCGAAGTTATTTAGTTTATTTCCAGTTTCAAGAGTGTTTAATTTTATCTCAAGAGTTATACGTGCTATATTTGGAAAGCAATAAAAATACATTAATGTAGCATCAGCATATGAAACTTTCACTTTTCATAACAATATGACCTTTCGAGATGATGCCAAACTCTGCTTTCGGAATTATTGATTTGTTTTTTCCTATAAAAGCTGCGTGAATTTCTGTATTTCTTATGAATATGCCACTCATTTTGACAGTAAATCGTACATTCATATCTAGAGATAAAAAACTACCTCATACATATATGATTAAAAAAAAAAATTTCTCATGGGCATATAAGAAAAATAAATTTTTGAACTGGAAGCATATGAAAGTTTGCCCGCCACATTTTCTCGGCCATACATAATTATATTATCTTTTCATATAAAGCTTTGGCATGCTTTTCATGCTTAATATTTTTTATTTTAACTTTCGAGGGAGATCTTTAGAATACATTTCCCCTCCCTCCCTACTACCTGCATTTTTTTATCATTTTCATTCGAAATTTCAATCGCGGAACCTCAATTTCATGAGTTTTTTTCGGAATGTACGAATCCGAGAAAAGATTTTTTTCGTAACTAAGAATATTTAAATTTCTTAGATATTTCTAATAATTATACAATGATGATATTAGATAATTAAGAGAAAACAAAACAGTAAATGTAATCCTGTGAGATACATACAAGCTTTAAGACCTATTCTGTGAAAGCTGTGGTTTTGAACGAAATTTTTGACGGCTACAGTGCAGGAATGGAAAATACTGCCGTCCTGGAAACAACCAAAGGCTTATAATTCAATATCAAACACATTTACCGGAAGATGAAAAAAGTGTTAATAACCATGCCAGCAAGTTACGTGATTTTATGATTAAAAATGAATAAGAAAAGTGTTAGAGAGTTTCTCGTTGTTGAGCAGCTGTTGAAACATTTTCCTAAGAACCGCTCTGTAAATCCACTTACAAGGGAGATTGCCGGTTTAAAAAAAATATATATCTATAAATTAGTCTTCCGTAATCCTGTTAAAGGCGATCGAATTAGAGTGTTTTTTGAGGCTGTGGTGCCTGAACGGGAGTTGACAAACGCAACTCATAAGGGCAGAGGCCCCCTAGTTGGAAAAAACATAGTGCGGACAATGCGAGTATCAGAAGAAAATATCTAATATCATCGTCTTGACGTGCCTGATTCAGCGTACATGAGGTTATGATGTGCACATAAAAGTTAATTGATGAAAAAGAAAAATTAATATATACTTTTATTATTGTGCTCCTTAGCACACATATATTTGTTTATTTGAGTTTGTAAAATATAGCTTGAAATTGTAAACAGATTTTGTGGGCACTTATATTTTCATACAGGCACATTTATAAATAAAATGTAGATACTCATAAAATATTCTGGATTAATTGTAGCAATAGAACTGCATTTATCTGTAAATAAATTTGGGTACTACTATCTATGTATGTATTATATATGTACTATTATTTGGTAACTATTATCCCGACGAACAATTTCGCCAAATTATACAAATCGCCAAACGACACTGTACTGTAATGCACTGTACTCCAAACTGTAATAGCCAAATTATACATATTGACATAATTTTTATTTTAAATAACGAAAAAACAAATAATTAGTGGAATATTAATAAAAATACATTTAAAAAGTTGAAATAAAAATCACTTAACGACATTTTAAACACGTGAATCGTATTTGATGTTATTGAATGTGACATTCACGATCATCCATTATTGGCATTTAATCTTCTACTTTGGCGATAATTTTTTGGTCGACGGGATAACCTAGAAGTACCTAAATTTGTAAAGGTACGAGATGAATTAAACAAAAATTAAACAACAATTTCATTTTATACATTTGCAAAATAAGATCGTTATTGTTTTAGGGGATTTTAAATCCAACATCAAATTAAAAGTCGGGGATTTTTCTAAAGAATTTCATAAATAGATAGAACTTGAAAGATGTTTCTAAAATTAGAGTTGTATTTTTTGCTTTCTCTCTAATTTCATGTGAAGAAATTTTCTATTTCAACAGAGTGTAGTTTGGTCTGGAGATACATTTTCTACATTTATGTAATAAAAAAGAATTAACTATGGTATTAGCATAGATTTAGCTTTCACTTTTTAGGTGCGTTCGTAATTATATAAATACGTCTCTATCTATCTGTCTGTTTGCATTTAACAGCGCAAAAATAACCAACCGAATAGTTTGAAATTTAAAATGCATAATTGTTGTTATCGTGTCGAGTCATTTCAAATTTTATGAAAATTGGATGCATAGTTCAATTACAGGGACAATCAAAAGTATTCCGTTACATTGAGGCGAATGAGAAAAAATAGCTTCAAGTGCATTTTTCTCTTGTTACACTCTTTTGAATATAATAAAATTGATATGCATCTATGAAGGATATACTAAAACATACATTCTGTACAAACTGTGGTGCAAAGAATTTTTTCTTATCAGTTTACTGGGCCACAAAATGTATTGGGAAAAGCATTGTTTGGGGCGCGTTTTAATTATACTAAACTATTTCTCATTTTATGAAAATGATATAAGCTTCTGAGGTTTGCTACAAGTTACTGTCTGTATAATAGAAAGCAGATAGTATTTACAGGAACACACAAAAGATCTCGGGTACTATACGGTATCCAAAGTACTTTATACTATTACACCAAGATAAAAGTATTTTTAAAACTTCGCTATAGTACGAACGCAACTCATTTGCTATGTTTGACGTGCAATTTCTAACTTGTTATAAAAACCAAGAGATCCAACTCGTGTTTTCGAAACAAATTACTCAGTATAGAGAAAACAGATGTAAACCAATAATAACACATTGCTCAGTGGTGCACAAAACAGGAATTTTAATATACATTCGTACAATTAAAATAAAATAAAACTTTCAACGTTTCGCGCCGTCTTCTGCGGGCGTCTTCAGGAAAATATGACCTTCATATGATATTCATATTTTCCTGAAGACGCCCGCAGAAGACGGCGCGAAACGTTGAAAGTTTTATTTTATTTTAATATGCACTAATGTATATTAAAATTCCTGTTTTGTGCACCACTGAGCAATGTGTTATTATTAGTTAAATTTTATGGTGCAACTGTCCTATATATATTTATAAGATGTAGACCATTTTTTAATTGAAACTTATTATAGATTTTTTACATTTAACATATATTTTAGAATGCTCTTTAGCAACACCAATAAAATAATTTTATATGAAAAATATATCAGTTATATGGAATTAATTATTAAATACCAATTATTGAAAAAAATTTCGAAATTTTTCAAAAGGGACAGTTCCATATAAGTTGCATGCCAAAGATTAATATATCTAAAATTTTTCGCTATTTACAGTAGCTTTTTTTTTATTTGATTATTTCAGTGTTTAAACGTGTAGTTCGATTACATATGTATTAAATGTACCGTGTTTTATTTATTTATTAAGTTTAATTTTTTTACATGGTATACTAACCTGAAATAAATGCTTAAGCTATTTATATTCTTTCAAATGCAAATGGTTAAATCTTCGTAATCGGGCTGCACGCGATTGAGATTTAAAAAAATAATGCTTAAAATTAATTTTAAACACCTCAAAGAATCAGTTAATTTAGATATAGTATTCGAACAAGTTGCATTTTAAAGTACATTTTTTCACCCTGTTCGATAGTGTATTAATTGAAACAAATTGCATTTTTAAGTACATTATTTCATCCTGTTTCATAGTGTAATAATTGAAATTGTATTTAGAAGTTTATTAATTTCCAATAAAAGCCAAATCAAACATTTCACCGTCAATATCACATTAGCGTTATTCACGAACACATTTTTGCGTTGTAATATAAATTAAGCCCTTCAGAAATAATATGACTCTATCTTAAATAGGACATATCATCATGACAACCTAGAATCGTTACCTATCATGTAATATCACTGAATTTATCACATATAAGATTTAATAGAATGAAGAAAACTTTTAGTATCTTATTAAGTTTTAATTCAATGTTCATTAAATTTAAAATGACTCGACAGAATCCTGCAACGATTATCTATCTATATACAGTCTCAGCAAAAAAAAATCTTGATACTTGCGATTTTAGACGTGTTGTTAAATATCTAGAAATATACACAAGGAATTATTCTGAAACTCCAGGTGTTTAAACAAAATAGTACACGTCATATATTTTCGCGAAGAGTTTTGCCCGAAATTCAACAGAGGACTGTCAACAAATTGAAAAAGAACGAAGATCCTTTGGATAACCCTGTCAAAAGGAATGAAGCAAAAGAGTTCAAACTGCAGATTATAATTAAGTGAATTATTGTAATAAACTATGTTCATTTTTATGAATATAGCATGTAAACTCGTAGAAAAATTAAGGTTTTTATAAAAACGATCCCAATCTTTTCCAAATTTTTTTGCTTATAATTTGCAGAGTTCTTCATAAAACACAATCTTCTTTTCAGAAAATATAGCAATCAACATTGTACATAACACCCTGTAATCAGAATTAAAAAATAATAAAAATTGTATGACAAATGAGAAGGTTTACTAAATAATTTTTTTACCGCGCATGCGTCAACGCTATTAAAATTTCATTGGCATATTATGTTAGTTAAATGTATAGAGCAACTTTTGTGAAAGTCTCAAAAATATAGCTTGAAAATTATCGTTGTTACAATAAAATATAAATCCGTTATTCCCAAAATAAAGCAAAAAGATAAGGAGCTGTATCCAAATATAGTAGTACGTGCAATATTGTGTAGGCACTATTCTATGGAATATGGTTACAGCCCCCCACCTTTTTCAATTAACAAATTATGCCAAGTGCGATAAACCTGCCTGTCTTGTACTAGCTACTAGCTACATTATAGTAGAGCAAATCATTTTAGATGCTGCCACTTCAAGTTTTAATTATTTTTTCTAATAACACATCGTAAAAAATCATTTTTAGATAGATCTTTAAAATAAAATTAATTTTTGAAGAAAGAGATATCTTCTAAAGTGTAGTCATTTGAAATTATTAGCATTTAAAGTTTCATTCCTAATGTACTTAAAACTTTTGAAAAAAAAAAAATGAGTTAAGTGTAATTTATATATATATATATATAAAACTCATGGTAAACGACATTCGCTTTGTGTGTGAGCAAAGAATCAACATAGATACAACTTTGACGTAATTGTATGATGAAATACGATTTTACCATAAAATATTTATTTAAAGAGGGTAAACTCTGGAACTACCGAACCAACTTTGTTCAATTATATTAACCAATAGTATTTTATATCATATCGATTTACGGCCATCTTCGCATATTTTACGCAAATTTCTAACCAATATTTAACCCGTTACCATCCAACGATACCATATAGATTATCTACAACTGGACAAAACTTTTAAATTTCAACACAAGTATTTAAGTACGGAAATGTCTGAAAAAGTAACAATTTTGGATTCTAACAACGAATTTGGGTACATTAGAATTTAATGTCAAATGCGAAAAGATGGCCTCCAGACCAATATTAACCAGTTATAATCATCAATAATAAACTACAGGCATTTCATTTTCGGGAGGACAAACCAATCAGAAAATATCTTTGGCTCTATTTTCCTAGGAATAAATGAATTCATGTTTTTAGCACTTTCCAACAAAGTTGAAAAGTGCTTATGCATTCGGTTTGTCAGGCCGTCTGTCCGCGCTCTAACTCTCGTAAATATACTCGGATTGCCATGAAATTTTTCTGGCCGTTTGTCCGTGCTCTAACTCTCGTAAATATACTCGGATTGCCATGAAATTTTCGGACGTTATTTAAGTTTACCCTAGCACGAACCCTATTGAAAATGAAGTTTCTACCGTGATTAATTTATTTACAGGGACAGTCAAAAGTTTTCCATTACATTACGGCCTATCGGGAAAAATCGTTTCAAATGAATTTATAACACTTTCCAAAAGTTTGAAAAGTGCTTATGCATTCGGTTTGTCTCCCCGTCTGTCAGTCTATCCGTCTGTCAGTCTGTCCGTCTGCCCGTCTGTCAGTCTGTCCGTCTGTCCACGCTCTAACACCTGTAAATATACTCGAATTGCCCTAAAACTTTTGTATGCTATTGACGTTTACCCTAGCACGAACCCTATTGAAAATGAAGTTTCTACCATGATTACTTTATTTACAGGGAGAGTCACAAATTTTCCATTACATTATGGCCTATGGGGAAAAATCGTTTCAAACGCGTTTTAAAGATGTTACACCATGTCAAACATATTAAAATTTACATGCATTTAAGAGGTGCAATAAAATATGCATTCTATAAAATATGTGGTCAAAATACAGTATTATTCCTTTACAGGGCCACTCAAAAGAATTCCATTGGATAATGGTAAAAGGGGGGGGGAATAGTGTGCGACATTTAAAAAATATGTATAACAAAATTGCTATATGTCACTGAGGCTTAATATAAATTATGCCGGGCCTGTCCAACCTTTTATTGAGCAGGGGCGCATTTCAGCTCTTGGCACTCAGCGAAGGGCGCCATTATTCACATGATCGACAACATGCAGCAATATTATCGCACAGCAGTAGCATCATATACGTACGTTTTAATACAATGCAAATGAATCTTCTTATAGCGGTACACAAAAGGCCCATACAGGTCTAGAGTTACATTAAATATTAAATTGCACATTTTTCTATGAGAAATCTATCTCAAAAATGTTTGTAGAGTATGGTGTAAATTTTTTTAACTGTGCCTATAATACCAAAAACATTAAACATGTAAATCAGGAGGTATTGCTATGTTTCTTTTAAAATGTGAAAATACGCTTTACTTTGAAAGTGTGAACTCAGTTTTATAGAAAGTACTAAAACAAACACAGACATGAGAGTGAACACATATAGGTGGAGAGATAATCTTAAAGTGCTTTTATAAATACAAATCATTCTGCACTGTTTTATTAACTTTTCTAAGCAAATAAAATAAAATAGAAATAAATAAATAAAAACCTAAAACTTCAAAAATCATGAATGAAAATTTAAGCCTCTTTATTTCTCATATAAAATAGCCAATGGGCCACTGTAATAAAAAGCAGCAAACTGTTCAGCAAAAAGAAAAAAAATTGAATTTTCATGCATATGTGTTTTTAAAAAGGCGACAAAAGTTGAAAAATGTTTACATTTATGTTATTTCTTAAGTTTAAAAAAAGCTAATTCCAATTGTTATAAAATTTAAGCTTTACAGTTGCACTTTATAAATAATAACTAGAAATCTTGAAAATATACATGATAAATTTTCAAAGTACTGTGTTCTTGGTTTTTAGTGCTTATTTACAGGTTTTGAAAATATGTCTTATATTAATATTAGTGATTTTGAAGAAAGCATTATTGATACAGGGATTTTATTTCTAAAAAGTCTAATAACAGAAAACCTTCAAAATTGCGCCAAGAAAATCTTCAAAGGGCGCCATGGCGCCGCGAGCGCTGCGTTGGACTGCCCTGAATTATACGATACTGTCTTGCATAATATGAAGTACATTGCATTTACAGAAACACACAAAAGATTTCAAATAGTATATTCTTTCAGACGGACTGTATACGTTTCCTATGATGGTTGATGGATGGATGTAATACATTTTAATTATGATGTACGCACTTAAGTTTCGCTAAATCTTTGTACATTATAAGGGTGTGT
The DNA here is from genome assembly GCA_964019185.1 of Maratus speculifer. NCBI lineage: Eukaryota > Metazoa > Arthropoda > Arachnida > Araneae > Salticidae > Maratus > Maratus speculifer. The sequence continues at coordinate 375,060,005 of OZ025292.1, forward strand.
ATAAATGTTATAGTTGATATACAGGGCTACCCAAAAGAGCTCGCCAACGTTACTGAGTATGAGCGTAAATTATTTAAAGGTGGTTCTTAAATAAGGTATACATTTTTACGCTGAACTCCATTCAATTTACAAAGAAATGTTTCCAGAATATAGATAAAATAATATACAGGGCCACGCAAAGAATTGTGTACATGGACACCCATGAATGATAATTTATAACAATGTGATTTCAGTTGTTTTAAGAGTTTTAGTTTAAAATGAATTTTAGCTTTTTACTGACGTGTAATAAAGGTAAAAGGTAAACTACAGGGCTGAACAAAAGTTTTCAAGTATGTTTCCCATTTATTAGTACAAATTGCTCAAAAAGAAATTTTAAGCTTTTATCTTTCTAAACTAAATTTTCCCATTTTATAATATGTATATCAACTGACAGATCAAATACAGGACTGTTCAAAAGTATTGGAATACATATTTGGCTATATATCCTTATTTCCCTAATTAACGAAGTTTTTTAAAAGATTTCATGAAGTGTTCGAAAGTGCTTCACAATCTATGCTTAACGCATGATTTTTCTTACTTGTTAAATTAGCTATGCATTTTTATGCTGCATTATATTTAGCATACTAAAAGATGTTTACTGAATACAGAGAAAACGACTTACAGGACCACGCAAAAAATTAGATATGGATGGTAATCCGTCAAAGGATGGTAATTTTTGGAAGTGTGATTTTACTAGTTTTAAGAGTATGTTAGTCTGACTTAAATTCAAGCTAAATCGTAGTGTGAATGTAAAGATAGCAGATAAAATACAGGCCTGTAGAAATGTATTCAATTAAGTGTCCGTGTACAGGCACAAATTTCTGAAAGAGAAATTTCAATTTATTATTCGTTTACTTGCTAAACTAGATTTTCGTATCATATCCAACTAAAATAGCAACTATAGATCTATATTTTATTTCAATTCTATTAGTTTTTTACAAAATTTTCATACTTATAAATGATAAATTACTCTAAGAAATAAATGATATATAGATACAATATACACATATATTTCTTACTTCCTACTTACAGAGGTTCTATACGAGAACTCATTCCAATTTAAGTGAGCAGATTATTTAAATTTTATATAATCTCTTTAAAAAAAAAGAAGAAGAAGTGATATTTACTAAAAAACACTTTTCAAAAGTAAAAAAAAAAAGGCCAAGTAAGAAAAAAAAAAAAGGATGAAAGTTGTGTCTAAAAAATGGTCTGATATCAAATTTCCAAGCTTATATTGGTAATTATTTAACATTTTCCTTTAAAAAAATTACCATTTCTAAGTTAATGCCTTTGCATATGTTGATAGAAATCCTTTTCTCTTGTACTAAATATATCGTTAACGTGTTTTGAAAATTCAAATGTTTTAAAATTTTGCATGATGGGCTTGGCGACCATCTTTTCATGTTTTATACAAATTTCCAAGCACCAAGTTTGTAAAGGAAAGCGTAGTAAGTTTACATTAAGTACAATTTAGAACTTTTGATTTTAACTATGGACAAATATATTTAACACGTTACCACCCACACGTATTTATAGATTGTCTACAACTAAACAAAACTTTTAAATTTCAATACCAGAATTTTAGTACGGAAATGTCTGCTTAAGTAACAATTTTGAGTTTTAAATTTTAACTATGGATTTGGGTTCATAGAAATTAGTATACAATATGCAAAAATGGCCGCCAAGCTTATCACGCATAATTTTAAAGCATTTGAATTTTCAAAACACGTTTACGATGTATTTAGTGCAAGAGAAAAGGATTTCTATCAACATATGCAAAAGTATCGACTTAGAAAAAGTAATTTTTTTTAATGGAAAATGTTAAATAATTACCATAATATAAGCTTGGAAATTTGATATCAGACCATTTTTTAGACACAACTTTCATCCCATTTTTTTTTTCTTGCTTGGCTTTTTTTTTTTTTTTTTTTTTTTTACTTTTGAAAAGTGTTTTTTTAGTAGATATTATTTACATTTAACATAATGAAAGGAAGTTTGTTGTTTGTTTGGGAGTTGAAAAGATATTTAGTTAAATTTTTGTTATTTCTAAGGAAAAGAACGAAAATGTTGATTCGTCGGATTGTGGTGAAAATAATGAATAATTGGATTGCGTCCCTAGTTTCCAACACACAATTTTTGTTTTGTTGCAGTATATTCTATTTACTTCAAAGTTTTTACCAAAGTTTTCGAGACATCCTATATACTCACACTAATAAAAACTATAGCACAATAATATTATGATAGAAATATAGTAACAATAAAAATTGACTTATGCTTTTTAAGTAACAATTTATTCGCAGTTTTTTACTGAAAATGATGAATTTTCTATGCCTGAAGGAGATCTATATTCTAACATTGAAAATGCACATATTTTATCATGAAATGTATATTAATGCTGATACATTTCCATGTATTTTATTATCCACGATATTTTTCACGCCTGTTTAAATTACAGATTTTTTTTTTAAGTGGGAAGTATTCTCAATTTATTACAAATTTTGTTTTTCATATGCGAGTAAACCTTATGAGACGGAAAGAGATATTGTGAAGATATTTTTTTAATTTATATGCTGATTCAGAGAAAAAGTTAGGAATATTTTTCTATTAAGAATTCATGGAAATGACTAACATTTGTTTTTCATTTTTGGTGAGGAAACATATATGCATAAAAAATTATTAACGATTCTGTAATTACATAGAAAAAATGTCCTTTTTGACATTTTGAAGAAAAAAAAATGGTTCAATTTTTTTAAAACTATATTTTATTATAACTGAAAAGATAATTTTCAAAAAGAATAAGTAAAAGGGAGGACACATAAATTTATTTCTGTTACGCATATGATTATTCTGAAGTGCTTTTTAGAAATGAAAAATACATTAGTGATTATTAAAGAAGGGTGTTAAATAGAGGGACCATTATCATTACATTTAACACAACGAAAGATAAGTCTGTTATATATTAAGTCAAAATATCTTTGTTGTTTCCAAAGATAAAAACGGAAATGTTGGTTTGTCAGTATTGATGAGAAAAATTAATAATTGCATTGCGTTCCTAATTTCTACATTAATGTAGAAACATTTACCGTTATGAGTATGTGTAACATTTACCGTTTATACTGTTTCATTTACCGTATATCACTACATTTAACACATAATGAAACGAAGTTAATTGTTTATTTGGGACTTTCAAAGATATTTAATTAAAATAGCTTTGTTGTTTCTAAAGAAAATGAACGAAAATGTTAATTCGTTGGATTGCAGTATGCATCTCTAGTTTTCAACACATATTTTTTTTTGTTGTAGTTATAATCTATTTACTTCAAAGTTTTTTCATAAATTTTCTAGACATCCTATGTACTCAAACTAATAAAAAGAAGAACAATAATAATGTGATAGAAATATAGCTAAAATAAAAAACTGACTTATGCTTTTTAAGTAACAATTTATTCGCAGTTTTGTTATTGAAAATGGTGAATTTTCAATGTCTGAAGGAGTTCTATACACCAACATTAAAAATGCACATATTTTATCATGAAATGTATATTAATGCTGATACATTTCCATGCATTTTATTATCCACGATATTTTTCATGCCTGTTTAAATTACAGATTTTTTTAAAGTGGGAAGTATTCTCAATTTATTACAAATTTTGTTTTTCATATACGAGTAAACCTTATGAGACGGAAAAAGATATAGTGAAGATATTTTTAAAATTTATATGCTGATTAAGAAAAAAGTTAGGCATAATTTACTTACCCATCATACGTAGTATAGAGTAAGTCTTGCAATCGTTTTGAAAATCGAAAATTTTTTTTGACGGATTTACACGTTTCGGACATTGGCGATTCCGAAAAACATATTTTTAGAAAAAAAAAATTGCCGTCCGTCCTTCTGTGTGTCTGTCTGTCTGTAACCGCTCTATCTCCCGAACAAATTGAGATAGAGACTTGAAATTTTGTATGTGCTTAGTATGTAAGGACGGGACAAAGCCTATTTAATATCAGTAACCTCGATTATCCGGAACTATTTTTTTCGGACTGATGAAAGGTATATAAATTTTTTTTTAATTTTTTAATTTTAAGGAGTGGACGTAAAAGGCAATAAATTAACACAAATTGGCATAAAAAACAAAGTCGATCAGATTATTAGTTGTCGAGATATTTTTAATCTTATTTTCCACATTTTTTGATTTTGCATGACCCTGTATTTCATTCAAATTTCAATTCAAAGATATCTTTTAACTGAAAATGAGACACTTAATTCGGTGCAAGAAACCGTTAGTGAATATGATAATTATTTTTAGAGTTATAAGGATGTTTCTTTTATGCAATTCAGTGCTACTTTAAAAGTTTGGCTTTTCATACAAATTATCGAAATTGGTTCATCAGAAATTCTTTAATAGAGCATCATGATGTGTTAAAAATACTTAAATATACGTTTATATTTTGTTTTGTAATCGTAATGCATTTTATAAATTGTTTACATACGTTATGTTTTCATATATTGTGTTATGCATATCCATGATGGGTAAGTATTACGGTGGCCTCCAAAGACTAGTTTCTTTTAAGAATTCATGGAAGTGACTACTTTTGTTTTTCATTTTTGGTAAAGAAACATATATACGTAAAAAATTATCAAAAATTCTTTAATTAGATTTTTAAAAAATGTCCTTTTCGACATAAAAAAAAAAAGAAAAAAGATGGTTCAATTTTTTAAAAACTGTATTTAATTGTAACCTATATTTAATAATAAACTAATTGTAAACTATATTTAATATTAATGACTAAAAAGATAATTTTCAAAAAGAATAAATATAAGGGAAGACACATAAATTTATTTCTGTTATGCCTATGATTATTCTGAAATGGTTGGTGGGAATGAAGCATACATTGGTGATTATTAAAGAATGGTGTTATATAGAGGGATCATTATCGTTAAATTAACAATAACGAAAGATAAATCTGTTAGACATTTAATTAAAATATCTTTGATATTTCAAAAGATAAGAATGGAAATGTTGGTTTGTCGGATCTTAGTGAGAAAAATTAATAATTGCATTGCGCTCCTAGTTACTGCACACACAATATTTTAGTTAATATATTAATATGTGTAACATTTACCGTTTATACCGTTACGTTTACCGTAAATCACTACTATTAACATATAATGAAACGACGTTTGTTGTTTATTTGGGAGTAGCAAAGATATTTAGTTAAAATAGCTTTGTTGTTTCTAAAGATAAAAACGGTTTGTCGGATGTTGGTTTGTGGATTGTAGTGAAAGGTATAAATAATTGGATTATGTCCCTGGTTTCTCAGACACAATATTTTTGCTGCAGTGTACTCTAACTTACTTTAAAGTTTTTACCTAAAATTTCCAGACATCCTATACATTCAATTTAATAAAAACTAACGCAATAATAATATGATAGAAATATAGTAATAATAAGAAATCTTCTTTTTCTTGGTTAAGTATAAATTTATTCGCAGTTTTTTACTGAAAATGATGATTTTTCTATGTTTCAAGGAGAACTATATTCCAACATTAAAAATGTATATATATTATCGTGAAATGTATATTAATGCTGATATATTTTCGTGTATTTTATTATCCACGATATTTTTTACGCCTGTTTAAATTACAGATTTTTTTTAATGGGAAGTATTCTCAATTTATTACAAATTTTGTTTTTCATATGCGAGTAAATCTTATGAGACGGAAAGAGATATAGTGAAGATATTTTTTTAATTTATATGCTGATTCAGAGAAAAAGTTAGGAATATTTTTCTTTTAAGAATTCATGGAAATGATTTCATTTGTTTTTCATTTTTAGTGGGGAAACATACATACATAAAAACATTATCAAAAATTTTGTAATTAGATTTAAAAAAATGTCCTTTTTGACATTCTGAAAAAAATGTTCAATTTTTCTTTTAACTATATTTAATTATGACTGAAAAAATAATGTAAGAAAATAATAAGTAAAAGGGAGGATCCATAAATTTATTTCTGTTACGCCTAACATTGGTTCAGATTACAAAGTACATTTAAAATTACATTCTTTTCCCTACACGATAGTGTAAAAATTGAAAATGTAGGATGTTTAGAAGTTTAAAAGTTTTCAATAGTAAAAATTGCAAAACCAAAATTTCATTTCAAATTTCAAAGTGTTGCTATTTGCAAAAAGGCGTATGTGTTACGCACAGATACGTTTGGCCTTTCTTTCATATAGATATCATATAAAAGGAAAAAATAAACAAGTAAGGTACCCTGGGGTAATAACGCCACGTTAAGGTTCTACCAATTTTCACGGCTTAGTTTTAGATTGTATTTTTCAAACAAATATAGGATCTGATACAGCAACTCATTGACTATCTATATAAAATAAAATAATTTAACAGATATGTATTCATAAAATGTAATGGCGTTTTATCTTGACCAATGCTATTTGGCGTTAATACCCACCTATATGGGTAATAACGCCATGCAAACAAAACTATAAAATAAGATGGAATAATGGCATGTAGATTGCCCAATTCTAAAAATACAAACTCTACAGCTCTAGAAATTGACAAATTGCAATCTAAGCTATTGAAAATGTACAAGTTTTTTGTGACTCTGAAAAAAAAAAGGAAGCTGCGGTGGTGGCGGGGGGAGGAGGTAAAAGAATATCAGATTCTAAGCTACGTTTTGCTTAAAAATGATCATTTAAATAATTATTAGAAACATTGCACGGATTATTTGAATCAGTATTTATATTCCCATGTATGCATTCTATGCGATAGAAAATATTGATTTTTTGTGAAAGTGAAAGAAAAAAGAGTGAGGGGGAACGTCAACAGAATATAACACCCTGTGTCTCTCTTTGCTTAAAAAGTCCCGCATAAATATGATTATAAGAAACATTGCATGGTTTTAACCATTCATAATGTAATATTTTAATCATGTGAAGTTTTATAATAACAAGAGTTATATGTAATAAATATTTTTGTTAAACCTTAACTACTGTTACCGTTTCACATACCGCTGAGTTTTTCAAGTTTCAGAGTTTAACTTGCAATTTTTAGTTTAACTATAGATACCGGGAAAATTTTGTTTCATTTGGAGTCCTATTACTATCTCTAGAGACTTTTGAATAGCTGAATTTTATTTATAATAGTCCTGTATATAAGGTTCAATACAAAAATAATATTCTAAAAGTTAATTTAACATTTTATTCATCGTTAGATTAAGCGGTCTGACAGGCCGCTCACAGTAAGTTATGCGACAATTTTTGTCACAGCAGTTAAGGGTTAATACTATTATAGTAATCTAGTAAATAGTTTTTAACCCATAACTCCACACTAATGCGGATTCTCCAAACCTATAGTTGAATTGTCGAAGTTTTAAAGAGCATGCTTTAATAAATGTTTAATAATTTGAATAATACTTTTGATTAAAAAATATTATCCCAAAGAGATCTCTTATTCAATTTTATACATAATTCATATGGTTATATATCATTATCTCTATATTAGCAACAAAATTAACCTTTAACTGCTGTTAGCAGTCTGACTGAACACTGTACCCCCTCCCCCCCAACCAAAAAAAAATAGCGTTTAACTTGTATTTTCCAGTTTAACTATAGTTACAACTGAAATTCTCTTTCGTTTGGAATTCTCGTAATATTGTTAGAAATATTTGAATAGATTAAATTAAATTAGAAATTATTCTGTACAAAAAGTTTAGCGCAGGAACAGTATTCTATGATTTTTAATCATGGATCGCATTTTAACCTTTAACTAATATTACCGATCTCTTAGACTACTATTTTTCTTTTAATTTTTTAGTTTAACATGTAATTTTCAGTTTAACTGCAAACACTACCGAAATTTTGTTTCATTTGGAATTTCAGTACTATCACCAGAGACTAAATAGGTAAATATTAACTATAATACTCTTGTATAAAAAGTTTAGTACAAAAACACAATCCTATGAGTTATTCCCGCCTTTTATTCATCTTTCAATTTTGTGGTCTCACAAACCGCATCACATTCATACATTACAATTTCGGTCACATCAGTTAAAAGTTAAATTTATAAAGTTTTGATAAACGAACGCTGAGAAAGCGGACAGTTAATAATTCGAACTCAATTGAACAATCCAGTGGAAATTTAATAGAAACCTGATTTTGAAGATGTTCGAATTTGAATCTCGAAAATATTTTGATATAGTTTTATTTACAAGAGTTAAAAATTATTTTTTACATTAGTAAAAAAACATAATAATAATATTGAAAAAAATAAAATAGGGAGATTATTTTTAAGTATTGGGCACCCCCCCCTTAATTTTACCATTTCAACAATGATGATAATGCTGTCCCATATTAATATATAAACCCCCTTCAGATATAGTTCGGCCACTGTTGGGAATCAACCGGGGTAATAACGCCAATCCCTGGCGTTATTACCCCGGGATACTTATTGCGCAGTAAATCCTATACTACAAATTATCTCAAGAAGATATCCAAAATCTTCTACAACAATTTGAAAGTACATGAAATACACTACAAATTTATGTAATAAACAAAGTATTTCTGGATAAAAAATATAGTCTTCAGATCAAAAACCTTACCTCGCAAATTTTAGATCAAGCGTTAATTTTAGTTGGTTGTAAAAACAATAAGACCTAAAAATGAAACAAATTAACTTGAAGCTGTTTTTTGCGATTTATATGACTCAAAACCCTTCTGCGCAGAGCACATGGGTGTCATTTACATGATTATTTCATAATTATGTAAAATATAAGCACTTGGCGTTATTACCCCGCCTGGCGTTATTACCCCAGGGTACCTTAATTAAAATGCCTAAACTGTGTCAACATAACAAAAGTCATTCTTTAACATTGGTCCAGATTCAGGTCAATTTATATCTCACTAAGAATCATTCAAAATTGATAAAAAGTTCCATTCTTCACGTGTTTTTGAATTTTGGTTCAAACCGTAATAAAATGGAGAAAACCGGGAGGTGGATACATAGACCATCACTTCAGCGAGCTGAAGGTTTAAATATCAGGGTTAAACAAAACTCGATTAACGTAAAAAATAAAACCAGTCTGCCAAGCCATATCTCGGTAAAAACCACTTGTAGACCCAAGTTTAGTGATCGGTATGTAGGTTTATCTTTTCGTTTTACTGCACACAAAGATATGAAAATGTGTGAGAACTGCGAGCAGTAAACATAATGATAAATCTACTATACTGTAAAAAATCTTGCAGCATTTTGTACAGTCATTTCAGCGTTTTCTGAAAAACCAGTAACATAACCGTAATTTAACTCTATTCTCACCATAAAATTGGTAATAATAAGTTCAGAATAACGTAAAAAGATGGTTGTTTTACTTTTTTTGTAGAAAACGGTCAAATGACTGGATAAAATGCTGCAGATTTTTAACAGTGTAGTAAGCATTCAACTGCTAAAATCGGATTTACAGTAGAGATGTAGTGGTGGGTATACGGTGGTATATGTCGTATACTCTCTGTTTCTCAATAAAGCTATGGTACATACACTCTAGGGTATACCCTCTGCCTTGAGCGTATATCCTCTGTTATTTTTACGACTACACTTTTGATTTACATAGGTGTTTTACACTGAGGTTTGTCTTGGCAGATCAGTTGCATTTAAATATGCATATCGAGTTTTAAATATTCCTATAATTTTAGCCGTAAACTCAATGAGGTGATGAATTCTGCAGCCGCATCCCAATCTGGTCGTGTTGCTACTGCATTTTTAAAATTAATATGCATATTATCTCTTTTAATATTATAAATCACGCATTCTTATAAGAGATTTACAGAAAATTAAAATAAAGGGCTGTGCATACATAACGTTATCAACTTTTTTGATAATTTTGAACCTCCACTCCACTACCGATATTATACAGTATCATCCCTGAATCTCCCCCCCCCCCTCTCCGTAATGATATCGTTATCAATGTCCAAAAATTACTTAACTTTAGGAATTTATCTCTTTTAGGAATTTAGGAATTTTAATAATAACTTTGAATTTTCATAAAAATAGATAATAGACTTTAAAGATAAAAAACTATTTTCATGCAAAGACCATGTTACAAATGAAAAAAAGAAATTTTGGTTGAATTAAAAATGATATCCATATCAAAAAACAAATCCTTTTATTCCTTAGAGATATCTTACGATATCACATGCTATACTGCCCCTCCTCCATAAAACGATAACGCTATATATGTATAACCCCTAGTACTTTTCTTTAATTACTTTTTTCTTTGCTCTTGCATGCATTAGAAAAGAAGCTTGTTCGTATTTGCCCCTGCTGTTTGTAAAACTTTGTTGTGCTATTTCAAAAACTGAAATAAACAATGCAATAGAAATCGAATATTTTTTATAAGAATATCAAATACGCTGTCAGAAGAGTTAAGTTCAGGCTTAAGAAATTTAAGAAATGATGGGAAATAAAGAGGTAGAAAAATAAAAAGTTTTTTTTTTTGAAGTACTATAAAAGGAAATAACCACTTCTTCTGAAACTTTAGTAAGCAGCAAATCTTTGACAGTGATGGAAGAGTAATTTAAACAATAAGGTGTTATTTTTTTCCTAGTGATTTTGAAAATAAATATTATTTTAATCTGTAAAAGTATCCCATAAATTATCCTGCATTGTTCATGCTTCTTGACGAATCAAGTGAATAATGACTTTATGTTCTTTTAGAAAATTTTAATTTTGTAAAGAAAAAAGTTAAGGAAGCTCATTCATAATTTTTACAGTATTTTTTTTAAATTTAAACTTCTTATTTTTAGGTGCGTTTGTATAATTTTCTCAAGTCATTTTAAATTTTATGAAAATCGGATGTATAGTTTAATTACAGGGACAATCAAAAGTATACTATTGTATTACGGTCAATGAAAAAATAGTACATTTTAATGATGTTTCAGCCTTTCAAACAGAATGAAATTGGTGTATATCTTCCAAAGTGTACTAAAATATATATTCTGTACAATCTGTGGTGCAAAGAATATGTGTTATTCATTTACAGGGCCACACAAAAGTATTGCACAACATAATGGTATAGGGGGAATATATTTGGAGCGCGTTTTAGTTATATTAAACTATTTCACATTCTATAAAATTGATAGATGTTTCTGAGGTTTAATACAAGTTACTTCCAGTATAATAGAAAGCAGATAGTATTTACAGGGACACACAAAACATTTCGGCTATTATACTGATTCGAAATGCTGTGTACTATTACACTAATATCTGAATACTTTTAAAACATCGTTATTGTATGAACGCACCCCATTTGCTACGCTCAATGCAACTTTCAACTTTTTTTTTTCTTTCGCCGTTACAACAATTAAAACTGTCGCTTGTTCGTATTTATCCTTGCTATTTGCATATCTATTTCAAAAACTGAAATAAACAATGCAGTAGAAATCGAATATGTTTTATAAGAATACCAATTACACTGTCAGAAGAATTGAATTCAGGCTTAAGAAATTTAAGAAATGTTGAGAAATAAAGAGATAGAAAAATAAAATGTTTTATCCTGTAGTACTGTAAAAGGAAACAACCTCTTCTTCTGAAACTTTAGTAAGCAGCAAATCTTTGACAGTGATGGAAGAGAAATGTAAACAATAAGCTGTTATTTTTTTTTTCTATAGTGATTTTGAAAATAAATATTATTTTAATCTGAAAAAGTATCCCATAAATTATCCTGCATTGTTCATGCTTCTTGACGAATCAAATGAGTGATGATTTTATGTTCTTTTAGAAAATTCTAATTTTGTATTGAAAAAAGTTAAGGAGGCTCATTTTTGATTTTTACAGTATTTTTTTATTTTTTTTAAATTTAAAATTCTTACTTTTAGGTGCGTTTGTATAATTTTCTCAAGTCATTTTAAATTTTATGAAAATCGGATGTATAGTTTAATTACAGGGACAATCAAAGGTATACTATTGTATTACGGTCAATAAAAATAGTACAAGTACATTTTAATGATGTTTCAGCCTTTCAAACAGAATGAAATTGATGTGGATCTTCTAAAGTATACTAAAATATATATTTTGTACAATCTGTGGTGCAAAGAATGTGTGTTATTCATTTACAGGGCCACACAAAAGTATTGCACAACATAATGGTATAGGGGGAATATATTTGGAGCGCGTTTTAGTTATATTAAACTATTTCACATTCCTTAAAATTGATAGATGTTTCTGAGGTTTAATACAAGTTACTTCCAGTATAATAGAAAGCAGATAGTATTTACAGGGACACACAAAACATTTCGGCTATTATACTAATTCGAAATGCTGTGTACTATTACACTAATATCTGAATATTTTTAAAACATCGTTATTGTATGAACGCACCCCATTTGCTACGCTCAATGCAACTTTCAACTTTTTTTTTTCTTTCGCCGTTACAACAATTAAAACTGTCGCTTGTTCGTATTTATCCTTGCTATTTGCATATCTATTTCAAAAACTGAAATAAACAATGCAGTAGAAATTGAATATGTTTTATAAGAATACCAATTACACTGTCAGAAGAATTGAATTCAGGCTTAAGAAATTTTAAAAATGTTGAGAAATAAAGAGATAGAAAAACATTTTTTTTTCTTCTGTAGTACTATAAAAGGAAATAACCTCCTCTTCTGAAACTTTAGTAAGCAGTAAATCTTTGACAGTGATGGAAGAGTAATTTAAACAATAAGGTGTTATTTTTTTCTTAGTGATTTTGAAAATAAATATTATTTTAATCTGCAAAAGTATTCCATAAATTATCCTGCATTGTTCATGCTTCTTGACGAATCGAATGAGTGATGACTTTATGTTCTTTTAGAAAATTCTAATTTTGTAAAGAAAAAAGTTAAGGAAGCTCATTCCAGATTTTTACAGTATTTTTTTTTTTAAATTTAAACTTCTTATTTTTAGGCGCGTTTGTATAATTTTCTCAAGTCATTTTAAATTTTATGAAAATCGCATGTATAGTTTTATTACAGGGACAAACAAAAGTATACTATAGTATTACGGTCAATGAAAAAATAACACAAGTACATTTTAATGATGTTTCAGCCTTTCAAACAGAATGAAATTGGTGTGTATCTTCCAAAGTGTACTAAAATATATATTCTGTACAATCTGTGGTGCAAAGAATATGTGTTATTCATTTACAGGACTACACAAAAGTATTGCACAACATAATGGTATAGGGGGAATATATTTGGAGCGCGTTTTAATTATATTAAAGTATTTCACATTCTATGAAATTGATAGATGTTTCTGAGGTTTAATACAAGTTACTTCCAGTATAATAGAAAGCAGATTGTATTTACAGGGACACACAAAACATTTCGGCTATTATACTGATTCGAAATGCTGTGTACTATTACACTAATATCTGAATATTTTTAAAACATCGTTATTGTATGAACGCACCCCATTTGCTACGCGCAATGCAACTTTCAACTTCTTTTTTTCTTTCGCCGTTACAACAATTAAAACTGTCGCTTGTTCGTATTTATCTTTGCTATTTGCATATCTATTTCAAAAAATGAAATAAACAATGCAGTAGAAATCGAATATGTTTTATAAGAATACCAATTACACTGTCAGAAGAATTGAATTAAGGCTTAAGAAATTTAAGAAATGTTGAGAAATAAAGCGGTAGAAAAATATTTTTTTTTCTTCTGTAGTACTATAAAAGGAAATAACCTCTTTTTCTGAAACTTTAGTAAGCAGCAAATCTTTGACAGTGATGGAAGAGTAATTTAAACAATAAGGTGTTATTTTTTTCCTATAGTGATTTTGAAAATATATATTATTTTAATCTGAAAAAGTATCCCATAAATTATCCTGCATTGTTCATGGTTCTTGACGAATCAAATGAGCGATGACATTATGTTTTTTTAGAAAATTCTAATTTTGTAAAGAAAAAAGTTAAGGAAGCTCATTCTTGATTTTTACCGTTATTTTATTTTATTTAAACATCTTTTTAGGCACGTTTGTATTTATATAAAGATGTAGCACCTGTAGTCGCCCTTCAATCGATCAATACATCCGTCCGTCTGTTTGCATATAACAACAAAAAACTACCCAACTAAATCTTTTGTAATTTAAAATATATAATTTTTGCATAATACTGTCGAGTTATTTCATATTATATGAAAATCAGATCTATAGTTCAATACAGGGACAATCAAAAGTATTCATTACGGTCAATGGGGAAAAAATGTTTCAAATGCCTTTTAATGGTGTTACTCTCTCGAGCATAATAAAATTGACATGCATCTATAAAGTACATACTAAAATATACATTCTGTACAATCTGTGATGCAAAGAATATTTCTTGTTAATTTACAGGGTCCCACGAATGTATTCCATTATATAATGGTATAGCGGAAAACATTGTTTGGGGTGCATTGACTATTTCACATTTTATGAAATTGATATACGTTGCTGAGTTTTACTTGAATATTATCCTGTATAACAGAATGCAGATAGTATTTACAGGGAGACACAAAGGATTTCGGATTCCATAGTGTAGCTGAAATACTGTATACTATTACATCATTATATTAATGTTTTTAAAAATTCGTTGTAGTACGAACGCATCTCATTTGCTACGATTGACGTACAATTTCCCATTTGTTATTATTGGCAAGCGTCTATAATGGTCAATAGCGTTTTAACACCGATATAGTCCAAGAGCCTAGAGCACAAAACCCTATGTCATCGAACACAAGAAAAAACCTTTCATTTTATGGAAGAGTAGTAATAGGGGAATCTAATGATGCATGTCTGCCGGAAGTGAAGTGATGCATAATCCAGAAATTGATACCACTAGTGGTTGACTCGTAGGTTTAGCATTGTGTTTTCCTGCACCCAGTTTTCCATGTTTTCATACTTTTGATTATAGGACAAACACAATGCTAAACCTACAAGTCAACCACTAGTGGTATCAATTTTTGGATTATGCACCACTTCGCTTCCGGCAGACATGGATCGTTAGATTCCCCTATTACTATTATTCCATAGAATGAAAGGCTATTTTCCTAGTGTTCGATAACATAGGGTTTTGTGCTGGCGACTCTTGGACTTTATGCATTCTTAATATAATATTTGATATAAACAGATGCTTTATTTTGAAGTTGTGACTCTAGCGGTTGAAATCCAATATTTAAGGATTATCTTTTAATTTTTTTCACTTTATTGCCTGGCCTATCAAAAAGAATGTTTACTGAACATTACCGTTTAAACCCTTTACTGGTAGTGGACTATATAGATACACCACTCAAATTTAGTCTCTAAACTAACCATGATAAATCTACCATGGTACCAAAATATCAGAGTAAAAATTTTCTTTACAGTATACTTGAAGTTTTCTTAAGCACACGTAAATCTTTACATATGTGTTAATAAATCTTAGTGTTATTCAATCATTTCAAATTTTTAGCAATGGAAGTACTTTGCCCTGAAATGGTTAACTAACTTCTGTTTTTAGGGATTTTTTTTTGAGGATTTTAAAATGCTGTTCCATTTTCTTTTTGAAAATTACTTTACAAAAAAAAAAAAAAAAAAAAAAAAAAAAAAAGTAGAATTATTGTATAATTATACATTTTTATTAAAAAAAATGTATGTTTCTAAGTAGAATACTTAAATCTCTTACTTATAGTAAAATTTTATTAAAAAAAATGCTTTTCAATCATTTGATAAAAGATTTTAAAATAAGGGAAATAAATTTGATATAGCATAATTTAAGCTAAATACAATAATAATAATAGTACCGTAAAATGGGGTGAATCGGAACACTTTTCAACTTTAACGTTAAAAAAAGCAACAACTGATTTTTTATTTTTTTATTTTTCTACTAGAAACTTCGGTCTTGTTCTGTTCTTTACTTTTTAAGCAAAAAAGAAACATTTTTAATGTTTATATACATATTATTTATTTTTTTAATGGTGTTCCGATTCACCCCGCAGATAGGGGTGAATCGGAACAAATGTTATAAATTTTAATTATTCCGATTCACACTTTAATAAGGTTAATAAAAAAGGGTAATAATGATAAGGGAGGAATAGGAACGCGTAGTTACTGTACATTAAGCCTTTATTTTATATACAAGTAAAGATATGTCTTTTTAAAAATTAGAAAACAACTTTGAAATCAAGAGAAATTAAAATTTCTTTTAAGAAATTATATTCGAATTGCAGAAGTAGAATTTAATACAAATTCAGCCCTGTTCTGTGTTATCCTTTACTAATAGTCATTGGGTAAGTGAAAATATTGAGTACAGCTCATATTCAAAATATTAGAATAATTGAGAAAAAGTAATAAGAAAAAATTATTTGTCATTTATTTATTTTTTATACTAAGTAAATGCAATTAAATTTCTTATAAATTAAATCTGGAATGTTTAGATAAGATTTTAACATTTATAAAATATAAAATACAGCACAATAAATTAGGTATACAGCTTCCTTAAACACACCAGAATATTAGAATAAAATTTAGATTGGTTCAAAATATTAGAATATTTTATTTTAAGCAACAATATTACCTTATGAATATGAAGTAAATGGTAGTTAATATTTTGTAGCATCCCCTTTAGCTTTCATAACAGCGTACAATCGATCTTGCATACTATATACAAGGTGTTTACAAACATTTCTATCAATATTAGCCCAAATAGACTTTATGCGTGCCACTAACTCAGTTTTACTTGAAGGAGGATTTTCTTGAAGTTTTTTCTTCATTATACACCATAAGTTTTCGATGGGATTAAGATCTGGTGAATTTGGTGGCCAAGGAAGTACCTTAATGTTGCGTTGGCGGAACCAATTCTTAGTTGACACCGAGGTATGCGGGGACGCTAAATCTTGTTGAAAGATGAAATCATCTTCAAATAAATCTTCTGATGATGGAATCATGTAATATTCTAAAATTTCTTGATATATCAGAGAGTTAACCTTTTCGTAGACGATGCATAACTTTCCAGGGCCTTCTGCACTCATACAACCCCAAACCATGACACTAGCAGCAAATTTTACGGAACGTTTAAGGCATTCTTTATCAAATGCTTCTTGCTTCATTCTCCAAACTCGAATACCTTGATTACCATATGAAACACAAAACATACTTTCATCACTAAATAATATATTTTTCCAATCTTCATCGCTCCATAAACGTCTTGATTTACACCAATTCAATCTTATACGCTTTTGTCTTGCAGTCATGAGAGGTTTTGTTTTCGGTACACGAGATTCAAATTTAAATTTATGGAGACGTCTTAATGTTGTCGATGTAGAAACTTCAACTCCTTCTTCTTTCCATTTTCGGTGCAAGAATCGCACACTTTTAAAACGGTTTTTCTTAACTATACGCTTCAGTTTCCTGTCATCTCTAGCAGATGTTTTTGGTTTTCGGCCACCATTTCGGCGATTATTTTGAAATTTTCCAATTTTTGAATATTGTGTTAGTATTTTACTAACGCTCGATTGCGAACAATGTAAATAATTCGCTATAAAACATTGATTTTTACCGTGCCGATACAAATCAACCATACGAAGTTTAGTAGATTCAGGAATATCACTCACACGGCCCATTTTAAGACGAAAAAGAAACAAACTGCAAAAAAGAATACTGATTTTAAATAAAATAGTCTGAATTTAATCAATGATGCCACCAGTTAAGAATTGGTAATAATTAAAGGAGAATTAATGTGAAATATTCTAATATTTTGAACCACTTGAATAAATATTCTAATATTTTGACTTTTCAAAATAATTTTTTTTGCAATTAATCTTTTCAAAAATGATATTAAATTTAAGATAACAAGTAAGTTTAATCAACAATAAGTTCTTAATAAAAATATCGTTTGCATATTTTCATTAAAAGACATTAAATTACCAAACCATATTTTCAATTTCTAAAAAAAGGTAATTATTCTAATATTTTGAATATGAGCTGTAGTCCCAATCGTTGCATGTATTATTACGATCTACTAATACGCCCTCATCCCCAGCACTTAGTACTGTTTGCATTCCTCTCTTTTTAGGTGCGTTCGTAATTATGTGAATACGTAGCACCTATTGTTGTCGCTCAGTCCGTCCGTCTGTCCGTCTGTCCGTTTGTCCGCATATAACAACGCAAAAACTACCCAACCGAATCGTTTGAAATTTAAAATACATAATTATAACATAATTTTGTCGAGTCATTTCAAATTTTATGAAAATCGGATGGATAGATTAATTACAGGGACATTCAAAAGGATTCCGTTACATTACGGTCAATAGGGAAAAAAGTTTTAAATGCATTTTAATTGTTTAAAATTTAAAACATATAATTATTGCGTAATTTTGTCGAGTCATTTCAAATGTTATAAAAATTGGATGCATAGATCAATTACAGGGACATTCAAAAGAATTCCGTTACATTACGGTCAATGGGGAAAATTTTTCAAATGCATTTTAATGATGTTACACTCATTCGAACATAATAGAATTGGCATGAATCTATGAAATATATACTAAAATATGCATTCTGTACAATCTGTGATGCAAAGAATTTTTATTATTAAATTACAGGGCTACACAAAAGTATTCCACTATATAATGCTATACGGGGAAACATGGTTTGGTACGTGTTTTAATTATATTCAACTATTTCACATTTTATGAATAAGATATATGTTGCTGAGGTGTAATAAAAATTACTTCCTGCATATTTACAGAAACGTAAAGATTTCGACTACTATACTGTATCCGGAGTACGCTCTACTATATCAGCAAGATCTGAATATTTTTAAAACTTCGTTATCGTACGAACGCACCTCATTTGTTACGTTCACGTGCAATTTTCAACTTGTTTTAATTGGTTTTTCATTTTGAGATGTTTGTGTAATGTTGTGGATGTGAGAGAATAATTTTGTGCAGTTTTTCTAACTAATTTGCTATTTTTAAATTCTTTTATTGTGTGTTCCTTGTCTGTTGGATTAGGCGTTGACTTTTTTGTTTAACCAAATAATTTCTTGGCACCTTTAAACTCTTCAAGTAATTAGAACAAACAAAATATTGTTACAATACATATTCACACGTATGTTTTCATGTATTACATGAAACTATTACTATACAGAAAAATAAACCATGAGAGAAAACGTGTTCCGATTCACCCCATAAATCTTAAACCTCTGATGTTACAAGCCATTTTTCATTTTTTCATTATGTAGTTTAGAAATAAGTAAAATTTAATACAGCATATCATTTACAGGACTACCATTATTTAAAAATCCCCTCTCTTAGGTTTAGAATACGAAAAATACTGTAGTTACAGACAAAGTTTTGAAGACGTTGAAAAAATGAGGTTTTTGAGGATCCTCTTGAAGTTTTTTTTATATACCCCGCTAGTGGTGCCAGCATGTCGAAACTGAATTTCCCATCTCTTAATGTTATTACCTTCTTATAAAAAAATTGGCAACTAAAAATATCATCACATATATTTATAATGAATTTATTTGTATGACCGGGAAGTTTCGTTCCGATTCACCCCGCTGTTCCTATTCACCCCATTTTACGGTAGTAAAAATATGAATTGAGATAATTACTACGTTTAAAGATTTCTTTTAGTTTTGAAAACAGTTGATTAGTATTTGTAATAACATCAGTAACTTTCGAATAAACAGCGAGGTAATTTTCTTTATATCTCGTTTACAGCGACGTACTAAAAATTGAAATTTATTCGAATTTCGAAAACTTTAACCCTTTCACCGTCCAAGGGTTTTCATGTATTTTTATAAGAATGCTTATAAATTGCAAGATATTTATGTTAATTAATCTCAGTTTGATGCTATAATATCTTTTAATATCATTTCTTTCTATGTATGATTCAAAATAACATTCCGTTCAAAATATTTTTGTCTGCAGCCATTTAAACAAGATTTCTAGAAACGGAAAAAGCCGGGACAAAGGGTTAAAGGGTTTTAAGGACTTTTTCATTAGGAGTCATTAATGACGTGCTTGTACTTGCAAGCATATTACGGGCTTCATAAGTGTTTATGTAAATACATATTTTGACTTCATCTATAATATTTAGTCATTTTTATGGGAAGAAAGAAAATGTTCGGGGGGAGGGGTATCAATACAATTTTTCTTAAGACGAAATCTGTCGTGTAGAATTAGTGAGCTTCTTTAGTATTAAAAAAGAAAGAAAAAAATCATGCGTTGAGCATAAATTATGAAACACTTTCCAACACATTCGGAATAATGTAACAAAACTTCACAGCTTAAAAAAAAATATTATGTCTTATTTCGCCATATGGAAATGTATAACGCATTACAAACAAATTAGTTAAAGTTGTCCATCTACAATTGAAAAATTATCCGAATTTTTTAACAGCCCTGATTAGGAGGCATATCGTCGAAGTCGGTTAAAAAATTCAAATATGGCTATGACAGTAGTTTAAACTTCGATGATATCTGCCTTAAATCGTTGTATTTTTTCATTTAAGAATATATTGTTACATTACCGGATAAATATTTTTCGACCAATCCAATATTTTTCTTTTTTTTTTTTTTCAACTATAACAATTCTTCCTATTTCAATGGAGGATTTATATTTAATCTTATTTTCATGTGTTTTCGTTTCAGATTATCAAATACACAGATGAAAGGCAGAAAATTGAAAATGTAGAAATATAAATATTTGTTGTGTAGTACAGAATTATGAAAAAAAAGGCGGGTAAGACAGAAGTTTTGAAGGAAAAATAAATAACAGTTTTATGTAGATCAAACTGGTAGGGAGAAGGAAAGTAAATATAAATAAAGGCAGAAGATTATAAAAATTCCCTTTCAAAAAATAAAACAAACAAGAATAGAAAACATGTATTATGGCATAATTTGTGAAACACTTTCAAACATTATCGGAATATTTTAAAGATAGTTCACGTTTGTTCATACAGTGAAATGCGATGTCTAAATAAACATTGCAATAAAAAAAAAAGCAATAAATTTTAGTGAAAGTTCATTTTCAGCAATTTCTGCAGATAATAGATGCTATATAAGAATTCTTTCACGCAGCCCTGTATATAACCCACACGCCTCGAAACACTCTAAAAACGAATTAAGTTTTAAAATACATATAATTTAAAATGCACAGCCGCCAGCAGTTTCCATCATAGTCTCTCCTACAACCGAATTCTTTTGAATGTTTCTGTAAATAACGTAGAAAAAATGTTACCGCCCACTTCAATGATGCATATCAATTTCATTATATTTGAAACAGCGTAATAATATTAAAATGAATGGAAAGCATTTCTAGCCATTGAATTGCCATGTAACGGAATATTTTAAAATGTCATGTTAATTGAACTATAATTGCTACTTATGTTATGCACTATATAAAACATGTTGTCGTCCACATCGATGCTGTAAAAAGTATTTCTATCTGTCCGAACGTTTCAAAAATTTTATTAGCTGATGTAAATTTAATCTATTTAGATGCTCTAAAAAGACTATTAAAATGCGGACGTTTAGTTACTTTTAACGTAGAAAAAAAAATCGTCGCTGTGAGGCGCGAAGTGGCTTTCATTTGCCGGTATATTTGAAAAGGTTAAAATTCATATTTTTTTAAACTGATTACATCATAAATAAGTAAAAGGTTTTAGTTTTCAGAGCACATTATTGGTTTGTCGGTATTTCTAAAATTATCCCCCTGGAGAGGCGAAAACCAGACGAAATACTTAGGTTCTTTAGCGATTTCGATGAAACATTCACACATTTTATTTTGTAAAAAATATTTCTACTCGCATGAACATTTCAAAATCTTTGTAAGTGATGTAAATCTGGCCTATCAAGATGCTATGGAAAAGATTGTATTTAAATACGGACATTAGGGTGGAGCGAAAAAAATTATTTTTTAAAAATCAAAAACGGGTAGGCGCCAAAAGTTGCCTTTATACTAGTACATCAACTGCGTGAAATTTTACCGCAGAAAAAAAAAATGGCTTGAGTCTGCGCTTTTGCTCCAAAAATCGAAATTTTGGGTAAAATTTGTCATTTTTTGACATTTTTTTCAAAAAAATTAAAAAAATTTCTACAGAGCTGGTTAGTATTTAAAAATGTTGCTTAGACTTTTACATTTATCTGCTCAACATATTTAAACTATAAAACAATAACTGTAGCCTGTATAATTGGAGCAAATCTGACAACTTTTTGTGAAAAATCAGCGTTAACCTCTTTATTGGAGCATACAACGAAATGTTGTTTTGAATGCATTTCTGACCTAGCTGCTTTCAAAACTACTCTACATATAACCCATAGAGGTGATTGCATTTCATATCCCACCAGTCTCAACCACCCAATCATGTAGACCCAGTGTTTTATTTATGTATTGAATTGTTATTTTTCCCCCGAATACAGGTATAAGTTTTCTATATATCAGTTTATCTCTTCTTTGTATTCACTCACTTTGGATGATGCTGGTGTGACCTGCTGCACGTATATTTTTATACCATGTATAACAGAAGAGAAGCTGAGTAATGTATTGGGTATGTTGTTGATTGAACCTTTTCAGCAGTCTATTATCTTCATTAAAATTTCATGCAATTAATACATTATAATTTGAAGTTATGTTATCACAGCATTCTTTCAATCAATTACATTTTATGTGTAATGATTTGCCTAAAAATTGATTGTATGAATTCAATTTCTAGTATGTTATCATTTATTGAACCTTTTATATTGAATATATTTTGAGAAGCTAGCTGTTTAATATTAGGACGATCGTCACAGAGGATTGCAAACGAAATTTGCGTGTAAAGCAACAATATTTCTAAAGAAGTTTTATTATTTCTTTTATGTCGTTTCCTGTATTGTTTCGTAGTCGAGTAATTTCTTATAAGATTTTAGATCTATTCTTTAGGTGTGTATTACATTTGGTATAAAACATCCCGCGGTATAAACTTGGATTATATATTTTATTAGTGAACCTATAGACTCTGATTGCCAACCTGTGCGGTGTATAAAGCGGGAAATTTTATTCGCTTTATGAGCTGTCTGAGATGTTTTCTAAATTCCTATACCTCATTATTTCTGAGAAATAGCTTTCCTTATGAATTAGCTTTGCAATCTCCGACAGAAATTTTTAGTATGATCTGAGTATCTTTTTCTCAATTTGAGAAAATAATTTTTCAAAATTATTCTCTGTTTTATAAAAAACTGCAATAGGAAGTGAATAGTACGTAGACAAAGATTTTCCTTATTGATCCAGTGAATCCATGTAGATTAGAACGTTTTATATCGACTTCTCTAATAATTGACGCAGAAAACCAGGAAATTCACTGGAGTTGAAGTAGCATGTGATTCATCCTTATATACAATTCTAAGCTCACCCCATGCAAAATGGTTCACAGTGACAAATAGAATTCTCCTAATTTTAAGTGAGTATTTATAGTCGATTGGAATCCGTACATTCCCTCATAAAGTACTATGCATTATGAGTTTATGCCCAGGACAGTTCACCATCAAATGTTGCCCACTCATAAAAAGGGGGATCTAAAAGTTAATAGGAAATTATTTGGATTCGAAAACACTTAGAAAACGGCATAAAACTAATGCAAAAAAAAGTTATTTACAACAACGATTGCTTTACACATGGAAAACAAATTTTCATTGCATTTCTCAATGACGATCACCATCGCATTAAACAGCTCGCTTCTCAACATATGGAGAATCGAAAAGTAGAATAAATGATGGCATACTTATAGTTGAAATATCTGAAATCATCTTTAAAGCAGATCATTACATTAAAAAAATATAATTGACTGAAAAAATGTTGTGGTAATAAAACTTCCAATCACTTTCATCAACTGGATGTAAGTTTGATAAAGATAATAGAATAGCCGAATAGATCCCTTTAATAATATTCCCGTGCGAATGACTCTGCTTGTCATTTTTTGTATAAACTGTAAAAATATACATTAAGATAATTACAGCAGCATGTGGATGCAAGGAGCAGATAAACTAGGTGGAAGCATCGAAAACGTGCCAAATTTTGATAAAGAAAATCACAAATCAATATACAAATAAAACACTGTACTAAGATGATCAAATAGTTAGGCAGGTGGTATATGAAATATAGCCACCTCCACGACGTATGTCTAAGGAAGTTTTGAAAACAAGAACTATATTAAAAACGACAATTCATTGTATGACCCAATAGAGTGGTAATGCTGTTTTCTTACTAAAAGTTGTCTGTTTTGCTCCAGCTATAGGGAATAAACATATTGTTTTATAATTTAAATATATTAAGCAGATAAATATAAAGGTTTAAGTAACACTTTTAAATAATAACCAGCTCTGTAGGAATTTTTAAATTTTTTTGAAAAAAATGTCAAAAAAGACAAATTTTTCCGAAAATTTCGATTTTTGGAACAAAAGCGCAGACTCAAGCCATTTTTTTTCAGCGGTAAAATTTCACGCAGTTGATGTACTAGTATAAAGGCAACTTTTGGCACCTACCCGTTTTTGAGTTTCAAAAAAATTTTTTTTTCGCTCCACCCTAACGGACATGAAGTGACCTGCGATCGTCGGTTATTTGAAAAGGTTAAAATTCATATTTTTAATATTCGATGCAAAATATTTTAAGGATTTATTTTTGGTTTGTCAGTGTCTCTAAAATTGCGTCCTGGAGGAGCATTGCAATAAGAGAAAATATATGTATATATATATATATACAGGATGTCCGAAAAGCCTGGAAACGATCGAATAACTCGAGAAATACATAAGAGATTGAAAAACAAATATATACGTGTTAAATATTTTTAAATAAGCTACTCAGTGATACCAAATTTGACCTTCGCAACCAACCCCCTGGGGGTCAGAGGGGGTCCAACTTTGAAATCTTAAATCATAACCCCCATTTTTTATTGCAGATTCGGATTCTACGGACAAATATACGTGTAGTAACTTTTGTATTTGATGTTTATTTCGAATCCTCGTTTATCACGGTGTAATTGAGCATATTAAATCGATACATATTTCGGTTTTCCCAACCAGGTTTTGCCTAATTGGCCAGAATTTTGACGTCAAATTTCTCGTCTTTTGCAGGAATAGTAGATTCTTGAAAATCACCCGTGGCGATTATTTCGATAATGCTACACTGTTAAAAAATTGACCCATTTGCTGTAGCGTCACTCCACGGCTTTTATAGAATATCTGTTTTATGACCAATGAGAATGCTCCATAACACAGTAAAGTAACCGTTTTCTATAAAAGCGGTGGAGCGACGCTGTAGCAAATGAGTTAATTTTTTTTTTACAGTGTACAGGGTTTTTTATGTTTTTCTCTACAAAAATTCATTGAAATATATTAATTTAGTTTTCTATTTGGATTTTATTTTATCCAGTAAATGGTTTCTAGATAACGAATGATTTCTAAATACGGCTGATGTGGGTGTATGTGTTTTTTTATCATTTGCTGTAGCGTCACTCCACCGCTTTTATAGATAACGTTACTTTACTGTGTTATGGAGCATTCTCATTGATCATAAAAGAGGTATTCTATAAAAGCTGTGGAGTGACGCTACAGCAAATGGATAAAATTTTTAACAGCGTAGCATTATCGAAATAATCGCTACGGATGATTTTCAAGAAACGCTATTCCTGCAAAAGACGAGGAATTTGACGTCAAAAATTCTGGCCAGTAGGGCAAAATTTGGTTGGGAAAACCGAAATATGTATCGATTTAATATGCTCAATTACATCGTGATAAACGAGGATTGGAAATAAACATCAAATACAAAAATACGTATTTTTGTTCGTAGAATCCGAATCTGCAATAAAAAATGGGGGTTATAATTTAAGATTTCAAAGTTACACCCTCTTTAACCCCCAGCGGGTCGATTGCAAAGGTCAAATTTGGTAATTTGGTATCACTGACTAGCTTATTTAAAAATATTTAATATGTATATTTTCGTTTTTCAATCTCATATGTATTTCTCGAGTTATTCGACCGTTTCCAGACTTTTCGGACACCCTGTATATGTATATAACTATTATATAATACTACACACACACACACACACACACACACACACGCACACACACACACACACACACACACACATATATATATATATATATATTAAGTTTATATATATATATTATTAAAGTTATTATGTTATATATATTATTAAAGGCATAAGTACTATCTTTGTGAATATGTCTTACTCTTTTTACCCTTTGAACTCCGGCGTCTCTCTCCTGCGTTTACACAATTTTATTTGGTCGGCACCACTTTTTTAAAAGAAGTTTCTCTCAAGTACACAATTAAAAACATTAAGCATATTCTAGGAAATTTAATGTCGAATCACATTTTCCCATCACTAGAAGAATATAAACAGAAAACTAATTGTTACTGTAATTAGTTGAATGGCATATGTTCCGTTACGTGTGAATCTATTCCTGCTTCTGCTTTCATACAAATTTTAACATACTGATTTCCTGATATTGAAATTTAATTGCAATATATATATATATATAATACATTCTTATAATGCTTTTATTTGTTGTTTTTATCAAAGTTGTATTACAATAAGACAAAGATTAATTAGTTCTATCATCTTCTACATCATTCCCTAGTATTCAGAGAACTTGCAATTTTGCATCTTCACAATGCTTTCAATTTCACTGAGTCTGTCTTTCAAAACTACGTAAGATAGCATTGACAAAATCTTGTGAAATAAAAATGAATCGACATAAAAAAAATATATTTTTTTAATTTTCCGTAAAAAAACCAATTTTCACTTAATTCTGTCATCTTCGATACCATGCCCTAATACTCAGAGATAATATGCAATTTTATATCTTCACAATTTGTTAAAATTCTCTCAATCTTTCTTCAGAAACTTTGTAAAATTACATCGATAAAATATTATTAATAAAGGCCTATCTACATTAGAATTATTTTTTTTCAGGCTGTCGTGTTATTAACCCATTAACGCCCGAATTATTTTCTTCGCTAAAATTTAAATTTTGTATTTCCCACCACTTTTAAAATTAAATTAACTTTTATCTAAATTTATCGAGGATTCTGTCTCGTGAAAGAAGGTATATATTTTTCTTCTTCTTTACTGGTGGGAAAACCTCTTTCTTGCTGTTTTTGTAACCGTCCTCAAAAGAGGACGCTGGGCGTTAATGGGTTAAGCAAATTTCCACCAATTCTATATTCTATATCATATCCTAATAATCAAAGATAGATCATATGCAGTTTTACATATATATACACAGTTCTTCCAATTTTCCTCATTCAGTCCTTAGAAACTCTGAAAAATGAGATTGCTAGAATTTTGGGAAATAAAAAACAATCTACATTAAAAAGGATAAGATTTTTTTCAAGTTGCCATACATTAAAACCTATTTTAATGAATGATATAATCTCCTACGCATACCTTGGCAGCCATAGATCGTGTTCAGTTCTACATCCTCTCAATTTATCCAATTTCATTCCATTAATCATCAGAAAATTTGTAAATTGACAATGAAAAAATCATCTGAAATGGAAATCAAACTACTTTAGAAAAAAATAGTTTTGTTTAAAAATCATCTGAAATGGAAATCAAACTACATTACAAAAAAAGATTTTTATTTAAAAATTATAAATGCAGCTAAAAAACAGTTTAGTGATTATCACTTGAAATTTTTTTTAGTCTAACTGTTTTCTAATACAATTTTAAATTAAAATGTTTTTAAAACATTATGATGAAGATTCATAAAAAAAGTACTTTAAATATTTAGAATTTAAAAAATATATATTGAATTTACTATTAAAATTTAAAACTATATGGAAAATAGGCAACATATCCAACAAAAACATTATTAATTCTTACAATACGCTTACAATTTTCGAGACGAGAAAGATTCTATGAGAAAAAGCTCTCTTTTTCTCCTATAGACATTTTTTACGTTCTTTTGTCTTCTGGAATTTGAAAGTCAATAACTAAAGACATTTCTTGATGTAAACAGTTTGTGAAGCTATAAGGTGCACGTCTTATGTTTGTATGAATAATAAGTATCTCTAAGAAAACAACACTGTTGCTGAATAAAAAAAATAAAAATTTCGTCTTTCACACAGCTTCATAATACCCGATAATTTATTTTTTAAAAATTATACGGTAATGTTTGTTTATTTTTAAAATAGAAGTAGAAGTTGTTTTTACACTAACAAACAAAATCTAGGGTGAACCAAATATTTTTCGATCGATAAACACCGTTGAAAGTTAAATAGAATGAGATGCTTTTTTGCATATCAGGAATTGATATCAGCAAATCAACATATTTAATGTTTTAAAAAGTCTTACTTCAGTATATATATTTTTGTTAGAATTTAAAAATATTCTTTCATCTCTTTGCTTCTCTTTTTATATTTGCTATCTTATGAAAACTTTTCTATAGAAATGAAGTAATAAATTTCGTTTATGATGTTCGATCGATATAATTTTTTTCATCTTTACTTTCGAATGATAATTTTAGGATTTTATCTCTCCGCATCCCACCCCACCCCACTCTTTGAGACCAGACATTGTAAAGAAAGAATATTCATTATCATTCTTTTTAAATTTAATTAAATAAATTGTTGTATAAACATCATCATAATTTTCACATCGTTGTTATAAATATTTTTGTTAGAATATAGTAACATTCTTTCAACTCTTTGCCACTCTTTTTATATTCACTATCTTACGAAAACTTTTCTACTGAAACACCTTAATAAATTTCGTTTATGAGGTTCGATAAATATAATTTTTTTTTCATCTTTACTTCCGAATGAAAATTTTAGGATTTTTATTAGAATTTCCTCTTTTTGAGTCTCTCTCCGCATCCCCTTTGAGACCCGAATCTGAAAAGAAAACATTTTTATTATCATTTCTTGACAATTGATTAGTTCCGTAAAATCACATCAGGCCGGACACCAACTGTGTCGCCAGTTATTTTTTCCTTTTCTTGAAAAATTTCTAATTAGTTTAATGTACGTCAAATCACTGAACAAGAATTTAAAAGCAATTGAAGTTCTGCCTTCTAAGTTAGTATAAACCAGACTTTTTCAGTCAGATATTTCATAAAATTATCCAGATTTCAGAAAACTTTGTTAATGAAATTTTTCTATTTTATTGACGAAACATTATTTTACTGCGTAAATCTCTGTCAGTATATACTATGCTTTTTTAAACATCATGAATTGATAGAAGCAAATCAACATATTTAATGTTTTAAAAAGTCTTACTTCAGTATAAATATTTTTGTTATAATTTAATAACATTCTTTCAACTTTTTGCTCTCTTTTTATATCCACTATCTTACGAAAGCCTTTCTACAGAAATGTCTTAATAAATTTCTGTTATGATGTTCGATCGATGCAATTTTTTTTTAAATCTTTAGTACCGAATGATAATTTCAGGATTTTTAGTAGAATCTTTTCTTTTCGAATCTGTCCCCGCATCCCCCTTGAATCCCCAATCTGTAAAGAAAACATATTTATTATCATTCCTTGACAATTAATTCTTTGAAGCCACACGAGAGCTGACTTCAGCTGTATCGCCAGTAAATTTTTCCATTTCTTGGGAAATTCTAATTAGTTTATTTTCCGTCAAATCACTCATCCAGAATTTATAAGCAATTGAAATTCTTCCTTTTAACTTAGTATAAACCAGACATTTTAGTCACAGAAATTGCGTAAAATTATTCAGATTTCAGATATCACAAATCAACAGATTTAGTACCACGTCAGTCATCGGTGACTGACACTAAACTTTTCGTTTAGGCCGGGTCGTTAGTCACTGATCAATAATAGTCTAGATTCTAGAATATGATATAAAATAAAAAAATATATATTGTTTTATATTAGGAAATTACTGAAAATTTATTTAAAATTTACTTAACTTTTATTTATTACAGGGTTATACTTTTGAAATAATTACTTAAAACAATATCATCTTTTTAATTTTATATCATATTTTATACTGTCAGTCGCCGGTGACTAATGCGGCATAAACGGAAAATTCAGTGTCGGTCACCGTGGCACTTAACGTGTTTATAACGTTATCCTGTTTTATTGACGAAAAATTAATTTACAGTGTAAATCTCTATCAGTATATTCTATGCTTTTTTGCACATCAGGAATTGATATCAGCAAATCAGCATATTCACTGTTTTAAAAAGTCTTACTTCAGCATAAATACTTTTGTTAGAATTTAATAACATTCTTTCATCTCTTTGGCGCTCCTTTTATATTCACTATCTTATGAAAAGTCTTCTACGGAAATGCTGTAATGAATTTCGTTTATGATTTTCGATCGATGTAATCTTTATCATCTTTACTATTTAATGATAATTTCAGGATTTTTATTAGAATATTTTCTTTTCGAATCTCTCTCTCTGCAACCCCCCCCCCCTCTCCCTGAGACCCGAATCTGGAAAGAAAACATATTTATTATCATTCCTTGTCAATTTATTTAAATAAACTATTGTTTAAACATCATCATAATTTTCACATCATTGTTATTAAGGGATGTGGAAACGTAAGTTAAACGAAAGTTACGATGTTGGAAAGCATCGTAAATCATTTAGTTTTGACATAACGTTTAATGTTAATAACCTTTCTTTAAATTTTGTAATGAATATTAGAATTTCCTAAATGAAGAAGTAGTTATACGAAAGAATTTTGTGTCAAACATTTTTCAGTTGATATTAAGGCTGCTCTCAAATCCAAAGACACAGGTGTATGACACAAGTTTTAATACAATTTTGTTCGGAAACGCATGAAACTAGCAGGTGTTGTAATTAAGAAACTATGTTATCGGAACACGTTTTTTAAGTAAATATATAGATCATTCAGAAAATATTATCAACATTGTCGTTTTGAAACGAATTTTCTGAAGAAAGCAGAAATACTAGTCAGCGAAAGGAAAAAAAAAAAAAAAAAAAAAAAAAAAAAAAAAAAAAAAAAAAAAAACGGTTCGTCACATGATCAATAATGCTTATAACTCCATAAATAATTTATTTATCAAAAAATGGCAAAATTATTTGTTTCAGAAATCACTAGTTGAGCAGTGAACTAGAGAACATCAACAAAAAGAAAACAAATATGGTATTTTGACAGCTTTTCTTGATAGCAATTAGAAATTTAAATTTCGTAATGAACATTAGAATATTCCAATTAAAAAAGTACTTTGAATGAAGAATTTTGTGGAAAATGCTTTAAATTAACATCAACAGAAAGTAAAAGAAATATAGCAACTTAACAGATAATAATTTTCACGTAATAAGGGATTTGTTTAATTTTTTTTAAATCAAAATCATTACTAACAAATGGGAATTCGAGGAGTGCTACTGGAATCTTTTCGTTCATAATTACCACCTTCCACTTGAGGCTTGAAATTGAAATTTATTATTATTTTTCGGCAGAATAATTTAAACTATCGTTTAATCACTATTTTGTACCGGGTGTCCCAAAAATGACTGATGGATTTTAAAATTCAATAACTTGCAAACGGTGATAGCTATTTAAAAAAAAATTTTGCAGGAGGGTTATGTATAATGTCAGGAGTTTTTTTTTTTTTTTTTTTACCGTAATTTTTATTTTAGTTCGCATTTCAAACAATAGGTGGCGCTGACGGCGATTGAAGGCCAGGTCGACGCTTCACTCATATTTAGAATTTAAAAAATATATATTGAATTTACTATTAAAATTTAAAACTATATGGAAAATAGGCAACATATCCAACAAAAACATTATTAATTCTTACAATACGCTTACAATTTTCGAGACGAGAAAGATTCTATGAGAAAAAGCTCTCTTTTTCTCCTATAGACATTTTTTACGTTCTTTTGTCTTCTGGAATTTGAAAGTCAATAACTAAAGACATTTCTTGATGTAAACAGTTTGTGAAGCTATAAGGTGCACGTCTTATGTTTGTATGAATAATAAGTATCTCTAAGAAAACAACACTGTTGCTGAATAAAAAAAATAAAAATTTCGTCTTTCACACAGCTTCATAATACCCGATAATTTATTTTTTAAAAATTATACGGTAATGTTTGTTTATTTTTAAAATAGAAGTAGAAGTTGTTTTTACACTAACAAACAAAATCTAGGGTGAACCAAATATTTTTCGATCGATAAACACCGTTGAAAGTTAAATAGAATGAGATGCTTTTTTGCATATCAGGAATTGATATCAGCAAATCAACATATTTAATGTTTTAAAAAGTCTTACTTCAGTATATATATTTTTGTTAGAATTTAAAAATATTCTTTCATCTCTTTGCTTCTCTTTTTATATTTGCTATCTTATGAAAACTTTTCTATAGAAATGAAGTAATAAATTTCGTTTATGATGTTCGATCGATATAATTTTTTTCATCTTTACTTTCGAATGATAATTTTAGGATTTTATCTCTCCGCATCCCACCCCACCCCACTCTTTGAGACCAGACATTGTAAAGAAAGAATATTCATTATCATTCTTTTTAAATTTAATTAAATAAATTGTTGTATAAACATCATCATAATTTTCACATCGTTGTTATAAATATTTTTGTTAGAATATAGTAACATTCTTTCAACTCTTTGCCACTCTTTTTATATTCACTATCTTACGAAAACTTTTCTACTGAAACACCTTAATAAATTTCGTTTATGAGGTTCGATAAATATAATTTTTTTTTCATCTTTACTTCCGAATGAAAATTTTAGGATTTTTATTAGAATTTCCTCTTTTTGAGTCTCTCTCCGCATCCCCTTTGAGACCCGAATCTGAAAAGAAAACATTTTTATTATCATTTCTTGACAATTGATTAGTTCCGTAAAATCACATCAGGCCGGACACCAACTGTGTCGCCAGTTATTTTTTCCTTTTCTTGAAAAATTTCTAATTAGTTTAATGTACGTCAAATCACTGAACAAGAATTTAAAAGCAATTGAAGTTCTGCCTTCTAAGTTAGTATAAACCAGACTTTTTCAGTCAGATATTTCATAAAATTATCCAGATTTCAGAAAACTTTGTTAATGAAATTTTTCTATTTTATTGACGAAACATTATTTTACTGCGTAAATCTCTGTCAGTATATACTATGCTTTTTTAAACATCATGAATTGATAGAAGCAAATCAACATATTTAATGTTTTAAAAAGTCTTACTTCAGTATAAATATTTTTGTTATAATTTAATAACATTCTTTCAACTTTTTGCTCTCTTTTTATATCCACTATCTTACGAAAGCCTTTCTACAGAAATGTCTTAATAAATTTCTGTTATGATGTTCGATCGATGCAATTTTTTTTTAAATCTTTAGTACCGAATGATAATTTCAGGATTTTTAGTAGAATCTTTTCTTTTCGAATCTGTCCCCGCATCCCCCTTGAATCCCCAATCTGTAAAGAAAACATATTTATTATCATTCCTTGACAATTAATTCTTTGAAGCCACACGAGAGCTGACTTCAGCTGTATCGCCAGTAAATTTTTCCATTTCTTGGGAAATTCTAATTAGTTTATTTTCCGTCAAATCACTCATCCAGAATTTATAAGCAATTGAAATTCTTCCTTTTAACTTAGTATAAACCAGACATTTTAGTCACAGAAATTGCGTAAAATTATTCAGATTTCAGATATCACAAATCAACAGATTTAGTACCACGTCAGTCATCGGTGACTGACACTAAACTTTTCGTTTAGGCCGGGTCGTTAGTCACTGATCAATAATAGTCTAGATTCTAGAATATGATATAAAATAAAAAAATATATATTGTTTTATATTAGGAAATTACTGAAAATTTATTTAAAATTTACTTAACTTTTATTTATTACAGGGTTATACTTTTGAAATAATTACTTAAAACAATATCATCTTTTTAATTTTATATCATATTTTATACTGTCAGTCGCCGGTGACTAATGCGGCATAAACGGAAAATTCAGTGTCGGTCACCGTGGCACTTAACGTGTTTATAACGTTATCCTGTTTTATTGACGAAAAATTAATTTACAGTGTAAATCTCTATCAGTATATTCTATGCTTTTTTGCACATCAGGAATTGATATCAGCAAATCAGCATATTCACTGTTTTAAAAAGTCTTACTTCAGCATAAATACTTTTGTTAGAATTTAATAACATTCTTTCATCTCTTTGGCGCTCCTTTTATATTCACTATCTTATGAAAAGTCTTCTACGGAAATGCTGTAATGAATTTCGTTTATGATTTTCGATCGATGTAATCTTTATCATCTTTACTATTTAATGATAATTTCAGGATTTTTATTAGAATATTTTCTTTTCGAATCTCTCTCTCTGCAACCCCCCCCCCCCTCTCCCTGAGACCCGAATCTGGAAAGAAAACATATTTATTATCATTCCTTGTCAATTTATTTAAATAAACTATTGTTTAAACATCATCATAATTTTCACATCATTGTTATTAAGGGATGTGGAAACGTAAGTTAAACGAAAGTTACGATGTTGGAAAGCATCGTAAATCATTTAGTTTTGACATAACGTTTAATGTTAATAACCTTTCTTTAAATTTTGTAATGAATATTAGAATTTCCTAAATGAAGAAGTAGTTATACGAAAGAATTTTGTGTCAAACATTTTTCAGTTGATATTAAGGCTGCTCTCAAATCCAAAGACACAGGTGTATGACACAAGTTTTAATACAATTTTGTTCGGAAACGCATGAAACTAGCAGGTGTTGTAATTAAGAAACTATGTTATCGGAACACGTTTTTTAAGTAAATATATAGATCATTCAGAAAATATTATCAACATTGTCGTTTTGAAACGAATTTTCTGAAGAAAGCAGAAATACTAGTCAGCGAAAGGAAAAAAAAAAAAAAAAAAAAAAAAAAACAAAAAAAAAAAACGGTTCGTCACATGATCAATAATGCTTATAACTCCATAAATAATTTATTTATCAAAAAATGGCAAAATTATTTGTTTCAGAAATCACTAGTTGAGCAGTGAACTAGAGAACATCAACAAAAAGAAAACAAATATGGTATTTTGACAGCTTTTCTTGATAGCAATTAGAAATTTAAATTTCGTAATGAACATTAGAATATTCCAATTAAAAAAGTACTTTGAATGAAGAATTTTGTGGAAAATGCTTTAAATTAACATCAACAGAAAGTAAAAGAAATATAGCAACTTAACAGATAATAATTTTCACGTAATAAGGGATTTGTTTAATTTTTTTTAAATCAAAATCATTACTAACAAATGGGAATTCGAGGAGTGCTACTGGAATCTTTTCGTTCATAATTACCACCTTCCACTTGAGGCTTGAAATTGAAATTTATTATTATTTTTCGGCAGAATAATTTAAACTATCGTTTAATCACTATTTTGTACCGGGTGTCCCAAAAATGACTGATGGATTTTAAAATTCAATAACTTGCAAACGGTGATAGCTATTTAAAAAAAATTTTGCAGGAGGGTTATGTATAATGTCAGGAGTTTTTTTTTTTTTTTTACCGTAATTTTTATTTTAGTTCGCATTTCAAACAATAGGTGGCGCTGACGGCGATTGAAGGCCAGGTCGACGCTTCACTCAGCACTGATCACCTTGCCTTCAATCGCCGTCAGCGCCACCTATTGTTTGAGATACGAACTAAAATAAAAAATTACGATAAAAAAAAAAAAAAAACTCCTGACATTATACATAACCCTCCTGCAAAAATTTTTTAAATAGCTGTCACCGTTTGCAAGTTATTGAATTTTAAAATCCATCAGTAATTTTTGGGACACCTGGTATCAATATTTTAAATATCTATTTGAAAATTTCAAACAGTGTAAATTGTTGAGATTTGATCTAATTCTGCATTTTAATCAGCGTTCTTTAAATATAATGAAAATTAGAATTTCTCAAGTGAGCACGCACTTAATAAAGAAATTTGTGTAAAATGTTTTTGATTTGATTTTCAAATTAAAAACAAAGGGAAATGAAACAAAGATGGATTTTCAATAGTAATTTCATAGAATTAAACATTTTTTCTTTTTTCGTTATCATTATTACTATCAAATGACAATTCCAGGATTTTAAAATATTTGTATTCAGAATTTTAACTTGGGACCCAACTTACCAAAGGAAAACGAAATTTAGTACTCTTCGTTGGCAATTGGTTTAAATATTTTTTTAAAAATATATTATTGCAATTTTTCACGTACATTGCTTTTTACTAAAATATGAAAAATCGTAAGCTGTTTTGACGGAATTTTTCATTTTAATAACCATTTCTAAGTGTGTTCGTAACTATGTAAAATCGTAGCACCTGTATTCGTCGTTCAGTCCGTCCTTCAGTCCGCATATAACAGAACAAAAACTACCGAACCGAATAATATGAAATTTAAAACATAACTCTGTTGCGTAATTTTATCGAGTCAGTTGAAATTTCATGAAAATCAGATTCATAGTTTAATTACAGGTACAATCAAAATATCCCATTACATTACGGCCAACGGGAAAAAATAGTTTCAAGTATATTTTAATGGTGTTACACTCTGTCGAACATAATAAAATTTATATGCATCTATGAAGTATGTGCTAAAATATACATTGTGTGCAATCTGTGGTGCAAAGAATATTTGTTATCAATTTTACAGGGATACACAAAAGTATAACCATTACATAATGGTATAGAGGGAAGCATTGCTTGGGGCGTGTTTTACATTATTAAAATATTTAACATTTTATGAAAGTGATATACGTTACTGATGTTTGCTACAAGTTTCTTCTTGTAAAATAGAAAGCAGATCGTATTTACAGGGATACACCAAAGATTTCAGATCCTCTACTGTCTACTGTATTCGAAGTACTGTATATTATTACACCAAGATCTGAATATTTTTAAAACTTCATTATAGTCCGAACGCCCCTTATTTGCTTCGCTTGACGTACAATTTCCAACTTGTTTAAATTTTACAGCGCTTATTGGTATTTTGCAAACGAAGAAAGGAAGTATTTTACGTTTGAAGTGAAGAAGTTTTTGTAAAATGTCTTCAACTTGATCTTCAACTTGTCTTCAATTTGATCACAGTGATACAGTATAGCTTAGTAGCTAATGGAAGTGATATACTATGTTTATGGTTAGAGACCCCCCCTCTAACCCGTTGTAATGTTTAAGCATACTGAATTGCGAATATCTATTATTTTTCGGTGATAAAATGTATATTGTTTAAATAAATCGACAATTTTTCGCACACTTGCTTTCTCTTTTAATAGGTTATTGAACAAAATATGAGCAAATTTGGTTAACGTTATGTCATTCTAACGAATTAAACAGTTTCATAATTATGGAAAGGCGCGTTATTTTTGTTGAAATTGTGAATATTTTTCGTTTAAGATAGGATTCCATTATATACAGATTCATTTTACGGATTTTAGTGTATAAATATTTGTGTGAAAATTTACAAACAGTCTTTCTAGTTCTTTATATCCATCTTTTGTCCGTTATATAGCGAAAACTTTCATATTGCGATATTTCAATAAACATCGTTAATGATGCTTATTGATGATACCATCTTTATGAATATCATTATAGCTACCAAATGAGATTTTCAAGAGCGTTATTTGAATATTCTTGTTCAGAATGTCCTCTTGAGACTTGAATGTTGGAGGAAAATTTAAATTTATTAACACTATTAAGCAGCTAATTTAATTTAACATAACAACATGAATGTTTAAACACCATGATAATGTTTCCTACATTATTTTTTACTAAATTATTAGGTATAATAAACCTTTTAGTTTCGATGTATTGTTTTATTCTAATTAAAGTTCTATAAATGTTTTAAGGACTCTAAGAATTATGTAAATTAAGACGTAAAATGCTGAATATTTCTGTAAAGTGTTTTCGATTCGATCTTAAATCAATAACAAGTCAAAATAATATAATGAAGAT
Organism: Maratus speculifer; assembly: GCA_964019185.1. Taxonomy (NCBI): domain Eukaryota; kingdom Metazoa; phylum Arthropoda; class Arachnida; order Araneae; family Salticidae; genus Maratus; species Maratus speculifer. The sequence goes on from OZ025292.1 coordinate 375,098,006, forward strand.
AGAGGCTTATTTTTGATAGTTTTTCTGCAATAGGAGAGTTATTCTTATCATCATCATCATCATGCTACCAAATGTCGATTCTATAGTGTTATCGCTAAAATCTGCTCTTTCCAAAACCCCATGCGCCCTTGAGAACCAATTTTGTAAATAAATTTAAGATTTATTACCATGTCAAGGCAACTCATGTAAATAACTAAAAATTTGATTGAATTTAGTACTGATGAATTACTTTAACATACTTATTTTTCTGTTGTTTACTGAAGTATTAAGGATTGTAAATCACTGCTCTTCGATAGAGATTTTTCAACAGAGATCAATATTTTTTTAATTTTCTGAGTAAATTTTAGGAATTTACAAAAGAACATGTACTTTGGGAAAAACATTTTTTAGAAAATGTCTTGGATTTAATTTTATTTATTATTAAAAAAGAAAAGAAAAGAAAGAAAGAAATGAAATGAGAACTAGGCATATTTTAAAACTAAATTCCATAAAATAAGAAATTTCTTGTATCACTTTTTACTATCTTTTGTAACAAAACACCCACGGTGGATATTCTTATAAAATATTCTTTATTATTTCTAGTTCTAAAAATTTTAGCCATTCATAACATATATGAGATCAAACATACAGGGTGTCCAGCAAATGCTGCACCATTACAGGTTGCATGGGCTATACATTGATATTTACTGCCTGATTTGATGCGGAATGCCTCAAAAATCAAAACAAACCTAACGCATGCTCAAAAGAGCTTATGATTTTACTCGGTTTTACTATAACAAACAAAAACTACTTTGACTTTTGAGTGTTACTTGCCCCCTTTAAAGTTAACCGAAATTTTTAGATGAAATAACTCTCTTTGGTAATACCGTGATATGGCGATACCGGCTAAAGCTGGTTTCGCCATAAAAAAGGAACATTGCGCCCTGATCTCGTTCTCGAATTAATTTTATTAAAATTTTAACTGATATCCGAATGAAAGAGTAAATCATGTGCAAAAATCTCAAACTTTGAAATTTAATAACTTTGTCAATTTTTGTCGCACAGAAGTCAAACTGTTAGAAGAACTTCTATTTTATAGCTCTTACGATATGAATAATTGACTTTTTACTTTAGACAACGCCACAGCATATGAATATTTACCACATTTGAAACATTTTTGCAGCTGGAACTGTATGTCTACGACCAACGGTTGAGAAATTAAAGGTCGGCGATAAATAACATATTTCATTTTGAATATAATGTATATATAATACCTAGTTTATGCTTTATTAGTTCTTAGGGGTTTTTTTTCTAAGTGTGTTTTTGCATTCATTTCTGCTGTCAAAAAATATTTCGCTGTTCAAAAATTTGGTTATTAATAGGGTTAAAAAAAAAAAACACGAAGGTTAATCCAAATACCGCTTAAACATCTTTTAAAAATTCTCTATACGAAATTTTTGATACAAAACAAAATAATTTTCTGTCATATATTTTCTTATCAGTTGTTCTTCACACATTTTCTTTTCTCTCCACTTCCTCTGTGATATTTCTTAATTTCCGGGATGGAGAAATGGAACTAGTTAGAAAAGATAATAAGACATCAAAGCAATGAAATGAAGACTACAAAAGTGTACTTTTCTAAAACAAATGATAGGAAAGTTAAATGCACTAAATCTTTAATGTGGTGTCTTTTAATAAATTTTGAATCGATTATGTGCTATATGTATGTGTACGTACACTATGCTCTATAATTAAAGGATAAAGTAATATATTTTATTAGAACTCTTACACATCCAGTAACACGGATATGTTTTTAGAAAAAAATATGCTAATTTTTGGATTCATATAAGGAATAATCATTTTTTGAACTTTTAAATGCTTCATGTGCTATGATTAAAGACAAAGTAATATATTTCATTTGAACTATTATATATCTAGTTACACAGGTATGTTTTTAAGAAGAATTATACTATTTTCTGGATTCATATAAGAAATAATCAATTTTTGAACTTTTAAATGTATCATACGATGAATGTGTTTTATGAAATACTACTGGAATTATTAAGTATAAATAAAAATGTACGAAGTACTATACTTACAGATTAAAAATATAAATAAATTCATTATAAAGCATCTGAAATTTTATTTTATTTTTATGCATCATATTTTAAAAACATAAAGTTCTTTTAAAGACTTTTTAAAAAGCATATATATATGACCCCATTTTGAACTGATATAATACCTGGAATAATTCTTAAATATATAAATATATAATTGTGCTTACAGGTATTAACTAAAAAGAAGAAAAACCTTTGGTTTTCTTATTTATTTTGTATTTTGAATAGAATTGAATAGAATTTTTATACCAAAGCTGACATTAGCTACATTCATCAATGACTGCATTAACATTTCAATGGAAACCATAGAAAGTGATGTTAAGGCGCAGCAATACATGCAATTGAAGATTACTATTTATAAATAAGAATAAATGCTTTTAAATCCTCCAAGAAAACTAACCAGAGATAAATAGTTATCATGTGTCATATCGATTCTCATTCGGATAAGGGCTGATCGTAAATAAAAACGGTAAAGGGGTAAGTTATTCCTTTTACATAGTTACTTGGTTTGTATTTCTCATAAATAATTTTGTTTCTTTTTGTTAGGTCAGATATCAATAAAATTGTTTTAATTAAGTATCAAGAAATATATCGATCGATGTTATTTATCGATTTTCGTTCTGTTGAAGCTTGATAGTAAATAGAAGTCATAAAGGTTTAATGTATTCTTTTTACATATGTATGTTTTTTCATTTTCATGCATAATTGATTTTTTTTATTACTTCGATTATTAATAAATGTTTTTAAATACATATCTAGAGATAAATAATTGATCTTATTCATAGATTGTCATTTTGTTTGTCGTCTGATAGTAAATAAAGACTTTAACGTGACATTTATTCTTTTACACAAAATAAATGTTTCATAATGTATATCTAAAAATAGCTAGTTCGATGTATGCTTTGATTTTCCATTTTTTAAAGCTCTTTAGTTAATAAAAGTCATAAATAATTAAGTTATTGTTTCACATACGCGTGTGTTTGCATTTTTGTGCACCTATTTCTTATTAGTTCAGTTATCAAAAGTAGTCTTAACAATATGTTTGAAGAGATAAACAATTCGATGTTAATTATAGATTTTTTCTTAAACACAATACTAATAAAATTCTATTGAGTGTTTTATTAGTTCATTTATTAATATATTCCTTAAATTATACTTGAAAAAGGTAAATAAGTGCACGATATTTATTGATTTTCATTTCAAATCTCAATAGTTAATAAAAACCATAAAGCAGTAAGTTATTCCTTTTACATATGTAGTTCTTTTAACTATTTATGCATAATTTTACTTTTCAGTTACTAAAAAATTCTATACAATATGTATATTAAAAAACTTTTTTTGTATACTTATTTACATTTTGCAAATTTTGAATATTGATTTGAATATTGTAATGAGATTTGAAATTAGGAGCGAATACTTTTCTCTTGATTGTCGAAATGAATCGAAATAAACTTAATGTTTCGAGTTTCTTAAAGAAAATTTATTATTATAAGTACAATAAAAGTTAAATTTTGATTATCAAGACTTTTAAACTGCCACAGATTATTTTCAGTAACATTTAGCGAATCTTCAACAGTGCATAAAATATTGGTATTTCGCCAATATACAGAGTGTTCAGAGTATAACGACCCTACTTTAACCCGTTGAGTGTCATGTCAGTCACCGGTGATCGACACTGAACTTTATGTTTTTGACTGTGTCAGTCACCGATGACTGACAGTGTAAAATATTTATATTGTTTTATGTAATTACCGAAAATTTATATAATATCTCATCTTACACCGTCAGTCAACAGTGATTGCGGCCTAAACAGAAAGTTCAGCATTAGTCACCGTGGCACTTAACGTGTTGAAGTTGTCTACGGACGAAACTATTGTTCATGAGGTCGTGAAATTTTATGGAAGATATAATGAAGGGATAGGAATTTGCTTCAGCGAGAAAATAATAATTAGTTTAAAATTTCGCCACTAGGGAGTTAAAAAAAATACACATTAAACATACATTTACGGTAGTTTAGCGATTTTATTTATTAATCTAACCTTATCTTAACGGCAGCTTTTCAGGACGTTTTCTTAACATTTCCCTGAACACACTGCTGTCAACTGCGGAACATGCTATTTTACGATTCCTCATAGTGTTTGAAAATGATGACCATAATGTGGAATATGTTTGGTTGTAAAAAAAAAAAATTAAACTATTTTAAATCTAGACTAAATAATTTTTAATTCATTTACAAACTACTTATCCGGCAAAAGATATTAATAAAAATAAGTTATACGAAGAAATTGGAATCAGATAACACATATGTGAAAATATCATTGGCTTCAAAAGAGGCAACAATAGAAGTTATTTCGAATTTTAATATATTTACATTTCAATGTTCAAATATTTGCATTCTAATGTAAAAATATTATCCCTAGTTTAACGAATCTTTTAGAAACTTTTCAGATTTTTTTTTCATTTTTTACAGAAAATTCAGAAGTAAAAATGTAATAGGAGACAAAGAAATAATAAAAATATACAATAGTAAATGAAGTTATCCAATAGTTAAAGGAAGATAGAGATATTTTCTCATTTTTCGTACTTGCGAAATACTTTGTATTGAAACTTTTGACTGTACAAGCCGTAGGTGGCATATCTCATATTTGACGCAGTGTAAATGAAGTATTAAACCTTTTTCCTGATATAGAAAGTGCATTGAATGTTAGTGACAGTTTCATTTAGGAAAAATTTTTAGATCCTGTATGGAGTATATTATAGTTTAATGAACTGAACTGTTTAGTTATGTATTTCCAAAATTAGGTAATTTTCAGTTCATTTGCAAACTAATCTACCGACAAAATAAATTAATAAAAAAAAGTTACACGAAAGAATTGTAATCAGATCATCTAACATAAAATAGCATTGTCTATAATGAGAGAAAAATATAATTTCTTACAATAAAAAGATTCTTTTAGCGAAAATATGGTACTTACGTATTAACGCCACCGCAGCAGAAGTTCCGCTAATGTTCCAATAAAGAGCAATCTTGTTGTTTACACGCGCACAAAAAATGGCATCAAAAATGAGAAAAAAAACACTTAAAAGCACTAAGGCACTAAAAAATGGCGTCAAAAATTGCGTACAAGCTTGCTCTTTATTGGTGCATTAGCACAACTTCTGCTGCGGTGGCGTTAATACGTAAGTACCGAAAATATTTAAAAATTTAATGTACATGGTGTCCACAAATGAAAAACAAAAACAATTTAAAGATTATTAAAGCGAAAATACAAGATTAAGAGATTACTTTTAAAGTTGAAACAAAAAATACTTATCAAGAATTGTTTTAACCTCTTCTGACCCCAAGGTTTTTTATGCACTTTTTAAATTTTCAGTTATGGATTTATATCAACAAACTGATAAAAGAAGAAAAGAAAAGAAAAATTGAACAATGAAAAAAAAAATGTGTGTTGTTTTTATTTATTTTTATCATTTATTCTTTTTTTTATATAGACTTTGATGACGCATGCTGACTCAAAAATTACATTTTTTTTACGATTTCTTAGGATTTTTCATTTTATTTTACTTCTTTTTCATTGCAAAAACATTTCAAAACATAAAATAAATATATATTTAATAGTTTTTTATTACTAATGGACTCTACAAAGGGTATATTAAAGCATGGTAAAAGTATTTAAGTTTTCATTTTTGTAAAATTTCGTGCATTTTTTCTCCAAGCCATTTTAATATAACACACACCTCGCTAAAAAGTGCTATTAGAAACAAATTGCTATTTTGTCTAGCTCTGCTTTTATTAGGCTCCATTCATATCCATTCATACCAATTTCTCTCTTTTTAACATTATTTATACAAGGTAGAACCCGTCAAATTTGGACGAAAGAAAATGTTTAAGAAGGAACTGTTTCATTGACTTATAATAAGCCTACAAAATTAGTTATAGTAAAAAATGCATTTTATATTGATACGTCTAACTCTTAAACAAACGATATTTATCGTCAAATCAACAAAATACTATTTCTATAAAACGCAGTTGTAGAAATCGTTAAAATTAAATTTAATCGTATAGGTAAGCAGTGAAAAATAATAAAGATATGTTATTATGATAAAGTTATCAATTTTGATTCTTATGCTGGTATTCCAAAATGATAAAAAGTAAAATTTATTCAACTTTGACTTAATCATAGAATTTTTTTCCCGGGAAATTTAAACCCTGCATCATTTTCACCATATGAAAATTTACAAATGTACATTTCACATCTGTATTCACGTTTCAAAAAAATTGACATTTTAATTTGATAATTTTAATTCATAACTTAAAGTCTCAATGCTATTAGCTGATATTAAACTGTTGATATTCTTTTACGTGTAAATCAAATCTTGTGAATGAAGTCAAAATTCACCGGGTTTTATAACAGAAGATATTTAAATTTCTATTTTTTCCCTTTTAATGAGAAAATGGCAACATAAAGATAAGCACTCAATTTTCTCCTTTTTTCTTTTGCTTTAAATAGAAATGGAGTACTCCTGTTGCCACGATTAGAAAAGAGGAATTAAAAGCTACAACAAATTAATATTTCAAAAACAAATTAAGATACAGCTTTCAAACAAATTTCATTTAAAAGTACATTTTTTTCCTACACGATGGTGTAAAAATTGAAAATGTGCGACATTAAGAAGTTTAAAAACATTTAGTAGCAAAATTGCAATATTCATTTAAAATTTGAAAGTGTTGCCATGCGCAAAATGACGTATACGTTATGCACAGATACGTTTGGCCTTTATAATATAGATACATGATAAAAATTTGTAAAGATTTGTGTCCAATAGGATACATCAGGTCTGAAGGGATTCAGAACAAATGACTTAGTATACTTTTTAAGTAGATCTAGACATATGCTCCTTAAGTTGCTCGCAGGATATCAAGATATCAAGACGATAGTTTAATTCAATCCGTGGACGGTTCGAAATATCCAGTGTAACCAAAAGAAAGATCTGATATACCGTACGGATGTTACCTTTGTCTTATAAAATATATTTTTAATGAATCCTCAAAGTAAAAAATCGCATTCCCGGAACGAAATTTACTGTAGGAAAACTGCTTATTTAGGTTCCGTTTACATGTCTTTGCATTTTGACATGTAGTTCTGAAATACACTGTATATACCGGGTGTCCCAAAAATGACTGATGGATTTTAAAATTCAATAACTTGCAAACGGTGACAGCTATTAAAAAAATTTTTGCAGGAGGGCTATGTATAATGTCAGGAGTTTTTTTTACCGCAATTCTTCATTTTAGTTCGAATTTCAAACAACAGATGGCGCTGATGGCGGTTGGCGGCCAGTCGACGCCGAGACTTACTTCATTCAGCTTTGACACAAAAGAAGGAGATTAAGGCTATGGAGTACGTCTCATTCTACAGTACAGTCTCGCTCTCAGTCCCCGATTCTGGACTCATTCGATATGATTTCAATGGAATGCGTTGTTGCCATGGAAATAACAGATTGTTCGATTGTGGAATACAGCGTTCAGAAATGGGCATACATTTCGCAAGCAGTATTTGAGTTTGCAGAAGATTTTCGTTTAGGAAGTTTTATTTTCACGGATTAAATTACTTTTTTATGGCACGATTTAAAGAATATTTTATGCATCATATTTTAAAACTAGATAAAGAGATTTTTTCAATTTGATGATTTTTGTTATATTCTTAAGAAATTTTAGATCTTTTAAGAAAATTTATCAGTAGATTTTTATGAATGTTCAAAAAATAATCATGAAAATTGTTGATAGTACATTACTGTGTAAAATAACTACAAAAAGGCCGACCCAGTGGCGTGGATGGTAGCGGAGGCTGCTACCACACCGCTGGTCCCTGGTTCGAGTCCAGCTAGCGGCATGGTGTCTGTGTTGTCCCTGTGATAATGTATATACTGGATATTCTGTAATAAAGTGTTCTGTATGGTTTCTTGTGATCATTGGAGGTTATGCCGGCGAATAGCTGTAGCGCCTAACTCAAAGCAAATAAATAGTAAATAGTAAGCTACCAAAAACAAATATTATAAGTTGCCTTGTTTAGCCCTTTTCAATAGGATTAGTCTATCGTTGCATTAAAATAGAAAAAAATAAAATAAATGTGGGTTAATTAAAATTTATTTTCCCGTATTAAATTACTTTTTATGGCATGGTTTAAGTAATATTATAGGCACCATATTTTAAAACTACACTGTTAAAAATTTGAAACCTTTGCTGCATCGTCGCTTTTATAGAAAGAGATCACTTCACTGTATTATAGAGCATTCTCATTGGTCAAAATAGGGGATATTCTATAATAGCAGTGGAGGGACGTTGCAGCAAAAGTTTCCAATTTTTAACCGTGTAGGTGAAGATATCTTGCTCTTACACTGTAAAAATCTGCTGCATTTTGTTGTATACGCACTCCGCTTGTATAGAAACGGTTATTTGATTGTATTATGAAGCATTGTTATTGGTCGGAAAAGAGATATTATACACAAGCGACGGAGTGCGTATGGAACAAAATGCAGCAGATTTTTAACACTGTGAGGCCCGATTCTGAACTCATTCGATATGATTTCAATGGAATGCGTTGTTTCCATGGAAATAACAGATTGTTCGATAGTGGAATACAACGTTCAGAAGTGGGCATAAATTTCGCAAGCAGTATTCGAGTTTGCAGAAGATTTTCGTTCAGGAAGTTTTATTTTCCCGTATTAAATTACTTTTTATGGCACGATTTAAAGAATATTTTATGCATCATATTTTAAAACTAGATAAATAGATTTCTTTAATTTGATAATTTTTCTTATATTCTAAGAAATTTTAGATCGATTTACATTGTTATATTCATTCTCAATTTTGAATATTGTATTTTTCTATAGAAGAATTTCTTATTTCCATGACAACAACACATTCCATTGAAATCACATCGAATGAGTTCAGAATCGGGCCCCACAGTGTTAAAAATCTGCTGCATTTTGCTTCATACGCACTCCGCCGCTTGTATATAATATATCTTTTCCGACCAATAACAATGCTTCATAATACAATCAAGTAATCGTTTCTATACAAGCGGAGTGCGTATACAACAAAATGCAGCAGATTTTTACAGTGTAAGAGCAAGATATCTTCACCTACACTGTTAAAAACTGGAAACTTTTGCTGCATCGTCACTCCATTGCTATTATAGAATATCCCCATTTTGACCAATGAGAATGCTCCATTAAACAGTGAAGTAATCTATTTCTATAAAAGTCGAGGAGTGACGATGCAGCAAAGGTTTCAAATTTTTAACAGTGTAGTTTTAAAATAAAGTGCCTAAAATATTCCTTAAATCATGCCATAAAAAGTAATTTAATCCAGGAAAAAAATTAACTAACTCGCATTTATTTTATTTTTTCTATTTTAATGCAACGATAGACTAATCCTATTGAAAAGGGCTAAACAAGGCAACTTATAATATTTGTTTTTGGTAGTTATTTTTCACAATAATGTACTATCAGCAGTTTTCATGATTATTTTTTGAACATTCATAAAAATCTACTGACGAATTTTCTTAAAAAATCTAAAATTTCTTAAGAATATAACAAAAATCATCAAATTAACAAAATCTCTTTATCCAGTTTTAAAATATGATGCATAAAGTATTCTTTAAATCGTGCCATAAAAAAGTAATTTAATCCGGGAAAATAAAACTTCCTAAACGAAAATATTCTGCAAACTCAAATACTGTTTGCGAAATTTATGCCCACTTCTGAACGCTGTATTCCACTATCGAACAATCTGTCATTTCCATGGCAACAACGCATTCCATTGAAATCATATCGAATGAGTCCAGAATCGGGGCCATAGAGCAAGACTGTGCTGTAGAATGAGACGCACTCCATAGCCTTAATCTCCTTCTTTTGTGCCAAAGCTGAATGAAGTAAGTCTCGGCGTCGACTGGCCGCCAACCGCCATCAGCGCCATCTGTTGTTTGAAATTTGAACTAAAATCAAGAATTGCGATAAAAAAAACTCCTGACATTATACATAGCCCTCTTGCAAAAAATTTTTTAATAGCTGTCACCGTTTACAAGTTATTGAATTTTAAAATCCATCAGTCATTTTTGGGACACCCGGTAAATAGGAGCTGTAAGATCATGCTTAAACATGGCCAAACTTATGAGTGCAATTCGTTTCAGTGTTTCTCGCAAGATATGTTTTACATATTTAGATACACACTTTATAAAATCTGTTAAAGTTGAATTTTGTTTTGATTTTGTGTAACTAATTTGTTTCTTTAAAGTTATCTAGAATGTAACTTTAATATTGCAAAAAATATAGCAGAATATATTACTTTATATGACTTTATATATAACTTTTTATGATTTTCTAAGTATTTCAATATCTATTTTATAAATAATTTTTTTTAAATGTCTTTTATCAAATCAAATGATATATTTTCAACCTTTATGTAAAATTTGAAGAAGGAATTTGCAATGCGTTTTTACTAAAGTGAGTTTCACTGACCTCGTGTCACACACTTTAAATCAGTGATAAGTACAAAATTAAACATTCACAATTAATAAAATTATAAAATAAATATTATATGTATGCATCTGTATTTATCTAGATGTATAAATAGACATAATTATAGAGCAAATATAACTTACATTGTACACAGACACACACGCTCTCTCTCTATATATATATTTAATGCAAAAACATTTGCTTCAGAATTTTACCTAAGAAATGTGTGTTACATTTTTTGCTGCATAAAAAAATATATTCAAAACTTTACAAAATTTTAAAGAAACAAATTAGCTTTGCAAGAAGAAAGAAAAAAAAAAGTTTAACAGACTTTTAAAATGTGTATTTAATATGTAAATAATATATTACGAATAAAACTGAAAAAAATTGCTTTCATATACATGACGTTGTTTATTTATGGTCGTATAGTTCCTGTTTAAGTATTTATATATTGTGAACTTATTTAAGTTATATATTTGTTTACTTGTCTCGGCTACTTTATATTTTAAGTGCAGAATTTAAAATTTGAAACATGTTATGTCTCTTGTGTTTTTAAGGGCTACATGTTTATTGTCACAAGAAATGTTGGCACGTTGTAATTGTTGTATAATTAACTTGATCGGTAGTCATTGGAATATTGCTTAATGTGAATTTGTGATCTATCTACATCTGTCTTACTATCCATCTATTATCTATATGTATATACAGGGTGTCCAGCAAATAACACCCTGATTTCAAATTTAAATTTCTCAAAAACAAAAATCGATAGAACTATGCGGTAAACGGTTTCTTTATTAGGTAAGCTGTAAAAATGTTATACTAAAGTTTCGAACGGTGAATATTTTGAAAAGATTATGTTATGATTGCTCAACTTGACGTTTTTCTTGCTTTAGATTGCTTGTTACAGAACGAGTTTTTCGGGGTACTTAGCCATATTTTTAGAACTAAATTTTTGAAATTTCTGAAATTCCAAAAATTTTGTTCCAAAAAATTTTAAAATATGGCGTTGTCCGCCCAAAATATCATTCAAACAAAGCAATTTAAAGCAAGAAAAATGTTAAGTCAAGCATTTTTTGCAATCAGAACATAATCTTTTCAAAATATCCAACGTTCGAAACTTCTGTATAACATTTTTACAGCTTTACTAATAATCAAACCTATTACCGCATAATTCTATCGATATTTGTTTTTGAGAAATTTAAATTTGAAGTCAGGGTGTCATTTGCTGGACACCCTGTATTAAGTCGTATAATTCTTTACGAACACAGAACATTTGATAAGCTTAAGAACATTGAAAAATTACACGATTATAAGCATTATTTTAAATTGCATTCTTTCAAGCTATCGAGATGTCATATGTGCTCATAAACACATAAATAAATAAATAAGTCATGACTTAATGCTTACCCCTGTTACATAGCTATCATATGTCGTTTTTCTCTATAAAGAAACTCGGGTACAATAAATGTTTTGGGGGCCCTAATTTTTTTAAGATATATATAAAAAAATTCTTTTGGCTCTGTTGAAAGAGGTTTATTTATTTGTTTATATTTTACTTTAAGATGCATATAGCAAATTCTGAAGCAGTTAATGCAAATTTATGCAAATTGATATAACTTCTTTGAAGCTCGCTATTTTGGTAAGAAAAGTAGTTTGCAAGGAAATCAGACATGCCAAATGTAATTTAATGAATATAAGGTGGAAATTATATCAAAAATGTTAAAACTTTCTTGAAATAATATTTTAAAAATCTCCCTTATGCTGAAATGTAACACGAGCCATTAAAGGAATGTCATCAAAAATTTTGTGTGTCTTTGTGAACGAACTATAAAGGCAATATATTTGATTAACAAATCATTCTAAGATACAAAGGGAATGATGTAAAGACTGAAAGTTTTCTTTTACGTAGTGGTAGTGCAAACTAAAAAAAATAAACTGCAGACAATGTTTTTAAACTGTTAACTGTATGTTTATAAATATTCAAAATGAATCAAACGATTTTATTGTCCTAGTTTCGTGCTTGTAAAGAATTGTTTTTATTTATCCAACGAAAATGGAGGAGAGCTATTCAGAGTTAAATAACGAAATGCGTTGTCCAAAAAATTTTACTATCGTTTGAACAAAACACCTCCAGAAGCAGTTAAGTTAATTAAAAAAAATTGCAAAGACGATTGTTTTGGCGAGATTACGATTTTGAGACGGCATGGTAATTTTAAAAAAGGCATTTCTCTGTGGCTCCTAAGGCTGGGTTACCAAAACGTGTTGTGAATGATCGACATGTTAACATTATGTGAGCAATCTTGCAAGAAAATTGGCGAATGACTTGTGAGGAGATAGCGGCATCAACTAACATTATGAAAACTTCAATATTTTGATCCTACACAACATTTTACAGCTTTGATATGTTTGTTCAATATGGGTTCCTCATCACCTTATTAAAGAACAACTGCAAATAAGAATATACCAATGTTGGACGTTGAAACAGATGTTTCTAAATTATTCGATTTTCCTAAAGATTAACAACACATGATGAAACTAGGGTGCATTATTTTGATTCTCTGACCAAGTACGCAACAAGTGCATAGAAACGCACTTATTTTCCGCCATCGGGAAAATCCGACTTTAAAACTTTCTGGAAAGCTCAAAATGATTATTACCTTTGATCATAAAGGTGTAATCTATCAGCATGCTGTCCTCCCAAGAACTACTGTGAATGTTGAATACCATGTTTCAGTTTTGAAAGTTTTACATAATATATCGATCTCTTACTACAAAAGTGTCATAACTCAAAAGACTTCGTTTTTCAGGAAATGGGAAAATTTTTTTCAGGCTGTGGCTCAATGGCCATTTTACAAACACATGCTACCTGGCTGCTGGATTTTAACTGCTTTATCTTCTATTTTAGTTGATTAGTATAGGAGTTACGTAGAATGGCAGCCAAAACTCAAATTGTCTATTTTTTTGTGCCATTTTTGTGACAAGTGTGTGACATAGGGAGAAAGCATCATGAACTGATAGGGAATTTAATATCGCATCACGATATTGCTCATCCGCATGTCGCTACTTCTGTTCAGGAATATTTTAATATCTGAAATATTAAAATCATGCCATACCCCTCTTACGGTCCAGATGTCTCACCATGCAATTTCTTGCCATTTCCCACGTTGAAGATGATCGTGGCAAGATATTAATACAGGTACAAAAGTTTTTTTTCAGCAGTTCAGAGTTCTTTGAAGTAACTTAAAAAAAAAAAGACTTCTCTACCTATCTTGGAAAGTGGTTTGAACGATGAGACTATTGCACCTCATCTGAGGGAAGGTATTTTGAAAAATAATGATGTATTTTTTGCTCTAAACCTATTTTACGAGTTTTTGTGACTTTACTTTTGGTTTTTATGGAACGTCTTTTAGGCTTGCAAGATAAATATGCTGTCACAATAAGTTGGAATTAGTTCAATATCTAGGTGTTTCTTTTGATGACACATTGTGCATGTTTTGATTTTGGGTATCCCTGTAAACAAATTATAAGAATTGAACAAACTATTACATAATAACTTTCTCATTCAAGATGCTTGTAAGTTCAAAACACCGTCCCAATCAGATTCGGTTTACTGCAGTATTTCAGAAGTTATCGAGGCGAAAAAGTTTCCTTTTTTTAGGTTTTGTGAAGTTTTTTTTTTAACAACTATAAGAACTACAAATTTGATTTAATAAACCATCCAAAATACTGGCAAGATCAATACATTGTGTCAATTAGAATCGACTTGGTTCAATATTTCGAAATTGGCGTTAAAAAGAGTTCCAACTCGGAATTCCTGAGCTGCAGAATACAGGTAAAAACCTTACGTATGTTTTTGAAATAGCTCTAATAGATTTTTTTTCATTTAATCTGTGTTATTTAGAGTTTTCATTAACAATATCAATAATCATTTTTATATTTTAACTATAATCCTTCAAATAAAATTTTGAAATTTCTTAAAAGGGGTACTTTCGTATTGACCACGTGTAGAGATCTGCACGGGCCGGAATTTCCAGGCCCGGGCCCGGCCCGGCCCGTAGGAAATTTATTTCGGCCCGGCCCGGCCCGTTGTAAAGCTCAAAAGTTCGGCCCGGGCCCGGCCCGGCCCGTTTAAATTTTTATATTTTAGGCCCGGCCCGTACAGAAATCAGTGAAAACTGGCCCGGCCCGTTTTGGCCCGTTACAATTTCTACGATTTCTAAAAAAAGTCAGATTTTTATCATATAATTAAGGTTTCTTTAAAGAATACTGCATACATATCTATGGAATGATTTTACAGTATATTTTACAGGAAATACACATTAACAACATTAATGATTACTTAGATTCTTAGGCTTTCAACATTCGAATAAAGATTCATTAAAAATTTAATATGGCTTAGAATAAAAAAAAAAAAAAAAAAAAAAAAAAAAAAAAAAAAGAAAGCTAAAAACATCGTTACTTTTGAAGATGTTTGATAAAAGAAGACTTATAAAAATATTTCTATATCATTTCATTAAAGGTTTTAAATCCAAATTCATTCTTAAATTCAAAGAAGCTCCTTTCTAATGCATTTCTAAATTCACTTTTTTCTCAGAAATGCATAAGATTAGCAGGTGCCTTTATTCAAAAACTATATAATCGAGTGGCGTTATCCATTTTTTGATACAAGCAATTTAAGAATACTACAAGTGAATAAAATACTGTCATAATTAGAGATTTGAATAGCATTTCCGAAAGCGATAGCATGGGAAGGGGGAAAAACCTGTAATCATTTGAGAAACTATTACATCTCAACAAGGTCATACAAGTATTTTATTTACCAAAAATAAAAAACGCTATTCGATTCCAAATCTCTTCAATAGTTAAGCTCATCACTTTTATACTTTTACAATTCAAACTTTCGCATTATTGAGAAATTAATTTAAAAACCATCAAGAAGTATATATCCGGAGATAAAGCTAACATAAGTTCGTTATCGCTGTTAATAATTTTACAAATCATGTTTTCTGCCCTACAGATATTGAGAACAGTTAAGTCTAGTTCCGGTCCAGCCAGTCTATATGTAGAAAAATAATGCAAGCTTGATCTCGGACCGGCATGAGTCCGCTAAAAAATATTAAAACGAGTTGCACACAATGTAATTCTCCGATGCTGATCTCTACACTGCACATTTTTATATTGATGCTGTCAAACTAGTATGGCTCGTGACGCACATTTGTACTTATTCTCGTTAAAACCATTGAAAATAGCTCATATTTTATCGTTCCAGCTCAAATCTTTAGACCGAAAAATTTTTTAATCGGCCCGGCCCGTCTGGCCCGTTCAATTTTTTTGCGGGCCCGGCCCGCACCGCCCCGTTTATATTGTTTGTCGGCCCAGCCCGTTCAAAAAAACTATTCTAAATCTGCCGGCCCGGCCCGGACCCGTGCAGACCTCTAGCCATGTGCTAGAAATTAACAATCGAGGAAATCGCTAAATGCCTCTGGTCGTTTTTGATTCCGACAGTTTAAAGGGTTCAAGCGTGCCTTCCGTTTACATTCTGTAATCCTTTGTCTGCAAGAACATAAATAAATTTCAAAAAATCATGCTTAAAAATTACTTTAAAAACAATAAAAAATGAGTAAATTGCGATGCTGATTTGAAATCATTTAAATTATGGTTTTCAAACAAATTGCACATGAAAGTACATTTTCTTCTCCATTGGACAGTGTAAAAATTTAAAACTTACGATAATGAGAAGTTTAAAATATCGCAATAAAAGTAAATCAAAGTTAAATTTGATCGCCTGTTGTGGCTATTCTTAATATGACGTCAGCGTTACGCATAGATAGCTTGTTTTTTAAGACAGTGGTGCACAAACTTTTTTTATTCCCGATTCCACATTTTGCATGAAATTTTATCGCGAACCCTTAATTGACAGTACACTTTTAATAGTCAATGTAGTTAACTTTTTTAGGATTAATCCGTTTTTTTATTCCCGCTTAAATAAATTTCGTTTTATTTGGTGAACCATAAAAATATCCCCGTGATCCATAGTTTGCGCACCACTGTTTTAAGATACAGATAATAAACTTTTGTGAGTAAACAAACTATAAGTGCTACATACATGATAAATGAACTCAATACTGACAAAATCAGTAAATTGTCCTAGTTTGGTTCGAACATGTTCAGTTCTGACGTTATCCTGATGACAAGATTTGCATTACATATATCAACAACAACAACAACCGATTTCAATCCACTGCTGGATGTAAGTCTCCCCCAGATTTTCCCCCACCTCGATCATTTTGACGTCCAAATAACAAAATCTGCTTTTCTGATTCCGACACTCTATCTTATTCGGATGTCGTCTTCTTAATTATTTTACATCTCTGGGATGCCACTGTAAGATGTTTGTCTGTGCTCCATCTATTGAACTGTATTTTTGCAATATTCCTTGCCCATTTCCATTTTAACCATTTATTTCTCTCAATGACGTCAAAAACTTTTGTTTGATTTCTTATCCAGCTTATTGTCTTTCTGTTTCTTTTAGTTATGAATAGCATACATTTTTTCCTACTCGAAATATTGTACGTAGTTTTTATACCATCCGTTTTATTAGCGTCTATTTCCGCTCAATAAGTTAGTGCAGACAAAACACATTGGTTAAACATCTTTCTTTTGAAACAAACACATATGTTACTCTTCAGACTAATATTGCTCTTCCCAAAAGCACTCCATCCATTCCTTTTTATTTTATTGATTTCTTTCATGAAACTGTTGTCTGATTATTTTTCCTTTGCAAGGTACAGATAATTGTGTACTTTCGTAATCGCAGTATTGCTCTGGATGATTTTCTTTTTTTGATGCAAATGAATTGAACATTTATTTTAGATTTTTCTAAAATTTATACACTGTAACAGAAAAAAAACCCGATATTTTACCGTGAATTACTCCAGTAAATTTGAAAAAAATGTCACTTTTTTTCAGATAAACGGTTAACTTTCTTAAATTTTATGCTTTATGGGCAACACTTATGGGCTGGTTATCGTGTTAACATGTCAAAGTCCGCTAATTTTGGAAAAAAGACTGTTTTATGGATTTTACCTGAAATCTTTTCTGCAATAAAATTACTGCAGCAATTTTTTACAGTGTGGATATCTATATATGTTGGTCGATTTAAAAAAAAAAAATAAAAATAACAGAAAACTTTGAATGCTGTTGAGAAGTAGGGGGAGAAGCGAGGTTTTTTTTTTCAGAATATCATACAGCGCACCTGGCTTATCCGACTTTCCCTACTGATTATATCTAGTTTCAAAATGAGAGATTGAGAGATTAAGCAAGGTAATCGATTTAGAGGGAGATAATTCGAAACCCATCTTGCATCTTTAACAATATGAGTAACCATAAGAAAAACATGCTAAAAAGAAAGTTTATTCTTTTATAAATCTTTGCTTCATAAAAATGAGTTCATTGGAATGATTAAAAACGTTTAACTCTTTATATACCGAGTCTTGAATTAAAAAACTTTCTATTAAGAATGTATTTGTTAAAAATACATAACCTTGCTTATTAATGCACTTAAACAAGAAGTTTAATAAGAACTTGTACAATTAAAAATAAAATACAGTCGAACCTCTATATAACGAAACTCCATACATCGAATTTCTCCATATAACGAATTTTTAGTAAGAACGGTCCCCTTTTCGCATGATTACATTAAAAACAGACTCTATATAGCGAAATATCTATCTCCATATAACGAATTTTTTCATAAATTGATCTTAATTTATTCAGTTTTAAAAAAGCTTCGAAATCATATGGAATCAATTTTCCATCACTTATTTTTGATTTATCGTTCAGTGGAGAGTTTTTTTTTTATATAAATATTACTTCTCTCCTTATTCTTTAAATCTAACAAGTTCATCCCACCTCCCACACACCTTTCAACGTCCTTCTCAAAACACAGTCAATTGAATTGTTACACATATAAGAGAAGAATCAATGAGAGCACATAAGAGAGACCTTCAAATGGAGGAAAATATCAACTACAATTTTTCATTCCTTGCTAAAATTTGAGAATTTTTTTTGAGAGCGTAACAATTGTAATTTTAAAATCAAAACAACAAAAAATTACAGATTTCTTCCTCCGAAATTTATGTAAGTCTTCCTCATTTGATTTTCATTAAGCTTTCAAATAAATGTATTTTCTCTTTTTTGAAACTGCTTAAATAAGTAAGAAATAAAATGTTAGGTTAATATATACTTTTAAACATTTCAAATTCTTAATTAAAAAGATCAAAAATAATATTTGTTCAAAATTTACACATTAAATACTATTTTTAACATCATACTCTATACATCGAATTTCTCTATATAACGAATTTTTTACTGGAACGATGGATTTCGTTGTATAGTGGCTCGACTGTAAAATATAAAATCAACGTTTCAAGCCGTCTTCAGGAAAAATATGATGCTGAAATGACTAAAAGTTCAGAGATGAATGCTTCCGCGAGAGATAATATTCCTAATAAAATAAAATCGAAATGAATCAAAACTTTGAATATGTTGCCATCTACGCAGGAGGAAAAAATAAATTATTTTATATCCTTATTTAAAAAAATTGCTTATCTGAACTAGTATTTGCGTTTATACTTAAGGTAGAACAACATCTGTAATAATAAATCGATTTTTAGATAATTTGCTAAATTAAAACTAATTTATTATAATGATACTTACAGCTGTTTTTGCAAAATATTTAGAAGAATCATTAGATTAATTAACAACGAAAAAAGTGTTGTTATTGAAACTTACAATTCTTATAAGTAAATAAGTGTATTATGTTCCTATTTGGTTGCAGAAAATTGTTTTGTAGTTGAGAATTATTCGTATAATTTTTTTTAAGGATAAAAGCTACACCTACGCAAATTATTGAAAATATTACCACATTAAAAAAAAACATTTAGTTTGAACTGTTTTACTGTCCTTTCAAATTTTGATCGAATAAATTATTTTGCATGAAAAGTGCAATCTACTTCTACTAGTAGACAAATTAAATAAATTTCATATTGAATTTTCTTTAATTCTTCACTGCACGATTTTTCCCATTTTTATGAAAAAAAATTAAATCTACAGATCGGCCTAGTAATGAAAAAAATAAATAAATAAATGTTTAGATAAAATTTGATACTTTATGGCGTGTACCCTATATACAGATTTAGGGTTTTTAAATATTGCATTGCTACATTTCGCTACTAAATCGGCTAAAATTATTTAATTTT
The DNA here is from genome assembly GCA_964019185.1 of Maratus speculifer. Classification (NCBI taxonomy): domain Eukaryota; kingdom Metazoa; phylum Arthropoda; class Arachnida; order Araneae; family Salticidae; genus Maratus; species Maratus speculifer. The sequence goes on from OZ025292.1 coordinate 375,117,885, forward strand.
ATCTTTAACACTCTGCAGCTTTTTTCATACTAATATTTTTAAGTATTCGGTTAAAATAATAAAAGTAAATTTTGCCGTAATAGCTTGATTGACTTTTTTTTCCTTTCCTTTCTTTTATTTTTTTATTTTTATTTTTTTACTTTTTGTCAAATGCAAGCATTTGACATAGATCCTTGATCACATCCTTGATCAGGGATAGAAATCATATTGCCCAAATTCACGGCACATAATGAGAATTATGGTGTTTGTATGAACCAAATGTAGCACATGGTACTAAAGGTACTAAAAAGACCTTAGGATATAAAGGGTTATAAAAGATGCTTAATGTAGAAAGAGAAAAATCATCCAAAAAGCCCTTCAAAAAAGATAATTTCTAAACTTGAATCACATAATATATATATATATTTTTTTTTTTTTTGAAAGGAAAAACATTAATTTGTCGTTACCCGTTAAAAAAAATCTTCGAATTTTTATTTATTTTTTATTTTTTAAATTTTGTTCATGATATCTTTTTAAGCTTTCAATGCGATACATGTATAGAATCCTGATATGTATTAAATCATGATTGTTGGAAAAAAGAAAAATCATTGAACGGTATAGTGCAGAATGGCACACCATAGGTACTAAAATTTAATACGACTTTGTATAAATTTCCTTTTTACATATTATTTCATTTTAAGGATTTGCAAAGTTTTGCATAAATTATACTTATCGTCTATATTATTGTTTTTATCTAATTAAAAAAATTCTATCTTTAAAGAAATAATTAAACTATATGTATATATATTTCTTAAGACCTATATTTATTCGGTGTAGGCTTAATCGAATTGCCAACGCTTCATATTGCACGAACAAGTTGAACTTCCGGTTAAAGTTTGGAGATACGATCTCAGTGCGTGGATAGAAATTTTATCAAACGCCAGGTGTCGGCAATTCAAAGTCTTAACAAATTCATTAAATTTATTTAAATACAGTCGAGTCTCTATATAACGAAATCCACCGTTCCAGTAAAAAATTCGTTATATAGAGAAATTCGATGTAACAGAGAATGATGTTAAAAATCGTATTTAATGCATGAAATTTGAACAAACATTATTTTTGATCTTTTGAATTAAAAATTTGAAATGTTTAAAAGTAAATATTAACCTAACATTTTATTTCTTAATTATTTCAACCGTTTCAAAAAAGAGAACAGACATTTATTTGAAAGCTTAATGAAAATCAAATAAGGAAGAGCTGCATTAATTTTATACGTAGAAATCTGTAATTTTTTGTTGTTTTGATTTTAAAGTTGTTACGCTCTCAAAAATAAAATGCTCAAATTTTAGCAAGGAATGAAAAATTGTAGTTAACATTTACCTCTATTTGAAGGCTTCTCTTATGTGGCTCTCATTAATTCCTCTCTTACATGTGTATCAATCTAATTGACACTGTTTTGAGAAGGATGTGGAAAGGTGTGTGGGAGGTGGGATGAATTCGTTGGATTTAAAAAACAAGGAGAGAAGTAATAATAATAAAAAAAAATCAGCACTGACGATAAATCAAAAATAAGTGATGGAAAATTGATTCCATATGATTTCGAAGCTTTTTAAAAGTGAATAAATTAAGATCAATTTATGAAAAAATTCGTTATATGGAGATAGATATTTCGCTATATAGAGACTGTTTTTAATGTAATCATGCGAAAAGGGGACCGTTTGTATTAAAATTCCTTATATAGAGAAATTCGATGCATGGAGTTTCGTTATAGAGAGACTCGACTGTACATGTATCAAATTAAATATGTACATATGCAAATATATGATCTTATATTTAAATACCGAGTTCATATAATTTCTGGATTTTTAAAGGCATTTCAACCACAATGATACACTGTAAAAAATGTCTGATATTTCCTAATCTACAAAAATGTACTATAATCATGAAACAAAATGTACAATATTTTTTCTAAATCAAAGAAATTACCGAAAGGCGTTTCTTTACTTTAAAAATACTCCAGAAAACTATTTATTTTCGAAATTTAAAGAAGAATTTCAAAAACTGAATTTTTATTAGATGCCCGTCATTTTCGGAAACGTTTCCTAGTAGCTTTTGGAATGAATTTATCAGTTTTCTCAAATCTGAATGTCACTTTTTCGGATGCTACCAATTCTCAGATAGATTATTATGATATTCAAAAAACATGTTAGCAGATAAACATACAACATTAACAGCATTAACATTAATATGAAAATGAACATGATTTTGTTGGAAATGCATACGCAGATTCAGTTATACAGCTGAAAATGTTTGCTTGAGAATTGATAGAATCCGAAAAACCGATCAGAGAATTGACCAATGCGTTGCAAAAACTACTAGGAAACGTTTACGAAAATCACGGGCAGCTAATAAAAGTTTATTTTTATAAATCCTTCTGTAAACCTCAAAAATAAATTGCTTTCTGAGATTTCTAAAGATAAAGAAACGCTTATCGGAATCTTGGATGAAGCTGGATAAGAAATATCAGGTAATATATTGTCCAGGTTATTATATACCTTACAGGTTATTATATAGCTGCATTTGTGATTATTCTACATTCTTGTAGATTAAGAAACATCAGTCATTCTTTACAATTGACTATTACGATAGACAAACGTACAATACTACCATCCTTAACATTAATATGAAAATTAACATTATTTTGTTACAATTGCCTGCACAGATTCAGTTATACAGCTGAAAATGTTTATTTGAGAATTGACAGAAAAACAGATTTTTTGTGTAAAGGAAATTGATTAATGTATTGTAAAGGCTACTAGAAGATGTTTTCGAAAATCACGGCAGCTAATAAAAATTAATTTTTGTAAATTCTTCATTAAATTTCGAAAATAAATTATTTTCTGAGCAGGGCCCGACTAAGGCTATGGTGGGGGGGGGGGGGGGGAGGGAGGGCGGCGAAACAAGCATCATTCTAATTATCCATAGAATATTTTGTGAATAACGTGGACGTGGCTAACATTCATACTGTAAGTATGCATAAATTTTGTACTCGATACCTCGATACTGCTCTTATCTGTATACAAGATACCGCAGAAAAGAAGTTCGCAAATTTAATAAAATATACTAGTTAGATATAAATACAAAAAAAAAAAAAAAAAAAAAAAAAGATAGATTGATTGACACGGGTACTTTTTCGCAAATTTTTACTTTGCTTATCTACGTACATTATAATATGTCTAAAAAAGAAGACTTATTTGGTCATAATTAATGATTTTAACTTGTCACGTTACGAGGAATCGTTAATAAAGAATTTCTTTTAAAAACTACAGAATACAGAGTTCTTGTAATAAAATTTTAATCATCAGTTTTCTAATGATATAGTTTGCTTTCTGCATGTGTGGAGGGAATACTGGAAGCTTAGAGGGAAAGAGGGACCACATTCCCTTCCTAAATATTCGAAAACATATGAATTTTGGTTACTTTTGTCTAAAATTAAACATTTGGCACTCTAACGAAAATTCTGATTACTTTCATAGGGGGGGGGGGGTTAAAAAGAGGGCCCGGGCAACTGCCCCACATGCCCCTGAATAAGTCGGGTCTGTTTCTAAGGTTTCTAAAGATACAGGAATACTTTTCGGAATCTTGAGTGATTCGGAACAGGTTATTAATTAGTTGCACCCGAGATTATTGTACATTTTCGTAGATTAAGAAAAGTCTGTCATTTTTTATAGTGTATTATTACAACACTGTTCTATGAAAACTTTCTAATATTTATTTAAAATTATAAACGATATAGGAAGAGCAACAAAGTAACATTATTTTAAATACAGCATATGATTTGAAATATGTGTTTTCAACATCGCAGTAAAATGTTAAAAAGATTCTTTACTCATTTGAAAACACCTGCTTCGTAATGTTAATCCTATGGACAGATTGATTTCAAATTCCTCGTTTAATTTTGAATATTTTTAAGCGATTTATTTATATTTTTATTTATTTTACTTAGGATAGCTGAGTTCGATCTCTAATTTTTTTTTCGATTACAATTGCAGTTTTTTTTAAATAAACTTTCAAAACCGGTTTTGAAAGTGAAAGTACCTTATTAAAAATCGTCAACTTAAAATGAAAAAGTAAAAAATAGAATAGTACATGTCTTTTAATTGAGTGTTATTGTAACTTAACAATTATTTTGTTTCTTGCTACATGTAAAATTTTGTTTTATCCCTCACTGGATGATTCAAGTTAATTAAGGTGCCGCGGAATGCATACCGTTGGAAGATTTTCACCCCTTAGTCACATGGGCATGCTCTGTGATGTCTGTACTTCCCCTGTAACTCGCCGTCACTGGTGGATCATAACAGCAATTTCTCACTACGAAAAGTATCACCGCGCATGCTCTATCTCAATTTCGTTTAGAACTTCGGATGGAAAACTTTTGGCGAGCATTTTATATAAAGCAACCTTTGAATTTCAGGACATTTGAACATTTCAGTGAGACTTTGAAGGTGAACTCTATGTCCGAACGGTTAGAACGTTGGGCTTGCAATATGACCTTGTGGGTTCGAATCCTTCACGGGACAAAAGTCAGTTTATAATTTCTTTTTATTATTGAGCACTCTGGACTAGGGGTACTATCTTTTCACCCCAATTAAAGGTGCCATTCTGGCTCCTTTAGGGCTGTCACCAGTATGACAAGCCTTTCACCCCTAAAAGGTGCAATGTGTCACCAGTATTTTTAACAGTGTATCCCTTCATTTACGTTTTGAAATTTAGCAATAACAATAATAATACAAATTTAATCAATTCTTTTTGCACCTTTGGCGATTCCTTTATTGTACACACATATTTTACTCTTTAAATTTAAAATATAGGTTACTTTTCTGAAAGAAAGATGTATGACAAAACGTAAAAAAAAAAAAAAAAAAAAAAAAAAAAAAAAAAAAAAAAAACTTTAGAATGTTGTAATACCTGTCGAACCCCATTGTTAAACGATATTTTCTAAACGTCACCAAAAACTCTTTATTAGCTATTATCATATAAATATTAATTGAACAACACGCAAAATAAGTGTATTTGTTGCATTTTAGACAATGAGATATTTTTTAAACACCAGTAAGTCTATTTGGATAGCTACGATTAATATTATTAAAGTAAAAATAATTTTGTTCTCAAAATGGTAAAAAAATTCGAACTGAAAGGATTAATATTACGGAGCGGGTGTTTCAAGTCACTGAGGACTCCCATTAAGGCCCCTGTCCTCGCTCGAGGAAACGCTCGCTAGCTAATGCTATTCCTATGGGGAAGCATTTTTCTAATAACTCTTTCGCATTTTGACATTTTTGAATAATTTTTTTTTTTGGCATTGGATAGCTGAGGTGCATGCCGACAGCGCACCTTTTTTACTTTTTCGATTTTGGTTGCAGATATTTTTTTAAAAAGCACTTTCAGTTTCGAAACCGGTTTTGAAAGTGAAACTAACTTTGTACAAAATATCTGCAACCAAAATCGAAAAAGTAAAAAAAGGTGCGCTGTCGGCAAAGGAGCACCTCAGCTATCCAATGCAAAAAAAAAAAAAAAAAAAAAAAAAAAAAATCAAAAATGTCAAAATGCGAAAGAGTTATTAGAAAAATGCTTCCCCATAGGAATAGCATTCGAGGACAGGGGCCTTAACAGATTGGTCGGTTAAAAGGCATTGCTGGTTTCACTGTAAAAAAAAAAAAAAAAAAAAAAAAAAAAAAAAACGGACGATTTTACGGAAGTATTACTGGTAATTTTCCGTAAATTCTGGAAAAAACTCGAGAAAACTGAATATTTTACGGAACTTTTTCCGTTAAAAAAACAGTAAATTATACTGGCGTCTAGATTACCAGTAATACTTCCGTAAAATCGTCCGTTTTTTTTTTTTTTTTACAGTGTTCCTTTTGTTCTAGGACCATTTTGAATCGCATAAGATCAGCTATGATCTTAATCTGAGGACTATTTGAATTCTTATTATTCATAAAATGAACAATTCAGGATTTTGAATTTTATAAATAAGTGTTTCGTAATAAATTTCACATAAAAACGGCGTAATGAAAAGGACAAACAGCCAAAAGAAAGTTAACATTAATCTATTTCGAGTTTGCATGAAATGAAATCATCTTCTTCAAATTTTAGAGCAAAGTGAAAAGAAGAGAATGAGAAACAGTCGCAACAATAACATGCATAATTTGCTGCTGTTGTTTTTCACTCATTTTGAATCAAAAAATGGGCTCCTTTTAGGAAGCCTTAAAAAATTTGTATGATAAAATATTCTTGCTGGCTTGAGATTTTCTGTACGTTGGGTTTTGCGTTTTATTCATCTTAATACAAAGTGTACTGTATGCAACTTTTCTGTTTTTATATGTTCTTAGGAAAGTTTTAATCTCTAACCCCACTCACATATTCTTCGACGTATTAATCACAGATGAAAGTTAATGAGCATTTCAAATTCTCAAGATTAAAAGAAGAAAAAAAACCAGCTTTCCTTTTTGATTAAAAGAAAAAAAATCAGGTTTCATCTGTGATGCTTGTAATATTTATATCATATTTAACATCTGAAAAATATCTTCTATCTCTTTTATACACAGGATTTAGCCGAAATTTATAATAACATTGTAATCCAATACATTTCTTTAAGAAATAACAAGCAGTTCTTAAAATCAATTAAAATCGATCTCTACTTCTTAAATGAAACCGTTTTCATTCAGTCTCATTACTATTATTTGAATGGCAACGGTTGATGTTGATCGTCATCGTGACGTCACTAGGTTTTGTAAACATCGATCGCGCGCTCAGAGAAACGCGCCAAAGGCGTTTGACACTCGGCGCTAGAGTCCTACTGGAAACAGATCTCCACTTAATGGAGATGTGATTGGATGCTATGGTGAGCACGTGGATGAAAGGATAAAAGAGAAACATTAAATCTTGGATCTCAGCCGGCATAGAAATGTTTCCGCAGTTATTCACTTTTTAGTGTGTGACATTAGAGTCTGGAAGGCCTGTTATTTTTATTTTGTTATTTTTTTTTCCTCACCAAAGATGATGTTAAAGATAGAAAAATCAATATGTAAGTTTATTTAAAAAATATTTTTTTAAAGAGAGATTGTCATTCTGCCTTTTGAAATGATTTGTTCAAATATATTGGCAGAAGTATTTACCGTCAAGTTGAATTTTAAAATTTACTTTACCGAAGTTTAATACAGTTCGAGTTTTTTACAAGTGAGAGATGTCTTACAATTTTTTTAGAATTTTTGTTTTTTAAATAACTTGTAGACTACAGTCTGAAAAAGGAAATATTCATGATTATATTTGTATAGTTCATATTATAATAGTTGAAAAATAGCTAATTATTATAAAACATCATTGAATACGTTTTAGTATGCAAAATTGGATAACAAGAAAATAAAGATACATTTGAAAATAAAAGAAAACTAATGAAAACATTGACTTAATGAAAAATATACTTGTTATGTATTTGAAAATTAAATGATAAAAAGCAAAAAAGCAGAAAGTGTTTCTTTAATGAAAAATATTTTTGCGATTAATTTTGTTTCATTTTGAGCATGGGATGCCAAAAATAAAATATTCAGGTAAAATTACTAAACACAGTCTTTAAAGATATGTTTTGCGAAAAAACGTGTTTGAAGATATTATAACTATAGTTTTAAGTGAGCAATGTTCCGACCTAGACAAGAAGTGAGATGACTTATAATTTATTTTCATTTAGTCAGTTATATATTAAATTGAATCATTATGGAGTATTTTGAAGTGTGACAACATTAAGTGGATTAAATCATAATTAAATATTACTTTTCTAATTTATTTTCAAAAATCAATATTGTTGTATGATTTACATATTTTTATTTATCTTTTAATGTTGAAATATTTCAAATAAAAGAACTTTGCAACTGATTTATATATATATATAAAAAAAAAAAAAAAAAAAAAATATTCAAATTCTTTCAATACTGCTCTCACAGAAAGTTATCTGATCCACATGTTTGTTTATGCAAATGCTGCTTGTACTGATAAACTATGAGATAATCTGATGATTAGCTGAAAGATATGATATTAATTTACTACTAACACTCGTGCAAGAGTCTTCAGAAAACGTACAGTATGCTACATAACATATGATTTGTCTTTCTTAACTTTTTCAAAATAATCTTCAAAAGTTATCTCTAATATTTAGATGAAAATTATATGCTGTAGAATGTAATATTTTCATTGTTAATTATAGCAACGTGTGCCAAATAGCAGTATTATTACAGTTGTGCAAGAAATCTACTACATCACAGCTATAATTAGAAATTTCCAAATTAGAAGTAGGAATTAAGAACATATTTTTTATAGATAGTTATATAATTAAAAAATGTTTCATCTTAATAATATCAGTATTATGTATGATAGAATTAAATAAGTATTATTGTTGATATTTGATGCATAAAGTTTTATGAAAATAATATATACAATAGTTAAAGGAGATTATATATAAATTTTACGAAAAGCCCGCATATCATTAAAAAGATGAAATAAAAGTTTAAAAGATTTCGACGCACTATTGAAATATATTTAAAAAAAATTATCAACAGAACCAGCGAATTATTAATATCCTCTCAATGATATTTATAGGGCATTTATTAATTTTGACAATATTGCTTTGAAATTTATTAGGCTTAAAAGATAATTGAATGTATTTAAATATAAATATAAAAAGAAAGGAAATTATAAATTTAGTACGAAAATGAGTACTTTATTTCACTGTAGTTTTTAATACTGTAATTCATATTTATTTAATATTTAGAGACTAACAAATTTAAATCCTCTAAATGCATAAAAATTGAAGCTTTTAAGTACTTTGATTTGAACACACGGAATTAGTTACTACGAATGTTTCGTGAATAACTGTAGATCTATCTTCAACAAAGATAATTTACAAATCTTCTAACAATTCTTCCAAAACTGTGAAGTATTTATGTTAAACAGTATTAAAAAGTGAGATAATTTTGAGCTTAAATATTTCATCTATATTCTGCTGTTAAGGAATACATGTAAATAAAACGAATTATTTTCTCGCCGTAAAAAAATACTGCATTGAGCCAATTTTATTGTATAGATTCATAAAAGATTTCACTTAAATACTTAGCTTTTACGAATTGTTTTGTCCATGCCAAAAACTAACTAGTCAGTTTGACTTTTTCAAGATAACAGATTCATTTGGTGCTTTCTAGAAACGCATTTCTGAAAAATCTTAATGTACCGGAGCAAAAATGAAATCGCTGTAAGATAAAAATTTTTGCAAGGCAAACTTACTATAGAATATTTTTTCTTATGCGCTATCATACATTCAAGTACATCGTCAAATATAATAAAACAAAGAAGCAATGCGGAATAACAGTGCTTCAGTGTATCCCTCGCAAGATTTGCCGGAACACCATGAAAGTCGGAGATCTACCCTAGCTGTCGACATCAATAGAAGGATTAGATTGTTCAGAAGCGCAAATGCTCTCGATTTTGAATATGATAGTACTGATCGAGGAAGGAGTCGGAGGATTACTGTGGCAGGTATCCCCGAAAGTTCCTCTAACTTTTACGACAATGAGGAATACGTGAAAAAACATAGAAGTGTCACAGAGTTGAAAGATTTTCAATTTTATCAAGAGTCGCCGTATAGGAAAAATAATGGCAAAAGAAAATCCCAGTCCAGTGAAGAGATATTTTTGGAGGATGTCCAAGATGAGGTAAGTGTGACGCTTTTCTCATTAATTTTTTTGCGAATTTTTCATTTTGGGGGAATTTGGTGTAGAGTTCTGCATTGAATCATGTTATCTGATATTATCTCCGATTTGATTACGGTCTGATTGACTTTAAATATTTCGGATTCAGTTTTGATTTTTTTTTCTGACCGGGTTCGACTTATCCCGGCTTTTCAAAAGAAAAGGCTGTGAAAAAAAAACTATATATTCGAATATTAATGAATTTATATGTGTGTTTATTTTTATACACAATTATAAATTTGATGTTAGAAGTAAAATTTTAGACAATTTCTCATAATCGTATTAAAGTATGGATTAACCTGTTGAGGCCCACGTTGATTGAAATTGAACATTGCGTTTAGGCCTTGTCAATCACCGACAATCGACAGTGTAAATTATGATATCATATGAATTTTACGTAATTTTTCATTAATTAAAACAATATAAATATTTTAGTTTTATGTCATATATGTTATATGTTTTATACATACCATAATTGTATTGAAATACAGATTAATTACATTTTGGGTTCGGATTTCAATATTTCGGTGTTGGGCTTGGGTCGGCCAAATTTTTTGTTGTTGTTGGATTGACAGAATTTGCGGTTTCGAGTACTGTTGAACCTGGCCCACGCACTACTCTAATTTGGTGTTAAATGGTTAGAATTTGCGATTTTTTTTAAAATAAAAATAGACTGATCTTTATAGGGCCATTCGTATTAATTAAAATTAGATATTTCATATTTATTTTTTCCTATTGCATGAAGGGTTTATCAGTTATACTATAGCATTTCCTAGTAATTGCCTTTAATTTTGGCAATACAAAATTTTATACAAACTCTAAAATCTGTTTTAATATTCATTAACGGTTTAAAAAATCAACTGATTAATTTTAGAATTGTTTCATCAATCGTCATATTTAATTAAAAATTCTTTAAAATTCTTTAATTTGATTTTTTTTTAAATTTATTGAATGAAAGGATAACAGATGAACGACTCTTATTTTTTCACTTAAAAAAAATACGCATTTTTAAAATTCCTTATGATTTGAAGCATATTATAATCGATAATGTGTATTTATTTAGACTCACATTTTTTTTCTTTTCTTTTTTTACGTATACGGGTTATTTAAAATTTTCAAAAAGGGAACACTATTCTAAAAAAAGATATTTTTTTTTTCCAAAAAGAAAACACTATTCTAAAAAAAGGACACAGTTGTACCCTATTCACCAAAAATGTTTTGAACTGGTTTGCTTAGAGTCCCCTAGAATTTCCGATATTTTCCCAGAATCAATTGAATTACCACAGAACACATATGAGATATTAAGAAGGGCAGTCGGGCACATCGGAATGATTTAAAAGAGCCGCATAAAATAAATAAAAAGGACCGCCGGATGCTGCGCGCTGCTAAAGCAGATTAGACTCAACACTACATAAGTAACAGCGAAAAAAAAAAAGTTCTACTTACACAGTTTATACAATAGTTAATGAATTTATAATTATTACGCGTTATTAATAGTAACACATCTAAAATAGTTTGCGGTATTTTTATTCTGTTTATATAATAATATAATTTTAAGCTGCAGGCCGTTGCGAGGTTTCGCGTTGCAATTTTTGAGTTTATTTTCTGACATGTTTTTCATTAATTTATAAGTAGCTGTAACTTTTTTTTTCAGTCGAATAATTTGTTTTAACGAAATATGAGTGCACTATGTCAAAAGCCTGTTAAAGACTAGCAAGTTTCTGTCCCAGTGTACTTTCAATTTTTCGTGCCACCTTAGATTGATTAATTTACTGACACTAGTTTTTTTTTTACATATTGTAAACTTATTTGAAGAAATTAAGTTTCCTAGAAATTGAAAAAAGGTTTTAGAAATAAAAATAAAGTATTTTTTTTATTACTTATTGAAATGTGCTTTTAAATATATATTGAGATATATATTTGTCATTTCATCGTATTAATATCTTAAATATCACATTTTCTGCACAATTATGATTTTCATAGTAGAAATTTAGATTAAATTAAGAAAAAACTTGTGCCCCTTTGAAGTTTCGTGCCGTGGACGGGGCACCCCCCCTCCCGCGTACCCGTGCGATAGTCAGTGCCTATATACTATATATTAGTTGAGAAAAAGTGATGTTGGCAGCAAATTAGTTGAGAAAAATTGATGTTGGCAGCAAATTAGTTGAGAAAAATTGATGTTGGCAGCAAAAATAATGTATATAATGATTATTTATAATCTTAGCAAAATAAAATTGATATCGGTAGTATCAAAGGAAATTACAGATTATACGATACATTAATTTGCTTTAAGAAATAAAAAGTGAATGAATGACTGCTTAACATACATCACAGCATGTGAAACAAAACAAAAAAAGTGAGCTAACGTAAGTAACATACAGGGTGGTCATAAAAAAACTTTGCCGATATACGGAGCTCTAGCGGCCAGTCCGCTCAACCGATCGAAATGAAATTTCAGATATAGCTATTCAGAGGTATGAGCTCGAGATTCTGTGAACGACAACAAAATGGCGCTCACGGTTACGGTTATAGTTACAGAAACTCGAAAATTTCCAATGGCAACACCCATTTTTTTTCATCGCAAAATGTTCAGCGCATGCGAAAACCACAAAGAGCGTTAGAACCGTACGTGTATCGTAAGAAACGGACATGTTATGCACGGACAAAAAACCGTTCTGCGAATTCCTCCCCCCCCATAAAAAAGCTCGATTGGGGTGCAAGGAGGAAATTTGCATATGACACAGAGTCAGTACACTAATCTCTGTTTACAATACAGATCAGAGAAACTAAAACTTTTATTTTGATTACACATTTTCCACATGGGTGTCATCACAGGCAATTAATGGTGATGGCACCCATGTGGAAAATGTGTAATCAAAATAAAAGTTTTAATTTCTCCGATCTGTATTATAATCAGAGATTAGTGTACTGACTGTGTGTCATATGCAAATTTCCTCCTTGCGCCCCAATCGAGTTTTTTCTATGAGGGGGAGGATTCGCAGAACAGTTTTTTGTGCGTGCATAACAAGTTCGTTTCTTGCGATAGACGTACGGTTCCAACGCTCTTTAGGGTTTTCGCATGCGCTGAGCATTTTGCGATGAAAAAAAATGGGTGTTGCCATTGGAAATTTTCGAGTTTCTGTAACTGTAACCGTAACCGCCATTTTGTTGCCGTTCACAGAATCTTGAGCTCATATCTCTGAATAGCTATATCTGAAATTTCACCTCGATTGGTTGAGCGGACTGGCCGCTAGAGCTCCATATATCGGCAAAGTTTTTTTATGACCACCCTGAACTTTGTATTATTTGCTTCTCTCACGTTAACTATTTTAAAACTGTATCTGTGGAAAATGTAAACATACATTTTTTAATATCAATTTTTTCCTTATTTAATGTTTTTTTTTCTCTCAGCTTGTCTGTTTAATCTCTGAGTAACTCTCTCTTTTATGATATATTAATCTTAATTAATTATTTTTTCAAAATGTTTAAATTTATAAAATTGTTATAAAAAAGAAGAGAAGAATATTATTATATGAATTAATTTGTAATTCATATATATCTTTAACTAAATATATATATATTAAAAAAAATCTGGCACAGATGTTTATGATTTGAATTTGTCTGCTTGTGTATACGATCTCCAACTGCTATAAATATGCTTGAATTGATATGTAATTAAGCCAATCAATGAAATTAATCATTGGTAAATCGTCCTCGCTATGCAAAAAAAATCATCGGAAAATATTGAAATCAAAGGGAGAAATTTGAAAATAATTCCCCCATAAACTTTAAATTAGCGTTTTTACCCTTGACGTGACGCATACTAGAAGGAATTTCAAGTGACTAGAAAAAGATTTAGACAGGTTTCCGTTTTAACCGTAACGGTATTTCTTCCGTAGGAAATATGAATTTTTTATTTTGAAGACAGAATTTCGTTATAGGCAGTTTTCTTTCTTATACAGGGATGTAGTGTAGGGTATACGGGGGTATACGCCGTATACTTTCTGGATTTTTTAAAGGAAGACCGTATACCCTCTGTTTCTCAAGAAAGCTAAAGTTATACACACTCTAGGGCATACCCTCTGATTTGAGCGTATACTCTCTGCTTAAAGCGCATATACTCCGTTATTTTTACGTCTACACCCCTGTATAGGAATTACCGTATTATGTCCTGTTTAGAACGTCCTGTCCCACACCACTTTTCTTTATCTTCTTTTACCTTTTTTTTGGTCTTTGTTCTGCAACAATAGTTTGCATTCTACGGCCGCTGTTGAAGGAATTTTCACAATGGTTGACATATGCATTGAACAACAGTGATTATATATATGCATTATATAAATATATACAAGCAAAAAGCTGCGTCGCGATCCGTTGCGTTTCATTTAACTAACATGAGGTCTTTTGATTCTTTTGGGGAGATAACAAACCTAGTTTTATTTTGCATTTCAAATTTTTAGCCCTAAAATTCTAAATAAATTATAATTTAGAATGTTTTTGCACATTTCATTTTTTTTTTTTTAATTTCGAATATTTTTAGAAAGCTGTGTTTTTAGTTTTTAGCACTACCATTTTTACAGAAATCGTAAATTTAAAACGATTTTTGTTCCTGTAACTTTTTACACTTCGAATTTTTCTTATGTTGTTCTTTTGCATGTACTTGGATCATAAAAATGAGTCATGTTTTAAAACTTAATAATTCCAAATTAATCGTAATATAGAAAGTTTTTCGAACATTTTTCGCTCATTTCATGATTTTAAATTCCGAAATTTTTGAAATAGTTTGTAGCGTTTATTTATATTTTAAATGTACAGAGTTGTATAAAATAGACGCACGAAAATTTTAGCTAAGACTGATTTATTTTTATTTTAGTATTAAAAATTAAAAATATTCCCCCAATTTTATATAGGAATTATTTACTATTAGCGTACAATTAAAAGCAGGGTCGATTTTGAAATTTTCTGAAAATTTAAGGCATTTGATGCAGAAATTTTTTTAAATTCATCAGTCTGAAATTTCGGACACCAAAAATCGCGAATTTTAATAAACGGTTGTCGCAAAAAATCAATTTCGTCAATCGTTCGCAAGAAAAGAAATCTTTAATTTCGTCAAATTCCCACGGGAAAAAACACGAATTTTGTCAAAGTTTAGTGGAAAAGTGCTAAATGTCGTAGAAGGGTCACAAAAAACGCAAATTTCACAAAAGATCGCGAGAAAAAAGCGAATTTCGTTAAAAGATCTCGTAAAAAACTCGCATTTCAACAAAGAATCGCAAAAAAGACCCACATTTCAACAAAATACCGCATAAAAAACTCTTATTTTGAGGAAGAACTCCGCGAAAAACGCGAAATTCGACAAAGAACCGCGCGATAATTACGAAATTTGACAAAGGAGGACGCGAATTTCGACAAAACACCGCTCAAAAAATGCAAATTTTATATAAAGACCGCGCAAAAAAACGCGAATTTCGTCAATGAATCGCATAAAAAATGCAAATTTTTTTTCCCAGTCGCGCAAAAATGCGAATTTCATCCATAAAGTGCGCAGAAACGCGAGTTTCGACCAAATACCGCGAAAAAAGCGAATTTCGTCCAAAGTCCTCGCGAAACTTGACAAAGGATCGCGCGAAAAGCGCGAATTTCGACAAAGGACTGCGCAAAAACGTGAATTTCTTCCATGAATCATGCAAAAAGTGCGACTTTTGTTCATAAATCGCGTAAAAAAAAGCAAATTTCGTCCATGTCAAAATAATACAATACGTACTTTTATTAAACATTAATTTGCAGAAAATTTTTGACCCAATATTTTTCGTGCGTAGAAAGTTTTTGATTTTATACAAGTCTGCATACTAAAAAGTCCATTTTCTAGCCTCGATACTATCATAGATATCGTCATAATATCCTATATAATTATAACCTGTGTTAGAACAGAAATGGGTAATCAGCATTTTGCCGCCCTTTTTTTTTTTTAAATCGACCGGATTATTCCAGATATTGCCTCCTATTAACAAACAAATGTTACTTATTTATAATATAAGAATAGATTATTTCAACACAAACACCCATATACCTCGTACAAATTAATGGTATGAACTTATTATTGAGTTATTGTCTTTAATGCAATAAAAAAAAAAAAAAAATGAAATGTGACAAGGTATATTTTTCATACAGATTTAAATATTTATTAAAATATTAATTCATTTATAACCAGCGTTCCATTTTTAGGAAACTTCGAATTTTGTTAAATTTGCGTAATTTTGTTGTGCTTTATAACATGAAAATTGTATTAATTAATTATCTATAAATGTCTTTATTTATTACCGAAAGATGACAGCATAAGATTGATAATTTATTTGCTTAAAATGACGGCTCTTTTCAGAGTTTATAGAGTTCTCCTTTTGCAAGATAGCGAAATGTTAAAAGTAAGTTTGTTTGTGTTTCTTCTATCAATCATCAAAATAATAACTCGTAACCTTAGCTGGTAAACTTATTTAATATATTTTTTTTTAATTGGGAAATTATATGTTCAGGTCTATTTTTTGTATATTTTTGTAAACGTACAAAATATAGGGTGCTAATCACGAATGAATAAATATTTTTATTAGCCAATCAGGAGACGGTTTATTTATGTAAAGTCTTATTTAACTGTTATAAAGTATTATTTATTCTAAAATATTAAACAATTTGATTTAAGCCTCAAATAGGCTTGTTTTCTGTCTATTATTACTAATATTTATTTTGTTATTAGTCTCGATAATGAAATAGTATATTTTTACTGTAATTCATAAAAATACCAATTATAGTATATAATATAAAATTTAGAACTTATTTTATATAAATTTAGATAAAACATATTATTATTCATATTATAATATTACAAATATTATGTCTATTTCCGTATTTAGTACGTTTATATTTTATCAAATAGATATAAAGTAAATAAATAAATAAAAATTAAAAAAGTAAAGTGTTTTTTACTACTATTTTTGTATTTTACATTTCCTTTTCATTAAAGCGATTTCACCAACAAATTTGAGGAAATAAACATTTAAGCAGAAATGGGTTAAATGACCAATGATTAGAAGATCTGATTACAATGGCTTACAATTGTAAAACAAACTGGCAGCATAGATATATTTATTTTTCGTACCACAATTATTAATTTCGCACCGAAAAGTAATATTCTCCTTTTAACGTTATCTCTTCTGAAAGAAAACAAGTTGGAAATTGCACGTAAAGCGTAGCAAATGAGGTGCGTTCGTATGATAACAAAGTTTTAAAATATCACTCTCATATATTAATCTCATAAAATTGTAAAAAGTTAATTACAATTAAAATCCGCACCAAATAATATTCTCCCTATACCGTTATGTAATGGAATACTTTTGTGTGGCCTTGTAAATCAAAAACAAATGTTCTTTGCACCACAGATTATGCAAAATGTATAGTATAATATATACTTTATAGATGCATATGCATTTTATTATGTTAGAATGAGTGTAACACCATTGAAATGCATTTGAAACATTTTTCCCCATTGACCGCAATGTAAGGGAATACTTTTGATTGCCCCTGTAATTAAACTACGCATCCGATTTTGATAAAATTTGAAATAACTCGACAAAATTAGGTAATAATTATGTATTTTAAATTTGAAACGATTAGAATGCATCTGAAACTTTTTCCGCCATTGACCGTAATGTAACGGAATACTTTTGATTGTCCCTGTAATTGATCTATGCATCCGATTTTCATAAAACTTGAAATGACTGGACAAAATTATGTAATAATTATGTATTTTAAATTTCAAACGATTCGGTTGGGTAGTTTTTACGTTGTTATGTGCGGACAGACAGACAGACAGACGGACGGACTGAACGACAACAATAGGTGCTACGTATTTGCATAATTACGGACGCACCTAAAAAAGACTTTTACTAAAGAAAAATCTCGTTTGTCAGATAAACAACTATAAACAGTAATTTTTCGGCTTGAAATTAACATTCTCTATCTAAATATAAATTGTTTTTTTTAAATTTTAAAGATTGGAAACAACTTGCAGCGAAATTAAGAAACTTTAAGAATACATATATAACAATATTTTGTTCGTTTAATATGGGGAAGGAAAAGTAAGAGTGTATTTGCGAAACTGAAAACTTTATTTCTGAGAAATAATTATCAAGAGACATTTCATTCATCTTAACACATATAAGTTAAAACCTTGAAACTTTAGAAGGAAATGTTCGTTCTTTCATAAAATAGTGTGCCGACTTGCGAAATAATTCCTTTAGAATATTATTTGAAATTAATCTCGTGCTCCATCTCGTGGAATTAATTTCTTATTTCTTTGAATATCTTTGAACTAACCGAAATTTGTACAACTTCTGTTTTCGAAATTGTAAAATAAAACGAAACAAAAAAGAGATCATTTAAGAATTCTTTAAGACTTTAACATTTAAAGATAATTAAATTTTCCATTAAGCAGATCAGTATGGCGGAAAATATGCTATTTCCCTAATACCAAGCCAGTCAATATGATGTCACTAAGTGCTATAGCTCCACAACATAAGTACTAGACCTGGACGCTGAATCAAAAGTAACTGCCGTTGTACGCGGATTTTTTGCAGCGTTTGTACGGTCCAATGAGTTTGAATACGAATTTTTAAAACTTTCCTTTGCCTCATTTATCTGAGATTAAATAAGTTAAATAAAAGTTTTAGAGAGTATTGGTGTTAGTAAACACAAATAAAGTACACAAATTTAATTGTAATAGCGCGAGTTTCAGTATGGACGGACAGACTAACCCATTTCATATAAACACTTTACAACTTTGTTGGAAAGAATTAGAAAGTAACGAGCTGGCAACTCTGCTTGGGGACAGAAAATGTGTTCGCTAAATAGAGGTGCCTACTATTCGATTGTATCTGTTATGGAGGTTTACTATGATGATATCTGATATTAACAATTGATTTGACTTTAAATCATATAATGACTAATTATTCGACAGTTATAGTTGATATGTTTTTCATATTATTAAACCAATTAATATAAATATTTTATAATACAGTGTGTCCAGCAAATAGCACCCTGATTTCAAAATTAAATTTCTCAAAAACAAAGATCGATAGAATTATGCGGTAAACGGTTTGTTCATTAGGTGAGCTGTAAAAATCTTACACAGAAGTTTCGAACGGTGAATATTTTGAGAAGATAGTGTTCTGATTGCAAAGAATACTTGACTTGACATTTTTCTTGTTTTAGATTGCTTGTAGTGAACGAGGTTTTTGCCTTACAGTGCCATATTTTAATGATTTTTTGGATTAAATTTTTGAAATTTCAAAATTCCAAGAAATTTAGTTCGAAAAATTGTTAAAATTTGGAACTGTACGCTGAAAAACTCGTTTTCTGCAAGCAATCTAAAGCAAGAAAAATGTCAAGCCAAGTATTCTTTGCAATCAGAACACTATCTTCTCAAAATATTCACCGTTCGAAACTTCTGTGTAAGTTTTTTACAGCTCACCTAATGAACAAACGCATAATTCTATCGATCTTTGTTTTTGAGAAATTTAATTTTGAAATCAGGGTGTTATTTGCTGGACACCCTGTATCTCTATGTAAAATAACAAAATGTAGAAGATGAAATTCAGTTACATGGATTTTTTGAAACGTTTTACTTAGATTTTATCAACTTAGACTCTTTTGAGGTGATGATTTTTTTTCTTCTATGCTCATCGATTGGGAGCTTTCTTAGAGTTTAGATATTTGTTTGATACATCATAGCCTTTACAGAAAAACCTCTCCTCCTCCCCCTTCCCTTTTTTGAAAAAAAAATCCTCCTATCTTGTTTTAGACATTTTAGACGTGGGGCCGTAACTACCACCGGGCGGCCGGGGCACTGCCCCGGGGCCTCCAAGCCTGAGGGGCCTCAAGCTGATGGTTTAAAAAAATATTATTTTTGTTTCTAGTCTAACTTCCTATAAAATGCCCATCACTTAGCTAAAACTTAGTAATAAAAAAAAATCAAAGTGCTACAGTAAATGTTTTTGCGTGTCCGTCGATATACTCGCTTCGCATGCAAAAGCAGCTCCAGAGCAAACAGCCAAATGTCGAGTCGAATGTGTCATGTGGCGCCAGCCTCATCCGATCTCATCTAAACTAGCATAAGGAAGAAAATATGGGCATATAAAAAGCCCCTAAAAAATTCTAGAAAATCTTTCTTCTTATCTATTAATAATACATAAGATCGAAAATCCATCTTTCAAAAGGTTTTTAAATAGAAACGTATGCAGAGTTTCTTCCAGGTTTATAAAAGGGCAGGGCGCTACTGTTCTGAAAAGGGCATTTTTTACATTTTTAAGGGCATTTTTATAGAGTTGAATCGAGAATCTAGCAGTTCAAAAAGTCGTGGAAAAAAAAAAAAAAAAAAAAAAAAAAAACCAAGAAAAAAGTAAATTTTGTTAAAAAAAATCGCTAAAAAACGTCAAATTTCGTATAAAAATCGCAAAAAAATTATTAAAAGATCTCATAAACAGCAGTTTTTGCTAAATGATCGCAAAAAACGGCATATTTTGCTAAAAAATCGCGAAAAAACGACAAATCTCGTGAAAATATTGCAAAAAAAAAACGGAACTTTTCACAAAATTTTCCGTTTTATTGCGATTTTTGGACGAAATTTGCCGTTTTTTTTCGCAAATCTTTTGATGAAATCTGGCGTTTTATCGCTATTTTATGACGAAAGTTGCCGTTTTTTGCGACTCATTTGACAAAATTTTCCGTTTCATTGCAATTTTTGGAAGAAATTTGTCGTTTTTCCACGATCTTTTGAGAAAATCTGCCGTTTTGTGAAATTTTGTGACAAAATTAGCCATTTTTTTGCCAATCTTGCCGGAAAATTTGCCGCAATCTTGTCGTTATTTCGCGATTTTTAACGATACTTGCCGTTTTTTTTAGCGATTTTTTGACGAAATTACCCGCCCCACGGGACGCATATGAGGCTATTTTTTGCGTTCCGTCGCCGATTTTTTGCTTAATTTACGCGCTTAGCGCGTTCGGATCACCGCTGGAGGGCTGCGTTTTTTTTAAATGTGGGCAAGAAGGGCGCTATTTTTTTGAATGAATGACAAGAGGGGCGCAAGTTTTTGGATGAGGGGCAAGAGGGGCGCTATTTTTTAAACTAAAGGGCAGGCGGGGCGGAGCGCCCCCCTGAAACCCTCTGGGGGAAACTCTGTGTATGATTAAGTTACATAAACTCAATAATGAACCTAAACAAAATGCTCTTTAAAGTATTCAACCAATCAGAAGTCCGTATTTTCTCCTCTATGCTAGCTTCAGTGGGATCAGCAAAAATTGCGTCGCCGCCAGGTGCCTGCCGTAGTGTTGCCCAATTCTACGTTTTTTAGTCATTTTTGGGCTTATCATACTGTGTACGTAGTACGTTTAAACAGCGGCGTGCGAAAAAAAAAAAAAAATAACTGCGCCCGGGGCAAAGATTCAATTTGCTCCCCTCCCCCCTGGGGATTTGCCCCGGGGCCTCAATGTTTATAGTTACAGCCCTGTTTTAGAGCCAGCTTTACATTTTGAATTTACATGATTTTTCTTCTTTAGCCTTTTTTTGTAACAAAGCTATACATTATTCTTTCATTTTAATGCATTCGAATTCTCCTTTATCTTTCGGAATGATCTATATTGTGAAGTTTTTTTTTTTGTTTTATAAACTAAAGAAAAAAAAAAGCGATATAAAAAATGAACATATTTAAAGCAAAATAATAATTTTTTATTTAAAGAAAAATGCTTTGTTAAGAAGAAATAACAAGATTTTTGGTTTGAATGCTTTTTTGTCTGATGATGCACTTTTTTCTTTATATAAATGTATAGCTTTATTTTTGCTAAAAAATGAGTTTAATCTATTTAAGGTAGGTGTCTTTTATATATAATATTTATTTCTATGTACTTAACTGTATTAACAATTTTTTTTATCATAAATCCATTTAATTGTTAATTGTAGTGTTATCAATATTCTGCAGTTATTTAAAAAAAATAAGGATGTATTTAATCTCGATATTTTTCTACAATGTAAATAGTAACATGCAGAAGAAGTAATTAAAAGATATATCATCCAACTATAAGAAATAGACAGAGCATTATTAAATTAAACTTAAAATTGAAAACGAAATAATAAACTAATCGACTTATTCCATGTGAAATAATCAGTTGAATTGTAATTTCAAGCAAATATTGATTAATTGATGCAGCACATTTTAATGGACGCTGTTTAAACGACAATGAGTTTGTAACTGTAGCATATTCTGAAATGCTAGATGTGGAAATATATTAACTGGATAACAAAGTTTGAAGATTTGAAGAAAATCCCAGAAAGCGTACCAAATCATTGATATTGACAATGATTTTCACACACAAATAATTCTTTGTAGCTATTTACAGATAATATGTTATAATTCGATTTATATTTGAGTTTAAGTTATAGCTGTAAATTATATTTTATTTTCGATTATCATAAAAAAATGAATTTATAACAGCTTTTATGTGTCTTTACATAAATGTTCGATGGAATTCTTCAATGATTTTTTTGTACACACTAATCCTTTGCTAAAAAAGGATTTTGTGAATGTGATCGGTAAAAATGTATATTTGTTTTATGCTTCTTAAAACTTAACATACGATTTATCATATAGTTTTTCTTCTCGGAATAATTAAAAAAATTATAATGTATCAAGTTAACATAAAAAATATTTATTTATTAAATAAAATCAACTCCACACAATACCAGAGCTTATTTTATTTCAATATTTAAAAATGAAATACCATCTCTTTACTCATAGTACCATCAGTTTGTTGAACTGCACTAAGATAAAGCAAGCAGCAACACATTAAATCTAATCTTAATTTACTGGAGGAAAAAATGGAACGATAAACTGGAATCAGAGTTATACCCTTTTTTTGATGTATCTGTTAAATCTCTTGATGTACTACTTATGGAATTTTCGCCCTTTTTGGACTTTTAAAAAGTGTTTTATCCAAATGGCGACTTACAAATTTCATGGACTTTGTAAAACTGCTCAAAAGGAATGAACGAAAATGCTCCTTTCAAAATTACAAAAGGAATTGTTTCCAGAAAAATTACGATGCAGAAAGATTGTTCAGAGTAACATATGTCAATATTTCACTTCAGAAAGTATACCAACATCTATATAAGCTAGAAACTAATTTATATATAATTTTACAGCATTTTAAATTTAGATCGATGTTAGAGTCATATGTAAAAATACTTGCAAGGTGAAAACTGGCCGTGAAAAGATTTGAATGATCTAACTTTAACCAATGACACAATACATTTTCAAACAAATGGCATAAAATCGTTTAAGGAGTGTTGAAACTATTTCCTTAAGTAGTCGGTCGGTGATATATTTCATTATATATCCGATATTTATTTTCAAAATATTATCATATTTGATATTTTTAATATTTTATTACATATTTATATTTTAAAAATATGATTGTGCATGATGTTTTTGACTGTGTTGGTTAATAATTTTTATTAACCCCCCCCCCCCCAAAAAAAAAGAAATATGCATTTTTTCCAAATTTTACGTTTAAAGCTGGATTTTCAAATGTAGAACCAATAATTTTGTGTGATAATATTAACTCAAAATAGTCATTGAAAGACAATTTGTCTAATTTAGATAGCCAACTATTTGTAACTTCATATGAAAAAAAATCTTTTCTAGTTTTAGTTTGGGTCAATTCAATTTGAGTGAATGGTAAAATCTGAGGTATGGCAGTGAAAATAAAAAAGATGATCTTCAGGTTAAGAAATGAAAAAACAGACAAGATTACAATTATGTTAAAAATTTTCCATTAAAAAAATATATTTAAAATTTTGTTTTGCATAATATAGGAGAGATTGAAGAGGATTAACTATGACCATATGGTAGGCTTAGATCACACTTCAATTTTCATATTTAAAAGAATTTTTGTGTTTTGCAATTAAAAGGCAACGAAAGTTGCTAAAATGCTCAAAAATAGTCTTGGTTTCATGCATATAATTGAAACATATGTGAAAAAATCAATTGTAAATCGTTTAAGGCTTAAAAGGTGTATTTTTTAGAAGCATATAGTAAGATTTTTTTTCAGATAAAATATAGGATAGACAATTAAGTAAACAGGTTTTAAGAAATGCAGAGATATTGAGAATTACAGGCATTGTACAGTAAATTAGGCTAAATATAATCATGTCATATACTTTAAATAGTGACCATGTGCGGAGGCTTGACCCACTCAATATGATTAAGATTGACTAGATGGTCAAAGCCTTCTTAAATGTTTTTGAAATTTTTTTTATTTTAGATCGTACATAATTAAGAGTTAATGATTATATTTTTTAAATAAGGTAAAGGTTATTCTGTAAAGCTACAGTAAAATGTGATAAAAATGGAAAATGTTTAAAATTTATTAAAAGAAGATGTAAAATATTACTATAGAAGAAAATAATTTAATGAAATATAATTTGAAAAGTTGATAGGAACTTTTATTTAATTTAAATGATACTTGTAGTAATCCATAGAAGGTAAATTAAAAAAAAAAAAAAAAAAAAAAAAAAATGGAAAACACTAAAAAATATGAAAGCAAGCAGTTTTAAGAAATGTTAAATATTCATGCGTCAGCAAAAGAACATAACATTGATCAGAGTACTTTAGGAAGGTATGTAGACAAATTTCAACAAGTTGAACATAATGAGATGAAGCCAAACTTGTGGTAACTAGTGCTGCCAAGTCAAATGTGAATCATTTGTTCAAAATGCTCAATCAAATGGTCAAGCGGTCAGTAATTTGGTCAATCATTTCTTTTAAATTTATGAAAAAGAAAATAGCTTCAGAAGGAAACACTTAAAGATAAAAATCAAATTCAGTATATCGATACTTTCAAAGCACGTCAAAAGTTAAAAATATCATCAGAATAAAATCTTTAAAGTATCTTTCATGAGAAGAAAAAAATATTTTTTGAAGCTATAAGATCATTTAGGAAGCTTATCGTTCGCGAATAAGTGGGGAAATTTAGAATTCACTTATTTAGAACCAATTACTGTGACATTTTTTAATACGATAAAAATTCTTTTTCTGCAATTCTAAGTATAAACATAAAAATAAATGCTGTTACATACACTATCTACCAAAAAGTATTTGTACACTTTCAGTTTTTGACATTTTGTCAAATATTTAAAAATATACTGGTCGGATTCTTCTGGAACTTCAGAAATATAAAGATTATGTTTCACTTTATATTTATTTACATTCATTTGTTAAGCGGATAATTAGGGGGCCGGCAAAAAAACAAAGAATAATAGAAATATTTGGGATCGCCCTGTACATGAAAATGCACGAAACGACTTATCGCTTTAGAATACAAATGTATGAATACAGTAGAATATGTACACTAATTTTTGTGAGAATAGCATGTATATTTATGGCGATAGAGCGATTTTTTTGAAAAATTCAAAAAATTCTGGTATGTTTTTTGTTTATATCATGCTGGGTTTTTGACCAAATTTAACGCAAATTTCAGAAAAATTGGCAAAATGCAGTAGAAAAAATGTAGCGCAATTGGAATATAAATATATTAAATATTTTATGAAATATGAGTAGTTTTATGAAATAATTTTTATCTGCGCATGCGCGAACGATAAAAACAATTCTTTTACATCATTTAATAATCAATTCTATGGAGTAACTTATAAAAAAAATCCAATGAAATATCGTGAAAATTCAAAAAGATATCATTATTATAAGTAAGCTGTTTTTACATTGCTCTCTAAAAACGGCTGAATGATAAGGGCTTCTCCACAAATTGACATTTTTTATTGACTGACTTTTAGGAAAAAATTAGTATTTAATGTATACAATATCTAATACAATATTTCTGTTAATAAGTATCTTGACATCTGTGATGGAAAAGAATAAAAGCCCTTTTCCTTTTCTATCACAGGTGTCAAGATACTTATTAGCAGCAATACTGTATTCAGTAAATAGTACTAATTTTTTCCTAAAAGTCAGTTAATAAAAAATGTTAATTTGTGGAGAATCCCTTATTATTCAGCCGTTTTTAGAGAGCAATGTCAAAACAGCTTACTTATAATAATGATATCTTTTTGAATTTTCACGATATTTGATTGGATTTTTTTTATAAGTTACTCCATAGAATTGACTATTAAATGATGTAAAAGAATTGTTTTTATCGTTCGCGCATGCGCAGATAAAAATTATTTCATAAAACTACTCATATTTCATAAAGTATTAAATATATTTATATTCCAATTGCGCTATATTTTTTTTAATAGATTTTGCCAATTTTTCTGAAATTTGCGTTAAATTTGGTCAAAAACCCTCTATGATATAAACAAAAAACATACCAGAATTTTTTGAATTTTTCAAAAAAATCGCTCTATCGCCATAAATATACATGCTATTCTCACAAAAATTAGTGTACATATTCTACTGTATTCATATATTTGTATTCTAAAGCGATAAGTCGTTTCGTGCATTTTCATGTACAGGGCGATCCCAAATATTTCTATTATTCTTTGTTTTTTTGCCGGCCCCCTAATTACCCGCTTAACAAATGAATGTAAATAAATATAAAGTGAAACATAATCTTTATATTTCTGAAGTTCCAGAAGAATCCGACCAGTATATTTTTAAATATTTGACAAAATGTCAAAAACTGAAAGTGTACAAATACTTTTTGGTAGATAGTGTATTAACCAGTCATTGAAATCAGCAAACACTTTCAACGAAGTCCTTAACGTTTATAAATTTTTCAAAAGGTTGGATACTTTATCCTTAATGACGATAAGTGATTTTATAGGATTTAAGTTTTTTTTTGCTTTTAATTTTGAAATTTAAATAATATACATGTTATCGTGAAATTTTATTTGCATTTTAGTTATAAGCAAACATCCAAAGACTGTAAATTAATATGTTAATTAATCCAAGTATATCACGTGAACTGATTTTTGCAAGATTTCGTTAAGTAAAAAATAATTCTTGGCATTATCCAATAAAACATAATTAAGAAACTAGTGCCAGATAATTGAAGTAGAATGCTTTTTTTAACTTCTTCAGACCCCAGAGTTTATTTATATACTTTTTTTAATTTCAGTTATGAATTCAAACTGATAACTAAGATAAATTTTTTGTACATAAAGTTTGAAGATACATGGGGACTCAAAAAGTACATTTTTTACAGCTTCTTATAGTTTGTTTTCTTTATTTTACTTTTTTACATTGTAAAAACATTTAAAAACATAAAAAAAATATGCCCAGGCCCAGGCCAAGTGACTAAAAAAAAACGAGTCTAGTCTTTTAAATAAAATATTTGGCTATATTAAATATGACGTAATTTGTTTCCCACTTACGACGGTTAACGCATTTTAATGAATTCTTTAATTTAAAAATTTCTTTCTAATTTAATATTCACGAATGTAATTTTATGACATAATTTTAAGTATTTTCCCACCTTTATCTTTTAAACCACCTTTCCCCACCTTTAATTCTCATTTGAAAGTTATTTTTTCTGTTTTTGATAGTCGCGTGTTTTGTTAGTTGTTTTTTTTAATTTGAAGGAAATATTTCTGTTTGATCATTTGTAACAATAAAAAAAAAAAACAACTTTTTCTAAAATTTTCAAAAATGTCTCTCAAAATGTTGAAAAATTAAATTTAAAAAGGAAATAAATCCTCAAAAAATGAGTCAAATAATAATAAAAAAAAATGCAATCTGCACACCTGGAACTTCTAATCTATAAAACGATCTAAAAATTTTTAAATTCTTTTGTATAGATTTGCTCCTATAAAAAAAAATTAATGGATCGGATTTGACCAATTTTAACATTAAATATCTTTTAAAACAAGTATTCGATTTAGAAACTGCATGCATCATCGTGTCAAACATTTCTCTATAATACAGTGAAACCCCGATAATTCGGATTAATTGGGAACAGACCCCATCCGGATTATCGAAAATCCGGATTATCCGGAGAATAAGAAAAAAATGAAATAAAATAAAACATACGTACAGAAAATCACCTTTATGTTTAACTTATTGATTATTTACAGACAGTAAAAATGTTTACTTTGTAATAAAAAAGTTTGTAATTTTTTGCTGTGCCAGTTTTCTATAACTTTTGTGATCCGTACGGTCATGCATCCGATTGAGCAAAAGTAGTTCGTTGGGTGTAGTTTAAATAAGAGTTTAAATAAGAAAGCTTAAGGTATTCTTTCGAAAATATTTCAGAAAAAGTTTTTTTTTATTCAGAATACGACGATGAATCAAGTTTATGCTATGGAAATTAACCAAATCGTTTCTCAATCGCTTGACCAAACCGATCCGGAGATCCGGATTTACGGGGTCCGGATTTGCGGGGTTCTACTGTACCACAAATTTTCCTATTTTTGTGTGTAGTAGTTTTCTTAACATTAGTTAAAAAACAAACAAACTTTAAGTTACAAAAATTTCCCTGTCAGCGGCGGTGACAGCCTAAGTTACTTTTTTTTTTAGAATAGAGAGAAGAGATACAAAATTATCTTTCCAAAAAAAAACCTACTTTCAGACATCTCCAGTTTTTTTAATTCGACAAAATTTACCAAGTTAAATTTTGCAGAAATTACCCGAAGTTTTTCAAATGGTAAACAAAACTTTGGTGTGAAAAAATTAACTCAAAATCATCATCCATTGCGAATTCCAATGATCAATTCGTATTAATTAGTGTGTTAGAAATAGGAACTACAAATAAAAATCGTGTTTTAAAACTTACTGTGTAAATACAATTGACTTTTGAATATGTTGCAGATCTGCAACACGGTGATGCAAAGGGTTTGTATATTAGTATATTGGTTCGTTTTAAATTAGTATATTGATTATATTTCTTTAAAGTATGAAACATATGTCTTCTTAAAGTGTATGTTCAATGTCAGAATGAATGTGTTCGGAACGTAATCCATCTGTACTACTCTCTACTTTACGGGCATTGTTAAAACTAAAGGTTGCTTATGGGTCTTCTAGAAGTGAAACGTTTGTCCCGTCAGCGATTCCCCTAAGGGAGCCAGAATTGCACCCATAGGGGTGCTCTAATGTACCACATGGTACCCCAAGACACCCCCATTGCACTCTAGGAAGTGCCATGAGCTGCCCTAGGGAACCTCTAGGGATGCAATTCTGGCTCCCTTAGGGGTGTCGCTGACGGGACAAGCGTTTCACCCCTAGGAGCAACCTTTAGTTTTAACAGTGTAGTCTGTAAAAAACTCTTAATCGCATTATAAAAAAGTTATTTAATCTTTTAGATTTTTAAAAGATTTTAAAAACACAAGATTTTAAGAAATACACTTTTTGCATATAAATATTTGAATAAACAATTTTATTTTACTTAAGAGAGATGTAACGAAAAATTAAAAACAAATATTATTGGCGTGTTTCGATTCCATCTAATAAGAACCATAATCATAATAAAATAAAAATAAAAATACTATTTATTTATTGCTATTTGGTACTACTAAGTTATCCCGTCGACCAACAAATTATCGCCAAACTATAAGATTATAAGTGATCGTGATCGTGATGGATGATCGTGATGATCGTGAGGATGATCGTCAATGCCACATTCAATGTAAATAGGATTCACGTGTATAAAATGCCATTAAATGATTTTTATTTTGACTTTTTTTAAATATTTTTATTAATATTCTACTAATTATTTGTTTTTTCGTTATTTGAAATAAAAACTATGTTAATAGGTATAATTTGGCTGTTAGTTTGGCGAAATTGGTCGACGATATAACAGAGTAGTACCGGTATTTTTATTTTTATTTTACTATGATTATGG
Organism: Maratus speculifer; assembly: GCA_964019185.1. Lineage (NCBI taxonomy): Eukaryota > Metazoa > Arthropoda > Arachnida > Araneae > Salticidae > Maratus > Maratus speculifer. The sequence continues at coordinate 375,147,548 of OZ025292.1, forward strand.
TTCTTATTAGATAGAATCGAAACATGTCAATAATATTTGTTTTTAATTTTTCGTTACACCTCTCAAGTAAAATAAAATTGTTTATTCAAATACTTAATCGTATTATCAAATCAAGTCAATATTGACTAGGTAATGCAACCTATTACCAAATATTGTCTTACATAAATGACAGCGACCTTTTTGTGAAAGAACAGAACTGTCATACCTCTTGTCATAAGCGGACTGATTGGTTAAAGCATGAATGATTCGAAGAAAATCAAGAGCGAGAAACGGATCAATTTCGCTGCGCTAAGACCGTTGGAAAGTGAGAGATTTGTAGGAGATCGATTTTTGTTTGGTTGTTTTAGTTATTAGATAATTTTCTTCGGAGCTTATACGTGCATATGACAGAATATATTTTATGTCTTTCTCTAACAGCGGTTCTCACTTATTTTTAGGTTCGTTCGTAAACATGTAAATACATAGAACCTATAGTCGTTCAGTCCGTCTGTCCGTCTGTATGCACAAAATAGAGCAAAAACTACCTAACCAAATAATTTGAAATTTAAAATATATAATTGTTGCATAATTTTGTCGTGGCATTTCAAATTTTATGAAAATCGGATGTATAGTTTACTTACAGGGACAATCAAAAGTATTCCGTTACATTACGGTCAATGGGAAAAAATAGTTTGAAGTGCATTTTAATGGTGTTATACTCGTTCGAACAAAACAAAATTGATTTGCATCTATGAAGCTATAATAAAATGTACATTCTGTACAATCTGTGGTGCAAAGAATATTTGTTATTCAGTTATGGGGCTATACAAAAGTATTCCGTTACATAATGGTATAAGACGAAACATTGTTTGGAGCGCATTTTAATTATATTAAACTATTTCACATTTTGTGAAAGTGATATACGTCGTTGAGATTTACTACAAGTTAGGGGCCGTCCATTAATCACGCGAGGCTCAAGAGGGGGGGGGGGAGGGGTCCATAAAAAAATCGCGAAACATCACAAGGGGGGAGGGGGGGTTTGCAATATATCACGAGTATTTATTTTTTCGGCAAACGCGCGATACTGAACCGAAAAGCAGCATTTCGTGTATTTATTTTTTCGTCAAACGCGTACAAAGTCGAAAGCAGCTTGTAGTGTGACCTTGATTCACCGTTGCTAGACAACGAATGAAGTAAAGTTCCCGCGAACCGCGACAAGCGCCTGCCGGACTCAGCTTGTCAGTGTCAAGTTATTCTGTTGTTTTGGCACTGAATACATGCGTAAATTGTTTAACCTTGTACGTTTTGCATTAAAACAATGTCTAAAGTAGGTGATCTGTATAAAGACCTATTTGCAGAGTATAAGAAGGGAAAAAAACCTAGTGTAGCTAAAAAAGAATTCAATGAATTGTGGGCTAACGCGAAACAAAAATATACTATCAAAGAAGAATTTATGAAGTGGGCGAATGATCTTTAACTAGATTACCGCCGAAAGCACCAAGCAAAGAAATCATCTAATATCCTCTTTTATTGTTCAAATACTAAAAAGGTAAGTTAAAATTTGTATGTAACTATATCTTTTATGGCCATTGTTCTAATAATAATACTTGAACCTGTATTTTATAATAAATATTCTAAAAAAATTAAGATTCTTTGTAGGTATTAAAAAATACACGTGATATAGGGTAGGGGGGGAGGGGTAGTCTTGAACTTCACCATGTATCACCAAGGGGGAGGGGGGGTTAAAAATGCCAAAAAAAACATCACATGATTAATGGACGACCCCTTACTTCCTTTATAAGAGAAAACAAAAGAGACACACAAAAGATTTCGGACACTCTACTGTATTCGAAATACTGTATACAATTACACCAAGATCTAAATATTTTTAAAAATTCCTTATAGTACGAACGCACCTCATTTGCTACGCTTGACCTGCAATTTCTAACTTGTTGTAAAAGCCAAAATCTGGTAACGAAGTGAACTCGAAGACCACACTTAAATTATGTCCACATATTATGATGAAATAGTATTATGGTCTTAATAATTTTAACCAATGTTAAGAAATTAATATTAAAAGCATAACGGAAAAGTTTCACTCGCAAGGAAGGTCTCCATACAAGCATACTCCGAAAAATTTGAAAAAATTACAGAATACTCTTCCCATGAGGATATATACGTTTATAAAAAAAAATTCGGCGGAACCTCCGTACCCTGACCGTAAAAAAATAATGAAAATTTTGTTATTTGGCGATTTATCATCGGTTGGCGATGAAAACAATTCAAAAAAATGTTTTTTTTTTTTTTTTTTTTTTTTTTTTTAAATGTCAAATGCATTTTAAAGGAAAAAAGTTTCATAATTATGACAATGTAGAACGAATCCAAACCCCCACCGATAATGTAATTTATTTACTGAAAAAAATGGTAAATAAAGCAGAAAAAAAAAGTTTTTATATACGAAATGTTTTAGTTGTTTTGGTTTCACGGATGCCATTTTAAACACAAATGAAAATATTCAACAATTACGTGATCTAGCGCAATGATTTAAAATGTCATCATTCACGTTTTTCACACTCTCTCTGATATTACGAGTAAGATTTTTATAAATGTCTATATTTACATATTAAAATCTGATACAGTAAAAATGAATACAAGACTTTTTCTTTTCTTTTCTCCGTGGTTAAAATGTAATGTATGGAAATAAACACCAAAATAAAAGTAAAATAATGTCTTATTAATATTAGAAGGAATAGGAAAACCGTGAATGGTGACGTATTAAATCATTGCATTATAGATCTGTAGAACATGCAAACAGAATAACGTCAATGTATAAGTTTTTGTTTTTATTATTTTACTGCTATATTTATTTTTTATCACTTTTTGTACATTAATTCAAAACAATAGTAAACTCTTTAAAAATGCTTTTTACAAAATATGTTTATGTATAATTTTTTATTATGTGCTCAATTTTCAGGAAAACAGAAATTAACTCCAAGGCCACACATAGCTTTCGGGTTATGTAGCGAGTACCACAGCCATATATATCATAAAACAAGTGCGCAATCTAAAAAAGAAATTGGAAAATTAAAAATTTTTTTTAAGGAAAATTGTATTTCAAGAGCTTTTTATGTAACGACAATAACAAAATAACATGCAACAGGTAGAGATTTGCACTGTGAATCAAAAATTTTTTTGAAGCTTAGTAATAATTTTTTTAGGAAAATAGGATTTCTAGAACTTTTTAAATAACGGTAAGTAGAATTACAGATAAAATTTTAGTAAGATTACCATAATTTTAGCAGATTCTTTTGTACAGATTTCTGTAGTACTGATTACAAATTTTGTAGATTGACATTTTTTTTTTTTTTTTTTTTTTGCACAATGTGTAGATAAAGGTTTAGTAAGCATAACATATTTCGGTAAATTTAAATTGGTAGAATTACAGAATTTTTTTTTTTTTTTACAATGCATAATGTGCTTCCAGTTTTTGATAGGGGAGATTAAAAAAAGATATATCTATACTGTAAAAAAATCTGTAATACTACAACAATTTTCTAGAAAACTGGAATACCTAGAATTTTTTATGAACTGCAATAAGATAAGTAGTTTTATAGATTTACATCTTTATTATTATTTTTTTCTGTATAACACTCACAACGCAACATATTAATATAATGTCAGAAAATCCTAATATTTCAAAATACATATTTTTTAGAAATTTTGAAAATAAATTTCTTTTTTTGCTGTATCTAATCCATGAATTTCCTTTCAATTTCGGAATAAAATTACTTTCAAACTAATAAAATTAAATTATCTATACAAATTACAAAAGTTAATTAAAAATTTTAATGAATACGTTAATTATTGAAACCTATAATTGAAACCTATAATATAACTAACCTATACTAATATAATTATAGAAATTCCTAATATTTGAAAATAAATTTTTTATAGGAATCCTGAATTTTCAAAAAAAGAAAAAAAAAAAAAAAAAAAAAAAAAAAAAAAAAAAAAAAAAAAAAGTTTTTTCCGTATTTAATTCTTATAGCCATCAATTTTCTTTCAATTTTGAAAAAAAAAAAAATATTTTTATGCTAATAAAATTTAAAATACCGAAATCACAAAAGTTAACCTTAAATAAATTTAACGAATACGTTAATTACTGAAACCTAATGAATGCAATTATTTTGCGTATATTGATAATAGTCTAAGTAAAGAACTTTTAAAGATGTTTGGAAAATGTTATGTTACAAAAGAATTAAAAAGACATAAAACCTTACTAGTTCTTTTGTGCTTTAGTACAAATCATTAATTTGAAAAAATAATCCCTACTTTAAAGAGTGAAATCAGGGCCGTAACTATAAACTTGTTGTTGTAAAAAAGTTGTATTTTTCTGCTAAAGACTCTATAAGCTTCTAACAGACCGGGAGTCGGCAGCACAAGTAATCCCCATCGAGTTCCCGTCTGAAATTCCAGAATTACTTAAAACTCGATTCGCATATTAAAACGCAATCAGTTTGACAAATTATATGTTATAGAACATACCCGAAAACCCTACTTTAACGTACGAATTGAATATTTCCAACTGAGCGAAAAATTGCCCAGGCCAGGAATCGAACCTAGATCTTTAGCTTAAAAGGCCAAGGCTTTAACGTTTAAGCTAACTGGGCACGACAGCCGGCGAGCATTTTTCTCTCAGATAACCAGTTTCAATGTGTTAAAATAATAGCATTTCTACGTATCCATCGTTATATGGAATTCCTTTACCAGCGATTTATTCTGTTGAGCTGTCTAAATGACCAAATGTAGTGACTACAGACTTCTCATATAAGTAGACGCCACAATCCATTGTTCTCTCTGCAAGGTTTTGAATCCAACATCTTTGGCGAAAAGATGCAGTTTTTTGGTGTTGATCGCTTTATTGACAACTTTCAGATTTCACAAAGAGAAAAGCAGAAGTGCGGTCAACTCAAGACAAACATAAGAATGTGAGTTTCGGCGGGAAAAAAACCGGTTTGGCGCGCTAAATCTGCCCTCCGTCACGTGACTGAAGGCAAAGATCCCGGTGTAAGAAAAGGTTGTCGATGTGGAGTCTAGTTATGATAAGTCTGTGGTAGTGACCAATTAGGTTATCTGAGCGAAAAATGCTGGACGGCTGTCGTGCCTAATTAGATTAAACGTTAAAGCATTCGCCCTGTAAGCTAAAGCTCTGAGTTCGATTCCCGGCCTGGGCAATTTTTCGCTCAGTTAGAAATATTCAACTCGTAGGATAATTTTACCAATCAGTTTGATTGTGTAAAATTAATTATCTATTTTAACGGTTTACTCATAGGTTTGTCATTATATTTTCCTGTTCCTCTCTCTCCATATTTCATATACTTTTGGATGCAGGAAAACGCAGAGTAAAACCTACGAGTCAACCACTAAAATCGGGTTTTCAAGTGTTTTACACCAAGATATGACTTAGCAGACCGGCTGCGTTTTAATATGCGAATTCAGTGTTAACCAATTCTAGAATTTTAACTCGGTGAGGTGATTGTTTGCATTGCCGCCTCCCGGTTTATAAAGTACTCAAGCGATTTAATAAAGTTTTTTTTGTGGTATAGTATAAATATAAGATCATAAGTGGCAGATCGTTTAAAAATAAATTGTATTAGTTTCAGAAAAAAAATTATGAGAAATTGAAAATTTCTGAAACATTTCCATTGTTCTAAAATAAAAAACTTTAGTCGCAGAAAAAAATATTTTCTATAAGTCTTGAGTATATACAGGTCGAGTCAACATGGATCCCAAATTTCATCAAAATGGGTTAAATTGTTTCCGAGGAAACTGCTATTAAATCTTTTATATTTCCCATAGGATTGTACACTGTCTTCTCTTCCTTTCAAAGTCGCAAAACAAAATGCTATGCGGATTATTTGTTTTAAAAATAACTAACATAACTAAATAAAATATATATAAATAAATAACAAAAAAAAAAATGATGTTTTCGTACACTTAAAAAAAAGTAATTTTACGGATTACGGAACAATCATTTGGAAAATGATTTTTTTAAAGACTAAAATTTAAGACTTATAAAATAAATTCTTTATTAATAAATAATAATAAAGAAAACCATGGTAAAATAAAGTCAATTAGTTCAACATTACGCCGTTTCCTTTTTCGTGAACATCGCACATTTCGTAATCGGTAAAATCGATAATCAAACCTCGTTTTTTTTTTTTTTTTTTTTTTTTTAAGACGATGTTTTATATGACCCCTTTCTTTGGATTAGTTTTTTTTTTTTTTTTTTTTTTTTCATATCTGATAGTTTACGTCTACCCATCTTGTAACTTTTTTTTTTACTTTCTTGTTTATCAACAAAGACATTTTTCCCCTATTGAAATAAAAAATCTTTTAAGTGTTAAGAATTTCGTAAAAAATAAATAAATAAGAAAATAAAAATAAAATAATAATGATAATAAACACCATTTTTATGATGACCGAAACGTGGCTTACATAGTAACAGTCGTATATTACGAACGTCATGGATTAAACATTAATATTCCTGTACCAATAATAAACAAATTTTAAATGAAATTTCAGTTTTACATTTTTTGATACTGCAAATTTTTAAACTTTTGAACATTGTACATTTTTACACCGTCGTATAGAAGAAAAAGGTACCTTTAAATGCAATTTGTTTGAAAGCTGCATCTCAATTTGTTTTTGAGTTATGAATTTTATTGTAGTTTTTTATACAGTGGAACCTGTCTAAAGTGACCACCTTTGGGACTGACTAAAATGGTCACTATATAGAGGTGGTCACTTTATGGAGTATCTTTCAAAATTACACACAAAAACTTTTGTGAACTCAAAAAATAAAACAAAATATAAACTAGCAAAAGCCATGCTTTGTTTGGATTCGCGAAGCATTATTTTATAAAACAGATATTTGAAAGTAACAATATTTTTTTTATTATTATTTTTGCATCTTTATTAAACAAAAACATTTTTTTTTTTTTTTTTTTTTTTGGCGATTTTTAATTTTTTATTTATGATGTAAAACTGGCATAATAAGATATTTTCGAAGCAAACTTTTACAATTTTTTTTTAAATTTTCAACTAAAAGCTCTTTTAAAGATGTTTTTACAATTTCAAGTAGCCACTGGTGTTTTTTAATTGTTTGAAATATGCATGTTTCCAATCTTTTTAATCAACATCCGATAATCTTTGATAGCTATTTTAGAATAATATATTTGAAGAAAGCTTGAAGAAAGTTACTTCTTCAAAATCCTATTTTCTGGAAAAAACATTTGAAATCTGCTTTCGTTGATACTATGAATGTTTAACTGTAAAACATTTTATTTTAATTTCTTCGTTTTTATACATGTTAGCGTATGAGAATTGCTGTAATTCTCTCCGCGTGGGAGAACTTTTTAATTTCTGCGAATGGCCACTCAATTAATGGAATTACCTTTTAACGAAGCGCTCTCTCATTCTCGCAGTGACGTTTTCACGAATAATTATTGTTGTGTTTGCGAACTTATTAAAGTCTTATTTTTCTATAAAATCCTTCTGATTAATGAGTCGATATTATTTAGCCACAATACGACCTTCGCAAAAATATTTATAAAGAGCTTGAACCAACAACTTCACGCAGATCTTTTAATTTTTCATTTATATAACAAATTTAAGAATTAATTTTATTTGTTTACAATTATTTTGTTGCCAGTTTACAAAAAAAAAAAAAAAAAAAAAAAAAAAAAATCCATAATACAATTTTTTTAAAATGTTTAAGTGTCATCTGTGCAAACGATTTTGCGGGATAATGAAAACATGTTTTATTTAATAAATTAATCATGATTCTATCTATAGTTATTTACTCCATGATTTAAACTTTTTTTTTCTGAAAATATACGCGTTTCATTTTTTATTTATTTGCTAAAATGCGTCCGTATTGGAAATGCATGTAAAATAAATTAATTAAAATAATAATTTTTTTAACGTTTTACTGTAAAAAAAATTATATTCTGCAAATCTACAGATCATAATTTATTTTTGTGTTTAATTTGAAGTTAAAATATTGAATAGTTTTTTTGTAAAGCGTACGACAAATTGTAATTTGAGTGGACTAGTAGAGGATTCGCTTCGCTCATCCTAATAAGGAAAAATGCACTACATTAAATAATGAATAGATTAATTAACAACTATGGTAACCGAATTACTAATTTAAAATATGCTACATAGAAGATAATTTACTTAAAGCTCACGTCATTTCTTTTGAATACAGTTGAAATTCCGTAGTGATTGATATGAATAACACATAATTACAAGGTATACTGTTATTTATACGCATTTTTATTTTCATTGTAATTGCATAATGATAACGCTTCTGCAACTGGCGGTAAAAAAAAAAAAAAAAAAAAAAAAAAACTTTTCATTAAAAATCATGTTTGACAAGTGTTAATTTCATTACAATGAAGAACAAAGCGGTCACTTTATACATAAAGAAATTGTGACTATGGGAGATAAATTTCAATGGATCAAAATAAAATTTCAGAAAATGATCACTTTAGTCTTTTAGTTTGGTCTTTAGTTCACTTTAGTCTTTTTGCGAAAATTTTCGCATAGAGAAAAATGAATGGTCACATTTTACAGGTTCAAACAACATAAACAATGACAGGCTAACTGGTCACTTTACACAGGTGGACACATTAGACAGGTGGTCACATTACCGGACAATTCATTCTCCAATTATTTTATATGAGCACAAGTAAAATTTTTCAAAAGCGATCACATTAGCCAGGTGAACACTTTACCAAGGTGGTCACTTTAGCATAGGTTCCACTGTATTTTTTTTTTTAGCATTGTGACAACAAAAGTATTCCATTTCTGGACATTAAACCAAACAAAAACTAGTCGTTGGAGGCCATCGTAATACTTACCCATCATGGATATGTATATGAAAATAAAACATGTGAAAACTATTTATACAATGCATTGCAATTCATAAATAAAATTTAAATATTGTTAATATACATAGTAATGCTATATTAAAGAACTGCTGATGTACCAATTTCAACAAATTATACATAAAACGCCAAACTACTCAAGTAGTACCGAACTGCGTAAAAGAAACATCCTTATAACTCCAAAAATAATAATTCTATTAACTAACAATTACTTGCGTCGGATTAAGCGTCTCATTTCCAATTAAAATATATTTCTGAATTGAAATTTGAATGAAATACAGGGTCATGAAAAATCGAAGAATGTGGAAAACAAGATTACAAATATCTCGGCAACTAATAATCCGATCGACTTCGTTCTATATGCAAAATGTGTGTTATTTTATTGCCTTTTACGTCCATTCCTTAGAACAAAAAAATTCGAAAATTTTTATATACCTTTCATCAGAACAAATTTTTCGAGAGTCCGAAAAAAATAGTTCCGGATAATCGAGGTTGCTGATATTAAATAGGGTTCGTCCCATTCTTACATACTAACTACATACAAAATTTCAAGTCTCTATCTCAATTTGTTCGGGAGATAGAGCGTTTACAGACAGACAGACAGACAGACGGACGGCAAAATTTTTTTTCTAAAAATATTTTTTTCGGAATCTCCACTATCTAAAACGTGTAAATCCGTCAAAAAAAATTTTTCGATTTTCAAAACGATTGCAAGACTTACCCTATACTACGTATGATGGGTAAGTAAAAAGAATTAAATCTGAATATCACTTCAGATTTGCTTCAGATATCTCAATTCCCGACCAAGAAAAAAAAAAAAAAAAAAAAAAAAAAAAAAAAAAAAAAAACATTTTTTAAATGGATAATACATAAATAAATAAATAAAATAATATAAATAGTTGGCTAAAAATGCTTGTAATTTTAGATTTGCATACACTGTTAAAAAATTTCGGTCTAGTTTGAACCAAATTTTGGTGTTAAGTAGTTGCCACCGTAAGATGGTGAAATCTCGAACCAATATTTGGTGCTTCCGATTTCAACCTCGTTCCAACTATTGGGACCAACTATTGAGACTTCAACAGACACTCCAAATATTGGTTCAAGATTTCACCTTCTTACGGTGGCAGCTATTGAGCACCAAAATTTGGTTCAAACAAGGACAAAATTTTTAACAGTGTATTTAAAGTTTTTAAAAATCGATTTACAATAAAATTTTTAATGATCACTATACATATTTTTTTCGAATTTAAATTTCATGATATATGAATTATTACTAATAAATTACTTGCGTCTTCCTAGGGGCCTTTTTCAAATGCATGTTGATTTAAGGTTTCAGACCCATATTTAATTTTAACTAATAGATAATTATAAAATTTCAGTAATCTGCATTTTCTTTACAATTTAAAATGCTAAAAAGGAAAGTAAAAAACTTGATTTTTATAGATCTTAATTTGGACGAATCAAAAGAAATTTTTTTTGTTAAAAATAAAATAACTAATCGCTTGGATATATTAAAAACTTTAAAGAGCATTTGTGAAAGTATTTATTTATTTCAGTGATTACATTATCTTCATAACGTTTTTTTTTTCTATGCGAATATATGTACTTCATTTTTATAAAACAGATTATATTAAATTTATAAAAATTTATAAAAAAATTTCATCGTAGCTAAAAATATTAAAGTAATTGGTTTTCATTTCGAAATCCTTCTGTTCTTTCGCTGACGATAAGCTCTTTTAATAACCTTATTGTTTGCGAAAAATTCTGTAAAGCTAAAAACTATCATAAAAAGTTTATTAAATCTATTAGATTTTTAAATCGCAAGATTTTATGAATTTCACCATTTATACAAACATTTGAATGAACGATTTATATTACTCAAGTAATATAAAATTGTTCATTCAAATTTTTATATAAAAAGCTAAAAAATATATTATAAAGATTTTATTCTTGTGATATCTTTAACTTTCGTTGCACTTTAAAAACAACGCGGTTTTTTTATGCGGAGTTTATTTTTACCTTAGAGTGCTTCATTTGTGACCGTCTTTTCATTTTTACTCTAATTTTTTATAAAATAGTCTGGACACTAATAGAATTTTATTTCGATATTTTGAAAAATTATTTTCCATAGTCTTGAAAAATGTACTATTTACTTCTGTAATCGCCAGTTTTTAATGGGTATTTCATAAAAACTGGAATTACATGGTCATCTATTGGTTGTCTATTTTTATATTTACTGTTATTTATGGTATATTTTAAGATATTCCATAACAATTCCATATGGTAGATTTAAACATGTTAAATTCTATAATATTATAATTTGAATTGTAAAAGTTTGTAATCAAACATAAATATGTAGGTCTTAATGATATTTGCTGTATGTATATTAATGTATGTATATTTCGTATTTTTACTTACCTGATGTATTAAAAAAAATCGAACAAAGAGAAATTCATGTCGTACAATCGCCCTGTTCTGACTAATAACTCTGATTTTAGAATTTCCTCATTTATTTTGTCTAAAACTTTTTTTTCTTTTTTTTTTTTCTCAAACGGAACTATGCGATTATTTTAGGATCCACAATCATGACTGGTGGCACATCTGTTTTATGTCGGTTTACATTTTGCAAGTTCATATATGCTAAAACTTTGGTGAAAATGTTTTAAATCCCTCTGTGCTGGAATATTTAAAAATATAGTGCTGAAGTTGTTTCTTGTTTGAAAAGTATCACGATAACTACAAACTCATCAAATTTTATTTAATGCTTTCGACATTTAAAATTGTATAACCATTCAAGAATTTTTATATTTTTAAAACACTAATTTATCAACTTCTTAAAATATAATAAATGTTTTAAATCAAACTACGTGAGCTGCGTAAATTGCAATTTTCAAATTTGGAAACGTTTGGTTACCGTTATTATTCCCTTCAGATCTTATGTATCCTACAGGAGCACATCTTTACAATTTTTTCTCACATGTATAAATAATGTTAAAAAAATGAAAAATGGTGTAAATAGAGCCTAACAGATAACAGAACTAACAATGTAGCAATATATGTCACATAGCGCTTTTTTTTAGCGGGTTACATGTTATATAAAAATGGCTATATATATATATATATATATATATATATATATATATATATATATATATATATATATAGATATATTTAAGCCCATGGAAGGATCGTGTAATTTTAATTCCAAACTTACAGACGCCACCAAGAATATTTTGATAACATTTTGTGTTTATGACGAAAGCTTAAAAACACAAATTTTTACTTTGTAAGAAATTTATTTATAATTTCCTGTGTCATCAAACATTTCATCAATTTACGGAATTACCACACAGAAAGAACTGTTTTGTTGAAACAAATAAATTTTGATTATTATTGCCCCTATAAAATATTTTGGTTGGAATGACCGAAATGTAGTTGGACCAACCAAATAATTTTGTTAATTCAACAGAATTTTGTTTATAATTTGGTCATTTCAACAAAAAAATTTTGTGGGGGCAATAGTAATCAAAATTTAGTTGTTTCACCAAAACAGTTCTTTCCGTGCACTTTGCAGAATTTTTCTGTGTCTGAATGTGTTAAGCATACTCAATAAAGTTACTCAATATATCCTAATTAATTTTTTTTTTTAAGTTTAGCATTGCACACTTCATATAGTAGCATTGATCATATCGTATATGTATGAAAACTATTCAGATGTGGCAATCCCAAAACTTTCTTTTATCCTATGCATGTTAATACTTCTTAAGAAAATTCAACAAAGCCACAATTAGGTGTATTACACCAAAATCTAGTCAGTAACAACTGATGTCAACTTATAAATGAATCTGAAATTTGTTGGCGGCCCCACCAGTGGCCGAGAGGTTCTGACCTCAAACTGGTAGACGGTAGGTGCTGGGTTCGAACCCAATCGCGACCGTCGGCCTAACCGTTCGAAGTTTTCCGTGGTTTTCTTCGAACCTTGCGTAAATACGGGTTAGGTTCCCTTAGAAAGACCCCCACGGAGGGCAACCCACCCCATAGGGCCTATATCCCATAGCGTAGATAATCGGCCGACAAAAATACACCACTACACCTGAAATTTGTTGAAAATCCGTCCATTAGCTTGAGATTGAGCTATTGCAAAATCTTTAAAAAAATCTGCATAAAAGCGCCTCACATTGAGTGATGTACACCAAAAACTAATAAGGATAAATTTTTTATCAGGTACTAACTGAATCTGAAGTTTGATGAAGATCCATGCATTACTTCTTGAGATACAGCTGTTGCGAAATCTTGAAAATGCACCATGGCAGCGTTACCCGGTGAGCGATTAGCACCAAAACAAAATCAGTACCATGTTATATCAAATACTAACTAAATCTAAAGTTTTGTAAAAATCCATGCGCTAGTTCTTGAGATAGGGCTATTGTGAAACTTCTAAATAATGCAGCATAGCAGCGCGACAGGTTGAGCAATATGCATCAGAAACAAATCATATTTAGTTTATATCAAGGTCTAACCTAATCTAAAGGTTTGTGAAATTCTGTGCATTAGTTCTTGACATAGAACGCCCACAAAATTTTTGTCACAGACAGACATTTTGTAAAAACATTTTTTTCGGGTTCTCTGCTCCCTAAAACGTGTAAATCTGCCGAAAACCGGATTTCGAGAAATTTCATTTCAATACTTTCTTCTTGTAAAGATAGATAAAAAAAAAAAATGTATTTAGTATTAAGCAATTTTTGTTAATCTTATTATTATTTACAAGGCCAATTTTTTTCTTTTACGCTTGCGCATCTCTGAGCAATAAATATCTCCTAGTTTACTTGATTTTTTCCTTTCCAAAGTGAATTTTGTATGATATTGTGTGCCACAAATTTCGATATAGTCAAGTTGATCCAATTACATTTAATCTATTAAGCAAGTCTGTAGCTGGTAAACCAATAACCTTTGGATTGAACATTTGATGCATGTTAATAGGTACTTGAAACTCTTCTTAATTATGCATCAGTGTAGGAAATTTATTTATCGTTACATGGTTTTGTATGTATGATCTGTAAATTATGCAAAATTTGAAAGTGAAAAACCGAAATAAAAAAATGTTATATGTAGGATCCCCCCCCCCCTCTCCTGTTAGAATTGACATATATTTTAAGATTCTTATTTTATTCGTTACTCAATATCAACAAAGAAATTTGTGTTGATTTTCTATTACATTCATAGGTAGAGAACAAAGCACTGTATATATTTATGTAAACAGCTGTCGATGAGTCAACTGCTTTTGATTAACATCCGTGTAAAGTAAATGTGTTGAAGTAAGCATTAATGAAGATTACTTAATGAAGATAGCCCGTTAAGAGAGTATATGCATCCAAAATTCTAACAGAATAGTCAGAATTTTTTTTTAGAAACTTATAAATGTGTTTATTTTTAAAAGTGTCATCTAGTAGTTTTTCTTATGAATTTTACGACTGGACTTAAATTACTACAGGACTACCTGTAAAATTACTACTTTTACTACTGGACTTAAATTAATGGAATTTTTATAATTTATGATTTTTTTTTTCTGGCTTCATTTGCATCTTCTGATTAGCTAGAAAATACCGAAACGAGTAAGTTTATTTAATTATTGTTGTCAACAATTTTTTTTTACTCTAAATTTATCTTTGAAAACAATAAATTACAGTACTACGCATACTTAATGAAACAGTGAGGTATCGCATAAGAAGCACAATCACGGCTTTCTATTGTGACATTTATATTTAAAAAAAAAATAAATGAATAGAAGAAATTCCTTGAAAGATATCTCGAAATATAGATTGTTATACAATAAAAAAAAGCTCAAGTTAATGCATTTTTTTTTACATTTTTACCTTTATGTAATTTGAAACCACAATTTAAATCTGTTTTATCAGCTTCAAATCAGTTTTAAAAATTTTGAGGAATATTTTTTTCAAAAGAGCTGATTACATCTGAAATTTAGCTTAATAAATTTCATTATAAACTTTTAATTATAGTTTACATATAAAACATTCTTTATTTTACAAAAAAAATTGTTATATTTTTGTTACTGGCCAATAATTAATTTCCTTCTGTTAAGTTTAATTTCACAATTCCTAGATCCCATGCATACAATCCCATCCACACAATAATTAACATTGTTTAGTTCTTATTTAACTTAGTCTTATTTACCTTTATTTCGTAACTATTTAAAATTCGTAACCTATGTAAATTCTTCAATTAAAAAAACAAAAATTAAAATTAATGTACACTTTTTACATTTTTTTTTTCAATTCTTAACTATTTTAATCAGCCGGACGTGGAATTTTCATTAAACTAGATGAAAAATAAAATTTTTCTTCTTATTAATCTGTACATACTACAGTCAATTTAAATTCTGAAAAGCAGAAAATGTTAAATAATATGTAGATTGTAAATAGGCAGAGGTAGCCTTTTTATTTACAATTAATATTAAGCAAAAAAAAATTGAAAAAAAAAAGTTAACAATTCACTGTAAGGAATCACTTTTGATTAAAATTCATATTGAAGCTTTAAAGTTTAAATGCATTTAAATGAAATGAAAATGAAATCCCTTTTGGCACACAAATCTTATTATTTGTTCTGTTTTTTACAATGGGGAGAAAAGTGGAAAATTCCTTTTTTTTTAAGGTATGTGCCTATCTTTGTGTCACTTTTTATATTTTTGTAAAGTATGAATTTTTTATTAAAAACGTGCATTTTAGATAAAACAGGGAATAAAGGTATGAATCAAACATTTATTTTTACATAAAACTTTAATTAACTTTTCAAAATGAGGCAATATTTAAGGGGTCTCAGGACTATTACTTTTTTCCTGGTAGCGCAATTTAGCAACATGTTACATGATTTTTTTTTCCCTGTGCCTATCAAATATTGATCCATCAGTGGCCGAGAGGTTTAGACTTCTCAACTGGTAGGCGGCGGGTGCTGGGTTCGAACCCAATCACGGCCGTCGGCCTAAGCGTTCGGAGTTTTCGTGGTTTTCTTCGAACCTTGCGTATATACGGGTTAGGTTCCCTTAGAAAGACTCCCACGAAGGGCACTCCCTCCAGGGTCTATAATCTCTAGTGTAGATAATTAGCCGACACCAAATAAAACAAACCAAACCCTATCAAATATTAATGCATAAAACTTTCATTACAGACAACCTAATATCTCTTCTATTTAAAATAATATTTTTAATGTACAATATTGAAATTTTATTGTTATTTTTTAATATTTAATTTTGATATAAAAAAACTAAAATTGTTTTTTGAATTGCATCCACTGCGCGCAAGATTATAGCGAAACTATTGATTCAAAACATCACAAAATTATTAATAATGATGTAAAATTAATGTATCTGAAACTTATACTTCATTTGAAAGCAATTTATTTATTTATTTCAAATTAAAATTTATACTATAAAATTTTGAAAAAAAATCATTTTCTTATTGAAAAATTGTCAAATTTATATAATCAATGTAATTATAGTTCTAAATTTAAAGTATAAGTTATTATTCAACTTAAAATGAAGCTATATACCAAGTTTCCTGCAAATCGCTTTATTAGTTTTTGAGAAATATTGCGCGCAATCGGTGCAATATAAAGAACAATGTTATTTATTTTTTTTTAATTAAACATAACAAAAATAAGATAAAATTTCAGTACTGAATATTTAGAAAAATATTTCAAATAGAAGAATTTTTAAGTCATTTATATTAAAAGTTTTTTACCTTTATGTTTCATATGGGCTGAGAAAAAAAAAAATTAAATGTGATATGTTGCAAAATTGCAGCAGCAGGTAAAAAGTCCTTCCGGCAATGCCGGGAGGAAGAGGTAGCTTTCATATACTTATATATTTATTTATTTATTTTAAGGTAAGTTACATTGTTCAAAAACACTAAGCTCAAATTAGTGGAAATAATCTTATAAAATTAGTGATTTTATAAGATTGAAACTAGTTTTTGTCAAGACTGAATATTAATAGGAATTTTTAGAAATTAGTCATCTTTTATTCAACCTGATTTTATTTTAAGCGATTTAGAGAGTCACCAAATTTTACGATATCATAAAGTGTATGCCATTTTAAAGCAACATTGTGGATCGTTCAGATCAGACCGTTTAAAAATGTCAGCCATAAGCAAAATTCAAAGTGCTATAACTCAGTCATTTTATAAGATATAGACAAAATAAAAAGTGTTCTGGAATCGTTGTTTAAAGTTCTAACACGAAAAATAAAAATATTTTTCAATTTTTAATTTGTTCGCATTTAATTTTAAATTTTAAATTTTTAAAAAATTTAAAATGGCCACCATTTTGAAACAAAATGGTGGATGATGCTGGCCAACGAACTCAGTCGAGACATTTGTATGTACTATGTACATCCCAAGTTTCATTGAAATCGGTTGATAAATACGCGTGTTATCACGTGACAAAAATAAGATCGTTTCAAAATGTCAGACATAAGAAAAATTCAAAGTGCTATAACTCAATCATTTTGTAAGATATAGACAAAATAAAAAATGTTCTGGAATCGTCGTTTTATGTTCTAACACGTAAAAGAAAAATATTTTTCAAATTTTGATTTTTTCGCATTTAATTTTAAATTTTTAAATTTTTAAAAAATTTAAAATGGCCACCATTTTGAAACAAAATGGCGGATGATGCTGGCCAACGAACTCGGTCGAGACATTTGTATGTACTATGTACATACCAAGTTTCATTGAAATCGGTTTATAAGTACGCGTGTTATCACGTGACAAAAATCAGAACTCATCGTTTCAAAATGCCAGCCATAAGAAAAATTCAAAGTGCTATAACTCAATAATTTTTTAAGATATAGACAAAATAAAAAGTGTTCTGGAATCTTTGTTTTAAGTTCTAACACGTAAAAGGAAAATATTTTTCAACTTTTAATTTTTTCGCATTTAATTTTAAATTTTAAATTTTTTTAAAAATTTAAAATGGCCGCCATTTTGAAACAAAATGGCGCATGATGCTGACCAACGAACTCGGTCGAGACATTTGTATGTACTATGTACATGCCAAGTTTCATTGAAATCGGTTCATAAGTACGCGTGTTATCACGTGACAAAAATCAGATCGTTTCAAAATGTCAGCCATAAGAAAAATTCAAAGTGCTATAACTCAATCATTTTTTAAGATATAGACAAAATAAAAAGTGTTCTGGAATCTTTGTTTTAAGTTCTAACACGTAAAAGGAAAATATTTTTCAACTTTTAATTTTTTCGCATTTAATTTTAAATTTTAAATTTTTTTAAAAATTTAAAATAGCCGCCATTTTGAAACAAAATGGCGGATGATGCTGGCCAACGAACTCGGTCGAGACATTTGTATGTACTACGTACATACCAAGTTTCATTGAAATCGGTACATAAGTACGCGTGTTATCACGTGACAAAAATCAGATCGTTTCAAAATGTCAGCCATAAGAAAAATTCAAAGTGCTATAACTCAATCATTTTTTAAGATATAGACAAAATAAAAAGTGTTCTGGAATCTTTGTTTTAAGTTCTAACACGTAAAAGGAAAATATTTTTCAACTTTTAATTTTTTCGCATTTAATTTTAAATTTTAAATTTTTTAAAAAATTTAAAATGGCCGCCATTTTGAAACAAAATGGCGGATGATGCTGGCCAACGAACTCGGTCAAGACATTTGTATGTACTATGTACATACCAAGTTTCATTGAAATCGGTTCATAAGTATGCGTGTTATCACGTGACAAAAATCAGATCGTTTCAAAATGTCAGCCATAAGAAAAATTCAAAGTGCTATAACTCAATCATTTTTTAAGATATAGACAAAATAAAAAGTGTTCTGGAATCTTTGTTTTAAGTTCTAACACGTAAAAGGAAAATATTTTTCAACTTTTAATTTTTTCGCATTTAATTTTAAATTTTAAATTTTTAAAAAAAATTAAAATGGCGAATGATGCTGACCAACGAACTCGGTCGAGACATTTGTATGTACTATGTACATACCAAGTTTCATTCAAATCGGTTCATAAATACGTTAGTTATCGCATGACAAAAATCAGATATATATATATATATATATATATATATATATGGTTATATATATATATATATATATATATATATATATATGTCAACATTTGAACGGAGGGTGGTTTTGGGGTCTGGGGGTCTTGATCGGTGAAAATATACCAAAATTTTCCGGAAGTGTTTTCCTCCGGACGGCTGCAATAGGTAGCTTTTTACTTTTTGTAATGAAAGCTACCTAAAAGTAAGCAAATGTTAGAAAAGAATTGCATATATTCCAAACCTTCTTATCACAATTACTTTTCAATATGTTTCATTTCCTTTCCAAAAATGTATTAGCAAACCATTTACCTCTGTTATGAAGCAAAAGATTTGCCGTATCTCTAAAGTTTACAAACTTATACCAAATTTTTATACGAAACCTATTTTTTTTCTTCTTTACGAAAATGCGTATTTTTTTAAAATTAAAAAAAACTCTTAAATTAATACAATACATACTTAAAAGCTATATTTTGCTTCATAACATACCAATAGACCCATATAAACAAATTTTATATCAATATCTTAAATGCTCCACCAGCGGCCGAGAGGTTCTGACCTCCAAACTTTTAGACGGTAGGTACTGGATTCGTTCCCAATCGCGACCGTCTGCCTAACTGTGGTTTTATTAGAGGTTTAGTGGTTTTATGAGAACCTTGGATTTCCTTGCGTAAATACGGGTTAGGTTCCCTTAGAAAGACCACCACACAGGGCATGTCTCCCCCCTTAGGGCCTATATCCCTAGTGTAGATAATTGGCCGTCGTAAAATAAACCAAATCAATATCTTAAGAACTTTTTAAGAAATGACATTCCTTGTGAACTTAGGCAATGAAAAACGCAGTTTTACAGAAAATGTAAGTAAAAATTTTAATATAGCCAAAAAAGAGGTATAAACTCAGTTTTTTAGCTCTCTAAGTGTTTGGAAAGTAAAATTCCATTTACTAAGCTCCGGGTTTCACTGCAATATAAGCAAAATTTAACATAATGTAATCCTATAGATTTAATGAGTTTTCAATGCATTAAAGACTGATTAATACTCTCAAGGATTACTTTCATATTTATAATTAAGTTTTTTTCTTTTAATGTTGAAAGAATTATGTTTTTTGAGCATTTAAAACAAAGTACAGAGAAAGCAATATTACAATTTTACCCATTTGCAAGACGCTTAGAAAACGCAATTTTAAAATAGCGAAAAAATAAAAAAAGTACAAAGGTTTATATTGCGAGCTATAACTTTGCTTCTAATTATCCATGACAAAAGTTAAGTCATTTTTGGAACCTTAAATTTTTAACTTTAATTTAAAAAAATAAAAATAAAAACGAAATTTTTCGCAAAATCGGCGATTTGAGGGTAGGTACATAATTGAATTCAAACATAGTTGAATTGGTACATAGTTGGCACATAATTGGCACATAGTTGAATGACTTTAAAGTACTGAAAAATATCCGCAGTGACTTAAGTCTATATATAATAAGCTGACTTTCAGTTTTTAACTTAAAAAAATTCTCTTTTAACACTTTAAATCTGTTAAGTTTTCTCCCATACCTTTAGTATCCACTTTTGAGTTTATTCGCTTGACTAGTGCAGGCTGTTATACTTATAATTTGATAAGCTTAATGAACATGTGATGAACATTGATGTTGAAATAAAATGCTATTTGATTTGTACTATTGTTTACTATCTATTATTATTATATTTTAAATAAAATGCGTAAAATGCATGTATTTTAAATTAAAGTAACGCAGTTCAAATTAATGAGTGAAAGTGTTATACAGGATGTTTCGCTACCAGACCAACAAACTTTGAGGGGTGATAGTAGACATGAAGACAAACATTATTAAATAGGAAACCAGGGGCGCAAACGTCTTCTGTAGGAGCTAGGGGCCATTAAAGTTTAAGGTCCAAAAATTCAAACGACCATAAAAAACGGAAAAAATGTTCGACACGTTTACAGTTTTCACTAAAATCATTCTTTATATCATGATTAAAAAACAAAACAAATTATAAAGTTTACGTTCAAAAATTGTCGACAGAGGGCGTTTTGGACTTTAGAGTAACGAACAACTACTTTTTGCCATTATTTTGTGCATGGGGTTGAAATTATTTTAAAGTTTAGACTTTAACTTAAATTTTAATCCCAAAATCGGCAACATTGGGATCGGGTAACTAGCGAAAATTGAACTGTGAAAAAAGGAGGGGATTTTAAACACTCATAAACATTATACAAACTGATCAATTTTGTTGCGGTTTGCGTGTAGGCCATTCCCTTGGTAATTATTTAATTCAAAATGGCTTACAGATCTTGTATCTCCAATTTTGATAGAGGACGCTTCAGACACATCTCCGACATTTCAATGGCGTTACTCCTCGGGGTTTTACTACCAGACCAACATACTTCCAGGAAGTTTTAGGGATGCAAAGCGTCTCGGAATCACATAGGAATGTACCGTTGAAAATGCTTTTTTAGCGAGATGTGGTAAAAAGAAGACGAGAAAAAACAACAGAAACAGGTAGTGAAACAGGAACACATTAATGTAGCAGAAAACAATGTAATTAAAGGTTTTACTACAAAAGGTGTCCGAAATTAGGACCAGAAGTAGTCGGGCATGCTTGACAACAGCATCGCATGCAATTCCTCATGCTTTGAAAGATTCCTGGCATCTCGGATAGCTTTCTGGCAGCTACAGAAATTCGAGCTGAGAGGTCTTCCACTGACGGTACAAAAGTCTCATACATTCAACTTTTCATTTGACCCCAGCAGAAAAAGTCCATACAGATTCAGATTTAGATTGAGCCAGGTGAGGGAAGGCTACCAATATGTTTGAGCTCAACTAGCCCCATCCAGCAATGTTTATTAAAAATATACAGACCAATTATACAGTAATAATTAAAAGGTAGGTAAAAAAAAAGTAATTGATATAATGAAGTAGATGCATCGATCTGGAAGGCCAATGAACCGGGCCACCACTACCTATCCACCGCTGTCCATATGTTACATTGAGGTGTCTGCGAACATCATTGGTAAAATGTGGAGGAGCCCCATTGCTATAGAGTGGCGCAACGAAAAAGGAACATGTACTTTTACCTGAAGTTCCGACAGAACGTGTAGTAGAAATATCAAGTTGTTTTTTTCTCTGCTTCTTTTAACCCTAACTCGTAAAAAAGGCATTTTTGACGTTACATTATAGTATGATTCCGAGTCGTCTTTGCATCCCTAACACTTCCTGGAAGTATGTTGGTCTGGTAGCAAAACACCCAGGAGTAATGCCATTGAAATGTCGGAGATGTGTTGGAAGCGCCCTCTATTAAAAAATGGGGTCACCAATGCTGTATGTCATTTTGAATAAAATAATTACCAAGGGAAATGACCTACACGCAAATCGCAACAAAATCGATTAGTTTGTCAAATGTTTATGAGCTTTCAAAATCCCCTCCTCTGTTCACAGTTCAATTTTCGCTAGTTATCCGATAACAATGTTTCCGATTTTGGGCTTAAAATTTAAGTTAAAGTCTAAACTTTAGAATAATTTCAATCCCGTGCACAAAATAAGGGTAAAAAGTAGTTGTTTGTTACTCTAAAGTCTAAAGCGCCCTCTATTGACAATTTTTTAAAGTAACCTTTAATTTTTTTTTACAAACAAATCGTGATATAAAGAATGATTGTAGCGAAAACCGCAAACGAATCCACCCTTTTTTCCGTTTTTTATAATCGTTTGAATTTTAGCACCTTAAACTTTAATGGCCCCTAGCTCCTACGGAAGACGTTAGCGCCCCATGGTTTCCGATTTAATAATGTTTGTCTTCATGTTTACTATCACCCCTCGAAGTTTGTCGGTCTGAAAGCGAAACACCCTGTATGTTAAAATGAATAAATGGAATGCAATTGATATCAACAGCAACAATATTTCGCGATTCATTCGTATTCAGTTAATATAACATAACCTAAAAATATAAAGAAAGAAATAATTCCATATGCCAAAGCATTTTATTCGAACATCAAAATATTATTCCTAAATTAAACATGTGGAAAATAAAAGTTATTGTTGACAAAAATGAGTGCTGTTGGCAATAGAGTTCTGTACGGGCCGAAATTTCCAGGCCCGGGCCCGGCCCGAAAGTTAAAATTTCGGCCCGGGCCCGGCCCGGCCCGAACGAAAGAAATATTGGCCCGACCCGGCCCGGCCCGAAACTTAAAAATTCGGCCCGAGCCCGGCCCGGCCCGACCGAAAAAAATAATAGCCCGACCCGGCCCGGCCCGAAAGTTAAAATTTCGGCCCGAGCTCGGCCCGGTCGGGAAAAAAGTTTAAAATTCGGCCCGAACCCGGCCCGGCTCGAGTGAATTTCTACAGAACATTGATCTTTAATCTTATGGAAGAGTTCTGACCAAAAAAAAAAATATATTAGTCTTTTTTTTTTTTTTTTTTTTTCCATGTTTATAATCTCCATTTATGCAGAAGTGCCGTAGGCTGCGATATTTATGCTTTTAAATGAATCTTTGTTTGTTGTATGTAAATGTTTCAGTTATCACTAGTATTATTAATCCATATTCCCTGTAATGGAGACAAAAAATCGAAAAAGCGGTACATGGTAATATTTCCAAAGACGAAATCGCTTTGGAACGAAAAAAAATGCATTCCCTTCTTAACAGATGTAAATGTTTAATATATTTTTTTCTCCCGTATTGTTGTATTCATTTTGCATGGATGAACATTTTAAAAGAAACTTTCAGTTTTAAAAAAAATTCCGTCATAATCAGGTTTTTTTTTTTTTTTTTTTTTTTTGTGTGTGTGTGTGTGTGTGTGTGTGTTTAATTCTATTTTAAAATGCCTAGTAATCCACGATTCTTTAAAAGGAATAAATTCTAATGTTTAATTGTAGAATAATGACGGCTTAAAAGTATATGCTTTTTTTGCAGGAATTTTTGGACAAAGCCAAATGTTACTGATTTATAAAAAGTCGAGAAAAGGATTTTCATATAGGAAGATTCAATAGGAACTGATTATCTTGGTCCATGAAAACTAGGAAGAATGGAATCGGTCTCGGCTTCGTACGGAAAAAAAAAGTTAGGCCCGGCCCGATACTCCAGCAAAAAAATTAAGACCCGAGCCCAGCCCGGCCCTAAAAGATTAGTGACTAGGCCCGGCCCGGCCCGGCCCGAAAGGATTAGTGACTAGACCCGGTCCGGCCCGGCCCGAGTCCCGGTCCCAAGGAGGCCCGAGTCCCGGTCCCGAGGAGGCCCGAGTCCCGAGTCCCGGTCCCGGCCCGAGGCCCGGCCCGGTCCGGTCGGCCCGGCCGAGAGTCAGAAGTAAGGCCCGAGCCCGGCCCGGCCCGAATGCCATTATTGGAAATCGGCCCGAGCCCGGCCCGCGGCCCGGGCCGGGCCGGGCTCGGGCTTCGGGCCGAGGCCCGATCCTTTAAAATCCTTTTATCCTTTATAAAATCCTTTAAAATCCTTTTCTCGACAAAATATTTGCGCCCGACCAACATAAAATTATTAAGAGTATTTATAAATAAAATTACTTTATCATAATTATTCAAACATTATTAATTCAATATTTTATCCAAAAATATTTAGAATTAATATAAAATATTAATTATAAAACATTCATTAAGCATTGTACAAACGTTTAAAAAATCCAGTTTGATTACTTCTTTAATTAAAAATCTGGATTTTGAAGATATTTCATTTTTATTCATTCTGCATTATATTTTTCTTTAATACCGCTGAAATACCAATGCCTGATAAGCATTTTAAATACATTCTATTTTAATGGCTCAAAAGAATTATAATATGACAAAATAATAACTATAAATATAGTGAGATTTAATTACTTTTAAAAGCTTTCTGTAAACAAGTTTTGTTTCTCTGGAAAATTTATTACTTGTCTGGAATTAAATGTGTGTATAAAAGAATTAATTTATTTACTGGTATAGTAAAATTATTGAGATGTAAAGGAATTGTATTTCTCACGTATTGAAATTTTACGCAAATATGATTTTTCTTGATCCTCAATTTTGTATGTAATGCGCTTAATTATAAGGCACACATAGTTTCGAAGATGGAGAAATATCCAGTTTAAACCACTTATTTTTGAATAAGCTGATTTTTCTTTCTTTCTTTCTTTCTTTCTTTTTTGAGTTATTTGAAAAAACGAACACAATTTGAATGTTATTTAAATCCTGAATTTGTATAATTTATTTTCTTCTCGGCCACTAGTGGGGCATTGAACTAAAAGGGAAAATAAACTCTATCTGCTTATGAATTCACTCACATCCTAAGTCAGTCAGATAAAATTTTTGACTGGCAGGAGTGTTCAGTAAGATATAAATTTTGAATTCACAGAATTCTTCTTTCTATTTGCTACAAATCGATGTTAGGCGAAAATGTAACATACTCTTTATAATTCGCTGTCACATCAGTTTCGTCTGAAACTCAGGCTGTAGTTTTTAAAATTTCCGCCAGTGTAAAACTGAAAGGAAAAACTAAATAGTTTTAAGCTGTTTTATAAAATATCTATTTTACACACTATGACAAGGGGAAAAAACCCTTTAAATCATTAAACGTTTGGCATATTGACTTAAGGGCAGTTAAAAGGCATTTTTTTTTTTTTTTTTTTTATTTTAAATATATTATTCTTATCCTTTCGAATGTTACATTAGTTTATTATCTACGGTAATGTGAATTTAAAAAAAATAAGTAATTCCGTTTTGTTTACATTGTACATATACAGGAACTTTAAATTCAATTGGCCGATCCAGTGGCGTGGTCGGTAGCGTGAGCTCCTCCCACACCGCTGGACCCTGGTTCGAGTCCAGCTAGCGGCATGGGTGTGCGGGTGTTGTCCCTGTGATGTGTATTAAAATGTATGTACTGGATTTCTTGTAATAATAAAGTGTTCTGTATTTGTTTCTGTGGTTTATGGATCATTCGAGGTAACAGCCATTTGTAGCTATAGACCTCAAAGCATTGTTCACTCAAACCAAAACCAAATTCAATTTTTGCAAAATATTGTGTTTTGAACTTTAATGTGCATTTAAAGAAACTATTACATATTATTGTCCATAATCTTATCTAAATATTTTACACATAACCCTGATCAATTTGAAGAGAACTTTTGTTATTAACATATGTAGGGGAGAAGGGGGAACATTGGGACACCTTTTAAAATTTTAACAAATATTTAAACTCTTATGACTTTGTTCCAATAATTAATATTACTATTTTTCCGTCTTCAGTTTTAGTAATCTTTAAAACCTCTAAATGAAGTGAAAAATTAAATATTTAATTTTTATTTATTTAAAGAGTATAATGAAAATTTTTGTCCAAATGTACTCCATGCAGGGGCTCAGTGTTAAATTGGTAAGGGGCAGATTGGGACACTACATTGTTTTGAATTTTCAGAAAGAGACGAATACCTATTTATGCACAGTATTTTCAATAAAAAAAATTGTAATTTAATAAATTACAACGACTATTTGGAAAATAATATTTTCAAAAACTCACATTTTAAAGATTTATAAATAATTCTATATTTAAATTAATTATAATAATAAACATCATTTTTAGGATGATTATAACAAGTCATATATTATGTACGCCGTGCATTAAACATTGATATTTCTAGACAAACAACAACAACAAAAGAAAAAAAAAAACCAGTAGATTAAAGATAAGCAACTTTAACTGTTTAAAATGTGAATTTTTATTTGATGGAATTAATCAGACTGACTTCTGAACGCCTCATATTACGTACCACATGGATTAAAACTTAATATTCCTGGACCCCATCACAAACAAATTTTAAATGAAATTTCAGTTTTACAATTTTCGGAACTGCAAAATATCGTACATTTAAAATTTTTACACCCTTGCATAGAAAAAAAAAACACTTTTTAATGAAATCTGTTTGAAATCTCTATCACAATTTGTTGTAAAATTATTATTTTTTTTAAAAAGTTTTAATTACTTTTTTTGTCAGTGTGGCAACAGAAATACTGCATTTTTGGACATTAAAACTTGGACCAATCAGGAAACGAATAAAATAAACCAACTTTATTGCGGAATTCAACCAATAAAAAGATTCAGATATGCTTTAGATTTCCCAATTCTCTACCGAGAACAACAACTATTTTTTCCAAATAGTTAATAATAATAAAAAGAAGTTACAACAGCTTTTATGTTATTATCGGAGATCAAAATTTTCTATATTCACTGAGAATTTCATGGTTGTTAATGTACTTGATGATGTTCCAAAATACAACTATGCGCTGAGGAAGCTCCAAAAATGTGACAAGAATAAAATCCTTTTTCTCAAATTCATCAGTGACAGGTTTTAACAATTTATTTCCTAATCAAAATTTATTTTACTGTCAAGCTCAGGATTAGAGGCGCTGGTTAAAAAGAAAAGAAAAGAAAAGGAAAAAAAACTAGATTCCGAATCATTGAGAAGTGGATCTTTACTTTAGATATTTTAACTTTTCTAGCTGATAATTTACCTTTAGTTAATTTTCTTTTCTTCTGTTAATTTTTCAACAATTTTCTTTCTTCTATTCTGTTTTTCTTTGAAGCAGAAGTTAGAATATGAGACTTCCAAGTTTTTTTCCTTTTTTATCCGATTGTTTAATTTTTCTATGGAATGCTATTGAATCAGGTCTTCTGGAACGGGTAGAGAAAAAATACACTGTTGAAACTTTTGCCCTAGTTTGAACCGAATTTTGGTGTTCAGTAGCTGCCATTGTAAGTTGGTGAAATCTTGAACCAATATTTGGAGTTCCTGATGAAGTATAGTTCTAATAGTTGGAACGAGATTGAAATAGGAAGCTTCAAATGTTGGTACGAGATTTCACTATCTTTTGGTGACAGCTACTGAGCACCAAAATTCGGTTCAAACTAGGACAAGATTTTTAACAGTAGTATGCCTTTCATGTTTTGATGCAGTAACAAAACTATTGCTAACGAGTGTTTGAATAGAGCTAGATGATTTAGAGAGAAACGAAACACCATAAGTATTTCAAAACCTAAGTTTTGAATACCGTCATCCCATAGATTTTCAGAGTTATTAGGCTTGTTTCTGTAACCTGTGAAACACATAGTCATCTGCTTTAAAAACACTTTGGTTAAACGACCAAATTCCAATCTATTTAAATCCTTTTGCCATATTGTTAATGATGTAGGACGTATTACATGCAAGGGTTACAAGATCTGATAAAAACTTTCCCAGAGTTTGAAATCTCTTTTGATGTGTGATTTAGAATGGGCCTCAGACACATTGGGACTGTCCCTATGTGTACTACACTTGTTCTTACGAATTGAATATTTCCAACTGAGCGAAAAATTGCCCAGGCCGGGAATCGAACCCAGATACTTGGCTTACAAGACCAATGCTTTACCTGTTAAGCTACCTGGGCGACAGCCGGTTGGGATCTTTCGCACTGATAACCTTATTGGTCATAGCATCTGGTCTGTCATTTAGACAGCTCGACAGAATAGACCGTAGGTAATGGAACTCTATATGACGATAGGTACGTAAAATTGTCCAGGTCGGGAATCCCGGCCTGGGCAATTTTTCGCTCAGTTGGAAATATTCAATTCGCATGATTACTTTACCAGTCAGTTAGATTGTGTTGAAAATAATAGTATATCTACGTACCCATCGTCATATGGAGTTCTATTACCTGCGGTCTATTCTGTCGAGCTATCTAAATGACAGACCAGATACTATGACCAATAAGGTTATCTAATCGAAAGATCCCAGCCGGCTGTCGCCCAGGTAGCTTAACAGGTAAAGCATTGGCCTTGTAAGCCAAGTATATGGGTTCGATTCCCGGCCTGGGCAATTTTTTCGTTCAGTTGGAAATATTCAATTCGTATGATTACTTTACCAATCAGTTAGATTGTGTTGAAAATAATAGTAAGCTTGTTCTTGTCCCGATGTGCACCCAAAGATCAATTAAAAAAATATATTAGATCTAATTATTGGAACTTGGTAGAATACATTTTGAACTGTAGAAATAACTTTATTATATGTCTATTCTTATTCTTAAAAGTTCTTTACCATAAAAAGTTCTTTATCATAAAGTGATTTTGAAAAATTACTTTTAATCATTAAAAATTGTGTTCCTTATCTGGAATGCTACAATTTTTTCTATGCAACTTGGAAGCTCATGTGGTAATAGGCAATACGGGTGCCATCTAATGACAATTTTTTCAGAATTTTTCCTCATGGGTACTGTAACATAACGGCTTTGTCCCAATTTGTCTCATGTCCCAATGTACCCCCTTCTCCCCTAGAAAAGTTTTACTAAAAAGTTCTTCTTCAGAAAATGCAAGGTATTTTTTTTAAACTAAAAATGAATTTTATTCTTGATTTTTTTATACATAAAAAGTAAGTAAGCAATGTCTGTTTATAAATTTTACTTAACTTTTTTAGGAATTACCTTTATTATATATGTAAAAAACGTTCAAGTAAACATCTTTAGTACTTTCTGAAAAATGGTACATTTATTTAACATGGTGCGTATAAGTCTTCCAATTCCCCTTAATCTTGTGTCTAACTTTCCTCAAAACTCTTATTTTTGTCTATGAATTGCTTTAGTAAACATAGAAAATGTTTTAGAAATGCTGATTTTGCAGAAAATTCAACTATGCTGATAGAAATTCTTTATAAATTAAATAAAAACTATCGTTTATAACTAACCAAACGTTGTTATATAATTCTTTTAACAAAATCATTAAATACTATTAAGAAGTATAGTGTATTTATTAAGCATTTATCAATAAAAAAATCTATTTTGATTAGTTAATTAACGAAAAGCCTAAATATTGAAAGCAAGCATTGTATTTTTAAACTTAAAAAAAGAAATTAACGTTACATTATTACCTAAAATTTAAATATAAGACACATAATGTATTAAAAACAATAATTTAATACCAAGTTAATTAATTACTTTTATAAGCTTTATGTAATTATGATTTTATTTTCATTAAAAATTCATTACATTTGTGGGATTAATATTTTTATAAAATGATTTATTTGTGACAGCAAAAAAATAATTAAGTAATAATGGAAGAATTTATTTCTCAGTTAAGTAAATTTTAATTAAGTGTTATTTCTCTGTGCCTTCTTGTTAATAATTGTTTTTGTAAGTTTATTTAAGATTTCATATTTTATATTGATGCACAAGCAAATACGCAATAAGCTGTATTTTAATTATATAAATATGTTTATTTATTGTATTTATTTTTATTTATTGTATTATTATTATTTATGTACATTGTACATATACATTTTCAAATATGTGTGTACGCAAACATAGTTTTTATATACGAATAACCCGATCAGTATTTATATTTAACTCAATTGCTTGTTACCATAAGGGTTGCAAAATATATGTAGCAATAACCAATTGTTATTTTATCGACATATAATTTGAGCTTTGTAGAAGAATTGACATTATTTTATTAGCAATTTCGAATTTTATTCATTATGCTAAATTATTCGAGTAGATTTTCAAAGTTCAGGAGGAATTAAGTATTATTTATGAAATTCATTCCTGATTTTAAAGTACCACGAGTCGTGTTGTCATTGTTTGCAGAGAACGAGTATTTCGGCTTACAGTGCCATTAGTTTAACGATTTTTCAAACTATTTTTTTTCAAATTTCGAAATTAAAAAAAAAAATTAATTCAAAAATCGTTAAAATATGACACTGTAAGCCGAAAAATCCGTTTTCTGCAAGCAATCTAAAGCAAAAAAAAAAAAAAAAAAAAAAAAAAAAAAAAAAAAAAAAAAAAGTTGTTCTTATTAAATTCTTATTGCAAAGAAGCATTCTTTGCAATAAGAACACAATCTTTTCAAAACATTCTCCGATCGAAACTTCTCTATAACATTTTTACAGCTTACCTGATAAACAAATCGTTTATCGTATAATTTTATCAATCTTTGTTTTTGAGTAATTTAGTTTTTGAGTTCATTTAATCAGGGTCTTATATGCTGGACACCCTATACACTGTAAAATAATTCAAGAGGTTACTAAAAATTTTTTAGTACATTTGTATTCCACTGAATTTTTTAGCAACCATTACAAACTTTTTTTTGCAAGTGAAACAAACATTTCTTTTGTAAACTGAACAAAAGAATTTTTTGTATAACTAACTTCAAACTTTTTAGTATGAGCCACCAAGCAAATTTTAGTAATAGCTTCAAAATTATTTTTAATAACCATTAAGTGTACCCGAAGGGCAGGAGCTTCCTTCGAGCTGTATCCAGTGGGTAAAAAGACAGACATCTGAATCGGAATATTTCCTTCAAATCCGCAATAGATGGCGGCACCAAACATTGCTACCTGCTCTATTTTGACTTGGCTCTAAATGTTAGGGAAAACTCAGAGATCATTGCCCATAGTAACTGCTACCACAGGATTTTCATATACCCTTTATATTAATTATATTTTTATAACGAGTACTTACATTGCATACATTCGGTGCATATTTGGTGGCGTCCAGCATCGAACCCGGGTACTTTCAGCCTGAAGTTCGGTGCTATGACCACTAGGCTATCACGGTCACACCAAGTGAGTTTTAGTAATAGCTATTAAAAATGTAAAACTATTAACTCTATTCGTTGCTAGCTTTTTTCTAATAATTCTTACAGATTACTTGTAACCGAGTAAAATTACTAAAAAATTTTTAGTAATTACAAGGATCACTAAAAATCTTTTTAGTAGATCGACCCTTTTTTTTTACAGTGTACTTGTACTCACTTATTTGGAAACGAAACCTTCTTGATATATGTTGCATGAAAATGAAATAAAGAGCAATAAAAACATAACAAATAGTACGAATGTAAAGAATAAAATGCACAAATGTGAAGAAATGACCTTCGATATTACCAAGTCTATGTGTCTATTATCTATCTGAATACTTATAAAGTGTTTGGAATCGAATCATGATTCATTCAACTACTCTTACCTTCTTTTTCGTTCATTAATATAGAAATTTCAATTATTATGCATATATTGTCTTCTTTTCTAATCTTTCATTTTTATATAATGTATAACGCGACGCATACCCTTAAGTTTTTAAATATTTTCTTATTACAAAGAGCGCGTTATGCGGCCGAATGTACAATGTTTAAAATGTTTTACATTTATTATATATATTTCAAATTTAAAACATTTCAAAGTCTATCACAAGATTGGAAGAAAGGAGTTACAAAATATAGATTCTGTTTCTGCTTATTGTTTATTTATCGATTCCACTTTCCGTAATGATTTGTGTACAAACTTCTAAAATTTCTGTTTCGTAATTTGATAACAGAACTTTCTTTTTAAAACATTTCGGAAATTTATGAAATTCATTTTCATATAAATGAACTCACAATATATGGCAGAATACAGAACTAGCAGTGTATATAACTTTCAGGGAATTTTTATAATGAATGAAGCTGCTAAAGCCACAAAAGGTTGGTTGGTTGTATTTGTGACGGCCAATTATCAATATGCGGGATATATGGCCCTAAAGGGGGATGCCCTCCGTGGGGATTCTTTCTAGGAAAACCTAAACCGTATTTACGCAAGGAAATCCATGGTTCGAACAAAACCACGGAAAACCCCGAACAATTAGACTGACGGGCGAGACTGGGATTGAACCCAGCAACTTTGTCTACCAGTTTCGAAGGCAGAATTTCTCAGCCACTGGTGGGGCTCCAACAAAAGGAATACATTTTCATATTTACTATTTATTTCTTCGAATGTTGGTTTTCAAATGCTATCCATTCTCAAGTAAGCATTTTAATGTTCAACAAACACAGCAAATACTAGGCCCATATACTACTACTAATAATAATAAAATCGAACACATGGGAAATCAATGCAATTTTACTTTGTAAAAGCAAAACTTTTTATGAGCCCATGGTTTGCGGCCATGTTCTGAGTATAAAAAATGATAAAAACTGGGGATAATGTTATTTTCTCTGCAACATTTCAATAAAAATAAAAATTTAATATCGACCAGCATCACACCTTTTACGACCCCTGTATAAACTTAATACGACCGCAAAGGGTTAATGCACTTCGAATTCTAGCTCAGTCTTCATAACAACTCTATAATCATCAAAAATCATTTTAGACTGAACTCCCTGCTTATCATCCATTGCAGCAAAATAATAATAATAAATATGTAAATCCTAAACGTTGTAAAAGATCTGTAAACAAAAATATTTTAAAAAGAAAAATACTTCGCCTCTAGAATAATTTCGACTTTTATACCAAGAATATTGAATGCGTGTATCAAGACGGTTTTTTTAGACATGTTTGCAGAAATGTAAATACCAATGGTATCTAGGATACGAAGAGTCAGGAACTTTCTTTTTGTAGAAAATAGCTTACTGGATGAATAATATATTTAAGTATTACTTACCATATGTATGAAAAATAATTTGTGGTAGGTTGTTTACGCAAATACAGTTTATTTAACATTTAGTATTATAATACACTTTTTAAGCTTTATATGAATGAATTTTTATCTTAGAACATATTGCGTAAATTTATAAATGTTATCTCTTTAAAATGGTGCTAAACTGTTTTAATGAAAAACAGCTTTTTTCTGTAAAAAGATGAGGATTTTGTAATTTTTTACAGAAATAACTATTTAACAGGCTTTATACGCTTCAGAAAATACTCTACGTAAAGTTTGTATTTTTTTTTATAGAAAAATCTCGGTAAAACGCGCGGAATTTCCTTTTATTTAATAAGCGGTTTTTTTTCTGTGTGAAAATGCTAGTAGCAAAGAATTTCCTGGTATGGAAATTCCTTGAGCCATATTAAATTTGTTTAATAAAGGTGTACAGATATTTTCAGTAAAATAAGCAGTTTTTCACTGACGCAAAAATTGACAGGGTTTTTTTTTCTGCCAGTTTGAGAGTCAGTGCATAGTTCATTCTAAATTGTTACAGTGCTCAAAGAGAAGTTTAGACAATAATAGATTACGCATTTGTACTGAGAAGTATGCAACGAATTGTTGTAACATAAGTATCACATATTACTTGTCACAATAAATTTTAAATTATGCACTTTGCATAATATACAATGATAAAAAATCAAAATTAACATTGTAGCAAAAGTATAGACAATTTGTATATTTACAGGAAAATAACCGTAAATTAAAATCGAACTGCACCCACGTTGTTTGCAATTAGTGAAAAAATGCGGCTTTTCGTCGAAAAAACTAAACTTTGAATTACTTAAGGGTATATTTTGTATGAAACACGTTTTACAGCAGCTGTCATTAACAGAAGAGTTAGTTAAGTTCATTAACAGAAAAGTTAGTTAAGTTCATTAACAGAAGAGTCAGACGAACATTATCAAAAATTAGCGTAAACTTTACGAGATATGATGACACAAAGGTTTTCGATTGGGATCAGATCAAACATACACGCCGACAATCAAAAATAGTAATATTTTGAGAGTTAAAACAAGTTTTTGTTTTGTATCCGACATGAATGGACGCATCATCTTGTTTAAATACATTATTTAAACCTGCTAAAAGTTCACAAATAGCTGTAAATTGTTCTCCAGTGTTGCAATTATGCACAGTTTTGTGACCGTCGAGAAACGCCAGAGATTCTTGAGCATTAAAGCCAAGTGGGGTCCAAACCATTAAAGAGTCACCTCCTTATTGATGACTAAAAAAAAGTCCAAGGCTCTTTACTCAAATCGAGCCAATATCATGCCTATTCATCTGGACTATCCAAATTACGCTTTATTTATCTTATTGAATATCACAGTGCACCACTTGTGCGCATATCACACATATTTGCGAGCCCACTCCATTCTCAGTGAGTTACATGAGATTTCAAAGCTGGTTGTTTTATCATTTTCATGTAAACTAATTTTTCTCTTTCCTTACTTCATACACGAATCGTTTTCGTTGACACAGAAAGTTCTGTCATATATTAAAACCATTATTTCCGTTCTAAAATGTTTAAAAAATATTTTAAAATAAGTATAGCCATTTGTATAACCCAAGAGTTCGTATTTTTTATTTAAAAGTTAAATATCACCAGTGTCTAAACTTTTGATAAGGACTGTAGTTTAGAGCTATAGTTCTAATTGCAAAAATTTTTTCAAATGTTGTTCTTCAAGACTGATGCTATATTCACAGCCACAAAAAAAAAAAAAAAAAAAAAAAAAAAAAAAAAAAAAACAGGACGGCATAAAAAAAAAGACAACGGCTTCTAAATCGTGGCATTAAAATACAGTAAATTCTATCAAACAGTAATCCGTCTGTAAAGAAATTATGTCTTAAATATAAAGATTCATGGTCCATATGAAAGAAATAGTATATGCAATTAGATGTTACCAGCTAAGACGAAAACCTATATGAAAGTAAACTTTTTCGTTCACATTCAATGATGTCTTAACAGTTTTATTGTGCTAAACAGAGACAGTAATCTGTTAAAGTAAAGTCTGCAACAGCGGAATCTTTAGAAACCGAAAGAGCATTCCGCTTTTGAATTGTTTTGATTGATATATTTTTATAATACATTAGATACATTTATAATTGTATGGAATTCCCTTTGTAAGAACCATGAAATTTTTACGTTTCAGACAGGATTCCGTTAGAAACTTTTGCTTTCACAACTGTTACTATATAAAGTTCTATACAATCGGTAAAAACAGGTGCTGAAAAAATATTACGCCTTAGCAGTATTCCTTTTGATAATTATAAAACTTTACCACTGATAGACATTTTCTGTTTATGCGGTTTTGATGGTATTAAGTTCCAGCTGATGCATACTATTGAATAGCATGGCCGAAAAAGAAAATAAATAATAATAATAAAAAAAAAAAAAAAAAAAAAAAGAGTTTGTTTATAATGAAAAAAATGGGACTTTTTGGAATTCCACATAGGGGTTCAGTGGGATCGTCTTGAAGCCCCTGAAATCGAGACGTCTCGCGTATACTTGGCAGTCCTATTCTTAACTCCTTTTAAGCCAATGTCAGAAAAAAAAAATCAATTTTTATTTCTTTGTACTTTTATTTGACTTGTTTTTATGAGTACATACAATATTTTAAAGATTTTTTAGAATTTGACAAAGGGTCTTGTACGATTTCAAATATTCTTTTTCTAATTCCTTGTGTTCAATCGACCCATATTTTTATTTACTTTTAAGTAACAGTTGTTGAATTAGTAACGTTAAAGGCCGATGTTTCGCTACTTAACCAAATTGGAATTCAGATGTAAAAGTCTTCCTATTTAATGTAAATCTTATAAAAAAAAAACTTATATGTTGCATTCCTGTACATCGAATACTTTTGTAAAATTTATGAAGATACCTTTCTCAACATGTCTTTAAAAGACTGACATCATCATGCAACCAAAATAAAGCAATACATTGAAGAAGGAAGAAAAATAACGTCAAGGGTCGTATACGATCCCTCCCACCTCCCTCCCTAAAACGAGTTAACATATAAAAATTCATTTAAGACAAAAGCAATTAATTTTTAAAAGTAATTGAATATTTTTGTTGTATGTTTTTCTGTTTTGATAGTTAAGCATAAAGCCAACAGAGTGAAAAAGAATCAAAGCAGGAATTCGAACCTGGGTCATTGGTATAGTGCAAAACGTTCTTCCAAATGAACCACTCGAACGATACCCAGATTTCTCACTTTCAAGTTAGTTCAATCGGTAGACCGTTGATGTACTATATCGATGACACAGGTTAGAGTCCCGGCTTAGACTCTTTATCACTCTGTTCGCTGTACGTTTAACTAGTAATGCAGAATATCATGCAAAATATATTCAACATTTTGAGCACAATTCACTACAAGTCATGAAATTTGAATTTTTATACACTCTCTGTTACTATTAGTTATATTTGGAAAAACATTATCCGTACTCTAATAAGTAAAACATTAAAATTTTCATCCTTCTCAGACCAAAACTTATCGAATTATAATAGTTGGAATTTCATGAATTTTCAGCGTTTTCTGGCAGTACAAAAACAGGAAATATATTTTTTTAAATATCGCTCATCAGTGAAAAAAATGGCAACTAAGGGAAAAATGAAGGCGTAAGAAACAGGGGTAATGCGTGTTTCAGTAGTAATAAATTAAAGGCTTCATCAGCAGATTGAGAGCAGATCAGAGGAAATATTCATTAGTTCTACCAAATATAGTAACGTTTCTTTCACGAGTCTTTATGAAGTCATTTATTAATTTTAAAATTTCCAATTTTTCTTCAGAATGTGGTAACGACGCATAACATGGAATTTGTGGAAGTTTACTATAAAGAAAAAAAGATTTGAAAAGAGG
Organism: Maratus speculifer; assembly: GCA_964019185.1. NCBI lineage: Eukaryota > Metazoa > Arthropoda > Arachnida > Araneae > Salticidae > Maratus > Maratus speculifer. Next base: position 375,184,882 of record OZ025292.1, read on the forward strand.
ATCAAAAGAACTTGATCAATAGTTACAAATCGTTTGTTATTTAGTACCTTTATAAAGGTAAAACCGTTAAATATGTACAAATGTATAACTAATTATATAATGCACATGCAATATCCTCAATTAAAATTTTTTTAACAATCTATGCTTCATTGATTAAAAGTGTCTATAAAATGAATTAACACAAGTGCATTTATGAAATGATGATTTCTGTAACTTAATGCACTTCCTTGCTAATAAACATTTAATATAAGGAGAACGTTTCGACCGAAACATGTTTTAAAAATCGAAACCGAATTTTGTCAATCTTCCAAGTTTTAACCGAAAACGAAAACAAAATAAAAAATGTTCAAAAATGTTTTAAAATAATTAATACATACATAATTATGATAAATATTAATTAATTATGCGTGTAACTATACGTGTGGCACATGTTAGCTCTCTGTGCCTGTAACCTATTTTTTTTTAAAATACTTTCATATAAAATAAAATGTAATTAATTCATCTAAGACAAATATGATTTTTTAATTATGCGAACTTTATTTAATTAAAAATGTTTTAGGAATACCTAAAAAATTGAATACCTAAAAAATAAATTAAAGTATGCATACATACCTTGATTTATTTTTTACAATGATTTTTATAAATTATTATGTAATATACTAGAACTTTTTCAAGAAATATTCGAAATACTTCTGAACTAAAGGTTCTCTATTGTACCTTTAGGTCTGCAGCTTTTAATGAGCATGTAAAAAGCGTCTTCAAAGTTTAGTCATATATACTTTATAATTTGCACGTGCGTCTTGTGTTAGTCAAGACTGATACTTATACACATGGAAGTCCATAGCAATGATTATAGAGAGACCCATTTGAATCAATGCAGCTCAAATCAATGAGTTATGCTGAAAAGTTCCGATGTAAGAAAATAGACTTTTGGAATATGAGTAGTTTTAGTACAGTTTTTGTTCGGCCGAAATTTTGGCAACAAATTTTCCGAAACTGAGATTTTTAAATGTAGAAATTAGTCTATTGTGTAAAAAAACATTTTGCTATTTAACGCAGTTGAATGTCGTTAACGTGAATCAAAAGCAATTAAAATTCTCCTCATGTTAAATGTAGTTCATGTTATCAGTAGCTAAAGTTTTGTATTCATTTTGACAGGAAAGAGAACACTAACGAGAGACTTAAGAAACACATCATGTTAAAAGTAATTCATGGTAAACGTGATTACGTTAACAAGGCGTGTCTTAAACAGATTCCATCTGATAAAACAAAATTGAAAAATGTTGTAGGTAGTATACTAGAAACAAAAATAAAATACTGTGTATCATTTACAGACAATCCAGTTTTTAGCCTACGATGTCACATTAGAGTTTTCTCCAATGTCAGTGAACCTTTAATTGGAGATTAGATTATTTAATCTGTTATCAAACAGGGATTATTATGTTTAAAGGTCATAGCTTCTCGTAATTAAACCATTTAGGATTTCTTGATTTCATTTTTCTTAAAGCATTAGAATTATCTTCTATTTTAAACCTTCTCTGTTATATATAGAGCAAGTAATAGAGAAGCTTCAATAATATGACATTTTAACTGTTAAAACTTGAAAATTTGTATTTGAATCTGGCATTGATCGCAGTTTATTCAAAATAATTAGAAATTAAACTTGAATGGCACTGAGCCATTGAGAACCTTGTTCATGTGTATACAGGATTCATACGTATGAAGGTATTCCGGGGGTAATATAAGAGGACCAATTACACTGTTTGATAATATAATATATAATAAATCAGCTCATCAGTGTATACTAGATGTTAAAAATTTTTAATTAAAATTTATGTACTACTTACAACTAAAGTAGAATTGATTTTCTACAGTTTCGAACAATAAAACTTGTTCATCATCAGGGAAACATTAGGAGATTAAACACCTATCTCCTAATGTTTCCCTGATGATGAACAAGTTTTATTGTTCGAAACTGTAGGAAATCAATTCTACTTTGTTGTAAATAGTACATAAATTTTAATTAAAAACTTTAACATCTAGTATACACTGATGAGCTGATTTATTATATAGTATTGTATTCCGGGGGATTTTTATTGTTTTAATAACAAAAATTTTGTAAAGTACTGGTCACTATATCTGAAAACAGAATTTTGTTTTCATAGAATAAGGCAAATATTACTTTACAAAATTTCTGTAAAACAGTTCTTACATTTCATTCTAGCGTACGAATTCTGGTGTAGTGTTGAAATAAAATAAAGTTACTTAATAAAATTATTTAACCCTTTCGTGACTGGTGTACTATTAATAGTACATGTCTTTTAATTGAGCATTATTTTGTTTAATTTACGTTCTACTATTTACATGTAGTAATGTTAGTAAATGACTATGCATTTACTATATGAATTCATTCATGTTTAGGTATTTAGTAATAATAATAATTATTATTATTACTTTCTTAATTCTCTTTGCGCCGTTTGCGATTCGTTTCTTTTTAAGGCATATTTCACTCTTTAAATTTAAAATAAAAGTTACTTTCCTGAAAGAATCATGTGTTATAAAACGCAAAAAGTATTAGAAAGTTGTACAATAAGTTAAATCTTATTGTAATACAATATTTTCTAAATATCTCCAAAAATTCTTCCTTAGCGTATTGTCATACGAATATGAATTGAATAGTATGCAAATTAACAACATTCGTTATCTTTTAGATAATGAAATATTCGTTAAACACTAACTGATGTATTTGGATTGATAGTGTTATGCTATTAACGTAAAAACAATATTTTCTAAAAATTGAAAAATAAATTCAGACCCAAAAGGGTTTAAACAAAATAAAGTTATTTAATAGATAGACTATAAAATTTCTACATTTATTCTAGTGCAGTTCTGAAAAAACACATAACACACTAAAAATTGAAAGGAAAAATTCCTTCAAAATATTCAGTATTCTAAATTTCTTGAAAGGAAAGTTAAGTGAGGCTCACAGCTGCTTAAACTGTTTTGCATGCAGTTTACGATAAAAATAGAACATTTTTGGAGTGCTTTGTTGTGAGCAAGCACAATTTTTCCAGTTTAAACAACTTGAAACTTAGAGCATAAACGCAACGCTTTCATGCTTAAAAAAATATAAAACTAAGGAAACCGAACTAAAGACGTAACACATATCATATTTATAAATAAATAACTCTCCTTTATATTTCAAATTTCTAAACATCCTATGTCAAATGTAATATATTTTCTTTTTCCTTTCCCTTTGTTGATCTTTAAGAATCTGATCTTGAATTCTAAGCACATTTGGACAGACTCTTAACCTTATAATGTATGTTTTTTTTTCGGTCTTTACGGAAAAAAAACTTTATTTTTATTTTGTTGCCGCATAAAAGTAACAATATTAAAAATTGAATACTTTAAATTTTTAGCTAAAATTTAAAATTTTAACTTCCGTTTATATAAATGGCTTAAAATATAGATCACACCTATTTGAAGAAGTTTAACACATATGAATATGTGTGTGCATATATAAATAATAATTAGGATGTGATATAAGAAAGTGGGAAGGGAAATAGGGGAGATTGACACGGAATGGTGTACAGGGATGGAACGGGATACGGCCTTTATTTCCTTCCAGTGGCGCTAGAATAGCACGGCAAAGTTTCACGATCCTCATTTGCACACAGGACGTTGATGAGTAGCGTCTGTCTGATTCTTGGAATTCTTTAACTCACTTTGGCAACGATTAGCTATAAGTTATGTATCTTACTCTAATATTTGCAAAATTTCAAAGCAAGATAAGCCCTATTTCCGTATTTTCCTTAATTATCTGTAAATAACTGTAATTCTATTGAATTAAACATGTTTTTAAAAATATTTTTCCATTATGCAATGATCGAAAGATCAATGGTTAAGGGTAGTCACGTGCCATTTTTCTAATTTTAATGCGCGAGGCAGAACGGGGTATGTACACTGTTCCAGCCCGGTGTTTTGTACCGTTCATATAAAAAAATACATAATTGGAAAAAATATATAAACAATTGCAATGGGATTTAAAAAAGTTGCAATTTCTAAGTCTTTTGATTTATTGATTAAAGTTATCGACGAAAATAATTTAACTGCATCAAGAATTTACAACACCGACAAAAGAGGCGCAACTGTTGTACCAAAACAACATGCAAGAGCAACTGCAATGAATGGGCAGCGTCAAGTTTGTGTTTTGACACTTTAAATACAAAAAATAATTTATAATATTCCCTAAAACCATTCTACCCCATTCTGCTCCTTCCATGGGCCGAATAGGGTTAATTGAGTAACTTTAATTTTTTATTTTTTTAAATTATATCTTAACTTTTTTACGAATTTGTATGTTAAAAATTATTTTAAAATGTATAAAGAAACTGTTTATCAATATAGAGTAAGGTTTTTTAGTATCTTAGACCTAAAAATTTGCTTCAATCTTATTTCCTTACTACCTTGCTTCAACCTCATTCCACCTTGGTATCCTATACTTGTATAGATAATATTATTTGTTTAAAGCATACAGTAGGTAATTTATCCTGCAGTTTAAATTGTTAGGTGGGCTCAGATATTGTATAAAAAAAGTATTTTTTATATAAAAATCTGTTTCTTCAAAACAGTTTTTTTTCTGTAAAGGGGCGTGGATTTTATAATTTTTACAGAAATCACCCACTCGTGGACAGCAAACCTCGAGATATAGAAACAGTAAGTTCACAAGGGAAAAAAGGTCTGCCATGCAATCCAGGCTGGGAGGTGCACATATATTTTAGCTTAAAAGAATAAAATAGCTTACAAATACTGCCTTATTATTTGAAAGCAGTGCGGATATATATATATACATTAATGCAAAATGAATAAAAATAGAAAAATCTAAAAATGTATACAAGTTAAATACAATGTAAAAATAATAATAATTATGATTTAGCCAAAGTCTTATTAATAAATAAAAAGTTTTTGTTTAGAATATCATGCTTTCCCATAAGTTTTAGAAAATTGTCTGTATTTAAAAGAGAAAGATGAGAAAGAGTATAATTTTTACAGAGAAAATCTATTTTTTTCTTACAGAAAAAAACTGTTTTAATGAAAAATTATAAATATTTTCTGTAAATGAAACTGTTTTCTACTGGCGCCAACATTGACAATTTTTTTCCTGTCAGTTTCAGAGATTTATTTTCCCTTTTTTACAATGATCCCCGTGGATACATGTATATTGGCGCCCCTAAAGGGAGCATTTTCTAATCTGTTTTTCTCTCACATCCTGATATGCTAGAATTCTAAAAATGCGTTCAGTTGTGCGCTTTTGATGCTAATAGAGTATTCTCCTGTATTCGGAATTTAATTATCAATTAACAGTTAATTTTGATTGCATTTTAATTGTATGCTGAAGCAACAATTTAGAAATCCAAGTTTCTAATTAGAGTTTAAATCTTCAGGCATGAAGTTTTAATACTAGAACCGCCATTAGGGGTCAAAATGACCCCTGCCAGATTGATATTAATCGATTCGAACCAGAACTTTCTTCATAAGACATGTTAAAAGTATGTAGCTCAAAAATAGACTAATTAAATAAGTTAAATAGTTTAAAATTATAATACTGGTGAGAAACACTTTTTGTAAAACTTGTGTAAAATACCCGGCGGTTCTAGTGTTAAAAATCTATTACAATGTAACTCAACAATAAATATTTGTTTCTTATAATAACACGTAGTGGTTCAACAATTATTGTCTCTATAAAATATTTGTACTGCGATAGTTGACGTGGATTATGGAAGCCTAATGTCTTAGATGCCTACATGTTCAATTTCAGAACCGTATCTGCTGTGTTAACATATTTTTGGAGAGAGGAGTGAAAGGTGGTGGATGGGAGTGGAAGCCTGGTTTGGAGTTTATATGGATAGATTTGTGCCAGTGGATGAGACGTCGCTTCTATCGTTTGGACTCGGGATCACAGTGGTGTTGACACTATCTGATTCACTATCAAAAATCTAGCCCCATAAACTCCAAACCAGCCTTTCACTCTCATCTACCTCCTTTCACTCCTCTCTCCAAAAATATGTTAACGTAGCAGATACCGATCTGAAACTGAGCGTCTATCCATCTAAGACATTAGGCTTCGGTATTCTACATCAACTATCGCGGTACAAAAATTTGTTATATATACTAAGGACAGTAATTGTTGAACCATCCTCGTAAGAAAGTAGCATTTGCATTAATGTAAAGTATTTCAAGTCTTTTATTTCCATCATCGAATTTCTGAAACCAACATTCAACCATGCCCTATACGTAGCCCAAATGCGTTGTTTATATCGCAACATATATCTGGCAGGTTTTTGCATCATTTTGAAGAGAAAAATAGTGCGAGCTTTACGTTTCTCTTTACCATTTGCCTTAAATATTCCTGTACAATGACGAAAAGCAGAAATATAGTACTAGATAAACGACAAAAATACGGTAACATAATATCCCATTAAACATTTATCGAGAACAACTTTGAAAAATTCTATAACAGATCGCGCCATTGGTTATTTTTACACTAATAACGTTTATTTAAAATGGCAAACTTTAAAACTTTAAATAGTTTAAAGGTACAAGTCCTCATAGACCAAATTAATGATTTCCAAAAGAAATAAATTTAAGTAAAGGTTTTTTAATAAAAATAACAATAAATAAACAAAAGCAAATGCATCTCTAATATTGGCTTAGTTTATTTTCGGGACAGTAGAAAAAATAGATTTTTTAAAGTAACTTCTTCCGAGAAAGAAAACTTTCTGAAACATTTTGATTGCTACTTCATTACTACACTGGATTGGCAATAGAAGTACAGTTAATCCCGAGTTATAATTTTTCGATACCTCTTATTCCCCAAGCAGATAATGAGGAGTTAGATGGATGTTGGAGATACATTGGAAAAGTACGTGACCAGATATTTGAGATTTCCGCAATTTCTCCCTAAAGAAGCATGCTCCTGTAATGGATATCTTTCTTCGAATATAAATATTTTCTAGCCATAACATTGCATTTTTATATATACTAGATGAAATTCGCCGAATTTCAATGAAAGAAAAATGTTTGAAAAGGAATTTTTTTCTATACTAACTAGTTTTATAACTGAATTTATAATAATAAACTACAAAAGTAATTACAATTAAAATTCCATCTCACATTAATTAGTTTAATGGTTTAAAAAATATGCATTGTTCTTAACATAAAATTATCAAAATACTATTTTTATAAATTCTGACTATTTAAAATATTATAAAATTAAGCTATATTAGAATACATAAAGTAATTATGATGAAGTTATCAATTGATGTTATTATGCTTTATGAAAAATAAAAAATTAGCAAAAAAAAAAAAAAAAAAAAAAATCACTTTGATGCAACAATAGAATTCTTTCTTCATGATATATAAATCTAACGTCATTTTTACTGTCTCAAAATTTATAAACGCGCCTCTCATATCTATATTCACGATTTAAAAGCCATTGCAACGTACAATAAGTATATTTCCCAGCTTGAAGTCAAGTTTATCGGATACAACTTTGCATGTGGACATTCTCACTTTTGAATTGAGTTTCCAGTCTCAGTAGTAATAAGTAAAAGTTTCAAAATTTTTTTTTGTTAAAGGTAAATTTGTAATAAAATATTTAATTTAAAAAAATGACCGTTTTCACTTAACCCTTTCGTGGTTATAAGCGCGTATACGCGCCCAGAATACCACTTAATTTGAATTGCGAAATGCCATACTGACACCGGAATTTTTAAATGAAAATTTTAATTTTACAAAGAACGTAAAAAAAAAACATTTATATATTATGAAATAAATTTGTTTTTAAATTCCGGTGTCAATCAATCATTTTAGTATTTTATGAATAGAAGTGCTTTAACCGTCAAAGGGTTAAATATGATGCCATTTTCATTCAATGTAGCATTCCGTTTATCGTCTCAAATTTATTATCAGTGGAATGAAAAATATTGAATTGTAACAGCTTTATGAGTAAAAATGCATGTTTGTAAAGCGTGAAATAATTTTCTGCTTAAATTTTTATAAAAGTTATTTTGAATTGTAATGAAGAAATGACATCAATAAAAATAAATAAACCTCATTATTGTAATTTCCTTTTCTAAACAATCCAGTTGCTATCATTTTGAAGAAATTTCATAAAAAACATCTAAAATTAAAATTGTAATATAAAAATGGGAATATTTAGAAATATAGCTAGGCAGAACTACAAATGAACAGATTTTATTTTTTAAAAAAATAATTATTAAATTTGGTTTAGTAGAAAACTCAGCAAGTGACTAAAAAAAAAAAATAAAAAAAAAAAAAAAAAAAAAAAGAAAAAAAAAACTTGTGTTTTAAATATATAGATAAATGTACAACATATTTTATCAAAAGCATGCTTATATCTTTTGGTAAAGAAAAATTAGTTAAACATTTTGCATTATATTTTATTATTTAATATTATATATATTTTCCGGTTGTTAATAAGATAAAACAAAAATACTTAACTGTTTGTGGAACTTCCAGAAACTTTGCGGCTGGAAATATTGATACGATCATTATTTCTCCTGTAAGTAGCATATATTTATTTGAATTAAAATAATTCGCAAACGACACATTTAGATATGTCTCTTTTTTTAATTTGATGCCGAATTTTACAAACTGCGACAAAATGTAACATTAAGTTTTTCATTTTTTATAAGTTTAGAAGGACAAATTAAACTATAAATTTATGTCGAACAATTTTAATGAACGTCTTCAATTGAATTGCATACAGGGTTGTTTGGTTTAAACCACGCTGGTTTAAACCGTGGTTTAAACCATGGTTTAAACCAAGTGGTTTTTAAAAAAAAACCATGCTGGTTTTTTTAAATTTGGTTTTTTTCCCTTTTCCCTAATGTTTTCATTTATTTTACACATTATTAAAATGTGCAAAATCAAAGTTATGGAGGAGCTACAAGCAAAGCTAAAGACAAATTAAATTTTTAAAGTGACAAACATCTTTAATCAATCTAATTTTTCTTACTAGCTATAAATTGACATGGCAATACATTTTTCTACAGTGAACTGTGGAGGATTAAAAAAGGTAGTTTTAATTCTTTTTTAAACCTTTTATTTAAAAAAAAAATGGCATATGCAAGCCAAAAATGCAATTTTACTGCTTAGATAGCTTGATTATGATTTACTAAGGATTGCATCATGTATCAAAGCATCAATAATGACATAATCATAAGTCATTCTTTCCATTGGTTACTCTTGTTCTGTATGCTAATGAATGATTGGTTATGAATTTTCTCTGTTCCATAGCTATTGGTTTTAGTAAGCTTTGGTTTTTCTTAGATTGGATTTGCAGTTTTTACATTATTTTTTTCTGTTTCTAGTTACTTTGTATTGTATTTTATTTTAAGAAAGCTACTTATATATATTGAAATAAAAGAATGTCTAAAACTAGAAAAAAGAAAAATATAATCTGGTTTTCATTTGAGGGAATAAGAAATACATCAAAAACATGTTTAAGAGCCAAATGTAAAAATTGCATGCAATGTAAATGCTGTCAAATTAGCTCTTCCTTATAATACTAAGTGTAATTCATTTTCAGATGCTTTAGATGTTTACCTTAAAAATTGCCCCACTTTACTTAAAATTTGTGTAGAAAATAGGAATGTTATTGATAAAAAAATTCAAAAGCTCGTATCTGTCTAATTTTTATTTTAAAAGAAATGTGGAAGATATGTTTAAACTGTTAAATTTTATTGCAGTTGCCCTGGATAATATCTAAAGTAATAAGTTCCATTACTAATACAGTTTATAATTGGACAGGTCTTTAAAAAATATTAAGAGAAAAAAAAATGTAAATAAAGAAGTCTCATAGTTTTTTAGTCCAGGTATAAAATAGCCGTAACACCCATGGCCTTTTAGGTATACATGCTTGAACCACAATACAGTCAAAGTGAACTATGTGAACAAGAGAAACAGGATACATTAAATTTTACAAAACAAAAATAGCCATGTAACTCGATGCTTGAACAGATAATAAAATTTAATGCTAAATCTTCACCTTTTGAAGAACAAAGAATATGAAAAAATAAAGTTTGAATTTAAAAATAAATAAATAAATAATAATAATAATTTTCTAAGCCTATGTCTCAATTTGTGTAAGCATTACATTCGTTGATGTATCAAGTAAGTCAATACACATGTATATTTTAGCATTAATAAAATGCATATTGATATTTTTTAAGTAAATATATGTAGTAAGAGATTAATAATCATTTGTTGATGTTAATACTGTAAATAATTTCTAAATTATGCACAAGAAAATGTTTTCTATTTCAGCTTATTTCTGTTAATTTAGTAAAATATGTTTGTTTGCCCTTTACTATGTTCTTCATTATCAACCTGCATATAATTATTTCTTAAATTATTATCTAAAAGGTTTATATAAGTATACTAATAAATTAATAGTTTTTTTTTCACACAATGAATATTTCCCTGTAGAAACCTAAACTTATAAGATAATTTAATTATAAATTTTTATGATTCAGTTATTTAATTATCAAAAAAAAAAAAAATAAATAAATACTAATGTGAATGTTTAACATTAATTAGCTATTAATTACAAAAAATCCTCATGACTTTCTAAAACTCAAGTTATTTTTCTTGCAAATGCTATTTAAATAATGATTTGAAAAAAACCCTGTTTAAACCAAAAAAACCTGGTTTAAACAAAAAAAACCCGGTTTTTTGGTTTTTTTAAAAAAAAAACCGGTTTTTATACCAACCCTGATTGCATATAATTGCAATGCAATATTGGTATCATTACATGTGTACTATGTTTTCCACAAAGCAGAGATGCTACTAGCGACTATTTTCATATTCTGTTCGCACCACTATTTTTATACATTTTGAAGAATGGTTTTCTTCTAAATGTTGCCAAAACGTATATGCAAAATATTTTTGTTTTGAAAAACTGGGGCAAAATAGAATTAAAAAATAGTCACAATGACAGCCCTGACAAAATTGACTAAATTTATATATATATATATATATATATATATATATATATATATATATATATATATATATATATATATATATATATATATATATATATATATATATATAAAACAGAATTTCTAAATTACATAATAATAATAATGATTTTAGCAAATAATGTTGGCAACAATAAAAATAAAGTAACTTTTCTTTCCTAAGGTTGCTTGCTCCCTTTATTTTTATCACGCGAGTAAAATAAATGTTATTAAAGTTGTTTTAATCAGAAGAATACGAAGAAACTTTTCGAACACTTTATTTATGTCTCATTACTACAAGAATGTATTGAAAACAAGATGTGTAATTAGAAGGTAGGCGTTATTGTTCGAAACTACCTATTTCCAGCTAATAAGAGAAATTCAGTACCTAATTATCGAAGGTACTTAGGGAAATTACAAAAGCAGATATCTAGGAAAAACTGGAATTATCCGATAAACAATATTATCTCACGCCTTACTCCAATTGAAATTAAAATATCTTGCAGACTAATGATGTATTTATATATTTTGAAGTACATATTTCTTGTAAACATTACCAAAGAATATGCAAAATAATTTTGTATTGAAAAACTGTTGCAAAATAGAATTAAAAAATAGTCACAATGACAGCCCTGACAAAAATGACCAAATTAAAAAAAAAAAAAAAAAAAAAAAAAAAAATAGAACTTCTAAATTACATAATAATAATGATGATTTTAGCAAATAATATTGGCAACAATAAAAATAAAGTAACTTTTCTTTCCTAAGGTTGAGACCCCTACTTAGAGAAATTACAAAACCAGATATCTAGGAAAAACTGGAATTATCCGATAAACAATATTATCTTACGCCATACCCCAATTGAAATTAAAATATCTCGCAGACTAATGATGTATTTATATATTTTGAAGTACATATTTCTTGTAAACTTTACCAAAATATATATGTAATATATTATATATATGTAATGTATGAGTTTCTAGGATATATAATAATGTTGATAATTTTAGCAATAAATATTAGACACAATTAAAAAAAGGTATATTTTCTTTCCCATGGTCACTCCTTTTATTTTTACCACGCGAGATAAAATAAATGTTATTAAAGTTATTTTAATCAGAAGATTACGAAAATAAACTTTTCGAACACTTTTCTTATGCCTCATTACTTACGAGAATGGTATTGGATAGAAAAGAAGTGTAATTAGAAGGTAGGCGTTATTGTTCGAAATCTCCTATTTCCAGCTAATAAGAGAAGTTCAGTACCTAATTATCGAAGGTACTTAGAGAAATTACAAAACCAGATATCTAGAAAAAACTGGAATTATCGATAAACAATATTATCTCACGCCATACCCTAATTGAAATTAAAATATCTCGCAGACTAATGATGTATTTATATATTTTGAAGCCACCTATTTCCAGTTAATAAGAGAAGTTCAGTACCTAATTATCGAAGGTACTTAGAGAAATTACAAAACCAGATATCTAGGAAAAACTGGAATTATCCGATAAACAATATTATCTCACGCCATACCCCAATTGAAATTAAAATATCTTGCAGACTAATGATGTATTTATATATTTTGAAGTACATATTTCTTGTAAACATTACCAAAGGATATGCAAAATAATTTTGTATTGAAAAACTGTTGCAAAATAGAATTAAAAAATAGTCACAATGACAGCCCTGACAAAAATGACCAAATTAAAAAAAAAAAAAAAAAAAAAAAAAAAAAAAAAATAGAACTTCTAAATTACATAATAATAATAATGATTTTAGCAAATAATATTGGCAACAATAAAAATAAAGTAACTTTTCTTTCCTAAGGTTGCTCCCTTTATTTTTATCACGCGAGTAAAATAAATGTAATTAAAGTTGTTTTACTCAGAAGAATACGAAGAAACTTTTTGAACACTTTATTTATGCCTCATTACTACAAGAATGGTATTGAAAAGAAGATGTGTAATTAGAAGGTAGGCGTTATTGTTCGAAACTACATATTTCCAGCTAATAAGAGAAGTTCAGTACCTAATTATCGAAGGTACTTAGAGAAATTACAAAACCAGATATCTAGGAAAAACTGGAATTATCCGATAAACAATATTATCTTACGCCATACCCCAATTGAAATTAAAATATCTCGCAGACTAATGATGTATTTATATATTTTGAAGTACATATTTCTTGTAAACTTTACCAAAATATATATGTAATATATTATATATATGTAATATATGAGTTTCTAGGATATATAATAATGTTGATAATTTTAGCAATAAATATTAGACACAATTAAAAAAAAGGTATATTTTCTTTCCCATGGTCGCTCCTTTTATTTTTACCACGCGAGATAAAATAAATGTTATTAAAGTTATTTTAATCAGAAGATTACGAAAATAAACTTTTCGAACACTTTGCTTATGCCTCATTACTTACGAGAATGGTATCGGATAGAAAAGAAGAAGTGTAATTAGAAGGTAGGCGTTATTGTTCGAAATCTCCTATTTCCAGCTAATAAGGGAATTTCAGTACATAATTACCGGAGGTACTTAGAGAAATTACAAAACCAGATATCTAGGAAAAACTGGAATTATCCCGTAAACAATATTATTTCATGCCGTACCTCAACTGAAATTAAAATATCTCGCAGACTAATATTGTATTTATATAGTTTGAGCAAACTTTGTCGTTAACACTTCCTACAAAGTTTGTCTGAGAAAAACTGTAATTGAATTTGGTATGTTGCTCATTTTATAATGAGCTTTTAATTGTTAAATATTGATGATGTTGATATTAATATATACTATACACCAGGGCTGTCCAACCTTTCACTAAGCAGGGGCGCATCTCAGTTCTTTGAAAACAAGGAAGGGCGCCATTATTAACAGGGCTCAAAAAATGCTAAGAAAATTATCTCACAATATTAATAGTGATACACATATTATATAAATGCATCTCGCAGCAGATGAATAAGTTTCCTATGGAACTGAAGCTCCATGTAAAAAACAAAAACAAAAAAAAAAACCCTTCAAAATAGCTGTAAGTTGGAGTATTTTAATTGCATAGAGCCAAAATATTAAAATCCACCTATTATTAAAATAAAATGGTAATCATAGAAATTGTTTTTAGTTTTTTTTTTTTGGGGGGGGGGGAGGAGGGATGCAAAAAAACCTCCTTGATTTATCTTGAAGGTGCAAATTTGTGTTATGAATAAGTACAGAAACAAAGACAGGCATGATACTGTGATCAATATGTCGGCTGTTCCAAAGAGAGATCCTGGAAGAGTTTTCATTGATAGAAATCATTTTGCACGATTTTATACAGTTTAAAAAATAAATAAAATGGTTAAAATTACTTAAAATTTCCAAGTAAACAAGTTCTTTAAGGGTCTTATGAAGCAGCTACTGGGTCAGGGTAAGGGAAATAACATCAATAATAATAACCAAAAAATCTGAACTTTTATGCAAAGAAAGGGGATATAGACGCTTATTTTTCTATACATTACTTCTTAACATATTTTTAAAAGTTAAAGCGAACTTTTACCCATTCATATCGTTTTAATTTCTACAAAATAATATATAAAGAATAACTATAAATTAATCAAGAAACGAAATAATATATAAGTATTTTTTATGCATTTTTTTAATTTTTGAAGTGTAAAACACATTTGCAGAATTTTTTTAAACATCTCTTAAGAAAATATAATGGATTTTAAATAAAACACATTTTAAAAGGGAATTTTATTTAAAAAATGCTAGGAACAGGAAACCTTCAAAAGGGCGCCAAGAAAGCATTCAAAGGACGCCATGGCGCCCGCGGGCGCCGCGTTGGACAGCCCTGCTATACACTATACTAATGACTGATGTTAATATATATACTATGTTAATGACTGATAGTCATATATATGGTATATATTTAGTATATATCCCACTGGTTTTGAAAACGCCATAAAAATTAATTAAAAAAAACTATAAGAAAAACGCGTTTAATGTTTTATTATTGTTTTCTTTCTGACATGATCTATTTCTGCAACTCTATTGCCTTTTCACTTTCGATGTCGATTTTCAACTAATGTCATGTGATTTGTGCGTGGTTAAAGAGTACTTTTAAATGACAGAAGTAAAGCAATAAAATTCTGAGCATAATTTAATATAATACATTTTGTAATATTCAAGGATAGCTACCACCTAAAGTGTCTTAAATATCTCTAATAAAAACCATATGCTTATATCTTTTTATATTTTTAAGAATAACCTTTGTTGTTAAGCTATATCAAGTACTTAGCATGTGACTCCAATAACCAATATCGATTATTTCTGTATGCGTGTCCATAAAAATGCACTTTAATATGGCATTAATGCAGTATAGCAGATAATTTTTTTCGATCTCAAAAGCGACTTTGGCACGCATTAAAATTTAAAAACTGTTTTATAGTTAATAGCTATGAGATTTTAAAAGATTTTACTTGAAAAAAGCAATAACGAACGCTAAAAAATTATTTTTATCTCAGTAGATGGAAAATATGCACGTTATCAGTAAAGTGCCAGCTTTTGGGAACAGTTGTAATAAAAGAAATATATTAATATTAAAAATTAAAATACAACCTTATTTGATAATTAACATTATTTATTCGTATAAAAAACGGAACGAAGTTTTTAATAAAACAAATCTTTAAGAAAATCTAAAAAAGAATATATATATATGTATATTATATACAGGGTGTTTCTAGATTCATGGTACAAACTTTAAGGGGTGATAGTGCACATCAAGACAAACAATATTAAATAGGAAACTAAGGGTCCCAAACGTCTTCCGGAGGAGATAGGCGCCATTAAAGTTTAGGGTCCAAATATTCAAATGACTATAAAAAACAGAAAAATTGGTTGATTCGTTTGCGGTTTTCACTAAAACTATTCTTTATATCAGTATTGTCTTGAAAATAAATTATAAAGATAAATTTCAAAAAATGTCGATAGAGGGCGCTTTAGACTTTGGAGTAACGAACAACTGTTTTTACCGTTATTTTTTGTATTGCATTAAATTTTTTTAGAATTTAAATTTTGAGCTCAAAATCTAAATCGTTTGGAGTGGTTAAGTAGCGCAAGCTGAACTGTGGGGGGAGGTTCAAATTTCAAATGACTATAAAAAAACGAAAAAATTGGTCAATTGATCTGCGATTTTCACTAAAATTATTCTTTATGTCAGTATTATCTTGAAAATAAATTATAAAGATAAAATTCAAAAAATGCCGATAGAGGGCGCTTTAGACTTTGGAGTAACGTACAACTATTTTTTACCGTTACTTTTTGCATCTTTTAATTATTATTATTATTATTATTATTATTATTATTATTATTATTATTATTATTATTATTATTATTATTATTATTATTATTATTATTATTATTATTATTATTATTGAAGTTTTGAGATGAAAATCTGAATCGTTGGGAGTGGTTAAGTAGCGCAAACTGAACTGTGTTCAATGGGGGTGGGGAGGTTCAAATTTCAAGTGATTATAAAAACGGAAAAATTGGTTGGTTTTCGATAAAACTATTTTTTATGTCAATATTTCCTTGAAAATAAATTTTAAAGATAAATTTCAAAATATTCCGTTAGAGGGCGCCTTTAACTTTAAAGTAACCAACAACTGTTTTTAACCGTTATTTTTTATATCTAATTAAATGCTTGCAAAAGCTTAGACTTAAATTTTGAGCTCAAATTCTAAATCGATGGGAGCGGTTAAGAAGCGGAAACTGAACTGTCTTCAGGAGTTCAAATGTTACCTTCCCCACACCTCGAACACAGTTCAGTTTTCCGCTACTTAATTACTCACAACGATGCAGATTTTGAGCTCAAATTTAAGTTTGAATTTTTACAAGTATTTAATTAGATACAAAAAAAAAAAAAAAAAAAAAAAAAACGGTTAAAAATAGTTGTTGGTTACTCTAAAGTTTAAGGCGCCCTCTGAGGGAATTTTTTGAAAGATATCTTTAAAATTTATTTTCAAGGAAATATTGACATAAAGATTAGTTTTAGCGAAAACCGACCAATTTTTCCGTGTTTTATAATCATTTGAATCTTCCCACCCCCACTGAAGACAGTTCAGTTTGTGCTACTTAACCACTCCCAACGATTCAGATTTTCATCTCAAAATTTACGTCTAATGTAAGCTTCAAAAAAAAAAAAAAAAAAAAAAAAAAAAAATTATGAGATGCAAAAAGTAACGGTAAAAAATAGCTGTACGTTACTCCAAAGTCGAAAGCGTCCTCTATCGGCATTTTTTGAATTTTATCTTTATAATTTATTTTTAAGATAATACTGACATAAAGAATAATTTTAGTGAAAATCGCAAATCAATAGACCATTTTTTCCGTTTTTTATAATCACTTGAAATTTGAACCTCCCCCCACAGTACATTTTGCGCTACTTAACCACTCCCAACGATTTAGATTTTGAGCTCAAAATTAAAGTTTGTGTCTAAGCTTCTAAAAAAATTTAATGAGATGTAAAAAATAACGGTAAAAACAGTTGTTCGTTACTCCAAAGTCTAAAGCGCCCTCTATCGGCATTTTTTGAAATTTATCTTTATAATTTATTTTCTAGATAATACTGACATAAAGAGTAGTTTTAGTGAAAACCGCAAACGACACGACCATTTTTTCTGTTTTTTATAATCATTTGAATTTTTGGACCATAAACTTTAATGGCGCCTATCTCCTTCGAAAGACATTTGTGAACCTTAGTTCCTATTTAATATTGTTTGTCTTGATGTGTACTATCACCCCTTAAAGTTTGTACGATGAATTTAGAAACACCCTGTATATGTATCTCATATATATATATATATATATACCGGGTGTCCAATAAATGACTGACCCATTTTAAAATTAAATAACAAAAAAACGGTTTGAGATAAAAATGAGCGGTTTGCAGTATTGTTTTTAGAATATCAACAAATTTTAAAGTACGCACTTCCTTAAAATAGTTCGAATTTCGGCCAAAAGATGGCGCTGGCGGCATCAGGCTGCAGAAATAGAGTCTCTTTTCTTCTATTCAAGCTTATGATCTTTAGATCCAGAATCGAATCTGAGTCGAAGTATTGAATCGACTCTCCACTCAACTTTAGAAATAGGGTTTCTTGGTTGGAACAAGATTTAAAATAACATTTAAAATTGAACCATGTCTATTCTATTAACCTCTTCAGACAAATATCACGGGGAACTACAAAAACTAGTTTAAAATCACTGTAAAACATCTCCAAAGGTATCAATCTATAAATAAATACTTATGACATACAAACATTTATTGCAATACCTAAAAATAGTTTTAACAATTCTAGAAACATTTGCATTAATTTAAAGGCTGTTCTTTAATGTTTCAAAATTCTCTTCGGAATATGTTATTTTAATCGCTTAACTGATTCTCTTTTTTTATGTACAGTAAATTGAAAATATGGGATAAACGTTAGTTTTCTTAAACTAAATTAATCGTCAGATTTAATTTATATGTTTCTTCTACTAAATAGTATGAAATTGCATTTTAAATTTTTAGTAGTGTCAGAAAGCTTTAAGTGATGAAAGAAGAAAACTATTATTGCTAGTATGTTGTGGGGGCAAATCACTTAAATGTTTAAAACAATGGTATGCAAATAGCGTTCCCAAGTCCCCTGTCTATCAAAAAACGGGTCAATTACTTATAAATCGGCACATTGATTTTTTTAAAATCTTACAATAAAGGAGTCCATGTACAACAAATCATGTCTTAAACATAAAAAATATATTCATCCGGAGAAAAGAACATTCTGAAAATATCTCCTGTATCTGATTTAAAATAAGTAATATTATTAAAAATATGATTTGTTATCTTTTTTAAAAATATGTATGAAAAATGCGAATGTTCAATTTATTTTGTAATATTTTCATTTATAAAATTGAACAAAAATAAGTAGACATTCAGTTATATCTAAAATAGCTATGGCCCCACCAGTAGGCGATAGGTTCTGACGTTTCAACTGGTAGACGGCAGGTGCTGGGTTCGAACCCAATCGCGTCCGTCGTCTTAACCCTTCGGAGTTTTCCGTGGTTTTTTTCGAACATTGTATTTCCTTGTGTAAATACGAGTTAAGTTCCCTTAGAAAGACCCCCACGGAGGGTATCCCACCCTTTTAGGGCCTATACTCCACGTGTAGATAATCGGCCAATATAAAATAAACCAAAACAAACTAAAATATCTATAGACAATTTCATGGCAAAACATTTTTATGGAAACTTTTTACTGAAATAAAGTTTCGTTTCTTTTACTTCTAGTTTTATTAATATTACATGAGACAAAAGCTGTTGAAAACATTTCAGAAGACAACGCAGTATCCACTGTCCCGATCCTTTCTTTCATTTACTATCTCCCAATTCTACATTTTTTTCCTTTTGGATTCGATGAGTTAAAATACGAATCGGCTTTAAAAGCCTACACTGTAAAAAATCTGACGTTTATGCAGCATCGTCACTCCATTGCTTTTATAGAAAACGATTACTTCACCCAATTATGGAGCATTCTCATGGGTCAAAAGAGATATAGTCTATAAAAGCGGGGGAGTGACATGCAGCAAAAGATTCGAATTTTTTACTGTGTAGATTACAATTTTTGAAGCTATATTTGTGTAGTGTAATACCGAATATCCGTAAAAAAAGCAATAAACATTAAATTGTTGCTCTTAGCACAATGTCAAGTTTAAATTTTGAAGAAGGGATTTGCGTCATCCACACTGTACAAAGAAGAGGTTATTATTATGCTGATTTAAATTTTATGAAATGCCAAATGGAGTTTAAATATCCACTACTTTGACTCTTTGACCAACTCTAATTTTTTTCAAGTGAGTTTGTGCTAAAGTTTTCTGCGTAAAGATGGTCTATTCCTTGGAACAACGAATATTTTTAGTATTAGAATTTCACCGCCTGAATTACAGTGTTGTGGAAACAAGACGAAGTTTCCAACGAAAATTCAATATGACTAAAGGACCGTCGAAAAACACAATTAAAAGTTTGTTTGCAAAGTTTGAACGGACTGGAAGCGTCAACGATGATCGTGCAGGAAACGTAGGGCCACCACATGTTTCAATCATTGATGATAGTATCCAAAACGTAAAACAGGCGATTCAAATGCGGCCTCGAACGTCTGTTAGGAAAATTGCGAGCGAATGTGGAATACGAAAATCTTCGACACATCAAATCATGAAAAGGTGCTTAAACATGTTTCCGTACAAAATTCAGGCTCGTAAACCTTTGAATGTTTGCACCACCAATCAAAGAGAAATCTTCGCCAATGATTTACTTCACAAAATTGATGGTGGCGAGATTGATGTGGGATCTATTTGGTTTACTGACGAAGCCCATTTTTATCTCGACGGTTTTGTAAATAAGCAAAATTGGCGATTTTGGGGAAATGAAAACCCCCATTTTTCAGTAAAATCGTCATTGCATTCGCCTAAAGTCACGGTATGGGCAGCTATTTCTTCGAAAGGAATCATTGGCCCATATTTTATCTATGATACAGTAACTGCCGCACGATATCTTAATGTTCTGCATGACTTTGTGGCCATACACCATGCCTTGGAAGGTTCAAATACTGCATCGTGGTTTATGCAAGATGGCGCCAGACCCCATCGAACGGACGAGATTTTTGATTTCCTTCAAGAATATTTTGATGATCGTGTCATTGCATTACATTTCAGGAACCATACAGGAAAAGGCATGGACTGGCCTCCCTACTCGCCTGATTTAAATCCTTGTGATTTTTTCTGTGGGGTCACTTGAAAGAAGTTGTGTACCAGCAACAGCTACAAACTCTTTCCGACATTGAAAATTATGTTTATAATGCATGTCTGTCCGTTACGACCGAGACATTGTCTCGCGTATGTGAAAATTTTGTTTTGAGATTACGTCACATTATTGCTGCAGAAGGAGGTTACATTGAAAATATTGTTATTTAGTTTTTCAGTCATCAGCGCTGCCTATTGGCAAAAGTGTAAATTATTTTAATGCTATGTATTTTGAAAATTATCCTGATTCAAACATAACAATCCAGCAAGTGGTGCTTTTTTTTCCTCAAAACTTTTTTTTTCTACTGTTGTTATTTATGTTCAAAACGGGTAAATCATTTAGTGACACTCTGTATTTCAACTCACCTAATTCAAAAAAGGAAAGATGTAGGATCGGGAGAATGATTAAATGAAAGAAAGAGTCGGAGTAAGGAAGCGGAGAATTTCGTATGTAATTAACTATGATATCAGTACACCGTTTAGATATTCAAGCAGTTATTATTTTTGTATTTTCCTGTAAAAATGGAAACTGCGTTGGGTTCTTAAATGTTTTTAACTGTTTTTGTCTCATATAATATTTAAAAAAATATAGACTAAAAGAGATAAAATTGTATTTCAGTAAAAGGTTATTATAAGCATGTTTTGAAACACTGAAACGCCTATTAGGTATTTTATGTAAAACTGAATGACTACTTATTTTAATTCAATTTCATAAACATAAATATTGCAAAATAGCTTGAACATTAGTGTTTTTCTTTATATAATTTCTAAAGAGTTTATCGAATCATTCTTTTAATGACATTCCATATTTAAAATCAGATACAGGATATATTTTCAGAATGCTACTTTCTTGGTCATTCCGTCATACGGAATAATTTAAATAAAATGGGGGGGAGAGGGCAAAAATATATTTCAGGATCTATGAGGCTTTTTGTAATGAAGTTTTGAAAAGGGGTGACTCACAAAATATAAAAACAGCTATGGTAAATATTTTTTTCCTTTAACATCCTTCCATTTCAGCGGTAGATACGTTTGCTTTCGTGGGTGTGTGTGTGTGTGTGGGGGGGGGGGGGGGGGTGAGGTGTGTGCAAAATACATCTTAAAATCTCTCATGGCTTTCATAATAAATATAGGTCCGAAAGGAGTGGGATGCCCTGTGGGGGTGTTTCTAAGAGATCCTAACCCGTATTTAAGCAAGGAAATCCAAAATTTGAATAAAATCACGGAAAACTCCGAACGGTTATGCCGACAGACGCGATTGGGTTCGAACCCAGCACTGCCGTCTACCAGTTGAGACGTCAGAACCTATCGCCCACTGGTGGGGCCATAGATATTTTAGATAAAACTGAATGTCTACTTATTTTACTTCAATTTTATAAATATTATAATTGGAAATTAAATTGAACATTGGTATTTTTTCTACATAATTTAAAAAAGATAATAAATCATATTTACGCAAATATATTTTTATATTTGCCCGTACAACGTACCGGCAATAATAATGTGCTTCTTCCATCACTTAAAGCTTTTTGACACTACTAAAAATTTTAAATGCAATTTCATACTATTTAACAGAAGAAATATTTAAATTAAATATTACGATTATTTTAGGTTTAAAAAAGCGGCGTTTATCCCATATTTTCATTTCATTGTACGTAAAAAAGCGTATCAGTTAAGCGGTTAAAATAACATATTCCGAAGAGAATTTTGAAACACTAAAGAACATCCTTTAAATTAATTTAATTTTTTCTACAATTGTTAAAAATATTTCTAAGTTTCTTTAAGAAATGTTTGCTTGTCATAAATATTTATTCATAGATTGACACACCTTTGGAGATGTTTTACAGTAGTTTTAAACTAGTTTTTGTAGTTCCCCCTAATATTTGTCTGAGGAGGTTACAATAGACATAGGTTGTTACAATAGACCTAGTTCAATCTTAAATGTTATTTTAAATCTCGTTTCAATCAATAAATCCTATTTCTGCAGTCTGGGAGTGGAGAGTCGATTCAACATTTCGACTCAGATTCGACTCGGAAAAATGAGCCGGAAAGATCATCAGCTTCAGAACAAGAAAACAGGCTGTATTTCTGCAGTCTGATGCCGCCAGCGCCATCTTTTGGCCGAAATTAGAACTATTTGAAGGAAGTGCGTATTAAAAATTTATTGATATTCTAATAACAATATCGCAAACCGCGCATTTTTATCTCAAACCGTTTTTTTGTTATTTAATTTTAAAATGGGTCAGTCATTTACTGGACACCCGGTATATATATATATATATTTAAATAAAATCGCAAATGTATGAACAAGTTGGTAAAAATCTATTCAAAAGGCTAAACTAGCCACGCAGAGAACTCGAACGCTAATGTTAAGTTTATGGGCGCGTTATTTTCAAAAATCTCACTTGAATTCTGTTATTTTTTAATTTTTTTTCCATACGATTTTTGAGGACGATCTACAACCGGGCTAATTTTTACTTTTTAATTTTGGTTATAGTTTTTTTTAGTAATAGGATGTAGTTTTAATTTCAGAATTTGTTCCAACTGGTTCCGAAAGTGAAAGTATTTATTTATTTATTTATTTTAACCCGAAACCAACATAGAAAAAATAAAATCTAGTTCGTGGATCGTCCTCAAGTATCCTAAGCAGAAAAAAAAATCATTCAAAAATATTAAAATCAAAGCGAAAAACTTGAAAAAAAAAAAAAAAAAAAACGTCTTTATAGGATTAGCATTGGTATTTCCTTTTCTTCGCGTGACTGAAGTGGGCTCTTAAAAAACCTTTTTGTTTTATCATGTGTTGCTTTGTGACAATTCATCAGGTATTCTCATAATGAAATCGTATTGTTTCACTCATGAGACCGTCAGCTAAAATCTCCATTGCGAAGTCACCATTACTATTGCTCTATGTTGAGTTACAAGATGACTCTCCAATATTCCATCATGTACGCTAATGGCGCCTCGTGCATGTAAAATCAGTCGTGGGTGCAAAGTCCTCCAAGTTACCTGTGAATTATACCTCTGGAGGTGCCTTGCCAAATGAAGGTCTCGTCATCTGATCAAGGCTCTAAACTACGAGACCATCTTGCGAAGCCATTTGCAGTTCAAACAACAGGATGTACCATTAATTAACAGGCGGAACAAAGTATGCTCAACGACAAGCAAGTACTGCAGAAATAATGGCATGCGAAGCAAAGTTTATTGCCGCTACGTGGCAATTAGGCGGTCGTCCCCCCGATACCAGGTATCTAACCCATTAAGCTGAGATAACTCGGCAGGTAGGGGCTTGGTCATCGGTTAAAAAGAAAGAAAGAAAGATGACTCTCCAATTGAGTCACGTGGCGATTCACAGAAGATATCCTGTCGAGACTCTACTGCGAAGCCATCATGAGCTTTGCTTTTTGACCGTTCATCATTTTACTATCATTTAGAGATTCGTCCAAAAGAAATCATCATGGTGACTTCACAATGGAATCTCCAAATGAGAATCAGATGAGAGTGATTTCTCATTGGTTTCAAGTTTTGTTATTGGTGATTTCTTACCGAGAAGAAATCACAACGACTCCTTTGTGGAATCATCGCGTCAAGTTGATATTCTATCGACTAGCTGTTGTGTTAGAGTAGTACCGATATGCTTTTTGTGTTTGTCACTTAATTTTTGGGCACTACTCTGATATTGACATTATAAATACAATTATAGGCTATTTCTCCACAATTTGCATTAGTATATGGCACCCATTTTCTGTTCTTTTCTTTTTTAACAATTTGGAAAATAGTTGTTGTCCTCGGTAGAGAACTGGAAAATATGAAGTATATATGAATATTTTTTATTGGTTTAATTCCGCAACTTATTTTATTTTATTCGTTTTCTGATTGGTCCATGTTTGATATCCAAAAATGGAATACATCTGTTGTCACAAAGACAAAACTAGTCGTTGGGGGCCACCGTAATACTTACCCATCATGGATATGTATATGAAAATAAAACATGTGAAACTATTTATACAATGCATTGCAATTCATAAACAAAATTTAAATATTGTTAATATACATAGTAATGCTATATTAAAGAAATGCTGAATTACCAATTTCGACAAATTATATAAAACGCCAAACTACTCAAGTAATACCGAACTGCGTAAAAGAAACATCCTTATAACTCCAAAAATAATAATTCTATTAACTAACAATTAACTGCGTCGGATTAAGCGTTTCATTTCCAATTAAAATATACTTCTGAATTGAAATTTGAATGAAATACAGGGTCATGAAAAATCGAAGAATGTGGAAAACAAGATTACAAATATCTCGGCAACTAATAATCCGATCGACTTCGTTCTATATGCAAAATGTGTGTTATTTTATTTCCTTTTACGTCCATTCCTTAGAAAAAAATTCGAAAATTTTTAGATACCTTTCATCAGAACGAATTTTTCGAGAGTCCGAAAAAAATAGTTCCGGATAATCGAGGTTGCTGATATTAAATAGGGTTCGTCCCATTCTTACATACTAACTACATACAAAATTTCAAGCCTCTATCTCAATTTGTTCGGGAGATAGAGCGTTTACAGACAGACAGACAGACGGACGGCAAATTTTTTTTTTCTAAAAATATGTTTTTCGGAATCTCCTCTATCTAAAACGTGTAAATCCGTCAAAAAATTTTTTTCGATTTTCAAAACGATTGCAAGACTTACCCTATACTACGTATGATGGGTAAGTAAAAAGTAATAAAAACTTGAAAAAATAATAATTTAAAAACAAATTGTGATAAAGATTTCAAACAAATTTAATTTAAAAGTGCATTTTTTTCTGAACGCAACGGTGTAAAATTTTTAAATATGCGATGTTTAGAAGATTAAAAATTTGCAGTTCCGAAAACTGTAAAACTGAAATTTCATTTGAAATTTGTTTATGATGCGCCCCGGAATATTAATGTTTAATCCATGTCATACGTAACATGAGGCGTTCAGAAGTCAGTCTGATTAACTTCATCAAATAAAAATGCGCATTTTAAACAGTTAAAGTTGTATATCTATAAACTACTGTTTTTTTTTCTAACAATTGGTCTAAATATATTAACGTTTAATGCAATGTGTATGTAATATATGATTCGATATGATCATCATGAAAATGATGTTTATTATTATTATTAATTTAAATATAGAATTTATTTATAAGGTCTTTAAAATTTTAGCCTTTGAAAATATCATTTTCCAAATAGTCACTGTAAATTTTGAATTACAATTTTTATAATTTTTTTTTTGTGTTTTGTTTGTCTTTGGATGAGTAGTTTCAACATATACTATTTTGTTTTCTTTAATTAGGTTTGGATTTTTATAGGTTTGGTATCGACCAGCATTGTTAAATTCAGATCGGAAACAAACAAATCGATGCTGTCGACGACATCTGTGACGACCACAAACCAAATTTTCTACTTTTATAACATACAAAAAGGCTACGAAAAGTTGTAGAAAAGATAAAGTTGAAAATTTTAACTTTATCTGTATTATATGAACTAAAAACATTTTTCTTATTAGTACCATTAGACTTGTAATATGAGTGTTACACTGTTAAAACTAATGATGACATATTGCACCTCTTAGGGGTGAAAGGCTTGTCTTACTGGTGACACCCCTAAAAGAGCCAGAATGACACCTTTAATTAGGGTGAAAAGATGGCAGCCTTAATCCAGAGTGTCCAATAATAAAAAATTAAAAAATATACAAACCGACTTTTGGCCGTCGAAGGATTCGAACTCACAGCCTCTGAGTACAAGCTCAGCGTTCTAACCATCCGGCAGTCGAGCTCACCTTCATTCACTCATAGCCATAGATTTTACTTGCCGTCACAGAAAACAGAAAGACATACATTACAGCGCATGCACATGGTTCCAGTCACCCAATGAGGTGCCACATTGCTGCCAATACGAAGTGTATGGCACCTTATTTAGCTCCAATCTCAGTAAGAGACCTGTCGGCACTGCAACCACATATCCAAGCCCCTATGACACCCTAGGGTTCCAATGGACCCTAGAGCCTTTTCACCTCTGGGTCCCAAATGGCACCGGTTTGTCACCTTCACTTTTAACAGTGTACACGTTACTAAAAGATGAATTTGAACGAGAAAAAAAAAAGTAAAATTCCATTTGCAGAAGTATTTATCATTAAATAAATTATCTATTTTCTGTATTTTGATTAACCATATTCACATTATATTATTAAATTGCATTTAAATGAAAACAACAAATATTCTCAAAATGAATGTATTAGTTTATTAAAGTACTCTCCATAAACCTTTTAATAGCATTCTTTTCAACTACTTTTGAGGTAAGTTCTTTGTTAATGAAAGTCGTAAGCATCCATTCACATTTCCCTTCAAGATATTTTCCTTTCCCAAGCTTTATTTTCTAAGCACTATGAAAAGATGTTTATATTCAGGGCTTTGTTTCATTTCAAAGTGTTTAAGTACATTTACGAATGCAACTTTCATTACGTACAGCGATTATATCCCCTGAAAATAATTTTAGTGTAATAACCAATAACAATGAACTTACATGCAAACATAAAATACCTTCATTATTTTCTATATGTTTATTTAAATAACTCTGACAAAACAACTGAAAGAGATGCTACCGTGAAATATTGCAAAGTAATAATGAGAATGAATAAAATAATCTAAAATAAGTTAACTCTCCACTGCACGATTTCTTTTTCTTTTTTTTTATGAAATAAAAAATTTAAAATTCATATATATGTCTAATAATGAGAAAAATAGTAAAAAAATACAATAAAATAAAACAAATTTCAAATTTTTAGTTAAAATTTTATATTTTATGGAATATACCCTTTATACACAATTAGGGTTTTTCAATATTGTATTAGTACACTTTGCAATTAAATGGACTTAAATTAATTTTATTTACTCTATACTCTGCAACTTTTTTATATTAATATTTTTAAGCGTCCAGTAAAAATAATAAAAGTAAATTTTGCCTTAATAGCTTGATTGAATTTTTTTTTTCTTTCCAAAGAACAAATTCAAATTTTTTGCCAAATGCAGCCATCTAACACGAACAAAATAAGTGTTATTTCATTCTTTGGACTGTTCTTGATCAGTTACAACGATCATATCGGAAAATTCTTACTACATAATGAGATTTATAGTGTCTTCAGGTATGTGCTTGGTGTGGCACATCATGCAGTGAAATGTTAAATAAGATTTTTCTACCAATATGATTTTATCTAAATTTATTGTAATTTTTGTTTCAAAGGCAGGAATTATAACAATTTTAATCACTTAAAAGTAATTTTAATGCTTTAAAAACAGTAAAATAGGTTTATACGACTATTTATATGCTTCGACTCTACCCGAGCTCTTTTCGAAGCAAATAAATGAAAATTTTATAAGCATCGAATCTATGAAACTCCATCTTTTAATTTTTCACGTACTCTTTCATATTATGCACGTTATTATTATTTTTGTCTTAGATAATAGTCGAATAAACCTATTTTACTGTTTTCAAAGTTTTAATTTACACTTTTTGGCAATTAAAATGAATGTATTGTTACAAGATGTGAATTTGTTTTATACTAAGATCGCAATTAGCTTCTGTGTATATATTTTAAACGACAGCTTTGCATAGTACTTACTTTGCTTGCCAATTAAACAACGCCGCGCAAAGTGATGAATTTTGCTGAAATCTTGGCCAAAACACGAACATTTTTCTGCTATTTTGAACCTTCTTCGAAAATAACTAATAGTCAATTTTAAAAATTGCGTTCCTAAATATGTGGGCGAGAAGGGGTGAATCCGTATTTTAGGAAATACAATCGAACCTGGAAAAAAGACGCGTATTAAGCGAAATCGCGCATTGAACGTAATTTATATAACATTACATGAACTGGGCTCATTTACAGATCTAATTAAATAAATGCGATAAGGACAAAATGTTCTGCACGTGACCTTTACACATACATTATATGGCCAATTGTGACCGGCCACTTGCGATTATAGATGTTTTGTTAAATATCTAGAAAAATGCATGAGGAATTATCCTGAAACTCAAGTTGTGTAAACAGAATAATACAGACAGGTCGTATAATTTTCCGAAGATTTTTTACTACGAAACTCCAAAGGGGACCATCAACAAATTGAAAAAGAACGAATATCTTTTGGATCACTCTGTCAAAACTAATGTCGAAAAAGCGTTCAAAATATAAAACATAATTAAAACATAATTAAGTGGCTTATAGTAATAAACTGTGTTCATTTTTATGAGGATAGCGTGTCTACTCGTAGAGAAATTAAGAATTTCGTAAAAACAGTCTCAAGTTTTTTGCTTAGAGTTTGCAGAGTTTTTAATGTAAAAAAGATGCTCTTTCAGAAAATAGGAAAAACAGCATTGTACACAATATCCTGTAATAAAAATTAAAAAATAATACAAATTGTATGAAAAATGAGCAGGTTTACTAAGTGGTACTTCAGTGCGCATGCGTGAATGCAATAAAAATATAATGTGCACAAAACTGTTAGCTAAATCTGTAGAGCAATTTTTTTTGGAAGTCTTAAAAACATAGCATGAAAATTCTTGAAATTATCGTCAATAAAATATGTACAAAATCCGTTGTTCCCAAAAGAAAGCAAAAAGATGAGGGACTATATCCAAACATAGCAGTGCGTGCAAATATTTTTGTGTATGCATGTGTATAGTCGAAATAATGAACAGAAGTCGCCGGGCAGGTGTGGCAGCGGCACTTGCAATCTTGTGGTAGACTGCAGCTGAAGAAAACGCCGCTGAAATATCTGTAGCTGCCGGTAGGTATACGCGACCGTGACGCATCAAAAATCTTCCAGAATGTAAAAAAATCCCATGCGCACCTCCATGCCCAACTGACTCTCTAGATCAATGCCTCACATTACATTTATTTAGGGTTATTGTTGTGTTTGTTTAAATTTATTTTCTAAGTTAATATTTCATTAACAATTTTATAACATTCAATATCTAAATGTTATTGACTGTTCATATGAACTAAAATTTTAGTATTATTTCAATTAATTATTTACTTTCATTTTTTTCTAATCATGATTATTAATTATTTTTTTTATTAATTCTTATCTTTACCCTTTTATCAATAGATTTAAAATTTTTCATTTGTTAATATATTGTGGATGAGACAGCTTTTTGGGAGAAAATATGTGAATTTTCTACTTAAATTCTTAAAATGTATATCTATACTAATAAAATAACAAATCGCTCTGTCTGTCTGCGCGTGTGTGTTTCTGCGATGGCTAGAAAAATCTAAGGCACGTACGGGGCTCAATATTTGTATGAGATTAGCCTAATATCTTTCCTGATGTACCTAAAGCTCAGAATTTTATTTTTTTTGATTAATTTCCGATATATTAATTACGAAGTGGAACTCGCTTTCATGAGAAAGTCATTTTTTTAATGTTCTGGGAAAGAAATCGTTTGCACATGCTCACAAACTCTTTTACGCACCTAAACGAAAGAAGAAGCATTTTTCAGCGTTTATTTATTTATTTATTTATTTATTTATTTTATCATTCTGTTTAAATCTAAAACAGCCAAACTGCTCAACGCAGTTAAACTTAACAGACAAATTTCGAAAGATCGTACTTTTAGGTCTCAAATGCTGTAATCAATTCGAAATAATGTTGCAGTTAACCCTTTAAAAAGAAATATTTGAAAAGAGTCGTTTTCCCAAAACTATTTTTCACCCTATTGTCAATATTCTTCCAGACCATAATTTTTAAGATATAAACAAACCAAATAGAAGATCTTAAAGTTGAAACTGTCTTCTAACTGATGGTGTAATTGGTTTTAAAAAAATTGGATTTTAACCCATTCAAATACACTAGCAAAAGAAGGTCATTTTTCGACTCGCAGAGAGGATATTTTTTATATGCTAACATTATCTTAATGTACATATTTTAACTCAATCTTCCAAAATCTTCTCAGTAGACCAAATTTATATTCCCTAGAAAAAATTCGAAACGCTCGGACGTATAGAAATATTTTTTACAAAAAAAAAAAAAAAAAAAAGTGCGAAAAATTTGATGAAATCAATAAAAAACAGATCATTTTCATTGTAGTTTTGACTTAGAAAAGCCCAATCCTATAGGTACCTGCAAACAAAAAACATATTCTTAAAGCTTAAAAACATTCTTATATTCTATGATGCAATCAGTTTTTAAAATATAAGATTTAACCCTTTCAAATACACCGGCAAAAGAAGGTCACTTTGCGACTGACGGATAGACTATTTTTTCTAGGCTAAAAGTATCTAAGCGTACATATTTCAGTACAATCTTTTAAAAGCATCTCAATAGACCAAATTTACACCCCCTTAAAACATTTGGAAACGTTTGGAACAGTAGAAATATTTTTTTACAAAATAAAAGGTGCGAAAAATTTGACGAAATCAATAAAAACCAGATCGTTTCATTGGGCCTTTGCAGGGCGCAACTCTATTACTTCCTGACAAACCAAAAATATTTTCTTAAAGCTAAAACATTCTTATAATCTATGGTGCAATTTGTTTAAAAAAAAATATGAGATTTACCGAGTTCAAATACACCGACAAACACAAATCACACCCAGGCTCAAAGAGAATACATTTTTGCTACGCTAAAAGTAACTAAATGTCCGTATTTTAGCACAATCTTTTTAGAGCCTTTTAATAAACCAGATTTACATTACTTACAAAAATTTTGGAACTTTCGTATGGATAGAGGTATTTTTTTACAAAATAAAATATGTGAAAATTTTTACGAATTCAGTATATACCTTAGTGTTTAGTCGCGGTTTCGTTCTCTTTCGGTGCGCATACTTTAAAAAAATCAAATTACATCGAAAATAAAATACCAAACAGCATGTGCTTTCAATTCAATACCTTTTCGCGATTTTTCCATTTAAAAATATAAATTTTTAACAAAATGGACTTAAAGATATAAAATCATAGAGATTTGAGTTTTATTTAAGGGACATTTAGAAAATAAATAGCGCATTTGAAAACTGAATAACATCACGGGGCCGGGCAACGCCGGGCAGGTCAGCTAGTACTTTAATATTGTACTAACTTTAGGTTCGCCTAGAACAAATTGAGTAAACGCACACACACACACACACATATATATATATATATATATATATTAATAAATGTAAGGTGGGGCTTGTTGAGCTCAAGCCATATGGTAGGCCTCCCCACCTAGTTGAACTTGCATTAATGTGTTGCTGTTTCTGATCTTTCTCACTGCTTCCTTGAACTAGGTGGGGCTTGTTGAGCTTAAGCCATTTGGTAGGCCTCCCCATCTATCTGAAACTGAAACTGCTTCCTTAAATCACAGCTCGCAACTACAGTATTTTCGACCCTGCATTACTAAGTGACTCCGTGTCTCTATATCCCCTACAGCTCCTGCAAGTTTGTTGGTCTGCTAGTGTAACGCCCTGTAGATACATCACGATATTAGAAAGGAACACCGACAACCACAGTAGCCCAAGTCTATTTTGAAAAGAAATGAGGTAGTTCATACCGAAGGTGCATAGAATCTGTTTTATTTTCTCCCACACAGAACCAAGCTTGATTTCGCATACTTTTCTATGTATGACATCTCTTTTCAGACTTGGTTTACTGTAGGTGTGGATAAAACAGATTTTATACACCTTGTAATTGGAATATCTCATTTTTTTTCAAAATGGATAGAGATGGTTGGTCTACTAGGTTGGTGATCGTAAACCCTTCATATTATGGGGGAATTTTTCTGATTAATTCATTTCTGCATGTCTATAATTTAAAATAAAATTTTAAATTTTAGAAATATTAATTGTAAATAATCAATTCAAAGGAAACTTACTCATATTTTATCATAAGTTTGGACACATGTAGCTTGATTCAATGTTAAAGTCTCATTCTTGATTGGTTCTAGATATGTTATACGGCGCATATTGCGATCATTTTGGTCAGCATGATTATCACGCCTTTTACCACCAGATTTCAGTGTATGGTTTTATTAAACATAAGGTTTACTCTTCGCCATTTTCCAGTTCCATAACCAGGGGCGTAGCTACCGTGGAGCAATTGGAGCAAACTGCTCCAGGCGCACGAATCCTAAGGGCGCAAAATTTAAAAGAGCGAACTATATATATACATATATATTTATATTTACATAATTTTTTTCTTATTAATTCGATAATATAGAAAAATTCTTGTTACAATCAGGACATTCAAAGACATTTTACCTATCTCAGTTCTTTCGATTTATAGCATGTTTTTATACACAGTTAAAAGGCAATTACTTCTTTTCGTGAAGTTTTGATGGAAGATTTAGTACAATCCTATGGAAAATAGTTCAGCTTTAAGACCCGTTTTCTCAGAAACTACCCGGCCGATTTTGGTGAAATTTTAAATCCATATTCGCTGGATTATGTTCAAGATTTATGGTAGACAGTTTGTCTCTGCTATTTAAACATTTCTTTTAGAACTGTTATTGCCAGTTTTTCAGAAATTAAAAAAAAAATCGCACACACACACACAAAAGGAAAAAAAAATGTTTGTTAAATATGATGTTATATATATACGCTATATCACAAAATGAATGATTTTTTAGGAGAAAAGATATATATGCACTTTAAAACTATTTTTAATCTCTAATTTATGAATTAAAGTCTGTATAAAACCTGGTATAAAATTTAGTTTCATATAATAAAGGAGGTTAAGTTTTAATCTTTATTGGTTCTATGTCATTTCCCACGTAACTTCCAGAACGTCCATCTCTTACACGAGTTTTATTTGATTACCACCAAGAAGAAGGACCGAATAAGT
Source organism: Maratus speculifer (assembly GCA_964019185.1). Lineage (NCBI taxonomy): Eukaryota > Metazoa > Arthropoda > Arachnida > Araneae > Salticidae > Maratus > Maratus speculifer. The sequence continues at coordinate 375,218,595 of OZ025292.1, forward strand.
TTATAAGAAGGAATTTTATTTGTTTTTTGACGGAATGTGTACACTGAAAGTTTATTTCTCAAACACAGCAGTGCGAGTTGAATTTAAAAACAGAAATACAGTAAAGTCTCTCTAAGACGGACTCTGCGTAGGACGGAGTTTTGACTAACTCGAAAACATTTTCAAATCCTTGCGAATGCATAGACTTAGAGTAAATTTTGCCTAAAGCAGAATACTGTCTGCTACGGAAAACTTTCTCGGTCCGCGTCAATTCCGCCTTAGACAGAGTTTATTGTAATTATAAAATGTTAGTGTAAAACTGATGTGAATGGGCATGGCGTCCGAGTCGGTGTATTCCCTTGAAATTTTACGATTATTCCCATTGTCAGAAAAAACCGGGCATACCAGTGGATTCAGGAAGGTTCAAAAAACATTTTAAGACACTAAATTAAAAATTATTTATTTCAAAAAATTTCATTCATGTTTCTCCTTAATTTTTATTCATATCATAATGAAACCTCAAGTAACTTCTCCAGCACCTTTTCTGTATGCCTGAGGTTTTTTTTTTCCTGTAATTTTTATGTAGATCACTGTTAAATATTTTCAGATCTTAAAATAACCATAACTTATTTACGAGGGCTCTCGTCGATCATTTATTAAATACCACTATTTTCAGACAAGAATTATCCTGCGGTGTATTGAAATGTTTTAGAAGTTTATCATGATGATTACTGTAGGGAAATAATCGTAGCCAAAGAAATCAACGCTGATAAATCTATGTTTAATATGCAACAGCAATGCCTTAGCTATCTAATTTTTTTACGATTCGATAGTAAAATACTTTGATAAATTGAAAAAAAATGTGCATTGACATATTACAAACAAAAAACCAAAGAAACAATTATTGTTGTTATTATTTATTTATTTTTGTTGTTGTTTTTTGGAAAATATATGTGCACTATACAGATTACAAAACAATAATAAAAGAGATATATTCCACATAATCCGTGGTGATAAAATTTAGAGGGGGATAAAGAGGAAGCAAAAAATTAAATTTTGTACGCATTGTGTTTAATATTTTGAAAATATGGCAAATCTCACATACAGGATTGATAAGCATTTTCTTTGAAAAAGTTAAATATCGAATTCAGCGCACTTTATGCAAATTTACACCACTTTCATCGAAAGTATTTTTACGCATTATATCTTATTTAGTATCAGAATTTACGATTAAATGAGGCAAAACATGTTTATCGAAAACAGTAATGGGATTTTGCTTTGGCCGTAATAAGGCTCTACACCACTCTTCCCCAACATCCACATTATCCGATGTCACATATGAAATGTCAATGAATTTTGGAATTATAAAAAGAAAAAAAAGCCTGGATTTACTCTATTCAACTTTTCAAACAATTTATAAAAATAGTGCCTGTATAAAAGTGTAACAATGAATAATTTTTTTTTTTTTTTTTTTTTTTTTTTTTTTTTTTTTTACAAAACTAATTTTTCAGAAAGGTGAAATATTTCCGCTGGCGATAAAATTATTTCTCTCTCTCTCTCTTTTTTTTTTTTTTTTTTTTTTTTTGGCCTTATGCATTTTTTTCTTTATAAATCTTAAGCAGTTTTCTGATAATATAATTCTCAAACAATTTTGATTCCGTCCGTTTTAGCTGCAAAATCTCATTAAGAAAAAAAAAAAATTAAACCGGACGAATTTCGAATCTGATCCCCGCTGTCTATAATACCGTTTAGCGGGCGTGCTCAGCACGGACTGAAAAATTTTGCAGAAAAAAGTCGATCTCAAATCTCTTAATTTCAGTTGCTCTCACGAGGGAGCGAAGTCTATTCTTAACAAAACTGTGCCTGAACGAAACTTCATTAAACAATCTACTCATAGATATAATTGGAAAAAAGATAGACTTTAGCAAGAATTAAAGATATTTACTGAAATTACCATTCAAAAATAGTGGTAAGCACACTTTTGAAAATTTTACATATAATAAGTAATAGTTATTCCCAGTCTTGGTCAAAAAACCGCATCTAAAACGGTACGGTTTTAAATAGTTGATCGCGGCCGACTTAACAGCAAAGCCCTCCCCCTACCACCAAAAAAAATTGATGCCCGTATTTTTTCTTTCTTTTTTTTTTTCTTATGTGTTGCAAATTATCTGAAAGTTTCAAATTGATTGATTCATCAGTTTTCTTAATTGTAACAAATTTACGTTTCAACAAAAAAAAAAAGCATTTTTTTTAATAGAAATTTTTTATAAAAGAACTTGTGGATCAATTTTTATGAAATTTAGATATTATTAAACAGCTTCTAAAGATAGGGCTAGATACATAACTATAAAATCTCTAAATGGTGCATTTTTAAAAATATGACGGCCTAGTAAAATAATACTTGCATAAAAATTGTAGTTTCGGGAGATTGGCTTTGAAAATGAAAGTTTGGAAGGAATCATCCAATTCATGAAATAATAATTAATATATGATTCAGAAATAATAATTAATTAATTCAATTAAAATTATTAATCCAATTCATGAAATATTAATTAATTAATAACGGAGTGACCTGAAGAAATTTTCAGATATGAAAAAATTTTCATACCTGAAATCAGCGAAAAATTCTACATCTGGGATACATAAAATAGAAAATCTGTAAATTCAATATTTTAAATTTTTTACAGGTCGTCCATAAGCGCCACTATCCACCGTCGACAGTTATCTGCCTTTGAAACTCCTGCTATTACTATGAAAGGTTTCACAAAAAACTTTGTTTCTTTGAACCAAAATTAAAACAGATTTTATAAATGGATTTTTCAGCTTTATATACGCGTATAGGAAAATTTTTTTAGAATTTTTGAAAAAGAATTTTTTTTCTCTTTTAGTTGTGCAATTTTCGAGTTTTTTGTTTTTTTTTTTGACCCAGGGCATTTCCATGCGAATTTGTTAGTCTGTTACACAACTGAAAATCGCTATGCTTGTTGGTCACCGTTATTTTCGAAAAGTTTGCTTCGCCTTATTCAATTGATGATATATCTTCGATAAACTAAGTCTCATTTTCTCACTTTAAAATACTGGTAGCCAAAAATCATAGTATGTAACAGACAAACAAGTTCGCATGGAAATGCCCTCCAGTAGAATTTAAGATATGGCCCCTTTACAAAGGGCAGTACCGTAATTTCGGGTGTATAAGCCGCAGCTCAAACAATTCTTTTTTGACGCAGAATTTTTTTAAAAACAAATATAACTAGTCAGATCGCCGTAAATAATTGTCTTCAATCACTAAATATGATTTCTGGGTCCAAAAAGAATTGTTTGATCTGCGGCTTATACACCCGAAATTACGGTACATTTATTACCCTAGTAGTGCCATAATTCTCTTAAACCTTCCACCTATCTTCGAGTTTTCAAAGAGATTTTCTGCTCTTTTATAAAAATCTAGGCTTTTCTTAAATTATGAATACTTTTTCATTCTTTTAATTTAGGATTTTTAATTAATTTCTCATTTAATTATTAGAGACTTAAATTTCTAAAATTCAAGACTGCAAGGAAAGGTTTTCAACTACCTTCACAAATTTTTTGAGTCTCTTAGATTTTTTTAACCATCGCAAACAAACAGACAGGCACACATGCAAAGTGAACTTTCTTGTATTTGTTTTTAATATGTTGTCAGAATAGTTTAGAGTTTTGAATAAAAGTAATATTTTAAATCGATATAAGAATAGTACATAGATTTTAAACTGCAAAACAAAATTGCCCTAACTTTTTCGAGTGACAGATAGGGCGCAAAAACTTTACCTGCTCCAGGGCGCTGAATATGTAGCTACGCCACTGTCCATAACTGAATTAAAATCACGAGTTCCAACTAGAGTTCTGCTGAATCGAGTTGGGTTGTGGATGAAATTTTTTGTAGCGTGTAGGGTTGATTTCAAATATTTCGTATTTTGGCTGGATTTTGAATCTTTAGTGTCAGTAGTCTGGTTGACTTGATTTTTTAAAAGAGCGTCCTAAATATTTTAACTTAAAAAATCACATTATATATTTGAATATTAATGTGTTTATATATTCTCATTTTTACATAAAAAAAACTAAATTAATATAATTTTTGTTTTTCCGTAGTTTGCGCATATACTGCTAAATTTAATATTAAAGTCTCAGTCTTGATTTTTCCTGGATATGTGTGTATTGCAATCATTTTGGCCACCATGATTACAACGCCTTTTACCGCCAGATTTCAATATTGGGAAAAGATTTGATGATTTGCCAGTGATTTTGATTGGGGATTTCAACATGAACTTTGCGGATGATAAAAATCTACAATTAGTTGAATTTTTAAATAGAGAATTTAATTTAAAGATGACCAATGATCGCAATTTTAGCACAATGAGATATAAAATTACAATTGATGCAGTCTTTACAAAATATTTAAATAGATTCGAATCAAAGTTGTTTGTTTCCTATTTTAGTTAATTAATGAAATTTCATATTTGATGTACTTGTGAATTTGCGTTTTAAGCAATAGAATGCAATTTTTGTATGTAAAATAATATGCATTATTTTTCATGTACAATAGCACATTAAATGAAAATTGTAATATAATTTTTGTAGTAGTAGTTTATAATAATGAATAAAAAAACACTTCATTTAAAAGTATTTCCTGCACAATAAATATTTCCTGACGATTCAAAAAAAAGTTGTTCAAGTTTTCACTTCTGTCAGCACTCCCGGAGTGCCACTATTTATTTATTTATTTATTTATTTTTTTTTTTTATCGATGGTGTGAAGCTACAGTGATAAGTAAAGAAAAAAAAATACAACTGAAAATAATATTGTTATACATGCATCCAAATCGGTATAGCATATATATCCACTTGCGTTAGTATATTTATTTTAGCGTTTTGACAAAACTTTAGCTTTCTTATTGAGCATCCATTACACACCTCCTTGCCACCCCCCCCCCTTTTAAAAAAATGCCTTTTTATTATTATTATTATTATTTGTACACATTAGTAACTTTCTGAAAAACCAGCAATACTAATTTTAAAAAACTTGAGCCAAGAACAATACAGTACAAATATCCATGTGAAGTAACTTAACAATGGCTACATTTTTTCCATTGTGATTTTAGCTTTTTTGAGTATTAATAACAAAGTAATGTTATTGCTTTAAGAATCTTAACATTTCAAAATGTCAGCAATGTATTTTTTTTAAATGGTAAAATATGTGCATCTATATTGTTTTCTGCAAAGAATGAAACATTGTGAATTCCAAACCGTATTTAAATAATTAAAAAAAAAAAAAAAAAAAAAATAATAATAATAATAATAATAATAATAAAAAAAAAAGAAGGCATAAAAACAGATATAGAGTATTTCTAGAAAAAAAATAAAAGAGTTATTATTATTTGTAGGGCAATGTGAAATGAACTAGCGTATTAATTTTTTCTACATTGGATTAGTTTCTTTTGATTGTAATTTCATATTTAATGAGCTCTATCTATTCATTTTGCATTTATAACAATTCTGCGAAGTTTGTAATACCCTTAATGAATTTTGTGCACATTATAAAAAATATTACTTATGTAATACTAAAATATATCGAAATAAAAATTATATAGATGCAGACTTTATTTTATCTCATTTTATTTTCGGAGGATGTGAAAAACACAATTATAGTTTCGGAAGCATTTAATTAGCGGTTCCATTCGGCGAGTGTTCAGCAGTAGAAAGGTGTAATTATAAATCTATTATTACCTAGCAAAGACATTTCCTCGTTGCTATTACACATTTTATGTAAATAATTAATTAATTCCTCTCAAAACAATAAGCATGTTTTCATTTATCTGAAAGGAAAACACATGTATCTAAATAATTTTTATTGATTATATGGTATTTAATTTTTTTTCTTTCTTTTTTTTAGGTAAGTTGATGTATTTCTGATAATTTTTGCTGCTATTTCAGGTAAAATAATTCAATAGTTTTTATACCTGTTTTGTATAGCATAATAAACCCTATAATGCAATTTAAATAGTATGCAAATATTTTATGCTCTTCGTTTATGATATAAAACTTGTAACTGTAGATAAACAGTATATTTTTTAAATTTATTATTATACATTTTAATATTTTTAATTTTTAATTTATTTTTTTTATTTTATAATTTATATATATATATATATATATATATATATATTTATTAGTATATATTTTATATTATAATAATAATATTTATTTATTTATATAACATAATAATCAATGTACATTTATTTAATTTTCTGTTATTCTTATATATTTTGTGTATCAGTCGAAATATCAGTAAAGATGAATATTATATGTCAGTGATTTTATATATTTTCAAGATATTAGTTTTATCTCAATAAAAATAATGCAATAATTTTCGCAAAAAAAGCCAAAGAAATTTTTTTTATGTCCAATCCAATCCCAATGTCCTAAGAATATCAGACAAGAAACCAAACAATCTTTGATAACAAAATAAATGTGTCTATTTTAATTTGTTATGTTATATTGTGAAAACTCTACTTAGGAAAAGAGTTCTTAATAGAATGAGAAGGGCGGGATCATATTTTCATTCTTAAAACATAGTTCACAAATTAAACATGCAATAAGATATATGTTGTACTGAAATGTAATAGAAATACTGCAGTTAAAAATAAAACAAAAGAATTGGTTTAAAACAATCTATTATCTCAATTCCTTTATGGAACTGAAGTGGAATAACTTATTGTTCATATTGAACTATTGTTATCCCGTTACAATTCAAAATTCTCTCTCTCTTTTTTTTTTTTTTTTTTTTTTTTTTTTTTTTTTACAGATGTTCTTGAAAAGAAGTTTATGTTTGACTTTAATATGTTGCAATAAGATATATGCTGTACTGAAATGTAATAGAAATACAAGTAGTTAAAAATAAGACAAAAGAATTGGGTTAAAACAAACTTTTACCTGACCTTTATGAAACTAAAGTGGAATCATTTACTGTTTATATTGAACTATTGTTATCCCGTTATAATTCAGGATTCTTCACAATAAAAAGTTTTCAACTTTTTCTTTTTTACTTTTAAAATTTTTTTTGAAATTTGTAGAATCCTAACGACAAACAACCGATGTTTTCGAAGAAAAGTTTATGTTTGACTTTAATATGTTGTAATAAGAGATGATAATAGTTCATTTTTGAAACCAAAGTAATATTTGGGAGAAGCTTGTTTTCGTAGGGAACATATTTGATTTAATCTATTTTTGAAAATTGTTGGATTACTTAAAAGCTTGATTAAGAGTGTTTCCTAGTTCTTAAAAACCTTGTTTCCTTTCTTTTAACAAAATTATTTTTAACAGAAATTTTCTTGACCGTATTAAAAAGAAAAAATAATCTTAAATTGTATGAAAGAAAGCAATTTATTTTGGTTTTCTTTTCCGTTAACTTAGACAAAAGCTAGTATAATACGTTTGTTTGTCAAATGAAATTGTATTTAATCTTGGAAATAAAATTATCAAAATCACAATCTAGTTTACCTTAAATAAAAAATTTTGCGCACAATATTCACTGGAAGATATTTTTAGAATACCGTAAATTATCAGGTGCAACGAAGTCATAATTAAATTAGAAATGATCGTAGTAATAAAACTAGCTGTATAAAAGTTTCGTAAACACAAAATTACATTCAAATTATTTATTCTTTTTAATCATAATAAAATACATCTAAAACCAATATTCAAACAGGCACATTGTAAAAAGAAAAAAAAATCTGTTAAATTTACGGCAAAAACTGAATATTAATGAATTTATATATGCTTATCTGTATGTAAAAAATAAATTGACATGAAAGATAATTGTAGATTATTTTTCCGTAATTGTATCACGCTATGAATTAATTTATTTTCATTTTGGGTAACGCACTTTTTTGTCGGGATCGCTTCGACCAGAATTTTCATGTTCTGGTCATGTTCAACCTGAACTTACGGAGGAATTTAGTTAGAAGTGCACTTGACTTCTTCGAGATGAACATACTCATAAACATATTCGCGTTTGAAATGAAATAGACGCCCTCTCGCGGACAAAGTCGAACTAAAAGAAATAGAACTGATACCATGAGCATCTTCCGCTGAAATCAGTGTTTAAAAGGCCGATAAATAAATAAACAGTTCTATAACGAATGCAACGTTGGGTTCTTTGTATTAAAATTATCAAAAATCAAAATTTTATACACAAAGTTTAGATCTATAATATAAAAAAGTACATTTGACTTACTCATGGCAAAATAACATGACCACAACACAATGCTTGCATGATTCGCTTGACCCAGCTTTGCAAGAGCAAGAAATTTTTTTTATTTTCAAATTTTTGTTTTCCTTTACTAGCAAACCTGAAATAATATGGGGATTTCCTTTTGTTTGGCTTGTTTGTAAACACGAGCCTACAATCTCTATTTCTTCTTCTTTGCATTCTTTAATGCCGCACATTACTAATCTCTTTGAATCAATAATTGCTTCAGCTTCTCTAAAGCAATTACTAGATTTTCCAGCGTCTTAGAAATTCTAAAATTGTCGATATTTGTAATTTATCTCCCATAATTAAATAAAAAAGATAAAAAAACTGCACTTTAACTAGCTCTTTAAACTGGTTCTATGCTCAGTGCTACAGCATGGAACGTAAACAAACAAACGTAAACAAACGATTATCAGGTCTATAACAACGCCATCTTTCGGTCATTACAAACGCGAATAGCAAGATTTGACTTGCTGAAGTGAGATTCATACAGAAATGAATCTCAGAGACATCAAACCTTTTTGAAAAAGGTAAAATTTTACTAGCTTATAATTATGTATATTTTCGTGTTTGACGGTATAGCTACGCATAATAGACCATTTCTTTTTGTCCAACTATTTTATATCCACCCTATATGTTAGGAATTGATAAAATATTATTTCATTTTGTTCACAGAAAATCGTTTGCAAATTTGCAATTGTGATATTTATTTTTTTTCTTACGGGACTCGTTACTATGTTAGCGAAACTGTTTTTTCGTCTGCTTTACTTTTACATTTTCTATCTTACGAGATGAGGTAAAAGTTTAGATAAAAAAAGTTGGCATCAATTTTTGATGGAATGAAAAAGATTTTTTTTTAGAGAGAATGTTTATATATTTTTTTGTGTCGTGCGTGTCTTAAGTTTTATGGAAGAAATATGCTATTTTTATGAAAAGGCACGCATAAATGGATATAGGATCATCTTTCCAGTTTAAGTACGATGATCAGAAATTATCAAGGTAAAAGGAATTTATATTTTGTACATATTATACATTTTGTACATATTATGTAAATAATTTGAATTCAATATTTCTTCATACTATAATTCTAAGTATATAATAAAATTTATTAAAAGAAAATTCAAGAATAATTAGAGTGTTTTTGAACCCAATAAAGAAGTTTTGATTGTTTACAAAACACTATATTTTTTTAAAACTAAAATCTTCTACCAGTTAACTTACATTATGAAAAAAAAAAAAAAAAAAAAAAATCTTTTTTTATTAGCCAATGAATGATAGATTGCAATACGTAGATCATCAGTATCGAAGTTCTTGGTACATCAAAGGAACGAAGTTTTATTTTTATTTTTCTGAATCAAGACTTTATTACATGAAGTATGATCATCAATGTATTGCACAAATTCCAAAATAGGATTAAGTCATCCATTTTTTTTTATGAAAAAAAAAAAACAAAAAAGTTCAGCGAACGTATATTTGTTATGTTTTGAGAAAGAAATATTGAATAGCGAGGATTGTTTCTTTTAGTTTAGATCTATTTGTTCTTAAAGCATTCAGTCGAAAAAAAGACAGACCATTTATTATAAAAACAATCCGATCTCGGAGAAAAATGTTGTTTTTATGAATTAGAATTGTATGAGGTTTTTCATTGTTATTTTTGTTTTATGAATAAGAATTGTGTGAGCTTTTTCATTTCTAAAATTTCACTTATTTCCATGATTACTTTCATTTATTAAATTTCATTTATTTTCATTATAATTTTGGTTTGTTATTTACTATTACTTTCATTTGTGGAAAAAAAAGGTTGCTACCGGTTGAACTCTGATAATTGAACAGTGACGAAACTTATTGCTTCTTCAGGGCATACTGAAAACTTTCATGCACGGTTAATTAAATAATTTTGCGAGAAACATTAAGTACGTTTAACATCTTTACTTGGCGTTATGTTATTGACAAGGAAAGTCTCCATACGGGCATACTCCGAAAAATCAGAAAAATTACAGAATATTCTTTTCATGAGGATATATACGTTTATAATAAAAAACTTTGAAGGAACCTCCATGCAGTGACCGTAAAAAAAAAATAATGAAAATTTCGTTATTTGGCGATTTTTCATCGGTTAGCAATGGAATGAAATTTCAATAAACACTTTTTTATATCTAATACTCTTTAAGAAAAAAAAGTTTCATGTTGAGCTTGTTTAAATAAATTTAATTTAAATAACTTTAGTTTTGCTAGTTTTAGTTTGTTTTAAGTATAATTTTGTTGTATCGATATGTATTCATATTCAAATTTAACCATCAAAATTTGAGAATTTAATACTTTAAATTAAAATTGTTTCAATATCAAAGTCCAATTGAAAATTCTTGATTCGATTTTATTGCCATGGAATCATTTGGCTTTTATTTTTGAAAACGTTTAAATATATGAAAATAATTTCTCTCAATATGAATTTTTTTTATAAATGAAAATATTTTTTCCAGTGATAAATTAAATAACTACCGCAACAAGCAATATGTATGTATATAATATATTGAGCTCTCTCATTGTTTATGTTTAAATTCATTAAATAACATTTACACGTATTCTAAAAATCCAACAGTTTTCAATTTTATTAAAATCGTTTGCTTTTGGTGAGGAAAACTGCTGCTCGCCAAATCGCGTGACGCCTTTGTCGTTTCATGCCAAATATTCTAAAGTATTTTTTTTACAGACTTTTTATTGTAATTCCTCCGCTAATTTTCCCTGTTCCTTTATTACATCCATAAGTAGTTTAATTAGTATTTTTTTTTTCCAAAAAATTCTGAATACGCCTAGTATCGAGACCTTCCTTGTAAGTTATGTCAATATTTCTGAAGCAAGTCACAGAAAAATGATAGGGGTGATATTTCGATTAACGACAAATATATACATATTAAATTCTATTCGCAATGACTGCTCCTAGACATATTAAATTAAGAGAATATAATGTGCATTTTATAAATTATTTATCCACAAAGAAAGAATTGGGAAAAATATTTAAAACCGGGATTTTAAAATTGAAAAGCATTTATTTAGAATTCGTTATCGTCAAACTTTTTTGCCAAAATTTCTTTTTCCACGATAAATTCTGAAAGATAGTCTTTTTTATTTTATCGTATAATTTTTGCATTCAGTAAGGTAAATTTTTTTATAGTAAAATTCGTTAGCTTGCTGTAACGGGCTGCTAGGGCAAAAATAGATTTAAGCCTAGAAGCCACAATCACTTAAAGCAGAGTTTTGAAGGATTGGTGTACACATATACGCAGAAAAAAGTCAGGTAATTATTTAAACTGAATTTTATTAAAAACATTTAAAAACATGATTAGTTATAACAGCAAAAATCCGGCCATACCTTTGGCCAAAAGAACGCATTGCTCATTTAGTGAGCTTTTTATCAAGTTTAGACTAGCATTACAATACAGCAGATTAAAATGAGCTTTTGATTAAACCAGAATCATGCCTTAAATATTACATATCTAAAACGAGCCATTCAAACATGAAGTTTCTCAAATATATACCATCTGATAATCACATGAAAATAGACAGTTCTCTGTAACAGTGAAGCAAGCAGTTATACAAAAACAACCAATTAGAAGCAAGCAAACGTCATCGGTACGATGACGCAATACTTAAACTGGAATGCAGGCATTCATCTCCAGATGCGTGGAATTCGTAAAAGTATGACGCCATATCGCCAAAGAAAAAGAACACTTATAAGCAGAGTAATGAAATGATATCTTAGTTACATAACGATTCGAAATACCGGCAGATCTGCAGATCTTCAGATCTGCAAGAATGCTGCGATATGACATCAATGGCCCGCCTTCCACACATCTGGATATGTTACAAACTAGTACATGAAAAAATGAAACCAATTCAAAATCTTATACAGTTTCATTTAAAAAGGTATAATTTAAAACATTTTATAAATATGCTAGTTTTTTTTTCATTCTTAGTACAGCAAGATCCCAGATTAAAATAAAACAAGTTAAACACATAAATATAAAAAGTCAATCATTATAAGTTAATATTTATTTTCAAAAATTTTCTTTCTAAATTTTCTAGTGTAATTTTAATTGGAGGATTTGTGAAATAATCAGCTAAATTTTCTTTACTAGAAATATACTTTAAATTAAACAATTTTTCATAAACTAAATTTCTTAAAAAGTGGTATCTTACATGTATATGTTTAGTTTTACTGTTTTCTATAGGAGAGTTAGAAAAATCTATAGCAGCTCTGTTATCACAAAATAAGTTAAACTCTGAAAAATGTGGGGGAAAAATTTTTAGTTCTTCACCTTCTTTTATTATGTTAATTATCCAAATAAGTTCCTTAATTGCATCAGTCAAGGAAACGTACTCCGCTTCCATAGTTGAAAGGGCAACACAACGCTGTTTAGAAGTTCGCCAAGATATAACAGAATCATTTAAAAATAAAATAAACCCCCCAATCGATACTCGATCGTCTCGGTTAGATGCATACTCGGCGTCACTAAAACAATGTATTGAAAAATTATCATGACAAAAAAGATTTAATTTTTCGTATCTTGTATGATATACATAGCCAAAGACTTTTAATAAGGCTAACCAATGTATTTTACCGGGATTGCTTTGAAATTGTGAAAGGAGATTAACTACGTAACTAATATCTGGACGTGTTCTACTAGCTAAAAATGACAAACATCCAATTAAGTTACGATATGGAATTTTTTCCATTTCAGCAATTTATTCATTAGTTTGTGGGCAATCCCTTTTAGAAAATATAACTCCCTTTGAAATGGGTAAAGACACAATCGGTGGATAATAATTTTTAAACTGCTCATAAATATTTTCTATGTAATCCGTCTGTTGAATATAAAAACCATTTTTAGTTTGTTCAAAATTAACTCCCAGTAATTTAACTGTCTCCCCCAAAACTTTAATATCAAATTTTTGTTTTAATACATCTATAATTTTAAAAATTTTATCTTTATCTTTTCTTAACAAAATCATGTCATCGACATAGAAAAGCAGGACAATTTCGGAGTTAAGAGAATAAACACAGTTGGTCCACTCAAACTTTTCAAAATTTAAACTCTCTAAGACGGAATGCAATTCGTAAAACCATTCACGCCCGATCTGATGGAGACCATACAGAGCTTTCTTTAACAAACAAACGTGATCAGGTTTATCCGATTCTATAAAACCAACTGGTTGTCTCATGTAAATAACTTCCGATAACGGAGCATATAAATATGCACAGCGAACGTCCATTTGAATATGATGCCATTTTAATCCACAAACTAAAATCGAGAAAAACAAACGTATTATAGTGAAATTAACCACGGGACTGAAAACCTGATCATATTGAATGCCTTTTTCTTGTTGAAAGCCTTGTGCAACGAGACGCGCTTTATATCTAATTATTTCGTTCTCTTTATTATTAATTTATCTATTTAATATATCTATTTAATAATTTGAATTTCCTCTTCCATCGCACGCTTCCACGATTCAACTTGAGGAGAACGCATTGCATCATTAAAAGTTTTTGGAACGTTCACTTGATCCCGCTTTAATTGTCATTCATTTAATTGATTTGCCTCTAACTCTTGATTTATAACACCAGTAAAGCTATTTTTACCGCTGAAATCAAATATTTTTGGATCGTAAGGTATATTTTTAGACTCGCAATAAGTTTTTGCATCGTTTGGGGATCTTAAACGCATATTTGTTCCTACTATACTATAATAAATATCTGTACGCGATCCATCCGAACAAGGAACAGCTTTCCGAAACCATTCAATTTTTGGTTTAGTTAATGCAGGAGATTCAGACACTTTTTCAATCGGTTTTGGTTTCTCCGCCTCCCCCTCAATTAATTTAACTTGTTTATCGGGTCCACACGATTTTTCAGTATCTAAAACCTCCGAATTGTCGAAATCCAATGCATCTAAATGAAATAGACTTCGGTCAGAAATCTGTTCGTTTTTAACTTGTTCCTCTATTCTAACATTGATGGTCTCGATAACCTTATCGTTTTGAGGAATCCAAACGCGATAACCTTTAGTGCGAAGAACGTACCCTACGAGCACCCCCTTTTCAGCACGCATATCTAGTTTACCGCGATTATGTTTAGGAATCCCAACATACACAGTGGAACCAAAAGCTCTTAAATGTTTAACAGACGGTACTTTCCCCGAAAATAACTCGAACGGCGTCTTAGAGAAATTCTTATGGCATGTACGATTCCATGTGTTGACGAAATATAGCAAAGCCTCCCCCCTGAATCTTTTATGCAATTTAGAGTCATTAAGTAACGTTCTACGGCATTTAAAGCCGTAGAATTGAATTTCTCAACGAGAACGTTCATTTCCGGTGAAAGTAGGTTGGTCCGCTCAGGTTTAATAACCCTATCTTCCAAATATTCCTCGAATTCATTTGAACAAAACTCTCCGCCATTATCAGTTCGGATGTTAATGACCTTGTTTCCAGTAAATGTCTCGGCACGTTTTTGAAATTTTACAAAACAATTAAAAACCTCCGATTTTTCCTTCATCAGGTAAACATAAACTTTTCTGGAAAAATCGTCGATTATTGTTAGGAAATATTTATTACCCTTTTTAGTTTTTGTATTCAACGGGCCTGCTACGTCAAGGTGCAAAAGCTCCAACGGCTTTACAGACCTAATTTTTCCTATAGGTTTAAAAGAAACTCGTCTGGCTTTACCGATTTTGCAAGACTCGCAGTTTAATTCTTCATTTTTGAGTGGAGGCATTCCTTTAACTTTATCAATGGTTTTTAATACATAATCCTTATTTATGTGAGCAAATCTTTTGTGCCGTGTTTCTAAACTGTTTTCTGCATTAACCTGGTTAACTTCTAAATTACGGCAGTTTCCACTATTACGTTTAATGTATTCAGGAAAAACATAGTAAAGTCCATTTTTTCGAATAGCTGAAAACAATTTTCTACCATTTAAATTTACATCTATTCGCCCATTTTTACCGATAAACGTGGCGCCTTTCTCTTCAAAGAGATGTCCCGCCATCAAATTATGTCGTAATTTAGGTGAATATAAGACATTATGTAATGCAATAACCTGATTTCTGCCTTTAATTTTACAATTAAACTTTATAGTTCCTCTGCCTAGAACTTCGCAAGCTACCCCATTAATTGCAGCTTTCATTTCCATCCCGGAAATTGGCTCAAAATCCCAGAATAAATCTTTACGTGAACAAAAATGGGAACTGGCTGCAGTATCAAATAACCAGGCAGTATTATCAGTATTTGAGTTAAAATAAGCTTCAGCTATAAAACCGATTTCACCATGTTTTTCATTAGCCCTATTTTTAAATTTTCTACAATTTTTAGCAAGGTGGCCACTTAAGTAACATTTAAAACATTTTCTAGTTTCATTACGTTTAAAATTAAAACTGGGATCTGCCGTACTTACCTGCGTATTAGCTTTAGACTTCTGCTTAGTAGATCTCTTCACATTGTTACATTTATTTTCAGTGTTAAGCAAAACAACTTCATTAAATACATTAGAATTTTTGTTAATTGAACAATTAAACAATTTTAATCGTGCTTCCTCAGACAACAGTTCACTCAGAACATTTTCGAAGTTAAAGTCCTCGTCCGAAAAACGGTAAATCAGCTGGACAATACCTCTGTACTCATCAGGAAGGTGACGTTTCAGCTGAAACGGCTTTAACCACTCGGAAATTGGACGACTGGCATCTTTTAATTGCATCATAATGTCTCTCAATCTAGCACCATAAAGATTCAGATCCTCACCAGGCTGCAACTTGCACTCGAAAAATGCGTCCGTCAACTCCACAACCCGTGCACGGCTACTAGGGCGAAAGTGTTTCTCCAATGCCTGCCACGCTACATAAGGATCCTCGACACCAGTTAACAAAGGCCGCAATTCTTTACTGACATTCAAGTAGACAATGGAATATGCTCTTGTCCTCTTTGCCACTTCGGCAGGAGTTGGCGCCTTGGCTGGGTCGTCGACTTCCGGCAATTTTGTAGTCACACACTCCCAGAGCGACTTTTCCATCAAAAGAACACGAACATCTTCTCGCCATGTACTGTAGTTAGATGACGTCAACTTATCAATAGGGAGAATGTCCATGCTAGATGAAGGCGACATCATGGCTTAAAAACTGAGGAAAACACGCACAAAATCAAAAAGGCCTAACTACTCTGCATATTGTGTGCTTCAATCCAGGCTGGGCCCATAACCCGTAACGGGCTGCTAGGGCAAAAATAGATTTAAGCCTAGAAGCCACAATCACTTAAAGCAGAGTTTTGAAGGATTGGTGTACACATATACGCAGAAAAAAGTCAGGTAATTATTTAAACTGAATTTTATTAAAAACATTTAAAAACATGATTAGTTATAACAGCAAAAATCCGGCCATACCTTTGGCCAAAAGAACGCATTGCTCATTTAGTGAGCTTTTTATCAAGTTTAGACTAGCATTACAATACAGCAGATTAAAATGAGCTTTTGATTAAACCAGAATCATGCCTTAAATATTACATATCTAAAACGAGCCATTCAAACATGAAGTTTCTCAAATATATACCATCTGATAATCACATGAAAATAGACAGTTCTCTGTAACAGTGAAGCAAGCAGTTATACAAAAACAACCAATTAGAAGCAAGCAAACGTCATCGGTACGATGACGCAATACTTAAACTGGAATGCAGGCATTCATCTCCAGATGCGTGGAATTCGTAAAAGTATGACGCCATATCGCCAAAGAAAAAGAACACTTATAAGCACAGTAATGAAATGATATCTTAGTTACATAACGATTCGAAATACCGGCATCATAGTAACTTCAGATCTGCAAGAATGCTGCGATATGACATCATGCTGCATTATTAAAGACGTATACGAGTTACATATTAAAGAAGCGTTACAAATTTAATATTAATTTAGAAAGTGCAAAAAAAGTTTAGTGTATCTGTCCCCTGGCCCATGATTCGTTGTAAAGTTTAAAAAAAATTAGTTTTAAGCACTTTCTATGATCCATGGCTCTTCAGTTTGCTCAAAGATATGTTCTTAGTAAAAATTTTCATTGATTTTAATCTCTGTTTCTACATACATGAAAAGAGTTTTGATCCTGGTGTTACCTCAATTAAAACCACAACTGATTAATATGGTGTTTATTAAATAATCATTCAACTGTAAGCAGTTTTTACCTGTCCATAAAAAAATCATGTGCGCATGTTATATTATAAATGTACATATATAAAAAATCTGTGAATTCATACGCATTTTACTGTTAATTCTCGAAATTCCGTTCCACCCTGTATTTCGTTAATTTATGAAATTTACTGTTTTGATTTACTTATATTTTCTCAAAATATAAGAATTTTGTAAATCTAAAAGAAAAAATTACATGACTTTTCCCAATCTGAGATGCATTTTCGTCAAATCGCAGGAATGTTCCGGCAACTTTGCTGCAAATACTTTTTCGTTTCAAAAACGAAATTATTATGAATGTACTTACCTCTCCCTACTGAAATCATTCAAACTTCGCGAAACTAAGCTGTGTTTTTTTATTACTATCCAGTCAACAGATGGAAATAATAGTCAAAATTGTAGAAATATTTTTTCAAATAACACGTCTGTTCTGGCAACTTGCTGCTTTTATCTTTTTTTCTTTTTTACATAGTGCATGGGACATTCTTTTTCATTTGCTTTTTTCTATTCATACGTTTACTTAACTTAAAAAGTCCTTGAAACGTATAATTAAAGACGTATATCATCATACAACATCAAAGTTGTCAATATTTAAATATCTAAATAAATAAGAAGAATATATTTTTTGATGTATCGAAACTTTTCCCGAATGTTGCATCATAATCACTCTGGTTCATAAATAAAATATGGAAAAACGATAGTCATTTTTTTTTTTTTTTTTTTTTTCATTCTTGTTTTTATTTAAAAGTACAAATGCGACGGTCCTAGATTTTCGATAATTAAAATGTTTTTATTGTTTTATCTAAAGTTCGATTTTCATCCCCTGATTCTTACTTTTACAGCCTAAATTAGAAATCTCATTGCAGATCGATAAACTTGTATTAGGGAAATACATTTGGCGATTGCAGTATTAGTAAACACGTGATTCATTATAATAATCGATGAACACGCTTTGTTGTACAACTGTTAGTTCATCGTTAATCTCCTCCAATTTAACGATTAATATTTCTTTAAAATGTTTCTTTTACGCAATTCTTTTAACTTTATATAAAATATTCTTGCTTATTTTTTTTTTCAAACCAAATTATTAAAATATTTATAAATACTATGTTATTTTAATCTTCATTTATGAATTAATAATTAAACGCATACGTATGCAGATGATTTTTATTTCGATAAATAAAAAATATATTTTAAAAATTGGAGTAATAAAAGGTATGCATTAGGAGTGACTATTTTGTGTTTTAAGGAGATAATATTAAATATTCTCAATCATATCTGTAAAGAAATGGTTTAAAGTCACTCCATAAACCTGCCTCCCTTTTATTGAATAATTTAATCGATACAACTGGTGTTGCGTACTAATATTATTATAGTTAATATTATTAATATAACTAATATTAATAATACTAGTTAATACTATTATATAATAAATAATAATAATATTATATAATAGTGTTACTCCAGTTACGTCACTTTAAATTAGACTTTAATATAAGATAAATAATTCCATAAAATTGGAGGCAGGTTGTTGCCACAAATTTTACGGAGTAATGTTATAATATATATATATATATATATATATATATATATATATATATATATTTATGTGTATAATCATTATAAAATACTAGAAATCAGCATCTATAACGAATATAGAATAACCCAATGTAACAAACTTAAACACGAGAATACAATCAAATGGAATTAACAATCCTGGAACAATTATAAATAAAATTGGAAATTATAGCACGTGACTCGCTTTCAAGGGAAATGCCACCCAGTCACAAAAAATTATGATTACTTTCAGAGGTAGAAATCAGGAAAATGTCCTAATGCATAATTTTATACCATTGCCCGATCAATCGTAGCCAAAAAATTTAGAAGTCAATAAACCAGGACATGTAAAGCCATACACAAACTGAATCATAGAATGAAATCGATGAACATAAAATGTTTTCACCATTAAAAACAGAAATTTAAATGAGAAGAATTTACAGCGTACTAAATGCAAACGTGTTGAAAAAATACAAAACTGCACACTCATTTTACAAACAGTTAATGAACTTGCAGAAAGTTAAGGGATATAAAATGGAAGAAAAATTTATCATTATTATTAAGTGCAGGTAATGCATTTATATGATTCTAATGACCATTTACTAAATAATTCAGACATTTATTTACTATATCTTTTTATATTATTTCATTTGGGAATCAATAACTAAACACGAATAAAGTGATCTAACTTTATTTTCCATAATTAGAAATGTATTCCGAAAATGGCTGCCATAAACATATACTTTAGCAATGACTGTTTCTATTGGAATAAACGACATAACATTAAATATTCTCAGCTATAGATAATTTCTTTTGATAAAGTCCATTTTCGAACGTCCATATAGAAACCTTTTATTTTATAATGTATTTTATATAACAACGATAAGTTTAATAAAATGTATGTTCAAGATAATTTTTAATGTATTGAAACATTTTAGTTATTCGAATGACAGTCATATGAATTTCTGATAGTGGAAAGAAAAGTTTAAAGAAAAACGTGCCAATGCAATAATTTGATTTTCTATTGAAACATTTTATTGTGAAATTTCCTTATTTTAAATAGGACTTAATAAATAAGTTGAAACATACAGAGACACAGATAGCTAATTTGAGCCAGGGAAATAAAGTTTTCAAGAGGTTTTCATTTAAGAAATCACATAAAAGGAGACGTTTCAGATGATACAATAAAACTTGTAAAAACGGAATCGTTAGTAGAAACTAAAATTTCGTTTTACACGGGTTTTCCTCGAATTAAATATTACTGTATGATTTTCTTGTGGTATTAAAACCTTTGAAATTTTAATTTTCCTTTTTAATATACGATTTCATTATATACAGCTTCTGTTTTTACACTTTTAATGTTCTGTTTTGGTAAAACCTATGAAAACGTATCCTGACTTGACAGGGAATTTTTCCTTGTTTAGAATTTATAAATCTTTACATGAAAAATTATTTTCCTACTTATTAAAATATTTTTATGTGGTCCGAGACGAAAAAATTTCGAAGAATCGTAATTTTTGTTTTTATATCTACTACACATACTAAAGCCCAAGTGCAAGAAAGTGAATTCTAGGGCAATCTGTGCCATCTATATATTGAAAACACAAGGTTGTTCTTTAAATCATATACCCTGAGCCCTGAATCATATTCGCATTTCTATATTTTAATTTCACAGGGCTTGAATTTCAGGGCGAGATGGCGGGATTCGCACCCAAAATTTTGAAATCCCGCCCAAAAGAATAACGTGGACGGGAGGCTCCCGCCGAAACAATTTTGCATTTTGAAACAATGGTCAACTCCCACGAACGTTTTGCGAATTTTATGATATTTTCGTGCGAGTAATCGACACATTTTGAGAGTTTTTTTACAGCGAAAAATCATTGAAAATCACGGTTTTTTCCGCGACTGATTGACAAATTTCGCAATTTTTTTCCTGCAATCGATTGACGAGTTTCGTTCTATTTTCCGCGGCGAAATAGAGGTGATTCTGTTCGGAATTCCCCCCCCCCCCCCACAAAAAAAAATAACGCATTCAATTCCAAAAATTATGAAACAGTGATTCCGTGGACGCGCTATTGCGCGTAAATTACGCAAAAGATCGGATATATTCCACAAAAGAAACAGCTATTACACGTTTCACAAGACGCGTGATTTCGTAAAAGTTTGCAAAAAAAGCGGCAAATATTGTTAAAAGATCTCGAAAAGACGACTAATTTCCGGCAAATTTCGTCAAAAGATTCTCGAAAGAATGCCTAATTTCATGACAGAATTCTGTAAAAACGGCAGTTTTCATCAAAAAGGTTGCAAAAAAAACGTCAATTTTCGTCCAAAAATCGCAACAAATGGCAATTTTCGTAAAAAAATCGCGATAAAACATCAGATTTCATTAAAAAATCGCGAAAAAATGGCTAATTTTCTCAGAAAATTCACGAAAAAACTTCAAATTTCGTCCAAAAATCGCGAAAAACGACAAATTTCGATAAAAGATTCACTATAAACAACAAATTTCCCGAAAATATCGCGAAAAACGGCAATTTTTGTAAATAAAAATCGCGATAAAACATCAGATTTCATCAAAAGATCGCGAAAAAACGACAAATTTCCCATAAAATTCACGAAAAAACGGCAAATTTCATCAAAAAATCCCGAAAAAACGGCAGATTTCGTGAAAAGATCGTAAAAAACGACAGATTTTATCAAAAGATAGCGAAAAAATGCAACTTTCGTCAAAAAGAACTTCTCTTCACTTCCTCCCCCCCAAAATAATATTACAGGGAGTTCATTTTTCTGTTCAACAAACTAATTTTCCTGCTTCAATCTATTTTTTTTTTTCTTTGCTGCTCTAAAATCAGTTTCTGACAGCTCCAAATCTTTCTGAGTGAGTGCAATTCCTGAAAGCAGCCATTCATTAAACAAAAAGTTTCCCTTTACTCAACAAAGTATTCATTTTCCAAGAGAGTTTCTTTCGATGAATTTGACTTGCCCCTTTTTTAAAGATATGCAAACAATAGTGATACTTCTTATTTTCTACACTCAAATAAGTATTATTTTATGATTAAATCTGTATCTTGCACATTTAATATACAGAAAAATAATATTGGTTATAACAATTAATTACAAATATAAATTTATTAAATTAATTAGAAGTTTTATTAATTATTATTAAAACAATAATTAGACCTGTGACAAAAATAATTAGCACCGGGAGGGAATTTACCGCCAGTAAAAACTAGACAATATAAAAGTTTTTTACACATTTCGCATAATTATTCTGAATTGTTGATGAAAATTGCTTCAGTGATATTTTTTTATGTCTGTATTCTGGTAATTCTTTAAATAGCACATAAAATAACGGCGGGTTTTAAAAAACTTTTCTCCCTCCCAAGCAGCCAAACTCCCCTCCATTTATAAATGTTGATAGAGAGACTCCCCTCCCTCAAAAAATTGAATTTGAAGCTCTGTTTCCCTTAAAAAAAAAAAAAAAAAAAAAAAAAAAAACGAAATTTTTTGAAAATGGTGGCACCGGATTATTTCACTTGTTTCAGATAAAAGAGAAATAATCAAAAATATTCAAATGCGTGGCTTTATGGACGTATTTTTTCATTTGCAAGTTATTTTCTGTACAAATATATATGTAAGTATGCACGCATACTTTATTTTTATCGACACGAAGTAGAACCCGTCGAATTTCGACGAACGAAAGTGCTTAAAAAGAGTCTGTTTCATTGATTTCATGATAAATCTACAAAAGTATTTACAATAAAAAATGCCGGTTATATTGGTTAATTTAACTCCTAAACAAATATTATTTTAAAGTATGTTTATCAAAATAATATTTCCATAAAACTCAGTTGTCTAAATGGGTGACAATATAAACTTTAATTGTATACTCTGTTAATAGAAAAAAAAAAAATTGTGAATTTATGGTAAAAATTACTGGCAGCAAAATTGCCAGATATTTACAGTTTCGTTAGTAGATTTTCCGTCTTGGGAAATAAAAAAAGGAAAACTCCGTTTGAAGAAGCGGTAAATTTCCGTTACAACGTTTAACTTTTAATGAAAATAATTTAATTTTAAAAAGTAATGAATCCAGCAATCGTGAAAGTCTGAGTGATTTTAAGCTGTTATTTATTTAATTTGGTTTGATTTTTAAATTTTTTTGTATAATTTACTTCAAGCCGTCCTGAGGATTGAACTCGAGACTTTTTAACAACGGAATCAGTCATTACCGACTGAGTCAATGTTTCTAATGTACTAGTTTTGTACAAAGTATGTCTTTTATCAGTTAGTGGTAAAATCTGTTGTGCTTTTCAAATATTTCTTTCAAACACTTGTGTCATAATGCATTTTTTCAAGATTTTTCATATTTAAACAAATATTTGCTGAAAGATAAAGTTATAGGTACTTATTATACTTTATATACTATGCACAATATATTTTAGTTATATGTATATTTTCTCTTCATGATTGTTAGCTATGATAACATTTTTTGAAAATACGATTTACATTTTTTGATTAATATTTTGGTAGTAAGAAAATATGAAAAAAAAAAGAATCTGTTTTAAAATTATTATTATTATTATTATTATTATTATTATTATTATTATTATTATTATTATTATTATTAAATCTCGAAAATATTTTTTTATCATTTCTGTATGCAAAAAATGAAAAGAAAATATGTAAAAATAGCTACTTCTTTTTTAGACATTATATCGAATTTTACACATATTATTTTTTTAAACATTTTGCATTTGAAAAGAAACATATAAATAAATTTACATTTTAAAATGAAAATCAGCAAAATATCGTTGTAATAAAAATTAATAAAATAATAAATAAAAATAACACTACTTTTAATTTACTGCATTAAGAACACTAATTCTACAAGAAAATACTTTAATAATTACTGTTTTATTTTTTTATTTCAAGAACAAAACTCGTTTATTTCTGTTTCATTACCATTTAATCACAATTACTTCATAAAGCTCATATGTTCATGAGCCTCCTCACTTTCTCTTGTTTCCTCAGGTTTAGTTATCATTTCCTGAGTACTTGGCTTTGAGACCCATTTTTCTAATCGTGATTCGCATTACTTTCGATATCATATGTTTTTCCATTCAGGTCAGCTAATAGTGTTGCAATGCAACAAGCTGAACTAGTTTTTTTCTTCTTCTTCACGTAACCTTTGTATTACAGTAGGTTAGTTGTTACGTCAGTGGTTGTTATTAATAAAATTTTCTGTATTTATCATTTTAAATAAAACAATTATTTCAAAAAATAGCAGATTTCTGATTTGTTTTCTAATATTTTGCATTCATTCTTTTAACTAATTATATCAACATTTGTTTGTCTGAAATCTTGTGAAAACGAAATACAGATCATTATTCCGTCTTTTTTGACGTGAGTTATATAACATGCTTAAATAATAGTCTTGAAATTTTAAAAGACAATGATGTAAACCGTATATGAAAAAGACAACTATATAAAAATATATAACACTTTTAATGTTGTGTTTGTTTGTAGTTAAAGAGTCTTTATCCAAAATTTAAGTACATTTGTCTCAGAATGCATTTTGTTTTCAAGATTTTTCATATTTAAACTGATATTAGTTAATTTTTTCTGAAAAATAAAGTTACGGGTACTTATTATAACTATAATATATATAGCTGTTTATAGTTTTATATACTTGTACAATATATTTTAGTTATATGTATATTTTCTCTTCGTGATTGTTAGCTACGATAGTATTTTTTGAAAATACGATTTTCGTAGTAAATATGAAAAAAAAATTCTGTTTTAAAATTATTATTATTATTATTATTATTATTATTATTATTATTATTATTATTATTATTTTTATTAAATCTCGAAAATAATTTTTTTTAAACATTTTTGTATGCAAAAAATGAAAAGAAAATAGGTGAAAATCGCTACTTTTTCAGTCATTATATCGAATTTTACAAATAATTAAATTTTTTAAACATTTCGCATTTGAAAAGAAACAAATAAATAAATATAGATTTTAAAATACAAATTAGCAAAATATATTTGAGAAAAATAAATAAATAAATAAATAAAAAATAAAATAAAATAAATAATAATACAGAAATAACATTACTTTTGATTTACCACATTAAGGACACTAATTCTAGAAGATATGACTTTAATAATTATTGCTTTATCTTTTTTTTATTTCAAGAACAGAACTCGTTCATTCCTGTTTCGTTACAATTTATAGTCGCAGTTATTTCACAAGGCTGATACTATGTTCATGAACCTCCTCACTTTCTCTTGTTTCCTCAGGCTTAGTTATCATTTCCTGAGTACTTGGCTTTGAGACCCATTTTTCTGATCGTGATTCGCATTACTTTCGATATCATATTTTTTTTCCATTCAGGTCAGCTAATAGTGTTGCAATGCAACAAGCTGAACTAGTTTTTTCCCTTCTTCTTCACGTAACCTTTGTATTACAGTAGGTTAGTTGTACATAAGTGGTTGTTATTAATAAAATTTTCTGTATTTATCATTTTAACGAAAACAATTATTTCAAAAAATAGTAGATTTCTGATTTGTTTTCTTATATTTTGCATTCATTCTTTTAACCAATTATATCAACATTTGTTTGTCTGAAATCTTGTGAAAACGAAATGCAGATCATTATTCCGTCATTTTTTATGTGAGTTACATAACATGCTTAAATAATAGTCTTGAATTTTTAAAAGACAATGATTTAAACCGAATATGGAAAAAAAAATATATAAAAATATATAACACTTTTAATGCTGTATTTGTTTGTAGTTAAAGAGTCTTTATCCAAAATTTAAGTACATTTGTCTCAGAATGCATTTCTTTTCAAGATTTTTCATATTTAAACTGATATTAGTTAATTTTTTCTGAAAGAGAAAGTTATGGGTACTTATTATAACTATACTATACATAGCTGTTTATAGCTTTATATACTTGTACAATATTTTTTAGTTATATGTATACTTTCTCTTCGTGATGTTAGCTATACGATAGCATTTTTTGAAAATACGATTTTCGGAGTAAGAAAATATGAAAAAGAAATTCTGTTTTAAAATTATTATTATTTGTAAATCTCGAAAATATTTTTTTTATCATTTCTGTTTGCAAAAAATGAAAAAAAAAATGCAAAAATAGCTATTTTTTTCAGACATTATATCAAATTTTACACATAATTAATTTTTTAAAAGATTTTGCATTTGAAAAGAAACATATAAATAAATATACATTTTAAAATAAAAATTAGCAAAATATGTTTGTAAAAATAATAATAATAATAATAATAATAATAACATTACTTTTAATTTACCACATTAAGGACACTAATTCTAGAAGATAATACTTTAATAATTATTGTTTTATCTTTTTTTATTTCAAGAACAAAACTCGTTTATTTCTGTTTCATTGCCATTTAATCACAGTTACTTCATAAAGCTCATATGTTCATGAACCTCCTCACTTTCTCTTGTTTCCCCAGCCTTAGTTATCATTTCCTGAGTACTTGGCTTTGAGACCCATTTTCTAATCGTGATTCGCATTACTTTTGATATCATATTTTTCCCCATTCAGGTCGACTAATAGTGTTGCAACAAGCTGAACTAGTTTTTTTCTTCTTCACGTAACCTTTGTATTGCAATAGGTTAGCTGCACGTCAGTGGTTGTTATTTATAAAATTTTTCGTATTTTAACAAATTTTCCAAGTAGGTGGAAAAAGTCCGGGTCAATTGGGGGACTAGGGGATCACGTTTTCTCCAATTCCATGTCCAGCAAATAACATCCTAATTTCAGAATTAAATTTCTCAAAAGCAAAGATCAATATAATTATGCAGTAAACGGTTTGTTTATCAGGTAATCTGTAAAAACCTTACACAAAAGTTTTGAACGGTAAATATTTTGAAAAGATTGTGGTCTGATTGCAAAGAATGCTTTGATTTGACATTTTTCTTGCTTTAGATTGCTGCCAGAGAATGTGTTTTTCGGCTTAAAGTGCCATATTTCATAGTTTTTTGAAATTAAATTTTTGAAATTTCGAAATTCTAAAAATTTACTTCGAAAAATCCTTAAAATATTGCACTGCATGCTGAAAAATTATTTCTCTGCAGGCAATCTAAAACAAGAAAAATGTCAAATCAAAGCATTCTATGCAATCAGGACGCAATTTTTTTCAAAATATTCACTGTTTGAAATTTCTGTGTAAGATTTTTACAGCTTACCTAATGAAAAAAACCGTTTACCGCATATTACTATCGATCTTTGTTTTTGAGAAATTTAATTTTGAAATCAGGGTGTTATTTGCTGGACGATATGAAAAAAAAATTCTGTTTTAAATTTATTAAACCTGTTATAATTTAAATTTATTAATATTAAAATTTATTAAAATTAATGTTTTAAATGTATTAACATTCGATTTATTTTGTTGAGATGATCCAAAGTGTCTGTGTGATCGCTGATGTTAGTTGAGTGAATTAGTCCTTCACATTTCGTCCGGGATGGCTCAGTTGCAAGTGCATTGACGGCTTTGGCCAATGCATCCCTGGTTCAATTCCTGTTCTGAACTTTTTTCACCCATTTGGAAATTTTACATCTGATATAATTCATTTATAGATTGAATAATCGTGTTATAAATTAATCTAATGTTCTGTATTTATTATTTTAAAGAAAACAAATATTAAAAAAAAATAGTAGATTCTGATTTTTTTTCTAATATTTTGCATTAATTCTTTTAATTCTTTGTGTCTCAACATCTCCGATTTGAAAAATATTGACTCAAATGTTAGAATACATCATTTTTGACAAGTGAAAAAAAAATAAAAATAAAAATAGAACGCAAAATTAAAATAATTGTTGACTAAAAGATACTTTTTTCACATCTACAATAAGCAGAAATTGCTGACAGATTTCTCATAAATATTGTCCATTTTCTAATACAGAATTTTAAAGTATACAAAATTACCTTTAAAAAAAATCTACTTCTGGACGTCTCCAGGTTTTTTAATTTGACAAAATTTACTAAGTTAATTTTTACGATATCGATCTGAAGCTTCTCTAATGATAAAATAAACTTTGGTATGAGAAACTAACACAATATCATCGTCTGTAAAGAATTCCAATGAACAATTTATATTAACTGGTGCTTTGGGAAATAAGAACAAAAAATAAAATCGTCTTTTTAAATCTTATTGTGTAAGTACTATTGACTTTTCTGAATGTTGTAGATGTGTAACACGGTGATAAAAAAGGTTAAGTTGTACTTCTTTCTATCTCCACTGCCGTTCCAGGAAGTTAACCCAATAACACACTGATATTCCTTGATAACAAAACATGGACAATCCAGTGTCACATTTTGTTTACTGCTTAGGCACTAAATACTTGGACTAAGGTATCCTAATAACAGGAGCCTACGTATTTTCAGGCGTATTTAATACTCTTAACCCTTTGCGATCTTATGTCTACTCTCAACCACCATAGCAAAAAACCATCATCATCAACAACAACCATTTTCAATTACTGTTGGACCTAAGTCTCCCCAATTTTTTTCTATTGCTTCCAGTCTAGTGCTTTAGACGTCCAATTACCACCGGCCATTTTTCTGATTTCGTCTCTCCATCTCATTCGCGGTCGTCTTCTAAATTATTTTACATCACTGGGATACCACTGTAGGGTGTTTGCTCTCCGTCTATTCTTGTCTTCTTGCAATGTGCCCAGCCCATTTTCATTTTAACCATTTAATTCTTTCAATGATGTCAAAAACTTTCATCTGACTTCTTATCTAGGTTATTCTTTTTCTATTTCTTCTAGTTATGCCTAGTATACAACTTCCCATACTAACCTTATATCATAATAATTCGACAAACTTCAGAGATATGTATAATTCGAAATAATATTTAACAAGTTGTGTTTAAGCGCAATTAGGCATCTTCGCTTTGTAAAAATGGCAGAAAGAAAGTTACCGAAGGAAGTGTACTATGAAATTTAAATTAGTTAAAAAAGAAAAAAAAAATCAAACGTAAGATGTAAAAAGTAAAAATTGTTGTTCTGTATGTTCAAACAGAAAAATTAAGAACTGACTACCGGAGACTGATTTTTAAGATATCACACAATCTAGAACTATAAAACATAACTTTTATATAACATTAAAACATATTATTGTGTTACTTATGACTAAAGTTTAAAGAATGAATAAATTTTGTATTTCCTCTTTAATCTTGTATAGTAAGTACTGCTGTTCCTTCAACAAAAATTAATTCAAACCAGCATGACACCTACGTATAGACTTAAAACGATGACAAAGGATTAATTCATATTCTCTTTTTATGTTATGATCTTTAAAATTTTCAAGTTGAAATTTTGTGGAGATTTTATTTTCTGATCACTAGCAATAGTAATGGTGACACTATTTCCAGTAAATTTGTTATTTTATGATACGATTTTAGGAAAACCCATTTTATAAAAACACACTATTAATTTATTGTTGATATCTATAAAGATTTCATATGTAATTTTTAAATATTTATCTTTTAGAAAACATAAATAGATATATAATTTTCTGCCCTAAGGTAGCATAATTTTCGTATAATTTCTCAATCTTTTTAATACAAAGTAGAAAAATTAATTTTTCACAATTTGAAAAACTATTGTATGTTGTTTCTTTTTCATCATTCGCTCTGAAAGTTAAAACTTTTGAATGATTTGAAAAGAAGAGGCTATAAATACATCTTAGTTCTACCCTTTCACTAAATAAGATGTTGGATTGTTTTTTATCAAAATTAATCTGTATCTAACAGAATTATCTCTTGAATACGTAGATATGCACATTTTTAGTAGTCGTATTCTTTGAATGGTAGTGTATCGGAAACATCAGAATTGTATATGGATGCAAATTGCTTTAAAGGTTACATTTAACTTAATTTTGCTTTTCAAAGTACTTCAAGAAGAACTTTTTATTATTGAAAGCTGATTTTCTTATTTTTTTTCTATCTCTTTGGGATAATTATGAAAATTTTGAGCGATTTTACAACAGGTAACAATTGTCTTACCCCTGTATAAAACAAGATACCACTGTTGAAATATTTCTATACAGATTGTATGCAATTCAGATAGGTTTTAATTTAAAAGCTACAGTAATTTTATTTCACCCTTCAAAGAAATTTTTAATATCGAAAGATGGTTGTAGTTTCTTTATCGCCAATCTCTCAGAGAGAATTCTTATTCTATTGAATTACTTTAAGCTAAAATTCTATAAATGTACTTTTATTTTATCCTTGCTTGAAATATGAAATTCCGTACGCCTTTTCCCTATAAAATCGATTTATTTTTTAAGAAAATATATCACTTTCATCCCATTTTAACACAATGGTCACTCTAAAATTTTTGAGATACGGCTAAATGATATGAGTTCAACTTACCAACGCTTATTGGTATTTAAATTAGCCTTTTGTGGGTGAATTTTATAAAAGATAAATGCCTCAAGTCATCCATTTCTTGGGCTAGATTAAAAAATTCTTTTTCTAGCCTCCTCAAATTCTTCTTCTGATTTAGAATGACACCTGTGTAATTTGTTTAGATTAAAAATAGTCAAACGTTGCATATAGAAAGATCGGGGAAATAGGGTGGATGTTCAGTAGTTTTTTTTTTTTTTTTTTTACCCGAGAAATTTGATTGCAATTATTTCTGATTGGGAAGAAAGAAAAGATGTCACAGAAAAGAATGAGAACAAAAACATTCACCTTTTGAAGAATTTATGGAATTCAAGGGTGAATAAAAGAGTTGCTGATACTTAATGGTGTATCAGTTAACTGTAATTATCTTCTCTCATTTTAGCTTTGTGGCTTTTACCAGCCCTGTATTTGTGAAGTATATGCCATTATTAATACTTTTTACATAACTCGTTGTATTTTCCATATTGTTGATTTAGAGTCGTCTCAAAAAACCCAAACTTTATTTTCTTGACGACAAAAAATGAACATCATTAGTTATGATTTTAGAAAGAATGTTGTGCCCATCACAAATTAAGTAATTTTAAGATATCATTACTAATTTTGGCACACTTTGCTTTCTGGTATCCATTTAAATAATGGGACACCCAACGACAAACCAATTTTTTTCATGTGAATGGATAGCTTCATGGATAATTTTATGCATAGCACCAACCCTTCGACTAATATATCTATTGATAGGTTGTAAACTATGGTTTCTTTCGGATAGAGATTTGCTTAGAATAGAGTGCATTTCCTTGTGATAGAATATGGAACTAACATATTTTGCAGCACGTGCGTAGTACTCCTGTTATATATTGCCGCAGACACTCAATCCTGGTTCCAGGTTCATTCCGTTCGAGAATGGTTTTCGAGAAAATTTTCATATTACAAGATTTTTTTAGCGCATTTTCGGCATACGGTGTTGTAGACAGTGGGAACTCCGTTACGAGATTCTTTCGGTTCGAGGTTTGTGAATTTAGGGACCCACTAGCAAGCGACGCTATGTAGTTTTAATGTTAAAAGCTTATAGTTGCTTCTTTCCTTGTCATCTCTTAATAAGTACCTTTAAAAAATTTAATAGTTTTAAATACGGATGCGATAAATATACTTTTGTTTTACCATTTCGTAAAATAATGGACATCGTATAATTATTTTCTTTTATTAGAGATTCATTTATTATTCAATAATTCAGTTTCATTCTTCAATTCAAATTCTTCAATTTTATTAGAAATAATACACTGCGTACGTTATTTTTAGTAAAATCAATCTACTTTTCTCAGAAACAAACATCTTATAAACACAGAAACATTCTGTTTTAATAATGTGAAAGAATCTTTAATACTTTGGATGAGTCTAAAATAGGTTATCATAAAAAGACTCTTATTTCACCTTTGTGTAAAACAAGAAACACTTCCCACGCTGTTTTCTATAAAACTAATAAAGGATTCGCGGAAAGGATAGGATATAAATACCCATAGAAACAGACTGTGTTAATAGTCTGATACTAAGAATTATCTCATGAATAAAATATGTACATTTTTCTTTTGTTCTCGTATCAGAATAGTAAAAAAAACTATTGTCAACTAAAACTAACTATTTGTTTTTAGAGAAGGAGAAAGACAATTGTAGTTCCTTAAATAAATTTACAATTAAATTGAAACCTCGTATTACCTTAATATTAAATTCATACAAATGTTAGAGACAAATTATTTGTATTTTTTACAGACAAACCAAAATTAGTTAGTAAGGGTTTATAGAACTTTGTTTAAGAAAACCTTAAAACGGATAAAATAAACGCTGCAGATCCGTTTCGGTTCATGTTAAAAGATCCTTCATCAGGTGTAAAACCCCGAGTGATTCAAAGCCCCCTTTACCAAATAGGTAAAGTTCTTCGAATGCCAAATTATTACTGGTAAATTATCTAACGCCAGATTCAATGTGTACTTTTAACGCCCAATAATTGTTCTATATGGACAAAACATTAATTGAATAATATATTCACCGAAAATATTTCAAATGAAACCCGAATGTTAGTTAAATACGCCCTTTACATTGAAAAAAATTATATTGCAATGGTACTTTAAAAAGAAAACTGGCTTTATGTTAATGAAACACGAATATTTTTGGTGTTGTGTTGAAAATATTATCAATGAACTGACGAAACAATTCTTTGAAATATTGGAGCAAGAGTATAAAAATGTAAACATCTCAAAGTTAAAAAAAAAATTCATGCAAGGATTTCAACTGTTGGAAAATATGCAATATGAAAAATATTGGATCATATAAAAGGTGATTGAAAACTAATAGATTTTTTACAATTAATATATTTATTTAAATTGCCCACCAATACATCCAAAATGCACTTTTCTATTAAAAATATCAATTATATATTCCAATAATGTTTGTTATTTATTAATAACAGTGCTTTTGTATTAACTGCATAGAAGTGGTTAATAGCCAAATATTTCGCTGTTTGCAACAGCCTTTTTCATTCATATAATTCCAATGCATTATTCAACTAAATGTCTGTTAAATTTATGTTTTAGTTACATAACTTTATACTATTGTGTTTAACTTATATTATTTATTTATTTATAAAAAATTTATTTAGTTATGGAATATTAACCGAATACAGTCGCTGAATACTTATATTGTCTTAAGGGAGACCCGTAAGAAAAACCCCACAATTTTTATTATTGACATTAAAGTAATGAATTTTGGTATACTATTTAAGAATCTTTTTGTAAGGAATAATTAGCAAAAAAAAAAAAATCAATATTTTTTATGGGGATTTTTATGATTTTTTTTAAATTTTTTTTGTCGAAAAATACACTTTTTAAAATTACTACTCCTCATTCAATTTTCAATATTTTGGTTTTGCTAAAATTTCTTAAATAGTGTTATAGTATATGGAAAAGACCTAGGGAGAGATATTTTTAATTTTCTATTTTAATCAGCTAAAAAAAAGGAAAGAAATTACGCATGGTAAATTTTCTTAAATTCGTTATAATTTTCATGTTTACCAATTTATGTTAAATTTTCAGAAATAGTTAAAAAAATATCTCTCCTTACTTTTGTTGCAAATTTTTTTAAGATTCTAAAAGCATAAGCACTTTGTTTCTAAATCATTTTACCACTTTGAACTGAGGCAAAATATGAAAAATGTCATTTTCAGGAAAACACATTTTAAATGGCCGCTAGTCCTTTAAACTCTATAGTGACTACAATTAAAAAAGCTCATTTGCTACCTCCCCGAGTACTGAAATTTTGCATGGATACTCTCAAGTATGTATTTTATCGTTTTCTGAGATAAAAATTTTTTTGAACTTTGGATGATTTTTGGCCGAAAATGGTTTGGGTTTCCATTAAGCACAAGCGTATTAATTTTTCGTAATCGAGCTACGTGTGACAGAGATAGATCAAAAAAACTTTAGGACTTGAAAATTAATTAGAAAATGTAAAACATCAGTGAACTGAAATATATTTTTAAAACAGATTTCTTTTCAACTTCATCTTCTCTGTATCCGAAAGTATAAAATTTGAAATTGTATGATGTTTAGGAGAAAAAAAAAAAAAGCTGTAGCAAAAGTAAAATTTCTTGTTTAGGTTTTGTCACCGTCAATATATCGTCCGAGTTACTCATGTATATATTTTTGCTTTATAATATAGATTTTAGCTTTATATTGGATATATTTTAGCGTATAAATGGCAAAATATTTACTGCAAATATTAGCACACTATACGAAAATGAAATTACTCTAATATAAAAGCAACATTTCATGACAGTATTGTCAACATTATCAAAGATACTGCAAATATTGACATTGGAAATATTTATAATGAAATGCCAATCTTACCGAAATTTGAGTAATAAAAGGGCAAAATATTTGATGCTAAAATTAGTAAGTGTAAAAACCCCAAATTTGGGCCGATATTTTACGCAAGTATTTCCAAATGACTAAGATGTAGTAAATGCTGGTAGTAAAAATGAGGTTCTAAAAATCTTAATTTAACTACTGCGAATGGTGTCTTAAAAATTATCCTTAAATCGAGTTATGCGAGGATCGCTTTAGACATACCAAAACTTCATGACAGTTGGTTATAAAGATTTGAAAATGTCACTAACAAGTAAGATTTAATTAGGTACTATTTTTAGTACAGTAAACATATACCTATTTCTTTTAAAAAAAATTAATTGGTCATATCTTTAATCAAATGTTTTTTTCTTTTCCTTGAACTCGTGTTACATGACCTATCCATTTTTTTGGTAAAGCATTGTACTTATGTACTCAACCATATCAAATATTTACTAACCAACCATATAATCCTGCTAACAGCTTATTAGAGTTTTTGTTCGTTGAATAGATAAATAATATAAGGAAAAAATAGGTTTCTGCTTAGTGATACTGTATAAATTATTTGAAATTAATAACAATTATTGTTCAATTAAGAAAATGTATCTTTACTATGGGGTTCATAAAATCCATAAATAAATATAGAATAATACGGACGATAAAAAACTATCGTTTAATTGAGATAATCGTTAAATTAAGTATAATTAAATAGGGGTATATTGTCAGATACATTTTACATTTACATACTGTTAATTTACAGTTGTTTCCGTTACAAAAAATATCGGACCAATAACTTTTTTTCTTTTATTCTTTTTTTTAAAGTAATGTGTCATTTACTGCATTTAAAGCTGTAAATATTGGCATAACAAAAGCGATTATTTTGGCTGTCATTGATGTAATACCAGGAAAATGTTAGTCTTTTATGAACACGTTATTTAAATTTAGAACAATCGCAGAATGTACATTTTTTTTTCTAAAACACTCGAAGCTATCTTATTTGATTTGGAATCTTTTGTTACATCTGTAACGCGTGTGACATAATTTTAATTTATTCCATTTCCTTTAAATAATGCATATTGTGAAATTAGATTTTCAGCTAAATAAACGTTTAAATTTTGAAAAACATTTTCCTTTCAGTATTTTGTATGAAAACATTAGTGAAGTCTATTAAATAAAGTGTTGTGTTCCATATATACATAATAGTATGGTAATTAAATTTATGAATACATACGAATTTGTTTTCATCCGGTATATCACTTATTGCTGTTCCGAATTGCGGGGTGATATCTATTCTTATTGAGAAAAATAGTAAGTGAAAATACCATGTAAATTTTTTGTTAAGATAAAAATCTATAATTCATTTTAGAATTAGTTAAACTCCTGATCATTTTTTTTTGTCTTATATGCACAACTTTTTCTGTTATTTATAATTCTTGAACATAGTTTTTAATTTTCCCAAGAATTATTTAGAAACTACTGGTAGCACGGTACAAGGTTTTCAAATTTAGGCAGCAAAAATTGCTTCTTTTACACTCTTTTAAAACTCAACTTAAGTTTCAAATAAAAAGTTTTAAATTTAGATGCATTAAATTATGGATTATTGTTTTTAATGCGGAGGTTCGAATCTGAATTATCATGTTCATATTGAAGCGTATCAGGTTCGTTTCCTGTGGATGATTTCCTTTTCGAGAAAGGAATCATAGGACTGGAATGGTCTGCGTATTTTTCGGGCAAGAATCCAATAGACATAGAGCATGTTTGTTACTTTCCACGCAGACGAGTTGCTGGCCGCTAATCATCTCCACAAAGTATCCAAGCATTAGAAAGTCTTAAAGTGCTATTACACGTGTGGTCGAAGACGCTTCAAATTGCAGGCATCTCCATGCTATCCTATGGGACCAGGGGAGTCGCTTGGAGCGCGCGATTCTCTTGTGTCGGAGCGTCTTTGACGCCTGGAACGAAGCGACTCGCCAGTAAGAGCCAATCAAATGCTTGGAAATCCAAATGATGGTAAAGACTCTTCTCGAACTGCCAATGAAATGCTAAGAAAACGAAAAAACGCAGGCGATTTTTGTCGCTTTGCAATTTTTACGTGTAATAGCAATTTTAGCCTCACTGACTGACTCCTTTGTCTCATAGGCACAAGGCTCCATATATAGTACGGAGGGCCTACTCGCCGATCCGGCAAATCTACTTTCTGCCGGGACCGCATCACACTTTTCAATGCGCGCAAGTAATGAGTCCTCTATTTTGCTCAATATCACAAGAATTTTTTAAAGCTTTTTCGCAAACTTTTTATTATTTTTGTTTATTACTGTACGTTTTTGATATTTTTAAGACCAATATTTAACAAATGTTTCTTTATTTCTTGTTGAATTAAACTAAAATTTTCTTTTTAACTAATATCAAATTGAAAATTTGCAATGAATTTGAGTAAAATCAATAGATTTTTAATAAAAGAATATATATATCAATGAAAATTGTAACAATTTCGTCTTAATTTTAAAAGAAAATTCAGTTTGAAAATATCTACCCCATACTATCCTAGGGGAGGAAATCTGTATTTTGCTAAAGATTTTTGTCGGAAAATCTTTGGCATTGTATTCATGGGCGAACCGCTGGATTCAATGTATCAGAATAGGGAGTAAGCTCTCCGTGTTATTGTCGAGCTCAGTGCTCATAGGTGTTTACCGTTCCTGGACGTTTGGGAAAATATACCTTTTTCTAAAAAAAGATTTTCTTATAAGGAAGCACCTTTATTTTGTTCGTTTTTCTCATATGCACAAAATATGTTTTTTTCTTTTTGTACTTAAATTGCAATGTATTTTTTCTGTCAAACATGTGTAATTTTTTATCATATTGCTTACCACATCTGTCGATCATGTATCAATCATTTAAATAATTACCCAGCCACAAGTACCAATTACAACCTCAATAAAATCCTTTAATTGTTTTGAGATGTGTACATTTTAGTAGATAAGGTGTTTAGATTTTCGGAAAAGGTTTGAATTGAACTATGTTTCAGATGAAAATAAATGCATATTTTCAATATGAATGAAAATATACAAAAATACAAAATATTCAATTCATTGCATGAGAAATACAACCTCTGACAAAAAAGTTCGGTGAATGAATTCAGAACGGCCGATCTGGTAACACTGGGGAAACAAAACACTGCATCTGCATAGAGGCAAGAGTTGACCATTTTCCCCACCGTTGTTCAGTTGAGCGTCGTTTAAGTTCTTTGTTAATTAAGTTCTGTGTAAGATTTACAAAGTGCTTGTTCAGTGTGTTGTTTCTTAATTGAGAACAGGAAAATGAACGAACAAAAGATCAGTTTAAAGTTTTGTTTTAAGCTTTGCAAGACACCGAACGAGGTGGTGCAAATTGAACATCCACCATACTCGCCAGATCTCAATTCTTCAGACTTCTTCCTATTTTCACGACTCAATATCTATTAGGAAGAGATTTGACCATATTGCTGACATTCAAAGAAACGTAGCGAAGTTTTAGAACTCCATCCCAAAAGAAGACTTCTTGCGAATTTCCCAGGACATGTATAGCAGATCTCAGTGGTGCATAGTTATAGGAGGTGACTATTTCGAAGGATGTGTTGGTAACTTCCATTAATATTTCATCTACATTAATGTTACAAGACTATTCACCGAAGACCGAAGTTTATTGACAGAGGTTGTAAAATGCATATAAAAAATGTGATCACAAATCATTCTTTTTTGTGGTACAGTTAAGAAACCATTTTTCTTCTTTAATATTTAAAAATATATGTATATATATTACAAGCATTTCATTTATGATGCACATAAAAACACATGTATCGTATTTCTAATAGTTTATGCGCACACATACATATCACAGGTGTGTAGATTCGAAGGTGCCCTCTGTTCAGAGGTAAATGCATACAATACTCATAAATATTGGGAATTATATAAGAGTTCGCTAAATAAAGGTCTCCGCTATTCGAGGGTGTGTCCGTTATGGTGGTTACATTATACAGATATTTTACCAGAAAAAATAGTCTAGCCATTTTTCTGAAAAATAAGGTCAATTCAAACCCCACTTGCAAGAGTCAAAATACAACCTGAAACAGACTCGAACCCGGTCCCCAGAGAAAAAATATACACCACCCTGAATGGATTCGTGCAAAAGCAGCTGACCCGACTTCGATGCAGAACAGCAGTTCAGAGGCGAATTTTTTTTTTGTTTCTTTTGTTTCTTTTTCTTTTTATTCGATAACATATTAAATTTTAGATATAAATACATGTTATTTAAAAATTTTAAGTATATATTTAGTTTATCTTCCTGCTGTTAAATATACATGAAAACAAATCCAAGCTTTACAGGTTACAGAATATACTACCCGGAACCATAGAACATAGACAAAACCCATTTTTTTAAAATGAAAACTCTGACAGATTTTTTGTATTTAATATATATATATATATATATTAGATTGCCCATTAACAACGTTAAAAATATTTTGCATGGAAAATATCAATTATATATACTGAAGTAAAGTTTTGATATTTATTTCAAAGCGATACTTTCTCTTTAGCAGCATGCCAACTGATAATAGTCGAAGAAATTTATGATTTTAATTTCAATATGGAATATTAAGAGGATACAGATACTGAACTATTTATACTGTTTTAAGTGCAAATTGATAGCTTTACGCTATCAGTCTGCATGCGATATAGATTTTTTTTTTTTTAATAATGCTTGAAATTTATCTAACTAAACTAACACCATAAAAAATTCAGTAAATTAAGTAAAAAAATGCAGTTCATTTTTTTTTATTCGTCGGAGTAAAAATTGAAATTGTGCGACGTTTAAAAGTTATAAAATTTGCTGTTGATGAAATTCACTGTTCGAAAGGTTTTTATACCCCGCCAATGGCCGGGAGGTTTTGACCTCTGAACTGATAGACGGCAGGTGCTGGGTTCGAACCCAATCGCAGATGTCGGCCCAACCGTTCGGAGCGTTCGTGGTTTTCTTCGAACTTTGCGTAAATACGGGCTTGGTTCCCTTAGAAAGACCCCACGAAGGGCACTACCCTCTGGGCCCATGTCCCTCGCGCAGATAATCGACCGACACTAAATAAGCCAAACCAAACCGAAATGTTTTCGCCGTCGTATAACATCAGCAATACTATTTATAACGTCTCACATTTTTTGCTTAATATTATATAGTCGAAAATAGATTGCGACACATGAATTAATATGATACACTCACGGCTTAGTTTAAATGTATTTCGCAATTTGGCGAATGTGACATTAATTATTTTTAACTGACATAAATATAAAAATAGAGAAGAAAAGCTACTATACAGTGATGCATTGTGATTTAGAATAGTTGTATTTTTAATTAACACTTGTCATCCATCCGTTTAGCTGAGTCATTATTTTCCGTTTGCCAAGTACATATTTTTAAGCCGATTGGGGAAATAAAAATAAGAATTTTATGTTAAAAAAGAAAGAAAGAAAGAAAAAATATACTTGTGTTGAAAATAAACATATGAAGGAAAACTTATTACTGTTTTGAAAGATTTTACTTCATTAAGCTAATTACTAAAGTCTACTTCATTAGTTTTTCTTTCTTTCATTTCAGAATGCATTGCCGGGATAAAAAACAACTGGGCGACTTGCTCTATCCGAAGCAAAGCGAGGGCGGGCCGCTAGTCTAATGTATACCAGATAAAATTTAATCTGTTAAGAACCAAATCTTTTTGTTGAATATTTACAAAAGGATTTGGTAAAGAATGACAGAACGATATGCAATATAGTAATATTTAACTAACAATGGAAGTCTAATCAAAATCTGTCTAGCAGAACAAGTGTATAAAAAGACTAATCTTTCATAATCGGGATCATCTAATTATAAAACTTTCTCTTGCAGTTTTATAACTAACCAGCGTAGAACGATATATTGCATACTAAAACCTTCCGCAGAATTTACGTAATTAACAGTGAAAATCCTATCGAAATCTATTTACGAGAATCTTTTTTAAAAGGTAATCTTTCATAATCGGGTTTACATGATTATAGAACTTTTACCCATAATTCTGTAACTAAGCAACGTAAAACAGCATAATATATGATAAAACTTCCCTTGAAAAATTATCTAACAGTGCAGGTCCCGCTAAAATTAATTCATTTTATTTGTTTGTTTTTATGACAGCCAATTACCTGCACGAGAGATATAGGCCCAGAGGTCTTTTTAAGTGAACTTAATCCATATTTAAGCAAATATAACCAAGATTCGAGGAATCCCACAAAAAATTCAGAATGATTAGGCCGACAGACACAATTGGGCTCGAAACCAACAGCTCCTACCTACCAGCTTCAAGAGCCACTGGTAGCCAAATTTAATTCGTTATAAGCGCTTATAATTTAATTAAGTTATAAGCGGTAAAACTAAATTTCCATTTGCATTTTATATATACTATATATAGTTGAGAAGAAGTCGTAGACTTAAAATCTTGTTAAATTAGTATATAAAAATTTATTAATCCTAAAAACTTGTTAAATTTTTTAATGATATTGAGTAAATTAATTTCTGGATACAACAATAATATTCTATAAACTCATCGTCAAAAAATTTCATTATATTTATTAAAAACGATGCTACTTTTGATTTTTTCAACGTGAAAGCATGCGTAACATAATTAATTTCGTGATAAATAAGTTATTCATTAAATGCGCTTAAAGGATTTACCAAATAACTTCACATATTCTTGTTTCATTAATGGATTCGGTAAAGCACGATGGAACGATATGCAATGTACTAAACTTATAATTGAAAAATTATTTAACTAACAATGCAAATTTCATCAAAATCTGTCGAACAGAGCAAGTGCTTTAAAAGACTAATTTTTTTTATAATCGGATGAACCAAGTTATAAAACTTTAGTTTGCAATTCTTTAATACATTAAAATATTGTTAAATTAGTATATAAAAATTTATTATCCTAAAAAATTTTAAAAATTTTTAATGATAATGAGTAAGTTAATTTCTGGATACAACAATAATATTCTATAAACTCATCGTCAAAAAATTTCATTATCTTTATTAAAAACGATACTACTTTTGACTTTTTCAGCATGTAAGCATGCGTAACATAATTAATTTCGTGATAAATAAGTTACTCATTAAACGCGCTTAAAGGATTTAGCAAATAACTTGCCATATATTCTTGTTTCATTTCCGATTAAAAGATAAAAACATTTTCGTGGTTATATTTTATCTTGCTTAACAAGCAGTGATGAAATAACCTTGAAACCAGATTTTCTGGTGACCAGTTTGTGTTCTGAATCTTTTTATTTTTCTACTTAAATCGTAATCGCTAACCGTGGATTACATTTTACATCATATTTTGCACGCGAAATAATGTTGCATGTCACTTGAGTGACCGAGACACATTTAACTTCGATAAAAAAAAAAAAAAAAAAAAAAAAAAAGATTTTTGATTCATATTCTGTTTGAGTAATAATCAAACAGACTTTTTTTTCCCCTATCGGATTAATCTATTCACAGGAAAAAGAAAATTTCTTCCATATTTTAATTATACATTAGTGGTTTAAACGTGTAAATCTGAAAAATGCATGTAATGATAATAAAATTTAATTGTGATACATATTATTATAATTGATATTATAAAAAATGTAAAAACAAACATGAAAATTTAAAAATATATATATAATATTTTTTTTCAGTGGTTTTTTAAATCTTTTTATCCAAGTATTTCTTAAGTTCTATATGTAAGAGACCAAAAATAATTGTTTTGTAATTTTCCCCACCAGCGGCCGAGAGGTTTTGTCCTCGCATCTGGTAGACAGCAGGCGCTGGTTTCGAACCCAATCGAGGCCGTCTGTCTAACCGCTCGGAATTTTCGTGGTTTTCTTCGAACCTTGTGTGAATACGTTCCCTTAGAAAGATCCCCACGAAGTGCACTCCCCCCAGGACCTAATATCCCTAGAGTAGATAATCAGTCGACACAAAATAAAACAAATCGTTTGTACTTTTTAACAAATTTCCGAAAATTTTTATGTAGTGAAACCCTGTTTTTAACACCTAACCAATAGCTGACAGTTCAACAAAAATCTAACCTATATATATATATATTTGTAATGCAAAGTTATGCCACTTAGTGATAACTCAGACAATTATTTTTTTAATTTTGGAGTCATTTTATTCAGCACTAGAAACTCAAGAATGTAGCCAACGAGGAAAAAACTTTTAAAAACAAAATTGGCTTT
Source organism: Maratus speculifer (assembly GCA_964019185.1). Lineage (NCBI taxonomy): Eukaryota > Metazoa > Arthropoda > Arachnida > Araneae > Salticidae > Maratus > Maratus speculifer. The sequence goes on from OZ025292.1 coordinate 375,261,268, forward strand.
TTTTTTCTTCTTTTTTAAGCAATTTATATATTTTTTAAATTAAGGTAGTGCTTTTTTTACTACATTTGTAATGCGACCAACCTCAGTTTTTTCTTAAAGTTATACTTTTAGAAATTAATTAAAAGATTCGTATTATACATTAAGAGTATGATTTCTAGTTTATAATTATTTCAGTTTAATAAGCGGTACGAGTTATCGGTTTTTTGAATTTCCTTTCAGTAGTTTCCTACAAAGCTGTTAATAACAGATAATATTAATAAGATAATTAATTCTCAGCTATCAGATGAAAAAAAATAATTATTTTAAAATGATTTTTATCATTTTAAAATGCAAACGAGATAGTTTAAAAATGTCTTCCATAGGATTAGCATTAGCGAGCGAGTCTTTCCAAGTGACTCACTTAGACCCTTTTACACAACAATTCTATCAAGATATAATCCAATAACCAACAACAGAGCAAGAAAATGATGTGATAAAACGTGAAGGTTAATATTATTATGGACCTTGACGAATAATGGTCCAGGATTAAGATTTTGAATACCTCTTTTTTCGAATAGTAATCTTCTCACTATTTATTCGTGAAAGTCTGCAATTTAATAAAGTTAATATTACGATTTTGAAACAGTTATAGTAAAAATCATTAATATTCAGCAGCTATGCGCTTAATGTCAATCCTTAGTCCTTAATTACTTTGGAGTATTTTGTATACCATTGGTTGTTTCAACGTTAAATATGCATGTTACAAATACAGATTGTTCGAAAATAAAGCTGAACCTATCATCTTAAAAAGATTTTTTAAAACATATGGAGGTACAGTTATCAAATATTATAAATATAATATTCAAGATTCCGATTATACTTCTGTTACACCATCATACTATTCAACGCTACTACTATATATTATTCCATCATAATCTTTTTTTCTGAAAATATTTTTAAACTATGCATGTTTCGATGGCAATGGCCATTTGATATTGTTTACTTGTATTGATAAACTATACAGGATATCATTTTAAACGATTCACAATTGAAATCGTTAAATTCGTTTTTCTCAATGGATACTCAAGCTAAAATTTCAATATACACTTTTCAATTCATTTACTATTTCTTGTGAGCAATCTTCAAGGTGCATTTCATAAAATTAAGAACTGGTTTTTTCGTAATTTTAAAAGTTTATTTTTTAAAAAGAAATACGTTAAGTAAAAAATCCACTTTTACTGACTGTATTTTAACATATATCATGGCGAAATTAATTTATTTTCTTTCTCAAACTAATTAAATTTTGAAAACCAAGTCCTTACCATTTTAAAGCACACTTTAATGAAAAATATGAAAACGAAATTGCAAAAAATGGTTAAGATAGTAGAAGTGTCCTTAAAAATGTTCCTTAATGTTTTAAAATTAAATTCTTAAAATTTTATCGCATCAAATACATTTTTACATTTTTTTAATAAAATCTTTTAACAACAAATCAAACAATTATACAATATTGAAATAATAATAAATGAAAAACGTTCGAACCTTATTATGTCAGAGTTTGTAAATATAATGATATTTTCGAAAGTATAAAAATTATTCAATATTCTGATATATATCTTATATTTTTTGTGTATATCTGGTGGTTTCAAAACAGTCAACTTCCTGCTGATAAAAATTCTCTGATGGTAAAAATTTTCAAACTTTATATAAACTAGAAACAAAAGCATATTGCATTTGACATGAAAAATTAGTAAAACAATAAATGTCCTTCCCCCCCCCCCCCTCACTTAAATAAAAGCGAAAATCAACTAATTGAAAACATAAACGGTATAATTTAAACACCCATCAAAAACCTTTAGCATTCACTAGGTTTGTTTGTATTTATATTTATGTCGACCAATTATCTACAGTGTGGGATACAGGCCTTAGAAGGGGTGCCTTGCGTGGGGGTCTTTCTAAGGGAACCTAACCCGTATTTACCCAAGGAAATCTAAGGTTCGAAGAAAGTCACGGAGAACTCCGAAATATTGGGCAGACGGCCGTGATTGAGCTCGAACTCAGCACCTGCTGTCTACCAGATTCGAAAGCAGAATCTCTCGGCCACTGGTGGGGCAACGCTCACTAGGAAATTCCAAGAGATTTAAGGCGCCAATTTTGATGAGAGTTAATAAAGTTGAAAAGATCTTTCCTTGGGGAGTACAAAACGCAAGGCAACTACCCATCGCAAATGAACCGTTTTCAAGATATCCATCAATGTATGCTACGCAATTTGTGTGTTCATTTATTTATTACAATGCATTTATGCGATCACATTTATCTTATGTCGTATCGTATCATACGTTGCCCCAGTGGCGTGATCAGTAACGGCAGCTACTTCCCCCATGAGGGATTCGAATCCTACGTGATATAAATGCAGTTGTGAATGTCTCTTGTAATTATAAATAATATGTAACGGATACGATTCTGATTGGTCGGAGAAGAACAAGCTTATTTTTGTCTTAATTCCTAGTGTAATAGGATATTTTTACAAAATATAATTTATTTATATCTGATATAATATCGGATAATTTACAGGAGTGATGGGGCGGTATAAATATTGTATTTCGTAATTTTCTAAGGAATGTTTTTATTGAGCGAAATACTGAGCTTTTTAAATTCTTCTTTAGCTAATCTAAAGCAATTTTCTTATTATAACTATATGTCTATGTCAAACGATTTGTGAATTACCCATTGGACACCCTTGAGATTGGGCGATTCTTACATCCATTGATATATATCACCGAACCTTTTGCAATATGTTCTTAAATGTACCAGATTTCTTAGTTGCCAAAAGCTCTTACAGACAACGAAATTCAATATTCTGCTTTCCTTTTTAATAATAATAATAAAAAAAATCAACCTATGTTTCTCTTTCAACATTACGTTTACTTTCTTTGAAAGAAATAAAGCGTTTTGTTGAAAGATTTGTTTATGCTTGTGATGAAAAAAAGCCGAGTGACCCACTGAGCTTTCAGCTCTTCCCATTAGGTCATGAAACTATACTGTCATGCGGGTCGTTTGTGAAAGACAAGCGGTCTCAAATTTGCATTTTTTTTTTTTTTTAATAACAGGGTTGGTTGTTTTCACGAAATTTTATGCATGGGGTACTAAATAACGATTCGGAGAAATATGATGCCTGTCAACAGCATGTGGGCTGTTTCGATATTAGATATCATTGAAAAAATTTATCTTTCGAGCAAAAAAAAAAAAAAAAAAAAAAAAACATTCTTTGTAGCGTATTTCTATTTATTCTTTCTTTTTTTTTTTTTTTTCAAATATTATATGCGTAGAAATTTAATTTAAAAGATATAAAATAAAAGTAAAAAGTTTTTGCCGAATGTCTGATATAATAAAGGCAATTGTGTGTATTTTCGTTTGTAGAAATTAAGTAAATTATACTAAATGTTCTAATACCTTAAAAGCCCAATTACATTTATATCAAGCATATCACATAAAAAAAAAAAAAAATCTGTCTTCGTATGTTTGATGGAAACCAAACAAAAAAACTTAAACTCTTTCTACTGATTAAAATATTAATAGAAGTAAATATACATTTTCAAGCATTCATTGATGATAGATTCATATTTTTTAAATGATAAAATGTATCTAACTATAAAAAACATTGTTATTATAATTTATTTTTAAAAAAAGAAGCACTTGTTTAAATAAAGAAATAAAAGTAGAACATATATTCTTATTTTAAACTTAATTAAGAATATAACGTGCCAATTTGAATATAAACGTGCCAACTTGTTAGATCTAAAGTTTGATTTTTTTTACATCTGTTATTCTTATTTTCACAAAGAAAGATAATCAACTAAAGATAAATACTGTAAAAGTCGAAAATTGATATTTTCATTAACTGTTTAAGTAGAAAATTTGTACTTCTGCTTAAAAAAATATTCTCTATTTTTCAAACTTTTAAATAAAAGGGCATTATAAAAAATATTAAGTGGTGCAAGTATATAACATCGTCAAGAGATCCTTTTGTTATAGATTTAAAAACTATTTAGCATTATTTGTTAAAATAAAAATAAGAAATAGTATATTGATTGATTTTTTTCCCTTTTAGACTTTCATTTTTTTAAAGTGTTAATTCAATACTTTTGAGAAGAAAAACATAGAGGTTTAACTACCTTTTTAGGTACTTATAGAGTTTATGTTTTTGTGCAACCCCTTAAAATACTTCTGTAGTTTTCAACAGTACACCGAAAAAAAAAATTACAACTCTGAAGTACAAATACTGATATACTGATATTCATTATCTAAAAGGTGTAACATTAAAAATTGTTAGACATTTAGTGATATTCTATGGTCTAGTGCAGCGGTTCCCCAACTTCATTGGTACGCAACCCACCTTTAAGTAAAAATAATTTTTCGAAACCCAGCTAACATAATGATGTATATCAATATGAAAACTGTTGTATGACCTGTATAAACTATCGGCTACCCTATTCTACGTAAAAGGCAAATTTCGTATGAAGAATATACGCTATCAATGAAAACAACAATTCGTAATTCCAATGTGCATAAGTGGAATAATAATTAACACAATAGACAAATTAGTAAGTTAATTAAAAATACATTTAATTACTTTCAAAATATAATTTTAGAATCGGTGCGTTTTCTGGCACTGATGTTTACCGATGATGGCATCTATTAACAGGGTTAAAACTGGTTAAGTTCAAAATTAATTCACTTTCAACACACAGCTTTTTCTATGCGTATTTTTCAAAAACAGCCAAGTTACAAAAAGCCTGTTCATATGCGTATGGTGTGTTGAACTCCATCAAAGAATTCAAAGCTCATTTAGAAGTTTCTGGATGTTGTGATCGTATATTTCTTTATATGGAAATTAAGGTATTTCTCTTGAAATGTTACTTACTATTGAAATTTTTATGTATTTTTAACTTATAAAATACAAAATATATTTTTCTGACAAACCTCGACTGTTTCTGCGACCCACTAAAACAGCCGCCAAAACCCACCAGTGGGTCGCGACCCATAGTTTGGAAAACACCGGTCTAGTGTATGCTTGAACTCCGATGTGTACCTATTGACATTAGATATAAATTTAATATTGTCTTATGTTTGCAATGATATCAGTATATTTTGCTGAAAGCAAATATTACGCTATACTGTTATATATGTGTTAAATAATCATTCGAAAAATATAAACTATTTTGTAACAAAATTATAGAACTTCAAAAGTAGCCATAACACAAATAAATCCTTTATGAACCAAAAAAGGCAAAGACTTTAAGTCTAATTCAAGCTTAAACTAAAACAATTTTTTTTTGTTTTTAATAAGCGGACAATTTAAAAGAAAGCGTTAATTCTCCGTATGTATACTACTATAATGTTTGAGAACATTCTCTTAAGTGTTTTAAAATTAACTTAAATTTTCTTGTCTGAACAAATTTTTCAACAATCCTTTCAACATATCTTTAAATAATATTTTATAATTGTAGCAGATGGCCCAAATTGGCAACTTTTGAAAAGTACACAAGCAAATCCCCCCCCCCCCCACACACACACACACTTTTTTTTTTCAACAAAACCTACCTAAATATAAACTTCTTTGTTGTTGTCCAACATTTAGCATTATACTTTCAAATCATACGGCTTTCAGTTAGATGTGTTTTTTTACGGTTTTCATTAAGATATTGATTGGGCAATTGTCAATACGAATAGAAAAAAATATAATCTATTTTTCGCATTTTTCTTTTTCTGATATGAAAATAAAAGTTTTGCTAAATGCTTAGCTTGCGTGATCGAGAGGAACTAATGTCAAAGAAAACCTTTTCATTACTTGCCCAACATTTGATAAATTCTCTTATCATTGATTAGCTCTTTTTAACTCAAGTTTACATGGACATTATTTCACAGAAATTTTCTGCCTGAACGATATTATACAGCATCATTTTTAAGTCTTTTTATTTTCTTTTTCTTTCTTTCTCTCTTTCTTTTTTTAAAGAAAATATCAACTTTTTTTTAAAATACATTAGAGTATATACATTACTTTGTCACAAAATATTTTGTCAGAATTAATTTTGACAGATAAAGTGAGATTTTCAGTTACACTGTTTAAAAAAATCTAAAATTCACGGATCTATTTTTCCTGAATTTCACAGAAAAAACCCCTTTTCACAACAAAAGAGCATTTTCCGTTAAAAATCTGAAAATGCCTGCTAGCGTAGATACTGGGTTCGAATTCCACTAGTGGCATGAAAACATAAAAAGTCCCTTTTCCCCCTTATTTCCCTTTTCCCCCTTTTTTCTGTTTCTTTTTATCTTATTTCTTCTTAAAAATATTTTAACTAATTAGCCCTCCCCCACAAAAAATAAATAAATTGTGTGCGATAATTTCAAAAAATTGTCTGTTACATTATTTTTGTAAAAAATGAATAAAATATTTTTTCATACATTCAATGAAATAAAAAAAAAAGTGATTTTAACCAGATAAAAAAAAAAAAAAAAAAAAAAAAAAAAAAAAAAAACTAGTTAAAAAATTAAAATTGATTTTGAAAAATAATAAATATTATGTATCGGTATAAAATAAAATAAAATAAACCACTTACGAATATTCTTACGAATATGTTGAAAGGAAATCTTTGAAAAGCACGAAAGATTTTCCCAGTAACTGATAAAAGACATACTTTGTACATCACCACCTTCATTCTTGACATCAGCAGCATTGGCTACGTCGGTAATGAACTATTCCGCTGTCAAAAGTTCTCGAGTTCAGTCCTCAAGACGGCTTGAGGTAAATTAATATATTTATATATATAAAATGTTAAAAAATCGTTTTGACGATTGCTCGGTTCATTAATTTAAATTAAACTATTAAAAATCAAACCTTGTAACGGAAAGTTACCGCTTCTTCAAACGGAGCTTTCCTTTCTTTTATTTTCCAAAACGGAAAGGGTTAGGTTCCTTTAGAAAGACCCCCCCCCCACGAAGGGCACCCCCCCTGGGCCTATATCCCTAGCGTAGATAATCGGCCGACAAAAAATAGACCAAACTAAATAATAAACCAAAACGGAAAATCTACTAACGGAACGGTAAATGTCTGGCTATTTTGCTGCCAGTAGTTTTACCGTAAATTCACAGATTTTTTTTAACAGTTTATATTCTTTATATGAAAATGAAAGCCGTGTAGCATTCCTTTATATTTTAATAAGAATACCTTATAAATTAGATTTTAAAGTAGTGTATCAAAGTAAATAATTTATAGCATTCTATTTTATAAAGCTACTACTATAATTTTCAAAATAGCTATTTCGAGGAAAACATTATTACATTTTATGTAACATAATTATGTACAGAAAATAATTCACTTTAGTTGATTAACTTATATACGATTTCAATGTTTGTAGAATAGTGTGATAAAATGTAATATTAGATTATAACAATTGATGTATAAAATTATTACATGTCACCTTCATATTACAGTTTTTGTTACTAATACTATACAAACTCATCAGATGAAAATGGATCTCATCGCCGATGTTTTCGAAGCCCGAAATAACCCTTAAATGGAAAAAATCGTGAAAAAAAAAATATCCTTTTCAGAGTTAAAATCGCTCGTAAGGAACTTTTTTTATTTCAATAACAGTTAACCTTTCGCTACAAAATCTTATTTTTCGCAAAAATACAATAAATTTCGCAACTTATAATTGTCCAAATACTTACAGATCTGTTCATGTTACATAAAATACGCATCTGCTACAGTGCGAAAAAATACTGATATTTAGTAGTGAAAAAAAAATTGAAATTCTTCAAAGGCAAAACGGTAATAGGGGTTCAATGTTTAAAAATATGCATTTCTTGTCATCCAAGACCTGTGTATAATTTTCGTGCTAAGGTATTGAAACTTAGTAGTAAAAAAAAAAGTATTTTTCTTCTATTATTTTTCTTTTTCTATAATTTTTTTTTTCTCTGGTGAGTAGAATGTATGTGAAATTATTTTTTTTATTCAAATTGATTATTTTTAATTCTTATATTAAAATTTATGAACTAAATTTACAGGCTATGAAAGTTTTCAGACGAATGTTTGTAATTTGCATTCTATATGTTGTTGTAATAATTAACATTTTACGCATGACTACATTTTTTTTAAAATTCAGATCCTTTGAATTAATTATTTTATCCCTAAATCCGATTATTCCTCAACCAAATCGAAGCTCGATGATGCTAAATGGTTGGTATATAGTATTAAAATTTCAGAACTATTGTATAAAATTAAGAATATTAATAAAATTTAAGTGTATTAAATGAGCCAAAATGCGCGTAGTGTTAATCCTATGGAAAAATGCGCGAAAAAAAAAAAAAAAAAAAAAAAAAAAAAAAGAATTTGTTGAATGAATTTTTTCAAAGGGTTAGTTTTTGTATTTTTAAAAATGGTTTGCAGTATTCAAAAGAGAATTGGAAGTAAATGCCATTTGTTACTTTATTTTTTTCGTATATTTTGATTTTTGGCTACAATGTGTAATTTTGAAATGTGCGGAAAAAAAGGAAGGGTGTCTGATATATGTGCAGATTTACAGTTGTCAGTTGCCACGTGATGATTAAATCTTTAGACTTGGCGACTAATTTTTGGCATCTAAGTCGTCATCCTTTGGCGAATTTTGTTTTTTTTCTCGCGATTGACGAAAATACGTTTTTTCTACAATCCTCTGACGAGAATCTCATGTTTTTTAGCGATCCTCTGACGAAAATCGCGTTTTTCAGCGATTCCTTAACGAAAGTCGCGGCGTATTTTACGATCCTTTGATAAAACTAACTTTTCTTTTGCTATTTCTTAACAATATTCGTGTTGTTTCTCCGTTGTTTAGTATTTTTTCTTAATTTTTCTTAGAAATTAAGCCCTTGTGGCGACTGGAATTTTAAGGTTTAGGAGTCATTGGCTCTTTAAAAATTTTGAGAATCTGCACCTTTAGTGTCTAGGAATGTAGGAGGGAACATCCGTTATTTTAAATGCGACCAGAAATAAAAAACAATACCGTATACTAGAGGTCAAAATTAAGAAAATTTGCAGGTGGCCAGTGGCCACTGGGCTTGGAATTCTGAGTGGCCACTCGCACGTTTTTTTAATATTGCAAAACTCGTATAAATATACAACTTAAATAAACATACGCAGCTTACTTGATGGCATCCAATGTAATATTTACAAATAAACAAATAATAAACACGTTAATTATTAAACTGAACATGAATTGTAGAAACTTAAATTTAAAAAATAAATAAAATAAAATTGAGCTAGAACTATCAGGATTGCAAAATAGACCAGAATTTATGAGATTTTAATTTGAAATGACATAAGGTAAAATTACAAAATCCAGACATCTTATTGGAAAATCGATTACAGTTGGAAAATGTAGGTAAACTAATCATTAAAATATGGTCTTCTGCTTCTAATACTGTCATTCCACCACAGTTCAATCACTGAATCTGGATTGAATTCCTCCAATGACACTTTTGCATTTTTTATTATTAATCTGTTTTCAATTGTTTCTTTTTTCATTGAGGTTGATCTGTCATTTATAATGTTTTTAACATTACTCCAAATTCTTTCGACTGCTGCATTACTCGGAGATATTGTCAGTAGTCCTTGGATAAGATCTTTCAAAATTTTAAAACTGCTGAATTTGTCAGTATTTAGTTTTTCATATAAATTTGTCAAGGAAATTGATGGCTTAAAATTTTCAAACATTAATGGCCTCAAAGTTTTCCACTCTGACAAAGCTCTTTCAAAAGGTAAACTAAATGCATCACAAACGTTCGTCTTCACCAAAACCCTTCAGTTCAGAGTCTGTGGGTGGAAACATGACAGTATCAAATTTTTGTGCCATACGTACGCCAAATAAGGAGTTATGATGTTTTGTTTGGGCATAACAGCCGTTGCTGTGACGTCAATACAAGGGGTCTATTTGCTACTTGTAGCCCGCTACTGGCAACAGTGCGAACTACAACCAAAATAATGTTGCCGTTGCCATTCCAAATTCCAAAGAAAAATATAGATTTAAAAGAAAGTTGCCAAATATTTTTCATAATTTATCCATAAATATTTAAATATAAAGAAAAAAAATAGAGAGAACGAGAGGAAGCTAAAAATAGCAAATTGTAGCGCAATTTTTTTTTTTTTTTTAGTAGCGCAAAAAGTAGCAAGTAGCCCAGATTTTTAAAAAAGTAGCCTGGAGTGTTCAAAAGTAGCCCAATTCGCTACTTGTAGCCCGATCTGGCAACACTGGTGTCCACTTCAAACGGCGATAGTACAATAATCCTCCTTTTATTATTTTTCAGATTGTCACTTCTGTTTTCTGTTGGAGAGTCACGTGGTAGACGCGTAGACACTCCCCCTCTCGGTCGAGACTATAAGTCTATGCCTCCCCCTCTCCCATGCCGAAATCGACCTATGACCGGTGAAAAGGGGGAAAATGAGAATTTTTGTTTGTTTCTGTTTTCATTTCCTCTTGGCTCTTGAACATCGGAGTACGTTTATTTGTAAAAATAGATAAAATAATAAAAGAAAGAAAGTGGCGACCAATATATAATTTTGCGGTCTCCACTTTCAAATGTTCAGTCGCCACGTGGCGAGTGGCGACCGTTAATTTTGACCTTTACCGTATACTTCCATGTATCAGCCGGTATACGACTTTTCTTTTTGAAAAATCCCTCGAAATTCGAAACTTGTATTTAAAGCCGATGTTAAAAATAGTGATGAAAAATTCAGCGAATGAATCCTTTGCGATATTTAGGTCAATACGTAAAGTGTGCTCTCCGAAATTTTTGATATGTCCAATTCGGCCTTGGAGCACTATCACATCTTTTTAACCAGGTTCCGCTGATCCTGTTATGAATATCTCGTTCGTAAAAGCCAAACTTCCTATTTTTAAAAATGGGAAATCCTTTCTCTTCTTCACTTGATTGATTTGGTTTAAGAAATGAATGTTGCAGTATAACGCACGGCTTCAGCTGCTATCAGATTCACCAACATTTCGAGAGAATTTTGAGCTAAAACTTGATTTCCTGCAACTTTTTGCGAAATATCCTCCCAAAGCCCAGTGTGATAGCAAACAGCAATGTCCCCCAACTTTTTTCCACAGTTCCAAAAAAGTCTCGGATAGCCAAGATTTTTCATGCAACATCGAACATTTCAACGAATCAGAGATAAGCGATTGATATGAATAGGCGATAAATATTAACGCCTGGTACTAGTAGGGCTAGTTTTCCTGCTTTTACTCCAACTTTTTCCAAGAAGTTGTAACCTTTTTTTTCTCTTTGAATGGGAAAAAGTTGGGTTAAAATCGCCTGAAAAGTTTGTTGCGCGTAAAGTTTGTGAATCTGATAACAGCTTTATAATGCGGGTTTTAAAATCATCACGAAAGTCGAATAAAACTGCTATCAGATTCACAAACTTTTTGAGCAACTAACTTTTCAGCCGATTTTAACCTCAACTTTTTCACGTTCTCAGGGAGGAAAAGGTTACAATTGTCGCAGCTAAAGCCGGAGGAAAATCAGCAATACTAGTAACAACCGTTAATATTTATCGCCTATTCGTATCAATCGCTTGTCTCTGGCTGGTTATGAAATGCTGAAAGTTGGAGAGAAAAGTCGCAGCTAGCTGGGACTTTTTTTAGAAATGCGGACAAAAGATGAGTCGATAATGTCGTTTGCTATCACATTGGGTGTTAAGACAATATTTCGCGAAATGTAGGAGGAACTCGAAAATTGCTCGAAAAGATGATGAATCCGATAGCAGCTTACTTCAGTGGCATCCCGTCATTTCAAACTCAATTTTATAAAGCCTGACTTGATTAAACACCAGAAATAATCGTCTGATCTTTCAAAAATGTTCCATGAGTAATAAAATGAATCAGGATGATTCTAATTTTGAAGAAGATGGTGATATTCATCCGGATATGCCGATATAAAAGCTAGATTTTATGGAGTTGTTAAAAAGTTCTGATAATAATTTGGATAGTAAATGACGTTTGATAGTTTTTTTTTCACTGCTAAACAATATATAGAATTAAAGTTTTTTTTTTTTTTTTACAAATTTGTAAGTATATTTTTGATATCTTTTATATTTAGCATCTATTTTATTATACCAATTCCAGAAAATTTTTTATACTCGTGTATAAGACAACATCCAACATTTTTGCCAAAAAAAAAAATCCCCAAAATTTCTCGGCTTACGCACGGTTTGGTTTAGTTTATTTTGTGACGGCTGATTATCTACTCGAAGGATATGGGCCCGAGGGGAAGTGCCCTTCGTGGAGTCTTTCTAAGGGAACCTAACTCGCAATACTTACGCAACATTGAAGAAAACCACGAAAACTCCGACGGCCGCGATTAAGTTCGAGCCCAGTTCCTGCCGTCTACCAGTTTCAGCGGCAGAACCTCTCGGCCACTGGTGGATCCCGACCCACGCACAAAAGTTACTATCTTCTACAATGTTTTAGGAGTTAAAAACGTAGTGTTTTCATGAAACAATGCAAAAAGTATTGATATTTCAATACAACGTAGTTTGTAAAAATACTTTTTTTTTCTTTTTTACTTGAGCTATTTTAGTAGTTAAAAAAATTAATAAAATTAGCTCTTGATATCTGAACGTTTTGAAATTGTCAAAGGTTATAAACAGGATGGTTATGCAATGACAACTTGAACTGAAGGCGAATGGATACCGAGACGTTTTTAATGTTTTCGTCGAAATTTTCATACATTTTATTCTCTAAAAATTAGTTGTAAGAACGTTTCGTTATTTTTTAGGTAATGTAAATGCGATCTGATGAGATTTTCTAAAAAGATTATGTCGAAATAAGAATGCTTAGGCTCTTTAATCGTAGAAAAAATATCGTTTTCGAAATTCGTTAATGCTTCGTAATTTATATACATACATATATGTTTCAAGTATTTATTCATATTTAATTTGCCAATGAAAATACTAAAGTTATTACTAGGGATGTACCGAATAGTGATTTTGGCCGAATACCGAATATTCGGCCGACAGCTAAACCGAATACTGAATATAAGGCTGGCCGAATAGTAATTGTTGGGCCGAATACCGAATATTCGGCCAGCCGAATAGTAACTATTCGGCCGAATACCGAATATTCGGATTTCCAAATACTTTTAATATTTCAAAGTTTAAAGGTATTAAAATGTTACTTTTTAAAACAATTTTACATAATATTTAATAAGAGAAATTTATATTTTGATAAACAAGAGCTTTTTATAAGAACATTCAGTATTGAAAAAAAATCTGCCTTATTTTTTATTTAAGAAGCATAATTATGAAACTTTTTCAATTAGTGAAATTTTAAATTTCATTTCTTCTACGAATTGAAACAAACATTTTGAAATCAAAGAGAAATAATGAAAAATAGTTGAAGAAAAACTGTACAGTCTCATATTTGTTCTTTTTAAATAACTCAAGGCAGATTTTTTTTCAATATAAAGTATAAATACTTTCAACTTAATTCTGAATAAAGGAATGTCTAACTCATAGTTCTTTTCTTATGAATAGTGGCATTTTTCATCCTTCCCATCATATCATATTTTACAGAAATCAAAGCATGTGAGTTGAAAATATAGTTATGGTATCTTATTTATTGTTAATGCAACAAACGAAAACATAAGTTTGACCTAGAGTGAGATGAAATGCGATGCATTTATGATTCAGTAAGTTGATTAGGATTATGGTTTCATAAACAAAAAATTGTCTGCCTTGATAACTATTACTAATCTCAAAAGTTTTCCTTTCTTGTTTAAGGACTTTTGGGAAAACCAAGAAACAGATTACTAAATAGAATTTAGGAACTTGCATCTGCACTCGCATCATTTATTCCTAAGGAGAATCCTAATAAATCATTATTTTAATCCTTCTCATGATTAATTTTCTTAAGTTAAACTTTACAAACAGCAAATAAATAATGTAAAAACATTCTATATTATTTAAATATGATTTTATTTCTAATTATTTTAAATGTATTAATAAATTGACAGTTAAAAATAGAAATTGTGAAAAGTTTTTAAAAATGTGTTTTAAAAAGCTTTATTAAGTATTGGATTCGGCCGAATACTTTGATATTCGGCCAAACCGAATAGTTTGATATTCGGCCTAACCGAATATTCTGTAACATGACCGAATAGGCGAATACCGAATATATACCGAATATTCGGTACATCCCTAATTATTACAAAAAATATGAGTTCTGTTTTCCAGCTTAAGAAAATGATTTCAGACGGAAAAAAAAGATAGAAAAGGCATTCCCACGGCTTCTTTGTGTTACTAACACTGACCTCACAAATGCTAGAGAAGCGGATAGGATTCCCCCGTATATCTAATAAAAAAAAAAAAAAAAAATAATTATCTTTCAAATTGATTTTTAGGGCTCTTATAGCACACAGATATTTCTCCGTATGCCTAATTAAATATATATACAGGGTGATTCATAAAAGATGGGCAGAACTTTAAGGGGTTATAGTACACTTAAAGACAAATAATATTAAATAGGAGACTAAGGGTCCCAGACGTATTCCCAAGGAGATAGGGGGCATTAAAGTTTAGGGTCCGAAATTTCAAATGATTATAAAAAATGGAAAAATTGGTCGATTCGTTTGCAGTTTTTGCAAAAAATTTTCTTTATGCCAGTATTTTCTTGAAATAAAATTTTAAAGTTCAATTTCAAAAAATGCCGATAGGGGGCGCTTTAGACTTTGGAGTAACAAACAACTATTTTTTAACGTTATTTTTTGTATTTCTTTAAATGATTTCGAAAGCTTAGACTTAAACTTAAATTTTGATCTAAAAATCTGAGTCCTAACGAGTAGTTAAGTAGCGTAAACTGAAATTTGAAATTTGAAACCCTTCTCCCCCCAGAACAAAAATCGGTTATTCCCGATCTTTGTGTCGTAGATTAGGCTCTAACTACTGCCGCGTTTTGCTAAAATTATTCTTTATGTCAGTATTTTCTTAAAAATAAATTTTAAAGAAAATTTTCAAAAAATTACGATAGAGGGCGCTTTAGACTTTGGAGTAACGAACAACTATTTTATACCGTTATTTTTTGTGTCTCATTAAATGCTTTCTAAAGCTTAGACTTAAATTTTCAGCCCAAAATCTGAATCGTTAGACGTGGTTAAGTTTCTGGGGAGAGGGGTTTGAAATTTCTACTCCTGAGCACAGTTCAGTTTACCATGTCCACACATTGTGTGCTGTGATACGAGGTAAAAAGACACAAATTAGGATTATGTTACCAAAGCATATTTATTAACATGTAATTGCAATAAATGTTCAAAATTGTGACCACCAGAGGTTATGCACGCAGAACAACGGCGAAGAATGGAACGGCGAACATTCGCGAAAACATCAGGCTTCTCGAGCACTTCCCCTACAGCGGCGGAAAGTCTGGCGACCAGTTCCTCGGGGGATTCAATGGGTGTCTCATACATAAGAGCCTTCAATTGTCCCCAAAAAAAGAAATCGAGGGATGAAAGATCTGGCGAGCGAGCAGGCCAAGCAACAGGACCACCTCGACCAATCCATCTGTTCGGAAATGTGATGTCCAGATAGTTGCGGACGTCTCGTACGTAATGGGCTGGCGCTCCATCGTGCTGGAACCACATGACCCGCCGGATGCGTGGAGGAACAACGTTTAACAGGTCTGGCAGCACATGTTGCAGAAATGTGAGGTATGTTTTACCGTTGAGGCGTTCAGGAAGAAGGTACGGTCCGATTAGGTGGTCTCCGAGGATTCCTGCCCAAACATTGATGGAAAAGCGTCTCTGATGAGCATGTGGATACGTAGCATGTGGATTGACATCCGCCCATACATGTGCATTGTGTGTGTTAAATGTACCTTCACGTGTGAAGGTACATTCATCGGTGAAAAGCACAGTTCGTCCAAAATGTGGATTTAGCGCGTTCTGCTGCAGAAACCAGCGGGCGAATTCAATACGATTTGGATAATCCCCTGGAGACAGTTTCTGGACTCGTTGCACATGAAACGGGAGCAAATGTTCATCCTTCAGTATCCTCCAAGTCATGGACTGTGAGGTATCCACCTGCCTAGCCACTGTTCGTGTACTTGTACTTGGCTGCGCCGCTACTACATCCAGAATGGCTTCTGCAACAACTACTGATTCGTCCTTTTTTGCACGACCTGCATTCGACCGGGAAGCGAGAAATGATCCCGTCTCACACAACTGTCTGTGCAAGCGCTCGAAAGTTTTGCGGTTAGGCAACCGCCTGTTGGGAAATCGCTCTCCGTACATTCGTTGTGCCTCTGCACCATTTCCATCTGCCGCTCCGTAAATTAAATGCATCTCAGCCTTTCCCTTATTCGTGAAGGGCACCATCGTCCGATTCATTACTACAGCGACTTACACTTGACTCACCGTTCAGTGGTTTTTATGCCTGAATCGTATCGAAATTTTGCATACGTGTTCTTCTTCTTCCCCATTTGACATTTGCATACTTTCTGTCTCCTTCTTCACCCGGTGACTAGCGTCAGGAATGGAGCTTTAACGTTTGCATGAGCGACGTTTCCAACTGTGCCAGTGCCTTTATGAGTGAATTCCGACTATGCAGTCCTTGACGAAAGTTGTATTTTTGCCTCGTATCACAGCACAGAATCGTTGGGCATGGTTAACTAGTGCAAACTGAACTACGTTCAGAAGTTGAAATTTGAACCCCCTCCCCTCGCTACTGAACCACGCTCAGCGATTCAGATTTTGAGCTGAAAATTTAAGTTTAAGTCTAAGCTTTAGAAAGCATTTAATGAGACACAAAAAATAACGGTATAAAATAGTTGTTCGTTACTCCAAAGTCTAAAGCGCCCTGTATCGGAATTTTTTGAAACTTTTCTTTAAAATTTATTTTCAAGAAAATACTGACATAAAGAATAATTTTAGCAAAACGCGGCAGTAGTTAGAGCCTAATGTACGACACAAAGATCGGGAATAACTGATTTTTGTTCTGGGGGGAGAAGGGTTTCAAATTTCAAATTTCAGTTTACGCTACTTAACTACTCGTTAGGACTCAGATTTTTAGATCAAAATTTAAGTTTAAGTCTAAGCTTTCGAAATCATTTAAAGAAATACAAAAAATAACGTTAAAAAAATAGTTGTTTGTTACTCCAAAGTCTAAAGCGCCCCCTATCGGCATTTTTTGAAATTGAACTTTAAAATTTTATTTCAAGAAAATACTGGCATAAAGAAAATTTTTTGCAAAAACCGCAAACGAATCGACCAATTTTTCCATTTTTTATAATCATTTGAAATTTCGGACCCTAAACTTTAATGTCCCCTATCTCCTTGGGAATACGTCTGGGACCCTTAGTCTCCTATTTAATATTATTTGTCTTTAAGTGTACTATAACCCCTTAAAGTTCTGCCCATCTTTTATGAATCACCCTGTATATATATATATATATTCCCTACCAAACTGTTTTTTTTAAGGATTATACAGCACGTTAAGAAATTTTCTTATTTCTCAAATAGCAAAACTTTTTTCCTCCTTTTTTTGATTTTTTTTTCGATTTTTAAATAAATAAAATGCTCATTTTTAGCCCGAGCCCGAACCTCTTTAGGAACTGGGTTTAGGGTCAGGCTAAGACTATCTCATCCCTAATTGTATTTCTTTTTTTTTTTATAATAAATTATTATTTTCAAAATCTAATATAACTGCATTACTAAATTTAAAATTTTGTTTTCATGCTTTACTTTATATTATTAAAATTTTATTTTTGTTAGTATTTTTTGCAGAATTTTTATTCAATATATGAATTATTACTGCTCGTTGGATAAATTTTAAGACAATGTAATGTCCTAGCTAAATGGTCTCGAACAATTTTATTTTGTTTGTGAATACTTTACTGGGAACAATACATTTCCATGCCAAAGTTGTTTATAATAAATTGATTTTTGAATTGATAGTTTTTCAATATATCAACCTTGAAAATATAATTTACAAGCCTTTTCCACGTACTTTGTATAAATGATATTCATGAGGTATCTTTCCATTCATTAATTCGGATCAATATTTGGATTAATGAACGTGTTTATTATATTCAAAAATTTGCGTTAGAAGTCACTCAAAAGCTTTTAAGTTAGTGCATGCAATTAATGTGATGAACTGGTTATTGATTAGACCATTTTTGTTGATAGTGATAGAAGCAATAATTAAATGTAATAGGGCGATTCAAAAATGAGTTTTGTGAACATGCTGTCCTTAAAAATGATTTATAAAACCTTTTTTTTTTTTTTTTTTTTTTTTTTTTTTTACGAATTGTATAAATAATATTGAAGATATATCTTTTCGTTTTTTGTTTCACACCAATATTTCGATCAAAAAAATGTTTATAATACTGGAAATTTTGTATTAGGAGTCACTACCAAGCGCTTTGCTTCACACATAAAAAAATTTCATGAACCATGTTTAAATTATATTCTTATGCACGTTTGGAAAGCAATATTTTTCTTTATTGCGATTAATTCTTTTTGTGGCGCGACTGAGTTTTAACCCCCCTTCTTGGCGCGTTTCCAAAATATCGCCACGTTGGCGTGCTTTTGCGTTTTGTCTCCCGGAGCGGGATTTAAGTCCAGGAGACACTACGTAATACAAAGCTTTTAGAAGAAAAAAAATTCTTTCTCAGGGGGGCTCCGCCCCCCTGAACCCCCCGGCTATAAATTTCCTTAAAGCATGTATAACATCAAAACATGCAAAACAATTCCGTTCAAGGACACAAAGAAATTGTACACATACCTTCTTTTAAAAACAAAACCAGTAAATAAGAAAGAAAATAATAATAGATTTTCTAAAGAAATATACTAAGCTTCGAAGTCAAATAATGTTTTTCTTTTATATTTAATATGAAACTAAATAACATTAAGATTCAAAACATCTAAAATACTAAAACAAGACCTAAAACACTTATTTTTAATTGCAAAGCACGGTCTCTACATTCAAAAAACAATAGAAATGTAGAAAATACTTCCTTTTAAATACAAAACAAAGGTTTCTAATTAAAAAAATCACTCGTATATTCCCCCCAAAAAGTTTACTCACTCGATATTACTCTTCGAAATCCAACGGCCTCTAATGAGACACAAGAAATTTAATTAATTTCAAGGCGCGCGACTTCAAACTTTTAAATGTTTCTCCTCTCTCGTCCAATAAGAAAACTAGAAAAGAAAGAACGAACGGAGCATGCGCAAGCCGAGGAGCGAAATCAGGGTTGTCACGAAGAGCAGCACCTAAATGGAAAAGAAAGCAAGGTATGGCGCAGTCATCGCGCGTCAAAAAAAAAAAAAAAAAAAAAAAAAAAAAACGCCGTTAAGAAGTGGGTTAAAACTCAGTTTACCCCTTTTTGTATCTGTTTGGTAGTCTAGGACAATAGTTTTTTTTTTTTCATATACTTATATAAAATAAATAAATAAATAAATAAATAAAAAAATAAGCGGTCAAGTGCGAATAGTACGCGCCCAGAAAGTTCCTTGCAATAAACATATGAATAATTAATCAATATGTCCATCAGTTATTTTTTATTGTAAAGGTTACCTTATTTAATTGGAGCATTTTCGCGATTCAGCTACAGAAAAATTTATGATTTTAAAAACCGGTTGTTAAAGATTAAAAATTAAGCATCGTGTTCTCATACAGAAGAAATTAACTGTATTAATAAAAGAAAAACCGTGCTGCAAGAATAATAAGACTTTGTAATAAACTATACAACGTATGGTTGGTTACAACTGTATATACTAGAAAAATTTACATGGTTATACCATAATAATTCAAAGAGAGACTAAATGATATCAAATATTGCAATTCTGCATTACTCTTCTTTAAACTTATTCTTATCTATTTTATAAAGAAATAAACTCGGTATTGAAAATAAAAGGTAGTACATATTCAAACTTCATTTGGCATTTCATAAAACTAAATTCAGCGTAATTTTTTTTATTTTTATTTATTTATTTATTTATTTAACAGTATAGCTAACATTGTTCACCCTTGTTCAAAGTTTAAACTTGGCATTATGCTAAAGAAACTTGTGTAATTAAGAGATTATTTGCAAATCCATTTTGATCCGAAGCGTATTTTTCCAGATAGGTCTATAATAAACTTTTAAATGCATAACAGTTGTAATGAGATAGCCACTCAATGCTAACTAGTCGCGAACCCCATAGTATTTATACAGGGTTCGCAATCCCACTTCTGGTTCGTTTTTTTTTTTTTTTTTTTTTTTTTTTCACAGTCGTAGGAAGAATCAGTATCTATAAGAATCATCAGTAAGAATAAGAATATTACTTATTTATTTTTCTAACGAGTTTTAGCTACAAAGAAATAAAATTATATAGTCTGTTACATTCTATTTTGTTAGGAAATTTTATTTTCATAACTTTCTGTCCAGGTATGTCCTCAAGTTTTAATATCTATATACAGCTGGCAATATTATCCCTATTTTCTGTCTAGATATTTCCTCAAATTTTAATATCTATATAGAGCTGGCAATGTTGTCCCAATTATCTGCGTCAGAATGGCCGAGTGGTCTAAGGCGCTGCGTTCAGGTCGCAGTCCACTTCTGTGGGCGTGGGTTCGAATCCCACTTCTGACAGCTCATTTTTTTTCACAGTCGTAGGAAGAATCAGTATCTATAAGAAAAACAGTAATAATATTACTTGTTAATTTTACTAAATAGTGTTAGCTACAAAGAAATAAAATTATATATTCTGTTACATTCTCCTTTGTAAGGAAATTTTATTTTCATTACTTTCTGTCCAGATATTTCCTCAAATTTTGATATCTATATACAGCTAGCAATGCCACCGGGGGGTCAACACGTCAGGATGGCCGATTGGTCTAAGGTCGCAGTCCACTACTGTGGGCGTGGGTTCGAATCCTACTTCTGACAGTTGGTTTTTGTTCACAGTCGTCAGAAACATCATAATCTGTAAGAATTATCAGTAAGAAAATTAATTATTTTTTTACTAAATAGTTTTATCTACAAAGAAATAAAATTATATATCCTGTTACATTCTGCTTTGTTAGGAAATTTTATTTTTGTAACTTTCTGTCCAGATATTTGCTCAAATTTTAATATCTATACACAACTAGCAATGTCATCCAGAGTTTATGCGTCAGGATGGCCGAGTGGTCTAAGGCACTGCGTCCAGGTCGCAGTCCACTTCTCTGGGAGGCCCCACCAGTGGCCGAGCGGTTCTGACCTCTTAACTGGTAGACGGTAGGTGCGGGTTTCGAACTCAATCGTGGCCGTCGGCCTAACCGTGCGGAGTTTTCGTGGTTTTCTTCGAACCTTGCGTAAATACAGGTTAGGTTCCCTTAGAAAGATTCCCACGAAAGGCACTCCCCCTGGTCCTATGTCCCTAGTGTAGATAATCAGACGACTAAAATAAACCAAACTAAACCACTTCTGTGGGCGTGGGTTCGAATCCCACTTCTGACAGTTTTTTTCCACAGCCGTCAGAAGAATCGGTATCTATCAGAATCATCAGTAAGAATGTTACTAATTTATTTTACAAAATGGCTTTAGCTACGAAGAAATAATTCTGTCACGTTCTGCTTTGTTAGGTAATTTCATTTTCGTAACTTTCTATCCAGTTATTTCCTCAAATTTTAATATCTATATACAGCTAACAATGTCATCCGGATTTTATGCGTCAGGATGGCCGAGTGGTCTAGGGCGGTGCGTTCAGGTCGAAGTCCACTTCTGTGAGCGTGGGTTCGATTCCCACTTCTGGTGGTTGTTATTTTTCACAGTCGTCAGAAGAATCAGAATCATCAGTAAGAATGTTACTATTTTATTTTACTAAATAGTTTTAGCTACAAAGAAATAAAATTATATATTCTGTTATATTCTGCTTTCTTAGGAAATTTTATTTTCGTAACTTTCTGTCCAGATGTTTCCTCAAGTTTTAATACCTATATACAGTTGGCAATGTTATCCGGAGTCTTTGCGTCAGGATGGCTGAGTGGTCTAAGGCACTTCGCTCAATTCGCAGTTTTTCTCTGTGGGCGTGGTATTTTTTTTTCAGAGTCGTCAGAAATATCAGTATCTATAGCAATCATTAGTAAGAATATTAATTGGGTGTTGTCTATTTTCATAGCTTTTATTTATGTGCAGAAATTGTGTATTAATATAGAGGGTGTTCCAAAAATAACGATTCATTTCTATGAAAACACTAATCTACTATTAAATTTGAAATGTTTATTTTATGTTTATAAAATTTATTTATGTTAAATGTTTATTTTTTAAAATTTTAATTCATTTAGATTTTAATTTTTTAGAAATATTATCTCTCGATCAAGATGCAAACGTAGTCCTTCCATTATCATATTTTCCTGAAGACGCCCGCAGAAGACGGCGCGAAACGTTGAAAGTTTTATTTTATTTTAATTGTACAAATGTATATTAAAATTCCTGTTTTGTGCACCACTGAGCAATGTGTTATTATTAACTAATCTACTGATGTATTCCGCTAATGTTTGAAGAAATACTCTCCTCAGAAAAAAGTATAGTCATCGTTTCCTGGAAATTGAGAGATAAAACATATGAAGAGGTGCGTCAGTTGTACAATCGAAATTACGGAAAACAGCCACCAACAAGGGTCAATACCAGGTTACTTGTGAACGTGTGCTACTTGCAACTATCTCACGAATGCTCTTGACGATATCGTTCATGTTAAGGGGCTCAGGGGTTGAAAACTTTTCAAAAAATCGATTTTTTTATGATCTAATTTGATTATTCATTTAATTCTTAACTCAATGCAAAAAACCGCATAAAAATATTTGCATTTTTAACGAAGTTATAAGAATTTATGTATCAACACTTTCATAACCGCATCCGTATAATTTCAACTTTAAGTCGCGTTTTCTCAAAACTTGATTTTTGTTGATTAACACCAAGTTTAAAAAAAAACTATTTGATAAAATGTCTTAATTTTTTTTTTTTTTTTTTTTTTTTTTTTTTTTTTTTTTTTTTTGCACGCATATAACATCATTATCTAGATTATGAATTAATATATTTTAGATAGTTTAATATTTTGAGTATTTTTAATGGAAAAAAAGTTTTCAAATTTTCAACTTTGAGAGATTTTTTAATGCTTTTTGATTAAGTGATAGTTATATCCTTAATTCATAATCTAGATTATGATGTTATATGCATGCAAAAAAAATTTAAGCCATTCCATCAAATATTTTTTTTTTAAATCTTGGTGTTATTCGTCAAAAATCAAGTTTTGAGAAAACACGACTTAAAGTTGAAATTATATGGATGCGGATATGTAAGTATTGATACATAAATGCTTATAACTCCGTTAAAAATGCTAATATTTTTATGCGGTTTTTTGCATTGAGTTAAGAATTAATTGAATAATCAAACTAGATCATAAAAAAATCGATTTTTTGAAAAGTTTTCAACTTCTGAGCGCCCTTAATGATTGTCCCAGACGTTTTTCATATGTCTTGCTACTGGTTCATCTGAATTTGATCAGAAATAATCCTGATGTCGGCCCTTATTGGAGGTTGTTTTCAGTAGTTTCGATGGTACAGGTGACGCAACTCAGAACCGTAGATAAAGGGTAGCTATGGGCGGCTCAGCCCCTCCCCCTAAAATATTTTCAGCCTTTCTCGGAAAAGGTTCGAAGGTCACTAAATAATTTTCTGTTCCGAAAATCCAAATGAAATTGTGTTCAAAAATCTAATTTCTTTTGAGACCTTTTCACAGTTTTGCAGAAATACTTAACTGTAACTAAAATGTTTCAACACTGATTCATCTTATTTGCACACATGAAGTTAACATGATGTTTAAATATTGCACAAGTTATACACTCGTATTTTTCATCATCTTATACTTTTCTTAGCGTAAAATGAAGTTATTACAACAGTTTAATGAGAATCATAGTATCTACCGTGCGAATATGTACTAATTTATCTTCCTCCGTCAGTGAGAGAGAGAAAAATATTATGAGCTCTCCCCTACATTATTTTGAGCCCTCCCCCTCTATTGACCATTTCTAGCTATGGCCCTGACGCAAATCTTCATATATTTTATTACCCAGTTTCCAGGAAAACGTAGTAATTCCTTTTTTTAAGGAGATCATTTCTTTGAACTTTAATATGTACCAAATAATTT
Source organism: Maratus speculifer (assembly GCA_964019185.1). Taxonomy (NCBI): domain Eukaryota; kingdom Metazoa; phylum Arthropoda; class Arachnida; order Araneae; family Salticidae; genus Maratus; species Maratus speculifer. The sequence goes on from OZ025292.1 coordinate 375,285,447, forward strand.
ATATAACAACAATATTAACAACAATATTAACAACAATGCTTCTTAAAATTCAATTAAAATCAAAATCTGTTGTATCTAAACTTTAAAACTAAAATTCAGATTTTTTTTCCTTACAAATTCTTTGACCCTCAAGATTTTAAATACACATTTTCCCCCTACCTGTTTAAAAGAGCAATATTTCACTGATACCCAATTTAGCCATTGACAAAAAAAAAAAAAAAAAAAAAAAAAAAAAAAAAAAAAGGATACATTTTTGTGAATATGCCAATTTAGAAAATAATTAGAAATCTTACTTTTAGGTGATGTAAATAATATTCACGATGTATATCACTGATGTGATTAAAATGAGTGTTTTTACATTCAAAAATCTGTGTTTTATGTATATATCTTCACTGTCACGCTCTTTAACTCCGGCTTGCTTCACCGCAACATATCTTGAAAAGTTGGAGAGATTTCATAATTATTATTTATATTTTTTAATGTTGCAGGAAATGTGGAAAGATTAAAGAAAACTTCCTTTTGTTTGATTCTTGCTATTTTTAAGGATTCTTCTATATTTGTACCCAAATTATTTTTTTAATCATTTTTATACACTTTGGATATAGCGCGTATGTTTTATCAGTCTTTGAAGCTAACCATTTTAACAAACCAATCTTACACAAGATTTCATTCACTTTATAGCAATGTTATAGTTTTTTCTTTAAATAAAAATTTATTTCTTTTTATAATATCTTGCGTTATGACTATATTCTAAGGTTAGGTTTGGTTTATTTTATGATGGCTGACTATCAACACGCGGAATATGGGCCCGAAGAGGAGGCGTGCCCTCTGTGGGGCTCTTTCTAAGGGAACCCAATCTGTATTTACTCAATGAAATCCAAGATGCGAAACTCCGAATGATTAGGCCGACGACGATTGGGTTCAGACCCAGCACCTGCCGTATACCAGTTACAAGGTCAGAACATGTCGGCCATTGATGGGGCGATAATATTTTAAGAATATGTCTATCTCTATATATATTTCTCATTTCATTAAAATTAATTAAATTGAAGATTCGCTTTCTATACTAAGAAATATAATAGTTCGATATATTTTCGATATATTTTTTGTGTAAATTTCTTAAATAAAATCCATGTCCACCCCCCTCCCCCCCCCCCCCAAAAAAAGAAACACTTTTTAATTTTCTTTTCTTATCCATTAAAAAAAACTGTCAATGGAAATTGCAAAAGTGTTCAAAATAAACTAGGAATAAGATCATGTTAATAAATTTGCCTTCCTATTGATTTACATTTAATTAAATATTTAAAATTTTTGTTCGTATGAGAAAATTAGTGAACTACATTTTTATTGCTTTTGCTGCAATTAGATCATTGCAAGAAAAACAAAAATCATGCATACCAGTATCTTCATAATTCACTGAATTATATTATAATGAAGGAAGAAAGTTGTCTTATAAGGCTTTTTCGCCTCATTTAAAATGATATTTTTTTTTTTGTAAAAATAGATACCATGTAAAAACTGATGACGGCTTTTTCTGAGATCTAAAATTCTGACAGCTGTGATACGTTAACATTACAAATAACAACAAATAAGCGTTAACGGGTACCACCAGTGGCTGAGAGGTTCTGACCTCCAAACTGGTAGACGGTTGATGCTGGGTTCGAACCCTATCGCGACCTTCGGCTTAACCGTTCCGAATTTTCCGTGGTTTTCTTCAAACCTTGGGTTTCCTTGAGTAAATACGGGTTAGGTTCATTTAGAAAGACCACCAATTAGGGCCTATATACCACAGTGTAGATAATTGACCGACATAAAGCATCACTGATTATGCAAAGAGATAAATATAGTTTTGAATCCTAGAAACAAAAATTTAAAATTGGAATTCAAAAAATATTCTCAAAGTATTTCTTTCAACTACATACATAATGCATTATTTTACCGTTTGATTGATTTTAGATTCCTGTTATAGAATTCTTCTATAATTGTACCCAAGTTATTTTTAACCACCTGACCGCCGAGCAATAGGACAAAATTTTAATGTTGTTTTCTTTGTAAGATACTTAAAATGTTTTAAAAAGATTTTTTTTCCCAACATGATGTTTAAAATTTTAGATTCTTGTTATAGTCTTCTTCTATATTTGTACCCAAGTTATTTTTTTTAATGAATTTTTATATTTTTTGGATATAGTAAATATGCTTTATCAATCTTTGAAACTAACCGTTTTAAAAAACCAATCTCGAATTACAAAGATTTCATTCATTTTCTGGAAATGTTATAGTTGTTTCATTTCAGTAAAAATTTATTTCATTTTACAATATCTTTCGTTGTGATAATATTCGAAGAATTAAAAATTTTTATGCTTATGATAGCATTTGTGAACTATATTTTCTTTTCCTGCAACAAGATCACTACAAAGAAAATAAAAAACCATAAAATACTACCATATAATAAATTACCATATCTTCATAATTCACTGAAATATAATGAAAAAAATAAAGCTAATTTGTAAAACTTTTTTGCTTGATTTATCCCTCTATCTACCGACGGTACTTATAAGTACCATTAAAATTACTTAATATAAAATTCTTTTAATGCGTCAAATGGTTGTAATACTGTTTAGAATGAGTTGCAGATACATTTCTTTATTTTGTTCTAAAATCATTATTGGTTACACAAAACAAAAATATTTTTGGCAGGATGATTTATTTTCCCTTTGTATTTTATTAGCTCTCTTGGCGCTGAGGGAGGCGGGGGGGATTTTTCAATTGGGAAATATTTCTATATTTATAATGTAAGAACATCACATTTGTACAATTTATTATTCTGTAAAATACTAAGAAAACAATTTAAAATAAAAGATTTGAGTGGGATTATAAATATTGTACAAAATCCTCGTAAATTCAATTTTAATTAATCCTTTTAAATCCATCAATCCTTCTAAAATATTGCAAAAAGTTATTAAATGAACATGTAAATCTTTTAATTTAGTTTAAAAAATTTACGTAAAAGGCTTTAGATTGTAAAATTTTCATGAATTCATAATTGGGTCGATAAAAGGTTAAAATGATATTTTATTTGTAAAAATAGATATTCTATACACTGTAAAAAAAGGGACGATTTTACGGAAGTATTACTGGTAATCTGGACGCCAGTACAATTCACTGTTTTTTAACGGAAAAAATTCTGTAAATACCGGAAAAAACTCGAAAATATTTTCCGGAATTTATGCAAATTTTTCCGTTAAAAAACAGTAAATTGTATTGGCGTAAAATCATCCGTTTTTTTACAGTGTAGAAACTAACGATGGCTTATATTGAGATCTAAAATATGTTGACAGCTATGATACGTTTTTATTTCCAATATCAATAAATAAGCATCACAAATTATACAAAGTGACAAGTATATAGTTTTAAATCCTAGAAACAAATACTTCGCTACTAATGTTGTTGCAAGCATCATAATTACGATTCGTTAAAGGTCACTTGCATATCTATTTCCTCTTTTAATATATGTGTTTCCTCTTTTAATTTCTAACAGATTACATTTCGACTTTGATACAAGATCCGTATTCACAATAGTTTCAAATAAGGGTCGATCAAAAACGAAAACAAAATTTTTCAAAAAAATTTTAAGTAATTAATATAGACATAAATATACATAATTATTAATTAATTATATGTGTAACCTTTAATATAGACATAAATATGCATAAATGTTAATTATTTATATGTGTAACCTAAGCTGGTATATTTCCATGTAAAAAAATTTAATTAACTTATCAAATGATACAAAAAAGATTTTCTAATTATACGAATTTCATCTAATTAAAAAATGTTTTGGGTATACGTACCTCGATTTATTTTCTTTAATGATTTATTTTCTTTAATGATTTTTGTAAATGATCATCTGTTGTAGTAGGATTTTTTCAAAGAGTATTCGAAACAATTCTACGGTTTCAAACAAAAATGTTTCTATTACTGCTAAATTGGCAACTATCTGTTAACACGTGAAAAGCGTCTTCAAAGTTTAGCGATATATACATTTTTTGCGTTATAATTTGCACTCTTGTGTCAGTCATGTCTGATAATTAAAAACAGTGAAGTTCATAGCAATAAATAAAGCGTCTCTCATTTGAGCCGATACAGGTCAAAAGAATGAGTAATGCTGAAAACTTTAGAAGGAAGAAAAGAGATTTTTGGAATAAATAGTTTCGGTAGGGCCGAATTTTGTGGCACCATTTTAGCCGAAAACAATTTTTAGGCGAAACTCCAATTTTGGGCTGAAAACGATTTTTTGGTCAATCTCTAGTTTCAAGTCTAACTCATTCAATTTTAAACATAGAGATATGCAACTTTTTGTAATGATCTCTTTTTGTAGCATAAGGTAAACTTTTATATTTGGCTAAAATTCCAAATTTTCCCTCGTGATCGAGTAAAAAGTGCAAATAATAATAATAATAATAAAATAAATAAATAAATAATAAAATAAAAATAAATAAATAATAAATAAAAAGAAATAAAAAGAAAAGAAAAGAAAAATAAATGGCATGACTATTTTATTAAGAATTATCTATTATCTTATTTATTATTTTAAAGCTCCAAAATTTTCGAAATTAAAAAAAATATATATATCTGTTAAACTCTTACCTTTTCTGAACATTTCAATGTAACTGTTTCTTCAAAATTCTCGTTAGAACACAATTTTTGGTTTTTACAATAATACTAAAAGAAGAATTATTTATTATCTTAAAGCTCCAAAATTTTCGAAATTAGAAAAAAAAAATGTATCTGTTAAACTCCTACATTTTCTGAACATTTTGATGTAACAGTTTCATTAAAATTCTCATTAGAACACAGTTTTTGGTTTTTACAGTAATACTTGCTCAGTAGATAAAGCGGTAGAAACTTTGAAGTCATTTTTCTCAAAATAAAGTTTTGGGGCATAACACGCAGAATACCTCAAAACCGGCTCAATATTTTTTTGTGAAATTTTCTAAAAAAATATTTTATGCTAGTCTGTATAAACTAAGCCTAAAATTTCGTTAATTAACATTACTAGCTGTAAAAGGTTACGACATATGGGGAAAATGGAATTACAAAGTTGTAGAATATCATCGTTTAGCACTTAAAGATACCATGCGAACATGAATGCTGAAAACATGAGGTTCAAAACCCGTATTTGTTTGTTAGTGATTTTCTACACTGTGACATGACAAAGCTGTTTTGGAAATAAAAAAGCAACTAGTTATCACAAAATACCCTTACTTTTGATGTTCAACTTCTCTCCGCAGCTACAATGAACATCTGGACCCTTGTCTGAACTTCACTTTGACCACGTTGTGGCTTAGTGGGTGACACATTTGTACAAGTATCCATAATGTACTGATGGAGGTCCTGCAATGTTAGCAGAGGAGTCCCATACAACTGCTGTTTTAGATATTCTTACAAAAAAGTCTTTTCTCCTTTTTTTTTAAATTTTTATGCCATCACTGTTTTAGAAATCCCGAATAAGGAAATGGCATTTTACGTGTCCTTTTTCTAGCATTCATGTTCACATGGTGTCGTTTCGAACTAAATTGAGAATGCTCTACAACTTTGTAATTAATTTTTCCTTATCCGTACTGTTTTCGAGATAAGATCTGCAACTCCGCAGTTTGCACCAGATGGCGATCTAAATGGTCTCGTCTATTAGGGCATAACCACCTTACTATACCGAGACACCACTATTATGACAATAGCTGCAAGCGTTTGACACTTAAGAGGGTGGAAATGGACCTTAATGGGCACCTTGTACGTATTTATATTTTTTAAATTCAAAGCAGGTAGAATTTTATAGTCAACTTATAGTTAACCAATTATTTATTTTTTGATTCTCATAATTAAGTTCGTATGATTTCTTATTTTTCTTCCTGACAGGCAATTTTTTAATAAGATATTATTTTTATTTTGCTTACATCGGTGAAGCGAAGGTGTGTGATAAAAATAACGATCAATCGAACATATGCATGGAAATAAGCAATTTAAGGGAATAACGCATATAATTTTTGCACATAAAAAAAATATATGTAACAATAATAACAAAACTAAATTACATAATGACAAAAATGGTCATTTAACCTAACAAGTTTAATTTTTATAGCTATCTTCTAATCTAGCTTTTTTGAATCCACATCGCGTCGCACTGAGATGCCAACTGCCATCTGCCACCATCTTATCACTCTGGATCACAAGATCCCCTTCTTCTACGCGTAAAATTAATCTAATGTGTTAAATATTTGTTAAATCATTTATAGCAACAGTTATAGAAGCAATACTACATTTCTGTTGCTTTTAAAATTAATCTAATAATCTACGTCATTAACGACTAATCTTCTTTTATATATCCAAAGAAAAGAAATACAAGTATTTTTTATCAATTTTAAGATGTGTTCGACAGATATAGGATTAATATTAATGGTAAAAATAAGCTTTGTAAAATTTATTAATAGCCGTCTTTATGCTCTATCTTTACACACTTTTACATTTTTTAGATCCGTTCCGTTCATAGTTATATAAAGACCTAGCACCTATAGTCGTCGTACGGCCCGTCGGCTTATCTGTCCGTCTGTCCGCTTACGAACATACCATAACAACGCAAAAACTACCCATCCGAGTGATTTGAAATTTAATATATAAAATTGTTGGAGAATTTTGTCGAGTCATTTCAAATTTTAAGAAAATCAAATCAAAGCTTGATAAGATACTGATGATATATCTTCCTTCTGTTAAATCCATCATACGTAATTAATTCAATGATATCTCATGATATGTAATGATTCTAGGTTGCTATGGTGATGACGCCCTATTTAAGATGGACTCATATTATTTATGTATTACTGAATTTAATGTATCTATAATCGTAACAAATACCGTATTAATGCATTTTTGCTTAAAAGTGCAGATGCTATTGCATCAAAATCTGATTATTTATAAAATTAGTTATAGTACGAACGCAGTCCATTTGTCAGATTTAACGTATAGTTTTAGCTATGTTTTTTCTTTCGGAAAATAATCTAGCTTCTACAAAAATTTTGTATCTTGTATTTAACTTAGAAATAAACAAAAAACAAAAAACAAAAAACAAAAAAATTATGAAATTGAAATAAACTACAGTAGAGCCTGGCTAATTCGGACTCCGTTAATCCGGATCAGTTTGGTCAATTTTTTTTTTCAAGTTTGAGAAGCAATCGGCTAATTTCCATAACAATAACTTGTTTCATCGTCGTATTCTGAATTAAAAAAACTTTTTCTGAAATCTTTTCGGAAGAATTAAACAAAGTAAACATTGTTACTCGTTGTAAATATTCAAAAAGTTTAACATAAAGGTGATTTTCAGTAAGTATGTTTCATTTTATTTAATTTTTTTCTAATTCTCCGGATAATCCGGATTTTCGATATTCCGGATTGGATCTGGTCCGTATTAATTCGAATTATTGGGGTTTTACTGCATATTGCTTAGCAATGATTTATTTCATTTTATATATCTTTTATAATATTAATAATTAGAATAAAAAAATATATTGACTTTATCGTGTCATAAATTATTGGGTTTTTAATCAAGAATCTGCTCTCATCTGGCGGTGTTTATAAATGGCTTTGTTATTCAACGATATATTCATTTACTGGTATTCAACGTGGACTTGCACTCTAAATTCTCCATCACTAATCTAAAAAGTGACAATTCTGAAACATAACATATTTTCATTTCTTTAGTTATAACAATCATTAATTTTTATCTGTTGTTAGTAAACTGACAAACTAATAGCTACGAATTCCGAAGACTGATTAATTATCGGGAAAAGAATGTCAATATCAAGAGGAAAACTATTTACCGAAAATTTATAAGCCGAGCGAAAATTAATTTCTCGAAAAATACTTAGCTGGCATCATGAAAAACAAAAAAACATCTAGTAATTATTTTCAAAATAGCCTCCTGTTGTTGACTTGATAGATATCTTAAATTTAACTAAGTTGATATTTACGTTGTATTTAATTTATCTTCGAAAATAAATTTAATCACAACTTAAGATTTTTAATTTTTAATTTTATGGCTAAAGAATTTTTCGATTTATTTTTGTGGATGATTATTTGTCTAATTGTTTAGAAAGTCTAGAAAGTAGAAATTTCAAGTTATTTTTCCATGTGGTGTCAGAAAAATTTGTGTAGTGTGATATAAAAATGTACAATAGGGTGGGCCGAAAAAAACTTTTTTTCGATTTTCGTTAATGGCGGGTGCGGAAAAGTGGCCACTAGTGGCACTCAATTCACACAAAAAATTTGAGATCTTTTGGACAATTCCTTACCCTGCCGCAAATGGCTTGAAATTTTGCCAAAATGCTGATTTTTGAACTTTTTTAGTAAAAACTTTTAAAATATTAAATTAAATTTATTTTGGCTGTATATACTTGGAAAGACATATTTAAAGTATCTAATGTTTAAATAAATTCTGATAATGCATTATTTAATTGCAATGTGCATTTTAAATTAGCCGATTTTTATAGGCGAGTTAAACTCGGCGTGCAGCTGCATCCACGTGAGGAGTTCTCGGTTGTTTTGCGTTGGTACGGAACACGAAACAAGTTAAAATCAAGTACATTTTTAAAGAACATAGCACTAAACTAATGCATAATTAGAGGTTATTTAAACATTTAACACATTGAATACATCTTTTCAACTAAATACAACAACAAAAAAAAAACTTAATTTAATATTTAAATTTTTTTGCTAAAAAAATTCAAAAATCAGCATTTTGGCAAAACTTCAAGCCATTTGCGGCAGGGTAAGGAATTGTCCAAAAAATCTCAATTTTTTTGTGTGAACTGAGTGCCACCAGTGGCCACTTTTCCGCACCCGCCATTATCGAAAATCGAAAAAAAGTTTTTTTCGGCCCACCCTAATGTACAATCGTTGTTTTATACAGTATTTTTGCATGTAATTTAAGGAAAAAAATCATTTGTATCAATGTGCCCCATCCCCGGAGCAGATTGATATACCTCATGGGGCACTTTGATACGTTTGGGAAAAATGGAGACAAAATAACATTATAGAAAATTAGTTAGCTAGCCCTTTTATATTTATTTATAGAAAATCAAATCACCCACAATTAGTTTGTAAGTAATATTAAAGCAATCAAAGTTAAATGAATAATGACTTGATGTTCTGGCTGTTCCTTGTCTGATTGTTGGCTGTGGTAACTTTGTCATATCTGGCACTTCAAAAACAGCATTATCTTCTTTCTTAAGAAAGATGAAAAATTACCAGGTTTTCTGTTTATAAATTGGTATATAAACAGAAAATAAAGGATGATTGTACTAAAAATTCTGTTTATAATATAATTATCCATTGCTGATCTTCAGCTTGTTTCTATTACTTAACATTTCTCATCTCGAAAATACTTTTTTTTTCTGGAAAACCGATATAAATTCGAGATTTGCCAGGCTACCGTCCTTTTCTTTTGTTAGTTCTACTAACACGAGATGTTGGGTAAATTCGTATGTCCTCTGTTCGCAAAAATACTATAAAATGTTGTAATATAAAAAATTAGAGATATTTCACTTCAATAAAAATTAATATTAAAAGTTTTTGGCAATAAAATGGTTGGGTTAATGAGTGTATGGAAAAAAATAATAAAAGGTAATGAAAAAATGAACTAGAAAAGAATTTAGGTTGTATCAATGTGTCCCGACATAGACTGTATCAATGTGCCCCATACAGCCATTTTGAATAAAATGAGTCTCAAATCCAACACTTCATAATTTACCTAACAATAACGAATGAGAAACTGATAAAGAGTTCTTTTACTTGCCAAGGAGAGTATTCTTTTCGGTTGAAAATACTGAAACAGTTGTATAATACCATTTCAATTGCACAACTCAAATTTACTTTTGACCTACCAAAACAATAAATCACCCGTCCCATTTCATCAAACTACTGAATCCTGCCAAGATTTCCTGTAAGTAGCTGTGTACATTAGCATCACCTTTTGGAGCTATTTTGAAACTTCCTATACTGCTCCAGTGAGCTGCAGAGGGGGTGTATCAATGTGCCCCAGTTCCCCCTATATGATGTATATGATTATCAATTATTCTTTGTTACATTGTTTGGTGGTCAATATTGTATTCATCGGAACTAGTCACATACTTTAAAATCTCAATATTAGTTAAATATTTATTTGAGTTGGAAATATCTATAAAATTAAGCAAAAACATGTCAGTGAGTAGTTATTGAATCATTCGGATAATGAAAACACTTAAACTGTAATTTTTCCCTTACTGATTTTATATATCTACATATTTTTTTCAGCAGCTTAAAGGTTAATTCAATTACATTATATCTGTGTTTTACTTTTCTTATTTTCTTATTATGTTATCGTTCAAAATTATCGCGCATTTCGAATTTGTCAAATAGGAAAGAAAAGGTTCTTTTAAATGTTTTAAAACTATATCTCAATTTTTTACTGTTTTATTGATTTTTTTTAATGATTTTAAAAATAATTTTAAGCATGAATTTTCTTAAACATATATTTCTATCGCGTGTAATCCAATTACGTGAGATCCCATTTCCCTTATTTGTACTTATTACTGATTGACAAATTTTCACATTGTGTATACGAAATTCATATTTTGTTATAAGCATAAACTCGTAGTTAACCTCTTCAGTTTTCTGATTCACATATAGGCCACTCCTATGGTAAGCCTTATGTAGGTCCTCTCTACCTGCTTTTACATTTGTGATGCATAATTTTTAAACACCCTGTATACTAAACGTAAAAAATCTATTTTAACTTTCGTTTATGTACAGGGTGATTCAAAATAACGTGGACAAAATGATAGGACAAATCAAGCATTTAACAAGGATAAAAAATCACATAGGAACATAGGGTGGTCGCAAACTACTCATTGAGTCACAGATACAGGGTGTTTCATTCTAGCGACACCCAGTTTGAAAGCAAAAATTTCGAGGAAAATAAAAATATTGTAATGAAAATGCAACGATATGCACCTTATTTTGTGTGAAATGTGATAACGTTAAGAAAAGATTTGGAAAAACATATTGCTCAAGCAATCGGTGATACCGTATAAACTGATTATCACAGTCCAAAATGTGAGGTGCCAAGGGCATATTGCTGGTGCGCATAATGCAAACTTCTACCACTTTTGTTTGGTGTTATCACATTTAAAAAATATATAAGAATGTCTGCTAAATGTTTTTTTTTTATAATATACTTCGATTTTCTGAAATTTATTACCGTCAGTCCAAATTGAGTTAGGATGAAACACCCTGTATTTGTGACTCAATTAGTGGTTTAGGGACCTATATTCCTATGTGATTTTTTATCCTTGTCGTATACCTGATTTGTCATATCAATTTGATCACGCTTTTTTTAATCATCTTATATATATATATATATATATATATATATATATATATATAAGAAAAAACAGCCTTTCACAATTTAGAAAAAAATATAATATATATTTCATGAAAAATTTTAAGATCTTCTGAATCGATCGATATTAACTATCTAATCTTCTGAATAAAAAAGAAATCCTTTGATTTATTAAAACATTGCAGGTGAATCCGATTTGAACTTATTTTAGGATTACCATTGATTTATTGCATTACATTTCTAAAAGCTAGGAGAACTGTTTCAGAATTACTTTCAAATGTATTCAATACTGAAGCGAAATGAGCTTCGAATATAAGAATGCATTGCTCAGTAGTCGACTGCTATGAATTCGTCAATTTGAACGAAAAGGCAGAAAAGTATTATTTATTATTAGTATATCTATATACATATCACGCTAACGTATGCGGCACAAAAATCACGATTATTTGTTAATTGTTCAATGGCGACATATGAATAAAACGCAAATCATCGGTTATTGTGTAAAAGTAATTTAGAAGGATTTAGACCAAGGTAAATCTGGTATATTATACTTAAACTTAAACTTAACATTAACTTAAACTTAACACTTAAACTTAATGTACATTTTTCTCTTTCGCTGCAATTACGGAGTTTTAAAATATTATTATTTTTAATTTTCTGTTACTTAAAAAAAATTACAAGTCATGAATTTTAAACGTTTCAGTTTTAAACTAAAGTTATGCATTATCAGGATTGCCACTCTACTCTTGAAAAAAAAAAAATCTGTGTTTTCCCTGTACTGCAATGCGTTTATTCTATGTTGAGTGTGCAAAAATATATGCGTGTATGTAGACATCTTACAATTTACCATTATCCAATTAATTGAACAAATATGATACATTATATGATATGAGCAAATGAAAAAGCCCTTTAAAGTTGTTACACTCATTATTGAATCCCACATTTTACATTAATAATAATAAAAACAGTAAAGCAATGCACAAACATTCTGCTAAAAAATATTTTGAAATATTTGTAAATGAATGTTAAAAAATCTAAAAACTTTGTATCTAATAATTTAAAGACTATAAAATTTTAAAGAATCTTTCCTAAAAATGAATTATCTTGAACATAATATCACAAAAATTGCGGAAATAAAAAAGAAAAGAAAAGAGGAAAAGCTACTTAGTTTATGCATTCAAATTAATATTTATATTAAAATACAGGACAAAAAATATAAGATAACTTTGATACACAATACTGGTTTATTTTTTATGTTAAAAAATATAAGATAATATTCGGCTTTCAAAATGAAAGCCAAAAAAAAAAAAGAAAAAAAAAATTATGTTTGGATATAGTAAAAAAAAAAAAAAAAAAAAAAAAAAAAAAAAAATCCCTGTGTTTTTTTAGGATTTTTTTTAAAATTCCCTGGATTTTCCCTGTTTTGGGACGTGATTTTAAAATTTCCTGTATTTTCCCGGTTTTCCATGTTCTTCAGGTGGCGTGGCAACCTTGAAATGAAATCAAATCATAAATCAATGAAATACGAAAAAATGTCACTGTAAGATTGTTTTGCGAATTATCACCTTTGCCCGATCAGTATAAAAATACCGAGTTTTTGAATTTTCTAGCAGAATTTTCTGATTTGCACACAATTGAGCAAGCAAAATTAAATTATGAATAAACGTATCATGATGCAATGTTTAGTATAAATTTAAAGGAGACGAAACTGGTCACCAAGGGCGGCTAATTATTGTTAATATTTCTATTTTTATTGCATTTATTAAAATATATATGCATATTTCTTTCATTAATATTATTACTGGATAGAGGATTTAGAGGATTAATTTGCATTTACAAAGCGGTTAGTTTTTGTCATTACATTTTTCATAAATATGTTGCATTTAATTTCAAATGTTCACCGCTTAGTTAAAAACAAATTCTGCTGAAATGTAATAACTTGAAATATTACAATAGCATTTTATTTTGAATTTTTTAAAAATCTGCTTACCTATAATAATAATAATAATAATAATAATAATAATAATAATAATAATAATAATAATAATAATAATAATTATTATTATTATTATTATTATTATTATTATTATTATTATTATTATTATTGCTGTCAAGAAATAGCGTTAGTTTGTCCGTACAAAAAATATCAAAATTTTATTGCTGTGTTATTCATATGCTAATTTGATACTTTTACACATTCAATCGCCTATTTTTACTATATTTATATTTTAAAATAATAATTGAACAGTTCTTTATTGAGATTTTCTGAAATTCATCTAAATTATTTTTCTATATACATTTGTATATATTATTAATTATTGTTACTATGATTTTCATTATTATTAATTTAATTATTATCATTATTTTATATTATAATTATTATTAAACAGAGCATATATTGCTATTATTACTAAATATTTGAATTATTATTCCACATAACCTTACGAAACACGTTATTATTGCTATTTTTTGTTATTATTTGTCAAACTTCACATTCAAATAAACTTCAACTGCATATTTTTATAATGAGTTTTACACATAGATTTAAAAATTTCTAGCAAGCAGAAAACAATAAAAATGTTATTATCCTTAACTGTCTTAAATTTAATAATATACTATTTCTTTACATGTGTTTGTTTAGATTTGACTAAGTCAATATTTTTCAAATTAGATTCCAATATTTGAACAAAGGTGATATTAAAAAAATGCATTTAAAATTTTAAAATGACAACTCTTTGTTATTTATTTATTTATAGAATGAAAACATTTGTACTGTTTAACAGAATATTGTAACTGAAAAACATTGATTGTATTTTACATAGTTCTTTGACATGATTCAAATTTGTTTTATAAAATTGATTGAATTTTTTTAATGAATGTGGGCTAATTTGAAATTTTATTTATCTTTCAACAAAGACGAATAGGTTAAATTATAATTTAATTAGTAGGATGCGCTAATCCTAAAACATTCATCTATCTCATACATATTAATCAGGGTTGGCAAAACCCTGTTTTTTTTACACCCCCCCCCCCAAAAAAAAAACCGGTGTTTTTGGCTTAAACCAGGTTTTTTTGGTTTAAACGGGGTTTTTTTAAACACCCTTTCTCATTACATATACATGCATATTTATTTATAAAAACAGACATCGTTAGATTATAAGTAGTGTAATTTCATTTAAAAATAATTTAAATTAAATAAATACAGTGAATTTATGTTGAAAATATTTAACATTTTTAATTTATCTTTGATCAATTCACATGTTTGAACCTTTTTCTTTCAATAGATATTTTCACCAACTGATTTTAATCCAATGCATAAAAGAATTGCCTAAACCTACTATATCTAATGCTTATTGCTGAAATAAAGTGTTAAAAGTAGAAATTATTTATATCCAATAATCTGAAACACGTAAATTATAAAGAAAAAATAAAAAACTATCATTGGATTTCTTCTAAAAAAAAAAAAAAAAGTTAGTTTAAACCGTGGTTTAAACCATGGTTAAAACTAATTGGTTTAAACTACGCCAACCCTGATATTAATACTTCAAAATTCACTACAAAGAGCCAAAATTAAATGGCAATTTATGACTTATCATGTAGAATCCAAGGATATGAAATTCCATGCATTAATTCTTGAAGTATGACAATCCCTAAAATTGCGTAAACTACATGTTGATTCACACTGTAGTATTCGATGCGCTTATAACATTATTTCAGAATAATGAGTGTCAAGTGAAGCGTTGTTTGGCATCGGATGTTGGAAGATTTCATAATTTGTTGCGTCACATTTGACATGCAGCAAGTCAAGTTTGAAATGTCTCTAGTTCAGTTTTATCAAAGTCATCTTCAATTTGTTAAAGTTATTAGCAAAAACGCGGATTACACTGAATACGATATGTTGAAAATTTTTATGAAATGAAATAGACCGGGAAGCGGCAGCACAGATCCGGCACCTTATCGAGTTGGAGGCTGAAATTCTAGAAGTAGTTAAAGCTCAATTCGCATATTTAAAAAAAAAAAAAAAAAAAAAAAAAAGAAAGAAAGAAAGAAAAGAAAAGAAAAGAAAAGAAAGCACGATTTTAGGAGTTGATCCAATTTTAGGTTTACCATTGTGCTTTCTTTCCATGGCGGACTGGAAGCAGGAAAACACAATAATAAACCTAAGAGTCAACCACGAAAATCGGGTTTACAGGTGTTTAGATTCTATCAAAATATAATTGGCAGACGAATTGCGTTTAAATATGCGAATCGAGTTTTAACAAATTCTGCATGATTTTCTGTATAATGATTAACATATTAATTCCGTATATTGGATGATATTTGTAATATGAAATAAAAGTGAAAATGAACAGTTGCAGAATCGTCTCAAATTATTTTTAAAGCTATAGAAAAGCAGTAAATTTGTATACAATTTTCAAACAAATTACATTTGAAAGTATGTATTTTTTGTTATTAAACGGTGAAAAAATTGAACTTGTGTCATGCTTAGAAGTAAAAAGAAATTATTTTAAGCCGAAATTTATTGATAAGTTTCGTTACTTTCGTCAGTATAATATCAGTGCAACTTAGAGGTCTGCACGAGCCGGAATTTTCAGGCCCGGGCCCGGCCCGTTGTAAAACTCAAAAGTCCGGCCCGGGCCCGGCCCGTTTAAATTTTTATATTTTAGGCCCGGCCCGTACAAAAATCAGCGAAAACAGATAGAACCCGTTAGTTTTGGCCCGTTAGAATTTCTACGATTTCTAAAAAAATCAGATTTTTATCATATAACTAAGATTCCTTTAAAGAATACTGCATACATATCTATGGAATGATTTTACAGTATATTTAACAGGAAATACACATTAACAACATTAATGATTATTTAGATTCTTAGGCTTTCAACATTCGAATAAAGATTCATTAAAAAATTAATATGGCTTAGAATAAAAGAAAAAATGAAGAAAGCTAAAAACATTGTTAATTTTGAAGCTGTTTAATAAAAGAAGATTTATAAATATATTTCTGTATCATTTTATTGTAAGATTTCAAATCCAAATTCATTCTTAAATTCCAAGAAGCTCCTTTCTGATACATTTCTAAATTCATTTTTTTTTCTCAGAAACGCATAAGATTAGCAGATATCTTTATTCAGAAACTATATAATCGAATGGCGTTATCCATTTTTTGATACAAGCAATTTAAGAATGCTGCAAACAAATAAAATACTGTCATAATTAGCGTTTTGAATAGAATTTCCGGAAGCAATAGCAAGGGAAGGGAGAAAAACCTGCACTCATTTGAGAAACTATTATATCTCAACAAGGTTATACAAGTATTTTATTTACCAAAAATGAAAAACGCTATTCGATTTCAAATCCCTTTAATAGTTAGGCTTATCACTTTTATACTTTTACAATTTAAAATTAATCAGAAAATGTGTCAAACTTTCGCATTATTGAGAAATTAATATAAAAATCATCAAGAAGTATATATCCGAAGACTAAGCTAACATAAGTTCTTTATCGCTGCTAATAATTTTACAAATCATGTTTTCTGCCAATAATTAAGTCTAGTACCGGTCCGGCCAGTCAAGATGAAAAAAAAAGTAATGCAAGCATGATCTCGGACCGGCATGAGTTAGCTAAAAAAATATTAAAACGGGTTACACATAATGTAATTCTCCGATGCCGATACACTGTGCATTTTTATATTGATGCTGTCAAACTAGTATGGCCACATTTATACTTATTCTCGTTAAAACCATTTTCGTTGAAAATAGCTCATCTTTTATCGTTTCTGCTTAAATCTTCAGAATGGGCGGTAGACCCGAAAATTTTTTTTATCGGCCCGGTCCGGCCCGTCTGGCCCGTTCAATTTTTTTGCCGGCCCGGCCCGTTTATGTTGTTTGTCGGCCCGGCCCGTTGAAAAAACTATTCTAAATCTGCCGGGCCGGGTACGGGCCACGGGCCAAGCCCGGGCCCGTGCAGACTTTCACAGATTTTTTTTTTTTAAATAAATAAAGTCTGTGGAAAAGTCTGTGTTTTAAATAAACTCACAGACTTTTTTTTAAATAATATTATTTTTTTTTTAGAATGCGTTTTTAGATGCATTCGTAATTATGTAAATTTGAGCACCTAATAGTCATCGTTCAATCCGTCAGTCCGCATAAAAAAACGCAAAAACTACCCAACCGAACCATTTGAAATTTAAAATTTATTATTATTACATAATTTTGTCGTGTCATTTCAAATTTTATGAAGATCGTTATAGTTTCATTGCAGGGACAATCAAAAGTATTCCGTTACGTTACTGTCAATGGAAAAAAAAATGTTTCAAGTGCATTTTAATGGTGTTACAGGTTTTCACACAGAATAAAATTGACATGAACTTATGAAGTATATATATATATATATATATATATATATATATATACTAAAATATACACTCTATTCAATCTTTGGTACAAAGAATATTTGTTTTTAATATACAGGACCCCACAAAAATAATCTATTACATAAAGATTTAGGAAGAAACATTATTTGGGGTGCGTTTTAATTATATTAAACTGTTTCACACTTTATGGAATATATATTGAAATATATACTCTGTACAATCTGCGGTGCAAAGAATATTTGTTATTAATGTACAGGGACACACAAAAGTATTCTATTATATAATGGTATATTGGAAAACATTGTTCGGCGTGCGTTTTAATTACATTGAACTATTTCATATTTTATGAAATTGATATACGTTGCTGAGGTTTGCTACAAGTTAGTTCCCGTATAATAGAAAGTTAGTATTTAAAGGGAAAACACAAAAGATTTCGGATACTGTATTGTATCCGAAGTACTGTATAATTAAAAAACTTTGTTGTTGCACGAATGCACCTCATTTGTAACATCTGACGTGCGATTTCCGACTTGTTATATTTTATTTTCATATAAATACAGTCGAGTCTCTCTATAACGAAACTTCATACATCGAATTTCTCTATATAACGAATTTTTTGTAGGAACGGTTTCCTTTTCGCATGATTACATTAAAAACAGTCTCTATATAGCGAAATATCGATCTCCATATAACGAATTTTTTCATAAATTGGTCTTAATTTACTCAGTTTTAAAAGGCTTCGAAATCATATGGAATCAATTTTCCATCATTTATTTTTGATTTAGCGTCAGTGCTGAGTTTTTTTTATATTACTTCTCTGCTTGTTCTTTAAATCCAACGAATTCATCCCATCTCCCACACACCTTTCCACATCCTTCTCAAAACAGAGTCAATTGGATTGATGCACATGTAAGAGAGGAATCAATGAGAGGCACATTAGAGAGGCCTTCAAATGGAGGAAAATGTTAACTACAATTTTTCACTCCTCGCTAATTTTTTTTTTTTTTTTTTTTTTTTTTTTTTTTTTTAAATCACATATTTTTTTTTTTTTTTTTTTGAAGTTAATGCTAGTCTTTCTTATTTGATTTTCATTAAGCTTTCAAATAAAAGTTTGTTCTCTTTTTTGAAACAGTTTAAATAATTAAGAAATAAAATGTTAGGTTAATATTTACTTTTAAACATTTCAAATTATTAATTCAAACGATCAAAAATAATATTTCTTCAAATTTCACACATTAAATACGATTTTTAACATCATTCTCTATGCATCGAATTTCTATATATAACGAATTTTTCACTAGAACGTCAGATGTAACAAATAGAGATTTCGTTATATAGAGACTCGACTGTAATATGAAAATTAAATGAAATAGAATAATTATAGAGTCGTCTCGGACAATGCACTTAAAATTTTTAAAGCTAATAATATAAATCAGTAGCCTTTAGCTATTTTTAGACTAGCATAGCTTTGGTATACATATTAAAAAGTACAATAACCTCTAAATTTAATAATATGGGGCGAGCCTTTTTGATCCTCATGTGAACTTAGTAATTCATGAATTTAAAGATGTTTATGTCTATGGCTTCCCACTACAATTAATACATTGCACTGGAAGGTATTTATACCTACTTGAGATCACCTACACACTATTCAACTGTTTTTAATTTCTTTTTTGCAATCGTGAAGAATGGATCATTTCATCTGAAGTAAGTTTAGATTAACATTTTTTACTTTGTTATAATAATGCTTGACATAGGGCACAAAATCATGGAGGTTGAAAATTTTGTAATAGAATTTTTTAATATTTTTTTCTGCAACAATAACAATAACAAAAACTAAACTGATTACTTCAATAATTTATAAGTATCGAGCATAATATACGTGCTTAACAATAAATCTTCATATTTAACAGAAATTACCGTAAGTTATTGCGATGTTCACGTTATTGACACGTTACAAACTGACATTTTTAAATATTCGTATACATGTCACAGATGATGGTTCTTTTCTTGTTACCCCACAACAATGATAATAATATCAAAATAATTTAGTAAATCGCATTTTTTAACGGTTAAATTAATAAATTGCTTCTGTTAAATGATATATTCATTTATATCGTTTAAATATCAGACATAAAAAGCAAAGATTATATAAAACAAAAGAATAGGAAGCGATCGTCACACAAAGGAATTTAATTAACTTAATTACTTGTTTGTGATACCTAATGCTATTGCTAAATTAGTTTACAATTTAGCTGCGTTCTCTGAAATGGTAATTTTTCTGGTATTTTGTAAAATCCTTTTTAAGAAGGAAATCTTTCTAATTAATTAGATTCTGAAGTCCCGAGAGAGAGTGAACACTTAAAAAAATCAAACATCAAGAAATGTTAATAAATAGTCAAAATATAGAAGAAAGTATAAAACAATTTGTAAAAATTAAATCAAAATAAAAGTTTTAAACAATTAATTTTACGATTACAAAGTGACTTCACCAATAAAAACAGACGCTAAAACAAACTCGCCTCTTCTGTGGTTTTGTGTTATATAACGAAGTTCCAAAAATTAAACAATTAGTTTATTTAAAAAAATACAAGATTTTATACCTTTTGAGCATTTATAGTGTACGGTAAAGATACTTGTATATATGACAGGTTTATTAATTCATCTCCCATAAAGATTTTTGAATCAGTATCTACTACAAAATATATAATATGAACTTTAAAATGTTCAGGTTTACTTCAAAGGCAATTAAAATAATCAAATAGAGATGTTAATGGTTTATTTTATTTACAAACTTCTGATTAAAGGCTTGAAAGTACTAACTAAGGAACTGCAAGAAGTGAAAGTTACTGATTTTGACGAAAGTGGTGTCGTTGGAAAGATATCATCGTGAGTAGTAAAAAACTCAATGGAACTACCCGTCGCAAATGATTCGTTTTCGAGATATCCGACAATTTGTCACGTAACTAGTGCATACTTAATGGGGGACCGCAAAAAATTTTAGTCTCGATTTTAACGAAAGTGATATCGTTAAAAAGATATCATCATGAGGGAGAAAAAACTCAATAGAACTACCCGTCGGAAATGAGCCATTTTCGAGATAGCCGATTATTTATATCACGTAGCTAGTGCATACAGTTCTAGAGCATATTTAATGGGGGACCGCAAAAAATTGTTTTCTCAATTTTGATGAAAATGGTGTCATTGCAAAGATATCATTGTGAGAAGTAAAAAACTCAATGGAACTACCCATCTGAAATGAGCCGTTTTCGAGATATCTGACAATTTATGTCACTTAATGCAGTTTCCCAGCAGAGTGTATTATCAATGTGACACAAATTGTCGGATATCTCGAAAACGCCTCATTTCCGACGGGTGATTCCATTGAGTTTTTTAATCCTCACGATGATACCTTTTGAACGATACCACTTTCATTAAAACCGAGACTAAAATTTTTTGCTGTCCCCCATTAAGTGTGCACTAGCTACGTGACATAAATTGTCGGATATCTCGAAAACAAATCATTTGCGACGGGTAGTTCCATTGAGTTTTTTACTACTCACGATGGGATCTTTCCAACGATACTACTTTTGTCAAAATCGGTGACTTACACTTCTTGCAGTTTCCTAGTAAGAATTTTAAAATAAAATTAACTATTAACATCTATACTTGATTATTTTAATCGCCTTTTGAGTAAACGCGAACATTTTAAAATTCATATTATATATTTTGTGTTAAAAGCAATGCGAAAATTTGATTCCATCATATATTTTTATGTTTATTCAGTATTTACCATTTTGCCTTCTTATTTTCAGGCAGACAATATAATCCTTTTAAAGAGACAGTGGAGATTAAAAACCAAATCCTTCTTTCAATAGATTTGTTTGAAAACTGGCAGAAGTATTAATGATAAGCCCAAATAGTTATATTCAAAATTTGGTAATAAAGCAACAAAAAGTTTTTAAATTGTTCAATTTCCAAATTTTTAAAATAACGAATAATTGTCATATTTTAAAATGTCCTATGCGGATTTCTTTTGCATAAAATGCGACAATATTTACTCACAAGATACATTTTATATGTTACAATGGAAGTTTGCTTGAATTGTAAAAATTCGCTAAATATATAAATAGAAAAAATATTTTGATAATTATGCTTCTCCCTCACCCCCCCCCCCTCCAAAAAAAGCTGTATTTTTTTATATTCATTTAAATTTTAGCATTAAAATGTTCTTGAAATGCAACTTTTTATGCTAATTTTTATTTATCATTGTATACAGGATATAAATATAAATTTTAAAAGAATCTGATAATTTAGGCATGCTCATAGAATGTTTCAAAGGTTAGAAATGTAAAAATTCCAATATTTGTATTTCCGTAGTATTTGAGAAAACAGTATTTTAAGTAAAACAAACTGCATGCAGTTTTAAAAAATTAACCCGCGAGAACTCGCGCATGAGATTTTCTTTCTCCATCGTAACCTTTTTAAGACTATTTTAAGACTATTTTTCAATTTAATAAAATTTCAAAATATGATTTCGAATATTTTACCTCTTTTTTGAATAAAAGTACTAAGCCAAACAAAAAATTTGATATTAAGTGATTGTAAAGTAAAAGAAAAGAATTGGGCACCGTGAGAGAAATTCTCATAGCGAGTTCTCCCGGGTTAAAAGCGATTTTAACCTCAACTTAAATTTAAACTCTACGGAGAAGCGTCAAAATTGAAAAATTCTTTTTGCATCAGTTAAATTTGAATATTTAGTTTCATAAATTTCGAAAAGAAAAAAAAAATCAATTTTTTTGTCAAGTATCGTGATTTTGAATGGCCACTGTCACTTTAATTTCTAACAAAAAATATGTAAATTTATCTCCAGTTCCAATAGACTGTGAAAGGATACACACGCTTAATTCAACAATCTCTGAGCTGTTTTATACCAAGTCTTTGAAAGAGAGAAATAAACTAGTTAGATTTCAGAAATCTCTTCAGAAGATAAATCCAAACTCAAAGTATTATTGTCTAGAGAAAAATAATTATCTATTTCTAAGATATAGCGTGTAGGAAAACACAGAATAACTATTAAGATCTTATTATTTTTACGCACATTAAAATGATGTTTCGATATCCCTCTTAAAACCATGTTTTGAGATGCGTAAAAAATTATTAATTTGAGTTTGCTAAAAAATTCATATTAATAAATATTAACGTATATCAGACACCTTTTTCACATTCTACAAAAATTTGGAATATATCAAATCTTATCTTTTTAAATAAATTAATTTTTGAGTTTTGGAAACTTCATCGTAAATGACAGAGGTGACAAGTTATTCATAATTAATGCAAACTTTTTTGTTTTATTTAAATAAACAATAAAGATGAATTTAAAAAAGCATAATAATACTGTATAAAGAGAAAATAAAATAAATGGAAGATTTTGACTTTAATTATGGGGTATATTTCTTAAACGTTTTATTTCCTCTCAGTATTTGTAAATTGATAATGACAAAAAAGAAAATAAAAGATTAAATGGTGAATTCTGAAAATTAAAAACATATTATCTCTAAAAGGAAAAAAAGAGGAAAAATGAATATGTATTTTACTTTTAAATTAATCCCATTTATCCTTACCTTATTTATTCATCACATAGTATTATACATGCGAATAGTATTAAAATAACGAATTTCTCAGATTAAAAAGTAATAATAAAAGAAACCTAAAATACTTAAAAAAGAAATATATATAATGATTATAATTGATGACTCTGTTTTTTTCTTTCTGTTTTTTTGGCTGGGGAGGGGGGGGGTCTACAATAGTACATGATACAACTCCAGTAGCCAAACAATTTTGGACCAATATTGGCTACATCTTGGAGCAATATTGGCACATTGGCGCCATATTGGCTTGAAATATTTCACCAACATTGGGATGTTTACATTTTGCCCTTATTTAGCCAATATTTGCATCCAATATTATGCCAGTGTTGGGGTTTCATTGGAAACATTGCCGTTAAAACGCCAATATTGGTTAAATATTGGAATTTCATTGGAAATATTTACAATGTAACGCCAACATTTGTACAATATTGGCGTTTTATTAGAAATATTTCCATTGAAACCCCAATATTGGCATAATATTGGTTGCAAATATTGACTAAATAAGGGCAAAATGTAAACATCCCAATATTGGCTCAATATTTCCAATAGATGAAATATTGGCGCAACGTTGGGCCAATATTGGTTTGCTAATAGGGAACGAATGAATGTGTGTAAAATATTATACAAATTTGAAGTGCTGAACTGTGCTGTTTCATTAATAAAAATAAACGTAAATAAAACACTCGGTCCCTCTATCATTTCTGGATAATATAATAAAGTTTCCCAAACTCAAAAACCAATTTATTTTAAAAGACAAGATTTCGTATACTTTAAACTTTTGTAGAGTGTCGAAAAGGTGCCTGATATACGTTAAGATTTATTGATTCATCTCACATAATGAAATACCAACCACTATCTCCAATTTTACCCATTTTTCTTACTCTATCAAATACTGTAACCTCGTTAGTTTACTAACAAATTAACATGTAATTTAATCTCCAGCTCCTATGGACGATAAATGAGGATGCAGATTTAATCCGGAAAACTTTCCTTTAGTAGTTTTACAGAGCTTTTGAGACAGAGAGATAAATTAACCTAGTAGTTAGATTTGTTAAGTCTCTTTAGAAAGTAAAGCTAAGTTCAAAGGTTCATTTCCTAAAGAACAATTAATAGTTATTCCAATTACTGTATAGCATCTGAAAATAATAATTAATTGCTAATTATTATTTTTTATTATTACTACTTTTATGCATTTTGCGGTTACAAATTAATTTTACCATTATTTAAGGAAAAAAACTTTAACAAATTCGTAATTTCTTTTTTTTATCTAACAATTTCTTTGAACAGAGACATAGTATTTATATTTTTTTTAGGGTTCTACTTAAAAAGTGAAAACAGAACCATTATAAGATCACTCCGGTGTCTGTTTGTCACAGCCATTTTACTGGTACATTATGGAACGTAGAAAGTTCAAATTGCGTTAAGTAATAAAGACTGTTACCTCACATATTTGTAGATTATTAAATATTCACAAATATATTTAAAACTTAGAGGTAGGGGAGGGAGGGTGATTAAGTTACTTTGAAAACAAAAAGTATTTTCCTTGTATATCGTGTAGGGTATCGTTTGAAAACTTTTGTAAATCTGAAATAAAAAATGCATTGCTTATAATTTTAAGTAGTTTATTCTCGGTGATATTGTCGAAAATGTAGTGTAAAAATATGACTAATACTTGAACTCGACAGTTTATTTTAGTATACAAAAGAATTATTAGTATATATATTGTAAGTTTATTAACTCAATTTGCATAATAAATTTCTAATGTTAGTTTCCATTTTATTTTTTTTATACTCACAGACATCTAACAAGATAATGTAGTGCATTAATTAAAAAATAGTTTATAAAATGATCTCAAGGTGTCTGTTATTTTGTATTACATGATGAAGCTTTAAAAATTAACCAAACAATAAATAAAAAAGTTGGTTGATTTTTGACGTCCGATTATCTGCGCTAGGGATATAGGACCAGGGGGGAGTGCCCTTCGTGGGAGTCTTTCTAAGGGAACCTAACCCGTATTTACGCAAGGTTCGAAGAAAACCACGAAAACTCCGAACGGTTAGGCCGACAGCCGCGATTGGGTTCGAACCCAGCACTTGCCGTCTACCAGTTGAGAGGTCCCAACCTCTCGGCCACTGGTGGGGCCAATAAATAAAAAAAGGCAATCTTTTTTGTTTAAAAATTTTTAATCTTTTATCAAACGAAAAATTCACTGGTAACCATCTTAAACTTATTACTTCATCTTGCATAATAATTTTTAAATTTATAATAGCTTCCATCTATTTTTCTTGTTTTAGTTAATGATGTAATCTCGTTAGTTTATTTCCAAATTCATGGGTTATTCAATCTCAAGACTCTATAGACGATAGAAAAAATGTGCATTTAATCCCAGAAATTTTTTCTTGGATCAATGCTTGAGAGAGAAATAACTAAATTAGAATCGCAAAATGCATAGGATTATTTCCCGTAGAAGTTATAACGAAGAATTATTGATTCCAGGTATATGGAATCTCAAAGGGGTATACAATGGTATTAGTTATGGCGCTCCTTCCTTGCCCATATTAAAAAAAAAAAAAAAAAAATCATAAAAGGATGCAACTAATATGAAAAAATGAAAGACAAAATTATGAATATCCTCAAAATTTAACGAAATATTACTTTGAAATGGAAAATGAATAACATATGTAATATATGTATTTGTGCGTTACAAAATATGAAAAAGAATAAACTTCAGCTGATTAAAGGCAATCGGATTCTGTTATCAAGAAAAACAAAAGAATTATAAAAGCCCCCATTCAAAACATCGTCAAAAATTATATTCAATTTTTTTTGTTTCCGTTGCTTCTTCACTTTGAATAGAATTTTTGATGATGTATCATGTAGATTTCTTCCTCTCAATTTGTATATATTTTTTAAATTTACTCCTTCAGATGGTATTGAAAGTTAAACCGAAACGTTGTAGTACATTTTATTAGTGTAATTTTATTTTTACATCATCTGTAAAATTTATAAATAGAGTAGGGGGAACTGGGGTACATTGATACAGTTTTTTTCTAAGATTTTGTTTGGTGTGAAGAAAGTAGAAAATTCAAGTTTTTTTTCCATGAGGTGACAGCAAAACTTGTGTAGTATGTTATAAAAATGTACAATCATTGTTTTATGTAGTATTTTTGCATGTAATTTTAAAAAAAACAAAAAAAGTCATTTGTATCAATGTGCCCCATCCCCGGGGCAGATTGATACGTTTAAGAAAAATGACGACAAAATAATACCAATGCATATTTTTCATAAAAAATGAGTTAGAAAACTATTTTATATTTATTTATAAAAATTCAAATCACCCACAATTTATTTTTAAGCAATATTAAAGCAATCAAAATTAAATATATTATGACTTGATGTTCTGTCTGTTTCTTGTCTGATTGTTGGCTGTGGTAACTTTGTCATATCTAGCACTTCAACCCCAGCATTATCTTCTTTCTTATGAAAGATGAAAAAATTACCAGTTTTTCTGTTTATAAATAGGTTTATAAACAGAAAATAAAGGATAATTATATTAAAAATTCTGTTTATAATATAAGTATCATTTTCTGTTCTGCAGTTTGTTTCTCTTACTTACCATTTCTCATGTCGAAAATACTTTTTTCTCTGGAGAATCGATATAAATTCGAGATTTGCCAGAATGCCGTCCTTTTCTTTTATTAGTTCTACTAGCACTAGATGCTGGGTAAGTTCCTACGTCTTCTATTTTCAAAAATACTATAAAATGCTCTAATATAAAGAAATTAGAGCTATTTCACTTCAATAAAAACTAATATTAGAAATTTTTCGTGAAAAAAAGGTTGGATTAAGGAGTGTATGGTAAAAAAAAATAATAAAAGATAATGAAAATATGAACTATTAAAGGATTTAGGCTGTATCAATGTGCCCCGTCATAAACTGTATCAATGTGCCCCATACAGCGATTTTGAATGAAATGAGTCTCAAATGCAACACTTCACAATATATCTAACAATAAATAATGAGGAACTGATAAAGAGTAGCAGTACTTACCAGGGAGAGTATTCATTTTGGTTGAAAATACTGGAACAGTTGTATAATAGCATTTCAATTGTACAACTCAAATTTACTTTTGAACAACAAAAACAATAAATCACCCGTCCCATTTCATCAAACTGCTGAATCATTCCAAGATTTTCTGTATGTAGTTGAATACACTAGCATCACCTTTTGGAGCTGTTGTGAAACTTCCTGTAATGACCCCGTGAGCGGTAGAGGGGGTGTATCAATGTGCCCCATGTATCAATGTACCCCAGTTCCCCCTACAGTTTGGATGGCATTCTATATTTTGTTTAGTGTATATTAGTGTTTCCCATAAAAATTGATTTTACCCACTTTCTGTATATCGCACCACAAACAAAAAATTTAATTATCAAAAATGAATATGTTACAGTAAGAATATTGAAAAGGTATGCTCATATGTCATTCTTTTCATTATTATTCATAACAGTTAGACATCATGTAGAGGTAAATCTTAAAATAAAGATATTTACTTTCGAAAAACGAAACGCCTTTTTTAACTCCTTGAAATGCGATGACAATATTGCCAGTTAGCTATTTTTTATACTTTATAACGCTTGATTGGCATTACTTTTTTAACCCGGGAAGACGCGCGCAGGGCTTAGACCCGGAGTGCGTATGGTTTTTACAATTGTAACTACTAATTTTTTAAAGTAATCTGCAATTTCTTTTATATCAAAATTTGTAAGAATTGTCTCCGTCTAAATAAAGCGACTGTTTTAATTTGATTTTATTGGTGACAAAGTTAAAACCATTCATACCCTGGGTAAGCGCGCGTTCTCCCGGGTTAAAGTAAAAATATTCGCCTTATTTAATTACAGATTAAGCGATGCGAGTTATGGAACATCTTTCAGTAGAGACGTCCGATTTGAGCTACCTTGTTTACATTTATAAATAATAATAATAATAATAATAATAATAATAATAATAATAATAATAATAATAATAATAATAATAATAATAATAATAAATAGTTCGTAAAATGCAGTGAAACTTACTTTTCTTATAAAAAGTATGTGTATTTTGCGCAAGATATTTTCAAATATTTTCTCCCTTGAAAAATCTTGAGTCTCAGAAAATTTTTGAAATCACTTATATTCAAAACGACACGGAACAAGAGAATTGATTTTCGTGTATTGAATTTGAGGATATAGAGATGGAGATAGAATTTCCAACTGAGTCCTAAGTAATTTAAAAGTGAAATGAGCTGCTTTGGGATACATGGGCTTGTTTTGCGAAGTATTTGAAGGAATTTCTTATTAGTAATATAAAATTCACTCAAAATAATCATTAGGCAATAAGAAAAGGTAAAATATAGGGTTAGCGAAAATTAAGTTCCTAATTGTCTTTGAGATGTGTTCTACCGCACTAAAATGACGAAATTTAAAATACAAATAACTAAAATGATGCGTTGTCATTTTTAAAATAAAGTATTTCTTATTAAAATTCTTTCAAAACTGGTGGTGCAGCATTTAAGAAGTGTATTGTGGGTTCATCTATTTAATACCTATAATTTTCTTTCCCATAAATGTTTCACATTTTTACAAAAAAAGTCTCAGCATCGCTGTCTTCATGTAAGGAAAAAAAAAGAATGCGATTGCTTATTTATTTATAAATAAATTATGCTTATTTTTTTTTAAATTTCAATCATCCTCTATAATAAAAACACGACCGAAAAAAGGACAGCAACCTCCTGAATTATCCGCGATTCCGAAAAGTGATTTCTTTATCTTAAAAAAAAAATCCCAAATCCAAAAAATTCCATATATTTTTGCGTTTTAAAGAAGTATATATCAAAACCAAAGATTATTTTGGTTTTGATATATACTTTGAAATGAATTTTGGAAACGTTTCAAATAAGTGTAAAAACATGACAAATAAATAGTATTTTTTTACCGTTGTATGCATAAATGAAATTTCGCAGATGAAAATATTTAATTGAGAATTAATAACTTTTTTTAAATTATAAAATGGTTTGATAAGAAGTGGTTAAGACGTACACAAGAGTTGACAAAGATAAGTGCTTTTATTTTCTACTAACTTTCTATTAACTTAAGTAATTTTAAAAAATTGCGAAAATTCTAGATTTTGTAAGCATGCAAAGCTACTGAAAGCCGATAGAACTAGATACTTCTGCAAAGTGAAAGCTGCACCAAAATTAAAAAGTAAAACTATACCCATATTTATGCTATTTAAAATTTTTGAAAACGCCGAAAAGAAAAATGTCGGCCCTCACATTAAACGTTGGCATAATTGTAGTTTTATAAAAAGCAGAGATTGACTGTTCTTCCGTATTACAATGGATCAAAGTGCGCAAAAATTACTTTTAAATTGGGACTGTGGATTTCGGAATAAGAAAAACTTAATAAAACAAGTTGGAAATTGCACGTGAACGTAGCAAATGAGGTGCGTTCATACGATAACGAAGTTTTAAAAATATTCAGATCTTGCTGATATAGTAGAGCGTCCTTCGGATACAGTATAATAGTCGAAATCTTTGTGTTTCTGTAAATATGCAGAAAGTAATTTTTATTACATCTCAGAAACGTATATCTTATTCATAAAATGTGAAGTAGTTGAATATAATTAAAACACGCCCCAAACAATGTTTCCCCGTATAGCATTATGTAGAGGAATACTTTTGTGTGGCCCTGTAATTTAATAATAAATATTCTTTGCATCACAGATTGTACAGAATGTATTTCTTAGTACATATTTCATAGATTCGTGCCAATTCTATTATGTTCGAATGAGTGTAACATCATAAAAATGCATTTGAATCTTTTTTCCCATTGACCGTAATGTAATGGAATACCTTTGATTGTCCCTGTAAATGATCTATGCATCCGATGACTCGATAAAATTACGTAATAATTATATGTTTTAAATTTCAAACGATTAAAATGCATTTGAATTTTTTTTCCCCATTGACCGTAATGTAACGGAATCCTTTTGATTGTCCCTGTAATTGATCTATGCATCCGATTTTCATAACATTTGAAATGACTCGACAAAATTACGCAATAATTATATGTTTTAAATTTCAAACGATTAAAATGCATTTGAAACTTTTTTCCCCATTGACCGTAATGTAACGGAATCCTTTTGATTGTCCCTGTAATTGATCTATCCATCCGATTTTCATAAAATTTGAAATGACTCGACAAAATTATGTTCTAATTATGTATTTTAAATTTCAAACGATTCGGTTGGCTAGTTTTTGCGTTGTTATATGCGGACGGACAGAGAGACAGACAGACGGACAGACGGACGGACTGAGCGAGAACAATAGGTGCTACGTATTTACATAATTACGAACGCACCTAAAAAAGAGTACGTTTGTGAGATTAATTTATGCACGGGTGATACTAAAGTCAGGACGAATTTTAAAAATGGATAATTCGAAAACGAATCAAGATACAAAGACATAGTTTGCACCAAACGGATGTAAAAGAAACCGGGTTTTGTGTGGCAACGAAAAAATAGTTCTGTCGGCGACCAACAGATGGCGCTATAGTGATTTAATGCACCAAAAGATGATTTACAAATGAAAAAAAAATGTTGACAACTTACAATTCAGCTTAATTACAGTCAATTAGTTCTACAGTAAATGTTCAATGTGCTGTCCGTCATTCAGAAGTACAGCAGTGAGACGAGGCATCTCACCGTTCACATGATACAATAGCATTTCTTGTGTTATGGTAGACACATTTTGGCGGATGGCATCTTTAAGTGCTGCTAGTGATGCCGGTTGGTTCGCTTTACACTTTTGACTTCAATAATCCCCACACCCAAAAATTCCAGGCTGTCAGTTCGGGAGATAAAGGAGGCTAGAGGTCTGCACGGGCCGAAATTTCGAGGCCCGAGCCCGGCCCGAAAGTTAAAATTTCGGTCCGAACTCGGCCGGGTCCGGAAAAAAGTTTAAAATTTGGCCCGAACCCGGCCCGACTCGAGTGAATTTCTACAGAACATTGATCTTTACTCTTACGGAAGAGTTAAGACCAAAAAAACTTATATTAGTCTCTTTTTTTTCCATGTTTGTAATCTTCATTTATGCAGAAGTGCCATAGGCTGCTATATTTACGTTTTTAATGAACCTTTGTTTGTTGTATGTAAATGTTTCGGTTATCATTAATATTATTAATCATATTCCATGTAATGGAGACAAAAAAAATCTAAAAAATGGTATATGGTAAAAGTAAAATTTCCTAATACAGAATCTCTTTAGAAGAAAAAAATAATAATAAAAAAATACGTTCCCTTCTTAACAGATGTAAATATCTAATATATTTTTTTCTCGCGTATTGTTGTATTCATTTTGCATGAATGAACAGTTTAAAAGAAACTTGCAGTTTTCAGTTTAAAAGAAAATTCTGTCATAATCATGTTTTTTTTTTTTTTTTTTTTTTTTTGTGTTTAATTCTATTTTAAAACCCCTATTAATCTACGATATTTTAAAAGGAATAAATTCTTATGTTTAGTTGTAGAATAATGACGGCTTAAAAGTATATGCCTTTTTTGAAAAAAATTTTGGACAAAGCCAAATTTTACTTATTTATGAAAAGTCGAGAAAAGGATTTTGATATAGGAAGACTCGAAAGGAACTGATTATTTTAGTCCGTAAAACTGGGAAGAATGAAATCAGTCTTGGCTTCGGATAAAAAAGTAAGCCCGGCCCGATACTCCAGCAAAAAAATTAAGGCTCGAGCTCGCCCCGGCCCGAAAAGATCAGTGACTAGACCCGGCCCGGTCCGAATGAAATTATTGAAAATCGGCCCGAGCCCGGCCCGTGCAGACTTCTAATGGAGGCCATGCGTGATTAAAGTAGCGACTATGATAATGCGATCCTCCCCCCAAATATTGAGCGTAGCAGTGCTCCATCTTGCATAAAAGCAACTGTTTCGAGTGCCTGTCGCGCTTGTAATTCAGAAATCCGATACCACCATCTGTTGGTTGCCAATAGAACTATTTTGTTTCGTATTCACCCAAAACCCGGTTTCTTTTCCATCCTTTTGGTGGAAACCGCATCTTTGCATCTTGATTCGTTTTTAAAGTTCGTGCCGACTTTTGAATCACCCTGTATATATGCATTTGAACTTTTCTAAATTCACTTTTCTTTGCTCTCTTTTGCATATTCTGTTCCATGTATGGCCAACAGACGATACAAGTAATAATGTAAAAGTTAGAAAGCTGTTTTATGGATTTGAAAATCATGATAAATTTTCGTATAAAACACATTTACTCACATAATAGAGTTTTTTCGTATTATTAGCACTTCTTCAGAAACAACTGGTTTTAGTTTTAACATACATACAGTCGACTCTCGTTAATTCGAACTCGTCGGGACCATAAGAAATGTTCGAATTATCCGAAGTTCGAATTATGGAAAGTGTGAAATGAAAACTTGCTTAGTATTGTACTATTACAAAGGAATTAACGTTATAGTGTTTTATTAAACCTATTTGTCTCTTATAATTAGAATATGGCTTAATGTTAAATTAGAATGTATAAATACATAAGCTAATTAAAAGATTAGAAACAAGCTCAATGAAAGAAAAATTTGAAGCGTCACTGATGGACAGACGGGGCACTAAGAAAATGGACATCAAATGCATGGGATTATGTGTATACTCGTTGGGAACAATTTTCACAAAAATGACAGAAAAAGTTATTTAAATTATCTGAAATCAGAGAGATAGAAAAGAAAAATGAAAAATCTCTATTCTTGTTAGTTCGAATTAAACGGAGTCAAGAGAAAATGAGTTCGAATTAATGAAAAATTTTAACGTTATTCTGCCATTGAAAATCTCGGGACTTCGTGTTTAGTTCGAATTAAGCGAAAATTCGAATTATCCGATTTCGAATTAACGAGAGTCGACTGTATTTGTGTTTTAAGTGTGCTAAATTCTGCTTTAACAGTGTGTTTTTGTAAATTTAACGAGACTTCATTTTGCGAATCAATAAAAGCTTTCAGGCTTCAAACGTTAAACACTATGAGAAAGAAATTGGCATTGGTTCAGGGTCTTTTTCTTGGCTGAAGTACTTACTTACTGTTCGTACATCAGCATACTTTGATTTGATCTTTGTTACAAGTTGCTTGATTTAAGAAAAGGTTCATTCAAATCTAGATAAATGATTGTTTTTCCTCTTTCGAATATTTATGCGTTATCTGTAATAAAATACAAATGGATTTATGTATATATATATATATATATATATATATATATATATATATATAAGTATTTTTTTAATTAAATTTTTTTCTGAATAGAAAAATTAAAAAAAAATTCTAATTAAAAATTAAACAGAACTAAACAAGCTTTATTTAATCTAAATTCATAATCAAAACTATAATCTCATAATTTTCTTAAATCGTTCGTAAAACAGCTGAAAGCAGAAAAATATATGTAGAAAAGGTATCTAATTAGACAACATAATATAATTATTTTATTAGGTAGGTTTTTTACATTTTCGTAATATGGGTAAAAGATAAAAAAATTTGGCAACGATGAATAAATATTCATTTGCTCCATAACGATTAACATTAAAATTGTTTAATTTAATGGAGAGTTGTACTTTTTATTTAATAAAGATTTTTAATATTTATTTATTTATATTTTTTGTGCGCTGTTAGTTATTCTTAGAAATAATTATTCAAGATGCTATTTTTTAAATCAGAATTCATCTCATTTCCTCTTTCATCTGTTTCAAACGACAAGGAAAAAAACGTATCCATCATAGGTTTATTTATTTATTTATTTTTTATTTATTTATTTTTTATTTATTTATTTATTTATTTTTTTTTTTTTTTTGGGGGGGGGGGGGGGGTTGGAGCTCGCATTTTGTGTTTCGAAAATATACAGAATATTTAGACATTTATTTTTAAAATAAGACAAGTTTTAAAAATCGTGACTGGCAACTGAAATTAAAATTGACATATGTCCACTAAAGTTTTATATTTTAACGCGCAATCGGATTCCTAGTAAATTATATAAATTTCAGAATACTAAACATGAGTCATTTGTATTTGATTAAACTAATATTGCTTGCTTACTTATTTTGAATTTGCTTATCATTTTCAATAATTAATTGAACATAACAATGGATTTCATAGTTCATATAAGATTTATCTTTATAGTTATTCGGCTTTACAAATGTTCGGGAAACTCTTTACAGCGATTCCAATTTTGATGCTTTTACTGTTAATCATATTTAATTAACTACGCATTTTTAATTATTTGCGAGTAGTGCAAATTGTTTTGCATTTATCGAATTTTAATATTTGCACTAGTATAATACTCTTTTGATTGTTTTCTTCTTATTTCCCCATGATTAACTATAAACATAATTAATTACGAAGTAAATATATATCTATATCAATATCTATCTATCTATCTATCTATCTATATATATATATATATATATATATATTTAAAATTTTTTAAATACTTAATATGATAAAAATACTTTTAATGCGTTGTTTTAATTTAAGTAAAATCTCTCTAACTGTTTGTATGTTTCATTTTAAAAATTAGCAAGCAGTTTATTGATGCATTTTATTAGCTGATGGCTATTATAAAATTCATTGAAATAAGTAAGTAAAATTATATCTTAATCACAGATTATGAAATACTTTCCAACATATTTTTTAAAAACCTTTAACAAAACTTTGTTATTTAGGAAATGAGGTGTTATTGTCCATATCCAAATTAGCATTCCAATACTTTTGAGTAGCCCTGCATTTGATCCCTAGATTGATATGTAAATTATGTAATAGGGAAAAGTTTAGCAAGAAAATGCATACTAGGTTGAAATTTCTCTTTCTGAAATTTATACTAATAAATATAAACCTTTTTGAATAATTTTGTTCAGCTCTATAGTTTATCTAGTTTCTTTATTACACGCTAATATTTAGCTAAAATTTAATTCAAATTAAAATGTTCTTAAAATTACTGAAATTATTATCTATAGATGGACGTGTATACAATTCTTTGCGTGGCTTTGTATATCATTTTCTACAAACATTTCTTAATAAACTGAATGCAGTTTAGTATAAAAGTGCATTACTCATTTTAAATTATCTTTAGACTCATACTGAGTAAAATTTGCGAACTCTTTTGTGTAATGTATATCAACTATACCATTTATAAACACCTTATGATAGGCATAAATATACTGAAACTTAAAAACGCACTTCATAACTAACAATAGATTTCTTGAAATCATCGCTAATATACAGTAATTTGGACAGAATATACTATTTGAAATCTTTTTTTTGGTCGCTTTAAATACTATTCACTTTGAATTATACATGAAATAACTTCTATTAAGCATCAGTGAGATATATCAATTTCATTATACAGGATATATTTAAGTATAGTTAAAATACGCTGCAAATAGTTTCCCTTTGTAACATTATGTAATGGAATTCTTTTGTGTGCCTTGTAAATGAATGATAACTATTATTTGCACCGCATATTCTCAAGAGTGTATATTTAAGTATGTAAATACATATAAATTTTTATTATATTTGACAGAATGTAACAACTGTATAACTCATTTGAAACGGTTTTTTCCCATTGGCCGTAATGCAACGGAAAACTTTTGACTGTATCTGTAAAAAAATAGCAACTACTCCTTGCAATATGAAATAATGCTCATGCTAGGATAGACATCAGTAAATTTCAGGGTAATCCGAGTATATTTACAAAAGTTAGAGCGCGGACAGATTGACAGAAAAGAGATATTCATAAACATTTTTCAATTTTGTTGGAAAGTATAAAAATACCTCTGAAAGCTTTTTTTAATTGTTAATTAGAAAATATTATTGCATATTTTGATGTATTCACTAAGGTGAAAATATTTCATGAAACATAAATATCCTGT
Organism: Maratus speculifer; assembly: GCA_964019185.1. Lineage (NCBI taxonomy): Eukaryota > Metazoa > Arthropoda > Arachnida > Araneae > Salticidae > Maratus > Maratus speculifer. The sequence goes on from OZ025292.1 coordinate 375,321,862, forward strand.
TTTTACATAATCAAGTTTTTTTGCAAGGCCTTGATATATCTAACGATGTTCATAATTTTATTTCTTTCAGGGCCAAGTAATTGTCATCGTAATGTTTTAAAGTCTGCTAAACTTAAGAATAAATTAATTTAAAAATAAAGAAATCTAACTTTAAAAAATGTAATATAAATTACAAGAGCAAAATTTTATTAAAATTTTCTGCTTCAAAAGTGGATTAAAACTTGGTATTTTAAACAATGTACCATTGCCTTTCAAAAGGTGGATATTTATCCGTAATTTATTTTTATACTATATAAAAATATAATTATTATGGTATAAAATAACAAGTTTTATGTTATACTTCTACCGAAGTAATAGAAAATACTATAGACATTTCTTTTCAAATAAGGGAATTTATAGAAATAAAAATATTTAATGCAGTTAATTGAATGATATTCTCTAATTAATACATCACTGTAACTTTTTTATACTCATCTAACATATACTTAATTTAACATCTAATACATGCTTCTTTTTTTCCATTCATATGCAACGGAAAAGCCTTTGTCATGGTGTAATTTTCCATAATTTTGTTTGTATCCCCAGAGTCTTAATATACGTAACTTAATTATAGCAAGGAAAAACCTCAAAAACCGATTTTCGACGGATTTACACGTTTTAGGGGTCAGAGATTCCAAAAAACATGTTTTTACAAACTGTCTCTCTGTCTTTGTGTGTGTGTCCGTATGTCGCCATTCTACCATCAAAAAGTGTATGAAGTTATGCATAGGATTGAACCAAATTTTTTGTGAATGTTTATGGCTGTGGCAAGCAGGTCCTCCTTCAGTTTTGAAATATCCCGCCTGAAGGGGGCGCTGCAATAGCGATGGTTGTGCCATTTTCAATATTGTAACGATAAAAAGTATATAAAATTATGCATCGAATTGAACCAATTTTTTTGTGTAAGTGTATTACTATGGCTAGTTGGTCCTCCCTGAATTTGAAAAAAATCCGCCGGAAGGAGGCGCTGCAATCGCGATTTTTGTGCCATTTTCAATATTGTACCGACCAAAAGTATATGACGTTATGCATCGAATAGAACCAAATTTTTGTGTAAGTGTATGGCTATGGCTAGTTGGTCCTCCCTGAATTTGAAAAAAATCCACCGGAAGGGGGCGCTGCAATCGCGATTTTTGTGCCATTTTTAATATTGTAACGACCAAAAGTATATGAAGTTATGCATCGAATTGAACCAAATTTTTTGTGTAAGTGTATTACTATGGCTAGTTGGTCCCCCCTGAATTTGAAAAAAATCCGCCGGAAGGAGGCGCTGCAATAACTAATTTTATGCCATTTTCAATATTGCACCACCTAAAAGCGCATGAAGTTAATTCTAGAACTGAACAAAATTTTTTGTATATGATTATTTTTTGGTAAGGAAAGTAGATCCTCTCTGAATTTGAAAAAAAAAAAAATCTGCCTATCATTCTATTGTCCATCGGCTCGTGCAGAGACGGAAATTCGTTTTTACTCCGTTTAATTTACTGAAGCAGAAATTTAAGATGTAAATCAAAGTTGGTATGGTATTGAATTGAAATTATTAAAGCATTAAAATGAGTAACTATTTTTTTTTAAATATTAAAATGTACGTATGAGACAGAAGAAAGTTTTGGGATTGGCACATCCAACTAGTTTTTATATTTTATCCAATGGTGGGGATTGTAAAATTTTGGTATTTCATTGTCATATTGGATTTGGCGGGATAGATAAACTGACGAGATTGAGTTTGGCGAAAAAAAATCAAAAGGCATTTTCTGGCAACCTTTACTTAAATTTTAAATATGTAATCCATAGCTATATTTTAATATTTTGATACGAAGCTGGGACATCTCGAGATTGTTTATAACACTCGGGCCAGATCTAAAAAATATTCACAGAAGCTTTTGAAATACTTTATTATTTGTTGGTTGTAAAAGTTTTTAGACTGAGTTAAAAAAAATCAATAAAACTTCATATATATTAATTAAGGACGTTTATTTAAAAACATTTTAATGAATACTTTTTCATATTCTTAGCACTAAATATTGTTTTAGTTTTATTAAATAGTAACGTAATTTATTCATTTGTATTCCGTCTTAATTTTTTTGACACAATTAGTTTTGTTGCTTTAACTTGGGTAAAAAGATTTCATTATCCAACTGCTATTCAACAAACGGCGAATTTCGTAGAATTTGCTTCAAAAAAGACTTTGAAACATTTCAAATATTTAACAATATTGTTTGATTTCTGATGCTTTGATTTAAGTAATTCATTTTTAATACATTAAAAACCTCTGCATAATGGATACCTCAGGATCACTGAATTTATCTTCTATTAGGAAGTGTCCACTATTCAGAGGTAAAAACAAACAAATACTTAAATGTTGGAAATTGAAAAAGCATCCACTGAATACACATGTCCGCTATTTGAGAGTGTATGTTATTTAGCTTCACTGTATACAACTATCCAGCTGTACTGTAAAAGTAAAAAGTTTGCTTTTCTATTTCTGTTCAAGTGTATTTCAAGCCTTCCTTTTGAAATGGGTGAATTTATAGTAACCTAAATATTTAATGTAGTCAATTGAACCCTATTCTGCGTTGCATCACTGTAAATTTTTATAGTTCGACTAACAATACATACTTCTTTCTTCTATTCATATGCGACTGCCAAGTCTTTGTTATGTTGTAAAAAAAAAAGTTGGACTAATTTCAGATTCAAACGCGAAAGACATGACGAGTTAAATGCCTTTCATAGTGTACAAAAATAGATTAGGGTTCATTTTTTATTCGTTTGTTTATTAGCGGGGATAATTGTTGGGAAATTGAAATGCCGTGGCAATGAAATGTCACTGGCGAGAAATAAAAAAGAATAAGGTAAACATGACATTTAATTATAAAAGATATTTAATAAAAAATTTTTTTTATTTATTTATTCCAGTAAAGATCAACAAATAATAAATTACATGAAACCGGTAGATTTCAAAACGCTAAGCAATTGAGCAAGTGACTTTTACTATATTTTGGATCCTATAGTTTTATGCTTGCTTAAGCAGTAATCAGAAACTGTTAAATAATTTGAATTCGTTAATTGTTAAAATGAAGTTAATTAATTTTAGAAACAGACATGCTTTGTTATATCACTGCATCCGACAAAGTTTTGATAATTGTTTTTTATTTCACTTTTTTTTTTATTAGTGATAATCAAACAGTGGATGATACGAAATAAGTTGTTTTAAAAAAGATTAGTGATATGATATAAAACCAAGTAATGTTTTTTTGTGTTATTGAATTTTCAATACTTGTATCAGCAATAGACAGAAAATAAATAGTAAGTAATCAAAAGCTATAAAAATAAAATGAAATAATTTTAAAAAACAAACAGGTTTTGTTATATCATCGAAAAGATAATTGAAATAATTTAAGATGAAATTATGGTTTATTTTATTATTGAATGCAAAAAATTTTGAACACTTATGTCAGGAAGAAATGGTCAGAAAATAGTAATTAATCTGAAAAAAAAAATGCTATTAAAATGCATTGAAATAATTTAAAAAACATTTTATTTTTACATTTTTGAATACGACATGTTTTATACTTATTTCAGCCGTGGTATAAAAAATAGTTTTAATATTAAATAAGTATTTTTCAAAAGAATAAGCGATCTCTTATTTTGTTATTTGATGAATACTTGCTACTAAAATATCTAAATTTTTTATACTTATTTCAGCAGTGGTCAGTAAATAGTAAGTAATATGCAATAAGTAGAAGCCCGATATAACGCGGTTCTTGGGAGACACGTTTTACACTCGCGTTATAACTTGACCGCGGTATATCGGAATGTGTAAAAAAAAAAAAAAAAAGGTGCAAAATTATGAAAATACTTACCAGCTTTGTGAATTGTAATTAACTTTACCATTCATTAAACACAAACTTAACATTGTCTTAAAAAAGTTCATAAGTTTCGTTTGGCGGACTGAGGTGTTTCCTTTCTTTTGAGCATATTATTTCACACTAGCAAGAGGAAGTAGATGAACACAATCTGAATCGTCTTGCCTCTCTATCCACGAAATTATGTTCGTTAACACGTTCGCTGCCGCTTACGTGAAGATGTGATGATAGTTAATGCCGCACTGTAGAAGTGGGTTTTTCCCAGAAGCCGATTTACTTTTTATAACAAAGAATCAGCGAAAGATTTTCTCGTACCAGCGCGTGACTGGCTATTGAGGCATCACGCGCTAGCGCATGAGTGGCCCCTTAACGTTGGCGCCATATCACGCGCGGGCGTGTGATCGGCAGCGAATGTGTTAAGTGTAAAAGGATTTCACTAGCATGTAGAATGTGTCTTTCATTACCACATCATTTTCAATTTCATCATCATCATCATTTGCTCACTGCAATTTTCATGCGTTACAGTATCAATGATATTCTAATCTGTTATGACCTTTGAAATTTATTTGCTGTTGTCAATTTATATCAAGTCATTTTAGTCGTCAATAGAGATAACGCGATGCATAGCACTAACCACAGATTGCAAGTCCCTCTTTGTGGCTTACTTAAACGTAAAACGTATCATGAAATTGATAATTTATTTTTGGGGGGACATACATATCGGACCGCGTTACTTTGAGCTTCTACTGTAATTTAAAAAATACATAAGTAAAAAAAGTTTAAAAATAAATGGTCAAGTTCGAGTATTACTTGCATACAGAGGATTCCATACAATAAATATATTAATTAATATCTGTATTATTATGAAGAAAATCGTTTTTAAAAGATAAATAAGAGTTTGTAAAAAACTGTATAACGTAGGGTTGGGTATAGCTATATGTATTTAAAAAGTATAAATGCATGCACCACAGAAATTCAGACAGATATGAAGTCTAAATAGTGTCAAATATTTCTATTCTGCCTGAATCTTTTTTAATCTTATCGTGATTTGTTTATGATGAATTTAATTTTGTTCTGAGTGCATATTTAATATGCATATTTAAATTTCATTTGACATTTCAAGAACCCTAATTCAGCTTAGTAATATCTTATCTTTTTGCAGTGTACACAAAACAAAATCCTTCTTCAAAATTTAAAGTTAGTATTGTGCTACTTGCACTTGAGAAGTAGATCGCAAAGTTGCAACGCCAGATTCATCTGTACAGCGTTTTACCGTGACATGATTGTAATTAACCTTCAAAGTCAGGAGGAATGTTTTAAGAGAGCCAGTCAATGGAAATAGACGAGAATGCCATAATAATTATATTATTAAGGGGGGGGGGGGTGTCCGGGATACATTTTAAAATAATTTTTATTCGTTGAATTAAAATTTTGAATTTTTTGTGATAGTTAACCCTATTAATTATAAGCAAGATCACATGATAAAACTTATAATGTTTTTTAAAAACTTTTTAAATTAAAATTTATTAAAAAATTGGGGTAAATTAAAATCGTTATAACTCGTAATATTATTAATAGAATTTAATTTTTTTTATTTTAAACAATGAGAAATATCTACACTGCAATTTTGATTCAGCATTTTTAAAAATATTAATTTATTTAAAAAATTAAAACTATTTAGAAAAAATTACAAATAAAAGATGCAACTGAAAAAAAAAAAAAATTAAAAGCAATTTTTTTTCCAAATTCCCTGAATCAAAATTAAAGTAAAACAATTGAAAAAAAGCATGTTCCAAGTTTGAAGCATTTAACTTTAACGGTTCTTGACTTACAACAATTTAAATACAAAAAATGATCGAAAGTCCCATTATGAAGAAAAATGCATTTTCGCAAGAAGTCGTTTTCATGGCAACCATTGCTTGAAAGATAGATTTTGAAAACAAACAAAAACGAAAACAACTGAGTTAAGCGAGACAACCTCATACGAATTCTGAACTTGTACTCATGTTTAACTCAATTGACTTTAGCCGCAATGAGATCTAGTCAGATCAGATCAATGATGAATTTCGGGTGGGAATTTAACTGAGATTTTTTAGCTTAACCGATAGATGAAGTAAATGGTGAATACAATCGCAAGTCATGGAGAAGTTTGTGCTTAAGGCTGCTCGTCTCTTTCTTTCCGAATTCCCTTGCTAATGTTAAGTCTATGGGTGTTTTATGCATTCTTATTTTAAAATATCTCCTCAGGTTATTAATATTTATTATCTATGTTTTCTGTGTGCTCATCTTAAAGAATATGCCTTTTATTTCTTTGGCAAAATATTTCTAAAAATATATGCCTGATTTAATATTTTATGTGTTAAAAGCGGACGAATTAGGAATAAAGTTTTAATACCTTACATAAAATTAAGCATTGATTTTTAAATTTTTTGAGAACTAAGAAAAAGAAAAAGATATACTTTTTGAAGAGTACACAGAAAAAAAAAGTTTAAAATATTAATTTTCAAAGGAAATATTTTTCAGGGGGTACGTTCCCCTTGCGACGGAAAAAGGTGTACCCCCTCCCCCAAGGTTTGAGAATTTGTCTTTCTAATGGCCGAAAAAGATCGTTTGCCCACCGGAATTCTATTTTTCTCCCCGGAACCGCAGAAAACCCTCCTAGAAAAAAAGTGCTTGTATTCAACACTTCAATTACATGATAATCCGACAGTGGTCTAATAAATCGAAGTCTTAGATACTTTTCAATTATATTGGAATGTGTCGACAGAAAAATTTTATATATTTTTGCGTATCTGTCAGATACCAATGGTCAACATTTTTAGTAAAGGATCTCTATTTAAAAGAATCCACGAGATATGTCCTTGAGAAAGTTTTACCTTCCCGTAAAACAAACGCTAATTTAATTTCCCTTCCCTTCAATTTCCGTTTACATTTATATTTTTCCCAAATGGAGTGTGTGAAACCCTTAGATGATAAAAAAACCCTTGATCGATATGAATGCTTTTATTTCTTTTTCCCATTTTCAATCAATAACGCTTACTTTATCATTTAGAAACTCAAACAGCGCGTTTCAGTATTAAAAAAAGCAGATGTTTTTTTTTTTTATATATTCGAACTATTGATAATGTTAAAAAATTCAAAAGTCTTTTTACTTACCCATCGTACGTAATATAGGGTAACTCTTGCAATCGTTTTGAAAATCGAAAATTTTTTTGACGGATTTACACGTTTTAGATACTGGAAATTCCGAAAAACATATTTTTAATTTTTTTTCGTCTGTGTGTCTATCTGTCTCTCTGTCTGTAAGCACTCTATCTCCCGAACAAATTGAGATAGAGACTTGAAATTTTTCATGTACTTATTATGTAAGAATGGGACAAAGCCTATATAATATCGAGAACCTCGATTATCCGGAACTATTTTTTTCGGACTCTCGAGAAATTCGTTCTGATGAAAGGTATATAAAAATTTTCGAATTTTTTTATTTTAAGGAATGGACGTAAAAAGCAATAAAATAACACACATTTTGCATAAAAATCGAAGTCGATCGGATTATTAGTTTTCGCGATATTTGTAATTCTGTTTTCCACATTTTTCGATTTTTCATGACCCTGTATTCCATTCAAATTTGAATTCAAAGATATATTTAATTGGAAATGAGATGCTTCATCCGGCGCAGTAAACTGCTAGTTAATATGATTATTATTTTTGGAGTTATAAGGATGTTTCTTTTGCTCAATTCTGTACTACTTGAGGAGTTAGGCGTTTTATATAATTTGTCAAAATTGATTTATCAAAAATTCATTAAAAGAGCATTACTATATATATTAAAAATATTTAATTATATGTTTAAATTTTGTTTTGGAATTGCAATGCATTTTATAAATAGTTTATTACACATGTTTTCATATATTACATTATACATATCCATGATGGGTAAGTATTACCGAGGCCCCCAACGATTAGTTTTTGTTAAGCTGAAGTGTTTGCGCATAGCTGCTCTTCTGAAAAGCTTTTAAATTCTCTTTTATATTTTTACATTAAGAAATATATTATATCCAATTATTGGAACTACTATTTTTTAATCCATTGAGTTTAAAATTACTTTGAATATGTTTTCTTCAATTTTTAATATTTCTAGATTTCAATCTTCATTTTGATAATTTGAATAGATAATTATTTTGACATCAGTAATCTGATAAAAGTAAAAAATGAAAAAGAAAGTGCACTAAATATTTATTTGTTACTATAAGTTATTATATTGTAATTATAAGTAACATTGCCCCCCCCCCCGAAAAAATGTTTTTAAAACAATATACATTTTGTTATTTTAACAAAATTAGACTAAAAGTATAGTATTTTAAAAATAAAAGAGTCTGTTTCAGTGATTTTGGTATGTTTGTCCTATCGAAATGGGCTAGAAATTATTTATATTAGATTAATGATTTAGACTTTTAAATGTTATAAAATGACCACCGAAATCGTTATTTTTTTTAAAACAAAAGAAAAAAACCTGCGAAATCTAATCTGGTATTTTGAAAATATAAACAATATTTAAGCCTCCATACGAAAGGTTTAACTTATCTTCCATTTTTATTTCCGTATAAACTTATTTTCAATTCCATTTCCTTTTAAAAAATAAAATGTGCTAGACCGCAGGCTATTAAATGTCTTTAATTTATATAAAGGCGTTTATTCCTACTTAAAAAATATCTTCAATCAATAATGCGTACTTTATCAGTTAAGAATATAATAATAAAAAAAAAATCACTATTATAAAAATGTTCATAATTAAGTGAATACGTAGCACCTATAGTGGTCGTTCAGTCCGTGCGTCTGTCTGTCCGTTCTCATATAAGAACGCAAGAACTACCTAGACGAATCGTATGAAATTTAAAATATATAATTATTGCATCATTTTGTCGAGTCATTTCAAATTTTATGAAAATCGGATGCATATATTAATTACAGGCGCAATCAAAATTATTCCATTACATTACAGTCAAGGGAAAAAGTTTCAAATTCATTTTAATCGTTTGAAATTTAAAATACATAATTATTACAAAATTTTGTCGATTCATTTAAAATTTATCAAAATTGAATGCATAGTTCAATTACAGGGACAATCAAAAGTATTCCTTTACATTCCGGTCAATGGGGAAAAATGTTTCCAATATATTATAATGATGTTACACTCATTCGAACATAATAAAATTGATATGCATCTGTAAAGTACATATTACAATATACATTTTGCATAATCTGTGGTGCAAGGGACATTTGTTTTTGATTTACAAGGCCACACAAAAGTATTCCATTACATAATGATATAGGGAGAACACTGTTTGGTGAGCATTTTAATTGTAATTAACTGTTTACATATTTATGAGATTAGTATATGAGAGTGATATTTTTAAAACATCGTTATTGCACGAACGCATTTCATTTGCTACGCTTCACGTACAATTTCAAAACTATTTTTTAAAATTCTATTAGTGTAAACGTCCGCCCTAGGTCGGTTTGTGAAAATCGTGGCTTTCCGTTAAAATTTTAAATAAAAGTTATCACATACTATTATTCCGTAATCAAGCTATTTTGTTTAAAAAAATCATAAAAAGTCAGTAAATTAAAATAGTTATGCAAGGTGAAAATGTAAAATTATGTGTTGTTGAGAAACAATTAAGTCAAAAAAAAAAAAAAAAAAAAAAAAAAAAAAAAAAAGTAAAAAGAAAAGAAAATGTAGGAGAGAGTAGTCTATCTTGGGCATATGTGTACCTCGGACCTGTGCTAAATTTTAGCTTTACTTGTTTAAGTCATTAAACAAGAACGTTTGTAAATTAAATACTTGCCACCAGAGGTCTCATTAAATTTTTGGCATTTGTTTAGAAGCTCAACTAATTGTACAATTTTTTAAAAAGTAAATTTACCTTTCAAAAGTAAATTTTTCTTAGATATTTCTATGCTATTTTTATGATAAAACATATCTATTTTTTTTAAAACAAGGATTATGCATAATAAAGCAATGCTCTAGCTACTACACCATGTGCTTTAAGTAAAGTTAGACCTAACCTTTACATCATGATTAGTAGTTTGTTTTTAAGTGTCAAGTGGTGTACCTTGAACTTAATCAAAGTGGCGTACCTTGGACTGGGTCCAAGGTACACTAGGTATTGTCTAATGGGTCTGAAATGAAGCTCAAAAAATTAACATTTAGAATTGACGTATCTAATTGCAATCTTGGCTAAAAATAAATATAATTACTAATATAAATAAGTTTTAATGTCTTTTGTGATTACAGTAAATGTAAATATTCTGAATTTTTATGTATTTTTGGACTTTCTTATTTTTAAAACCTAATAAGCCATGAAAGGTATCAAAAATTTATACATGTAGCTTCTTGATTAATAAATGTTGATTTTATTCGCTAAAAACAAGTTTTTTCCCATTCTTAGTAATGGTACCAAGGTACACTACTAGTGGTGTACCTCGGTCCTATTTTCATTTTATTTTTAATTTAAAAATTTTCATGGGAATTATTTATATAAAAATTTAAGACAAATATATGTTGTATGTCATATCATAAAGTTTTATAAAATCTTTTCTTTTTTTAGTTTTGGCAATTTTTTTAAATTCAAAATTAAAAAGTCAAAATAGGTCTGAGGTACATCATCTTCCCCCATTGATGATTTATCAAATCATTTTTTCGAAAACAAATTGAACATACAAACCTGAAACAAACAAACTAAAGATTATGTTTACTATGTTACTACTCAGAAAGTACTAAATAATTTTATGTTAGTTTGGCGATGTGATAAATTACCAAATATTATTTTTTATTCATCAGTCCTATTGCATTAATTCACTTAAAATATAAACCTTTAGCCCATTTCATTTAAAAAGCGAAACTTTTGTTTAAAATTCATATATTCAAATTACATATATTGCATAGAATTAAAATACATGCATTTCATTCATTTCCTTAAATATTCCTAAAAAAAAATAATAATAATAAATATCACAGTATTTTATTTCAACTTTAAAGTATTATTTTTAAATCACAAACGTGAAAAAATATTATTACTGATGAGAGGGAAAAAAAATCCTGTTATTTGCCTGGAGAGATTTCTCCATGTATAACATAAAAATATCGAAAGTAGAGTTGAGTTTTCTAAAACTGCATTCAAATTATTATAAATTCATTAGTTCATAGGCGAATGAAGTCAAAGGCATATTCATAATATAGGAGTCAAAATATTCAGTGCGTGAAAGTATTATTATTATTATTATTATTATTATTATTATTATTATTATTATTATTATTATTATTATTATTATTATTATTGAATTTTAAAAAAATGAATGACTCACTATACACATTGTTTACATTTGTAAAATTAATTCCAATTTCTCAAATGTTCGCTTGTTTATATCAGTAATATGTTGTTGGTAGTTAATTATTTTAAATTTAGAATATAGAACATTATAATTGTATAGTTTTTAAAGATTATAGAGAAAATGAAGAATAGATCAGATACAACGTAGATTATTTTCGTCTGTCAAACAATTGCCTTATTTACGTCTTTGAAATGATGGCATCGATATGTTTATTTATTTATTTATTTTATTTTATTTTATTTTTTTTTTGAAGATGAGCGCAACCCGGAATCATCACCTAAGCGTATTATATAAATAGATCTTAAATTATTTAAGACCTCTTTAAAAGATCGAAGGCACTCTAAACAGCTTTTAAATTCTCTTTTAGCTTCGTAAATAAAAAAAATCAAATTATTTTGATTAATATATATTAATCTATTTAATTTTGAATTTCTTTGAATAACTTTTCATTCTCTTGAGTTTTTCATGCTCCATTTTGGTTCAACATTAACTCAAAGATAGCAATCAAATACTAACACTTAGATATACACGTAATCAAGGATAAACAGTTATAAATACAGATTAAATGTACAAAGAATCGAAACAGTAGTACTTTTTAGAACAATAATAAAAAAACATGTATATAATAAACAATAAATACCTGTATATAATAAACATGTATAATATGTATCTTTTATTCACCATTATTCATATATTAATATAACATGGCCAATATTTTTAGTAAACATATCACAATATAAATTAATCCATGAGAAATGACTTTGAGAAAGTCCCATCTGCCCGTGAAACAAACGCAAATTTGACTTCCCTCTAATTTCCGTTTCCATTTATATTATTCCCAAATGGAGTGTGTGAAACCCTTAGATAATAAAAAACCCTTGATCGATATGAATGCTCTTATTTCTAACTTTTTTCCATCTTCGATCAATAATGCTTACTTTATCAGTTAGAAATTCAAACAACGCGTTTTAGTATTAAATAACAGATGTTTTCTTTTATATTCGAACTATTGATAATTTTTAAAAATTCAAGAGCCTTTTAGTTAAGCCGAAGTGTTATCCGAATAGCTGTTCTTCTGAAAAGCTTTTAAATTTTCTTTTATGTTTTGTAAAAAAAAAAAAGAAAAAAAAAGTATTATATTAAATTATTGAATTCATATTTCTGAGTGCATTTAGTTGAATACCACTTTGAATGTGTTACCTTGTGGAATGCATTTAATTTTTAATATCTCCAGATTTAAATCTCCATTTTAATAATTTAAATAAATAATAATTTTTCCATCAGTAATCTAATAAATGTAAAAAATGAAAAGCAAAATGCAGTAACATTTTATTTATTAATACTAAATAAAATGTTACTGCATTTATGTATATATATATGTGCGTTTTATATGCATTTTTCATATAGCAATTATGATTAACACTGCACTGTTAAAAAAAAATCTGAATTTCACGGATATATTTTTCCTGGATTTCACAGAAAAAGTCCCTTTTCACAACAAAAGGGCATTTCCTGTTAAAAATCAGAAAACTCCACCATATTTCCAAAAAATAACGAAACAGATCAAAAGAGAAAGAAAAAACGAAGGCATTCCGGTTTCTTGGGGTCTCCATGGTCGAGTGGTCAAGGCCTCACTCCGCTAAATGCTTCCGAGCGTAGATTGGGGGTTTGAATCACACTATCGAGGTGAAAAGTCCGATTTAATTAGATTTTTATTTTTCTTCATAAAATATATTTTAACTAATTAGCCCTCCCAAAAAATAAATAAATTGTGTGCAATAATTAAAAAAAAAGGTCTATAACATTATTTTTGTAAAAAATGACTATTTTTTTTCATACATTCAATCAATCAATCAATCACTCAAAAAAATAGTGATTTTAAACAGTGACTTAAAAGCAAATTAAACTAGTTAAAAAATTAAAATTCGTTAAAAAAATATTAAGTGTTATGCATTGGTCTAAAATAAAATAAAATAATCCGCTTACGAATATTCTAACGAATATATTGAAAAGAAATCTCTGAAAAGCACAACAGATTTTGCCACTAACTCGTAAAAGACATACTTTGTATGAACTGCCATCAGCAGCTTTGGCTCTGTTAGTAAGGGTCCATTTTGCTGTCGAAAAGTCTCGCGTTCGATCCTCAGAACGGCTTGAAAAAAATTACGCAAAAGATTAGAAAATAATTATATTAAGTGAAATAATATAGTAGCTCAAAATCTTTCGGAAACTTCGAATTGTTAGACGACTATTCGGTTTATTAATTTAAATTAAATTGTTATCATTAAAAATGAAACCTTGTAACGAAAAGGTACCGCTTCTTCCAACGGAGTTTTTCTTTCTTTTTTTTCCAAAATGGAAAATCTACTAACGGAATGGTAAATGTCTGGCTACTTTGCTGCCAGTAGTGAATTCACAGATTTTTTGGGATGGGAGTCGTGACCGAACCGCCCCCCCCCCCCCCCTTGGATCCGCCTCTGGTTACTTGATGAAGAAGAAGCTACTTTAAAATTGTTTCAGGACTTTGAATTATGCATGAAAATTTTCGCTCAAAAAACCAGGACATCTTCATTAAAAAAAAAAAAAAAAAAAAAAAAAAAAAAAAAAAAAAAAAATGTTTTTAAAATTTTAAAAGATATTTGCAATTTTATGCTTCAATTTTAAATTGAATTTTGCTTTATTACTTTATTATTATAAAATATTTACGAAAATCTGTAATCTTCAAGTGTTAGAATTTTGAAATTCTTACTTTCGTATCAACATTATTGTATGGAAACAAAGGAAGAAAGAAAAACCCTCATTACTGGACGAAGCAAACTTGCAGTGCAGCTACTATTTCTGACATGCACGAAATTCGTCAAAGCCGCGATCACTAAAAGTGACAATTATCAGTAACTTTCATCAATGAAACTTATAATATGTCTCTGAAAACAGAAAAAAATATCGTTGAATATTTATTCCCTTGGCAATTTTTTCCTGAATGATCCTTGTCGGCTTGTGCATAAACTTTTGTAATGTAAGTTGAAAGTGATCTGTTGTACTGACATTATTGCTTTTGATCTATTTTACTTAACAAATTTTTTTCACAGCTTGTTTCTCTTTTAACATTGAGACTATTGCTAATGTGTAATCAAGTTACACAATAAAAAAGTAAGCAATAAATGCTCCATTTCTAATTTTTAAAATTAATATCTGAAAACGCAGTTAAGATTACAAAATATTGATACAATTATAGTTTTTTTCAACATAAAAACACATTTTAAGCTAAGCATAACGTCAGTCACTCAAACTTGTACGTACTACATACAATACACATTTTTATGCTTTACCACCATGAATTAAAGTGAGAATATTTTTTCTTTTTAACTTTGATGGGGAAAAAAGGTATAAATAAAGATAAATAAAAACTAATCATCGCTGTTATCGTGTCATCAAGTTTTTTATTCACTTCCAAAAACAAAATACACTGGCAGAAACTTTTTTTTACGAAATTTAATCCGCAAATTAAAAGTTATATACATCCGAAAATTCACGCATCTGGACATTTTTCAGCAACTATTTTTCTCTTCAACAATGAAAGTAATCCATCGTTTGAATGAGTTCGTACCGGAATCTTTACACTATGTTATGCTATATAAAGGTTGCATATATATGTATATGTTACAGGCCAAACCCGATTTTAGGCCAAATCGGTCTATCCTAACGCCCATCGGATAAACTAGTTTTTCCTAGGCCAAACCGGTTTATACTAATGCCCATCGGATAAACTAGTTTTTCCTAGGCCAAACTAGTCTATCCTAAGGCCCATAGGACAAACTAGATTTTCCTAGGCCAAACTAGTTTGGCCTAACATTTATAGGATAAACTCGTTTAGACTGCTGTTTATTGGTCTGAACTAGTTTATCCTAGGCCAATTCAATTTGGCGTGATTTTATTGAATTCAAAGACCGCCTCAACGCCAACATTCTTGTTTGTCCTAGGCTGATCTAGTTTATCCTAGGCCAATATAGTATTATGTGTTTTTAGCTGACGGGCGTGAAAGCCAGAGAAACAATGGGCTCACAGATTCTGTATATGCATGTACGCATATATGTATGTATGTGCGTACGTATGTACGTAACGCGATAAGTCTTGATAGATTTATCCGATTTGCTTCAAATTTTGGATGTAAGTTCATTCTGATAAGGTGCTTTTCTGATTAATTTGGAAAATTCATTGGATAAAAATAAAGGGGAGCGAACGGGAGGCTAATCCCCCACCGTTAATTTAAAGAAATGGATTTATCATGCAGAATTATCAGTTTTAAATTAAAATTTTAGATATAGGATCATTGTGATAAAGCGCCTCCGTGATTACTTGTGGATGTTTATTATTTAAGTCTGAAAGAAAGGGCAATGTAGGTAACACTACATAATTTTGATAAATGGTTTTTGACGCAGAATTGACGAATTTGCTTCAAATTTTGGATATAGGTTCTTTCTGATAAGGCAATTCCCTGAATAGTTTTTTTTTTTTTTGGGGGGGGGGTCTAATACTTAAGTATGAAGGGGAAAATGAAGGATTACTCTCTTACCTAGGAAACACTAGTTTATCCTATGGACATTTAGATAAACAAGTTTGGCGTAGGAAAAACTAGTTTATCCAATTGGCGTTAAGATAAAATAGTTTGGCCTCGGCTAATCTAATTTGGTTCAAAATCGGGTTTGGACGGTAAAAAGCATGTCTTTCACAAGAATAATGTAAAGAGTCATTGCTTATGACATCAGTACAGAAATTTAACATGTCCACCGTAGAGACATGATGCATTGGACATGGTGTTTGCTTAATTTTTTTTTTTTTTTTTTTTTTTTTTTTTTTTTTTTTTTTCTGCAGATTTGCGCCAACTGAGATCAGACTTGCATTATTTATTATTAGTATTATTGCATATTTGAGCCAGATCGGAGCTGAACATAATTTGGAATCGAACAGCGTTTCCATTTTTGAGAAATTAATTACCTGTCGACATATAAGCTATTCTTGTCACGGCGTCAAGTTTTTCTTTTCTTTAAAGTCGTAAGCAGAAATTCGATTCGAAACGTAGCTTTAATAGTATTTTCTCAAAGGTACATCGCTTTTATGAAAAAATGGTTAACGCCATTCGATTACATATTTTCTGAGTGAGAATGTCTGTTGATCTTATGCATTTCCGAAAATGAATTAGTTCTTAAATATGTTATGATGTAGCTCTTTTGGATTTGAGAAAAGCCTTAAGGAATGACAGAGAAACATATTCACAAATCTACTATTTACTGAACAGATTCAATAGTTATGATATTTATAACTCTCCGTTTTTTTCTTTTGTTCTAAACTACATTAATTATTTAGTGAATCTCTATTTGAATATTGAAAGGTTTAAGAATCTAAATAATCAATAATACATTGTGTATTTTCCATTCTGTGAACACATCGTAATTTAAAAATACATTGTAAATTTATCCAATAAATATGTATGCAGTATTTTTTAAAAGAATCCTAATTGTATGTTAAGTATAATGTGAATTTTTTGCAGAAATTGAGTAAGGTCAGATTGAGCCGGACTGAGTTTCTTTTCACTGATTTTTGAAAGGGCTCGGGCTGAACTTTTAATTTTTACACCGGGTCACGACAAAATAACTGTCCTTCGGGAAAGACGGGCCCCGGGCCTCGAAATTCCGGTCCATGCAAACCTCTGACAGTATTCTAGAACCCTTCAAATAAAATACATCATATCAGAGTGATGACAAAACCACTTTGCACAAGATTAGCTACGGAGCAGTAGTCTTCATCAATATTTAAAAGAATATTGCCCGATTAAATTGATGGCTTTGCATTCACAGACTGTATACACTAATTATGTATTACAGCCTTATTTTTTTAAAAGAATATCACCTTCGAAAAATAAAGTAAGTTGGATTACTTTTTCCTATTTCCCCCAATTATACTTAACTATTGAACCCCCAAAACAAATCACAAATATGCTTTATAAAATTAAACAATTATCCAAAATTTGAAGCAATTCAGATAATTCTGCTAAAAAACCCTGTATCTGATTTAAGGAGGGTAATCCCCCATTCCTCCCTTTATACTTAATCATTAAACTTTCAAAACAATTCAGGGATTCGCCTTATAAAGAAAAAAACTATATTAAAAATTTACGACAAATCGGATAAATCTGCATAAAAACCCATTTATCTAATCTAAGGAAGGCGATAAAACGTCCATTACCCCATTATTCTTAACCAAGAGAAAAAACCCAAATTAATTTAAGAAGCGTCTGATCTAATGTATTCATGTCCAAATTTTAAGCAAATTGGATAATTCTGTATTATAACCAATTTATCTAATTTAAGGAAGGAACTAAATTGTAAGTTTCCCCCTTATATCTAACAGAAGAACCACCAAAATTAATCAGTGAAGTGCTTCATCAGAAAGAACAAATCCAAGATTTGCAGCAAATCGGTTAATTCTGCATGAAAAACCCATTTGCCAAAATTAGGCGGAATTCCTCTGTTTTTCCCGTTGTTCTTATTCAATCAACCCCAAAAACTAATTAGGGAAATGCTTTACCAGAATGAATTTATTTCTAAAATGTGAAGCAAATCAGTAAATTCTGTGTGGAAAAAGCATTTACATAAATTATGGGACGTTATCCCTATTTCCCCTTCCCTTTATACTTAACAATGAATACCCACAAATAATCATGGAGGTGCCTCAAGAGAATGCTCCTAGATCTAAAATTTGAATAAAATATGCTAATAATGCATAAAAACCCATTTATTTGAATTAAGGGAAGGGGCGAATCAGCCTCTCGTTCTCCCCTCCCCCTTGTTCTTCTCCAATGACCTCCCAAAATTAATCAGAAAAGCTCCTCATAAGAATAAACCTATATTGAAAGTTTGATACAAATCGAGTATTTCTATCAAGAATTATTGCGTTACGTACTTATGTGCATACATGAATACAGAACTTACGGGTACATTTTATCTCTCACGCTTTGGTAGCTTGATGAGATAAAAACACGTCAAATGACATTATTTCTATCAAAAGATATCGCGTTACGCACATACGTACGTACTTAATTACATACATGCGTACATACACACATGCAGAACCTGTGAGCCCATTATTTCTCGGGCTTTCATGCCCGTCAGCTAAAAACACAAAAAACTACATTGACCTAGGATAAACTAGATCAGCCTAGGACAAACAAGACTGTTGGCGTTGAGGCGGTCATTGAATTTAATAAAATCACGCCAAATTGAATTGGCCTAGGATAAACTAGTTCAGACCAAAAAACAGCAGTCTAAACTAATTTATCCTATAAGAGTTAGGCCAAACTGGTTTGGCCTAGGAAAATCTAGTTTGTCCTATGGGCCTTAGGATAGACTAGTTTGGCCTAGGAAAAACTAGTTTATCCGATGGGCGTTAGGATAAACCGGTTTGGCCTAGGAAAAACTAGTTTATCCGATGGGCATTAGGATAGACCGGTTTGGCCTAGGAAAAACTAGTTTATCCGATGGGCGTTAGGATAGACCGGTTTGGCCTAGGCCAATCTAGTTTGGCCTAAAATCGGGTTTGGCCTGTAGCATATATAAGATATCTAGAAAAACAAAAATTTCACAATTTTGATAAAATTAAACTAAAAGTACAACATTTTAAAAATAAAAGAGTTTGTTTTTTTGACTTTGGTATGTTTCTTTTGTCGAAATAAGTTATTAGACTATATATACTATATATACTCGTTTCCCCTTTTAAATACTATAAAATGTCTACCTTATTTTCTTTTTCTTTTCTTTCTTTCTTTCTTTCTTTTTCCTTTCTTTCTGTTTTCTTTCTTTTTTTTTTCTTCAAATAAATAAGAGAGAAAACCTTGCAAATTTCTAATCTGATATTTCGAAAACGTGAATAAGATTAGAGCTTCCGAACGGAAGGTTGAATTTATCTTCAATTTCATGTCCTTATAAACTTATGTTCTATTTTCATTTCCAATGTGAACTTATCTTCAATTCCATTTCCTTTCTAAAATGAAATGTGTTAGACCATAAGATAATAAATGTCTTTAACTTATATGAATGCTTTTATGTCTACTTGAGAAAAAAAAATCTTCAATTATTAATGCTTATTTTATCAGTTAGGAAGTCAAAGAAGAGAGTTTCAGTATTATAAAAAGAGGTGTTTATTTTATATTCAATCTTAAATTATTCAAGACCTTTTAAAAGATCGGAGGTACATTAAAAAAGCTTTTAAATCATCTTTTAGTTTCGTATATAAGTAAAATCCAATTATTTTGACTAATATTTTATAATGCATCGAATTTTAAATTATTTTGTATAACGTTTTATTCCCTTGAGTTTTTTAAAGCTTCATTAACGGAAAGATTTCATTGAAATATTCAGTTCATTAGATATATGATTAGCCCGGTTTCGAGAAATATAAATACACTAGCTGATCCGCCCGGAGTTATCAGGACCATAGATGTTTTTAGAAAAATTATGAAATATTTAAAATCTCCATTATATGCTTCATACTGCATAACATGTTAGGAAATAGATTTACATAAAAGAAACAGCTTAATTTAAGCTCAACTTTTTAAATTTCTATTTAAAATTTCGCTGTGCAAAACATGAATATTTTTTTGACTTCATATATAGTCCTATGTTTTTTGTAGGTGTAACAAAGCTAACCGTATCTGTTTTCATTTAATTAATCTTACATTTTTTTACACGAGCGAAAAAAAAAGGGTAACCGTATGTTGTATAAGTCGAAGAATTTTAAACAAAATTTGAGAGTTGAAAATGGAAGGTCGAGTTATACACGAGTCAGTAGAAAAATAAATTCTTGAAAATTCCTGTCAACATTTTAATCCCCTTTTTAAAAAGAGTTAAACTTGTGATTGCTTCTAGATATCTCTTCTAAAATTCATTCAATACAAAAAAGTACTGTATTTTAGCAGACTAAAACTTTGTTTATTTTTATAAATAAGGCTTCAATAGATTTTTAGATTTTTTTTCTTCTTAAAATATCATTAAATTGATCTGAGTAAGTTTCAAAATAGTTTAAGCATTTTTGGTTTTATATAATTATACAGTTTTAACTTTTAAAAGGTTGAATTAAAAAAAATGTTTACTAATTTAATAAAAATTTACTAATTATTTTTACCCTCGATTGCAAATTATTTTTCAAAATACTATTAAATATGTAGTTCGTCTTTTATACACGAAAATTCATTTTTTTTTTCAAATTTTTTCTTAGGAATTGGGAGCGTCGACTTGTACACAAGTATATAAGCTTTTTTTTTTTTTCATGTTGATTATAATATGTTTTAGTTTCTAAGTTATTTTAGGTCTAAAAATGCTTATAAACATCAGTATGTTGCTTATTTTGAAAATTCCAGATATATATCAGTTTATCGAAATTTTTGATACTTTCAAAAATATCATGATATTTACGAACCGAGCATATTAAATCCATTAGTAATCACTGATTGTAAAATCCTCAAATTTACAGATTAGAAAATTTTTGTCATGTGGATAACAACATTTTAAATAATATTTAAAAGAAAATTTAGCTGTAAAAAGTATTTCAATATTCCAGCCAATCTAGCACAAAAATAAAATACACTTTTAAGGTTTTTATTTTCATTTTATTTTTGTTGTTGTTAAAATGATTATAGTTAAACAATAAGAATAATTCATTCGCTCAACAGCGTAATGTTATACATAAATCTTATTTTAAATAATATTTCTACATCATTTTCATAAAAGAATTCAAAATCCATTATGTAGTCAGAAACTATTTATTATTTGGCGAAGCACGATAAGAGGACATTATGCCATAAAAAAAGATAATGATGAAAATGAAGAGAAACACACTTATAGTTTATCTTTGTTAGAAAGCTTCAGTCAACGAAGGAAAAAAATGTATTCCTCGATAAGAGGAGATGATATAAGTTGTTAAAGAGTAAAACGGTTTCTCCTGTAACAAAAAAAGAACTGTATGTTTCTGACAATGAATCTCTGAGATTTGAAAACTGTGAAAATTAATATTACTTATAGTATTTGAAACTTCATTTCTTTCTTTTCCTTTTTCATAAAGTGAATTAACAATTTAGAGCATGATGTTTATTCTATTGTTACGAAAAAGAAAAAAATATTAATAATAATAATCGAGATGCACTTTTTAGGTTGAAAAATAAGAAATTATTACTTCAGTTTAAGTTTACATTTTTAATTTTATCACTTGTGACATATTGGTTTGGTTTGGTTTGGTTTATTTTGTGTCGGCCGATTATTGAATTGAGGGATATAGGCTCAGGGGAAAATGCCCTTCGTGGGGGTCTTTCTAAGGGAACCTAACCCATATTTACGCAAAGTTCGACGAAAACTCCAAACTGTTAGGCCGTTGGCCGCGATTGGTTTCGAACCCAGCCTCTGCCGTCTACCAGTTGCGGGGTCAGAACCTCTCGGCCTGTGACATATTGGCACAATTCAATTTATCTATTCAGTGCACTTTGATTAATGTCTTCAAAAACTACTGATATTGATAAAGAAATATATTCTCATTTTCAAGTTTATATTTCCGATTATAAACTTTATAAATTAATAGGAGAAATGTTACTTCGAATATATAATGTATATTTGTCATGCTTTTGTAAAATTAAATGCAATAATTAGTTTTAGTAATGCTGTATCATACAATATACAATCTACCATTTGATGGAACAGTATGGCTTTTTTGTAAATCTGTGGCTCATTAGTAAATAAAGTATTCTTTAGCACATATCAAGTATAGTACAGAATATGATAATAGGTTAAACAAGAACGAAAAAAAATTGCGTCGGTGTATATCAGTAGATTATGAAACATTTTCCAATACTATCGAAATATTGTTAAGAAATTTCATTTTTGTTCATACATTGAAATGAGATTACAAAATAAGCATAATATTCACTGTGAATATTATCTATTACTAAAAAATAAGTACCTGTAACTGTTCTTGTTTTTGTTCTTTTGTTTGTTACGCAATGGATATTTTTACTGATGATGGCTTGTGAGTATCTTAACAAAACGTTTACCTTTAGTATTTTTATTTTTTATCAGTCCGGCTGTGTACCAACTAAACCCACAGCCGATGTTTATAAGATTGCTTTGGACTAAACAAGCTGAAACAATACCCAGCTTGGAAATTCTCACTATTGCATATTACAAGACTACAAATGCAACACAAGATGGAATATTTTCTGTGAGTTATCGACATGGGGCAAACAGGAAGCACTAATAAATTCAGCATCGATAGAATATATTAATAATCGGAAATTTTCCCAAAGAGAAAATTCACCTTGCATACAATATTCATAATAAAAATGAAAATCAAATTTCATTTTTATTTTTCAAATTTGAAATTTGATTTTCATTTAACATATAGTATGCAGGGCAAATTTTCTCTCTGGAAAATTTTTCAAGTATTAAGAAATTCTTTGTGCTATTTTAAACTTATTACTGTTAAAATCTGTCAAACTGTTAATAAGGCTATTTTCTCAATTTCGAGAGATTTAAGAGGTTCTAAAAGCTCTGTTAAAAATATTTCACTTTGATCTGAAATATTTTATGTAATTATACGTTGGAAGAATTATTAAAATATCTTTTACATAAAAGAAGACCAAATTCATTGCGTAGTTGATAATCATTTATCATCTAAGTAAAGAAAATTATGCCGTAAAAAAAGAAAAAAAAAATTGAAAATACAGTGAGAGAAGCCTAGATTTTACCCTTTTAAACAGAGCGTCAGTCAACGAAGGCGAAAGAAGGTTAATAAATAAACTGAGACGAGTAAGAGTGTTGTTAAAGAAAGTTTTTTTTTCTTTGAACAAATAAAGAGCTGCATGTTTTTTAACAATGAATATCTGTGATTTAAATGATAAAGCAGCGTTTAACATTTTTGGGAGATGGGATACAAAGAAAAAAAAATATATTAAGTCGAAGAAGATATCACTTTTTTTTTTATCGAGAAAAGAGTTTTGAAATAAATATGTTGAATTTAAAAACTTTTATGAAGCTTTGGCCATTTTTTTTTTTTTAATGTTAGAGTTCTTTTTTGCTTAATTCTTTTTTATCAGTTTCGCCGAAATATCTTGTTTTTGTTGAGGTAATAAGAAACTCACTAAAAGATTGTGTTTGCACAGAGGTCCATTTGAGCAAACATTTTCTGTCGCATATTCTACACCTGTAAAAAAAAAAAAAAAAAAAAAAAAAAAAAAAAAAAAAAAAATTGTAAAGTTACTAAAAGTTTTCTAGAAAACTGGAATTCTTAGAACTTTTATGTAACGGCAACAGCAAAAGTGCATATAACAGATACAGATTTGCATTGAAATCAAAAATTCTATAAGGTTACTAATTTTTTTTTAGGAAACTGGGATTCTAAGAATTTTTAATGTAACTGCAACAGAGGTTACCGATAAAATTTTAGTAAGATAAGTGTAATTTTAGTATACTCGATTGTAAAGTTACAGATTTCTGTAACTTAAAAAGAATTAGTTTTGTAAATTTGCAATTTTTCTTGTACAGTGTACAGATAAAATGTTAGTAACCATACAGATTTCGGCAACTTTACATCTGTAGGATTGCAGATTTTTTTTTTTTTTTTTTTTTTTTTTTTTTTTTTTACAGTGTAGGAAAATCTAGGTTGGAAAATAGAGTCCGAATATTCAAAAAATATAATATGTGTTTTTTTTTTTCTTCATTGTCATTATTCTACAGTTAACAGGATTTTGAAAGATTGTGTCATACATATGAAAAAAATACAGCCTGTATGTTTACAAGTCATGGTACAGTCGGCTCTAGTTAATTCGAACTCGTCAGGATCACAAGAAATATTCGAATTATCCGGAGTTCGAATTATGAAAATTATGAGAGGAAAATATTTTGAAAAGGGTACTATTACAAAGGGATTAATTTTATAGTATTTTTCCAATTTAATTCGGCTGTTATCATAAGAATATGACTTTATAATAACGTAAAAGATATCAATACATAAACTAATTAAGGAATTAGAAATAAGCACAATGGAAGAAGGACTCAAGGTGTTATTTAAGGACAGATGGGACAGATGAGAAAGCGTAAATTAAATGCATGGAATTATGCATATACTAGTTCAGAACAATTCTGACAGAAAAGGAAGAAAGAAAGTAATTTCAAAGATCTGAAGTCCGTGAAAAATATGGAAAAATGAGCTATCAGAATTCACTTTAGTTCGATTAAACGAAGTCAAGAGAAAATCAGCTCGAATAAACGAAAGTTTTTAACGTTTTTCTGCTATTGAAAACTATGGAACAATTAAGCGAAGATTCGATTTATTAGAATTCGAATTAACGAGAGCCGACTGTATATAGAGTTGTTCATTATCTGGAAAAGTACATTAAGCTGAAAACTCATTAGAAACATTAATATAATTTAAAATTCAATGAGTGTTTGGCATGAACATGTAGTTTACAAAAATGCTAATCTTTATACGGAAAATTTGCACAGATATGACATTGTGCAACCTTTATAAGTCTATTATGCATGAAACGGTTAACAGTCTACAGTAGTAAAAAAAAAATTCTCGTAAGCTAATATTAATCCCGTAGGAGCGTGTTTTTTTCCAAACTTCTCGTTTGAAGTATTTTTTCTTTCTTTTTTTTTTCTTTTTGTTTTTAGGTTTTTTTTTTTTTTCTTTTGTGTTTTTTATAGATTAACTCAGGTAACTCAACTCTAATTTTATCTCCAACTGGATCCTTTTTTTTCAATTTTGGTTGCAGTTTATTATTATTATTATTATTATTATTATGTATTTAATTTCGAAACAGTGACCTGGTTCAGAAAATCTAACCTCATACAAAAGGGAAAAAAATTAAATGTATAACAATGCAAACGAGAAATTTCAAAATGACTCTCCGATGGGTTTAACATTAACTTTCGAGTGTCGTTTCTAGACTATAGTTTAGTGTAGGCTGTTGAGGAGTAATTTTATATCGTGTGATTTTAAACACCAATTTTATGTAGTACATTTTTAGAGAGAACATGTGTGCATTTTGAATTTTTAAACATTGAAACAAAAGAGATACACTGTTAAAACCACAGGTCGCATATGGCACTCTTAGGAGTGAAACGTTTGTCTCGTGAGTGACCCCCCCCCCCCCCTTAAGAAGCCAGAATTGCACCCCTAGAGCATCCTACGGCAAGGGTGCCATGGGGTGCCCTAGGGGTACAATTGGGGTGCAATGAGGGTGTCCTAGGGATGCAATTTTGGCTCCCCTAGGGGGTCGCTCACGAGACAATCGTTTCCCCCAGAGTGCTATATGCAACCTGTGGTTTTAACAGTGTCAAGAAATAAATGAAACTTAAATAGAATAATTAGAATATTTTGTGGAATGACCTCGAAATTCGCGATGAAAGATAAATAATTATAACTGTATAAATAGTGTTTTTTTAAATGTATCTTAACTAATTTTCTTTTTTCTTATTTTTTAGGTAAGTGTTATAATTACTGTCTTCTTTCCCATTTATGAATAATTTGGTAAGCAATCTTTTACAAGTTTTAGATTTGAAGATTTATTTTTAATTGCAACAGTATAATATGTGGGACATATTTAATTAGGAATAGCCATTGAAATATAAAGTGTCTAATTTAAATAATCGAGCATATTGTTAATTATGAATTGGACAATTGCGCCATAAATTATTCTAAAAATATGTACTAAAATAAATATAGATTACTAAATGGTACACTTATAAAAAGAATATATTTAAAATACATTTAATAATTAAGATTAAATATATTTCAATAAGATCAAATAAGATTTCGGGAAAAATGAAATTTAAAACAGAAAGGTAGTGCAAATATTTCTTTAAAGTTTAATACAAACCGCTTAAGTAATTTTAAGATATCAAGTTTAAAATTTTTAGTTAAATTTTAAAGTTAAATGTCTCCTAACTATACTTTAAATTTTGTATCAAGTTAGCATCAAACTACATAATCATATCCACATCACTCATGTAAAAATCTTCAGGTTTTTATCACTAGCATTTAATTTTCTTACTCATATATTTCTATCAGTTTTTACGGTAACAGTTTTTAGAAATATAAATTTTAATTTCGATTTTATTCAGCCATACTTTAAAATGAAACTTGAAGCAAGTTGTATAAATGCTCATATCACCTAAATTGAAAGGATTGATATATTACTGTGTGACAAAATCACATCCCTCATACATAATAACTGCTGCTAAGATTCCCTTCATCGTATATATGACATCAAAGAATATTATCCTCTCGTCTATGGAAATGAAATCTATGTGAATATTTATTGATACTGGAATTCTGTGTTTTAAACATTGACTTGGCTGCCAACTACTACGCCAATTTGAAGTCAAATAAACTTATTAAAAACAGAAATTTTAATAAATTATTGACAATATGTTATATAATACACTGTAAAAAAAAGGGTCGATCTATTAAAAAAATTTAGTGATGCTTGTAATTACTAAAAAAAATTTAGTAATCTTACTCAGTTACAAGAAAATCTGTAAGAGCTACTAGAAAAAAGCTAGCAATAAATAGAGTTAATAGTTTTATGTTTTTAATAGCTATTACTAAAACTCGCTTGGTGTGGTCGTGATAGCCTAGTGGTCATAGCACAGATCTCCAGACAGAAAGGCCTCGGGTTCGAAGCTCGACACCACCAAAGACGTACCGAGTGTATGCAGTGTAAGTATTCGTTAAGTAAAAGGGTTATGAAATCAAAATTGCGCAGGTGGCAATGTTTGATGCTGCCATCTATTGAGGCGTTGCCGTACGCTGCAAAAATTGCGTTTGGACAAGCTACGAAGACTACGTGAGTAATGGTTACTAAAAATAATTTTGGAGCTGTTACTAAAATTTGCTGGCTGGCTTATATACTAAAAAGTTTTAAGTTAGTTATACAAAAAATTCTTTTGTTCAGTTCACAAAAGAAAGGTTTGTTTCACTTGCAAAAAAAAGTTTGGAATGGTTACTAAAAAATTCTGTGGAATACAAATTTACTAAAAAAATTTTAGTAACCTCATGAATTTTTTTTACAGTGTACATAGCATTGAATATATTTGGCATACATTTTATTAAAATAAAATTTTGGTTACAAACATGTTTATATGATTTAAACAGGCGTAGTAGTTGGCAATACTTTCTTAGAAGACGTGCTTGATCACTCAATTTTCTTACTCAAATATTTTTATGGGATTTTCAGTAACAATTAACAATTATTATGAAACATTTTCGATAGTACTATATATTTTAGTTCCCATTTTATTCAACCATACTTTGAATCTAAAACGAAACTTGAAACAAGTGGTATTACTGATACTTGAGTTAAAAGAATCTAAATTAAATCTTATTGTGTGACAAAATCACGTCCTTCATGTATATAACAACTGATGCTAAAATCCATTTAATTATATGACATCAAATTATATCATCCTAGTCTATGAAAATAAAATCAATGTAAATATTTCTCGATACTGGGATTCCGTGTTTTAAACATTAATACTTTCTTGAAAGATATCCAGGATCAATGAATTTTCTTACTCATATATTTCTATCGGTTTTTACAGCAACAGTTTTTATGAAATATTTCCGATAAAAATATATATTTTAGTTTCCATTTTATTCAACCATGCTTTAAATTTAATACGAAACTTGAAGCAGGTGACATTATTCATATCATTTGAATTGAAAGAATCAATATTTTACCGCGAGACAAAATCGCGTCCCTCGTACGTATAATAACTGCTGCTAAGATACCTTAAATCGTGTACATAACATCAAAGTACAGGGTGTTTAGCAAATAACACTCTGATTTCAAAATTAAATTTCTCAAAAATAAAGATCGATAGTAATATGCGGTAAGCGGTTTTTTCATTAGGTAAGCTGTAAAAATCGTATACAAAAATTTCAAACAGTGAATATTTTGAAAAAAATGCATTCTGATTGCATAGAATGCTTTGATTTGACATTTTTCTTGTTTTAGATTGGCTGCAGAAGAAATAATTTTTCAGCTTACAGTGCAATATTTTAAAGATTTTTCGAAGTAAATTTTTAGAATTTCGAAATTTCAAAAATTTAATTTAAAAAAAACTATGAAATATGGCACTTTAAGCCGAAAAACACATTATCTGGCAGCAATCTAAAGCAAGAAAAATGTCAAATCAAAGCATTCTTTGCAATCAGAACACAATCTTTTCAAAATATTTACTGTTCGAAACTTTTGTATAAGATTTTTACAGCTTACCTGATAAACAAACCGTTTACTGCATAATTCTATTGATCTTTATTTTTGAGAAATTTAATTTTGAAATCAGGGCGATATTTGCTGGACACCCTGTATATAATCCTCGTCTATGAAATGAAATATATGTAAGTAATTCTTTGATACTGAGATTTTGTATTCGAAACATTAATACTTTTTTGGGAGATGTCTAGGATCACTTAATTTTTTTTTTTACTCAAACATTTCTATCAGTTTGTGTGGAATATTTTCGATAGAAATATTGATTTTAATTTCTGCTTTATTCAACAATACTTTGAATTTAAAACGAAACTTGAAGCAGGTGACATTACTCATTTTACTTGAATTGAAAGAAACAATATGAATGAGTGACAAAATCGCGTCCCGTATATATAAAATATCTGCTGCTAGGATCCCTTAATCGTATGCAAGACATCAAAATGTATTATCCTCGTCTTATGAAAATGAAACCTATGTACAGTGGCGGTCAAAAGTTTCCGGCCAGCAAAAATTTTTCAGTTAATATTTAAATATACCCACATGAAGAGGAATCTCAAAGTGATATTTATATATTTTATTGACATAATAATTAGGAACTTACTTATAGAAGAACATGTAAATATCAATAAATTTAACCGACAAAATTAAGTATAAAGGAAAACGCATGTCCTCATAAGTTTCCGGCCACCTTCACAAGCTTCTAAAAAAATCAATTGTTTTTCTCCTGATACTTCTGTCCACAGGAATAGTAATTTTCCGGGATCTCCCGGACTTCTGAAAGTCCTGAAGGCCATGGCCATCTTTATATAATTTTTAAATATCGTTTACGGTCGATTTTACCGATCTATAACTTTGCCTCAATATCTCGAGAAGATTGGCCTTTTAGCGACAAACTAATCATTTATGAACAATAACTGTTGAACTTTTCAATTTTGAATTCAGACTGCGCTATACACGTTGATTCATTCATAAACACAACCAAAAAACAGTTTACCGATAGAAAAAACTAAGGAATTGTAAGTGGCCGGAAACTGTTGCACACGCGAACTTCGAATTTTATCCCTTTGCATGAAGTATCTTCAGTATCCAATGAAAATGATCACGTGGTCAGAGGTCATTCACATATTCCTAACTTTTGAAGCAATTGTGTTTCTTCTTTGCTGAAACCTTTTGGTAAATAAGTCGAAGAAACTAACTGGCCGAAAACTTTTGACCGCCACTGTAGATATATCTGGATACCGAGATTCTATGTTCTAAACATTAATACTTTCTTGGACGATGTCCGTATTACTTAATTTTCTTACTCAAATAATTCTGTTAGTTTTTATTGAGTATTTTTAATATAAATATGAATTTCAATTTCTATTTTATTGAACAGTGCATTGAATATACTGGGTGTCCAGTAAATGACTGACCAATTTTAAATGCAAAAAAAAAAAAAAAAAAAAACTGTTTTAGATAAAAATGCGCGGTTTGCTGCATTGCTATAAGAAAATCAATAAATATTTAGATAAGGTACCCTGGAGTAATAACGCCAGGAGGGGTAATAACGCCAAGTGCTTATATTTTGCATAATTATGAAATAATCAGGTAAATGACACCCATGTGCTCTTCGCAGAAGAGTTTTGAGTCATATAAATCGCAAAAAACAGCTTCATGTTAATTTGTTTCATTTTTAGGTCTTATTGTTTTTACAAGCAACTAAAATTAACGCTTGATCTAAAATTTGCGAGATAAGGTTTTTGATGTGAAAACTATATTTTTTATCCGGAAATACGTTGTTTATTACATAAATTTGTAGAGTATTTCATGTACTTTCAAATTGTTGTAGAAGATTTTGGATATCTTCTCGAGATAATTTGCAGTTTAGGATTTACTGCGCAATAAGTATCCCGGGGTAACAACGCCAGGGATTGGCGTTATTACCCCGGTTGATTCCCAACAGTGGCCGAACTATATCCGAAGGGGGTTTATGTATTAATATGGGACAGCATTATCATCATTGTTGAAATGTTAAGATTAAGGGGGGGTTGCCCAATACTTAAAAATAATCTCTCTATTTTATTTTTTATTATATTATTATTATTATTATTATTTTTTTTTTACTAATGTAAAAAATAGTTTTTAACTCTTGTAAATAAAACTATATCAAAATGTTTTCGAGATTCAAATTCGAACATTTTCAAAATCAGGTTTCTATTAAATTTCCACTGGATTGTTCAATTGAGTTCGAAATTTTAACTGTCCGCTTTCTCAGCGTTCGGTTTTTCAAAACTTTATAAATTTAACCTTTAACTGATGTGACAGAAATTGTAACGTATGAATGTGATGGGGTTTGTGAGACCGCAAAATTGAAAGATGAATAAAAGGCGGGAATAACTCATAGGATTGTGTTTTTGTACTAAACTTTTTATACAACAGTATTATACTTAATATTCACCTATTTAGTATCTGGTGATAGTACTAAAATTCCAAATTAAACAAAATTTCGGTAGTGTTTGCAGTTAAACTGAAAATTACAAGTTAAACTAAAAAATTAAAAGAAAAATACTGGTCTACGAGACCAGTAATATTAGTTAAAGGTTAAAAGGCGATCCATGATTAAAAATCATAGAATACTGTTCCTGCGCTAAACTTTTTGTACAGAATTAATTCTAATTAAATTTAATCTATTCAAATATTTCTAACAATATTACGAGAACTCCAAACGAAAGAGAATTTCAGTTGTAACTATAGTTAAACTGGAAAATACAAGTTATACGCTATTTATTTATTTTTTTTTTGGGGGGGGGAGGGGGTACAGTGTTCAGTCAGATTGCTAACAGCAGTTAAAGGTTAATTTTGTTGCTAATATAGAGATAATAATATATAACCATATGAATTATGTATAAAATTGAATAAGAGATCTCTTTGAGATAATATTTTTTAATCAAAAAATTTATTAGTTTATTAAAAATTTATTAAAGCATGTTCTTTAAAATGTCGACAATTTAACTGTAGGTTTGGAGAATCCGCATTAGTGTGGAGTTATGGGTTAAAAACTATTTACTAGATTACTATAATAGTATTAACCCTTAAATGCTGTGACAAAAATTGTCGCGTAACTTACTGCGAGCGGCCTGTCAGACGGCTTAATCTAACGATGAGTAAAATGTTAAATTAACTTTTAGAATATTATTTTTGTATTGAACCTTATATACAGGACTATTATAAATAAAATTCAGCTATTCAAAAGTCTCTAGCGATAGTAATAGGACTCCAAATGAAACAAAATTTTCCCGGTATCATAGTTAAACTAAAAATTGCAAGTTAAACTCTGAAACTTGAAAAACTCAGCGGTATGTGAGACGCTAACAGCAGTTAAGGTTTAACAAAAATATTTATTACATATAACTCTAGTTATTATAAAACTTCACATGATTAAAATATTACATTATGAATGGTGAAAACCATGCAATGTTTCTTATAATCATATTTAAGCGGGACTTTTTAAGCAAAGAGAGACACAGGGTGTTATATTCTGTTGAAGCTCCCTCTCATTCCTTTTTCTTTCACTTTCACAAAAAAATCAATATTTTCTATCGCATAGAATGCATACATGGGAATATAAATACTGATTCAAACAATCCGTGCAATGTTTCTAATAATTCTATTTAAATTGTCATTTTTAAGCAAAACGTAGCTTAGAATCTGATATTCTTTTGCCTCCTCCCCACGCCACCACCACACCTTTCTTTTTCTTTCAGAGTCACAAAAAAATTGTACATTTTCAATAGCTTAGATTGCAATTTGTCAATTTCTAGAGCTGTAGAGCTTGTATTTTTAGAATTAGGCAATCTACATGCCATTATTCCATTTTATTTTATAGTTTTGTTTGCATGGCGTTATTACCCATATTGGTGGGTATTAACGCCAAATAGCATTGGTCGAGAAAAAACGCCATTACATTTTATGAATACATATCTGTTAAATTATTTTATTTTATATAGATAGTCAATGAGTTGCTGTATGAGATCCTATATTTGTTTGAAAAATACAATCTAAAACTAAGCCGTGAAAATTGGCAGAACCTTAACGTGGCGTTATTACCCCAGGGTACCTTATACAGTTTTTTAAAATCGTTCGAAATAACTCCGTCAACAGATGGCACTGGGGCAGTAACAGACTGCCGACAGGTTCAGACATTGCTTTAGTTTTCATACGCATGAGATTTTCGACTCATTTCGCAGAGTCGAATCTCAGTTGACATGTTTGATCGACTCTTCACTTACTAGTGTTATTTTTCACATTCATATATATTTTAAATTCAAAACGAAACTTGAAGCAGGTGATAATACTCATATCACTTGAATTGAAAGAAAGAATATTTTACTGAGTGACAAAATCGCGTCCCTCATATCTATAATAACTGTTGCTAAGATCTTCTTAATTGTGAAGATGACATCAAAGTAATTTATCTTCGTCTGTGAAAATGAAATACATGTAAATATTTTTTGATACTGAGATTCTGTATTCTAAATATTAATCTTTTATGGAAGACGTCCATGATCACTTAATATTCTTACTGAAATATTTCTATCAGTTTTTACAGTAAGTTTTTATTGAATATATTCCACAGAAATATGGATTCTAGTTTCTATTTTATTCAACCATACTTTAAATTTTAAATGAAACTCGAAGTAGGCGATAATACTCATATCACTTGAATTGAAGGAATCAATATTTTACTGAGTGACAAAATCGCGTTCCTCCTCATATATATATAATAACTGTTACTAAGATCTTCTTAATCGTATACATGACATCAAAGTTATTATCCTCCTCTATGAAAATGAAATCTATGTAAATATTTCTTAGTACTGAGATTCTGTGATCTGAGTATTAATACTTTCTTGGAAGACATCCAGGATTATTTAATTTTCTCACTCAAATATTTCTATTGGTCATTGCGGTGACAGGTTTTATGGAATATTTTCAATAGAAATATAGATTGTGGTTTCTATTTTATTAAACCATATTTTAAATTTTAAATTTAAAATGAAACTTGAAGCAGGTAATAATACTCATATCACTTGAATCGAAAGAATCAATATTATACCGAGTGACAAAATCGCGTCCCTCATATATATAATAACTGCTGCTAAGATCTTCTTAATCATGCAGATAACATCAAAGTATATTATTCGCGTCTATGAAAACGAAATGTATCTAAATATTTTTTTTATACAGAGAATCTGTGTTCTAAATTGAATCTGTTACTTAGAAAATGACCAGGATCACTTAATTTTCTTATTCAAATGTTTCTATCGGCTTTTACGGTAACAGTTTTATCGGAAAATTTCGCTAGAAATATAAATTCTAGTTTCCAATTGATTCAACCATACTTTGAATTTGAAACGAAACTTGAAGCATTTAATCTACCCAATCAAGTAACATTACTCATATCACTTGTGTTGAAAGAATCAATATTTTATTGAGTGACAAAATCGCGTCCCTCATATGTATAATAACTATTACTAAGATATTCTTAATCGTGTTCATGACAAAGTTATTATCCTCCTCTATGAAAATGAAATCTATATAAGTATTCCTTGATACTGAGATTCTGTATTCTAAACATTAATACTTTCTTGTAAAATGTCCAGGATTGTTTAATTTTCTTACTCAAATATTTCTATCGGTCATTACGGTTTTAACAGTTTTTATGGCATATTTTCAATAGAAATATAGACTGTGGTTTCTATTTTATTCAAATTTACTTTGAATTTAAAGCAAAGCTTGAAGCAGGCGATATTAGTCATATCACTTCAATTGAAAGAATCAATATTTTATTGAGTGACAAATTCGTGTCTCTCATATCTATAATAACACTAGTTTACAAAATTAAACTTTTTGTCTGTTGCTTCGAATTCTGTGGTTGATAATGTTCACGTATGACTTGTTTTTGTCAAATCTAACTGAAAAATTTTTTGAGCAGCTCGAATTACTTTGTTTTTGATTTTTATCGCATTTAAGCATGTATATTAATTGATAACAGGCGTATTTTACTGTGTTAAGATCAGTTTCTCAAGTTTTTGCATCATGAGTAGTTCAAGCAGACGTTATTTAAACAATCCAGATCATTTTTGCTATATATGCGGAGAATATGTGTTTAACAATTGCAGAAATTTTATATCAGAGTTGATGAAAAATACCTATTTTGAGTACTTTGGGATGATCTTGGATAAAAATGAAGTCTTGGGATTCAAATTGTGTTTGCAAATCGTGTGTGGAATATTTAAGATATGGAAAAATGGTAAAAGAAGTGCCTAGAACACCAACTATTTGGCGAGAACCACGAAATCATCTCGAAGACTTATTTTTGTAGCGTGAACGCAAACGGTTTAAACACTAAAAATCGTGCTAAATGGCAGTACCCAAGTACTAGTTGTGTTCAACGTCCAGTGCAGCGTTCACGTGACTCTTCAGAGCCTAAAAATATATTTGAATCATTAGAACAAGGCATTGAAGGACCAAGCTCATCACAAAATGATGCTGATTTTGAAGTATGTCAAATGAGCCAAAATGCTTTTCCCAAAATGTGTTAGATGATCTTGTAAGACATTTAAATCTTTCTAAACAAGCTTCAGAATTGTTAGGATCAAGACTAAAAGAAAAAAAAATTGCTTTCTCAGGTACTAAAATAAGTTTCTATTGGAAATAAAAAAAACTGAAAATTATATTGAGCTTGTAGAAGACTTTCTGCTACAATTAAAAAATTCGGGGTGCAATATGAGCATAAAACTCCACTTCCTCCATAGTCACCTGGACAGGTTTCCGGAAAATTTAAGAGATATGAGCGAAGAGCAGGAAGAGCATATGCATCAGGACTTACGCGTCATGGAAGAGTGCTATCAGGGTGTCTGGGATACGAATATGATGTCTGACTATTGTTGGTCTCTGATACGTCGTTTTCCAAAGTCTACACATCGGAGAAGAGCTTTAAAACAAAGTTTTTTAGAACTCAATGATTAATTATTTTTTTAGTAAAGGTTTTCTTAGTAAATACGTGTTTTTTTCTGTTTAATACCTGCATAGCTGAAACTCAGAAACTAGAGCTGATTAAAATATTCTAATTATATTTTTGAAAATAGCATATCATATGTAGTCAGCAACAGCTAAAATTTTTTCGGCAACAGTTGTACTGTAAACTAGTGTAATTGCTGCTAAGATCTTCTTAATTGTGTACATCACATCAAAGTATATAATCCTCCTCTATGAAAATAAAATCTATGTAAGTATTCCTTGATACTGAGATTCTGTGTTCTAAACATTAATACTTTCTTGGAAGATGTCCAGGATTATTTTATTTTCTTACTCAAATACTTCTATCGGGGTCATTCCATGTCAATTCAACCATTTTTTCCCCCATTTGTAACCCGACCGACAGGGATTTGGATGAAACTTTGTGTACACACTAATTCTATCATGAAATGATTCCATCAGAAATTTTTCCTTCCTAGACCTCATGGTTTGTGAGATATGGGGGTCCAATTCTTAGGGGTTTCTCAAATCTCACATTTCTTAGTCTGTATTCTGAGATTGCAGTTCCAACTTCAAAAAATTGTTTCTCTGGATCTAAAACATGAATCATCCTAAAAAAATCACCGTAAGAAGATAAAATGATGCTGATTTTAATAAAAAATATTTAAAAAATTTACCTGTAATATTTAGGATAAAAAAAGTCAGCCAAAGTTGAAAGTTATGGTTATTTTTCCAAATTTTTCTGACTTCACGAAAAAGGCTGTACACAAAAAGGCAAATTAAATTTCCAATTTCTTTTTGCTTTAAATAAAAGTTTACACTTTGGGCTTTCTATCTATGAAATAAAAATGATGTGTTTCGCATGTCTTATGCAAAAATTTTGGGTACTTTCCAATTAGCCGGATAAATGCTTTATTTTTATATATTACATATGCACACAAAAAAGCAAATGAAATTTCCCATTTCTTTTTGTTTTAAATAAAAGTTTACAGTTTGGGCTTTCTATCTATGAAATAAAAATGATGTCTTTTGCACGACTTATACAAAAATTTTGGGTACTTTCCAGTTATCCGGATAAGTGCTTTATTTTTACATATTACATATGCACACAAAAAAGCAAATGAAATTTCCAATTTCTTTTTGTTTTAAATAAAAGTTTACACTTTGGGCTTTCTATCTGTGAAATAAAAATGATGTCTTTCACATGGCTTATACAAAAATTTTGGGTACTTTCCAATTAGCCGGATGCGTGTTTTATTTTTACATATGTACATATGTATAGATCTATATAAATACAGGTGTATTATACATGTACATATGTATATAAATATACAGTATATTGATATATATATGTATAACACTGGTGCCCGTCTAACAGAAAAGTACCAAATTTCACCTTGTTTTGAAAATCTGCACTAATTAAGGGGGAAAAAATCTGACTACGTTTAGCTGTGTTACTTAAATAATTACTGGAGTTTTCATGAGTTACTGAATTTAATGTTATTTGATACAAAAACAAATTGGAAATTTCATTTGCCTTTTTGTGTAGAGACTTTTTCATAAAGTCACAAAATTTCGGAAAAATAATCATAACTTTCAACTTTGGTTTATTTTTTCTGCCGTATATAAATCTCTATTAACTGCCCTAATTGCTTTTTTCACTTGCTTTTTATGCCTCTTAAATGGATCTCCACATTTATATAATTCATATTTCATTAAGAGCGAAATTCTGTGATGCTCACATATATTAATCAAACGGTTTTCACTTAATTTTTTTTTTTTTTTTTTATAAATGCAATAGTCCTAACGAATAAAAGTTCTTTTTCTGAATCACAGAGATTATCAATGTAGTCTATTTCTCTGTTATTTCTATAGCTAGTTTTGTGACATTCTAAACCAGTTAATATTACAGTACTGCAAGCCTGAATACTAGTAGAAGGTTTAATATCAGGCTCCGAATTAAAGCAAAAAAGCAAAAAAATATTTATACATATCATAAACTATAAAGTATGTAAAAATCAGAATATATCTTTTGTGGCACAGTAAAAACTAGATCATTCTTCTATGATAAGAAACAACAAAATGACAATAATTTTATTAAATTGATTTCAAAACACCTGCTTTCATACTAATGAACATTACCCTGCCTTTATCAGAAGGTGTTTATACAAGGCAGGTGCAATTAAATCTTTCAGACTATAGAAACCAATTTAAGTTCTGTTAAACATTTGTGTATTTAAACTTGCCAATATAAATATTTAAACTGATTAAAATTATCCAAGGACAGGAAATACAAGGTTTTGAACATTTTTTAAATACAAATAATTAATATATAAGCATTCGAAAGAAAGAATGGAAATGTGAGGAGAAAAAATTATCTGTTTTATACTGTACAAAGAAAAAAAATCTGTTTTGAATTTAATTATTGAAAATAAAAGTAAGAGATTCTTTAGATTAGCAAAAGATACCCATTATTAAATAACTAAATGAAATATATGGACCATTCACTAAATTTAATGGGGAAACATATTACAGTCAGATTTTTTTTTTATCAGAAAAAACAAAGCCTAAATTTTACTTTGCAAATTAAAAAAAAAAAAACATGCATCAAATAACATTAAATTCAATAACGCATAGAAATTC
This sequence comes from Maratus speculifer, assembly GCA_964019185.1. Classification (NCBI taxonomy): domain Eukaryota; kingdom Metazoa; phylum Arthropoda; class Arachnida; order Araneae; family Salticidae; genus Maratus; species Maratus speculifer. The sequence goes on from OZ025292.1 coordinate 375,360,145, forward strand.
TAGTAATTATTTAAGTACCACAGCTAAACTTAGTCAGATTTTTTCCCTCTTAATTGGTGCAGATTCTCAAAACAAGGCAAAATTTGGTACTTTTCGGTTAGACGGGCACCAGTGTTATACATATATATATCAATATACTGTATATACATATGTACATGTATAATACATCTGCATTTATATAGATCTATTCATATGTACATATGTAAAAATAAAACACGCATCCGGCTAATTGGAAAGTACCCAAAATTTTTGCATAAGCCATGCGAAAGACATAATTTTTATTTCACAGATAGAAAGCCCAAAGTGTACACTTTTATTTAAAACAAAATGAAATTGGAAATTTCATTTGCCTTTTTGTGTGCATATGTAATATGTAAAAATAAAACATGCATCCGGCTAAGTGGAAAGTACCCAAAATTTTTGCATAAGCCATGCGAAAGACATCATTTTTATTTCACAAATAGAAAGCCCAAAGTGTAAATTTTTATTTAAAACAAAAAGAAATTGGAAATTTCATTTGCCTTTTTGTTTGCATGTGTAATATGTAAAAATAAAACATGCATCCGGCTAATTGGAAAGTACCCAAAATTTTTGCATAAGCCATGCGAAACACATCATTTTTATATCATAGATAGAAAGCCCAAAGTATAAACTTTTATTTAAAACAAAAAGAAATTGGAAATTTAATTTGCCTTTTTGTGTACAGCCTTTTTGGTGAAGTCACAAAAATTTGGAAAAATAACCATAACTCTCAACTTTGGCTAATTTTTTTTATCCTAAATATTACAAGTAAATTTTTTAAATATTTTTTATTAAAATCTGCATCTTTTTATATTCTTACAGTGATATTTTTAAGATAATTCACGTTTTAGATCCAGAGAAACAATTTTTTGAAGATGGAACTGCAATCTCAAAATACAGACTCAGAAATGTGCGATTTGAGAAACCCCCAAGAATTGGACCCCCCATATCTCACAAAGTATGAGGTCTAGAAAGGAAAAATTTCTGATGGAATCATTTCATGATAGAATTAGTGTGTACACAAAGTTTCATGAAAATCCCTGTGGGTCGGGTTACAAGGTCTGATTGAATTGACATGGAATGACCGATCGGTCATTACTGTAACAGTTTTTATGGGATATATTCGATAGAAATATAGATTGTGGTTTCTATTTTATTTAAATTTACTTTGAATTTAAAACAAGGCTTGAAGCAGGCGATATTAGTCATATCACTTCAATTGAAAGAATCAATATTTTATTGAGTGACAAATTCGCGTCTCCGGAATATTTTCGAAATAAAATAAATATATAAAATATAGATTCTAATTTCTATTTTATATAACCATGTTTTGAGTTTAAATCTAAACTTGAAATATTTAATCTACCCAATCAAGTGATAATACTTATATCACTAGAATTGAAAGAATCAATATTTAACTGAGTGACAAAATCGCGTCCCTCATATGCATAGTAACTGCTGGTAAGATCTTCTTAATCATGTAGATGAATGATATCAAAGTATATCATCCTCCTATATGAAAATAAAATCTCTGTAAGTATTCCTTGATAGTGAGTTTCTGTGTTCTAAATCTTAATACTTTCTTGGAATATGTCCAGAATCTGTTAGGCATCATCCCGAAGCAACAAGGCGAGAAAGAGAGTGAGAGAGCAAAGAGCACGTATATCGATCCCGCTTTCCAAGCTGGAGAGACGGGGAGACGGTTTCGCTCAGGGCACTAAAAGATGTATATAGAAGCATACTAGGAGGTTTTTCTGGATGGTACTTAAACTTTTTTGGCCCTTCTTAAGACGACAATAAAAGTAAAGCCTGAAAACTTGAGATTTGATTAATGATAGAAAACATTTTAAAGAAAGGTGTATTTTAAGGAGCATATTCTTGTTGGATCTGTATAATTTATGATTCTTGATAAAAAGTTGTTTGCAAATCGTATCATTTTAATCAATGGGAGAAGGGGGGAGGACCTTATTGTATATATATTAAAAATTTTAAAATTTTTGTTTTTTTTTTTCACTGATAGTATCTGTTTGTATGAAACACATGCGAATTCTTTTTAATTATACGTAACTATCTCGTGGGTTTCACAATACAAGATTGCTTTCTTATTGTAAATAATGTTCATTTCTTTCAAACCAGTTACCTTTCCTATTTATTGTAGCAATGTTCTTTCTTTTTTCCGATTCCTTTTAGGTTTATCATCTATGCAGTGCATTCAGCACTTTTGGATAGAGATTAGTTTTAACATATTTTATTACTCAGTCATATGAACCTACTGTTGATTTTATTTTATAATTTAATAGGCATTTTATTTACAAATGTTTTATCATAGCTACAAAAAAAAAAGTACAAAGAAAATTAGTTGAAAATATATATGCTTGAATTTTTGGAATAAAAAACAAATGATCTTGCTTTGAAATTAAAGCTAATACCTTTTTACTTTTATGTCACGTCTTCTGTACATACAAGACAACAGTTACGTTAATTTGTTTGGAAAAGAAACTAAAACATTTAAGCGAATGACTTCCAAATGCTGACGAAGCATCTCAGCATGGGTCTATAGTTCTGTATCTCGGTAGTTTGTTGCACCAAAGTTCGTTATAAAGAGAATTTTTTATACATATACTAGGAATGCCATGAGAAATTTTTGTCTTTTACTGGAATACATATGTATATGTATGTTTTTTATTTCTTTTTGACTGGAAGTTGTACATTTCAAAACGAAAAAATATTCCTGTCAATGGAACGTGCCGTGATTCGAATCCCGAGGGAAACAAGGCGGTTAAAAACATACGTGATTATGCAAATGCAATAAAAATACCTGTCCCGTATAAATGTGTAAATTAATATGTATATATGTTACAATTTTTTTAATACTGCGTTATTGCTCAAATTTATTTCTAAAAACAAGTTCTCACTGTCTTCAATAGCTGAAAAATTTCATCTTGAAAACAGAAGGTAAATTATAACTTTCTTGCCATTACATTTTGCGTTTTCTCACAAATTTTTTTTTTCTCTGTGTCTTCAAAAGTTTAAATATAAAAAATTTTCTCTTTCTATTATCGGTATTAACTACAAAGAATTCCAAACAGTATAAATTTTTTTTTATAACCAATCTATATAATGAAGATAACTTTAATATAAAGCTTACAGACTTCTTTAAAAATAATAAATACTATATTTCAAGCAAACTATAACTTATTTATCCTGAAATATGCAATTATCTCAGGAAAATTTTATACAAATAAAATAAGTCTCAATATTGTATAAAAAGCTAGCTTTTATTAACTACCAGTCTAACTTTTAATGTATATTTTGCCCTATTATTCATTATTTTTAAATTTTTATGTTAAAAAAAAAAAAAAAAAAAAAAAAAAAAAAAAAAAAAAAAACATAAATAGCTCTTTACTGAGACTACCTCAATACTTTTGCAGCAATAAAAGTGCGGGAGCAATTTTTAAACATTTTTTAATAATATCATTTTGCAGATAAATTGAAAATAAAAGTTCAGTTTTTATAATAAATAATGATCTGATGTCCACTTTAAATCGATCTGATGACATTATTAGCTGGCAATTATGAATTGTTTTGATATCTTTAAAGCAAATAATCAAAAGAATATTCCAATTGAGTTTCATACATTTTTATTTTTGTCATGAGGATCATTAGATATGATAATACTATAAAAGTAATAAGCAATTAAAAATAAATGTTCAGTTTTTATAATAAATAATTATTTAATATCCTCTTCCAATTGATCTGATGACATTATTAGCTCGCAATTAAGAATTGTTGTGATATCTTTAAAGCAAAGAAGCAAAAGAATGTTTCAATTGAGCTTCATACATTTTTGTTTTTATCATGAGATGTATTCGACACGATAATACTATAAAAGCAATTAAAAATAAAAATAAAAGTAATTAAATAAAAGTAAAAACTGTTAAAATTAAATTCAAAGAAAAAATTCAGTTTTTATTATAAGTAATGATCTGATGTACACTTAAAATCGATCTGATGACATTGTTAGCTCGCAATTATGAATTGTTTTGATATCCTTAAAGCAAATAATCAAAAGAATATTCCAACTGAGTTTCGTACATTTTTACTTTTGTCATGAGATGTATTCGATACGATAAAACTATAAAAACAATTAAAAATAAAAAAAAGCAGTTAAAATTAAATTAAAAATAAAAATTAAGTTTTTATATTAAATAATGATCTGATGTCCATTTAAAATCGCTCTGATGACATTATTAGCTCCCAATTAACAATTATTGTGATATCCTTAAAGCAAAGAATTAAAAAAATGTTCCAATTGAGCTTCGTACATTTTATTTTTGTCATGAGAAGTATTCGATACGATAACACTATCAAAGCAATAAAAAATAAAAATAAAAGCAGTTAAAATTAAATTAAAAATTAAAATTAAGTTTTTATATTAAATAATGATCTGATGTCCATTTAAAATCGATCTGATGACATTATTAGCTCCCAATTAACAATTATTGTGATATCCTTAAAGCAAAGATTTAAAACAAATATTCCAATTGAGCTTCGTACATTTTTATTTTTATCATGAGGAGTATTAGGTCCGATAATACTATAAAAACAATTTGTACTCGCAAAAACAAATTTTATTGATAGTAATAAAAAAAGTAACCCTTCTGGAATTGCAGCCGCATTTTAGCCATTACATACAGCATCTTCCATCTGCCTGTCTGGCGCCTAATAGAAAAGAAGACATTAGATTGATTTCTTTCCTTAAATATTTTCTTCTGCACAAACATAAACAGGCAGTCGTACAGAGAAAATGAATCGAAATGATTCAGAAGATCCAAATATCGAATAGCTGCAATATTCTAATGTCTGAAAAAAATAATTTGGCAAAACAAGTTCTGCTTTTATAAGATGAGCAACATAAAAATGACCTTATTTAAAGTAAACAACGATGAAAAGGGATTATTTTTTAAATGATGTAAAATTATAACAAGAAAGAAAAATCACGTGTTACGCATAGTATATCAAATGCTGTCAAACATTACGAGTATTATGTCATGAAATGTTTGTTATCTGTTCCAAGCAATACATTATACCCAGGGCCGTAGCTAAGGGGGCACTGTAGGCGGCTCAGCTCCCCCTAAAATATTTTAAGCCTCCCTGGAAAAGATTCCAAGGTCCCTAAATGAATTTCTGTTCCAAAAATTCAAATAAAATTCTGTTCAAAAATCTAATTTAGTTTTGAGATCCTTTTACTGCTTTGCAGAATTGCTAAATTGTATCTTAAATAAGTGTTTCAACACTCTCTCATATTGTTTGTACATATGAAGCTAACATGATGTTTAATTTTGCACCAGTTATACACTCAAAATTTTCATCATCATATACTTTACTTAGCATGAAATGAAATTATTACAACAGCTTAATACGAAACATAGTATCTAAAATGTGAGTATGCACTAATTTATCTTTCTGCGTCAGAGAGAGAGAGAAAAAAATTATAAGCCCCCCTACATTCTCTTGACCCCCCCCCCCTATTGTCCACTTCTAACTACTGCCTTGTTATACCATTATTCGCAAATGTATCCGAAAATTATTTTTAAAGCAACTAGAGTGCGTCTCTAAAAGAGCCAATCTTGACATTTGTACCAATAATAAAGGTAGTTCAGTTTAAAAGTTTTTAACATCACTGAAAATTAATACAGTCAATATTGTAATGTATTGAAATTATTATCAATGCTCTTTATAAGAAGTATAAGTGCTATTGCGGTTTCAAAATTTGCCAGACCTTCAGAATGTTCACTTTGAAAACCGTTGTTCAATGAACCTTTTCCAACAATGATATAATAACCCATTACAACAAAAATTATGTACTACAAAAATCATGTCTCTTATTCACACAAAAGCGAAACTGACTTCCGCAACAGTAACTTTTCAGATCCTCTAAAATTTCGAATTATGATGTTAAATAATTCCAATTTAGATAAGGCGATTTCTCTAGCATTTCCATGTATCATAGTCTGCAAAATATTAAACGATATTATTAATAGAATAACAACACAGCTTTCTAAATTTCTATACAAAACAAAAATATATGAAATTTTGAGACTTTATCTTAAAAAAAAAAAAAAAAAAAAAAAAAAAAAAAATTGACTAGCGTACATGGCTGATTAATGGCTTTAATCGGCTGGTTGGTTTAGAGCAGCCACATATTCAACCTGCGGCTCGCATGCCACATGTGGCCCGTCGGCATTTTATGTGCGGCCCAAGACACATCATTATTAGTTCATATTTATACAATTAATTGAGATGTGCATAAATAGTATTTATGATCTTCTGCATTGTTTTGTATATTTTTGTGGGAAAATAATTATATATTACAGAACAGATTTTAACTGAAATTTATGTTAAAAGCCGTTTATTTAGTCATAAGTTTTTTTTTGCATGTAGTCTTTTTTATGTGTACAGTATTCATTTATTGCTTATTGTATTCATTTATTAATCTTCAACAATAATCAAACATCATTATAAATTAAATTTGAACAATAAATTTCTACATTATTTTTTTTTTCATTGACCAAAACACGGATTTATTCGATAAAATCTTCCTGGAAATTCTGCACTGTTATAATATTACAGTTCATATCGATTCTATAGCTAATACTACATTTTAGGGTTGAATTTCTGTCGCGGAAAAAATTAGCATAAAAAATCTTTTACAATATTAATACCAAACAGCAAGAGCTTTTGACATATTTATACAGATTTTAAGTACAATCTACTACAAAGTTTATTATTCGGAAAGAGTGATGTTGAATTTTTTGGTGATATTTCTTCCGTGAGAAACTTTTAACCCTAGTGATAATATGAATTGAATATTTCCAAATGAACGAAAAATTGCTCAGGCCGGGAATCAAACCCAGATACTTAGCTTACAAGGCCAATGCTTTACCTGTTAAGGTAACTGGGCGACAGACGGCTGGGATTTCTCGCTCAGATAGTCTTATTGGTCGTAACATCTGGTCAGTCATTTAGACAACTCGACAGACCCCATTTTAACCCTAGTGGTAATATGAATTGAATATTTCTAACTGAGCGAATAATTGCTCTCAGGCCAGGAATCAAACAAAGATACTTAGCTTACAAGGCCAGTGCTTTAACTGTTAAGGTAACTGGGCGACAGCCGGCTAGGATTTCTCGCTCAGGTAATCTTATTGGTCGTAACATCTGGTCAGTCATTTAGACAGCTTGACAGAATAAACCACAGGTAAAGCAACACCATATAACGATGGATAGGTAGATATACTATTATTTTAACACAATCAAGATGATTGGAAATGTAGCATACGAAATGTATGTTTACAACTGAGAGTAAAATTGCCCAGGCCGTTAATCGAACCCAGATACTTGGCTTACAAGGCCAAGCTTTACTTGTTTAGCTAACTGGGCGATAGCCGGCTGGGATTCCTGGCACAGATAACCTTATTGGTCGTAACATCTGGTCTGTTATACATGTTCTAACATGTGTTAAATAATAGTATATCTACGTATGCATCGTTATATGGAGTTCCTTTACCTGCGGTTTTATCTGTCGAGCTGTCTAAATTACATACCATGTTACGATAAATAAGGTTTTGTGAGCGAGAAATCCCAGCCAGCTATCGCCCAGTTAGATTAACAGGTAAAGCATTGGCCTTGTAAGCCAAGTATCTGAGTTCAATTCCCGGCCTGGGCAATTTTTCGCTCAGTTGTAAATATTCAATTCGTATGATAAATTTCCAATCAGTTTGATTGTGTAAAAATAATCGTATACTTAGTGATAATATTAACTTTGTTATATTGCATTGGTAGATTACGTATGTTAGTTTAATTAGTTTTTTTTAACTTTTTTTAAACATTAGTTTGTTTTAACCATAAGTATGTCGCAGTCCGCCTAAAGTCGTAAGCTTCTGTTTGCGGCTTGCTTAAAGTCGTAAGCTTCTGTTTGCGGCCAGCCTGAAGTCGTGTACTTCTGTTTGCGGCTCGTCTAAAGTCTGAAACTTGTGTTTGCTGACCTTGAGATCAGAAGATTGAATATGGCTGGTTTAGAGCGTTAATATCCATCGTGGACATCTGATTTTATCAACAGGTTTCACACTTCCAGAAGATTGCACTGTGATACCAGCAGAAACTAATACTCGTAAGTGAAGCCTATTTTTTAACGGCAAATATGCTTTTCATTGTTGCTGAAAACATAATACTTATTATGCAAAGTTCTGAAATTAATGGGACATGGGTTTCCGCAAAATGATACCTGAAATTTTGCTGAACACGCAGTGGTGAATTTTATGGCGTCTTCTCTTTGAAGTGAATAAAACATCTGGTGTTCGAATTTAAGAAAGAGATGTAATGATTTATCATCTCTACCTTTTGGCATTTGTTTTTCTCTTTATTATACATTTAAGAGTTACTCACGCAATTGCCGCCGCAGATTTTTAATCAATTATCTTTTTTAATTAATTATAATGCAAAAACTGTTGCATATAAAAGCATTAAAATCTAGTAGTTTGTGGAGAAATGTGTGACAACACATTTTAAAATAGGCAGTTGAGGATTTCTCTTGGAGCGTGCTGAGTTCCCGAGTTACTTAAACTTTGCTTGTAAACTCCCAGTAATAATAATAATAATAATAATAATAATAATAATAATAATAATAATAATAATAATAATAATAATAATAATAATAAGTAGAAATATCGAAATTTGTGTATCCATTCTAAAGATACGCTTAGGCACGCATTAAAAAAATAATGCCTAATTGAACAATCTCCTTTATTGAAATGCGTAAAGAGTAAAAAAATCGAATATTTTCTTTTTTCTCTCTCAAAATTCAAATATTATTATCGTTTATCTATTATTAATATTGAATTGAAAGCTTTATTCTTAATGCATTATCATATTACGAAAAATGTTACTACATTATGTGCCAGATGCTCATTTATATTAACAAAAAGTCTAAAACATTAGCCAAATTTTTTACTCTGTTGAATAAACATTATGATTGCATGCTGCATATGCCTCTGATTGTCTGTCTTTTTTAGTTTACTATTACTAAATAAACAGAGGTATCCTTGACATTTAAATATAGAGTTTTTAAACTAATCTATTTTCTATAATAATCTGCGCTCTACTCATTTTCAAAAATCAAACAAATAGACTTTGTTATTTTTCAACAAAAAGAGTGGTAGACATGGCATTGAAGCAACTAACTGAATTTATAAATTAGGCACGGAACAAAAAAAAAGTGAGGGTGGGGGTGGGGGGAGAAAAGTGACATTGAAAATATCGGTTAAATTAAAAAATCAATATTTAGCCATTTTTATTCTTCTATCAGAACATAGGCAGATAAGTCTCAATTGTAATTCTGCGTTGAATTACACGATGGCATGTATTATTCATAGACAAAGATTTTTTTTTTTTAATTTCTTTTTTCATGCATTCATCTTTAATATCAGTAAAATAGTGTCACGAAAAATTTTATGGGCGGAAATTGAATATTTTTTTTTCTGAAATTTAAGTTTTTCAAAACTGAAGTGTACTTGTAACTGGCACTGAAAACGGATTTTTATCGAACGAAATGCCCTGTAATTGCACTTTTGTAAAATATAGGTGAGTATTTATAAAAAAAAGCTTTGATTTTTTTTTTAACATACACGCATACATTTGCTTTCCTGCCGATTGGATTACGATAATATATTTATGATCATATTAGAAAATTCGAAACGAAAAAATACTTTTTTAAAAAGATTATACTTTTAATTTATATTTAAACATAATGATTAAGCACAGTTTGAATTTTCATTATGTTTATAATAACGATGATTTTTAATATCGGAAAACTGTTTTGAGTATTAAAACTGCAACTGGCATAAATGATGTATTTTTATCGAATGAAATGCTTTAATTTAGCTTATTGTTATATATAGATGAATTTTTGATGTTTTTAATACAGGCATTTATTTATTTTTTAATTACACGCATAGATTTTGTTTAAAAGTCTATAGTGAATAATATATTCACGATAATAGTTATAATTTCATGATAGTTTTTAAAATACTTCAAATGAATAAACATTTTTTTTTTTCAGATTGATTTTCAATTTATTCGTGGTCATAATAGCTTTATTTCAATTACGAGGCATATAAATTCTGTACGTTTCAATTATGGTTGCTTGACGTACAATTTCTAACTTTTATTTATTTTTTTTTTTTTAACTGAGAGATAAATAGAAAGATAGAATTATTGTAATACTAAATGCAACTAGAGAATATTTTGTTTTTCATTGGAGAAAAGGTATGTTTTTTTTCCGGAAATATCCTCCACAAACATATTTTCGTAAAAAAAAAAAAAAAAAAAAAAAAAAAAACGACGTTTAGAGAAATACGTACATGACCATGAAAACAACAAATAATCAATATCACCCGCACCAGATAAAATATATTGATTCTTTTGGTTTTTCTTCAAAGGAAAGGGGAAAAAGGTCGGTTATGCGTTGCAACTATTCTCACAAAACCTGTATAATCCGTTATGGATGGGAATTGATTTTAGTATACGTAGCCAATAAACGTATCATTTTGGTAAACATATTGACTTTTAATTTTCAAGGTCAGCTTAAAGCATCCGCTTTTCATCTCTATGTTTATGTGCCATTGATCAGTTTGTTTCGTGCAATAAGCACTGGATTATCTGATACAGGTTAGTGTTCTGTTGGATTGTTAAAATCGTGGGATTACTAGAAGAACATATAATCTATATGCAGTAACATTTCACAATAAGTACATAGATTAAAAATATATAAATATGACGAATATCATAGAAGTAAAAATAGTCTTTTTTAAACACATTTTTATAAGCACTAAATTACCTAACAAAGTTACGCATAATTAATTAATTGACTGCAATTTGTGTAAATAAAAATATATATATATATGGTTACAATATGCTAATTTGATGTGGACTTGATTGTGGAAAATTTAATGCTTTGATTTTTGCTTCAGTTAACTTATACTCGAAATTATTAATTTATTAGAAAAATTATAATTTTTTCTCAGTCCCTTTTTTAAGATCTGGCAACAGAAAAAAAATCTTATTTAAGCTATCTATAAACTAGAGGTCTGCACGGGCCGGAATTTCCAGGCCCGGGCCCGGCCCGTAGGAAAGTTTTTTCGGCCCGGCCCGGCCCAGCCCGTTGTAAAACTCAAAAATTCGGCCCGGGCCCGTTTTGGCCCGGTACAATTTCTACGATTTCTAAAAAATTCAGATTTTTATCATATAACTAAGATTCTTTTAAAGAATACTGCATACATATCTATGGAATGATTTTACAGTATATTTTACAGCAAATACACATTAACAACATTAATGATCACTTAGATTCTTAGGCTTTCAGCATTCGAATACAGATTCATTAAAAAATTAATACGGCTTAGAATAAAAGAAAAAAAGAAAGAAAGCTAAAAACATCGTTAATTTTGAAGCTGTTTAATAAAAGAAGATTTATAAATATATTTCTATATCATTTTATTATATATTTCAAATCCAAATTCATTCTTAAATTCAAAGAAGCTCCTTTTTGATACATTTCTAAATTCATTTTTTTTCTCAGAAACGCATAAGATTAGCAGATATCTTTATTCAGAAACTATATAATCGAATGGCGTTATCCATTTTTTGATACAAGCAATTTAAGAATGCTGCAAACAAATAAAATACTGTCATAATTAGCGTTTTGAATAGAATTTCCGGAAGCAATAGCAAGGGAAGGAAGAAAAACCTGCAATCATTTGAGAAACTATTATATCTCAACAAGGTTATACAAGTATTTTATTTACCAAAAATGAAAAACGCTATTCGATTCCAAATCCCTTCAATAGTTAGACTTATCACTTTTATACTTTTACAATTTAAAATTAATCAGAAAATGTGTCAAACTTTCGCATTATTGAGAAAGTAATTTAAAAATCATCAAGAAGTATATATCCGAAGACTAAGCTAACATAAGTTCTTTATCGCTGTTAATAATTTTACAAATCATGTTTTCTGCCAATAATTAAGTCTTGTACCGGTCCGCTCAGTTTATATGTAGAAAAATAATGCAAGCGTGATCTCGGACCGGCATGAGTCAGCTAAAAAAATATTAAAACGGATTACACATAATGTAATTATCCGATGCCGATACATTGTGCATTTTTATATTGATGCTGCCAAACTAGTATGGCCACATTTATACTTATTCTCGTTAAAACCATTTTCGTTAAAAATAGCTCATATTTTATCATTTCTGCTTAAATATTTAGAACGGGCCGGTAGGCCCGAAAAATTCTTTTATCGGCCCGGCCCGTCTGGCCCGTTCAATTTTTTTGCCGACCCGGCCCGTTGAAAAAACTATTCTAAATCTGCCGGCCCGGCCCGTTAGAAAATTCGAAACAATTCCGCCGGGTACTGGCCACGGACCAAGCCCGGGCCCGTGCAGACCTCTACTACAAATTTCTAACTTTTTTTTTTTTTTTTTTTTTTTTTTTTTTTTTTTTTTTTTACACGCAGTCTTATTCAATTAATGTTAAACTATTAAATGGTAAAAGAATACATTTAAAAATATTTATATTATACTTCTTATTTTTTTATTTACGTTATCTACTCTTTAGTGTTTAAAATATTTCACTGTTGCAGTTTTACAGCCAGCTGGCTTATTTTGGCAAAAGTATGCTTTGCAGATAATTAATTCAATTGTTCTTTTCTACGCGTAAACAGTTGTAATCATAAAGGTTATTTAAAAATTTATCATATGCGGCCGGTTAAAGGGAAAAAACACAAAATCAATGTATTATTTGTAATTAAGTTAAAAAAATATTAAAATATTATAAAGTCATCGGAAACGTACTTTGTGCACATATTTTTTATAATACTAGAGAAAAATAGGGAAAACTTTATTATAGAATTTCATAGTTGCAAATAAAACAAAATAAATTGAATAATAGACTTAATAATTAATTTAAGGCTGTTCTTAAATCTAAAAGGGCAACTTTATGACATGAGTTATCGTTTATTTTTGCTCGGAATGAAAAAAAAAAAAAAATCTAGCAAGTGTTGTTGTTCAGAAACTATTTAATCTCAATCATTTTCTCGTTTTTTTTTCTTTTTTAGAAAATAGTGTCTAATGCTTGCATTCACCAACTATTTCAACCCCAAGTTATACCGAAAACCACGGTCTAGCGCTCAAATGGTGTTTACCTCTAATCCTGATTGGACATCTTGATAATGTCCAATCAAATGTTACCGTGAATTTCATTTGAGCGTTCAACCGAGGCTCTCTGGGTTGAGGTAGAGGGTGAATACGAGCAAAAGTGGGCGTTCTGAACCGATTTTCCGACGCGAAAGCAGAAAAATCAGTCAAACTAGAATGAAAAAAGTCTTTGTCACGTGATCGAAACGCTTATAATTCTATAGATAATTTATTGATCAAAAAATAAAAAACTAAGATCGATTCCAAATCGCTTCCATAATCAGGCTTTCGAATTTTATTTTTCCGTTAAAAAATGAATTTGTAAATATGTCAAAACGTCTTGAGCTTGTTGGATTGTTTCAGATTTTTTTTTTAATTATTTAAACATTTGGAATCGGTTGAAATCAGTTCTGAAATGGGAAACTGCCATAATATTAAAACTATACAACAAAAATCGTCCAGCTGTCCTATGGGAAAAAAATAACATGTAAAAATTTTAAAATTTGAGCGAGATATTTGAAAAAAAAGCTCCCATAGACTTAACATTATCATTCGGGTCTTTTTGAGCGGGTCTAGTGGCCTCATAAAGCTAACTTCGGATGCGGTAACTGAAAACATTATGCTTCTGATGAAGTAAAATGAGGTGAGTACGGTAGATGAAAGAGCTAAAATTCTCCAACAGGTCATAAACTTTTTCACTATGACAGCTGATTGTGGCTGGGAAAATTCCAAGACACTTTATAGTCCAAGAGCCGACCGCACAAAACCCTATGTCATCGAGCAACAGAAAAAACCCTTTATTTTATGGAAGAGTAGTAATAGAGGAATCTACTGATCCATGTCTGCCGGAAGCGAAGTGGTGCATAAGCCAAAAATTTATATTATTATTGTTGACTCGTAGGTTTAGCATTGTTGTCCTACAATCAAAAGTATGAAAACATGGAGAACTGCCCGTAAATCATGGTGACGTCACTGCAACGTCGTTGTGAAGTCACATTGTAACTTTGTGACCATCGACTGTTGATGTGACGTCACGTGACGTCGATGTGAAGTCACAGTGACTAAAATGTGAAGTCGTTATGGCCGTTTTAGAGCTCTTTTGTGACGTTTCACTAAGTGGTCACAATGTGACAAATTTCTGAAAAATGTGTCATTTGTGACTAATTTGACATTAACATTGTGACGAAACTGTGACAGAAGCGACGATATTTAAATTGCCAGAAACATGTTTTTTAAAGTAAATAACATGTTTTGAAGAATATTTATAAATTTCTAAAGATTTTTAAGAAAGTCACATCTCAGTCATAATGTGACGTCACTGAGTGGTGGCATTTTGGTCACAGATGTGATGTGACCAAAGTGACTCACAGTGACGTAACTGTGACGTTACTGTTACCATGCATGCTATTAGGGTGGGTGCAGGTAAACACAAAGCTAAGCTTACGAGACAACCACTAGTGGTATTCATTTTCGGCTTATGCACCACTTCGTTACAGTCAGACATGGATCAGTAGATTCCCCTATGACTACTCTTGCATAAAATAAAAGGTTTTTTCTTGTGCTCGATAACATAGGGTTTTCTGCTGTCGGCTCTTAAACTATTACGAATGCTTTCTATACTATACTGAAAGCGGTTTTGGCGGAAACTGTGCGGTTAGAGGTTAAATGCGTGAAAGATTAATATTAAAGACGTTACTTTAAAAGAATATATACAGCATTTTTCACGTTTTAGACTTAATTCTTTCGATTATGTATACATTAACTGAAATTCATAGTCATACATCTTGTATAGAAATCACACCAATTTCAAATGATATGAGAATCAAGAGCAGGTTTTTAATTAAATGCTAGTTTTATTTTTTTAAGTCTACATTTCTAAAATTATTTGTGAATTATCGCATGCATTTTATACGTATGCAGTATCTTTAATGCATTTTATACGTATCTTATAATGTAAGTTTATACCACTTGAAGTGCTCTTTAGCCCGTAGCATAGGGAATTATTTATTATTTTCACATTGCTGTATTCCAAATTCCAAAACTTTTTAATGTATTTATACAAATGCGCAAGTAAAAGGAAAGAACAATGGAAAGTGAGAAAAAAATGCTGTTAAAAAATTTTGTTGTGCAAATAAACCATTCACTGTTTTCTTAAATGTTGACACGTCATGGATGTCAGTTAGGTAGTTACAGTGCTCTGGGATAGAAATAAAATCCTTTTTCTTGTTCCAAGGACATTAAATTCTTTTACGAAAGATTTTTTCTCGATCTGAATGTTGAAATGTTCTATTGATAAGCTTTTAGAGCACATCAGACTATTTTTTTTAATCTTCTTAAACTGATGCAATTATATCTCCACTAGTTTAAATTTATTTTATTAAAATATATTAATAAAATTCAATGCATCAGAACATGAAATATTTTGCCAATACGTATGTATATTAGCTTATGGTAATGGAATGAAATCTTGGATATACATGTTTCAAAGGAAGACCGATTATATGTAACTAAATTTTATCTAAGTATTTACACGCCAAATTGTGAAACGTTTTCGTTTTTTCACACTAAATATTCGAAAATATTTTATTTTTCTACAGATTTTCTACTGTGATTTCGCCGCTAATTTTGACTGATCCTTTATTACATACATAAGTAGTTTAGTTAGTAATATTTTCAAAAAATTCTGAATAGGCTTAATATAATACGAAGAGCTTTCTTGTAAGAGCTTAAAAGTAACTTAATGATTAACTAATCAGTAATTTATTACAAAGTAGACTTTAACCGTTCACGAATTTTTTTCTATTTTTATGAAAAAAAAATTATTTGAAATCTGTATATTGGTTTAATAATGTGGAATACGTTGAATAAAAATAAATTTCAAATTTTCAGCTAAAATTTGATATTTTACGATGTGCACTCTATCTGCACAATAAGGGTTTTAAAATATTGTATTGTTATATTTTGCAACTAAACATGCTTAAATTAATTTTATATTCATACACTCAGCAATTTTTTTATATTAGTATTTTTAAGTACTTAGTAGAAATAATGAAAATAATTTTTGTCTTAATAGCCCGATCGATTTTTCCCCTTAACAAGTTCTAATTTTTTATCAAATGCAGTCATCTGACATTAACAAAGTAAGTGTTGTTCCATTTTTTAGAATGATCTTGATCAGGGATAGAGATCATATCTGCCAAATTCATGGCTTTATAATGAGAATTATAATGTTTTTAGGTATGTGCCACACCCAGAGAAAATTTTTATTGAATCAACAAAATTTGTTTGGTCCAACAAATCTTTCGGTTTAAATATGGGTCAATGGAAATTTTGTTTGAATAAACCAATAAATTTTGTTGATTTTTTTTTCAATTTTCTGTCCAAAATTTTCATCCGTAATGTATATTAACGTATTAACAACATCGTTAATCCGTCTTAATTTGAAAAGTTTTTATTATCCAAAAATTATCTTAATCCTTTATAGCTGTATAAGTCAATTAAACAAAATTACGTGAAAGAGTTATGGCTACTACACCCTAATTTAAATTTTGCAAAAACAACAAAATTTTCTTGGAATTACAAATTGAAAATACAAGACTTTAGTTAATACTCAAAGAAAATTGATGAAATTTTGTTAAAATTTTATAATTGTGTTAACAATATTTTTTTGTCTGAGCAACAAACCCGATTTTTTACTTTAACTAAAAAAATCGCTTAAAGCAACCAAAATGTTCTTAACAAAACATGTGTTGTAGTTTAATCAATTCTTTTCTCTGGGTGTCTGAAGGGTAAACTTGTCAAAATTGCGCAAATCTAAACATTTAGCCAGAAAAACACGAACAAGCTAACTAATAATTCACCCTTGTGTATTAATTACACGAGTTTCTTTCCCCTCTCAAAACTACTTAAAATTTCAAAACTCTTTTAATTTCTCTAAAATTTTTCTTTAAGACAGCGGTTCCCAAATTATGGGTCGCGGAAACAATCGATTTTTGTTGGACAAAAAATATTTTGTATTTCATCTGTTTTAAATATATAACAATTTCAACAGCAAATAATATTTTGAGCGAAATTCCTTAATTTCCACAAGAAGAAATGTACAATCAGAATACCCAGAGACATTTAAATGAGCTTTGAATTTCTTGATAGAGTTCAACGCAACATATTCATGTGAACATGCGTTTTATACGGTTGTTTTTGAAAAACAAGTACAGAAAAAATGGTGTGTGGAAAGTGAATTAAGGTTGAAATTAACTAGTTTTAACCCTCATATATAGATGCCCTCATCGGTAAAAACCTGTGTCAGATAACGCACTGATTATAAAGTTATGTTTTGAAAGGAATTAAGTATTTTTAATTATCTGTGTAGTTTGTGTGTAGTGTTAATTATTATTCCGCTTACGCACATTCTAATTACGAATTGTTGTTTTTATTGATAGTGAATCCTTCGTATGAAATTTTGCCTTTTTCGTAGGATAGGATAACCGATAGCTTATATAGAGGTCATACAATAATTTCCATACTGATATACAACATTATATTAGGTGGGTCGCGAATATTTTTTTTTCTTAAATATGAGTCACGAACCAATAAAGTTTGGGAACCGCTGCTTTAAGATATATATCGACTTTAAAAACATAACAACACAAAAAAAATCTTACTTTCTCCCGTTATGTATATAATGTTTTGACATATCTCTCAATGGTAACAACAAACAATCGATTCCATCACATGCAAAAACAATCGATCTGTTACATTTGATGTTCAATGCAAAATAACAAAATAATTACTCAATCAGTCTTTTAATGCGTGGCAACTGTCGTAGTTATTACCCACAAACTAGAAATAAATTCTATTCAAACGAAGTTAAATATTATTTTTTTAAACTGTGCTTATATTTTTATTGTTTTTTTTTTTGTTTTTTTTTTTGGTAATGATTAACTGCTCATTGAGTATAAGTCAACGTCGCACAATTTGCTCATTTTTTTCAGCACATTTTTCATCGATAATAAATGATAAATTGCTTGAAAAAGAATTATTTAACTGTTAATAACTCTTTCAGTGAGCTTAATTGGTTTATTTACATATTTAATAGATTTGAAAGAATAATTTGTACGTTAAATTTGATGATGTATTTATTTTGTCCATTCAGATTATTTTAAATGCTTAACTACAAGTTGATTAAATTAAATTAATAAATTTTAGGAAGTGGTAAGGCTGTATTTATTTTGTCCATTCAGATTATTTTAAATGCTTAACTACAAGTTCATTAAATTAAATTAATAAATTTTAGGAAGTGGTAAGGCACACTACAAGAAGTAAACTTATATATTTTTAAGTGTTATAGTTTGGTTGCAGATAGTTTTTATAAAACACTTTCACTTTCGAAACCGGTTTCGAAAATTAAAATATCATTTAAAAAATATCTGCTATCAAAATCGAAAAAGGAAGAAAATAGTTATGTAGAAATGAGCCTCAGCTATCCAATGAAAAAAAAAAATGAAAAATGTCAAAATGCAAACAAGATATTAGAAAATAATTTCTCCATAGGTTTAGTATTAGCTCACATGTGTCTTCACCTGCAGGGACAGGAGCCTTCAGGTTTACTTCAGTCACCTGGTAATGCTTTCTCGCTATTGCTAATCCTTGGGGGGAAATTATAAAGACACCTCGTTTGCAATTTAATTATTTTATACTGGTGTTTTATTTTATTTAATTTTATTTTTTTTTGCATTGGATACCTAAGATTGATTTCTAAATCTACCTCTTTTTACTTTTTCAATATTGTTTGTAGATACAGGGTGTCCAGTAAATGACTGACCCATTTTGAATGTAAATAACTAAAAAACGGTTTGAGATAAAAATGTGCGGTTTGCTGCATCTTTATCAGAACAGCAATAAATTTTTTAGACATGCACTTTCTTAAAATAGTTTGATTTTCAGCCAACAGATGGCGCTGGCGGCATGAGGCTGTCGAAATTCAGACATTACTCTAGTTTTCATAACAGACATTACTCTAGTTTGCATAAACTCTTCTGCTCATTTCGTAGATTCGAATATGTCGACATGCTGAATCAACTCTTCAATCACCTACAGAAATAGATTTTATTGGATGGAAAGAGATTTAAAATAATATTTATGATTGAATAATGTCTATTATATTTAATAAACAACAGCAAAACATACTTTTTAATAAGCACTGACTTTTCACACGTTTATTATAAATAAATTGTATTCAAAAATGTTTTTGTAACCGATTAACTGATTTTGTTTTTAATAAATTAACAAATATTAACAATTATAATTAACAATAAATTAATAAATATAGCGTAAACACTTTTTTTTTTTTTTTTTTTTTTGTTAAAAAAACTCAATATTTAATGTAAACATTTCTTCCATTAAATAGGGTAACATCCCCAGTAATTGGCACTTTAAGAATTTGTTTTTAAACTTACTTCAATTTTCATTACAAAGAAATAAGATATTTACTTGGAAATATTTTTAAATCAAAGAATGCATACCTATGCATCTATTTTGCCCACTAAATGCAAAAAAATTGAAAAAGTATTTTTATAAAAATATATTTATAAAAAGTTGCTGAAATCACCAGTAATTGGCACCTAGAGCATCAATGTATGACACCTTGTGATCCAGTAATTGGCACGAGTTTATATTTAAAAAAAAAAAAAAAAAAAAAAAAAAAACTTTACATTTTGCATTGGGTTTAATCGCTTTAAATGAATTTATTGTAGACGAAGATGCCATACTTCAGGTTTTTGAGAGTAAGAAATCAGCATATTAGTCTGAAATGTGAACACTTTAAAACAATACAATATATTTACATTAATACTCAGTAATTGTCATGCTATCCCTAGTAATGGTCATATGAAGCTGTAATGGATTCCAATTACTGATAATATTTCATAATTTCAAATAAAAACAAATGATAAACAAAATTAGTCTATAATTTAAAAGTATTTCCAAAATATGTGGTTTAATCTCAAATTCCTTGAGAATTCCTTGTAATTGAAATAGGTGCCAATTACTTGGAACTAGCAAAATTGAAGCACCATTAATTGGCATCTATCATTAATTCTGAAATCCAAATATTTGTGTCAAAAATACTTTTACACAATTAAAGTGACCCTTTTCAACTAAACAAAACTGTTGTCAATTAAAATTTAAAATATATTACAAATCATATAATAATGAATTGAAAAGCATGCCTTCCTTAAACCAAGAAGCATTTGCAACAAAAATGGCTAATTTCATACAAGCCATAATTGTTTCTCTTTCCTAGGCACTATTGTCATCTACTAGCATAAATCAAAGATATAATCTTTAACGTAAATGAACATATAACTGGTATGAGGTCTAGCATTTTTAAAAGACCTGGATATAAATCTTATTTTAGGACATGTTGTAGGATGTGCCAATCACTGGTGCATGCCAATTACTGGGGGTGTCACCCTATGTTTAACTTAAAAAAACGGTGCTTATCCCAAATTTTCAATTCATTTACGTAAAAAGAGAATCAGTTAACCGATTACAAAAAAAAAATTTGAATACAATTTATTTATGGTAAATGTGGGAAAAGTCAATGCTTATAAAAAGGAAGTTTTGTTGGTTTTTATTAAGTATAATAGATATTATTCAATCATAAATACTACTATAAATCTCTTTCAATCCAACAAACTCTATTTCTGCAGGTGAGTGGAGAGTCGAATCAGAAAGTCGAATGAGATTCGACTCTGCGAAATGAGCCAAAAAGATCATAAGTATGAAAATAGAGTAATGTCTGAAATTCGACAGTCTGATGCCGCCACCAGCGCCATCGGTAGGCCGAAATTTGAACTATTTTAAGAGAGTGTGTATCTAAAAATTTACTGATAACAATGGAGCAAACCGCATATTTTTTAACTCAAACCGTTTTTTTTTTTTTTTTTTTTTTTTTTTTGTTATTTACATTCAAAATGGGTCAGTGATTTACTGGACACTCTGTATTTTTAAAAAAGCATGCTATCATATTGGAAACCGGTTCCGAAATTGAAACTGTCCCAATTAAAAAAATGCCTTCAATGTGTTAAAAATATCTGTAAACAAAATCTTAAATGTAAAAAACGCCCCTTGTACAGATCAATCTCAGCCAACTAATGCAAAAATATTGAAATAAAATCGGGACATTTTAAAATTTCTTCTTTAGGATTAGCATTAATGGGCTGGTCTTTTCAGGTGACTGAAGTAGTATTTTAATTCATGACAGCTGGAAATACCAGTCACATTCCACTTAGCGAATGAAAAATAATGGATGTCTACTCCAAGACGAATACAGATATTCTTTCAGAAACTGTAATGAAAGTATTGTGATGACATTTAAAACAGACACGTACTTTGTTTTCAATAAAATATGATTATATCGTGAGAAATGCTGTCTACAGATATGTAGTGCAGGACAGACATGTATAAAACCAAAAACTTTCAGAGGATGTAAATATTGGGTCAAAAACTCTCTGCAAATTAATTTAATATTTAATAAAATAATGTGTTCTATTATTTCGGAATGGATGATATTCGTATTTTTTATGCAATTCATGGACATAATTCGCAATTTTAGAGCTATCTGTCGACTAAATTCGCATTTTATATGCGATTCATGGACGAAATTTGCGTTTTTTACACGGTCTTTGGACGAAATTCGTGGTTTTTGCGCGGTCTTTGGACGAAATTCGTGGTTTTTGCGCGGTCCTTGGACGAAATTTGCGTTTTTTGGCCTGTTTTTGTCAAAACTCACGATTTTTGCACGGTTCTTTTTTCGATATAATAGTTTTTTACGCGGTTCTTTGTTGAAATACGTGTCTTTTACGCGATTTGTTATTGAAATGTGCTTTTATTACGTGATTCTTTGTTAAAATTGAAGATTTTTTTGCGGTCTTTTGATGAAATTAGCATTTTTTTTTCAAAATCTTTTTGACGAAATTTGTGTTTTTCTCTATCCTTTCACTAAATTTGCGTTTTTGCAGGACCCTTCAATGATATTTGCACTTTTTTCGCGGAATTTTGACTAATTTCATGTTTTTTTTTTTTTTTTTTTTTCCGTGATAATTTGACAAAACTGGAGATTTTATTTCTGCGAACGCTTGTTGATATTGATTTTTTACGACAACCGCCTGTGAATATTCGCGATTTTTGGTGTCCGAAATTTCGGACTAATGAATTTTTTAAGTTTTCGGCATCAAATGTTTTAAATTTTCAGAAAATTTGAAAATCAGATTTGCTTTTAAGTGTGCTCTAACAGTAAATAATTCACACATAAAACTGGGGAAATATTTTTAATTTTTTGGTACTAAAAATAAAATTGCTTCTTTTCTAAAATTTTCTGAAAAGTTCGTCAAATTTTCTGCGCACGGCGTTATACAATTCTGGTGCAGGGTATACGGTAATATACGCCTACCGTACAGTGCAGAAGATATAATTCTACCGTATAATCCAGAAATTATAAAACTTCTAGAATTTTTCAAAGAAACTCCATTTTCCTTCAATAGCTATATATCTTCTGCCTATGTCGTTCTCTTGTATGTTTACGAGTACACCATTGGTTGTAAATAGAATGTAATTTATAGTCAGTAATGCTACATAAAATGACAATCATATTTCGAAGTTTGAAACATTTAACTTAATTTTTTCAGACGTAGTGGTTGGGAGAATGATTATTTCGAACATTTTATCTAATGTCATCCCATTTCACACAAAGCAAAATAAGTGTTTTAATTTTTTTTTTAAATATTGTGATTATAGTTAAAGTTGTGAATGAAAATCCGATATCAGTTTTTAGCAAATCTGTATTTTTTATACGAACTGAATACCTCCAACTATATTTTTTAGTCAAAAAGAGCGTAAGTAAATTACGTTCATGGTTTCTTATTACGATCCTGGTTACCCTTTTAAAGTTTGTACAATCTTTTTTCAATTACCATGTAAAATGAAATTGTTAAGTTTACTTTTGTATGTTCCATGAGTTGTGAATTTGTTGCGCACGAGACATTTGTTTGAGTTCAAATAAAAAATAAAGAGATGACTAATGCACTGTAAAAAAGAAGAAATCCGTTAAATTTACGGCAAAATTAGAAGTAATAAAAAAATTTATATCTAAATTTACTGCAATTTTTACAGCAAAAACTGCTGACAACATTGCTGCCAGCAGTTTTTGCCATAAACTTAACATTTTTTTTTAAAAACTTCGTTTATTTATATTTATGGTTTTAACTATGCATAAGCTGAAATATTTAGGTTAAATTTTAAAGCACAAATACATCAAAATAATATTTTTCTCTGCCTTAATCAAATATTTTTCATGTTCTTTTAGTTTCATGGTCATTTTCATTGCGTATCTCAGAAAACGTCTGGCATCCCACAAACCATAATGATGTCCTCTTTTCACAGCATTATATTTCTGTTACATATCATCTGTCTGGGAAAAGCATATTTTAGAAAAATAACAATGTAAAAATAAGATGAATTCCCAAGGAAAGAAGTTTTTTAACAAAATGCAATATAAAACAAAAAATATTTATTATAAGTTATCATGTGATGTGAATGTATATATGCTAAATACAAATTGAAATTCTGTACAAGATTCCATTTTTCATGCGTATATCATTCTAACTGTAATACTCCGGAAGATTTTTGCTTTGGAATTTCAGAAATGAAATTTCAGTAAACATTGTAAGTGCGATTCGTTTTATTATCAATGATTGTATTTCCAGTTCGTACTGAGAATGTAAATATATATATATATTTACTTATTTACTTATTTAAATATGTGTTTTGTTTATAAGAAGAATTTGTTAAAAATGCGTAAGATAAAATCTAACATTTAATAAAAAATACACTAATTTTTTGTCCTTTGTTAAATTGTATTTTCTGTCATTCTAACAATGCATTATATGTTAGACAAACTTCTGAATCACAATGTTATATTCCTGTAACAAATTATCTGTTCGGAAAAGGATATTTGGCAAAAAGGTAGAATGTATAAAAAATCAAATTATCTTAGAGAAGCATTACTGTCAAAGTAAAAAAGAGAGATTATTTATAATATATCTTGGTATGATGAGAATGAAATGCAAATAGAATTTCTCTACAAGATACTTTTTTTCATGAATGCATCATTATAAATGTTCTCCGGATATTTTACATTTTCTTATTTTAAAATTAGATTCCAAATTGTATTTTTTAAAAATGCATTTTTTTCGCATAATCTAAATATAACTTTTTTTTTAAATTTCCTTATTTTTTTTTATGATTTTAACTATGCATAAACTGAAGTATTTATGCTAAATAGTAAGGCACAAATACATCAAAATAATATTTTCCCCTGCCTAAGTCACATCATTTTTTTTCATGTTCTTTCAGTTTCATGGTCATTTTCATGTTCGTTTTCACTTCGTATCTCAGAAAACGTCTGGCATCCCACAAACTATAATGATGTCCTCTTTTCACATCATTATATTTCTGTTACATATCATCTGTTTGGAAAAGGCATATTTTAGGAAAATAACAATGTAAAAATAAGAAGAATTCCCTAAGAAAGAAGATTTTTTTGACAAAGAACAATAGAAAGCAAAAATGATTTATTATGTGTCGTCATGTGATGTGAATGTATAAATGCTAAATACAAATTGAAATTCCTTACAAGATTCTATTTTTCATATCATTTTAACTATAATATTCGATAGATTCTTGTTTTGAAAGTTTAGATATAAAATTCCAGAAAATATTGTAAGTATGACCCGTTTTATTCTCTACGATTGTGTTTCTTGTTCGTGGTGAGAAAATGTTTTCTGTTGAAAAAAAGAATTTGTTAAAAATGCGTTAAAAATTTGTTTAAAATAGAAGTCTAAGCATTAAAGTAGAAACACGCGAAATTATTTTTTTTTCTTTCCTTAAATTCTATTATCCATCATTCTATTGTAATCATCTTGTAGTGCCCTTCATATGTATTTATATGAATTTCAAGGTGTTTGAAATTAGGAAACATCATTAAAAACTACAGCAAAAGATTTTACTCATAGGCCGTAATGCTATGAAATTCTTTTGAATGTTCCTGTAAAGAAATTATTACTGCTACACTCTACCTATTGAAATACCGAACATTCTATAGTAAATATCAGTAAGATTTTTCAAGTACATGTCGATTCGACTATAATGAGGCCAAAAATAACTTTGGCCAGCTAGAATCGGCAAATCACCCACTGTGTAATGTCGTCTCATTTCATACAAAGCAAAGTAAGTGTTTTAAAATTTTCTTTAAAATATTCTGATTATTGTTAAAGTTGTGAATGAAAATCCATATTTAGTTTTGAGAACCTTGTATTTTTTATTCAATAAGTGCATAAACAAATCATGACCCTGGTTTTTTGTTACGATTCTGAATGCCCTTTAAAGTTTGTTCAATCATTTTTGAATCACCATGTAAAATGGAGTTGTTAAAACTTACTTTTGTATGCTAAATGTATTGTGCATTTATTTGAGTTTAAAAAAAATGAGAATTAAAAAAAAATTCAGAAAAAATTTAAAAAAAAAAGCATTTTTTCCGCATAATCTGATTATAATTTTTCTTAATCTTGCGTATTTTTATTTATGGTTTGAACTATGTTCAAGCTTAAGTATTTAGGCTAAACATTAAATTACAAATAGATCAAAATATTATTTTCCCTGCCTTAATCGTACATTTTTTTTTTTTCATTTTAGTTTCATAGTCATTTTCATTTTCGTTTTCTTTTGTATCTCAGAAAACGTCTGGCATCTCACAAACTATTATGATTTTCACATCATTATATTTCTGTTACAAATAATCTGTTTGGGAAAAGTATATTTTAGGAAAATAATAATGTAAAAATAGGAAGAATTCCCAAGGAAAGAAGTTTTTGTCAAAGTACAGTAGAATACAAAAACTATTTATTATATGTCGTCGTGTGATGTGAATATCTATAATGCTAAATACAAAATGAATTTTTTTACAAGATTCCATTTTTCATGCTTATATCATTCTAACTGTAATACTACACAAGATTTTTACTTTAGAATTTTAGAAATGAAATTTCAGTAAATATTGTAAGCAGTGTTCTCGCTGACATTTGACCAAAATTATTAATTTGGCTAATTAAAAATAAAAAACATTCGCCAAATGAAAAAAGTATTAGCCAAATAGATTCGCCGTGTAACACAAAAAAAATATTTAATTCTTTAATGTACCCCCTTTTTTTCAATATGTTCTAAAATAACCTAAGTTTTTATAACTGCGAAAACGATTGTTATTTATCTAATTCCAACTATCCGCTTATGAAAATATGTATATATTAAAAATATGTATATATACAAATGTATGAAAAACGAAAAAGAAAGGGGAAAAAAACATAGCAATTTGGCGAATCTAATCGCTTGTTTACTCGCCAAATGGAGAATTTAGTCGCAATTTGGCGCATTGGCGAGCGACAGCGAGAACTCTGATTGTAAGTACGATCCGTTTTATTATCAATAATTTATTATGATTGTATTTCTAGTTCATATATCGAATATACATATACAGTCGGCTCTCGTTAATTCGAACTCGTCGGCAGCACAAGAAATGTTCGAATCATGGAAAATATGAGAGGAAAACATGTTTAAATAAGGGATACTATTACAAAAGAATTCATGTTATAGTATTTTTAAAATTTATTTCGGTCATTATCATCAGAATATGAGTTAACATTAAATTATAAGATATAAATACATAAACTAATTAAGGGATCAGGAACAAGCGCAGTGAAAGAAGGCTTAGAGGTGTCATTGATGACAGATTCGGCATTAAGAAAGCGAGCATCAAATGAATCGGATTATATCTATGCTTGTTTCAGAAAAATTCTGACAAAAATGAAAGAAAGAAAATTATTTTAAGGATCTAAAGTTCGTGAGAAAGTAAAGAAAAATGAAAAATTGGAATTCTCGATATTTCGAATTAAACAAAGTCACAATGTGACTTCACAACGACGTCGCAATGACGTCACTATGCCTTACGGGTTTTAAATCTCCCTACCATCCTCCTTCTTTTGAATCAACAAGTCGGAAATTACACGCCAGATGTAGCAATTGAGATGCGTTCGTTCTCCAACGAACTTCTTAAAATATACAGTACTTCGGATACAATACAGTATCCTAAATCTTTTGTGTGTCCCTGTAAATACTAAATGATTTCTATTATACAGGAAGTAACTTGTAGTAAACCTCAGTAACGTGTATCAATTATATAAAATGTGAAACAGTTAATTATAATTAAAATGCACTCCAAACAATGTTTCTCTCTATACCATTATATAATAGAATACTTTTGTGTGTCCCTGCATATTAATAAAAAAATATTCTTTGCACCCAGATTGTACGGAATGTATATATTAGTATATATTTCATGATGCATGTTAACGATTAAATGCATATTGTACCATTTTCGATACCATAAGTGTTCCTTATTTATTGGGGGTTTTATTCACATATTCCGTATTCTCACCAGAAATTTAAAAGAGAAATTTTCACTTTACTTAATGACAGACCATTCGTTATTAAATAAAGAAAAATTTACTATTTAGATTTTTCTTATATGAATTCTGATTCTTTGAATTGAGCATTTTTTGGAACGCGTTCTATCCTATGCATTTAAGGGTTAATTGTATTATGTTTGAAAGAGTATAACATCACTGAAATGCACTTGAAACTATTTTTCCCATTGATCGCAATGTAACGAAATACTTTTGATTGTCCCTGTAATTGAGTTGTACATGACATTTTAAGACATTTTTTGACATTAATTAAGTTTTTGAAATTTCGAAATAAAAAAAAATTTACTTCGAAAAATCTTTAAAATATTGCTCTGTAAGCTGAAAAAATATTTCTCTGCAGGCAATCTAAAACAAGAAAAATGTCAAATCAAAGCATTCTATGCAATCAGAACGCAATTTTTTCACAATATCCACTGTTTGAAATTTCTGTATAAGATTTTTACAGCTTAACTAATGAAAAAACCGTTTACCGCATATTACTATCGATCTTTGTTTTTGAGAAATTTAATTTTGAAATCAGGGTGTTATTTGCTGGACACCCTGTATTTACACAATTACGAATGCACCTAAAAATGGATGATAGAGAAAATTCAAGACCATATTTATTTCTGTGAAAATATTGCAAAATTAAACAAGCGACTATCTGCACATTCACGTCTAGCAATTGAAATCAAAAGGGATGTTTCCTACTTATTAGATAACGAATGTTACTATATTTTAGGGGAAATCACTGTATAAAGTTTTATTGTAACTAAAGATAGAGTAATTCAACGTCGTAACAGTAATTCAAATATAATCTTTGATTTTTTTACTACAATATTTCATTGACATATAAACGAATTTTAATGATAATAAAAAACATATTTCGGCATAATATATCTATCGCATTCACAAATTAAGAAAGGATCCCCGTAAAGAAAAATATTTTCAATACGTGATAGAGGTATACAAAAGACATCTGTTCCTTAAAAATAAATAAATAAATACACAAGTAATCAATCTTCATTTAATATAATTTTTTATTGTGATTTTATCTGTCAAATGTCTAATGTATTATAAAATATTCTATAAAAAAAATAATTACCATGTGTCAAAAAAAAGTCTTTCTTTTCTTTTTCTTTTTTTTTCCTTCTTGCTCTTTTCTTCCTTTTTTTCAAAATGACTTCCGGCATATGTCAGACAAATTGGTTGTGATATGTGGCAATTTCGCTTGGATAATGTTGTGTATCGAATTTGTTCGGTTATCAGACCAACGGCCATACGGAAGAAGATTTGTATTTTTACCGATTTGTAAAACAATTTCTATTTTTATGTTCAATTATAACACATATTATTTTTAGCGATACAATTTTCCCTAGCGGTGACTTTTGTTACTTACTTCTAGTTTTGAAATCGACATCGGGTGAATTGTTACTCATGTATAGTATATACTAAATGATGTAGCACTTCGTCAGTACTAGTAGATTACTCACTAGAAAATCTAGAATACCAAATTGTTATTTTTTCTTTTATTTCAACCTCATATCATTCTAGCTATGCTTTACGATTGAAACATAAAGAAATACAGTTGCAGTAATATTTTTTTGTGAGATTTACACTAACAGTATATTTCGAAATTGTTTTTATACAATCCCTACTGAAAATGTGTATTTTTCAAAAAATGTTATGTGAACTCATTCTTTTCTCATCTTTATATGAATATAAATGTTCTCTAAATCCTCCACGTTTGTATCTCATATTCTTATTTATTATTATGTCTACACGTAAGCTGAAGCTTAAGTCGAAATAACACAATGTTGCGTCTCTGTAACATATTATCTATTTCGATATTTGTAGAAGAGAGTAAATGAAACAAAAATCTAGAAATTTTTTTAATATTTATTACGTTTCATCGTGTAATGCGGATTCGTAATGTTAAGTACAAATTGAAATTCTTCACAAGGCTCTTTTTATGGGGGTATATCATTAATTTTTCTCCGCATTTAAATTTTAGAAATGTAATTTTAGCAGCATTTTGAATGGCATTCGTTTTATTATCTGTAATTATTTTTATTTATTTAAGTCACTTTTGAAAACATTTCCTTTGTGAGTAAGCTCTTTTTCTTTCTTTCCTATAAACACACAACCTAAATAAAGTGAGAAATAATTTTTAATATAATTATTTTTAATAATAATTTTTATAATTATTAGTAAGATAAATAATTTTTTAATTTTCTCACCGCCGATAACTGATATATCCATTTACTAAGCTGCTGGATTCACAGCAATATAACCATTATTTAAAATAATGTAATCCTGCAAATATAATGCAGGTTTAAAATAGTTTGTTATGATTAATACTCTCAATGCTTATATTACTATGTGCAATAATTTTTTTTTATGTCAAATTGGAGAAATGAGAATTTAGATTAAATTTATTTTTTTTAGATTAAAAAAAAGTTATAAAGAAAACAACGTTACAATTTTGCCCTTTTGCTTGGCGGTCAGGGAGTTAAAGTACGCACACATAAAAAAGAAAACTTTTTTAATGCAGTTTTCGAAACTTGAAAGTTACACTGTTTTGGATTGAATATCTTGCGATCAAGGTTTTGCCAATTTAACAAAATTTTTATTCAAAAATGTCGATTTAATACCAGGTATTCTGAATAGCTATTTTGTTTTATTTAATACAAAGCGTTTTGTGATTAAATAAAGCGAAAGTCTTTATTTGGAATTTCAGGTATGAATTTGAGATCTGGATAAAAATACTCGCTAAATTGACAACACTGTTTGTAATACGAATAAAAACGTGTACAGAAATAAGTGAATGAAAAAATAATATGAAAATCAATAAAGAAATGCATAAAAATATTTTTGAAAACATGCCATGAGATATAAGGTGGCAATTTATATTTTTAATTGTGTAGAGATATGTTAACTAAAATTAAATTACAAAATTAATGAAAATTTTATATTTAAATTTTTAAAGACATGGGAAAAGGAATTCCGCGAAAACTAAATAGCATCATTTAGTACAAAGTTGATAGGGAAAGTATCGGTATTGTCAAAGTAGGGAAATGTCACACATTTGAGTTAATTGTCACTAAAATGGATTGTGCATGTGTCAACACAATGACTAATTTAACTTCAGAATGGCATCGAGAACAACATCTTACTAAATAATTCATTCGAACTATTGACAAATTCTGCTTAGTATGCGTTCAAATTTACTGTATTAAAGCACAGAAAAGTTTTTGGACTTGACTTCTAGCATTACTTATTTTATTTTTTCTCGGAAAATTCGTCTCTTTGTACCTTCAAAAATCTATATGAAAAATGTGGTCCCATTCAGCTCAGTAGTTTCAGATTTTTTTTTTTTTTTTTTTTTTTTTTGGTTGGGTCAAAAATGATATCGATGTCAAACGACATACCCCCTCCCCCTAGAGATATCAAACGATATCATATGCGAGACCTCCCCCCTTCCCTCTAAAGTGATAATGTTATATTTGAACAGCACATAAGTTATACTGCAACCAGTTTCTGAAATTAAACTGACAATGTATTATTTATGCTTAACAAAGTACCAACAAAAATTAATCCAAGACTTATACAGTGCTGTATGTTGCATTTTCACACTGTCGTTCAATGGCCGCTTTTCCTATTTGCCTTGCTTCTAAAAGCATGCATTTTTAGGTGCGTCCATTAAATATATAAATACGAAGCACCTAAGATCCTTCTCTCTGTCCGCATATTAAAAAGCGCAAAAGCTACCCAACTGAATGGTTTGTAATTGCCGAAACGTCAGTGAAGGCTTACTTTGGAGACACGAATTTTTTTTTGTGTCTGTCAATCAGTCTGTCTGTTCCGCGATAACTAACGCAAAAAACATCCGATTGGCTTGAAATTAAGTGGGTATGTTAGTGAGGCACTGGGATTAAGCTGTATAGTTTTTTGTTAGATTTGATTCATTCGGTCGGAAAAAATAGAATATTTTATTTTGCCCAATAATGCTTTTCTATGCAAATCCAATGATTTTCAATTTTTTTTTCCTTGAGAGAAAATGACACATTTCATTAATGGAATTCAATGATAAATGGATACTGAAATTTAACAGTTAAATTATTCGTATTGCTTTGAAATTTTGTCTATGCATTTGTCAGATTTTTAAAGTTATTACTGCAAATTTTGGAGATTTTTTATAAATGTGTTCCAATAATATAAACTAATTTGGTTTAGAGATTTACTTATTTAAAATGTATTTATTTCATTTTCTTTAATTTCTCTTAATGGTTGCTAAGCAACCATTCATCCTAATCCTTATTATATTTTAATGCTATAAATTTGAAAGCGTGGACGAAAATTTAAATGAAGTCAACGTCAAAACTGATGAATTAATTAATGTCTTTTTATCTTTGCGGATAAAAGAATAGCCCAGAAAAGAATATAGGCTATATTTTATTAATTTTATTCAAATATTTTCCTTAATAATTCAAAATTTCCTTCTTTTTCATACAGAATCAAGAGCGATTTTTTAGATAAAATTTGACCAATTTCCTTTACCGTTGCCAAAAAAAAAAAAAAAAAAAAAAAAATCTGGAATAATTTTTCAACGGCAATAAGTTTCAATTGAGCAATTTCCATTCGAAAAACTAAACTAAGAAAAAATAAATATGACGTCAGAATTAAAATAAAAATAAAAATAGTACTTTGTTAAATATTAAACACGGAAAAATGGAGGCATAATTAGAAGTAAAAGAAATAAAAAATAATTATATTTTAAACAAATATTTCAATTGTTAAAATTTGACGTCATAATTGAACAAAAACAGGCATTTTATAGTAGTCGTTAAAAATACAAGAAACATGGATATCAATAACTCATGAAAAATAATGCCATTGTCGAAACTTCAGTGAAGGCTTACTTTGAAGACACGAAATTTATTGTTTTTCATCTGTTAGGCTGTTCTTCTGTATGTTTGTCTGTCCGGCTATAACTGCTACAAAATGCAATCAAAACATTTTTTTTTTTTTCGGAAACAAAATTGTAAAACTCTAGATTACTGAGTTTACACTTACAAAAGTTCCTGATACATCAGATTTAGGTGTTTGTGGTTGGCAGGTATGTAGAAGTACGAAGATAATGAAAAATATTTGTCCAAACTGTTATTTATCCTTATAAATTAAAATGTATAAGGAAATGCAAGATATACAATAACCATTAGTACAATTATTAGAAAGTGGCAAATTTAAATTAAGTGAGGCTACGGGGGGTTCAGGGGGGCGGAGCCCCCCTGAAGAAATTTACTATGTTATAATAAAAAAACAAAAATAATAGATCATGAAAATTTCAGAATATCCTAACATAACTAAATTTTTAATTTGTCGCTTTTGAAGGCTGAAAACTTCTAATTCTTATTTTATTCTTATAAATAATTAATTACTATGAAAATTTTAAATTAAAGTTTCCAAGAAGTTGTATATTACCCAAAGTGTGTTTAAACAAATATATATATATGTACAAAGGTGACGTATAGGCTCCTGATCTGCAGATTTACTAGTTATAATTGCCGAAACGTCAGTGAATGCTTACTTTAGAGACTCGAAATTTCTTGGTTTCTGTCTGTCTGCCTGTTCCGCGATAACTGCTGTTAAAAGCATCCGATTACCTTGAAATTAAGTAAGCACGTTCATAAGGTAACCGGATTCAGCTGTATAGTTTTTTGTTAGGTTTGATTCATTCGTTCGGAAAATACAGAACATTTTATTTTGCACCATAATGATTTTCAATGGAAATTTAGACTATCTTCAAATCTCCATTTGTTGAAAGGAAATTGCGCATTTGATTAGCGTAATTTAAATGGTAAATTATGAATGTTAAACGTTTAAATCATTTTTAATTATTCCAATTCATTTGAAATTTTGTCAATATATTCGTCAATTTTTTTTAATTAGGTGTATAATTTTTTGTAGAACTTTAGACATGTTTTCCAATAATATAAACTATTTTGTTTAATCATTTTACGTTTTTGACATGATACATTTTTCATTTTTTTTCTTTTTCTTTCGTCAATTGCTTATCAACGCATGGCATAGCTGATAAAAAATAAATCATTTAAATAATTCCAATTACGAAAAATTAAGCAGAATGCCTGCCAGGGAGAAATTAAATGTAAGTTAATTTTTAATAATGTGATGTGCAATATAGCTTTGAGTCAAATATAAACTATGTTAATAACATTACGTTTTCAACACTTTCTGGCATAGTTAAAAAAAAATTATAAATTGAATTTATCTGTTCTTAAGTCTGTCTATTCATGCTCTTTCTCGCATAAATGTAATCCTACTGCTATGAAATTGATATATATTATTGTGGTTTACTGTGGCATATTCGGTAATGAAAATGATGTGTGAGGCATTATCGGTTCATTTACAGGGCAACTCAAAAGAATTCGTTGCATTAAGATCTAAGGGGGAAAATCGTCTCTTGTGTATTTTAATGATATTTTAAGGATATTGAAATTGATCTACATCACTAAAGTTTACGACAAGATTCTTTCTATAGAATATGGTGCGCGAGAAACATACCATTCATTTACAGGGATACACAAAAGAATTTGCCTGTAGAAGAAAATGAGCAACAATTGAACCTATGAATAATAATTGCTGGCAATGTGTTTTCATTTGAATTATGAGTCGATGAACATAAAAATTGATTTTCCGAAATAAAATTTATAACAACATTGTTATAAATTTGATATAATTTAATTTATAAGAGACTGAGTTTAAGCAAATATTGCTATTTGGATATTTTCTTCGATTATTTATTTCTATTCAAAACCTCTAAGAATTTTATATACTTATAAACATTTATGTGTTAAAAAAATGTAGATGTTGGAAGTTGAATATTATATAAAATAAGATTAAAATACAAGAAATTGCAGAGTTGACGTCGAGGCTCCTAATCTACAGATTTACTAGTATATAATACTTAGAATTTTGTACAGTCATTTCATATTTTAAGAAATAGTGAATCGAAATTTAAAAAATACTTTAATAAGAATTTTCATTACTAAATTATATCGTTATTAAATTCTATCATACCTAATCAATTCAATGATATCCCATGCTAGATAATGATTCTAGGTTGCCATGGTGATCGCATCGTACTTAAGATGAAGTTATATTATTTGCGTATTACTGAATTTAACACATACAATCACAATAAATTTTGTATTTTTGCGTTTTTACATAAAAATACAACAGATATTGCATCGAGATCTAAATAAATATAAAAATAGTTATGATACGCATGCACCTCATTTATCACGTTTAATGTAAAATTTCAAACTTTTTACTCTATCTGATCATTTGAGCTTCTATATTCAATACGTCAGTATTTCTAAGATGTTATTTATTCAATCACTTGAGCAAGTAATGCAAATTATTCGGCATTATACACTGACGAAAACAATTAAAGGGAAAAAGGGGTTTTTTGCAATTAAAATAAAACTGACAAAGGAAATAACACCAAACTTGGCCAAAATATCATGCGATGCGATACAATACTAATACATGGAAAAACACAAATAGGGAAAATTTGCACCCTTCGGCGTTTCATACTGTTTAGAAGTGTCTTTATCAATCCCTGTGGCAACCGCACCCACTCTTACACAAAGGCACCCTTGAGCTCATCGATAGTCTTTGGAGCTGTTCTTCGAGCTGCAATTGGTCGTCCAAGGGCGTCGTATGCGTGTTCGATGGGATTAAGGTCAGGGGACATCGCAGGCCACTCCATTCGTTGAATATCCTCCAATTCGAGGTATTCGTCCACCAACTGAAACTTATGTGGATGGGCGTTATCGTCCATAAAGATGAAATTTTGTCCATATGCTCCTCGAAGAAGTCGCACATAGGGTGTAAGAATCCCGTGCCTGCATCGTAGACTTGTCAGAGTACAGCCATCAAACCCATGGAGGTTTGTACGCCCGTCTGCCATGATGCCTCCCAGATTATCAAATCACCTCCACCATAATCGTCCTTTTCGACAGTATTAGAGGGCAGATATTGATTCCCGGGTTCTCTCCATATGAGAGCATGTCTCGAGTCACTGTCCAGACTGAATCGGGACTCATCACTGAAGAGTACTTGCCCTCAACTATCCTCTGTCCAAGCCAGGTGTTTTCAGCACCATGCTAGAAGAGCCTTTTTGCGGTTCCTTCTCAAAAAGATGCAGATTGCAGGGCGTCTGACATACAGGTCACTTGCATTAAGTCTCTGGGTGACTATTATCCGTGAAATGGATTTTCCTGTTGCATAATACAGGTGACGAAAGAGTCGCTGTAGCGGACCTTTCTCTTTTGTCTAAAAGTCACAAATAACGGTCTTTAACCGGCGTTGTTTCACTCTTACGGCCTTGACCAGGTCGGCAAACTATTGTTCTTGTCTCTGTGAATTGTTTCCACTGAGTGGAGACTACAGTTTCTCGGAGCCCTGACCTCTTTACAGCATGTAACTTGTGACTGGCCGGTCTCGAGTCTTCCAACAATTCACAGTCTTGTTGTATCATCTAGACGATGGCGACTAGCCATATTAACAATAGGTTTAAAAGGAAATTCAAAGAACAAGGATTCGGTGAGTCTACGAGCGTTTAAAACGTCCATCACGTTAGAAGCATCGGAGAACAAATGAGGTAACTTTACGCAAACGCGATCGCAGCGCTACTACCTTATGACCACGCAAACCATTGCGCAGCAGATGTGTTCGAAAAAACTTAGCTATCGTCTGATACTTTACTTGCGTGTACGCACAACTTATTTCGTTCTTAAAAAAAAAAAAAAAAAAAAAAAAAAAAAAAAACATTTGTCAATTCAATTGTTTTCACCAGTGTATTATACGTCATTACATTATACGATATTTAGTCAAATTTTGTACTGACTGTTTTTCATTAATAGGATAATCTTCATTATCGACTGAACGTATAAATAAAAATAAATTCATTTCGCAGATACAGAGAATATTCAGAAATTTAATACGGATTAAATTAACTATCGCAACTAAATAGACTTCAGATGGAAAATCTCATCTAAAAATTCAATCAATTTTTTCTCTAACAACATTGCTAAAATTTCTATGTTTGAGAAATAAATTAATTTTTAAGTCACTACCTTGTGAAAAAGTTTATTTACATTTGATTATTTTGTTTGCATAATTTTTTGACATCTTACAAGTTCACTGAAAAACATTTATGGAAACGTTACTCCGTAAAATTGGTGGCAGCATTGCTGCCTGCAATTTTATGGAGTATTTTAACCGTTAAAACCGGCGTAACATTGTCATGTTACCCCAGTAATATATGTTTAAATTACACCATTGCATATGTGACAACAATTACTCCATGAAATTGGAGGCAGCATTTGCTACCATTTTTACACCAATTGAATGGAGTAACGTTTCCACAAATGTTTTACAGTGTTCTATTGTTGGAAACTTTCGACTAACTAAATTCTAATGCTGATTTTCGTTCAATTTATTTTATATTCTATGCTATAAATTCTGTAGAAAATTTTGAAACAAAACTTCTAATATGTCAAAACTACTTGCACTTAATAAGCTCTATTGTAAAATATCTATTGTATATTTCTGTTTTTTTTTCTTTCGAAGCACTGAATTATTCTTTCTTTAAAAAATCATGACTAAATATGACTAAAACCCGCCTTATTGTTTTAAAGTTTAAAACTATTCAACTAAATCAAATAAAATTCCTCTACTTAGTCACGTATTTCTATTTTCTGTTATTGAAAAGAAACGTTTTTCACATAAGGAAATGCAATTTTACTTTATGAAAAATATTGAATTATAACTGTCTAAAATCTCACAATGTATTTTTATTGAAATTTCAAAGCATGTTTTTACATAACAAAGAGGTTATTCGGGTAACAGACAGCATGCAAAATAAAATATTTAAGAACCAAGTTTTAAAGTTCTAAAACGCAAAATATTTTTTAAAGAAAAAATCCAAAACTTGCAGTAAATTTCAGATGCCTTATTCTGTCCGGCCTGAAAAAAGAAGTTCTGATAGTTAAAAAAAATGGGTACTTCTCTGTTATCCCGTCGATCAAAATACTATCGTCAAACTATAAGATTAAATACCAATAATGGATGATCGTGAATGTCAATTCAATGACATTAAATACGATACACATGTTTAAAACGTCATTAAGTGATTTTTATTTCGACTTTTTATTTTTATTTTTATTAATATTATATTAATTATTTGTTTTTTTTATTATTTAAAATAAAAATTACGTCAATATGTATAATTTGGCTATTAGTTTGGCGATTTGTATAATTTGGCAAAATCGGTCAACGGGATAAAAGAGTGCTACCAAAAAATGTTTATATTAAAATGAACATTTCTTTTTTTTTTCTTGGTGGATTTAATGATTTTAACACTTTCCAACATAGTTTAAAATCTCAAATATTTAAACGTAATATTTAAAACAGATATTGTATATCTCTGTTGTTTTTTTCTCTCTAAGCATTGAATTATTGTTTCTTTAAAACGGAGTTTCATGACTAAAACTCACGAAATTTACCATGGATTAAATTAATTGTAGCAATTAACCTTCCGTCTACCAGACAAAACACCCATTTATCTACGGCAACACCTAATTTTAATTCCAAACTTGCAAACGGCACCAGTAATATTTTAATATAATTTTGCTTTTACAATGAAAGCTTAAATTAAGGAATTCGTAATATCTAGACAAGTCCTTTATAAATTCCGGTGTAAATCGACAATTTCTCATTTTACCATTGACACCAGAAATATTGCTGTCGGGTCCAATGGACCCGTCTGGTAGACGGAAGGTTAATTAAATCGACTTCAGTTAGAAACTCTCATCTAAAAATTCAATCAATTTTTTCTCTAACAACATTGCTAGAATTTATATGTCTCAGACATAAATTAACTTTTAAGGCACTAACATTTGAAAAGGTTTATTTAAAATTGAATATTTTATATGCATAATTTATTGACACATTACAAGATCTATTGTTGGAAACTTTTGGCTAACTAAATCCAATTCTACTTTTCATTCGATTTATTTTATATACTATGCTATAAATTCTGTAGAAAATTTTGAAACAAAACTTCTAATGTGTCAAAACTTTTAGCACTTAATAAGCTCTATCGTAAAACATCTATGGTGCACCTCTGTTGTTTTTTCCTCTAAGCATTGAATTATTGTTTCTTTAAAACGGAATTTTTGTGTATTGTTTTAAAATTTAAAACTATTCAACTAAATAAATAGAACTCCTCTACTTGATCACGTATTTCTATTTCCTGTTGCTGAAAGAAACATTTTTCACATAAGAAAATGCAATTTTACCTTATGAAAATTGTTGAATTATAGTTCTCTAAAATCACACAATGTATTTTTATTCAAATTTCAAAGCATGTTTTTGCATAACAAATAGGTTATTCAGATGACAGACTGCATGTCAAATAAAATCTTTAAGAACGAAAATTTAAAGTTCAAAAATGCAAAATATTTTTTTACGAAAAGTTCTAAAACTTGCAGTAAATTTGAGATGTCTTATTCAATCCGACCTGGAATAAGAAGTTCTGATAGTTTAAAAAAAAATGTCATTATTAAAATGGAAATTTCTAATTTTTTTCTCGGTGGAACATAGTTTAACGTCTTAAAACATTTAAAACAGCTATTGTATATCCCTGTTATTATCTCTAAGTATTGAATTATTGTTTCCTTAAAACGGAATTTCATGACTAAAACTCACGAAATTTATTTCGGATTAAATTAACTGTCAAAAATAAATAAATTGACTGCAGTTGGAAACTCTCGTCTAAAAATTCAATCAATTTTTTCTCTAACAACATTGCTAAAATTTATATGTTTTAGACATAAATCAACTTTTAAAACACTAACATTTGAAAAAGTTTATTTACATTTGATTATTTTATGTGCATAATTTGTTGACATATTACAAGCTGTAGTGTTGGAAACTTTTGACTAACTAAATTCTAATGCTACTTTTCGTTCGATTTATTTTGTATGCTATGCTATAAATTCTGTAGAAAATTTTGAAACAAAACTTCTCACATGTCAAAAATTTTTGCACTTAATAAGCTCTGTTGTAAAACATCTATTGTATGTCTCTGTTTTTTTTTTTTTTAACATCTTTAAGCATTGAATTATTGTTCTTTAAAACGAAATTTCATGACTAAAACTCACTTTGTTGTTTTAAAGTTTAAAAATTATTGAACTAAATTAAATAGAATTCCTCTGCTTGATCACGTATTTCTATTTCCTGTTGTTGAAAAGAAACGTTTTCACATAAGGAAGTGCAATATTAGCTTGTGAAAAATATTGTATTATGGCTCTCTAAAATCTCACAATGAACTTTTTTTTAATTTCAAAGTATGTTTTTGAACAACAAAGAGGTTATTCAGGTGACAGACAGCATGTCAAATAAAAAGTTTAAGATCGAAGTTTTAAAGTGCTAAAATGAAAAATATTTTCTTCAGAAAAATCACAAAACTTGCAGTAAATTTAAGATGTCTTATTCTGTTCGACATGAAATAAGACGTTCTGGTCTTTAAATTATTTATTTATTTATTTTTATTTTTATTTTATTTTATTTTTTTTTTTTTGAAAAAAAAAATGTTTGTATTAAAATGAAAATATCTTATTTTTTTCTCTGTAACTTTAATGTTTTTAACACCTTTCGACACAGTTTTAAAGGTTTATCTTACCATCTGCCCATACTGTAGCTTGCATAAATACACTCGGATTTTTATGTATTTAATATAGTTATTGAGGATTACTATGGCATGTTCGTTATTGAGAAGGAACTCAAGCATTTGTATACTTACCGGAACACTCAAAAGTTTGCCATTATACAATAGCATATGGGAAGAATTATTTGTAATTATTTGTAATTATTTGTATCCGTCAGGACACGCGTTGGGACAATATCTAACCCAATTAAATGATGCATCCAATCTAGAAATGTGGTGCTTGTGGTGACGGGTTAATGATGTTACTCTATTTCAAGCACATTGAAATTGCTAGACATTGGCAAAGTGCACAACAAGATTCTTAGTGTGGAATATGGTGTACATGGATTGCATTTATCGTTCAATTACAAGTACACATAAAATAATTCAGTTACAGTTCTGTCTATGAGTGTTAATTTCTGGAATTCATGGAAAAATCTAGATTTTTGGCGTCTAACGCAGTGTGCCTGAGAGACGGGTCTTACAATACCTATAAATCGGGAAGTCTTACATAAACCAGGGCACGTGGCAACAAAAGTTACAGGTCTCGCAGCATTTGGGCACTTCATTGAGTTTTATGTGTTGCGGAGCTTCTCATTTTATTTACTCATATTAAAATCATTTTAAAATTCTCCTGATAAGCCAGGGGACAATTTAACATTCTTCCCGTATAATTCAGCAGAAGAATTCTGTGGCTTCTTTGTGCAGTTTTTCAATCATAAAAAATTTAATCCCGTCAATCATGTTCGTGTATACATATGCTCTATTTCTGGCCACTCCAACTTTTCAATAAGAAGGAGTGCAAATGCAATGCGCGGGAGGCAAGATCTGGCCACAAATGACCAATTGGCACTACTAAATTTAACTTCACCCGTTCTGAAACAAATATTTCACGGATCTACAAAAACAAGTTTAAAATTATTATAAAATATCTCCAAAAGTGGATCAGTCTTTATATACAAGGTTCTAATATGCAAACATTTATTAAAAAGGTCTAGATGTAATTTTAATAATTCTAGAAGTATTTAAATTAATTTAAAGAGTGTTTTTTAGTATCGGCTTCAGGCGACATCCGGACTGAGGAGGTTAAATAGTATTTTTCGTTTTATTTAATGACAACGCGTCTGAGATTTAATAAAACAAAGAGTACTGTTAAACTGTAGTGGTTAAAGCCAGTCATTTGTGGCGCGGCACTTGAATCCTTGGGTGCACCACGAACATTGATAGACGCCATTAATGACAGGATTCGAAACATGTAACCATACTATCTCTCTGTATCAATGAAAGCGTTACAAACGCGTCTTATTAGTTGAGATTTTTATTATTATTATTGAAAATAGTTACCACTATTTCGGAATTATATTCTTTACTTTATTTAATTGCCCAAATATCTTAAAATAAACAAATTTAAGATTACTATGCGGAAGTATTGACATATATATTTTGAATAAGAAAGATGCTGACTCGGCAAAATTGCGTGTTTAAAGATTCAGATATATTTCATCCCCTACGCTTCAAGTATTCCATGTAAAAATAATTTACAGATTAAAAAAAAAAAAAAAAAAAAAAAAAGAATTCTAGTAAATTTATTCGGAAAGGAGAACCATATTAAAATATTTGTGTAGGGGAAAGGTGACAGAAATCTTAATAGTGCCTACAATAATAATAATAATAATAATAATAACAAATTCTAACATAATTTATTTGAAATAAAACAATAGTCTTTAAAACCTTCATGATGAACAGCACGTATGCGTATCCTAAAAGGTGCACAAAATCCCTGGATTTAAGCATAACTTTTTTACGTTTTTTTTTTATTTATTTTGTCTCATTTAATGACAGAAAAATTCTCATTAAAAAAAAGTAGCGCAGATAAATAAAAAAAAGGGTTTAAGAGCCACCCGGTACGAAGCAATGGTTTTCAAATATAATACCAGTGAAACTCGCTTAATCTGAACTTTAATGTCCTCTTAGTTTAATCAACATAACTTAAATTACGAGAATAGGGAATAAAATAAACGTTCTGCTAATTCACATTCTGCCATTTATTTTATTTCGTGTTTTTGTAATTTAGTAATTTCAAATTAAGAGATCATTGGAGTTCAGAATAAGCGAACATCAGAGGTATATATCTAATCAAGAAATTACAATATCTTCGATTGCCCTCTTACTAATTGACTTCAAGTCACTGTTTTAAGTTCTCATGGCCAGAATTTTTTTTTTCTGTTTCTTCCAATTACTCAAATCTTCTAAAAACGTTTTTTTTTTCTTTAATTCCGATACCCTTTTCAATGATCTCTCATCGTCCCCTTTTCTCTCTTCAGCTTGGAAATTACTTTTTTAATTGCTCTCCATCTTTTCTTGCCTCTTTTCATTTGATCATATACATGCATATATTATTTCGATGTTTTATTTGCATTTTCACTTTTAATTTAATTCTTTAATTAATTCCTTTTTTTATTTTTTATTTGTTTATTTACTTTAATCTTTTCTCTTCTGTTATCTTTTTCTGTTATTTTAACCGCATTGTCCTCTTCTGCATGTGCTGCTTTGTGATCAGCTTTCAGCCGGCGTTACTAGTCCCACTTTTTGTGAGGTTTCCTCTCTGCGCTTTCTGTTCATTTGTAGACTTTTCCTCTTTCGAACACATGTTTATTTACTTTCTCTGAAAGCAGGCTATTATAATTTCCTTTTCGAAATGTGTCCTGTGAGTTTTTCCGTTTTATAATGAATTATGCAATATTTTATTATTTAATGAATTAATATTGTTAATGTGTGCTCGAAAGGGAGATGAGTTGCTTGAGCTTCCATTTAGACTGCACCCAGAGGATTGGGGTCAGACTTCTGCAGAAGAAGATTTTCGGCAAAGCTGGCAATACATGGCATCAACAAACAACTCCATCTCCTTAATTTCGATATGTTTCTGAAGTGGAGGGAAATGTTTCTCGAGAGACCTGTACACCTTGTAATTGCTAAGACCGACCACAGGACTTTCAGAACCCCTTTATTTAACGAGCGATTACACTGCATACACTTGGTGGGTCTGTGGTGAAGTCGCGCATCGAACCCGAGACCTTTTAGTCAGGAGTTCTTTGCTGTGACCACTAGGCTATCACAGCAATAAATCAATGTTAATAAATGAACTTCACTTTCTTTTCTGTATTAATGATTACCCTGATGCTGAACTTGTAGCGCCAATTCAAATAAGTCTATCTTATAGTCTGTCATCTTAAGAAGAATACAGCTGACTTTTCTGCTGTTCCTGTTGTTACTTAAAACAAGTTAAAGTGTGAAAATATTTGTTTACGTTTATAAATTGAACCAAATATGGACAAAATATAAAAACCAATTTTTTTCAGAATGGAAAACTTCATACGAAGTTATGCTTGCCTCGTTGATATCGTGGAAAGATTTCTATTTCAAAGAGTGAATTAACCACCCAATTGCATCATATCTTAAAACGGCTTTTGATTGGACAAAAGACGAAGGCGCGAATAATGTGGGAAAGGCAGCGACTGGACAAAATCCGTGGTGTTTAAAAATTTTTGGAACTTACGAGAATTTTTCCGCTAAAAACATTTAATT
Organism: Maratus speculifer; assembly: GCA_964019185.1. Classification (NCBI taxonomy): domain Eukaryota; kingdom Metazoa; phylum Arthropoda; class Arachnida; order Araneae; family Salticidae; genus Maratus; species Maratus speculifer. The sequence goes on from OZ025292.1 coordinate 375,404,378, forward strand.
ATACTGGTGTCCCGACTGCCAATACAATTTCTATAATGTTTTTTTTTTTTTTTTTTTTTTTTTTTGTTGTCTAATTGCTGCATACGTTATGCATGTTCGTTATTCCAACTTTGTAATAAAATAAAAATGTTATTGTTATTATTACCGTATTTACTCGTGTATAATGCGCACTTTTTTTCCAAAAAAATAGGGCAAAACTCCTAGGTGCGCCTTATACACGGAATAATTTTTTACTGCTGGATGCAGTCGAACGATATACATATGAAACTAGAAATTATTCAAAGAAGATATTAAAACTCGGAAAATGTTACTTAATTGAAGTATTACTGCATATTTATTTCATTCCTTGCAGTTTTTTATACACCAGAGCTAATGACATTATCTAAACGCTAATTAGCAATTCTCTTTACCGTCACTCATTCCTATTTCCTGTCATTCTCTTACAACCTGAAGACTAAAAATGCATTTTGGTCTTCTTTTCTAGCCTGGCGTAATGTTTGTTTCGACTTTTTTTTTTTTTTTTACTGAAATTTATTTCGTCATTCTTCATTAGTGTATCAGATTTATGGCGCGCCTTATATACGAGATTTTAAGAAATCGCCATTTTTACTTGTAAAGTAGGGGTGCGCCTTATACACGCGTACATCCTATATACCAGTAAATACGGTATTTATTTTCAGTCTATTTTTTATAAATTCTTGAAGTGTGCGTTTCATATCTATATTTTATAATTTCTTTTTATTATTATTTGTTTTCTTTGGAACTCAAGAGATTTATTTGAAAATATGCGATGGGTTGCCCTCGGTAACCTTTGAGTTATAGGTTGCCCCTATCGTTGTATTTATCTTTCATTTACAGGGACGCACAAAGTAATTCGCTTACAGGATAGACTATGATCGATTTCATTGTATGAGAAAATGAAATTTCTCAATACTATTTTGTTAACACGAAAGTTGTTTTATAATCTATGCATCATGCATGATTTTTCTTTCTTTTTAATACTTTTATAGAATCTTTTTCTATAGTGTAAGTATTGCAATCAAGATGCTTTATTTAGCTTTATTATTTGTAAAAAAAAATGTTTTTTAATAATCAAAAGAATTCTGCTAAAGCGAAATACTGCTTAAAGATTTTTTAAATTGTTATTTAAAAAGGTAACCGCAACAATAAACGGCTAATTAAATGAAAATAAAGTTTATTAGTTTTAATTAGTTTGTTATGTGGAAATATAATTAAAGGTGGAAATAATTAATTTGTTGCTAAAATTAACCTGGTTTGTTCAAGTATGTGAAGAACAATACAAGGAAAAAAATAAAAGAAATAAAAAAGAAAACGAAACACCTAACATTTATTTTTCGCTAAAGGATTTCCTGAAAAAGGTCATTTCTTTTTCTGGAATTTTAATATAAAGGGATTTTTCTATAATCTTATGTTTCTTCCATAAGAATGTTGTTAATGTATATTTGTTATATGTATATATGAGGCATTCAGAAGTCAGTTCGATTAACTCCATCAAACAAAAAGGCTCATATTAAACATTTAAAGATATCTATAATAAAACTACTATTTTTATCATTATATTTTGATGGTACCCATTATTTGTCATATAATCAAGGGTATTTCATAAGCACTGTATAGATATATAGAAAAATTTTAACCGAATTATATCGTTACCTGAAATTCTAAAAAAAAAAAAAAAAAAATTAGTTGACGTCTTAATGTCTGATACATGTTCTATAAAGTTAGTTGAAAATGCTAACAGGGATATAACTACGGATATACGTTAGCGTAATATATATATAGATATTTGTTTCGTTCTCATGGGATTGTTTCGTATCCAGTTACGGTACAAAATCACGGGGACTTTATGTCGGTGGTACATACACTGTACTTGATATACACTGTTAAAAATAAATCTGTGAATTCCAGGTGAAACTACCGGCAGCAATGTAGCCGAACTTTTACCGTTCCGTTAGTAGATTTTCCGTTGTGGAAAATACAAGAAGGGAAAACTCCGGTGTAAGAATCAGTAACTTTCCGTTACAAAGTTTGATTTATAATAGTAGTAATTTAATATAATTTTTAAAAATGATTTACCGATTAATCTTCAAAGAATTCGAAATCACCGAGGGATTTTAAGCTGCTATGTTATTTTACTTAATTGTTACTTTGGATAATTTAGTTCACGCCGTTCTCAGGATCGAACTCGGGACCTTCAGACTGCGGAATAAATTCTTACGAACAGAGCCAAAGTTGCTGATGCTAAACGGTACAAAGTATGTCTTTTATGAGTTAGTGGGAAAATCTGTTGTGCTTTTTAAAGATTTCTTTTTAAATATATTCCTTAGAATGTTTGTAAATGGATTATTTTAGACTGATGCATAATACTTATTATTTTTTTAAATCATTTTTAATTTTTTTAAAAGTTTAAATTAAAAAAATCACTGTTTAAAACCACTGTTTTTTTTTTATAAATTTTTTTTATTAACAATATTTTACAATATATATATATAGACTTTTTTTAAATTGTCGTACACTATTTATTTCTTTATTTATTTATTTTTCGGCTAATAAATTAAAAGATTTTTAATAAGAAAAAAAGAGAAAAATAAACAGAAAAAATGTAATTTAAAAGGAATTTTTTATGTTTCATTATTCCATGGCGCCAATGGGACTCGAACCCACAATCTGCGATCTCAGGCGATTAGCGGTATGGTGCCTTGACCGCTCGGCCATGGAGCTCCCCACAGAACGGAGTGTCTCCGTTTTTTGTTTTTATTTCCATCCGTTTCGTTATTTTCAGGAATTATGATGGAATTTTGTGATTTGTAACGGAAAATACCCTTTTGTTGTTAAAAGGGAGCTTTTCTGTGAAATTCAGGAAAAAAATGTTCGTGAATTTCAGAATTTTTTTAACAGTGTATAAAACTCATATACTCTATGAATTTAAAAAAAAAAAATTGTTTTACATTATTTAATTTATGTTTCTGTGTAATCGTGTGCTCTGTTGCAGCAAGTTTATAAGCAACAATATTTGTATATTCAAAAGCAACCAATTTTTCAAGTTTAAAATTTAATAAAATTTATTCAAAACATTTGAAAACAAGCTTTCGCGTATAAATTTAATAGCAAAATTTTAATTCAAATTTCGATTCAACCTTTTTGCATTCTGTATTTTGGGGATATTTTCTATATTTATATGCATCTCATGTTAAAGCTCCCTTTTTATCTTTTTCAGACTATTCAGAAAATTCTTACATGAAGTTATTTTGTCGGATAAAATTTTTTCCCGTATAATCATTTTAAAATTGAGAGGAAAGAATATTTAACATTTTGAAATATTTAATAATAAAAAAAATCGGAAAAAAAATCTTGGAAAAAAGACGTTTCAGATTGTGATTTTGAACTCTATTTTAAAAATTTCTAATGTTTAAGGGATGAAAAAAAAATGTAAGCATACACTGTAAAAAAAAAAAAAAAAAAAAAAAAAAAAAAAAAAAAAAAATTGCAATCTTACAGATGTAAAGTTGCCGACATTTTACCTATACATTGTACAAGAAAACATTTAAACCAACAAAACTAATTTTGTAAGGTTACAGAAATTTGTAACTTTACAAACGAGTCTAGTAAAATTACACTTATCTTACTAAAATTTTATCGGTAACCTGGATTGAAGTTACATGAAAAATTCTAGAATTCCCAATTTCATAAAAAATTCTTAGTAAACCTACTCATTTTTTTTTTTTTTTTTTCAGTGCAAATCTGCATCTGTTACATGAATTTTTCGTGTTGGCGTTACATAAAAAGTTCTAGGAATCCAATCCCAGTTTCCTAGAAAACTTTTAGCAACTTTACAGATTTTTTTTTTACAGTGTAGGAATATCTTTGAAGAAGACAACAACAGTTGCGAAATTTCACGAGACAAAAAATAATGCAAACATATACTGTTAAAAAAATAATAAATAAAAAATAAAAAATCTAATTTTCACAAAGGAGCGCGGATAAAAACGCGAATACGTCAAACTATCGTCGAAAAAAATTGAAAATTTCGCAAACGAATCGCATTAGCACATTTCTTTCTTCCTGTTTTTCTCACATTTATGATAATCATTGCTTAAATTTATTACCCTTTGAATAAAAATACTTAAAAGTAGTGTTCTGCAATGGATCGATTAAATAGATGTTACCGAGGGTACTTTTTTTTTTAGAGGAGTGGAGTCAGCATATTTTTGGAATATTATAGAAACGTTTGTAATATTGCTCAGACGAACTTGTACACCAAACATATTTTTTATTTATTTATATATTTATTGTATTATTTATGCTATTTTATTCTTCCATGCTCTTTTTGTGCCTCATGATGCCTTTTACTTCGCCTCCGTACCATTTTTTTCCTCGCCGTACTACACTTCTCTTTTAGAATAAACTCTACTGTGTAGTAATGCATAATGCCAATATAAAGTTAATGAAATGAAAACAACATTTTTATTTGCATTTAGTTTGCCTTAAAAGCAATGTTTACGTATATGTTTGAGTTTTAACAATGTTTGTTCAAGACAACTGAATTATCGGAGCAAATATGTTTATATAGAAAAAAACTTTATACAACAATCCTACAGTTGTACAGTTGCCGAAATCTGTATGGTTACTAACATTTTATCTGTACACTGTACAATAAAAGATGTAAATCTACAAAACTAATTTTTGTAAGGCTACAGAAATCTGTATGTTTACGAGCAAATGTACTAAAATTACAGTTATCTTACTAAGAATTTATCTGTAACTTTGGTTGCAGTTGCTTAAAATATTATTAAAATCACAGTTTCCCAAAACATTCTTAGTAACCTTACAGCTTTTTTGATTTTCAGTACAAACCTGTATCTGTTACATGAGCTTTTGCTGTTGCCGTTACATAAAAAGATCTAGGAATCCCAGTTTCCTACACTGTAAAAAAAAAAAAAAAAAAAAAAAAAAAAAAAAAAAAATTGTAAAGGTACTAAACATTTTCTAGGAAACTGGGATTCCAAGAACTTTTCATGTAACGGTAACAGCAAAAATTCAAGTTTCAGAATCGATTACATGGATTTTTCCTGTTACCATTACATGAAAAGTTCTTGGAATCCCAGCTTCCTAGAAAATGTTTAGTACCTTTACAGGTTTTTTTTTTTTTTTTTTGACAGTGTAGAATTCTTTTATAGCCGACATTTTTCCCCCTATTTACAGTGCATATATGCTTTAGTTTTAACAATGTTTGTTCAAGACCACTAAATTACTGGAACAAATATTTTTATATAAAAAACAATTTTGTAGCATCAAAAAGTTTTGTTTTATATTTTATATTAAAAAAAAAAAAAAAAAAAATCTATGAATTCAAAAGTAAAAATAATTAATTTACTATTACTTTATCTAATTTATATTTTTGTGCAGTCATGTGATCTGTTGCATCAAGTTTATAAGAAACCGTATTTATATATTCAAAAGCAGTATTTCATATTTGAAATTTAATAAAATTTATTCATAACATCTGAAAACAAGCTTCCAGCGTACAAAACTTTACAGCAAATTTTTATTTCAAATTTCGATTCAACCTTTTTCCATTCTGTATTTCGGGGATATTTACTATATTTATATGCATCTTATGCTAAATCTCCCTTTTTAACTTTTTCAGACTATTCAGAAAATTCTTATATGAAGTTATTTTGTTGGATAACAATTTTTCCTATATAATCCTATGTATGTTGAAATTGAAAGGAAGGAGTATTTTACATTTGAAAAGAATTTAATAAAAAATAAATTTTAGATTGTGATTTTGAAGTATATTTTTGAAAATTTATAATGTTTATAAGATAAAAAAAAAGTGTAAGCATAGAAGAAAACAACAATTAATGCGAAATATTAAGAGACAAAAAGTAATGCAAACGTAGACAGTTAAACAAACAAACAAAAAACGTAAAGTTAAAAAAAAAAAAACTCTATGAAACTGGGATTGGAACTTTTTACAGAACGGCAACAATAAAAATATTTGTAACAAATACACTTTTTCATTGTAAATAAAAAAATGTAAAATTAAGAAATCTAGATATTTTTCTCTCTTTTTCCGAAATCGCGTAATTATTGCATTTTTTATTTTTATTTCTTAACAAATATTAATTATTTCAACAAATGCTTGCTTTATCTTGATGCAGATCAACAGAATTAAAGGTACTGATAATAAAAAAAATTGTATTTCATGTTTTAAGATTGTTATTATAATATGTTCTTCATAATATGTAAATTTTAATATTTTTCCAATTTATTTTTAATTTTCCGTTACATAAAAAATCAGAATCAACGATAAATCTTTTGCTAAAAAATTTTATAGATACATTGAATTATGTTTTATTTTTTTCTGCTAAGCCTAATATAGCTATGAAAGTTATTATATACGCATGAAATCTCAAAATGAATATTCAATTGAAATACCAGAAAGAAAAAAGATATTTGTACTGAAACTTTTATAATAACAAAAATCATTAAATCCAATTTCTGCGTTATTGTATTCTAATGATGTTATATTTTTTAGTTAAAAAAAAATCTTACATTAGAAATTATTCAAAATTTTTCGAGAATCGACTTACACAGCTCTTATTAATTTGACTTTTATATGAGAAGTCAACAACAAGAATTAATTCTTCGCTGAAATTTGCTTCAGATATGTTGAACCATGTTTTAATTTTTGTGATCTAAAATAACATTTAAAAGCCTAATATGGCAATAAAAATTATATATTTGAAATCTCATAATGGATATTTAAGATACAATTAAAATACTGGAAAAGATGAAACTTTATTATAACAAATTAATTTCTTTACTGTTGTATTTCCATAGCATTTATTTGTTGCGAAAGAGATTTCTAATTTTAGAATTCTTTAGTACATTTCAAAAATGACTTATATGACTCAATATATAAGTCGATAATAATATATTTAATAATAATAATATATTTAATATTTTTAATTTTTAACCTATTGCATAGCTTTTATCGCGGGCTTTGAGCGCGGCGACCGAATCTAGAAATTCCGTAACGAGAAAAAAAAACCTAACACTCGGGCTAACACCGTTTCAGTTCGGCAGACTTCTCATTTATTCAATAAAAGAAAAAAATTGTTTTCTTATCTGTCATCACGCTCAAAAACTGTAACTTGAATTAATATCAAAGTAAAAGAAAAAACTTGAATTAATATCAAAGACAGAAAAAAAAAACCCTGCATAAATAAAAAATAAATAAATAATTATAATTGCATAAGTTGATAAAAAATGCTATGCAATAGCTTTACCACGGCAGTCCCCGAGTGCCACACGTATTTTTTTTTTTTTTTTTTTTTTTTTTTTTTTTGATGTTTTCTATTTCTAATCAAATATCTTCTTTTATGTTCCTTTGATAATGAATGCGTGGGCATTCGAAAGATCTCAGGTAAAATAATATCTATATTTTTGCAACACCTTCTAAGTAGTTATTTCGTACATTTGATTTAATAACAAGGTGTAGATTTCCACCAAAGACACTTAGTGGTTTTGACTCATTATATAACTCTGATTAGTAATCTGTACTTCATTTCAAGCATTTAAAATATTTCAGCAAGTTCAGCAAGTTAATAAGCCAAAAAGATAATATTTTCGAAGTCTAAAAAGCAAGAAATAACGATGTACGTTTAAAATTTAACTGTGTTTATTCAAGACGTTTGAAATACAAACCTGAAAAGAATCTATTAACATAAAAAAAACTAATGAGAGAGAAATTTTAATTTCAATTTCGATTCAGTTTTTCTTCCTTATCGTGTTTCGTGAATATTTATTATATTTAATTTTCATGAAACTTCTTTCGCTTTCTTCTTTATTTTAATACCGAAAATTTTAAGTGAAAAAAGTTTATTGTATCCATAGTGATTTATCACAGTGCTAACTAAGTGTGGGACCAACAGAGGGAAAAATTTCTAAGCCGGGGATCGGACCGGAACCTTTGGAATAGCGCTCCAAATGCTCTACCATTTAAGCTACGAGCACGATGCCCAGCCGGGGCCGTCGCGAAAAAACTTTGTATGGAGGAAAAGAGAGGAAAATTTTTTCGCGACGGCCCCGGCCCAGCTCAGTATATCTCACTCACATATGTGGCAAGGCTGCAACTGCAACATAAGATAAAATCATTTACATGTTCATGCAAACTCGCGGCGTAATATAAAACCCATACAAACCCAGCATCGATGACACATATATAATTTTTAATTAGTTTTTTATTTAATTTTCAGCAGTAAAATCAGCAAACGATTTCACTGCCAAAAATTAATTGAGAAATCAATTAAAAACTTTGTTGTTGTATTTAGATTTGTTTCCAGCTTAATAAATTTTTGCACAAATATTTTCTATGTATATATATGTTAAAAAAAGGAAAGAGATTTTTAATTCAATAATTTTTTTTGTTTGAATAATAATAATAATAAATCATTCAAATGAGAATATTGCTCGCGTACAGAGGATTTCGTACAACTGAGCATTACATTAGACAAATACATGTATTATTAAAAGATGTTATCTTAGATTTAGAAGATGATAACGCAAAGAGTCCATATCTTTACATATGTTCAAACAGTTTATGTCTTTAAAGGTTAATATCTCGGCTAATTATCAACATTTTTTTTTTCGAAAACCATTATCAACAGTTCTTTTATGCTTCCACGATGACAGGTATCTCGCGCGCGAATCAACTTTTTTGGTGAATGCCCGGAAAGTGAAATTTGTGTGCAATGGAAAAAAAAAATCGATTTTCTCAAAAATCGGACCTAGTGTAATCGCTATTGTTTTTCTACAAGGTTTAAATAAACTTTTGCTACTTTAAATATTTTCTTAATTTTAGTTTCAATAGATTCGGAAATAGGAGGGGGGGGGGGGCATATTTCTGCATTCGACGATATCTCTGAAAATGATATACGTAAATTTATAACAAATATATTTTTGAATTCGGCATTATGAGAGATTTCACACGATAGCCCACAAGTTATGTATATTTTTTCAAATAAATAAATTAGCGCCCCTTCCTTACATTTTCACTAAATACATATGTGAAGTGTTAGTACTTTATGAATATGTATATTATTTTTCTCAAATTTTAACTTCTCACGTTCCCAATACTATAGTAAAAAAAAAAAAAAAAAAAAAAAAAAAAAAAAAAAAAAAAAATAGAGAGTATATGTTATAAGCAGATGGTAAACACTCTTGGTCCCACCAATGGCCGAGCGGGTCTGACCTCTCAACTGGTAGACGGCAGGTGCTTGGTTAGAACCCAATCGGAGCCGTCGGCCTAACCGTTCGGAGTATTCGTGGTTTTCTTCGACAGGTAAGGTTTCCTTAAAGACCCCCACGAAAGGCACCCCCACCTGGGCCTATATCCCTCGAGTAGATAATCGGTCGACACAAAATAAATGAAACTATACACTCTAAGAAGAGGATACACGCTTAAGGCAGAGAACGTATCCTGGAGTGCCTGTATTATAGCTTTTTTAAAAAACACAATGTATGCGGTGTTCCTTAAAAAAAAAATAAATAAATAAAAATAAAAATAAAAAAAAATCTAGAAGATATACGGCGCGGCACATACCCTAGTATACCCTCCCCTACATTTCTGCACGTTCCATAATTTACGAGAAAAACGGCTGTGGCAGATGGTCAGACAGACACTCGAGTGATCTTATACTGGTAACGTTTTTATTTTTTATCTAAAGAAACTCTTAAAACATAAAACTTTGGGAAAGAGAGATTTTAGAGTGTAATTATAAACTCATTATTATTATTATTGTTATTATTATTAATATTTTTTTAAACAAAATATATGTTGTATATTTTCCTGTATAATAAGTTTATGCGCAAATCCTTTTCTGATAAATAATTTTAAACTAAAAAAAGGAAGAAAGATTTTACATTAAAAAAATATTTTATAAAACTAAAAATTGAAACACAAAATCTTGGGAAAGAAACATTTTAGAATGTGATTTTGCGTTCAACGTTAGAATAGTTCCAATATTTGAATAATAATAATAATAATAATAATAATAATAATAATAATAATAATAATAATAATAATAATAAAAGCATTTGCATATAAAACAACTTAATGACATCATCAACAACAGCATAAAAAATTGAATTAAATTAAAAAAATAAAATAAGAAATAACGCATTTTTTTTGTTATGGAGTTTCAAATGCCTTTCTAGCAAGGATAGTTTTATTTTACAAAGACTTTAATATGTGATGAATAGAATTACACAACTCCTTTTACACTATAGAGCTTCTTCAATGATTTAAATTATGATATCTAGTCATATAGTCTATTACAGCAAGTTAATCAACAACAGCATCTGGGTGATTCTCAAAATAGGGGACAATTTATGTCTTTCGGCATACAAAAAAATTGAGAGGTTTTCTGTCATGTTTTTATATTTAGATATGTTTATCTTAATATTATTGATTATTTGCACTCAAGAATTACTCACTTTTTAGTTAAAAACACCTTAAAATAACAGAATAAATGTTCAAAATGTCATTAGCATAATGTCCACAGCAGCTGTGCCTTGTATATACTAGCTTTTTCAAGAGTTAATATCATGTTTATAAAATAAAACAAATGTTATTCTTTCTTTAAATTAATCAAGGAGAGGATTTATCCAATAAATTTCTTTTTAAAAATAAAATTATAGTATATAAAAAAAGAATTAAAGTTTGTCCTCCATATTCTATTTTCAAAACAAGGTCATACTATAACAGCTGTTCTTAATCAAAATTTCATTTTCACATATGACAATAGTTTGAAAATATAAAGTTTCTCCATGGCAACAAGTAGCCATTTTATCCCAGCCTGAAAATAGAAGCATGTATTGTATTTTAAGAATAGAAGTTGAATATTAGGGGCGTACATCAATTGTATGTCATTAGAATGGATAATAATTTTCATGTTTATTTTATAATTAAAATTTTTATTTTATTTATTTACATAGGACTTTTGTGTTTTAAAAAGCCCCAGAAAGGACTATTGCATTGTGATTATATTATGGCTCATAATCTTATTTAAATTAAAATTTGTCAATAGCATGGACAAATATCAGTGTCATTAGCATGGTTTTTCTGTCCATGCTAAAGACTCCTATGTGCATAAATGTAACCATTGCTTATATTGTATCTTTTATAAAGTTTAATTTTACATATAAATTTAGGTATTACATTTATTATCCCTAAAATATGCATTAAATCTGTCAGAAAATCACTAAGACAGCTTCTTACATTGTTAGTGTCAGAATGTTGTTCATGTAAACAAAGTTTGCTCTTTGGTAATGTTTTTATTCTCCTTATATGTATATATGTAAAAATGGAAACCATTTGCTGAAAAGGAAGGCTAATAAATATAGAAAAAAATATTTAAACAGGAAGAAAATAAAAATTTCTTAATATATTTATTCCATGCAATTTGTTTTGTCATTAGCATGGCTCAAAAAATACTAATTATTTTTTTAAGTTAATTTTTAAATATTTAGCTCTGCTGACTACATGTAAAGTATACCTAATACTATATTAACAACACCTATTTTTTTCAGAAATTTTGCTAACAGTAATTTTTTTAAGATTTCACTTTTGAAATTGTCCCCTATTTTCAGAATCACCCATCTATAAATTTCGAAGTCATCAATTTTGTATGGTTGAAAGTTAATAGTGTTTGCTTAAAGCGTCTGAACACTGTCTGAAAATATGTCATTAAGCTATACAATTAAAAAAAAAACCTCATTTTATTTAATCTCCAAATCAGTTTTTTTTTTTACATTTCTGTGTTTCGATAATATTTACTATATGTATTTTGTACTAAAATTCTTTTCATAAACTATTTTAGAAAAAAATTTCACCTTTTACTTATTTATTTATTTATTTGTACCAAATATTTTTCAAAATATTTTAAAATAAAATGGAAAAGGGATTTTTACATTTAAAAAGTCTTTGAAAAACAGAAAATAGCGGAAAACGAACTTGATCCTTCAATGCAATATTTTTATATTTTTATGAAAAAAATTATGTGAAACCTCTATATCAGCCTAATATTGAGAAAAATAGTAAAAATGAATAAATAAATAAATAAATTTCAAATTTTCAGATAATATTTGATATTTTATGGCGTGTGTCCTATATACACAATTAGGTTTTTAGCTCACAGGCTATCATAGCCTGAGAGCTTATGTGCCCGTCCGTTCTGTATGTACGTTCGTATGTTCGTGCGTAACGCGATAACTCATGATAAAAATATCAGATCCACTTGAAATTTTGTATGTAGGTATATTCTGACAAGGCGCTTCCCTGATTAGTTTTTGGAGTTCATTCGATATGTATAAGAGGGGGAACGGGGGGCTGATGCCCCTCTCCTTAGTTGATATAAATGGGATTTTCATGCAGAATTAAGTTTTCGTTCAAAATTTAGATTAGGATCATTCTGATGAGGCGATTCCGTGACTGTTATTAGGTGTTCATTGAATAAGTATAAATAGGGGGAACAGGGGTTCTAATTTCCCCCCCCCCTTAATTTATATAAATGGGTTTTTCAAGCAGAATTTTCAGATTTCTTTCAAATCTCTGAATAGTTTTGGAAGTTTAATGGTTAAGTATAAAAGAGGGGGATAACTCCTTTTAAATTATATAAATGCTAAATGGGTTTTTATTAAGAATTATCTCATTTGCTCTGAATTTTGGATATATATTTTTTATATGATAAAGCATGTCTTTGGTAGTATAGGAGGTTCAATGATTAAGTATAAAAAAAGAGGAAAGGGGAGAGCTGTTTCCCCTTCTTAATTTTTTTTCGAACGGAATTAACCCTTGAAAATATAAGGCTTTAATGTACAATTAGTATTTGTAGCCTGTGAGCTCAATGCCATCAGTTTAACTGGGCAGTATTCTTTATTTAGATATTGTATTGCTGTATTTTGCAATTGAATTGGCTAAAATAATTAATTTTATCAGCTTAATACTCTGCAGGTTTCTTTGCATTAATATTTTTATGTATTCAATAAAAAGAATAAAAGTAAATTTTGCCTTAATAGTTTAATCGATTTTTTTTTCGAAGAATAAATTTGTTAAATTTTTTGCTGTCTGGAGGAAAAGGCAGCAACAATGATAAATCCTTTGCAAAATTTTCGTTTGGTACACTTAACTATGCTTTAAGGGTGTTTTTCTCTTCTTAAATGATATACATGGATTTTCTTTTTATTACAATCATTTAAATAGGCAGAAAAATCCTTTGTTGTAACAGCATTTTTTAATGTTTCTTCGGGTAAATGCTTCTCATATGAAGATTCTGTATCGTCATTTGGCAATAAGACTTGGAAAAAGCCTTATATTTTTTTATTTTGTTAAAAATCATATCAGTGTTTATAATTTGGTTAACAATCGTCACTGAGCATTTTAACAATTTTAGAAGAATCTTTGGACTTGAGGATTTTCCTTTACCTTACATGAGATCTTATATTTACAATACTTGAAGAATCCCTTTTTGTTCTTCGATACATATTTGGAACATTTTTTTCACTTGAAGCTAAACATTCAGTTTATTTCTTTCTTATTGACAATATTAATAACTGTGGCTTTAGATATAGGAAAACCATGTCTGTTATAGCATTTTTTAATAATCGAAATATCAACGGAAAATGCAGAAATCAGACAGTAAATGTAAATTACAAATAAGAAAATTCAAAACAATCAAGTGTCTTTATACTTTTTTTATGCATATAATTAAAGTTATCGTTGCTTTTTCAGTAATAAACAACATTCACTAGGGGTGAAACAGGCTTCATTCAATATTGGCGATCGTAATTGAATAAACCAGTTTATTAGAAACAATTTACCATGATAACTGTTACACCTGTCTGTTCTATTCCTAGTGAATATTATTTTTGTTTCTTTCTGAAAAGATAACTAAAATTTTAACTGTATTCGATTTGTTCTGTTGTTTATTTTACAATGGTTAAATTATACTGATGAGTCCTTGCGATTTCTTATTGAAACATCTGCTAAAAGTTTTTTAAAAACTTTTTAGTATTTTAAACTTTTTGTAAAATCTATTTAAATCTTTATAAAATATATTAAAATATATTCAAGAGTGTCTTATTTTATTTATCTTATTTTGTCGTTTAAAATTTTAAAATTCAGAGATTTAAATGCATGTATATGCAAATTCAGATTTTTCCTGTCTTTTTGTCAATATTGTCTTTTGTGGCATTACATGTCGGAAAACCATGCGTCCCATGTCTTTTTAGGGCTTCGTTCATCTGACGAAACCATATACGTTTCTGATCTCTTCTGCCTGTCCATCCGTCCGTAACAGAGTCCGTACATATAAATTGTACAAATCAGAGACTTCAAATTTTGTGTATTTACAGCTGAATAACTCGTGGCATACGATAAATCACAAGGTTTCGAAAAAGTCTGTTATTTTCATTAAATTAAATTTTTTTTAAGTCTCATCCGTTCATTTTTGTGATTTAATTTTTAAAAGAGAACTTTAATTTGAACGTTTTTTTGTAGAGACATCATATTTTGGAGGTAAAGCGTCTCACTAGCGTCTCACGTCTTATTAGTTCAAGCACCGATGCTGGACGTTGATATTTTCATATTACGAAGGATTTAATTTAAAGAAATTTCGTATTTTTTGCCAATTTAAGGCTTTATATAATGAGGATTTTTTCATCATTCATGATATTTTTTGAAATTTCATTTTCTTTCTATTTTGAAAACTATTGTGATTTATTAATCATTCAGCTTTTTAAATTTCGTTTAAACAATTTTTTTTTTTCGCTTTTAGGAAATTTAAAATTTTATTTATATCGCCGCCAATTATTTTTCTTATTTCGGATTTCCAAAAAATTTGGAATTTTGGATTTTATTTAAATAATATGATTTGAACGTTTTTAATTTGATTAAAGTAAATATCTTCCTTTTTATAAATATTTTAAAATTGAATTTTTAGTGCTACTATCTATGTAAGAATTTAATAATTATAAATTAATCATTTGGATTGACTAATTAAAGGATAATTTTTTGTGAAAGAATTGTTAAACGAAATCCTCTGTACGATCTGCAATCACATTTATGCTTTTTTTAGCAAATAAATATGAATTTGGGAAAGTGCAGAAATGTATCATTCCATCCATCGGTTCTTTAAAAGTGCCATTTTGCATGTAAACAAAGATTTCAATTGCCAAACGAGAATTTATATTTTCAAAAACATATTAACTGCGGAAAATGATTTCTCTATCGGCACAAATTTTTAACGCCAAACAAAATTAGTCTAAAAAATGTGCGAACAACCTCCGTATTAAAAATATTTTAATTATGTTATGTTAGAAAAATTTATAAGTCTAATTTTATAAATAGAGTTTGCAGAGACACGTTATTCAGTAAATGTTTCACTAAATCAATAAACACATGGTACTGTATTTAAATCTACATATTCTTGTGTTCTAATGAGAGCGTATTATTAAATTTAAAGACACATTAAAAAATAATAAATACTTTGAATAGTCGAATTATTTTCAAGAAAAAATTAAGTTTTAAAACAGAATATGTTCAATGATAAAGTGAGTAGCAATTTTTTTTTAATATTTAATTCATCATACAACGGATATTATTGAATTTTCCTTAAAAAATAAAATGTAAATATCATTTTCAAGTATATTTTTAATTACAATACACGTAAAAACCAATTGTTTCGTAAGAAACAGTTTTTCTTAATGCAATAAAGATACTTTTCATTCGAACTCGGTCGTGTAGTATGCCTCAGGGTCTAAAAATAATTAATTATTCCCATTAATTTTTTTCCTCGTTTTGGGTTATTAATGCATATTAATTCAATATTTTTTACGAATCTTATTTCTCTTTTTTCAGACATAGAAATATTTTTCAATAGTATTTGTAAATTTCACAAAATTTTTGAATTTTTCTTTATTCATAAATTTTTTAAGGGTAAAAATAATAATAAAAAAAATACTTTATTTAGTAAAATAAAAGATGCAATTCTGCTGTAAAAAAAGTAGCTTTTATGCAATTCCACTTTGAAGTAGTGAAGGTAAAACGATTAAATTTTAAGACAGAAGTTAAAGTTTAACTTTGATTTTCTCAAAATATGTATTTTTAACAGTTACACGTATAAATTTCTTAGAAATCAGTCTTTGATTAAATAAAAATTCATATATGATGTTTTAATTTTTCAAAATATTTATAGTGATTATAAATTTATGTTCGAATTTCTAATATTACCAGTTCTTTCAATTATAATAACAACAATAAATTGGATATTTACTTCTTCAGATATTATGTTTTTGTTATTTCATACAATATTTCATATTTTAAGGTCTTCTGTATAACACTTTTTCGGTTTTAAAATAAATAAAATATTGTTAATCAAGAAGTCGGATACCGTATCAAATACGAGTCTATAAGAACATTTTAAAAGAAGTCACATGCAAAAATTCGCTTTTGAAGCAAAGTTATATCCGAAACAGTTCCAGTTCTTTATATATGATCAAGGTGTAATTTGATCTTTGAAATCAAATTTTTCAAAGCGCCGATTCATCGCGAGCATGTTTTCTAAGAAACAGTTGGGTAGAATTTCATGAAATTTCGACTGAATGCAAGAACCTTAAAGATGAAAAAATGACCTACTAGTATGTTCAATCAATTGAGAAATTTAAAAACTATAACTATTTTTATTTAATAAATTTAGGATTTTTGATTGTTTTTCTTTTAAGAACCAATTATTATATTTTTTCCATTGAAGATAATTTTAAAAGCATATAATATATCTACTCAACAAAATAAGTAGCCTTATCGTGATAATTCAATTATGTGAAATCTTGCGTGCCAGGCATATAGGATAAATTCATTAATTAACAAAAGCATGTAATTTTTTTGTTTTAAAAGTATTTGACTAGATAAATTATTAAGATTTTTGTCTTAAAATTGTGAAAAAAAATTCCCATGAAAACCAAATTAAAATTTATGTAAGTCATTCAAGAAAAGTATATAGATATTGTTAAAAAGTGCAATTTTAATTAAAATAAGAATAAAAGATCACCTTTTTTTCGGTAATGGACTTTACCCATGCGATGTCAAAGTTGGTATATAAAAGGATAACACCAGTAAGCTTTCAGACTATTTTAACGCTGCATCTTCGTCTCTAGTAAACAGTCTTCGTAGTAATAATTATTTTTTATTACAATATTTTTTTTCTTTCCATTTTATATCCCATAACTGTCTACAATCTCATTAACCGTTAGTAAAACTGTGAGTGTGTAGTTTTGAGTTTTTTCAACATGTTGGCGATTTATTATAATGTAAGTTTTTCTCATTTCAATTTCTGTTTTTAATGGTCAAAACAATTTGGGCTTATCGATTTTATTATATGATTCAGATTGTACATATAATTTTATATATCCTGGTTTATTGCCGTATGTATTTTTTGATTACGATTAATCGGGCAATTGTGTAAATTATACTTGTCGATCTTTTCCTGATTTCTACCACAGAAATTAATCGCAATCTTTGTGACTGCGTTGCATTGCTCTTGATAACAAGCCACGTGCCACAATCTCCAATGTTATTTGTAATTGTTCCAATATTGCAAATTCCATTTGATTGTCTTGTCATGTTTAAATATGTTGTTTTGAGTTATTCTATATTCATTGTAGATGTTGAATTGTAGTTATTATATAATGGTTTTATATATATATATATATATATATATATATATATATAATAGCTTATAAGAAGCGAAATTAAAAGAGACAATTTTTTTCACATACGTATTTATTTCTCATGTTCTCAATCACTAATTTTCAACATTTATGTATAGTTTTTTTAAAATAATTCTAAAAATAGGTACAACTATTGCGTTTTTTTCTCTTATGTTAATTATAATTATCATTTTAAAAACTGAAATTTTACTTTAATACGTATATAAAATAACTATTTTTGCACGGCATATAAAGAATCCAATAAAAAATTTATTTTCAAATATCACTGACTACCATTTAATTAAAATATGCCTGGAGGCATGAAATAATTAACGATCACTATTTTTTCCTCTCTGTTTTTTCTCTTTTTAATAAAAATGTGCATTAACTTTTTTTTTTTTTACGAGTGCATTTTTATATCTATATTTGTAAATTCTTTTCTTTTTTTCAAGAGTTATAAAAATGCTTGAATGGTGGTTTGAAATTTCATAAAGCTTTTACTTTATATTTTCCTTTCTGCGCTAAATTCTTTTAGGTTTTCAGGGAAGAAAAATACTTCTGCGTATTCGATTTTTCAGTTTTACTTCTATAAAACTGGAAGCAAATACAGGTATGATGCAATCTTTTTCTGGATTTTTTTATTCAAATATCTACCATTCTTTCCTAATAGTAATATCCGTCTTATTTAACGCTGATTAGTAAAGACAAATAATATTATTTGGAAATATGGTAGATGTTTCTATGTAAAAACCCACTAAATTAACAAAACTTCTATATTTCTTTGGTCGGGCATCTTAATATTTATCGACTTTCGCTTCGTATATGTTTTTACTGAAATAGACATAGATATACGAATTTTTGTTGCTTGTTGTTTCTTATTTTAAAGCTACGCAATGCGAACTGTTAAAAAATTTAAACTTTTACTGCATCGTCACCCCACCGTTTTTATAGAAAACGATCATTTCACTGTATTACGGAGCATTCTCTATAAGGAAAGAGCAGCTGACGTCACTGTGGACAAAATTACTGCGGATTCACAGTCATTTCCTGCCCGTCTTTAAGACTCCTACGATACCCAAGAAATCAAAGCTATCTGATTGGTCTAGGATTGGTCTGATTTGTCTGCGATTAAAAGCTCTGTTGTATGATTGGTCAGTGTCACTATGATGATTCCTGTAATGATCGCAAAAGTAAAAATGTAACTGGTAGATTGGTTGAAGGAAGCGCTTGTTTGTAAACATGCCCTTTCCTTATTGGTCAAAATAGTGATAGTCTATAAAAGCGATGGAGTGACGATCCAGTAAAAGTTTCAAAATTATAACAGTGTGTATATTTTAATTACATTTGAAGAAAAGGGAAAAATAATCCCCCTTTGGACTATGTAGATTTTAAAAACATTTGACGAAAAAGGTAAGTTTTTTTACATTTACAATCCTGTTTATTTGTTACTTTTTATTTACACTTTCCTGCTCCTGTGTTATTCAGTCGTCTCTAGTTTAGCTCATATTCTATTGATATGAAATAGCAAGAGGAAGGATAAACTGATCGTGATTAATAATCACGAAATATCCACTGCTTCAAACAAATAATAAAAGGTTTACTGTATGAAAATGTAAACTAGAAGTACACTTATATCACTTATTGATCATTTCGTTTCTTAGATGTACAATTTCGAACAACAGATGCAGGGAAAAATTAGATCGGTTGTGTCATTCCTAGAGAATCGGCCAGCCCACCCGAAGAACATTCCTGATTTAAAAAAAAAAAAAATCATGTACCCTTTTTGTTATCAAGAACATGATACAAACAAGAATATGTTTACTTATAATAAAATAAAATTAAGGCACAAATATAAATATCATTTGAATAAATATTAAATATGGTTTTAATATCGTATTTACTCGTGTATAACGCGCATCTTTTTTTCAAAAAAATAGGGAAAAACTCCAAGGTTCGTGTTATACACGGAATAATTTTTTACTGCTGGATGTAGTCACAAGATATGCATATGAATCAATAAATGTATCCAAAGGAGACATAATTACTCGGAAAATCTTATTTAATTGAAGTATTAATGCATCTTCCCGTAAAGCATGGTGACGTCCCTGCAACGTCTTTGTGAAGTCACATTGTGACTTTGTGACCATCGATTGTCTATGTGACGTCACGTGACGTCGATGTGAAGTCACAGTGACTAAAATGTGAAGTCGTTATGGCCGTTTTAGAGCTCTTTTGTGACGTTTCACAAAGTGGTCACAATGTGACAAATTTGTGAAAAGTGTGTCATTTGTGACTAATTTGACATTAACATTGTGACGAAACTGTGACAAAAGCGACGATATTTAAATTGCCAGAAGCATGTTTTTTAAAGTAAATAACATGTTTTGAAGGATATTTATAAATTTCTAAAGATTTTTAAGGAAGTCACATCGCAGTCACAATGTGACGTCACTGAGTGGTGGCATTTTGATCACAGATGTGATGTGACCAAAGTGACTCACAGTGACGTCACTGTGACCATACATGCTATTAGGGTTTATTTCACTCCTTGCACTTTTTTATACATTGATATTATATAAACGCTAATTAGCAATTCTCACTGCCGCCACTCACTCCTACCCCCCGTCATTCACTCCCTACCCGAAGTCTAAAAATGTATTTTTGCCTTGTTTTTGGCCTGATATAATGTTTTTTTTTTTTTTCGACTTACTTTACTAAAATTCGTTTAGCCATTCATTAATTTGCATATCAAATGTATGATGCGCGTTATATACGAGATTTTAAAAAATCGCCATTTTGCAAAGTAGGCGTGCGCGGTATACACCAGTAAATACAATAATTAGTTTGTTCTGCAAAGATTTAATAATTCAGGCTTGTGTTACAAAAAAATTTATGTTTAAAATAAATTTACTTTGTAATTTTATTTTAGACTAGCTGACCCACCCAGAGTAGCTCGAGTTCTTGAAAACCATGATGCATAAAAAAACATATAATATCGACAAAAATGAAAAAAAAAGATTCTAAAACCACAAAAACTTGAAAAAAAAAACGCTAAGAATTACTTAAAAATTGCACTGAAAATCGCATTACAAATCGATTAAATTCAAAAATCGTAGCAAACAAAATTTAGTAAATTAGGATACTCATAAAATGTCAGCCAAAAAATAACTCAAGTTCAGCCCGAAATTCGCTCATCTCACGCTTTGAATGCAGCTTCTCATAAAGAGTTGAAACAATTCAAGTGAATGAGTTGTTTTTAAGTAATTTAAATCAAGATGAGTTATATAAATAAGCAATCTAAATCAAGATGAATAAAGCATTTAAAAGCAACTCACTCACGATTCAACAAATTACAACTCTTTTCTGGGAAGCCAAATCCACTCTTTCGTTTTAAAAGTGTAAAAGTTTGAAATAATTTTATTTTTATCAATGTCAAAAAAAAAAAAAAAAAAAAAAAAAAAAAAAAAAAAACGGAAAATGCGAAAAAAACCCCTAAAAATTGCATTCAAAAATTTGTTAAAAATTCAAAAATCGCTGCAGAAATTCCGAATAAGCTTTATTAAAACGATTCAACAAATTACAACTCTTTTCTGAGAAGCCAAATCCACTCTTTCGTTTTAAAAGTGTAAAAGTTTGAAACAATTTTATTTTTATCAATGTCAAAAAATAACCGGAAAATGCGAAAAAAAACTAAAAATTGCATTCAAAAATTTGTTAAAAATTCAAAAATCGCTTCAGAAATTCCGAATAAGCTTTATTAAAACGATTCAACAAATTACAACTCTTTTCTGAGAAGCCAAATCCACTCTTTCGTTTTAAAAGTGTAAAAGTTTGAAACAATTTTATTTTTATCAATGTCAAAAAATAACCGGAAAATGCGAAAAAAACCCTAAAAATTGCATTCAAAAATTTGTTAAAAATTCAAAAATCGCTTCAGAAATTCCGAATAAGCTTTATTAAAAAAAGAACTAAATTTATTATGTCGGGTTAAAAGAATAAAACTGCATTCTTTCCATTCTTGTGTAAAAATCGCCTCGAAGCATAAAAAGAACACTAAAAATGGACTAAAAAATTAAATAAAAAAATCTAATGAAAAAATTAAAAATCGGACTTCGAGATGCAAAACATCATATACAGAGGTACCTTCCATCCAAAATTTGTAACTCTATCTTCAGTGGCCTCTTCAGAAGAGCGCTGACACACTCATGAACATCTCTCTTTATTATTATAGATAGATTTCGAATGAAATACTAACTACTGCGCTCTCCTCTATGTTGGAATTTCTGAAAAACTTTTACAGATATACACTGATCATTATCCCTAGATTCCAAAAAAAAAAAAAAAAAAAAAAAAAAAAAAAAAAAAAAAAAACCCATCAGTAAAAATGTTTATTTATCTATCTATCTATATATACCGGGCGTCCCAAAAATGACTGATGGATTTTAAAATTCAATAACTTGCAAACGGTGACAGCTATTTAAAAAAATTTTGCAGGAGGGTTATGTATAATGTCAGGAGTTTTTTTACCGTAATTTTTTATTTTAGTTCGCATCTCAAACAATAGGTGGCGCTGACGGCGATTGAAGGCCAGGTGATCAGTGCTGAGTGAAGCGTCGACCTAGCCTTCAACCGCTGTCAGTGCCACCTATTGTTTAGTTATATTGTTGTAGCTATATTGTTAGTAATAAATTGTGAAAAAATTGTATGGTATAGCAGTTCAAGTTCATTCGAAATACTGAAGCTCGCTGGAGATTGACGCATTCACTAATTTTGAAAACTAAATTAAATTATTATCGCTAAAAAATAAATTTACAGTGTCTTGTGTATTTTTAACGATGTTAATTTACAGAGTATATTGTATATTTATCATATAAATTGTCTGTTATTTAACAGAACCTAAGTTTTTCTAATCTTTGTAGAATCTAATCTAAAGATAATGTAATAAAATACTCTGTTCACAGAAAATATTTTAACAGTGCATTTTCATCATTTATATCAGGATTTTCTCGATTTTAAAATACGTAAATATATTTAAAAAATAATCACACAAATTCTAAAAGTTCATACATTACGCATTTTGGAATGAATGTTCCTTTAACACGTTCACAGCCAAAACTTTAAAGTAAAAATTTTTAAATTTCTCACTTGAAAGTTGTTTGCCACCACGAATTCAGAAAGGTAAATTTCGTTTTACTAATAATAATTTCTGCTAATAAGCAAGGCATTTTTTTAACGCAAAAATAGTAGTGACGAAGCTATTAATAAATTAAAGCCACGAGTATACTCGTGGTTGGCAGCAAATGAGTTAAATAATTTTAAAGCATCCCAATTTATGTGTAAAATGGTAAAACATACACATTTTATTAACTCTATCTTGTTCAAATCATGAAAAATAAGAAAACCGTTGATTTCTTAGATGAAATATAGTTGTGAAAAAGAATTGCATGTTTGAGTACTTAGGTAATCAACATATTAGCCAATTTAATTAAGTTCAATAGGACTAGTAACATAAAAAATATATATTAGTATACTGTTAAAAATTTTGCTCTAGTTTGAACCAAATTTTGATGTTCAATAGCTGCCACTGTAAGATGGTGAAATCTTAAACCAATATTTGGAGCTTCTATTGAAGCATACTTCCAATAGTTGGAATGAGGTTGAAATAGGAAGCTCCAAATGTTGGTACGAGATTTCACCATCTTATGGTGGCAGCTACTGAGTACCAAAATTCGTTTCAAACTAGAGCAAAATGTTTAACATTGTACACTGTAAAAAAAAAAAATTCAAGAGGTTACTAAAAATTTCTTAGTAAATTTGTATTCCACCGAATTTTTTAGTAACTATTACAAACTTTTTTTCGCAAGTGAAACAAACATTTCTTTTGTAAACTGAACAAAAGAATTTTTTGTATAACTAACTTAAAACTTTTTAGTATGAGCCACCAAGCAAATTTTAGTAATAGCTCCAAAATTATTTTTAGTAACCATTACGTGTGCCTGAAGGGCAGGAGCCTCCTTCGAGCTGCATCCAGTGGGTAAAAAGACAGACTTCTGAAACGGAAGATTTTCGGCAAAGCCGCAATAGATGACAGCACCAAACATTCCTCCCTGCTCTATTTTGACATGTTTCTAAAGGGGAGGGAAAGTTCAGAGATCATTACCCATGGTAACTGCTACGACAGGATTTTCATAATCCCTTTATTTAACAAGTACTTACATTGCATACATTCGGTGCATATTTGGTGGCGGCCAGCATCGAACCCAGGTACTTTCAGCCTGGAGTTCGGTGCTATGACCACTAGGCTATCACGGCCATACCAGGTGAGTTTTAGTAATAGCTATTAAAGATGTAAAACTATTAACTCTATTCGTTGCTAGATTTTTTCTAGTAATTCTTACAGATTCCTTGTAACCGAGTAAGATTACTAAAAATTTTTTAGTAACTACAAGGATCACTAAATTTTTTTTAGTAGATCGACCCTTTTTTTTACAGTGTATATACAAAAGTACTTATTTTAAAACTTCTTTTTTAAGTAAGCAATAGCAGTCTTACTGAAATTATTAATAGGGATTGAAATGCACATTCTCTGTGTATCGAAAACTAATATTTTCATTTTTTTTTTTCGTTTTTAGACAAGTTTATTTCGTATCACTTTATTATTATTAAACATTTTCAAATATATTTTAAAAAGTACATTTAAAAATGTTCCAGAATTTTATGACAAATAAAAAAGTCAGATTATTTACTACAAAAAGATACGAAAATTTATCAGAACATTTTTTTTCTTTGGATGGACATCTTTGACGTTAGTTCGAAAACAATAGAACAGCTTTATCTCAAATTATTTGACACAAAAGCAGTTTTCCACTTTCACCAATTAAATTTTGATGTTCTCGAGTTTATCTTTAAATATCAAGAGTTTTAAAATAATGACACACTGTCAAAGTTAACAAACTTTTATTCACTTTGATATTTTAAGATAATTTAAAAACTGGCTACTTTCTATAAAAATATTGATTAAAAAAAGCAATTTTTTATCAGTTTCTTATTGTTTAAATTATGCAAAATCAAAAAAAC
Source organism: Maratus speculifer (assembly GCA_964019185.1). Taxonomy (NCBI): domain Eukaryota; kingdom Metazoa; phylum Arthropoda; class Arachnida; order Araneae; family Salticidae; genus Maratus; species Maratus speculifer. The sequence goes on from OZ025292.1 coordinate 375,429,248, forward strand.
CAGTAGAATTTTAGATGAATATTTCAAAATATAAATATTTTATTATTTTAGATAATGTCGATTCAAACATAGAAAATGTCTTAGTATATACAGAAATACTTAATTTAAAACCCACATTAGTAGTATAATTACTACTATGCATACTATATGATTACTTGCCCTATATTAGAGGTAACACGACTAATAGTGTTTAAAAGACTTCATTTCCTTTTCACCGGAATTTACTAACGTTTTCACAATTTTAGTCTTTTAATCATCTCCTATTATCACTTTCTTTTATTACATTATCTCAAATGTCTTTTTGAAAAATACTTCTAAAGCTACGCATCGATTTTATGATAGATAATGAGATAAATTATTTAAGAGAAGAGAAGTTACAGAATTTCATCAAAAATATTTCAGTTTTTCCCCGGGAAATGATTAACGTCACCTCCAAATTAGTGTAAAAATTTTATGTCAAACTGTTCGACCATACAAACCGTGTTTTACTTTCATCAATTATGACTTGATGCCCTCGAGTTTATCTCTGAAGAGCAAGAACTCAAATAGAATGATAAAAACTGACAAAATAAATTCAACTGTTACATACTTAAAATTTTAAATGTAATAGTATTCGATTTCTATAAAAATTAGTAATGTATAGCAAATTTTTGTCAATTTTTTAAATTAAATTAAGTAAAGAATGTTTATTATTTAACAGTTGTTGTATATATTAATTTACATCTTTTAGTTATTATTTTTTTTCAAAACATTTCGGCAGAAATATTGTTACAGAAAATAAATATTTCTTGTAACATAGATTTGTGTTTTAAAAATAAATTTTAATGTTATGCAAATATTAATTGAAGTAAGATTATGTCATATGTTGAAACTACTCTCAAGCCCAGAACTTATTGAACAGCTTTTATAACTCGTAAATTTGTATAGCTTTACTTCTCGTTATACCTGGATACTGTAGTGAATGCTCGAAAATGACTGCAAGACAATATGTGAAGTTCAGTATAACATTTGAAACTTCAAGGCGCGCTACACACCATGAAAGTACACGGCAAAAATCATGAGACAGGAGAGATTCTGCTGTTCAAACTGGTTTTTCCTTTATTAACATGGTGAAATTGTCTAGTGTATCATGCTATTTTGTTAAATGTCTTACTCATGTGTGATGCGCCTTAAAGTGGCTGAGTATGCTACAACAACAACAATAGCAAAAACAACAAAAGCACATGGGCAGCCAGAGTTAGCAATCTGCTCACTCAGTCAAATTTTAGACGTTCTTGCATTTCAATCGGAGATCAAATTTTTGCTCATAACTGTAACAATGATTAACAGCTTAATTTTTAACAGGATTATTAAATTGGTAAATAAATCATTGCAATTATAAATTTCCTAGTAATTAATTAATCCATTAATACCGTTGAGCTGATTCAGGTATCAGACTAGATGCCGTATTGTTAGGTTAGTTGGATAAATTGGTTTACCGGATTCGCCCGGGAGCATTTTCAGAAAGAATCACGTTTTGAGCATCTTATCGCCAGAACAACGATTGGCGCGGAGATGCAGTCAACGCTACGCACCCTTTCTTGTTTGTGACGCCAAGCGCCTAGCGAATAGCAACAATTCCTTCTGCAAAGAGATCGTGCTTATTTTTCATTTGTTTTTTCCGTAAATGTTTTCAAGCAAAGACTATAATATGAGGAAATGTTATTCACCGTTGTTTACGATTAAAACATAGTTTAAAACAAAAAGCTTTTTCAGATTAAAATGCTTTAAATTTCACAGAACATCTAAACACTGTTTTTTTTTTCTTTTTCTCAATTCAAAAATATTATTTCCTTAATTCGCTATGTTCGAAGAAATTGAGAAGTTAATTAAAAACAGTAGTAAAGATTCTCTTGTAATAAATATAATTCTATGAATCATATGTTTTATGACACATTTGAACTTAGTTTATTTTGTGTTTGGAGATGCAGCTAGCTGAACGTTCTCGCTTTCGCCAACTCGCCAAGGCTGGTGCTCAAAACGTGATTCTTTCTAAAAATGCCGCCCGGGATGACTTGGTCGGTGATGCATTAGCATCTTCGGCGAAGCAATCCTTGGATCGAGTCCTGACTCTGACTTTTTTCATCCACTTTGAAAATTACAACTGTTAATAACGAACGTGATTGAAAGATATTTACAAGAAAATTATCTTTCCGTTTACAAAATGTCATGAAACCACGAAAATTGCAAGAATTGCACAAAATAATTCGGTTGGTGCACTAATATCTGATGTCAACTCCATTCCGAAAAATGGACTTTCTAATTTAGCGTTGATTGAATGCCGAGAATGGCCACTTTCAACATATATTTCGTGATATTGTGTCATTTACGGTAAACCATCCACATCCATTCAGTACTAAATTAGAGGATCCCCGTTCAAAATAAAACTGTCATTACATACGCTCCCCGACCAAATTTTAGTAAAACACTTTCTGTGATTTCATAATATTTTGTACACAAAAAGTTAATTTTTAATAAATATCGTTAATATATCTTCTTCATTGTTAATGTTATGACCAAAAATCCGGGCTCAGGTTGAACTAAATTCCCCTGTAATTTTGACTTAATAAGTATAATGCAATCCTGGTACCTATTCAAAATTTTTGCTGTAATCTACTCTAGTATCTCTTAAAACTTGTAAACTTTACTCTGAAATATCTTGTACATAAATTTAAATCACAGTATTGTTAACGTTTCTTAGAAATTTGAGTATTGGCTAAATTTTGGTGCAGATCGTTTTCTGCCGATGCTTTCAGCTATTACCTATTCTAAATTTCTTCTCTAACGAGAAAATCGAATACATTTCTGGTTTTAAACTTAATTATTTAACAATGATGAAAATGACAGCAGATTGGTGAATGAAATTGAAAGCATGATTATTATAAGAATATAAAATAGCTTAAATGGCGATGCAATTGGTAAATTGTTAAAATTTAAGTGGAATTTTTCAATCTCTCCTCTTTTATTAAATTCGTTTCCGGAAAATATACGAGCACATATATAAAAGAAATTTATTTAATTTCATTTTCTATTTCCGAAATATCCAATTCAAAAAGAAACTTTCATAAGGCTATTTAAGTCTGATTTTCTCTAAATGCTCCTTTCTGTCACGAAAATGGTTCATTCATCATTTTTTTCATACAATTCTTAAAAGGCATTTCAATCTGGTAAAAATCTTTTCGAAAGGCTGCACATGCTATTCACTGTTTAGTTTAGAGGATTTTTTACTGTAAGGATTTTGTCAAATAAAATAATTTCCTTTCATTTTGTTTTATTTATGTATATGTTTATTTTATAGTCTACATCATTTAAAAATGCTATAATTCGAAGATATTCCTAACCAAAAAACATTTGTCTGATAAAATTTGTATTTATTACATGACGCCTTTTACTATTAGGTAAAGTATAAAATAATTTTTGTATCAAAGTTTTCAAAAATGATTTAATGTTTTATCAAATATATCAAAAATAGTAAAATACTAAAAAACGTGAAATAATTTTAAACTTTCAGAAAGAGCTCTTAAAATTGCCTTTATGAGATTCAAAAGTCTGGAAAAATATTGACTAAAACCGAAAAACTCACATTTCTAGTTCTGAGTATCTTTGAAATTTCATTTTTTATGAACTCAAGTTTTAAATATTATGACTAGAAAAGAATACAGAGAATATCATTAATGCAAAATACATTAATTTAATGAAAGAGTAGGATGGTAAAATAGCAGGTCTCATTTTTACATCAGTTATTTTAGCGTTCACTGTAAAAAAAATATATATGTATATTATTATTATGATTATATTCTTAATCTGGAAAAATACAGTATAACGAATGTATACAATAACTTCTTTCAATTACTAACGGTTCCAAAATGTACTCTTTATTTTTAGGAAACTCAGAGAACAATATTTTTTGAGGCACAAACATTTTTTTTTTTTTCTGAATTGAGGAGTAATGCAAAAAGATGTCAATAATAAGATACAAAAATTATTTCATATTGTTTTCCTACAACGTTAATAATATTTCTTTGATTTTGTAAAAAAAAATTAAACTAAGTATCAAGCTTTAAAACATTATTAGTAAAAAAATAAATAAATAAAACAAGGCGTTTGGCTGTGCCGTCTACATGCCCATCATTATTTATACATGAGAATGTCTATGGTGGTGAGCAAGAAAAAAGGATAGATTGTGTGAATTTATTTAAATCCATTTCTTTGTTGTTAGTACGTATAGTCTAAGATCCGACCGCACAAAACCCTAAATCATCGAGCACAAGAAAAAAATCATTTATTTTATGGAAGAGTAGTAATAGAGGAATCTAATGATCCATGCCTGCCTGAGGAGAAGTGGTGCATAAGCCAAAAATTAATACCACTAGTCGTTGACTCGTAAGGCTTAGCATTGTGTTTGCTGTACAATAAAAAGTATGAAAACAAGGAAAACTGGGTGCAGAAAAACATAATGCTAAGTCTACAAATCAACCATTAATGGTATTAATTTTTGACTTATTCACCACTTCGCTTCCGACAGACATGGATCATTAGATTCCTCTATTACTACATTTCCATTAAAAAAAAGGAATTTTTCTTGTGCTCGATAACATAGGTTTTTGTGCAGTCGGCTCTTGGATTAGTAATTGGAGTGCAATGATAGTGCACAAAGGATTGATTATTGGACAACGATACTGTTAGGTGGTTTAAACCAAAATCTAGTCAGCAACTACTTATGTCAACTTGTAACTGAATTTGAAGTTTGAAGAAAATCCGTTCATCAGTTTTTGCGATAGAGCTATTGCAAAATATTTTTAAAAAATGTTGTTCAAAATGTTGGATCATTTGCACTAAAACGTAATCAGCACAATTTTACAAGTACTAGTTAAATATAAAGTTTTATGAAATTCCTTGTGTTAGTTCTTGAGATATGGCTATTGTGAAAACTAAAAAATGCAGCACCACCTGTTGATCAATAGTTTATATCAAGGTTTCACAGAACCTATAGTTTTTTGAAATTCCGTCCAGTAGTTCTTGAAATAGAGTTATTGCGATATTCAAGAATAATGCACCATGACAGCGCTAGATGTTGAGCGATTTGCAACAAAATGTAATCATCACATGTTACATTACATATTAAATAAATCTAAAGTTCCATGAAAATCCATGAACTAGTTCTTGCGGTATGGCTATTGTGAAAATTGTGAATAATGTAGCAAAGAAGCGCCACCTGTTGAGCGATATACATCAAAAACTAAATCTAGATTATATCAAGGTCTAACATATACTAAAGTTTGTGAAATTCCGCACATTAGTTCTTAACATAGAGCGCCCACAAAATTTTTGTCACATACAGACTCACAGACAAACATTTTGTAAAAACACGTTTTTCGGGTTCTCTGAAATCTAAAACCTGTAAATCAGTCGAAAACCGGATTTCGAAATTTTTCACGTATCTAATACTTTCTTCTTGTAAAGATAGAAAAAAGTAATAAACAGATACATAATTGCAGAATACTTTGTTTTTATTTTCCATAACTATATTAAAGGAAATTAATTTTAACGTTTTTGCTATGTTTAAGTTTTCTTTTTCGAAAATAAACCAAACAATTAAGTATTTACCAAACAAAATTAATTATCATTTGTTCTTTTCTTATATAATAATTCTATGAATGCCACAGAAGCATTAGACATTAAGCTTATTTTGAGTACGTGGCAGAAGAAATTATTACAGTTAAAAATTTCTTTTGCTTAGAAAAGAACAAAAAAAAGAATTCTCAATCATATATTTGTAAAAAAAAAAATTTCAGTATCTTCCAGATCAATATTTTCATTACGTCACTGACTCATCTGATAAAAATTGCCCTTAGGAGTTTGACGTAGAAAGAATGTTTATCTCAGGTATTCGTTCAATTATATTTAAAACTTCTTTTACTAAATCATAAAACAGAAACACAGTTGTGGAACATTTTGTAACAATATAGAAGTATTCTTACGAACCATTCATCATTCTGTAATAAAGGCAAAATATTTCTACATTTGGTAAAAGCTAAAATAATATACGCTTTTTAGTCAAATTATTTAGAACTATGACACATTTATCATAATTAGATATTAAAATTTACGAAAAGCGTGTAATACAATAAACAAAAAAATAATTAATTTCCGCGTCTCGATGCTCAGTCACTAAATTTACAAACAATTAGCTATCATCAATTATAATAATAATGCAAAATAACATACATTCATATTTTGCAATTTGGCTTTCTAGTTTCTAGTTTCTTTTACAATAAAATATAAAACGCAGTTCCTTATCATATTTTGTTAATTAGGTAGAAAAGAATCTCTGACATATTTTTGTAAATATATAACGCAGTCTATTTTTTAAACTAAAAGTCTGACTAAAAAATTACTTTTAATTCCAGCCAACCAATAAGCCATAGATAAACACTTACATAAAAAATTTGGTTTCAATTCTATTCATAACTACACTGCTCAAAACAATTAAAGGATATTGCAGTTTTAGGTGGATTTTGTGTCTGGGAAACTTTTTAGCTGATTGATACATGGTCGACAGACATAGTAGGTTATATGAGAATAAATTACACATGTTTGGCAGAAAAAAAATGCATTTTATTGCGCATTTGTGTACAAAAGGAAAAAACACAACTTGTGCATATGAGAAAAAAAGAATAAGAAAAGGTGTTTTCTTCAAAGAAAATCATTTTCAGTAGGGGGTATGGTTTCCACGGTTGGCCAGCAACGTTGAACACCTTTGAGGCATGGACTCAATGAGGCTGTCAATGACGAGTTGGGGTATTCTGCCCCACTCTTCCAGAAGAGCTCTTTCCAGTTCTTGGAGAGTTTGTGGGGGTTGTTGGCGGTCAGAAACTCGTCTTCCTAGAGGGTCCCAAACGTGCTCGATTGGATTCATGTCTGGAGAACACGCTGGCTATTCCATTCAAACGATTCCTTCCTCGAAAAGGAAATCATCCACCAGGTTTGCACGATGTGGCCTGCAGTTATCGTCCATTAAAATGAAGTTATCTCCGATTGCTGCAGCGTAAGGGACTACAATAGGACTGAAGATCTCATCCCTATATCGGCGACCAGTCAGGGCTCCATCTCGAATGATGTAGAGGTCAGTGCGCCCGTCAATGGAGATGCCACCATACACCAACACTCCTCCACCGCAAAATCTGACACTTTCGTGCACGAATGCAGGATTATTCCTACTGCCACGGTCCCTCCAGATGAAAATACGCCTATTATCCGGATGCACAGAAGAACGGGACTTGTCAGAAAACAGAATATTGCTCCATTCATTTCTCCTCCAGTTGACATGCTCGGTTGCCCACTCCCTGCGGTCGCGAAGATGCCTTGATGTTAATCTAACACATACCATCGGTCGGCGAGCATACAGACCTACAGCATGGAGCCGGTTTCGGACAGTCTGAGTTGAAATCGTGGTGCCTGTAGCCGAGCGAAGGTGTTGTTGGAGAAGAGTAGCGTTCATGTTTCGGTGTCTCCGAGCTGTTAACGCTAAATACCGATCTTCATTGGGTGTTGTTGCCCGTCTACGATTTGCCCTGGTCTTCGGCCTGCACATCCACTCTCCAAAAAACGGTTCCAGATCCTGGAAATGACACTTTGTGACACTCCAATGGCTTGCGCTACTTCGGCTTGAGTTTGGCCCCCTTCTAACTTACCAACAATTCTCCAAGCTTCTGAATTTGTCAAATGACTTCGCTAAGACATCGTACTCATCGAAACAAAGCAATCACTGAATGCCGATCATCCTTGTCTTCATTCTCTTTTATCCAGTTGAAAGTCAAATTTCATTCGCTGCCGCTGAAGCGACGTTTTTGACGCCGAGCTCAAAATTTGCATACTCCACAGTTTGAAATCCAGAAAAATTCGCTTTTGTGATTCTCTTCTTCTATTTTCGGCAAAAAAATTTCGTTTATATCTTTATTTATATAAAACTTCAAATATCCTTTAATTGTTTTGAGCAGTGTATATACACTTTTTGATGGTACAATATTGAAAATGGCACATACTTGCTATTACAGCGCCCCGTTTCGGGGGAATATTTCAAAATTGAAGAAGGATCTGCTTGCCGCAGCCAAAAACATACACAAAATATTTGATTCAGTTATATGCGCATCTTCATACACTTTTCGATGATACAATGGCGATGTACGGACACACAGAAATTTTGTAAAAACTTTTTTTTTTTTTTTTTGGAATCTCTGAGTCCTAAAAACGTGTAAGCCCGTCAAAAACTTGAAATCGCAAAAAATTTCGGTTACAATACTCTCTTCCATTGAAGATAGAATAATGTAAAAAGAAGGAAAATAGGGTATTTTCAATTATGTATTAAAAAAAACATTCAATATCTTGCAGATCAATATTCTGATTACGTCACTGACTCATCTGGTAAAAGTTGCTTTTAGAAGTATGACGTAGAAAGAATATTTATCCATTTGTCCATATGTATTTAAATCTTCTTTTACTAATATATAAAACAGAAACACGGTTGTGGAACACTTTGTAACAGTATAGAAATATTCTTACGAACCATTCATCTTTCAGTATAAAGACAAAATATTTCTACATTTGGTAAAAGTTAAAATGATGTACGCCTTTTGTCAAATATATTAGAACTATGACACATTTGTCATAATTAGTTATTGAAATTTACGAAAAGTGTGCAATACAATGAACAAAAAAGATAATTTCCGCGTCTCGAAGTTCAGTCTCTAAATTTGCAAACAATTAGCTATCATCAATTCTAATAATAATGCAAAATAACGTATATTCATATTTTGCAATACGGTTTTTTAGTTTCTAGATTATTTTTAATAAAATATAAAATGCAATTCCTTATAATATTTTGTTAAAAAAAAAAAGGTGGAAAGGTAACTCTGACATATTTTTTAAAATATATAACATAATCTGTTTTTTAAGCAAAGACCCTGACTAAAAAATTACTTTTAATTCAGGGAGTACCAACAAGCTATAGCCAAACACTTACATAAAAAATTTGGTTTAATTCTATGCATAACTTCATACACTTTTCGATGGTACAATATTGAAAATGGCACGAAAAAGTTCTATTGCAGTACCCTGTTTGAAGGAGGAAGATTGAAGACAAAAGATGGAAGATGGAAGACAAAATTGAAGGAGGATCTGCTTGCCGCAGCCGAAAACATACACAAAAAATTTGGTTCAATTCTATGCACATCTTCATACACTTTTTGATAATGGCCACATAGACAGACACACAGACATTTTGTAAAAACATATTTTTTGGAATCTCTGAGCCCTAAAACGTGTAAATCCATCGAAAAAAACTTCGATTACAATATTTTCTTCCATTGAAGATAGAAGAAATTAAAGAGAGAAAAATATTAGGGAATTTTCAATTATGTATTAAAAAATATTCTGTATCTTCCAGATCAATATTCTGATTACGTCACTGAGTCATCTGATAAAAATTGCTCTTAGGAGTATGACGTAGAAAGAATGTTTATCCATTCGTTCAATTGTATTTAAATCTTCTTTTACTAAAATATAAAAATGAAACACGGTTGTGAAACACTTTGTAACTATATAGAAATATTCTTACGAACCATTCATCTTTCGGTATAAAAGCAAAATATTTCTACATTTAATAAAAGTTAAAATGATGTACGCCTTTTAGTCAAATATATTAGAACTATGACACATTTATCATAATTAGATATTAAAATTTACTAAAAGTGTGCAATGCAATGAACAAAAAAGATAATTAATTTCCGCCCTCGAAGTTCAGTCTCAAAATTTGCAAACAGATAGGCTATCATCCATTCTAATAACAATGCAAAATAACATATATTCATACTTTGCGATTCGGTTTTCTAGTTTCTAGTTTTTTTTTAAGTAAAATATAAAACGCAATTCCTTATAATATTTTTTTAAAAGGCGGAAAAGAATCTCTAACATATTTTTGTAAATATATAACACAGTCTATTTTTTAAACTAAAAGTTTGATTAAAAATTACTTTTAATTCAGAAAAGACCAACAAGCCACAGCCAAACACTTACACAAAAAATTTGGTTCAAATTTATGCATAACTTCATATACACTTTTCGATGGTACAATATTGAAAATGGTACAAAAATCGCTATTGAAGCTCCTCCTTTTGGCGGAATATTTGAAAATTGAAGGAGGACGCTGCTTACCGCAGCGAAAAACACACAGAAAAAAATTGGTTAAGTTCTATACATATTATCATACACTTTTCAATGATGCAACGGCGACGTAAGGACACACAGATATTTTGTAAAAACATAATTTTTGGGGGAATCTCTGAGCCTTAAAACGTGTAAATCCTTCAAAAACTGGAAATCGCAAAACAAATTTCGATCACAGAATTTTTTTCTATTGAAGATAGAAGAAAGTAAAGAGAGAAAAATATTAGGGAATTTTCAATTATGTATTAAAAAATATTCTATATCTTCCAGATCAATATTCTGATTACGTCACTGACTCATCTGATAAAAATTGCCCTTAGGAGTATGACTTAGAAAGAATATTTATCCATTCGTTCAATTGTATTTAAATCTTCATTTACTAAAATATAAAACAGAAGAAACACAATTGTGGAACATTTTGTAACAATATAGCAATATTCTTATGAACCATTCATCTTTCGGTATAAAGGCAAAATATTTCTACATTTGATAAAAGCTAAAATAAAATACGCTTTTTAGCTAAATATATTAGAACTATGATACATTTATCATAATTAGATATTAAAATTTACGAAAAGTGTGCAATGCAATGAACAAAAAAGATAATTAATTTCCGCGCCTTAGAAATTCTCGAAGTTCAGTCTCTAAATTTGCAAACAATTAGCTATCATCAATTCTAATAATAATGCAAAATAACATTTATTCATACTTTGCAATTCGGTTTTCTAGTTTCTAGATCTTTTTTTCAGTAAAATATAAAACGCAATTCCTTATAATATCGTGTTAAAAAAGATGGAAAAGAATCTCTGACATAATTTTGTAAATATTTAATGCAGTCTATTTTTCAAACTGAATGTCTGAATAAAAATGTATTTTTAATGAAGTTTACTTATAAAATATTCTTTCTTCTTTTCATTTTTTGAAAGGTACAAATATCTAGAATGTGCTGCTAAAAAGATGTGTGAATCCATGTATTATTTATGTTGCTACTGTCTGTGGAACGTACTGATATCCATATATTTCGAAATAAAAATAAACATAATTATTTTTCTGCCCTTTGTCCCTTTTGAATTTCGAAAATATGACCTAAAATTTCTTTTCTCGAGCCAAAAAAATTGCCAAAAATACGAATTTTGCGCAAAACGAACGAAAGTCAAAAGTTAGATGGGTTATGGGTGTATTCCATTCCACACTGTTTATTTTGTGATTTATTTTTAAATTCATTTTTGCTCACAAATGCATCAAATATTCAAACTCTCTTATTTAGAAACTGCACAATGTGCCGTTCTTGTTGATTGTTTGATAAATGCAAAAAACATTGTAAAAAATGCTACCAAAGTTGGCGTTTTGAACAGAATTTTCGGATGAGAAAGATTTCGGAATGAAAGAAATGGTCATACTGAGGAAAATATTATTTATAAATCAAATTCTAATGAATTGAGAGAAAAATGAAATCATACGACATCTTTTACTTCGCTTCAAAAATCACCTCAGCAAGTTTCATGTCTCTGCTTTTAAGAATGAATCTGAAAATGCATCGGACAAATTCGAGCTGTTGAGCGTAGAAATGTATTTTTTCTTGTACTTCTTACGCAGATTATGAAAACTTTAAACGTGCTTTTATGGAAATAAGATTTTTCAAATCTGCATAGTTTCTAACGACTAAACTGTTAAATGGCTTGAAATTATTTCCGGGAAAACTAAATATTTTTGACCATTGAATGAATCTATAATACATGGTCTGTCCATAAGTAATGAGACTGATTCCATAAAATTCATTTATTTGAAGATAATTTTACCACCACTTATTATTCTTCAAAATAGTTTCTTTCTGTATTAATACACAGTTTTGAACAACTCTGCGACTCATTTATGACCGCCTAAAAGTGTTAAACTGGAATACTGTTCATAACGCCCGTTACATTATTCTGCATATTCTCCGAATTGCCAAAACAGCAACCTTTTAAGCTTAACCGGATTTTTACTGAAGGAATAGAAAAAGGTCAGGCGATGACAGATTGAAGCTGAACGGGGATTCAAAAAGCGTTGCGACGCTGTGTTTTGCCAGGAACTAAGTCAATCGGAAGAACCAGTCCCAAATGTCACAAATTTTCCGCTTTCGAAGTTCTTACGTAAACACTTAATGAACAATTGATATTTTATGGCGATGACAGATTGAAGCTGCATGGGGATTCAAGAAGCGATGCGACGCTGTGTTTTGCCAGGAACTAAGTCAATCGGAAGAACCAGTCCCAAATGTCACAAATTTTCCGCTTTCGAAGTTCTTACGTAAACACTTAATGAACAATTGATATTTTATGGCGATGACAGATTGAAGCTGCATGGGGATTCAAGAAGCGATGCGACGCTGTGTTTTGTAAGGAACTAAGTCAATCGGAAGAACCAGTCCCAAATGTCACAAATTTTCCGCTTTCGAAGTTCTTACGTAAACACTTAATGAACAATTGATTTTTTATGTCCCGTTGTCGCCACAATCATTCGAACCTTCAATTGACAGCCAAAGACTAAAAGCACTTACATTTTAACCAGCTTGTCTGATGTTCGAGAACTTGATTCATGTCCAGATCGTTGTTTGTCTTCGATGTCCTCTCTTCTCTCTTTGAATGCTTTGTGACACCTAAACATTTAATATTTGGACAAAGAAAACTCTTTTTGTAGGTTTCTTGCAACACAGGAAGTCTCTCAGTAACCATTTTGTTTAGTTTTACACAAAATCTTGTGGCATATCACTGTTCGACAGTTTATTTCATTGTGAAAACCTAACGCCATGTTCAAACACATGTCTGTTTTATCAGTGACTCGTGTACTGCTAAGGCTTAAAGCCCGACTTATGCTAGAATCTGTAGTTGACAGACCCCATTAAGCGTATCATTTGCAACCGCCGTTTATTCGGCCTTCTGCTTGACGTGAAAATTCAGTCTCATTACTTAATGGACAGACCATGTATGTTAAAAGTGTTTATATATATTTTTTACAATTAAAAATCCCCTCCCCCCTAAAAAAAGCTTTAATTTCAGGTGTTTGCTTTTTTTCTTTTTTTCACCCTGTTAATATATTTTTTAACTTGTTCCATAAAAAACAGATGTTAAGTAATGTAAATAAACTCATTTTTCATTTCAGACCGTGTTTTGATTAACTAGGACCTAAGTAGAACTTCCGCGCTTTTGAAACGCAAGATTCTTCAGATAACCATATTAAATGCTCTTGATTAATATTCTTTAATAAATTTGATTTTCTTTTAAAAGATTAATAAACAATTTTAAAAAACAGAATGTTTATAAATTTTATCTTTAGTAAAAGAAGAAAGAAAAAAGAAACATTATTGACTTATTTTTTAGACAATTATAATTAAATGTAGCTTTAAAGAGAAAATAAAACTTAAGTGAAAAGGTACTTTAATTTTATGATGGAGTTAGATATTTATAAACAAAAATCAGCATTTCAGACTTGGTTTTACATTTAAAAATTAATAGTAATTTCTGAAACTTAGAGAAATCTTGCTTTTATTGGAATCGTTAGATGTTAGATACATAAATGTTGTTTTTAAAAATCTCTTGCAAACATGGAATTCAATAAATAAATAAGTTTTTCTTTAAGAAAAAAAATAAATACTAAAAAATAAAACAAAGTATTCTCTTCCCAGCAGATTTCTGTAAACAATCTTCATCTAATAATCTTCCCAAGTAACCATGATTGTCAGTTTTTTCCCCAATAAAATCTAATTTATTAAATTTCCTCTTCTGTGAGAGATTTTAATATCATCCGGGAATTTAACGTCTACATCTAATGATTGGAAAAAAATAAGAGTTATCTAAAGTAACCCCTTGACTTTTATATACAACGTGTATACTCACAAAAACATTTTGTCAAAAGATGTAAAAAGCACAGATAGCAAATTGACCGAACACATGATCCTGTGATTGAAAGATATCTTACAAGGAAGGTCTCCATTGGGGGCATACTCAGAATTTTTTGAAAAAAATACGAATTAAACTACTCATGCAGGTAATAAAGGATCAGTGAAAATTAGCGGCGGAATTACATTATTAGATATGTAAAAAAAATAAAATAGTTTGGAATAATTGGCGTGAAAAGCTGAAAGCGAAGCGGGATTTGGCGAGCAGTGCATTTCCTCGCCAAAAGCAGACGATTTTAACGAATCTGAAAATTGATTTTAATTGACTTCACTGTTAAAAATCTGCAGCATTTACTGCAACGTCACTCCACTACTTTTATAGAATATCTCTCTTCTGACAAATGAGAATGCTCCATAGCACGGGGAATTGACCGTGTCATACACTGTTAAAAATCTGCTGCATTTTGTTGCAACGCACTCCACCGCTTGTATATAATATCTCTATTCCAACCAATGAGAAAGCTCCATTTGACGGCCAAGTAACCGTTTTCTATACAAGCAAGGCAGTGCGTTGCAACAAAATGCAGCAGATTTTTAACAGTGTATTTTTCAATTTGGAACAATTTTAATCAATTTAAATTGTGTTTTAAATGATAAAATATATTAATTTCATTTTGTTATAAGTACATATAAACGTATATGACAAAATTACACTTAAAGTAAAGTAAAAATGCTAAACTAAAGTTACTTAAACTAAACTTATTTAAATAAATTGAACATAGAAAGTTTTTTCTTTAAAAAGTATTCGAAGCGTAAAAGCGTATTTTTCAAAATTTCGTTTTTTCGCCAACCGGAGATAAATCGCCAAATAAACGAAATTATTATTATTTTTTTACGGACGTTATAAGGAGATTCCGCCGAAATTTTTTTTATAAACATATATAACTATATGAGAAGAACATTCTGTAATTTTTTCAGATTTTTCTGAGTATGCCCGTATGGAGACCTTCCTTGTTAGATTAATTTTTAAA
The DNA here is from genome assembly GCA_964019185.1 of Maratus speculifer. Lineage (NCBI taxonomy): Eukaryota > Metazoa > Arthropoda > Arachnida > Araneae > Salticidae > Maratus > Maratus speculifer. The sequence goes on from OZ025292.1 coordinate 375,444,419, forward strand.
CACGATTATTCAATCGGTAAATTAATTATAACAGAAATAATGTATTCCATTTTTCAATATTGGGTGAAAAAAGTCCGGGCCAGGATTCGAACCAGGGATGTATTGACCTTCGATTTATTCTGTTGAACTGATCCAGAGTATCAGACCAGATAAAGTGATCGTTGAGGTTAATTGGGTGAAATAGTCCTCCAGTGTTCGTGTCCGGGATAGCTCAGTTGGTAGAGCACAGGCAACTTCAGCCAATACATCCCTGGTTCGAATCCTGGCCCGGACTTTTTTCACCCAATATTGAAAAATGGAATAAATTACTTCTGAAAGATATCTGTCTGTTATTTGAAGAAAATTTCGCAGTTTCTCGGAAAATGTTCAGAAATTTTTGAATTCGCAAATGTTTCGTGTTTTGAGAGGAAAGAGGTACATTTAAAAATTCTCAATACAATACCCCACTAAACAGTACGAAAAATTACTAAGCAGCACACTTGCCAGAACACCCCTGCGATTTGAGGAAAATGCAGTTTTAAGATTGGTAGATTTCAACTACTTTTTTTATGTTAAATCGAAGTATTTTATGTACATTAGGGGATATAAATTTCGAGATAACATACACAAGGGGTTAAATATTTTTCGATGCAAACCCAAATCAAATTTGAATAATTTTCTTTTTTGTAAACCTACATATCAAGTAAGTTTTGTAAGGTTTATTTTCTTCTTCTATCTTCATCTTTAATGAAAAATAACTTTTCAGCTTAATCTTTGGCTTGAATAGTAGACCGTGCTAAATATTTACGAACAATTGTAGTCATTTTTTTCCCTTTTTGTAGATAATTTTATTTTTTTATTGGGACGAGTAGATTTTTTAACTTGAACAAATATGCCGTTAACCTTTATCGACAACTAACATGTGATGTAGCATACTTAAATCATTCAATCAATACTCTTCTCAGTCTTGTGACAAATATTGCTGGAGACCACAAAAAACAATTTAAATTTACTATAAAACATCGCCATAGAAGTACCAGAATCTGTATCGATGCTTATTACACGAACGTCTTTATTAAAAAGGTCTAGAAATATTTTTTATAATTCTATAAACATTTGAATTAATTTTAAGGGTATTTTTTTGGTGTCTCCAAGGCCGGACTAACACTCCGTCAGTCCGTGCCCCAGCACAGAGTAAAAAATATTGAGGGGCGCAAATTTGCTAAAACAAAATGAGAAAAAACAGAGTTCTCAAGACTACATTATAATGCAGTCCCTGATCTTGTTGAGTAACAAAAACACGAAGAGGATGAAGCGAAAGAGATTACTAAATATGAGTTACTGAGTTACACTTTTTTTTATGTTTGCTAAAAAATGTAAAAATTCTTACTCGTTTGTATGTAAAGGGGCAAATTTTTACTTTTGTACGGAGTGGTTTAAAGGATAAATCCGGCCCTGGTGTCTCCTACAAGCTACAAAGACTGAGGAGGATACAGACTAAGGACGAGTGGCCATTACGAGAGTAGTGGAAATATTAGGCACAGTATTTATGGCCATTTACTATTTATGAGGGAAAAAGTACCTATTTGTGAGAAAAATATTTTCCATCATTAATTGTTTTAAAAACAAAATATAGCGGAATATTAAACCACCAACTATTGTATTACACTCACCCTAATAGCATGAATGGTCACAGTGGCGTCACTGTCAGTCACTTGGTCACATCACATCTGTGACCAAAATGCCACCACTCAGTCACGTCACATTGTGACTGAGATGTGACTTTCTTAATAATCTTTAGAAATTTATAAATATCCTTCAAAACATGTTATTTACTTTAAAAAAACATGTTTCTGGCAATTTAAATATCATCGTTTTTGTCACAGTTTCGTCACAATATTAACGTCAAATTAGTCACAAATGACACATTTTTAACAAATTTGTCACATTGTGACCACTTTGTGAAACGTCACAAAAGAGCTCTAAAACGGCCATAACGACTTCACATTTCAGTCACTGTGACTTCACATCGACGTCACGTGACGTCACATTGACAATCGATGGTCACAAAGTCACAATGTGACTTCACAACAACGTTGCACTGACGTCACCATGCTTTACGGGAAGAGAGAGAAAAAACAACTAGCTACCTTATAACGCTTTTCTTGGTATGCATTTTTTGTATTATGTTTTTTTTCGTATCAGACATAAGAGATTGAGAAACATTGTTTTAAATAATTAAATCTGTTGTAGCATTTTCTAATTAACTAATTAATTTATGATATTCTTGTACAAATGCTTAAAAGTTAATTATTTTACGCGTAAAAACCCTAAGAAATTTGTTGCCATTTCTAATTTTTTACTAAAAAAAGAAAATAAAGAAAAAAATTAAAAAATTCTTCCCTTTTTTTCTTTTTATGTACTATCGAAGTTAAAAAATTATTATTACTTTTTTGTCTCTTAGAAATTACTTTTACCGTACATTTATTTAGCAAAAATATAGCTGTCTCATTTTTTCCAGAATAAACATCTTTTTTTATATATTTCTTCCAATAAAGAACCTATTTTTATAATAGCATCAACAAATATTTAAAGAGCTATGTGTTCTAGAAATTCTTCTCCCATTGTTTGACTTCCATATACAAATTTTCATGTGTTTTTGTGATCTAAGGTTTATTTTTCTTTAAAAGACTGGCTTCTATAAACAGTGCCTAGAACTCATTTTCTATTAATTTTGTTACACAAAGAAGCTTTTATATTGCCGTTGAGTTTATAAATTTAAAAGAGTGCTATTTCGATTTCTAACTAATAGGGTTCGCTTTTATAATATTATATCGAGAATTTTAAGTAAACTAAGTACTCGTAAATGATATGTAAAGTTATTTTATGTAAAAATGAAGCATTATATTTTTGTTCGGATGTTGGTTTGCTTTACTTTATTCATTATGTAAAATGTGTTAAATAATATCAAACAAATATTCACGAAATACCTGAAAGTAATCTTTATCTCATACAAATCTATGTATTTCTATCATAGGACTTATGCCCATGTGTATAGGATATGTATATCTAATTAAGCCGTTATAAATGTTATCCTTGTTCTTTTATTGCCCGAACTAAAAGAAAATCTATTACCTTAAATAAGAAAATTGAAAATTATTATACAAATATTTATTTCTTTTAGTAAGTGGGTTTCTTTTAGTAAGCACATGTGATATCACCGGTGGTGATAAAAACAATATTTAACAAGGGAAAATTAACATAACTTAACTTAAATATAATCGTAAGTAGAAAAATTTTATTGTAACCCAGGAACAATTGATGATTTTATGAAATGACAAAATTTAGTGATTACTTAATTATTATTTATCAACAATTGGATATTATTTGTTCGTTTTTTAACGTGCAACATTAACACTGAACTAATATTGGTTCAATATTTCCATCCTAATGTATTCATTAATATCATATTTGAAATATTTCCCGTGTAACACTGAAGAAACAATGCATTTATATTATAAATGTTTCGAAAATAATATTATATTATGAAAATATTTCAATTTTATTAAAACTATAGAAAATTGAACTAGATAAAGCAGCATTTCGCTAGAAAAAAAATTGTAATTGTGTAGCAGTATTTTAAAAATATTTCGAAAACATGTATGAGATCAAAAATGTATATTGCGGAGGGAGGGGCGGAGATCTTATGTATTAAAAAAGGGTATCATATCCTCAGTCAGAATGGTTATATATGCCACAATCATATATCATCAATGAAGTTCGCCTCCCCCTCGCCCACTTCTAAAACGCAACATTTTAAGTTTTAGACAAAACAATCATAACATAGTCATAACATAGTAACACAATCGTAAATAGTATCAGGTAGGCTTCAGAATTTTTTGGATAATAATCACTAGGTTAACATATCAAATCATTTAAGCATGTCAAAGTATACGAGTCAGTATGTAATCATAAAAAGTATTTAATAAGCAAGTAAGTGGATATATTGTGTTTTTAGAAGTACCAAGAGGAAAGTTGACACCTAAAACCCCTTTGAGAAAAATTGTTGCATAGTAACGTTCTCCGAGATTGGTTGATCGAAATACAGATGCCTAGATTAAATCATGGGATACAGTTTTTGTATTAAAGTTTACGTACAAGATTACTATAATTAAAATTAATATATTCGGAAGTGTCTAGAGTTGGTATTAGAGCTTCAAACAAAACAAAATTGCTATCTTTGTCAATTTCAATTCAATTTCTATCTTTAAAAATTGCAATAGTATCCTATAGTTAAATAGAAAGCAATGATGTAGGGGACAGTATAAGGGGATATACGATATATGCATTCTGAATATTTCAATAAATTGAAAATTGCACTTCAAGCATAACAAATGAATGTGCGTTCGTACAATAAAGAAGTTTTAAAAATATTCAGATCTTAGCGTAATAGTATGCAGTATTTTGGATACAGTAATGTTATTTGTCATAAAACTTTTTTTTACATTAAAAACTCTGCAAATTAAAAGTAAAAAAACTTAAAAACCCTAATCTCTCTACAAGTATGCATGTTATCCTCATAGAAATGAACATAATTTATTGCTACAAGCCTCTTAATCGTGTTTTATATTTTGAATGATTTTTGCTACATTAGTTTTGACAGGGTTATCCAGAAGATATTCTTTTTTAGAATTTGTTGACGGCCCCCTATGGGGTTTCCGGAAAAAAATACCCACAAAAATGTATGTCTTATACTATTATGTTTACACGCCTAGAGTTTGAGGATAATTTCTCATTTATTTTTAAAAATATTTAACAAAACATCTAAAATCTCAAGTGAACACTTATTATTGGACATATAGTGTATATACTATTATTTTCAACACAATCTATCTGATTGGTAAAGTAATTATACGAATTGAATAATTTCCAACTGAGCGAAAAATTGCCCAGGCCGGGAGTCGAACCCAGATACTTGGCTTACAAGGCCAATGCTTTACCTGTTACCCATTTTTCGCTCAGTTGGAAATTATTCAATTCGTATAATTACTTTACCAATCAGATAAATTGTGTTGAAAATAATAGTATATCTACGTACCCATCGTCATATGGAGGTCCATTACCTGCGGTCTCTTTTGTTGAACTGTCTAAATGACAGACCAGATGCTATGACCAATAAGGTTATCTGAGCGAAAAATCCCAGTCGGCTGTCGCCCCGGTAGCTTAACAGGTAAAGCATTGGCCTTGTAAGTCAAGTATCTGGGTTCGACTCCCGGGCTGGGCAATATTTCGCTCAGTTGGAAATTATTCAATTCGCATATAGTGTATATACCTGCCCTCTGCATGTTTGGTATAATTTCTGAATTTTTTTAACGACTACACCGCTAACTGAAAATTACAATTTAAACAGTGAAAATCGAAGAAATTTGGGAGACAGCTAACAGCAGTTATAGGTTAACAATGCAGGTATACAAAACGTAAAAAAAGAAAGAAAAAGATAAAGAAAAGAAAACTCTCAATCAGTGAACATAAAATCTAAGTAGTGATACTATTTAAAAAGCAATAACTGAAAGAGAACTGCTGTCATTATTTATTAAATAATTTTAAATGAAAAATCCCATTTCTGATTTGAAAGCTTTTTCTTGTAGCACATTACAATCTTTGACTTTGCAAAACTCTCACTGTAAATCCTATTAAATCTGAAATACCATTATCAAAACCTACACGTAAAACTAAGAAAATGTTTGTTTTTATTTCTTTTTAAAAGCAAAAAAAAAAAAAAAAAAAAAAAAAAAAAAAAAAAAAAAAAAATGTGAAATGCGGTAGAAGTTTGTTTAGGCTAAGTCATTTCGTCTAAAACAGATTACGGACCCAAAGAAATTTCATTATCTGGTGAAAGTGAACAAATAGGGAAAGATAAATAAGTCGTAAGAGAATCTGTGAGAGGTAATACTTCGGAGCACCAGCAGGATAATGACCGTCGAGAAAACTCAATAAATAACTTTGCATGATTTCTTCTTTAGATCTAAACTGGACACAGACAAAGGATTATTTCGTAATATTTTCATTGAGTTAATACATCCTATGAAGTTTTATTTATTTTCAATTTATAGATATCACTGAATAATTTATTTTGCCAATATTTTGAATTAAGTCAGCAATTCCTTACAAAATCATCGACATATGCCGAAAACAAATTAAGAGAATCCGGAATACAAAAACTTTCAAACTTACTTTAAAAAAATTATAACAGTAAGTTTTTTTTTTGGCTTAAAATGTTGTTTAAAACAAATATCTATTTTAAGTGCAACGGGAAATATATGTTTTTTCATTTTGTTTTATTTTCAAAATCTAGCTTTCAAACAATGACTGTCATGGAAAAATGGAAATGGCTGTCATGGCATATGAAAATGCGCTTTGCACCATTTCTTGCATTTAAAGTGTTATAAGTCAGGAAACGTAAAACACAACAACAAACAAAATGCTTGAAACTTGGTACATGTCTTTTTTTATTGTTTTACTTAATTTTGATTCAGCAAATTTGAAAATAAATATTTACTTTCGAACATTTGGTTTTTCTTTTAAAGTTACTTATTTTTTTTTAATCTTTAAATATTTTTAATTTTTTTTTTATATTACTATTTTTTAAGATGGTGAATCAAAATTAAAACTTTTACATTTCTATTTATTTACATTAAAAAAAAATTGAAATTCAACAAATAATATTCGAGTTAAAAGATTTTAAATTTTATCACTATTTTGCAAATTTTTAATTTTTAATTTTTTTTTAAATCATACGATGTTTTATCATGTGATTTTGTTTACATATCACGTGGTTAACCATTACAAACAAATTCGGAATTTTAACGCAATAAATTTAAAATGTGTCCCAGACTCCCTTAACTTGAAGTACATTTAGTTAAGCAAAAAAAAAAAAAAAGATGAGTAATAAAAATTCTCCAAAATCTAATGAACATATTCTATAATAATTAGGGATTATGCTACATACATTTAAATAGAAAAATGATGTGCTTGCAATACGTGATTTTGGAATAAATTAATAAATTGTCAGCTTGTCTAGCTGCCTAGTTCGAGCCTTAAACTAATAGTAACTTAACTACTTACGTTAGAGTAAAAACTGTAATTTTAGTCATTTTCTTACAGATAGTTTACATTTCAACAAATTTAAATGCTGTCGGTCTCTATATTGGCGGTCAAATGCCAAATTTAATAAAATATTATTATAATAATGACATGAAAAGAAATAAAATATTTTACTACGATCAAGTGCATAACTTCTTAATAATGACATCCGTGTAGTCTAAATACAATTAACGAAAAGTAATTGTCCTAACGTGCAATAACGTTTTAAAGAGAAAATTTGCTTAGATGATCGTTACTTTCCTATTTCACCCTAGTAATGGCAATGTATATGAGAAATATTTTAAAACCAATCCAATATTTTAAATCGTATGTACAAATATGCAAAACATTTTCGTGAAACAGCACTGCTGTTTGCCTTTTTTGCTGCCGCCACCTATCGTTTTTTGTAAGCTCTACTCTATATAACACAGTTCGTTTGTGATCTTGTTCTCTTACGGACATGCATTTAGTGCGGCTAATGATGGGCTGTTAAAGGTTCAATTACGAAATGCGAGCTGCATGTCTTTATATTTTTATGGTGATTTATACAAAGTTTTCTTATTTGATTATGTAAAACGCTTGCCTGTCTTTTGATATTCAAAAGAAAAAAAAAGCGTGAATACAGAGAAGACATATTAAATGTGCGAAGAATGTAATAATGTTAGATAAATAATTTTCGCCATTCCACTGTAATAAACTAAAACCTAATTGGTAAGCAAAAGGTATTTTTCCATTTTTCTTCAACCTCATTAAACTGAAAGCTTTCGATTCGAATACTGTAAAAGTTAGGTACTAAGTTTGTTAATTAATTTACTTGTAAAATATGCTTCAGTCCCAGTTGCTGAAAATCTAATTTCTTTAAGCAACGTTTCATTTTAAAAAGTCCTAATGTTCTGATGCACTATATTCTTGTCATTTTTAATTAGAACATTAAAGAAACTAATTTGCTCATTCCTGCAGAATATTATCAGGCATTATCTTAAATAACTTTGTTGTAAAACGAGTTTGCTTCGCATATCACAAATTGCATTGAGAAAATAAATTGCTCTAAACACGCTATAATGCTGGTAGAATCTTCACAGTTTACGCTAAACATAGACATTAATAAACTTGTGAGTTTAAAACTTGTTTTAATTACATCTCAAGCATTTCTGAAAGTACAAATTCTTGAATTAAATATCATTTTCGAATTAAAAATTTACAGTACAATCTTGGATTCCGGTAGTTGCGATCTCAACATTTAATAAATGCAAGTAATTTAAGGTCTTAAAAATATTTTTTCTTATTTTTATACAAACAAAAAGGTTACAATTTGCATAGGAGACCAGTTTTCTAAATCCGATTTCTTCTGGTCTGCTGGGAAACTACATTTACATAAAAAAAAAAAAAAAAAAAAAAACCAAAGTGATTTTGTTTTATATTGAATTTTCTATTAGCTAAGAATTTTTTATGTTTATGTTTTAAACAAAAATAAAAAATATTTTTTTTTTCATTTTTTAACCTGTGAAAAAATGTTATAAATTCGGTTTCCCTGTCTGTTCTTTTCTATTTCTGTCCACGTGTCCGTGCTCTAACTCATGTAAATGTAAGCATATTTCCATAAAATTGATATTTGCTACTGGTATTTGTTGTCACATGTTCGGTATTGAAAATAAAGTGTGTAATAATTTACTGCTGCTAATGATGGGCCGTTAAAGTTTCAATTAAGAAACGTGTCTTGTATGTTTTTATATTTTTATGGTACTTTATACAAACTTTCTGAATTAGTTATGTAAAACATGTGCTTGTATTGTGATGTTCAAAAGAAAAAATAATAATCGGGAATGCATACGAGACTTTTTAAATGTGCAAAGGATGTAATAATGTTAGATAAATGATTTTCGCCATTTCAGAGTATTAAACTAAAACCTAATTGGCATGCAAAAAAAGGAATTTTTCCATTTTTCTTCAACCACATTAAATTGACAGCTTTCGTTCGAATGTCGAATACTGTATAAGTGAAGGACTAAGTTTGTTAATTAATTTACTTGTAAAATATGTTTCAGTCCCAGTTGCTGAAAATCTAATTTCTTTAAATAATGTTTCATTTTAAAAAGTACTGTTCTGATGAATTATATTCTTGTCATTCTTAATTAACACATTAAAGAAACTAATTTGTTCATTCCTACAGAATATTACCGGGCATTAGCTTAAATACTTTATTGAAAAAGAGTTTGCTTCGCATACCACAGATTGCATTGAGGAAATAAATTACTCTAAACACGCTAAAAAGCTTGTAGATTCTTCACAGTTTACGCTAAAAATATACATTAATAAACTTCTGAGTGCAAAACTTGTTTTAATTATATCTCAAGTAGTTATGAAAGTGCAAATTCTTGCATTAAATCTCATTCTCGAGCTAAAAATTTACAGTACAATCTTGGATTCCTGTAGTTCCGATCTAAACATTTAATAAATGCAAGTAATTTAAGGTCTTAAATTTTTTTTCTTATTTCTATACAAACGAAAAGTTTGCAATTTGCATACGAGGCTAGATTCGTAAATCCGATTTCTTCTGGTCTGCTGGGAAACCACATTTACATATATAATATAACCAAAGTGATTTCGTTTTGTTATAGTATGTTTATACTGGTTTTTAGGAACAGAATAATATTAAAAATATTAGGTTAGAACTCAAGGCTCGCGGTGTATTTAGAAAGATAAGCACAGCTGCTCTTTTTATCATTAAAGGGGATAGTTAAGATAGCGCTTGTTATTTTTCTTGGGGTGGATGAAAGTTTAGCGGCTTTGAAATAGGGTCGGCGCGGATGGAGTATACAGTTTCAAAGGTTTTTCCGAGTCGACTTTTGACTTTAGAATCTATAAAATTGAGGACGGGATGGGGTTTTGACATAAAATATCCCTCGCAGGTGGACTGAGTAAGCAATTATTTTCCTTAGAATGCCGACTTTAACACTCCCGGATTTCGGAGGTCAGAATGGTCAATGTCACTTAAAAATTCACTGCATCAAGAGGGGCGTTGATCATTTTGGCCAATGAAACTTGGGGGGTGTTTAAGGGAACCTCCCGTCGGTTAATTTAAAAAAAAAAATAGACAGAGTGGATTGGGACTTCAAGAAAAATCATTACATTCTCTTGCAAGCTCTCGGCTGCAGCTCTTGCCTTTGGTCTTGCTCCTCCGAGCGAATGAAGCTCTCATTATGGAGAAAGTATGATCTGCGTATTATGAGGTCCTGACGGAAACTTTGATTTTACCGGAAGACTGTAATTTTGGCTTGTTCGCGCTAGAGATGAGACAGCATTGTGTTTGAAAGCTGGCGGGCATCTGATAGTAGCTATGTTCGAGATACGGATGGAAGAGATTGTCAGCCTATAAGTGGTCTCCGGCGTTTTTCAGCGGCAAAGGAGGTTCCCGCTCTTCGCTTATTCAACGGGATGACAGGGGCAGTTCGTTTGGGAGGGCTCCGTCGGATCCGAGATTTCAGCCGCAGTGTTTGGACTCTACAATGAAGGCTTCATAGGGAGGATTTGGTCTGATCTGAGGTGCCCGAAGACGATATATTGATGGAGTTGATGTACGGAGAAAAGGGTTGTGTGTATTAGAAACCCGGGTGAGTGTAGTTTATTATGTTTTGGGGAATATACTATAAATTCTACCCCTAGGGAGTTTAGTTACTCTACACGAGTTTCAGTATATTTAATTGTAATTTTAAGTTGTTATAAGAATATTATGTTGTAATATGATTAAGTTTGGTAAATATATCTCAATCAATAAATACTAATTGTTAAATTTTGTAAATAAAAATATTATCTTAGTAATAGAAGTATTAGTTTCTTTAATTCTGGAATTCTTGCTTGCTATCCTTATTAATTGATTTATAACTGATAATAATTGAAACTACTTTGGAGCATCATTTTTACACAACGCAATCGTAGAGCTTAAACTTGTTTACATAGAGGAGAATTCCTCTTGAGATTATAGTTAATTATGAGAGTTATGGGATTCAGTTAATTTAGCATAATTTTGAAATTATTTAATGTAACAAATAAACAGATAATAGTAAATAAATAAAAATAAATAAATCAAAAATAAACGAATTACAACACTGGTGCCGTTAAGTAACAATTAAATTCTGGTTACAGTTTGACCTTTACTGGGTTTTGGTGCTCCAATTCAATTTAATTTCGAAATTTATAATTAAATTTAACTTACAAATTTTTCTTGATATTATGTAAAAATATTAATAGCGAGAAGTTGAAAAAGTGTATATAAAAGTGCCATATGATTTTATGTTATGTATCAACTTTCATAAGTTTAAAGTATTATTATTGAAGTGCAATATTGGTATTTATATTGTGTGTGGGTATAATTAATTGGTATGTGTAATAAATTTTTCTCCCGCCTCTGCCATAAAGAAATTTTGTGTGTTTTAAATATCTTTCAATATATTTGAATTGCATAGAGTAATTTTAACCAGTGTTGTAATTCGTTTATTTTTGATTTATTTATTTTTATTTATTTACTATTATCTGTTAATTCGAATTGCCTTTGGCTGGTTTTGAAATTAATTTTGGGAGTGGTGGTAGTGCTTTAAAATAAGGGGTTTTACAGGGAGTATCTTATTTTAGCAGAATTTAGGAATGTGGTGTAAGGCAGAGGAGTTTGTATACGATCGTAGCTATTACCGTCGTATGGTGGCCGAGAGGCATTATTTATTATTATTATTATTGTTATTATTTTTTAATTATGATATTGGTCAAGCATTACTGTGGGTTACCATGTATATGTATATTTAAGTAAGGTATTCAGGATGATGCATCACTGAAGAGAAACAAACATTGGACTTTAATATATTAATTTCAAATAATAGCTTATATTATTTGTTTTAATTACTTACATATATTAATGTTTTCAGTGAATTTATTTTATGTGTTTATTACTTTATTTACCTCATCAAGAAATTGTATCGTCCTAAGCTACTTTTAGTGTATGAGAGTGAGATGCAGGATACTGAATTTATTGTATTGGTTTAGAAATATTTTACTGTTATCTTTTGAGGATCTATTAAGGTATATATTTATGTGTTAGTGTACAATATATTACTGCATTGTCAGTGTTTTTGTAGAATTATACTGAACGAACGATAACTTATTGTAAAAGCTCGTGTAGATGGTTTGAATTGTAAGTAGCAACGCTAATTAAATTTAGGTAAAACTTAGTATGTTTTGGTTGAGCAATTACTTTCTTGTGGGGTAGGCCGTTTAAGTTTTTTTTTCTTCCCTGGTATTTCTTTTCTTTTCTTTTTTTTCTCTTTCTTTTTATAAATTCTGGTAATAGCTAAATTTGAGTATAATTGCTAGAATTATGGTCGTTTTTGGGGGTACTCTCTTAGTGCACAAAGTGAGTACTGTGTTTTTAATGCTATGATTTCATTTTCTTATATGGGGCAGGTGTTTTGTTTCGGATAGGAATATGGGGTATTAGTTGACGAGACACATCCGAAGACGATTGGTGGCAAAATTTGACTTTTCAATAGATTTAGGGTATAGTAAAATTTTTTTTTGTTTGTTTGTTTTTGTGAGAGAAAATTTTTTCTGCGTAAAAATTTTCAGTAAAAAGGGGGGATATTGTTATAGTATGTTTATATTGGTTTTTAGGAACAGAATAATATTAAAAATATTAGGTTAGAACTCAAGGCTCGCGGTGTATTTAGAAAGATAAGCACAGCTGCTCTTTTTATCATTAAAGGGGATAGTTAAGATAGCGCTTGTTATTTTTCTTGGGGTGGATGAAAGTTTAGCGGCTTTGAAATAGGGTCGGCGCGGATGGAGTATACAGTTTCAAAGGTTTTTCCGAGTCGACTTTTGACTTTAGAATCTATAAAATTGAGGACGGGATGGGGTTTTGACATAAAATATCCCTCGCAGGTGGACTGAGTAAGCAATTATTTTCCTTAGAATGCCGACTTTAACACTCCCGGATTTCGGAGGTCAGAATGGTCAATGTCACTTAAAAATTCACTGCATCAAGAGGGGCGTTGATCATTTTGGCCAATGAAACTTGGGGGGTGTTTAAGGGAACCTCCCGTCGGTCAATTTAAAAAAAAAAAAAAATAGACAGAGTGGATTGGGACTTCAAGAAAAATCATTACATTCTCTTGCAAGCTCTCGGCTGCAGCTCTTGCCTTTGGTCTTGCTCCTCCGAGCGAATGAAGCTCTCATGATGGAGAAAGCATGATCTGCGTATTATGAGGTCCTGACGGAAACTTTGATTTTACCGGAAGACTGTAATTTTGGCTTGTTCGCGCTAGAGATGAGACAGCATTGTGTTTGAAAGCTGGCGGGCATCTGATAGTAGCTATGTTCGAGATACGGATGGAAGAGATTGTCAGCCTATAAGTGGTCTCCGGCGTTTTTCAGCGGCAAAGGAGGTTCCCGCTCTTCGCTTATTCAACGGGATGACAGGGGCAGTTCGTTTGGGAGGGCTCCGTCGGATCCGAGATTTCAGCCGCAGTGTTTGGACTCTACAATGAAGGCTTCATAGGGAGGATTTGGTCTGATCTGAGGTGCCCGAAGACGATATATTGATGGAGTTGATGTACGGAGAAAAGGGTTGTGTGTATTAGAAACCCGGGTGAGTGTAGTTTATTATGTTTTGGGGAATATACTATAAATTCTACCCCTAGGGAGTTTAGTTACTCTACACGAGTTTCAGTATATTTAATTGTAATTTTAAGTTGTTATAAGAATATTATGTTGTAATATGATTAAGTTTGGTAAATATATCTCAATCAATAAATACTAATTGTTAAATTTTGTAAATAAAAATATTATCTTAGTAATAGAAGTATTAGTTTCTTTAATTCTGGAATTCTTGCTTGCTATCCTTATTAATTGATTTATAACTGATAATAATTGAAACTACTTTGGAGCATCATTTTTACACAACGCAATCGTAGAGCTTAAACTTGTTTACATAGAGGAGAATTCCTCTTGAGATTATAGTTAATTATGAGAGTTATGGGATTCAGTTAATTTAGCATAATTTTGAAATTATTTAATGTAACAAATAAACAGATAATAGTAAATAAATAAAAATAAATAAATAAAAAATAAACGAATTACAACAGTTTTATGTTGAATTTCGTAGCCGCTAGGATTTTTTTTTTTTTTTTTTTTTTTTTTTTTTTTTACATTTTAAAAGAAAATAATAAGTTAAATTTGATTTTTGTTTCTTTTTTGCATTTTCTAACATGTAGAAAACTGTTATGAATTCGGTTTGTCTGTCTGGTCTTTTGTATTTCTGTCCATATGTCCGTGCTCTGACTCGCGTAAATGTGAGCAAATTTGCATGAAATAGATACATGATAAGATTGTTTGCTGTCGCATGTTTGGTATTGAAAATGAAGTGTGTAGCAATTTAATGCCACTAATGATGGTCCATTAAACTTTCAATTACGAAACGCGTCCTGTATGTTTTATTTTTTATGGTGATTTATACAAATTTTGGTGAATAAATTATGTAAAACATTTGCTTGTATTGTGATATTCAAAAGAAAAAATAATAATCGTGAATGTATACAAGACTTTTTAAATGTGCGAAGGATATAATAATGTTAAGTAAATGATTTTCGTCATTTTACATTATGAAACTAAAACCTAATTAGCGTGCAAAAGGTATTTTTCCGTTTTTCTTCAACCACATTAAACTGAAAGCTTTCGTTTTAATCGAATACTATATAAGTCAAAGACTAAGTTTGTTAATTAATATACTCGTAAAATATTTTTCAATCCCAGTTGCTGAAAATCTAATTTCTTTAGGTAATGTTTCATTTTGAAAAGGCATAGTGTTCTGTTGAACAATATTCTTGTCATTCTTAATTAGCACATTAAGGAAACTAAATTGCTCTTTTCTGCAGAATGTTTGTTTTGGCATTATCTTAAATAACTTTGTTGTAAAAAGAGTTAGCTTCGCATACCACAAATTACATTGAGAAAATAAATTGCACTAAACACGCTATGAAGCTTGTAGATTCTTCATAGTTTACTCTAAAAATATACATTAATAAACTTCTCAGTTTACAATTTGTCTTCTTAATTAGCACATTAAGGAAGCTAATTTGCTCTTTTCTGCAGAATGTTTGTTTTGGCATTATCTTAAACAACTTTGTTGTAAAAAAAGTTAGCTTCGCATACCACAAATTACATTGAGAAAATGTAATAATTTAATAATGTTCTAAACATTTGCGCTCGAAACATTTATTAAATGCGAGTAATTTAAGGTTTTCAAAATATTTTTTCCTCTTTCTATACAAACGAAAAGTTCACCATTTGCATACGAGACGAGATTCCTAAATCCGATTTCTTCTGGTCCGTTGGGAAACTACATTTACATATATATAATAAAACCGAAGTGATTTCGTTTTATATTGAATTTCTTAGTAACTAGGAATATTTTATATTTATATTTAAAAAAGAAATAAAAAGTTAAATTTGATTATTTTTAACATTCTGACATGTGAATTTTTTTTTTTTTTTTTTTTTTTTTTTTTTTTTTTTTTTTTTTATGAATTCAGTTTGTTTGTCTCTTCATTTGTCTCTCTGTCTGTATGTAGGTGCTCTAACTCAAGAGAATGTAAGCAAATTTCCTTGAAATTGATCTATTTTACTGGTGTTTGCTGTCACATGTATGGTACTGAAAATAAAAAGTGTAGCAGTAACTGCCCATTTATAGGTTAAACTCAAAAGAATTGCATTATATGACGGCCTATGTGGAAAAATTCCTAGCGGTGTATTTTAATAATATCACACTACTTAAAATATATTGAGAATTTTATTTGTCAATGAAGTTTACTACAAAACGGTTACTGTACAATCTGACACTCTTATAATTTATCGTTCATTTACAGATCACGCGAAAAAATTTGATTACAGAATTGTCGGAAATGCGTTTTCAGTTGTGATATACGTTTTAAACTTCGAGTATTTTTTGCGTATTACTTGGTGTTGATAAATTCTATAGATGATGTATAGGACTACATAAAAGATCTCAAGTGCATTTCCGTTTATTTGCGATAATTGCTAATTGGGAAATTTCAAGAATGCTGTGTGTTTAATTGAACTAGTGTACTATGTAATTTACATTTAGATCAATGGATCATATTCAGGGCTGAAAGAAAAATCGGCTATTTTTTGTTCGGCTAAAAAGTTGAATTTCTTAAAATCTTATGATTTAAAAATCTAAAAGATTTAATAGCCTTTTTTATCAAGTTATGTATTTTCTAGTTTTTTTTTATTTTGACATTTTTCACCTTAATAAATCGCAAAGTTTTGTTACCATATTTTGGGTGTATTGGAAAGTGTTTCATAATCTTTTAGTAAAAAATTCGTTGTGATAAAATATATAAAACATGAAATTCGTGTAAGCAAGCTGTAATTTCAGCAACATAATTTAAGCATAATGATATATAGAAGAAAAATGTTCATGTTTTCGGTAAAAAAGTACATATTTGATGGTCATATGTGATAGGTCTTCAGAAAGCCAACAGTCGTTATTCTTCCTAAAATAAATATCTAGGGTCGATGAAAGGCAGGACACTTACTATGCTTTTATGATTTATATGCTTCCATGTTTAATGATTATGGTTCCATGGTTAATGATTGCTGATACATTTTACTGAAGTAGGGGCAATTGTTATAGCCGGTGACATAGAAAATGTAAACTTGATTCCGAAGTTAACATTTAAAATCATGTTCCGATGATTTATGTTGCTTCTGTGTTTAATGACTGATATTACTTTTGGTTGAACTAGCGACTAGCGTTATAAGCGGTGACCGTTTCTAAATATAAGTATCAACGCAGAGATAACACTTAAAATTAAACTTACTCTGCTTTTATGATTTATATGGATCCATGTTTAATGATTGCTGTTACATTTTGCTAAATGGGGGCAGTTTTTATAGCCGGGCACATCAAAAATATAAAGTTAATTGCAAAGTTAACATTTAAAATCATGTTCCGATGATTTATGTTGCTTCTGTGTTTAATGACTGATATTACTTTTGGTTGAACTAGCGACTAGCGTTATAAGCGGTGACCGTTTCTAAATATAAGTATCAACGCAGAGATAACACTTAAAATTAAACTTACTCTGCTTTTATGATTTATATGGATCCATGTTTAATGATTGCTGTTACATTTTGCTAAGTGGGGACAATTTTTATAACCGGAGACATCGAAAATATAAACTTGACTCCAAAGTTAACATTTACAATCATGTTCCGATGATTTATGCTGATTCTGTGCTTTATGGCTGATATTACTTTTGGTTGAACTAGCGACTAGCGTTATAAGCGATGACCGTTTCTAAATATAAGTATCAACGCAGAGATAACACTTAAAATTAAACTTACTCTGCTTTTATGATTTATATGGATCCATGTTTAATGATTGCTGTTACATTTTGCTAAATGGGGGCAGTTTTTATAGCCGGGCACATCAAAAATATAAAGTTAATTGCAAAGTTAACATTTAAAATCATGTTCCGATGATTTATGTTGCTTCTGTGTTTAATGACTGATATTACTTTTGGTTGAACTAGCGACTAGCGTTATAAGCGGTGACCGTTTCTAAATATAAGTATCAACGCAGAGATAACACTTAAAATTAAACTTACTCTGCTTTTATGATTTATATGGATCCATGTTTAATGATTGCTGTTACATTTTGCTAAATGGGGGCAGTTTTTATAGCCGGGCACATCAAAAATATAAAGTTAATTGCAAAGTTAACATTTAAAATCATTTTGCGATGATTTATGTTGATTCTGTGTTTTATGGTTGATAATACTTTTGGTTGAAGTAGCGATCAGCATTATCATTGGTGACATTTCGAAATATAAGCTTTAACCCAAGGTTAATATTTAAAATTAAACATTAAAGCAAAGCACGCAAAGGAATTTAAAAAGACTGTACAAAATAGCGCAATATCAAATTGCTTGGATAAGGGGTGGTGAGGTCTTTTTCCTGAGCTTTCTACAATATTTTCTTGGCATGGCATCCCTGTTCACAAGATAAGCATTACTATATATATATGTAACACCGTAAAATATTAAAAATCACATTTTTAAAAATAAATCAGTATAGGCAATGAAATAAATAAATTATGGAAATTTATATTGCTTCCTCCTTGTTGTTGATTGCAGCGTTTATTTTTGGTTAAAATAGCGATCAATGTTACAATCATACTATTTACAACTGTAAATTTTAATTCAAAGTTAAAGTAAAAATATTGAAAAAAAAAACAAAACAATAAAATAATTAATTATTGTATTTTTTTTTTGTTGTTGTTGTTGACAAAAACAAATAAATAAATAAAAAAAAAACAGTAAAAATATCAATTTTATGATGATCAAAACGCGTCTTACTTAATAACAGATTCATTGCGCCATGGATTAAGCATCCATATCCTTGGGCGAATCAGAAAAAAAAATGCGGACACCTCAAAGATTCAGATATGTTAAAGTCAAATGTTACGTACGCCATGGATTAAACATTAACATTCCTGGACCAATCAGAAAAAAAAAAATACAATGCTGACACCACAAATATTCAGATATATCTATTCTTAACGGAAAACAATAACCATTTTGCTAAGAGTTAATAAAATTATATTCGGATAAAATAAAACAAGTAAATTTTAAGTTCGTTTCGTAAAAAAAAAAAATAAATAAATAAATAAAAAAAATAAATAAATAAATTAAAAAAATCGAAGAGATGTAAAATGGTAAACAACATCAAATTCATGCAAGCAAGCTGTAGTTTCAGATACATAATTTACGCATAATGGTAAAGTGAAAAAAAAACTGTTCATGTTTTAGGTAAAAAAAGTGCATATTTGATGGTCATATATAATATGTCCTCAGAGAGCCAACAGTCGTTATTCTTCTGAAAATAAATATCTCCGAACGATGAAAGGCAGGACACTTACTAGGCTTTTATGGTTTATATGCTTCAATGTTTAATGATTGCTGATACATTTTACTGAAGTAGGGGCAATTGTTATAGCCGGTCACATAGAAAATATAAACTTGATTCCGAAGTTAACATTTAAAACCATGCTCCGATGATTTATGTTGCTTCTGTGTTTAATGACTGACATTATTTTTGGTTGAACTAGCGACTAGCGTTATAAGCGGTAACGTTTTCAAATATAAGTGTCAACGCAGAGTTAACATTTAAAATTAAACTTACTATGCTTTTATGATTTATATGGATCCATGTTTAATGATTGCTGTTACATTTTACTAAGTGGGGACAATTTTTATAACCGGAGACATCGAAAATATAAACTTGATTCCAAAGTTAACATTTACAATCATGTTCCGATGATTTATGTTGATTCTGTGCTTTATGGCTGATATTATTTTTGGTTGAAGTAGCGATCAGCATTATCATTGGTGACATTTCGAAATATAAGCTTTAACCCAAGGTTAATATTTAAAATTAAACATTAAAGCAAAGCACGCAAAAGAATTTAAAAAAACATTGTACAAAATTGCGCAATGTCAAATTCCTTGGATAAGGGGAGGAGGGGGGGGGCTTAGCTTTCTACAACATTTTCTTGGCACGGCATCCCTGTTCACAAGATAAACATTACTATGCATATATAACATCGTAAAATATTAACAAACATATTTATAAAAAAATATTAATAGGCAATGAAATAAAAGGCATAAATTCAAAATTTGTTTTACTTAATAACATAGTCATACATTAAGTACGCCATGGATTAAACATTAATATCCTTGGACTAATCAGAAAAAAATAAACAAATAAAAATGTGGACACCACAAAGATTCAGATATGTCAGATATGTCCATGGATTAAACATTAATATTCCTGGACCAATAAGAAAATAAAATAAAATGGACACCACGAATATTCAGATATATCTATTCTCAACCGAAAGCAATAACCATTTTCCTAAGGGTTAATAAAATTATATTCGGATAAAATAACGCAAGTAAATTTTAAGTTGCTTTCGTAAAAAAAAAATTCAAGAGATCTAAAACGGAAAACAACATGAAATTCACTTAAGCAAGTTGTAGTTTCAGCTACATAATTTACGCATAATGATAAATGAAATGTTAATATTTTGGGTAAAAAAAGTACATATTCGATGGTTATATATATCGTTATTTTTCCGAAAATAAATATGTGCGGATGGTGAAAGCAGGACACATACTAGGCCTTTGTGATTCATATGCTTCCATGTTTAATGATTGCTGTTACATTTGACTGAAGCGGGGGCAATGGTAATAGCCGGGTGCATCAAAAATATAAAGTTAATTGCAAAGTTAACATTTAAAATCATGCTCCGATGATTTACGTTGCTTCTGTGTTTTAATGGCTGATGTTATTTTTGGTTGACGTAGCGATCAGTGTTTGTTATAAGCGGTGACATTTCCAAATACAAGTTTCAGTTCAGAGCTAACATTTAAAATTAAACACGAAAGCAAAGCGTGCAAAAGAATAAAATAAAACTTTTCAAAACAGCGCAAAAATGCTTCAGTTGTTTCAAGAAAAGAGGCTATGAAATTATATAAGAAAACAACATAAATTTCATACTGGCAATCTGTCTTCTTAGCTACGTAATTTCTTATACTGTGTTAGTAAATGCAAAAATATTTAACAATGAAAGATAACCTAAGGTCATGGCTTAGATCTTCAAGCATAGATTATGAAGCATTTTTCGACACATTCAGACTACCGTATGAAAACATCACCGTTTAATAAAGTGAAGTATAATGTCTAATTAAACAATTTGACAACCTAGTTTCAACAATTAAAATCTATACATATAAAATATCAGAATTATTTTATGCAGCCCTGTATATGATTTATTGATTTGCATATATGCTACGCAGTATGCCAAAATTTGATTTCGTTAGGATACCCATCGCGTAATAGTCGAAAATTTCCCTTTAGCAATGTCCGCTAGTAAGATAAAACGTAAAAGTTCTTTTATGCAGCCTTTTATATCCTCTAAACTAAAGAATTTATACACGCCAAGTACATTAAAAGAATACAAAACTATGCAGAGACTTGTTAAATTTAAAAACGCATATCACAATTGAAAATGAATTTTAAAATATCGTTCATAGACAATCGAAAATATCGAATAGCGACCGTGAATCTGTATTATTATATTTTCTGCCGAGTTTGACAACTTAAAACGATTTTCTAGACGTTCAATAAATGCTCCGTATTTCGGTATGTAGCTCATAGTATACATGTGGTGTCACTGATATATACTATGAGCTACATCCATGTAAACTGTATATTCAGCAATTTAAAAATTATTTATTTTTCAAAAAAAATTTACAACTGGTATACATTAAGATTCACAATAACTGCTTACATACATTCAAGAATTCTTTTGCGTTGACAGCTAATGACAGCTATTATTTCGCTTGAAGTACTAATTGTGTTACAGAATGACACAGATATAAACTTAAAATTCAGATTTATTTTTAAAATTTTGAACAACGTAGAAAAATAACCAAAAGAAGAATAAAATAAAATTGCATTCGGTGGAAAATAGCCAAAAGAAGAATAAAATAAAATTGCATTCGGTGGAAAATAGCCAAAAGAAGAATAAAATAAAACAGTATTCGCATAAAATAGTCCAAAAAAGTTTCAAGTCGAATTGATAAAAATAAACCAAAATACGATAAAATAGGAACCAATAGGGAATTTATAAAAGCATAACCATGTTTTTAGCAACTTAAATGGTGGAAAGTTTATAAAAGCGAAGGAAATATTACATGCTTATGTCATCAATTAAAAATAGGTATTTGATACTCAGATATAAATCTTCTGTTAGGTAACCGTCTTTACTTTTTGGGAAATAAATGACTATTGACGGTGAAAGGCACGACACTTATGTTCCAGGGATTTATGTTTAACAGAACTATTTTCGCGTTTAATGGCAGCTATCCTTCTTGGTTAAAGCAGCGATCAATGTCATGGTCAGACATCGCCTCAAAGATAAACTGAAATCGTGAGCTAACGATAAAATGTAGATCAGCAGGGAGAAGTATGCAAAAGAAATGAAATAAAGTTGTATTCAAATGTAACATTATATTATTGAGGATCATAACTTTACTAGAATGTTGAGTATTTTTTTTATATATCAATGTTTCTGTATACGCTAAAAAAGAAAAGAAAGAAGAAAAGCTCCATTATTTTGTTATATAGGCAATCCTAATAACATTTTATATCTTAATTATTGATCACAGCCATATAATATAAATCACAAAGATAATTAAGGAAATTGAACAGAATTTTATGAAATTGATTAAAATTTTCAGGGAATTAAATTTGAAGAAGTACAAAATTTAATAAAATGGGCCCTATATAATAAAAAAGTTATGTATAAAACTTCAGTATTTTATTATAAAAAGTTGCAAAGATATGAAAATGCATAAATGGGTATTTCCATGAGCACATGTCGTGTAAGTCACATACTAAAATTTTGGATACCAATATTTTAGAACGGAAAAATGTGAGTTATTTTATCAGAGATATTTCATTAATTGAATAAGGCCATCCAAACCTTTCGAAAATAACGGTGGCCAACAATTTAGCAGTTATTAGAAATGTGACTTACACGACAAGTGCTCGTGGAAATACCCAAATGTTGGCTTAAGGAACCATAGATCACACTGAACAGCCAGAAAATGATCTTCTTTAAAGCAGCACGAAACACTGTATAGCTTTTTAACTAATGAATGACACGCAACATTTTTTTTCTTTAATTTTACACATTCTTATGGTTTGATAAAATATATTAGCAATATTAATTAATTAAATCATAGACACAAAAGTGGCTTCTGAAAAATATGAATATTGAAATATGCATTTTGCACGCATGATTTTGCAAATTCTACTGCAGATGTATGTTTTAATGTTTTATTATTTTGTTACATAAAATACTATATTTTACACTGAGCATTAATTTGAAAATATGTTCAAACTTTTTAGCACAATTGATGGCTTTTCTAATCATATTCACTACATTTTACCAGAAAATGTATACTTATTTTTTTTTCAATCCACAATTCTCTGTGACAAAAATTTTATTAAATTGAAATGCAGCATAAATTAACGCATGTAAATTAAGAATACATACACAGTTTCAGGGTTCTAATAATGGGAGTCTTAAATGAGAGTGTTGGCAATACCAAACTAGTTGGATGTGCCAATCCCAAAACTTTCTTCTATCTCATACTCTACATTTCCTCTATGTCTACATTTTAATATTTTTAAAAAATAGTTACTCATTTCAATGCTTTCATAATTTTAATTCAATATCATAATAAATTTGATTTTCATCTTAAATTTCAGCTTCAATCAATTAATCGGAGTAAAAACGAATTTCCGTCTCTGCACGACCCGATGGACAATAGAATGATAGGGAGATTTTTTTTTCAAATTCAGGGAGGACCTACTTGACTTACCAAAAAATAATCATATACAAAAAAATTAGTTCAGTTCTAGAACTAACTTCATACACTTTTAGGCGGTGCAATATTGAATATGGAATATAATTCGCTATTGCAGCGCCTCCTTCCGGCGGATTTTTTTCAGATTCAGGGAGGTCCAACTAGCCATAGCCATACACTTACGCAAAAAATTTGGTTCAATTCGATGCATAACTTCATATACTTTTGGTGGGTACAATATTGAAAATGGCATAAAATTTGCTATTGCAGCACCCCCTTCCGGCGGATTTTTTTCAGATTCAGGGAGGTCCAACAAGCTATAGCCATACATTTACACAAAAAATTTGGTTCAATTCGATGCATAACTTCATATACTTTTGGTCGGTACACTATTGAAAATGGCACAAAAATCGCTATTGCAGCGCCCTCTTCCGGCGGATTTTTTTCAAATTCAGGGAGGACCAACTAGCCATAGTCATACACTTACACAAAAAATTTGGTTCAATTCGATGCATAATTTCATATATTTTTGATCGGTACAATATTGAAAATGGCACAAACATCGCTATTGCAGAGCCCCCCCTTCAGGCGGAATATTTCAAAACTGAAAGAGGACCTACTTGCCACAGCCGTAAACATTCACAAAAAATTTGGTTCAATCCTATGCATAACTTCATACACTTTTTGATGGTAGAATGGCGACATACGGACACATACACACACACACGGACAGACAGACATTTTGTAAAAACATGTTTTTTGGAATCACTGACCCCATAAAACGTGTAAATCCGTCGAAAACCGGAAGTCAAAAAGATTTCTAGTACAATACTCTCTTCTATTGAAGAAAGTAAATATCAATTTTTAGAAAAACGCCTTAAAAGTTGGTTTATAACATTATAGCGAATACTTTAATGCAAGGAATTTTCAGCCATAACTTCTGTTCAAATTGGTGCCTTTGCAATTTATTTTTATTTTTATTTTTATTTATTATTATTATTTTTTTTTTTTTACGTTTACGTGATATGTTTTCTTAAATCATTTTCGATGTTTGGATATATTTAGTAGTATTAATTAATAAAATCATAACGAAAAAGTTACTTTTGAAAAATATAAATATTGATATATAAACTTTGCGCGCATGATTTTACAAATTCTGCTGCAAAGAACTGCTACTTGCAAAGTGATATGATCGCGTTTCAGGAGTCGTACTTGTATTAAAATTACATTAGACTGTCCGACTATGCGAGTTACACTTAGGGGAGAGGGTGGCACCTTTGAACACTTTTTCAGAAAATCAATATATTTCATAGTTGAATTATATTTATTGAGTTTAAAATATTTCATAATAAAAAACACATTTCTTCGTCATATAAACCATAAACTAAACATTTTCCAAAGAAATTAAATAAGTTGTGAGGATTTGAAAAGTTGAAAATTTTCTGTTCAAAGGTGCCCCATGTAGGGGTACCTTTGAACAAATGAATAAAATATGAAAATATTCAGAGTTTTTATAAAAAATTGCATATGTTACAGAAATATAAGGTGATATGAATAAAATTAAATAACTACATTTTGTTGAAATTACTTTTTTTTTTTTTTTTTTTTTTTTGTATTTGTATTTGACTAAACTTATATCCATCAAAGTTGATGTCAAAACTCATTGTTGATAAAACACAAAGTGTCCCTCCAGTTGTTTGGTTGTAAAAACTTTTTACTATATCCTTGAA
Organism: Maratus speculifer; assembly: GCA_964019185.1. Taxonomy (NCBI): domain Eukaryota; kingdom Metazoa; phylum Arthropoda; class Arachnida; order Araneae; family Salticidae; genus Maratus; species Maratus speculifer. The sequence continues at coordinate 375,469,779 of OZ025292.1, forward strand.
ATACACCAATCTGACATCTGATGCTTCTGGAAAATTAAAATTTTTCATTCGCTATTTTTCTAAGAGACCTGGTATAAAATTCCGTCTTATCCGTTAAGGAAATCAGAAATAATGTTTGGAAACCTATTTAATTATGAATCATTATTTTATATCCAGTATTGCAATTATCGAATAAATGAATTTAGATTTGAAACTTCCCATCACTAACGCCTTATTTATTGTAAGGAGGTATGTATATTAATAAAGAGGTTGGAACCTATGTGTGCAGAAAGGGGAATTGTTAGCAGTATAAGTCCATGTTCTTTGACATTCTTAATTAACCTTCTTTTCACATAAAAAAAAAATTCAGAAATAATAATATTTAGATACATATCAACAACTCTTTACTTCATAGCTTTAAATGTTCTCTCTAAATTGTTTCACTTATTATCACCAGTTTATTCGGTGTTCCTTCGCTGTTCAAAGGTGCCCCAACTTTTTTGTTCAATGGTGCCCCATCACATGGAGTTCAACATTACAACGGTTTATTTAATTCGACTGAAGAATTTGAATAAAACAAAGCTTATAAACTAAAGCTAACATCTTTGTTTAAGCATTAAACAATGAATTAAAATTTTAGGGATAGAAGTTGGTAAATAAAAATCTTAAAACTTTATTTTCTTAAGTTTAGATTCAAGAGGGGGAAAAATACATATCTTGTTTAGACAGTACTGTTCATACAAAATGGTACAGCTTTGTATACTTATTGCATTGAAGCAATACTCGTTTATTACCATGTACATTTTTTTAAAGAAATTTATTTGAAGGAAAATATTTAGAGTGTTCAAAGGTGCCCCCAATTCAAAGGTGCCCCCCTCTCCCCTACATAAGCAATGTTATAAATCAATGGCAAACTACAAATTATTTTGTCATGTAATAATCACAGAATTCTTAGGCTGCTCTAGACGCTTTTGTTGAGATTTGCGATTAAGTGACACACTGATCAGAAACCGATATTTGCATATGCCAACATTTCTAAGATGTCTTAATGTTCATTGTTGTGCCATTTTCAAAATTTATTCCGTAATTCCTCATGTAAATTTTAAGGTGTTTTTCAGTAACAAAATTTTGTAAATTTGTAAATAAAATTAACGATAAGAACCGTAATTTATTTCCTTTTGGTGCATTTCTGCGTCGCTTCATCTGCATTCCAGTTATGAACGTTATATTTCAACGTATGATTACCCCCTTCACCAACTTTTAGGCAGATTTCATTACAAAAAGTAAAAAGCTACCTCTTACAGCCAGGGTTGTTTGGTTTAAACCACGCTGGTTTAAACCGTGGTTTAAACCATGGTTTAAACCAAGTGGTTTTTTTAAAAAAACCATGCTGGTTTTTTTTAATTTGGTATTTTTCCCTTTTCCCTAATGTTTTCATTTATTTTACACATTATTAAAATGTGCAAAATCAAAGTTATGGAGGAGCTACAAGCAAAGCTAAAGACAAATTAAATTTTTAAAGTGACAAACATCTTTAATCAATCTAATTTTTCTTACTAGCTATAAATTGTCATGGCAAAATATTTTTCTACAGTGAACTGTGGAGGATTAAAAAAGTAGTTAGTTTTAATTCTTTTTTAAACCTTTTATTTTTTTTTTAAATGCAAAAATGGCATACGCCAGCCAAAAATGCAATTTTACTGCTTAGATAGCTGAATTATGATTTACTAAGGATTGCATCATGTATCAAAGCATCAATAATGACATAATCATAAGTCATTCTTTCCATTGGTTACTCTTGTTCTGTATGCTAATGAATGATTGGCTAGGAATTTTCTCTGTTCCATAGCTATTGGTTTTAGTAAGCTTTGGTTTTTCTTAGATTGGATTTGCAGTTTTTACATTATTTTTTTCTGTTTCTAGTTACTTTGTATTGTATTTTATTTTAAGAAAGCTACTTATATATATATTGAAATAAAAGAATGTCTAAAACTAGAAAAAAGGAAAATATAATCTGGTTTTCATTTGAGGGAATAAGAAATACATCAAAAACATGTTTAAGAGCCAAATGTAAAAATTGCATGCAATGTAAATGTTGTCAAATTAGCTCTTCCTCATAATACTAGGTGTGATTCATTTTCAGATGCTTTAGATGTTTACCTTAAAAATTGCCCCACTTAAAATTTGTGTAGAAAATAGGAATGTTATTGATAAAAAAATTCAAAAGCTCGTATCTGTCTAATTTTTATTTTAAAAGAAATGTTGAAGATATGTTTAAACTATTAAATTCTATTGCAGTTGCCCTGGATAATATCTAAAGTAATAAGTTCCATTACTAATGCAGTTTATAATTGGACAGGTCTTCAAAAAATATTAAGAGAAAAAAAATGTAAATAAAGAAATCTCATAGTTTTTTAGTCCAGGTATAAAATAGCCCTCACCCATGCCCTTTTAGGTATACATGCTTGAACCACAATACAGTCAAAGTGAACTATGTGAACAAGAAAAAAAGAATACATTAAATTTTACAAAACAAAAATATCCATGTAACTCTATGCTTGCACAGATAATAAATTTTAATGCTAAATCTTCACCTTTTGAAGAACAAAGAAACAGAAAAAATAAAGTTTGTATTTAAAATAATAATAATTTTTCTAAGCCTATGTCTCAATTTGTGTAAGCATTACATTCGTTGATGTATCAAGTAAGTCAATACACATTTATTTTTTAGCATTAATAAAATGCATATTGATATTTTTTAAGTAAATATATGTAGTAAGAGATTAATAATCATATGTTGATGTTAATACTGTAAATAATTTCTAAATTATGCACAAGAAAATGTTTTCTATTTCAGCTTATTTCTGTTAATTTAGTAAAATATGTTTGTTTGCCCTTTACTATGTTCTTCATTATCAACCTGCATATAATTATTTCTTAAATTATTATCCAAAAGGTTTATATAAGTATACTAATAAATTAATAGTTTTTTTTTTCACACAATGAATATTTCCCTATAGAAACCTAAACTTATAAGATAATTTAATTATAAATTTTTATGCTTTAGTCATTTAATTATCAAAAAAATAAATACTAATGTGAATATTTAACATTAATTAACTATTAATTACAAAAAATCATCATGACATTCTAAAACTCAGGTTATTTTTCTTGCAAATGCTATTTAAATAATGATTTGAAAAAAACCCGGTTTAAACCAAAAAAACCTGGTTTAAACCAAAAAAACCCGGTTTTTTGGTTTTTTTCAAAAAAACCGGTTTTTATACCAACCCTGCTTACAGCTGTTCGGAAGAAAGCGATTTCAAAAACTTTAGGCATATTTTCACTCTAATGTCTCGACCGAGTTTGTTGGCCAACTTCATCCGCCATCTTGTTTCAAAATGGCGGTCATTTATTTATTTTTTTAATTTAATGTTTAGTACAAAATAAATAAATAAATAAAATAAAAATTAAAAAAAAATTCTAATGTAGTTGACCTTGATACAAAGATTCCGGAGCATTTTTTTGTTTCGTTTATATAAAAAAATTGCTGAGTTATAGCATTTTGAATTTCTAGTGTGACAATTTGAAACGATCTGAATTTTGTCACGCGATAACATGCGTATTTTTAAACCGGTTTGGATATAACTTGGTGTGTGCATACAACATACCATTGTCTCAACCGAGTTTGTTGTCCAGCTCCATCCGCCATCTTCTTCAAAATGGCGGCCATTTAAAGATTTTGAAAAAATTAATTTAACATTATGTTAAAAAAAGAAATGCAAAAAAATATTTTCTTGTGTGTTTGATCTTGATAAAAAGATTCTGGAACATTTTTTGCATTATTTATAGCTTTAAAAAAATGGCTCAACTATAGCACTTTGAATTTCTAAAGATGATGACATTTTGAAATGATATGATTTTTGTCATTCGACGACTCGCGTATTTTGAACTGATTTGGATGTAAATTTGGTGTGTACATAGTACATATTATTTTTCTTGACCGAGTTCGTTGGCCAGTTTCATCCACTATCTTGTTTCAAAACGGCGGTTATTTAAATTCTTTTTACAAGATTTAAATTTAAAATAAGGTGCAAAAAGTTTAGAAATTCAAAAAGATTTTTTTCTTATGTGTTTGATACAAATATCTTAGGGCATTTTTTGTTTCATCGATATCTTAAAAAATGTCTGAGTTATAGCACTTTGAATTTCTATAGAGTGGCTGACATTTTGAAACGATTCGCTTTTTGTTACATGATAATATGCGTATTTATGAACAATTTGAATGTAATGTAGTGTGTACAAAGTACATACGTCTTGACCGAGTTCGATGGTTAACTTCATCGTTATCTTGTTTCAAATGGCGGCTATTTAATTTTTTTAATTAAAATTTATAATGAGGTACAGAAAATTAAAAATTGAAAAATATTTTTTTCGTATGTATTTAATCTTGGTACAACAATTTGGAGCATTTTTTGTTTCGTCTGTACTTAAAAAATGCCTGAGTTATAACACTATGAATTTCTAGTGTGGCGAACATTTTGAAACGATCTGATTTTTGTCACTCGATAACGCGTATATTTATAAACCGATTTGGATGTTACAATGCTTGTACATTGTATATAATGATGACTCGACGAAGTTCGTTGACCAGCTTCCTCCGCCATCTTGCTTCTATATGGCAGCCATTAAAATTAAAACGAAAATAATTTTAAAATGTTGTAAAAAAAAAAAAAAAAAAAAAAAAAAAAAAAAAAAGAAATTTATAAAGGTTACTTTCTTAAGTGTTTCTCTCTTTACAAGTATTACGGAGCATTTTTTAAATTGTCTTTATCTTAAATAATGGCTGAGATATAGCGGTTTGAATTTCTAATGTAGGTGACATTTTGAAAAATCTGAAATTTGCTTACAACAGCACTCGTATATATCATCCGATTTCGATATGAGTGAGCATGTGCGCAGGAATTACTCAGCTTTTAATAAGCTCATTGATTTGCTTCACCTATCATGTTGTTTCAAAATGCCGAGTACTTCAAGATATCGTCGAATTTTTCAACCAAATATAAACCACTTTAATCAAACCCAGCTTGGATAAAGTTGACTAATTTAGCAAAATTTTCATTCAGATTCACCATTGACAAGAATTAGTATTAAATCTTCTATAATCGGGTTCCATTAATTGATCTTCGTGTATTTGAATGATATAAGCTGGAGTTTAAAAAATAAGATGTATGAAAGCTACCTCTTCCTCCCAGCACTGCCCGGAAGAACTTTATTTAAAATATCTCTCTGACTTTTTTATAATAAATGCTGAAATTTTGTATATGATCTTACTAATGTATGAGGCACTTTTTACTCATTGAGAATTTTTTTGTACAGGGTCCATATAAAAATTTAAATTTTGTATTTCTGGATTTTGTTCCTCTGAACATTTTAATAGGTTTTATAAAATTATATACCTTTTTTTTAAGTAAATTTGGACTTTATAATATGAGTCTGCAATCAATATTAAAGGAATAAAAGCCGAGATCAACGTTTTAGGGACACCATGCATAGAAAAAAACATTTATGGTGATAAAAAATAACGCCCTAGTACCTCACGAATCTCAGAACTTTTCCCTTTCTAAAATTAAAAGAAAGATATTTTCTAAAATTTATGAGCAAAAAAGGGTCATTATGTCATAAGCTTTTGAGTAAAATCTCGGAATACGATTGTCTTCTTATATTTTTCATTGTTCCAAATAATTTCTGGAGATATGCCAAAGGAGTCAGAAACCATGAGTAACCAATTGCATTTTTCTAGTTTTCCCGGCTGTATTATAGTTTTTTTTAAATATTTTTTACAAAGTATAACTAGCAAAACTTATCCGAAGAAACATATTTTACATGTTTTTGAAAGAAATATGTTTGGTTTTGGAGAAAACTATGATATTGTCCCAATAGCCTGCAAATAATTGGAAATTTATTTTTTAATTAACATTGGTTATAAAGGTGAAACACGAAAGAAACAGAATGCGTTAAATTAAATTTTATTTGTATTTATTCACAAAAATGATTTGTAAGCTTTATCGCACACAATGCGATGTCGATGATATAAATTCTACCCGAAAATATAAACATCGTCGTTTTAAATTAAACGTGTGAAAAGAATTTAATTCTCTTACAAAACAAAACTGAAAACATTTCAGATAAAAACTTGACATATATTTTATTCCAGCAAAATTCTACTCCCTTTTTTTTTTTTTTTTTTTTTTTTTTTTTTTTTTTTTTTTTTCGTTGCTCGTGATCGATTGCACGAAAAACAAAAACAATGACTTAGGAATCACTATGAGAGTTTGAAAACTGAAAGTAGTTACAAAATATTAATCAAATTCGTGACAAGAATGACCACATTTAACTGGATTTGATTTTGACTTCACTCTAAAAATAAAAGTGTAAATTTACACACAAAAATGTGTAAATCGATGATACAAAAACGATTTGTTTATATGTGTAAATTTGTGTGTAAATTGCCAAAATACACGCCTAATGTGTAAATTTCAAAATACAAATTTCAGTGTGTAATTTGATGATAACACTAAGTGTGTAAAAGTTATGGTGATCACTCATGAAATACCCACATTAATGTGTAAATTGCGAAAGAATACACATATATCTGTGTTATATTCTTACTCATTTATCTGTGTAATCTTCTGTGATTACACTGATAAATATGTATTACGCAAAAAACACATATTATTGTGTTATTGTAATTTACACAGTTCTTTGCGTAATATGCAAAATACGCATATTCGATGGATGATCAATAACTATTGTGTCTAGTGTATATGAAAAAATATCTGTACTGCAACGGGTTGATGAAGAATATCGATATATTTATGCTTAGTTTCAGAACCGTAGCTGCAATATTCATATAGTTTTGTATGGAGGAGTAAAATGGTAGGGGGGGGGGTAGTTGAAAGTCTGATTATTAGCTTATGGGGTGGATTTGTGACAGTGGATGCAATAAAATAGTGTTGTTTGGACTCGGGATCATAGTGATGTACACACTTCTCATCCACTATCACAAGTGTAGCATCATAAGCTCCAAATCAGCCTATCACACTCACTCCCCTCCTCTTAAAAACTTCCTATAAATAGGTTTTTAGAACTTTACCCCTCCCTTTAAAACTATGCTACTATAGCAGCTACGGATCTAAAATTCAGCATATAGCTATTTAAGACATTAGTGTTTGATCTTCCTCATCAACCATCATAGTACAAATATTACTTCTCTGTTAGTGGGGAAGTATGGGACACATTGTGACATTTTCAATTTCTTTAATTATAAAATTGATTCTTCAAATTATGTTTCTATATTGCTCAAGGACATTAGAAAGTGTTTCATTTTGTATTCTATAAATCAAAGTTTTTGTATTTGTGTCAAGTAAAGTTGATTTTATTATTTTTGTAAAAAAGTGTCCCATTCCTCCTCACTCTCCTCTAAATATACACATAAAGACTGCTATTTTATTTTCTATATTCTTCCTTGCTTTTTAATTTTATATTTTCCCCTCATTTATATATTATTCAGAACATGCAATTAAAAATTAAGATAAAGAAAAATAAATAATTAATTAATGATAGATTTTAGACTAATCAGATGGAATAATCATAGTTGGTAAATCTCCACACTTTTTATTTTCAGAGTTCAGACTCAATTTTTAATTTTTTATTTTTCAGACTCAAGATACAAAGTCAATTATATTGAAGGTACTGTGTTACATACAGTTATAAAAGTAAAATTTAAAATACTATAAAAAAAATAGAAAAAAAATCTCTGTCGGCAGGGCCTATAGGCGGAGGTAGATTTCGAAGAGGGCTCATTTCAACAATATATATATATATATATATGATTAGAGATAAACCCAGTTTAATAACTTCATTTGGCCGTTTATGAAAAATTTTTAATTTCATTTTTCTGCAAAAACTGGTTTTATCAGAATCATCTTAAGAAAAATTCAGCTCAAATGCCCATTTTGACAACATATTTTGAAATAGATTCTGAATTTATTAAAAAATCGACCAAAACAGTACATTATACCGTTCCTAAATAACAAAAAACTGTCAGTTGAATTGAGAAAAAAATTGAATTTAAAAATGAGTCATAAAATAACCGATTTGTTGTTTGAATACATTCTTAATTCTTTAATCATGATTGCTTCGGAAAATTTTGTGCGAAATACTCACTTTGACAGCATTTTTAAAAATACATTCTATCTTTATCAAAAAACAGGCCAATGCGTCACAGTATATAGTTCCTAAATAAGAGGATCTGTAAATTGGATGCGTTTGAGAGCGAAAATGGATTTTAAAACGAGTCAGAAAAAACGCAATTTGCTATGTGAAAACTTCCTTAAATTTTCAAATCACGAAGACTTCGGGAAATTCTGTTCAAAATACCCTTTTTGGTAGCATTTTTCAAAATATATTCTGTCTTTATCAAAAAACCGATCAATGCATCACATTATATAGTTCCTAAATAAGAGGATCTGTAAATTGGATGCATTTGAGAGCAAAAATGGATTTAAAAACGAGTCAGAAAAAAACGCAATTTCTTATTTGAACACTTCCTTAAATTTTCAGTCACGATGATATCTGAAAATTCTGGTCAAAATACCCTTTTTGGTAGCCTTTTTTGAAATATATTCCGTCTTTATCAAAAAACTGACCAATGCATCACATTATATAGTTCCTAAATAAGAGGATCTGTAAATTGAATGCGTTTGAGAACAAAAATGGATTTAAAAACGACTCAGAAAAAAACGCAATTTCTTATTTGAATACTTCATTTAATTTTCAGTCCCGATGACTTTCGGAAATTCTGTTCAAAATACCCTTTTTGGTATCCTTTTTTGAAATTTATTCTGTCTTTATCAAAAAATTGACCAATGCGTCACTTTATACAGTTTCTAAATAAGAGGATCTACCCTTTGGATGCGTTTAAAATCAAAAATGAATTTAAAAATGAGTCAGAATATAAGCAGTTTGGATTTGAGGTTTTTTCTCCAACTCCTATTTTTGTTTAACTTCTTTTTGCTATACAAGTTGGTCCTATGAAAAACTTGTCAATTTAAAAGTTGTAGATATTTTTGAGAAGATGTAAAATAAATTTAATCAGATTTGATATCTTAAAAATTGACGGAGTTATGGATTTTTCTCTTTATTCAGTGCCCTTTTTCTTTTCGTTTTTAATTTTTTTCATCGGTAAAAGTTGGTCCTATCAAAAACTTGTAAATACAAAAGTTTTAGATAATTTTAAGAACATTTACAAAAAATTTAATTGGACTTGATATCTTGAAAATTGACGAAGTTATGAATTTTTTTCTCTCAAAATCCCTGTTTTTTTCGCCCCTTGAGCCTACTTCTAAATTTATCAAAAATCTGTCATGCATATACTTTTGGCCCATTTTTAAGAAGTAATATAAACTTTAAACCGATTCGATATCTAAATTAATTAAGAAATTATGGCGTTTTTTCGGTTTTCACAAAAACGCCCCTTATTCCGACCCCCTTGGTCCGATTTTGCCCATTAACGAACTTAGCCAAGATTTTATCCCCTTTGATTTTATGTAAAAGTTTGGTGGAGATTGGTGAAGAATTATAGAAGTTATCGTGTCCATAAAAAAGTGATATATATATATATATATATATATAGATAGATAGATAGATAGATAGATAGATAAACTGGTGCGATTGCAATAGGTAGTATTTCTTACGAAATCTACCTAAAATGTATGTAAACTTCATCTCACACACACACACACACATATTACCTGCAAATATTTTAGCTGATTTGTTTATATACACAAAAATCACCTATATTACATGTTGTATTGTTTTCTTTTCATAAATATTCATCATTACAAAGAATTTGCCATATAAAATATTATCAGGACTATCAAAAAACTGTTGAATCATTAAAGTAACATCTTTTGCATTACATTTATATTTAGAAATTTGTGTCTTAAAAAAAGAAAAAAAAATACAAATATATTTTAACATTAATGAAATTAATTTTATCTTCATAAATGAAAATTTCAGATATTCTAATTAAAATTTTAGATATCAAACTAATGTGTATTTTTATTTATCAGCTATAGTAAAAAATAAAACGAGAAATACTGTGCCTATATCCAAATATCAATTGACTCTTATAAATTTTCGAAATTAATGCTCGTAGAATTTAATTGATAATTACATTTGTGTCTTAAGGGTGTATTTCGATTCAAACTGCTTGTTTTCCGATTTATTTTTTAATTCACTTTTGCTCTCAAACACATGAAACTCGCAGATTCTCTTATTTAGAAAGTACACAAGGTGCCGTGAAGGTCAATTCTTTGATAAGTGCACAAAATATTGCAAAAAAAGCAATCAAAAACGGCAATTTGAACCGATTTTTCCAAAGTCGGAGATTTGGAAACGAAAAAAAGGGTCTCCCTGAGAAATATGATGAAGCCAAGTCAACGAAGATTACGATTTTAGTTTTCTATGCTAGATTCGCGTCTAACTCGGGGTTGAAGTAGTTCCTGAATACAACCATCAATTGCACTGCGAACTGAAGTTAAACTAAAATTACAAGTTAAACTTTGAAATGGATAAAAGTTTACAAGCTACCAGACGGCTCAAATAATTTAGAGTAAAATCAAGCATACTTATATTTGATGTGCAAAATGTATAAATAACTCAGGATACGAATTTAGAATTATCTTAATTACATGAATTACATTTTATATTACATATTAAATGAATTCGAAATGGTTTTTAGATTTTACTGAAGATTAAACTACTATCCTTTTAATGACGGGGGAGGCAACAAAAAAGAATACCAACAGTACAAAAAATATAATTTAATTTTATGACTAAGCATAAAGTGGGATTATATCTCTATTATAATGCCTCGTTATGAAGTCTTCCTAATGTCACTTTAAGAATGAAATCTAGCACTATTACTGAAAATTACAAGTAAAATTGTGAAAAAGAGCAGTCTGTGCGATGGCTGAAAGAAATTATTATTTAATCAAAACCTATAATTGTACAATCAAGCATTCTTATATTTGATGTACAAATTTTAAAAGGGAATTCGGAAAACGAAATTAAAATTTACTAATTAAATGAATAAAATTTTACGTTACATGTAACAAAATATTTGTTACATTTGTTACATGTGTCGAGATTAAATTTTTTTAACTTCTTTTAAGTGTTCACGTGCTGCTGAAACGGCGAGAGTGAGAGAGGTGGTCAGAGTATCTTATAAAAATGTATAAATATATTAATTTATTACTTAAAAATACTGTTACAGCAAAGTAATGACACCATGTTATTAATGGAATGGGTTTACTAAAATAAAAAGTGTAGCTCTGAATAATGTGTAAGCCTCCTATCCCTTTCGTAACGTCTACTTTAAAATTCACGCATTTATAATTTTTTCAACACAATAATTAGTGTAATTTCAGAAGTAATCTACATTTACACATTTTTATGAGTTTATGCACTGATAACAAACTTACAAACTTAATGCCACAAACTAAACACACATTAAAATAGGTATTTTTTATGACAAGTGGGTGACTTTAGAAATTTACACTCTTACCTATGTGTATATCATTATGTGTAAATTACAATAACGTACCAATTTGTGTAAATTCAGACATTTTTCAGCATTTACACATTTTTTTATGTTTTTCAAGTGATAACAAAGTACACACTTAGTTTGTCAAGCTAAAATGCACATAAAAACAGGTAAAACTTTGCAAAAAGTGGGTAATTTTCATGTCAGGTGTGTAATTTTAGGAATTTACACACATATATATATAAATTTGTCTAATTTACACTTTTATTTTTTAGAATGTTGTATGTAGGAGTATCTGGATGAATTTCATACTATCGCCTAAGTTATAATTATATAACTTCAGTGTTTCTACATTAATATAACTAAACACTTTTTCGCTAAATTTGTCCTTGAGATCTTTTAAAAGGATCTGCTGAAATACCAAAATAACGTTAAGAATCGCTATAGAATTATTTTTTACTTTCTTTCTTTTTCAGAGCGAAAACACTTTACTCTAATTTCCATAGTAATTAATTAGCAAGTCTCTTCCTCAGACGATTAGTAACAGAAAGTAATGTAATACAACAAGATTCAGACATTATCTGCGACATAATTTGCTAGATTATATTTTCTTCGTGTTAAGTTAATTACTCTCTGCTACTAACCACCTTATGAAGTTAATTGCTCTCGAAACTATGGAAGTGTGTCTTTATTTACTTTCAAGAGAAAATATTATTTAAAAGTAAAAATAGTTTTCAAAAAACACTTTTTATTAGCATTCAATGTTTATCTCGAAAATCACTCCCAATTTCATAACCTCAGTTCTTGATATTTCCAAAATATTTTCATAATAATGCATGGATTTTTCGTAGGTATGTATTTCAACTTAAAAAAAAAAATCCTGGGGTTTTTTTTCTTTCTTTAGATGAGTATGGTAAAAATTCGACCTTTTGAATTTTTTTTTTTTTTTTTTTTTTTTTTTTTTTTTTACAAAAGTTTTGTTCTTTTTTATTGCAAAAGTTTTTTTTAAGGTGGTAATGGACATTTAAAATTAAAATCACGTGAAATTTAACAAAGCATTAATTGTTTTTCTTTCTTTTCGAGAATTATGAAACTAGATGCTCAAATCTATCTGAAGCAAAAATAATTTTTCAATTCTGATGCTTCTTCATAGAGGTATAAGCTTTTATATTTGCTAAAACTGTATACAATTAAGTAGCTTTTTTTTTTTAACTTCAAATGCTGTTTTCTCAAAATTGAAAAAATTGCACATTTATAATTTTTAAAACATTTCATTCCTAATTATCTGATTCTTTTGAAATTTATGCTTTATATTATCTGTACAATAATAAATAAATGTTAGTATAAAAAGTTACATTTCAGGAATATTTTAATGTTAAAATTTATGTGAATATGAAAATATGTAGCTACCTTTTGGGAAAATGAAGCATAATTATCAAGATATTTTTTTCTACTTATATATTCAGTGAACTTTTACAATTCATGCCAATTTTCATTGTTATACATAAAAAGTATCTCATAAATAAATAATGTCGCACTTTGTGCAAAAGAAATGGGCATGGGACATTTTAAAACATAAATATTTTTCATTATTTTAAAAATTTAAAAATTGACTTGCTCAAAACTTTTTATTATATTATAATCAAATTTTGAATATTTATATAATTGTTTGAACTTGCCATTAACACGCCTGCCAATGAATAAATGAATCCATTGAAAATAGAGGGATTTATTTTTTAATGTTCACTGTCACCTTAATAAAGCAACAGAAAACACAAAGAAACTTTTTTAAAACTATCTTTTTAGCATTTATAGAATAATTTTTGAATGCACAATTATAACTGAATTATCATAAAATCATTATATGATAAAAAAGCATTTTTCATACAGATAACACGCCGTAGGAACTTTCCCCCACCGTAGCGGAGATTTCTTTGAGATACATAGCAACTACGGTTTTCGCCTCGAATGATCTTTGTTACATATAGAAAACAAAAGCAAACCACAACAGTTTTTGATATATTTTTCCATTACATATTTACATAACTACAAATGGACACTCATTGTTACATTCACGACCTACCTGAGGATTCGAACTTGGGCTTCCGCAATATCATCACCTGTAATTACTGATCACGCCACAGGGATTACGTTGCTTATGTTTTATTTATATTTCTTATAGTTACACGTTTAAAATATTTTGTTGTTATAGATTCACAGCATATTAATCTTTTTAAGCTAGGATGTTTTGGTGTATAATTAAATTTATTGTCATTGCAGCTCGTTCATAATTGTTACCTGAAAACATATATGGTGACTTATCTACATTGCACTGACTGAAATGAGCCTTACACTGTTAAAATATGAAGAATTAACTCAATTTATAAGATACAACTCTAGTCACACAAAAAGACCCGAGTGATAATTTTAAGTCTATGGGAGCGTTCTTTTCAAATATCTCGCTCAAATTTTAATATTTTTACATGATGTTTTTGCATAGGATAGCTGAGAATGATTTACAACTGGGTAGTTTTTATTTTTTTGATTTTGGTTATATATTTTTTATATTATGATAGTTTGAATCACAGAACCGGTTGTAATTGGTTTCGAAAGTTAAAGTATTTTTTTTTTTTTTTTTTTTTATCTGAAACCAAAATCGAAAAAGTAAAAACTAGACTGGTTGTAAATCGTACTCAGCTATCCTATGCAAAAATATTAAAATTTGAGCGATATATTTGAAAAGGACGCCCCCATAGACTTAACATTATCATCCGGGTCTTTGACTAGTGTGGGGCCTTAAAGACTATCTATTTCCTGATCAATGAGAACGCTTCATAGGCGTTTAAGTAGTGTCCTTATTTGTCAGAAAATGAACAATCTTTAATATCAGAGGTAATTTTTCATGATATTTTTAAGAGTATACATTAATTTTTTTAATTTATAATTAGATTAAAAAATATATAATTGTTTTGTAATTACGCAACATTCGTAACACAACATTCGTCCGAATCTAAAAAAGAATGAGTGAAAAATCGAGTACAAAATTCTATCTTTAAACATATGAATGAAATTTAATTAAATAAAAGAGTAAAATGTTCTAATTGTATGGAATTTTTCATCCGTAAAAAATTGTTTTGTAATTACGTAACATTGGTAACACAACATTCGTCCGAATCTGAAAGAAGAATGGGTGAAAAATCGAGTACAAAACCCTACTTTAAACATATGAATGGAATTTAATTGAATAAAAGAGTCTAAAATGTTCTAATTGTATGGATTTTTTCATCTCCTTTTTTTCTTTTATTTTTGACTAAAATACTGTTTGACTTAGAATAAGTTCAGTTTCAAATGCTATTAGAAAAACATGTTATTGGCTTTTCACCTTATTACAGTTTTTCGTGTATACGTGTTTTCCGTAATTTGAATAATATGTAGTATATAAATAAATCTTCTAACTCAATTTTCACTAGCTGCCATATTCGATATCGATCAGAGATTTGGAGCGTGTGTCTAATTTGCCTGAAAAGAGACCTTGAAGGATATCATCCCATTTGTTAGTTTTTCACTCTAATATTGAGGAGAGACTTTTTCTTTTTAAGTAATAGATTTTTAAAAGAACAAGAACATTTTACAAACTTTTTCGTGTCCACATATGTTTTATTATTATTTTACAGCATTTTCTTTTCAGACTCTGTAACATAACAATAAAAAAATTCCACATAATGTTTTATAAGAACCTATATACTTCTTTAATTATAAGTAATTCTGACCGTTTGTCACAGCGTGAATTTCAGCAGGATTTTAGTTTTTCTCCAGTTTCAAGAATTTTTCAAAATGTCACGATCTTCTTAAAAATTGTGTAGAATAGACTTTACTAAATTTTCTCTATAGTATTTCTAGTTTTTTTTATGGAAAGTGAAATTTATAAACGAGAGTCAACAGTTTTTGAATTGCGATTTGGAACAAAATAGTGTCATTTTACTAAAGAGAAACACGTGGATAAGTGTGATCGCATCACAGATCGCACAGAGAGCAGATTATAGATCGCATCATAGTTATTTTTGAAGCGTAGACAGTGGCGCCAACTTATATGGGTCCGTGGGCATTTTTAGAAAGAATCACGTTTTGAGCACCAGCCTCGGCGAGTTGGCGAAAGCGAGAACGTTCAGCTAGCTGCATCGCCAAACACAAAATAAACAGAGTTCAAATATGTCATAAAACATATAATTAATAGAATTATATTTATTACAAGAGAATCTTTACTACTGTTTTTAATTAATTTCTCAATTTCTTCGAACATAGCGCGTTAAGGAAATAATATTTTTAAATTGAGAGAAAAAAAAAAAAAACTGTGTTTAGATGTTTTGTGAAATTTAAAGCATTTTAATCTGAAAAAGCTCTTTGTTTTAAGCTATGTTTTAATCGTAAACAACGGTGAATAACATTTTCTCATATTATAGTCTTTGCTTTTCCTCATACTATAGTCTTTGCATTTACGGAAGAAACAAATGAACAATAAGCGCGATCTCTTTGCAGAAGGAAGGGTTGCTTTTACTAAACGTTTGACGTCACAAACAAGAAAGGGTGCGTAGCATTGAGTTCATCTCCGCGCCAATCGTTGTTCGGGCGATAAGGTGCTCAAAACGTGATTCTTTCTGAAAATGCGGCACGTGTGGCCTGAGCCCACCCAATAATTATGAATCGTAGTGTGCCGAGTTTTTATTGTTTTATTTCGTTATTTATTTCATTGTTATTTTATTATTCACTTTTCTTCTTAGAACAAAATTTATTTTGCTAAAGACCATGTGTTTTAATTCTCCGACTGACACCCATAAATCTCAAATGACTGAAATGTTTTGCTCCATGTTTAACTTTTTGCTATTTCAATTTGTAATCATATTCATGATATAATGATATTGTAATAAATATTAGTGTCTTTATAAGAAAAACACAGAAGAATATTATTTAATAAAATTGCAACCTTATTAAAACGAGATAGCTGGACTTAAAATTCTCATCTTTCATCATCTGTCCAGCCTTCAAAGGAAAACAAATTCATCGTATCGTTTTACCAAAATATTTTTGGCCCCACCCAATATTCTTGAAGCCAACCCAATATTTTTCAAACGTTGGCGCCACTGAAGGTAGATATATTAAAAAATAAGTACATAGGGGTCAGTTCATACTCATTTTTGAAGCTTGGACTTACTCCAATAGGAACACATGATGTTTTATTATTGAGTGTGTGCTTGTTTTCAAAAATGAGCAAGTACATTTCAAACTTGAGTAATCTTGATTCAGAGCCATTTTGACATTACTCGTATTTGAGTCTTTTTTGCTCAGTTTGAAAATTTCTTTTTAAAGTGTAAGTTATTATTTCAAATCATGTTTATTTTAAAATGCTAAGTCCCGCAGTTGAGAGGCTAGGCCATAAATTTTGTAATGGGATCATTCATTGGGTAAAAGTGGCGTCAAATATATTGGACAAAATAGCCAGAAAGCTACTTTGGCCGTAAACGATTTTTTATTCATTTTTCATAACAAAATAGCATCCAAGAGTACTATTATCTTTGAGAGAAAGAAAGCAAGTCGGGCCAATAATTTCTGTGAAACTATTTCTAGTCTATATAGCTGCAGGTGACACTTGTATTTCTTCATTCATCATGGTGATACTTAACACTGTTTATATTATCTTATAACGATTTAATATTTAAAATATTACAAAATATAATACTTATTACTAATGTGTGTTACTTTGACTTTTGTGGGTTAAATATACATTCTGAATTATTGTGATTTGTTCTTTTAATTATGCTGGTTACTTAACCCAATGCAGGCGGGTAAAGTAGACATTTTATAATTTTTCTTTTTAAATAACATGTACATTTAATATATATATATATATATATATATATATATATATATATATATATATATATATATATATATATGTATATCTTTGTTAGTTTCTTTTGGTTTTTAAACTAAAATAGCAATTGAAACTAATTTACTGTACTTAAACTAGTTACTGTTGGTATTTGTTTCTGGAGCTTTGCTGATTAAAAAAGTATCATAAACATTCATCAAACCTAAGAGTGACTGCTATATGCACTTCTTTTCTCTATATGTAAAATCTGGGGATGATGAACCACTAGAAACCGAATCAAAATTTCATTTTGGAGAGATTTCTGACTAAATAGACATAATTGTATTATAAGGTTTGTGAAATATTTACATTAAAGTTAGGATTCCGTTATAAGAAGGCTCCATTTTCACAGGCTATAATAAGTAAAGTACATTAAGCCGACAGAAACGGAATAGCTAAGGACAGGCAAATATTTCGTCTTAAAGTTAGTGTAGTGCTTGCAGGGTATTCCTTTCAGCAAAATTATTAAAAATTTCTGTTTTAGATAGGTTTTATAGTATTTGTGTAGTAATACTAATAATTTTATCCATTTGTAGTATGAGATATGTATGTATATATGTACGTTTGTTTTTAATAAAATAATACATTTTGTCGGTTAGGCAAAATAGTCATGTGTAACCTCGAAATGACCTTAAACTCCATATGAAATTATGAGATCCGTAGAAATTCATTGCTATTTGTTAAAAAAAGGATTTAAGAACTTGTAATACGTAATTTAAAATATGTCGCAAGCAATTCCCATTTTACCATTATGTAATTGAATTTTTTTGTATGGTCCTGTAAATGAATAATAACTATTCAATTAATGATATATTTTACAGAAGGCATATATTAGTGCTCTTAATGCATATGAATTTGAATATGTTTGACAGGTTTGAAATTCATTTGGAACTATTTTTTCCCATAGGCCATAATGTAACGAAAACCTTTTGATTGCCCTTGTAAATAAACTAGTCTTGCTAGGAACTTCATTAGCAATAGAGCTCGTGCTAGAGTAAATGTCAATAACTTCCAAAAATTTCAGGGCAATTCGAGAATATATACGAGGGAACGCGGACAGACGGACAGACGGACAGGCAAACGAAAGCATAAACACATTTCAACTTTACTGGAAAGTGCTAAATTATTAAATTGTAACGCTCAATAGAATAACATCTAATATTAATTGTGCAAATCTTAATCCATTAATTTCACTTGGTTCAGTTTAATATTTAGCATGTTATAGATAATTTTGGAAAAAAAACGCCAGGTCTATGGACAAATGCTAACAAAAATAAAATCAATTATTGCCGTATTTGACGTGGGACATAATGAGATTTCTTCATGTTATGATTTATAAAATTCAAAAATGTTGTTGTTGTTTTAATGATTAATTTAGGGTATAATCAATTGAAAACTTAACGAACGAGGCGGCTTAGTTTTGTTCTCTAAAATTTTAAAAGCAATGTAACGACTCTTTCCTAAAGATGAACGAAACGTCGATTGTTACAATTTATTTTGATGTTTATTTAGTTTTTAACTTAACAAATTTTTGTATGCACCATTTAGTAAATTTGTAATTTTTTTTATTTTCATTTTAATATTGAACTTTCCATAGTATAAATGTTTAATTTTCTCTTAATCATAATAAAATTACCCAATATATATATATATATATATGTATATATATAGAACCATTAGATAATACTGCAAATCAACATCAATTACTGGAAAAACTTGTTGATGCATCAAACAGAGGAGTTCTCAAAATTTGGAATAAAATTGGAAATGTGGTATTTAGCTCGTTATCAAGGACAATGCTAAATAGCCACATTAATTGCGATTAATTTCTGAATGGAAATCAGAATAGACCTAAAAATGATTTCCATATTGCCCGATTAATCGCAAATGAGAACTCAATTATATATATATACATTAATAGAATAATTAATTTCAATATGACAGTAATATAATACAACATGAATCAATCAGAGTGATGAAAAACAAGTAGCAATCAAATGGAAATTCTTAAAGAAGGGTATCAAATAACTACAAAGTAGAAATCCAAATAATACACAATGATAATGCGCATAGCAGCATTAGACATTGTGTATAAAAATTAAATAATTTGCTAATGATAAACATATATCTATACTATTATATATTAATTTAATAATATAATATATAGAGATGTAAATTTTCCGGAAAAATATAAGTGGTGGAAAAAAACTGGTTTTTTACCGGTTTTTTTGGAAAAAAACGGAAAAATTGGAAAAATTGATTTTTTATGACTGTTTCTCCCAAATAAATTATATTTTCTTAGAGAATATTAAATATTAAGCATTTTTTTCCATTTATATGTATTAAATGAAAATTATTTTCACTTTATATTACAAAATAAAAAGAAAGTAGCAAAACTTGCTTTTAAAAGTTTTTTTTTTTTTTTTTTTGGGCCACAGCCTAAGAATTTTTATTAAACGCTATTGTTTGTTATATCATGTCTCTGTTGAAATGATTTTTCAGTTACATGTTTTACTACCAATTGACCTAATGTAAAAACAAAGCCAATATGTCTGCAGTTTGGAATGAAATAAATTATGCAATCCATTTACATAAGTATAGTTTTTAAGTAAATGATACTAGTTTAAAGAAATTCTTGAAGTTTTGTCATTATTATGAATATCAGTATTGAAAAATTCCATTGTTTGTTTAAAAAATGTATATTTTTACATTATTATTCTTTTTTCTTAGAATTATAATTTCATTTCCTTTATTTATAAAATATGTTTAGTTTTGGTATAGCTTTCCAATCTCAACTCAAAAAAGTTTTGATTTAGTTTTATAATCTAAATTCAAACAAAACTGAGTTTTACTTTGGCTTACTCAGGTCTGCAACTGAAAAATAGCGTAGGATTTATTGACTATTAGATTTTTACTCACTAAAACCAGAATTTTTTTTTTTTTTTAAGTTTAATTCAATGCAATTTTTTTTCTTTTTACCCTGAAATCTGTTATTCTATTCTTGAGTAAGAAACCATATTCAATAATGTTTCCACAAGGTAATTTTATATTTCTAAGAGTGGAACTCAAAAGTTATGAAAACAGAACACTACAAATAGAAAATGTTCACTACAGCTCATATTCAAAATATTAGAATAATTACCTTTTTTTTTTAGAAATTGAAAATATCGTTTCGTAATTTACTGTCTTTTAATGAAAATATGCAAACGATATTTTTATTAAGAACTTACTGTTGATTAAACTTACTTGTTATCTTAAATTTAATATCATTTTTGAAAAGATTAATTGCAAAAAAAATTATTTTGAAAAGTCAAAATATTAGAATATTTATTCAAGTGGTTCAAAATATTAGAATATTTCACATTAATTCTCCTTTAATTATTACCAATTATTAACTGGTGGCATCATTGATTAAATTCAGACTATTTTATTTAAAATCAGTATTCTTTTTTGCAGTTTGTTTCTTTTTCGTCTTAAAATGGGCCGTGTGAGTGATATTCCTGAATCTACTAAACTTCGTATGGTTGATTTGTATCGGCACGGTAAAAATCAATGTTTTATAGCAAATTATTTACATTGTTCGCAATCGAGCGTTAGTAAAATACTAACACAATATTCAAAAGTTGGAAATTTTCAAAATAATCGCCGAAATGGTGGCCGAAAACCAAAAACATCTGCTAGAGATGACAGGAAATTGAAGCGTATAGTTAAGAAAAACCGTTTTAAAAGTGTGCGATTCTTGCACCGAAAATGGAAAGAAGAAGGAGTTGAAGTTTCTACATCGACAACATTAAGACGTCTCCATAAATTTAAATTTGAATCTCGTGTACCGAAAACAAAACCTCTCATGACTGCAAGACAAAAGCGTATAAGATTGAATTGGTGTAAATCAAGACGTTTATGGAGCAATGAAGATTGGAAAAATATATTATTTAGTGATGAAAGTATGTTTTGTGTTTCATATGGTAATCAAGGTATTCGAGTTTGGAGAATGAAGCAAGAAGCATTTGATAAAGAATGCCTTAAACGTTCCGTAAAATTTGCTGCTAGTGTCATGGTTTGGGGTTGTATGAGTGCAGAAGGACCTGGAAAGTTATGCATCGTCTACGAAAAGGTTAACTCTCTGATATATCAAGAAATTTTAGAATATTACATGATTCCATCATCAGAAGATTTATTTGAAGATGATTTCATCTTTCAACAAGATTTAGCGTCCCCGCATACCTCGGTGTCAACTAAGAATTGGTTCCGCCAACGCAACATTAAGGCACTTCCTTGGCCACCAAATTCACCAGATCTTAATCCCATCGAAAACTTAAGGTGTATAATGAAGAAAAAACTTCAAGAAAATCCTCCTTCGAGTAAAACTGAGTTAGTGGCACGTATAAAATCTATTTGGGCTAATATTGATAGAAATGTTTGTAAACACCTTGTATATAGTATGCAAGGTAGATTGTACGCTGTTATGAAAGCTAAAGGGGATGCTACAAAATATTAACTACCATTTACTTCATATTCATAAGGTAATATTGTTGCGTAAAATAAAATATTCTAATATTTTGAACCAATCTAAATTTTATTCTAATATTCTGGTGTGTTTAAGGAAGTTGTATACCTAATTTATTGTGCTGTATTTTATATTTTATAAATGTTAAAATCTTATCTAAACATTCCAGATTTAATTTATAAAAAATTTAATTGCATTTACTTAGTATAAAAAATAAATAAATGACAAATAATTTTTTCTTATTACTTTTTCTCAATTATTCTAATATTTTGAATATGAGCTGTATTTGAGGAATTAACAAAAGCAGTTACATACAGAGATAAACTTCTACTGTGCTTTAGAAAACTACAAAAATTCAAAGTTTAATCAAGAGGGGAAGTATAATTTGGAACATAGTTACTTGTAATAAAATATGGGGAATTTATTTCATCGCAGTTGTACTTTTCTAATGCAAACTGCCCATGTTTTTGCAACATTACTGTACATTATGGAAGTAAAATGGAGGTCAATTTTAGATTCAACACACTGAAAAAACATTAAATTAATCAGCTATAACGAAATCTTGAAAAAGTGCAGCATAGTAGTGCCACCTATAGGGCAATTTATGCCAAAAACTAAACAACATTAATACATATCAGAAACTGTCTGAAGCTGTAGTTAGATTAAAAAAAAAAAAAACTCGTCCTTGAGGTAAAGCTATTGCGATAATCATGAATAATGCAGCATAGCAGCGACATCTGTTGAGCAATTTACACCAAAAAGTAATGAGCACGAAGTTCTGTCAAAGATTAACTTAATCTGAAATTTTATAAAAATACATACATTAGTTTGAGATAGAACTATTGTGGAAATTATGAATAATGAAGCATAGCAGCACCATCGGTTTGGCGATATACACTAATAAACATCTCGAGTTTATATCAAGGTGTAACTGAAACCAAAGTTTTGTGAATTTATGTGCATCAGTTCTTGAAATAGAGTGCCCATAAAATTTGTCACATACAGACTCACAGAGTGACGGATATTTTCCAAAAACCATCAAAACGTGTTCAGGACCTTCTAAAAACGTTTAAATACACCAAAAACTGGAAGTCAAATTTTTCACGAATTCAATACTTACTTCCTGAGAAGACAGGTTAAAGTAATAAATGCATACTTCAAAATTTTACGTTGAATTTTTAATTTTATCATTTCCATTAATTGGCATATTATTGCAATAATTTTACACATGAATTAATTTTTAAAAAGGGAAGTTGCATTTAATTACATATCTAGATTTTTTTCATGTAATCAATCAAGTTTTTGTGAAATTGTGAACTTTTTGTATATACTTGTACAAAATATATTCAGAATTTTTGAATAAGAAATTATTACTATATTTAGGTTCCTATTTAGACATTTTTAATAAGGTTATTTACATACATATATGCAACTTAATAAGATTCAGCTGCTGTATGGCATGAGATTTTTTTTTCTTCAATCGCTGCACTTGCGAAAGATTCGATTTGTTGATTAAACTTTTTCTGAAATGCCTATTTACAAGAGAAATTTTGCAAAGGGTCTTGTGTTTCAAACAAGAAAAAAATGTGAAGGATCCTTTCAAGTCTTCTCAAACAGGTGTCTGCTCAGAGATCAGATTACCCACATTAAAATTTTCATGTGAGACACTCAACATAAAAATAAATAAAATAAAAAGCATGAGAATGTAGCTATTACAAAATTTTCACTATATTATTTCATAAATGAAATTTCAATTTTTCCAGTTCGGAAAAATTGAAAAATAAGCCTTCGGAAAAAAAAAAAAAACGAAAAAACCCGGTTTTTTTCCTAATTTTTCCGGTTTTTTTCCGAGCATTCCCGTCTCTAATAATATATATATATATATTTCGTTGTTTTAATACAAAACCGTTCTTTTCTTATTCCAGGACTTGGAGCCTTCCTCCTTTCCGTCCCCGACGGCACCCCTCAAGTACACCGACGAAATGTCCACTCTGTTCTTCCAGGACGGTGTCCGGAAAATCGACTTTGTTCTCGCCTACGAAGACACTGATTATAGGAAGAATGAGTACCGGAAAATGTTCCAGGAGAACCTCCGAAAAGCGGGACTGCAAATTGAATTGGAGGATAAATCAGTAAGAGATAAAAAAATTATTTTGTACATTTCTTCCATAACTCTGAATTATAAAACCTATGCTAAATCTGTATGGCAAAATCCAATATCTTGTTCAGAACCAAACTGAAAGTTCTAGAACCTCTATAGAAGCGATTTAGACACCGTTGACGTCTGAACCACTCTTATAGTTTATGATAAACTTTGTTCTTTCGCTCTCTCTGTTTTTTTCTTTGTTTTGTTGAAATAAAATTATAACTATTTCAAGTAGAATTTGGTTTTTCAAGTATTCAAACAACCAAGTGCAAAATTACATTTTATCAAATTATGTAAATTACCAAGAAACCCTTAGTTTTCACAACTAACTCACAGCATCAAAAACATTCCACCGGACAGTTTTGTTCATTCGCGCGCAGAATATTACATTCAAGAACTACACCTACGCATTCAAAAGGGAAGGTTTTCAGAGGACATTAATAAATTAGAATTAAGAATGTCCCTTCACAACTTCGAAAAAACTATTTTATTGAAAAACTTAAGTCAATTTATGATCATAAACAGAAAAAAAAAAACCCTAAAAATGAGCAAAACATTTCAAATAATTTTCAAAATTTTATCAAAATCGTTTCCTAACACTGCAAAACATTTCACCAAGATAACAGTCATTTTACAATTTATCATTGCAACAAGTTTTCAGTCACTTAACCGCATTTATAGACAATGGTTACTTAATCGTCTTATAAAGCATTCTTCTGGAAAGGACGTAGAAGTATTTGTGATATGGAGACGTCATATCAATATTCTTTTTGAAAAGATTTGAAGTAGCTGGTCGACTTCTTTTCCCTCTGCTCACTTTAACGATATTTAAAACGAGGGTAACTTTTTTACGATATGGAGATACATTTTTGTAGCAGGGATAGAAGACATGGATTGAAAATAATTATTGATCGGATATATACATTTGAACTCTTTTATGCCCACATACTATAATTTGGGGGAACAATTGTAATTTAGCTATTGCAGAATTAATTTTGAATGAAGAGAAAATGGAGGTTGACGGGAGAGTATCATCCAACCATGATTTACTGTGATGTTAAAGTGGGTTTAAATCAAAAAGAATACCTTCAACGTCAATGATTAGAATATGTAAATGAATCTCTATCCCGTGTGGTACTGTATTCAGATTATTTACAGAATTTTGAAGATGACAAAACTCCCTTTTACATGAAGAACACACTAGAAGACCATTGTCATTTGTTATCCCAGAAAAAGTGTCGCCCGTATGAAAAATGTTAATCGATAAAAACTGTTGAACCTACCAAATGATACAGAAGTAATTTAACGTTGGATACGCTGGTGTATAAAAAAATTATTCATGAAGAACTAAATAAGAAAAAAAATTTTGTCATTGTGTCCCCCATAATTTAACAGAATACCTGAAAATGAAAAGTGTCAGTACAGAAATAATAAAATTACTTAAAGATGGTATTCATCGCATTATTTGAAAAATCATAACTAATGATGAGACGCACGTAACATTTATTTTATGTTCATATACGTGAAGAAAACAAAGTTTGAATCTTTAAAGATGATCCCAGCTAACAATGGTTAAATGACAACGAGCAATGAAAAAAACTAATGTATGGCGCGTTCTTCAGAAGTACAGGCAGTGGTACCAACTTATACAGTCCCATGGGGCCTGAGCCCACCTAATAATTTGCTCAAGCTCATCCGATTTTTTTTATTCTACTTTGTTACTTGTTTATTTTTCAATCGCTCAAAAAAAAAAAAAAAAAAAAAAAAAAAAAAAAAAAAAAAAAAAAAATCCATTGAAAATCATTTCGTTTTAAAACACAGTAAGGATAGAAATAACAGGCACACAGGATCGTAACCCAAATAATCCTGTTAAAATATTTCTGTATCAGAGTGATAGAGATGATAATGAATGGCTACAATGTATATATGTACTTCTTAAAGAAAATCTCTGTGAATACATGCAGATTCATACTTTTATGTGTTATAGTCGAACTTTAAAGTATAAATTAACTAATAAATGCTGCAAAAGAACTAATTGTCTTCTGTTTCCAAATAGAAATTGGCTATTTTCTGACCCATTTACGAATTCATTTTTTATCCCAAATGCACAATAATAGCAGGTGTTCAGAAACCACAAAATCAAATAGAATTCACCTTATTTTTTTGTGGCATAGACGTAGAACCACTGGCAACATTGCCAAAAACAGTTTCTTGAAAAAACAAATTTTGCATACTTATTTTATTTTGTCCCATTAATTTAAAAAATACTTCGTTTGATAATAAAACGTGTATTGGACTTGGTTTATCAAATTTTGGATCAGCTAATTGAAAAGTTTGTAAATGCGTAATATGCATCATGTTTAGATATGTAGCTGGTGTTATGCGCGTACTTTTAGGAACAACAAAAAATTGCAATGTTTCATTAAAACTCCTGTTTTTATTTGCTATGGTTGTTATAATACCTTCCTTTATATTCATAACTGAACCGTTTAGCCCTGAAACTGATGCGTTTATTTTCCTTTCCTTCAAGAACAATATCTCGGAACATTCCTTCGTTATAAAGTTATTTTGCGATCCTGAATCTAACAATGCTCTAAGAGGAGCAAATTCTCGTCTAGTATTTTGCACATAGTATATTATCGCAGTTGAAAGCAGTACTTGTTAACTAGAAGAAGACGCCATACTCATTACAGTATTGTTAATAGTTGAATTCGTGTTATCAAATGAATGTGTACATTCACCCAAAGTGGTAACACATTTGATTATTTGTGTAACTATGAGGAGTAAATGCGTTTGCGGTTGGCGATAAATTACTATTAATATTATTTTTATCTTGAATTGGTATACTCTGATTAGTATCAATATTTTCCTAACCGCGTTCCAGGTGGATCAATGTGTGGTGACGTTTGTTGCATTTTCTGCACGTACTTGAACTTTTGCACTGGCTAATGTTATGAACTGTTAATAAACAGTTGAAGCATATTTTTTTCATTTCAACAATATTAAATCTTTTTTTTTTCTTTGTAGGTAAATTTAAGAATTGGGAACATCTCATTAAAATGTGATCGCTTTCACACATTGAACAAATGTGTGGACCTTCTGCTATCAAAGTCAATAACTTAGAATGAAATGAACATTTCTGATTCTTACTGAAAGGTTTTACAGACGTGACTTTATGCATATTTTCCAAAAATTGAGATCGTTTTTCTAAAAATAAAAGTAATTCATCTCACTTCGGAATTTCTTTTGAACTATCGTCATTTCATATTTTTTTCGAGTATCTCTGTCTAATTTTTGGAGAATGATGTTTAATATTAAAATATCTGAAAGATTGTTTCTGTTATAGTTCAAAATCTTCAAGGCGCGAATGCTTTTTTTCACATTATCGACTAGATTTCGAAGATTTTTAGCGGAAGGCTGTGTGTGTTTATCTGCGTTTAAGAGTGAATTTATGTGTATTTCTGTTACTACTCTATCATTTTCGTATCTGTCTTTTAATGCTTCAAATAAAGATGAAAAAGTGTCTTCTGTGCTATTCAAAGCTTTTGCATCACTTATTAATGCTGCTGATAAATAATGCAACTTTTGCGCATCTGATAGTTGCTCATTTGAAGTTATTAAGTTGTTAAATTGTAATTTAAATAGACCCCATTTATCGGGTTTTCCGGAGACTTTCGGAAGAGAAATTTCCTGTAATTTAATATTTATCGCGTTGTTTATTTGAGTAGAATTTGTTTGAATTTCATTGGAAACTTTACCTTGTTCTAAATGTTTAAGTTGCTTTTTAATTTGAAATATGGCCTTTATAATTTTTCCTAGTATTCTTCGTTAGCGTTAACGTCAATTTTATATTCTTTTTCTAAACTAATACCAGCTTCTATTTCTTTATTTAAGTTTTTTAGAGATTGTTCTCTGTCATTCAATTGTTCTAAAATTTCTAAATAACTATCAATATCAAGATTTTTATCATTTATTAATCTTTCTAATTTACTAATTAATTTTTTAACAGACATGCGTAAGGTTACAGGCTTCTTTTTTAATTTTTCAAGATTTTCCATATTTAAAAATCTATGATAACAGCAAAGGGAATAATAAATTTTTCATACCTTCTTTCCTGGCAGACGACATCCTTTCTTTAATCAAGGCATCAAGCAATTTTATTGAATAATGTTCTAGGAAATTTCAATGATGAAAACAGTTCATTATTATCGAACTTTTCTTTTCAAAGTGAAGAAAAAAATATATACTTTCAGGCTGACGCTATCAGAAAAATATGCAGCGGCGATGCGTAATAACGTAATTAATAAACTCACATTCTTTAAAGGACTGTAAATACTTTATTTTAACATATTGGAGTGCGTTGCGTGCCCTTATGGCAAAAAGAAAAAAAAACTAGGAAGCACAGAAGATTTTCTTTTCTATAGTTACATACATTAGCGAACAAGGTCTGATGCCAGATTCTAAACATAAATTACAAATAACTCTGACAAGTTTAAAATCTAACCAGGGTTAACTAGAATTATCCTGTAACAAATTCTATTCAAATCTGTTCAGTGATTGTCGAGAAAATTGCGGCCAAACATACAAATCCACGCACAAAACGGTCCATAAGAGAAAACCTTTTTTTAAAGTGTCTTAAAAATGGGAAATAACATCTTGACTCTTCTTGACTCTCTAAAATCCATATTTTTGCTAATACTTCAAATAAATTATCTTTCGTTTAAAAAAAAAATGACTCCTTTATATCAGTAATTTCGCAAAACAATATATTCTGAAGGGAATTTCATAAAGTTCAAAGTATTATTATTCAAATTCTCTCTAGAAATCATTATCTACAGTTAAATAAAATGCCGTGCCGACACAGCACTTACATTATTGACTTTTATCTCGTATATTCCTCTAAATCTTTTTGAAATTTTTTAATTTAAATTACACTTTGTACCTTTTAAATTACTCGTTTGATGACGG
This sequence comes from Maratus speculifer, assembly GCA_964019185.1. Lineage (NCBI taxonomy): Eukaryota > Metazoa > Arthropoda > Arachnida > Araneae > Salticidae > Maratus > Maratus speculifer. Next base: position 375,498,916 of record OZ025292.1, read on the forward strand.
AATGTTGAAAAATCTAATTTTTTATACAGAAATATTGTAACCGTATTCTTTGCACTTCTGAAATTTTTTGAAAGCTTTTATTCAATAAAACGATTGAAGAAGTCTAGTTTTGAAATTATATATAAATTCCTTATACTTCTTATAACTTGTCGATTTTTCATTAGTAGAACAAAAAATTGCATTTCCAAAATTTAACAAACAAAATATCATTTGCGAATCGTATAATATAATTCAGTAGGCGATAATCTTAAATCCTCAACCAAAAATAACTCAAGTTGCACTTCGTATTATGCATGACTATACCGTGTAACTTATATGAAGCCTCAGCGACGTTTGACAATTTTATTATACATGAAATCGTTTCACATAGTTAAAATATGTCGCAAACAAATCCTCCCCCCCCCTACCTTTGTTATTGTGTAATGTAATTCTTTGTGTAGCCTCGTGAATGAATAATATATATTTTACAAAATGCATATTTTAGTGCAATTTACAAATGCATATAAATTTTAATATGTTTGAAAAGTTATAATTTTTTTTAATTCATTTGAAACGATTTTTTTCCATAGGCCGTAATAAACCAGTAAACTTTTCGCTGACACTGTAAATAAACTAATCATGCTAGAAACTTCATTTGAAATAGGCTTCGTGCTAGGATAAACCTCAATATTGTCCAAAATTTTCAGGAAAATGCGAGTAATTTACGGGAGTTAGAGCACGGAATGATGGACAGACAAACCGAAATCATAAACTCTTCTCAACTTTGTTGGAAAGTGTTAAAAAACCCTTAATTTCTCTACGAGTAATACTTACGAGTGTCTCATAAAAATAAACACACTTAATTTACAAGAAGCCTCGTAATCATGTGCTAAAGTTTCAACGCTTTTGTGGCATTAGTTTTTGCTGAATTATTCAAAAGATTTTCGCTTTTCTTCAGTTTATTGACAATCCTCTATGGGATTCGAAAAAAAAAAACTTCGTGGAAATATGATGTCAACGATGGTGTTTACACACCTAAAGTTTCAGGAAAATTCCTTGTGCATTTATCTAGATATTTAACAAACCGTCTGAAATCGTAAGTGACCGGTCATATAGCGCATAAATTATTCCGTTCGTTTGTTTTAGCATCTTCAGAGAACAGAAAAATTGGTTTGTGGCCATTTATTCATATTTTAACTTATTTTACAGTTTTACTTAAGAGTTCACATTACACCCTGTAAATTTTAATATTTGGGAATTTTTTTCCAGTGAGAAAATTCGCCTTGCGTATAATATTTCAAACGAAAAAGAAAATTCAAATTGCTTAAGAGGCGCAAATGCCAACCTAATGAAAAAGTTTCCATGCCGGGATTCGAACTCGGACCATGCGCACTGCTTTTCTACTGACAAAACCACATGGATTGATATCAAGTCTCGAACTTTTCAGTATTACATGTTGGCAAAGCTACAAATGCAGCACAAGACGGAATATTTTCCGTGAGCTTCCGACCTGGATAAAACAGGAAACTCAATTAAATCCAGAATCGATTAAATATAAATACTTGGAATTTTTTTTTTCCCACAGAGAAAATTGGCCTTGCATACAATACTTAAAAAATCAAATTTCAAATTTTTTATTTGAAATTTGATTTTAATTTGATATATTGTATGCAAGGTGAATTTTCTCAGTGGAAAAAAGGGGGAAAAAATCCAAACATTAATATATTTAATCGATGCTAGATATAATTAAATTTCGTGTTTGCCCCAGGTCGATGGCTTCGGAAAATATTCCATCTTGTGCTGCATTTGTAGCATTGCCAACATGTAATAGTGAGAAGTTCCAGGCTCGATATCATTCCATGTGGTTTTGTCGGTAGAAAATCAGTGCGCTATACTGATGGCCCGGTTCAAGTCCCGGCTTGGGAACTTTTTCATTAGGTTGGCATTTGCGCGTCTTAAGCAATTTGAAATTTTATTTTCATTTGAAAACCCTATATATTTTATTATTCATAAAATAAAAATTATTTTCTTGAAAATGATTCAAAAATAAATGTACATGTCCCTCACTCTACATATTAATATTTATTTTTCGCTGTTACATAGTTTTAATTTTTCTCATTTTTTTTTTCAGCTGTCTCAAGATGGCAAAACATATTTCTTGAAAATTCATGCACCATATCAAATTTTAAGAAAGCACGCAGACGTATTGAACATCAAAAGACCCATTAAGGTAAACATCCATTGTATTTTATGAAAAACATTTTAAGTGTCAATTATCTATTTTTAAGAACACTTATCTATTATTAATATTTTTCTGGAGGCGTAGATTATAATAAAGCATTTTTATAAAGAGCAGATGTTGTCTGTCTCTCATAATAAAAGATAAACATCTAGAATTCTACTTAAAATCAGTCTTTTAAAACGCTTTTCAAAAGAAAAAAAATATTCTGGATGTAATTTTTTATTATTGTTGTTTTATGCCAATCTTGAATATATTTCATGAATATATTTATTTTCTCATATTGTGTCAAATATAATAAAAATATTTATTATTCCATGCTTTGTTATTTTAATAAACTTTTATTCATATTTTTAAATGATTACTAATATCTTGTTTTTGCATATTTTAATTGTTTTTTAAATGAGTCTAGCATCTTTTTTTCAGCTGAGATTGATAATTATAAAGAACACTTAAAACGAATCTGCAGAATTTTTATACTCAACAAAGAAAAACCCAAGAAAGATTTTACTCCGTGCAAGAATTTTGTAATTAGCTTACTAGGTTGATGTTTTATAAAGGGAACTCCGAATAAATAGACCATTGTGTAGCGACCAGGGCTGCGGATTCGAACCCATTTTTGAGTAAAAGTGTCGGATTCGGAGTCGCTAAAAAAGAAACCGATTCCGACTCCTTACTTTTTTTTTAGACATTTTATAATGAAATTAATGTAATTTTAAAGCCATAAAAGGAACTATTGTTGTTATTTTTAGATTATATCGGTCTACTCAAGTTAGAAATTCCCAATGTACTGCCCGGCGTACACAGTAGACGAAAATCGTTTTTAATTAAAAATTCTAGCAGATGCCGAATTATTTCCGAAATAGTAAAATTTTCAACTTTTTTCCCCCTTTCCATTGAAATTTTTCTGCTCTAGAGGACACGGATTAACATCAAGATTGTAAAGGTTTCGCTTTTTCAACCGAAATGGTAAAATTTTTCTTTGTTTAATTCTTTAGACTTTAATAGTTGGATTTTTCGGGTTTGTGGGACACGAAATTGAAAAAATGGTGAAACGGAGTATATTTTGTTTTTTTTTCCTTTTTCTTTCAAAGCTGTGAGAACAGAATTAATAACGAAATAGTGAAATTTTTGCCTTATTTTTCTTGCGTTCCTTTATAATTTTAAACAAAAGCAGCAGTAGTATATTAGCCAGCCCAGAGTAGGAGTGGGCCATTTTTTCCACCGACTCCGCAGCCGTAATAGCAACTGTTCGTAAAAATTTTAAATAATGAATACGTAAGTATTGCAGATATGGTGGGTAAATTACCGAGAATAAGAAATATGAAATTAATTAAAAATATGCATGCATTAAGCATAAAGTACAAGCATTCGAATTTTTCTAAAACACTATAAGTAAAAATACTGTGTGTTATCAAAAATCTACTAAATACCTATTATCTATCTTTAAGATCACTAGTTTATTATTAATGCCCTAGTAAAGATTGAAATAATAATACTAGATTTATCTTACAAAGGCATGTTACATCTACTTTTTTAAAAACATCGAAAAAGTTTCGGGAACAGAAATCTTAAACTAATTTTGAATGGCTGTTTTTTTTTACCCCAATCTTGATTATTTTTCGTGAATAAATTTATGCTGTTTATGAAAAATTAGTAATTTAAATTTTCATATTCTTAGGTTGTTATCTTTACGCATGTTTTTATATTTTAATCATAGGTGCGTACTTAATATGAACCTAGAATGTTTTTCTTTAATTAATTTGCATTTTTCTAAGAATTAGTTGACAGGTTAAAAATTTCTTCCGTTCAAGTGTACACTATTAAAGAAATTTTAGAAAGTGCTTCTGAAATTTTCATTACAATGAACAAATATTTAATGATATCATAATAATATGGATATTTTTTTTTTTAGCTTAATACGCTTAAGTTTTACAGCGAAAATTACTTTTAAATGATGCATAGTATACGCACAGTTTGAAAAATTTTAAAATACAGCTTGCATACGCTGTTAAAAATTATTGTAAAAACATGGAGAAAAAATCGAGACTCTTTGTAAATTTACACTAGTTCACGATCATCAATTTAGAACAGGGTTGCCGGCTTTAAGCCGGGCCAAAAAAAGCCGGCCGGCTTTTTTTGGTTTTATCCACTTAAAAAAAGCCGGCTAAAATTGAAAAAAGCCGGCTTTTATTTTTAAAGTGTTAATTTGTACCAAATCCATATTAAATTTGGATTGATTTATTTTTAATACATTTTTAATTATTTACTACTAAAAAAGTTATAAATTTCTATTTAATTTTTCAAATAAGTAAGTTTTTATAATCGTTAGAAGTCAACTGTGAAGGCATTATGTCCAAAAAAATATATATATAAATCTTGGAAAAAAGAAAATATAACAACAAATGTGTTTTAAACTTCTATATTTCATAGTTCTACTTATATTACACATTCTTAAGAATTATATTTAAATGAATTATGACAAAATGTAACATATCAAAGCATTCATGGAAACATTTTTCAAGTCAATATGTAAAGATTACGTCATAGATGAACAATGTTGAAAGACAAATAAGGAAGGATTCAGTATTTGAGGCGAGTTTATATATAATTATATATACTTAAACAACAACAAAAAATGTTTGAATAAAATTTGTTGAATTAAAATTTTGAATAGCTCTTTGTTATTTAAAAGTGCTTATATACCGTCTTGCATGAATATGTTCATGCATATGCTAATTGAGAATACTGAAATAAATTGTGAAATATAATATATTATGAAATATGCATAATTCGTAATATTATTTTCAATAGTGAGAAATTGTGATTTTTCTATATGTATGATTTTAAATGTTTATAGGGAATAAAACATGACATTTTGATAACTCTTAAAATTAGTTGAGTAATAAAACATGTAACTAAGTACCCATTGTCCTCTTTAATTTTATAAAGAAATAAAAATGGAAAAACAAGGTTGGATTAAAGATTAATGTAAATCAGAAAAAGCACTTGGTATGGGCATTTTATAATTTAGCTGACATATTTGCAATTCTGACTATAAATTACTAGCAACTCCATCAATATGTTATTCTAGTATTAATGTCTTCATTATTGAAAAATTGGGTTATAATCCAATTTCTCATAATAAATCATTATTAAAATCCTAATTTTTTAATTTAATAAATTTATTAAACTCAAAGTAAATTAAACATTATTAAAACTAGTTAAAGGACACTTAAAAAATGTGTAGCTTATAATGAAAACGCTTCTCTGTATAAAAGCCAATTTTGGCCAAAAAAGGCCAATTTCGGCCAAAAAAAGCCGGCTAAAACCAATAAAAGCCGCTGGCCTGGCTTTTTTTAATTTTAGCCGGCTTTTTTGCAACCCTGATTTAGAAATATTTCCCTCATCCTATATTTATTTCCCTCTGGGAAATTTCATGTCTTTATTTTAAAATATTTTTATCTTTGTTAAAACTTGCAATTCAAAAAAGACAATTTTAAAACCTTTGACAATTTTATTAGACATGTTAAAGAAGTAAATTCAATTTATTTTTATTTATTATTTTTTTTTAACTTACACGGAGAGGGACAACTTTGATAACCACAGTCTTTGATTATTTTAATATATGTTAAGGACAGAGACCCCTTAACCTCAGGTTCAATGGATTTTATACAACGCTCCTTAGTTCTGGAGAAACAGGGGGGGGGGGGGTCTAATATAATGATACAACTGAAATAATTACTTTGGAAAGAAGGGACATATGGTTGATCGTGGCTCAATTGGTATTGAGTTCTTTCGCTGACCAGTAAGCTAGAGATCGATATCCGGTCTTGCTACGTTTGTTTTTCGCATTTCTTGTTTCATAATTTATTATTTTACAATCTTAAATAGAAATCTTAATATCGTACCTTAACTACAATGATAGCATATTTAAACAATATTTTAGCATTTTTGATTTTTAAACCATTATACCTGATAATTTAAGGGGGGGGGGAATTCAATCTCTTATTGAATAAATAAAAATTCGAAAATCTGTTGTGGTGCCATCTATTTTTAATAAAATACAACATATTCAAATAAAGTAAAAATAAAAGCAGGAAGAAAACAAATGTTAAGCAAAATAAAACAACAGCAAAATTTAAGCAAAATAATTCAAAGAGCGGACATACGTTTTACAAAATTTTTAAATCTTTAATATGCAAAAAGTAGGTAGTAATTTAATTCTTATGCTTTCCGTTAAAATAATTATGTTTATTAATTTAAAAACAGAGTAATTTTATCATCATATTGACTTCCCATGTTAATGCAGTACATAATTGATGTTTCTTTAAAATCACGAATTGACACAATTGTTCAATATCATTGCATTATAAAGAATATATGAAATATATTTAAAAAATGAATTTTTAAAAATTAATAGTTCTGCATCTTTTTATAATGCTTTATGCTATTATTTATTCGCAAATAAAAAAGTAAATAAGTTGAAATTACAATTGATATATATTTAATTGAAAATGAAATTATTAAATTATAATTACAAGCATATTTATAAAATGAAAAATGAGAAAAACAACTGTAACGCGTCCGGGCAACGAAGCCAGGCCCACTGCGTGATTGGTTACTGCTTATCCATCTGAGCTACGACAACGTACACCAGCTCTTTTCAAAGAAAGTATTTCAGTTGTGTCATTATATTGGACGTCCCCCCCCCCGTTTCTCAAGAACTAAGAAGAGTTGTATAAAATCCATTGAACCTGGGGCTAAGGAGCCTCTGTTCTACAACATATATTAAAATAATCAAAATCTGTAATTATCAAAGTTGACCCCACTCCTTGTTAGAATAATTTAGAAAGGAAAAAATAATTTCTCATTTAGTGGGAATTTTTATCGGCAATCATAAGTATAAGTAGGTTTTTCCCAAGTGAATCACAAAAGACATACTTTATATTTAACAAGAACAGCTTCTATAGCTTAGCGGTAAGCTCTACTCCTGGTGCAAGAGGTCTCGGGTTCAAACCCTAGATTGGCTGGGAAAGAATTATGTTTAAATTAAACGATACAGCTTTTAAAATTAACTCGGAAAATTCAAGCTCTTTGAGATCACTGAATGTTTAATCGTTCTCTAATTTTGAAAACGAAATTAGATTATTATAATTAAAAATAAATTTAGAGTCTTGTATATTTTTAATGTATATTTTTAATGTTAAGTTACAGACTATATTCTAAATTTATCGAATAACTTCTCTGTTGTTTAACAGAATCTCGGTTTTTTTTTTATCTCGGTAATTTTACATAAGACTTAAGATAATGGATTACTCGTTGATTCTCTATAATTTCTCAGAAATATTTTAAACAATGTAATGTGTAAGTCTACTGTTGATTTACAATGTGAAACAAAAATTCTTTTGATATCTTAATATTCTATACAAAATTATTTAATTATCATATGAGAGTGCAGTCTGGGCAAAATGTTTCTCATCCACTGAAATTTTGTTTAAGCGATTAATAAAATATTATCGTGTCTTAATTTATCTATATACAGATAAATAGATATTAACAACTGCAAAAAAGTATCAAAACTTCAAGATTAGAGCCGTCAGAATCTAGATTACACACGTGATTGGTGTTTTAAGAGAGTATGCGGAATGAAACTGAATACAGGTTGGTTGGATGTGACTTGAGCTACAAACCACGCAAATATCGCAATTTCAAAATATAATTTATGTATAAATCATGTGTAATACCATCTGTATCATGTATATATAAAAACAAATTGATAAATTCACTGTGTCAAATATAGCATCCTAAAAATTTTTGGAAAAATTCAAGCCAAGTCAAAAAAAAAAAAAAAAAAAAAAAAAAAAAGCATTTTTACTTTTAATTGTTCCCAAATGGTTACTAATATGTTTGTTTTTCTGCAAAAACATTTTATCACTTCAAAATTTTTCCAGTAAACTTTTTTATAGAACAAATTTTGAATTTAAGCTTAAATAATCTTTATGGCATGACAATGGCAGGCTTTTGGCTTATTTACATTTAAAAGAAATCATAAAATATTTTTTGAGGATAGCTTTAGGCTAAATTTAATTCTTGCAAACACAAATGGCTGGACTAGACCGAGTTTCTGGCTGGCTTACTTAAAGGCCATTAAAAGAATAAGTGTGATCAATTTGAAGCTATCTAGTATTTTTGATAAAAATTATTAGCATTATTGTGGGCATCTTCTTGTATTTAGAGGTAATTGAAATGCGAGTCCATTGCGGCCTGTGAGACGCTTTTTTCTCAGATCCCTCACGGCTAAAATAGCAGACTTCCATGGAACACTTTGAGCCAAAGCTAATAAAATCATCAATGGCTCACAAGCAGGTTCTCGCTGCCGCTCACCATTGCGCCAAATCACGACAAGATGCTCCATTTGGCGAGTGAAAGTACTATCAGACTCGCCAAATTGCAAATGTTCAATTTCTGCTCGTTTTTTTTTCTTTTTTTTTTTCTTTTTTTTTTTTTTTTTTTTTTTTTGTGCTACAACAGTTGAGATTCTTATCCAATTTGCTGAATGATTGCGATATCAGTACATGTTCAATCGCATCGTGCCATTTACATTCCTATATTTATTGATACTGGCTCAAAACGTCAAGACCAATTCAGTTTGGCAATCACTATTTATGTATCGGCGTTGCGCTAGCAAAAACACAAATAAAATTACTCGCATCAATAGCCAAATAGAGGTACTTTTTCCTAAAATGCGGTGTTGAAATTAGTTATTATACTATTTATTAGTTGTATACAAAGTATTTTCCAGTCATTTTTCCTTTTCCTTTTTTTCCCCTGTCGCTTGAGATTCGAAATCTTATAGCAATTTCTAGTGTATAATTTCACAAAGGTAAATCTAAGCTAGCTGTTCCTAATTTTTATTTATACTGCTAAAAATAACGTTTGAAACATTTACACATTTAAAAGATATTTAGCATGTACTTATTGTTACTAGTTTCGATAGCGGAAAGTCAAGTTTCTATTTTATAAGCAATTACAAAATATAAGTTATTTTAGAATGTTTGAAGGAAAAAGGAATACAATAAGTTGTTACAGATACATGTTTCAGTGTTTCATGTTGAATTTACTTTGCTAACATTTATTTTCATTTGGCTAGAGTTTTTCATTTCTTATTCACCAAATCGCTAATGCTGGTCAAAAGCCAGCGAAAACTCTGCTCACAAGTGCTGTATTTTGTTGGGTACTTACAGCCTTGAAAATAAAAGAGACCACCTCCTACTGCTTTTGTTACAAATAATCAAATAAAAATATATAGGTATCAACTGACTGAAATAATTCATACTATATATTTTTTCATGTACATTTTTTTTCACCATCTTTTTTATGAGATTATTTGTGGCAGAATTATTAGAGGTACATGACTTTTTTCCCAAGATTGTAAAATAATGAATAGTCACTGCACAAATAATTGGTATGAGTGTTTATCACAGTGTTTTATGCTTTTCATTTCTTTTTAGCTTGGAAATCACAACGTTTATTATTAGAAATTTTGTTTTATTTGGCGAAACAAAACTTCCTATCACCATACAAAAATATACTTTAAACAACTGCCGAATGCCACACATAATGGTTGATCCAAAAGTTGGGACTAACTTTAAAAATGAATAATTCGAAAACAAATCAAGATACAAACATACGGTTTTAGTCCGTTTTCTAATTACAGCTTTTCATAGGTCCGTGTGCAATTTTATGATTAAGTATCGTGAGTGGTCTCATTTTGTTCCTTATGTATTGTAGACTAAGAAAAGCGATGGTGGACATCTGGGACCCGCGACTGGGGAGGGGGAGGGGGAGGGGAAGGGTTGAAAAATGCAAGGGAAAAAAATTCCATTTCATTAAAAATAAAGAAAATTATCGATAAATATTAATGTTTAAAACATTTATAGATTAGGAAAAACATTTGTGGACATCCGGGATCCGCGACTGGAGAGGGGGAGGGGAAGGGGAGGGGTTGAAAAGTGCAAGGCAAAAAAAATTCCATTTCATAAAAATTAAGAAAATTATGCAAACATATTAATGTTTAAAACATTTATAGATTAGGAAAAACATTTGTGGACATCCAGGAGCCGCGACTATTGAGGGGGATGGGAGGGGGAGGGGTGGGGGAGGGGAAGAGTTGCAAAGTGCAAGTGAAAAAATTCTATTTCATAAAAAATAAAGAAAATTATGTATAAATAATAATGTTTGAAACAATTATAGATTAAAAAAAACATTTGTGGACATTCGGGACAAGCGATTGGAGAGGGGGAGGCGGAGAGGTAGGGTTGAAAAGTGCAGGGGAACAAAATTCCATTTCATAAAAAATAAAGAAAATTATGCATAAATATTAATATTTAAAATATTTATAGATTAGGAAAAACATTTGTGGATATCCAGGACCCGCGACGGGAGAGGGGGAGGGGAAGGGTTAAAAATTGCAAGGGACAAGAATTCCATTTCATAAAAAATAAAGAAAATTATGTGTAAAGATGAATGTTTAAAACATTTATAAATTAGAAAAAAACATTTGTGGACATCCGGGACTCGCGACTGGGGAGGAGGAAAGGGGGAGGAGAGGAATTTGAAAGGGGCAATAAAAAAAATTCTGTTAAAAAAAATATGCATAAATATCAAAGTTTAAAACGTCTATAGAATGAGAGTGGCATTGAAGGATACTCGGAACTTGTGATTAGGAAGACGGAGGTAAGGGAAGAGGAGGGGAGGGGAGTGGAAAGTGTTGAAAGAGGCAAGAAAAAAATGCCACTTAATTGTATGTATATATATATATATATATATATATATATATATTAGTATTTAAATCTTTTATAGAATAAGAAAAGCAATAGTGGGCATCCGGGATCCGCAACTAGGCTAGGGGGAGGGGGAGTAAAGGGGAAAGGATTGAAAAGGGCAAGAAAAAAGATCTGAAGCTTTAGTGGGACTGCATTCTCTTTTTGGATCTGACAGCACTGGTTCATTCAGTGGTAAATCAAAAACCAGTTTTTGGAAGAGCTTCATAAATGCTGACGACAGAATTCTGAAAGCACTTGCCGCATAAGGTCAAACAGATATCCTTGAGAGTGAAAGATATATTGCACTTGAAGAATACATATGTTAAGTGTACATGCCAAAATTAAACATTAAAACATTCAGTGAACTAAGATGGTGGTTATTTGCAAATAAGCAAGTTGAAGGAACAAATATGCCTCCAACTCAAGCCGCCCTTTACCCAGCCATAAGAGTGCATTACCAAGCAATAATATGGCAAAGAGCACACATTTTAAAAACTAATATTCCACCCCCAACTGATTTTGGTTGGATAATAAAGGAAAAATAATACCTACCTGTCATGTGTAACATGCCATGTGCTCCTCGAGAACTGGTTTAATCGGTGCGTTGTTCGTGTGCCAAGTGAAGATGTGCAGCATCCTCTAAATGTTTACAAAATGGATTACCTTGTAACTGAAATGTGTTCATGCTCGGGTGAGGCTAATAAATGTGATAATGTTGGAGGCCTTGATGATGTAAATTATGATGACAGTGGTACCGATGATCCTACTTTGTTCTGAAGTTAAACTTTTACTTGCAGTTTAAAATTTGAAAGTTTTTACTATTTAGGTATATGATGTTGCAGGTGACGGTGTCCGGGCAGGGTTCGAACTGGAGATCCCAAGGTCAGTAAGCGAGCGTCTTATCCGCCGAGCAAAAGGGTACCTCTATCGCTTCCTGCGAGAAACTCGTTTTACTGACCGCGCAAGATGGTCGCCACAGTACTCCACCCCCAGTGAGAAGAACGTCGCGTTGACGTTGAACGAGCGATATGCACTCGTGTTGCGCTGGCGCGTGCCAGATGCGTTGTCGTTCTGCCGCCGATTGCACGTGTGACCCATCGATGATGCGCGGCGTGGCAGGCTTTGCTGCTGTGAGCGTTACACAGGCTTTGGTCGTGTGCTCTGAGCGTTACAGAGGCTTTCGTGCTGCGAGCGTTTCGCAGGCTTTGGATGCTGGGGGTGTTTTCAGTGCTGCCATCTGTTGGACTAGAGCGAAGGTGGTGAAGTGTGTTCGTTTGTCCGAGGTCACCAATGCAGGTGACGGTGTCCGGGCAGGGTTCGAACTGGAGATCCCAAGGTCAGTAAGCGAGCGTCTTATCCGCCGAGCAAAAGGGTACCTCTATCACTTCCTGCGAGAAACTCGTTTTACTGACCGCGCAAGATGGTCGCCACAATGTATAATATAGAATAACAATACAAAGATAACAAATAATATTTAGCGCTACAGAATTTGTATCATTAGTATTTATCATCACTCACTTCCTTTTCAATTACCTTTATTACTTATTTTTTCCCTTGCACTTTTCAACCCTTCCCCTCCCTCTCCCCCTCTCCAGTCGCGGGTCCCGGATGTCCACAAAAGTTTTTCCTAATCTATACATGTTTTAAACATTAATATTTATACATAATTTTCTTTATTTTTTATGAAATGGAATTTTTTACCATGCACTTTGCAACTCTTCCCCTCTCCTCCCTCTCCCCCTCCCCAGTCGCGGCTCCTGGATGTCCAAAAATGTTTTTCTTAATCTATAAATGTTTTAAACATTAATATTTATTCATAATTTTCTTTATTTTTTATGAAATGGAATTTTTCTCTCTTGCAATTTTTAACCCTTCCCCTTCCCCTCCCCAGTCGCGTCTCCTGGATGTCCACAAATGTTTTTCCTAATCTATAAATGTTTTAAGCATTAATATTTATGCATAATTTTCTTTATTTTTTATGAAATGGATTTTTTTCCTTGCACTTTTCAACCCTTCCCCTCTCCCTCCCCTTCTCCCTCCCCCTTCCCAGTTGCGTGTTCCGCATGTCCACAAATGTTTTTCCTAATCTATAAATGTTTTAAACATTAATATTTATACATAATTTTCTTTATTTTTTATGAAATGGAATTTTTTCCTTGCACTTTGCAACTCTTCCCCTCCCCCACCCCTCCCCATGCCCATTCCTTTCCCCAGTCGCGGCTCCTGGATGTCCACAAATGTTTTTCCTAATCTTTAAATGTTTTAAACATTAATATTTATACATAATTGTCTTTATATTTTAAGAAATGGAATTTTTTTCCCTTGCACTTTTCAACCCTTCCCCTCCCCCTCTCCCTCCCCAATCGCGGGTCCTAGATGTCCACAAATATTTTTCCTAATCTATAAATGTTTTAAACATTAATATTTATTGATAAATTTCTGTATTATTTATGAAATGGAATTTTTTCCCCTTCCATTTTTTTACCCTTCCCCTCCCCATCCCCCTCCCCAGTCGCGGGTCCCGGATGTCCACCATCGCTTTTCTTAGTCTACAAGACATACGGAACAAAATGAGACCACTCACTATACTTAATCATAAAATTGCACACGGGATGTAATTAGAAAACGGACTATTTCCTCCGAACGGATGGGAAAGAAACCGAGTTTAGTGTAACAACGAAAAAAAGAATAGTTTTGTTGGCGACCAACAAATGGCGCTGCAGTGTTTTATTGCACCAAAAGATGATTTACAAACGAAAAAATAGCGACAACTTACAAGTCAGCTTAATTACAGTTAATTAGTGATACAGTAAATGTCCAATGTCCTGTCCATCATTCTTAAGTGTAGCACCACATCGTTCACAGCATTTAGTAGCATTTCTTGCGTTATGACAGACACATTTTGGTGAATGGCATCTTTCAGTGCCGCTAGTGATGCCGTTGGTCATCAACAGAACTATATTTTTTCGTTGCCACACAAAACCCGGTTTCTTTTCCATCCGTTTGGTGCAAACCGTACCTTTGTATCTTGATTCATTTTCAAATTATTCATTTTTAAAGTTCGTCTTGACTTTTGGATCAGCCGATATATCATATAATATTATCTGTCCAATTAGTATGATAAATGTGAACGGGGTCCAGGAAATACTTGCCAGAAAAATACAAAAAAATTATGTTGAATACCAATATTTTCGTATAATACAGTAAAACCTCCATAACGGACACTCCTGAATAGCGGACACCTCTATTTAACGGACAGTTTGCCGATCCCCACTCCCAAAGTCTAATTTTTTGTATGTTTAACCTCTGAATAACGGACATTCCGAATAGCGGACAGTAATTTTGGCGATAAAGTATGAAAAATTGTTTTTAAACCAAGAAAAAAAAAGTAAAAAGCTTCTAAATTTGTCAGAGCAATGTGTCAAAATTTTGTGATTACAGACAAATGTAGAGAGTGGGCCGAGGAAAATCTTCCCTCCCACGCCCAGTATTAAATTCAGGGGATGGTGCGAAGGGACATTACCTCCCGGAGCATCACAATGCCACCCACTCACCTCCGTATGATTTGAGATTTTATGCTTTTAAAAAGTGGCAAAATACAATAAGCTGTTACAATTTTTTTTTAAGATGATTTAGAAAAATTAAAACTATTTACAGGGTTAAAATTTCACATTAAAAAAAATATTACATGCAATCTTTAAACACAAAAGGAAACTTTTTAAATATATTTTTTCCTAAAAGTGTAATAAACAGTGTACAAATGTATGAACCATTTTTTTTTTTTTTTTTCAATTCTATTGCTTAAAAAATTATTTTAATTTCTGATTAATCATATATTAGAAATTTTAGGACATATAAAAGTCAATTAATGAAACTTTAAGCATTTCTTAGCAGTTTTTGTATTTCTGAGGTTTTTTCCAACCAGCGGACACCTCCGAATAGCGGTCAGTTTACACGCTCCCGAGATGTCCGTTATTTGAAGGTTTCACTGTATTATTTGTATAGTATTATTTCGCATAGTATTATAGTAGCATTCGTATAGTTAGTATTTCTTATTAATCACAAAAATTCTATAATTAAATAAGGCGCATATTTCTGTACGAAAATAGTGGTATTCAAAATAAAATCTAGTATTTCCCTGGGAGTCGTGAATGTAACGCATTGTAATGATCTAAGAGAAAAAAAGCATTTTAGAAGATAACCTAATATGTATGTTTTTCTTAAAATGGAAAATATAAAAATAATAAATTTAATTAATAATTTTCACCTATCCCGAGCTAAGCCTAATCCCAGCCGTCCCGAGCTATCTATAATTTTATTTTCTAAATATAATATTATGTGATATAATAATAAATCAGTAATAAGACTTCGAAAAAAAGAAAACATGCATAAATTTTTGAAACTCTAATTAGTGATTTAGATATTTACAGAGCTGTATCCAAATTTGCTATTTTCTTTTTTTAAATGTGTTTACTATTATTTTTTTTTTAAAGTCAGATTTGCATTTTAATAGACATGTGCGAAATTTAAAAAATGCAGTATTGATGATATTTTCTTTATAATTATTATTTATATACATTTTGTCCAAACACAGTACATAATTTGCAAAACTGGGAAAAAATGGAATTTTTCGAAAAAAAAAAAAATCATTATATGAATAGCAATCTATGACATAAATGTAACAAATCATGTTGATGTAGATATTTATAAAATAACAGTAAAGATAATGGTAATAATATTTTTTATGCAAAGAAAATAAGAAAAAGATGAAATATAATAAACTATTCTCCGTGGCATAGCTCATATTTAATTTAAAAATGAGTGACGGCTAAGAAAGAATTTAATAAAGACATCTCGAAAAGATAATTAGGTAAAAAATGTTTATTATTATTAAACATTGTTATCTTCTGCAAAACTCTATCTTATCAGTATAAAATTCACAGATATTTTGTTTAAAATGTGTAAGGGCTATATTTCTTGTGCCAACACGATTGGCCCCTAGTAGCACACGATTGTCATCTATTTTGCATTTCCAATGATTTTATTATTATCATTATTATAAAATAGTTCTTATTTAATTATTTTCTCTAATGATGCATCGTTTATTAATATCACTTTTATGCTTGGTTAAGCAATAAGCATAACCGTTAATTTTTCGAAAATGTCTAACCTTAATGAAGTAAATCTTGAAAAGCATGTATAGCTTGTGCGCTATATCAAACCAACAATCATGACCTGGCCTTCGAATTATCCAAGGAAAACACATGTTCTGACTCGTCCGAGAACTGGGCATTCTCGGACAACTCATAAGCATGTTTTACTTATACACTGTTCACACCACAAACTTAAGATATCTTAAGATCGCCGTGTTTGAAGTGGACCCTCCCGGAATTGGATGCCTGTTCACATTGAAAAATTTACCTAAGATATCTCAGCGAATGTCACTGTATCTCTGAACTGAACAAATGTAGCGTATGCGCATGCGCTTGAAATACAGACGGCCACAACAGCCAATCAGTAAAAGCGAAACTTCGTAGCCAATGAGAGTAGGTGGTTGTTCCTGTATATAGCCCGAGAGAGTTGAAACTCTCTGAGAGAGTTCCAGGCCTGAGATATCTAAACTATCCGTAGTGTGAACAGGGTATTAGGGAGAATTCACCCATACATCTACATTGTCATTAGGATTACCTGACCACTCATTATATTTTAACTGACTGTCCAGGTCTCCGGCACTTGTATACAGAATTTATTTTAATTCATTATTTCCAATGTTGACAAATCTCATTGGGGAAACACTTTATGACGCACTCTTTACTTTTTTTAAACGTGCAGAATTTATTTTGAAATATAATCTTTTTATCTCTATCATTGGTTTAATCAACCGGATTTTTCTTTGACACTTTAACGACTACACTTTCCATTGAATTGTTTTTACTTCTATACTCTACTGTTTTAGGATTTTAAGTTTTTTTTATTTTCTACACTTGCCTGAGTACATCTAGATGGCATGCCCCATCCAGATTGCTTTTCTCTTTACTCTTTTATCATGACATTATCTCTGTTTCACCTTTTAGAATTTTTAGTCTACTCGTTTTGGCGCAGCATGTCCCTCAAGAATTTTGCGCTATTAATCCTTATACAACCAACCAATCAGCCATGTATAGCTTTTTTTTACACTTCATAAACAATAGAGAAATAACAAACATAACACGTAATCCAAATGATGGTTTTAAAAAAATAGCTATAGAACCGTGATTCCCTTTATTGGTAAAAACAAGAACGAAACCCTAAACTATAAAGATTTGCTGTTTACTTTCTTCCTTTGATAGCAAAATGCATGTATGAAAATCTGTTCATACTTGCAAGTAATCCACTTATAAATAAAACTTTTCCATATTTTTTTTTTAATTCTTAAGAGTCAGTTAAAAATCTCCAAAAGCAGCATGTTTTCTCGTTTATACAGTGCCAGCAAAAGAATATCTTGACACTCGTTGATAAATGTGAAATTTGGGACAGATGATGCATTCATTAGTTTCTTTTCTATTTCTACAGTTGTTTTAATGTGTATTAACAATATGTTCATTTTTTAAAATATCATATCTGACTGAAGTATTTCTCGTTTTTTTTATTTCTTTTCTTTTTTTACCGATTTTTTGTTTTGATATACTGTCATATGGTAAATCGGTCTTCTCTTCTTTAGGACATAGATTTTTCCCCTGAAGCTTGTAAATCTAAGGCTTTACGACTTACAGTAACAATTTGTTCTAATAAAATTTAATCACGAGGTTGTTCAACAGTTGAAAGCTTTTTACATCGAACATGTGTACCAAATGAGTTTCTTTTTCTAGACAAAGGAATTTAAAAATATCCCTAATCTCAAACTACTAACAGAATTTAAGAAATAATAATAAGTAATAACTCTAAGCTGCTCATGTTAAGCTGCAAGGGCCACCTCTCTGTGTAACTAACACCTGATAGAACCTCTCACATGCCTCTTCTATTTAAACCTATTTTTTAGAACCAATAATTTTGGAACCAAGTGGACAAAGAACCATCCCGTTTCAACCAAACAGGGTCATTGTCGATCATGTATCAAATTTAGCAACATTATGGGTTGTCTTCAGCCACATATTGTTTCTAAACTTGATGGACATTAAATTTTATATGATTAAAAATAACGCCATTATCTTTTGTGATATCAACAAGGTTTTTGTATTTTAGTATTAAGATAGTGTCTTAGCAAAATGATAGATACACCTCACTTATTTGTGTTCTTAAAAGTAAAGCAAATAAACTAATTTCACGCTTCTTTTTTTATTTGTCTTTCATGTGTGTGATATATACTTTTTTTAACTATGAGACTGTTGCAGTTTACCTAAAGTCAAATAATATATTACCTTGTCGTGATGCTCTTATTGTATTATATTTACGTTTTAGTTTCTTTTTTTTTTACATTTTAATCTGTCTGTATTGATAAATGTTTTAAATAATTAATCTTTTAACGGAAATGATAATTTTAGAACCAAGTGGACAAAGAACAAACCCGTCTCAGCCAAACAGGGTCATTGTCGATCACGTATCAGCGTCCACTGCCTTCGCTTTCGGAGGTATAATCCGTACTGTTTATGCGCATTGCACACCAATATATGTTTTGCACACGCATTAAACGCACGTGTCTCGTTTTATTTAACGTTTTTAGAGCAAGTAGTGAAAATTATGTTTAAAACGACTGAATTATTTGAATTTTTCCATAGCCACAGTGCTGTTCCTTTTAGTGCTTAATTGATTCATTAATTACTGTGTAAATACCATAAAAATGTCTTCTTTTTCAGAGGTATGATCCATAATGTATTTTCTCATTTCACATCAATAAATATATTTTTCCTCATGCATTAAAGAAGTGTATGTCGTTTTAATAAATGTTTTTAGATTAATAATCAGGGAAAGTCAATATTCAAAATGACTGCATTATTCCGATTAAATATTAATTAAATAAGTTAATTAATCAGTATGTGACTATCAACAAGATAGGCTGTCAAGTTAAAGGTAAGATTTACCCAAAATAATGCTGAAACAATAATAACTGCAAGTACTGAATACAATATTTTACAAGTATAATACTATCAAATAGTTATTTCGCTGCTAATTAATTTGATACTCATTTCGCTCTCACACGATTGATTTAAATTGAATATTTTTTTTGTTTTAATTTCTCATAGTTCAAAATATAAGATGCTTGTGAAAAATTTCGTTATACAAATACATGCTATTTGTTTTTCTACTGATAATTATTACGAGATGCGTTTAATTTGATTGTTCCAAGAAGATCCTCTTTTAGATTTCATAGATGCTTGGCGATGAATTTTCATCAAGATAATTCATCAATTGAAATTGAATCGACAATTGAAATTTGATTACTTTTTTTACATATTATTTTTTTTTCAAATTTTAATATTATCTTTTTAAAGGCAAAAAAGTTACTGATAGCTAGAAGTAAAATAAAGCTTTTTTCGAAATAAATAAATAAAAAATTAAATTAAGTTTCAGTTAAAAAATAAAAATAACTCTTCGTATTTTGGATTTTATTTTATTTAATTTTATTTATGCTAAAAAATAACAAATCTTGACCACTCTCTTGTTTAAAAAAATACGTGAACTCATAGATAAAAATATGTAGTGTTTGAAAATAACAATAACAACAACAAAAATAAACTTATTAATGATAAAATGTTTTTTTTTTAAATCCCTTAGATTTTTTAAATTCTAAGTTTTTAAGAACTTCCCCTTTTATATAAACATTTTACTTATTTATGTATTTATTTATTTTTATTGAAAGTGAAACGATTTGAATTTTATTTTTATTATGATTATGGATCTTATTAGACGAAAATCCGAAACATGTCAATGTCATTTCTTTTTAATTTTTGTAGCACCTCTCTCAAATAATATAAATTTATTATTAAAACTTATTAATTATTTTAAGACTTAAGTGAAAAAAAAATATAGACAGCATTTTGTTCTAAGACATATTACTAATATAATTAATGAAACACCATTTTATAACATGACTGTTAGACAGGCAGAGAACGCTATTAGACATCGATCCATTTTGGCTATACATCTGAGGCGGAATCTGAAATACCTCTAGGGAGAAAAAATTATATGAAAATCTGGAACTTCTTTTAATATTTGAATTGTGCTTACTTGGCATTAAAATTTCCAAACAGAAATATTTTTACTATTTTTCTGTTCGCAGAGTGCAAACGTATCTCCTAAATTTTGAATTGAAAAAATAAATATTTGCATATCAAAAAGAAACACAATAGATTTGTGAAATGCTAATAATATTGAGAATTGTTTCTTTCCAGTAAAGAAAATACGAGGGTGAATCAATAAAGTAAGTTACTCGTAATGGCAATTGGAAACTTATTTCAACGAGAGTGGAATTCGTTCCAAGAGAATGAATAATACAATTTAGCAATTCGTAAAGAAAGTTGACGTATTTGAGGTGTTCCTGCGTAGTGTTTGAATATTTCGTATTGGTAGTAAAATAAATATTTACACACCAAATTAGAAGTTTGAGAAAGGGCATCCTGGATTTAAAGCTTAAGGGGTATCAGGAATTTTACTTTTTACCTGGCGGTGGAATTTAGCTATATGTCACATTTAATTTTTTTTTTTTCTCGCTCTGTATAAAAGATAAAAGCATACATCTTAAATATAGAGAACCTATCTCTCTTCTCTTTAAAATATTTTCCTAATATTCTACATTAAAAAATTATTTTATTTTTTTGCTTAATTTTGATTTTAAATAATTGAATTGTTTTTTGGTGCGTTCGTAATTATGTAAATACGTAGCACCTATAGTTGTCGTTCAGTCCGTCCATCAGCATATAACAAAGCAAAAACTACCTAACCGAATCGGTTGAAATTTATAATATATAATTACTACATAATTTTGTCGAGTCATTTAAAATTTTATGAAAATCGGATGCTTAGATCAATTACAGGGACAATCAAAAGGATTCTGTTACATTACGGTCAATGGGGAAAAAGTTTCAAATGCGTTTTAATCGTTTGAAATTTAAAATGTATAATTATTACATAATTTTACCGAGTCTTTTCAAATTTTATGAAAATTGGATGCATAGATCAATTACAGGGACAATCAAAAGTATTCCTTCACATTACGGCGAATGGGGAAAAAAGTTTCAAATGCATTTTAATGGTGTGCATTCGAACATAATAAAATTAACATGAACCTATGAAATATATATATACCAAAATATACATTCTGTACAATCTGTGATGCAAAAAGTATTTATTATTAAATTACAGGGTCACACAAAAGTATTCCACTACATAATGCTATACGGAGAAACACTGTTTGAGGCATGTTTTAATGATATTAAACTATTTCACATTTTATGAATATGATATACGTCGCTGAGGTGTAATAAAGTTACTTTCTGTATATTTACAGGAACACAAAAAAGATTTCGACCACTATAGTGTATCCGAAGTACTGTCTACTATGACAGCAAGATCTGAATATTTTTAAAACTTCGTTATCGTACGAATTCACCTCATTTGCTACGCTTCACGTGCAATTTCCAACTTGTTTGACTTGCAGCCACTGCGCGAAAGACTATAGCAAAACTATTGGTTAATCAGAAGTTCGCGAAAGGGCATCGTGGACTAAAATCTTAAGGGGTGTTAAGGGTCTTACTTTTTACTTGGCAGTGCAATTTAGCAATATGTCACATTTAATTTTTTTTCTCGCTTCCTATAAAAGATAAAAGCATATATTTTAAATATAGACAACCTATCTCTCTTCTCTTTAAAATACTTTTAATATTCTATAGTGAAATTTTATTTTATTTTTATGCTTGATTTTGATTTTAAAAAATTGAATTGCTTTTTGACTTGCAGCCCCTGCGCGAAAGACTGTAGCAAAACTATTGGTTAATTAGAAGTTTGAAAAAGAGTATCCTAGATTAAAAGCTTAATGGGTGTCAGGAATCTTACTTTTTACCGGACAGTGCAACTTACAAGGAAGATCTCCATACTGGGCATACTCAGAAACTTTTGAAAAAATACTAATAAAACTATTTATGCATGTAATAAAGGATCAGTCAAAATTAGTGGCGGAATCACAATAGAAATTATGTAAAAAATAAAAACTTTTGAATATTTGGGGTAAATATCACGCGATTTGGCGAGCAGCACTTTTCCTAGCCCAAAAGCAAACGATTCAATGCAACTTAAAACTGCTAGATTTTTAAAATGCGTGTAAATAGTATTTAATGCATTCAAGCATAAACAATGAAAAAGTTTAATATATTATATACATATATATATACATATATATGTATCTTGTATTGCATATATATATTGTTTGTTGCTATAATTTTTAATTTATCACTGAAAAAAATATTTTCATATACAAAAAATTCATATTGAAAAAATTATTTTCATACATTTAAGCGTATTCAAAATTAAAAGCCAGACGTTTCCATAGCAACGAAATTTCTTCGACAATGCTCAGTTGGTCTTTGAGCTTGAAACAATTTAATGAATTTAAATTATGAGTTTCGTTTTAAATCGCTGGTGGCTTTAAATTTTGATGGTTAAATTTGAATATAAATGCATATAAATATCGATATAACAAAATTATACTTAAAACTAATTAAAACTGGCAAAATTAAAGTTATTTAAATTATATTTCTCTAAACAAGTTCAACATGAAACTTTTTTGTCCTTAAAGCGTATTTGACATAAAAAAAAAAGTATTTTTCAAACTGCATTCTATCGCCAACCGATGATAAATCGCCAAATAATGAAATTTTCATTATTTTTTTAACGGACACTGTATGGAGGTTCCTCCAAAAAAATTTTATAAACGTATATATCCTTATTAGAAGAACATTTTGTAATTTTTTTTTCAGATTTTTCGGAGTATGCCCGTATGGAGACCTTCCTTGTTAGCTACATGTCACATTTAATTTTTTTCTCACTCCCTATAAAAGATCAAAGCATATATATTTTTTAATATAGACAACTTAATATCTCTTCTATTTAAAATATATTTTTTAATATTCTATACCGAAATTTTATTTTTAAATGCTTACTTTTGACTTTAAAAAATTGAATTGTTTTTTGATTTGCAGCCACTGCGCGAAAGACTGTAGCAAAACTATTGATTACACAGCTCCTAAAAATGTTGATAATGATATAAAACTAATGTTTCTTGATCGTATACTTCATTTTAAAGCAATTTATTTATTTAAAATTGACAATTTTTCAATAAAATATATTTTTTTTTCAAAATTTTATAATTTAAATTTCAAATAAATAAATAATTTCTGTTAAATGAAGTATACGTTTAAGATACATTAGTTTTACATTTTTACTAGCATTTTTGAGTGCTCTTGAATTAATAGTTTTATTACAGTTTTGCACATGATGGATGCAAATCAAAAAATAATGTTAATTTTTTATCAAAATTTAACCGTTTTAACGCCAATGTTGCCAAATGGGAACATTGCATTATTTGTAATACAAAACATATATTTTCCAACATAATAACGATGTCCTTATTTTTCCTTTAAAATATAAGGTTGATTTCAACTTTTGAAAAAAAAATATAATTATGGCTAAGCATTTATCATAGGTATAAGGAACATGTAAATTCATTAATTTGCATAAAAATATATTATTTGCTTTTATCGTATTCTCTATATTTGATAAAAGTAATCGTATTCTCTCATTTGACCGCTAGGAATCTAAATGTTTTTGGAATTCGAGAAAATACTCAAGAACAATATACAATAGATTATAGCGGAAAATAATTTGTTTTATTTGCATAGGTTGTCAATGAATAATCATGTTGCAAAATGCGAGCACTGAAATGAAAACAGCCAATAAAACTGCAGACACATTTCTTTTGTTATTTTTTAAATTTGTAAGCATACATTAAAAAAATTGAAGCTGTAATATAGGAAAAACAAAATTATTATTACTTTGCGATATTAATTTGGCGTGTAAACGGTTAACATAAAAAGAAAAAGAAAATCTCTATATAGATCAATAATATAAAAAAATTAAACAGAAGAGATATTAACTTTTCTACATTCAAAATTTTATGCATCTATGTTTGACAAGGACTTAGAAAAGAAAAATTACACGTGACATGTTGATAAATTGCACAGCCAGGCAAAAACTAAGACTTCTGAGACCCCTTAAATAAAGCAAACATACATACAGGGTGTCAGCAAATAACACCCTGATTTCAAAATTAAATTTCTCAAAAACAAAGATCGATAGTAATATGCGGTAAACGGTTTTTTCATTAGGTAAGCTGTAAAAATCTTATAC
This sequence comes from Maratus speculifer, assembly GCA_964019185.1. Taxonomy (NCBI): domain Eukaryota; kingdom Metazoa; phylum Arthropoda; class Arachnida; order Araneae; family Salticidae; genus Maratus; species Maratus speculifer. The sequence continues at coordinate 375,523,339 of OZ025292.1, forward strand.
AGAAATTTCAAACAGGGAATATTTTGAAAAAATTGTGTTCTGATTGTATAGAATGCTTTGATTTGACATTTTTCTTGCTTTAGATTGCTGCCAGAGAATGTGTTTTTCGGATTAAAGTGCCATATTTCATAGTTTTTTTAAATTAAATTTTCGAAATTTCGAAATTCTAAAAATTTACTTCGAAAAATCTTTAAAATATTGCACTGTAAGTGAAAAGTTATTTCTCTCCAGGCAATCTAAAACAAGAAAAATGTCAAATCAAAGCATTCTATGCAATCAGAACGCAATTTTTTCAAAATATTCACTGTTTGAAATTTCTGTATAAGATTTTTACAGCTTAACTAATGAAAAAACCGTTTACCGCATATTACTATCGATCTTTGTTTTTGAGAAATTTAATTTTGAAATCAGGGTGTTATTTGCTGGACACACTGTATAAACAAATTATTTTAAATAGAAGATACATTAAACTATTTATATAAAAAAAAATATGCAATTATATTTTATAGAGACTGAGAAAAAAATTACATATGACATGTTGATAAATTGCACCGCCAGGTAGAAAGTAAGAATCCTGAGACTAAAACTAATTTATGCATGAAATTAATTTCTTTTGATTTACATATGTTCTATAATGTGTATATTTACTATAAAAAAATTCTCTTCTATCTTTAAGTAAAATACATGATGTTTTAAGAGAAAATACATGATGTTAAAGATTTCGCAAAAACTGATTCATTTTACTTGTCGAAATGCTCCATGTGCCCTTAATGGCCATTACTCTTAGAAATGTATTTGCAATAAAACAGTTAATTCAAGACAATCTATGCCTAAAAATCAACAAACTAATAGTATGTTTAACAAAAAAAATATCCGCTTTTTTTTTTTTTTTTTTTTTTTTTTTTGTAAAACGTTAGTGGTAATTTCTATTTTTATGAAATAGATAAATTTATTGCATTTTGAGAAAATGCGTTAGGAAGCTACTTTAAAAAATAATAGATTCTGATGTTTTTAAATAATACTATAAAAAAAATGCACATGCATTTTGATTTTGTGCCTACATAATGGCATCCTACTTTTTGAATCATCCTCGTATCTTTAAAATTCTATTTTTTAACTGTAAATATTGAAATGTATTCAGTTATTTTCAAGAATTTAGCAATTTAATTGCTCATTCTAAGGTATTTAAAATTAATGTCACTGCAGAAGATGGCACCTTGTTTCATTTTATTATTATTTTTGTTTGTTTGTTTGTTTTATTTTTTGGATATGCATGCTATATATGTGCTTTTGTTATCATTATTATGTTATGAATGAGTAAAATGAACCTTTTTTGACAATTATTGTTATAATTATTCTTAGTTGTGTATGTAGGATGCTTTATGCGTATGCCTTTTGTGTGCTTTATATGTATTTGAATGTATATATTTATAAAAATATAATGATAATACCGAGAAAGTGAAAATGCAGTTAATTTGAAAATGCAGTTTCAATGATGGAACCTGATCAAGGTTGTCTCAAATATTATTTTATGTAAAATATTTAAAATACAAAATATTTTGTGCCATTATGACTGCGTGAATAGTATTTTATAACAGAAGAGAATATCACCCATATTTACTCAAATATCAGAGTAAAATATTTTCTCAGTTCAAAATGCGAACTGTGATACCTCGAAAAAGATACAAAGACTTATTAAAACACCATTCTAATCTTAAAATCGAAACAAAAGAAACTCGTAAACTGTTTTTTTTTTTTTTTTTTTTTTTTTTTTTTTTTTTTTAATGGGAAACCATGATTGCAATCTATTTCTTCAATTAAAAATACATAATGTCTTACTCCATTCCATACCTAGAATTTTGATGTTTTCTTAAAGTCACAGTTATTCTAGTTTTGAATATTATTACACATAGATTATCTACTGCATTCTCATTTTGTTTTATATATATAACAATTCACATGATCTATATGAATAATTATCATATTACGTGGAATTAAGATAAACAAATAACAATTTTTTAATGTATTTTAGTTAACTTTCAAAATAGATTTTTTGAATGTCTTATACTTATTAACATTTTTGTTTTCATGCTAGCATAAATTTGAGCCTGGAGCTGTATGGGTAAGTAATTAAATGAAAGACAAAACCGATATCCTACTATTTGTTCCAACAATCACGGGGTAACAACAGTTGTGAAATTTTATGGGAAACAGTAGGTATACTGTACATAAAGCACGTCTTTTATTGGATAACTATCGGAGCTATTTGGATTATTTTTTCAGCATATTTTACATTAGCTATTGATCGATAAGCAAAAAATAAAAGTAAAAATACAATTAATAGATTAATTTAATATATATATATATATCCTTACATGTATATTGCGTGATTTGTTTTATTTATTTATTTCTTAATTAATGATAAATTTAGATTTGTGTCTTGAAAAATGTATATTAATGTCACGTGCATTACATATAATTTGGAAACTGTTGTCGCCCTTTTAACTCTTTCAGGAGCAAAAAAAATGTGGTTTTGTAATGTTGAATTCATGACAGAATTTTCGAAAAATGTTAATTTAAACATAGATGCTATTTTGCCTTTTTTTTTTCATCAAAGCTTTAAAAGTAAAATTTCATTTAAAAATTATGGTTAAAACCTTCGTTAAAATTAAGTGGGATAAAATATATCTGATCGGCCTTCAAAGTGTTAAGAAGTTACTTCCCTTTCGTGAAAAAAACACGCTTGCTAATGTTAATCCTAGAGATAGCTTTTTTTTAATATCTGAAATCAATTTCAATATTTTCATTTTAGTTTATTTCATTTTGTGGAAAAAGGGTCGAAGGGCATTGAATAGCTAGGATCGGTCTGTATAAACTTTTTTTTTTTTTTTTTTAGTTTTTCGATTTTGTTTACAGGTTTCTTTGGGGGGGGGGGGGGGGTTCGGGGGGAGATTTCACAAGTGAAAAAAAAACTTGCAAACAAAATAGAAAAAGTATCAAATGGCGTTTGTAGAAATCGATCTCGTCTGTTCAATGCAAAGAAAAACTCATATAAAAGCATTCATATGCAAAGGAGATATTTTAAAAAATTCTCCCGTAGGATTAATATGAGCCAAATCGTGTTTTCGCGTGAGTGAAATAGCTCCTTAAACACCAAACCGCAGAAGCAACAATTTTGTTTGTATTGACTACACGTTAGATAACACGGTCAATATTAGCATGCGAAATTGCGACAATATTATAACTTTACGTTTTGTTAATATTGCATGAGTATTAACAAAAAACATTTTGCTATTTCGCTGCTAATATACCGCCAATATTAGCTTTACACATTATTCAACGTCTCATATGTCTGCTATATTGGCATTTCTTTTCAAACATTTCCAATATAAATCCAATACTTAATCAACATTTATTCTTCATCGGAAATATTTCAGATGATTGCAGTATTGCGCAATTCTGAACCCTATTATGTTGCCAATATTGGTAACCTTTTAAAGAAATGTTAAAAGCTTATTGCAAAATACTTTCGTACGATTTGCTTGCATTTTTTTATAACATTCAATGTTACTTTTATGTTACTCAATGCGTTATTTTATTTTGGGGTATTATTTTAAAGACTATAATTTAAAATGTAATACTATATATACTATATATACTATATACTTTTCTATATACTGTAACACTATTTAAGAAATTTTAGTAATACCAAAATATTGAAAATTGAATGAGGAGTAGTAATTTTAAAAAGTGTATTTTTCGACAAAAAAAATCATAAAAATTCCCATAAAAAATATACTTTTTAATAAAAAGTGAACTTTTTTGCTAATTATTCCTTACAAGAAGATTCTTAAATAGTACACCAAAATTCCTTACTTTAAAATCAATAATAAAAATTTGGGGTTTTTTCTTACGGGTCTCCCTTAAAATTAAGGGGATAAAATGTATCCCATCTATCTTCAAGTACAGCATGTGCTTGACTGATGACTGATGATTTCTTTAGACGAAAGTAATATTTTCAGTAGGCAAATATATATTGCTCATTGCATGTTGCCCTTCATCGTTCCCATAGGCGATACTAAAAATATATGGATTTTCATAGTTGCTACTGACGTACCACTGGAAACACTTTTTTTTAAAGTTACCACACTTTCATTATACAGTAAGCTAACAATGAAACATAAAAGTAAATACCATGCATGTAATAAAGTAAGCTAATTAAAAATATATTATCATTCTTTATATAGATCAATCCTCGTATATTATGCATATGTGAGTACAATAGAGCGAACGGTGGAATACTTTATAGCTAGATTACAAATACATTAATGCACACAAATACACAAAGTTTATGTAATGCATTTACAAAATTTTACAATTTGATCGTTCTAAATATAAATCCGTGTATTGCATTGTCAAGAAAATATTTTTAGGCCATTTTTAACGTTTAAACATTTCTCTTAGAATAGTTCTTTTCCTTGTCCTTATAGTACAATAAAATGTTATTTGTATGTTTTCTATAACCTATTTTCTCTTATGTTATTCATGCGTGCAACATGAATGAAACATTTCTGCTATAAATCTTTAAAATTCTCCTTATTCTTCGTTTTCAGATCTATAAAATTCTACCTTTTGAAGTTTAAGAAGTTATATTTTATCGACTATTACAGATTCAACTGCTTTTTGATATTTAAACTTAAATATTTCAAGAATATCAAATTTTAACATGCTGAATTCTAAAAGATTTTGTGGATTTCTTTTTATTTTAGTTTATTGCTATACAGCTTCTTTAATTTATTTATTTTAAAACCTTTTTACACATTTGCATTTTAAAGTGTCAATAATCAAATTATGGAAATTCTAACTCATTTATGCTACAAAACACTTTTAACCAGAAAATTAATGTGCCCAAAATTATTATTTTTCTTCACAATAAATTTATAGATCCCTTCACCATATAACCTGTTCCGTTTTGTCCCATTTTTTTAATAATACTCGAACATAATCACAATTTCGATATTAGAATGATATGTTTCGAAATCTAAGATTCGAACTAATGCAGATAAAATAAAAATCTTGCTTAGAATTCAAAAGGGAAAAGAAATAATTCAGTAATAGTTAATAATTTTGAATTAACCCTATTGAGTTCGAATTTTTTTTTTCTTTTTTTTTTAGAAAAAATTATTTTTATGTTAATAACATTAACATGATGAATTCTATAACATTTTATGGATTTCTTTTTATTTTATTCAATTGCTATACAGCTTTTTTAATTTATTTGTTTTAACCTTTTTACACATTTGCATTTTTAACATGTCAATAATCAAAGTATGACAATTATTACTCATCTGTGCCATAAAATACTTTTAACCTGAAAATTAATGTGCCGAAAATTATTATTTTCCTTCAATAATAAATTTATAGATCCCTTCACCATATAACTTCTTCGTTGTCTGGGTCAACATATGTGGATCTCCATTTGTCCAGTTTTATTAATATACCAGCTGACCTGCCCGGCGTTGTCCTTGATCGTGACATTACTCAAATTTCAAATGTTTTATCTGATTTCAAACGACCCTTCAATGAAGCACAAATTTGCATGATTTTATATCTTCAAGTCCATTTTGTCAGAATTTATATTTTTAAATGGAAAAAACGTGAAAAGATATTGATTTAAAAGCATAAGCTGTTTAATATTCCATTTTCTTTGTAGTTTGATTTTTGGAGTCTCAACATATGCATACGACATCACCATGAAAAATATTCGGGTTTTCACTAACTTCGTCGAAATTTCCACACATTTTCTTTTGTAAAAAGTAATTCTGCCCATCCGAATGTTTAAAAATCTTTGTAAATGATGTAAATCTGGTTTATTGAAATACTCTAAAAAGATTGTGTTAAAATTCGTACATTTAGTTATTTTTAGAATAGAAAAAATATAGTATCCATAAGCCGCGAAGTGATTTGCATTGGTCGTTATATTTGAAAGATTTAAATCAAGAATTTATTTTTGGTTTGTCGGTAGCTATAACATTGTGCCCTGAGGAGCAAAACCGCAATGAAACAATCTGTTTTTATTGATTTCGTTATATTTTTCGTACATTTTATTCTGCAAAAAATATTTCTACCTGTGCAAACTTTTCGAATTTTTTGTAAGGGTATAAATCTGGTCTACTGAGATACTTTTAAAAGATTGCGTTGAAATAAGTACGTTTATATACTTTTAGTGTAGAAAAAAATATCCTGTCCTTGATTCGCAAAGTGATCTCCATTTGCCAGTGCATTTGAAAGAGTTAAAATCCATATTTTTTAAAAACCAGTTACATCATCAATTAAAAGTAAGTTTTTGCTTTAAGAATATATTTCTGATTTGTTTATATCTCTTAAATTGCGCTCTGGAGGGGCGTTGACATAAGGGAGAAAAACGTTTTTCTGAAAACGACCCATTCTGAAAATTTCTTTCAAAGGGTTCACTGGAACATTTTTCGAATTGGTTGTAACGTTTGAGACCTAAAAGTGCAATCTTTCAAAATATGTCTTTCAGGTTTAACTGTATCGTGCGTTAATGTTTCTTCTTCTGTTTCCGTGCATAAATGTGTTTGGGCGCATGTGCAAGCTTTTTCGTTCCAAGTGAGTTGTGTTTCGTAATTAATATCTTGGAAACTAATCAAAAAATTATATTTTTGAGCTTCAGACATATCAGGGGAGACGTTGGACTAACTTCACACAAAATTTGAACCTCGTACGCATCGTAGATTTTGCTTAGCCGTCGCACACACAAAAACACACAGATGGACAGAGTGATTTGTTCTTTTATTAGTATAGATATTCAAACATAATTACAATTTCGATATCAGAATGATGCATTTCAAAGTCTAACATTCGAACTAATGCAAATAAAATAAAGATCTTACTCAGAAGACAAGTGGGAAAAGAAATAATTCAGTAATAGTTGATGCATTAATACTCAGTAACGAAGAGTATAAAGCAAGCCTTATAAGAGCATAAAGGCTAGTTTTCTATAATGATAAAAAAAAAAAAATATGTACCAATTAGATCATCAATTGTACAAACAAATGACAACGGTATTTTATTAAAGCCTGAGAAGAAGTGTTCCTGAGTTTAATAATAATATAAATAGCGCTTGAGGTATATGTTTCTTACACCGTCCACGTCTAAAAATTCTTTAAAAATTAATTCAGTTACAAAATCGAAAAAGCAATATAATCATTTTTATGCTTCACAATTTTTCTCTTTCTCATATAAATTTATTTGAAGCTATTTGGCAGAAATAGAAGGGAACGGAATAAAATTATGTTGATCTAATGAGATTCTACTCAGAAGTTCCGTAAATCACGAAGTTGTGTTAGAAGTTTTGACTGCTTTGTAAATCTTAACTCTTTTTTTTTCACTGGAATTTTTTAAATATTTATATAGCTTACTGTTATGACGCACAACTTGTTCTTGGTCAGAAAAATAAACTGGATTCCAAAATAAAATATTCTCGAAATATAAGTGAAACTGAAAATATTTCTTTTCTACTCTAAAGCATGCATTACATTTTCGTGTACGATTTTTAATTTTTGAAAGAGTTTTTTTAGTTCAAAGTAGTGCGTGCAAAAATAATAAAATTACATCATCATTTTAGTACTGTAATAAGTATTAATTTTTAAACGTCAGATGTGTAGTTTCATTTTGATAAAACTTATCGTAAGACATACTAGATTGATCAAACCGTTTATTCCATTTTTTTTTTTTACAAAAATTAAAGGTAATTTTTTATTCCTAAATATCATTTCTAAATATAAATATATCACTAAACTGTGTGCCATTCTATTTGAAGACATATTTCTCCAACTCTCTAATTGATCCAGGTGAATTTTCAGGTTTTGTTACGAAGTAAAGTTTTTACCATCTAAAATGTTTCTTAAAATATGTAAATAAGGACAATCAAGTTCCTGGAGCTCTTCCTATTTATATAATGTTTCTTACTATAGTTTTTTTTTTCAATTTTATGAAATGAAAACCCATTTAAAAGATGTTTTCTTTAAATCAAATATCTCCACGTTTACTATTGTTGTCATTATCATTTTTTATATAGAACTTCTCTGATATCTCGAGTTTTTGTATGCCGATCACTTTATATTAGGCCAACGTTGGCCAATGTTATGTTGCCTTCAGATTCAATCGGTTATCTAGAATTTGGTATATCACTAAGATTAAAATTGTTTTTGCAAAAATATCTGAAGTACGTTTGGTAAATGGAATCGTCCATGATAGCTCTCAACATGCACATCGCATATCTCCTTTTTTTATCCATGAAGCAAATCGGTTTTCCAAAAAATAAAGAGACAAAGTATTTCGAAAATGTTCTTTATTTCCTGCCAGCCTAACAAAATTTTAAAATCAAAATGAAATATCATGCAATCCAATTTTGCATCAATCCAATAAAAGTTTTAAATGCTTTCTTACTAAAACTACTGATGAGGTATAAGTGGTTAATGGACTAATTATTTTTAAAATAGGATAATAAGCAAAGAGTGATAGCTGCTATGGTTAATGCTGCAGGAGATTAATGTGTGAAGCGAAGAAATTCTTCATATTTGTTATACTAAGTATAACAAAGTATTTGTTTGGTACTTAATATTAGATATCACAAAAAGATTGTGCTGTACTGTCTCAAACTACAAGATTTGTCAAAATAATTTTATAAATTTAAAACCCAAGTCTTCTTCTTTTGCGTTGGAATAACAAAGTTCAAAAGAATAAAAGTTAAGTGAAATCCTATTCCATTCATCCATACTCCTGTTTGAGCATTCTTACAGTGTTTGACAGGCAACTCCACCTATTGGTAAAAAATTAGTCTACTATAACAATTCCCAACTCCATATATTAATCTCTTGCAAGAATAACTTTAATACTTATCATCTTTTTTTTTTTTTTTTTTTTTTTTTATTATTATTATTAAATTTTAAAAAGTTTTAGCCCATTTTCTCATATTATGCACACACGCATCTATCACAGGTCAAAATAATCTTTTTCGAATTTTTTCGATTTCTAAAAAATTTTAAGACTACATCACTGTTACTTTAAAACCAACCTTACATATTTTTAAAGAATATATCATTTTTATAAACTGTGCATCTATATTTATGGCTTTTCCATTTCCTCTTTATATTTCTGTGTTATGAAAAAACAATTTAAATTCTAAAAATAGCATAAGCTAATATGACATTTATTCTACCAAATCCCCGAAAGAACAGACTATTTCGATTTCATACGTCTGAGCGAACCATTTCCTGGAAAAAATAGTCGGTAGCATTGAAGAATCACGTAGAATCATATGGTGGGTGAATGAATGGAATTTGAAATCTAAAACACTGAGCTTATGTAAAAGTCGCTCGAATATGGTGATAGGGATGTATTTTACATAATTGAACTTCTTCTCTGTCACTGCTATTGCATTCGTTTTTATCATGTTAAAATTACAGGGTTTACACAATTAAACGATCCCATTTTAAAGTTGTTTGTCTACAAACGAACATTAAATGTTGAGAAAGTTGTGATTTTTTGTAGAACTTCCAGAAATAACATGGGAATTTGGGCGAAAAAAAAAAATTAGTTGAAAATTTTGCTGACAGGAGACAGTTTTTATCGAATTTTACATTTAGGATAGTTTATAAATTTTATTACAACCAAACTTGTTCCACATGACTGTCATCATTTTGAGGTACCGTTTTGAATCGTATAAGCAAAACTGAAATTGGCCTTCTTTGCAAACGTGGATTTTGGCGCCACCAACCCCTTTTTCGCCAGATGTATTTACAAAGAGAATTTTACTAATTTTCTATTAACCGACTTATTTTAAAATTTAAAATACGTAATTATAATATATGTAGTACTGAACTACGTAATCTGTTTTGTCAAATATTGATATATTGAAATCTTCGAAACGGAATCGAAAAGAATTTCTGTTTTATACAGCATCCTTGGGGTAGTAATTTATCTTCTGTTCCATATCATCTTTAGATTCTTCGATGCTTTTGTTTTGGCATGCAATAGACAACTATTTTAACAATAACATGAAAAATACAGACGTGAGAAAAAAGGACAAATAAAATATTCATTTGGCGCCCCTTCGTTCTGGCGTCCATGGAACATGCCACCTCTTCCTCCGCCTTTATTTTTGGCCCTGCGTATAAGATAGTATGTTCCATAGTTCACTGTAGTGTATTCCCAGGAAATGTAAAAATATGCCGTGAATTCAGATCAGAATTAGGAAATGAAATACAATTGGCTCTCGTTAATTCGAACTCGTCGGGACCACAAGAAATGTTCGAATTATCCGAAGTTCGAATAATGGAAAGTATGGAATGAAAATATGCTTAATATTGTACTATTACAAAGGAGTTAATGTTATAGTGTTTTTTAAATTTATTTCGTTTGTTATCACCAGAATATGACTTAATATTAAATTAGAATGTATCGAGAGATAAACCAATTAAAAGATTAGAAACAAGCACAATGGAAGAAAAAATTTGAACGTCACTGATGGACAGACGAGGTACTAAGAAAGTAGATATCAAATGCATGGGATTATATGTATACTCGTTCGGAACAATTTCCCCAAAAATCAAAGAAAGAAAGTTATTCAAATGATCTGAAATCCGTGACAAAGAAAGTACGAATGAAGAATCAGAATTCTCGTTAGTTCGAACTAAACGAAGTCAAGATAAAATGAATTCGAATTAATGAAAATGTTTAACGTTATTTTGCCATTGAAAATTTCGAGACTTCATGTTTAGTTCGAATTAAGCGAAGATTCGAATTATCCGATTTCGAATTAACGAGAGTCGACTGTATTCCTTTTTTTTACGAACTTTGCTCTTTATGAGAGATATTTCTACATTATAACTATCTACCGTAATGTAGTAATATATTTGTTCACCAGAAAATACTTCATCTTTCAAATGATGATAATGTGTGTTCACACACACGCGCGCGTACACTCAAGAAAATATAAAATAATTTCTCGAAGTGTTGAAAGAATGAAACAAAAAAGGTAATACATGTGGACGGTTGAAATACCGCCTCTTTGTATTATTTATACCTGAATCATTGAAAGGAAGGACCGTAGAAAAAAAAATATATTTAATTTTTCTCTCACTAAATCCGAACTCAGGTCATATTAACCAAACTTTTCTGCCCGCTATTACATTTTTAAAGTGAAAAAAACACGGGGAATCAATAGCACGAAAATTGCTGTGACCATTGAAATGTTAGCCGCTTTTCTTTGGCTTTAGACAAATGTATCAAGCCAAGAGACAAATCTGTCTTGTACTGGTTTTTATTTTTATGAATTTTTTGAAAATTTTAATTTTTCCATAAAGTTTATTAGAAAGTGCATATCTTATACTAGGCAAATCTTTCTTAATCTACATTTTATTTTTTATCAAAGATTACGAAAATATTAATTTTTCGGTTGAGTAACAGAATTATTTATATACATCCAAGCGTAACAAAACAAAGATATTTTAAATGTTAATGCTTGTGCTATTAATTTCAATGACAATGTTAATGCTGTTAGTTTATCAGATTTTTTGAACATGAAAATGTTTACTTGAGAGTTAATAACAACCGAAAAAGCGGCGATATTTCCGGTTGAAAAAACTGTTTAAAAAAACTCGTTATTTTAATAATAATAATAACAATAATTTTAAAGTTTGTTGTTTTTTGAGGCATTACTTTGTTTAAAACACTAAAAAACTTTCACAAATATTTGTCAAATCACTCCATTTTTTTCTTGCATCCTCAGTGTATTATGTTTAATAAAATTAAGTATGGATTTAGTACTATTCATACTTAAAAATAAAAATAATAAAAACAAAGCGTTCAAAAAATCATGATGTTGCTGCGTTTTTTGCCTATGTTTGTATATTTCACTTTTTCCTCATAAAAAAACTCATTAATTAATCAATCGATATTTAATATTATTAAGTATTTTAATAATTTTTATTTGTTTCACTTGCGTCCTTTACTTTCATATGAAATTAAGTGGTGTATGGAAAAGAAGTAATATAGATAAAAGAGCCATTTCCTACTCAACAGAAAAATCCACCTTTGACGTATTTTTTCTCTTCTACGCGAGCGAAGATTTGTTCGAAGAATTTCTGTTCTTGGATATAAACAAAAACCTGAGCTTTTTTTTTTTCTCTTTGTAGCAAGATATCCGAAGTTTAAATGATAGAAAAAACTTTTTAATATTTCTTAATAATCATTTTTTTTCTAAATATTATGTCAGAGGGATTTCGTAACAAACATAAGATATCTAAAGTTCAATATTATTTCTTCAAAATAATCTTTTTTTTTTTTTTTTTTTGGTGTAACAGATGTCTTCATTCCATTTAAAGATAATTACCTATTATATGATTCTACTTGCATGTCATTCTCTGATACAAATTTTCAGCGACAGAATAGATAATTACTTCTATTTCTTGGAAACTCATTGTTATAAAAATACAAGATTGCGCTCTGTTAATGAATAATTTCTCAGTTTAAATATAGATCATTTAAATCATAATTTAAAAATGATTGCTGACGATTCTTCATTAACGAAAAAAGTAATAACTGTTATTTTAAACCTGTATATGTATATTGTAAGCATTGTAATTATGGTTTGTAATCCTAAGTTGATGTAAAAAAGTATAGAGGTAATGTATTAAGCGCTTCAAAACAAGCATCTTTTACAGAAATTTATTCTTTTATTAACAGTTTTTCAAAACAGAAATTTTTACCTAATTTAATTTTTGATTAAAGTCAAAATTATCAATTCAAAATAACTGGCCGGAATCTTCAAGGACCCGAAGCACTTCATGCGTTACGCATGCGTGACACTCGTTTTGAAAGGGTACAGTATAAAGATTGAGAGGGAGGGGGGGGGGATTACGGAAATAAGAAATTGATATAAAATCTAAACAAGACATGCGAAGGCAGAACAATTCGACACACACTCAAAAAATGAAGTTTCTTTGAAATACTGCTTGTCTAATTATTTTTTTTCCGATAAAAACTTGTTTGATTAATTATTCACTGTTGTGAAAATAACGACAAGTTTTGTTATTAATGTACCCTCGTTTTATTGCGACAGTTTTGTCTGCTATTAATGTACATTACTTTTATTTTCGCTATTAATCTACATTATTTTTATTTTAGGGTGAAGAATTTCAAGCTAAAAAAGAGAAAGGTTTAAGCAGTTTTTTTCTGGGTTCTTTTAAAGATCTTTTTAGTTACGACAGGTCTCTTATTCCCGACGATATTGACACGGATGAATTTACAGGGCATGGAATAACAACGAGCAGGTATGTAATAAGCGAAATAACAAAACTATTGTGTGTTTAATGCAAATAAAGTTCATTATTAGATAGAAGAGATTATTTTATGTGTTATTTTTACCGTATATGAAAATATTTTAAAATATTTGCTTCCATCCAAGCATTGTACTCCAGGCATATTATATCTTAATTTTTATTAAGTTTTATTCCTTAAACAATATTTATTTTTATGAAATAATATAATAAAAAAAACAGAAATTTTGTAAAGAAATTAATTACACTTAGCACAAGAAAAACATACTTTGACAAACTCAGATGTAATTACTAGTGAAACAGCACCAATTAATTGCTGACAGATAAAGAAGGTCAAAAACTTTGCAGAGTTCACCTTAAATAAATGTAAGTTGAACAAAAAAGTTCTAGGAAATTTTTAATCTAACAGTTACCAGAATTTGTATCATATGTAGGAGTACTAGTGAAACATCTATTGTAATTCAGGAATTTCGTTTCCAGGCGTGGCTCCATCCAATTATAACCTCTTTCGATTAATGCAACACTTTTTCAAGGGCCTTCGATTTGAATCCTTTAATGAAATTGAAGGAGCATGGCAAGAGTTTTTCGATTCCAAAGAGCCTCCATGGTACTTTCTGCAAATCCGGAATTTGGCAGAAAGTCGTGGTTGAAAAATAGTCCTTGTTACTTTAATTATTAATTTGCGCATAACAACGCAACTTTCACAAATTTCCTAGAACGTTTTACTCAACCTAGTAGTATAATAAACACAGTATCGCCGTTTAATTCATAATATTGGTTCTTCATCAGATGACAAAAACACACATTATTATTAAGCAACTACATATTTTTTAAAAATGTAAAAAATGTAAAAAATATATAAATATATAACATATTTATAATACATATAATACACTCATTACATGCAATGCACCCAGGTTTATCTCCTTTCCCGACGAAACCGATTTTCCTCATCACTTTGTTTCGTAAGATTTTGTTTAACCTCCTGTTGTTTTTACACTTGATGAGAGAAGAATTTTAAATGACACAAAACAGCACTTTTGTGTTTATTCTTTTTTTTTTTTTTTTTTTTTTTACTTGTGATCTCAACAATTTTTTTTTATTTTATCCATATGCAGTAGAAAAGAATAGTAAAAAATCATTAAAAATGTATTACATTTATGTTAGATAATAAATCTAGGTTTATCTTAAGTAATAGCTTTATGAATCTGAATTATATAAGGTAAATATAATATTTACATTTTAAAATTAAGGGTGATTAGGAGAAATAACATATACCAGTCGACACTTTGGTCATTATTGTCGAGAAGCTTGAACCATTCAAAATCTTACCATTCAAAAATCAATAGCATTTCTCTCCTCTGCAATCTCAAATCGTTTCCAGGCCAGATTTATAAAAATTCTAACTCAGAAAATACTTGCTGGGTTGGGCTATACAGCACTAAATTTCCTGTGGGAATTTTCTGATGTATCTTGTTTCTAGCATCAGTATCTTTTAAGAACTCTCCAAAGCCACAACTCACATTTATAAAAGAAAGAAAACTTAGACATTTATTTTTAACCAAAATTAAAATCTAAATAAACTTATCAAAGTTTTATGTATCTTGTTATATTATATAGTATGTTTGTTATGTATATTGTTATGTTATATTGAACTTTACATCGAAAACTTTAAGTATAATTTAAAAAATATATTTTTGTGCAGTTTTTGCTGTAGAATTGTTATTATGATTAATCATAATTTTCTGTTTATTTCAGTGTTGTACGTCATCCAGAACTCGTTCGATATACCGATGCTCAGAGAAGTCGGATTGTATGGGAGATTCTAATAAGGACGCCCTATCATGGTGATGGTCGAGCTAGTACGGGTAAGCATTTAAGCTGTAATTTTTTTTTTCTTTTTTCAAGAAGAAATCCAAAAAGATACCATACACTAAATCTCTATGTTTCAATCTTTCTTCTTTAGAGTTTAGGTATTAAATTCAATAACGTAACCCATCCTCTTTCCTCTAGTGTATAAGACCACTGATAGAAATCACGATCTCCAAAAGAAATATTTTTCGATCTACACCCTCTCCCTTTACAAAACAAAAAAAAGTTTTCCAACGGTAGTATACAGGACCTTATTATAAACTAGACGCAGTAGGTATAAGCTCTTCAATTCTTTTGTAGAAAAGAGGGGCGGTAGAATAATTTTAAAAATTTCAGTAAAAAAAAATAAACCTTACATATTTCTATAAATATTCAAGATTCATGTTTGTGCTATGCATAATATTTACTTAATACATATAAGCAGAATAGAAATATTATAAGATCTAGCATACTACAAAAATTGGGCATGGAATTTCGCACAAAAAGCACAAAAACTTTCGATTTTACCCAAATCATTGTTACGACTAGGGCGCCCACTTACCTAAATTAGTCCCTTATTGTATACGTTTCTTTTTTAACTTTGGGATTGCGACTCTTCACTGTTTATCAGCTACCAAAACTATAATACCTGCTACATTTTCATGCTTTAAGAGGCTACTTCAGTCAAGTGAAAAAACTGGGTCGGCTGATCCTATGGAAGAAATTTATAAATATATTCGGTTGCATTTCGGTTGCATTCGGTTGCATTCGGTTGCATATTCGGCTGATATCGGTTGCATTTCAGCATTTTTAAACTTTTTTTGCTTTGAATAGCTGGATAGATCTGTACAAATGTCCTTTTTTAGCACTTTCCAACAAAGTTGAAAAGTGCTTATGCATTCGGTTTGTCTGTCTGTCTGGCCTTAAGGCCGTCTGTCCGAGCCCTAACTCTCGTAAATATACTCGGATTGCCATGAAATTTTTGGGCGTTATTTAGGGTTACCCCAGCACGAGCCCTATTGAAAATGAAGTTTCTACCATGATTAGTTTATCAGGCCTCGGAGCGAGTCGCTAAACTCGCTTTTCTCGCTATTTTTTTGCATTTGTCTCTTTTAGTCTATATTTTTCAGATTTAGTCTCTTTTTTCACTTTTTTTTTAATGTTTCTTACCCATCGATCGATCGCAGGAAAAAGATCGTAACTTTCCTCATTTGATAGCGGGAAAAACATCGCGAAATTCAACAATTTGTCGTGAGGAAATATCGAAAAACTTGTCAGTTTGTCGCAAGAAAATCTCGAAATTTGTTAACTGTTCGCGGGTAAAAATCGCAAAATTTTTCAGTCGGAAACCGGCGGAAAATCGTGGATTATGTTAATCTGTCTTAGGATGAAATCATGAAATTCCGTGGAACTATAGTGAAACTTAGTCGCGGAAAAAAGTATACCAAATTTCCCGGGAGCAGAATCGGCGCAACGCTGCGACGCACGTCGCAGACTCTTGGGAAGGTCCACAGGCTATTTTTCAACTGTTAAAAATTTAGCAAAAATTAAAAAATTTTGGTCTTAAATCCAAAAATTCGGACATAAAATGTATCGCGAATTTCGTCAAAGTCTTCGAAAAGAAATCTATTTCGTCATAGATCGCGAAAAACACGCGACTTACGTCAAAAGATCGCGAAAAAACGAGAAATTTCTTCAAAAAATCATCCAAAACATCGTGAAAAAACCGGCAAATTTCTTCAAAACATCATGAAACGGCTAATTTCTACAAAAGATCACGAAAAACGGCAGTTTTCGTCAAAAAATCACGATAAAAACGGCAGTTTTCGTCAAAAAAATCACGAAAAAATGGCAAATTTTCTCAATAAATTGCGAAAAACTGCAAATTTCGTTAAAAACTCGAAAAAAATGGCAAATTTCTTCAAAAGATCACGAAAAAAAGTCAGTTTTCAACAAAGAATCACGAAAAAATAGCAAATTTCGATCGTGAAAAAGGTAAATTTCTTCAAAAGAATGCGAAAAAACAGCAGTTTCGTAAAATCACGAAACAACAGCGAATTTCTCTGAAAAATCGCGAAAAAACGGCAAATTTTATCAAAAAATCACGGAATAACGTAACATTTCTTCCTAAAGTTAGCAAAAAAAAACAAACATTTTCAAAAAATTGCGAAAAAACGGCAGTTTTTGTTAAAAAATCACGAAAAAACTGCAAATTTCTTCAAGAGATCGCAAGAAAACGGCAGTTTCCGTCAATAAATCGCGAAAAAAATGCAAATTTCGTCAAAAGATTGTGAAAAACCCCGCAAATTTTGTCAAAGAAGAGCCCCCCCCCCTCTTTAGGACAATGTATGAGGCATTAAAAATTCTGAGAACAAAGGCAACTTCTTTTTTAAAGTATGTGTATTTTTCTTTTATGTCTATCACAAATACTTGGAAGGTTTGAGTGCAAATAATGTAATGCGAGGGATTGGTCTGCAGACTGTTTAAGTTTTTATATGTGTTGCAGACTGCAGAAAAAAATTCTGCTGCATGGCCAAATTTGTCTCTCTTTTGCAGGGGAAAAAATTCTAAATTTCGTCACGCTATCGTGGAAAAATGGTTACGAAATTAGTATATCGTTCGCGGGCAAGAATCGCAAAACTTTTCTGTCGGACACTGAAAAGAAAGTGAATTTGGTCAATCTGTGTCAAGATAAAAACGCGAAATTCAATAATCATTCGAGGGGTAAAAATCATAAACTTCGTCATTCGGTCGCGGGAAGAATATCACGATTTTTTCATTTTCGCGAGAAAAAAAGCGTATAATCCGTCAATCAGTGGCAAAATCATTGCAAAATTTGTCAGTCGATCTTGTGAAAAACAATTGAAAAATTCGTCAGAGGATTGCAGGAAGGAATCTCAAAATTCTTATTTCGGTCGTTACCCACGTCGCAGACTATTGGGAAGGTCTACAGACTATTTTTCAACTGTTAAAAATTTAGCAAAAATTAAAAACTTTCGGTCCTAAATCCAAAAATTCGGACAGAAAATATATCGCGAATTTCGATAAATAGTCTTCGAAAAAAAATCAATTTCGTCATAGATTGCGAAAAACACGCGAATTTCGTCAAAAAATCACGAAAAAACGGCAAGTTTCTTCAAAACATCGCAAAAAAACCGGCAAATGCTTTCAAAAGATCACAATAAAACAGCAGTTTTCGTCAAAAAATCCCGAGAAAACAGCATATTTCTTCATAAGATCACATAAAACGGCAGTTTTCGTCAAAAAATCACGAAAAAACGTCAAATTTCTTCAAAAGATCGCAAAAAAGCGGCAGTTTTCGTCAAAACATCGCGAGAAAACGGCAGTTTTCGTAAAAAGATCCCTAAAAAACAGCAGATTTCATCAAAAAATCACGAAAAAATGGAACATTTCTTCAAAAGATAATGAAATAAAACGGCAAATTTCTTCAAAAGATCGCAAAAAAACCGGCAATTTTCGTTAAAAAATCACAGAAAAATTGAAAAAATTTTCAAAAAAATCACGAAAAAACGGCAAATTTCTTCAAAAGGTCGCGAAAAACAGCAAATTTCTTCAAGAGATCGCGAAAAAACGGCAACTTTCGTCAAAATATCAAGATAAATCGGCAAATTTCTTCAAAAGATCGCGAAAAAAAGGCAAACTTATTCAAAAGGTTAATTTTGTCAAATGGTCGTGGAAGGAAATGTAGTATGCCAGTTAAATGTGTCCTAAAATAGCCAAAAAAGTTTGTGTGAAATATTACTTGGCGCCAGTACAACCCCTGATTTTACTTTTTTCACCAACACCATTTGATAAATTTCGCCATTCTTTTCCTGAGATAATTTGACAAACTTCACTGTTTTATACTTTAACTGATTTTCGCACATTTTAATATAACCCATTGACAGGCATCCTTGATTTTTTTTATGGCTTTATTCTATGAAATTCGTTATTTTTCTGGCGACTAGTTGATAAATTTCACTATTTATTTCCGTGACCTTCGAGAAAATTAGCAATTATTTGTATGATCGCTCTTGGAATTTCGTAATCATTTAGTAAATTTTGTGATTCATCCCTCTCTTCAAAATCCATTTGACTAATATCGTGATTTTCTTTCAAGGCCATCTGATAATTTTCGTGATTTTTTTTTTATCCTAAGAACATTTGACTAATTTCGAGAATTTTTTTCCCCGAGATCATGCGACAAATTTTGTGATTTGTTTTTTGAGACAATTTGATGAATTTCACTATATTTCCTGGAATTTCGTGATTTTGTCCCCGTGATCATTTGGTGAATTTCTGATTTTCTTTCATGATAAATTGTTGCGATTTGAGATATTTTTCTGCAACCAATCAACAATATTTGCAATTATTTCAAAACCGACTGAAATGCTTTGAAAATGTATTCCGCAGATTGTGTTAAATCTTATAGTGCTTGTCTTTATACCAAAAACATTTAAGTGAAGAGAAAAAAATGTTTTTTATTTAGTCTCCTTTTAGTCTCTTTTTTTAAATTTTGGTCTCTTTTAGTCTCTTTTTCTTGCGATTTAGTCTCTTTTCTCTCTTTTTTAAGAGTGACTCAGCGGTCCTAGGCCTGGTTTATTTATAGGGACAATCAAAAGTTTTCCATTCAATTACGGCCTATGGGGAAAAATCTTTTCAAATGAATTTTAATGTTGTTAACACTTTCCAAAAGTTTAAAAAGTGCTTATGCATTCGTTAAAAATGCATTCTGCTAATGCATTCTGCTTATTCATTTGGTTTGTCTATCCGTCTGGCCGCGCTCTAACTCCTGTAATTACACTCGAATTGCCCTGAAATTTTTGTATGTTATTGACGTTTACCCTAGAACGAACCCTATTGAAAATGAACTTTCTACCATGATTAGTTTATATTTACAGAGAGAGTCAAAAGTTTTCTATTACATTATGGCCTATGGGGAAAAATCGTTTTAAAGGCATTTTAAAGACGTTACATCCTGTCAAACAAATTAAAATTTATATGCATTTAAGAGGTGCTCTAAAATATGCATTCTATAAAATAAGCGGTGAAAATTCATTTACAGGGACCCACAAAAGAATTCTATTGGATAATGGTAAAGAGGGGGAATAGTGTACGACATTTTAAAAATATATTAAACTTTTTCATGTATAACAAAACTGATATACGTCACTGAGGCTTAATATAAATTATAAGATACTGTCTTTCATAATATGAAGTACATTGCATTTACAAAGACACACAAAAGATTTCAAATAGTATATTCCTTCGGACGGACTGTATATGTTTCCGATTATGGCTGATGGATATGCAATACATTTTAATTATGATACGCATTTAAGTTTCACTAAATCTTTGTACATTATAAGGGTGTGTATAAATGTTATAGTTGATATACAGGGCTACCCAAAAGAGCTCGCCAACGTTACTGAGTAATGATCATAAATTACTTAAAGGTGGTTCTTAAATAAGGTATACATTTTTATGCTGAACGGCATTCAATTTACAAAGAAATGTTTGCAGAATATAGATAAAATGATATACAGGGTCACGCAAAAAATTGTGTACATAGACACCTATGAATGATAATTTATAACAATGTGATTTCAGTTGTTTTAAGAGTGTTTTAGGTTAAAATTAATTTTAACTTCTTGTCTGCGTTTTTTTGTCTGCGTTACTGACGTGCAATAAAAGTACAAAGGCTAAACAAAAGTTTTCAAGTATGTTTCCCATTTATTAGAACAAATTGCTCAAAAAGAAATTTTAAGCTTTTGTCTTGCTAAAGGAAATTTTTATATTATATAATATGTATATCAACTGACAGATCAAATACAGGGCTGTCAAAAGTATTGGAATATATATTTGGCTATATACCCTTATTTCCCAAATTAACGAAGTTTTGTTAAATACTTCCTGGAGTGTTGGAAAGTGCTTCATAATCTATGCTTAAAGCATGATTTTTCTTATTTGTTTAGTTTTTCGATTTTGTACACAGATATTTTTAATGATAACACTTTCCCTTTTGGAACCGGTTTAGAAAGTGCTTAGAAAGTTCTTCATTAAAATTTCAATAGGCAAAATCGAAAAAGTGGAAAATAGATCAATTTCAGCTGTCCAATGCAAAAAGTAAATAAATAAATAAAATTAAAAATAAATCGTTTAAAAATACTGAATTGCAAACGAGATATCTATATAAATTTCTTTCATAGAATTACCATTAGTGACTGGGTCTTTTCGTATGGCTGAAGTAGTCCTTATAAAGCCCATATCAGTAACAGTAAATCTGCGTTAACTCGGATAAAATAACAGTTTTTGTGCATTTGCAATATTGACTATGGTAATGTTCAGTTTAATTTGATCTTGATAGCGAATAAATGTGAGAAAAACTTTGTATTAAAAGGGTCTGTAATTTTACCTAATTAGTATAAGCCTTTAAAAATTTCTTTGTTGTAAATAGTTGGGATTATTTTCCTCCCCCCCCCCTTCATCCCATAAATAAATTTTATTCAGATTATAAATTTATAAATTATGACTTAATTTTTTATTTATTGAAAGCTATTGTCAATAAAAGCAAGTTAGGGAAGAGTGATGACTGTGTTGGTTCGTGTTCTAAGTTTAATATTCTGTTTTTCTGAAATTCGTAAGTAAGTGTTAAGTGTATGGGCGGAATATCAGTAAGTACTGTGAGTGCATCCTTTGAGATAGTTCTATAACCTCTAACTATTTGCAGAAAGAATATGCGCTGGATAGAGGCAAGTTTTTGCTTAGCCAGTTTGGTTAGCGAACCTCCCCAGACGCCCACGCAGTAAAAGATGATGCGTTCAATGATTGTGTGGGTGTTATGTTACATGTTTTTAACATATTGGGCTTGATGCCCCATGTTTTTTATGTTAATTTACAGGAATTATGGTAGTAATTTAAAAGTTTAATTTTTAGTGCTTTGATATGTGGAATCCAGCTCTGGTGTTTATCAATAATTAAACCTAATAATTTAAGAGTATGAACGTGGTGGACGCTAATCCCATTGACTCGCATCACGGGCTTACGTTTGAGTTCTCTCGGTTTAATGAAAGTTAAAGCTTGGGATTTTCCGGGTGAGGGCTGGAGATGAAGGCGAGCCAATAGCTGGCAAAAAGCAGGGAAAGCTCTTGCCGCCTGTAAGCTCGAGAAAACAAAGTTACAGACATCTGCGAAGGAGTAAAGATTGAAACCTAATTTCTCCAATTCTTTTAGCAAGACATTGGCAATAAGCAGCCAAAGGATTAGGCCCAAGCACGAACCTTGGGCAACCCTTTACTAATGGGTGAACTGAAGTTCCTGAACCCCAGTTGATAAGAATGCTACGAAATTTAAGATAAGTTGCAATGGTTCCACTTTTTTATAGCTTCCACTGTCTATTATGAAAATTATGCCTAATTTCTTGATTAAAATTAACAATTTTTCTCAAAAATAGAATGCAACAATTTGGCATGTGAATTGAACTTAATTGTGGAAAATGAACATGTTTTTTTTTCTGACTGTCTTGTCGAATTTTTAAATTAATTTCCCGTATAATCATAACTTAATTCATATGAAGCTATTTATCGATTAAAGTACATATTAAAAAATAGATTGCCTTATATATATATATATATATATATATATATATATATATATATATATATATATATATGCTGTTTGAAATATTACGTTGATGCCACTTAACAGCCTGTTGGCTTTTTCTGACAATTGTAATTTGGCACATCATTAAATGAATTTTTGTTGTAATTCATATACAATTCGTGGTGTTGTAACGAAAAATGCCTTAAAATTACATTATTAATTTACAGTTAAGGTATAAAATAGTCCTTCCGGCAGTGCCGGGAGGAAGAGGTAGCTTTCATATACTTATATATATATTTATTTATTTTAAATTAAGTTATATTATTCAAAAATACTAAGCTCAAATTAGTAGAACCTGATTATGAGCTTGGTCGAAATCTTAATTCAGGTGCACATGCACACTCATATTGAAATCGATTAATATATATATGCAATAACTCAGCCATTTTTTAAGATACAGACGAAACAAAAAATGCTCTGGAATCTTTGTATCAAGGTCAAATGCATAAAAGGAAAATCTTTTTCAATTTCTCATTTTCTTGTACCTAATTTTAAATTTTAAAATTTATAAAATTTTTCAAATGGCCGCCATTTTGAAATAAGATGGCGGATGGAACTGAGTATCGAACTCGATTCAGGCCTCAGTATATACTATATACACACCAAGTTACATCCAAATCGATTCATAAATACGTGTGTTATCACTTGACAAAAATCAGATCGTTTCAAAATGTCAGCCATAAGAAAAATTCAAAGTGCTATAACTCAATCATTTTTTAAGATATAGATAAAATAAAAAATGTTCTGGAATCGTTGTTTTAGGTTCTAACAAGTAAAAGAAAAATATTTTTCAACTTTTAATTTTTTCGCATTTAATTTTAAATTTTAATTTTTTTTTAATTTAAAATGGCTGCCATTTTGAAACAAAATGGCGGATGATGCTGGCAAACGAACTCGGTTGAGACATTTGTATGTACTATGTACATACCAAGTTTCATTCAAGTCCGTTCATAAATACGCGTGTTATCACGTGACAAAAATCAGATCGTTTCAAAATGTCAGCCATTAAAAAAATTCAAAGTGCTATAACTCAATCATTTTTTAAGATATAGACAAAATAAAAAATGTTCTCGAATCGTTGTTTCACGTTCTAACATGCAAACGAAAAATATTTTTCAACTTTTAATTTTTTCGCATTGAATTTTAAATTTTAAATTTTTTAAAAAATTTAAAATGGCCGCCATTTTGAAACAAAATGGCGGATGATACTGGCCAACGAACTCGGTCGAGACATTTGCATGTACTATGTACATACCAAGTTTCATTCAAATCGGTTCATAAATACGTTAGTTATCGCATGACAAAAATCAGATATATATATATATATATATATGGGTGATTCTCAAAATAGGGGACAATTTATGTCTTTCGGTATACAAAAAAAATTGAGAGGTTTTCTGTCATGTTTTTATATTTAGATATGTTTTTCTTAATATTATTCATTATTTGCACTCAAGAATTATTCACTTTTTAGTTAAAAACACCTTAAAAGAACAGAATAAAGATTCAAAATGTCATTAGCATGGATGTCCACAGCAGCTGTGCCTTGTGTATACTAGCATTTTTCAAGAGTTAATATGATTTTTATAAAATAAACAAATGTTATTCTTTCTTTATATTAATCAAGGAGAGGATTTATCCAGTAAATTTCTTTTTAAAAATAAAATTATAGTACATAAAAAAAGAATTAAAGTTTGTCCTCCATATTCGATTTTCAAAACAAGGTCATACTAAAACAGCTGGTTATTAATCAAAATTTCATTTTCACATCTGACAATAGTTTGAAAATATAAAGTTTCCCCATGGCAACAAGTAGCCATTTTATCCCAGCCAGAAAATAGAAGCATGTATTGTATTTTAAGAATAGAAGTTGAATATTAGGGGCGTACATCAATTGTATGTCATTAGAATGGATAATAATTTTCATGTTTATTTTATAGTTAAAATTTTTATTTTATTTATTTGAACAGAACTTTTGTGTTTTAAAAAGCCCCAGAAAGGAATATTGCATTGTGATTATATTATGGCTGATAATCTTATTTAAATTAAAATTTGTCATTAGCATGGACAGATATCAGTGTCATTAGCATGGTTTTTCTGTCCATGCTAAAGACTCCTATGTACACTAGTGAAAAATGCTCCAAGGAGCAGTGCAAAAGCAGAATATGATTTTAATTGAGCATTAAAAAGTAATGGACAAGTGCTTCTGTTAATTACTGAGCATGAGGAAGGATAAGGGATCCCTTCTTGGCTACAACTCACTTCAATGCCAACTTTGAAAACATCATATTTGCGCTTTTTCCATATAAAAGAAATTTGCGGTTCTTTAGTAGAATTTTCCACCGTGCTTTAGATGTTAACCAGGGGTGTAGTCATAAAAATAACATAAGATATATGCTCTAAGCAGAGGGATATTCTAGAATGTGTATACTATAAGCTTTCTTGAAAAACAGAGGGTATATGGTGTTCTATTAAAAAGTCCAGAAGGTGTACGGCGTATAGCCTGTACTACATCTCTGATGTTAACTGCACTGTTCACTCTGCACTATACTACAAATCAATTTTCTGTGCAATTATACACTTAGGGTATGCTTGGTGGCAGTGCATGAATGTGATACCTGCAGGAACTAGGTATCTGGCATTATGTCGCCTTCCTTTACATTTATGTCTAATTAAGCTGCATCTTTACTGGTTACGTCTTTACACTATACATTTTTATAGTAACTGCGACTGATTTGTTTTCACGGAAAAAGCGCAAATATGATTTTTTCAAAGTTGGCATTGAAGTGAGTTGTAGCCAAGAAGGGATCCCTTATTCTTCCTCATGCTCAGTAATTAACAGAAGCACTTGTCCATTACTTTTTAATGCTCAATTGAAATCATATTCTGCTTTTGCACTGCTCCTTGGAGCATTTTTCACTAGTCCTTCTATTTTTCCATATTCCATAGGGATACTGCACAACTTGTTTTGCATTTTATATATAGAAAACAAAATCTTATTTGTATTGAAATTAAAAAATGCTACATACTCTAATACTCTGGTGTTACAAATTAAAAAAAAAATTTAAACAGGTTTTTTTATACCAACATTCTACGGTGGTTTTCAAAAAAAAAAAAAAAAATAAAAAAAATAAGTTTTTTACTAAAGTGAATAAAATAATAAATCCTTTCAAAGAATAGATTTTTCATTCAAATATCCATTATTTTTGCCAAAAACAGGAACTTTTTTTATGCAAGAGTAAAGTTTGATACAAAAACCATGCTTCTTTTTTTTCTTAATCCGTATTTATTACGGACTTATTAAAAATGTACTCCACCGCTTTTATAGGAAACGATTGCTTTACTGTGTTATGGGGCATTCTCATTGGCCATAAAGAGACATTCTATAAAAGCTGTGGAGTGACTCTGCAACAAATGGGTCAAATTTTTAACAGTGCACTGTTAAAAATCTGCTGCATTTTGCTGCAACGCCCTCCACCACTTGTATATAATATCTCTATTCCAACCAATGAGAAAGCGCCATTTCACGGCCAAGTAACCGTTTTCTATACAAGCAGGGGAGTGCGTTGCAGCAAAATGCAGCAGATTTTTAACAGTGTGCATATCCTTGGCGCTATAGTTTACAGGAGTGGTACATTGTTCAAAATTTGAAACTTTTGCTGCATCGCCACTTCATCGCTTTGATAGAATATCTCTATTTTGATAGATGAGAATCCTCGATAATGCATTTAAGTAATCGTTTTCTACTTATCTACTATATCGTTTCCGTATATTTATTTTTTCAATCAGCACCAAGGTGCGCACTTTATTAGAAGACGCGCTCTATTAGAGGGCGCATTCTATTAGAATAAATACGGTATATACTTATAATAAATACACTTTGTTAAAGTACAGGGCCCCAATATTTGACAGGTATGCCAGGCATTTTTGCCATTGATGCCATTGTGCTAAAAACAAAATATAAATAAATGAAAAAAATGGATAAAATATAAATTTGGCATGGTGCAAAAAATTGCCTAATTTAAAATTAAAAATCAAATTTGACAGCCACCAGGGCTAGACACCGTGCATAATTATTCAGTAAATGATTCATTAAAAAATGACAAAAATCAGCATGTCAAAAATTTCAAAAAAATTCATAATTCGTTAAAAAATTAAGTTAAAAATAAGAGAAAAAAAAGCATTCTGTATTTTTTTATGCTTAATCGAATGGTGTAACTGGTTTGTCTCTCCGATGATCACAAGTACCTTAGATTGATGATTGCTATTCTTTTATTTCATCTTGTAAAAAAACTGTTTAACGTAAAGCTATGAATTTTTGCAGGATTAATTAGCATCGCAAAATCTTTAAAATAAACTTTACGCAACATTCTATCTGCAATAGAACGTTAGATATACCCATTTATGACCAAGTTTGTAAAATACGCAATTTCAGAAAAACCGCCCAGCGAAATAACGTTTTCTCGATGACTACCTCGGGATAAAAAGTTTGTCTTTTGTTTAAAAAAAAAATTAAGTTTTTATCTTTAGTAGTTTTCGAGAAAAGTGCTGTGACACAAAATTTTTGTCCGATTTTCAGAATACTCTACAGTACACCTACAGTATGCCATAAAGAAAAATAATTTTTGTGCTATGTTGTGCTTCTTGGTCAGACGAACATTTAAAAAAAAAAAATCATCAAAATTGGATAAGTATTTAGTTAGTTATTCCAAAAAGAAAAATTGAAAAATCCGTGTGCATTATCGCTCAATCATATTATTGTTGCGCGATAAATGTAACCAGTGCTTATATTGTATCCTTTATAAAGTTTAATTTTACGTATAAATTTGGGTATTACATTTATTATCCCTAAAATATGCATTAAATCTGTAGAAAAACCACTAAGACAGCTTCTTACATTGTTAGTGTCAGAATGTTGCTCATGTAACAAAGTTTGCTCTTTGGTAATGTTTTTATTCTCCTTATATGTATATATGTAAAAATGGAAACCATTTACTGAAAAGGAAGGCTAATAAATATAGGAAAAAAATATTTAAACAGGAAGAAAATAAAAATTTCATAATATATTTATTCCATGCAATTCGTTTTGTCATTAGCATGGCTCAAAAAATACTAATTATTTTTTTAAGTTAATTTTTAAATATTTAGCTCTGCTGACTACATGGAAAGTATACCTAATACTATATTAACAACACCTATTTTTTTCAGAAATTTTGCTAACAGTAATTTTTTTAAGATTTCATTTTTGAAATCGTCCCCTATTTTGAGAATCACCCATATATATATATTACAAATTTAAAAAAATTTCGCCAAAACTAACCTTTATACTATCTTAATTTTCTTATAATAATATTCCGTACTTACTTCAAATTATTAAATTAAAATCTTGTTTCTAAATCTAATCTGTTAATCCTTATGCAGACGATATAAATTCTTAATTTGCCTTAAAAAACATTATTCCAGTATGCGTAAATTTAAAAAGATGGCTCTAAATTAAAAATATTCTTAATTAAAACTTTATTTCTTAATATTCCAAATAAAACTGATTTCTTCTATGTTTTTATCAACCCTTTTTAAGAAAGTCTTATTAAATTTATTCCAAAACCATACCTTTCAAAAAATATCATTATTTTATTTTATCTATTTATTTATTTTTCCTACGTCAACCTTTGATGTGTGCATATTAATAAATTCATTTCTTTTCTTTTTCTCTTAAAATTAATCATTTATAAAAATCGTCTGCCTAAGATATTTAAAATTCTGAGTCAATTATAAATTGGTTAAATAATATTTTTTTTAAAATAAATTTATCGTTTGTGGAAAATAATCTCGTAGCTGGACAAGAATTCTGTTTACATAAAAGAATGATGGTTTGAGGTTACAGAATGTTCCAGAACTTTCTTTTTAGTTTAAAAAGGGGGAAGTCTCGAGATGAAAAAGAAGATTTCTTGGGTTGCTTATTCGATGAGGACAGCTCGCTGAAATAATGATGGAATTTTTGCAAAAGGAGCTTTTCCTTCCTCATTATTACGAATTTAATAAATGAATTTACAGCAGCCCATGACTAATTATTGGATCTTCTACATTTATTTATTTATTTTGTTTTTTCCCTCGCTTGCCATGACTGTGTGTTTCTTTTTAACCAGTGGAAATAATTCGAGTTCTCCTTAAATCGTCACAACTAATCGAAAAGTCGACAGGATTAGTTATCTGTGCTGCCTTTTTAATGAATGATATTTAAAGAAAATTGCGATGGAACGAAGAAAAGCATGCTATCGCCGAAGTTCGATTGAACGACAGCCTATATGGTATTTTCAGCTTGCTAATGAATAGTACTTGTTTCGAGTCTGATGTGGATTTTCTGACGCTTGATGTTGATCTGTGCGCATAAATTTTGATTCAGTATTCATGGTCATATTGAAAATTTTTGAAAATTAATGACTTCAAAGTGCTGAGTATGCAAGAAGTATTTGATGAGGAATTTAAAGACGATTGAATTTTATTGAAGATTTTTCAAAAAACTGTAAGTTATCTTATTAAATGTCTTGATTATTATTTTTACTCTTTTTATGATAGATGAAATATTTATTATGTATTTATTTATTTATTATTTATTTTATTGATGAGAGTAATTTGAAGTTAATTTATTAATTTACTAATTTATTTATTATTTTATTATTTATTGTATGTTATGGATCTGATATAGTAATTTTGAAAAAATATGTAATTGATAGAAATTTTTAACTTTGAAATTTATTGCGAATGATTTTACGATCAGGATTTAATAAAGAAAATAGAAGTGCTTCATTTATTCTAATGAGTAAGAATCAAAAAATTATGGAAGATCCTAAGTTCGTACCGTTTGACCCGAGTTCTGGAATGAACATATTGTCGTGGTTAACTTATTTTGATACAACATGTGAAAAGGAGAAGAAAAATCTAGAATGGAAATTTAATTCTATTGCGCAATATCTGAAAGGGGAAGCGCAAAAAATTTATATTAATGACTGTTTAAATTGTACGGATTATGAACAAATTAAGAAAATTTTGATAGAAAGATTCATTGAATTAGACATCCCGAGTTTTTCTGATTTTTCAAATCTGAAATTAGATAATTTAGACAATTTAGAAACTTATTTTCGTAAGAAAGTGGAAATTGGTAGGAAATTACATCTTAGTTAAAATATACTATTACAAGGTTTAACTGATGGTTTAAAACCAGAATTCAAAAACAATATTATTATAAATCCTCCTAGTAGTACCACAGAATGGTACCGGGTTGTCAAACAATTCGTGGAAGTTTCCACCCCACTAGTTTCAAACCAAGTAATAAATCAACCATCAGCTAGACAAAATTTTCAACCTTTTCAACCAACTAGGCCCTGAATTCAGCCAGTTAGGCCCAATAATACACCTAGGAATTGGATTCCCCAAAGGCAATCTCAGTCTCAACGACCTAGAGTTTGTCAAAATAATTATATTCAAAATTCATACCCTTCAAGACCTTGTAGGATGTGCACAAATAGGGGTGTGAGTAATGCTTTTCATTGGGAAAGAGAATGTATTTTTAGGAGTGAGTTGCCATCCTCTGATACTCTTCCAAGTAGCTCACAAAATAATTCTCATAATATTTGACTATTAATTGTGTATGGATGTACAAATAATTATAAATTACCATTCGTTGTAGATAGTTCTCTGTTTGTCAGGTTTATTTATTTGATTATTTATCTGTGAATCTTACTTACTTACCTATTTATGAGTATTATTATTATCATTATTATGTGTTGGAGATTGAAATATTTTTATTCTTAAGGATTTAATTGAGGAGTATGATGTTCTTAAGATATTTACTGTTACTTATTAAGACTATTATGATATTTCTATGCACGATTAAGGGCAAGTTTGTAATAATAAGGTATAACTATGATGTTTGCAATTTCTATTTTATTAGATAAAATTTCTGGTTAATGTTAACAGCTAAATATAGTCACAATTTCACGATAATTTTGATTCAATTTTTTTTTTAAATGGTGGGTAATGGTTTTGTGTGAGGCAATTAAAATGTATACAACATCAGTAGACAAAGCCCTCAAAATTGCGAAAGCGCGAACTCAGGAATTTCACCTTAAAAGTAAAAGGCTCTATGATCGAAATTTTGTCGAATGCCCATTAAAAATACAAGACTCTGTAATTTATGAAGAATTTAAATACCCTAACACTCGAAAATTAGAACCTACTTTCTCTGGACCATACAAAATTATAAATAAATTTTCTGATGTAACTTATGAAATAGATAAATTTAATTATGAGACAGGACAGAATTCCGTTATTGTGCATGTTTCTAAATTAAGACCCTATTTTTCACCAGAAGATTTTAAACTGTTTCATGAGCAACCCAAAAAACAAACAAACAAAACCTCAGATACAATCACAATCACTAGATCAAACTAAAGTCAAGACAGTAGATTAAGTTTTAATTCTTATTCTTTAAATAGTTTATCCCCATAATTTTCAACATTAGCAGGTATGTTCTTGGAGGCCTACAAGAATATTACTTGTTTTTGGGAGTTTTTGGGGTTAAATTGGGCTCCTTATGCAGGCATAAGGTGAACACTTTAATTGTAAAAGCTTTCAAATTGATGTTGATAAATTAATTTTAAGGGTGTTTAAGTCTAACTATATTTACTCATGTATTTGACATTAGTTTTATTCTATTTATTCAGCAGATATTTATGTTATAACAGTTATAAAATCTTATGATTCTACTCAAACCTATAACATAATATGTGATTTTCAGTGATTGTGAAAACTACAGATATTAAGAGTTTTTCAGAAAGGCACACTATTTTTATTTCTATTTCTCAATTAAGAATGACACCTTTTATTCCTATTGTATTTTATTATTAAAGTTTATAAACCATGTGTAGATAAAACATTATTCTACATTTGGCATTTGAAAACTTATAACCAAATTTGACAATTTTGTAAAAGAGTATCAGAGAGGAATTATTGTAAGGAAATACTGGTTGAGAGTCCATTTTCTAAATAGTTAGATTTAATTTTATTTGGATTTTGGAATTATTATGATTTTTTTTATTTATACTTTCGGCTAGCAAAAAATACTTTCTTATGCTATTAGAAGATAAGAAAATTATTTAGTTGCTATGTAATTATTTTTATCCTCAACCAATATTTTCCCTATCAATAATAAACAAATAGTGATATTTTCTTTTGATTATACTCTTGTTTTACTATTATTATTATTATTATGATTTCTATAATGAAGTTTAGTATTAATTATACTCTTATTGAAAAATATTAGGATATGGAGTCTTATTATACTATTACTTATTATTGTTGTTATTGTTATTATTTAAATTTTTCTATATTATTTATTATTGATATTGAGAGTGATGCTATTTATTATTGAAAAATTGATATATTACTGAAAGATGCTGGATCCAACATAACATTAAAACCAAAGATTAAACTAGGTTTGAAGATTTTTAATTAAAGAGACTGTATTCAGAGAACATTGGAAAAGACTCTTTTATATATACTATTGAAAAACTTGTTTCATTTAAAGGACTTATTTAAAATAAACTATGCATTAAGTCATTGTAATTATTTAAACTTCACTCTCAAAAAAACTTCCGTCTTTTCACAGAAAATGCACTGGCAGCACTGCTGCCAGAAATTGTCTGTATATTGACGATTTTCTGTTTATTTTTTTCTCTGTCAAAAGAAGAAAAATATCCGTCACTTGAAAAAAATCAATGCGGAAGAGGCGGGGATCGAACCAAGGACCCCAGGATTACCAGACCAACGCTAATCCACGGCGCTACGGCTGCTCATGATGATTGTGCGTTAAAATAGAACTCTTCATTTCATATGGTGTGGGTTGGTGTATTTCGTTAAAAAGCTTTTAATTATGCAGTTAATCTCGGAAAGATTTCATCTTTAATGAAACTGTGGCTGGGTTTTTTTTACGTTTAGTATTAATATAGTATAAAAATGTGAATTTTAAATATATTACGTAGAATGTTAGAGAAAAAACATGGATGTTCTATTTGTGAGAATTTTTGAACGAATAAAGAAAGTAATTGTTATTTATTTTTAAATTCGAAAACATTTTCGTCTTTTAAAACTAAATTAGACATTTTAATCAATAGAATATTTTTGTTTTTCATTTTAAAAATAAATTCGAACTTATTACTAACAGACCCAATGCGCATGCGTGCTGGATAGAAACGGAAACTTTTCCTCATTTTTCGACGCTCGGAATGAACTCACAGAACAAATACGTTTTCTGGGAGAAGAGAAATTATTTGTGAAAAAATAACGATAACTTAGTGTATATTGACGAATTTTTCTGACAGTGTTCCATGAGGACGAATTTTTATTGTTTTTATTATATTTTTATCTCTTGCTTATTAATATTCATAACTTATTTACTGTTATTATATGTATTATCTCCTATGCACTTACAAATGGTAAGTGATGTTGTAACATTATTGTATTTCTTTCAGGGAAATGCTCCTACCTAAATTTAATTCAGAATTATTTTCTCTTAACTATTTTATTTTAATCGCTAATATTTTTTATATTGCGTTAATTTTCTTTTCTTCCATCTCTTGGCTTCCTGAGTTTGACAGTTTTATTCCAAAATTTAACTTTTCTAAATTATTATATTTCTGTTGTCTGAACTTGTAGTTTTATTTAACTATCAATTTCATACAAAGTCTTGGGGAGGGGGGATAATATTACAAATTTAAAAAATTTTCGCCAAAACTAACCTTTATACTATCTTAATTTTCTTATAATAATATTCCGTATTTACTTCAAATTATTAAATTAAAATCTTGTTTCTAAATCTAATCTGTTAATCCTTATGCAGACGATATAAATTCTTAATTTGCCTTAAAAAACATTATTCCAGTATGCGTAAATTTAAAAAGATGGCTCTAAATTAAAAATATTCTTAATTAAAACTTTATTTCTTAATATTCCAAATAAAACTGATTTCTTCTATGTTTTTATCAACCCTTTTTAAGAAAGTCTTATTAAATTTATTCCAAAACCATACCTTTCAAAAAATATCATTATTTTATTTTATCTATTTATTTATTTTTCCTACGTCAACCTTTGATGTGTGCATATTAATAAATTCATTTCTTTTCTTTTTCTCTTAAAATTAATCATTTATAAAAATCGTCTGCCTAAGATATTTAAAATTCTGAGTCAATTATAAATTGGTTAAATAATATTTTTTTTAAAATAAATTTATCGTTTGTGGAAAATAATCTCGTAGCTGGACAAGAATTCTGTTTACATAAAAGAATGATGGTTTGAGGTTACAGAATGTTCCAGAACTTTCTTTTTAGTTTAAAAAGGGGGAAGTCTCGAGATGAAAAAGAAGATTTCTTGGGTTGCTTCTTCGATGAGGACAGCTCGCTGAAATAATGATGGAATTTTTGCAAAAGGAGCTTTTCCTTCCTCATTATTACGACTTTAATAAATGAATTTACAGCAGCCCATGACTAATTATTGGATCTTCTACATTTATTTATTTATTTTGTTTTTTCCCTCGCTTGCCATGACTGTGTGTTTCTTTTTAACCAGTGGAAATAATTCGAGTTCTCCTTAAATCGTCACATATATATATATATATGGTTATATATATATATACACTATATTGCCATTGATTATTGGACACTTGCGATTTCAGACATTTTACTAAATATCTAGAAAAATACATGAGGAATCATCTCGAAACTCTTAGTGTATAAATATAATAGTATACGTCATACATCTCCGTGAAGATTTTTTACCGAAACTCCATAGGGGACCGTCAACAAATTAAAAAAGAATGAATATCTTTTGAATAACCCTGTCAAAACTAATGTGGCAAAAGCGCTCAAACTCTAGATTATGATTGAATGCCTTATTGTAATATACTGTGTTCATTTTTATGCAAATAGCATGCATACTCGCAGAGTAATTAAGGTTTTTATAAAAATGGTCCCAAATTTTTCCAAGTTTTTTCCTTATAATTTTCAGAGTTCTTAATATAAAATAATATTTTTTTCAGAAAATATGACAAACAACATTACACACAGTACCCTGTAATCAGAATTAAAAAATAATGAAAATTGTATACAAAATGAGTTGGTTTACTAAATAATTTTTTACTGCGCATGCGTCAACGATATCAAAATTTCATTTGCATATTATGTTAGCTAAATGTATAGAGCAACTTTTGTGAAAGTCACAAAATCATAACTTGAAAATTCTGAAAATAATCGTCAATTGAATAAGTTGAAAATCCGTTATTCTCAAAATGAAGCAAAAACAAGAGGGGTTGTATCCATATATTCATTGATTAGTGTCAATATAGAATACACAATACGGGATGTTACGACTACTTTTGGATAAAATCCCTCATTTTTTTGCTTCATTTTGGAAACAACGGATTTTGTCCTTTTTCTATAAACGATTACTTTCAGAATTTTCAAGCCATAATTTTGAGACTTTTACAAAAGTTGCTCTATGCATTTAGCTAACATAATATGCAAATGAAATTTTGATATCTTTGACGCATGCGCAGTACAAAATTATTTAGTAAACCTACTCATTTTTCATACAATTTTTATTATTTTTTAATTCTGATTACAGGATACTGTGTGTAATGTTGTTTGTCATATTTTCTGAAAAAAATATTATTTTATATTAAGAACTCTGAAAATTATAAGGAAAAAACTTAGAAAAATTTGGGGCCGTTTTTATAAAAACCTTAATTACTCTGCGAGTATGCATGCTATTTGCATAAAAATGAATACAGTATATTACAATAAGGCATTCAATCATAATCTAGAGTTTGAGCGCTTTTGCTACATTAGTTTTGACAGGGTTATTCAAAAGATATTCATTCTTTTTTAATTTGTTGACGGTCCCCTATGGAGTTTCGGTAAAACATATTCACGGAGATGTATGATGTATACTATTATATTTATACACTAAGAGTTTCGAGATGATTCCTCATGTATTTTTCTAGATATTTAGTAAAATGTCTAAAATCGCAAGTGTCCCATAATCAATGGCAATATAGTGTATATATATATATATATTATATATATTATATATATTATATATATATATATATGTATACATATATATATATATATGTCAACATTTGAACGGAGGGTGGTTTTGGGGTCTGGGGGTCATGATCGGTGAAAATGTACCAAAATTTTCCGGAAGTGCTTTTCTCCGGACGCACAGTGGGGCAAAAATCCAAAAAGCTGGCCAAAAGTCGAAAAATGAAGTTACGATTTAGGGAATTTCTATTGTACAGTTGGATAGAATGATGTTTGGAGAGTTAGAATCTGTATTTAAAAAAATATTTTTACTTTGCCCTTACAAGCAGCATCATTTCAAAAATGATGCTTGAAGGAATATCATTTAGAGCGAACAAAAACAGCAAAACAACAGTTCCTCTAAACGCGTGCTATATTTTATAATATTATCCAATTTTAATGATTTGAAATGGATTCACACTATGATAGTATGTACTTTATTGGCATGTATTACAAAATTTATATTAAGCACATAAAAATTAATAAATTCATTGTCATTTTTGATAAGAATTTTTAGAATTTTTTTTTATTTTCTTTGCTTTTAAACATCAAAAAGTTTAAATGTTCCACAGTGTTCCGCAACGAAATTTAATGAAAATAATAACTTGGCCTATTGTCTAGTGATTCATAAAAAACCAGCTGTCTAAAACTGCCTTTCTGCATTTCACGCATATTTTAGTAACCGCAAGTAAAAATGCCACTTTTTCGGCCGCCTCAAAAATTTTGAAATTGACTACTTTTCCCATAATTTAGCTGATAAATATTTTTCAAATTTTTGAATTATTCAATTTTATAATAGTTTATTTTCTATTATATTGTAAATAAATACTATAATCATAAGATTACATTAATTTGATAAGTAAGCTTAGTAATGAAAAAATGAAAATAATTCTCTATTATTGATCCGGTAGAATAACATTTTCTTATCTTTATAGGTAGTAATTTTGTTTGTTCTATTATAATTAGAAGAATTATTTTGTCAATGGCTATATTTGCTGATAAAAACTACTGAACGTATTTCATTAATGCGAGTGAAAATCTTTATGAATATGACTTTCGCCTACATTAGCAATTTGGATTTGCTTACAAGTGAGGATGTGATGACAGATCTATTCTAAGTACATTTAAACAAATATGAAGGTGGTAGGAGGTTCTAATATTTTTCACTTCTCCCGTGCTACTAGAATACATAAATGTTGCGAATAATTCATGAATCGTTAATTTGAAAATTCCGAGATCTTCATTTCACTATCGGGGCAATCAAGATCCATTTTTTTTTCAAGAAATACGGAAGCTACTGTCAATGAATTGTATTGTATTAAACACAGGAGAATTAACTTATTTCTTTTAATACAATCATTGATACAGAAGAAATAGTCGTTAATAACGAATTAGTGTAATACTCGACGTTGCTACCTATGTCAGACATCAAAACAGCTTCTTACCGATATGAAATTTTAATTAAAAAAGGATAGAGATAATTTAGAATTCAGAATATCTACGTTACATGCTAAGATGCTAAGAGAGGGCTTACACCTCGCAGACAAATTGGATAGAAAAAATGGAAAGCTCGTACTCTGCATGAAAAGAAGAACACTGAAATTGCAAAATAAAATATGCAAAAAATATTTCGTTTACAATTAAGACTTCTTGTCTAGAAACCAAATATCAGATTTGGAAGCACAAATGATGGCAATACAATTCAACGATTCTTTGAAAACACAACTATTTGTGCTTCTATAACGAGCGTATACGAAGATTTGATATCATAAGTAATTTCTTGTATCTATGTCATTTATTTGATCAATTTCGAATATTTTTCCTAACAAACAGCTCGTAGATTTAAACTACATCCCTGGTTCTATATGCCTATTTGAGTGCACAAACTATTTATTAATGACAAAGAAATAACATTATCTTCAGTACTGCCGATTTGCCAAATGCCATAAGATACTCAAGATTCGTGCAGCAAACTGATCAAAAGGCATCGAAAAGATTTATCGCAAACATGTAGTAGCGCAAGAAAATGAAAGATATTTTTATGTCTTTTAATGTCATCAGATTATTTCATTTCCAGTTTAGGTAAATTATTGTAGAAGAAATTAAAAATAATTTATCCTAAGAGTCACAGGGATCTTCTAATACTGCGAACAAGCTCTGCTAACTATTTCGACACCTTGACGTCTGAAGAATCTTTTTATTATACTACAATTGATTTTAAAGGTGAATTTCTGGAATATATTTTCTTTTTATTTTAATTATATAAAAAATAAATAGTCTGCTATTTTACTTTCCATTAATGTACTTAAATTTCGATTAAATGTCTCTTGGTTCCTTGAAAATTCCTTTTTAAGTTTAGTCTCGAAATTTTAAATTTTATTTAAATCAAATTGTTTTTACTTTTAATCTGTCATTTTATTTATTTATTTATTTTTAAAGTTTAACTTTTGAATCCTAATTAGCATCCTGAAAAGTTTACGAAATTTCATACAAATGGAATAACTTTCGAGACATTGTAGTTTTTGTTCCACCATATTGTATCCGCCATTTTCTTTAATTTTAATTTTGTATTCTTACTTAGCATCCTCAAAAACCCCTGTATACGAATTTTCGTGCAATTCGAATAATATTTTCATATTTTGGCCAGCTTTTCCGGATTTTGCCCCACTGTGGGACGGCTGCAATAGGTAGCTTTTTACTTTTTACTTTTGAGTATAATTTTTATAATTCTAGTTCATTGAGAAGTGAATTCGAAATCGATAAAAGAAAACAATTCGCCTTTATATACAAAAGCAAGTGAAATTAAATAAAATAGTTTAATAATAATAATAATAATAATAATAATAATAATAATAATAATAATAATAATAATAATAATAAATTCTAGTGGTAATATTCCTACATAACTTGCATACATGTAGAAGATTTGCTTATGTAGTAAATTGATGCCTACTAAATTTATGCCCGACTTTGCGAACTTAATTTGTGCTACAATTTATGTGCTGATGTTTTGCTGAAACGCTAATTACATTTAACGCTTTTCTCTGCATTTTCCTTTAGGTGTTTTGTACCTTGTTAGCAACGGAACTTACACAGCTGCTTATCCTTTACATGATGTAAGTATTCTAATTTTATTTTCTCACTGTCATATCTTCCTATCCTCATTAGTAGCATTGTACTAAAGCTAACCTCATCTCTTTCAATTAGAATGCTTTGCTTTTAAATTGAATCTAGAAAATAATCATGCATATTTGATTGAACAATATCGGAACTGAAATTCGGAAACCTAATGTTTATTTCATTTAACTTCTGTCATTTTCTGTTGTTGATTTATTCATTTGTTAATTACTTTATTTTTGTTAATGTAGTTGAAATATTTCCTGTTAGTCTACCTATTTTTGCTTTCTAATGCTCACTGTACTAACTGTAATAAAAGTATACTAATCATAATTTGTATTTATGTGTGTGTGTATGGGTGTGACACGATAATTTCTAAACAGTATTGTCGATTGATCCTACACTGTAAAAAATGTCAGATGTTTCTGAATGTATGTACTGTAATCAAAAACGATAATATACAGTGACCTCTTTTAACTCACCTAAGGTTTCAAAAACCGTTTCTTTACCTTTAAAAATCCCAGAAAACTATTTGTTTTCGAAATTTAAAGAAGAATTTACAAAAAATAATTTTTATTAGCTGCCCGTCCTTTTCGGAAACGTTTCTAAGTAGCTTTTACAGTACAATAATCACTTTTCTCAAATCAAAATATCACTTTTTCGGATGCTACCAATTCATACGAAAATATTTTGATATTCAGAGAACATGTTTAATAGACAAACATACAATATTAACAGTATTAACAGTAATATGAAAATTAACATTATTTTGCTACAATTGCATGCACAAAATCAGTTATGCAGCTGAAAATGTTTACTTGAGAATTAATAGAATCCGAAAAAGTGATTTTTTGATTTGAGAAAAGTGATTATTGTACTGTAAATGCTATTTAGAAACGTTTCCGAAAAGGACGGGCAGCTAATAAAAATTATTTTTTATAAATTCTTCTTTAAATTTCGAAAACAAATGGTTTTCTGGGATTTTTAAAGATAAAGGAACGGTTTTCGAAACCTTAGGTGAGTTAGAAGAGGCCACTGTATATTTTCGTTTTTGATTACAGTACATTTTTATACATTCAGAAACATCTGACTTTTTTTACAGTGTATTTTCCGAATATGTTATAGACCATTGTCAAAAGAACTGCATGTGTTTTCGTAAAAATCGCCTGGTGGACTAGTTCTTTAATCCATTTCTAAACCATTTTTGACCAATTTTATAAAGAAAATATCAAGAAAATGTGATGAGTATAAGTGACAAGTAATGCGGTAATGGAATCAATCATTAGTGCTGCTGAGGTACCATCTTTAGTTCAAAAGGGGTGATCGACAACTCGAAATTTAATCCATTGCAAAATTTATAAAAAGTCCTTTTTTGGAGGGTGGGAAGGGGGTTGGGAGCCACATAAATAAAAAAGTAAAAAATTTACATTTGAATAAACAAAATATCATGAAATTCAAAGCATCATAATTCGGTAAATTTTGATGGTATGCAAACGAAATTTTTAGTATTTTACTTGAAAAGAAAAAAAAAAAAAAAAAAAAAAAAAAAAAAAAAAACAGAAAAAGACAGAACACACAGAATGGTATTCTATGTGGTTTTCTGTGTACATCTTTACACAGAAAAAGATTTTCGAGCTGTAACTTATATGTTCAAGGAACCGTAAAAACTTTTTACCTAATTAAAAAAATTTTTAGGTGTATATGCACATACGTCGATTTATCTTTTATAATGATTTTTGTAAGTGGCCTTCTCTTATATTCGAACTCTCCCAAAGAGTGTACCAAATACCCATGTAATTTCAAGCTAAAAATTTTCTATATACTATTAAGAGTTCAGCTTTTAATAAACAAGTGAAAAACTTCTTTAAAGTGTAATCATACATGCATTTCTTGCTCTATAATTTGCTCGTACGTCTTAAGTCAGTCGTGACTGACAGTCTTGATAATAAAAGTGAAG
Organism: Maratus speculifer; assembly: GCA_964019185.1. NCBI lineage: Eukaryota > Metazoa > Arthropoda > Arachnida > Araneae > Salticidae > Maratus > Maratus speculifer. The sequence continues at coordinate 375,564,426 of OZ025292.1, forward strand.
TTCATAGCGATAAATAAATAGTGTTTCATTTGCGCTGATAAAATTCAAATCAATGTATAATGTTGAAAATTCCTGAAATGTCCCGAATCGATGTATTAATAATTCAGAAAGTTTTCTTCGAGTTTCTGTCCAGCCGAGTTTTTGGCAGTATTTTCGCCGAAACTCGTACTGTCTGCCAAAAATGAAACCGAATTTTTGGTCGATCTCGAAATATATGTCTAAAACAAGTGATTTAATAACTGTGAATTGCAAGTAAAAATACCTTGCACAATATAAATAACACTGTCATGAATATATATTTTTTCCATTCAAATTAATTTGAAGGAGAATATATTCAGAATGTGCTATCAACTAAAGCATTGTGATTAGATTAAATTTTCTTGAAAAGACTGTCATCTTATAAACTCGAATAATTAATATGCTATTCATTAAACTGTCAAAACATTCTCACATTTTTCCTTTTATCAGGGTCCTTACGGAAAAGGAGAATTTCGCAGGGGAGAAGAGGAGGCAAATGCCAGACGGGTAAGTCGTTGTTTCACAACCTTTAATGTTCAATAAAATTACTTATTCTAAGAATCATTATATTTTTAGAGAACATTGAATATTTATTAGAAAAATAAAATGTTTGTAATCGTTTTACGCAGTGTTTATGCCTTATAAATAGCTCAATATAAAGTCGAATTTCCCTATAAATACTGGAATGCGTGGTGTCGGGATAGCATGGAAGGGCATTTGAATCTCTGCGTAATATGCAAAGGATTTTATTCACGTAAATAAATATTTATATTCACCAATTAATCTAATTATACATAAAATTTACGAGATGAACGTGAGTCCTACACTGTAAATAAATCTGTAATCCTACAGATGTAAAGATGCCGAAATCTGTATGCTTACTAACAGTTTATCTGTACACTGTAATAGAAAAGACGTAAATCTACGTAACTAAATTTTGTAAAGTTACAGAAATCTGTTACTCTACAAACGAATGTACTAAAATTTTATCTGTAACCTGGGTTGTAGTTACATAAAAAATTCTAGGAATCCCAGTTTCCTAAAAAAATATAAGTGGCACTACAGATTTTTTTATTTTTGTGCAAATTCGTATCTGTTACACGAATTTTTGCTGTTACCATTACATAAAAGGGGAATATTCTAGCAATCCCAGTTTCCTAGAAAACTTTTAATAACTTTACTTTTTTTTTTTTTTTTTTTTTTTTTTTTTTTACAGTGTAGAGATAGTTTTGTGGGCACGATGAATCATGCCAATAAACACAAAAGAATCATCAGATGAAATGATGAAAGCTAAAATTCCAATATGAAATGGCTGGTTTTCTTGATCTTTCACTCAGTTTGAGAATCACTAGCAGAAATTTTGCTATGGGACTTCTAGAACCAATTCGTTTCACACCTGATTTTGGCTAACTTTTCCTTCTTGAAATCGCTTCAAGATTCTCTCGTTCTTACTTCTTTTTTCTCGTACACCGAAAGCGAGACTAGAGCAGAAAAGCGTATACGTTTCTCACTGTTTCTCATGCTTTTGTTCTAGATTACTCACTGGTTACTCTATCTTTCTTAGGACCAAGATTGTTGTCATAGAATGTCTGGACATTATAAATGTTGCCGAAGATGTCTGGACCACCGACCTCGTTTCAGTTATTAACTAAGGCGTGATTTAACTGATTTTTAATGTCAAAACTTTGCTGTTTTTTTTTTTTTTTTTTTTTTTTTTTTTAAGCGTTGCAGTAGGTTTTTCCCAGTGGAGATTAATGTAATGCGTTTCCTTCCATTGAAAATAACTGAAAAGTAAAATTCTCGGATCCCTAATAGAGCACTACATAAAGTTAGTAATGGACATAACAAGTTATTTTGATATCGTATGAATCATTCGGGTATGTGCAAAGACAGAGGTGCCAATTTTCGTATTATTTATTTATTTAATTACCAATAAATAAATAAATAAACAAATAAGAATCCCATGTTACTGTTGCTTTTGTTGCATGCTAGAGTGGTTCATTCGAATATCAAAATATTTCACATACAGTAAAGTACTTTGTATGGGTCGTAACAGTTATCTCAGCCTATGTACGAGAATTTCTCTTAAATCAACCCTAATTCTTATCCTGCGAAAAAATATGAATTTCTTCAAATCGATCAATCAAAGAAATTATCGTCGATCGGCATTATGATTAGACGCAACGTATTCCAATCTGAGACTAATTTGAATTCGAAATACATTCAAATCCAATCAGATACATTTAGTGAACAAAAATATACAACACTAATCTCTTCATTCAATTGAACCTAAAAATATGCTAACAGTAGATGTACCCATTATCAATCACTGCAATTTTTTTAAGCTTTTTGTCTTAAAATCCTGAAGAATGAAAAAAAATCTCGCTTGCCCCCATCATTTTTAGGTGCGTTCGTAATTATGCAAATGCGTATCAGCTATAGTTGTCGTTCAGTCCGTCCGTCTGTCCGTACGCATTTAACGGCTCAAGAACAACTCAACGGAATCGTTTGAAATTCAAAATACATAATTTTTAGATAATTTTGTCGAGTCATTTCAAATTTTATGAAAATCGGATGCTTAGTTCAATTACAGGGACAATCAAAAGGATCCCGATACATTATGGTAAATGAAAAAAAGTTTCAATTGCATTTTAATGGTCTTACTCTCTTTCGAACATAATAAAGTAGATATGCATCTATGGAATATATACTATAATATACATTCTGTATAATCTGTGTTGCTAATAATATTTAATAGTGATTTACAGGGCCACGCAAAAGTATTCCATTGCATAATTATATATTGAGATATTGTTTAATACGCACTTTAATTGTATTAAACTATTTAATATTTTAAGAAATTGATATACGTTGCACGGGATTACACCAAGTTATAGTCATCGTTCTGTCTGTCCACACATAATAGAGAAAAACTACCTAACCAAACCGTTTGAGATTTAAAATATATAATTGTGGAATAATTTTGTCAAGTCAATTAAAATTTTATGAAAATCGAATGCATAGCTTAATTACAGGTAAAATAAAAAGTATTTCATCACATAACAGTCAGTAGGAAAAATAGTTTCAAGTACATTTTAATGATGTTACACTCTTTCGAATATAATAGAATTGACATGAATCTATGAAGTAGATACTAAAATATACATTCTGTACAATTTATGATACAATTCATATTATTTTTATTCGAATTTTTATTATTATTTTACAGGGCTACTCAAAAGTATAACACTGTATTACGGTATACGGGGAAATGTTGTTTTGGGCTTGTTTTAATTACAGTAAACTATTTTATATTTTATGAAATTGATCTACGTTGCTGCGGTTTAATACAAGTTATTTCCTGTAGTATTATATAAAATATATAGTTTTTACAGGTACACACAGAAGATTTCGACCACTATACTGTATCCGAAGTACTGTATACTATAACAGCAAGATCTGAATATTTTTAAATTTCGTTGAAGTACGAACGGAATTTCATTGAAGTACATTTGCTACGCTTCACGTACAATTTTCATCTTTTTTTTTTTTTTTTTTTTTTTTTTTTTTTTTTTTTTTTTTAATATTTAACGATTTTTATCCGTCTAACATTTAAAATATTGGTCACTTAATATATATATATACTAGCGGCCTTCGCCCGCTACGCTGGTCGGTTTATCTAAAGAAATCTTGAAGAAGTAGTTAGATAAGGTTCAGACATACATTAAAAAAAAAAAAAGCAAGTCGATCATTCAAAAAACGTTGGGAAATATCAAATATTTACTGTAATTTTTTAAGAAAAACAAAGTTTCGAAAAAAAAAATTAAATCGAAAAAAAAATTACACTGACATATTAATGCAAGGAAATTTTCCCAGAGAGAAAATTCGCCTTGAATACAATATTTCAAATTCTTTTAATTGCTTATAGGCGTTAATGCCAACATAGTGAAAAAAAATTCCATGCTGGGAATCGAACCCGGGCCATCAGTATGGCGCACTGACGTTCTACCGACTAAACCACATGGAACGACAGCCAGCTTGAAACTTTCTCATACTTAAGTATACTGGCGAAAACATAACGATAGCGCGTTTTAAAATCGCACAGTGACATCTATTGGATTTTATATGTACTAAAAAACGTTATGTACTAAAAAACGTGAGCAGCGCACCTAATAGTTTCTTTTGTTTCTTTTTGTTACTTTTTTGTCTGTTGTCCGATTTTGATGAAACAAAGCCTATACACTGCCCGGGAGTGTGCATTCTTCATTAGTGAAAACCGCATAAAAATCCATTCAGTAGTTACGAAGATAACCTCGAACAAACAGACAGACAGACAGACAGACAGACAGACAAAAAATTCAAAAAATTTTTTTTTTGTGTTTCATTGGTTTTCTTTTATCGCCCTGACTCCATTTTTGTCAATTATCTTCAATGTACAGACACACCGGGTCCTACTGTTTTATTATATGTATAGATATATATATATATATATATACCAACTTTTTAGTTATTACCCATAATATGAAAGATGAGATAGCTAAGAAAGTGTAACATGAGTGTCATTTTCCCTCATTACATAATAACGCATATTTCTGAAGGTTTAAGAAGTTAATATCAAATTATCCTCCTTCTGATGTTTCAATTTTTCTTTTTGTAGTTGCTGTACAGTGAATGGGCTCGTGCCGCCTGTTGGTATAAGCGTCAGCCTTTGGGTCTTATCAGGTAAAATATTATCATTACCAATAATAAAAATATGTGTACTTAAATAAATATTCTATTTCCCTAATCCCTACATATTTAAACATTAGACCTATTTCGCGATCTACATGTACACTGTAAAAAAAAATCTGTGAAGATACTAAACATTTTCTAGGAAACTGGGATTCCAAAAACCTTTCATGTAACGATAACAGGAAAAATTCATGTAATCGATTCTGAAACTTGAATTTTTGCTGTTACCGTTACAGGAAAAGTTCTTGGAATCCCAGTTTCCTAGAAAAGGTTTAGTTAGTACCTTTGCAGATTTTTTTTTTTTTACAGTGTAACAAAAAAATCTGTAAAGTTACTAAGCATTTTCTAGGAAACTGAGATTCCTAGAATTTTTTATGTGACAGTAGCAGCAAAAATTCATTTAACTGATTCTGTTACATGAATTTTTGCTGCCACCCTTACATAAGAAGTTCTAGGAATTCCAGTTTCCTAAAAAATGCTTACAAGGAAGGTCTCCATACGGACATTCTCAGAAAAATCTGAAAAAATTACAGAATGTTCTTCTCATATAATTACATATGTTTATAAAAAAATTTCGGCGGAATCTCCTTATTACGCCCGTAAAAAAATAATAAAAATTTCGTTTATTTGGCGATTTATCTCCGGTTGGCGAAAAAACGAAATTTTGAAAAATACGCTTTTACGCTTCGAATACTTTTTAAAGAAAAAACTTTCTATGTTCAATTTATTTAAATACATTTAGTTTAAGTAATTTTAGTTTTGCATTTTTACTTTACTTTAAGTGTAATTTTGTCATATACGTTTATATGTACTTATAACAAAATGAAATTAATATATTTTATCATTTAAAACACAATTTAAATTGATTAAAATTGTTCCAAATTGAGAAATACACTGTTAAAAATCTGCTGCATTTTGTTGCAACGCACTCCCTTGCTTGTATAGAAAACGGTTACTTGGCCGTGAAATGGAGCTTTCTCATTGGTTGGAATAGAGATATTATATACAAGCGGTGGAGTACGTTGCAACAAAATGCAGCAGATTTTTAACAGTGTGTGACACGGTCAATTCACCGTGCTATGGAGCATTCTCATTGGTCAGAAGAGAGATATTCTATAAAAGTAGTGGAGTGACGTTGCAGTAAATGCTGCAGATTTTTAACAGTGAAGTCAATTAAAATCAATTTTCAGATTCGTTAAAATCGTCTGCTTTTGGCGAAGAAATGCACTGTGTGAAAACACTCTTCACGAAGACTCCCTGGCACCAGCAGCCGCTCATTTTCAGAACATTCTTTTATTTATTTATTTTTCTTTCTTGTGCAAACTAAACGCTCATTGGTTATTTTTACGATCTTTTTTATTAATGTTCTTTTTGTACCTTTCAAATTTCGATGTAGTCAGATTAAGAATAATGATCAAGAAACATGTAATATCTGTGCGCGCGTGTGTAAATAATCAACTTTTCTTTTTTGTGTGTTTACGTTTTGTCTCTTATTTTTGATGTGGATTTTTTGTTTTTGAAGACGGCCAAGAATTTAGATTCGGACCACCGTGCATCCCTCAAGAACCCTCAAGAAAGGTAGGAAATTTTTATATTATTATTTTAAGAATATTTTTCTACTGAAATATCGAATTTGAAATTAACATGGCATCCCTGTCGCGGGATGTACGGTGGTAATATATTTTGAAACAATTAAGAATTTGAATTTCGAAATAAACTAATTAAGTAGAGAAAAAGAGGAAAAAATGGCTGAAAGTTTAGAAACACTTAAAAAAAGAAGAACAATTTTTCGATCGGCTGTTACGAAAATTCTAAATAAAATCGAAACTTCCATAAAATCAGACGATGTGTCTATCGAAGAACTGCAAGAACATGTTGAAACATTGACCGACAAATTTAAGTCACTTAAGACAACAGATAATTCAATTGAATTATTAGTCAATCCCGATGATTTAGAGAAAGAATTAGAAGCCGCTGAAAAGTATAGTGAAAATGTAATATTATGGAAGTCACGCGCAAATCAGAAAATTAGAGAATTAAATGCCGGATTTTTAAATTTAAAATCAAAACAAGAAAGTAACAAAGAACAATTTTCAGACAGTACATTTAATGAAAAAGTGGATAATTCTGTAAAAGTTAAGTTACCGAAATTGCATATACCAATATTTGATGGAAATATAAATGAATGGCTTTCCTTTTGGAGCAGTTTTGAATCGGCCATTCATGATAATAAGTCGTTAAATAAAGTTGATAAATTTAATTATTTAAGATCGCAATTAAGATCGACCGCTTTAAACACAATAGAAGGTTTTCCTGTTTCCGAAAAAAATTACGATGCGGCTATAGAATTGCTGAAAAGTAGGTTTGCTAATAAACAATTATTAATACACAATCATATTAGTAATCTTTTAGCTATCAAGCCATTGAGAACTTCGAATGATATATATGCTTTCCGACAATATTTTGATAAATTATCAGTAGAACTGAGAAGTTTGCAAAGCTTAGGAACAGATTTAAATAGCATTTCAAGTGTATTATGTACAACCATTTTGAAAACAATTCCGAAAGATTTGTTAATAGAACTTAACAAGTCCGATAATGAAAAAGGATTTTATGAAATTGAAGAATTGATGAATTTTTTATCTACTTGTTTAAAAGCAAGATAAAAGGCTAATTTAGTAATAAACCCAATGAACGAAGATAGAAATTTTTTTATTCCTACTGAAAAGAAAAACTTTAATTCGTTTCGAAATAACAATAAACAAAAAATTATCCCACAGCTAATGATTTAGTGTCAACGAACAAAAAAGAGGATTTAAACGTAATAAACTGCGTTTTTTGTGAATCATTTCATCACTCATCGGTTGATTGCGATAGAACTAATGAGTTATCTATTGATGAAATTAAGAACATTCTAATGAAAAAGGGAGCATGTTTTAAGTGCTTAGAAATGAAAAAACATTTATCGCGTTTTTGCAAAAAAAAATATAAAATGCCGGATTTGTAACGGGAGTCATAACACATTGTTTTGTTATAGAAACGTAAAAAGACAAAATTCTAAACAACAGACCGAAGTGTCGGATACTGCCCTTTTTGCGAATGAAAACTTGCCGAAAGAAATTTATTTACAAACTTTATATGTTTATGTAAGAAATAATGGTTGTGAATATATAGTACGCGCATTGTTAGATACGGCTTCATCTAAGTCGTATATTTCAAAGTTCGTAGCCAATAAGATGGAATTAAAAAGTTTAAGAAAGGTCAGAATTACTCACGGGTTGTTTGGAGGTACCGAAACAACGGTAGATCATAACTGTTATTCTGTTAATTTAAGGGGTTTAAGGGGAGGTAAAAAGATTAAAATTGAGGTAATGGAACAAGAAAAAATTTGCGCTAATGTACCCAAAATTAGAGACATTCGTTGTATTGCGGAATTAAAAGAAAAAAAAATATTTTTGAGCGATATCTGCCCTGAAGGTAAAAATTGTTTATATGAAAGAAATTTAAATGAAATACATGTACTTTTGGGAGCAGATGTTGTGGGAGAACTGTTTACAGGAAAAATAGAAAATTTATCTTGTGGTTTGGTTGCGATGCAAACAAAACTGGGTTGGACTACGCTGGGCAAAATTGGCGGAAATGAAAGGGATAGTTCTCTTTTGGTCCTTTCATTATATGTAAACGATGCCAAAATTACAGATTTGTGGAATTTAGATTCTTTAGGCATAGTAGATCCTGCGGAAAAACAAACTAAGGAAGAAGTTCAGAAATTAGTTTTGGAGCATTTTAAAGAAACCGTAAGACGCGAAACTGATGGTAGGTACAAAGTTTGTCTTCCCTGGTTAAGTGACCATCCTCCCATTCCAAGTAATAAAGATTTAGCGATAAAACGCCTGCAAAATAATATTAAGAATCTCCAAAATTGCGGTTTGTTGAAAGATTACGAAGCAGTTTTAAATGAGTGGGAAACGGAAGGGATTATTGAAAGAGTGAAAGGAGAGGAAAAACTTAACACCAAAGTCCATTATCTCTCTCATAAAGCTGTAATAAAACCTAATTCTACGACCAAAATTAGGCCGGTATTTGATGGATCAGCACATGTTAAGGGTTCTGTTTCCATAAATGATTGTATAGAGAAGGGACCTAATTTAATTGAACTAATTCCTTCTGTTCTAAATCGATTTAGAGTGGGAAAGATAGGTGTTGTAGCAGATATTCGTAAAGCTTTTTTACAGATATCACTGAATGAAAAGGATAGAGATTATTTACGTTTTTTCTGGTGGAGAGATGGGAATTCAGAAAACCTTGAAATTTATAGACATTGTCGGGTTGTCTTTGGGATCAGTTGTAGCCCCTTCCTTTTGGCCGCTACTCTAACACGTCACTTAGATGAAGCACCTGAGAACATTAAAGATGTTGCTATAAAACTTAAAGAATCTTTCTATGTAGATAACTGTGTAGCTAGTGTAGAATCGTTAGAAGAGTTAGAATATTTTCGCAATGAAGCAAGGAAACTCTTAGCTTCGGCACAATTTGATCTTCGTGGTTGGTGTCATAATCGGTGCGAAGAAATTGGATTAGGCTTTAATGAAAAGGGTCATTTGAGTGATGCGGCTGAGGATAAGATTCCCTTACTTGTTTTAATGTGGGACACCAAGAGTGATACATTTTCGTGTGATTTTCGGAATTTTAAATTGGAAAATGAGTGCATCACTAAAAGAACAATTTTGTCCTTAACTCATAAAATATTCGATCTCATCGGTTTCACTTGCCCCGTGACCTTAATTGCAAAATTACTTTTACAGAAATGCTGGAAAATAAAGGCGTCATGGGACTCCAAGCTGCCCGATGAGATAGTTAAGGAATTTAGAAAATGGACTAAGGAAATTAATGATTTGGGAAATCTTGAGATCCCGCGAAGATTGTCTAACTTATCTCTAAAAGAGGGAAACTTATATTTACATATTTTCTGCGACGCTAGTAAATTTTCTTACGCTAGATGCATTTATCTAAGAAATGAAGTAGAAAATCGTGTAACTTGTCAACTTATTCAGGCTCGTTCTAGAGTAGCTCCTCTAAAGGACATTTCCATTCCACGCCTTGAGTTATTGGCCTGTTGTATTGGAGCTAGATTGTCTAATAGTATTAAAAACGATTTTAAATTAGAAAATGTTGATACTTTCTATTGGTCAGATTCAATGGACGTGTTATACTGGATAAAACGGGAAGGTCCTTGGGCTACATTTGTAGAAAATAGAGTTAAAGAAATTCGAAAGCTTACCCCCAACACTTCATGGAATTTCATACCTGGACATATGAATCCAGCAGATTTACCGTCACGCGGTTGTTGTGCAAAATCCCTTATTAAATCTCAGTGGTGGTTAGGACCATCGTGGCTTTCAGAATCAAAGGAAAATTGGCCTAGTACTAATATTTTTCCTAATATGGATATAGTGAATTCTGAAAAAAGAAAAACTATTGTGACCGCTCCTAATGTAGAGAGTGATGAGGCACAATTTTATAATCGCTATTCTTCTTAAAATAAAATTTTGCGAGTTACTGGTTGGATTTTGCGATTTTACCAAAATTCCAAAAGGGGTAGTACCGACAGAATATTCGGTCAATTAACACACAACGAATTAAAAGCGGCAGAAACAGTATTATTAAAACTTGTGCAAAAAGAATCCTTTGTGAATGAACATAATCAAAGACTAAAATGCCTGAATATTTTTACAGATTCGGAAGGAATCATACGCGTAAAAACGAAGATATTTCAACGAGAAGATGAATTTAATTTTAGATTACCTATCTTACTCCCTTCAAATCATTACGTCGTAGAACAGATTATATTTTCGAAACATTTAGAATTCGGTCATTGCGGCGTACCCTTGCTAATGACTGCGTTACGAGAAAATTACTGGGTACTGAAGAGTCGGAAAACAATCAAAAAGGTAATCGGCAAATGTATCATTTGTAAAAGACACTCAGCAAAACCACCTGATGTAGCAGAAAGTGTCTTACCTCTTGATCGTGTCAGAGAAGCCGCGATTTTCGAAATAATAGGAGTAGATCTGTGCGGGCCTCTTTATTTGAAAAAAGAATCTAAAGTCTGGATTTTGATAGTCACGTGTGCAATTTTTAGAGCTGTGCATTTCGAGCTATTGACAGCTCTTTCAACCGAAAGTTTTATCTTAGGACTGAAACGCTTTATTTCTAGACGAGGTCGTCCTGCAATAATATATTCAGATAACGGCACAAATTTTACTGGCTGCCACAATTTATTAAAAACAATTGACTATGAAAAAGTAAAAGCGGTTACTGCGTTTTCACGTATAGACTGGAAATTTATTCCACCTTCTGCACCTTGGTGGGGTGGATTTTGGGAGAGGCTTGTTGGAATCCTGAAACGAATCTTGAGAAGGGTATTGGACAAGTCGTCTTTAAATTTTGAAGAACTACATACCGTTATCTGCGATTGTGAAAGTATTATAAATGCACGCCCCTTGACGTATGTTACAGATAATAATGAAGATCTTCAAGTTATAACTCCTTCAATGTTCTTACAGGAAAATACTAAAATAGGTATGCCTGAATTGGAATTTCTAGACCACAAAGAAATGAATAAACGATACCATTATAGAATTAAAATTAGAAACGATTTAAAATCAAGATTTAGAAGCGAATACCTCGGCACATTAAAATGTTCGGTCTTTAGTGGGAAAAAATCAAGATCTTTGTGTGTAGGAGATGTTGTCCTGATATGGACGGAAAATTCTAGCCGAATAAACTGGCCTCTTGGTAGAGTTGTGGAACTTATACCCAGTCAAGATGGCGTTGTGCGCGTAGTAAAGTTGAAGACTGCAACTGGAATGCTAATTCGTCCAATTAAGAAACTTTGTTCTTTGGAGGTGAATGGAATCGCCGATAATCAAAGTGATGCAGTACTGCAAAAGCGTTTGACTACTCGCCGTGGTCGAATTGTACGGCCGCCCGAAAGACTCCAACTGCAGTGATTGAGTTCTGTCCCCTAATGAACTCAAGGTGGGGAGTGTGAAAACACTCTTCACGAAGACTCCCTGGCACCAGCAGCCGCTCATTTTCAGAACATTCTTTTATTTATTTATTTTTCTTTCTTGTGCAAACTAAACGCTCATTGGTTATTTTTACGATCTTTTTTATTAATGTTCTTTTTGTACCTTTCAGATTTCGATGTAGTCAGATTAAGAATAATGATCAAGAAACATGTAATATCTGTGCGCGCGTGTGTAAATAATCAACTTTTCTTTTTTGTGTGTTTACGTTTTGTCTCTTATTTTTTATGTGGATTTTTTGTTTTTGAAGACGGCCAAGAATTTAGATTCGGACCACCGTGCATCCCTCAAGAACCCTCAAGAAAGGTAGGAAATTTTTATATTATTATTTTAAGAATATTTTTCTACTGAAATATCGAATTTGAAATTAACACACTGCTCGCCAAATCCCGCGTCGCTTTCAGCTTTCCACGCCAATTATTCCAAACTATTTTATTTTTTTACATATCTAATAATGTAATTCCGCCGCTAATTTTCACTGATCCTTTATTACCTACATGAGTAGTTTAATTCGTATTTTTTCAAAAAATTCTGAGTATGCCCCCAATGGAGACCTTCCTTGTTAGTAACTTTACTGATTTTTTTACAGTGTAGCCTGTTGGTATCGTTGCCTTCGTCATAAATAAAAGCCCTGTGAAAACAGAGCAACGAATACAATATTTAAGCTTTTGTGTATTAAATTCTTAATAATAATTTACTCATCCATTTATTATAATAAATATGCAGATTTATTCTGTTAAATAAATGCAAATTTATAAATACTTCAAATTTAAGGCATCGATTCTCCATATTGCCAACACCCAAGATATAACCGATATTAGCAACAAAAAATGTTTCTTAATAACAGTTTTTATTTTATTTTATTTTTTATTTAAATTTAAATCAATTTATTTTATTCTATTCTTTAGACAGAATTAAAATAAAGTGAAAAATTACGTAATATAATAATAACAATAAAACTTGTAAAAAGAAAACATTTTAACTTCAATATATTTTATAAATTTGTACTTTTTTTCTCTTTTTTTTTAATGTTTAACTGGATAAATTGAGGAAGTATTAAGCGCTTTAATTGTGTCAAATATTCATTATAGATTTTTCATTCTAGCTTAAAAGAGGTAATTCCTTTATATTGAAGAATAATTGCGACGCTTTTCAAAATCGTAGCACCTTATTATTAAACATTTCTCATCTTAGGTTTCCGGAGGTAAAATGGGACTAATGTCGATAGCTTGGTTATTATTTGTAATAACTCCACACTTCGGTGTTGTCAAAGCTGCTGCATTAACTAATGGTTTTAATAATTTTAATGAGGACGCTCGTTACTATCTACTTGTTATGTTAATGTTATTAAGTTTTTGGCAGAGTTAAATGGCATATTGAAATGGCTGGAGGGGTTTTATTTTTCCTTTCTCAGCAATTCTGGATTTAATGCTTTTATTTTTTCATCATTCACTAGATTATGATGTAATTACGTATTATACAGCATATACAGTAACATAATTAGGTATTTAATATGCCGCAATAAAAATTTTCAATTTCCATTTATTCTAATGCAGAAAAGATGAGTCGCGATTTTGTGAAATCTCACTTTATTATTATTATTATTTAAAGCCACAACTAATGCCGTGCCAAAATTATTCTCTCGCGTGCCAAAAGTTCACCACATTAAGCCAAGAAATAACCAATATTTGTAACAAAATGTATCTCCCAATAACAGATTTTCATTTTTCTTAATTTAAACGCAAATAGATTTATTTTATTGTATTCTTTAGACAGAAATAAAATAAGATGGAAAATCAACGTAGTAATAACAATAAAACCTGAAAAAAGAAATCCTTTTAACTTCGATTATATATTTTCTAAATTTGTATTATTTATTTATTTATGTTATATTTATTTATCTATTTTATACTTAATTGAATAAATTAAAGAAGTATTATGCTTTTTATTTGTGTCAAATACCCATTACAGAATTTCCAAGCTAACTTAATGGAGGAAATTCTTTTATACTGAAGAATAATTGCGACGCTTTTTCAAAAACCATAGCATCTTATTATTAGATATTTCTCATCTAAAGTTTCCGGAGGTAAAATGCGACTTATGTCGATAGCTCGGTCATTACATAACTCCACACTTCGGAGTTGTCAAAGCTGCTGCATTAAATAATGGTTTTAATAATTTTAATGAGGTTGCTCGTTACCATCTACTTGTTATGTTAATATTATTAAGTTTTTAGCGGAGTTAAATGGAACATTGCAATGGCTGGCGGGGTTTAATTTTTCCTTTCTCAGCATTTCTGTATTTGCTTGCTTTTATTTTCTCAACATTCATTAAAAGAAAAATTATTGATTTTATGTTTTGTTTTGTCTTTCTTTAAAGGTTGGTGATGGTTTTAAAATGAAAGTATACTTTGGTTGAATGTGAATAATTGATAATTAGTATTGTAATAAATCTACTGATATTTTGTAACCATTTGTAAAATGGCTGTTGCTTTCTGTCTAGAGATATCTGAGACATATCTGAATCCTTATGATGTCCGCATTTTATTCATATTCTGATGGGTGTACGTTTAAAGTCCATAAATGGAATACTTGAGTTTCCATGATGACAAAAAAAAAGAGAAGTATTAAAAACTACGAAAAAAATCATTAACTCAGAAACAAATTGAGATATAGATAAAATTGTCGATGTTTACAAGATTACAAATTTGCAATATCGAAACTTGTAAAACTGAAATATTATTTAAAATTTGTTTATGATTGGTCCGGGAATATTAATGTTTAATCCAAGGCGTACGTAATATATGATTCTGTTATTACGTAAGCTACATTGTGATCATCATAAAAATTATGTTTATTATTATTTTTTTTAATATAGAATGTATTTATAAGTCAATATATAAATTTCCGTCTTTGAAAATATCATTTTCCTAATGGTCGTTCTAATTTGTTAAATTAGAATTTTATTTATTTATTTTGTTGTTGTTTTGTTTTAGGCGCTACTTTGGCGAGAAAACCAGTTTGTACTTTGCATGGCTTGGTTTTTATACTACCATGCTCATTCCACCTGCAATTTTAGGCCTATTAACGATGATCTATGGCGTAAGCACAATGCACACCAACATTCCAAGGTAAATTTATAATATTTAGTATCTTTTGAGTTTCATTTCTTTGTCTTCAGTGTACCTTTTTAATATAAATTATACTTCTATACATTCGATATGATCTTTAGCAAGAATTGGAAGAAATAATAAAAACAAACAAATTTTATATAATGTATACATTTACGGAAAAATTTCGTAAAAAAATCCATAATCATTGTTGATAATATTCATTCTACGTTTATTGAGATTAGATATTAGATGCAAAATGAATGGTACTATAGGATGATAAGAATGATATTGAAATTTTTAAATTTTAAATAGTTGACCGACGCGTTGTTGGCAATGATTAAAACCTTCATTATACCTAAAATCAATGTTGAATTATTTTATATTTGGAAATAAAAATCTTCTCAAATGAACCAAGAGTTGGCGATCCCACTCTCTTCGGAAGTGAATACCTTTGAATTTGTATTTTGTACTTTTATATGAAAATCGATTGAAACGAGCCCGATATGCTTTCGGTAGCACAGCATTCTGTTATCATTTCACGTTATTAAATGAAAATCTTTTCAAACAAACTTAGTGTTAAGGTCTCCACTAGTTTTAAGTTATAATGCATGTTATTAAAGTTGCGGTGCGTAGATTATAGACGATTATTCCACAGAGGCGCAGCCAGGTTTGTATGTATGTCGGCCAAATCTACGCTGTGGGATATAGGCCCTAAGGGGTGGGGTGCCCTCCGTGGGAGTCTTTCTAAGGGAACCTTACCCGTATTTACGCAAGGTTCGAACAAAACCACGGAAAACTCCGAACGGTTAGACTGATGGTCGCGATTGGGTTCGAACCCAGCACCTACCGTCTACCAGTTTGAGGTCAGGACCTCTCGGCCACTGGTGGGGCGTGGCGCAGCCAGAATTCGGTTTTAGGGGGGGGGGGGGTTGAGTTTCTGATAAAGGTGATTGCCGGTTAATAGAATAAGTACTAATTAGTAAATTCACTGTTTAATACTTAAACTCAAAGAGCATTTGTGTGACAGGAAATCAAAATTTTTTAGCATAATACGTCTCAGAAAAGTCATTTAGTTCAAATAACCAATTTTTACTTAACTAGTCCATGTAACATGCACTTTCACAATTTTAAGTAGAATTTTCGCCATTTAATTGAATTACTTTATTAAATGAAGTCTGATTCAATAAAGCGAAAATAAATAAGATATTTAAATATTAAGTTTGGTTTTGATTCATATAAGCGGCAATTAGCTATCTTTCTTAGCTCTGGGAGTGATTTTAACCCCAAAACCGCCCCCTTGGCTGCGCCACTGTTATTCCATTCAATATCTGATAAAGCAATGATAGTGGGAACCAAAGAAAAAAAAATCGAAACTAAAACACAAAAAAGGTAAAACGACTTAACATGCGAACTTCACAATAAAACATGCACCTTTTCTTAATCGCATAAACAGGGAGAATACATTCCTAGAAATGCATAAATGGGATTAAATAATAAAATAACAAATATAAATATTAGTATAGAACATAATTGCAGAGTAAATAAAAGCATGACCGAAAAATCGAAACCTCAAATCAAACGACTAATTTAAAGGATTTTTTTTTTTTCAAAGTTATTATTTTACCGTTTATCCCTTTTTTAGACTAAAATTTTACCTGAACAACAGCTGAAAATCTAGTTTACTGTATTAAAATTTTAAAGAATTGGCGTAAAAATAACTTTCATTTTCAGTCAAACAATGCTTAATTTTAACGTTATGGAATTTCTTTTTTCCAAACTATGTTTCGTATAAATATATGCGTTAGTAATTTTAATGAACACTCTAAAAAATATATGCATTAAATGTAAAAAGTAAGTAAAAAATAGCTTTCACCTATATTCTGTGACCGCGAGAGTTCGGGCATATCCTCTTGTTCAGATATACTTGACAAAAATTGTAATATTTCTTCTTTTTATAGTTTACCGTTCTTAAATAAAATGAAATGTCCTTTTTAGTATATTTTGAGCCATTTTCATTAAGATAAATAAGGTAAAAAAATATATATATGGCAAGAACGTATATTCCAATTTTTGATATACAAAAATATTGTTAATTATAAACTCATTTGTTAATTATTCCCCTATATTAATTGGTAGTGGTTAATTGATCAGTCGGTTAGCCTTTCACTTTTAACTAATCGAACACCTATCAAACCTACCTAAAGTAGGTTAATTAATACCTTACTAAATCGATATACTCTCGAGTCGACATGTTTTCTGATCCCTTCAAGACATTCATGTTATCGAGAATTCAATTTACACTATTCAAATATCCTGCGATTTAAAGTTAATGCGCATGTAACAATTTTCCTAGACCCCTGACGTTTGCGCTCGTTATTTATATAATTTAACTGATTGCCCTTTCTCGAAATTCTATAGCTTTTAACCTAATCAACATGACGAATTTCACATTTGTAAAATGACTTCGAGTGCTTGGGAAATCGCATTTAATCTGTAGACAATATTAGAATAAGTTTAATCGAAATATCTAACATTAGTTAAAATCATCTAATTTAGTTATCATATACGTGGGCGAAGTAATTATTGGACTGAGTAATAGGTAATTTGATTAAACCTGCATATGGAAATCCTGATTCACGCATTAAAGCATATTATAATTTTTTACTTTCTTATTTAAATTTTATTTATAAAAAGATACATTATATTGCATAATGACATTGCACAAACAATTCATTATTATATTAGAGAAAGAAGTATAGTTCGAAATTTAAAAGAAAAAAAAATGTAAAGGAAGTTAATAAAATTAGCAGGAAAAAAAAATAAGAATAAATAACACAGTCAGAATTTATATAGATAAATATATTCAAAATGAAACTGTGGCTTTTTAAATTGCGGTGCAAGTTTAGTCCTTTATTTCAGTTAAATTTTGAAAATCCTCAATTTTAAATCCATCTTATTTTTATATTTTGTGGATGCATTAATTGCATTTTACAATCAAAAAATAGTTAAAATATATGATATCTAAAATTATTTCTTTATTTTCAAATTTGTAATAACTAACTACAAATGATTTAAATTTTAACTTAGGTAATTAACTTAAGTTTTACCTTTAAATTTTAACTCGAAGTTTTAACTTAAGTAATAAATGATCACAAATATGCTAAATTGTAACTAAAGTATAATAAATGATAGCGAAACTTTCAAATTTAATTCAGAAATGCTTAACAAAAACTTTTAGAGTACATTAAATTTTGCGAGTCGATCAGGAAAAAAATATTATAACTAAAATTCATCGAAAAACTACTTTTAAAATGAAACGGCAGCTACTTTTCTTTCCCATACGGATTCAATCGTTTGTTCTAGATTAATTCTTTTAATTCTTACAAAAATGAAAAGCACTATATACTATTCCCAAAATTTATCACATTTTTATGTTATACGAATACATGAAGGGTATTTTACCAGTCGATAAACAGTACGCAGTTGCACACTGTATGAAACGTAAGTTGTTTAATAAATCTCCTTTGTCATACATGTAATATTTCCTTGCAAATACTTTAATTTACAAATGCTTGAACTTTATTTTTTCTTTGAAAACACTTAAAAAAATAACGCAATAGAATCTTGGTTTTGGAATAGTAAGATTATCATGGTAATTAGTTTAATTTAAAAATATAGCAAAACATTTTTTTTTTTTTTTAACTCGAAACCCGCATAAATAAGGTACAATTGTTACAATATAGATCAAAATCAGGCGTTTTGATATTCCTTTTAAGAATCGGTCGAAACAGTTTTTTAAGACCGAAATTGAAACCGAATTTCGTTGATCTTTTATTTTTGACCAAAAACGAAAACAAAAATGTCCAAAAGAAATTTAAAGTATTTAAATTGTATGCATTAAAATGTTTAATACGCACATAATTTTTTAATTAATTATTCATATTTATTAAATATGCAAAATTATTTATTAATTATACATATTTATTAAACATACATAATAATTAGTTACTTATATTTGTGATCCAAGTTGATTCTGTGCTTTAGACCAAAACTTTTTATTTTCGTATAAAATAAAACGCAATTAATTCATAAACGAAGACAAGACGATTCACTAAGAAATTTTCTAATCATACGAATTTCATTTGATTTTTAAAGAAATTTAGTTTCATGTATACACACCTTCATATATTTTTTATAATGAGTTTTGTAAATGATCATCTGCTATACTAGAACTTTCTCAAAAAGTATTGAAACCCCTTCTGCGATATGAAACTGAAATTTTTCTGTTACTGTTATGTCTGCAGCTTTTAATGAGCACGTGAAAAAGTTTAGTTATTTATGCATTGCTTATTTGCTATCTTGCATTCACGTCTTGAGTCAGTCATGACTGACTCAATAACGAATAAACAACGAAGTTCGTAACAAGAATTTGTCTCATTTAAGCCGATACAACTCAGCTCGATAAGTAATGTTGAAAATTTCCAAAAGAAGAAATGAGATTTTTGCAATACTGATAGCTTCGGTCCGGCTGAATTTTCATCCTCATTTTAATCATCAACGAATATTCGGCGAAACTCTGGTTTTTGACGAAAACGAAACCAAATTTTCGGTCGATCTTTAATTTCTGCACCACAAGGTCACTGAATCAGCTTATTTTTTTCTTCTTTTTTCTGCTCTTTTATTTATTTATTTATTTATTTATGTATGTGCTTCAAGCACAAGGGCAATATACTGTCTGACCAAGATAAGAAAAACTCTAGTAGCTTTCGAAGGTTCCAAAACTTGTAGGGAGGGAACTTCATCCATAGGACAAAAAAAGACTGCTTATTCGCGGAATGATCGGTTGAATGGGAGAAAAGAAAACGCCGGTTTTCCTTAAAATAAAGTCGACTGACCAGTTACCTTGGCAACAGAACGGACTTGAGACCGGTTCTAGAGTCTTTCTTATAGGAGCCAGACAGTAGTGAACCGGTGCTTACGTGAATCCCACCACTCATACACACACGCACATCTTTTTCGCAGTCTGAAAACATTCAAAGTTTCACCAATAAAAAATATGATACGGTTTTTGATAAATATTTATAAAAATGTTACAAAATTGTTATTGTGTCATGTAATGTGCAATATTGTATGTATATTTATATCAATCCTAGAAGTTTTTGTAGAAATATAAAACCATAAATTATATGTTCCATTATGTATATTTGAAGTAAATTTAAAGTGTAACAGGAAGGCTGAAACCAACTAATCGTATTTTATTATTTTTATGGTAAAATTGCTGGAATTGCAACGAATTGTGTTCGAGAACCCAGGCACTATTATATAAGCAAAATTTATGGTAGAAGTACGCCGAAAATGAAAATGTGGTAACTTTAATTTCACATTGTTCAACCGTTTATCCCAGGTCAATTCTATGAGTTCTTGTAGGAACAAAAATCTATTATATACAACTGAAATTAACCTTATTTTCATGTTTTATGGATACATTAAGTATATTTTGAAATCGATAAACAGTTATAATAAATGATATAAAACATTTTCTTCTCTTTGTAACAGTTTCTATTTGTTGCCTACGGATACTTTAAATGTCAAGCTCAATTTTGACAACATGGTGTGATGAATTTTCTCTTTCAGTAAACATTTCAATACTATTTATATATTCTATGACAAAAGTGACAAGGAATTTATTCTCTCTGAATGCGTGCTTATTTCATTCTTCCTTTTTTCATCCTTGAAACAATTTTTGTTGCGTGTTTCAAATGCCTTATATCATTCAGGTGGAACATCTTTTATGTTTATTCAGTACATTTAGTAAGTAAATATAGCTACATGGTAAAATAAAAATTGTGAAAAACAATTGCAATATGTCTCCACTCTAAATAGCTTTCCATCTGTAATTTGTATGTGGTCTGAAAATGAGTAAAATCTTAAACTGATTTCCGGCATATCTACGACTATTACTAATTATATTAAAATTAAATTTCACTGTATTCTTTAAATTAATATGGTTGTAATGTAATGCAGCATTATAAAACTCAAAATATTTATCATAATTTCCATAATCCATGATATTAGGTAACTTTCAATACAAGAAGTAAAAAGCTACCTATTAACATTTTGCATTGTATGAGTTTACTTTTGAACTATTCATAAATATTAATCTTTTCAATAAAAGTTGTGCAAAGAAGGATGTTATACTTTGGAGTTTGGCTTTATCAACATTTATATAAAAAATAACAGAAAAATCAATGCTGTATAAACTTTTTAAAAATAAAAAAAGACTTAAAATAATCACGAATACCTTTGTATTTATTCAAGTAAAATAATACAATTTAAATTATTGAAAAATAAGTCAGTCTAAAGGACTGTCTGTCGATTTTCATTGTAGATTCAGCCTTTTATTAAATACAACCAATGTAAATGAAAAAGAAAAATAACAACTAAATGAAACTAAATGAAATCAATTCAAATCTGCAGTATAATATGCTAGAAAATTAGTATAGAGTATGCCTAAATGGTAAATACACTATGAGAAAGACACAAAAAACGGACAATTTTACGGAGGTTGTACTGGCAATCTGGATGCCAGTACAATTCACTGCTTTTTAACAGAAAACTCCCGTAAATTCTAGAAAATCTTTCTTTTCCTTCGAAAAATATGAAAACTTTTTGGAATTTACGGAAATTTTTCTGTTAAAAAATAATTGAATTGTTCTGGCATCCAGATTGCCAGTACAACCTCCGTAGAATCGTCCGTTTTAGTTTAGTGTGTATTCCAGCTAACAGAAATTAAACTTTTTTATTTTTAAAGAACATACAAATTATCATCAAATCTCAATCCCCGAAAAGCTAATGAATTTTATAAAGCATACAAACCTGTTAATACAAAATCATAAGATTTGTAAATTCATAATGAAAAATCTTTCTTAAACTTTTTTAGATTAGCGCCTGGAATTTCTGAACAGTAAAAATTTTAATTTAAAAATTAAATGTTTACTTTCAAAACGCTTGAAAATTTTCCAATATTCCGCAAACGTTCGGGTTTATTCGCCTAAATTTATAGGTTTATTACCGTTTAGAAATTCTATGGATTTTTTGCAACTCCATATTTATTACAACTGAGTCTTTAGTTTCTTCACCACACTACAACTGCCAATAAACCTCACAGAGATCCAGTTTTGAAAACACACATACAATTGACAGAATGGGCAAATATATTTGACAGTAAATATTGCTCTTAATCGATAACTTATTAGAAGTGAGTTTAAAAGCTTCACATATTAGTAATGCAATCATAATTTTAAATACCTATGTGCTGCTGACTCTGTTGTCTTTATGGGCTCGCAAATGCCTTCCTCCATAAGGTGAAGTATTTCTTGATCAATTTTTTCCTCAATTCATCTGGAATCAGTACTTTAAAGCACAGCATTTTAAAATTACTGGTTCTTTTTTTATTATTAGTGGCACTTTAGTGCATTTTACTACAGCCAATTCTGTTGAAAATAAATCTTTATATCGCCTTAAAAGGTTTTGGACTTTTTTTTCACGAGTTGATACATTGTTTACAGCATAAGAATGGCTTATAAGCCATTTTTAACCCTTAAACGGAATCGTGAGTCCATTTTGACCGGGCAAAAGTTGAATAAAAGTTGATTTATATAGTACATGAAACTTTTTTCAATGCACTTATGACCCATCTAAGTGATAATTTCATATATATTAGAAAATAACTTGGATTTTAATTAAAGGGTCCATTTGGACCCAAGAAACCCGTAATGTGGAACAATTTAGCGATTCCGGTTAAGGATTTAAATATTGTCATTATCTGCAATGGGTACATACGGTTGCCTGCTAAATTGATATTGCCTTGCCTGACAATCATAAAAAATAAAGAACAAGATTTGGGATTTTAAGACACATGAAACTGTGCCAAGTCAATAACTTTAATGGGATGTTCCATATACGAATGGAATTTAATGGAAGCTGACTCCAATGGAAGAAAAACACTCTTTCAAATCATAAAATAAGGTGGTCTGGTGTAATAACGCCAGGCGGGGAAATAACGCCAAGTGCTAATATTATGCATAATTATGAAATAATCTGGTAAATGACACCCATGTGCTAAGGGTGTGCGCAGAAGGGTTTTGAGTCATATAAATCACAAAAAACAGCTTCAAGTTAATTTGTTTCATTTTTAGGTCTTATTGTTTTTACAAGCAACTAAAATTAACGCTTGATCTAAAATTTGCGAGATACGTTTTGTGATATGAAGACTATTTTTTTTATCCGGAAATACTTTGTTAATTACATATATTTGTAGTACATTTCATGGACTTTCAAAATATTGTTGAAGATTTTGGATATCTTCTCGAGATAATTTGTAATTTAAAATGTACAGCGCAATAACTATAACGAGGTAATAACGCCAATCCTTGGCATTAATACCCCGATTGATTCCCTACAGTGGCCGAGCTACATCCTAAATATTGATTCAAATAAACACAGTTAGAACTGTGCAATGTTTCTAATAATTCTATTTAAGCGGTCCTTTTTAAGCAAAAAGAAGCTCACAGCCTGACATTCTTTTCCCTCATCCTCTCCCCCCCCCCCCCCACCACCACACCTTTATTTTTCTTACACTTTCACAAAAAATTGAACATTTTCAATAGCTTAGAATGCAATTTGTCAATTTCTAAGTTTGTAGAGTTTGTATTTTTAGAATTCGGTAATCTACATGCAATTATTCCATCTTATTTCATAGTTTTGTTTGCATGGCGTTATTACCCATATAGGTGGGTAATAACGCCAAATAGCATTGGTCAAGAAATCACGCCATTACATTTTATGAATACATATCTGTTAAATTATTTTTTTTTACATAGACAGTCAATGAGTTGCTTTATCAAATCATATATTTGTTTTAAAAATACAATCTAAAACTGAGCCGTGAAAATTGGTAGAACCTTAACGTGGCGTTATTACCCCAGGGTACCTTACATTTAAAGAAATCAAAGAGAAAAGAGCATCTGAATCCATTTCAAATATAGATGGCTTATCTTGAATTAAACATTCTACTTTAGTTGGGGGAAGGGCTTCTCCCATCCCTATTATGTTGAATTTTTTATACGACATTGGCACTTTACTTTCACATTCATCACTTTTAAATCATGTACCAGATTACCATAAGTTTTTCTTCGTTTGGCACACTTTCGCGATGTGAATCATTGTTTTACGGCAGAAACATGGCATGTTGAACTTTTAAATTGCGTTCACGTGTCAGATCAGCTTCTCCGCACCAATTATGTTTCTCAGCGCTTATATGTCCTAATATTTTGACTTGCAGCTGGTGGATTTCATATTTTTCTTAGACCGTTTCATATTTTTCTTAGTCGTAACTTTTCTTAGACCGAATACGGTTTTCTTGAGAACCTGGTGATATCGCAGATTACCTTCATCTAGTGCTGCCATTTTCATCGTTATCGTGATTTTCACAGCTTATGTTAGGGTTAACTGTCTTTTAACTAGGAAGATTGTTTGTTGTTGTTGTTGTTTCTTTTTATGCCAAACAGGATGCGTTAACACAATATTTCTTCAAATGATGTGTTATAACCGCAATGTTTCACCAATCTGCGGATTTCGGATATGAAATTAGAAATGATCGGCAATCCCGGCACATATGACTATTGTATTTGTATGAGTACACCGTTTGTGATGTTGATCGATCAGAGTACGAATGTAGCACTAAAATTATATCTCAAGATAAATTGTAATTTGAGCGGCCGATGAAAGCAAATAACATAGTAAAGCGTAAGCAATTGTTCAGAGAGCTGTCAGAAAAATAACCTGTTGATAATCGGATTTTATGGAATTTCAATTATCATTTTCCTAATACATATAGAGAGAGATGTTTAGTGTATACTGTCCTGGATTCAACTGTTGAATCAAACTCTTTAATTTGCCAAAAAAAAGTTCACTCTTAAGCTTTTTTTTCTATTCCATTGATAGGAGCATATACTCCTATGATTAGCATGTTAATCAGCTTACCTCTGGCAAAAATTACTACACGAGCCAGTGTTAGGCTTATCGACGTATAGACGTGCGGTTGTGATCGGTTTCATAATTCTATAAAAAATTATAAAAAAAAATTTATTACTTGAGAGAGATTTTACAAAAAATTAAAAACAAATAACATTGACATATTTCGGCTAATATCTGATAAGACCATAACCATAATAAAAATAAAAATACAAATCGTCTTCGGTCGATACAAATGACACGCTATTAATGTCAATGTTTGTTGTTTATAATATTTGTAACACCTCTCTCAAGTAATATAAATTGTATAAAAAACAATTTATATAAAAAGTGAAGTTCTTAAAATCTTATGATTTAAAAATTCAATGGATTTATCATAAAAAATCCCGATAAAGTCTTTCAAAGCTAATATTAGATTTGTGATACTTATGCAACTAAGTAGGGTGGCCTAGAGGTCTGCACGGGCCGGGCCTTGGCCCGAAGCCCGAGCCCGGCCCGCGGGCCGGGCCGGGCTCGGGCCGATTTCCAATGATGGCATTCGGGCCGGGCCGGGCTCGGGCCTCACTTCTGAAGACTCGGGCCGGGCCGGGCCTAATCACTAATCTTTTCGGGCCGGGCTGGGCTGGGCTTAGGCATTATTTTTTTTGCTGGAGTATCGGGCCGGGCCTAACCTTTTTTTACATACGAAGCCGAGACTGATTCCATTCTTCCTAGTTTCCATGGACCAAAATAATCAGTTTCTATTGAATCTTCCTATATGAAAATCCTTTTCTCGACTTTTTACAAATCAGTAATATTTAGCTTTGTCCAAAAATTTCTGCAAAAAAAGCACATACTTTTAAGCCGTCATTATTCTACAATTAAACATTAGAATTTATTCCTTTTAAAGAGTCGTAGATTACTAGGCGTTTTAAAATAGAATTAAACACACACACACAAGAAAAAAAAAAAACATTATGACGGAATTTTTTTTTAAACTGAAAACTGAAAGTTTCTTTTAAAATGTTCATCCATGCAAAATGAATACAATAATACGGGAGAAAAAAATATATTAAACATTTACATCTGTTAAGAAGGGAATGCATTTTTTTTTTTTTTTTTTTTTTTTTTTTTTTTTTTTTTTTGTTCCAAAACGATTTCGTCTTTGGAAATTTTACCATATACCGCTTTTTCGATTTTTTTGTCCCCATTACAGGGAATATGGATTAATAATACTAGTGATAACTGAAACATTTACATACAACAAACAAAGATTCATTTAAAAGCATAAATATCGCAGCCTACGGCACTTCTGCATAAATGAGGATTATAAACATGGAAAAAAAAAAGACTAACATAATTTTTTTTGGTCAGAACTCTTCTATAAGATTAAAGATCAATGTTCTGTTGAAATTCACTCGAGCCGGGCCGGGTTCGGGGCGAATTTTAAACTTTTTTCCGGACCGGGCCGAGCTCGGGCCGAAATTTTAACTTTCGGGCCGGGCCGGGTCGGGCCGTTATTTTTTCGTTCGGGCCGGGCCGGGCTCGGGCCGAAATTTTAACTTTCGGGCCGGGCCGGGTCGGGCCAATATTTCTTTCGTTCGGGCCGGGCCCGGGCCTGGAAATTTCGGCCCGTGCAGACCTCTAGGGTGGCCCGTTAAGTTGGATGCATATGGATAACATTAATTATTTCTAAAGGATATTTGACTACATCGCAGCTAGTGCATGACTGCCGAGGATATGCTCATAAAGCAAACTTTGAGGTGCCATCTCTTATGAATTTTTTAACGAAAAATATACATCTAACTTGTGTGCTTGACATCGGGTGCCCGCTCAGAAGTCATCGTCAACATATAAGGAAGAAATAGCACAAGGAAATTGACAACACCAAAGAATTACAGCCGGGATCTAAAGACACAAAGAGTGTGCAAGGAGCCAGTGGGAGTTGAACCCGCAACTCACCTATTCTCTCAAGCAATAAGCGGTGTGATTTTTTAATCACTCGGCAACGGGGGTTCCTCTGGACTCTCTCTTGTGATTTCAAACAAGTTTACTACAAAATTGGAAAGCAATTACATGTAGGACATATTTATTACATTTCCATTTTTTATGTATGCATTAAAAGTGTTTTTCAATCCATAAACAGCAACAATAAATAGTATCTAAAAATATTTTTTTTATGTCGTAATTTCTAATTCATTTTTATAGATACTTTAAATATGAAGTTGAATTCTGAAAACATAGTAAAGTCATTTGTTTTTTCAATATATATTTCAACATCAATTCCATCTTTTTTTCAGTAATAATGACCAAGAAGCTTTTTATCCTCTCTGTATGCGTGAAGAATTTCATTCTTATTTTTACTTTAGTCTATCTTTACCAGAAGATAGTATTGGATTCGTGAAAATATCCAAAATCCGATTTCCGACGGATTTACATGCTTCAGGGGTCAGAGAACCCAAAAAACACGTTTTTACAAAATGTTTATCTACCAGTCTGTATGCGACAAAAATATTGTGGGTACTCTAACTGAAAAACTAATGCACGGAATTTCACACAACTTTAGATTCTGTTAGTCCGTGATATAAACTAGATCTGGTTAATTTTTGGTGTGTATCGCTTTACAGGTGGCACTGCTGTGCTGCATTATTCACAACTTTCACAATAGCCATATCTCAAGAATTAGTGCATGGATTTTCATAAAACTTTTGATTTTGTTAGTATTTGATATAACATGGTGTTGATTACTTTTTGGTGTAAATCGTTCAACAAGTGGTGCTACCATGGTGCATCATTCGTGATTATTGCAATAGATCTATCTCAAGAACTAATGAACGAAATTTTCTAAAACTTCAGATTTAGTTAGTCCCTAATATAGATTAGTGTTGTTTAGTTTTTGGTGTAAATCACCTACAAAGGGCGCTGTTATGCTCCATTTTTCACGATTTTGCAATAAATGTATCTTAAGAATTAATGCATGGATTTTCATCAAACTTCAGCTTCATTTAATAACTGATAAAAAATTGATTTTGACTAATTTTTGGTGTACATCACCCGACATGTGGCATTGTTATGAAGATTTTTTTAAAGATTTTCCAATAGCTCTGTCTCAAAAACTAATGCACAGAATTTCATCAAACTTCAGATTCAGTTATAATTTGACATAAGTTGTTGCTGACTAGATTTTGGCGTAAACCACCTAACCGGTAGTGCTGCTATGGTGCATTTTTCAGGAAATATTAACATGCATAAGATGGAAGAAAGTTTTGGGTTTGCCACATCTGACTAGTTTATCTTCATGCACCTGTTGTTTGTTTTATATTCCATATAGGTTATTTAAACTAGATGAAATACCTTTAATTTTTTTAATTCATTTTACATGCAAATGATAAATAGGTTAAAGATAACTGCATAGTTAAACAACAATTAACGAAATATATCTTAATGTGTGTTTTTGCCTGACTTAAGACTGCTTCATAGTGAATTTTTTAGGATTATCTTAAGATAATAAATGTATTTTAAGTCGATTATTCGATAGATATTTTGACTATTTGCAACATATTAAAATTAAGTATCACTGAATTCTTGAAACGGTTATGATTGTAATACATTATATTAAAGTTGTAAATGTTCATCATCACTACGCATCCAGTATTCCGTAATATTAAAATGTTGCGTGCAATCAATTGGCGTTAGAAAAAATTACTGCCGCAGTAAAAATATGTTTAAAGTAATAAATTAATTATTTAATTAAAAACCATTGTTTAATTAGGTTATGCTGTAGGAAAGTGTGGAATAACTGGAATATAGGAAGATTGTACGATTAAAGGCATTACATTAACAAAATTAACAATAGTTTGTGATCATTACATAGTGATCATTACATAGTGATCATTAGTGATCATTACATAGTACAATATAGTTATAAATTTGTATTTTTAAAAATAACCGCATGTTATTAAATATTAAAAAAGTTCTGGCATTCAAATATTACATATGAACTCTTTCAATCGATAAACAGTTATAATATATGGTATCTAAAATTATCTTCTCTTTGCCACATTTATAATTGTTGTCTCTTGATACATACAAAGTCAAATTTGAATTCTGACAGTATGATGCAATGAATTTTCTTTTCTAATAACCATTTCGATGCTACTTATATCTTCTACAACAGAAATGACAAGAAATTTATTTATTTTGCCTATATGCGTGTTGAGTTTCTTATTTTTTTACCTTCAAGCAATTATTTTTTGCCACTTGTTTCAAATACCTTACATAATCTTGGAGAGACCATCTTTTATGTTTGTAAAGTGCATTTGACATGTAGATAATAGACCCAAATCGAATATCATCGAATAATAAAATTAACTAGAAATAATTTATAGGCTGTGTAATATTTTCTTCTCTAGATAGCTTTTCAGTTAAATTTTTTATGAATTTCACGAGAACATAAATGAATTTCTATAAGGTTATGAATACCCATGTGATTATTGTAAATAATTCGAAGCGAAATAAAACTGAGTTCATCAAAAAGCAATGATTATAAATTGACGTATCGATATAATCATATTATAAAGACAATAACATGCGTAACGCGGACGTCATTTTGAAGTTTGCAATAAACAGAGGATTAAATGCAACTTTTATTAAGTTTTATTAAAATTTTTTAGCCAAATAAATACCACACATTTTCAGTTTTTACACCGTCAGATAGAAAAAACATTTATTTTCAAATGGAATTTGTTTGCAATCTATATCGCAATTTATTTGAGAACTCTATCGTAATTTACTCGCTTTTTATATTTAAATTAATTTTCAAATAAAAAATCTATCTTTATCGCTCGCAGACGATTATGCAAAATAAAACAGTTAAGTTGAGGCGCCAACTTTTTTCCCAAATAAAAATTGCATATGCAGACAAAAAGAATGTAATGTATAGCAATGATACTTTATACGTTTATATTTAAAGATAGAAGACAGACAAAAAAATATGAATATTTCAATAAGAAATAATATTTTTCATATTTTTGGGTGGTACTAGTTGCATGAGAGGGAATGATTCTTTATAGTTTAATTTTTTTTAATTAATGCTTGAATTTTGTGAGCTAATATACTATAACCATGCCTAAACAACGTGTTAAAAATGCCATTAGGTTTTTCGGTTGAAAAAAAATAATTATTCTCTAGTTTCATCGTTATGGCCTATTTACGTAGAATCACTTGTATAAATAAATAATTATACTTGATATAATAATGCGTTATCACCAAATTCCGATTATTACTTTCTATAATCTATACTATGAAAATTTTGAGGAGAATTAGCTAATCCCCGAAAATTCCCTGTTGTTAATTTTCAGTTCAATCACTATTTTTCTGTTTCAATTTTATGTAAAGATACTTTTTGAAAGAATAATAAACTATTAAATTCACTTGATGATTCACAATAGATGTAATGCTGTTTACCTCTTAGACCACAGATTATAAAAAAAATTTAATCACATAAAAGCATAAAATTTGGTATAGCTTTTAGATATAGCATTTGTTTTTTAAGCAGTTTTATCTATATTAAAATACAAACTTTAGTCTTTTACACTGTCCCCATTTCCCTTGCCTATTATAAAAACTGATTAGCTAAGATTTTGTACTGGAATTTGTCTTTATGCTAAAATAAGAAAAAAAAAGTTGCAACAATGAAATTAAATTTCCGTTAAAGTCACTTTAGCTAAAATACATTCAGTTGATATTTTATGAGGATCTGGAACTGTCGAAAATGTTTGTGCTTTTTTTTTAAGTCAATGTGAACAGGCGATATTAAAAGTTCTGCTATAAAAGTTCCTTAACTAAGATTTAGAGCTGAAATTTGTCTTTAAGTTAAAAGAAAAAAAAAATTACAACAATGAAATTAAATTTGCGCCAAGTCACGTTATCTGAAATACATCAATTCAGCTCTTTTATACGGATCTTGAACTGTCGAAAACATTAAATCCTTTTTTAGATCAAGATGAACATAAGTTTTTAATTTTGCAGAATTATTTGAAAAATGAAAAATATGTCTATGAATAAAACTAATGTTACTGAATAAGAATAATGTTACTGAAGTTTTGTATGTTATAGTTTATTTATTGAAACAAATGAAAAGGAGGAAGTATATAAGATTAACAGAAGATGGATAAGACATTAAATCTGTTATATACACTTTATTATCATTTTTTTAAGCGAGCTTTAAACTTGTTTAAATGTTAAAAGTTAGTGTAAAAATAGTGTGAACTGTTAAAAAAGTAGCATTGTATTAAATTTGTTGTATTTCTCTCTTTTTAGTATGGAAATCTGTGATGAAAATGGTCCAGGCAAATATCCTATGTGTCCTCAATGTGATCGGAAATGTGATTATTGGAGGCTCAAAGATGGTTGCCTGTTTAGTAAGGTGAGATTTCTCCCTCTCTCTCTCTCTCTCTCTCTCTCTCTCTCTCTCTCTCTTTGTGATAGAGAGATTTGCGCGACTAATAGGCTGCACCGAATTCAGATTCCAGTAGGACCGTGACCCAGATTCCGTAAAATTTCCATCCTTTAAATTCAGTTAAGGTTCACTAGAGAACTTTCCCAAGTGTAAATTGTGGACTTGGACGAGTGTGATATCAAAGAAAAGATCTCGTCATGTGCGTTAAAAAGTGCAATGGAACTACCCGTCCGAATCCAATCGTTTTCGAGATATCAGCACTTGAAGTGTGAATGAATCCTTACTAATATTATAAATTGGAAAGTGAGTTTGTTTGTTTGTTTGTTTGTTTGTTCCGCTTTCACGCCGTAACTACTGAACCGATTGCTTTGAAATTTTGCAGACGTAAAGTTAGAAGTCCGGATTAAATAATAGGGTAATTTTTATTTATTTTATTCAAATATTTTCCTTAATAATTCAAAATTTAATTATTTTTCATACAAAATCAATAGGCATTTTTCAGATAAAATTTAACCATTTTCCTTTCCTGTTGCCAAGAAAAAAAAAAATTGGAATAATAATTTTTCAGCGGCAATGAATTTTTAATAGAAAACTTCCACGCGAAAAACTATAATAAAATAATTTAAAAGAAAATAAATATGACGTCATGTTTGAAATAAAAATAAAAGGTGTATTTTTTATAATACATTTAACAAGGATATTTGTTTAGTTAATGGGAATTTTTGTGTAAAATATGGTGACATAAATTAAAAGTAAAAAGAATGAAAAAGAATTATATTTTTAATAAAATGGTTCACTCATGAAAATGTGACGTCATAGTTGAAATAAAACAAGCACTTTATAGCAGTCGTTAAAAATACAAGGGGTATGAATATCAGTAGCTAATGGAGCGAGATAAATAATGACGTCATATTTAAAATGAATCAGAAATATTTTTTACTTATATTAATTAATAAGTTATAAGTTACATACAAATGAATATTTTTATTCAAAACTCATAATTATCAATGGAAAAAATTTTGGTGGGGAAAAGGCGGAAAATAAAACTGGTTTACTTATGAAAATCTGACGTCATAGTCGAAATTAAACAGGTACTTTACAGCAGTCGTTAAAAATATAAGGGGTTTGAATATCAGTAGCTAATGGAGCGAGATAAATAATGACGTCATATTTAAAATGAATCAGAAATTTTTTTTACTTATATTAATTAATAAGTTATAAGTTACATACAAATGAATATTTTTATTCAAAACTCATAATTATCAATGGAAGAAATTTTTTATGGGAAAAAGGCGGAAAATAAAACTACTGGTTAATATATTTTTGGCTCGATTTTTTAACACTTTCGAACAAAGTTGAAAAGTTATTATGCTTTCGGTTTGTCTGTCTGTCTGGTCGCTTTCTAACTTTCGTAACTATACTCCGATTTCCATGAAATTTTTGGACGTTCTTAGCGTTTACCTAGCACGAATACCTATTGAAAATAAAGTTTCTACCATGATTAGTTTATTTACAGGGATTGTCAAAAAATTTCCTTACATTACGGCATTATGGGGATAATCGTTTTAATTAAATTTAACGATGTTACACCCTGTGAAACGTATTCAAATCTATATGCATTTACAAAGTGCACTAAAATATGCATTTTGTAAAGTATGTAGTGAAAAGGACACTTATTATTCATTTACAGGGTTACACAGAAGAATTCCATTGCATAAGAATAAAGGGTGGAACAGTTTCCGACATATTTTAATTATGGTAAACGATTTCATGTATAATCAAATTGATATACGTTGCTGAGGCTTAATGTGAGTTATTTCATGCATAATACGAAGTGCATAGCTTTTACAGGGACACACAAAAGATTTCAAATATTATATATTCTATTCGAAGTACTGTATATGATGGATGATGACTGTTGCATGGATAAAATGCATTTTGAATTATGATATGTGCTTTTAAGTTTCGCTAAATGTATGCATATTAAATGGAGAGTATAAATGGTAATAGTATAAATAGTTAAATTTGGATATACAGGGTTACACAAAAGATCTCGGAAAGGTTACTGAATATGAGCGTAATTTACTTAAAGGTGGTTTTTAAATAAAATATGCATTTTTATTTTGAACTGCATTCAGTAAACTAAGAAATGTTTGTAGTATACGTATAAAATGATATACAGGGTCCCGCAAAGAACTGGATACTAGGCTGTCTTCGGATGATAACTTCTGAAAATGTAATTTAGGTAGTAATAAGAAATATTTTTGTTTGAACTAAATATTAGAAAGATACTTTCGTGTATTAAAGGCACTTGGAAAACTACAGGGCTGAACAAAAGAATTCAAGAATGTTTCCATCTATTAGTATTAATCGCTGAAAGGAAAATTTTAACCAGCAAAAAAATTAGCAAATAGGGATTATCAGAAGTTTTTTTACCATAAATTCGCGATCAAAAGTTAATTACACATGCTTTTCATCATCGAAATTTTTTGCTTGATTGATAAATTATTTCTTCTTTAAATGTTATGTGAACGAAGTCACGGGTAACTGCTAGTGATTAAATAAACTGACAGGCAGGTATATAAATTGTCCGCAAATTAAAAATTTCTTTGCATTGTGTTTAATCCTTCTGCCAATATATTTTCCTGAGCTACGAGTAAAATCCTTTACACCTACACATTGCCCTCTTTTAGACGGGCATTCCGCATTCTACAAAGTCTTCGCTTACGATTGCATTCGGAGAGTTTTCCCATCTGTTTTTGTTATTTCTAGCACTTTGTTTTATGCAAATTTTTTTGCAAATGTGTGGTGGGACGTAATGGATAAAGTGTATGCATATACAGTGCGTAAAATAGAATTCCATTGCACCTTTTACGAGATCTTTCTTTTAATACTAAACTTGTCCAAATCCGCAACTTACAGTTGGGAAGATTCCCTAGTCAGACATATTTCTTTTCTGTAGACTTGGAACGGCCGATCTAAATATTCCTTCCAGACTTGAATCATGCATATTGAGAAATACTTAATTTCAACATTCACTCTTAGGAATACTTTCGTCCATTCACCATTTCCTTTGCGTACCACTTTTCACAGTGGTTACTTCGCTGTAGGGTCTCTGTTACCATTTGACAAAGTCTTGTCTGTCACCATGTGACTTTAATGTGTCATTATTTGGTTATTTATAATAATGCAACATTCACAATGACTTTGAAATTGAGCCTCCAAATGACAGTCACATGAGAGTCTCAATAAAACGACACTGTAAAGTTGTAACGTTACATGCATGCGGAGTGTCATTTGTAACGTTTGGTTGGTCGTGGTGGGAGTTAAATGCAAACATATTCAGTACTTAAGATAAAACAACAAAGTTTATTAAAATGATGAGGGCTGAAGGGAAGTGGAGCAAGTCTTAAATTTACACAACTGAGAATACTATGAAAAAGCTAAACGCATACTCACAGGCTCCGGCCTAGCTCAATCGTGGCACCTTCTAGTACTTCTCACTACCTCTTGGCTGAGCTGCTAGATAAAGCTTAATTAAACAGCCCGTGGCTGTGTGTAATTCTTTATTCACAAATAATCAAAATGAAACTACTATGAAGTTTCTTACCCCGGCCAACTCTCAAGTCAACTATCGAAACTCCTTTACACTTCACTGGAGGCCCGCTGCTACTTTCAATTTGCTAGCACTTCGCTATCTAATGTCGATGCCAGAGATACTCGCTGGCAAATGCCAGAGATACACCCTCCATTCACTCAAACCCAAGCTTTTATATGCTGCAAACTGAGATACTTCACATTAACATATTACTAATAACCGCGAGCTAACTGCAGAATCCGAAAGAGCACACACACTCTAGAAAGTTAAAGTAAAAGAGAGGATAGATGTCGCTTTTACGCTTACACATGTTAAATTATTGACGTCACGATCTCAGAAACACTAGAATGCCTTTATGCAAAGGTCACTCCCTCACAAAGTCACCTGGTGATTCGCCACAAAGCAGATGTCGCAGTGACCTGACAGTGGAGTCACATATAGTAGTCATTTGAAACTCATAAAAGAGACGCATGGAATTTCCTATTTTTTGTTTCGCCGTAGTGACTGTGTATGGACTAGCTGTTATGCAGGGATAGTAATTATTCGAATTATATTACTTCCTGTTAAACATTCGCGTGAAAATTAAAGCTAGAAAATCCCTTCGTCCTTAAATTTTGTTCGCCGGTGTATGTTTCAACTTGTGCAAAGGTTATTTTGAGCATGTTTTCATGTATACATAAGAATAAAGAAGTTGGAAATAATAATAATGCATATTTCTTGTCCCAAGCATAAGAGGGCACTTGTCTATCACCCCATCGACAACTTTATTTAAGGAAAACCGTCCTTCTGCAGCTGTCCTTCTTTAATGCCAATGTAATCCAAATGTGATGTCGTGATTGGTTTAAAATACAGCAGTATCACTCTATATTCGTATTCCATTTTTATTTATTTTGTCGATAAGGCAGTTTTTTTTTCAATGCAGTATACAGGGTGCAATGTGTTATTTATCGCGAATCTTTACTTTCTCAACTATTGGTTGTATACATATAGCTCCAATTACAAAAGGTAAATGTTCGTGCTGGGGCATTGTTTAAAGTAAAAAATCAGTTTTTTAAAAATTGTGAAATCTAAGATTTATACTGTTCCTCAATTCCTATAGTTATAATTAGTAAAAGTTTACACATATCATACCAGATATAACACGATAAATTTGACATCTCTAGTAGATTCTCTAGTAGATACTACAAAATTGTCACAGTTATTAAATTTCAAACTTTGTTTATTTTTTCACACGATTTTTCTTTCATTGAGAGATCAGTAAAAAAATGTATTATAGTAAATGGAAATTGAAATCAGGGTACAATGTCCTTTTAAGGCGAAACTACCTTTAGCCCGTATCGCCAAACTGAAGTATGTTCAAAGAGAGTTATTTCATCTAAAAACGGTCTAGTATAAAAAACGAATACAACAAACATTGAAATCTACTAGAGATACTGCTCAAAGTGTTCTCCATTGGTGGCAAAGCACAAATGAATGCGTGACAGTACCCGTAAGACATAGTGACGTCACTGCAACGTCGTTGTGAAGTCACATTGTGACTTTGTGACCATCGATTGTCGATGTGAAGTCACAGTGACTAAAATGTGAAGTCGTTATGCCCGTTTTAGAGCTTTTTTGTGACGTCACATTGTGACCACTTTGTGACGTCACAATGTGACTAATTTGTGAAAAGTGTGTCATTTGTGACTACTTTGACATTAACATTGTGACGAACTGTGAAAATTTTTTTAGAAAGTCACATCTTAGTCACATTGTGACGTCACTGAGTGGCGGCATTTTCGTCACAGATGTGATGTGACCAAAGTGACTCACAGTGACGTCATTGTGACGTCAATGTGAACATGCATGCTATGAGGGTATTGAGTCCTGAAAACGTTGGAGCTCAGCAGGTGTAACTGTACGAGAAGCAAGGATGATGCGCTGCTTCAAATCAACGAGAGAAGTAGGCTCAGTCACATAACCTGTGTTTTAATGTCATTCCAGATGTAGAAATCCATGGGAGTCAAGTCCGGTGAACGCGGTGGCCACTCTACCGAACCACCATATCCAATGATCTATTGACCGAATTCGGTGTCCAGATATGCACAGACATTTGATGCTTTATGCGGAAGGTTTCCACCATATTGAAACCACGCCCTGCATGCATGTCGAAGAAACAGATCTTCATATCAGTCACCCATTCGCACCGTGTTTTATAGCAGGTGCGGGTAATGATTGCCTGTTAAGATCTCATCGCAGAAAAAGGGTCCAACAATCTGAGTTATATTGCACCATGAGTTCGTTGACCAGTATACCTGGTGTCGTACTGTGTGGACGATTCGGGATTTTTTAAAAACCAGCAATGCACATTGTGCACACTCACAATGTCGTCCATGTAAACCCTGACTCATCTATCCGCAGAATGTCAGAAAAGAACTACAAATTTTCCTGTAAGATTTTAAGTATGACATTACAACGATCAAATCGTCGTGCGTGATCATCAAGCATCAATGACTGCACCAAAGTCGGATGCTATGGATGCGCACCATGTCCATGTAGGTAATGCCAAACATGCTGACGCGTGTGTCCATATGTTTCGCTTATTTCTGCCGTACTCAGTTGAGGTTTTAAAAGAGGAAATGCCAGCATCTCCTCCGGTGTCACTCGAACAAGAACATTATACCTTGCCCGCCTTTTTTTTTTTTTTTTGGAGGGGGGCGTGGTACAACAGGGGCAGTCTATCTATAGTCCAAGAGCCGACGTCACAAAACCCTAAGTAATCGAGCACTAAAAAAAATCCTTTATTTTATGTAAGAGCAGTAATAAAGGAATCTAATGATCCATGTCTGCAAGAACCAAAGTGGTGCATAAGCCAAAAGGTAATAACACTAGTGGTTGACTCGTAGGATTAGCATTGTGTTTTCCTGCACCCAGTTTTCCATGTTTTCATACTTTTGATTATACGTCAAGCACAATGCTAAACCTACGATTAAACCACTAGTGGTATCAATTTTTGGCTTATGCACCACTTCGCTTCCGGCAGACATTTATCATTAGATTTCTCTATTATTAATCTTCCATAAAATAAAGAATTTTTTCTTGTGCTCGATGACTTAGGGTTTTGTGCGGTAGGCTCTTGGACTACTATGACGATACAATGTATCAGTTATACTCGTAGTTTCATGTGTTGGATGTCGATCACTAGAAAAACGTTCTAACTAAACCCTCGCAACCAATCTGGCATTCCTTTGACATTCATCATAAATAAATATAATTTCGGCATATTGTGTAGTTTGCCATCACGATCTCACGTCCACTGATAGAGATTCGAGTTTTATCCTGAAAATGTGGCACAGCGGCGTTATTGTAATTTGCATAATCCCCATTTTCATGCTCGTTACAACTCGGTTGTCCGATTAAATTCCGCTGCCATTTATCTGGTTTCAGTAAGTATGTTTCATTTTACTGATGTTCATTTTATTGTTCGTTTTCGAAAGCCATTCTTAGCACTGTGGGATAATTTTACTATCCAAAGATGTGTTACAAAAAGAGGAGTATTTTCCAAAGTTCTACTTCGTCTTACTTCTATGTTGTCCCTAAGATTGTCACTCAGCCAAACGCAAAGCCGTAGCCAGAAAAATATTTCGAAGGGGGATTTGGGTCCAAGAGTTTAATGTCTTATTTCAGATTTATTTTCGTATTAATTAAATATATGTAAGTGCTGAAAGTCTAATAAGGCTTTACTGGAAATAATTATAATTTAGTATAATTAAAAAAGAAAATTAAAGCTTTTTCGCTGCAAATGAAATTATAATCCATTTAAAGGCTACTTCAGCGATGTATTGACATTAATGTTAACCAAATTAGTGTTTGACATTTTTTGAGTATGTTTTCCAAAACATACATATTTTTGCGTATGTTTTACTGTCAAAATGTCCTCCAAATAGCATAAAATCAGCTAAGTTTGTGGATATTTTAAATAACTTTTATTGCAATCTTTAAAAAGTTTTGAGAAATAAGTCTGACAATCTTTATCAGCTTTTGTAGTCATTTATTTTGACAACGTAAACATTCTGCTTTTACTAAGTGCCATTCGAGGGAATTTGCATGAACTTTAACGATTTCTTAGAAATGCTTTCAACAAACAAACGGAATTAAACATAAAATATATGTTTAAATAGAATTTTTATTTTTGAATCTTAACCATAGTTAATTTTTGAAGATTGATTTCACTAATACTTAATGGCATATTTTATAGTCATACTGACAGAAAATGCGAAAGGAGATCAGACCTTGATGATCCTCCTAATTTGAGTAAATTCATGCCAAAAACTGTACGGATTTACAGAAGTGCTTAAATTAAAAAAATATTTTTAATATATGTTGATAACCATTTGAAATACCATTTAAAGCAGGTTTTTTATTTGATTTTATTCACTATTTATGTCTGTGTGTGCTCTTCCATGCATTTAATTCATCGTGTTGTTACATTTAGAAAACCTATTTCTCTACCTCCCAATTTAAGAACATGCGTAATATAAGTCTCCGTTTTAAAACTAATCTACTAGAATAACAGATAGTTTTACAAGTTTACAATATATAAATCAAACTAATAAATGAAAATACTTCGTGAGAAATTTAAATTCTTATGAGATGTAATATCTAATGTGACCATGAAAGCATCTACTTTTATTAGACCATAAAGCGCTTTAAAGTAATTAAAATTTGGGTCCAAAACAGTTTCGACATTGACGATACTTGCATTATGATTTATGGTTTATAAACACTATACATCTTAAATAAATTTATCAAAACATTTATTTTAAGAAAATTCAAGTAAAATATGTATGAAGTCATTTTAAATTTACATAAAATTTTTTTAAATATTATGAAAATGAATTAAATTTTTCTCATTTGTTTCAGATTGTTCATCTCTTTGATAACGCAGCAACTGTTGGTTTTGCAGTTTTTATGTCTCTATGGGGTATGTTATGTTTGTTATTGTACATTTATTCGATATAATATTCTATTAATATTATATAAATTTATTCCTTTACCCAAATGGAAAACTTTCTTGTCATAATTCATTAACACGAAGAAAGTAAATCAGCCTCGGTTATAAAAAGGATTTATATTTCTCTTGATGATTTCATCCCCCATACTAAAAGAAATTGCTTTATTGAAGCAAAATGTGCTGAAATTGTATGTTGTAAAAATCATACGAAATTCTGCAGTTTATGACAGGGAAGTTGTTATTTTACCACATTTCTTTTAACAATTATTTTATCTCAGTAATCTCAAAGGGTACCGTATAAACCGTATAAAATGTACCAAACAACTTTAATCTTTCATGACCGGAAAATGAAAAAGAAAGCTCTGATTTATTTATTTTTATTTTTCAGATTGGGAATTGTTCTTCATTGGGAATAATTCAAATTTATTAATAAAAATTTTATTATTTTATCGATTTTTTTTTAATAATTAAAAAAAATTTGGGTCCAAAAACAACAAATAATTTTTCAGTAAAAGATGAATGTAACAGATGATTGTAACAGATGAGCAACAAATAATTTTTCAGTATTTTTTTTTTAATTTGCGCCGTAAACGTAGGTTACTTTGTCACGTTTCAGAAATATTTTTGTACATATTTTTTATTATTATTCTTTGAATTCGGGGCCTCAAAAAATACAGGAGTATGGACCTAATGCTTCAAATCAACATCAAAGCGGATTCAAATGTGTACAAGAAGTATTGTAAGGGGAAAAAAAGAAAGAAAAAAGTGACAAAGTAACTTCGAGTTTGGGGCTACTTTATCACCTGACTACAAATATTCTTTTAAATACTCACAAAACGATGTATGAGAAAGTTACCTTGGACATTCATGTAAAATAAAAAAAGGACACCCCCCTCAGATCACCTAAGGGTATTTAAGCGATTAAATTTTATAATCTATTGCGCAAAATAAGGTTTTCCAACTTTTTTTTCTCCGGGCGAAAATATTGATGATATCATCACTTGGAGTATTATTTGTCAATATAGCGATATTAACAATCTTGTAATTAAGGTATTTTTAATTATCATCTAACACTGTGCTTAGTTAAGGGAAAATCCCAATCAGCGACGATTCCCAAGGTCTTGAAAATAAACTACTCTTCTTCATGAGTAAGGATTGTCGGACGACTCTCAGACTTGCTGTGTTTTCCAATTCACTCATTGACAGTGGTATTACGTGGTATTTGGAATGTTGTAGTTGCTAATTTTTTACATATGATATAAACATTTGCCTTTGCGTTTGTCACATTCTCTTCAGTATTATTGCGATATTAATTTCGACCCTCTGGTGATTTTTCGTTGGCCCTCATTTTCATTTACTGCCTAAGACCTGTAAGATAACCAAAAATTAATCACATGCATAAAACACACCAATAAATATACATATAACAATAATAAACCTATCCGCCTACAAGGTGACAAAGTTTACGGTAGTTGTTGCGATAAGCAAAAGAGCTTACAGTTTTCCGCTGTAAATTGTAGCAAATACATAGTAATATTTCAAAAATATTTATGCATCACAATGTGACCTGTAATCGTATACTTAGTTTCCACATCGCATCTCATTTTCGAACCCTAAAAATGTGATTATTCAGACAATAGTAGAAAATATCAAAAAAAATAATTCCCAACCAGTCCCGTAAAAAGTACATTAAAATTTCTTAAATCAGAGGTTCTCAACTTAGGGTATGTGACCCGACTCCTTCTGGTATCTGAAAATAATATCATAATAGCAGAAATCACAAAAATATTTATAAAGAATATTTCCGTTTATACTTTAACAAGGAAGTTATTTTAGTCGCAAAAAAACAGCTGTATCGATTAAAATTGCTTTGCGTATATGCAAAATCTCAAGTAGAAGAGTCTCATTAAAAAGAGACGAAATTGTGCATGTACCATTTATTAATGAGACGTGAGCATTACACTCTCGCGGGATGCCCCCCCGTGTAGGAGGTACCGGGGTGACCCCCGATAGAGCAGCAAGGCTGTTGCTCTACACATTTACATGAGAACGGTCAGATAGAGAATGATGTGTGCCCGTCAGATGTGATTGCCAATGTGTCGAGATAAAATGTTAGTACCCTGGACTAGTATAAACTCCAAAGACACAGCAGTTAATGAAACTTTGAATTAAAAACTTAGCCAACAGGACCGCTAATTGGCGGAATAATATATCAACATACAAATGTACATGCCAACACTGAGTAATAGAAAAGATATACTTAAAAGCAACAACACAGACTTCGGGCACCAATTTTAATATAAACAAAGTATAATATTTTCATTCGAAAAGACATTTGTATTGACTATTAATTGCGAATGAATACTAAGTGTATGAATTACTGCTTACAACGGGAGCATATGGTTTAAGAATATCTTTTCTATGTATTCTTTGATCGAACCAAAGTATACTTGCACAGCTAGTGATTCAAAGATGAGAAAAGATTTCTTTTTGATTTATAGTATTAACGGCTTCGATTGAACATGTGAAAATCATAAGCAACTGAAATTTAAAACGCAAAAGAGAAGCGACAGATAGAATGTTTTTAGAAAGGAGTTTTGATTAACTTTAATTTGTGAAAGGATAAATTAAATTTTAAAATGGAGAATTTAATTTTAAAAAGGAAATAAATAATAATATGTGACGTCATGTGTGAATATGTGATGTAGAGGTCTGCACGGGCCGGAATTTCCAGGCCCAGCCCGGCCCGGCCCGTAGGAAAGTTATTTTGGTCCGGCCCGGCCCGTTGTAAAACTCAAAAGTGCGGCCCGGGCCCGGCCCGTTTACATTTTTATATTT
Organism: Maratus speculifer; assembly: GCA_964019185.1. Taxonomy (NCBI): domain Eukaryota; kingdom Metazoa; phylum Arthropoda; class Arachnida; order Araneae; family Salticidae; genus Maratus; species Maratus speculifer. The sequence goes on from OZ025292.1 coordinate 375,607,281, forward strand.
TAGGCCCGGCCCGGCCCGTACAAAAATCAGCGAAAACAGGCCCGGTCCGGCCCGTTTTGGCCTGTTACAATTTCTACGATTTCTAAAAAATTCAGATTTTTATCATATAACTAAGATTCCTTTAAAGAATACTGCATACATATCTATGGAATGATTTTACAGTATATTTTACAGCAAATACACATTAACAACATTAATGATTACTTAGATTCTTAGGCTTTCAACATTCGAATAAAGATTCATTAAAAAATTAATATGACTTAGAATAAAAGAAAAAAGAAAGAAAGCTAAAAACATGGTTAATTTTGAAGCTGTTTAATAAAAGAAGATTTATAAATATATTTCTATATCATTTTATTATAGATTTCAAATCTAAATTCATTCTTAAATTCAAAGAAGCTCCTTTCTGATACATTTCTAAATTCATTTTTTTTTCTCAGAAACGCATAAGACTAGCAGATATCTTTACTCAGAAACTATGTAATCGAATGGCGTTATCCATTTTTTGATACAAGCAATTTAAGAATACTGCAAACAAATAAAATACTGTGATAATTAGCGTTTTGAATAGAATTTCCGGAAGCAATAGCAAGGGAAGAGAGAAAAACCTGCAATCATTTGAGAAACTATTATAACTCAACAAGGTTATACAAGCATTTTATTTATCAAAAATGAAAAACGCTATTCGATTTCAAATCCCTTCAATAGTTAGGCTTATCACTTTTATACTTTTACAATTTAAAATTAATCAGAAAATGTGTCAATCTTTCGCATTATTGAGAAATTAATTTAAAAATCATCAAGAAGTATATATCCGAAGACTAAGCTAACATAAGTTCTTTATCGCTGTTAATAATTTTACAAATCATGTTTTCTGCCAATAATTAAGTCTAGTACCGGTCCGGCCAGTCTATATGTAGAAAAATAGTGCAAGCGTGATCTCGGATCGGCATGAATCAGCTAAAAAAATATTAAAACGGGTTACACATAATGTAATTCTCCGATGCCGATACATTGTGCAATTTTTATATTGATGCTGTCAAACTAATGACTGGCCACATTTATACTTATTCTCGTTAAAACCATTTTCGTTGAAAATAGCTCATATTTTATCGTTTCTGCTTAAATCTTCAGAAATTTTTTTTTATCAGCCCGGCCCGTTGAAAAAACTATTATAAATCTGCCGGCCCGGCCCGTGAGAAAATTCGAAACGATTCCGCCTGGCCGGGTAAGGGCCACGGGCCAGGCCCGGGCCCGTGCAGACCTCTAATGTGATTTGATCCAGCAGAAGACTAATAGCTTTATATTACAAAATTAGTCTAATGCTTAAATCTCATATGTTTCACTCAAACTGAGGGAAAAGGCTCACTCTACATAATATACATTGATAATGCAATATTAGTAGCTCCGCCCACTGTTGTACTCAATATAAAATGCGTACTATATATTTATCACCTATCTTCTCGAAAACTTAAATTAAGCATTATTCAATAGTCTTTTATGTTTCCATTCTAATTATTTGAGTATCGCAATGGGAAGTTGTTATCAATAATCATCCTAAAATTTCTTTTAATACTATATTGACTTAATGTCTGGCTAATTTTTGTAAAAAGAATATTAACTTAAAAATGTAAGATTAAAGTATTAATAATAATAATTAAAAATGTTAATGTTTTTGTTTTCGATTTATTAACTATTTTGGAAAATAGTTGTTGCCCTCAGTAGAGAATTGGCAAATCTGAAGCATATCTGAATTTTTTATTGGTTGAATTCCGCAACTTATTTTTTCATTTTATTTGTTTTCTGATTGATCCATGTTTAATGTCCAAAACAGGAATACTTCTATTTTTTCATTTTATTCGTTTTCTGATTGGTTCATGCTTAATGTCCAGAAATGAATGCTTCTGTTGCCACGATGACAAAAAAATATTAAAAACTACCAAAAATTAATAACTTGAAAACAAATTGAGGTACAACTTTCAAACAAATTGCATTTAAAAGTACATTTTTTTTCTCTATACGACAATGTAAAAATTGAAAATGTGTGATGTTTAGAAGTTTAAAAATTTGTAGCAACAAAAATGGTTAAACTAAAATTTCATTTAAAATTTGTCAAGGATTGGTACAGGAATATTGATTTTTAATCCATGGCGTATGTAATATAGAACTCTGTTATTACGTAAACCACGTTTTGGTCATCATAAAAATTATGTTTATTATAATTATAAATATAGAATTTATTTATAAGTCTAAAATTTTGATTTTGAAAATAAAATTTTTCAAATAGTCGTTATAGTTTGTTAAATTACAATTATTTATATATAATTGTGATAAGAAAATTACTAATGGCATGTTTAACTAATCATGCCGAGTGAAGGGGGGGGGGGGCGTAAATATGAGAAATGAGGAAGATACTCCGAAATAAAATATCTTATAAAGAAATATGTGAAAGAAAAAAGGTTGGGAATCTCTCTTTTAAGTAATTAAAATAGAGCGGATTTTTTAAAACTTTTATTTATGAAATTACATAGAATGAAAAATCTCAAAAAAAAAAAGTTGAAACTTATTTTAATTTTTTTTAACTATTTTATATATTGCGCTACATAAATAAAATAGTTTTTTTTTTTTTTTTTTTTTTTTTTTTTTTGAGATAATTGCTATGGTGACTTAATTAGTAATGGAACTTTTTTTTCAGAACTTTATTCAAATAATTATGTTAATAAATAATAAACATTTAAAAAAATATTTCATAAATTAAATTCACATTTTCGTTATTTTTTTTTCTTTTTTTTCTCTCCTCAATTTTTTATTTATAGCTACTATGTTCATGGAATTTTGGAAGAGAAAACAAGCGACTTTAGCTTGGGAGTGGAATCTCGCTGACCTTGATTATGGAATGGTAAGCTAATTATATAATTTAGAAAACCATTATTAATTATCAATTAATATATCTCAGATATATATTCGTGTATACATATCTAAGATATCTTCATACATATTATTCTAAGATACCTTCATGCATACATATTTACAAATTTATATTTGAAAAATTCATAACAGATAAATAATAAAATTATCAGAGAAATGAACGATGTCAGTCTCCGATAGCTAGACGATAATTATTTCTAGTACTTTTATGTTAGCTGTGCGTGGATGATAAATCGGCCAATATTATTCTCATAACCCTCATTCTTATTTCATTTAAAAAAACAAAATCACTCATTTTATTTAAAATATAAAGCTTTCCTTTATTTGATTTAAAATATCTAATTCTCATTTTAAAATACATTCTTTCACTAATTTCATTTCAAATACAAAATAATAATAATAATAATTACCATAAACCAAAACATTAATTTTTAATATCAAACATTGTTTTTAATTCTCACACACAAGAAATAAAGCTGCTATTGGCAAGGGGGAGAATGATATTGGCGAGATTTTTCTGCGACATTGAAAGTACCTCCTTTGTCTTGCGAGCGTCAACTTTCAGTGTCCTTGCTACTTTTTGTCTAATCTTCAACTGTGATTTTTGAAACTTGGAATTTGTCTTTTTTGATTGTTTTACTGTAATTTTGATTCAGCAAATTTGAAAAAATTACTTATTTTTAAAAATATGATTTTTTTAATAAAAGTTGCATCGTTTTCTATTTTTTATTTAAATGTTTTTTAATTAATAATTTTTAAAATTATGAACCAAAATTAAAATTTAGATATTTCTGTTAATTAAAATAAAATAAATAAATTATACAAATACTATTTTAATTTAAAACGATTTTATAACCCCACTTTTTTAATTATATTTTTTTTTTTTTTTTTTTTTTTATGAGAAGTATTATCATGTGATTTTATTTTCAAATAATATGGTTAACCATCACAAAAAAATTCAAAATTTTAATTCGATATAATTTTAATTCACCCCCCCCCCTTAAATGGACGTATTGACTACGATACTTTTTCCTTCTCAAAATTTCATATGTTATTTAATATTTTATTAAATGAAACTATTGGGACAGTTTCTTCAATTTAACAGAGATAATTTTTATCTTACTTAGCTTTTATAATAGTGTTATTTCGTTGGGAAATTTGACAAATTGTAGGCAAATAGATTTCTAAAAAATGTCTCCGTTTTTCAATATATAATTGTTCAATATAATACTTCGTTCAAATTCTAATAGATTTTTTTTCTAGTTTTATATATATATATATATATAACAGTGGCGCCGACTTCCGGGTCTGCGGGTCTGCCGTGCAGACCCTGAAAAATATCTGCAGACCTTGCAATATCTTGGCAGACCCTGAAAAATGCAGGCATGAGATTTTTTCGCGGTTGAGCGATTTTACGATTTTTTGCCGCTTTTTGCGGGACTAATTTGTTCCGAAATTTAAAAAAAAAATCGATCTTCAATCCGAAAATTCGGACATAAGACCGCGAAAAAACTCAACTTCGTCAAAACATTGGGTAACAAACGTGAAATGTGTCGAAGAATAGCAGGGGGGAAAATGCTAATTTCATCAAAAGATCGTGGAAAAACATCTATTTCGTCAAAAGGTTGCGAAAAAACATCAATTTTGCGGAAGGATCGTGAAAAAATACATGAAAATCGTCAAAAGATCTTTGAAAATTTCGTCAAAAAGTAGCGTGAAAAACGAGCATTATGTTCACGAATCACAGAAAAAATGCGAATTATGTTCTAAGATAGTGGGGCAAAACGCAAAATCTGTCAAAGAATCGAGAGAAAAAAGTGGATTTTCGCAAAAGATCGCAGAAAAATATGAATTTTTCAAATAATAGCGAGAAATATGAATTCTTAAAAAAAATTAGAAAAAAAAATCCGCAGAAAAAAATCCCGCAAAATCGGCCGAATTTTTCAAAAAGTCTCGAGAAAATAGTGAATTTTGGCCAAAGATCGCGCAAAAGACCAAAGATAGTAAGAAAAAAGCTAATTCTGTCAAAGAATCGTGAGAAAAACGCGAATTTCGGCAAAAGGTTGCGAGGAAAATGCAAATTTCGACTAAAAATCACGAGAAAAACGCAAATTTTAGCAAAAGATCAGAGGAAAATTGCGAATTCTAGCAAAAAACCCTCAAAAATCGCAAATTTTGGAAAAAATTCGCGGAAAAGACGCAAATTTCGTTACAAAAATAGCGGAAAAACGCGAAAACAAGCGGAAAAAACTAATTTCGTTCAAAAATAGCAGAGAAAAAAGTATTTTTCTTTCAAAAAATCTTGGGAAAAATGCAAATTTTGGAAAAAGATCGCGAGAAAAACGTAAGTTGTGGCAAAAAATCGCGGAAAAATTCGAATTTTGGCAAAAAATCACGTTAAAAGACACTAATTTCGTCAAAAAATGGCAGAAAAAACGCAAAGAATCGCGGAAAAAACTCAAATATCACTCAAAGATAGAAGGGAAAAAACAAATTTTATCAAAGAGTTGTGGGGAAAACGCGAATTTAGGCAAGGGTTGCGAGGAAAAATGCAAATTTCGACTGAAGATCGCGAGAAAAACGCAAATTTAGGCAAAATATAAGAGAAAAATCGCGAATTTTAACAAAAAACCTCAAGAAAATGGCAAATTTTGGCAAAGATTGCAGAAAAGACACATCGTTAAAAAAAAGCGGGGAAAACGCAAAGAATAGCGGAAAAAACTCTAATTTCGTTCAAAGATAGCAGAGAAAAAGCTATTTCTAAATGCAAATTTCGGAAAAAGTTGGCGAAAATAACGTAAATTGCGGCAAAAGATCGCGGAAAAATTCGAATTTCGGCAAAAGATTAAGGAAAAAGATACTAATTTCGTCAAAAAATAGCAAGATAAACGCAAAGAATCGCAAATTTTCGTTCAAAGAGAGCAGTGAAAAAAGAAATTTTATCAAAGAATCGTGGGAAAAACACGAATTTCGGCAAAAGGTTGCGAGGAAAATGTAAATTTCGACTTAAGATCATGATAAAAATGTAAATTTTGGTAAAAGATCGCGAGAAAAACGCAAATTTCGGCAAAAGATCAAAGGAAAATCGCAAATTTTGGCAAAAGATTGCGGATAAGACGCAAATTTAGTCAAAAAATTGCTGGAAAACGTAAAGAATAACGGAAAATTTCTAATTTCGTTTAAAAATAGCAAAGAAAAATAAAGGTTTCTCTCAAAAAATCTTGGGGAAAATGCAAATTTCGGAAAAATATCACGAGAAAAACGTAAATAGCGGCAAAGGATCGCTGAAAAATTCGAATTTCGGCAATAAATCATTGAAAAAGATGCGAATTTTGTCAAAAAATAGCAGGGAAAGCGCAAAAAATCGTGGGAAAAACGCGAGTTTCGACCAAGTATCGCGAAAAACGGTAATTTCTGCAAAAGATCGCGGGGAGTATGCAAATTTCGGCAAAAGATCGCGAGAAAATGCAAATTTCGGCAAAAAATCGCCAGAAAAACGCAAATTTTGGCAAAAGATCTTGAAAAAAAAATCACGATTAGCTTGCCATATTTATTAACTGATATTTTGAGTAAAGCATGAGAAAATGTGCACTGCACAACTAGGAAAGATTGCTGTGTAAAAAAACATTAAATCAGAATCATGGACTCAAAATAGAAACTTTCAGTTTAAAATTACGGATAGTATTTGCATAAATTGTTGATCCAGGGGCGATTCTCGTCCGAAAATTCCGAAAATTTGAAATTGGGTTATCAGTTGCCAACTTGTACGGTTTTGCGCGCAGAAAAAACAATTACGTAGAAATGCAAATTTCGTGAAAAGATCGCCGAAATAGCCTACATTTCGTCAATATTTCGTGGAAAAACGACGATTTCGTCAATGTTTTTGTAAACGAACTTTGTCAAAAAATCGATAAAAAACGCGAATTTCCTGTGCGGATCGCGGAAAAAACGGCAATGTCACCAAATATCGCAGATAAAACGCTGATTTCTTCTGAAGACCGCGGGAAAACCCCGATTTCGTCTAAAGATAGCGGATATAACGCCGATTTCGTTAAAAGATCGCGGGAAAAAACGCCGTTTTCGATAAAAGATCGCTTAAAAATATTTTGTAAAAGGATTTTTGAAAAAATACGCCGATTTCATCAAAAGATCACGGAAAAAACGCCGATTTCGTCAAAAGATCGCGGGGAAAAAACGCCGTTTTCGAGAAAAAATGCAATTTTTGTCTAAAGATCATCGAGAAAACGATGATTTCACTTAAAAAAAACATGGGAAAACACCGATTTCATGAAAAGATCGCCGAAAAACCTCCGATTTCGGCAAAAGATCGCAATAAATCGCTGATTTTGCTAAAATATTGCTGATTTCGTCTGAAGATAGCGGGAAAACGCCGATTTTGTCCGCTGGAGGGGGGGACCCCCCGCCGATTTCCGAAAATGCTATGCGAATTTCCGAAAAAAAAATTTCATCCAGAATCACCCCTGCTTTTTTTTGCATTTTTATTCACTATTACATTGATTATCGGCGAATCAAATCAGTTGACTGTCACATATGTATTGTGATCAAAGGTGCAAGTTTTCTGTCCAACAGGATGGAATTTTGCCTTTTTAAAATTCTTGAGGACAGAAAAAGAGTGGAAAAATCTCAGAAGATTTTTCAGGATTCACATGAAAATGTTTAAGAATCGGACTTAAAAGAATTCCACTTTTTGGCAGACCCAGCTTTGGGACCAAAGTCGGCTCCTATGATATATAATGCGAGAAAATAAATGTAATTGTGTCTGGGGGTACTAAGAAACATAGTCATAGATTTAAATGAATCATTCATGCATACCCATAAAAATGCTAGTTCTGGAGTGTTTTTTAAACTTATTTAATATTCATTACTCTATATACGAAAAATCTGTTGCTGTGCCATTTCTTGTTATCTTTGTCACTGTTTCAAATTATTTTTCAGCAATTGGTTGGAGATTGCAAGATTTTCCTTTTTATCTTTCAATTCAAAATAAAGCATTCGACAGCATTTTTTTTAACGAGTTTATTTTAAAGCAGGATTTCAATCTACGATTAGTTTTTCTCATTTAAATAATTTATAAGTATCTACGAGCTTTGGAAATTTTATTATAATCGCTTTCAATGCATTTTGAAAATATTTTGTTTTAGTTCTAAGAAATGTATTAGTTTTATTTAGTAACATGGATGTTCGAAATATAAATAAAACAATTTAATTATCATAGTAGTTCCGAAAAAAATATATAATATCAAATAAATAGCATTATCTTAGATATATGCTTTATATTTTTTAACGCAACAGAATTAAATTATTAATTAAATTATTTCTTAGGTATGTGACAAATTGAGTTTTAAATTCATATACGTTTTGTGTAACTGTTAAATGAGAATAGAATTAAAATATTACATAATAATAATAATAATAAAATTGGAAAATGGAGGATCCAATCAGACCTTTACGGTTTACAGAAAATGTACAAAAACCTATTTTTTCTGATTTAGTAAAACACCTTAATCTATAATACTTTTTGGTACTACTTAGTTATCCCGTCGACCAATTTCGCCAGACTGTTCGCCAAATTATATAAATTGACATAATTTTTATTTTAAAAAACAGAAGAGCAAATAAATTCTTAAAGCATAATCAAAAATACAAATAAAATGTTGAATTAAAAATCACTTGATATGATTTTTAATTCAACATTTGTGGCGTAGCAAACTCGTGTATCGTAGTTAATGTCAAGTGAATGTAAGATTTACAATCATCCATACTTGGCATGTAATCTTATAATTTGGCGATAGTTTTTTTTTTTTTTTTTTTTTTTTTTTGGTCTACATAGTATTACTAAGTAGTACCTATTTTTTACATTTTCTAAATGCTGTTTGTGTTTTAAATAAATCTTAGACTTAGATTTTTTTAAGTATTTTGTATCGCATGTTCTAAAACCAAAATGTTTTGCATTTTGAATCGAAAACCATTTTTCGATATTCTAAGCCTAATAGCACATTAAAACAAATATGTACACAAAAAAAGTCACTCAAAAAATGTATACTAAGAAACAACTTTGAATACTTTTCTTATTTGTTTATCAATTATATGCTTTTTCTAAAAAAAGATGGAAAATATCAGTATTTCATATGGTACTTCATTTTCTCTTTTTCCCTTAAGGAATTTATAATGTTCTTGTTATTGCACGTTTTGAATTTTTCCCATCTTCTCTTCTTTTTCCACTTCATTCTTCTGTGTACTTAAAATACAATGAAATACAGTAAGTTTTTCCTTTGGAATCTCTTAAAAGGTTGGATGACGTCAGGAAAAATGTTTTAGTAGATCTATGTTTTAAGATCCATCGTTATTTTAGGAAAAAATCTTTTTAAATTTAGGAATTTAAATCTTCAAACTTTCAAGCTTCATTTTAAGTAAAAGAGAGAGAAATTTTCAGTGACGTGTCTCTTTTACTTTAAATATTTTTGCCTAGATGATTTCTATGGGAAAAATCGTGAATGTGTGCTGGGGTGTATACAAATTATACTGGGTGTCTCAAAATTATTGGGATAATCTTTAAGAGGAGGTAAGAGACATCACAAAAATTCAGATTTGCATATAGAACCCCATGGTCGAAAACGTTTTCTTGGCTCAGTAGTGATGATACAAAATACAAAAAAGACAGGACACAAAGAAAAAAAATGTTTATTTTCCTTAGTACAACGAAAAAAACTATTAAAAAAAAGTAGTATTAAGGGGGCTCAAGGGTTGAAAACTTTTCAAAAAATCGATTTTTTTTTATGATCTAGTTTAATTATTCAATTAATTCTTAACTCAATGCAAAAAACTGCATAAAAATATTAGCATTTTTAACAGAGTTATAAGCATTTGTGTATCAGTATTTACATAGCCGCATCCATATGATTTCAAATTTAAGTCGTGTTTTCTCAAAACTTGATTTTTGACGACTAACACCAAGATTTAAAAAAAACTTTTTGATGGAATGGCTTAAGTTTTTTTTTTTGCATGCATATAACATCATTATCTAGGTTATGAATTAAGGATATAACTATCACTTAAAAAAACATTATTAAAAAATCTCTCAAAGTTGAAAATTTTAAAAAATCCTAAAAAATACAACTTTTTTTCCATTAAAAATACTCAAAATATTAAACTATCTAAACTATATTAATTCATAATCTAGATAATGATGTTATATGCATGCAAAAAAAATTAAGCCATTCCATCTCCAAATAGTTTTTTTTTTTTTTTAAATCTTGGTGTTAGTCACCAAAAATCAAGTTTTGAGAAAACGCGACTTAAAGTTGAAATTATATGGATGCGGCTATGAAAGTGTTGATACATAAATGCTTATAATTCCGTTAAAAATGCAAATATTTTTATGCGGTTTTTTGCATTGAGTTAAGAATTTAATGAATAATCAAATTAGATCATTAAAAAAATCGATTTTTAGAAACGTTTTTAACCCCTGCGCCCCCTTTTAAAGAGACAACGATTGTCATCACTATAGGTGTTCGAAATTAGACCCTGGTCCATGATGCATGGAAACGCTTTACAGGTGCATGTAAGATCTAATGTTCTCGAATATATTGGGGGTGTCTTGAACTTCTCCAGCAGCTTCCACAATGCGTGCATCAAATGTCGCAAAATTCATCTGATCGAATGACAATTTTGTGCAAGTTCATACTAAACCACTGTCTCAGTATTTCGATGGCAGCAGCTAAACCCGGTCATATTTCCTCTGTAGTTTTCGGCTAAATAATTCGCGATCTATTATAAAGTACTCGGGAAATATTGGGATCCTTGTATCTTTTTATTGCCCTTTTCCCATAAAAATAGAAAAGTCATTCTTTTTAGTCTGAATACAGACCAAGAGGTGGCAGTATAGACAATCACTTCGAGTTTACGGCTGAAATTCCAGAATTAGTTAAAACTCCATTCGCATATTAAAATGCGACCGGTCTGCTAAGTTATATCTTGGTAAAAACACCTGATAATCCGATTTTAGCGGATACTCGTAGATTTACCATTGTATTTTCCTGCTCTCATACCTCCGTGTTTTCATACCTTTGGGTGTAGGAAAACAAAATGGTAAACCTACGAGTCAACCACTAAATCGAGTTTTCAGGCGTTTTCCATCGAGATATGACTTGGCAGACCGATTGCATTTTAATATGCGAATGGAATTTCAACTAATTCTGGAATTTCAGCCATGAACTCGATGTGGCGTTTCTGTACTGCCACCTCCCGGTCTAATGCATGCAATGGTACGATTCTCGTATGCTATTCATAAGGGTGAACAATATAAAGTGCGGTACTTTTAGTTTTATTTTGTTTATTCTTAAAAATACGTGATTTACAAAATTTATTTATACTACATTATCTTCACATATGTTTTATCATAACCTGAAAGCTGAAAGATTAAAACATTATTCGTGCAATTTAAATGCTAACATTTTAAGTGAATGACACCCTCGGTAATAAAACAGCATCGGACTATTGCAAACTTTTAGTTCTCAATATGTGTACTAATGACACAAATAAATAAAATCGTGTGAATTATTTTTTTTTGTTGTTGTTGTTGTTAAGGAGTGGCATAGTGAGATTTCTTTGAGGTAAGGCTACTTGATATTTATTTATCTCAATATAAAATCTCAAATTATTTCCAGAAAGGATTTTTCTTACCTTAGGTTTCTTAATAGAAAAAGATGATGATTTGAATATTAAGGAACTTAGTCGTTCCTCACTTTCAAAATAAATAGTTAATGCAAAAAATAATATGCCTACAAAATACATGAAAAGGAATAGTTCGAAATCCCAAATATTATCAGCAGCTCTTACTTTTCTCTGGAAAGTTCTGAGAATTTGCTAAATCACTTCTGATGTAATTCTTTTTTTTGTCTAGTTTTTTTTTTTTTTTTTTTACTTTCTTTCTCTATTTACTTTAAATCAATTTCACTAACGGGTCATTCCACGTCAATTCAACCAATTTTTCCCCCATTTGTAACCCGACCCCCAGGGATTTGGATGAAACTTTGTGTGCACATTAATTCTATCATGAAATGATTCCATCAGAAATTTTTCCTTCCCAGACCTCATAGTTTGAGAGATATGGGGGGTCCAATTCTTAGGTTTTTCTCAAATCGCACATTTCTGAGTGTGTATTCTGAGATTGCAGTTCCATCTTCAAAAAATTGTTTCTCTGGATCTAAAGCATGAATCATCCTAAAAATATCACTATAAAAAGATAAAAAGATGCAGATTTTAATAAAAAATATTTTAAAAATTTACTTTTAATATTTAGGATAAAAAAAGTCAGCCAAAGTTGAGAATTATGGTTATTTTTCCAAATTTTTGTGACTTCACGAAAAAGGCTGTACACAAAAAGGCAAATTAAATTTCCAATTTCTTTTTGTTTTAAATAAAAGTTTACACTTTGGGCTTTCTATCTATGAAATAAAAATGATGTGTTTCGCATGGCTTATGCAAAAATTTTGAGTACTTTCCAATTACCCGGATGAGTGCTTTATTTTTATATATTACATATGCACACAAAAAAGCAAATGAAATTTCCCATTTCTTTTTGTTTTACATAAAAGTTTATACTTTGGGCTTTCTATCTATGAAATAAAAATGATGTCTTTCGCATGGCTTATGCAAAAATTTTGGGTACTTTCCAATTAGCCGAATAAGTGCTTTATTTTTACATATTACATATGCACACAAAAAAGCAAATGAAATTTCCAATTTCTTTTTGTTTAAAATAAAAGTTTACACTTTGGGCTTTCTATCTGTGAAATAAAAATTATGTCTTTCACATGGTTTATACAAAAATTTTGGGTACTTTCCAATTAGCCGGATGCTTGTTTATTTTTACATATGCACATATGTATACATCTATATAAATACAGATGTATTATACATGTACATTAGGGTGGGCCGAAAAAAACTTTTTTTCGATTTTCGTTAATGGCGGGTGCGGAAAAGTGGCCACTAGTGGCACTCAATTCACACAAAAAATTTGAGATCTTTTGGACAATTCCTTACTCTGCCGCAAATGGCTTGAAGTTTTGCCAAAATGCTGATTTTTGAACTTTTTTAGTAAAAACTTTTAAAATATTAAATTAAATTTATTTTGGCTGTATATACTTGGAAAGACATATTTAAAGTATCTAATGTTTAAATAAGTTCTGATAATGCATTAATTAATTGCTATGTGCATTTTAAATTAGCCGATTTTTATAGGCGAGTTAAACTCGGCGTGCAGCTGCATCCACGTGAGGAGTTCTCGGTTGTTTTGCGTTGGTACGGAACGCGAAACAAGTTAAAATCAAGTACATTTTTAAAGAACATAGCACTAAACTAATGCATAATTAGAGGTTATTTAAACATTTGACACATTAAATACATCTTTTCAACTAAATACAACAAAAAAAAACTTAATTTAATATTTAAATATAAAAAATTCAAAAATCAGCATTTTGGCAAAACTTCAAGCCATTTGCGGCAGGGTAAGGAATTGTCCAAAAAATCTCAAATTTTTTGTGTGAACTGAGTGCCACCAGTGGCCACTTTTCCGCACCCGCCATTATCGAAAATCGAAAAAAAGTTTTTTTCGGCCCACCCTAATGTACATATGTATGTATATAGACAGTATATTGAAAGTATATTGAAGGTATTTATTGACAGTATATTGAAGAAAAGATTGGATGAACATCAGAGGTACATTAAAAATCAGGAATTATCTAGGTCTTCCATTGCTTCTCACTGTTGGTCTTCCGGTCATTATTTCAATTTTTCCATGGCCAGAATTATTTCTAATCCTGCCTCTCCTTCTCATTTAGATACTCACGAAGCTTATTTTATTTATAAAAATTGTAATACTCTTGTCAACGATCTCTCTTCATCCCCCTCCCTTTCTCCTGCATGGAAATTACTTTTGTAGTTTTTTATTATTACTATAATCACTTTTTTTTTTTTTTTTTTTTTTTATTTATTTATTTTATTATATCATTTTTAATTAATTAATTTTATTCTATTTTGATTTTTATTTATTTATTTATTTATTTATTTTAATTGATTTATTTATTTTATTTTATTTATTTTTCAATTGTTTTCTTTATCTTTTATTAGTTTTTCTCTGCCACCTGTGTTCTTTTAACCAGCGCCACCTGGGGCACTCTTTGTAATCTCCTCCCTCCTTCTTTGAGTTTATCTTTACTTTTCTCTTCCTCCTTGGCTGTGACAAGCAGCGCCACCTGTCGCACTCTGTGTAATCTCCTCCTTCTTTATTTCACTGTTATTTCCACTCTGTCCGTTGTGACACGTGTTTGGAACAGCTGATGACGAGCAGTAATTTTGCAGCTCGAAACGCGTCCTGTTTAATTTATCTTTTTATGGTGATTTAACAAAGTTTTTATTTATTGAAGTATATTGATATATATAACACTGGTGCCCTTCTAACCGAAAAGTACCAAATTTTGCCTCGTTTTGAAAATCTGCACTAATTAAGGGGGGAAAAAATCTGACTAAGTTTAGCTGTGGTACTTAAATAATTACTGGAGTTTCTATGAGTTATTGAATTTAATGTTATTTGATGCAAAAACAAATTGGAAATTTCATTTTCCTTTTCATGTAGAGACTTTTTCATAAAGTCACAAAATTTCGGAAAAATAATCATGACTTTCAACTTTGGTTTACTTTTTCGTCCGTATATAAATCTCTATTAATTGCCCTAATTGCTTTTTTCACTTGCTTTTTATGCCGCTTAAATGGATCTCCACATTTATATAATTCATATTTCATTAAGAGCGAAATTCTGTGATGCTCACATACATTAATCAAACGGTTTTCACTTAATTTTTGTTTTATTAATGCAATAGTCCTAACTAATAAAAGTTCTTTTTCTGAATCACAGAGATTATCAATGTAGTCTATTTCTCTGTTATTTGTATAGCTAGTTTTGTGACATTCTAAACCAGTTAATATTACAATACTGCAAGCCTGAAGACTAGTAGAAGGTTTAATATCAGGCTCCATATTAAAACAATAAAGCAAAAAAAAATATTTATACATATCATAAACTATAAAATATGTAACGATCAGAATGTATTTTTTGTAGCACAGTAAAAGTTAAATCATTCTTCTATGATAAGAAACAACAGAATGGCAATAATTTGATTAACTTGATTTCAAAACATCTGCTTTCATACTAACGAGCATTACCCTGCCTTTCTCAGAAGGTGTTTATACAAGGCAGGTGCAATTAAATCTTTCAGACTATAGAAACAAATTCAAGTTCTGTTAAACATTTGTGTATTTAAACTTGCCAATATAAATATTTAAACTGATTAAAATTAACGAAGGAAAGGAAATACAAGGTTATGAACATTTTTTTAAACACAAATAATTAATATATAAGCATTCGAAAAAAAGAATGGAAATATGAGAAGAAAAAAATTTCTATTTTATACTGTACAAAAAAAATCTGTTTTGAGTTTAATTATTGAAAATAAAAGTAAGAGATTCTTTAGATTGTCAAAAAATGCCCATTATTAAATAACTAAATGAAATAAATGGACCATTCACTAAATTTAATGGGGAAACATATTACAGTCAGATTTTTTTTAATCAGAAAAAACAAAGCCTAAACTTTACTTTGAAAATTAAAAAAAAAAACATGCATCAAATAACATTAAATTCAATAACTCATAGAAATTCCAGTAATTATTTAAGTACCACAGCTAAACTTAGTCAGATTTTTTTCCTCTTAATTGGTGCAGATTCTCAAAACAAGGCAAAATTTGGTACTTTTCGGTTAGACGGGCACCAGTTTTATACATATATATATCAATATACTGTATATATACATATATATGTACATGTATAATACATCTGCATTTATATAGATCTATACATGTGTACATATGTAAAAATAAAACAAGCATCCGGCTAATTGGAAAGTACCCAAAATTTTTGTATAAGCCATGCGAAAGACATCATTTTTATTTCATAGATAGAAAGCCCAAAGTGTAAACTTTTATTTAAAACAAAAAGAAATGGGAAATTTCATTTGCTTTTTTGTGTGCATATGTAATATATAAAAATAAAGCACTCATCCGGCTAATTGGAAAGTACCCAAAATTTTTGCATAAGCCATGCGAAACACATCTTTTTTATTTCATAGATAGAAAGCCCAAAGTGTAAACTTTTATTTAAAACAAAAAGAAATTGGAAATTTAATTTGCCTTTTTGTGTACAACCTTTTTTGTCAAGTCACAAAAATTTGGAAAAATAACCATAACTCTCAACTTTGGCTAATATTTTTTATCCTAAATATTACAAGTAAATTTTTTAAATATTTTTTTATTAAAATCTGCATCTATTTATATTTTTACAGTGAAATTTTTAAGATGATTCATATTTTAGATCCAGAGAAACAATTTTTTGAAGATGGAACTGCAATCTCAAAATACAGACTCAGAAATGTGCGATTTGAGAAAACCCCAAGGATTGGACCCCCCATATCTCACAAACTATGAGTTCTAGGAAGGAAAAATTTCTGATGGAATCATTTCATGATAGAATTAGTGTGTACACAAAGTTTCATCAAAATCCCTGGGGGTCGGGTTACAAGGTCTGGTTGAATTGACATGGAATGACCCTATAACAAGTTACATAAATTATTCATCACGCTGGTAAAACTAGATCAGTCACTTCTTGTCTGCGTATATTTTTGAAAAATTACATTCTAACTTTACATATTGGTTAATTTTTTATGTTGAATTATATAAATCAGCTTTAAACCCTGCAGAAAAATTCCAATAATTCACAAATTTAAATCATCAGAAAGTAGTAGCAATAAAGATATATGCTTGGGATAATTGACTTTAAAATTTAAATGCAAATTCTCTTATTGGGTTTTGTCTCTTATTTACTTTACAAAAAATAAAGAAACCAAACAACATTTTAATTACTGGAATTGAAACTCGTTACTAACATCCAGGGAAAGCTGAACATTGGAATTTTAAAGAAGTAATAATAAATAACCACTCTCCTGCCCTACCCCCTTTTTCTTTTCTTTTTACGTTTAAATTTATTGATAGCTTCAGGGCCTGTTTCCATTTATGACAAATGAAAATACATTTTACTTTTGCTTTGTTCGTTTTTGTTTTTTCTATAAAGTCATATGAAGTCGAAATTGCAAAAATCAAGAAAACACAAATTTTAAATAAACTTTACGTTTATTAACATCTTAGAGTTAGTTATTTTTAAAACATCTTTGCAAAATTATCGAGAAGTCAAAATCAATACATAATAATAATGAGTATTAGAATCAAAAAACAACTAAGCACTTACATACATCATCGAAGATTGTCCCGCATGTGATGTAAATGATTCACACCAACATTAATAATACCATTCACAAACACATTCTATTTTATTCATAAAATCCACCAAACGTATGGATGATTGCATCGTCGCTTATCAAGTAAAGGTGTTAGGTTGAAGCCGGCAAGTTATAATGTTAGTACCAAAATTCATATCAAAGTCACGTCCATCTGATAAACCATAACTGTAGGATCAAAAGACCGAAGCGAAATAACATCTATGGCTTAAACAACTCCCGTTCCCTTGGAGGAATCCACTTGGTAAAGGTTAAAAATAAATTTCTGTATGCTCGAGAACAGCTCAGCACAGCGTCAAAATGGTCTTAATATCATGTGAGCAACAATACTATAAAGGAAATGCAATGATTTTTTTCATAGTATTTCTTAACATGTTTCGGTTTATCGATTGCTGGATTAATAACTAAACTTTAATGCATTGAACGGGAGTCACTGCTCAAAAAATCACAAGCCTGTACTGCATTGCTCATTAGACACACTGCTATATTATGCTTTACACGCTGGCTACACGATCTGAGAATACACCAAAAAAGATTTCCGTCTGGAAAGATCCTTTTACTTCGATCTCATCCACCAAAATGCCGCTCGCTGAAGATCAATGGAGCCTAAGAGAAACGACAAGACGACTGCACCCATACCATAGCGAACTAGATATATAGCGGCTTGCGCATTTCACTAAAAACCATTGAAAAAGCGAAGCTGGATTCAGCTCCAAACCCTGGACCATTTCATTAGACCACGTGGTGCAAACCCTGCCCAAATTTGCAATAAATAAGCTGATTTCTGTTCTGTACACATGGTCGTTGTTTTGGTTCACGGTTTGCACGATTGGTCAGAATAACTTGGGCAGGATATCATGGTCCTCTGCAAGAGGCTTCATACATTAATCTCAATTGAATGGGCCGTATAGATCTAAATGGCCATACCCATACACTAGTTATAGTTATTGCCTTTGCTACTCAAGTATTTTCCTCCTCGGGATTGCACTTATATTCTAAAGCGAAAGGTGAGTTCCCGGAGTGGTCATACTTTGTCATCCCTTGCTACTCCAGTATAACTAAAGTTAAAGCAAAAAGTGATGAATCTTTAAACTGGCTTTTCTTTTCTAAGCTATCTGTCAAATTTTAACTACACATCTCTCATATCTGTACTATTTAAAAAAGAGACATTTTAATTTGATAGTTTTATAATCATTTTAGCTTCAAAATTAACAGCTTGCTTGTCAGCTGCATCTTTCCATCGCATTTTTGACTTGAGATGCTAATCTCACTATCTGAAAATGGAAATTACAGTAATTTGTGTCTTTTAGGCGCACTGTGCTAAAATATTTAGCTTATTCTAAAAAAATGATATTTTTCTTTTAATTATTTCTTCATGTTCGCTTACTTAATAATTTCGCATGGTGTCTTATAATCAGTATCATCATAATGGAAAAATATGGAATTGTAACAAATTTATGAGCAAAAATGGGTTCTTTAAAAGCAGTGAGTCGTTTTCTATTCAAAATCTTTAGAGGCAGCGTGATCCTAATGGGATTTTGCACTACTAAAGCCTATACAATAAACTTACCGTTCAAAATTCAATCGTTCAAACAATGAAAGGGATCCAGTCGCCATCATTCTGAAGAAATTTCACACATTTTTTTAATATCAAAATATAATAGGGATATTTTACAGAACAGCTATCGCGGAAACATCTACAAATGAACAGATTTCAGTTAAATTAATTATTTGTCATTTCGGATGTGGGGACAACCTTCAATATAAAAATCGCTTATTAAGAGACATAATCCTCCATCCTCCCCCCCCCCCCCCATAAAAAAAAAGTTAAAAAAGGAGCCATGATATTCTTCTTTCAACGGAGTGCTGAATCCACCCTTGAACGTGTTAAGTGTATTTAGTACTGTGCTATAACTAAGCTGTTAAAATAGGTATGTACAAACAAATATTTTATTTCATAATTAAACATACAATTAATACTATAAAATTCCAAAATAACTTCAGGTGTAAACATGTATTAAGGAGGTTAAATGTTATGTTTTATGATGGAGAACAGTTGGTTATGTTTCTCGGAAAGATTTTTTTTATATTCTATATTAAAATTTTGCTTACTTCATGTTTATTAACTATATTTATAGATTTGTCCTAAAACTGAAATTTGTTTCGAATAATTTAAACCAGATAAGAATACATGCTGTTTAAGCACTTAAAAAAAATACTAACTAAATTAATTTTTCACAACCAGTATATAAAAAAATATATTAATATCTGTATAAAAGAAGTTCATTTTTAAAAATCCAATTCTTTCTCTTTGCATTTTTTTAGTTATTTTTTTATTCTATAAAACATACTTGGATTTTCTTCCTTCAGTTATAGGATTTGATAGGAATTTCTTCATGAATTGAAACTGTATTTTTTACCCCGTAAAACATATAACTTGTAGTATATTTACATAACTAGTAGCTTTACATATTTCATCATTCTTTTTTGTAGCTAAGTCCGTGTTTCTTTTATTTCTGTTCTGTTTATCTAGAGGACTTTTTTGCACATTGGGAGGATATTTATTCAGCGATTATTTCTTCTATACGAATTCAGTTAGATTTTCGTTCGAATTTACACTTTCAAGATTTTGACGTGACAACGTCTTGTAAATTGGTTTGCCGGGAGACACTTCAAGAAACTGCGTTACGTTACGTTACGCTCCGCTCACGATACGCGCTCACTTTTCTCTTAACTTTTTCCGGTCACTTGTGGGACCATTTTCTGAACGTGAATGTGAATTCGCTGCAAGGAAGGGGCGGTGCTTAATAGGAATCTTAGATAGTATCAAACTAAGACGAAATACGTTATGTATTAGTTATTAGTATAAAGTACAAAGAAAATAAGTGTAGTTTATTTCGTAATTCGGTGGTATATTATGGAAAACTAATGATATGTGATTAGTGAAAGCCATTTTACTTTAGTTATATTCTGCTCATTGAAAAATTCTTTAATATGCTGTTTACAAAATTCAACATTTGACATCAATAAACATGAAGTAAAATGTGTTTAACAAACACAGTGTATTGCAAGTTATTGTATGTATATTTGTATATAAATACGTATGTATGTGTAAAGGTAAAAATAAAATTTTGTTAATATGAAATTCAGTGCGAGATTCTTTGTATAAATTAATGTTTTAAATATAATTCTTTGTATAAATAAATGTTTTAAATTGTTACTATTATTTCATCCTTCTTCCTACTATACGAATGAATATTCACATTAAAATTATTTTACAACTCAAAGTCGTTGTCACGTAAAACTTTCGCCCGTATACCGACTTTACAGGCAACCAATTTTTTTTTATTTAAAGGAAAGCAAACATATTTTAAAAAGGTTTTTCACTGTTAAATAAATAGATATTGTTTTATATTTAGCTACATTCCACACACATAAATTTAAGAAGGGGAAAAAAATCAAGTTTTGAAAAGTTAAAAAAAGTCAAGTTTTTTCTGATATGAATGAATGAGAAATCAAGGAGGTTATGCTTCAAATATTTTTTTCTTTCTATTAAAAAATTAATCTCGTAGAAATATGATTTTTGTAGTTTCAATTTTGAATGCAACGTATTAATCGGCGACAAAGCCATGTTGCAATTCATATTTATTTCTCGTTATCATTCAAGCTGGTCTTATAAAAATTAATAATGGGTTAAAGTTGAATACATTACCGTATTTATTCGTATATACCACACATGCGTGTATGACACGGACCCAGTATTTTAGAATGAAAAATTGCGATTTTTTGTATCTCATAAATACCGCGCACGATAAATTTGACATGCAAGGGAATGGGTGATGAAATGAATTTCAGTAAAGAAAATCGAAACAAACGTTACGTCAAGCTAGAAAATAAGTCTTTTTTTTTTTTTTTTTTTTTTTTTTTTTTACTTCATGATGTAGGGAGTGAGTATCATGATATGGTGACGTCACTTGCGAACGGAATACTTGAGTCTATATTGTATAAAGGAAAAAAAATCTGCAATTCTACAAATATAAAGTTGCAGAAATATGTATTCTTGCTAAAACTTTATCATTAAGTGCACTGTACAAAAAAAAAAAAAAAAAAGCGAGAGAGAGACTGGGAGAAATCTAAAAAACTAGTTTTTGTAAATCTATAGAAATCTGTAGCTTTACAAGTGAATCTAGTAAAATTATACTAATCTTACTAAAGTTTAATCTGTAACTTGGGTCGCAGTTAGATAAAATGTTCTAGGTTTCCCAGTTTCCTAAAACATTTTTTTTTTTTTTTTTTTAATAGTGCAAGTTTGTATCTGTTACATGAATTTTTGCTGTTACCGTTACGTAAAAAGCAGTAGCGGCAATGAGCATTGCTAAAGAGTCTTTAAATAATGCTACTACCGGTTTTGTATTAAAAAAAAGTGCAAGAATTGAAATAAAGATGCAGGAATACTAATCAGTATGATTCCATTTTTAATTTCTTCTATGAATACATTTCTTCATTTATAGTTATTTCATGCGATTACATAAAGCAGTAAAAAAAATATTCCATGGATAACAGCATCCCATTGTTTTTGCCTTGAATTTTGGGTGGAAAAGTGCGCGTTATACACTCGTAAATACGGTAAATTTTAATCTTTAAGTATAATTAAAAGTAACAATTTTAAACTGTAAACATATAACTATAAGCTCTGAAGTTCATTTAGGCGATTAAATGTGTAAATAAGTCCAGTTTCTGTAATGTTACGTAAATCATGTACAATACGCGAACAAGCTACGTGACTTTTGACCACTCCTTTGAAACGCGTCTAAACCGGGTTGCAAATAAACAAACACTCAACGTCCCAGCGCGCTTCACGCCAACCCCTCTAGCCAAGCGCTTTGGCGAAAAAATGAAGTTCGACGTGCAACGTGCATGCTACATTTTATCCTAGTACCGTAGTTTGAAATTTACATGTGCAAATATTTATATCCAATTAACTTTAATATTTTGGATACAAAATATTCAAGTAAAGGAATTTTTCTTTTTCAAAGAAAATGCTTTTGAACTTGCAAATTAATTCAAGTCTAAACCAAATTGTTATTGATTAGACTAAGTCGAATACTGATGCTGTCACTATAAGATTATACTGTTACAAAGTAAAAGCTGATGCTGAAAAATTTAAACTGCATGTTTCTAGTGTTATGAAGGTATAATAGTTGAAACAATAGTTGACTTAATTCATCAAGATATTTCAACATAGTTCAAAAGTATTTACGAACTTGATTTGTCCTACGTGTTTTTGGGTTTACGATGAAATACTCATTAATGAATATATATATATATATATATATATTTAGCATTTACGGTTCGCTTACACGGATACTAAAAGGAATTCCGATTCATACGGTCTGTGGTGGAAAAATCGTTTACAATGTGTTTTATATTTAATGATATTACATTATTTTAAGCATATTGAAATTTATACACGTATGAGGGGTACTGTAAGGCGCAAATAGTAGAATAGGATGAGCATAGAATTCCTCGTTCATTTACAAAGACATACAAAAGAATTTGACAACAGTATTTCTCGAATAATAATTGCTGGAAGTGCGATTTCATTTGTGCTGCGCGTTTTTACTTTATTTTTTCATATTATTTAGAGTGTAGAAATTCTATATATTACATACATGCAAGGCTGTACAAAAAATCGCAAGTACAATTTCGTTTATTGATGACAATTTTAAAGGAGATTTTCAACTTTGTTAACTAAACTACGTTTAACTAAATTAACTTTTAGCATACTATGTAGTAAATGTACACATATAGATTATATAAAGGAAGTTCAGAAAAAAAACTGATATTTTTTAAATTGTTGATGGTAGTAGCAGAAATTTGGTTTTCAATTTGTTTATTTAGGTCAGCTTAATAATAATGTTTCAGCTTAATAAATTTCAAAATTTTGTTACAGTATTCTGAAAGAGTAGGAAAATGTTTCATAGTCTATGCATGTTTTTTCGTTCTTTTTTTTTCTTTTTAATTTTCAGAAAATAATAGATTTATTTTTTACAGTTTGTTAATTATTGATAGTATAAAATACATTCTAAAGGAATAATGCAGAATTGCAAGAATACCACAAATTGAATAACGAAGCATGGTTACTATTTTTACTTTTTCAAATTCCTCATAATTAAGTATAATTTTCAATTGTTTGAAAATAAATTCAATAGTAGCTAATAAAAGAAAAGTGAGCATTCAATTAATGTATACTGGTCTTGCAATCTTTAAAATAAACACAATTTTGTAAATGACAGCATAAATAAAATTCAAAGTTTTCTATTATTATGAAAAAAATTCTGCTTCCTGACTGGCTTAATCAAGATTATTAGCATAGCAGTATCGTAACGTACAAGGAGGATTCTGAACGAAAACAATAAAGGCTAAATTTTTATTTCCTAGTTATTTATAAATCCAAAACTTTGATATTGTGTCCATTATTGAATATTTTTAACCTGTTATCGATCAGCAACAAAGCACTTATTATTACATACTCTAAACCAGTAACTAATTTGATTATAAATTATATTATTTTTAGAAAGGTCAACTTTCAGAGCATTCATAATGCATGTATAATTTTTCAAAAGGTGAGATAAGCATTTTTTAATTCGCACTCGTATTCTTACAAATATTCCATAAACAAGACGTACGCGGTCAAATGGATGAAATAGGAAAAATCGAAGCAACTTCGGACTTTACTGGCTCTTCGAAGTTTCCCCCCCCCCCCTCCCCAAAGCGCTTGGCTACGGAGTTTGGTATGAAGCGCGCTGGGACGTTGAGTGTTTGTTTATTTGCAACCAGGGCAGACTTTATATATGCAATATATGTATATTTATTATGCATAAATGTTTATACGTATTTTAAAATTTAATAATTCTTTAATTGTAATAAACACAGAGATAAAATAAGTTACATGTTTCGAATAGAAATTCATATAACTTTTAAGCAATGAATTGAAAATGCACTAGATTTCCGCTAATGCGAATTGAATGGGGTGGTTATTTGTTGGATCAGCAAAATTTAAAATACATATGGAATTTTGATATAAATAGAGAAACAATAGAGAAACAATTGAGATAAATAAGAAAAGATGTAAAAACTGGAAATTATAAGCTGACTTTTGGCATTCCTTTAAATCAAATTATCTTTCTGCCTTGATTAAAAATACATGTTGGGTCGAACGTTTTTGTGACATTTTCAAAATTAATAAAAAAGTAAAGTAAATGGCTTTCAAGAAAACAGTTTGGATGGAAATACCTCTAATAACTGGAAGTTTTTATTTAATATTTTAGAAAAATTAATTTTAAAATTTGTCCATAGATAAACTTCAGATTTAAACAATCATCAAAAACGTAATATAAGAAGTTACAAAGTATTATTTTATTTCAGCAAATAGAAAGAAGACATAGTTCCCATCGAATGGCTATTTTCGATTTGCGTCTATGACAATTTGAAGATAAAAAATGTGTGGAATTGTTTTTCTTTTTTTTTTGGGGGGGGGGGGGGGGGGAGGGGCATTCTGCAGTGTAATACCATATTTCAAAGTGAAGAATGGAATTTAGTATGTATACATAGATGTGATTACAACAGGAAAAAGTCACACATGTTGAAATATTGTCGTAATTATACTAAATAAATGGTAAATGAATGCAAGTATTTTATTTTATTTCATTATTATTTTTTGTATATTTTTAATGAGCTCTAGGTGTACAGCATTATCCTTGAACATTATTTTGAAAAACTTTTTTTTTTTAGCAAAACTTAGAAACACGTGGAACATTTTCGTCCAAACTGCCCACTTGTACGCCAATTAATTGATTTTATACTGAATTTCAAAATGCATCATGGACATTTACCAAACCTGCATGCTTAAGCATGGTTCTGATTTACGTAATATTTGCAGCATCTATATGTGTACTTTTTTATATGACCACGTAACTCATTTGTTATAAAATAATTCCTTTTTGTCTCAAATTTCAATAAAATAAATATTTGTTCGAAAAAAATTATATTGAATGAATTATTTCTTTAAACATAATCGAACGCTTCAGCGTTAATAGAGAATTAACTCTTCTAGGACAGCGCGACAGGTATGGAAATGTAAAAAGAGCTTCAAAAACTCAGATATTTACCTTTCTTTCCTTAAAAGCCCTTAATTTGATCGTAGCATATTTGAGGAAGAACTTTTAAGATACTATTTACTATTCGAGATTAAATAAGCACTTCATTAAAATCGATAAAAAAGTATTTAATCAAATAGCAAGTTAGTTTTTCAGGATATCATTGCGCGAAAAGAAAAACAAAACATTAATTAATTGAAATACCTTGAAAAAATAGATAGCACATTACTTTATCCATGTGAATGTGAAGAATTAATGTAAAAAATGAATCCCATAGGAAAAATAGAATGTAGGTGTAGTAAATAGTACGCATGTTTTTCAAGGTAAAATTGAAACAAAAACACCTAAAACAAATAAATGAAATTCTCCTATTATTGGTTGAATGGTTGATAGATATTATATATATGGGGGTACGGCAGCAATAAGCATCCTTTTCAGGAAGCAACTCAGAATAATTTTGACACCCCCCCCCCATCTCTGTGCTGGAGTTTCCCTGAAACTTAAAACTTAATTTTTCCATAAGTAGTGTTTAGTCGTAACCAAGAGCTCAAATTTTCATGTTTTTATCTTTTCTAGTTCAAAAAATGTAGGAAATCAAAGTTTCGCTTTTTTGACACTGACTGACTCACTGACTCACCGATCATCAAAACTCTGAGGTACATCCTGCAGTCCTATTTAACACTTTAAAAATATTACATAAATGACATATTGTCAAATTTTAACAATCTTCAAAAACGTAATAGAGTAGATGTGCCAATAATGGACCCCCTTAAGGAATTTCTTTAATAGTTATAATTATTATATTCCAATTTTTTTCATATTATATTAATCTTTCAACAATATTTAACTAATCCCATAGTTACATTTCCCAATAGAAATAAAAATTTAATTTTAAATAATAGAAATACGTCTAAACACCCAAACCGCCTACGTCCCAGTAATGAGCCACCCTACAAAAAAAAAAAAAAAAAAAAAAAAAAAAAAAAAACAGATAATTGCTTTTTTTAATTATATTTTGATCCAGAACTTAATGAAAGCATACTAATAAAACAAAATATTAAAACTTGAGTTAAAAATTCATTACATTAAAGGATTTATAATGAAAAAACTCAAAACAACATATTTAAATTTAAGTTATGAATTTATCTCATAATCAAGGATTTATAATGTGGATATAAAACAAAATATTATTGATATTATTAAAAGTTTATTATATTAAAGGATTTATATTGTAAAGACATAAAACAAAACATTTAAATTTAACGGATTTATAAGATAAAGACAATGTTTTACTGAAATCAAGTTTAGATAAAATAAGGCAATAAAAGAAGTCTCCGATCTTCATTCATATCATTATCTAAATGATGTGCTGTGCAAATATGAAATATAAATAAAAAATCTTCAATTTTATCATCACTTTCCAGTAATCCAAACTATTCAATACATTTTAGAATGCATTTAAAATAATAAATGTTTTTGCACTATCCAACCATTTTCAGATAATCATATAGCCCATCAATTTGGCATAGATTGATTCCACAATTTCCCTTGAGAGATTCTTATATGGATATATTATCATCAATGGAACAGTGTCACTATTTGCTAAAAAACATCCCATAACAGTAATTTGTTCTTTTTTGTTATTCGGTACTACATAATACACATCTTTAACTGATTTTGGGGTCAAAATTTTCCCTGTTTTTGAAGCACAAATGAAAAGCAGTTTTAACTGCATTGAAAATTATCTCTGTATGCATTAGAATTTGGAAGAAGATATTAGTAATATCTCCTTCCAAATATGATTCTACATTTCTGAACCAAATTAAAACAACTTCTTTTGTAACAGAACATCTAGATTTTGCCAAATGTTCAGTTTTTTTTTTTTTAACCAATTTTGGATGTTTTCTTAAAAACAACTACAGTGAAACCCCGATTTTACGTGCCCCGAATCTACGTTTTTCCCGCATTATACGTTTTTTTCTTCAGGTCCCAGTTTTTCCGTATAGTTGTAATGTTAATTTAACCCGGATCGTAAGTTTGTTATTTATGGAATTTCCCGCATTTTACGTTTTTTCTGGAAAGTAAAAAACGGAAAAAATGTTCTAAAATAAGCAATAATTTTTCCTTTTGTGCTTTTTTAAACTTAATCCACGTTGTTAAAAGTTATGCAATCTATGAAAACAGAAACGCATTCTAAAGACTCCTGTCTTCTGAAACTGGTCCCCCCCCCCTAGTTTGTTGAACACCTGCTGTCGCGGACTGCTCCCTTCCCTCCCCAGGGTAGCTGGCGGGGGAGCAAAGTAAAGAAACAACACACTTTATTGGTGTAGGGATAAGATGGGAGGGGGGGGGAGAGACAATCCAGTTACTAATCAGATGGGGTGGCTCATTTCTTTCGTCAGGGAGGGAAAGGGATCCTTACCTTTCTTAACGTTTTCAAATGCTGTTTAGCATGCGGTGGTCGCATTTATAACCTTTTTGTGCCAAAATGACGAGTAAAAAACGCAAAAACTTTTCTGTTGCTGAGAAAGCCGAAATTGTTAAACAATTTGATGAATTCCACGGAACCAAAGTAGCGTTTGCTCAGTTGCAAGGAATTCCCGTAACAACCCTGCAATCCATACTACAGAAAAAAGAATGCATTGAAAAAAAACATCGAGAAAGTCGGAGAAAAAAATGCTAAGAAACGGAGAACATTGAAAAAATCGCCGTACGACGAGCTGGAAGGTATCTTATTAAAGTGGTTTAAAGAAGCTCGTGCCGCGAATGTACCTATAAATGGCACGATACTAAGAGAAAAAGCTCTAGAAATCGCCGATAGGCTTGGTGGTTTGAAAGATTTCACAGCTTCAAATGGCTGGATTGACCGAATGAAGAAAAGACATAATCTTGTGTATAGATCGCTTTCGGGAGAATCATCAAGTGTAAATGAAGCTACAATAGAAGATTGGAAGATAAAACTACCAAATTTGACCAAAGGATACAAGCCAAAGGACATATTCAATGCGGATGAAACCGGACTTTTCTTTAACCTCCTACCGGAAAAAAGTTATGTTGCAAAAGGAGACTCCTGCCATGGAGGGAAGATGTCTAAATTGCGTCTTACGGTTTTACTGTACTGCAATTCTGATGGAAGTGAGAAGCTGACGCCTCTTGTTGTCGGAAAGTCGCGCAACCCACGATGCTTCAAAAACGTGAGAAGTTATCCGACAAAGTACGAAGCAAACAAAAATGCGTGGATGACCAAACCGATTTTCGAAGACTTTTTGCGCAAACTAAACAAAAAAATGGAGTATCAGAATCGTAAAATAATTTTATTTATTGATCAATGCAGTGCACATCCGGTTTTGCAGCTGTCTAATGTGCATGTCGAATTTTTTCCGTCAAATTGCACAAGCAAATTGCAGCCTTGTGATCTCGGCATTATTCGATCTTTCAAGGTTTTTTATAGAAAGCAACTTGTCCGGAAAGCTGTAGCTGAAATAGAAAATGGAAACCTAAATGACGCCTGTAAGTTAAAGTTAAGTGTTCTAGAGGCTATGCATTTTATTTCTGCGTCGTGGAGAAACGTTACACAACACTGCATTTCCCATTGTTTTGAAGAAAGCGGATTCGTAGCATCTAATGAACCGAGAACAGATGAGGAATCAGTTGCGGTAGACTCGGACAATGACAACGAAACAGTTATCTATGATTTCAATGATTACATTCCGGAAAATTTAGCAACATGTGAAGCTGAAAGAGCTACTGCTCCATCCGTAGCCGACGTTATGGACTTTTCGTCCACCGATGAAGATGAAGAACAAGAAACAGAAGCACAGCCCGTCCCTTCTTTTAATATTGCATTGAAGAGCTTACAAACAGTGAAAAACTATTTTCTTTCTCATAAAGACCAGGAAAAAAACTTGCAAAGTATTTCAATCCTGGAAGATGCTGCATTCACTTTGAACTCAATGACTAAAAAACAATCTACTTTTACGGACTATTTTCAACCTAAATGCCAGGATTCGCAATAAAATGTGTTAGTAAAATCATCTTAAAAATGGTATGTATAATAATGTTCTTTTCGTAAAATATAGATTGTAATACATTTTGAAAGAGTCATCTTTACTACCTTTAGTTTTTTTCTACGATTTTTTGCTTTCTATGTATTTCCCGTATTTTACGTTTTTCCCGTATTTTACATTTTTCCCGTATTTTACGTTTTTTTACTCAGTCCCTTGAGAAACGTAAAATCGGGGTTTCACTGTATTTATAAAGAAATTGCCTTTATTAAATTCTAGTAGGTAAAATGTAAATATTAAATTTGATTATTTAGTTTTTCAGTTAAATCAAAATATTTTATCTACTGAAATTACACTTTTATTATTGGTCACTTGGGTGGTCCATTACTGGAAAATCACGAAATAAGCAATCCAGTAATGGACTACCCCTCCTAAAATCTTAAAAATAAATAAAATTTTGTAAATGACGATTGGTATATGAACTTCAGAGTTTTATATTACTATTCAAACAAAAACATTCATTTTTTACAAGAAAATAAAGAATATATAAATAGAGTAAGTAAAGCCAGCTCTTAGCATGTTCATTAAGATTTTCAGTAAAACTGTGAAACTTTATTTTCTGCTTTCTAATTGCTTTGATAAAAAGTGTAAAAAAAATAATCCAGATTATAGAGCATGCAAGGGTGAGCTAAGAAAAAATAATAAAAGTTTAACTATCACTTATTATTTTTTTATAAAATAAAAACTGCGAGGTGGCCCATTACTGGAAGGTGGTCCATTACTGGTACATCTACCCTACAAAAAGTTACAAACTATTATTTTAGTTCAGCAAATAGAAAGAAGGCTTAATTCCCATCGAGTGACTATTTTTGATTTATCTCTGAGGCAATTTGGAGATAAAAATCGTGTGGGCCGTGCTCTTTATTTTATGTTTAATTGGACTATTCTGCAATGCAATACCATATTTCAAAGGTTACGATGAAGTTTATACATTGGCAATCATTGACATGATTTCAACCGGAAATATCTATGTGCATTATTTTGAACTAACTTGTTATTTATGCAAAACTTAGGAACTCGAGGAACATTTTCGTCCAAACCGACCACTCGTACACCAATTAATGAATTTTATACTGAATTTCAAAATGCATTATGGACTTTTGACCAACCCTGCATGTTTGGGCATGTTTCTGATTTATGTGATATTTGCAGCATCTATATGTGTATTTTTATGTGACTATATAACTCATTTGTAACAAAATAATTCCTTTTTTTTTGCACAAATTTCAATAAAAGAAATATTTTTTCGAAAAAAAATTATATTTATAAATTACTTCTTCAAACATAACCTAACGCTTCAGCATTAATAGAATTCTTACTCCACTAGGACAGCGCGACAGGTATGAAAATGTAAACAGAGCTTCAAGGACTCAAATATTTACCCTTCTTTCATTAAAAGTCCTTCATTTCGTCGTAGCATATTTGAGGAAGAACTTTTAAGATACTATTCACTGTTCGAGATTAAAAAAGCACTTCATTAAAATCGATAAAAGACTATTCAATAAAATAGCAAGTTAGTTTTTCTGGATATCATTATGAGAAAGAAAATATAAATATTAATTAATTAAAAAGCTTTAAGAAAGTAGATAGCATATTTCTAAAGAAACATGCGAATGTGAAGAATTAATGTAAAAAATGAATCCCGTGCGAAAAATAAAATATAAGTGTAATAAATTATACACGTGTTTTTTAAGGAAAAGGGGGAAAAATCTTGATAAAATAAATGAAATTCGCCTATTATTTCGTTGAATGGTTGATTGATTTTGTATATAAAATATATTTATATGAACTTTAAAAAACTCAATGTTATACTTAATCCTCTCGTCACCAAGTTATTATAAAAGTAGCGAAAAAAATCTTTCTAACTTTAAATGCTTCTAAAATACTACTATAAAACATGTGCAAAAAGATTTTGTTTTCCTAATGTTGCTGTATCTTTTTTTTTTTTTTTCGAACCTTATATGAGGCCCAAAACACTTCTACATTTTTTAATGAATCTGTTACTTTTAAAATTAATTTGAAAGCATGCACATGTTAAGAGAAGGTTAAAGAATAATAAAACAATTTTTACCAGGCCAAAATAATAATAATAATAATAATAAATTCAAAAAATAAAGCAGCTCAAAAAATTAGTTCATTTCTCTTGTAAAATAATAAAACAACAATCTTAAATAATGCAATAATTCATCTAGTACTGACATGTAAGTACAATTAATGCAACTATTTAGAAGCCTCCTATTTATTCTACACGATTTAATGGTATGACTAAACGAAAAATAAAAATAGAAATTTGTCTTTCTTTCTTTCAAATATTGCAATTTGAAGTAGAAACCTCATATGAGGCTCAGGGAGACGAAAGGATTATAAGCCGACTAAAATATCAAAAGAGATGTTACAAGTTTAAAATATGCATTACATTAAATGTATTTTTTAAACTTGTAACATATCTTTTGTTATTTTACAACAATTATAATTATTTTATTATAGAATTATTGCATTCAAACAAAATTATTATACGTATTAAAATTACTATTTTCATATTGGAATCACGTCAGGAGTTAACAGCCGAAGAAATTTTCAAAAACTGCTAATTTACATTCAACCTTTTTTATTTCGTTCATATCAATACGACAAAAAGCGAAAGTCGATTGCATACCTTAAGTTTTTTTAATTATATTTTATTGCTTATTTACTAATTCAGGAATGTTTTTAATTTATTATGAAATATAAGCTGGGATAAGATGATGAGCTATTTATATAAATCTAAGGGGGAACGGGTATATAGATAGTAGAATTGCAAATATTCCCATTTTCATATACAACGTGACCTTTCAAAAATGAGCTAATACTTAATCCTTAAACCGTTAATTTTAGAAATACATGTTTTTTGTGGAATAATGGATGCAATGGGTTTATATTTCATTTACAGAGTTACATAAAAGAGTCGATTATATAAAAGGGTGGGCCGAAAAAACTTTTTTTCAATTTTCAATGATGAGTACTGCGAAAAAGTTTCCTCTGATGGCACTAAGATGACACAAAAAAATTGAGATTTTTTGGACAATTCCTTCATTTGCCGCGAATGATTTAAAATTTTACTCAAATGCTGATTTTTGAAATTTTTTAGCAAAAATTTTTAAAATGTTAAATAAAATTTCTTTTAGCTGAATTTACTCGAAATGTCATGTTTAGTGCATGAAATGTTTAAATAAGCTCTGATTATGTAGTATTTTATAGTTAAATATATTTTAAATTAGACGATTTTTATAGCCTTTTTAGTGAGCAAAAATTGTTAATATTGTTTGGTTCGCTCGTTGGTTTCTCTCTTTTGTTTTTATCATGTTCTCCGCACTTCCTTCTGTTTTTCGATGTGTTCAGAATCACATATTTGATGACAGACCTCAACAGGTCTTAAGAGCAATTCTGGAAAGAGAGAAAATGTGGAGCAGAAACCAATGAAAATGCAATCAGTCATAATGATGATAGAGGAAATAGGAGATGGGAGAAGCTACAAGATGGGATGTTAATTATTTTTCTTTTCTAAAATATAGATATTATCAAAAGATACAAATAGTCGGAACTTTGAAGCCGGCAGTTCGTCTGAATCAGAATTTGAACCAAGGTCTCCAAAAGCAGATACTCAGCTGTGCTTCAGGGTGCAGGAATTGTGACAACAGGGAATAAAAATGCCGTCATCGATAAAGGCAAGGCAGAGACAGAAAAAAAATTGGAAACAAGATATAGGAAAAGGAATATCTTGGAGAATGAAAAATTACAACCATATTCTTTGAGGGTAGAAAAGATAAAACGATCTTCTTAAAAAAAGGGGGGGGGGGGGGTACGAGTGACATCGTCGATAGAAAGAAGATCACATATCTCTAATGCGTGCGAAAATGTGTGCGTCACTTTCTATGAGTCGATTTCTGTTTTATGGACATCAGAAATAATAAAGGCTAAAGATTTGAGTACCTTATTAATCTAGCTCTGATTGAGTTGGTAAAGGTCTTAGATCCTTGACTCATACACTTTCTTCATCGATGACTAGAATCTTAAACCCTGTTGTCACAATTTATGAATCCTGGAACACAGATGATGCTCTTAACGCCATTTACCTATAAGATATACTAGTTTTGAATGCAGCAAAAGTTCTGTGAGAAAAAGGTATGCGTTTGAAAAAGTTTTCTTTTGAAGGCCCTGGTTCAAATTCTGATTCAGATGAACTGCCTGCTTCAAAAATCTCAATATTTGAATCGTCTGACAATATCTGCATTTTAGAACATAAAGTTAATTAAAATTCCGTCTTTTATTTCATCCCTCATCTCCATGATGGCTTATGGCATTTTCGTTGATTTCTGCTCCGCATTCTCCTCTTTTTCCAGAATTCCTGTGAAGACATGCTGTGATTCGTCATCTAAATATGTTACTCTGAACGCATCGAAAAGCAGGAGGAAGAGCGAGGAATATGATAAAAACAAAAGAGAGGAACAACGAACGAACAAAACAATACTTACAATTTTTGCACAATGATTCGTGAAAAGGCTATAAAAATCGCCTTTTTCAAAATACACATAACTAGTAAATAACACATAATTAGAATATTAGAACGTTTAATACACTAAACATCAAATTTCAAGTAAATTTAATTAAAATAAATTTCCTTTAATATTTTTTTCTTAAATTTCAAAAATCAGCATTTGAGCAAAACTTCAAGCTATTTCGGCAAATGAAGACATTGTCCAAAAAACTCACATTTTTGTGTGAACGGGGAGCCACCAGTGACAATTTTTCCGCACTACCCGTCATCGAAAATCGAAAAACAGTTTTCTTCCGCTCACCCTATTATAATAATCTGTATGTGTGTGTGTGTGTGTGTGCGTGCGGGAAGGGGGTCTGTTCGCAGAGTATTTTAATGCAATGTTTAAAACATGATGAAATTGATACACATTTCTGATGCAAGACTACAATTTCTGACTACAAGATGCTTGCAGTAACATATAATGTGCATCTCAAATATCATTCATTTACATGGAAACATAAAAGATTTCGGATACAATACTGTATCTGAAATATTTCCTATTAGAGATGATTGCTGAAAGTGTGCTTTCTGGTTATGGTATGCGTTTAAAGTTCAACGAACATTTTGCATACTATGTGGTGTATAAAAATTCTATAGACCATATGCACGACTACATAAAAGAATTCGTAAGCATTATTAAAAATAAATGTAAATAGTTTTTTTTTTTACTTATGTATTTTGAAGTTTAACTACATTTACTATACTCAGACATGTTTCTAGCATATAAATAAAATCATATACAGGGCTAAGCAAAAAACTATATAAATGGCCACTTAAGCAAAAAACAAGGTAAATGGCCGCCGAATATTAATAATTCCTGGAAGCACGATTTCCGTAGCTTAAACGCTTTTGCCTCAATTAAATTTTAGCTTAATATATGGCTTGTATGTAAGTTTTTAGATAATATACATTGCTGTTTAAAAATATTCAAGTACGTTTCCGCCTATTGGTAAACGATTCTAAAACATTTTCAGTTGTGTTATGTGTCTTCTAACTAAACTAAATTTTAACCTATTACATAGAAAATATACAAATCTATAGATCATATACAGAGCTACACAAAAAAATTGGAGTACTTTTCCGGCTATGTGTAGTAATTGTTGAAATCTGATTTTCAAATGTGTTGTGTGTTTTCTGAAGTGTTTTCTTCGATATCGTCTTTAACTTTAAGTGTCTGTTGATTTAAGTATTATAGAACTGTTTGCTTGACACTTGCTTTTTCTTTCTCATTAAATTTAAATGAGTATATAACTTCTTCAGAAAAGGGTTTATTTGTGTACTTTTTTTAATTTCAGTTATGGATTTGTATATATATATATATATATATATACATATATATACGTAGAATTTAGTAATACATCGGGGTTTTAAAAGTACAATTTTTGACTATTTCTTGGGATTTTGCTATTTTATTTTACTTTTTTGCATTACAGAAACACTGAAAAACTTAAAATAAATATATAAGGTACCCTGGGGTAATAACGCCACGTTAAGGTTCTACCAATTTTCACGGCTTAGTTTTAGATTGTATTTTTCAAACAAATATAGGATCTGATACAGCAACTCATTGACTATCTATATAAAATAAAATAATTTAACAGATATGCATTCATAAAATGTAATGGCGTTTTTTCTTGACCAATGCTATTTGGCGTTATTACCCACCTATATGGGTAATAACGCCATGCAAACAAAACTATGAATTAAGATGGAATAATTGCATGTAGGTAGCCCAATTCTAAAAATACAAACTCTACAAACTTAGAAATTGACAAATTGCATTCTAAGCTACTGAAAATTTTCATTTTTTTGTGAAAGTGTAATTAAAATAAAGGTGTGGTGTGGGAGGGGGGGATGAAGCAAAAGAATATCAGACAGTGAGCTTCTTTTTGCTTAAAAAGGACCGCTTAAATAGAAATATGAGAAACATTGCACAGTTTTAACTGTGTTTATTTGAATCAGTATTTAGGATGTAGCTCGGCCACTGTAGGGAATCAACCGGGGTATTAATGTCAAGGACTGGCGTTATTACCCCGGTATAGTTATTGCGCAGTACATTTTAAATTACAAATTACCTCGAGAAGATATCCAAAATCTTCAACAACATTTTAAAAATACATGAAATGCACTACAAATTTATGTAATTAACAAAGTATTTCCGGATAAAAAGATAGTCTTCACATCACAAAACGTATCTCGCAAATTTTAGATCAAGCGTTAATTTTAGTTGTTTGTAAGAACAATAAGACCTAAAAATGAAACAAATTAACTTGAAGCTGTTTTTTGCGATTTATATGACTCAAAACCCTTCTGCGCAGAGCACATGGGTGTCATTTACCTGATTATTTCATAATTATGCAAAATATAAGCACTTGGCGTTATTACCCCGCCTGGCGTTATTACCCCAGGGTACCTTAATTAATGGTTTTTGGTTACTAATGGATTTTACAAATTATACCTTAACCAGTATAATTATTTACGTTTTCATTTTTGTACATTTCGTAAATTTCTGCTGCAAGCCGTTTTTATATAGCACTTAGCTTGCTAAAAAGTGCAGTTATAATCAAATTCCTGTTTTGTTTAGTTCTGCTATCTGTTAAGCTCCATTCACATCAATTTCTCTTTTTTTACATTGTTTATATGCGTGAAAAAATTTAAAGATGTGTATCCTATAGAATATATCAGTTCTGAAGAAGATAAGCTCCAGAATATTTAATGTTCATTCAATAATTTTGCGATTAAATTTGTTTTAAATACTTGTGGCCGAAGATAAGCAGTTGTCTGATCGAAAGGTTCATAGCACGCATCTGCAGCCACTCCCCATA
Organism: Maratus speculifer; assembly: GCA_964019185.1. Taxonomy (NCBI): domain Eukaryota; kingdom Metazoa; phylum Arthropoda; class Arachnida; order Araneae; family Salticidae; genus Maratus; species Maratus speculifer. The sequence continues at coordinate 375,644,258 of OZ025292.1, forward strand.
ACACAAAGCACATATTATTGTTTTTTCTTTTACACAAAAAAATTAAATATAGAAGCAAAATGCCAATAAATAGTGTCAGGTGGGGTTATTATGACCAGGGGTAGTTGTGACTACCGCCATAAAGAAGAAAGCTGTGTATGGTAAAATTTTTTCTCTCGCTGAGATATTAACCTCACATTCGTTATCATTAGTCTGAAGCATTTTTGAAATCCAAGTAGCAATTTGAAATAAAGTTAACAAAATTTTTGATAAAGGTATTTGTCAGTTTGGTGTTTTATTGGTCTTAATTTCCCGCAAATAAATGTGTGTAGGCAAGTATAAAGAAGAAATATAGTTATCATAATTTCCCCACTAGTGGTTCTACTTACCCCCAAACTTTTGTAATTGTGAGTTTTTGATAGTGTAATTATAACCATCCTTTTAACTTAATGAAAAGGGAGGTTATGAGAATTAAAACTTTTTAGAGATGTTCTTAAAGGGTCAAAGTAATTTCCTATGTACTAAAAACACCATTTTTCCAAATAAAAAAAATAAAACAAATAACAGAGTTTAAAATGTATAAAGGTTTATGATTATCCCTCTTGACCCTATAATTCAAAAATACGAATATGATATCTTTTTTTTCTATCAAAAAAAGAACTATAATAATAATAAATAAATAAAAATAAAAAAAATTATTGATCAGTGATAAGAAGGAACATCCTACGTAACGTTTATAATATCAATTTATTTATTTTCCAGTAATAAAATAGTTTTAGCAAAACTAATTCTTTTTATTTTTTTTTTCGTAAATAAAGTCTGTTTCTAAAAAGAATAAAAACATATGGGATTATTTCTTTCAACACAACTTAAAGATTTATTATTAACAGACAGAGAAAACTTTTACCGTTTTGCAAAATTAAAAATGCAGACAGTGCTTTTAAAAAAATCAAATATTTATCTTTTATGCATTAAAAGCCCTTTATTGTTCTCGATCTCTGGAATTATTTTATTATTTTATTTGAGGAAAAGCTTTTAATACATCATTTATATTTGAAATTTAAAAAATATCTCATAGAAATCGATAAAAATTAGTCAACCAAGTATCAAGTTAACTTTCAGATATCACTTTTGAGCAAGGGGGGGAAATAATAATTGAACTTCGTATATAATTGCTGTTTTTAAAATGAATAAAAAAAACATGGAATAATTTCTTTAAACACAGCTTAAGGCTTTATTATTAACAGACAGATAACTTTTACCGTTCAGCAGATATAAAAATGCAGACAGAGCTTTTAAAAAATCAAATATTTGCTTTTCATTCATTAAAAGCCCCTTATCTTTCACTATTTGAGGAATTATACTATTAGTCTATTTGAGTAAGAACTTTTAATATATCTCTAAATTCGGGGTTTAAAAAATATCTCATAGAAATCGATAAAAATTAGTTAACCAAGTATCAAGTTAACTTTCAGATATCGCTGCGAGCAAGGAAAAAAAATAATTAACTGAAATATTCTGTAAGAATAATAAAGATTTTAGTTGTTTGTTATGATTAAATTAAAGATGCGTTGTAAAAATTAAAGCCCTGGAGGATGTGGAATACTTAAAAGAGATATTTTTTTTTTTTCAATACAAAAGATAAAACTAAATAAATTATGTTTGTCTAGTTTTATGTGGATAGACGTATAAATAAATTTATATTTTCTGACATTTATTTAAATAAGTACAGAATTCCTAGCTATTAAAACCCTGATTTCAAAATTAAATTTCTCAAAAACAAAGATCGGTGGAATTATACACTAAACGGTTTGTTTATTAGGTAATTTGTAAAAATGTTATACAGAAGTTTCGATCAGTGAATATTTTGAAATAATTGTGTTCTGAATACAAACAATTCTTGACTTGATATTTTCTTGTTTTAGATTGCTTGCAGAAAATGATTTTTTCAGCAATATTGTAACGATTTTCCGAACTAAACTTTTAAAATTTCAAAATTTCAAAAATTTAATTCCAAAAATTTAATTCCAAAAATCGTTAAAATATGGCATTGTATGCCGAAAAACTCATTCTCTGCAAGTAATCTAAAAGAAGAACAATGTCAAATCAATCAGAACACAACCTTTCTAAAATATTCACTGTTTAAAATTTCTGTATAACATTTTTACAACTTACAATGCAATAGACAAACCGTTTATCGCATAAATCTATCGATATTTGTTTTTGAGAAATTTAATTTTAAAATCAGTTTCTTATTCACTGGAAGCTCTGTATTTGCAGGGGTATCATGTTGGTAGTTAACTAATTTTTTTCAATTACCCAAGGATTAATTGCATCAATTTTCTTTTCCAACTTCACATCATTTTTAATATCTTTTTTTTAATTATTATTATTATTATTACATCTCATCATTAAAACGTTTATTGTACGATAAATGTTTCGTACTTAAATTCATAATGATATTTGATATGTAATAATTTACAGTTCCATGTCTAATGTTTACCGTAACTATTTGTGTTTTTTTTTTTTTTTTTTTTTTTTTTTTTTATGTGAAATAAACTGAGTGGTTTTAGACAAACTATTACTTTTAGGTTTTCGTTTATCTCACGAAATCTTTATAGTCTCGCTTCATTGTCTGTTCGTCACACCACTCGTTCTCTGAAATTATTTAAGTTACAGGGTTACAGTACAGTAAGCTACAGTAGTTTATATATAAAGAGGGAAAGAGATGAACACCCTCTGTCATACCCACAATCAGAAAATTTTGAAAAAGTCATACATAAATTTAATTAAATGAATTCGTTCTTTTTCAATTTTAAAACAATTTAAAACAGTTATTTTAATGTCAACTGATTTGCTATGTGCCCTTAGCACCGGGAATGCAGTCGTAAAAATAACAGTGCATATACGCTCTTAGCAGAGGGCATTCGCTCAAGTCAGAGGGTATACCCTAGAATGTGTATACCATAGCTTTCTTGAGAAACAGAGGGTATACGGTGCTACTTTTAAAAATTCAGAATGTATACGGCGTATACCCCCATATACCCTCTAGTAGGATAATGGTGAGTTCGAATCTGTCAGGCAGAACTTTAAAATTTCTAGTATTATTATTAGACTTTTTTCAAATCAAATAATTTTTTTGTTGCTGCTGTTTGTTTGTAAACACAAGTTTGTGCAAATAAAAGGAAATTTGAAAGACTTATTTTATTTTTAGCGCAACAGTCATTTTTAAAATAATTTTTTTTTCTTTAGACTCTTTACACTGAGAAAATCTGGAATTAATACTTTTGTTTACTGATGCCATTTACTGGCAATTTTTGAAATAATAGACTGCTAAGGGCAATATTTTTCAATCTATCACTATAAAAATTATTCAAATACTAGCTGACCCGCCCGGCTTTGCCCGGGTCCGTAATAATAATGTTACACGAACTTGAAATTTCTATGATTTTATCTTAAACTCGAAATATGTGTAAATACACTGTTAAAAATTTGACCCTTTTGCTGCATCGTCACTCCACCGCTTTTATAGAAAATGATTACTTCAGCCTATTTTGGAGCATTCTCATATGTCAAAAGAGAGATATTCTATAAAAGCGGGGGAGTGATGATGCAGCAAAAGGGTCAAATTTTTTACAGTGTAAATTATATTAAATACGTGCCCCCTGACTGTGTCAAAAATCGGTTTAAAAAACTAATATTTAGCTGCAAAAATACCGAAAATGACTGCAATGGGAAACGCAGGAGGGAATATGTGTCCAACGATTGTGTGATTTTCGTGTTAAAGTGTTGATATTTATCATTAAATGTACTGTTAAGTGACTAAACTAAATACTTTTTTCACATAGATATCCCAAGTGAAATATTTTGAATTTCAAACTAATTATATCACTCTTAAATCCGACTATACCGTGAATGAAATCGATAGTCGATGATTAGCTAAAAGGTTAGTATATAGTATTATAATTTCTGAGCCATTTTAGAAAAATAGGTGTATATTTTTTATCAAACATGCGTAATGTTCATTCTGTGAACAAAATACTAACCTTAACCTAATTGTAATCATAACTTGTCTGTAACCTAGCTGTATCTTAACAGTAACCTAACTGTAACTTAAATATACCATAAATGTAATCTGGCCGTCACCTTATCATAACCTACCCATAATCTAACCATAACCTAACCGTAACTTAACCTTAACCTAACTATACCTTAACCATGACCTAACTGTAACCTAACCGGAAATTAAATATAACATAAGGCTCACCGGAACGTAATTGCAACCTAACTGTTACCTAACCGTAACCAAGTTCTAATTTAACACTAACTAAAAACGAAATATCTTAACCATCACGCGCTACAAAGTACTTAGTTTCACTTTCCACCGCTACGGAGCGCATTATGTTTTGTAGAACATCCGAATTTTAGGTTCACAATGGATTCATGTCCATGGAAATTATTTTGTCTTCTTCGGATACGGTTATGGTTGTTTGGAATATTTTTGTTCAGTTTAGATTCGGTTCAATTCAGATTTCGTGGGGGTTTTTTTTCCCCTTCAAATGGGATTTTTAGGTTCGGGTCGGGTTGTACTTCAATGGAAATTATTTTACCTTGTTTCAATGAGGTTATACTTCACTGAAATATTTTTGTCAGGTTCAGATTAGGTTTGGTTCAAATTTCGGGATTTTTTTAAAAATTTTTTTGTTCGGATTGCGTTTATGTCAATGGAAATTATATTGTCTTGTGCCTATCTGGTTATAGTTATTTGGAATATTTTCGTCGGATTCAGATTCGGTTCTATTCAAATTTCAGATATTTTTTCAAATTGATTTTTAAGATTCTGGTGAGATTCATGTCCAGGGAAATTATTTTGTCTTGCTCGGATCCGGTTTTAGGTCTTTGGAATATTTTTTTTCAGGTTCAGATGTCGTTCAATTCAGATTTTTTTTTAATGGAACTTTTAGGTTCAGGTTGGGTTTGCGCATCAACGGAAATTATTCTATATTGTTCGAATAAGGATATGCTTCTCTGGAATATTTTTGTCAGATTCAGGTTTAGTTCAGTTTTTTAGGTTCGGATTGGGTTCACGTTCATGGACATTTTTTGTCTTGTTCGGATTCGGGTAGGGTTCTGTGGAACATTTTTGTAAGGTTCATATTTGGTTCGATTCAAATTTCAGGTATTTTTTCAAATGGAATTTTAGGTTCGGATCGGGTTCATGTCCATGGAAATTATTTTCTCTTATTCGAATCCGGTTATGGTTCTTTCGAATATTTTGATCGGATTCAGATGTAGTTTGCATAAAATTTCAGGTTTTTTTTCAAATGGAATTTTTTAGGTTCGAGTCAGGTTTATGTTCACGGAAAGTATTTTGTCTTGCTCTTATCGGGTTATAGTGGAATATTTTTATCGATTTCATGTTTCGTTCTGGTCATTTTTCGGGTTTTTTCAAAGAAAATTTTTAGTTTCGGGTCGGTTGCATATACACGAACATTATTTTTCCTTAATCGGATTGGGGTATGCTTCATTTGAATATTTTTGTGGAACTCAGATTTGATTCGGGTCAGATATCAAATCCATATTTTATTTTTTTTTTTTTTTATTTTTTTTTTTTTTTTATCAAACGGAATTTTTAGGTTCGGGTCGGGTTTGTGCTCATGGAATTTTTGTCTTGCTTGGATCGAAGTATGGTCTCTTTTTTTCTGGTTGGGATCGGGTTATGTATTAATACGCCAAAACATTATGTTTTGCTACTATTCTTTTACTGACTATTTTTGATATATAATTTACTTTGCTATTTGATAATTTATTATTGTGTATGAATCGTCTGCCGATTCGAACAATTTTACGTCAAACAGCCATTTCATTTTTGTTTTAAAAACAAATTAAAATCATAATAAAATTTTAACTTAAATAAAATGCATTCAAATTTAATAAGTGACTTAAAAAAACTGCTAAAAAAGCTTCGTATATACGTATATAATATATTTACTGCAACACGTGCTTTGACATGCCTATCAATTGAAACAGGTTTAAATCCGTACTTTTTTTGGTCTTGTTTCTTAAAAAGAACTAATCTATCATTTCACCAGTAAAAATTTATTAATTATTTTATCATATGTGTTTTAAATATCAATATAGAAGATTATTTAAACTTTTTGCTTGAAACTATAACATTCTTTTGTTAATATCTTAAAATCGTCTGCAGTCAGAAATCTATATTTTAGAATAATATTTATTACTTAAGTTTTCATACATGATTTTAAAAGAATGTTTTCATCATTATACTTTAAATATTTATTTACATGCAATTATTAATCATAAACATTTTTCATCTACGTTATAAAGTATTTAAAATTACATTAATGAAGGAAACTTTTAGTTATACAATTTTTAGTTCGTATCAAATGTTTTCAATATCTTATTTAATTTTAATTTGATATTTAATTATTGCTAATTTTCCAATTTCCTTCATTTTAAAAGCGGACATTTACTTTAATAAATATCAATAGAACAAAGACCATTTTAAAAATTTGCTATTTCTTCTTAAAATATGCTTCAATTGTAATTCGTTTCTTTCAATTCGTCTTATAATACAAAATCCCTTCCACGTCCTTTTGTTTGGCACATTAAAATTTGAGCGATATATGGTTTCATATTGCAAACCTTTTTTGAGGCTTACTTCACCTCCACTTATCTCATTCCTCCATGGGTTTCTTTAATTCTGTCTCAGCTTTCTTAAAATTTTTACACAACCAACCAACCGTAAAGAAACGAAAGAGAAAAAAATTGGGAAAAAGATGATTTTTTATGAGAGTGACCTCTCGATTTTAATTAATTACTCAATTAATAATTGGAATTTTGAAATTCTGAAGCTCAGGTGCATCAGGAGAGATTTGGGGCTACTCTCAAAAAAATTTTGAACTTTGTACACACTGTAGATTTTGCTAGCCATCGCAGACACACACACACACACACAGACAGAGCGTTTTGTTCTTTTATTAATATAGGTTGAAAGTTTTTTTTTTCGAATTTTAATAAATGTTAATGTATTCTTTTTTCTAGTGAGTGTCTAGAAAGTCAAAGAATTAATATGGATTTTTTTTAAATGATTTGAATCATTTAAATACTTCGTTTAAACACTTTCTTTACTTTTAAAATTTTATGTTCGTTTATATCTATTCTATTTTTTTTAAAATACTGAATTTACAAATATTCGGGTTTTTTTTTATTTTAATTAAATATTTTTTTTTGTTTTATTTTAAAATATTTTCTAATTATTTTAAAATTAAATTCAATGGTAATGCCATTTATGTAGGGATTTAATAATTACAAATTAACAATTTTGATTTAGTAAGTATAAAGTGCTTTAAAAGAGATATTAAATGAAACACTGGTACGATGTGTAATCACGCCCCACTTATTTAATTTTCTTAAATATCAATAAAATAAATATTTGTTAGGAAAAAAATGTATGTTTATTTATTTATTTTTTAACTCAGCCTAAAGTTTCAATATTCAGATAGCACTGTAATGACTTTTTAGATAAAGTGTTATGAGTTTATTTAGAATATTTTAGATGAAATATTGCTTTTGTAATATTTAAATTAAGCTTGCAGTGAACCCATCAACTTAGCATCAGTATGTGAAGCAGTCAAGGTTTAAATCTTTGATAAAATTAATTCATGTTAATTTTTCTGTTTATGTGTTAAATACGGGAAACTGTAAATTATGGAGCTTTATTTCTCTATCTCTTTTCCATTCATTTTTATCTCAGCCGAGTTTGTGTATGTAAACTGCCTGATAGATTATGTATGAATGTATAAAAATAAAAAAATTTTTGCCTTAATTCTAAATTATTTCCAATTTTTTTAATATTTAACTTTTTTCCTGTTTTTTTATAATATCTTAACTGATTTCCTTTAATTCCATACCTTTGACCAACATTTTCTTTATTTTTTTTATTCTAAAAAACAAAGCAATTCTTTTCCTAAAACCTCATTACTTAAATTTATTCTTTTATTTGTTGCAGTTACATTCTAAAAAATCATTCGATTATCCACAATTCTCTTCGAAGCGACGCTAGAATCATTTTAGTATTGCATTTTAATCTTCTGAGTGACTGCTAAAATTTTTTTTTCAGCAGGGTAAAATTTTGCATTGGTTAAATTCATATTTCTAAATAATTAATTGGCAACTTAGAACTTAGCCATAAAATCTTGTATTTGAGCGCAGGGTCTGATATAACATTGTTACATTGGCTTCGAAGTGAACATTCTATGTTATTCTTGTGCTAATAAAACTCTTGTCAGCTCATGAAATGAATATATTTGGTGAAATTCTATGATAATATCATACTTATAATGGCTGCATCTTACGCCGATATGAAGTTTCAACCAGCATGAGTGGCATTGTTTTTGTTGTGATGTGGAATATTAAAAAATGTGATTAAAAATATTCGTCGCTTCTGTCTAATTTAAGTGGAAAATATCCCAAAAGATATTTCTTTGTTGTTTTACAGCCTTGTATCACACGACTGCTAAAACCACGAGTGTTCATGATGGAATTTTCTTGCTAAGTAGTGTGGCTTAGAAGAGAATTTAACATTTTTATCGACAGTATTCTAAATAACTATGTTCTGATATTACATATATATATGTGGGTGTGCGCGCGCACGCATGTCAATGTGTGTGTATATAAAACCGCTCACTCCGTTTACAGTTGTATTTTAGATGACAATACAATATTTTAATATTTTTAGAAATTAATGTATAAATTAAGGGGTTCAGAACCATAGTAGACCAAGTCCATTAAAAAAAAAAAAGAGGTAATCCATTTAAAAGATGCGTAAAATCAGTTTTATTTGCCAATTCAGTGAACCTAGACTGTAGAATGTTTTAATATACTTTATCATTTATGTTATCTGTTTCCAGCCTTGGTTCACTGTGGGAATGAAAAAGAAAACAAATTTTAAGCACCTTCTAGATGGGCTATCTCACTGTTCGGTGCGTTTGTAATTACGTAGCAACTATAGCTGTCGTTCAGTCCGTCCGTCTGTCTGTCCATACATCTGTCCGCATATAACAATGCAAAAACTATCCAACCGAATCGTTTGAAATTTAAAATATATAATTATTACATAATTTTGTCGAGTCATTTCAAATTTTATGAAAATCGGATGTACAGTTCAATTACAGGCACAATCAAAAATATTCCGTTACATTACGGTCAATAGTAAAAAAATATATCAAGTGTCTTTTAATGATGTTACATTTTTTCGAACATAATAAAATTGACATGCATCTATGAAATATATCTCCATTATACAATCTGTACAGTCTGTAGTGCAAAGAAATATTTGTTATACATTTACAGGGCCACACAAAAGTATTTTACAACATAATAGTATAGGGGGAACATTGCTTGAGGCGCATTTTAATTGTATTAAATTATTTAACATTTTATGAAAATGATATACGTTACTGAGGTTTACAACATGTTACTGTGTAATAGAAAGCATATAGTATTTATAGGAACACAGTAGATTCCGGCTACTATGCTATATCCGAAGTACTGCATGCTATTACTTCAAGATCAGAATATTTTCTAAACTTTGTTATAGTTGAAACGTACTACATTTGCTACGTTTACGTTCAATTTCCGACTTGCTTCATAATGGACTTGGCAAATTATGGTTTTGAGCCCCTTAATTAATGCATAATAAATGCATTTATAATGCATTTATTAATTAATGCATTATGTGCGTTAGCTTATTTTTATATTTTTATTTTGTGAATGATAGTAATAATCTATAACCACGCTGTAAAAAGAAATCCGTTAAATTTACGGCAAAAACTGCTGGCAGCAATGTTGCTAGCATTTTTTGACGTAAAAATTGCAGTAAAATTATATGTAATTTTTTTATTACATCTAATTTTAACACAATTTTTTACGGCAACATTGCTGTCAGAAGTCTTTGCCGTAAATTTAATAGGGTTTTTTTTTTTTTTTTTTTTTTTTTTTTTTTTTTTTTTTTTTTTTTTTTTACAGTGTCGGAGATTAGTTATAAAATTTACAATTTATTTATTCATTGCTTAAGGCATTATTATTCACCAGTAAAAGCCATAATATTATACATAATTAAAAATTCAACAAATTAAGAAATTCTGATCAGTATGAAAACGAGAAAAAAAATCTTTAAGTATTCAACATCGGATTATTGCCTTGCGGCTTCACTGCTTTGCTGAAGTATGTCGAAAAATTTCGTATATTGATCGTATAAATAAATGGCTCTCTAAGCTAAGCAGGATTTACTTGACACTTTTAATGAAGTAAAATTAACGCATATTACCGTATTTATTGTACTTCTTTTAAAATTAAATCAAAATTAATTTATTTGTGATGTACCAAATAGAATTTCTTTTGATCAATAATTATTCGTTAAACATTTTTTTTATTATTATTATGTATTTGACATTCTAAATAATACTTTCTAATATTTCATTATTTCTTTTAATATTTGATACAACTTTTTAACCTTAAAAATTTGTATTTTTGAAGAATTAATAGTTTGCTAAAAATATGAAGAATTACATATCACATAATTTTTTTGTCTTAAAAATTTTAACATATTAATAGGACAAGGGACCTTCAAACTCTTTTACTTTTTATTGCACATTAATTGCTATTGAAAGGCACACTATGTGAATTATAGCATATATTTGTCACACGAGAATTTTTCTTTTTTAGAAAAATACTGAATTTCCTTGATTATTTTAAGCGTTGAGAAGATCTTATAATTAAAGTTCCCAATACTTTTTATGCCAGTTTGGTTTATATATACAAATAAAACTATGCGTTGTTATTTTAAACTAAATAAAAGAAAAAAGAGAAGTTAAAGGTAGTTAAGTGAATAAATAAGGAATGTAATGTGTATAAATATGGTTAATTAAGTGCATAAATATAGAAAATAATAAGTTTATAGATTTCATAAAATTTAGGAAATATTTTTCTTTACCTTTCTAATAACATATATTGTAATTCGATGCGTAGTTTTATTTATATATGGAAACCAAATTGGCATAAAAGTATTAGGGATTTTAAATGATATGGAATATGCATGGGGCATTTTGAAAAGTTCTGCATTTTGCCTGAATTATTCTGTAAAATTCCTTATTTTTCTGCCGAAAAACTTTTGTTTAATTTTTTGTGCGATACATATGTGACATAATTCATACAGCATGCATTTGAATACTATTTAAGGCGTAAGATCAAAAATATATAAAAAATGAGTTTGAAGATCCAATGTCCCTTTAAACAACGTTTATAATCAATTATTTCTACTGTTTTGTTATTCACGACATTATAAGCTTATTCGTTTTAAAAGAAGATACAGTTACAGTCAAAAATAGTCTGCAAAATAATTTATCTAAAGTATAGAATCAGATATCAAAATTTTCCATCATTTTTGCTCATTTGTTTATTTTAAATTTCAGATCTTTTATCTAAGCCATTGAGCTTAGTTTTGCACTTAACTATTCCGACTTTTATATTTTACTTTTCAGGAACAAATTAGGCCAGAATATGAAAGTACTGTAAAAAATTATCGACTTAATCCAGTCACAATGGTAAGAATATTGAAAATAAAGTTTAAGAGCTATTCATGCACATCATTTGCTTTTTGCACCTTTAAAACTCCTCCTTTTTCTGTTTTAAACACCTTGCCTTAGGTGATGTCTTTTATTTTCAATTATTTGCAAAAAATATATTGTTCAATCATTTTGTAAAAAATATGTTCTTGGTTTGTCTAATTTAAAACAGCCAACGGTCCCACATTCTGTGGTAAAACTGTCTTTTTCAAAATCATCTCACTAAACATAGAACGAGTCCGTAAATCCTGCATTGTCGGTTATAAAAAAAAAAGAGATAAAAAGCAAGAAAATATAAAAAGTCATTCATAAATTATGTCTAGCAAAAATTCATCGTTCTTTTACCGCTCCTCTTCCTTTATATCGCAAGTCGAGCTCAATTGATACTTCTGTCTTGTTATGACATCATATTTTCTTCAACTGTTAAATTATAAAACATTTTATTAAAGCATTATTACGTTTATTATTTTTATTTTTATTATTTTAATAGCAATTATTACTTTTAATTTTTCAGAGATGCTATTGGTGGCTATTTTTATATTTTTTGCACCACTACTTAAAAAAATAATAAATTATTTCTTACCGGCACTTGTGCGGTTGTAGACAATTTGCTTGCGACACTTGAGTTGTCGACACATTCTTCTTTATACTCTTTAAGATCTATTCAACTTCCGATACTTTTTTAAGTTATAGCATTGTAAACAAAGCACTATGGTTCTACTTTTCTCACATTTTTTTCCATGATATGCTTTGCTTCTAGCATGTTCATGAAACTAGTCCCTTGTTTACCTGTTTTGTAAAAGTTTATGTGTAATATTTTTGTTTTAAGTTAGTGCTGAGAAAAAAAAAACTAAAAAAAAAAATCTCCGTTAGCAAACCTGATGAATGTATAACAAATTAAAATCAACTTTTAAAAAACTCTCATATTTCCATTACTTGAAATGCTATATTAATCTTAATGAGTTTATGACAATCTTTAATATTATTCATCACGCAAATGTTATGATGTTACATCATACATCCCACATTTTTCCCTTCTCGCACTATATCTCACTTTGTCTACCTGCCCTCGCCCTCCCCCCCCCCATATCTTTAAGTTTGGTATAATTTATAGCTGATTTCTAATCCTAATTCTTATGAAAATAGGATTTTCTGTCAGCCATATCAGAAAATTAGTATGTGTTGTCATTATAATTTTCACAATTTCTGATATATTAGAATTTGGGGGTTTTTTTCGAAAACTTTCGACTATTTGAATTTTTCCCCCGTGTTTATTAAAACGGGCAATACATGTAGCAAAATTGTTTCTTTTATCTCTATATTCACAGACCATCCACAAATGGAAAAGTGTTTGGATTTCAGTTGCTTTTCCAACGCTTAATAAATAGTTTACTTGAAATGTTTATTTATAAACAAGCAAGAATTTGTTTTCATATCTAAGTTTTGGCATTGCATTCGTAAACGATTAAAACGAAATTTCATAGATTGTAACTACGGGAAATAGATGGAAGCTAGAAATTTGGCGACTTAGCATTTGTGATGAGTTATCCTTGAATTGACTACCTTTGAGTTTCACTGAGTTGTCCAGAATCATTTTTGTCTCACAATGAGATTCTCAAAAATTGGCTGCTGCATCGTGGATCATTAGGTAGATTCGATTCCGCTTTACTCATTGGTGCATTATAAATTATCTTTCATCCACACCATCTTTTGATGCATTTTACTTCACCAATATTTCTTTTTAAATTTTCCAGTTGTGCTCCGTAGTCGTAGTGTGGTTTCCACAATCTTCCGCATAGTCGTGCTATGCTGAGATAAGCGTCGATCATTTCCGCAACACCTTTCAACCTATATAATGTTAGAAACCACGGGGTTAAAAACGCCATATATTCAATTTTTAAATTTATGTTACATTATGACTTTTGACCGAAAACAGAAAAAAAGCGAAAAGCACTGAGTTTAGATCTTAACGGTTTTAATTCAATATATCACCAAGAACAAAATTGATTGAACAATACTTCGGTATTTTTTTTTCCTTTTCTTGCAAAAAATCGCATTTTTCCACTTGCCTTTTTAAAGCTATTCTATTGCTGTAATTTTTCTTTTTACAAATGTGTTATTTTTCAGGCTGTAGAGCCATTTCTTCCGTTCTGGAGTAAAGTCTACCGAATAGCTGCAGCCAACTCTGCTGTTCTTTTCGTGGTAAGTGTGACTGTCATGATACTTATATTCGGATGTATACAGGAGAACTTAAAATGGATTGAAAGTTCTTAAAATCCAATAACAAGTAAACAAAATAGCAAAATGGTGAAAGCTTTTCATTAGCATGTAATTCGATTAATGTTTGAAGTCTGGATTTTCCTTACAACGCTTTCATGTTTTATTTTTAAAAATCGGAAGTAAATGGTTCTGTGCTGTCTTTACTAGTTACAATGCTCATATTAATATGCAAAAGTTTATAAAAGTTCATTCAGATTTTAAACTTCATTCTGTTTCGTTGTTGAAACGCAAAAATGTCACTCACGTTTTGAAATTACAACGAATAATTAAAAGGTTTAGGTTTATTTTTGTCGTCCGATTATCTGCGCTAAGGATATAGGACCAGAGCGAATAATTAAAAAGGTTATTTTGAGTGATTATCAGTTTTAAATATTGCAACGCCATCTTTCGTTTATATTTCTAAGAAAATCCAAGAAATGTAATGAAGAAATTCCTGACTTCACAATGTAATCTTTCCTAAGATTTACTTGTTAAATTTTTAACACTTCCAGTCCATTATGGGATGACCTTCACTTAATGAATTTTCTAGCTCACAAATAACTTTACCAGTGGACATTAAAGCAACATTTTTATTTGTATTATTCAATATGTAATAAATATTTATGCTAGATTATTTTTATTTATTATAAATTTCTTCAGATAGAAACTTGGTACACACCACTATAAATCGTTTAGTATCAGTAAAAGACTATTATCAGTATGTTTTTGTATTTGTGTGTATGTAAGTACTGCCCTTATGCTTAATATATGTGCTTTAATTAAAGCAGTGCATTAATCGCGTGCTTTTCTATTTTCCTAAACTAAAACATTTCCGATAATAGTTATTGATAATTTATATTGATTTAATGCTATTTTAGTTGAATGCAACTAATAGTAAAATAATTACCATGTATTTGATCTGCATTCGATTATTATTAATGATAGAAATCATTCCTTGTTTAAGTTTTTTTTTATCTTTATAGAGTAGTTGCATCAATATAAATGATTTATATACAGATAAATTAATTCTTTTCAAATAAGAAGAAATGGTTGCTATTTACTTGATAATAAAGTTGTTAGCTTGCCAATAAATGTTTTATATTTATACTGAAGATGTTATTTTGGGGGCTATTACAATATAAAATTAGCAATTTATAATTATACTTTTATTTTAACTTAATGCATATTCAGCTTCTAAAAGTGCAGAAAATTTAGCGTAAACTGTGGTTAATTAAATAAACAACAAAGAATCGGTGATATAATCAATGGATATTCATAGTGCTTCATAGGATATATAAAAAAGAAAACATTGAATTACTTTTGAACGGAAAAGAAATTTATTTAAAAATTTCAGGATTTATACATGATAATAGAAAAAATTAAAAGATGAGGCTTTCAAAATGTTAGTCATCTGAGGGGAAAATGAAGCAAGATTTCTGTCGAAATTCAAGATAATTTTTTGTGTTGATCTATTGGAATCGACCTTATAAAACTTAAGGTTGCCAGATTGTACATTTTTCTAGTAAGTTCTACATTTTTAATGACATTCGGGCTTATCGTATGATGTACGTTTAAGTCTGCCCATTTACGAGGAATTTGTTTTTCTACCACTTCATATTTTTATTGAAAAATTTTACATATGCGTATCTAAATGAAAAGAGCTTGTTTCTCATCATAATGACAAAATTCTTGGACGAATGGTGCAATGCTAACTGCGGATACACAAACTCTGACATTATTAAAGATAATAAGTATTACATTATAAATTTTTTGATGTAATGTATCTGTACTTTAAGTTTTAATATTAAGTTTGATTTAATATCTCTATTTATATTTAAAAACAAACATTTATGTTTCCAGGATGCCCATTACTAAAGCTTTCATGATCATCATTGAATTACAAAATGGTTTAATTCATTTTTGTTCTTATAATCCAACTAATTTTTCATTCATAATGAGAAATATGACTGCAAAATTAGTTAAACTGTGTCAACAGAATAATTTAATACAAAAACAATTGAAAATTAATTATTAAAGCGATTTATTAATAACTTTTTTTAAAACAAATTCGTTACTAAAAACATTAATGGGACATCCAACACAATTTAGGGTAAAAAAGAATGATAGTGCGATAGAACGAAAACTAAATAGTATCAATTGAAGTCTTCCGTTTTTAGGTGCGTTCGTAATTATGTAAATACGTAGCACCTATTGTTGTCACTCAGTCCGTCCGTCTGTCTGTCTGTCCGTCTGTCTGTCCGCATATAACAACGCAAAAACTACCCAACCGAATCGTTTGAAATTTAAAATACATAATTATAACATAATTTTGTCGAGTCATTTCAAATTTTATGAAAATCGGATGGATAGATCAATTACAGGGACATTCAAAAGGATTCCGTTACATTACGGTCAATAGGGAAAAAAGTTTTAAATGCATTTTAATCGTTTGAAATTTAAAACATATAATTATTGCGTAATTTTGTCGAGTCATTTCAAATGTTATGAAAATCGGATGCATAGATCAATTACAGGGACAATCAAAAGAATTCCGTTACATTACGGTCAATGGGGAAAAAGTTTCAAATGCATTTTAATGATGTTACACTCATTCGAACATAATAGAATTGGCATGAATCTATGAAATATATACTAAAATATGCAGTCTGTACAATCTGTGATGCAAAGAATTTTTATTATTAAATTACAGGGCCGCACAAAAGTATTCCACTATATAATGCTATACGGGGAAACATGATTTGGTACTTGTTTTAATTATATTCAACTATTTCACATTTTATGAATAAGATATACATTGCTGAGGTGTAATAAAAATTATTTATTTATTTAACTATTTATCTAACTTATTTACAGAAACGTAAAGATTTCAACTACTATACTCTCCGGAGTACGCTCTACTATATCAGCAAGATCTGAATATTTTTAAGACTTCGTTATCGTGCGAACGCACCTCATTTGCTACGTTCACGTGCAATTTCCAACTTGTTTTCTGAGGTAAAACTGGTAAACCTCACAAACTTGTCATCGCTGTGTCCAGCTCTTCTATGGAATTTTGTCGATCTCTGTAGAGTTGATCTTTAAGATAGTCCATGAAAAAAAGTCTAGTTGAGATAAGCTAGAATTGTAGGAGGGAGGGCAAAATAGTCTATAGCCAAAGCTTTGGGAAGCTTTTGGCCTGTCACTTGCACAGACACGATTGCCATAGTGACTTCTGAGCAAGTCCAATATGTCTCTTGTTGAACTTGGGAGAGCTCCATCCTACTGAAACCATGTATCTTGGATCCAGTGGAATGAACATTAGGAATGAACATGGTTGTCTATTAAAATTGTTAGAGGTATCTTTGGCCTATTTTTAAATGCATTAGACAACATTCTAAGTGTTACAACAAGTCTCTGATCGCAAATGTTAAACATTTTTAACTAAAAAAAAAACACATACATAGTCTTTGATTAAATACTTGCACATTTTGGCGAAAACTAAATGTTTTTAGATAGTAACTAGAGTCTATAAATGAATTTTCTATAGATCATTGCTTACGCGTGCACAATTTCACATCACTATCTCCACCCTATTAAGTGTTAACTAACAGTTTTGCTATACCCTATGAAGCACTAAGTATATTATGATATATATCTATATTTATTTTCAAAAAATTATGATATTGGGTACTTTGCCTCCAACAGTAATTTGTTTTGTAAATAATTAAAAAAAATCTACATTGTTTCCAAGCTTTACATTAAAATTGAATTTTTAAATGCAGACTCAATAATTATGTGGGACAATATTAACTTACTAGAACTATTATTGAAAAATAAACTGTCAAATTTAGGTAATCATTTATTTATAACTTCCGTGGGGAAAAAAAAAATCTGCTTTTGGTTTAGTTCAATTTAAACTAAAGCAATGAAGAATATTTCCTTCAGATTAAGGAATGAATAAGTAAACAAGATTATTTTATGTAAGATTTTTAAATAAAAAGAAATATTTCGTATTTAACATATTGTTATATAAACATAAACTTTTTTTATTCTTATTTCAATAGTTTATTTTTAATGAGTGTAGAAATCAAATTGTTTGTGATTTGAACTAGTTAATCTTGTTCTAAACTAGTTGTTCTAAAAGAAAAGAAAATGAAAAATGAAGAAAAATAGATTGCTGTTTCCTTCAGTTTTCATGTTAAGGACAATATTTTTTATTTTCTAATTTATTAGGTTGAGCAAAAAGTTCAGAGAAATTTTTCAATATAATGATTACCAGAATTTGTATTGTAAATAGGAGTATTAGTGGTATATCTCTAGAAGTTCAGGAATTTCGGTCCAGACGTGACTCCATCCAATTATAGCCTCTTTTGATCTGTGCAACACTTTTCCAAGGGCTGGTGATTTGAATTCTTTAATGAAGTTGAAGAAGCATGTCAAGAGTTTTTCGATTCCAGGGACCTCCATGGTACTTCCAGAAAATCCGGAATCTGGCAGAACGATTACAGAAAATCGTGGACTATGATGGTCTCTACTTTGAAGAATACTCCTGATTGCTTTTGTTGTTAATTTGCCCATAACGAGGCAACTTTCACAAATTTCCCTGAACTTTTTGCTCAACGTAGCACATTGAGTCTGAAAATGTTTATAATCAGCGGTAAATTCATTATTTTTAAGATATCGAGTTATATACATATATTTAAAAAGATACATTTTTAAATATCGGATATATATTTTTTTTTTCAAAAATATTCTGAAATTTATCAGTTCTGCACACAACAAAGTTTTAAATCGGTCTTGTTTATACATCATTGAGAATATTGGCATAATTCAGCAATCCGGATGGTACTTCAATCACAATAGACCTAGTACTGATTTAAAACTATTTTATTTTCTTTTTCTATTTTTGCGTTCAAGTAACCCCAATTTAGGTGCTTTTAAACTTAAATAGGTGAAGTAATTTTACTATCATTATTAATGTTTATTGAGCCTTACGGGCCACTCGAAATTAATATCCTAAAAAGCATCAGATGTTTACCATTGTGTTTTTTCTGCTCCCAGTCCTCTATGTTTTTATACCTTTGGATGCAGGAAAATACAATATGTAAAACTACGAATCAATCAATAAAATACTGTCAGAAGATGATTTCCACAAAGATATGACTTCGCAGACCAGTTGGATTTTGATAGGCTAATCAAGTTCTGTCTAATCCTGGAATTTCAGCTTCCAATTTAAAGAGGAGATTATCTGTACAGTATAGATGCATATTCACGGTCGCCAATCACAATGTGGTGACTAATTTCCGACGTCAAAGTTGCCATCCTTTGGCAAATTTCGACTTTTTTTCGCGATCATTTGACGAAAATCGTGTTTTTCTCAATCCTCTGACAAAAAATGCGCGGATTTTTTTCGATCCTCTGACGAAAATAACGTGGTTTTTTGCGGTCCTCTAATGAAAATTACTTTTTTTCGATATCTTTTGACGAAAAACGCATTTTTCAGTGATTCTTTGACTAAAGTTGCGTGGTTTTCTTGCGATCCTTTGATAAAATTAGCTTTTATTCTGCGTTCTTTTGACAAAATTTGCGTTGTTTCTACATTGTTTCTTAAATTTTCTTACAAATTAAGCCGTAGTGGTGATTGCAATATTTCGGTTTAGGAACCACTGGCTCCTTAAAAATTTTAGGAATCCGCATCTATACTATACAGTCGCCTCGTGGTCTTCTTTCTGCAATAATTTCGCAATAAAAAGGTGTTCTAAATAACTGTCCAATTCCTTAATATCTACCTAATTGTTTGTCTTTCCCTTTCATTAATTTTTGGACCAACAAATTTTTATTTTTATACTACAACTGAGACGGCAAACCTGTGACACGTGAAAAAAATATTTTGCCCTGGCGCGGCGTTGATTAAAATTCTAAATCAAAATATATTGAGGAAACGCAAGTACAGCAAATGAAATGAGTTTATCCTCTCTAAATTCCATTACATTTAATTCCATTACACTTAAATTCCATTACATTTAAATTCCATTCCATCCAAGCATTTAATTCTAGCTTATTAAATTCCAATCCAGTTCAATATGGACTCTAACATTATTAAATAACTACTAGATTTGGGAATTGTCGAAAAGTAACTAGTGTTAGACATTGTAACTAAAAATAACGATAACAAAATTAGAGCAACTTGAAATTTAATTCCTGATCTAATAAAAGATGTCGATGATTGTCATTTTTACATTTGTTCGGCCCACTTGTACCTGAGTATGATTATTGACGCAAATGGATAAGATAAAATCCCATAACATAAGATAACATAAAAAAATTAGAGCAACTTGAAATTTAATTCCTGATCTAATAAAAAATGTCGATGATTGTCATTTTTACATTTGTTCGGCCCACTTGTACCTGAGTATGATTATTGACGCAAATGGATAAGATAAAATCCCATAACATAAGATAACATAAAATGAATATTAGAAAGTAGTTATTGTATCATTCTATTTCAGTTTGCAATCTGGTAAAATGAACAAATTTGAAGACCACCAAACATAGCGCACACAGATCTTAGATTATGTTCAAGATTGTGCGTGTGGGGAGGGGTTAGGTCATACCCTGAAGGGTGCTCTTAAATCAAAAAGGGCAACTTTCTGGCATAAGTTTTTATTTACTTTTGTTCGGAAATGCATGAAACTAGCAAGTGCTTTTATTCAAAAGTTTAATCGCACTATTATTATTATTATTATTATTATTATTATTATTATTATTATTATTATTATTATTATTATTATTGGCAAACGCAATAGATTGTTCAAATCTGTCAAAGTCAGCATTTTTAACTGTATTTTCCGATGAAAGCAGAAAAACAAAGGGAGAAAAACGAGTGATCACGTGATCGGAATCGCTTACAACTCGATAAGTAATTTACTTATCATAAAATGGAAAACAATGTTACATTCGAAATCGCTTCCATAGTATCGGGCCTTCCAATTTTATATCTTTCTATTAAAAAGTGAGTTTGTGAATGTGTCAAACGTTTTGGGCTATTATTTAGGCAGAGCAGTTGAGAACAGCCTTAATTATTTTAGTGAAAAGTTTTCTTCGAATGGGCCTAAGTTTTTCAGAAATTCGGAGTTAAAGTTTAGAAATCGACCCAAAATTCGGTTTCGTTTTTCGTCTTAAAAACCTGTTTCGGTCGATTCGTAGTTTTAAATACTTATTAGTGTGAAATTCTGTACTTGATCTTCATGGCCCCAAGATAAGTGTGTTCGGACACATTTCATCATAATAGTAATAATAATAGTAATAGTTTTATATTTTTGACACGTTACAAGCTTTACGCATAATTATAAATGTTGTAGCTTTGAACTTATTTATATTTTCTTAAAAAATTAAATTTACATTTATGAACTGTTCATGAAAATTTATAATTGTGCTTCAGTTTTTAAACTAATATTTCTATTGACGAAAATCTAAACTAATTTCTTTATTTTTTTTTTCCTGGAGACATTAATATACCACATTTTAACAAAAAGCTAATTATACAATTTAAATCATTTTTATGCTTTTATTACTATTTTAGAAAAATAATTTATAAAATCTAGTAACGTGTATCCGCGATATTTCTCCACATGTTCGAATCTATGAGATTTTATTGTTTTTAACATACACTAACAAAATGTTTGTGTTATTTTATCTAGCTCAGTCTGTTGTTGGCCACGGTATTCGGTCTGATCGTTTACCGCATTATTCTAGTGACGGTCCTCATTGCCAGTGATCATCCCATCTGGCAACCCTATGCCAAAATCACAACCTCCATAACAGCATCATTTCTCAATCTCATAGTCATCGTCATCATGGATAAGGTGAGTTGTTTGGAAAGAAATAATCCTAAATATATACTGGACAGTTGCACCGTAAAGTATAACTAGTGAGAATGTATTTGTTAAAATAGAAAACCTTGCTCATTGGTGCTCAAAAGCAAGAATTTTAATAAGAACTTGTACAGTTAAAATAAAATATAATATAAAATCAACATAAAATATAATATAAAATAAAATATAATTTTAATTTTCAAAAAAAAAATAAATGCGCCTTATTAGAATTAACTGTTGAATAAATATTTCTAAAACACACTTTTTTTCAACTAATATCGAATATCAAAAGACAAATATTTCAAATGAAAATCAAATTTCGAATTTTTTTAATTACTTATAGGTGTAAATGCTAACCTATTGAAAAATATTCCATGTCGGTAATCTAACCTGGGTCATCAGTATAGCACACTGGCGATCTACCGACTAAGCCACATGGAACGACACCCAATCTGGAACTTCTCACTGTTACATGTTTGCAAGGCTACGAACACAGCATAAGATGGAATATATTTCGCGAACCACCAACCTGAAGCAAACACGAAACTCAGATAAAACAAGCATCGATGAATATATTATTATATCTATATTATAAAGGCCAAATGTCTCTGTGCGTAACGCATACGTCATTATACGAATGGCAACGTTTTCACATGCAATTCGGTTTTGAAATTTTCGGTACTGAAAATTTTATATTTCCAAAAATCGCACATTTTCAATTTTTGCACCATCGTATAGAGATAAAAATGTTCTTTTAAATGCAATTTGTTTGAAAGCTGTATCTCAATTTATTCTACACATACTTAATTTTTTTTATATAGTTGTAACGATCTCGATCAGTATAAAGCGAGTTACTACCTGAGAGTAACTGGCTTGGCCTTTTGCTCAACGGTTAAAGCACTCGCTTCCTGATCAGAGGTTCTCAGATCAAACCCAACCGGCGCCAATCTCTCTTCATTGGTGACCCTGGACACGCACGCAACTCTCTCTCATCATCAACTTCCAGCGCACAACAATCAACTCACCTCATCATCAACAGATGGCAGCACCAAAACAATCTCTCTCAACGCAAAGCCTGTCCTCGCATCACAATATGCGTATGACAGCATTCATTCACGAGTGCATATCGCTCGTCAGACGTCAGTAATACGTCTTTCTCACTGGGGGCATATTCTGTAACGATCTCGATCAGTATAAAGCGAGTTACTACCTGAGAGTAACTGACTTGGCCTTTTGCTCAACGGTTAAAGCACTCGCTTCCTGATCAGAGGTTCTCAGATCAAACCCAACCGGCGCCAATTTCTCTTCATAGTTTTTAGTACGAATTCTGTAGTTGTGGCAACAGAAATCCGCCATTTTCTCTTAAATTTGATAAAAATTGAAATGTGCACGTGTAACTTTTGAGAAGATGAAAATTATGATGGGTTTAGATTTCACGTGAAATTCTAAAATCGTGTCAACTTGGAATAATCTTTCTTTTTTTTTTTTTCATTTGCATTTATACCAAATATAAGAGCCTCAATTGATAACTTCATCATAATAACTGATCTTTATTATATTTTGTTTATTACATATGCGATTAAAGATTAATTTTAATAATTTAAACAACTGAGTTTTATAGAAATTTTTTTTTTTCATAATTTTAGCTTTAAATAATATTTGTTTGAAAGTTAGACTGACCATTGTAAGATGCTTCTTTTTACTGTTTCAAATTTTGTAGGTTTATTATAAGGAAATGAAACAGTTCCTTCTTAAACATTTTCTTTCGTCATGATCGACGGGTTCTACCTTGTTATTATTAGAACTATACTGTTGGCCAGGACTCGATTCCCGGCATGGAACCTTTTTCAGAAGGTTGGAATTTACGCCTATAAGCAATTAAAAAATTTGAAATTTGATTTTCATTTAAAATATTGTATTTAAAGCGAATTTTCTCTCTGAAAAAATTTCCACGTATTAATCAAAAGCAAATGTATCTCAATTTTAAAAATTCAGTTAATGTATGTTTTATGACAAAATTTTCTTTTAGCTGAAAATTTCCAAAACTTTTATATACTCTTTCTTTCTTTTTTTAGGTGTATAGAGAATTGACTACTAAATTAACAAATCTTGGTATGTACTGTCGTAATTTGTATTTTTCATTTATTTATTTTTATTTTATTTTTTTATATAATTGAAATAAAGTAAACCACACAAAGCACTCCTTGTGGTTTCAAAAATCAGTCTATTATCAAATGTACAAAAAAAAAAAAAAAAAAAAAAAAAAGAGAGAGAGAAAGAAAAAATATGTAATTTTTTAGATGAAAAAAAAATGTCTTCAGTCGATTATCTTCAGGTATAGCAACTAGCACTTTTTGAATTTTTTGGTACTAAAATATTTTTTAAAAATCCTGAATCCCTTGAAGCGTACAAACTCTGTTATATGATGTCACCACCTATATAGGTCGTGATACTGGAAACAATGTGAGACGGTTGGTAAATATAAACTTGCATTCTTCATATAATATTAATGGGCGGTTTATATAGAAAATTTTTACATTAAAACACACTATTTTCATTTATAGGCTGGAATATAGCAAATCCTACCCCACATTAAATTACACTTACGATATTATCTATGTACTAAGGTGTATCATTAAAAAATACACTCTTCTCATCTCTATTGAACGTACTCAGCTAGGCTTATTCAATAAAATAGCCATACAGGCATCTCCAAGCTCTCGTACATACGTACTCTGAACTAGAAAAATACTATCATGCCGGAGCATGAGTTTTCCAAACTATACCCCGTTTCACCTCCAAACCCAGACTAACTCTCTGACTCGTTCTCACTGTACATTCTTCCATGATCCCGAGTCTTCAGCTGTAAAAACTAAGACAACCCACGTGTTCTTTCTAACCGCTTACTTGCTGACCAGATATTACAGGAGATTGTCCTTTGTTCACCACTCTTGCTTCTGTGATACACAATCTAATATCCGAATTCAGATAGATAACATCCCTTCTGGTATTTCTTTTTATACAATAAAGCTTTTCATAGAATATCGATATAAATACAATAGCGTTCATTTTATTCCTCAGGTAAGAAACATGTGTCCATA
This sequence comes from Maratus speculifer, assembly GCA_964019185.1. Lineage (NCBI taxonomy): Eukaryota > Metazoa > Arthropoda > Arachnida > Araneae > Salticidae > Maratus > Maratus speculifer. Next base: position 375,669,119 of record OZ025292.1, read on the forward strand.
ACCAAAGTATGTAGATAATGATATACAAATAAATACAGTACATAAAGAAAACAGAATTATTTAACAGTAATTTTTTTTAAAAATGCGTTCATAAAGCCAGAGACTTGACAAATATGACAAACAATTGCTAATAAATTTTGACTTACTATTTCTTTTCTTAAATAAAATAAATAATAGTAATAATTAAAAATAAAAAAATTGTAATACATAATCCGAATCCCTTGAGTCTAATTGAGTTATGTACTTTACTCCAGGAGAATATGATAGATGTATGCAAAATGGGACCTTAAACCGCAAAGTGTTCTTGTAAGGCTTAAAAAACTGTCTTGTAGAGCATTTCTTAAAGTTATTGTTTTTTTCTGTACTGTAAAAGAAAAAAAAAAGTTTAATATTTTTTCCCCTAAAAATCTTCAAGACTTCAATAAAAAAATATTTTATTGATTCTACCTTCCAAAATTTCCGTACTCTTATTTCGAAATTCACATTCTTGCAATTTTTCTTCAAACACATTTTATATTGTACTTCTTTTAAAAATTTTTGAGAAAGCTTTCATTTCGTTAAATCAAATATTGATGGTACTTAAGTTTGTTTTCTTTAACGTTCGAAATTTAAAAAGATTTTTTTTGTTGAAAAATTCAAGTATTAATCTTCCATTTCAATAATTTTTATATTATTTTTTTTTCAACTTAAGTTACTTTATGGCGCTTTTTTTTTTTTTTTTCAACTCTTTTAAGCATGAATCGAATAATAAATACCATTAAATTTCTTTGAAAAGTTCTTTTAAAACCTGAGCAAATAATTCTTATTAATTTTAGACATAAATTTTAAAAGCACATGAAAGAATTGTTGTAACGTAACTACATTTATAAAAATATTTTTAAGATATTGAAATTGTTAATTGGTTTTATTAAAGTGACTTCACTTATTTGAAAATATAGTTTTAAATTATCATCATTAAAATTTTATATTCCCACATATTTTATTTAAAGAATCAGAAAAATTCTTTAATTATGATTTACTTTTCTTTACCATTCATCGAAACCGCTGCTGTAAATATAAAATATTTTTTTAAAGGTTAGAAATTAATTTCTCGGAAATAATTTATTACAATCATTTTAATTAACTTTAAAAGATAGGTTTTAGCTTTAAAATTTTATTATTTTTAATTTAAAATGAAATTGCAAGAGAAAGCTTTGAAAATAACTTTTTCAAAACAGGTATTGGTTGTAATCTTCTTTTATAGTTTCTGAAAGCTTTTATTTAAAACATGTATAACTCATTTAAAAAACGAAAACTTTTTCAAAAGAATCTGAATGCTTCGAAATATGAATTAGAAATGAAACATTAATTTTTAATCCGTGAAACAAATTAGTAAATAAAAGATTATTTCATTAAGAAGATCAAATATAGCGTAACCGCATTTTTTTTAAGTCTGTCATTAATTTAATTTGTATTTATTTACATTTGTATTTCATTTATTCATTTATAATGTAAAATTTTCTTTATTTAATTTTCTTAAATTATTTTTTTATTCCTAATGATATGTAGAACAACCTAGAACGCAGAGAGAATATGAAGACAGTTTTACATTCAAAATGTTTTTGTTCGAATTCATCAATATGTATTCTTCCCTCATCTACATTGCCTTTTTCAAAGGACGGTAAGTATCTTTTTAACTAGTCAAATACTAATTATGAATAAAACTGTAATGAATAAATTCAAAATTGCGGTTTTAAGAGGGGGAGGGAGTCTTGTACAAGGCCGAAAAAAGAGTGGTTTTTACCAATTTTTTTCTTAGAAAGGAATCAAAGGAATTCTTCAATTAGAAAGGAAATTATGCTATTGCCTTTTTCAAAGGACGATAAGTATCGTTTTAACTAGTCAAATACTTATTATGAATAAAATTGTAATGAATAAATTCAATTACAACTTTTTTCTGAATGAATAAATTCAATCCAATTTTTTTTCTGAAATAGAAAGGAAATTATGTTATTGCCTTTTTCAAAGGACGGTAAGTATCTTTTTAACTAGTCAAATACTAATTATGAATAAAATTGTAACGAATAAATTCAAAATTGTGGTTTTTAAGATTGGGAGGGGGGGGGGGGTCTTGTACAAGGCCGAAAAAAGAGCGTTTTTTTTTTACCAATTTTTTTCTGAAATAGAAAAGAAATTATGTTATTTATTGAAGAACATTTAAAAATCTTTTTAAGAGAAAAAAAAAAAAAAAAAAAAAAAAAACGATGATGTAGCTCGAGTTGCGTGAGTACTTCCTAACGTGCAAGATATTCTCTTCCAATCGGGCGGAATCCGATGAATCACTAATATAAAATCTTTTGTAATCAATTTCCACTAAAGATTGTGAAAGAAAAATATATTGTCTGGAGCTTTAGCCATTTTGAAGTTTAAAAAAATTGGAAATAGACAAAATGACAACGATTTTTCTTAAAATGTCTTTTCATGAGTAATATCACTTTGGCATACTTCTAAAAATATTTATTCTTTATAAAAATGGTGGAAAGTAATTCAAGTTCCATTAAATTATATCATTTTTTTTAATTATTATTATTTGCAAGATTGGTTTAATAATTTTACCTTTTTGATCTCGTCGAGTTTCAAAAAAAGTCATTTTGCTTAAAACGAATGTATAGTGTTCCAAAACAGTATAAGCTTACGGATACGTTGCTCTAAAGCAGTAAATAACTGTTAAAGTACTTTACATTCGGCTAAATCGTTGAACATGGATAATCTACAGACTACAGAAAATAGAAAAATGTTTTTAAAAAAAAGAAAGAAAACTCTGCGGTTTTAACCAAAACAAAATCAAATCTTCCCTCCCCCCTCAAATAACACCGAAATCTAATCATCATACGTAATGAACTTACACTATCAAAAAGGACAGATATTTCTCAATCTATGAAAATAAAATATAACAAAGTGCAAAAAATAAATTAACCTTTTCCATGTTTCCCGCAATATCGAAACGCGTTCTTTGTTTTTAGAAACCTCAGATACCAATATATTTTTGAAATTTAAAGAATAATTTATTTAAAAAATGAACGATGCTTTTTCTGTCACTGATTTTCGAAAGGTTTGTAAGTAGTCTTTTAGCTCATAGGCTATCAAAGCGTGGGGAACTAACGTGCCCGCAAGTTCTGTATATACGGCTATATGTACGTACATACGTAACGCGATAACTCTTGATAGAAATATCCGATTTACTTAATTTTTTTCTAAGCATTTCCCTGATGAGTTTTGGGATTTCATTGGTTAAGAATAAACGGGACGGGAGGTATTCACCCCCTTAGTTAAGATAAATGATTTTTTTGTGTAGAATTGTTCGATTTGCTTCAAATTGTGTATGCCAGTTTATTTTAATAAGGTACTTCCTTGATTAGATTTGGAGGTTCGTTGGTTAATGGGAAACGTGTTAAGTCCCTCCCATTAATTTAGTTAAATGTGTTTTTCATGCAAAATTTTTCGATTTGCTTCAAATATCGCACACAGTTTTCATATGATAAAGATATTCCCTGTATATAATCCATGGCATCATCCGCACACACTTGATAAATGCTAAGGCTACTGTAACTGCTTTATCACACTTGTACAGTAAACAATGTCTGATGTATTCTTTCTTGTTTTGCATGTTGTTTCCCGTTCGGCATGAGTTCTTCTAAAAAACATTGTGCCCATGCTTATTCTATTGCTCTACGCGTTATTTGCCACCTTCCTGTCCTCGAAACGTCAGATGTAACATCCGTATTCATACTTAACATTTATATATCTTCAAGTCTAGTGGAACTTTTGAACTTACCCTATAGTATCCAAAATACCGATATTCTGGTTTTAGAAACCCGAACCCTAAAAGCTACCCAAAAAATTTTTCAAAAATCAGTGGCTGCAAAAGAAACTTTATAAATGCTTCTTTAAATCTTAAAAATATTTTGGTTTCTCAGATTTCAAATGATGAGAAAGAGCATTTTGAAATTATGGATGACAAGGAAGAAAGAGGTCATTCTATATTACTTACCCATCATACGTAGTATAGGGTAAGTCTTGCAATCGTTTTGAAAATCGAAATTTTTTTTTCACGGATTTACACGTTTTAGATAGTGGAGATTCCGAAAAACATATTTTTAGAAAAAAAATTTGCCGTCCGTCTGTCTGTCTGTCTGTCTGTAAACGCTCTATCTCCCGAACAAATTGAGATAGAGACTTGAAATTTTGTATGTAGTTAGTATATAAGAATGGGACGAACCCTATTTAATATCAGCAGCCTCGATTATCTGGAACTGTTTTTTTCGGACTCTCGAAAAATTCGCTCTGATGAAAGGTACATAAAAATGTTCGAATTTTTTTGTTCTAAGGAATGGACGTTAAAGGCAATAAAATTACACACATTTTGCATATAGAACGAAGTCGATCGGATTATTAGTTGCCGAGATATTTGTAATCTTTTTCTTCACATTCTTCGATTTTTCATGACCCTGTATTTCATTCAAATTTCAATTCAGAGGTATATTTTAATTGGAAATGAGACGCTTAATCCGACGCAGTTAATTGTTAGTTAATAGAATTATTATTTTTGGAGTTATAAGGATGTTTCTTTTACGCAGTTCAGTACTACTTGAGTAGTTTGGCGTTTTATATAATTTGTCTAAATTGGTACATCAGCAGTTCTTTAATATAGCATTACTATGTATATTAACAATATTTAAATTTTGTTTATGAATTGCAATGCATTGTGTAAATAGTTTCACATGTTTTATTTTCATATACATATCCATGATGGGTAAGTATTACGGTGGCCCCCAACGACTAGTTTTCTTTCGTAGTTATTATTCCATTTTCACAGATTAAAGGGACTGTGCATATGTAACGTTATCGTTTTATGAGAGAGGGATGAGGTCTCACACATGATATCGTAAGATTTCTATAGGAGGAGAGGGGTTGTCTTTTGATATCGTTATCATTTTTGATCCAACCAAAATTTTCTTTTTTTATTTGTAACTTATTTTTTGTGTCAAAACAATATATTATAATAGTCATTTAAATCTTAGACTTTTTTCAAAATTTAAGTTGCAAGTATAAGTACTGCAGATTTTATATTATACTTATGATAATGTAAACAAAATTATAAGGCACACCTAAATTACAAATAACTAAATTACAAATTAATTCTAACCTTAAAAATCTACGATTTTTTTTTCTATTTTGTTTGAATGGAATCAACTATGAATGTTCGTTTGGATGGTTTTTAGGGTGTTTAAGTATTACACTTTTAAAAAAAATATTTAACTGATTTAGCTGATTTGTTGCAAAAATGTAGCGTTAAATGTAGAACTAACTGAATGAAATATCATAGCAAACGCGGTAGCGTTTGGTATAATATGTTTAAGAAATAGAAAGTGCAAACAACTTTCTAAAATTTCTGGCGAACCAGTTGAGATACGGCGGTGAATTTTTTTTTTTTTTTTTAAGATAGAACTCGACGAGACGAATAAAATGATAGCATTCAAAAAATTACTGCAGCTTAGAATAGTTTTTTATTTAATTTTAAAAGAAAAAATGAAGGCAAAAAATTCAACTAAGTCTAGCTAACGTTTCCGTGGATGGATTAACTTCGTTTTTGGTTTATTTTAATCCTCATGGTTAAACTTAAAACAGTTTTTTTTAAATCTTTTTATGTTTGACGGTCGCTGAGAAAATCGAATTTTTGTCTGAAATTTCCAGCTGAACATAGTCTTTTTCTTATATTTGTTACGTCTTGTAATTGTTGCACGTAAGTTTAAATGAACATAAAAATTGCTATGTATGTAACATAAATAAATAGATTAGATAAATCACGTGAAAAAAATACTGATTTGTTGTTATTTTCATGCATCATATTCACTATCTATTTTGACGAGCGAAGTGAAATATTTTTTTTATTTATTCTCATTTATTTAAGTTAAAAGCCGCCTCTGGCAAAAAGTTTAGTCTCTCTTAAATTTATGCTAGCCATTGTAATATGATACTTTTATTCATAATTTTATTTACTTGCTTATCTGAAGGTCCATATGATAAAATCAACAAATTTAGGTGATCAGGGCAAGATTTTGCGGAAAAGTTCATTATCCTGTTCTAGTTGGTGTGTTTGGCGAATAAATCAAAAATGGCACCGAAAGACGGAATAGCAAATTTTTTTTAACCGCTAAAGCGGCGTAACCGTGTTTTTCCATCACGTAACATTTTATTTCAAAGACTGATTTAACACAAGATTGACATTATTTTTTTTAATTGTACAAAACAAAAAGATATGTAAAGTTATTAAGTACAAACGTTCATACCAATACTTTTCACAGTTATTATTTTATGAATAATTAGACATGAATGGAAAAATCTAAAGGACATTTAAAAGATAAGCGTAAAATGTGGTTTTAAATTTTTATAAACATTTATTTGAGCCTTTGAGATGTAAGGGCGTACCGGTAAGAAATCCGGTTTGGCGCAACACAAGAGCGGTGAGTCGGGCGTTCCATGATGATTCGGACGTGAGAATGTGTCAGCTTTTTTTGAAGGTACTTTGAATGATTCTAGGTCAGTTAAATTATTACTTATTTTATGAATGTCTGATTAATATACATCTGTTTGCCAAAGCTTGGTGCTATTTTGGCTTCAAAAAGGGAGGGTATGATGCCAAAATATATAAATAGCTCTCAAAACAAACCTGATGAACTTTAATTTTTGTTTTCGTACGAATTATTTCTGTTTCTATATTGAAATGCGGCACAAATGTCATATACGAATCACATTGGCGTCAATTTTTTTCTAAAGCCAATTTGACGAAAATCTCGTTTTGGAATACCAGTTACATATATATTTTTTGAAAGGTAATAACAATAAATAAAAAAAGGTTTGTTTAATAACTATAGAACAAAACAATTTATATATTTAAACAAAAATAAAAATAAATTATTTATTAATAAGTAAAGAACAACATCCGGGTTGCCATATCAAGCAAAATAACGACACTCTGGATTCAGTTAAATACTCCAATGCGCATATGACATTGGCGTCAGAAAAAAAATTCGCCAACGTGGTGCGTATATGACATCTGTGCCAAAAATGCATACCTATTTTATTTACATTACGTACGGTGCTACTTGATTATCAAGTCGACCAATTTCACCCATTTATAGAAATCGACAAACTATTCGCCAAATTTCTCAAAAGGAAAAATGTTGCCATTAAAAAAATTTAAGTTTAGAAAATTAATGAAGTTAGGTTAAAAATATTAAAAGTCATTAACGAAAAGGATTACTTTAATGATGACGTTTAGTTATGACGTCGAGATGTACCAAATATAAAATTTGATTTATTCAGGTGATTTCGGACAAAAGAATACTAATAAAAGTTTTCATATTTTAATGCAGAATTTATTAAATCAAACCATAAAGAGATATTTGTAAGATATCGCATATGTTAATAACATTGAAGTATTTTAAATGTAATAATAGAATTTATTAAGGAGTATAAAAAATATGGTACTAACGTATTAACGCCACCGCAGCAGAAGTTGCGCCAGTGTGCCAATAAAGAGCAATCTTGTTTGCACGCGCACAAAAATTGGCTTAAAAAGTACTAAAGTACTAAAAATGACGTCAAAATGAGCAAAAAAAAAAAAAAATAAATAACACTAAAAAGGCACGAACAACAAGATCGCTCTTTATTGGCGCATTAGCACAACTTCAACTGCGATGGCATTAATACGTAAGTACCAAAAAATATCAATGTTAGCAGAAATTTGTAAGGAGTTAAATGCTTTTTATTTAGCCAAATAATGTCGGCGGATATAACCGTAAAGTAACTTTAATAAAATACATATTATATTTTTCTCAATGAATATCAAGAGCTATTCGCTTATTGGCATAAAATTTATATTAAATAACAAAAGAACAAATGAATTAGTAAAACATTCATAAAAATACAAATAAATCATCGAATTAAAACAATTTGATCACTTAACAAACAAGTGTAGCGGGTTTAATGTCAAGAAAGTGTCACATTTATGTTCATCCATTATTGGCATATAATCTTACAGTTTGTCTATCGTTCTTTGATCGACGGGATAATTAAGTACCTTAAATACATTGTTATCGCATGAGAAAAAAATGCTTGTGTATATGAAATAGTAAATAGGTTGCCAGAATATACGTTGCCAAACTTCTTTTCCCGCCAAGAACTTTTCGTTATGTACAACTACTGAAAAAGTACCTTTATTTATTTACTTATAGTATTTTTTATAAAATGAAAGAAAAACGTGCAAGTTAAATGTATCTGATATATGTATTTTTAATTTATGTGCTTTTTAAGGGTGTTCTTAAATCAAAAAGGACAACTTTGTGACACATGCTTTAATTTATTTTTGTTCGGAAATGCATAAAAATAGCAGGTGTTATTAATCAGAAACTGTCTAATTGCACTCAATTTTCTGTTTTTTTTTTTTTAAACACAATAGATTTCTCTTAACAAGCCTTCAAATTTGACACTTTTGAGCACATTTTCCGAAGAAAGCAGAAAACCCGGTCGAAAAGCAGGAGGAAAACGGGTGATTACGTCATCGAAATAGCTTAGAACTGGATAGGTAATTTAATTATCATAAAATGGAAAAATAAGTTCCATTCAAAATCGCTTCCATAGTCAGTCATTCCAGTTTTATAACTTTCTGTTAAAAATGAATTTGTAAATGTGTCAAAATGTTTTGCGCTTGTTGAGCGAAGCAGTTAAGAACACCCTTAATGAAAGTCATGTATTTTAAATAAAGCTAGTGACAGCTTTATATTAAAATTGAAATTATGGCGAAGGAAACCTATTTGGCGATTGTTTCGGGTAGCTCAAATAAAAGTAGGAAAATAGCCGCCGGGCATATAAAAAATAAAACAATCAGATCAGAGCTGTTGACAGTCACAAGACTTATACTGGTATTTATATAGGTACTATAGCAAAATTTGCAGCATCTCTGGTGTTAAACTAGGACTCTTGAGGTAAGGCATTTAGCTGCTCAGCAGCGGGTAAAAATTTCAAATCCCGTTGGATGTAAGTTCGCTTTGTTTAGAAATGCTTTTGTGTTAAATTATTATTCTATCGGGAATATTTTTATGTTAATTGTTGTTCAATTTCTAGAATTTTTCTAGTTGTGAATGTTTTATTCGAGAAATTACCTTGAATGTATTTAATTGCTATGGCTTTTAATTCTTTTAATAAAGTTCTGTACTTTTTTTCGTTCGAATCCATGGTTTATTTTTCATAGCATGCATTTTATAAGGCAATGCAATGACTTTTTTAATTATTCTGATACATCAAAATTTTATGCTGCTGTTAGCATTATTATAAATTTTGACAGCAGCAATTATTTTTCTTTTTACGATATTAGAAAATCTTCAGTTTTTTATCAAAAAATTAAATGACTAGTATTAAAAAATGCTCTGACGAGCACCAAAAAAAGTTAATATGTTTTTAAGTATGAAAAAGGGTTTGACAAGTGCTTCTGTTAATTATTGAGCATGAGGAAGGACAAGGGATTTCTTCTTGGCTACAACTCACTTCAATGCCAACTTTTAAAAAATCATATTTGCGCTTTTTCCATATAAAAGAAATTTGCGGTTCTTTAGTAGAATTTCCACCGTGCTTTAGATATTAACCAGGGGTGTAGTCGTAAAAATAAGATAGGATATATGCTCTAAGCAGAGGAATACCCTAGAATGTGTATACTATAAGCTTTCTTGAGAAACAGTGGGTATATGGCGTTCTGTTAAAAAGTCCAGAAGGTATACGGCGTATAACCTGCACTACATCTCTGATATTAACTGCACTGTTCACTCTGCATCATACTACAAATAAATTTTCTGTGCAATTATACACTTAGGGCATGCTTGGTGGCAGTGCATGAATGCGATACCTGCAGGAACTAGGTTTTTGGCACTATGTCGTCTTCCCTTACATTTATGTCTAATTAAGCTGCATCTTTACTGGCAATGTCTTTACACTATACATTTTTATAGTAACTGCGACGGATTTGTTTTCACGGAAAAAGCGCAAATATGATTTTTTAAAAGTTGGCATTGAAATGAGTTGTAGCCAAGAAGGGATCCCTTGTCCTTCCTCATGCTCAATAATTAACAGAAGCACTTGTCAAACCCTTTTTCATACTTAAAAACATATTAACTTTTTTTGGTGCTCGTCAGAGCATTTTTTAATACTAGTTTTAATATCAGTCCCTTCTCGAGCTTCAATAATGTAGGAAATATATTTTTTTATTTGTTCCGCAAATTATGTTTTTGTTTATTATTAATGGTATAGAGTAGAGCTCCCGATTATACGTTTATACGAGTATACGTATAATACGTATTATACGAAATACGTATTTGCTATACGTATAATTCGGCATCCGCAGTTATACGTGTTACATGAAACAGCATATACGGTACATCGTATATACGGATTTTACGCAAGCGGTTAAACGTATAAACGTTTAAACGTTTTTCGTTCAATGTATGGAATTTGATGTTTCAATATTTTTTTGCGGATTAGAGACATTGAGAAATATCCGGTAGAGTATCCCCATCGCGATTCTTTGTTCAAAAAACTACGATGTGTTTACTTAACTACTACTTGTTATGCAGGTACTTAAAAAAATCTGAAAACTTCCTCAGTTTAGATTTTGTTTTTTTCTCCAAGAAACTAAGTTATTTATTATAAAATGTCTTACATTAGTTGTGGGTAGAATCAAACTAATCTTTGGAAAATCTGCGACGCAGTTTTTATATTTTCTTTTATCTTTAGAAGAAAGTATTCGATTCGGGAAAACTTTCGACGGGTTTACACGTTTTAGGGTAAGAGAGTCCGAAAAACACGTTTTTACAAAATATCTGCCTGTGAGTTTGTGAGTCTGTGACTTTGTCTGTCTGTATGTAACATGAATTTTGTGGGTGCTCTTTCTCAAGACCTAATACACAGAATTAAGTAATATATATGGGGGAGAGTGGGGCATATGTGAAAATGGGGCATATGAGAACATTGCCATTTTTCACTAGTTATTATATGTTTTTTTTATTTCAAAAAATTACCAAATATGGGAGAACATATAGACATATGAAAAAAAAATTTTGAAACTCTTCGAGATTTTGTTTGTCCCCAGGAGCAAAAATACTGCTTACTGAACTCTAAAGTAAAATCTCCAACTTGATAAAAGAATAATTTTATTTATTTATTCTTTTTTTTCTTTATTTAACATATACTATGGATACTAATAAATATTTATGATATTTTTTATTTTTTTAATTGAGAAATGCTAATGATTTGTCATTTTAACTCTTGTGGGAATGTGGGACACTTATGAAGAGTCTAGTTGGGGCAGATCTGAATACGTCATTAAATTGCCCAATAATCATTCAGTGATTCTATTCCTTTTAGTTAACTTCGTGAAAATAATGACAGCTCCATTATCTATATTTTTATAGAAATAGAAGACATGTCTATCATATAAAGTTGATTTTGTGTAATAGAAACTTCTACAAACACAACTGTCAGCAAATACATAAAAAGCAACAAGCTCTTTACGTTCAATTGTAATTTAAATAAATTTCATGTTTTGTAAATTGCAATAAATGCTATACATTATTTAATTTAACAGTTTTCAATACTATTTTTTATGCATCATTAATGCAAAAAATATTACATTTAACATCTTTGCAAATTTTTCTGTTTCATTTGTTGCAAACTTGTAGTATTAGTTTACTTCCATTTCTAAAACAGCTATTTTATTTGATGTTTTGAAAATAGATATATATATTAAGAAAATAAAATTTTTAAACTTATAACTACCGTGAAATACCGTGAATTATTGACTCCCCCCTTTCTTTTAAAAGCAAAAGAAATTAAATTTGGAGGAAGCTTATAAATGTTAAACAATAATTTTTTATCCTTAATTTACAGGCAAATAAGGCAAATATAGGAATGAGAATCGTTCGCCTTTTGGTAGTTTTCCTATAAATATTATCCAAACGCCCCCTCCCTAAAATCTCCCTCAAACAAAAACCCTAAGCAAAATTTAAATTCTTTAACTATTTTCTCAAGTTTACTTCTTTAATTTTTTTGTTATATTGCAATAATATTTTATCTATTATCTAACCCCCCCCCCCCCCAAATCTACTTATTTTTATTTATAATATTTTGCTTAAACATATCACCCAGAAACTAAAAAAATATACATATATTTTTCTTCATTGTGAATTTACTAGATAGTACAACTAATGATTAAGGTAACATATGAAAAAGGTAATATAAACATGTAAAAATAAATTTTCCTTGTGTTCACGTGTTTCCCTTATGTGTTTACAACTGCTCTTTCGTTGGGGCACATATGAACATTTTTTTTTTTTTTTTGAATTTAATAAACTATTAAGAAAAGTAAGAAGAACTGTAAAGGTAATTAAAAAAAATACCATGCGTAAAAAAAGTTATGTTTGCTATATTGAGTAGTTTTGCTTATAGAAATTACCAAGTTATGAAAAAAAGCTATAGTTATGTTCACATGTATCCCAGTCTCCCCTATATATTCAGGTAGTCCCTGTTGCTGACTAGTTTTGTATGTAAATCGTTCAGCAGGTGGCTCTACTTTGCTGTATTTTATTTACGATTTCTGCAATAGCTCTATCTCTAGAATTAATGCACGGATTTTCATCAAACTATAGATTTAGTTAATGCTTGATATGAAGTGATTCTATGTATGTTTTGGTGAGAATGTCAAGATTAAAAAAATGAAATTTCATTATACATTAACAGAGTTAGAAAATATTAGCTCCATGGAAAGTATAGCATTTACGCTCGGGCGCAATCTTGAGTGTAAAACAATAAGTGAATAAAGAATTTTTAAATAATTAAAAAGAAAAAACTAAATTTAACAAGAATTCACAATAAATCTGAAACATTTATACTCTCATTCTTTCCTCAAAAAGTGTTTAATTTTGCTGGTTATTTACAATGGATACAATTTGTATACATTACATACACAAAATGTAAAATAACGGGGTATCTGAGCTCATTATCCATGAGATGAACAAAAAAAATATAAATAAATTCAAAGTAAAATGTTGCCAAATACTTTTGCAATTCACGGTAATAAGTCGCTATTTTGAAAATAGATATTTCACTGTTAGGGAAACGAGATTGGCCAATCAGGAATCTGATATTTTGTGAAATTTTTGCAAACTGTTTTAAAAAATATACGCTTTTTCTTGCTTGATCTTGTATATATAAGACATACTATACGGATTCTGATCATAACGCCATCGATTTCCAAATTATTCTTCATTCAGTGACATAAGACTGATGAAGTCCAATATTTAAATTAGATACGATACGTGGAATATACGTATACATTAAATATACGTATTCTTAAATATACGTTTAAATGATACGCCTTATACGTATCCGGATACGTTTAAACGTATATTTTAAGTTATCCGTATAGCAGAAAAACGTATTATACGGATATACGTATATCGTTTAAACGTACAGCTGCTATACGTATCCTATCGCGAGCACTACTTTAGAGTTGAATAGCATTTAACATTTTACTATAAATGTATTACATTTAAAATAATTTTTTGTCCACTACTAGTATTTTTAAAATATAATTAAATCTACAGCTTTCCCAGCGTTTTCTAAAATATTCTTTATCTTTAACCCTTTGCGGCGCAGGGCAAATTCATTGCTTAAGTGTTGAAATTAATAACTGACACCGGAATTTAAAAACAACTTTATTTGTAAAGTAGAAAAAGCTATCTTTCCCGCATTCAATAAACCGTAATTTTCCCCCCTAAAATTCGGGTGCCAATGTGGCGTTTGGGAATTAAAATGGTTTGTGTTTCATAGATATACCACCGCGCTCTGTGGTTAAAGAACATAGGAAATAGTATTCGATTTTTTAGTAATTAAATAAGAATACCTGTAAATTTTGTGCATTCAAGCATCAAACTGACTGCTTAAATGAGCAAGAAATTATCAAGTTTGAATTTGAGAAAACGTAGCCACAAAAAGAAAGAAGAAAAGAAAAAAATTGTTCTGTATTCTAAATCTATTCGGCTACATTTCAATGTATTCATCTAAGTATTCAAATTATTTAGTCAAATTTTCAAAGAATTCGATCAAATATTCAAAGTATGCAGTCACAAATATTAAAACAAAGTATCCATTTAACTGACATTCAGTATTCGGTAAAAGTGTCGAATAGTCGCTAAATATTTGTTATATTCTAATTAAAAATATACTAAATATAAAAATCTTTTTAATTTTTTTAAAGAAACTAAAAGGAAATTTCTCTTGGTACAGCGGGATATCTGCTTTGTTAAAAACAAAGAATATTTTTTCCATGACTAAATGCTTAACTATGAGCTTTATTTTTTAAAAATTCGCTAAAAATGTCTTTTTTTTTTTTTTTTTTTTTAATAAAGCTTTTGTAGTTCAGTATTGTACACTGACGTTAAATTTGCATGTGTAACAGGATAATGCTCCCCTATGTAGTCCCTGATAAAAGAGGAACTTCTTAATATGGTTCATTGAGCAGCATTCAATTATTTGACAAAGAGTTGCTCATTCTCTTTGCATTGTTCACGTTTCTGGACCCATCAAAAAGTACAGGTGGGGAATTTTATTTCTCAGTGATACTCGGTATAAGAATCCCAGTTACGGTAATTCAAAATCCAAACGACTGACTTGAATTACAATATGAGGGAATATATTGTCTAGTTTTTCAAACGAACATTTTCAGATCCTTTGCCACACGCACGCACAGCTTCTTTTAAAGGATAGTTTGATTGAGAGGCACTACTGTCATTTTTTTTTTTTTTTCTCTCATGAGGGCTAAATAGACCAAAACTAAGTACCGTACTTAGAAATTTCGGATTTTTTACTTATTTTATACTGTCATCAATATTCGTAAAATTAAAATTTCACAAAGGATTGAATGTTTCCCCCAACTACCCTATGCGTTTTCCATAGTCAGGGGCTTCTGCATATAGCTTCCTTTTGAGGTTTTTTTTTCTTTTTGTGCGTGTAATACAAAATTATTCATTATTAATGAATTAATTATGCTAAATAAGTAATATTTGGTAGCCTCACTTGATAGAACGTTCATATAGCTAGCAATTTTTTTGTATGTTTCACCATTTGATGCAAGATAAATACGGGTAAATGCATGCATAAAATTCTTTAGATTTATTCTGTATAAAGTACGATTCATTAAATATAGATTTGAAAACTCGTATGTAGTTATTCATTATAATGAACACGTTACAATTTAAAAATAACATTACAATGATGATGCTGCATTAAATATGAGGTTTAAAAAAGTCATACATAAGCTATAGCTCTTCCGGAAAATAACTCGATCTAGACGTAAAATATAAGCTTAAAATTCCAAAACCTATTTTTAGGAATCTATCCAAATAAGCAAAAAGGAGAGATAATTTGTAATAAATCATAATTCTCGAAAATAA
This sequence comes from Maratus speculifer, assembly GCA_964019185.1. Classification (NCBI taxonomy): domain Eukaryota; kingdom Metazoa; phylum Arthropoda; class Arachnida; order Araneae; family Salticidae; genus Maratus; species Maratus speculifer. The sequence goes on from OZ025292.1 coordinate 375,684,658, forward strand.
CTTGATCTGAATATAAAATATAAGCGTAAAATTAAAAAACCCAATATTGGAACCAGTAAAAATCAGCAAAAAGGAAAGATAATTTGTAGTAAATCATAATTCTAGAAAATAACTCGATCTAAACATAAAATATAAGCATAAAATTTCAAAATTCATTATTAGGAACCAATACAAATATTTAAAAAGAAGAGATAATTTGTCTTAAATCATAATTCTTGAAAAAAAAGTCTATCTAAACATAAAATACAAGCGTAAAATTTCAAAACGCATAATTAGAAAACTATACAAATTAGCAAAAAATGAAAGATAATTTGTAGTAAATCATAATTCTTGAAAATAACTCGAATTAAACTTAAAATACAAGCGTAAAATTTCAAAATCCATTATTAGAAACCTATACAAATAAGCAAAAATGAGAGATTATTTGTAGTAAATGATAATTCTTGAAAATAACTCGAACTAAACTTAAAATATAAGCGTAAAATTTCAAAACCCATTATTAGGAACTTGTACAAAAACAAAAGGGAGAGATTAATTGCAATAAATTATAATTTTGTTCAATCTACAGATATCTAGTAAATTTCTTGTGTTGCATCTATAAATGCCTTTCTTTTTTACAGGTTTTTTGGCCACCCTGGACATACTTTCACATTATTTGGGTTTCGCCAAGATCAAGTAAATATATATTTTTATCCTTTTTTGAACTACAAGTAGTGCTGATTCTTTCACTTCAATTCCTCAATGTTTTCTTTCTAGCGAGCGGTGGTGCAAAGAATATTTAATATTAATTTAGAGGGTTACACAAGAATATTCCATTGCACAATCGTATAAGGGGAAACATTGTTTGGGGCACATTTTAATAATATTAAACTATTTCACACTTTATGAAACTGATATACGTTACTGAGGTTTACTGCAAATTGCTACCTGTATAATAGAAAGCAGATAATGTTTACAGGGATACACAAAAAGATTTTGGATACTCTGCTGTATCTGAATTTATTGTATACTATTACACCAAGATCTCAATATTTTTAAAACTTCCTTAAAGTACGAACGCACCTGATTTGTCACGACTGACGTGCAATTTCCAACTTGTTATTGTCGTTTTGCAGCTTGGTTTTGTTCCCTTATCCAAACCATGGAGCTTAAATTTATCGAATTTTAATGAAATACTTTACTCCAAATATTGAAAAACTTATACTTAACATTAATTAGAGAATAATATTTTAATTATTTTTTACTCATAAAATTATGTTACTACTTGAATTTTCTTTTCTTTCCTTTCGAATCTTAGGAAAGTCAAAGGTCATTTTAGGGTGGCAATTTTTTACTTTTTTGTATAATTATTTTCATTTTTATATTATTTTTAAATATAATTATATATACATTCTTTTTGATCTATAAACTATTTTTAAAAAATTAATTTTTTTAATTTAAAAAAAAAAATAATATTAGCAATTTTTAAAGCATAGTATATTTTCCAACGACTAACTTTTGCATACTTATATTTTTTTTTTCATTTTTGGGTTCAACAGGTTATTAAGTTATTTTCAGAATTAGAAAAAATAATTAATCTGTATTTAAAAAGAAGAGCATGTTCGTGAATAACGCTGACGTCGACTGCAAAGTCAGCTTGCATCGAATGCAAACTGACGATGGCAACAATATAAATAATAAATTTCACTATTTTGAAAACATATTAACTTCCCAACATCGCACGATTTCATTTTTTACACTGTCGAATATGCAATGAATTTGTATTTTCAAATACAATTTACCGAATATCTGTATCGTAATATACTAATATATTATTGCCTATAATATAATTTTCAAACATGATTTTAAAAACATCTATCTCTATCATGTACAATCCGCTTACTGCAAATCAACACGTTTGTACTAAAAACAATAACGTTGTTATTAAATTTTATTCCATAGCGAATCATCAATATATAAATAAATGAATACTTTTATTTTAAAAAATAGTAACTAAAGCCAATGTCATCGCTCTCTCTACCATAAATCAATTTGTTGTGACTGGAAATTTTCTCGGCTTATATTTTTAAAACATTTCATGTAAAAAAAATAAGAAAATTTTATAGTTTTATAGAGAAAGGTATAATAAACCCGCTGAAGCAGACAGTTTTGAAATCGATGAATATTTTAAGCGGTGTTTAATTTCGAAATTAGTCAAAATAATGAAAGTAAACAAAAAGTTGTATAGGATCGTATAGGATCAGAAACTATGCATAGCAATTTAACCATGTTTTAGCAATTTAAACATGTATGCTGTATGATATACTGACCCTGGTTTTCTGTATAAAAATTGCATGGTGTAATGTGTGTTTTTCTACATCTTAAAGTATGTTTCACATTTTTTTAAACACCTACTACATTACATCACAATCACGTCACTTCAATTTATGCCAAATTATATGTTATAGAGACTACATTCTGTTACTCTTTTTGCTTCCTCTTAGCCGTTTTATATTTGTTATTTTGCCTTTGTACATTTATGAAAGTCTTATGTGAACAGTCTTATATGGAATTTTTACTTTTCTTTTATACAATTTTTCCTAGTGTGAATTGGGAGGCTGCCTTTTTGAAGTTTGCGTCCAACTGGCTATCATAATGGTCGGGAAACAGATCCTAAACAATATATCAGAGCTTTCGTGGGCGTAAGTATACCTCATTAATGCTTTGAAAGAATGCTGAAAATAAGCAATATATATCATATTTCTTATTTTAACTAATAAAATCTTTTTACCAAAATGAGACTTTAAGTTTCCCTTGACCCATTATTCGTATTTTGTAAAATTTATTCATATTTTATTCATCTACTATCAGGCCAACCTAGCTTTGCCCGGGATTAGCTGAGATATATCTAAAATTATTTCAAATACATTACATAAACAAACATAATGGTGATTACTTTCGGCATTGTACTGAGTAACCGTTATTCCTCAATAAAGGTAAAGGTTATCTTACATATACTTGTAACAATTATCTTAAATATAGCAATTAACGAAACTAGCAGTAATGGCAAAAGGTTAATCGAATGCAAAATAAATTATTAAAGATCCTGTTTTTCATTCCTAGCAACCGTTCTGGCATGTACTTAATTTACGAGGATAGCAAAAAATTCCCTCTTAAATCTTATTCCATTTCCAAAACAATCCAACTTTCTTTAAAAATTTCTCAAAAATCATTATCTCACAATTTATTTCAATGATTAAAGAATATCTGTCCTATACTGGACATCAAATACAAGATTGGATTGTAAAGATTTCAAACAGAAATAGCTTACCAAAGAGTTCATTTTCGGCAGAAAGAGGACGTTTTAAATATTCTCGAAAAATTCAAAAATAACTGTATGAATTCCGAAATAACTTTATTGAAATAAGGTAAAATGTTTCATATTTCGCCAATATATTGAATTTGGATTGATTTCACTTCTTGCTCAAAATTACCGACAACTTTGAAAATAGGAGAAATTTGCGGAACTATACGCCCCCGTTATAATCATAAAAATTCTTAACAAAAAAAAAAAAAAAAAAAAAAAAAAAAAAATCTGATACGAAATAAATTTATGCCAAAGCAATCATTAATTTAAAGTGTTTTTAAATGTGTCTGAATAAATTAAAAATACGCTTTTAATGCAATAATTTCTTTTAAAAAAGATAGATTTTTTTCTGAACTTAAATTTGTACAGTAAATATTATACAATGTTAAAGAATACATTATAAGTATTCAAATTTTAACCCTCTAAGCGTCTTGTAAAAGGGTAAAATTATAATGTTGTTTTCTCTGCATTTTGTTTTAAATGCTAAGAAAATATTGTTCTTTCAACATTATATAGAACAAAAAAAAACTTAACTACAAATATGAATGTAATCCTTGAAGGTATTAATCATTTTCCAATGTATTGAAATTTAATTAAATCTGTAAAATTATATTATCCTAAATATTGCTTATATGCCTGTGAAACCTAGAACTTAGCGGACGGAATATTACGTTCCAAACGCTTAGAGGATTAAAAACATATCTTTCTTTTTGTGCCTTATGTTACTTATGAATTTGCAAATGAAGGGTGTAAACTATTAATGTGGTCGCTTCTTATCGCATTAGTCAAAAGGAAAAGAAAAACTTCTGCTATGATATCTGATGTTTTCAAAATTGAACTATTATATACAATGGTGCTTTTTTTTCAGGGAGATGATGAATTGGTGGAAGCGATGGTGGCGGACGAGAGAAGGGCCGAAGGACCGAGCAGCGACGACGAGGTGGGAGAAAGACTACAATTTGCTCGAATGCGACAGGATGGCACTTTTCGATGAATACCTTGAGATGGGTAAGTGAAAACGCTCAAGGGTAGATCCCAATCCAAAATGCTTACTTTCAGATTTGTTTTTAAAAGCCATTATTTTGAAAATCAGACAAAGTCAGATAGTTGTATTTTTCGATTTGCTCGATTGATTTTTATGTTGAAGTAGATCCCATTTAATGAATAACGTGAATTTTTAAAGCCCTGGAAAAATTTCCTCTTCCCGGTAAAAAATGTCAAAGTTCAATGTTGTGATTGCCATTTTTCATGAAAAATGAAATGCGAGTATGTTTGGAGGGCTATATTTCTGGCAAGTAACAAGATCCTGAAATTCTTTTGGCATACACTTTTAGTATAATGCTACATGCTTATTAAAATTTATTTGTTTCCATGGGGTATTGTTACTTTACATTGTTATGCTGCCACAAAATACAATCAAAATGACATTTTTGTCCATGTTCCGCATTTAATACTTATTTAAGCAACACTACCCTAAACTTTTTTTTATCGAATATGAAAGTGTACTACTAGGACAAGCTAAATATTATAATACTGCATCGAGATATTGTTGCTGTTAGCAGATATAATCTATTAAATATTCAAAATTTTCAAAATCTGCAACATTTAAAATAGCGTTATCTAAAATACGCGCCACTGTGGAATAAAAAAATATATATATCACACAATAGTTGATGATATGTACAAAAACATGGAAAAAAAAGGAGGGGGTTAGTCTCTTGATATTTAACAAAACGACATATTTTTTAAACAAACACTGTCTATGATTACATTTCTTCCCTGTTAGAAAGTGGAAAATCCCATTTCTCTTTTTTCTTTCTATTTTTTCCCCTATGCGAAAATGGGATATTCCCTCTTTGTGTCCCGTTCCGAAAGAGAAATAGGAAATTTAATTTTCTATTGTGTAATATATTTTGTTTTATTCAACAGTAGCGCTTATTTTAGATAATGCTAATTTAAATGTTGCAGATTTTAAAAGTTTTGAATATTTAACAGATTATATCTGCTAACAGCAAAAATATCTCGATGCAGTATTATATTATTTAACTTGTCCTAGTAGTACACTTTCATATTCTATAAGAAAAAGTTTGGGGGAAGTGTTACTTAAATAAGATATTAAATGCGGAACATGGACAAAAACGTCATTTTGATTGTACTTTGTAGCAACATAACAATGTAAAGTAACAATGAACCATGGAAACAAATAAATTTTAATAAACATGTAGAGTTATACTAACAGTGCATGCCAAAAGAATTTCAGGATCTTCTTGCTTACATGAGATATAGCCCTCCAAACCTTCTCGCATTTCATTTTTCATGAAAAATGACATTCATAACATTGAACTTTGACATTTTCTATTGGAAAGAGTGAATTTTTTCAGGGCTTCAAAATTGCACATTATTCATTAAATATGTTCTACTTCAACAGATAAAAAAAAAAAAAATCAAGCATATCACAAAAATACAACTATCAAAACATCACTTTTTTGTCTGAATTTCAAAACAATGGCTCTTAAATTCAGTTTCGCTCTCAAACGCATCAAACTTGCAAATTATCTTATTTAAAAACTACACAATATGCAGTGCTTGTCAATTTTTTGATAAAGGCAGAAAATATTGAAATAAACTCTGTCAAAGTTGGCGTTTTGAACAGAATTTTCCGAATCGTGAAATCGGGACCGAAAAAAATGGTCTTACTGAGAAAGAAATTGTTCATAAATCAAAATCTAGGGAATTGAAAAAAAAATGAAATCACACGGCATCTTATACATCGCTTCAAAAATGACTTCAGCAATTTTCATATTTCTACTTTTAAAAATGAGTCTGAAACTGTATCGTAAAATTTCGAGATGTTGAGGGTGGAAAGATATATTTTTTTTAATACTCCCTTAAAACGACCATATTTATTCTTGTGTAATACGAACTATTTTTTCCAAAATTTTAGCGTAAAAAGATGGGGTGCGTATACACGGGAAATTTCCAAATATTACATGAAATCATACACTAATAAATTACTAAGATACTGAATCATAGCTTATAGGAAATTGAATTTCCACTTCTCTTCTTTTTTCAGTTCTTTATTTAATTTCCTTCATAATCGTATCCAAGCATCGCTAACATTGACTTTTGAGCTGTGGCTTTGTTCCATTTGCTATAGCATATTCTAAAACTTGCAATTTGAAAGTAGCAGTATTGTAAGTTATGTTTTTAATAATAAATACTTAAAAGATATTCATTCTTTTTTAATTTGTTGACGGTCCCCTATGGAGTTTCGGTAAAAAATCTTCACGGCGATGTATGGCGTATACAATTATATTTATACACTAAGAGTTTCGAGATGATTCCTCATGTATTTTTCTAGATATTTAGTAAAATGTCTAAAATCGCAAGTGTCCAATAATCAATGGCAATATAGTGTATATGTTTATTCCAGAAAAATGTACATCTGAAAGTTAAAATGCTTATTCACATATTAACCAAATAATAGTTCTTATCAGAAAAAAATCTAAACCTTATTTACAATTTATTTTGTTTTTGCCTCAAATTGACGATAAGATTATTATTAATTTATTTCTCTAAGATACACCTGATAATTTAGCTAACCAATCAATTTTTTACAGTAGAGTACAGATAATAACGCTGGTATACAGCAATTTAAATGTCAAGTAACCAAATCGTATTACGTATAATTATGCATTGTGAGTGAAACAAACTGACACAATAAAGTATTTTTTAAACAACAAGAGTGTTTAGTTTCCTTTGGACACATCTCACGAAAAAAATTCTGTCTTTCTATTTATTATATTTAAATCCGAAAACTTATATTGATTTTCTTTTTACAAAATTTATTTTTAAGAATATTAATTTAAAGGTATGTTCTACTTTGTTGTCTTTAAAACTTTTTGGAGAAATATTTTGAAAAATTTCAGTAAAGATAGAGTGGTAAAATATGACCCATAGGAAATAAAGCGCCCGAATAGAACCCTCTAAACAAAATTGGTAGTTTTAATTTTAAAAATTAAGGTAGAATTAAAATTTCCCAAAAAATCAATTCAAACTGCTCTGCACCATACAAACATAATATACTACAGTGTAAAACGAAATCTCTTAAGTTATTAAATTTGTTTTCTAGGAAAGTGGGATTTCTAGAACTTCTTATGTAACGATAGCAATAAAAATTCATTTAATAGATGCAAGTTTGCACTATAAATCAAAAACTCTGTAAGATTACTAAGAATATTTTAGGAAACTGGGACGTCTAGAAATTTTTTGTGTAAATGAAACCCACGTTACAGATAAAATTTTAGTAAGGTTACTGTAATTTTAATAGATTCTTTTGTAAGGCTACAGATTTTTGTTGCTTTACAGAAGCTAGTTTTGTAAATTTACATCATTTTTGTTTAGTATGCAGATAAAATTTTAGTAAGCAAATACATTTGTGTAACTTTACATCTGTTGAATTACAGATTTTTTTTTTTTTTTTTTTTTTTAAGCGTATCTTGATTGAGCAAAATTTGTTGCCATTATCACTAAGGAAACAAAAACGTAAATAGCCAAATAGTTCAAATTTTCAAAAAAGAGTTTCTAGTTCGTAGATTCAAAACACTGCATTGACTACTATAGTCGTAAAAAATTTTTCACCTTGTTAACGATATAAACTTTGAAAGATGCATGTAATTACCTAAAAAACTTTACAGATACATACAGGCTATCAGAGAAGGATATCGGGGTTATGTTTGTAACACTTTCTAAGGAAAGATATGTATGTTTTGTAGAATATATTTGTAGTGCCGTCCAGTTTCTGTTTAAAAATAAATAATAACATTCAGTCTTATCAGAAGTGGAATTCGGATTGTACACTGAACAAAAAAAAAAAAAAAAAAAAAAAAAAAAATTGTAAAGGTACTAAAGGTTTTCCAGGAAGCTGGGATTCCAAGAATTTTTTATGTAACTACAACCCATGTTACAGATAAAATTTTAATAAGGTTGCTGTAATTTTAGTAGATTCGTTTGTAAAGTTACGGATTTCTGTAGCTTTACAAAAATTAATTCTGTATGTTTACATCTTTCCTGGTAAGGTGCACGGTTAAAATGTTAGTAAGCATACAGATTTCGGCAACTTTTCATCTGTAGGTTTCCAGATTTTTTTTTTTTTTTTTTTTTTTTTACAGGGTAGAAATTCTTTTGATTTTTCTGAGTTGAATAAGAATCTTGAGGATGAAAGCGAACGGTGAGCTTAAGACTACCAGTGCACCTTGAAATATAAGAATAATATTCTGAAGTGGAATAAAGGTTATACTCAAGTTAATTTCAAACTACGTGGGTGAATCAAATATAAACTGGAATTTTTTTATTATTATTATTATTTATTGGTACAAGATACAAAGCATAAAGTTACATATTATTTTCCTATATAATCTCTTGATTTCAAAACACATTTTCCCCAACGGATTGGAAGTTTTTTGATGCCGTCATCATAAAAAGAAGAAGCGTGTGTTTCCAGCCGATTACACACGAAGGCTTCAACAGTAGTGTCATCGCCGTATCCTAATGCTTCTTTCAAAGGCCCAACCATGTTAATTACAGGGGATATATCTATAGGGATTTGTATTGTACCAGAGTTCTGTAATGCATTTCCTCCAACTTTTCGCAGGTCAAGTTGGCTGTATGTGGACATGAAGCAAAAAAAATTCTCTGGTCGGAATGCATGTCTTTTCCGATGATATGCAGGGTTTTTTTTTTTTTTTTTTTTTTTTAGTCCAACCAGTAATATTCAGAACCTTCGCGAATGTTCCGAATGGCTTCAATTTTTTCCTCATTCAAACTTGTGCGAGGGTGGCAGACGTGGGGAGCTTTTTCAACTTCTGTTCGGCCCTTTACAAAATTTCTGTGCCCTCATATACTTGGGTTTTCTTCATGCATGACCCCTTTGAAGTGTTCATAAGATTTCAGCCAGTCTTAAGCCTTCATTTGTGATAAATTTAATGATAATGTTTTGCGCAAAGTTTGAGTGAACCTGTCGCTTAATCATCGATATGCCGACTAAAAAACGGAGAGAGTAGCAAATATCAGAGCATTGACAATCATGTGACATCCCCATCTGTCATGCACAGCAGACATATGAGCGCCCATCGCGATGATTTTCTGGACTCCAAGCAAAGTTTCCGGTTTATATTTGATTCACCCATATATTATTTTTAAAATACTGCTTTAAAAGAGAATACTTTTACTTGAGGCAATAGAAGTATCTTTCTTAAATAATAATAATAATAATAATAAATGTTTAGAGAAACTGAATGGGCGATGTAATTGAGCTAAAGGTGACTTGGTGCAAGCCTCGAGAAATTGTCTGAAACGCAATAGAGTAACATCAAAAATAAATTTTATAACATGTAGATGTTTGTATGTAAAGTAGACAATAAAAACATAATAATAAAATAAAGGGTTTATTGTTATTTAAAGAAACATTTATTAAACTAAACTCTTTTTATGTGTTTTTTAATGTATTTTATATTTATTTTGGTTTAAAGTATCAGGAGAACATCTTTCTTGTTTTAAGAATAATATGTTAATTTAATAATATATTAGCAAGACCTCAACACACGAGTCAGATTATATGTGTATCAATATCCACCGAGTTGTAAAATTTTCTATCTATTCAAAAAGAAAAAAAACAGATACTGCTGCCATTGCCGACATAATTGAATTTATTGTGACCTTTTCATTTACTATTGCATTTAAAATTATGAAAACTAGCAGACTTTTAGAGAAATATATGATAAATACTATGAAGTAGATTTTTTTTAATTGGAGGATTATTTCAAACACTATTCAATGTTGAAGTAAGTTAACATAGCTCGTTTAAAAGAGTTTTAAAGAATCAATAATTATGATTAGAAACTTAATCATCTTTTGTAGGAATATGAAAGTATTACTACACGTAAAAATTTTAAGCGAAAAAAGTTGACTGCGGCTCGTCAGTTTCATCGCAGTTCATTGATTCTTCGAGAAAAGACTTTTCCATCGTCAGTTTTCCAAATATATGATTGGCTGTTACTAGCGACTCGCATCTTTCAGACGTCAAAGACGCGCTGTCAGAAGATTGTTGTTTGCTTTCGAAGCGATTCCTCTGGAGCCATAGTTTAACATGTATACGCCTGAAATTTGAATCGACTTTGACCCCTTGTGTAACAGCACTTTAAATAACTAGAATGCGGTGTGCAGTGTCCATTCATCTTTATTTTTTTTTTTTTTTAATCTCAAAATTTTATCCTAATAGCGATTAATTTCATGTTTCGAAAAAGTCATTTTTGTTACATATTGTTGCTTAATTTTAAACAAGCACAAATAATAATACTATTACCAAATGTTTTGTAATTTAACAATTTACACGTGAATATTAAAAGAGCAAGAAAACTTTAAAATAATAAAATTATTACGAGCGGAAAGCATTAGATGGGAAAAATTGCATCATAATCAAAACAATTTGATTAAAATATCATATTTAACCCATTAGTGCCTAGCGTCCCTTTTTAGGAACGCTTCAAAAGGTGCATTCAGCACTGTTTTTGACACCGGTAAAAAAGAAAAGCAATAATTATTTTATTTAAATGATGCATTTTCGTGATTAATGAACTAAACTTAAATCTTCTAAAAATAGTGGTGCCAACCAAATTAAATTTACGAAAAAGATGCTGGGCACGAATGGGTTAAGGTGATTTTATTATAATATCCAATAAGAAAAAAATTCTTCTGAAGTTCCTTCAAAATTAAGAGAGAATTTTATTTAACACGTTGTTGTCAATTTAAGCCACGGAGAATGTTTATTTTGATAAACTGCATTTTTTTTTTTTTAATTCAAAGCAACGATCATTGTTTTGGCAATTATCAATGTTTGGCTGGCTGTGATTGTAGCCAAATCTTCACAAAGTTTGGCAATTCATAAATACCTTCATTTATTTGTATTATCCTTTATTTTTGAATAGACCATAGACGTTATTATTAAACGGCGGGAGGCAGAGTTAGTTTTTACGTAACCATTTTGTACAAGCTGATTAGAAAAAAAACATGTTTTTTAGAGATGTGATCTTTATGAACATAGAAAATTTTAATTTTTATTACTACTACCATTATTATTATTATTATTATTATTATTATTATTATTATTATTATTATTATTATTATTTACCTCGCAACTAAATTAAAATATACTTTTAATGAAAAAATAAAAGTGGAATAAAAAACTATTTAGGTTAAAATATCAATAGATTCCTAACTCAACTGCTGTAATTTGACTCTAAAAAAGCGTCCAAAGCGTTCAAAGTTTTATTTCTCTTACAATATTTACTTGCAACAAGGATAATTTCTTGGCAATATGAAAAGCAGGTTATTTTATTGATTCAGCTGCACTATTTCAAGGAAGTACTTTTCACGCAATATGGCCGCTATAAGCTTTTAAAATAGAATATGTGATAAACCGCTTCGCCACCTGAAGGACAATGTTTCGAGAAAGAATCGCATTTACCTTCTATTTGTTTTCTGTTTCTGAAAAGTGCTTTACATAATAGCTCTAACCACGCGTAAAAAAAAAATAATAATAAATAAATAAATAAATATTGCCACAATAGTATTCGAAAAATTTTAACCCATCTTAATTAAAGTAAGACCTACTTTCATTGTACCTTTTTTGAAAAATGTGGAATTTTTATCGAACACATGTGTTTAAGTTAAAACAAGGAATAAAACTATGAATTCGTATAAATTTTTAATGTATTTTTAGTGAACTTTTGAAATTTAGGCACTATTTAGACAAATTTTAGTATAGGATTGCGTTTATGACAAACCTTCTATAACGAAATCTATTCAAAATATTTTACTTTGTTTCCAACAATGTATTAGCAAACCATTCACCTGTGTTATAAAGCAAAAGATTTGCAATACCTCTTAAATTTACTAACATATACCAAATACAAACAGTATACAAATACAAATAGTTTGTCTTACGTACAGTCCAAACTATTAAACCTAGAAACATAAAAATTGGGGAGAAAATACTTCTAATGACATAAGCTTGCACTAAGATGTGATTTCTGAAAATATCTCCCTTAAAGGGTTGAATAGCGGGTCGAAAATTATAAAACATACTTACTATATTTCAGCAGCCGTTTAAGGTAGAAACGTTAAATTCCAGAAAATAAAGCTACTAGAAAAATAATTAAACACGTAATTTATTGATTTTACAATTCCCCCCCCCCCCCTCCCTTAAACAGTTTGAAAGAGGGTCGGGTCGGTAATTAAAAAAAAAAAAAAAAAAAAAAAAAAAAAAAAAAAAAAAATCGCACATTTCAACAGTCGGTTTAGTTGAGAGGGTAAAATTTCAGAAAATAAATCTACTAACATATTATTAGGCATGTGCATCAGCGATTTTAGGAATAACCTCCGTAAGTGGATTAAAAGGGGGTCGAAAATGTTAGAACCTTTAGCACATCTCAGCAGCCGTTTTAAGTCAGAGTGTGCAACGGCAGAAAATAAATCTGTTTAAAAAAATAATTAGACTCATTTCAGAGATTTTAAAATTTCTACCCCTGAAGGGATTAAAGTGGGGGTCGGAAAATGTCAAACTTTTTTTGGGTCCATCATGTGATGCATCATTGAAAAGCCCTCGGACAAATCTTTCATATTATGAATCTTTCTTCCCTCCTTTCCAATTCCCCCGCCCCCCCCCTCCCCTCCCGGGTGCACTTTTCGGATTATTCTGAAGCCGTAGCATTTTTATCATTTTATATCAATTTTTTAAGGTGCCTTCCAACAAATATTATTTATAATATATGAAAATTTCAAAGAGAAAGAGTTAAGATTTCACCTGCAAGAACACTTAGCAATGCGGTGTAAAAGAGACGTGCTGTTTTTATCTGATTGTTCAGTATCTGAAAAAGAATATCATGCATCCTCTTAATGATTCAATTTATGCTTAAATTATTTTTTATCTGTAAATTTCTCTGTTCTATCAACTATTCAAATACACTTATCATTTATTCTACAGCTAAAGTTCCATTTTTTCCCCTTGAAATATAAGAGTATCATTTTTCATTAAACAGTGTGTATTTAAGAATACCCTTTATATATTATTTTAGCCATTTATTAAGCATGCCTTCACATTGTGTTATTTTATAACCCTTAAAATTCTAATTTATCTTAAATTTTGTCTTATAAATAACTGCAACATTTATAATATCGACTCGTTTTCAATAGAAATTAATCATAATATTAAAAATACAGAAAGAAATTTACGATTGGGTGCTATTTTTTCTTTTGATACTATTGATTACAAAGTACAATGACACATTCACTTAATCCACCTGATTGTGTCACGTGAATCAAAATGTCAAGTGCCTGAAAAAACCATTTTGTGGATAAAAGTTTTACGGAAATAACCCTTTTGCTATTCTTAGTTACTAAGAGTTGTTTTTATCTTTAGTAGTAAGAGGGCTTCAGTTGCTACAACATGAATCATTCTGAAAGAAGTTTTTGCTGATCTTTCTAAGAAAAATTGCATGAAAGAATCCTTTAATAATTGTACGTATCTTATTCCATCGTGATATGATAATCGAGAAAATAACTCAATATTGTTTATTTATCTGACAATCTGCATGCAGAGAGGTTCAAAATTATTTCATCAATGATAAATAAGGTATACATTTTACATTATGGTGTCTGCCAATGTTTATTTTTGCATTTAAATGTAGCCTCAGAGCACATGCAAGCTCTTCATTTCATTTATGTTATTTATATTATTTTACATTTATTTATTTATTTATCTGCTTTCCTTTTTCAGTCATCCAGTTCGGATTCGTTACATTATTTGTAGCTGCCTTCCCATTAGCACCTTTGTTTGCCCTTCTCAACAATATCGTTGAAATACGATTGGACGCTTACAAGTTTGTCACGCAACTCAGAAGACCTCTGTCTGCGAGAGTGCCTAATATAGGTGAGCACTGCTTTTTAAAGGATCAGTTACTTCTTTTTTAACGTATTAGGTTGTCTCAAAAGATTCTTCCGTTTTTTTTACCACAAGTAAATTTCGAAAACGGTGACATTTTATTGAAGAACATGTGTGCTATTCTATTCTGTGAACCTTCCATATTTCAAGGAACCTTATTATGCCTTCTTTCTAAAACGTTTTGATTTGATTCCAAAATGCATAGCAAAGGGATTTTTTTAACAGCTTTTTTTTTTTTTTTTTTTTTTTTTTTTTTTTTTTGTGAAGAGAATTTTCGGAAATAAAAAAACAAATATTAATCGGATAGAGCAATGCCCGAAGATTAGGTAGGATGCATCAGAACATCTCAATCGAACGCAAGGAATTAGTTTTTCCCTGTCAAAGATTGTCCGAAAAGCTCCTTTTTGCAACTCATGTGCTATTTTTAATTCAACTAGCACCACTTTTTCAAAATAACAATCTTTTACTCACACTTTGACAACATTTGCAAAAGAAAAGTATTACAAAAAGTGTTTTTAAAAATATTGGTGCGAATAGAACATAAAAATAGTTGCTAGTGGCCGACCAGACCATAACCTATTGGCAAGCAACTTTTTAGTTTGCATTTTCAGCATAAAAAAAGTTCTTTTTGAAAATTTGGTCCTGTGGACAAAAGTTGGATACTTTATAACAACTAGGAATGCTAACAATCCTGATCCAGTCGAGGTAAAGGTCCCATTCCTGTCACTAAAGTCGGATAGTTACAGAAGAAAATTTTGGTCTGTATTTGGTGAAATTGGATCTACTATGAGCGACTTCCACCTAACCAGACCATCAATCCTGAAAATTACTACTGACAACACTAGACAAACTGAAGATAACAATAGCCATGAAACACTCCGAAAGAGAAAACAAACGAGGTATTATTTTCCATTATGACGATTCTATTTCACATGTATCTTTGGCTGTTAGAGACAAACTCGTAGCACTCGATTGAGACATTCTGATCATCCTCCTTACTCTCCGGATATTGCTCCGTCCGACTACTATTTGTTACTTTTTCTCGAAAATTCTATTCATTAAAAAATGAACTCTTTGAACATAAAAAGTCATCTCGGTAAGTATTTTGCCACCAAATCAAAAAAGTTTTGGAAAGAAGGTATTATTAGACTACCGGAAAGATAGAAAAACGTTTGTTAAACAGATTGGCACATACGTTCTTCAATAAAATATTGCCTTAATTGAAATTTCAGGGTTTATTTAAAAAATACAAAAAACGACGGAAACTTTTGTCACAACCTAATATAATATACCCGCATCGATATTTAATTATAAAATATTTATTACAGAAAATGTCCCGTATACGTTAGTTTTAAAATATCTATGGAAATAAGGATAATTAATTAGTACAGAGAGTACATTCAATCTGTCCATTTTCTTGAAAAATAAGTTTTTGGAAATAAATTCTAATGTTTGGAACCCCTTTAAAATACAAATCTTCAATTAATTTTCATAATTTCACAGTGATATCTCGCAGTTGAACAGATTTTCTGATTTCTGCGGGCATTTTTTGATTTCGCCTTTAAATAACTTCTGAGGAAGATAATGTCAAAATTAATATCCTAAATGTAAGGTGGCTATGTACTTAAATACCTACTCGCTAGTAGCATTGCAAATTCCTAGGATATTCAATACATATGACACAAGTGTGTGATATCTAATTCTTATTACATTCTTGGGAATGAACATTCGAAGATAAACCTTTATTTTTGTAAACTGCTTACTAGATAAATCCTCAAATAATCCTGAGAATGTCATCTTGGCATTGCAGCAGATTTTCTCATTCCGTTTCTAAATAACTTTACAGGAAACTGTCATTGGAACTAATACATCCCTAGATCCTAATGTGTGGTAACTAAAGACAGATTAAGACATAGGTATAAGGAAACAGGCCGCACGAAAAGAGTTTACAATTTTCGCATACTACTGTCATTTTATGCAAAAGCAGAATTTCCGTTATGAATAAGTTGAAAATTGCTCTTTGAAAATAATGGTGAATGTGTTCTCCAAATTACAAAAGTATATATTCTTAAACTTGGCCATATTGGCATAGCTCACTAAGTCTCTTTTGGTCGAAATTCACCCGACAATTCAAATTTTTGTTGCCTTTAAGTTACTATGATGATATATGAATGTACTTTAATTTTGTGAAATAATTTTAGTGTATGGTATTTCGGGAGACATGTATGTCATGATATGTCATCTTAGTGATTTCTGCTCCCATTTTTGTGATTAGAAATTATTATGATCGAAATTTCTGAAATAAATTTAAAAATAAATAAGAAAAAGGAAGTATAAATATCTGTTGTCCGGGAATTAATCTGTGTTAAAAAATTATCCATTTGAACTGACTTCAAAATTAGTCAACTGCCCTGGCAAAAAATAGGTTGTGAATTTGAATGAGAGATTTTGGAGCAAAGGATGCAGAAGCAATCTCGTTGTAAAAGAATCTTAAGGTATTCATCATTATGTAACGCCGTGGTCACTGTAACGAATATAAAAGACAAAAAATCACTAAATGCAGTAACATCGTTGTACAGTGTACAGGAATTTCAAAAACTCGTGAAATTCAGCTATTCCGTTAATTCTTATGATGTTAATTACCACTTACATTAAACTCCTAGGAATGAAAAGCTTGTTTTCACGTCCCGCACGAAAACACCATTTGTACTGTGCAACGGGAAATCCATAGCCATTAGAATCAGTGTTCATTAGAGTCAGTCAGTCATATCTGTCTACGAACTTCCAGAGTAATAGACTTTTATTTTTATTTTTTTTCAATGTCATGGCAATTAACTACAACCGCTAAAAATTTGCAGCTTGGAGAAAAATGAACACAACGTTCCTAATTTCTTTCACATTTCCTGATATTACGTTAGGTGATATACAAAGTCAATATATGATTTTGGGTTAATGTATTATTGGGCTGCTGCACTGAAACTCCCCTATCGTGAAATCCTATGTAAACCTATGGCAAAAATTTTGAAGCACGACTATTAATTACCTAATGTCATTATTAAAATACCGTTTTCACCATCAGAAAATAAAGGTCAGATTTCAATGCTGTGAATTTTAAAAAATTGCCTCCGTAAATATTAAGTAATCTTTAAGAAGATAATAAAATTCAATCAAATGAAAATTTCAAAGTTTACAGGGAATTTTCACGTACTAAAAATTTACGAGGATGGTTTTTAAAAACGCACTACATCAGCATCTAACGTCTACTTTCTGATGGTAAAAACGATATTATAATAATTATATTAGGAAATGAACAATCGAACTTCAAACTTTTCTGATAGGCTAACATGGGATTTCGTGATCGGGAAGTTTCAGAGCAGTGGAAACACTAAGAGGTATGAACAAGTGGGAAATTGCACATCAAGCATAGCAAATGTTGTGCGTTCTTACTATTAAGAAGAATTAAAATTATTCAGATCTTGGTTCAATAGTACTTCGGATACAGTAGATTATCTGAAATCTTTCGTGTGTCCCTGTTAATATTTTTTGCTTTCTATTATACAGGAAGTAACTTGTAGTAAACCCCAGCAACATACATCAATTTCATAAAATGTGAAAGAACTTAATATAATTAAAACGACCCCCAAACAGTTTTTAACCCTATACAATTACATTATGGAATACTTTTGTGTGGCCCAGTAAATTAATAACAAATATTCTTTGCACCACAGATTGTGCAGAATGTATATCTTAGAATATACTTGATATATACGTATAAATTTTATTATGTTTGAAAGAATGTAACATCTTTACAATGCACTTGGAAATATTTTTTTTTCCATTGGCCGTAATGTAATGGAAACTTTTAATTATCCCTGTAGTTAAACTATGCATCCGATTTTCCTAAAATTTGAAAGGATTTGATAACATTATGCAACATTTATATATTACACATTTCAAATGATTCGGTTTGGTAGTTTTTGCTTTGTTATATGCGGATAGACAGACAGACGGACGGACGGACTGAGCGATGACTATAGGTACTTCTTATTTACATTATTATGAACGCACCTAAAAATAAAGCAAGCATCAATAAAAGTTAAGCTTTATTGAAAGTTCTATTTTAATAAGAGTTAAGTTTTTAAATGAATGTTAAAGTAAAATTTTAATCATTTAAACATATAAAATTATTCGATAAAAAAAAAAAAAAAAAAAAAAAATTGATAGATTACAATATTTAATGATTTACAGAAATTTCACATAAACTTTCTAGCTATTATCAAACAATTGCTTCTATTATCTTTGAACTAAAATAACTTTTTTGTAGAATAACTTACAGAGATGTGTTGAGATACATATTAATGATGACACCGTTATCACAGAATCTTTCTTTACCTAGCACTTGAGCTTTTGTACTACTTCAAACAGAATCGTGCAACATTAGTTGTAATTAACTTCAGTTGTATGATTTCTTCAGTTTATTTCCTTCAGAATAATCCTCTAAAAGAAAATATACCATGTATATTTATAGTTACTTTTCGAGTTAATGCTTTTAGAGTTTTAAAAAGGAATTTTATTTTGCGAAAATCTTAAAAATAACTTGTTACGTTAACACAAAATATATAATATATGTCTTTAAAATGTTCAGGTTTAGTTAAAAGGCGATTAAAATAATCAAATAGAGATGTTAATGGTTAATTTTATTTAAAATATCTTAGTACTTTCAAGCCTTAATCAGACTCTTCCTCAGATAGTATTTTTGCTTATTTATGCAAATATATTGTAACAAAAATATTCTCTGAGGAAGAGCCTTTTGTATATTTATACGAATAAACAGAAATATTCTCGAGGGATCTCTCTTGTGCATCCTTGTAATTACAGGAATGCGCAAAAAAATTCCATTGCATTATGATCTGTCGGGAAAATCGTTTGCAGTTCATTTTAATGATGTTACGATACTTCAAATATAATGAAATCATTGACGTGCCCTACAACACGCTTTCTATAGATTTTAGAGTGCATAGCATTTATTGTTCACTTACAGAGACAACACAAAAGGATTCTGTCACAGGACTGACTAAGTTCGATAATTGCTGGATGTGCGCTTACCGCTATGGCATGCGTTCTTATACTTATCTAATTTTGAGTATATTTTGTGATGTGTATAAACTGAATGCAGAGCAACAGGAACAAATTCATATACATTTCCAAATATGGACAGCAACAACTGTAAAAAGAGATTTATTGAGCTATATGTTTCTTTTAACTTGTTTATTCAGATATTTAATTTCATTCTCAGAAAAAAAAATATAATATTCTATTATAACTGGAAAGCGTTTCATAATCTATGCTTTTCATAATTAATGATTCAACATGCTTATTATGATTTGATGTGCAAATCAATGTAATAGAGTGTCTTTTAAAAAGATAAAAGATGTATAATGTTTATTCAAAAATTTCCTTCGTGTAGCTCTCAGAAAACTTCATTTCATTAAAGTAAGCTTTTTTGTCCGGTAACTTAGGGACGTAAGACCTACATTTATGCTATTTCCGAAAGCAAATCATCCATAACATCAGACTATAAACATAATCGAGAATGACTCTTTCAATTTGCATAATCTTAAAAAGATTGTTCATTAATGCTAATGTTATGGATAGAAATTTTAAAAAAATCTTGCTTGCATTTCAATATTTAAAAAAAATTATTTTGCGCTAGTTAGCTGATATAGATCTGTACAAACGACGTGCTTTAATTTTCGATTTTTTTAACGTATATTTTTAATGAAAATACTTTCACTTTTGGAACCAGTTTCGAAAGGGGAAGCATCGTCTTGAAAAAAAAATATGTGTACAAAATCGCGAAAGTGGAAGCATTCTCTTGAAATAAAAAAAACTGCAAACAAAATCAAAAAATAAAAAAGGGCAGATGTAGAGATTAACCTCAGATATATAATGCATAAATAAATCACTTTAAAATGTCAAATACAAACGAGATACCTTTAAAAATTTCTTCCATAGGCTTAGCATTACCCAGCGAGTCTTTTCGGATGACTGAAATAGCCCCTTAATGCTGTAACATTGTATTAACAATTATCGATAGACTACGCACCAAATAATAATTTACATATAATTTTTATGTTTTGTGTCTTTTCATCTAATTTACATTTTTATCTAAAATTATTAAAATTAAATTTCTTTATTCTTCTTAGGTGCATGGCAAGCGATACTAAAAGGACTTTCAGTTTTTGCTGTTATTACAAATGTAAGTACATTTTTCTTTTCTTTTTTTTTTTTTTTTCGAATTATTTGCATGAATTAACATTATATTTCAACAAATATGTTCATTATACACTGATAGGTAAGACTTGATACTAGTACACGTAAAAATTTTTAGGAACGTTTCACATCTGAAGTGAAATTTTTAATTTCTGAAAAGAATTTTCAAATTTCATTTCATTCGTTTTGAATACGGAACCTCTCAAAAACGATCCGAAACCATTCCCGCTACTATCCATATTTTGAGCTATTATCATTATTAAATTAAAACGTTCGATTCAAAAAATAAATCTATTCGTTTCAGAGAAGGCAACTAGTTGCCGTTTCCAAAACGGAACCTATATTGTTTTTCTTTTCTTTTCTTTTCTTTTCTTTTTTTACAGTGTAGTGATAGTTCTAACAATGATCAGTTACATCAGGATAATCGTACGTTAACTTTTCAGCTTTCCTTAGATATTAAGCTATATATTTATGCTTTTATGGATACTGGGAAGTCAGACTTCCTTACAGGTTTTGTACTGAACATAAGTGAAAATTTTCTTAAATTAAAAGTTTAAATACATTTTTTTAGACTGACAAAGGAATTTTACATATAAAATATGATTTATTTGTTCAAATAGAGTTTTGAAACTTAAACATGATACTCTCATGTTAACCTTATATGCGAGAGATTAATAGCCAAATATTTCATAAATTTCTACGCCTATTTTATTCTCATTATTTCAATGTAAGTTCAGTATCTCTTAAACTTGCTTTTATTTTCGTTATTTATTTATTTACTTATTTATTTTTAGGTAACGTTTTGATTTCGTTATGAAATATTAGCCGTAAATTAATACTGAACTACTTGCATTGTTTTAAGCGGGTTAATACATATTTCCTATCGGGCTATATATATATATATATATTAACTATGCTTGAAAGCCATAAAAAAACAGGTAAATTATGATAAAGTTTTTAAACAATTTGCATTTGTAAGTACTTTTTATCCTCTGTTCGACGTTGTAAAAATTTATATTTTGCTATGTTCAAAAATATTTAAATTTGCAAAAAAATCGAAATTAATTATTCAAATCATTGTCATCATAGAATTAAATAAATAAAATCATAAAAGTACTGGAAATTTATTGTTATTATTTTATAAAAATCTAATTGTTATTCATTTTCAAATGGATATTATATGTAATTTTAACATATCATCTGTTTCAGGCCTTTATGATTGCCTACACAAGCGATTTTATACCTCGACTAGTATATATGTTCACAAGTAAAGATCACACCTTAAACGGATACATCAATAGTTCCTTGTCTCTTTTCGATACTCGAGATTTTAACAATGAAACACGTCCTCTGGAATCAGTGTTAAATGGTGAAAAAATTGCAATATGCAGGTACTTATACTATTTTTTTTTTTAACCACGTCCCCAAGTTTTGTTTGGGTTAATCATTTCATTATTTTCAGTTTACATTTCCTATATTGATTAGTAAAAATTATCGAGAACTCGAAAACCCAAGGGGTATAAGTGACAAAATTGAAAAAAAAAAACTGAGCACAAGGTAACTGGAAAAAAGATAATTTGTTTGGAGTAAAGAAATATAAGTGATTTTCTAATTATGTACTCCGCAGGGTCGTAGCTAGAAGAGTGCCAAGGGAGGCGCAACCTTCTCTAAAACATTCTGAGCTTCCCCTGAAAAAGATTCCAAGGTCACTAAATGAATTTCTGTTCCAGATGTATTCTAAATGAAATTCTGCTAAAAAATCGAGTTCAGTTTTAAGACCCACAGTTTTGCAGAAGTACTAAATTGTAGCATTTGTACAAAAAGTACAGATAAGTGTTTCAACAATCGCACATTCTCTTTGTACATATGAAGCTAATAGGATGTATAATTATGCACTAGTTATGCACTCAATTTTTTCATTATGAATCCTATTCTTTTCTCAGCATAAAATGAAGTTATTACAAACAGTTTAATAAGAAACACAATAGCTACAATCTGTTTTTTTTTTTTTGTGTGTGTGTGTGTGCATGTATAAGAAAAGGAGAGGGGGAGAAAAACATGACCCCCCTACACTTCCTTCACCCCCCCCCCCAAATTATTCACTTCTAATTCTAGAGATCAACAACTCCTCTTTCCTTCCAGAGTTATGGAAAGAATTCAAAGACTGCTATAAAGTAAGCAACACCTCACATTTTAATTAAATCGGTTACGGTTACTATTGATGTTTAAACTTTTTACATAATTTATTCGAAATCAAAATTTTGTCACTTGTATCTCTTGGCTTCTGGGTTCCTCATTTGAGATTTTTGGACGCTGTTAAGAGGCTTAAAACAAAAAGTACAAATACACTGTTAGAAATTTGAAACTTTTTCTGCATCGTCACTATACTGCTTTTTTAGAAAACGATTGCTTCACTGTATTGTGGAGCGTTCTCATTGGTCAAAATAGTGATATTCTGTAAAAGCGGTGGAGTGATGATGCAGAAAAAGTTTCAAATTTTTAACAGTGTATATATTTCTAAGATATATATACATTTTAACGTCTGAATTTAAAATATTCAATTAGGAAACACTAGACAGGCTTTAATACAATTATTAAAAAATACACAAAACAATTAAAACGAGAACAAACGTTTCGCTATTCACCGCATAGCCTCATCAGTATTTATATCAACTCAGACCAAAAACAATGTGCATATACCGGACTCAGTCAAAGTTGAAGTTAATGATTTAAGAAAACAAAATATTCATTCGGAACAGGACTTGATTCGTTCAAGGTTAAATGATGTAATTTAGTAAACCACGCCTCCATAAAAATTCTGTAGTAATAGTCAATGCAGTTATTTTTCAAAATAGGAAAATCAGTGAAAGATGTATATATTGAAATGAACTTGAAATGAAGTCTCAAGAGAATAAAGACAATGTCCAAACAATTACACAATTGTAATGCAACTCAATCAATTATTAATAAAATCTCAATTTGCAAAACTCAGAAAGTTTTGTGGTGTTATTGCCTTAAAATCTGTGTTTGTATGCGATTGAGATTGGTAGCCGATATATATTGATTAATAAAATGTTGATCTCAATTTGCAGAGCTCAGAAAGTTTTGTGGTGATATTACCTTAAAATCTGTGTTTGTATGAGATTGAGATTGGTAGTCGATGCACATCTCAAATGCTTTGTAAATCGAACGTAATCATTTTTAACTCTCTCCAACATAGTTGAAAAAAGTTTATGAATTCAGTTTATCTGTCTACGCTCTAACTCATGTAAATATACTCCGAATTTCAGAAATTGATATGTATTAACTATTTTTATCATGGTATGTCCGATATTTTTTTTAATTTATTTAGAGTTAAATTCTAAAAATATTTAAATTTTGAATTCTCATCGCAATACATGCGTGCACATAACTTTTACAATTCATCATATCAAGAAGCGAATAAAAAACGATTACAAAATTTCATCTTTACATACAAAAAACAAACTAAGGCTGCTCATCACGCAGTTTCCGAATTCCTCTCGGTTAATGATAAGTCTGTGGGGCTTTAATGCATTCTTATAATTAAAATATCTCCTCGGGAAATTATTATTTTTAATTTCTGTTTTCTGTGTATTCTTCTTAAAGGACGTCTTTTTTTTAATTATTCGCCAAAATATTTCTAAAAACTATGCTTAATTTAATATGAAATGTTTAAATTTTTAACAAAGTTCGTCAGCTTTTAACACTTAAAATATTAAACTAAGCACAGATTTTAGAAATATTTTGACAATAAGAAAAAAGAGACATCCTTTAAGAAGAATACACAGAAAACAGAAATAAAAATTAATAATATCCCGAAGTTATATTTCAAATATAAGAATGCATCAAACGCCCATAGACGATTGGAATCAGAAACTGAATAACAAATATCATTAAGTTAAATAAAAGAGTGCAAGAATTTATCTCATTCAGAACAAGCATGTCAAAATAGAGAAATTTTTGGTGGGTTTTTTAGTGCATTCATACGCTTTCCGAGTTACGCTATTGTCTAAGTATTAGAAATATTTCAATAAATCTTTTTATTATTATTACTACAGGTACCAAGATTACAGAAATCCTCCAAGACATCCAGAGCAATATGAATTAAACATGATATACTGGCACATATTTGCAGCAAGGCTTAGCTTTGTTGTAGTATTTGAGGTAAATATATTTTCTTAGCATTCTTTCAAAAATAAATCCCAAAGTACAAAAAATGCCTGACTAATCTTCATTTTTAGCACTTTCCAACAAAGTTGAAAAGTGCTTATGCATTCGGTTTGTCTGACCGTATGGCCGTCTGGCTGTATGTCTGCGCTCTCACTCTTGTAAATATACTCCGATTGTCATGAAATTTTTGAACGTTAAATACGTTTACCCAAGCACGAACCCTATTGAAAATGAAGTTTCTGCCATGAATAGTTTATTTACAGGGACAGTCAAAAGTTTTCCATTACATTACGGCCTATGGGGAAAAATCGTTTCAAATGAATTTTCAAGATGTTACACCCTGCCAGACATTTTCAAATTTATATGCATCTATAAAATGCACTAAAATATGCATTTTGTAAAGTATGCAGCAAAAAAAATAATTATTATCGAAGAATAACATTCATTTACAGGCCCAAGTGACAGGCCCAAGTGGGACAGGTGTGTCTTACAGGCCATGTAAGACATGTTCATTTACAGGCCCACACAAAAGAATTCCAATACAAAAGAATAAAAGGCGGAATTGTTTGCGACATATTTTAATAATGGTAAACGATTTCATATATAATCAAATTGATATACATTGCTGAGGATTAATATGAGTTATTTCATGCATAGTAAGTAGTACATAGCATTTACAGGGACACGCAAAAGATTTCAAATAATATATTCTAGCCGAAGTCCTGGATATTATGGAAGATGGCTGTTAGAGGGATGAATTGCATTTTTAATTATGATATACGCTTATAAGATTTATTAGATGTATGCATATTATATAGTTAATATAAATGCTAATTGTTACACTATTGAACTATACAAGGTTACACAAAAGATCGCAGAAAAGTTACTGAATTTGAGCGTAATTTACTTTAAAGTGGTTTTTAAATATTTTATGCCTTTTTACCATGAACTGCATTTAGTTTACTAAGAAATGTTTGCAGAATATAGATAAAATGATATACAAGGTCACGCAAAGAACTGCTTTATGGTCGCCTTTGAATGATAATTTCTGGAAATTTGATTTAAGTAGTTTAAAGACAATTTATTTTTAAACTAAACTTTAGCAAAATGCTTTCGTGTATTAAAGCTACTATGTATTTTATAGCTCTAAACAAAAGTATTCAAATATGTTTTAATCTGTTAATATAAATTGCTGAAAGGAAATTTTCATCCAGTAAGGCGTTTTCTTGCTAAGCTAAATTTTACCCTTATATAATCTGTATATTAACCGACAGATCAAATACAGGGCTTTTCAAAAGTATTGGAATACATATTTGGATATGAACATTAATACGTTATTTCCCTGGATAACGAAGTTTTGTTAAAGATTTCAAGAAGTGTTGAAAATGCTTCATAATCTATGCTTAAGCATGATTTTTCTTACTTTTTTTTTACCTAATATTACCAACATATAGTGCTTCCTAAACTGTAATAATGCGTAAAAGTGTAATATGCTTTCAACTTCAAAGACGCAAGCTACATTTTTTTGAATTTCAACAGCTGAATAGAATGAAGGTTATAAACCAATCTTGCTTTCATCTATTTTTATGCATTAATTTGAGCATTCTAACACCTTCAGGCAGTGCACTGTCATATATCGAAGATGTTTGAAACTTAAACCTGGAAGTGCAATATGGAAATTCTGGATTTCACATATTTATCTCCTGGAAGAATATCTTCAGTACACTGTTTAAAATTTGCAACAAATTGACCAGTCTTTCGACCGTTTTTACAGAAAACAGTTGTTTAAGCGTGATAAAACTCTATTCTTGCCATATTATTGTCCATATTATTGTCAGAA
Source organism: Maratus speculifer (assembly GCA_964019185.1). NCBI lineage: Eukaryota > Metazoa > Arthropoda > Arachnida > Araneae > Salticidae > Maratus > Maratus speculifer. The sequence goes on from OZ025292.1 coordinate 375,711,307, forward strand.
TAAAGTTAAATTACGATTATTTAACTGTTTTCTACAAAAATAGAGGAAAGACTGAATAGTTTGCTGAAAAGTTTTTGCAGTGTAGCTGTCACCGTTGAATATTAAAAACCGTTAGTTTATTTTAGGACATCTTGTATATTCACTCATTTACTTAAAATAATAATAATGCCGATATAAAACTATTATAATAACTATAACTCTAATAAAATGAATAAATTTTATCATAGCAAACGCGGTAGCGATTGGTATAATATGTTTAAGAAATAGAAAGTGCAAACAACTTTCTAAAATTTCTGGCGAACCAGTTGAGATACGGCGGTGAAATTTTTTTTTAAAGATAGAACTCGACGAGACGAATAAAATGATAGCATTCAAAAAATTACTGCAGCTTCCAATAGTTTTTTATTTAATTTTAAATAAAAAAATTTAGGCAAAAAATTCAACTAAGTCTAGCTAACGTTTCCGTGGATGGATAAACTTCGTTTTTGGTTTATTTTAATCCTCATGGTAAAACTTAAAACAGTTTTTTTTTTCTTCATCTTTGTATGTTTGATGGTCGCTGAGAAAATTGAATTTATGTCTCAAAATCTCCAGCTGTACACAGACTAGCGGCTCTTTCGAAGAGTGGCTCACTATGAAAAATCACAACTGCGCATGCTTTGGAAGATTCCACTTTTTTAAGCAGGGGTGACAGGTATAGGTGGCCGTTATAGGCAGAGTCGCATAATATAGACGCACGCGCGCACGCCGTGCGCAGAAAATTTTATGAAATTTGCAGAAAATTTTAAGAAAGAAACAATTTTTAGTTTTATAACTTTTTTTAGTACCAAAAAATAAAAATATTCCCTCAATTTTATGAACGAATTATTTACTGTTAACGCGAATGTCATCAAAAAGCCTCGAAAAAAATCGCGAATTTCAACAAAGAATCGCGTAAAAAACGTGAATTTCGTCCAAAAGCTGAGTAAAAAATGCGAATTTTATGCATGGGTCTCATAAAAAACACGAACCCCGTGCATAAATCGTGTAAAAAACGTGAATTACATCCATGAATCGCGTAAAAAACATGAATTACGTCCATGAATCGCTTAAAAAACGCGAATTACTTCCATGAATCGTTTATAAGACGCGAATTAAGTCCATAAATCACTCAAAAAATGCGAATTACGTCCATGAATCGTGTAAAAAAATGCGAATTACGTTCATAAATCGCATAAAAAACGTGAATTACGGCCATAAATCGCTGAAAAATCACGAATTTCTTCTACAGAAAGCTCAAAAAACGTAAATTACGTCCATGAATGGCATAAAACTAGTGAATTGCGTCCATGGTTCGCATAAAAACTCGAATTACGTTCATGATCCGCATGAAAAAAAGCGAATTACGTTCATGAACCACATGAAAAATGCGAATTACGTTCATAAATCGCTCAAAAAAATGCAAATTATATTCATAAATCGCATAAAAATCGCAAATTACATCCATGAATCGCACAATAAACGTGAATTACGTCCATGAATCGCACAATAAACGTGAATTACGTCCATGAATCACGTACAAAAAAGCAAATTACGTCCGCAAATCGTTTAAAAAACGCAAATTATGTCCATTAATCGTGTAAAAATTGCGAATTACGGTCATAAAAAAGCGAATTACGTCCATGAATCGTGTAAAAAAATGCCAATTACTTTCATAAATCGCATAAAAAACGCGAATTACATCCATGGATCGCATAAAAATAGCGAATTACGTCCATAAATCGCGTAACAAATGCGAATTACGCTCACGAGTCGCATAAAAAACGCGAATTACGTCCATAAATCGCTCAAAAAACGCAAATTACGACCATGAATCGCGCAAAAAACGCGAATTACACCTAACATGAAATTAATTTGCAGAAAGTTTTTGACTCATTATTATGTGCGCAGAAAGTGTTTGGTTTTATACAAGTCTGGTTATAGGGTTCTCTGAGTCCTACAGCACTACATCGATGGCGCGATTCTCCTTCGTTTTAAATGCATACATATTTATTATTATTATTTTTTTTTTTTTTTTAGTCTCTTTCTATTTAAAACTGTTAATTGTTTTGATAGATAATTGTAAGATTTTCCTTCCAATTCCTATTACAAATAAGTTAATGAAATTTGAATTTCCATCAATAAATTTGAATTTCCAGTTTAATGGTACATTTTTGCCAGTACTTGGCGAAAAAATGTCCAAGTTGGTATTCAAACAAATTACTCACCATTATTTGACATTTCAGAAAAAGCAGTATTAATAGCAACAAAATAATTATAATAACATTTAAACACTTAATTAGTTATAACAGTAATTGCTTATACTCTGTAATGATAAAAAAAAATCATATGCATCACCAAACTATGCTAATGGAAATTGAAGTTTCACTAACTCTATATGCCAAATACTTTTTTTTTAATAATATCTTTGATATAATAATTCCTTCTTCATGAAAAAAGGCTATAAAAAATCTTTCTTTTTCAGGTTTACAGTTTATGTACATGTTGTTATTACATTTCTATAGACTGTTTTTAAAATAGACTGACTTATATCGTAGTTTTGTAATAATTTCTAATTCTAAACATTTTAAGCAGTTTAACCCTTCCCCTCAGCTTTTATAGTTAAATTTCACTTAAAGATAAATGAAAAAAACATGTGAAATAATATTGTAATAGAAAAATTACATAACATCAAGATATTGGAATTTATTATTCATAACATTATTTGAAATATATATATATATATATATATATATATCAGGACACAGATGTCATATACGCACCATATTGGCGCGATTTTTTTTTTCTGATGCCAGTTTGGCAAAAACTTCGTTATCAAATATCAGTTATATATCAGTTATATATTTTTTAATCAACAGAGTGCAACAGAATGGCGATTTTGTGCTTATATGGTAACCCGGTCATTGTTGTTTAGTTATGTATAAATTGCTTATTTACTTTGTATTTCCTTTTATAAATCGATATAAATTGTTTTGTTCTATTATTATTAATTAAACTTTCGTAATTTATTTTTATTTCCTAATTAAAATAAGAGAAATGATTAAAATATATATATATAACTCATATTTGTCAAAATATACGTCATGCACGGAAAATATGTGCAGTATGCAAAAATCCGCGAAAATCACTACGTCATGCGGGGAACGATATGCACTGTGGCCGATCCCCCGCGGGATCAAATTGAGAAAGTGTGATCTCTAGACGCTTGTACCTTTCCCCACCTTCGATATTGGGATTTCTAAATGGACTAGTCCGATAGGTAGTGCGCCACTCTTGGAAAGAGCCGCTAGTTGTACACAGTCTTTTTCTTATATTTGTTTCTTCTTGTAATTGTTGCACGTAAGTTTAAATGAACATAAAAATTGCTATGTATGTAACATAAGTAAATAGATTAGATAAATCATGTGAAAAAAAACTTATTTGTTGTTGTTTTCATGTATCATATTCGCTATCTATTTTGACAAGCGAAGTGAAACATTTTTTATTTATTAAATTCCTATTTATTTAAGCTACTAGCCGCCTCTGGCAACCAAATTGGTCTCCTTAAATTTAAGCTAAGCATTGTAATATTTATTAAATTCCTATTTTCTTAAGTTACTAGCCGCCTCTGGCAACCAAATTGGTCTCCCTTAAATTTATGTTAAGCATTGTAATATGATACTTTATTCATAATTTTATTTACTTGCGCATCTTACTAAATCTCAAGGTTCACATAACGAAATCAACAAATTTAAACTATCAGGGCAACATTTAAGGGGAGAAAGAGTTTATTATTTCTTTTCTGTTGGTGCGTTTGGCGAATAAATACAAATTGGCGCCGAAAGATCATTTAGCAGATTCTTTTAAGAAGCGTAAAAATATGGTTTTAAATTTTTATAAACATATATTTGAGCCTTTGTGACGTAAGGGAAGGACGTACGTAATATATCCGGTTTGGCGCGACACAAGAGCGGTGCACTCCCAGATGATTCGTACGTGAGAATGTGTCAGCTTTTTTTGAAGGTACGTTAGATGATTTTAGATCAATTAATGTTATGAGGATCAGATTAATACTCATCCATTTGCCAAAGCTTGGTGCTATTCTGACTTCAAAAAGGGAGGATATAATGCCAAAATATATAAATAGCTGTGAAAAAAACCTGATAAACTTTTTATTTTGTTTTCGTATTCCTGTTTCTATATAAAAAAAAAAAGTGCGGCACAAATGTCATAAAAAACCAGAGCTGCTAGAGCGTACCAACTTAATGCTGGAATCTGTCGTAAGCAAAAGGCGGGGTCAAGGCATATGCCATCTAGCGGCAGGGGTGCATAACTAGAAGATGACGTGGGTTTGACGTCATATATGCGCAGATGTTTATTATCTCCATATCTTTTGCGCATATTTTCTGAATTTTCTCTCAGTCATGACAAATTAATCAAGTCTACGAGGTTTATTGAAAAACATTTTTGTTATAGTTTGTTTCGATAAAGTCATGTACATTTAAAAAAATAGTCACAATCATTTTAATTTTATTTTGGGAGAGAAAGTACTAATTAGTACTCATAAGTACCAATATCATGCTAAGAAAAATATTGACTTTTACCCTAAAATTAAAATAATAATGAGACTTTTTTTAAATACACATATTTTTAATTAAAAAGATCTGTGTTTTTTAAAAAAGTCTCATTGTCATTTTAATTTTAGGATAAAAGTCAATATTTTTCGTAGCATTATATGGTACTTATGACTACTAAGTTGGTACTTTTTCTCCCAAAATTAAAATGATATTGTGATTATTTTTTTAAATGTACATGACTTTACCGAATCAAACTATAGCAAAAATATTTTGCAATAAACCTCGTAGACTTGATTAATCTGTCATGATTGAGAGAATAGCTTGAAATTTATGAATGAATTTTTAATATGAACTCTCAAAATAACTTTGTCTGTTTAAAAAAAAAAAAAAAAAAAAAAAAAAAAAAAAAAAGAGTCTAAGCAACGATTTTAGAAAAATTATTGTCTAGAACGTTAAATATTTAAACAAATAAATTAACAATATTTCTTTGTTTAACAAAACAACATTTAATACATACATTTAAAATTAAAGTTATTCCGAATATACGTATAATAAAATAGGTTTTTAAATTAAAAGAATGAAAAGTTTGCAAGTTAAATAATAAAAGTCGATACGACCAAGAAAACATTGGATTTTTATCGTCTGAAATTGGTAAATAAAAAATGCAGCTTGTTGTAAATAAAAGTTGAATATTTTATTTAGTATTAAATTCTATACATTTCTAAATATTGATAAATATTATATTATCATATGAAATACTACGGTGTATATCATTTTGTATAATTTAGCTCATCAAAAAATTACTAAAATGTGACACTATTTCAAAATTCTGCATTTATATAATTACAAAATTTAATGAGTCATCTTTCATTACATTAAAAGCGTAATTAAAATCGAACATATTTTAATCAGCGATATTTGCATCGCATAGTTAAATGATATTTCATCTTAGTATATTTTATGTTAATATTTAGTCGTACTACACTTATTTACCTATTCTATATTTATTTACAATATTTCAAACCTAAAACTTATTCTACGAAATATTTTGAAGTAACATTTTATAGAAACAAAAAAGTTTTGTTGCCATTCACACAAAAGAAACTGCCATAATCCTCTACTTAATAATCCTCTAGTTATGCACCCCTGCCGCTAGATGGCATATGCCTTGACCCCGCCTTTAATCTTGCGGACAGCTCTTCCATAGAAGTTGGAACACTTGAAATATATGCAGTTTTGTAAAAAACCGGATTGGCGCGTTTTTTTTTTCTTCTTTTTTTTCTTTTCTCTGCCGCCAGTTTGACGAAAATATCGTTTTAGAATATCAGTTACATATATATTTTTAAAGAGGGAATAACAATAAATAAAAAAAAGTTTATTTAATAACTATAGAACAAAACAATTTATATAATTTAAAAAAGAAATAAAAGTAAATAAACAATTTATGATACTACTTGGTTATCCCGTCGACCAAAAAAAACTATCGCCAAATGACAATATTAAATGCCAATAATGGTTGACCGTGAATGTCACATTCAATGATATTTGTCACGAAATGCATGTTTAAAACGTCATCAAGTGATTTTTATTTCGACTTTTTATTTGTATTTTTATTAATGTTTTACTAATTTATTTGTTCTTTCGCTATTTAAGATAAATGTAATTTTAATGTTACTTAACACGTTATTTAAGATTATGTAAATATGCAAAATTTGGCTATTAGTTTAGTGATTTGTATAATTTGGCGAAATTGGTCAACGGGATACTAAGTAGTACCCAATTTATTAATAAATAGCAATCCTTACTAATATTATAAATCGGAAAGTGAGTTTGTTTGTTTGTTTGTTTGTTTGTTCCGCTTTCACGCCGTAACTACTGAACCGATTGCTTTGAAATTTTGCAGACGTAAAGTTAGAAGTCCGGATTAAATAATAGGGTACTTTTTATCCCGGAAAAAATTGATATTCCCGAGGGAAAACAAAAATATAGTTTGCTTGATGGATGGATTGGAGATGGAGCTGTGTGTCGTTTAAAACAAGATAAAATAATGCGATAGATGGCGCTGGATGTTTTTAAAACGTGGTAACGATGTGCAGTAGCTGTATAATAGTTAGGTTAGGTTAGTTTAGTGCTTTTTTTACGTAGATATCTAAAGTAGTTATTCTTTTTTCGATAGTTAATTACGTCGCTTTGTTCGTCGTTTAGATTGTTATAGTTTAGTTTGGGATTTTAGTTTAATTTAGGTTTATAGCTTACTCATATTTTCACAATGCCTCGCAAACTAATTTGTCGAGCACCTAAATCTAAATCTAAATCTAATTTGTCGAGCACCTCATCTAAAGCTCGGGCAATGAAAACTGCCCGATCTCAAGAATCGTCTCTCCATGCTGAATTAAGAAGGCGCGAACAAGCAGAGCGTCAGGCTGCTTCGAGAGCTGCTGAGCTACCATCTCAGCGCCAGCAAAGACTTGAGGAGCAAGCCGCTCGCCAAGCTTCTTTGAGGGCTTCTGAGAATGATATTCGTACTCAAGTCCGTTTATCGCAACAGGCTCAACGTCAGACAGCACTAAGGGCGTTAGAGTCACCTCTTCAAACGCAGCTACGTTTGGAAGAGCAAGCAGAAAGACAAGCTGTTTTGAGAGCTAACGAGATGCCCCTTGAAACACAGCTTCGTTAAGAGGAGCAAGCAGAAAGACAAGCCGTTTTGAGAGCTAACGAGACGCCCCTTGAAACACAGCTTCGTTTAGAGGAGCAAGCAAAAAGACAAGCTATTTTGGGAGCTAATGAGACGCCTCTTCAAACGCAACAACGTTTAGAGGAGCAAGCTGGGCGACAGGCAGCTTCTAGAATGGCGGAGACTCCATAAGAGTCTCTGGCGAGAAGAACCGCGCATGCAGAAATGCAAGCTGAACGGCGTCGAGCTTTTATGAGAAATACTTGGTCTGTGTTTAATAATACTGCATTTGAATACGATCCTTTGATCGATTACAAAAACCATTCCTTGGTCGTCATCGGGTTAATGAATAAAAAATGTAGGTTTTGTGATGCCCTTAAATGGAAGGACGAAACGGCAGGTCTCTGTTGCGTCAATGGGAAAGTACGTATTCCTACATTGGATGCACCAGAAGAACCCCTCAAAACTCTTCTTTTATATGACTCCGATGAGTCACGGCGCTTTTAAAATAGGATTCGAAAATATAATTCCTGTTTCCAGATGACATCTTTCGGGGTAGACCGGGAAATAATCATGCCCGGATTTTCACTAACTTTTACTATCCAGGGAAAAGTTTACCACAGGATCGGTTCTATGCTTCCCGCGGCCAATGAACAACATAAATTTCTTCAGATATATTTCATGGGAGATGAAGATAATGAAGCAGATCGGCGATGTCAGTACATTCTAGAAGTTGAGAGGAAAATCGTACTAAAAATCCAAAGAATGTTGCATGAGCACAATCGACTTATTAATATTTTTAAAACGGCGTTAGACCGCATGCCTCACGAACAATACAAATTGGTTATTCAAGCAGATCGCACTCCGCACGGAGAACAATAGAGACGATTCAATGCGCCTCTCATCAATGATGTTGCTGCAGTGGTTTGTGGTGACTTTTCTTCATCACGCGACATCGTGCTCCGGGGGGCACTGGAAAAACTTTTTTGCTGAATCTTCTTCTGGCTCATGTCAGAAAGGATAAAAACATTGCAGTAGCCGTTGCTTCCTCTGGAATTGCTGCCACGCTGCTCACTGGAGGACGAACTGCGCACTGCGTTTTGAAACTGCCTCTAAATCTTGCTCAAGAGGAATCCCCAATCTGCAATTTTAGTAAAAATAGTGGTCGGGCCGCGATGCTGCGCCAGTGTAAGCTGTTAGTTTGGGATGAGTGTACCATGTCGCAGAAAGGAGCTATTGAAGCTCTCAATAGGACTTTGCAGGATATAAGGGACTGCAATAGCATAATGGGAGGATTGGTAGTTTTATTAGCAGGTGACTTCCGGCAAACACTGCCAGTCATACAAAGGGGGACTCCAGCAGATGAAATAAAAGCTTGCCTAAAATCGTCCAAGTTGTGGAACCATCTCATAAAGTTTCAATTAACCACAAACATGCGAGTGCGATTATTCAACGACATTCAATCGGGTCATTACGCGGAAACATTGTTAAAAATCGGTGATGGGAAAATGACAGCAGATGCAGAGGGAATGATAACTTTAACGGAAGAGTTTTGTAATGTTGTGGGCAGCGAATCGGAGTTGGTAGCAAAAGTTTATACTGACTTACACGATCATATAAATGATGACCAATGGCTCTGCGAACGCACAATATTAGCACCAAAAAATGAAACGGTCACTAAAATAAATGAAAATATTTTGAATGAAGTTATGGGAGAAAATACTGAATATTTATCTGTAGACACAGTGATACACTGTAAAAAAAAATCTGTGAAGGTACTAAACATTTTCTAGGAAACTGGGATTCCAAGAACTTTTCATGTAACGATAACAGGAAAAATTCATGTAATCGATTCTGAAACTTGAATTTTTGCTGTTACCGTTACAGAAAAAGTTCTTGGAATCCCAGTTTCCTAGAAAAGGTTTAGTACCTTTGCAGATTTTTTTTTACAGTGTAGAAACAGAACATAGTACCTCATATCCTGTGGAGTTCTTAAATTCTTTGGAATTATCTGGGGTGCCTTCTCATAAATTAAAACTAAAAGTAGGTGTTCCGGTGATGCTCATGCGTAATCTCAATGCCCCTAGACTGTGTAATGGTACCAGGCTGCGTGTCACTCAGCTTGGGCGGAACATTCTTACAGCCACTATTAGTCCAGGCATTACGTGCTCAAAAAGAACAAATAAATGCAAGTTTTGGTGTAGTTTTGATTTTTGGTTCCCTTTATGTTTTTTGGGTCGCTGGACACGAATCTGGCATTATCCAACAAAATTTCTCCCCGGAAACACGTTTTTTCGGCAAAAAACGTGGCATTTTTTTGTTTTTGTCTAAATCAAAATTATGCATTTTACATAAAAGTCATCAATACATAAATTAAAGAGCACAAAATTTCCTACATTTTATGTATTTCAAGTTTTTTTCTCTGATCAATGGTTTAGCCGTGAGAGAGCCGCAGAAATGGGTGTGAAAAGCAAAAAATTCTGAAAAACGTGAATTACAGCACCGTACGTCGATGAAACATGAAAAACAACCATTTTACGCAAATTTTTCCCACTTAATAATACTAAATATATTATTATTGACTATATTTTATTAATCTGATGTTCATTGTTTCTTTCATAACTAAAAAATAGATAAAAATGAGCATATTTGTGATCAAAATGTTCATTTGCTATTACAAAACTAGTTGGATGTGTCAATCCCAAAACTTTCTTCTATCTCATAAGTACATTTTAATATTTAAAAAAAAACGTGGTGACCCCAAAGTTACCCACTATCGAATTTCCTCGAACATTTGACCTAGTCTAATGAGATTCTGGTATCCGAAAAGCCTAAAACGCAAAATTTAATTAATATTCTGAGAAAATGAACTTAGTAGTGCCTCATGTTGGGTAATTTATACTAAAACCTAATAAGCATCTATTTATGTCAAGACCTAACAGAAGCTGAAATTTGATGGAATTTCGTCCATTAGTTCTTGAGATATAGTTATAACAAAAAATTTGCAAAACGTAGCACAGCAACACCATATCTTGGACAATTTATGCCAAAACGTAAAAAAGCGTCTTATTATGTTATGGTGTAAAAGATGTTTGGTGAAATTCTGTGCATTAGTTCTTGAGATATAGCTAGTTTAAAAAAAACCGTGTAAAATATAGCACATCAGCACCATCAGTTGAAGGATTTATAACAAAACGTAATCATCGTGTAATTATGTTATATGTCATTTTGTAACAAAATCTAAAGTTTGATGAAATTCTGTGCGTTGGCTGTTGAAATATAGCTATCAGAAAAATCGTGCAAAATGCAGCATAGCTGCACCACCTGTTGCAAGGTTAATACCAAAATGTAATCAGCGTCTAATTATGTTATATATTCTAGTGTAACAGAATCTAAAATTTGATGAAGTTCTCTGCATTAGATCTTGAGATATAGCTATCGCAAAAATCGTGCAAAATGTAGCATAGCAGCGCCACCTATAGGGCAGTTCACACCAAAACCTTATCAGCGGCTATGTATCTGAAGGTATTGCGGAATCTGAAGTTTGGTGAAATTCTGTGCATTAGTTCTTGAGATATAGCTATCATGAAAATCATGAAAAACGTGGCATAGCAGCGCCACCTGCTGGCCAATTTACACCAAAACTTAATCATCATGTATGTATATCAAGGGGTCACAGAATCTCAAGTTTGGTGAAATTCTGTGCATTAGTTCTTGAGATATAGTAATCTTGAAAATCATGAAAAACGTAGTATAGCAGCGCCACCTGCAGGCCAATTTTCACCAAAAACCAATAGGCACTAATTCATATCAAGGTCTAACTGAATATAAAATTTTATTAAATTTCGAGCATTAATTCTTGAGATAGAGCGCCCACAAATTTTTTGTCACATACAGACAGACAGACTCACAGACAGACACACAGACTCACAGACAGACGGACAGACTCACAGAGAGACATTTTCTAAAAATAGTCAAAACGTGTTCAGGACCTTCTAAAATGTATAAATCCGTCGAAAACCGGAAGTCGAAAATTTTCATGAATCCAATACTTTCTTCTTGTAAAGATAGAAGAAAGTAATAATAATAGTAATAATTTCTTAATTTACTTTTAAATAATGAAAATAAAATAACTAAAACAGGCTTTAACATATAAAAGCTGACACGGATTCCAGCTCTTAAAGATTTAGAAGTTCAAAATGTGGGTGTGAAAATTAAAAAAACCTGGAAAATACGAATTTGGCACTGTACATAAATTTAACATGAAAAATGATAATTTTTTTTTTAGCAAAGATTGACTTTAAATGATACTGAAGATATTATGATCGACTATATTTTACAATGAAGTTGCTAACAATAAAAACGACGACTCATTATGAATTATTATTTAATAATAAATAATTATGTACATTAGTAAGTATATTTACTTAAAAAACAAAGTTCTATTTTCGCTTTCTTTTATTTGAGGATCCCTGCTTTTCATCGACATCTACAAAATAGAAAATAGACTAATGGAATTAGTGGGTGTTTTTATAACTATCAATATTATACATAAAAGTTTTTTTAATAGTAAATATTTGATACCTTGCGGCATAACTATTTCCCCTTTCATTGGGTCCTCTGATTCATCGTGTGGGCAATCCATTTCCAGATCGGTTTCAGAGTCTAGTTCATCCTCTTCGTCTTGACACATAACTGCGATGTTTTTGCAGTTTCCCGAATCAAATCTTCTATCTGATATCTTCGCAAATAATTTTTGCTGCTGCTTCAACCACTCGCAGTCTCTCATCTCGATCAGATTTACATGTTTGCTGATACCATGCATTAGTCAGTATCTTCCCTCCTATATTCTTGAAACACACAATGGGATTTTTTTTCTGATTCTTTGTGATCAGTATGTCGTCTCCATATCTCTCAATGAGGTTAAACTTTATAGTTCTCATATTAGGTTAATAACTCCCTGTAATCTGTTTCATTAGCTCTTCCATGGAGAATTGACACTCGCCATCATGATTTTCAAGGTAATCGTATGTACTTTGCATTGCTCTGTCGATTGCCTCGGCAAACGTACCACGTTTCTTCTGTTCTTGGACCTTCGGTATCCTATAAATATATTTAAAACATTTGATGTGGTATTGAGCATCTGCTGCGATAAAATAATTCACTGGTTCGATGCGCTGAGGCCTGCCATTCGAGGCCTGCCCATAATCATCATTGCGAGCTCTTGCTGCTTTCAGAATTGTACTCCCATGTGTCGCACACTGTATACAGTACTGCGTTCGCTTGGTGGATTTTTCGCTTGTGTTGCAATGAACTCTTCCGAAATTCACAGTCCACATATAAAACAATTAGTTCGAAAATTAAACTGAGGAGTTGATGATCTTAAAATTTGAGAAATGCTAGCACTTTGTTCCTCAACTGTCTTCACATAAGCAGTAATCATCCGTTCATTTACGTATGCTTTTCTACACTTAACATGTATATCTACTGAGGTTTTCCCCTTTAGGAAAACTGCCTTTCCATCCTTTCTTTCTGTATTTGCCTTGATTAACGCTGCAATACCTCAACTAACTTTCACTGGCGGCCCCTCTTCTAAAGGAGAGTCACAAATAAAACACAGCGATATCGCGCAAAATCACTTTAGCCGTTTACTATATTCACGAAGACACAAACAGTGAATTACTAAATTATAAGAAAGCAGTTGCATATGGAAACTGAGAGGAATGTATCCTCCTGATAAGCTAGTGATCTGTACGACGCATATTTCTAACAGAGGTGAGACTGGCGGGGAAGGGGGGGGGGGTTAGTATTCCACTGAACGTGGACATGGGATGCGGGGGTGGGCGCTTGACCAACGTTATTTCACACTTGTACCACTTCAATCAAGAGGGAAACAATTGGTTAACAACAATGCAATTAGTTAAACAATGGGATCAGTTAAAGCTTATTTTAGTTATTTTATTTACATTATTTAATAGTCAAATTAAGAAATTATTATTATAATTTTGTAATAGCAAATGAAGATTTTGATCACAGATATACTCATTTTTATTTATTTTTTAGTTATGAAAGAAACGATGAACATCAGATTAATAAAATATAGTCAATAATAATATATTAAGTATCATTGAGTGGGGAAAATTTGGGTAAAATGGTTGTTTTTCATGTTTCATCGACGTACGGTGCTGTAATTCACGTTTTTCAGGATTTTTTGCTTTTCACACCCATTTTTGCGGCTCTCTCACGGCTAAACCATTGATCATAAAAAAAAACTTTAAATACATAAAATGTAGGACATTTTGTGCTCTTTAATTTATGTATTGATGACTTTTATGTAAAATGCATAATCTTGAAGTTATATAGAAAAAACGAAAAAAAGCCACGTTTTTTACACGTTTTTTGCCAAAAAAACGTGTTTCCGGGGAGAAATTTTGTTGGATAATGCCAGATTCTTGTTCAGCGACCCAAAAAACATAAAGGGAACCAAAAATCAAAACTACACCAAAACTTGCATTTATTTGTTCAAATGCTTGGACTATATTGTAACTGGCGCAGCAAAGGGTGAAAGTGTACTCATTCCTCGGATTCCGATTATTCCAACAGACCTCCCATTTTAATTTAAAAGACTACAATTTCCTATAAGGGTTTCATTTGCAATGACCATTAATAAAGCACAAGGCCAAACTCTAAGGGTTGCTGGAGTACACTTGGAAAAACATTGTTTTTCGCATGGTCAGCTCTATGTAGCGTGTTCCCGGGTTTCCAGTGCCCAAAATCTGCATGTTTTTGCTCCACAAGGGAAAACATATAATATAGTGTACCATTCAGTTTTGGTTTAACAACTAATCGTATCCAGCTTTACATCGCGCTTCTTAAATTTTTCCGTGGAAATGAGAAGTTTTCTTATAGTTGTGCTTTATACCGCAATATAACCGAATTCCACGCGGGCGAAGCCGCGGGCGGAAAGCTAGTTAATAAATAACAATAACATCCGCCAATAACATCCAACAATAACATTGACCATATCAAACAAAATAACGACACTCTGGCACCAGTTAAATACCTCGATGATACGTATATGACATTAGCAGAAATTACGCCAACGTGGTGCGTATATGATATGTGTGCCAAAAATGCGTACTTGGTTTATTTACATTACATACGATGCTACTTGATTATCAGGTCGACCAATTTCATCAATTTATAGAAATCGCCAAACTATTCGCCAATTTACTCAAAAGGAAAAATGTTGCCATTCTAAAATTTTAAGTTTAGAAAATTAATGAATTTAGCTTTTAAAAAAATCCCTAACGAAAGGGATTATTTTAATGATGACGTTTACTTATGGCATATAGATGTACCAAATATAAAATTTGATTTATTTAAATGATTTCGAATAAAATAATACTAATAAAAGTTTTCATAATTTAATCCAGAATTTATTAAATCAAACCATAAAGAGATATTTTTACGATATCGCATATGTGAATAACATTAAAGTATTTTAAATGTATTAATAGAATTTATTAAGGGACATAAAAAATATCAATGTTAGCGGAAGTTTGTAAGGAGTCAAATGCTTCTTATTTAGTCAAAGAATGTAGGCGGATATAACCATAAAATAACATTAATAAAATATATTATATTTTTCTCACTTAATATCAAGAGCTATTCGTTTATTGGCATAAAATTTATTTTAAATAACAAAAGAACAAATAAATTAGTAAAACATTAATAAAAATACAAATAAATAATCGAATTTAAAATCATTTGTTGACTCAACAAACAAGTATAGAGTGTTTAATGTCAGGTGAGTGTAACATTTATGTTCATCCATTATTGGCCATTTATCTTACAGTTTCTGTATAGTTCTTTGTCGACAGGATAATCAAGTAGTACCATAAATACACTGTACTGACATTAGAAAAATAAATGCTTATGTATATGAAACAGTAAATAGGTTGCTAGAATATACATTGCCAAATTTCTTTTCCCGCCAAGAACTTTTTCGTCGTGTATAACTACTGAAAAAGTACATTAATTTATTTACTTATAGTATTTTTAATAAGATGAAAGAAAAACGAATAATTTAAATGTATCTGATATAAATATATTTTAAATTTATGTGTTTTTAAATTAAAGTTGTGTACTGTAAATAAAGTCAGCGACAGCTAAATAAAATAATGGCGAAGGAAACCTATTTGGCGATTGAATCATTTGAGCTAGCTAAAATAAAAGTAGCAAAATAGCCACCTGGCATATAAAAAATGAAACAGTCGGACGGGAGCTCTTCATGACAGTCACATAACTTACATAGGTATTTATATAGGTAATACATTAAAATTGTCAGCATCTCTGGTGGGATACTGGGAAAGTTTATTATAGTTTTCAAGTCTTTGAATAAAATTGTGAACACATTATTTATTTTTCGTTCGACTCCATGGTTTATTTTTCATATCATGCATTTTATATGGCAATGCAGACATGCAATGACTTTTTTGATTATTCTAATACATTAAAAGGGGCCTCCGTGGCCGAGTGGTTAAGACACCATGCCGCTAATCGCTTGCGAGCGTAGGGGGTTGTGGGTTCAAATCCCGTTGGCTCCATTGCACACACATTTTGTGTTGAGCTTCCGGTTGTACTTCTCTTATGCGATAAAATTTCCTTGTACTATCTCGTCCCTGCATATTGACGATGACTTTTAAGCAGGCTTTCATGTCGAGCACACAAGTCAGATGTATGTTGTTCAATAATAACAACACCTCAAAAATTTCTGCTGCTGTCATCATTTTATAAATTTTTTACAGCAGCTATTTTTTTTTTATTTTTTAAATATTAGAAAATCTTCAGTTTTTATCAAAAAAATTAAATGACTAGCATTAAAAAATGCTCTGACGAGCACAAAAAAAGGTTAATATGTTTTTAAGTATAAAAGAAGGATTTGACAAGTGCTTCTGTTAACAATTGAGGATGAAGAAGGACTAGGGATCCCTTCTTGGCTACAACTCACTTCAATGCCAACTTTGAAAAAATCATATTTGCACTTTTTCCATATAAAAGAATGTTGCGGTGCTGTAGTAGAGCTTCCCACCGAGTTTTACGTGTTAACTGCACTGTTTACTCTGCAGTATACTATAAATGAATTTTCTGTGCAATTCTACTCTGCGGACGTGGTTAGTGGCAGTGCATGAATGTGATACCTGCATAACTAGGTTTTTGGCCTTATGTCGCCTTGCCTTACATTTATGTCTAATCAAGTCGCATCTTTACTTTTAACGTCTTTACACTGCACATTTTTATAGTAACTCTGACTGATTTCTTTTATATGGAAAAGGTGCAAATATGATTTTTTCAAAGTTGGCATTGAAGTGAGTTGTAGCCAAGAAGGAATCCCTAGTCCTTCTTCATGCTCAATTGTTAACAGAAGCACTTGTCAAATCCTTTTTTATACTTAAAAACATATTAACCTTTTTTTGTGCTCGTCAGAGCATTTTTTAATACTAGTATACATAATATGATTAGATATTTCTTTCAGTAACAGAGGAAGATTTTACTCTGTTACTGCAGTAGTCACAAATTTAAATTATGTATATACAACAAAAATAATTTTTTTTATTCAGATTATCGGTAAGCTCATACTATCAGCAAAATAATTATAAACACAAATCACTCTGTTACTGTATATGTTCCAGTTAATGGAACAGGAAACAGGTCATCAAAAGGTTCATTCAAATAAATCCTGAGTGTCATACACATTAATACTTCAAGATTTGCTATCACAGTGACAAAAAAAACAGCAATGTATGCCGATCATGAGGATTCTAAAGATATAAAATACCGTACATTAGTTCGCACAGATATCATATAAGCACCACACTTGCACGTGATTTTTTTTCTCGCCTATGTGCGGAAAATTTTGGTTTCGAATGTAAGTTACAAATTGTAAGCAATAACAGCACATGATTTTTTATTCCAATATAAAAATTAAATAACGTGAAAAAAAGATAAAGATTCAAAATTTTTAAAAAAGGAAATAAAAATAAATAAATGATAGTTTGATATAAATAATGATTGATATCGTGTGTAATAAAAATAATTTAAAGAATTAAAATAAAAAATAACTGTAAGTAAATATGAATTTAATCTAAAAGGAAACAATAAATAAACAGTTATAAGTAATAAACTTAGTAAGTAACAAAAGAGCAAATATAATTTTCACAATAAATCGTAAACATTAATACCTATTGACATATTGAATGCATGCAGTTGCATAATTTAATCAGCACATTTCACTGAAATCTTTAATCCCCCCCCCCCGCTATTTCCTTTCCCTAACAATTGTTATAAACTTATTGAACAGATCTTCTCCTTGTCACAGATGTGTAATACGAAATTGGCGGGAGGAAAAGCACGTACAAATATGGTGCGTATATGACATCTGTGTCCTTAGTTCTTGAGATAAGAATATCTCTAAAATCGTCAAAATCCTAAAACTGCAGCATAGCAGCCCCCTCTGTTGGGTTATTTACACTAAAACCCTATCAGCAACAACTTACTAATCGAACTCAAATTTAATGAAAATTCATTTATTAGTTTTTACATAGAACTATTGCAGAAATCTTGAAAAATTCTTCGTATAGCGCCACTTGTTGGGTGCTCTGTACCAAAATATGATAAACACCGATGTTTATCAAGGTGTAAGTGAATCTGAAGTTTGATGAAAATTTGTACATTAGTTCTTGTGATAGATCTATTGCCAAAATCGTGAGAAATGCGCATAGTGTTATTGGACGATTTTCACCAAAAACTATAATCAGCACCTTTCTAAATAATATCTAGAACTAACTGAATGTAAATTTTTATTAAACTCCGTTCATTAGTTCTTGAGAAAGAGCGCTCACAAAATTTGTGTCACATAAACAGAGAAACACAGGCTCACAGGCATCCATTTTGTAAAAACATGTTTTGCGGAATCCTCGACACCTAAAACGTTTAAATCAGTCAAAAATCAGAAACCGAAAGTTTTTTCGAATTAAAAACTTTTCTTCACGTAAAAGTATAAGGAATGCAATAAGCAGGATTTGAACCCATCTGTTGCATAACGGATAATTTTAAAATTTCTTAAAAAATAAACTGCAAATCCAACGAAAACTTTGCGCATACTTAACACTTAGCACTGGGATGCCTGTGATGTATGTGTTAACACATTCGCTGCCGATCACGCGCTTGTGCATGATGTGACGCCAACGTTAAGGGGCCACTCACGCGCCAACACGTGATGTGGGGTGATGTCCAACAGCTAGTTACGCGCTGGCGCGAGAAAATCTTTCACCGATTCTTTGTTATTAAAAGTAGATCGGCTTCTTGGAAAAATCCACTTCTACAGTGTGGCATTAACTATCATCACATCTTCACGTAAGCGGCAGAGAACGTGTTAACAAAATTTAGCCTATGCTTTGCATAAAAATATCATAGAAGGATGAAAAGCTGTTAAAAACGAGGCTAATGCTTGGTATCCACGGATTAATGTGACTGGCGAAAACATCCATACTATTCGCAGCCTCATAATAATAATGCAGCGTACTACTGCGTATGTACAACTGATGTTCTAATATTTTGATTTCAAAATATTAGGTTAATAAAAAAGTCTTGTAACACCTTTTTTTAAAAATTAAAATACTTTTCTCTAATGATTAAGTTCGAGAACATTCAAGAGTAGTAAATGCAAGACTAAACTAGAACCTTCCATGCCTCAGGGTAAAAAAACGATTCTATTGTTCTGCGCAGGTAGTATGAGCAAAAAAGGATCAAAGGGCACTTCGGACGAATCCTTATTACGAGTTCTTGCAAGGGCATTTTTCAAGAGCCGCAGCAGCTAATATGTGCTGTGCGTTCAGGGATAAAAATAGTTCTTTATTCAACGGTATCCCATTGATATCAGTAATTTTCTTTTGGTGATATATCTTTTGGAGTCGAACCTAAGACCAGCAGGAAATAAAGAGCAGACAATGAAGAACTGCGATATAGATATTATAGAGTTATAGACGCAGAGGGAGCTTACAATACTGTATAATCTTTTGCTGTTAAAATAAAATGTTTTTTCTATTTACAAGTGCTGGGTGTTGCAAGACTTTTTTACCAACTCAATACCAAACTTGTATATCAGCACAAAAATACGTGAATTTCAAATCAATAATATTTTCTCCACCGCAAAAATAGAACTCCCTATGTGTTTTTACAATTTGCCATAGCTTTATCTCAAAATAAACTTTAAAAAAAAGATAAGATCATCTTTCAAACATTCTTCTTACAATTCAAATTTCTCATTCTGCATCTATAACATATGTATTTGACTGCCAAAAAGGTACTTGTAGGTCACCAGACTGTGGACAATGCAGCCGTCAAGCCATTTGTGTACAATTGTTTTGTCAACTACATGCCTTCATTCTAGAATAATCTGATAAAATAAATGGTGCAGAAAATGTGCATTGAAGAGAGGAGGTTATTCAGACGACAATATTGCATCACCAGTTTTGTATCTCATTTCAATAATTGTCAAAAAATAAATTCCGGTTGGATAATTATATTAGATAGACCATTATTGAACTCGTTTAGCACTTTCTAATATAGTTGAAAAGTTTTATGCATTCAGTTTGTCTGTCTATCCTCTAACTTGCTTAAATATATTCGGATTTCCAAGAAATTAATGTAAGTCATTATTGTTTACGTTGGCGTTCAGTATTGAAAATGAAGCATGTAACATTGATAATTCATTTACAGGGTACTCAAAAATATTCTTTTACATTAGGGTCTATGAGGGAAAATCGTTGTTGACTTTTAATGATGTTTCACAATTTCAAACATATTGAAATTTACATATATCTATGAAATGCATTACACTATACTAACTATAGAATAAGGTATGCAAAAAATTCGTCGTTCATTTACAGAGACACTCAAAAGAATTCCGTTACGTATGACGTGTTGTGGTGCCCCTGTTTGTGGTGCATTTTACCATGTTACATTATTTCAATCATATTAAAATTGATATGTACCTGCAATGTGCATTCCAAGAGGCTTATTATAGAATAGAGTGTACGTAGCATTCATCGGTCCATCGTTCGTATACAGGGACACACAAAATAATTCGATTACAATTAAAAGATCTCGAGTACATTCTGTTTATTGATGAAAACCAATAAAAAAAAGAAATCTTAACTGCACTATCTGTTTCTTAACTGAACTAATTTTTGGCATATTATGTATTATAATAAATCTATTGATTATAATAAATCTATTGATCTCATACCAGGCTGTATAAAAATATCAAATATTGTTTTCCGATATTGAAGCTAGTTGTAATTTTGTGTTTCTAAATCTATTATGAGTTTTATAAATTGTTTATTTAGAGATTTTTTTCACATTATTAAAACTGTGAAATTTTATTTTAATAATTTTAATATTTTGAAAGTGTTTCATAATTCATTTTTTACGTTCTTTCTTTCATTTTACTAAAAAAAAAATGTTTCTTTCAGCATCTAGTCTTTTTCATCACAAGCATTCTCGCCTACATGATCCCAGACATCCCCAAGTCAGTTCAACAGAAAATCATGCGGAAACGTTTCCTTGCGAGGGAAGCCTTATATCGATCAGAAGCTGAGGTCGTAGCTATATCTAGCTCTGTGCTAGAAAACCATGTAGAAGGAGAAAGTAATGCCCATCCATGCTGATAAATGAATTTTATATCTCAAGATACGTACAAAACATAAAAACATTTATTACATTGTGTGATACCGTATACTGTATTGTACCAAAAAAAAACTATTGAGCCTTTACATACTAACTTACCTCCTGCTTGTAATAAAAGCAGAGGCATAGGTAAAATATTTGCATTCATGACAGTCGCATGCGTCACCAATTTGATTTCACTGATCCTAATAGCTTGACTTTATCCGGAGAGTGCGGTGCAGTCTCAGGCCATTTAAAAGAAGACAGTACATGGCAGTACATTTACCCATATGAGCAACACAATGAGCTACTTGTATAACAGCCAGGGTTTGGACAGCTCCTAAGTTTGAGCAACCGCTATTTTCGAATAACAGTATTCAATATAATTTTCGTGTCATTCGGTGACAGAAAATCTGCCATTAAATAAAGCAGAAACCATTCGAAAATAGTGATACTCAGAAATGGAAACCGTGCTATCCCTGAGCAGGAGATCTCATTCCCAATTCCACATGATTTTCACTGATTAGTACACATGAATATACACACTGACAATTATTTTTGCCAACTAAATCTGACCTTTTTTTTTGTTTCCCTTTGCATCTAATGACTATTTTTTTTTCTTTTTAATTTATGGAGTTATCAACAGATGGTTGATAATACTGGACAATCGCAAAACTTTTGAAATTACGTAATGCGGACTATTTTCGTTCAGTCCTAAATTCTGAAGTTTTTATCGTCGCACCAAGTGATTTATCTCTCGTTTACTGTGCATTTCAATAAGTTAAATAGCAAGGAACGGTTTGTTGACATACACAAATGAGTATTGTCCATAATCTATGGACACGTAACTTGATTAGACGAATAGTTTAAGATCGATAATGACAGACAAAATTGACAAGATCATTTCAGTCAATCAAATAACTACAGTACAATTAGCTGTAGTTAGAAGAAAGACCTCATGTCTCAATTCTTGCCCATATACGCCATCTAGTTCTAAATGGTCTAAAAGTAAAAGTTTTTCAACAGCTGGAGCATCTGCTGGAGCAACAGAGGAAATTTGAACTACAATGCATAATACAAGTAACTGCAATGTATGTGACATTATTATACCAAAGTATTAAAATAACAACACTTTATAAAAATCACCATAAAATCAAAACAATGCATAGGACGCTTTTAGTTCAGATTAAGGAAGCATCAGAAATATATCAATTCAAGAAATCACTAAATCTTCTATAATCTCTTATTGTTGGACTGCCAATTACTATTTTAATTTCTCCTTGACCAGAATGGTCTTTACCACTAAAGGCAACAGCCACGCCTCTGCGGGTGTATACCCTCCGAAAAATTTTGATCATTGGACGAAGAGGAAGCAGTGTCAAAATGTTCTTCATGCCTATTGGTGTTTTTTCTGTTTATCCGAGGGTGATATCACAAGGGTAAAGTCCATTATTTCTTCTCCTGTCTCTCCCACTCACTTGGATTTTGACGAAGCTTATTTTATTTTTTAAAATTCTAATAAACTTGTTAATGATTTCACATCATCTCTTTTTCTCTCTTCAGCTTGGAAATTGCTTTTATATATTTTTTTTTACTCTTTTCATTTTTATGGTTAAAGAAAAAAAATTTTTTTTTTTTCTCTCTCTTTTATTATGATTATTTATTCTTTTGCATTTTGTTTTGATTATTATTATTACTAATTATTTTTGTAATTCTCTTTTTTTTTACTCTTTTCTTTATGGTTAAAGAAAAAAACCTTTCTCTCTCTCTCTCTTTTATTATCATTATTTATTCTTCGGTATTTTGTTTTGATTATTACTATTACTAATTATTTTTGTAATTCTCTTTTTTTTTTTACTCTTTTCTTTAAGGTTAAAGAAAAACTCTTCTCTCTCTCTCTCTCTTTTATTATCATTATTTATTCTTCTCTATTTGTTTTAATTATTATTAGTATTTATTATTTTGTATTTAGTTCTTCATTTATTTTATTTTTGTTTATTCCCTTTTCTCTTTTGTAAAAATTTCCTATCATTGTGGCAATAATTTCCAATTTTGCATGTGATCTTTCCAACTCTGCATGTTTTTACCTTAATGCTAGCGTCACTTGTCGCACTCTTTTTAATTTCTCCTTCTTTCCCTTTCTGTTCAGTTGAGATCTTATCCCCTTGCGGAAATTTGTTTACTGTAGCTGAAGAGGGGCTGTTAATTTTAAAGCTCTTAACGTGTCTTGTGCATTGTTTTTAATTTTATAGTGATTTTTATACAGTTTTATTAATTGTGAGTTATCGCCAATTTTCGATGCTCTTTCGACTGTACCAAATTAAGCTTGGACAATCTAGTCAATGCAATGTTTTAGTTATGCAAGACCTATATATTAAAATGCTGTGTGAAGTTTCTGTTCTTGATACTAAATTATATAAATACTATTAATACAAGGTGCGCCATTATTTCCAGGATTTGATAGCTCCAGAAAAAATTACATCAAATACATATATCCATGTAATATTATTTCTAAGCAACTCCTACCTGCCGTAATGCACTTCTGGGCTCAGTTGTATAAGTTTCGGAAACAACTTTTAAAGCCGTTTTGCTCTTTCCTAAATGCTCTTTAATGTGGACATGGAGGTCACCCCTTTCTTGGTGGCTTCAATATCCTCAATTCTCGTTACAATACGCTGCCAAAATTTGCGTAAACACCTCCTTGGAAATGTTCAATGGACCTTATGCACGTGACGTCAGACGCCAGAGCTGGCGGTATGCTAACCGGTTATTCTAGTCACTGCACCGCCAGAATTTCACTATGCGCAGGCGCAAACATCGCTAGCAGACGACTTCAGCCTTTCTGGATACATTTTAACGGAAAATTTACAAATTTAGAAAATTTTCTTGCAAGCAGAACAACAATTTTGAATTTATGTTACCATATATTCAGTATATGCTGCTACAACAAAGAATTCTTTTCCAGTATTTCTAACAAACAAGCAATAATAACTCACACTCCATAGACTGCTATGCTAAACACCGCCAGTAAATACCGCCAGCAGACGAATTTTAGCCTCGACCTCAGGTTGCGTGCATAAGGTCCATTCATTGGTGAGTACTCGAATAGTCAGTCAGCGATCCGAAGTCTCATGCTCAGCTCACGAACTTGCTCAGTTGTTTCTGGCGTGCACACGTTAATGTGGCCATCCAGTATGCGCTTCATATTCCACATATCCGTGGCCGTTCCGAAAACTGCTAAACCATTCAAAAACGGGATAACACTTTTACTCCGTACACTTCTTTTAATATTTCAAGGGTTTTTGTAGCGGTTTTGCTAAGTTTGAAACATAATTTAATGTTTATTATCTGCTCCAGATCGACTTTGACATTAAAAATTTAGCAGATACACTACATTGTGTGTTTCAGAGTCAACCACTTGCTTCTGAAGGACGCCAACGTTATTGAACAAGGGCAAAAAAACGACCTTCCAAATACAAGCATTACCGCCTTCTAACGATTCCCGGTTCTCGTACAGTTACGCCCATCCTGGAAATTAATGGCCACACCTTGCATTTTTCTCATTTACATTGCAAAAAAATAAAATGTCCAATTTAACTAAATCTCAATTAATATAGACATAATAAACTATTTTTTTAAAAAATCCCATGGACCTCTAAAATGTTTCTGTGGATCCCTAAGAGACCATCGGATTCCAATTCAAGAATCCCTGCTTTAATATATATTTTTAATCTGATACTGGTGGTGCATAGTGATTGGAAATTTCTACTCTAACGTTATTCGAACTCATAGAATACGTTAGTCTGTAAAGGCTCAATATTTCATTGTTTAAAACATATGATGTTCTAATGTGTATGAATGTCTACGGATGTACATTGATAAATGTAAATGGCTGAAACAAAATGCAAAAAAAAATATTTTTTTGCATTTTAAACATTGCATTGTAACAATGTATTGTAAGCATTGAAAATGTTTAAAAACAATTTGCCAAAAAACATATTATAAGTATTTTCACAAATCATCCTTCAGTTTATGTGTGCAAAATTGTCTTCATTTAATATTTATTACTCGTTGATTTTTTTTTTTTTTTTTTTTTTTTTTTCATGTAAGTGATTATTCTTTAGTTGTTCATTTCAAATACTTTAAAATTCTATGACATAAAACAGGTTTTCAGCTATACAACATAAATAATTATGCAATTTTAACGTGCACAATTTTGTAATACATTAAATTTTCTCTGACCATAAAACTAAAAATAATGTAAAATTTCAATTGGTTATTTCAAAATCTTATTCTATTTATAAAATTAAATTCTCTATCAGGAATCATGAAAAATTTTACTTCAGATAAAAGCAGAAGGTAATTATTGGATATTTTAAGATTTTTGTTATTGTTCACTGTATCTTAAATTTGTAAATCGATTATCAGTTATTTATTTTGTAAAAATTAAAATTTAAAAACTTTTGGACGCTAAAAATGCGATTTGAAGACCTACAAATGCAACAAAAAGCTACTAATCGTATTTGTATTGGGCATTTGACAAAACAAACATAAATCATTAACGTATCCATTTTGTGACATGATATAAGTGTCATATTGATTTTTAATACCGCTATGTCCAAATAATAATATTTGCCTTGTTCAACTTCAGAATTCTGCGATTAACAAAGAGGTTACTACTATTCGGAAGTGGATGCATTGAAAATCCGCAATGTTTGTCATTCTATACATTAACAGTAGAATGACGGTGAGGGGCCAATTTGGTCCCTACTCAAGGAAGGTCTCCATACTGGGCATACCCAGAATTTTATGAAAAAAATACTAATTAAAGTATTTATGTATGTAATAAAGGATCAGTCAAAATTAGCGGCGGAATTACACTAGAAAACCTGTAAAAAAATTTAAATATTTTCGAATATTTGGCGTGAAAAGACAAAAGCGTCACTCGATTTGGCGAGCAGCCCTTTCCCTCGCCAAAAGCAAACGCTTATAATGAAACTCAAAACTGTTAGATATTTAGTTTGCGTGTAAATGGTATTTAATGAGTTTAAACATAAACAATGAGAGACTTTAATATATTATATACATCTATATACATATTGTATTACATATATATATATTACTCGTTGAAGTAGTTATTTAATTAATCGCTGGAAAAAATGTTTTCATAGCTAAAAAAAAATCATATTGAGAAAAATTATCTTCATACATTTAAGCGTATTGAAAAAAAAAACGTCATATGCTTCCATAGCAGCAAAATCTAATCGACAATTTTCAATTTGACTTTGAGCTTGAAACAAATTTAATTAAATTTAAATTATGAATTTCGTTTTAAATCTCAAATTTTGATGATTAAATTTGAATATAAATACATATAAATTTCGATATAACAAAATTATACTTAAAACAAACTAAAACTTACAAAACTAACGTTATTTAAATTAAACTTATCAAAACAAGTTCAACATGAAACTTTTTTTTTCTTGAAGTGTATTTGACATAAAGTATTTTTATTTTTTTAATTACATTCCATTTCCAACCGGCGATAAATCGCCAAATAACGAAATTTTTTATTATTTTTTACGGTTACTGAATGGAGGTTTAGCCGAAATTTTTTTATAAACGTATATATCCACACGAGAAGAACATTCTGTAATTTTTTCAGATTTTTCGGGGTATGCCCGTATGGAGACCTTCCTTGTAAGTGAGTATATTTCGGCTCAAACCATAAATTTATTTCTAAAATATGTTTAAAAGAAACAAAGGAAAAATTCTGGCTTTAAATATTTTTTTTATATAAAACTCGTGTGAAACTTCTCGTCTTTCTAATGTTAAAGCACATTACCATATTCACTGTCATGTTGAATCACATTTTACTCGTGTTCTGGTGTAAGCAATTCTAATATAACTTGATATTGCCATTAACTAATGTAGATTTTTATAATCAATGGCAATTTCGCGTGCCTTTTAGTGTTAACGAATAAAAAATCAGTGAAATTTTTGTCTGCTATGTGTGCTTACCTCTAACCCTCGAGTGCTAAGATCAAAATATATTGCTTAAATGCCTAAGATTCAAAAAGGGCTTACTCTATAGGTAATTATGTTTCCCAAAATTAATTATAATTTTCATACGGTGCGATGATTCGTTGCATTGAATGACGAAATTTACACATAGGAACAAAGAAACGACTAAATGAAAGAGGGGTCTACACTGCTTGCTTGGATAGTATCCCTGTACCAACAGCGAATTACATTTCGATGTCAAAAAAATCTTTCTTTCTCTTGCAATGTGATAAATGATAGAAATATATATATTTTATTATTATTATTATTATTATTATTTTGGTTTATGGGATTATGGGGATTATGTGATACCACACACACTTTATACAAATATACAAAAAAGAAATTACAACATTCTAATAAGATACAGTCTTGAATAAATCTACATAATTACTGAAAATTTCTCATGCCATATTATTTCAAATTTAAATTGTTTAAAAGGCGTATAATCAACAAAGTAAAAAAGTGTCTAAGCACGGACTCGAACCCGGGCCATCGGTATAGCGCAACGACGCTCGACCAACTGAACCACTTGGAACTCTCTTGGCCGTATGCCTTTTAAGGAATTAAAATTTGAAATAATATAGAATGCAAGACGTGGGAAATTTTCGACAAAAAACTTCCAATAGTTTTGTAGATTTATTCAATTTAATTTATGCTGGATTTTCCTTCGTTTCGTGTTTGCCCCAGAGCTGGTGGCTCACGGGAAAGTATTCCATATTGTGCTGCGGCTTGTCAATGTATGATAGTGAGGAAGTGCTAGGCATGGTATCGTTCCGAGTGGTTCAGTTGGTTGAAAGTCGATCCGCTATACCAATAGCCCGCGTTCGAGTCCCGGCTTGGACACTTTTTCACTCTGTTGATTATATAACAATTAAAATTTGAAATAATATGGAAAATTTGAAAAAATATTAAAGCTATGAAAGAGATCTTAATACGATAATTCCAATAAGATAAATTTATCATACAGCTCATATTCAAAATATTAGAATAATTGAGAAAAAGTAATAAGAAAAAATTATTTGTCATTTATTTATTTTTTATACTAAGTAAATGCAATTAAATTTCTTATAAATTAAATCTGGAATGTTTAGATAAGAATTTAACATTTATAAAATATAAAATACATCACAATAAATTAGGTATACAGCTTCCTTCAACGCACCAGAATATTAGAATAAAATTTAGATTGGTTCAAAATATTAGAATATTTTATTTTACGCAACAATATTACCTTATGAATATGAAGTAAATGGTAGTTAATATTTTGTAGCATCCCCTTTAGCTTTCATAACAGCGTACAATCGATCTTGCATACTATATACATGGTGTTTACAAACATTTCTATCAATATTAGCCCAAATAGACTTTATACGTGCCACTAACTCAGTTTTACTTGAAGGAGGATTTTCTTGAAGTTTTTTCTTCATTATACACCATAAGTTTTCGATGGGATTAAGATCTGGTGAATTTGGTGGCTAAGGAAGTACCTTAATGTTGCGTTGGCGGAACCAATTCTTAGTTGACACCGAGGTATGCTGGGACGCTAAATCTTGTTGAAAGATGAAATCATCTTCAAATAAATCTTCTGATGATGGAATCATGTAATATTCTAAAATTTCTTCGTATATCAGAGAGTTAACCTTTTCGTAGACGATGCATAACTTTCCAGGTCCTTCTGCACTCATACAACCCCAAACCATGACACTAGCAGCAAATTTTACGGAACGTTTAAGGCATTCTTTATCAAATGCTTCTTGCTTCATTCTCCAAACTCGAATACCTTGATTACCATATGAAACATAAAACATACTTTCATCACTAAATAATATATTTTTCCAATCTTCATTGCTCCATAAACGTTTGATTTACACCAATTCAATCTTATACGCTTTTGTCTTGCAGTCATGAGAGGTTTTGTTTTCGGTACACGAGATTCAAATTTAAATTTATGGAGACGTCTTAATGTTGTCGATGTAGAAACTTCAACTCCTTCTTCTTTCCATTTTCGGTGCAAGAATCGCACACTTTTAAAACGGTTTTTTTTAACTATACGCTTCAGTTTCCTGTCATCTCTAGCAGATGTTTTTGGTTTTCGGCCACCATTTCGGCGATTATTTTGAAATTTTCCAATTTTTGAATATTGTGTTAGTATTTTACTAACGCTCGATTGCGAACAATGTAAATAATTCGCTATAAAACATTGATTTTTACCGTGCCGATGCAAATCAACCATACGAAGTTTAGTAGATTCAGGAATATCACTCACACGGCCCATTTTAAGACGGAAAAGAAACAAACTGCAAAAAAGAATACTGATTTTAAATAAAATAGTCTGAATTTAATCAATGATGCCACCAGTTAAGAATTGGTAATAATTAAAGGAGAATTAATGTGAAATATTCTAATATTTTGAACCACTTGAATAAATATTCTAATATTTTGACTTTTCAAAATAATTTTTTTTGCAATTAATCTTTTCAAAAATGATATTAAATTTAAGATAACAAGTAAGTTTAATCAACAATAAGTTCTTAATAAAAATATCGTTTGCATATTTTCATTAAAAGACATTAAATTAAAAAAAGATATTTTCAATTTCTATAAAAAATATAATTATTCTAATATTTTGAATATGAGCTGTACATATTCTTAATTAAAAACTACAAAATGGCCAGATGTTTGAAATTGACCCTATTTCACAAGGAAGGTCTCCATACAAGTTATACTCAGAATTTTATGAAAAAAATGCTAATTAAACTACTTATGTCTGTAATAAAGGATCAGTCAAAATTAGCGGCGGAACTACAGTACAAGGTATGTAAAAAAAATAAAATACTTTCGAATATCTGGCGTGAACAGACGAAAGCATCACGCAGTTTAGCGAGCAACACTTTTTCTCGCCAAAAGCAAACAATTTTAATGCAACTGAAAACTGATGGATATTTAGAATGCGTGTAAATGGTATTTAATGAATTTAAACAAAAACATAGAGAGACTTTAAAAAAATTTTCATATATATATATATATATATATATATATATATATATATATTATTTGTTGAAGGAATTATTTAATTTATCAATGGAAAAAAAAATCATATTCAAGAAAATTCATGTTGAGAAAAATTATTTTCATACACTTAAGCATATTCAAAAATAAAAGCCAGATGTTTCCATAGCAACAAAATCGAATCGACAATGCTCAATTAGACTTTAAGCTTGAAACAATTTTAATTAATTTAATTATGAATTTCGTTTTCAATCTCAAATTTTAATGCTTAAATTTGAATATAAATACATATAAATATCGCTATGACCAAAATTATACTTAAAACAAACTGAAACTGACAAAACTAAAGTTATTTAAATTACATTTATCAAAACAAGTTCAACACGAAACTTTTTTTTCTTAAAGTTATTTGACATAAAAAAAGCATCTTATGAAATTGCATTTCATCATCAACCGGCAAAAAAGCGCCATAACGAAATTTTCATTCTTTTTTTACGGACACTGTATGGAGGTTCTGCCGAAATTTTTTGTACAAACGTATGTATCCACAGAAGAAGAACATTCTGTAATTTTTTCAGATTTTTCGGAGTATGCCCGTATGGAGACCTTCTTTGTTAGTATTGCGAGGGGTAACATCTTAAGACCTCGAGTTAAATTACAGCTACAAATACACATTATTATTATTATTATTATTATTATTATTGCACAAACAAATTGACACCATAGATAACCACTACAGAAAGAGCTCCTTTTTCTAGAATTGATTCTTTAGGCTTTAGGGAGGTGTACAAATTTAATGTTATTATCTCAGGTTAGCATTTGTGTACTTCAAATCTGAAAAGGTTAAAAATACGTTAAGAAAAACAAAATGTTTAAAAAAAGGAGGAAGGGACTAATATAGATTTTGAAATTACCGATTGAATTCATGTGAATTTTAGAGGATTCTGATTATTAGTTGATCTTTAATTCAATTTTTTTTTATTATTATTATACATAAAAAATATCATATTGTTGTACTTAACTATGTACATTTTTTTGTGAAAATTCATATTTTAATTAATCACTATAAATCTGTTTTGATATTTAAAGAACAAAATTCATATAGTAAATTAATTTTTATAATTAAGTGTATCTTTGTATTTTATGTATTTTGTCGTACAACATGTGTCTCAATAACCAATTAGAAAACATCACTTCTTTTAATAAAAGTTGAAAGAAGGTATGCATGCCATTTTTTTTTTTTTTTTTTTTTTTTTTTTTTTTTTTTCATGATGTTTTAAAATATGTATGAAAGAAGGAAAAATCGATGATAATCATTATTAAACTTTTTAACATTAAGGGAGTCCGAGAGATAAAAATCTTCAAATTATCTAAAATAATTTTATTGCACTAAAATTTTTTTTATTTTTTCGAGCTTAAAATGACATTTAAATTATGTTTCCATCTTAATTGGAACAAGAAATATTATTTTTTTCGTTTTCATATGTTTTCAAAATCTAGCTTTCAAGCAATGGTTTTCATGATAACGACTTTTTATGAAAATGCGTTTCTCTTCATGATGTATTTTTTCACCATTTCTCGCATTGAAATTGTTATAACTCAAGAACCATTAAAGATAAATGCTTCAAACTTGGAACATGTCTTTTCTTGGAGTATAAAAAAATATGATTTTTAAAAATATGATTTTTTTTAAATAAAATTTACATCATTTTATTTCAAAATCTTTCTTTAAATGTTTTTAATTCTTATTTAAGTTGATATTTTTTTAAATGCTGAATAAAAATTAAAGCTTATGTATTTCTGTTTATTTAAATGAAAAAAAATTAAGCTCTACAAATAATATTTCGAGTTATAACGATTTTAAACTACCACATATTTTTAATAAATTTTAAATTATAATTCTTTTAAAAAAAATTAGGAGAAGTTTAATCATGTGATTTTGTTTAGAAATAATATGTTTAACTGTCACAAAAGATTTCAAAATTTTAACTTAATAAATAAAAATTATTTTTAAATGTTTCCCGGACTCCCTTAAATTTAAAAAAAACCGCAATACAAAGATTTTTTTTTAAGTTTTTCTCTTACTATTTTACTTAAACCTGTCACACATGGAAACCTCAAGTGAAATTCTATTAGAAAACAACACTTAACAAACTCTGCATATTACATTTTTATCCCTGTATCACATACGAATTTCATAAAAAGTACAATAATGCTTAGGAAATACAGCAACAGACAGTGCACCATAAATAATCATTTCCTTTTCGATTTTTCAGTATAAAAATCCACTTTTGAGGGGAGGGGGTGTTCTGTTTTGCACAAGAAAACATTTTTCTCAAAGAATATCTGCTGCTAGGTCTAAGCAAAAAGTTTACCCTTTTTGTTTACGTTATATTTTAGGAAATTCCTCCTTTGATGAAAATTTTTCCTTTCTGCATGAGAGATCTTTTCAAAACAATTCATCTAAATCAAAACAATGATTTTTTTTTTTTTTTTTTTTTACTTTTAGGAAAGCCTTTTACAATATTCTTATTATTATTACTTACAAAAAATTACAAATATTTTTTTTATTATTTATGTATTTATTTATTTAGCAAAATCTGCTTTTGACATTTTTTTTTTAATCTCTGTACGAAAAAAAAGATTTTCTCAAAGATTTTCTACTCTTGGATCTAAAACTCATACACACATATAAATACATACATTTCTTTTAACAGTATATTTTTAGGAGAATCCGTCGTTGGTAATTTTTTTCCTCTTTTGTAGAATATTTTTTTTTCTTTTTCAAAGAATTCCTGATCTGGAATGCAATCAAAAACATGGTATTTTTTTTTTCTTTTTGCTTTTAAGAAAATCATTTTTCGACCTTTTTTTTAATTCTGCACAAGAGAACATTTTCTCAAAGGATTTCAGATCTTGGATCTAAAGAAAGACAGGATTAAAATTTTGAATTACGTATTATTACAAAATAAATATGTAATAACCCTTCAGTGTATTTTTTAATGCATACAAACTTGATATCAGAAATGTTTTGTAATTTTCTAATAAATGTGTGATTTTTAATAGTTCAACATTATTTATTTTTTATAATTCATTTTAAGAACAAAATATGTTTTTCATTCATTTGAAAACAATGCATTAAACGGGAGGGTTGATTGAAAACAACCACCAAAGCATTTTTTATTGAAAATAAAAATTATACATTATAAATAATAAATAATAAAAATAGCAGTACTTTATTACTATTAATTTTCAATATTGCAAATAATAGTAACAATATATCTTTAGTATCATTTTTCAAAAGCCAATAAATCAGAAAAATTCAAACAAAGCTAATTTTTTTTTTTTTTTTTTTTTTTTTGAGGAATTAATTTCAGTTTTTAGTAAACATGCAATATTGATTTAATAATTTACTCAAAATAAAAACAATGTTATTTTGCTTAACATAGTAACTTTATTAGAAATAAAAATTGTCTATTATAAATAGTAAAAATAAAAGTATTTTATCTGTTATTAATTTTCAATATTGCAAATAATTGTAAAAATATATCTTTGTATTTAAAAGAAGAAAAAAAAAAACAACGAATCAGAAAACTTCGAGCAAAACTAAAATTTCTTATTGGAAGAGCTAATTTCAGTTCTTCAATTTTTTGTAAACATACAATATTGATTTAATAATTTACTCAAAATAAAAATAATGTCATTTTGCTTAACATAGTAATTTTATTAGAAATAAAAATTGTGTATTATAAATAGTAAAAATAAAAGTACTTTATCTGTTATTAATTTTCAATATTGCAAATAATTGTAAAAATATATCTTTGCATTAAAAAAAAAAAAAAAAAAAAAAAAAAAAAAAAAAAAAAAAAAGAATCAGAAAATTTTGAGCAAAACTAAAATTTCTTATTGGAAGAGCTAATTTCAGTTCTTCAATTTTTCGTAAACATGCAATATTGATTTAATAATTTACTCAAAATAAGAGCAATGTTATTATGCTTGACGTAGATAAACTTCTGTGTGATTTAGAAAAATAATGCATTGATATATGTTAATCGATAAAGCTAACTCGTGCCAATAAAGCTGTGAGAACAACTTTATGTGATTTTGTAAGTGACCTGTTCTGATTTAAAAAAATATATACATCAAGCCAAACTCTTTTTTCTGTTTGTAAAGTTCTGTAAAAATATGTGTACATAATCCATCTATCATAATAATAAACTATATTTATCATGTGTCTGTTTCCATTTATTAAAAATTCTGATTTTAAATGCCACGAAAGACATACACTCAAGGCTGAACATAAAGTAAAATAATATCAAATAATTATAGAATTATACATAAAGAATTATATACAAAAAAATCTCTGTCGACTCGGCCTACAGACGCAGGTAGATTTCTAAGTTAAGTAGTAGTAACAATAAAAACTAAATGAAAATCAGAGGTAAACTCAGATTAACAATTTTATCTGTCCACTTTTGACGAGATTTTAAATGAAATTTTCTGTAAGAGCCGGTTTTATCATAATCATGTTAATAGGATATTTTCATCTTCAACCGCTATATATTCCCAATTTTTTATTTGTTGTAAAATTTGATTCTGTCAAAAAATCTCAGTGTAAAAGTTGTTGGTATATTAAGAAAATTTATAATGAATTTAAGAGGATTCAATACCTTGTTAATTGACGAAGTTATGAATTTTTTTCTTTTTCAATTCCCCCTCCCTTTTTTTCGTTTTTTATTTATTTATTTTTGTGGTAAGAGTTGATCTTATCAAAAACTTGTTAATATAAAAGTTATAGGTAATATTAAGAATCTTTATAATAAATTTATTGAATTTGATATTTTGAGAATTGACGAAGTTATGATTTATTTTCTCCCTAAACGATTTTGATATCGATATCAAAAGACAAACCCAGTTTTACCCTAGAGATATCTTACGATATCATATGACAGACCCACCCCCACTCCCTAAAATGATAACGTTATATTTACACAGCTCCAAAGCCATGTTTATAATATCCTATAAGATAATTTACATTGAATGAAGATTCGTTCAAATTAAATATTTCGGAAAGAAAGAAAATAATTATTAAAAGTCCTAATTTTGAAACTCTGTCAAGAGAAAAAAAGTAAAAAATTAAAAGTATCCCTTATTACTTACCCATCATACGTAGTATAGGGTAAGTCTTGCAATCGTTTTAAAAATCGAAATTTTTTTTTTTTTTTTTTTTTTTTTTTGACGGATTTACATGTTTTGGACACTGGAGATTCCGAAAAACATATTTTTAGAAAAAAAATTTTGCCGTCCGTCCGTCTGTGTGTCTGTGTGTCTGTCTGTCTGTAACCGCTCTATCTCCCAAACAAATTGAGATAGACTTGAAATTTTGTATGTGCTTAGTATGTAAGAATGGGACGAAGCCTATTTAATATCAGTGACCTCGATTATCCGGAACTATTTTTTTCGGACTCTCGAAAAATTCGTTCTGATGAAAGGTATATAAAAATTTTCGAATTTTTTAATTTTAAGGAGTGTACGTAAAAGGCAATAAATTAAGACAAATTTTGCATAAAAAATGATGTCGATCGGATTATTAGTTGTCGAGATATTTCTAATCCTGTTTTCCACATTCTTTGATTTTTCATGACCCTGTATTTCATTCAAATTTCAATTCAAAGATATCTTTTAATTGCAAATGAGACACTTAATTTGATGCAAGAAACCGTTAGTGAATATGATAATTATTTTTAGAGTTATAAGGATGTTTTCTTTTATACAATTCAGTGCTACTTGAATAGTTTGGCATTTCATACAATTTATCGAAATTGGTTCATCAGAAATTCATTAATAGAGCATGATGATGTGTTAAAAATACTTAAAAATACGTTTATATTTTGTTTTGGAATTGTAATGCATTTTATAAACAAATAGGGTGCGGGCAAACACAGACGTGGATGCCGTATGCCGAAAGATAGCGTAAAGCAGGTGATCTGACGCTGAGATTTGCAGTTCAGGTTAGCAGAGTCTTAATACAGTCCGCTTAATACAGGATTCATAGGCCGGCCCCCATGTGGTAGGTGGAGATTATAATTATAAGAGTCATTACTTAATAATATAACTGCAGTTTATTGGAATTCTTGGCTAATTAAGTCTATGTACAGCATGTCAGGGTAAAAAAAGGGGAAAGCTTAGGCCTTTCGAGTAAGTCCGGGGCGCATTCGCCGGCCGCTTACGCTTGGACGTAGAGTGGAGGGATCTCGGGCCGTCTGCCCGGTGTCAGTCCCACAACGAAACTGATGTATTTTCCTTTTCTTTGCTATCAGGCTAATTGGATAAAACCTGATCGTCAGCAGATAAACAAATGTGTACGAGTCATTCGGTTCTCGTGGGAGAATGCTTACTACAGCAATAATACTAATTGGATGTTTTGGGAAGCAAACTGCAACGTACATATCCATGATGGGTAAGTATTACGGTGGCCTCCAACGACTAGTTTACTAAGCAAAAATATATATCTAAAAATTTGTTAACAAATGTACATTATTCTCGAAAAAGACAGAAAAAAAACATCTCACATATTTTTTTTTTTTTTTAATTTATTTATTTATCAAATTCTCAGAGAGATGCAAGGTATAGTTCTTGACTCGGACATTTGTATACTTTCAAAGGGCTGTGCAAATGTAACAACGTTATGAACTTTTTGGTAATTTTGGACCCCTACCCCTCTTCCAATATCATATGTTATGATTCGTTATCAAAGTGTAAAAAATTTTTCATTGTTTGGGTTTATTTTTTTATTCAAAATAATATACAAATCTGCTTAAATTTATTTATCACATACAGTCGACTCTCGTTAATTCGAAATCGGATAATTCGAATCTTCGCTTAATTCGAACTAAACATGAAGTCCCGCAATTTTTAATGGTAGAATAGCGTTAAATTTTTCATTAATTCGAACACATTTTCTCTTGAGATCGTTTAATTCGAACTAACGAGAATTCCGATTTTTCGTTTTTCCCTTCTTTCTCACGGATTTTCGATCATTTGAATAACTTTCATTCTTTGATTTTTGTGAAAATTGTTCCGAACGAGTATACA
This sequence comes from Maratus speculifer, assembly GCA_964019185.1. NCBI lineage: Eukaryota > Metazoa > Arthropoda > Arachnida > Araneae > Salticidae > Maratus > Maratus speculifer. The sequence goes on from OZ025292.1 coordinate 375,748,477, forward strand.
TATGATCCCATGCATTTGATATCCCCTTTCTAAGAGCCCCGTCTGTCCATCAGTGACGCTTCAAATTTTTCTTCCATTGTGCTTCTTTCTATTTTTTTAATTAGTTTATGTATTTATACATTCCAATTTAATATTAAGTCATATTCTGATGATAACAGACATAATACATATAAAAAGCACTATAACATTAATTCCTTTATAATAGTACCATATTAAGCATGTTCTCATTTCATACTTTCCATAATTCGAACTTCGGATAATTCGAACATTTCTTGTGGTCCCGACGAGTTCGAATTAACGAGAGTCGACTGTACTTTTATGATTCAAATGAAGAGCAGCCAATAAAATATCATTTTGCATGTGGAAAAATTTTTAATCAAAAAACACTTAAAAGAAATAGCTACTACTTAAAAGTATTTTATAATAGCTTTTGGTTATATAATGCATTCAACAGTAATAAAATCCTGTTGAACTTGCCCCGAACGAAGAAAGGATGGGGGGGCAGATAAAAATTTTTATCAGCAAAACAAGTGGACAGCATTCCTTCTCTTTTTCTTTTACTTATTAAGGTAGTCTGGTGTAATAACGCCAGGCGGGGTAATAACGCCAAGTGCTAATATTATGCATAATTATGAAATAATCTGGTAAATGACACCCATGTGCTCTGCGCAGAAGGGTTTTGAGTCATATAAATCGCAAAAAACAGCTTCAAGTGAATTTGTTTCATTTTTAGGTCTTATTGTTTTTACAAGCAACTAAAATTAACGCTTGATCTAAAATTTGAGAGATACGTTTTGTGATGTGAAGATGTTTTTATCCGGAAATACTTTGTTAATTACATAAATTTGTAGTACATTTCATGGACTTTCAAAATGTTGTTGAAGATTTTGGATATCTTCTCGAGATAGTTTGTAATTTAAAATGTACAGCGCAATAACTATAACGGGGTAATAACGCCAATCCTTGGCATTAACACCTCGGTTGATTCCCTACAGTGGCCGAGCTACATCCTAAATATTGATTCGAATAAACACAGTTAAAACTGTGCAATGTTTCTAATAATTCTACTTAAGCGGTCCTTTTTAAGCAAAAGGAAGCTCACGGTCTGATATTCTTTTGCCTCATCCTCCCCACACCACACATTTATTTTTCTTACACTTTAAAAAAAAAAAATTGAACATTTTCAATAGCTTAGAATGCAATTTGTCAATCTCTAAGTTTGTAGAGTTTGTATTTTTAGAATTGGGCAATCTACATGCAATTATTCCATCTTATTTCATAGTTTTGTTTGCATGGCGTTATTACCCATGTAGGTGGGTAATAACGCCAAATAGCATTGGTCAAGAAATCACGTCATTACATTTTATGAAGACATATCTATTAAATTATTTTTTTTTATATAGATAGTCAATGAGTTGCTGTATCAAATCATATATTTGTTTGAAAAATACAATCTAAAACTGAGCCGTGAAAATTGGTAGAACCTTAATGTGGCGTTATTACCCCAGGGTACCTTAGTAAACGCAAACTTCATTTCAAATATATTTTACCTAAGATTTACTATGTATGCATTCACATATGAAGAAGAATGAGAATGCCAAACGTTAGGATATTCCATTTTTAGTATTAAATGATTTTGTAATAATTTAATTATTTTAATAATAGCTTTATAGTTTCATAAAAATAGATTACCGTTTTAAAAAAAAAAGATAATATTATATTTTGTACCAAAACATGCTACAAATAAAAAGAGAAAACTTTGAACGGATCAAAAATGATATTGATATTAAAAGGTAAGTTTCACTCCGACCCTCCCCCTTGGAGATATATTACGATACAATATGCCAGACCCCCCCCCCCCTACCTCTAAAATGATAACGTTATCTTTGCACAAATATGAATAAAAATTATTTTGAGATGAAATTTTTTTCTTTCCGATTGAACATTATGCCAAATTTAAATTTTCGTATAGCTATCAATTTCGACACCTCATATGATTCCTTTGAGTAAAGATAGAGCGTAAAAAGTAGTGTTTGCATACTTTCTTCTTAACCATTTCCGGCACACTGCGCCCGGTCTGGGATACCTAATTTTTATTCCAAACTTGCAAACGGCATCAGTAATATTTTAGTAAAATTTTGCTTTTAGAATAAAACTTTAAATTAAGGAATTCAAAATAATCTAAAAAATTCATTTGTGAATTCCGGTGTCAGTCGATTATTTTTCATTTTATTACACATTTTGCCCGTGCCGGAAAGGGTTAAAGGAGAAGATCACGTTGAGCAGACAGAAAATGAACGTATTGCAGTTTCTTGACCGGTGAATGAAACACTACATTTTTTTTCTTTACTTTCACACATTCTTACGGTTTGATAAAATATTCAAATACACATATATTTAGTAATATTAATTAATTAAATCATAATCGCAAAAGTAGGTTTACAAAAATATGAATATTGAAGTATGCATTTTGCTCACACGATTACACATATTCTACTGCAGATGTATGTTTAACGTTTTTGTTACTTATTTTACTATGAACCTAATTTTGAAATTCTTTAACATAATTAATGGCTTTTCTAATAATATTCCTTAAATTTCACCCAAAAACGTCGACTTATTTTTAAATTAATAGACCAGTTGCACGTGACGTCACATGATTCATCTGGCGCCCAAACTTAAGGCAAAAGTGCTGTTTTCACATTTATAAACAAAGTGATTTGAGCTTCATCTTTTAAATACTTAGAAAAATAATGCAAGAATAAGAAAAATTAAAATCAAAGATCAAACTTGCTTTAAATTGCAAACGGGGAGTTATGACGTTCTGTTTGGGCTCCAGATGTGCACCATATTAGAGTATCAGTCGTTACTGTGACGTCAATGCAAGAGATCTATACGTGAAAATTTTTCCAGAGAAAGAAAATTTTTTCTCTCTGGAAATATTTCCACGTATTAATACACATTCATCGGTGCTGGTCTTGTTTGAGTTTCGTGTTTCCCCCAAGTCGGAAATATTCCACCGACTTGGGAATATATTCCTCGGAATATATTTCACCTTGTGCTGCATTTGTAGTCTTGCCAACATGTAATAGCGAGAAATTCGAGGTTGGGTGTCGTTCCATTCCTCATAGCATCCATGGTCACAGTGACGTCACAATGACGTCACTGTGAGTCACGTTGGTCACATCACATATGTGACCAAAATGCCATTAGTCAGTGACGTCACATTGTGACTGAGATGTGACTTTCTTAAAAATCTTTAGAAAATTACAAATATTCTTCAAAACATGTTATTTACTTTAACCTGCCCACTTCTGCGACCGAATATATCCGTTCACTAGGCTGCAGGTTTCACTGCAGTTGAAGCTTTATTTAAATTAATACAATTCTACAAATAAAACCCAGTTTTAAGAAATTGAGTTATGATTGATAATTTCAAGGCTTATAAGCATATACGTAGCAAAAATATTACATCATGATAGAAAATCCCTCTTTTATTAATATTTAAAATAAATTGAGGAGAAAAAAAATTACAATTTTGCCCTTTTGCAACGCAGTCAGGGAGTTTTAAAAAACATGTTTCTGGCAATTTAAATATCGTCGTTTTTGTCGCAGTTTCATCACAATGTAAATGTCAAAGTAGTCATAAATAACACATTTTTCACAAATTTGTCACACCGTGACTTCACAATGTGGCGTCACAAACGAGCTCTAAAACGGCCATAACGACTTCACAATTTAGTCACTGTGACTTCACATCGACGTCACGTGATGTCACATCGACAATCGATGGTCACAAAGTCACAATGTGACTTCACAACGACGTCGCAGTGACATCACCATGCCTTACGGGATGTGGTTTAGTCGGTAGAACATCAGTGCACTATACTGATGGTCCGCGTTCGATTCCCGGCATGATTTTTTTTCACTAAGTTGGCATTTACGTCTATAAGCAATTAAAAAAAATTGAAATTAAATTTTCATTTGAAATGCTTATTTTTAAATCCACAATTTTTTAAAATAAAATCAGACTAAATTGAGGTTCAGCATAAACTAATCCTTCTATAGTAAAAAAAAACTAGCCTTAAACAAATCTCCAGGAATGATGTGTAAGGTTTTCGGAAATAACGCGCCCGGGTGGACTAGACCTTCCATGAGTCGAATAGACCAATCAGGAATAGCTCCGTCTATGCATCGCGAAGCGATTCTATGGGGTATTGGCGAGCGCAGCAAGCAGGGGTAGCCTACAGCTTGGAATCGCGGAGCGATTACGCGGGAGTTTGGTGAGCGTAGCGAGCAGGGGGGCGGAGCCCCCCTAGTGCATGTAAATTAAGAATATGAAATTTTTCAATTTTCTATGATAATTAATTTCTAAAAGAAAATGCAAAAAATACGAAAAAAAAGATTTTTAGAAAAACGACTGCAAAGTTGGCTTGTAACATTACAGTAAATGCTTTTATGGAAGATATTTTTAGCCATAATTTCTGTTCTAATTGGTAATTTTGTAAAATTCTTTTTGCAGTGAATTTGTAACTTTTGAAAGTATACATTCTAAAATTTATGAAAAATTATACATATATATGTATATTTTAAGTCCGCGTGATCTGCCCCCTTAAATCTTCATGGAATTGTAAAAGCAAATTTACCTATAGATTTAGAAAAATAAAAATATCTTGAAATATATCAAGAACAATTAACTAGCTAGCTGAAAAAATATACTGATTTTTTTAGTGTAAGACAAACTTGCTTCTTTAAGGGCTTTAGATTTCATAAGAAATACTACCCATTGCAATCATTCACATAGTACGACTTTTGAAAAATGTCTTCATAACTTTATATTATATGACTCCAGGAATTCAAAACCACCCCACCTAATACACACACACACACGTGTGTGTGTGTGTGTGTGTACATATAAGGCATGTCAAACACGTGGCCGGGGAAGGCTTTACCATTCATTACATCTCTGTTGTTAGAACGCGCATTCTGAAAACACGCTTTATAAGAACATTCTTTCACCAACTGCTGTCTTAGAGATGACAAACTTCCGAAAAAAATGTATATCAGTGTTGCTAGCTCTTTATTTATAAAGCTACCACTATTTTTTAATAGTAATATTTATCTTATCTATTTTGTCATTAAATTATAGGGATTTTGCGCTTCTGAATATGATAGCACTCTAAATTAAAGAAAACCCTGCTTATATTGCTGCATAGACTCGTTGTACATAGACCCACACACATGTACTTAAATTTTACATTTTAGCACAAAAGCGTTTTAGATATAAAGATAATCAATTAGAACTGTCCGGAATCGTGTAATCTGAAGATAGAAAAGTTCGTAATTGCTTTACAGTATTTTTACTTGTAATTTTTATTTGTTTTATTTTTATTATATTTTATTAGGTGCGTTCGTAATTATATTAATACGTAGCAGCTATAGTCGTCGTTCAGTCTGTCCGTCCGTCTGTTCGCATGTAACAGAGCAAAAACTGCCCAACCGAATCGTTTTACATTTCAAATATATAATTGTTGAATAATTTTGTCGAGTCATTTAAAATTTTATGAAAATCGAATGTATAGTTTAATTACAAAGGCAATCAAAAGCATTCTGTTACATTATGCGATCAATAGGAAAAAAAAGTTTCAAGTGAATTTTAATGATGTTATACCCTTTCGAACATAATAGAATTGGTATGCATCTATGAAGTATATACTAAACAATTCTAGACAATCTGTGGTGCAAAGAATATTTGTTATTAATTTAAAAGGCCACACAAAAGTATTCCATTACACCACACAATGGTTTAGGCGGAAACATTATTTGGAGCGCGTTTTAATACTATTAAACTATTTCACATTTTATGAAATTGACATAAATAGCTGTGGTTTACTACAAGTTACTTCCTATATAATAGAAAGCAGATACTTATTTACAGGGACACACAAAAGATTTTAGCCACTATACTGTATCCGATGTACACTCTAAAAAAAATTCAAGAGGTTACTAAAAATTTCTTAGTAAATTTGTATTCCACAGAATTTTTTAGTAACCATTACTAATTTTTTTTTGCAAGTGAAACAAACATTTCTTTTGTAAACTGACCAAAAGAATTTTTTGTATAACTAACTTAAAACTTTTTAGTATGAGCCACCACCCAAATTTTAGTAATAGCTCCAAAATTATTTTCAGTAACCATTACGTGTGCCCGAAGAGCAGGAGCTTCCTTCGAGCTGCATCCAGTGGGTAAAAAGAGAGACTTCTGAAACGGAAGATTTTTGGTAAAGCCGTAATAGATGGCAGCACCAAACATTGCTACCTACTCTATTTTGACATGTTTCTAAAGGGGAGGAAAAGTTCAGAGATCATTACCCATAGTAACTGCTACGACAGGATTTTCATAATCCCTTTATTTACATTCGGTGCATATTTGGCGGTGGCCAGCATCGAACCCAGGTACTTTCAGCCTGGAGTTCGGTGCTATGACCACTAGGCTATCAGGACCACGCCAAGTGAGTTTTAGTAATAGCTATTAAAAATGTAAAACTATTAACTCTTATTCGTTGCTAGCTTTTTTCTAGTAATTCTTACAGATTCCTTGTAACCGAGTAAAATTACTAAAATTTTTTTAGTAATTACAAGAATTACTAAAATTTTTTTAGTAGATCGACCCTTTTTTTTACAGTGTACTGTACTTACATCAAGATCTGAATATTTTTAAAACTCTGTTATAGTACGAACGCACCTCAGTTACTACGTTTGATGTGCAATTTGCAACTTGTTTTACTTTCTCTTCAATTTTACTCAATAATACACTGTATTTAACAAATACTAAGAAATGTATCGTAAAATTAATGAAAATCAGTGGTAACTAAAAACAGTTAAATTTTTTATAAAATTAAAATATAAAATGAACCAGCTTTCAATGAGTCTTTTTGAAAATGAAAAACATTATCTTTTTTGTGTTTGTAACAAAAATCCCGTAGATGAAATCCGTGTTCTTCACTTGGGCTTCATTTGAACTTGTGGATTTTTTATTTAAGATTTTTCATTTTTTTCAATACTTGGTTTAGTAATTGTGTCATGGAATATAGTCTGTGTAATCTTTCTTTCACTTTTTATTGATTACACACATTTTATTGATATAGTTTTATGTATCGCGGGTTGTATAAAAATATATATATAAGCTTATTACAAATATGAATAAAATATGATAAGATGAACATCGCAGATTTTTTAAAAGATAATTCGCAGTACAATTATATTCAAAAAAGGCTTTTTTTTTTAGACATTGATTGAGTTTGGAAAGAAAGTAACATTAAAAGATACTAGCACAAAATATGTATTGAAAAAATCACAAAAATTTGACTAAACATCGGAGAACTGAAAATGATGCTTCTTAAAAAAGAATCAAAATGTTTTCACAAAGCCTATTGCACTTAAAACAAATTGCACCGTGTAGTCTTTAAGGCGGAGGCAAAGCTACGAATTTTGTAAAATTCTAACGTTTGTGGTTGAAAATAATGCAAATAGATCAATTAAGCTCTTTTCAAAACATAATATTCGTTTTAGTTGCATTAAAATATTTCAATTTGTTGATTTTCTGCAAGCAGTTAAACCATTTTGATTTACAATGGAAGACTATGGGAATTTGGCAAAATACTCGAAATAATACCAAGTAAGCATCATATTTGGCGAGTATTTTCGGTCGCCAAATTTGGCACTATATCACCAAGTTGGCGATAAACTTGGTGAAATTTGGCAACAGAACCGGGTCCCCCGCGATGGTAGCCTCCCCCATATATCCCTCTTCCGCATTTTCACTCCTTTTATTTTTCGAATTTTTTAGGAAATGTTCTTAAAGATTATTTACATTTTATAAATAACTGTGTGAGGGAGTGACCTTTGTAATAAAGGCACTCTAGCATTTTTGAGATCGTGACGTCAATGATTTAACATGTGTAAGCGTGAAAGCGACATCTATCCTCTCTTTTACTTTAACGTTCTAGAGCGTATGTGTCTTTCTCGGATTCTACAGTTATGTCGCGGTTAGAAGTAATATGTAAATTTGTAGTATCTCAGTTTGCAGCATATAAAAGCTTGGAGTTTAAGTGTGTGTAGAGTGTCTAGGCGGCCTTGGCCGACTAGGTAAGTCTAGCGACATTAGCCAGCTAGGTGTATCGAGCCTTCAGTGAGTGACAAGGAGTTTTGGAAGGCGATTCGAGAAATTGGCCGGTGGTAAGAGTTAATTATTAATTACGTTGAACATTTTCAAAGTCAATAAAGAATATATGTACAGCCACGGGCTGTCTAACAAAGTTTATCTAGCAGTTTAGCAGAAGTTGAAGTGAGAAGTAATCTGAAGTGCCTCGATTGAGTTAGTGCCGGAGCTGTGAGTATGAGTTTAACCTTTTAGTATTGTCATCAGTTATTAAAAGTACAGAACTGCTCCACTGCCCTTCAGCCTTAACCGCTTTAAATAAACTGTTTTTATCTTAGTTCCTGAGTTATGTCTGCATTTAACCCCCAGTACGAGCACACAACCGTTACAACTGTTTTGCCAAATCTCATATTTCTAGTCACTTCAGTAACATAAAAATCGTATTTTTGGAACGTTTTTTCTTTTAGCACCCCTTTTTGGGGGTTTTTATACCGACATAAAATGTAGCCTATGTTGGAACACGGAATATCAGCATCATTTAACACCGTTACGATTGCAAAACAGTTCATCTGTTTTAGAGATTACCCCCTAAAAATAAACAAAGTTCACCTCTTTATTTAAAATTATTTGGAGTTTTTTGATTGGATAATATATATTTCAAATGGTTAATATTGTTTACTATTAATGGTCTTATATGTATATATATATGTGTGTATATATATATACACTATATTGCCATTGATTATGGGACACTTGCGATTTTAGACATTTTACTAAATATCTAGAAAAATACATGAGGAATCATCTGAAACTCTTAGTGTATAAATATAATAGTATACGTCATACATCTCCGTGAAGATTTTTTACCGAAACGCCATAGGGGACCGTCAACAAATTAAAAAAGAATGAATATCTTTTGAATAACCCTGTCAAAACTAATGAAGCAAAAGCGCTCAAACTCTAGCTTATGATTGAAAGCCTTATTGTAATACACTGTGTTCATTTTTATGCAAATAGCATGCACACTCGCAGAGTAATTAAGGTTTTTATAAAAATGGTCCCAAATTTTTCCAAGTTTTTCCATTATAATTTTCAGAGTTCTTAATATAAAATAATATTTTTTTCAGAAAATATGACAAACAACATTGTACACAGTACCCTGTAATCAGAATTAAAAAATAATAAAAATTGTATGAAAAATGAGTAGGTTTACTATATAATGTTTTACTGCGCATGCGTCAAAGATATCAAAATTTCATTTGCATATTATGTTAGCTAAATGTATAGAGCAACTTTTGGAAAAGTCTCAAAATCATAGCTTGAAAATTCTGAAAGTAATCGTCTATAGAAAAAGGACAAAATCCGTTGTTTCCAAAATGAAGCAAAAAAATGAGGGATTTTATCCAAATGCAGTAGTACATCCCATATTGTGTATTCTATATTGACACTAATCAATGAATATATGGATACAACCCCTCTTGTTTTTGCTTCATTTTGAGAATAACGGATTTTCGACTTATTCAATTGACGATTATTGTCAGAATTTTCAAGTTACGATTTTGTGACTTTCACAAAAGTTGCTCTATACATTTAGCTAACATAATATTCAAATGAAATTTTGATATCGTTGACGCATGCGCAGTAAAAAAATATTTAGTAAACCTACTCATTTTTTATACAATTTTCATTATTTTTTAATTCTGATTACAGGGTACTGTGCGCAATGTTGTTTGTCATATTTTCTGAAAAAAATAATATTTTATATTAAGAACTCTGAAAATTATAAGGAAAAAACTTGGAAAAATTTGGGATCATTTTTATAAAAACCTTAATTACTCTGCGAGTATGCATGCTATTTGCATAAAAATGAACAAGGCTTATTAAAATAAGGCATTCAATTACAATCTAGAGTTTGAGCGCATTTGCTACATTAGTTTTGACAGGGTTATTCAAAAGATATTCATTCTTTTTTAATTTGTTGACGGTCCCCTTTGGAGTTTCGGGAAAAAATCTTCACGGAGATGTATGACTTATACTATTATATTTATACACTAAGAGTTTCGAGATGATTCCTCATGTATTTTTCTAGATATTTAGTAAAATGTCTAAAATCGCAAGTGTCCCATAATCAATGGCAATATAGTGTATATGCATAACTAGTTATTTCGAAGAAAATTTGTGGAAACGAGTACAAAAGGTCGGAAAATGTCTAGTATATAACTCATTCGGTTTAAAATAACATTGAAGATTCTCACAGGAAATAAATAAAACATGGCACTGCCGTCTCATACTTTAATTTGAGCCAGAAAATGCATTTAATAAAAGAAATCTAATAAGTAACGCTTAGATACAAGACATTAAATGTTATTAAAAGAATTTTCTAATTCAAAATACGTTAATTTTAATTTTTTTAATAACTATTTGGAAAACAATTGTTGACATCGGTAAAGAACTGGTAAATCTGAAACTTTAGTTTTTTAGTTAGTTTAGGCAGCTGTTTTTCAATCATCGCAAGGATAAAGAAATTACTTGGAGAGATTATTATTTTGAGTTACATGCTTACTTTGAAAATTGGCTTAAAGAGTTAAATGTAACGTCTTTTGAAGCTTTTCAGGATCTGATCATAGCGAATCAGGTGAAAAGGCGCGTGTCTGTCGAATGTAAACAACCAATGTTAGATGATTGGGGAAATTTAAATTCGCCAGTCGACCTTGCCGGAAAATTAGATGCGTATGATACTATCAGGTCTACGTTTCCTAAAAAAGATTCTATTGTACCCCAGGAGAAAAAAAGTATTCTCGTCGAGAAAATACATGGAAGCAGAGTAAGCCTCTAAAAGAAGATAGATCTTCTCCTAAGTTTATTAATCGACGCTTAGAATCCGATACATTTTGCTATGGTTGTGGCAAAGTGGGATTTACAAAGAAGAAATGCCCAGATTGTTCCACTACGGTTAAGAAACAACCAGTGTAAGCTCAACATCTTAAGCTGTATAGTTTAAATACATCAACAGTTTCAGCTCCAAATGTACCAATTACTATTTGCAATAAGAAGGTGTTAGTCTGTGCAGATACTGGAGCGAATCGTTCTATTGCAGGAGAACGTATGTATAAATTATTTTTGAAAGCTGGTGCTGCATTGAAGCCTCATACTCATGATGTAACTTTGGCTGACGGAACTACGATGGCTAGAAAAACTCTTTCTGCCGTTGTGCGTGTAAAGATTGAAGGCCGAGTTTTCAAAACAGAGTTTATTGTATTACCAAATGCAAAAGGTAATAGAACTCTTTTAGGAATGGATTTCCTGCGCAAAGCTAACATAGTGTTAGACACTGCAAGTAAAACATGGCATTTTAGTGACAAACCTCATAAAAAATTCTATTTTGTAGATGAATACGGAGAAGAAATTAGAACTTGTACTGATGCGCTCGAAGTCTGTCCGCATGCCTTACGTGAAGATGTAGGCAAAAATCTAAATTCCGATGAAAGAAAGAAACTTAAAATATTCCGAAAAGGTATGAAAAATGTTTCCAACCAGGGGGAGAGACAGCCCCATACCTTAAAAGTCTTGTAAATATTTCAAAAAGCGTGAAAGAACGCATTGAAATGAAACAAGATCAGCGGAAGAGATATTATAAAAATCGTAGACAAATATGTTTTAAGCCTGGTAAAAAGGTATGGGTTAACCTACATCCCGTGAGCAAGGCAAGTAAAAATAAAACAGCAAAATTTATGCCTAAGAGAGATGGGCCACACATAGTTTTGACTCAAAAGTCATTAGTGACATATGGCATTGCTAGTCTGGAAAATCCTACTGAACGAATTGGATCTTACCACGTTTCTGCCTTGTTGCCTTTCCAAGAATCTGAAACTATTCCAGTTGCACCCCTGAGAAAAAGAGGAAGACCCAACCCAGATAGCAAGCAAGCTTACGTAAACAGTCGTTTTTTCTTTACTTGCCATTATCCTGCAAAGCTACATTATCTTACCTTATACCACGGGCACAGTGAATATTTTGAGTACTAGGTTTGCATGACAATCGTGTAGAAACCACTTTTCGTAAATTATCGATATAAGTATTCGAAAGGAATCGACTTGAGCGCATGCGCAGAGTCTGCTTCTGCTGGTAATGCCGAAGAAAAGATGGCGGTTCAGTTGCTGTAAATTCACATGTGAAATCGTTTTATTAAAGATTTACAAAACATTCCGTAAGTTCATTATTAGTATATTATTATTATTTAAATATTTCTTCTGTATTGCCTTTTCTATTATTGATTCAGATCTTTTTCATAAATGTATCATATACTTTGGTTGCTTTTGTTCATTATCAAAGCTGTTTCACTTTGTTGTGCATGCTAAATTTTTAAATTACAATTATTTCTATAAATATGATATACATAAAACTTTTTTACGGAGCATTGTTTCTGAACAATTTAGAGTTTTTAGGATTACAGTGTTAAATATGTTTTATCAACAATATAATCGAGATTCTTTTGTAATTAAAAGCACTTGTTTGCTTTTACGTTTAATATTTTTAAGTCGGTATTTTTTTTCTTAAAATCATCAAAAATAAAGGAAATGTTGTTAAAGTTTTACCCACGATCCCCTTACAATATTTGATGCGAGCTTTTCTTACGAGTTACAAATCAAAATAGTTTGACCTTCAACAAATTACATTTATTAAAAAATATGTGATAAGTTTTTTTTTTTTTTTTTTTTTTTTCCCCAAACAGTTTTTTGCGAGAGTAGTTTATTAATGTTGTTGAAACATGCAGATCCGTTTATTAAAGTGTATTTGTAAATTTTTTAAGTGTACTGTTATCATTTTTAGCCACACTATCTTAGCCTTAGGTAAACATATACTTGCAGTTCAAAAACAAAGTACTACGTTTTAGATCACATTTAGAATTTTATTTTTGCATTTTAACTATGTGTTTTAATGGCATTTGTGAGCCGAACGATAAAAATGATTTGTATTTTGCTTGAAATAAGGTTTACAATAATAATAATAATAATTTATATAACATAGTAATAAAATATTAATCTGAAAGAGCAATTAAAAACTGGAGTATTATGGAATTTAACGTATTTGGCTTTAAATCTTATCTTTATGAGTACAAAATATTTCAATTTTAAAATAATTTCATACGTCATTATGTAATCTACTGAATTTTAATGCTTTTATTTTAACCAAAATGTGTGATGTCACATTTCAGCAACACATACAGAGCAATGTTTAAAATGTTATTTTCTAGTAGGATAAAAATTTTTTGTAATTTTGTTTTAAACAAATGAGGTACTGGAAAACAGTGGTTCATACAGCTTGGTTGCAAGCGTTTATCGAATTTGATGCTTTTCCCTTATTAATTATAAATCATTTTTTTAAATATTTGTTTGTGTTTTTCTTATTCATATTTTGAGCACAGATGTCATATATGCACCACTTTGGCACAATTTTATGTCTTGCATGGTAATGGTAACACGTCTACTGTCGTTTATTAATAAACTGTTGATTTAAATTTATTTTCTTTTTTAAAATGATATTAAATTGTTTTCTTCTATAATTATTAATTAAACTTTATTTATTTATTATTAATTTCCATTTTAAAATAATAGGAAACAACTAATATAAATGAAGGGCTCACCAAATTGGCATTAGAAAAAAAATTGCATTAATGTGGTGTGTATAGGACATCTGTGCTATATTTTGGACAATTCCTGATTTATAAGTCTTAAAAATGAAAAATTACGCACCAGAATACATGAATTAAGTAAGAATTAGTTAATTTTGTGCATGTGTGTAATTTTATAAATATGTCATAGTTATTCGTATTAAAGGACATAGTTTTTGTATTGTAGCTTATATTCTTCTATAATTAACTGCTAAAACATAAATTTTGTCTTCTATAATAATAATAAGTTTCGTTTTTAGAAATTTAATTGTATTCTTTATCAAACATTGTCAAATTGTTATTGTTTATCAACATTACATGTCAGTTAAATATGAATTTCTAGGTATTTGTAATTATTTTCAGGCGATATTATTTAAACAGCAAATCTAACATAAAAGTTCTTATACTAAGAGTAATTGAACTTGAAAAATTCTGGGTCTTTTTTTTTTTTTTTTTTTTTTTTTTTACAAAAGCGGGTTTTCATTAATAAATCATATTTATAGGCGCAAAAATTGAACTTGTTTATTTGAAAAAAAAAAAAAAAATGAAATGAAATAATTATTGTTTTAATAATAATTAGTAGATAATTAAAACCAATATTAATATATAACACTATGGAAATAGTGATTCATGAGAACTTGTCATGAAAGGTTTAAATTTTTTTTCTGATTGTCATTATTTTATTTTTTATTTTTCAGTTACATCCTAATGACATCTGGTAGAAATGCCAAAGCCATGGTCTCCAGCTTGTTGATAAAAATGATTCAATATTTAAAAGAGGGAAGCAACTAAAGATCCAGGTCACCTGAAAAATAATTGGTAAAGATTTATTTATTATTATATACTATTTTAATAACATTAGCAGAGGTGCCAAGTATTACGATTTGTCCGTAATTATTACGGATATGCAACAAAAGTTACGGCGTTACGGGCATCGGATAGAAATTACGGATAAAAAAATCGCGAATTTCATCAAAGGATCGCTTGAAAAAACGCAAATTTCAATATAAGATCTCGGGAAAAACAGAAAAGATTACGTAAAAGTACGCGCATTTCGTCAAAATGTCGCGAAAAACGTGTAAATTTTGTCAAAAGATATCGAAAAAACGGACTCATTTCGTCAAAAAATCGCTTAAAACGCGCAAATTTCGTCAAAAAATCGCTTAAAACGGACTAATTTCGTCAAACGATCTCGAAAAACGCGCTCATTTCGTCAAAAATCGCTTAAAACGCGATTATTTCGTCAAAAGATCGCGGAAAACGCCTTCATTTCGTCAAAAGATCGCGAAAAACGCGCACATTTCGTCAAAAATCGCTTAAAACGCGCACATTTTATCAACAGATCGTGGAAAACGCGCACATTTTGTCAAAAGATCGTGGAAAACGCGCACATTTTGTCAAAAGATCACGGAAAATGAGCTCATTTCGTCAAAAAATCGCTTAAAACGCGCAAATTTCGTCAAAAAATCGCTTAAAACGGGCTAATTTCGTCAAAAATTGCTTAAAACAGGCTTATGTCGCCAAAAGATCGCGGAAAACGCGCTCATTTCGTCAAAAAATCGCTTAAAACGCGATTATTTCGTCAAAAGATCGCGGAAAACGCGTTTATTTCGTGAAAAGATCGCGAAAAACGCGCACATTTTGTCAAATGATCGTGGAAAACGCGCACATTTTGTCAAAAGATCGCGGAAAACGCGCACATTTCGTCCAAAAATCGCGAAAGATGTGAAAATTCCGTCCAAACATTGCAAATTTCCCAAAAGATTGCGGAAAAAAGAAAGAATTTTCGAAAATTTGCCCCCCCCCCCAACTCTTCTCTGAACTTTGGTTACTGATAACTTTTATTG
Source organism: Maratus speculifer (assembly GCA_964019185.1). Classification (NCBI taxonomy): domain Eukaryota; kingdom Metazoa; phylum Arthropoda; class Arachnida; order Araneae; family Salticidae; genus Maratus; species Maratus speculifer. The sequence goes on from OZ025292.1 coordinate 375,764,156, forward strand.
AAACTTGGCACCTCTGCATTAGTATAATTTAGTAAGTTTATATACAATTTTTGGAGGGGGGGGGGATTGATTATTTTATACAAATTAAATATGTTTTTGTTGTAAAATGCATCCCTTTTATTATTTTTTTTTGTGGGGGGGATGCATTATACGCAATTAAATATTGTATATACTTTTATATATTAACTTTAGTACTGGCATTTTTTTTTTTTTTTCTGTTCTCGGGATGGTAACACTGTTTTCAAATTGTAACATTTACACTATTTAATTGTAAATTATATAAAGTGAATGTTATTGTTCAGAAATAAGTGCAGAGTTATTTTATACAAATTAAATGACATGTTTTCGTTGTAAAATGCATCCCTTTTTTTTTTTTTTTTTTTTTTTTTGGGGGGGGGGGGCATTATACACGATTAAATTTTGTATATACTTTTATATATTAACTAGGGATGCACCGAATAGTGATTTGGGCCGAATACCGAATGCCAAATATTCGGCCAACATGTGAACCGAATATTTGGCTAGCCGAATAGTAATTGTTGGGCCGAATGCCGAATATTCGGCTTCCCAAATACTTTTTTAATTTCAAAATTTAAAGGTATTGAAATGTTACTTTTTAAAATAGTTTTACATAATATTTAATAAAAGAAACGTACATTTTGATAAACAAGAGCTTTTTATTAGAGCATTTAGTATTGAAAAAAATCTGCCTTGAGTTATTTAAGAAGCGCAGTTATGAAACTTTAATTAATAAAATTTTCTATGAATCAAAACAAACATTTTAAAATCAAATAATGAAAAAATGGCCGAAGAAAAATTTTACAGTCTGATAATTGTCCTTTTTAAATAACTCAAAGCAGATTTTTTTCAATATAAAGTACAAATACTTTCAACTTAATTCTGAATAAAGGTATGTTTAGCTCATAGTTCTTTTCTTATGAATAGTGGTATTTTCCACCCTTCCCATCATATCATATTTTACAGAAATCAAAGCATGTGAGTTGAAAATATGTTATCTTATTTATTGCTAATGTAATAAACGAACACACAAGTTTTGACCTAGAGTGAGATGAAATGCAGTATACTTATGACTCAATAAGTTGATTATTATTATGGTTTCATGAACAAAAATTGTCTGCCTTGATAGCTATTACTAATCTCAAAAGTTGTTTTTTTTTTCTTTTAAAGGACTTTTATTTGGGGAAAAGCAAGAAACAGATTATTTACTAAACAAAATTTAGAAACTTGTATGAGCACGTAATTTATTTCTAAGGAGAATCCTGATAAATCACTATTTTAATCCTTCTCATGGTTAATTTTCTTAAGTTATACTTTACAAACAGCAAATAAATACTGTAATATTTTATTTAAAAATTATTTTGTTTCTAATTATTTTAAATATAAATTAAAAAATTGACAGTTAACAGTAGAAATAGTGAAAAGTTCTTAAAAGGTTTTATTAAGTATTGGATTCGGCCGAATACTTTGATATTCGGCAAAGCCGAATAGTTTAGTATGGCCGAATAGATACCGAATATTCGGTGCATCCCTAATATTAACTTTAGTACTGGCATTTTTTTTCGGGGGGGGAGGGGGAGGTGATAACGCTGTTTTCAAATTGTAACATTTACATTATTTAATTGTAAATTATATAAAGTAAATATTATTGTTCAGAAATAGGTAACATTGTGAAATAAGTGCGGGATTATTTTATACAAATTAAATGACATGTTCTTGTTGTAAAATGCATCCCTTTTTTATTTTATTTTTTTTGGGGGGTGAGGAGGGGCATTATACACAATTAAATTTTGTGTACACTTTTATATATTAACTTTAGTACTGGCATTTTTTTTTTTTTTTTCTGTTCTTGGGATGGTTACGTTGTTTTCAAATTGTAACATTTACATTATTTAATTGTAAATTATATAAAATGAATATTATTGTTCAGAAATAGGTAGCATTGTGAAATAAGTGTGGGGAAAAAGCTATATTAACTAGTTTACTTAGTTATAAATTCTTTTGTTGGACTTTTCTTGACTCCTAAATTTTTCATTTTTCACCTTCTATTGACAAGTTTGTTTCTATTAAAAGCTAATTTTTTTTTTTTTTTTTTTTTTTTTGTTATCTTATTGAATGATAAAAGATAAATATACATGAAATAACGATTTGAATATCAGTAAAATTTATTTCAAAATAATTTTCATTTATAAATTATTTATTTTATAACTCTTGTTCTTACATATGAATATTGTATTACCAGGGATGTAGAAATATATCATTTTGCTCGCCAGTTTCAAAGGATTTTCTGGCAAGGCGAGTTCATTTTTAGTTTCTGAAAAACTGTAGGTAATAGAGACATTATCAGACACTCTTTCTTAATCTAGATATTTTAACTTTCCAAATTATTACAGTGTAAATAACTAAGTTTCAATTACTAAGTGCTACTCAGTTCTATCGTTTATTAAGCTTATTTCTGTTGTATATATTTCTTAATATAGAAAAAAAGAATTATGAAAATGCATTGTAGTAATAGTAAGTTTGTCTGCAATTGCATGCGATTTTGTCATAACTATTTTCAATTGCGTGTGTTATGTCTGCTATTTCACTTTTATTATTTTGTCAATTTCTTATTATCCTTTTGTATAATTTTTATGACAGAACTCAGAAAGTCAAGAAAAACTCTTAATTTCTGACGAAAATTCAGAGCATCTTCAGTGAAGAGCACTGATCTTCAGCAGCCTCAGAATTGATTTAAAAAAATAAGTCACTGGTCTGCGGCATAAAATTTTATTAAATCCTTTTAACTCTTTAAGCGACTCCTCCTCATAAATATAAACTAAACTTACTTTGCAATTATCCAAAATTTTCTAGATAATAAAATGTAAAATTACAAATTATTAAAAATTGAATAAAATCATGATTTGAAATCTTTACTAGTATCTCATGGCCAAGAAAACTTACATTTGTCTGTCGGAGAGGGCAAAAAATGTTACCAGTCCTGCTGATCACTAAGTTTTTCCAATTAGTTGTTCGATTAAATTTTTGGCTGATTCGTACCAGTAGACCACTAAGGATTTCAAACACTGTCTAGGTTAAGATATGATAATATTTGTTTGAGAATTAAACTAACCAATATAAGATTTTTTGGTACTTCTAGGTTATCCTGTCGACCAATTTCGCCAAATTATACAAATCGCCAAACTAATAGCCAAATTATACATGTTGACATACTTTTTATTTTAAATAACGAAAAAACAAATAATTAGTAGAATATTAATAAAAAGTCGAAATAAAAATCACTTAATGTTATTTTAAACACGTGAATCGCATTTAATGTCATTGAATGGGACATTCGCGATCATCCATTATTGGCATTTAATCTTATAGTTTGGCGATATAATTTTTTGGTCGACGGGATAACCTAGAAGTACCAACTTTTTTTATTGTAACTAATTTTGTAGATTTATTATAAATTTTTGAAACAGTGTTAGTTGCTCAACCTCGTCCTCTGAGCTGCAGCCAGCTATCAAGGATTCAATTTAGCATAGAGTCTGCAATCTCACTGTCTGCTAATCCATCGCTTTAAATCTTGAAATTTTTAACGCTATCTGAATGTACAATTTTTTAAGTCACACAGTACTTTATTTTTGCTATGCATATTTGATTTGTGTGTTTATATTTATCTTTTTGTTTTCTAGAAAAAAAAAAAGAATGAATCAAGAAGAGGGAGAGACTTAACTGAAGTTCCTGACAAAATTATATTGATGTAATACTGATAAATTATGTCAATTCTTTGCATGTAAATAAATAGAATTTTATAAACTGAATTATATTTCATTTATTTTCGAGAATATTTCCTTCGTACAGAGAAATACTTTTCATTGCTTCAGTCAGACTTCAGTTATTAAAAATTATAAAGGGAAAAGAATAATAATTTAAATCAGTTAAATTATAACTTTAAAAAATTAAGATTAGTTTAGTATTTACTGTGTTACTCATAGAAAAATATTTCTCTGCCTTAAAAATAATAATAATAATAATAATAAATAATAAAAAATAGAAGGAAGTGTTTGAATTATTGTAATTTGTAAAATTTATGTTGTTAAATAAATAAGAAATATAAAATACTTTAATGTAAAAAAGCTGGAATTGAATTTATAAAAAAGTGTTTCTTTTTGGAACTTTCTTTCTTAAACAATTTTCTTATAAAATATCAAATAGTTGCTGCAGTCATCAAACTAAATTCTATGGATGATTTTTAAAAGTCCTCCAATATTCTCTGAATAATAATCAAAATTCAAAGAAATAATTAAGTTTAATAAATGAAATAATTAAGAATTTAATGAAGTACTAATATGAAAAATCTGCAATCTTCTACTGTCATAAAATGTATGCTGTAATGGAATTTCACATATTCGATTCAATATTTATTGTAAGTAAACAGATTTGTATATACAATAAATAATTAACTGATCCTGAATTTTGAACTGGATTTGAAAGGTAAGTAATTAGTGTAATCAAATTTACTATGTATGAGCTTAGATATAGAGTTGCGTATTTATAAGTCCAATCAGCAATTTTTAAATACTTGTTTATCCTACGTATTTAAAAAAAAAAAGTTTTTTTTTTTTTTTTTTTTTTTTTTTTTTTTTTTTTTTCCCACAGAGATATGACATCAGAAAAAAATCCCTCTGCTTATTTTTATTTCAAATGCTCAATCAATAATTTACAAGCCTATATGTATAAGGATGAATTTCAAATGTTAAATACATGAAAATTTTCACATTTCTAACTGAGCGATTCTGTGTGTTATCAGCAGAGTGAGAAATGCTCCAATGAACGCTAATCACGCTTAGTTATGAATGTGAAAAATTTCAGTAATTTTAGGTGTAATTTCACAGTTGATAATTAAAATTTTTCCCTCTAGAAAGTTTTAAGTAAGATATTACTTTGTTCATGCATAAACACTTGTATGCTATTGTTAATCTTATGAGAGAAAATTCTTGACTATCTCATTTGCATTTCCATATTTTAGATTTTAACTGTGAACAGTCTGTACAAAAACTAAGTTTTCTAATTTGTTTACAAGCTTCTTTTTTCCCAAATGAATAAACATTTCCTTTCAAACTTTTGAAAATAAAAGTATCTTAATAGAAAAAAAAATAATAACCTTGTAAACTGCATTGAAAAAGTAAAAAAAGGCCTTGGTAGAGATCAACCTCAGACATCCAATGGAAAAAGAAAAAAAAAAATGTAAATAAGATTTTTTTTAAAAATCCCCAGAGGATTAACATTAGCAATCAGGTGTTTTTCCATGAATAATATAACCTTAAAATATAATTTAGGATTATGTATTTATTTATTTGTTTATTTATTTTTTTAAGTATTAAAGTTAAATCTAGTAATGCTGTGAATTGATACAAATTCAATACATATTTTATACATACATAGCAAAAGATTATAGGAATGTTATCTAATTAAAAAATAAATAAATAAAATGCCTAAAAACAGGCTATTTTTTATAATTTAAAAAATAATTCAAATTCAAATATTATCTGTTATCTAATAAATATGTATTAAAATAAACTATTTGATAAATATGTGACTAACAAAAAACTATAACTAGGACTTCCCTCAGAGGGATTAGTCTGAGCGATATTGCTGAGAATACACAGTTAATAACTTGCGATAAGTAAAGAAAATGAGATGTTACCTTTAATTGGTCATTCATTGTGATAAAATATAGTGGTGAAAATAAGCATATCGAATCGTAGAACTACAAAATCTTGTTGCATATACTATTTTTATAAAAGAAAAGCAAACCATGCATGGATATAAAATTGGAAATATGTAAAATGTTAAAAGTAATACAGAAAATAAAACACCAAATTTTCCTATATTGGAAATATAGCTCTTTGAAATGATGTCATGAGCATAAACAGAAGCTTCGCACCGATTTGAGTAACTATAAATAACAAACTATTATGTTTGAAGAGAAATAAAGTGTATTTTATATGGTGTGAAATCCGTCCGAATAGTTTATAATGTTGAATATCTGTTTTCCACGGATGCAATGAGGTTGTCGATAAGAGTTAAGGAATCCTTTTTTAAAAATTTGTCCTAAACGAGCACTTACATCTTATAAGTTACTGTGATGCCAAAGTTATAGTTTCTGACCCCAACAGTATCCTAGAAATTGCAATATTCTCAATAAATTGGGTTTAAAACTTTTTCTAGAAAAAAAAAATGTTTAATATGTGAAATTAAATTGTCGAATGTTTTAGAAATCGTTCATAACGAGAATATTATATCTTAAAAGTTGCCACCAAAAAAAAAAAGATTTTAAATATTTAGTCATATCATCATCAAAGAATTCTCAATTTTAGAACTTTTTTTGCTCGTGCATTGATGGTGATTATTGTTCCTACGCAAAATATAGTATATTTTGCAGCAAAGATGGTTACCAATATTTTTTGCCCACATTATTTTTTAAATCGGTTAGGTACTCCCAATGCTAACGAAAAACACACAAACGTTAATGCTTTATAGCATAGAAATACAGAATCAAAAGCTATTCATCTCCTATTATATACACATGACATAAATTATCTAATTAGTGCTAGCAGATGAATTTTTAAATATACATAGATCAATATAATGCTTCATTTTTCTTTTAGTAGTATTTCTTAGTATTCATTTTTCATTTATTTGTATTATTCAGTAAAAAATTCACTTTCTTAAGCCCGAATTTAGTCAAACTTTTTATAAAAGCGCCTAAGTTCATATAACAGCGAAGTATTGTGAAGAGTATTAAATACAAGGTAGTAAGACACTTAGCCAAACGCAGGTAATAAATCGCCAAATATTGTTCTTTTCGCCCTCTCTCGAAATGAATTTTTTCCGTACATTTAAAAAACACGATTTTGAGTCATCTTATTTAAAATTCAAATAAATAAGTAAGCGGAAGCAATAATAGCATAAGTCAAAACATTTTATTTCAACATCAAGGAATTGTATCGTAGTTACACATGTGGAAAAAAGCTGCTTTTGGCCAAAAAACGTTGTCTTCACTAAATTTGAATCCGATTAAAAAAAAGTACCGTGATTAATTAAAATGTTATAGGCAGAGCTGCCAAGTCTCCGGCATTTTGGATACCGGTATTTTAATACAGAAAATGTTTTATTAAATTGGAACATTCTGCGGTATTAAAAAATAACTTTTCCTATAAGAAAATTCTGCTTTGCAATAAGCGAGAGTTTGGCATCTCTGTATAGGAATATTTCGTAATCTACTTTTTAACTTTAAAAAAAGCAACGACCATTTTTCGGGTACAAAAAGGATCGCTAATTGTTCCATTTTGCATACAAAGTACTGATTGTAATATTGATACATCTATGGTGATAAATTTCCAATAATTTTTCAAATCCCATTTATTTTATTAAAAATATAAATCTTTTATTCATTTGGTTTAAAATAAATGGTTTTTAACTAATTTCATAATACTTTTGAAATATCACTTTTCATTGAAATATTCATACTTAATCCATAACGTACATAATATATGACTCTGCTATTACATAAGTCACCTTTTTATTATCATAAAAATTGTGTTTTTACTGATTTTTATTAACTCAAAAGGAAAAATTTTGTGTTTTGAGCAATAGATGTCCGCATTTCCTATTATTTATTTATTTTAACAAAATTCTTTTTATTTCGAAGAATTTTTATTTAAATAGGAAATCCAGATGTCGCTGTTAATAAAGAAGAAAGTTACAAAAAAGGGTACAAAACGAGTAGACACATACTATCAAATATGGGAAAACGACGAATCCCAAAAAGACGTCGTATGAAATATCATCTTTTAAAGCAAAAAAACGAGGTCTGATTATCGAGCCTACTGATTACAAAATGTGCATTACATTAAAAAAAAAAAAATGCTGCAAATATTGATTATTTTTTCTTTTGTGCAGCTTTGGCTTCGAAAGGTGCGCTATGTTGCAAAAAGATATAAGCGCCTATGAAAACACACCTGGTAAACTTTCATGCTCAGTTTTACAAATAAATATGACACATATATGCCCTATATACACCGAGGTACCTAATTGGTGCCAAAATGGCGTTTAGTTGCCTAACATGCTGGTTATCATATAAATGTTATAATAAATTGTTTGTTCTAAAAATATTATCATTTATTGATTGTTATATCTTTTTTAATAACAGGAAATGTTTCATTTATTCCTTTTTTTTCATTTTGAAGTAAATAAATAACGTGTTGTTATAGAATGCTATATGCATCTGGTAATCAAAACGATGTTTTCGCCTAATTGGCATAAAAAATCTCGCCAAACCCGGTGCTTATATCTCTATTATATTATCTCAAGTATTTTATTTATGTATACTAAAATTGTTTTTACATACCACTTACTTCTTCTGGTATATAGAAATAGGTAAGTGGCTCCTTTATGCAGTATAAATTGTATAAAACTTTTAAAAATAGCCCCGTTGCCCCTTTTTGGATCGAATTAAAAAAAATCAATGTCTAATTTCAGTATTGCTCCCAGGTGTGCATACATACTCCATATTTCAAAGTTGTATGCCAACAGGAAACGGATGAAAAATGGGAAAAAATGTCACATATGCACCAGGGTACATAATTGGCGTCAAAATGGCATTATTTTACCTGAGATGGTAACCCGGCTGTATTTATTTATTATTTGTTTATTTACTCATAAAATGTTTATTTACTTTCACTTCCTTCTTTTAATTATATAAAATATTTCTTTTTATAGTTGTTAATTATTATTATTTTATTTACTGTAAGTTCTTTTTGAAAATAGAAAATAATTTAAAAATGTGTATGTAAGCGTTATTTGAAAAGGGAGTTTTCGCCAAATGGGCTTTGAAAAAAATTGCGCCAAATCTGATGCGCTTGTGGTATCCGTGCCGAAAAATTAGTGGCCAGAATTGACTTCCATACACAAACAAAATATAAGTTAAAAGAAAACATGCAATGAAAATAAATATAAAGGGAAAATGATGTCATAAAAGAAACTTTTTATTTAAAAACGTAATTGTTTCTAATTTTCACACGCGAAATATGTAAAATATTCTTTTAGCGATCAAAAAGTGCTGTTAAGAGATTATCACAAAATCTCAAAATCAAAGTTTTTATGACATTTTTTAATATAAAAAAATAACAGTTTTATTTTCCTGCATGATTAAATTTTAAAATGTTTTATTGCATTCAACATTTCTGAGTGCGAAAATGATTACTATTTACTCCATGTACTGATTCGGTTATCTACGAAAATGTCCAGCCGGTGAAAATCACGCTCACCAAATTTCTGTGACGTATGCACATAAATTGTGCTTTTTTATCAGTTTTTTTTAATATAACTTTTAAACTATTTGGAATTAATTTTAAAAAGTAGGTGCATTCACCAGATTACCTTCATAGGTACCTATTGGTACAAACAGAATCAAAATCCGACAAGTACTTTTTGAGATTTGCTTGACGAAAGAATTTTTTTGAATTTTAATATCGTTACGTATCTCTGAGTATAAAGACTTCGCTTCGCTCAGACAATAATTTTAATTAATAAATAGTGTTTGACTAAAACTTGGTTTTCTGTAAAAACACGCAAAACGAGCAGAAAAAAAAAAAAAAAAAAAAAAAAAAAAGTCAAATCAAAAAATTGTAAGTTCAGTTATTTTGCTTAAAATCCCATTTTTCTATCAAATATATACATATGATTTATAAAACACCTCATTTTAATTTAAAAAGTAAAGTATATTGAAATTTAATCATTTTTTTAATAAATATATTAATTATAATAATCGAATTTATAAATACGTGACTAAAAAATAAACTATTTTTCAATATATAGATAATATTAGACAAAAATTTAGTTTTCCGTAAAAACAGATACAAATGAGTAAAAAAAAAGCATACATAGCTCAGAAAACTTTTAAGTTCAGTAATTTTGCTGAAAAACTACTTTTTCTATCAAATAAGGTATTGAGATTAATAAAAAACCTCATTTTCATTTTTTTTCTGCATGCTTGTTATAAAAGCCTTTTATCTATCTTTGATTGTAATTCCTCTAACTTTCCTTTTCATTCTTCCCTTTCGCATGCTTATTCTGAAACACTTACGGACAAGCTCTGATTGCGTCAACTAGCAACCTGTTCTAACCCTTTTCAAAATCTTTACAAACTTTGCATGAAAAGCCTTTAAAAAGCATTCAGACATTTACATAGTATGCTTGAAAAAAGCTGTTAAAAAGCAAAAAATGCTATCTGGGAAAAAGCATCCTGTTTCCTCTCCGAGACGCAGATCGGAATCAGAGGGGGAAGATGTAACACACGCATTCCAAAGAAAAAAAATAGACTGCCAGTCGTCTCGTGACCTGAGCTCTGCTAAATTAAAAATGTAGTTGTAATATTTTTGTCTTAAAAAATCTGGCAACACTATTTTTCTGTTAAAAAACATTCTATTCTTAGTGAGGTTCGAAAAATTCGAAAGTTGGTTGTGAACAGTGAATTCATGTCTTGTGTTGGTGGCGTGCGCAAGGAGAATTATCTAAAAAAACTTTATTTTAAATAGTTTATGTGTGTTTATTGTTCTAAATGTTAGTGCTGTCTTTCAAGTAATAAAAAGTATTTAAAGAAGACTGTAGCCCCGAGATATCCATATTAAGATAAGTGATGCTCTTCTTTCTTCTTTTAAATTTGTAAGACGAGTTTTTACAACGATACAAAGACATTAATTAATTCATCAGTTTTGATATTGACTTCATTTAAATTTTCGTACACGTTTTCAAATTTATAACATTATAAGGATAAGGATTAAGACGAATAGCTGCTTAGCAACCATTAAGAGAAAATAAAGAAAATTAAATAAATACATTTGAAATAAGTAAATTTGTAAAGCAAATTAGTTTATATTATTGGAACGCATTTAAAAAAATCTCCAAAATTTACAGTAGTAATTTAAAAAATCTGACAAATGCATAGACAAAATTTCAAAACAATACAAATAATTAACTGGTAAATTTCAGTATTCATTTATCATTGAATTACATTAATCAAATGTGTCATTTTCTCTCAAGAAAAAAAAGTTGAAAATCATTGGATTTGCCATAGAAAAGCATTATTGCGCAAAATAAAGTATTCTATATTTTCCGAACGAACGAATCAAATCTAACAATAAAAAAAAAAAAAATATATATATATATATATACATATATATATATATATATATATATATACGTATATATAATATATATATATATATATATATATATATATATACAGCTTAATCTCAGTGCCTCAGTAACATACCCACTTAATTTCAAGTCAATCGAATGCTTTTTGCGTCAGTTATTGCGAAACAGACAGACAGACAGAAACCAAAAAATTTCGTGTCTCCAAAATAAGCCTTCACTGATGTTTCGGCAATAACATTAAAATTGGGTAATAGTCATTTTACATAAAAATGAGTGAAATTTCAGTTGTCTAGTTTGAGTTTGCTTATAAATTATGTAAATTAAATTTATTTTACTTAATTATACTTTTACTTCACTCAATATTATGAAATTTTTCATTATTTAATAATTAGATAATGAAAGAATGTAATTTTGTTTTCCTTATTCGTTTTCTGAATTTATAAGTATCATAATAAAATAACGTAACTGTAAACAAACGATCACGCCGCCATTTTACATGCATTTATGTAAATAATGGAACTTTCCTGCAGCGAGAAGTTGCAACTTTTCCCCACCCCATGTTCTTGTGTTTGAATTCACTATTTAGCGCCATCTATAGGTTAGTTGAAACATGAATAGAACGAAGAGTCGATCTCGTGCTGGCTTGAACGAATGAATAACCTTGACTTCATACTTTATTTTTTTATTTACAGTGTGCGGGCTTTGGTCTGCTTTTGCCCTGTTAGATTGCGTTTCTATCCGCTGTTATGTTTCATTATTCTTTTAATCTGAATGACTTTATTAAGTATCTAAAATTATTACAACGGTGCATTTCTTTGAAAATATTTTAAAGAAATAAAGACTAAAACAAATAATTTATTTAATACTAAGAAAATGGATTTTACACCCGTGAATATTAGAGACATTAAACCAGGAATGAAAAGCTTAAATGTCTTATTTATAGTTCTTGACATAGGTAAATATACTACGCGCTTATACCAGAATTTTTCTAAAATATAATTTTCCCATTGTTTTTCTTTTATTTTATCAAGCAGTTGACTTTCGTTTGATTAAAAGTGACATTTTTAAATCCTATTTTACTGTTTTTTTTTGTTTTTTTTTTTCATTATTATTAAATTTATTTTACGTTTAATTTTGCATTAATTTAGAAATAATTTTTTTACTTGAAAGTGAATTTCTTACTGTTATAATGTTTTTATTTTATTGTTTTTTAAGTTATACATGATATTTTGCATTTTTAAAAAATATTATATAATGAAAAAATACTAACCATCTAAAAAGAAGAAGAAGAAAAAAAAAACATGTTTCTTAAGCTTGTAAACATATGTCATGAATTATGTAGATCAAATATTCATTAAAGAAAATATAATAATCAGTATTTCATTTTAAGTAAAATTATAATACAATATAGCAGTATAGTTCGGCATTTTAATATCATCATTCTGTCCAAAAAATAAGTTTAAAAAATTTGCTTGATTTAGATTACTGATATTTAAATTACATACTATCTGCAATGAGGATTTTATTTACTTAGTTAAGAATAATAAGCGCATTGGTTTCTTTATTTGATTTGTCAAATTTCTGTAATGTTTATTCAATATTAGGCAAAGTTATCTTTCTATTTTAGCAAATATTCAGAATGGAAATAAGGATGCTCATTAGAATGAGTGTCAAGGTTGAATCCTTTTATCATTTTAAAAAACTAAACATAAATGAAATTTCTTTTACAGGTTTTTAAAAATAATAAGATATTGATGATTGATTACAACTATCAATTTTCTTTATTTAAAGAATTGATTTGTACAAATTTGCTGTGGATTTACTTTTAAAAGTACTGCAGTAAATTTTAGATGGCACTGTCAAATCATCTTAATAACTTTTGTTATGTACATACAAGTTTTTTGTTTCTTTATGATTTACTAAGGAACAAGTTCTGAAAGCAGCTCACTCACAAGTCTTTTAATTAAATGCTGCAATATCATATGTATCATGTACCTTAACATTTTAATCTATTCTATTCTATTAGCTCAAGTTGTAAACGTATTAAGACAAGAATATAATGTACATTTGGTCAGTGGCACAGCCAGAATTCAGTTGTAAGAGGGGTTTGGGTTTCTAATAAAGGTGTTTGCCGGTTATTTGAATTGGCAGTTAATAGAATCATTACTAATTAGAATATTCATTGTATAATACTTAAACTCAAAGAACATCTATGTGGCAGGAAATCATCTTTCTTTTAGCATAATACATCTCAGAAAAGTGATTTAGTTCAAAAAAACAATTTTTACTTAACTAATCCATGCAATATACACTTTTACTGTTTTAAGTAGAATTTTCGCCATTTAATTGAATCACTTTATTAAATGAAATCTGATTCAATAAAGGGGTAGATTCTGAAGTAGGCCAAAACGTTTAAATATTATGTTTTATTTTGATTTGTATAAGCAGCAATTATAGCAATCTTTATTAGCTCTGGGAGGGGTTTTAACCCCAAAACCAGCTCCTTGGCTGCACCACTACATTTGGTGAGCTCTATCAAACCTTGAATTTCAGGGCAGAATGGCAGGATTTGTGCCTAAAATTTTGAAATCCTGTTTTAAAGAACATTGTCCATACAAGGCTCCCATCTACAAAAATTCATAATTTTCTATAAAATGTTGCATTTTGAAACTATAATCAATCTCTGAACTCCTTGCAAATTTCTGGATATTTTCAGGTGACAGATTGACATATTTTGGGAGATTTATACCATAAAAAGTCATTGAAATTCATAACTTTTCCCCACAATTATTAGATAAATTGATACTACAGTATAGGATCCGTTATCCAGAATGCTTGAGACCCAGAGCATTCTGGAAAAGGGTTTTTTCCGTAATTCGGAACACTTTACCGTAAGTATAAAAAATGCATAAAATAATTTCATAAATAGGTCAATATGAATACTAATACATGTAAATATCTTAATTTATAGATTAATTTACACAAAATAAAAAAAATAATTACAATAAAGGAAAAAAATATACATATGAAATTTAATTTTGAGATTCTGAAACAGAATCTTTTGATTGGGATTTAGCAAACATTTCTATGATAGTCTTTTGCTTACAGTGTGTCTCTTGCACTAATTATTCTTGTATTTTGTACTGAGACATGATTTGCTGCTCATGGAAGTAGATCCTATGTTGCATGCCTGAAATTAATTGTTTGGTATAAAATACTAATTTTTCATTTGATATCTTTTCAACTGATTCATTCTGCTGGTTCTCCTTCTCATTATCACTTTCATCAGATATATTGTTTGTCATAATTTCACAAATCTCACTGTCAGTCATGTGATTAATGGCAGGAATGTTTTCATCGGATTCTAAACAATCTTCCACTGCTTCTTGATTAAGTAATTTAGCTTCTGGACAATTAAAAGCTTTTGGCATATGCCAACAGATCAGCTATAATTTGCTTCTCTTTCCAAATCTTGAAGCCTTAAAAGGCTCATTTTCGTCATCGAAAAATAATGCAGGTGGCCACAGATTGTACCATCCATGAATAAGTGTATCCTTATCCACAACATGCCATGCTTTAGCAGCACTCCACAAAGCATCTTTGATTGTGAAGCTTCTCTGGAAAATTTTTATCACAATTCCTTTGTTGCATTCTGTAAGCATACTTTTTAAAAAGTCATTTTTATAGTGAGTTTTCAAAGATCTGTTATGTACAATTTGGAGGCAAACACATCCATTTCTAAAAATTCTGCTTCAGAATGGGCTTTTTTTTTGGGGGGGGGGGATCTTTTGAAGAAATTAGCCTTTTGTCGCGATTTTTTGACGAAAGTTGCCGTTCTTCGTGATCTTTTGTTGAAATTTGCCGTTTTTCGCGAATCTTTTGCCAGAATTTGCCGTTTTATCGCGATTTTTTGGACCATATTTGTTATTTTTTTCTCGATCTTTTGGAGGAAATCTGTCTTTTTGGGTGATTTTGCGACGGAATTACCCATTTTTTCGCAAATCTTTTGACATAATTTGCTGAAAAATAGTCGGTATTTCGTGATCTTTAATGAAATTTGTCGTTTTTTCGCGATTCTTTGACGAGATTATGCGTCCCAAGGGACGCGTAAGAGCTATTTTTCGCGTTCCGTCGCCGATCCTTTGTGCAATTTACGCGCTATAGCGCGTCCGCGGCATCGCTGTTAAAAAAAAAAAAAAAAAAAAACTAATCACTCTTAATTAGGCCTAGGCCTTAAATCGATTTATCTCTTAAATCAATTTAAATCTTACATCGGAAATCGCGATTTAGTCAGTTTCTTAAATCGATACATCGGAAATCGCGATTTAGCCATTGCTATACATTGCGATTTAGCCATCGCCTTACATCGTGATTTAGCCATTGTCTTACATCGCGATTTAGCCATTGTCTTACATCGCGATTTAGTCAGTTTTAAATCGTGATTTAGCCATTGGTTTTAAATCGATTTCAAATAATGATTCAGAGTTAACATCAGAAAATTGAGTTATCTACTTTGGTGTACATATTGCTTGCATGTCAAACTAGTGTTAAATCGATTTAAGCAAACTTTGCAAGCCTCAATGCTTTCCGATTTAGGAAAAAGGTGATGTAAGAAAAATATGATTTAGGGAAAACAGAGCAAGTTGGTGTTAAATCGATTTAGAGGACCCGATTTAAACACACATCACAAACCTCAGTGTTTTCGATTTAAGAAAAAGGCAATTTAAGAAAAAGACTATTTAAGAAAAACATTGAAAGCTGGTGTTAAATTGATTTAGTAGGATTTGATTTAAAATTAGCAGCGGTCACTTGCTATGTGGATATTAAAAATGTAAAAGTGGCAATTAAAAAATTTTCTTCGTCTGCCACTTTTTTCGTCATTCGCCAAGTGGCGGTTAAAAAAATCTATTTTCGGTCGTCCAATGAAATGCAGTTTTTTTTTTTATAGAAGTATGGATCTCTACATTGGTTACATCTAATTAGAAAAGTGTTTTCTTCTTTTTCCTACTGGATGCAAACAGATTTCAATGACATAGCTGTATTTTCAATATTTTGGTTTTTTGCAGAGTTCTTTTACTGTGTTCAGTTTGATTATTTTTTCGAGAAATGCAGTTTCATGTTGCAAAAATATATTCATCGGCATTGATTCCACACACATTTCAAGTAATTTGTTGGCTATCGATCGCCATCCTAGTCGTCACTCGCCAAGTGGCGATTTAATAGATCTATTTTCAATCGCCAAGTGAAATGCAGTTTTTTTCATGGAAATATGCATCTCTACATTAATTACATCTAATTAGAAAAGTGGTTATTTCTTTTTCCTACTGGATGCAAACAGATTTCAATGACATGGCTGTATTTTCCATATTTCGTTTTCTTTGCCGCATTCTTTTATCTATTTCAGTTGAATGTTTTTTTCAAGAAATACAGTTTTATTTTGCAAAATATATTCATCAGATTTGATTCCATATACATTTCAAGTAATTTATTGGTCATCGATCGCCACTCTAGCCATCACTTGCCAAGTGGCGACTTAAAATAATTATTGATCGCCAAGTGAAATACAGTTTTTTTCATCAAAATATGCATATCTACATTGATTACGTCTAATTAGAGAACTGGTTAATTCTGTTTTCTATTGGATGCAAGCAGATTTCGATGACGTTTTTGTATTTTCAATATTGCGGTGGTTTTTTGCCCTGTGCTTTTAGTATATTCAGTTTGATTATTTTTTCAAGAAATATAGCTTTATTCTGGAAACTATAGTCATCAGCTTTGATCTCACATGCATTTCAAATAACTTATTCCTTTTTTCACACTGGATGCAAATGGATTTCAAGGACATTTCAATATCTTCAATATTCAATTTCTGTTGCATGGTCAGCTCTTGGATTACCCCCTCCCCCCCCCCCCCAAGATATACTGTTTAATGAAGCAAAATACACTCACCAGTATAGATGCCAACTGTATTTGATGTGTGTAGTGCATTAAAAACACATTTATTTATTAATTAAAAATCCAAATAACATTTTATTGTGTTTTATTTGTAACTGATTCACTATTTATGTCTGAGAAAAAAAAAAAAAAGTCTTAAGGTTAAAATCTAAATTAATCCATTCTTAGTTTATATTTTTATGCATTATTTTTATGAAAATTTATTTTTGATATGTTTGTGTAACATTAGAATAGTTTTAATTATTTAATTAAAAATATTTTAAGAGGTTTCTGTAATGTTTCAGGTAATTTGTTTTTTTACAGCAGAATGAGGGAGTATTCAATGGATTTTTCTGTAAATTTGCGGTTTTCTATTTTTTTTTTTTTTTTTTTTTTTTTGTCATTTACTTATCATTAAAAAGATATATTTAAGATTGTTTTATTACTAATCTTACAGAAGCCAACGATCTCAAAAAAATCAGCAATTTTGGTAATGCGGCCTTTTCAATCTTTCTCCATTCACTATATGAATGTCAACATTTATATTATAGACCGGGCGCTGGATGGAGTTGAGTATGCAAAATGTGAGGACCGCATTCGGTTTATGGTTTTGAACTCAGAAAAGCATGCAAATTATGATTTCGAATGTTGCCAGGAGTTGTATTGGTCCAATTTTTTTTTACACCCCACCCCCTTAGACATCAAGTAAATGGACTGAACATATGCTTTGGTATCATTAAAATAATTGTATTAACGGCAATATCAATTTTTTTTTTTATAATTAAAGATACTTATAGCTAGTCAAGTGGAAAAAGAACAGAAAAATTAATAATAAAAACAAAAATTATTGTTAAAAAAAATTATTTAATACAAAAAAGCAAATTCAAACATATCATAAAAATAAGTATAATCATCAATCTTTTTTATTTTGACAATCGTTATTTATGCATTTGCATAACGCAATACAATCAATCTGTAATTTTTTACAAGAGCAAGCCATTGTTTTACAATTGGATGTACATTTACAGGGTTGAATCAACAATTCCGGCATTGGTTGCTTAGTCATTTGTCGTGGGTATAATTTATCATCTTTCCTTTCATAGCCTAAGAAGGTGTAATCAATAGGCTGTAGTAAAGTTTGGTCAGCATTCACCCATACATATGTTTGTGCTGAAGCTCTCAATAGATGTAAATGTAGAGCATCTGATGTGCAAATAACTTTTAATAAATTTAAGCCGAAACCGATATTTTGGGAAATTAATTTATACCGAAGTTCATCAGCCGTTGAAATTTTTTTTGAAAAAAGATAGGTGCAAATGTTTTCCAATTCTTTTAGCTGTTCGACACTTAGGTACGGATTTCCCAAATGCTTTAAAGCTTCTTGTGCAAAATCCAACGATGCAGCGTTTAAAGCATTTTTTTTCGAGCCGAATCTGCTAGTCGAATCGCAACCACTCAGAGCGTGTAATGCTGGCAAAATACCACAAATATTTTCTCCAAGGGATTGAGCAGCCAGATGACATCCTGAAATGAATTTTTTCTTATAGGAACCGTCGAACCATAGACCTAAACAGCCTAGACGTGCAAGCTTGTTCCAGAAGTAAATTCCGAGAATGAAAACATCTGTATCAGCGCAAATGATTATGATATGGCCAAGTTTGATTTTCACTGCGTGAAATATATGACCAAACATCCGTGAATCCGCTTCTAAATGGTTAGAATTCAAGTCAGGTACTTCAAAAAATGAAGAACCTTGCAGTTTGAAACATTTTGTTGGATCTTCAAATCCTCCACAAATATATAACTCGCAATCTTCATTTACTTGTGCATATCTAGGGGCAGCAGTACATAGAAATCGAACAAGCTGTAACTTATTTTCAGTGCTTGAAAAGAAATTATTACAATTAGCTGGAATTTTGGTGTGCTCATTTGAAATTATGAAATTTTTCATCATTTGACCTTTACTCCGTAACGTTGATTCCAAGTATTTTATTGAAATATCATCATATCTGTCAAATACAATATCAACTCGTTTTACATTTGGTTGCGAAAAAAGATTCTGAATTCTATTGAAAAAAGATTGAGCAAAATCGCCAAATGTGCTGAAATTTTTTAATTGGATTCGATGAACAAGTGCCATACCATCAACAATGTAAATTTTTGAAAAAGGTAGATTTAAAATATCCTGCCGCGTGTTAGTACCACACTTATGATTATTTTCAATTTCAAGGGCGAGTTGTGATTTTGGAGATTTCCTGTAAAACCCTTCAGCATCAAAAAGGTACTTGCAGTAATTCAAAATTTCGAAAGATGCTAAAATTTTTGCATCAAATGAAATGGAGTCCATCCTGGTACCGAAATTGTAGATGATCGGCAGAAATTATTTATTGATAGACTATATTGCAGTCTACACAAGACCCAGAGCAAATTATCAAATTGTAAATTGTTTTGATTATTATTTAATAAGCAGCTACTGTCCTTATAGTCCGGTATTGAAGGCTGCATATTTTCTTGAAAATGAAGAATTGCTTGACAGTTTACAAATTTTAAATCCAATTCGTTCAACTCTACTGTAGGTTTCATTGATTAACTTCATTGTCAGTGGATTTTTTTTCTTGATATATCACCATAGCTGTAACATGGGTCGAGCCTTTCCCACTTAATGTTTCTTCATTGAAATCATTGTTATCTATAGCTCCATGAAGAAATAACGATGAATCTCGAACTATATTTTTAGGAATAAGCAATTTCTTGTCTATATCTTCACACACAATTGACGTTGTTACTTCATTATTGAGGTTTTTTAATGCTTTGTAACTAATGCTATGCCCACATTTATTCAATATAACGATTAATTGTTTCGATCGAGTCAAATGATGTATAGATTGAGCTAAAGCTATATGCTTTGGAGTGTGTTTCTCAGTAATCGTGAAATACATATCATAAAACACTGATAACGCTCGTCGATTATAATTCTCACTTAATTTGTTATTCTTTGAACTGAACAATGCTTGCATAAACATTAGCCAGTTATTCGGTAATTGACCTTTTTGTAAAAACTGTTCAATTAAAATTTCATCACATAAATACCCATCTGGCATTACTTTGGTATTTAGTATTTCTTTTCGAAGTTGTTTAGCTACTTGAACAGTGTAGTTTGTTGAATTTACGGTACGAATATGTTCAATGACTTCATCCAGTGGTATATTGCCCATAAACACCAATGATGATTTTGATCTATCGCTCGGATATGAAAATAAAACATTTTCACCATACTTATCAATGAGCAGTGATTTCATAACGCGATTTTCTACAATTGCATCTTCTATTTCAGTGAGTTCAGCTAGTCGCTTGCCCAAGAATGACACTTCAAAAGAGTGAGATGTTAATTTATCTTTCATTTCATCGATTAGCTTTTCAAATGCCTCCATA
Organism: Maratus speculifer; assembly: GCA_964019185.1. Classification (NCBI taxonomy): domain Eukaryota; kingdom Metazoa; phylum Arthropoda; class Arachnida; order Araneae; family Salticidae; genus Maratus; species Maratus speculifer. The sequence goes on from OZ025292.1 coordinate 375,784,751, forward strand.
AGGATGCCATGTGGTATTTGACTTGAAGGTCTGCCTGCTGGATTTTCAGAGTTTCTTGGTTGCCGTAGATAATCACGATAACAATGTTTATGATACCTCACTTCCATTGCAAATAAATCAGCTGGATGTTCGCAAATGCTAATTTTAGTGAAAACATCATCTTGTTTTTTTCGAGCAATATTTAAAATTTGTTCCGCTGCTGAAATTTCAGAACATAAAAGAAGAGTTTTATTCTTATTTCTTGATTGTTTACCACAAATTAAACATTTATTACTTGTATCAATTTTTAATTCAATTCTTGATGACCGACGAACCCTTTGGCTACCTGAAACATTTGCTTCTGTAGAGGAAGTGGGAACAGAGGCATTCTCCTGCTTTAGTAATGCTAATTCTCGACGCCTGATTTTCTCTTCACTAATATAAGTTGCAATACAAGCTCGATGCCAAGAACAATTGTGGGCAATAAAGTCTGTATCACTTTCTAATTTCTTACTAATGTCATCTTTTCTGCGATCTGCTGCTCTTTGAATAGTAGTAAACGTCTGTAATTTTGGATTTTTCACTAAATCACCCGTTTTATCACAAAACAAACACGACAATTCACTTACTTTTCGCTTATTTAGATTTATCACTTGTAGTGACATTTTCCGCCCTTTTATTTAAATAAAACACACTAATAAGACACTCAACTGCAAAAAAACTTAAATAATATTACTTAGATACGTAAAAATAAACCGTTATGGGCTACGAATTCTCTTTTACTGACGTTTCCGAGTGCTATGACTCAGCAACGCGCCGAGCGGAGAGAGGGGTGGGGAAAAGGGAAAGGGACATGACTCAGCAACGCGCCGAGCGGAGAGAGGGGTGGGGAAAAGGGAAAGGGACCAGTACAGCTGCCGGCAACATGTGATTTTCTATTATTTAGGGTCTCAGGTAAAAGAATTTGAGCATAGTTGCCGGTCCTCACATTTTGCATACTCAACTACCTTTGGCGCCTGGACTATTAAACACATTTTATTATAATCTAAAAGTTAAAAAAAAAAAAAAAAAAAAAAAAAAAAAAATTGCACCCTTTTTCTCAAATCTCCCCCCCCCCCCCCTCCTTTTTTATACTACTATTCTTCTGATGGTAAATGAACAGCTAAATTTATCAGTGAATCTGCTTCTTACTTCAATAAGTTTTTAACTCAGTGTCCGTAAAAACAAGTGCATGCATGTTATTAACAATGAAATGCTATTTGAGCTCCCCTACTCAAGTAATTTAGATTGTAGCATCCAAAACAAGTCGGACACAATGAAAAAATCCTTTATTTTATTTCTTTAAGGATGAGTTTATAAAAAATATTAAAATAGATCACTAATTTAAAAAAAAAAAAAAAACATTCAGGGTTTTTTTTTTTTTTTTTTTGTGTGTGTGTAAAATATATATTTTTTAGTTATTTGAACAATTAAATGCTAAATTAATACAAGTGTGTGGGGGGGGGGGCATAAAGCCCGTATTTTGTTACTAAAAATTAAATGATAGGTTTCGTATTATAAAGGGTAAAATTAGTGCTAAATCGCGATGTTAGATGGATGATAAATCGATTTAAGAAATCTCTACATCGCCCACTCCTACTCTTAATCTAATCACCCTAAAACTAATCAATCTAATATCGTGATTGCCGTTCAAAATTAGCTGATTTTTAACGAATTTTGCCGTTTTTCCTTGATCTTTTGACGAAATCTGCCGTTTTTCGGGAATTTTTTTCGTAATCTTTTGAAGAAATTTGTCTTTAATCGCGATTTTTTTGACGAAAGTTGCCGTTTTTCGCGATTGACGATCTGACGAGATACGCGTCCCAAGGAACGCGTAAGATTTTGAAAGGATTTTGTGACGGAATTACCCATTTTCTCTCAAATCTTTTGACATAATTTACCGAAAAATAGTCGGTATTTCGTGATTTTTAACGAAATTTGTCATTTTTCGCAATTCTTTGACGAGATTACGTGTCCCTTTGGGATGCGTAAGAGCTATTTTTTCGCGTCCCGTCGCTGACCTTTTGCGTAATGCACGTCCGCAGCATCGCTGGAAAAAAAAAATACCGATTTGCATTCCGGTTTTCGGAGCGTTCCGGATACCGGGACGCCGGATAACGGATCCTATACTGTACTCTGTTATCCAGTCGACCGATTTCGCCAAATTATACAAATCACAAAATTATTAGCACCAAATTATAAATATTGACGTAATTTTTATTTTAAATAATAAAAAAACAAATAATTAGTAGAATATTAATAAAAATACAAACAAAAAGTTGAAATACAGGGCTTGAAATTCAATTTTTCGAAGGAGGGGAGTCTCCCTACCAACATTTACAAATGGAGGGGAGTTTAGCTGTTTGGGAGGGAGAAAAAAATGCTTAAAACCCGCTATTATTTTATGTTCTATTTAAAGAATTACCAGAATACAGACATGACAAAAATGACAGTAGCAATTTTTATCAACAATTTAGAATAATTATGCGAAATGTGTAAAAAAAAAAAAAAAAAAAAAAAAAAAAAAAATATATATATATATATATATATATATATATTGTCTAGTCTTTATTGGTGGTAAATTCTTTCCTGGTACTAATTATTTTTGTTACAAGTCTAATTATTGTTTTGAAATATATTTAATAAAACTTCTAATTAATTTGATATATTTATAATTAATTGTTACAATTAAAACCAATATTATTTTTCTGTATAAAATGTATAAGATACAAATTTAATTATAAAATAATGCTTATTTGGGTGTAGAAGATAAGTAGTGTCACTATTGTTTGCATTTCTTTTAAAAGGGGGCAAATCAAATTTATCGAAAAATATTTTTTCTTAAAGAACGAAAACTTCCGTTATGTAAAAAAGGTGTTTTTGGTTTAATGAACGGCTACTTTCAGGAATTGCATTAACTCAGAAAGATTTGGAGTTGTCAGAAACAGATTTTAAAGCAGCAAAGAAATAAATTTTTAAAAAAATGAAGCAAGAAAATTAGCTTATTTAACAGAAATATGCACTTCCGGCAATTTTTGGGGGGAGGCCGGGGTGAGAGGTTCCCTTTGACGCAATTTGCTTTTTTTAGCTATCTTTTAAAGAAGTTTTTCTTTTTTACAATCTTTTCAGGAAATCTGCCGTTTTTTCGGGATTTTTTGATGAAATTTGTCGTTTTTTCGCGAATCTTTTGATGAAATTTGCCGTTTTTTCGGGAATCTTCTGACAAAATTTACCGTCTTTTCGCGATCTTTTGGAGAAATTTGTCGTTTATAGTGAATCTTTTGTCGAAATTTGTTGTTTTTGCGATTTTTCGACGAAATTTGGCATTTCCCCACTACTTTTTTTTTGACGAAAACTGCCGTTCTACAGGACGAAATTAGCCATTCTTTCGCGAAATTTTTGACGAAATGTACAGGAAATTAGGCGGTTTTTTTTTGCAATTTTTTTTTTTTTTTTTTTTTTTTTTTTTTTTACAATATTTGCCATTTTTTACGAAATCACACGTCCTGTAAGACGCATAATAGCTGTTTTTTTGTGTGCCATCTCAGATTTTTTGCGTAATTTACAAGCTATAGCGCGTCTGTGGCATCACTTTCATAATTTTTTAATTAAATGCGTTAATTTTTTAATTTTAATTAATTATTTATTTTTTTATTTATGTATGTATGTATTTATTTACTTATTTATTTTTATTTTTTTATTTTGAAAATTCGAAACAAATTACCTTTTTTTTCGCCGCAGAAAATAGACGAAACTCGTCAATCGATTGCTGGAAAAAAAAGGTAAATATGTCGATCGGTCGCAGAAAAAATCGTGATTTTCAATGATCTTTCACGGCAAAAAACTGGCAAAATGTGTTGATCAGTCGCACGAAAATATCACAAAACGGTCGTGGGAGTTGATCATAGTTTCAAAATGTAAAGTTTTTTGGGCGGGAGCCTCCCGTCCACGTTATTATTTTGGGCGGGATTTCAAAATTTTGGGTGCGAATCCCGCCATCCCGCCCTGAAATAAAATAACTTAATGACGTTTTAAACAAGTGTATCGTATTTAATGTCAATTAATTGACATCCTTGATCATCCATTATTGGCATTTAATCTTATAATTTGGTGATGGTATTATGGTCGACGGGATAACAGAGTAGTACCGATAAATTTCACAATTTTTTTCATGAAGATCAGTTGACAAGTTTTGCATTATTTTCTGCAACCAATTGACGAATTCAGGAGGACTTTGTTCTAAAAATTTAAGGTATTCAGCTCCAAAAATGATGAAAAATTAGTGGTTAGTCCAGAAATTCAGATAGGAAAAATTATCCCGAATGGTCGTCAAAAAAATCCATTTCTTCAATCTTATGCAAAAAAAATCACTAATTTTATCATAAAAGATTGCAAAATATTTCAAAGATTTGCGAATAAAATGCAAATTTTGTCAAAGAATCGCAAATAAAATACAAATTCTGGCAAAGGATCGTAAATAAAATGAATTTTGTGAAAAAAATCATGAATAAAACATGAATTTCCTTAAAAGATCAAAAGTAAAATGCAAGTTTCCTCAAAGGATTGCAAATAAAACACATATTTCCTAAAACTATCACAAATAAAATGCAAAATTCATCAAAGGATTATAAATAAAATGCAGGATTTCAAGTGTTACGCTGTTTGTGCATATCTCTGCCGAAATAGTTTTTTCTTAAATTTACGCCTAACCTTCACCAAAATGTACAGTCGACTCTCGTTAATTCAAACTCGTCGAGACCATAAGAAATGTTCGGATTATCCAAAGTTCGAATTATGGAAAATATGAAATAAAAACATGCTTAATGTGGTACTATTACAAAGGAATTAATGTTATAGTGTTTTTTAAATATATTTAATCTGTTATCTTTAGAATATGACAATAATAAATTAGAATATATAAATACATAAACTAATTAAATGATTAGAGACAAGCACAATGGAAGAAAAAATTTGACGTGTCACTGATGGACAGACGGGGCACTAAGAAAGTGGATATCAAATGCATTGGATTATATGTGTATACTTGTTCAGAACAATTTTCACAAATATCAAAGAAAGAAAGTTATTCAAATGATCTGAAATCCGCGAGAAAGAAAAGAAAAATGAAAAATTGTAATTCTCGTTGGTGAAATTTGTACCTAACTTCAAAATCTACCTCCACCTGTAGTCACAGATTTTTTTTTTCCGTCTAAAAATAGGTTTTTTATAATCTCTAGTGTCTGAAAAAAAGAATCTTTTTTTTTTTTTTTTTTTTTTTTTAATTTATAAAATGAATTTAGGACTTACCATATGCTACGTATGATGGGTAAATGAAAATTCCAAAAAAATTACGCTTGCTCAAAATGGACTTAATTTTTTTTTTTTTTTTTTTTTTTTTTTTTTTTTTTTTAATGAAAGTAAGATAAAAGGTACATGTGTTTTTCTGTAAATTATTATGAATATTAGACAAAAAAACACAATCTCTATTCAAACAGTTCCTGATTATTACAGAGAAAATCTTTTAGTCCCCCTTTAAACAAAATTTATTAATTGTAATGAAACTCCATTCAAAGCAATTTTCAGACTGAATTCCAGAATAAGCGTGACACTTGACAACATTGAATTTGGCTACGAGATAAATTGCTTATTCTTGCAATATTGTTTTGCACCATATTTTTGGCTACACCTCTGCCGTGTGATAGTGCAATTAAATTGGTTTATTTTGCATCATTGTGTTTCTTCCACAAGAAAAAGAGGGGTGTTTCATTTAATTGATTTAAAAAAAAAAAAAATTGTGTGTGTGTGTTTATGATAATATTTGGCTTGTACAATCGTTTGTTAATTGCATATTTCTTGGTCTTTTATGTATATTTTGAAGTATATCTTCATAGACAGTTTATTTTAAGTATGAACGAAATATGGGAAATAAAAGTAGGTAAATTTTTATTTATTTTATTTTATAAGTATTTTATTTCATAAGTATTCCATTTCATATGTTTTACAGATTTCTGTAACAAATTTGTGCATTTTTGAGATTACGAATATAAAAAAAGTTAGTATATTGTATAAGAAGATTAATACCAGAGCTATTTAAATTTAGAAATACGGAGTTTATTTACAGTTTTAAAAATTAAAAAATCTGGACGTGTTTGACAAATTTATAAATTCAGAAATCTGGAGCTTTTTGACAAATTTATAATTCAAAAATCTGAAGCTTTTTGACAAATTTATAATTCAAAAATCCGAAGCTTTTTGGCAAATTATAAAGCTCAAAAATCCAGAGCTTATTGGCAAGTTAAATTAAAAAATCCAAAGTTATTTGTCATTTAAAAATTCAGACTTCTGGAATTGTTTGACAAGTTTGAAAATTAAAAAAAAAAAAAGGGGGGGGGGGGATAAAATTCAATGTATTAAAGTAAAAATTTGAAATTGAATTTCTTTTACAATTTTTTAAAATATTGTTGTGAAACTTGAAAAAAAAAAAAAAAAAAAAAAAAAAAAAAAAAAAAAAAAAAAACTTAAAATATTAAAAACTGTAAAAAAAAAAAAAAAAAAAAAAAAAAAAAAAAAAATGCTAAGCTGAATGTTTTAAATCGAAATCCTTTTATGAGTTTTAAAAATTTGCAACAGAGTGGAACAAAAATAACATATTGGAATGATTTTATAATAAATTGCTGAAAATTGAACTTTTTTGCATTCTGTGTTTATTTTGTGAATGAAATTCTGTTTGGAACTGTTTAAGTAATGAATAATTTGCTTGTATTGTGACGTAATGTGAATGATGAGATTTTTTTATTTTAGGTTAGCACATGTCATAAAAATCATCAAATTGCATAGGCGTAGCCAGCCTTCTGAACGGGGGGGTGCCCAGATTTTTTAACCCGGACCTGTTGGGTAGAAACAATATCTTATATAATAAAACCTGTTAAAACGGAACCTCACGAGACTGCTCTAATTTCCGTTTTAAACAAGTTTTTATATTAGATGGTATAGTTGTGCGATATTTTTTTTTTTAAAAAGGGCCAAAACACAATTTTGTTTTTGTGAGTGGTGTTAGAAGAGGTTTAAAAACTAAATATCATGGTAAAAAAAAGATATATAAATTTCCTTGCAGGAGTGATATAAGACAGAGACTGCGTGTGGACACAAGTGTGAAACTTTTAGGCACCCTAACGTCTCATAAAAATATAAAAAACGGTTTTTATCATGCTAGAAACTTCTGTAGGTGCAGAAGAAAGCTGTATGAGATCTAAAATATTTTATTATTCAAAGTCTTGTAGATGAAATTTAGTCTGATGATAAATCTCAGATAATATCTGCGATTCATCATCCGGCAAAATACACATATATGTGTGTGTATGCACGTGTATGCATAAACCAGCAACATAATAATAAATGTCACAATAAATAAAAAAGTTAAAGTATTTAGTCAAATTTTATGATAAAGCCCCATTATAAACTCGGATCTCAGTGCCGCAATAAAGATGCAGTATTCCGGCTACTATTCTGTATCCGAAATACTGCATACTAAGACCTAAATATATTTAAAACTTCGTTATAGTATGAACGCACCTCATTTGCTAGGAATGCATGCCATGCAATTTCCGACTTGTTTAATTAAAGATTTTTTTACTCAAAATGTTTGCGATTTTTTGTTATATATCTAATATTTTGAACCACAGATTTTGAACAAAAACAACTTTTTGTAAAAAAGTTATGAACAATTAAATTCGGATCATATTGAACAAAGGAGAGACATGAAGGTTAAGAAAATTTTAAAGACAAGAACACCAATGTAAGAAAATAAGCATAACTAATAAAAATTGACTTACACAGTAGTTTTAGGAGTTCTGTTCATCGGACGAAAAAACTCCTCACTCAGTACCTCATTCTTTTAATATTTAGTCAATTTCAACAACTTGAAAAGAGTAAATTTTACTCCACTCCCCCCCCCCCTCCAAAAAAAAAGGTACGTTTCAGAATTTAAGGGAGCAATGGCCCTACCTCTCTTTGTCGTGTCCATAATCTAAAATATAACTAATAACAGAAAAATCTCAAATATTTACTTTCCCTCCATGAAACGAAATAATTTTTACACTTTAGAATAAAATGAAAAAATTTCTATAAAACATGGAGTTATTTAGACTTCATACAATTAATTTTAGTTATATGTAGTATATTCATGAACTTTTATTGAGAAAATTGTAAAAGTTGTCAGTAAAAATTATTTACAATATTTTCTTTTCCTTGAAAGATTTTTAATTTTTCTCAAATGTGTTTTATAAAAAACATTTTATTTATTTATAAATTCTGAATGAAAATTATTATATATTCCTTTTTGTGTGAGTGTGTATACTCATGAATGATTAAAAAAGAAAAAACTTAAACTTATTCTGTAAGAAGATAGATCCATTTTAAATATTAAATTTTAAAATAAAAATTTTAAATATAGGTCAGCTAAAATTAGTTTTAAAAAATTGTATTTTAATTGTTTAAATTTAGATTCGAAAAATATATAAATTTAAAAAATAATAAAGCACATTTATAAATAACATATACATGCATATAAATTTATAACGAAACACTTTAACTTAAATTATTAAATTAAAAAATTTCATTTTTTTTTTTCAAAATTCCTTTTAAGACTGTTCACAAATGCAAAAAGATTACTTTCTGACACATTTTTAAAGTATTATTATTATTTATTTTTATTTTATTTTATTTTTTATTATTATTATTTTATTTTTATTTTACTATTATTATTATTATTATTATTATTTTTTGTTAAAAAATGCATTGACATATTTTTAAATTCTTTTTTCTTAAAAATAGACGTGAAATCGCAAGTATTGTTATTTTATTCAAAAACTTGTAATCGAAAGGCGTTTTCTATAGGTTTGTAAACGTAATTTTCATAAAATACTTTCAAAATTAATGTTTTGAAAAAAAAAAAAAAAAAAAATCGGGTGTGAAAACGAGAGAAAGGAGAAAAACCTGCCGTCATCTGTAAACGCCACTTAAACTCGATAATTTTTTATTTATCAAAAAATGGAACACGCAATTCAATTCCAAATCCCTTCAATAGACAACTCTATTAAAATCCAATCCTGTACCTTAATTTTATGCCTTTGCGTTTAAAAAAAAAAAAGTCATAAAATATGTCAGAAAATTTCGCGTTTGTAAAGCACGGATTTCAGAACCGCCTTTAAGACAATATAATAAACTATTCTTACTTTCTTTGGTTACTGTGCCTTCTGGAGATTTGAAACCATCTTGGACAGGTACTTTTTCTTTAAACATTTTCTGAATAGTCTTGGATTTTTTTGAAGACTTTTCTAATGCTCGTTTTCTTTTTTCTGGCCGTCCCATATTTTTTAAATACACGTGATATGCGAAGTATATTTACAAATTAAATAAAAAAATTTTGGTTCATTTCGGAATCGTACAAGCCAAGAGAATGAAAATTGAATAAAACAGATTTTTCTTTTCTCGAAAAACCTGTAACGTGATTGGCAGGTTTTAATTTTTGCATTGTTATTTAAAAGATAAAAAGCATAGCTTTTATATCTAAATTGCCAATGTTTTTATTTCTCTCAAATACCCTCAGCGGGAAGGGGGGGGGGGAGTGTGTAGTCAGTGTGAACAAATAACGTAATAGGACATAGTTGCAAACATTGGATTAACGGTGCCGCGCTAGTAGTGTCTGGCGCCAGCTTACCAAACAGTTGGAAACCTAAATTACTCTACTTTATAAAATATTGATAAATGAGTATAAATGTAATGTGAACATATTAATTATCAGTTGTTGCATCATGATACTTGAGAAATTGTTGTTGTGTTTCACAGAAGTGATACATGAAAAAGATAAATGACCAGGATATGACAGGATATATGTAAAATAATTAATTCTTTTTTCTTACATTGTTTTCAATTTTTCTTTTTTTATGAATGCTTATTATTTTAATTCGGTTTTAAAAGCCTTCTTGTGTCTGCGTGTGCGGGGGGGTGTCCAGGCACCCAGGGCACCCCCCCCTGGCTACGCGCATGAATTGAGTGTTTCACTTATACTGGGATTGTGTTTTTTTTTAATTTTTGTTCATCCCAACATAAGAGTATGAACATGAACAAAATGTTTTTGTTAAAACTGTGGAAGAAACTGTTTTAGTTTTATAACATTGAAAATATGGAAGCAAAAGTTTGACCTTGAAGAAACAGTGTGGAAATTGACTAAGCCCAAATATGAGACTTTTCAGATGTTCCATCAATTTAGACATAATTTCATATTGTAATCAAATACACAACACTAATTGCTATCACAACCTTCCTTTTGGAAACTATAACAAGAGCTTGAACCTGTTATGTTTTATAGAAAAAAGACAAGTGTGATTTTAGAACAGAATCTTTCAAAAACTTCATTTTTACTTTCATTTAAAAGCACTTCACTGAATTCTGTAATTCTGCAGAAAAATGTTCTGTTGAAAAATCAATCCTCCACTTTTTATAACACAACTATTTTTTAAATATATATTCTTTGGTTAATCTTATTATAGAGTTTCTGTTAGTGTTGATAGTTATGCATTTAACAATAGCACCTTCTGGAAAGTGACAATATGGCTGAAGATTACAATAACACTGTTCAGAACTACCCTTGAATCTCCCTGCCTTCATACAGTCCTTTTATTCCTGGCACTATACAAAACCTACGAGCTGTTTTGGACAAGAACCCATCCTAGGGAATTTTTTTTTGCTACAAAATCGACGACTTATTAGATCAGGATGGGTGCTTTCTTTTCAGATAAACCAGCTCTCAATGTGTGCTTGCTGGAATCATTTATACTATTTCAATGGCACTTCAGTGATTTTTTTTTATTTTTTTTGTAATTTCTGTAATTTGTTATTTTTATTAAGGTTACAGCAAGAGAATTTAATGTTTATTTGGAATACTAAAAAGTATATTATAATTTTTTTATGATGGCAATGAAATATAAAAGAGAGAAATAGTATGATTAAATTAACCACTTAACCGTCTACCCCGAGATAAATCGGGGATAAAAGCACTGTTTCCCCATACCCGTCGCCGGTTAAGTGGTTAATACTGTCTTTTATATCACATGCTTGAATAAATACATTATTTTCAGCTTTACACAAACTATGAAAAATGCAATGTTTGACGTGTGCCTGAGCATTTTATTATAAAACATATCTGCCATCAATCTTTTAGCAGACCAAACATCATGTCATTTAAATCATGTATATCATTTAAAGCTTACATTTTGCATATCATTTAAAGATAAGTTAAACAAAATTTGAAAAACCAGTCACATCTTAGGCCATTTTTAAATCCCCATGCAGATATTTACAGTGATTAAACTTTTCCACGTTGCTTCTTCTGTTTGCAATTGTTTCTTTCTTACTACTTGATTATACGGTTGACCAATTTTGTCAAGTTATACAAATCAACAAACCATTTGCCAAAATATACAAATTGACTTTTTTTTTTTTTTTTTTTTTTTAAATAATGGAAGAACAAATAAATTAGTAAAATATTAATAAAAATAGAAATAAAAAGTTGAATTAAACATCATTTGATGTAACAAACACGTGTATCGTGTTTAATGTCAATTGAATATTACATTATAATCATCCATTATTAGCATTTTATCTTATAATTTGGCAATAGTATTTTGGTCAAAAGGATAACTAAGTAATTACCGTTTCTTCTGTAGCCAATCATGGTTCAAAAGGACAAATTATTTAGGTTCTAGAGTCTTAAAATGGATTGCTTTTATGCTTGTTAATGACAGCAGATATAATAGCTGCATATTACCCCTTTGTAAAAACTGGTTTAATTGCAAACATGGCTCTGAAACTGAATGCTTCTGATGAGTCCAGAACAACTTTAAGTTTGTTTATTCAAAGACAGATAAGCTAAAAAGAATTTGACATTGTCAAGTTTCCCCTAAACAATCTGAATTTGCAAGGTATATATATATATTTTCCTGAAAGATACTAGACATTACGTTCTCAGTAGCCCTTTTTTTGTGCATCTGTCCCCTCTTTTCTCAAAAAAAAAATCTGAAATTTGCACTTAGAAAGAAAATATAAATTACAACAAATCTAGAAATGTAAAGTAAATTATAGCAATTTTTTTAAGCTACTATATTAATCTAAAAGGGCTAAAATAATTCCATGTTTTTGGCCATCGATTATCACAAATTAAATGTTATAATTATGATGAAATATTTTTTCGCACACCTAATAGATTATAACAAGTGGTGGCTGCAAGGTTCACTGCCATTAGAGATCTTACAACAGTCACTGATAAATATCATTGAGCCCCAGGACACAGTGATTATCCTCATTTATAAAAAAATTAGTCTACTGACTTTTAGTAATGCCTTTTGGCCTCATGAACAGACTGTTCTCATTCTTTATATTTTCATAATTATTGCAGTGCTGTGAGGGATTTTGTGTGCCTTATCTAAATGGTATGGCAGTATTTTCAGAAACATTGGAGCATTTGACACATTTAGATTATGTTGTAAAGGAAATAGCACAGATAATGGTAACCATAAAATCATTAAAATACAAATTCACATTGAGTACTTTCAAGTATCTAGGACATATGGTAGAAAATGGATGTATAATACCAGCAGAGTGAAAATATGGACAGTTTAGATTTTTCAGCTCTTAATACGTAAACTAAAGTTAGGCATGCTCTGTATATTTATCTGTGTAATCATGAAGGAAAGCAGATGAAATTCTATCTAAAGTAATTCAACACCAAGATTCTGTTGTATAATTTATTTTATGATTAATTTTTCCTATTTTCTTGTTACAGGTAGGCCTAATACTACCAAAGATGGACATGAAGTTCGAACTTGTAAAGTAGCTGATAGATCAGCTAGCATAAATTTATCTGTATGGGATGAACCAGGGCATTATTTACAACAAGGAGATATTTGTAGACTTAGTAAAGGGTATAATATATGTATTTTATTTAATTAAAAATAAATTTTAGTTTGCTTATTAATAAGATTTTGATAATTTGTATCTATATTCCATTTATTGTAATTAAAAAAGTTTTGCAAAAGATAATAATAATTAAATATTGTTTGCTCTAAAAAGATAAAAACGAAATGAAATTTATTTACTTTAACCTAAATTTAAAGGGTTTTTTTTTTTCTAAATTTGTCTTTTAAATTTTTAGATGTACCTCACTCTCAGGCATTAGTTTTTTCTTTTCCAACACAAAAACTACAAGCATAGACAAATTTTCTTATTTTATACACTATATAAAAAATGTATAATTTCCTTCATATACAAGGCATGCATAATTAGTTTCATAGTTTTTCAATAGTGCCAATATTTAAAATAAAGTTCAATATTTAAAAGTCAATTAAAAATTCAAGTTCAGATAATAAAAAAATCAAAATTTAAAACCAGTTTCTTTCAAATATCTTACACGTAAACAGTTCTTGAATTATATCTGTTTGATCAAAAAAGTCCTAAGTTCACACTGTGCCAATATCGTTTTAAAAAATTTCACTATTGTCTAATTCAAAAAACAGTTTTTTCTTCTTTCTTTAACAAAGACATGCACAACTAGTCACAGCTAACCCAAAGTTATCACATCTTTAAAGTTCAAAAATATAAAAGGATTTCATGGTTCACTTTTAATCCAGTTTCATTAGAATAGTTCAAAAAAGATAATACGTTAATGGTTCAGAAAGTTTTTTTTTTTCTTTATTCTTTTTTCATTCTCACCCCCTTTTTTGTCCCTTCCTCTTGCAGCTTCCATTGACAAAGAAAATTTTTCATAGCGCTTTCGCTCTCACTTTCATCGGAAGCGTCTTCAGTTACAAATGACCGCAGTTCTTCTGGGGAGGATTTCTGTATGAGATTATTTGGCTTTTCCCTTTTTTCTTTTTCCCTTTCTTTCTATTTTTTCCCTCTTATCAAATAATGAAATCCAACGATTATCTAGCGTAGAGTGCGTAATGTCATTACAAACTTCTTTATTATTTAAATTTATTTCAATAGCTTCCCTCATTAGGGTGTTATGCTGATTTTCATATCCTGCTATTTTTTCTATTTTTAATGATTGTAGATTTAAGAGGTTTTGTATATTTTGTCTAGAAAGTGCTGTGCTTTGGTTATTATATTTTATATCCCAGATATGTTCTTTTAATCTTTCACTAATTTTTCCTTTTCGTCATTCCTATGTAAGATATTATTTTATTTTCTGAATTTCTAGCTTGAATTTTGTATATACAGTAGACTCCCTCAAATCCGCACAGCTTGGGATCAGAAGTTTTGTGGATTTTAGAATTTTGCAGATTTCTGGTCATTGCTTTGTTTACACTTAAAAAAAAATCATTTGAATGTAATTAATAATGAAATCAAAAGTATAATGAATGCATACAATATACTAAAATATTAAAAAGTAATAAACTAAAATAATAAAAATTTAGATATTTTTTAAAATGATTAAAATATTAAAAGGAAATGTCAAGTTAATAATCAATAATGTACAATTAAATATTCATTATAAAAGGGGGAATGTGTTTTTCCTAAATTATTCAATGAAACTTGCTTCATAAAGGTACATTACTAATTCACATCAGGATCATAAAATAATGAAACTTTATTTCAGGTTTAGCCAGACTTAACTAAAAAAGCTTGATTAATACATAAATATAGTTGGTAAGATTGTGATTACCAATGATATTAGCAATATCTTTATTTTTTCAGAAATAAATTATTCTTTCTTCATGAAAAAACATGAATTCAGTAACCTTAACAAAAATTATAAATTAAAAAATGTACGGAATTGATATAAAACTGAAAAAATCAATTTTTGCACCTACATCTGAATTGAATGTTTCATTGTTTACATCCGTAAAATATGTGCGGATTTTAGAGAGTTGTGGATTTTAGGAGTGTGGATTTTTTGAGGGAGTCTACTGTACTGCAGTTTCTAAATCGTCATATTTATCAACTTCATTTCTTAGTATTCTAAACAGGGAGGGGTTGGGTGCTATTGGGACTTTCTTTCCCAGCTTTTCAATCTCTCGTCTTAACGAGATGTACCTTTAATTAACAGGCAAAACAAAGTATGCTCAACGACAAGCAAGTACTGCAGAAATGATGGCATGCAAAGCAAAGTTTATTGCCGAATCGCGGCAATTAGGCGGTCGTTCGCCTCGATATCAGGTATCTAACCCGTTAAGCTGAGATAACTCGGCAGGTAGGGGCCTGGTCATCGGTTAGAAAGAAAGAAAGAAAAAGAAGGGAGGTTGTGTACCTTTTTATACTTTTTTAATATCACTTCCTCCATTTTTCTCATTTTCCATTCGGAAATTACATTAGATATCGGAGACCCCATTGGGGCACCCTGTAGTTGTTTTTATATTTTACCATTAAACTGGAATTTAAAATCAAATTTGTTGCGCTTTTTGTTGTGTTAATAACTTCTGGATCGTTATATTGTTCCTGTATAGTATTGTTTACCTCTTTTTTCATTTCTTCTAGATTGATTGATGGATATAAATTAATGACATCTAAAATTATGTAGTAGTCTGGTTGCGGAAACCACAACCAGACTAAAGATTTACTGGATGATGAATTAGAAATTATTAGAAAAATAGGACTTAAAGCAGGCTGCTCACAAAAAACAATAGATAAATTAATTAGTAAAGCAAAAGAAAGAATTGATTGGATTCCCCCCACGCAGAAAGAACAAAGGTACACAACCTCCCTTCCATTTATAAATGGACTAACCTTAAAATTAAAACGAGAAATTGAAAACCTGGGAAAGAAAATCCCAATAACACCCAACCCCTCCCTGTTTAGAATACTAAGAAATGAAGTTGATAAATATGATGACTTAGAAACTGCAGGTATATACAAAATTCAAGCTAGAAATTCAGAAAATAAAATATCTTACATAGGAATGACGAAAAGGAAAATTAGTGAAAGCTTAAAAGAACATATCCAGGATATAAAACATAATAACCAAAGCACGGCACTTTCTAGACAAAATACAAAAAAAAACTCTTAAATCTACAATCATTAAAAATAGAAAAAACAGCAGGATATGAAAATCAGCATAACACCTTAATGAGGGAAGCTATTGAAATAAATTTAAATAATAAAGAAGTTTGTAATGACATTACGCACTCTACGCTAGATAATCATTGGATTTCATTACTTGATAAGAGGGAAAAATCAGGAAGAAAGGGGGGAAAAGCCGAAGAATCTCATACAGAAATCCACCCTGGAGGAACTGCGGTCATTTCTAACTGAAGACGCCTCGGATGAAAGTGAGAGCGAAAGCGCTATGAAAAATTTTCTTTGTCAACGGAAGCTGCAAAAGGAACGGGACAAAAAAGGGGGTGAGAATGAAAAAAGAAAAAAAAAATTCTGAACCATTAATGCATTATCTTTTTTGAACTATTTTAATGAAACTGGACTAAAACTGAACTATGAAATCTTTTTATATTTTTGAACTTTGGAGATGTGATAACTTTAGGTTAACTGTGACTAGTTGTGCATTTCTTGGTTAAAGAAAGAAGAAAAAAAACTTTTTTTTTAATTAGACAATAGTGAAATTTTTTAAAACAATATTGGCACAGTGTGAACTTGGGACTTTTGTGATCAAATAGATATAATTCAAGAAATGTTTATGTATAAGGTATTTGAAAGAAACTGGTTTTAAATTTTGATTTTTTTTTATTATCTGAACTTGAATTTTTAATTGACTTTTAAATATTGAACTTTATTTTAAATATTGGCACTATTGAAAAACTATAAACTAATTATGCATGCCTTGTATATGAAGGAAATTATATATTTTTTATATAGAGTATATTAAATAAGAAAATTTGTCTATGTTTGCAGTTTTTGTGTTGGAAAAGAAAAAACTAATGCCTGAGAGTGAGGTACCTCTAAAAATTGGAAGGTAACATACAAGCATTAAATCTAAGTTTAATAATTCTATTAGAATTGTTGTTTCTAAATTTGTGTTTTACTTTGTATTGTTTAGAGAAAAATAAATCTTCAAATTTTTGAGACATGTAAATTAATTGGCATTAAGAAAATGAATAAAAGCATTTGAAGATTTATTAAATTGAACATATTATTATATTCACTCTGATTGAAAATGTTAACAATTTTTTAAAATTTTACTCTCGGATATGAATTAAATTAATCATTAAGAAAAATTAAAAATCTACTTTTGTTGGGAGGGGGAGGAGTTTTGAAAGTATTTTGGTTTAGGAACCATGGATAACAAAGCTCTAAGCGGTTCACTGAAAATGCTTTACTTTTATGTGATCTTTATTCACTGTACATTCTAGAACGAAAAGGTGCCCTATGACAGTCTCTAACAAGCAGCATTCCCAAGTTGGAGAACTTTTTTATATTCAAATTATCTGCTCATTTTTTCAGAACAGTAATCTTTGCTTGTTTGAATAAATTAAGATGTCTATGAAGATTGAATAAATTAGATGTCTAGTTGAAAACAATGTTAGATATTTTGAATATAGAATTTCTCCAATCTGGCAGTTATGTTTAAAAGAGCACTATCTCAATAGAGAAGGACATTATTGCAAGAGAAATTGTGTTTAGTGGGAACAAAATATAAATCAAAATTAATTTTAAAGTATTTTATAAGTTATTAAAAAAACGAAAGTACATGATTGAATGATGCCCCATATTTTTCTAAAAGAAATAAGGAAGTTTAGTATTTTTCCCATGCTCAGGACAGAACCAAAATTAGCTTTTTATCTGCACCCAGGGCCAGGGCAAAGATAGATTTTGCCTTCCTAGCCCCCTTTCTGCTTCCACAAAGTAAATTTACCAAAAAAAAAAAAAAAAAAAAAAAAAAAATTACTAAATTTCTAATAGCCAACTTACTTTAAAATTTAAAATGCTTAATCAAAATGATGTAATCAACTTTATCAAATATTGATTCATTAAAACCTAATAATGACCTCCAAAGGACTCCCAAAAAAATTCTGCTTTATATAGGTTTCTGTCTTAATAGGTATAATTGTTGGTATTCTTTCTATTGAGAATATGTAATTTTTTCTCATTTTCACAGATTTTAAGGTATTTGTAAAATTGCAAAAGAGGCCTTTAAAGTCAATGTTATGAATCACATTATATTGTGAGATTACACTAGTCACATGAAAAAGTATGCAAGCTATGGAAGTGTTCTTTTCAAGTTTCTCATTTGCATTTTAATATTTTTAAATGTTTTTTTTCTTTTTGGGATAGCCAAAGTTGATCTCTAATCAAGTTAATGTTTATATCTTTTTGATTTTTTACTTACCCATATCATACGTAGTATAGGGTAAATCTTGCAATCGTTTTGAAAATCGAAAAAAAAATTTTGACGGATTTACACGTTTTAGACACTGAAGATTTCGAAAAACATATTTTTAGAAAAAAAAATTTGCCGTCCATCTGTCTGTCTGGTTGTCTGTAAACGCTCTATCTCACAAACAAATTGAGATAGAGATTTGAAATTTTGTATGTACTTAGTATGTAAGAATGGGGCGAAGCCTATTGAATATCAGCAACCTCGATTATCCGGAACTATTTTTTCCGGATTCTTGAAAAATTAGTTCTGATGAAAAGCCTATAAAAATTTTCGAATTTTTTTATTTTAAGGAATGCATGTAAAAGGCAATAAAAAAACACAAATTTTGCATAAAGAACGAAGTCGATCAGATTATTAGTTGTCGAGATATTTGTAATCCTGTTTTCCACATTCTTAGATTTTTCATGATCCTTATTTCATTCAAATTTCAATTAAGAGGTATATTTTAATTGAAAATGAGACGCTTAATCCGACGCAGCAAACTGTTAGTTAATATGATTATTAATTTTGGAGTTATAAGGATGTTTCTTTTGCGTAGTTTGGTACTTCTTGAGTACTTTGGTGTTTTATATAATTTGTTGAAATTTGTGCATCAGCAATTCATTAATAGAGTATTACTATGTGTCTTAACAACATTTAAATTTAGTTTTGGAATTGAAATACATTGTATAAATAGTTTTCACATATTTGATTTTCATATGCATATAAATGATGGGTAAGTATTACGGTGGCCTCCAATGACTAGTTTTCTTTTTTAAATAAAGTTACTTTCACTTTTGGAACCAGTTCCAAAAATAAAAGTAACCTCATGAAAAAAAAAAAAAAGCATCCAAAACAGTAAATAAACAAACTAACTACATTAAAGACCAACCTCAGCTATCCTATTAAAAAAAAAAATGGAAATGAGAAATTTTAAAAGAACTGCCCCATAAATTTAACATTAGCTGATGAATTTCTTTGCATCACTAGCGTAAATTTTTAAGAACTCAAAAACCAATAATCTTTTTATCACCCCATTCGTTTTCCATTCTGGCACCTCTCTTCCCTTGCCTCTTGTTTCAGCTCTGGAGCAGGGCACCTCACCTTAAATAATGTCTAGAAAAGTATTACTTTAGATAATATTTGCTAAAGAAATATTTGTTTTTCTAAGCTTATTTCATTAAATATTTTCTAGAGTCATTTTAGCCAAACTATAATTGTGTGAAGGGAGATCCAGTGCTATACACTATCATTATTTTGTAATATGTAGTTTTATTGAAGTAGTTTCATCAAAATTTCTTTATTTACTCTCTTTGAAATGTAAACTAAATAATGAAACAATTGCAAATTGTATAAGAAAAAAACAAAAGATATTTAAAAAAAAAAAAAAAAAAAAAAAAAAAACAGTTTTCTGTTTGTTCCTATTTTATTCTTTTTACTCAGTTTTATAGGATGTGTTTTGTAAATTTATTCAGAACTAGACTGTATATTGTAAGGAAATTGTTTAATTAGAGAAGTTGCAATGTAGCGTACCTAATCTGGCTGGGTCTAAAAAAATTTATAGTGTGATATTTCATCTTATGAAATAACTTTCACATTTTATTTAATATTAGTAATTAATTTATTGATTCAGTTATTGTTTTGTTCCCTTTTTTGTGTTTGTTTACCTTTTAATATTGTCCTACAGGAAAATTTTCAAAGCCATAAGAGGGTATGAATTTAATTAATTTCTCTGTTTTTATTAGATGAAAATACTATAATTCCATAATTCATTCGAAAAAGCACTGTAAACTTTCAAGTAATACAATGTAAGACATACCTTCCCAATTTTTATTACCTATTTCTGTTTTTACAGTTGTTTGATAGAACACAAAACTGTAAAAAATATTCAATGATGTACAATCGTGACACATTAAAATGAAATGTTTGTTACATATAAAGGTACCACATTTGCAATGCTTTATAGAACTTTTGTCATCAGTTTGTATTCACAAGTGACATCTTCTCTTTTTGCAGCTCTTATTTGTATGCTTCTAGTCAGGGTTCAGGTTGCTCTTTGTTTCACTCTGTATACTCACTGACAATTCTCAATTAGTCCTTGTTCTTGGTAGATGGTTTCTACCATTGTGGGAAAAACCCAGATATGCTGAGTTTTTCAATAGGCATTCACCTTTTGTGAAATGAGTTGATATTCCATGCTAGATTAAGCTTTAGGAATAATAAAAATGTATTAAACTCTAAATTACCTAGGATATTAGAATCAATTACAGTAGACCATCTGTTTAGTCTTCTTCAGACAAGAATAGTCCAGACCAGTTTATCTAATAAGTCTACCTTTGCTTTGATGCAGTTATAATACAAAATAATTTGAAGTTTCTTTTTGTCTATCTCTTTTATTTTATTGTCGTGTTAAAAGTGCTCTGAAAGGACTACACACTTGCTTAATTTTGGAAGGTATGATATGAGAATTTTATCCTTTATGAATGCTGATGTAAAGTTTTGGGACCTTTTTGCAGGCAACTGTGGAAGAATTGCTGGTTTGTCTTTCTTTGGTTGTACCAATCATTGTTAGTTGTTTTTGTTTCTAAGAAGAATCCGCCAAAGGTCATACAATGTAAAAAATTTATCACATGTTACATTATATTCTTTCGAGTCTTGAACGAGATCAATGATAAATCTGTCTGATATCTTAATTTTATTTGTGTGTAGAACCAGGATACTTTTCAAGATATGGATGTATATCCCAGCCATGATTGATTGCGTTGTCACAAAATATTGAAAATTTCATACCATAGTTTGCTGGTTTATTGGATATGTAATGATGGAAGGGACATTAAGCTACAAAATGCTCATCCCAAAAATTCTCTGTCGCTCATTACATAATTTATATTACACAGTGAGCAAGCAGCAATAAACCAAGCAGCAATAAATGTTTTCTACTCAATGATATTGAATTTTTCCAACTGGTACAAAATATTTGTTTTTCATTTTATGTTACATTAATTAGTATATTTGCTATTTCTGGAGGAGGGAAAAAAAACAACATAAATACAGAATATTCATTTTCAATTCTAGATCTGGCGTATTTCATTAGCCCTGGAGTCATTTTTAAATCCTTTTCAGATTTAAGCCTTCCACATAAAGCTTGTGGTTCTAATTTCTACTCAGTTTTACCATATTTATTAAATAAAGTCGAGGTTATACAAACTGTCTTCTAATCAGGGTTGGCAAGTTTCTTCCGCAGTGGAAAAAACCGGCCGGAAGAAATAGATTTCTTCCAAGTGGAAGAAATGGAAGAAACTGTTTTTCTTCTAGAATTTACCATATACTTTCAATTTTGTAAGATATTTATTATATCTTCCTATAATCTTATATGAATTAATTCCATTGGGACCAAAACAAATTTAATTAAATATATATGCTAAATTAATAATTACATCAGTTTTTTAGCCAAGATCACACACAACACCTGTCTTAAAATCTTCAATTATTGGCTAAAGGAAAAGAAATTTTATCAAAAATTAAAATACACAAAATTAATTAAATGTTATTCATTTCAATTTAACCAACATATTTTTTTGATTAAATTTCTGAAAAAAAGTAGTAAATAGTAGGGATTCTTTATCAATGGTAGAATGTAACCTATTTAAATAAAAGCTTTAAATTTATATTAGTTTTTTTAATGTAAGTAATATACAATAATTACTGCAATATTAAAAGCTTAATATTAAATTTTTAATATTACTGTATTAAACAGAGATCGATCAAAAATATGGTTTCATTTTCGGCCCAAAATCCAAGTTTTGCCAAAAACTTGGCTAAGAATTCTGCTTGACTGAAACTCAGTATTTCAAAATTCTTGTTTCTTCCTTTGGAAATTTTCAAAATTAGTCATTGATTTGAACTGTATCAGCTCTAATGAGTGTATTGCAATTAACTTTGTTGTTTATAATTATCAATCATGAATTAGCAATCATCTTATAGAAATTTTTTAGTTTAAACTGCATTAGTGTTTAAAATATTCTTTGAGAAAGTTCTAGAATAATAAATGATCATTTAGAGAAATCATTATAGAATAAAAATCAAGATGTGTATACTTAAAACTGAAATATTTTTTAATTAAATGAAATTCGTATAATTAGAAAAACTTTCTGTGTCATTGACGAATTATGTTTTATTGTATATGTAAAATAAAGTTTTTGGATACTTAACAATTGTACATAATTAGTAAATATGATACATATATTTAATTTACATTTATGTATATATTAATTACTTTAAAACATACAATTGCTTTTTTTTTTTTTTTTTTTTTTTTTTGGGGGGGGGGGGGGGGATTCATTTTTGGCTGAAACTTTGAATTTTCTGAAAATTGGTTTTGGCCTTAGAAACCTGTATCAATCGATCCTAATATTAAAAAAATCATTAAAAGTCTAATTTTTCTTAGTACAATGCAGCAAATTCAGCACAGTATAGCAAAAAAGTTTTTTAGCAGTAGGACGCTGCAATCAGTTTTTCAACTTAAATTTGATGAATGTAAAAAATGAAGATTTTTTTTGCCCAAGTTCTACACTTCAAGATAGTTTAAAAGCATTTTAACATACCCATAGATATTTTTAGAACACTTCAGCATTGAGATATTCATGTCATGCTAGATGTTACTAACTATGCTAGACTGATATGCTCATGCTAGATAATATATATATAAATATTATATAAAATATTGTAGTATAAATAATTGCAAATTTATTTATTTACTGTGTTGCACAGTTTAAAATAAGACATTTTAAACAATTTGTAGGAGTTTTTTTTTTCTCTCTTTTTACATAAATAGCATAATAAAAAAAAAAAAAAAAAAAAAAAATCCCTCTATAAATTTGCTATTGTTAAGTATGAGCATGTGAAAAAGTGTCTTCATAGTTTGGTCTTACATGTGTTACCGTTAAGTTAAAGTATATAATCCGTCATTTCATATACCTAGTTATTTCATGAAATAACTAACCACATCCGTTAAAGTGTGTAAAATTATTAAATTTTACAATTTAACTAATTTTTATAAAATAACGATTAATCAAACCATTAAAGTATTAAAGACAGCAGGCAAAAATCATTTGAACTGATTACAACTGGTTTTAGTCAGTTTTGGATCATTTGTGATTGTTTTTCTACGTTATTAATTAATCCGAGTGCATGTTTTGTCGGTATGTGTGTTGAACATGCAGAAATTTATAAGTGGTATATTTATGTTAGCATTTTTTCATTTGGGATTATTCACAAATATTTTTGCAATTTTTTTTTAACAATGATTTTTACAGGAATGCAAGATCAACTGGTAAATAATAAATATTTTAATGGAAGAGTGATTGGAATCCTTGTTAAAAAGCATTAAACTGAGAAAAATAGTGCTATACTTATTCGTGAAAAACTATTAAATTCGATAAAAGAAGTAAATTATGTCAAAGCAGCACAGAAAAAATTCTACCTGACTATTGGTTAATCTAGACTTATTATATCCTAGAAGTTCTGAAGGTAGAAAAATTTATTTGTGCCATTAACCGATCCATAACCTGGTGTCATATTTTATTTCTCAAGGTATATTTGTTCAATATTTTTTATATCACCTGGATATAGTTAGAGAAATAATATGAATTCATATTACGGCAATCCTTGTTCCTATAAATAATGAAAATAAAGTAAAGATATTTCATAAATTTTAAATTAATGTACTCTTGCATTAATTTGAAAAGAGTTTATAAAATGTTGTTAAAACAGTATATTAAACAGTTTATATTTTGTGTTTGGGATACAATTTTTGTAATATTTTTTAATCAGCTTTTTTTTTTTTTTTTTTTGCCAACAGGACAAAGTAATCTAATAATTATGTATATATTGAGTTATAAATATTTAAACATAACTATGCCTGCACTACATTCTCTTATTTTGTATTACTTTTAACTAATATAATAAAAATATTGCATTATATATTCAAATTTTATATATTATTTACTAAATCATCTATTAATAATTTAAAATGTATTTTTTTTTTAATGTCTTTAACTATATGTCATCAATTTTAATTTATTAAACAACTTATTTTTTAATGTTAAATTGTTTATTTTAAACTTTCAGTTAGGCATTCGTTATTCTGTAAAATAATAGTTAAATCATAGAATCCAATAATTTTACACACTTTAATGGATTTGGCTAGTTATTTCATGAAATAACTAGGTACTTTGTGAAATAACTGAATTATACACTTTAACAGTGACACATGTATTCTTTGCTTTATAGCTAGTACCCATGTCTATCAGGTGTTAAAGATAATTATAAACAATGAAGTTAATAGCGATAAATAATGTAGTTTGAGCCGATACAACTCAAATTATTGAGTAATATTGAAAATTTCTGAAAGAAGAAGCTAGATTTTTGGAATGCAGATAGCTTCAATTTGGTCAAATGTTTGACAGCATTTTTGTTGCTTGATTTTAGGTAAAAAACGAAACTGAATTTTCAATGTGGTTGATCTCTAGTTATATATACACACATATAGATATATATATATGCATATATATCAGTGGCACCCAGCTAAACAAAAAGTATCATGTCATTTTTTGTAAAATATGGCAAAATCTTATTATAAAATTAATATAAAATCATGTTCTTTTTTACATTATTATGGCCAATTCTATTCTAAAATTATAAAACCAAGCAGTAAATTTTGCAAACTTAATGTTAGCCACTGACCAATGGGTTTCTAAAAAAATAAAATAAACTGACAATTAAAAAATTATCTGCAAATGGCCACCTTATGGTCACTTTTCCTATTTGAAAATTTCCTCAAAAATTCATCCTGATATGCTCTAAAGCCAGTGTTGAATTCAGGGGGTGACCTGGGGGGGGGGAGAGACATTCCCCCCCAGAATAGTAAGATGTCCCCCCCCCCTCCAGAAATTTTGATATGTTGTGTTTTTAATGGTTAAAAAATGCAATCCCCCTCCCCCTGGAGCCACAGAAATTCATCCCGGAAAAGTGTCTGAATTCAACACTGTCTAAAGCACCTGATTTCTTTTTCTTGTTATACTGTTTCTGATAAGATTTGCAAAGAATTCATTTATCTGTTTCTTAAATACTTAAAAAAAAAAAGCTATATTCAAAAATACTATATTATCTTTGCTGACTTTTACCTTAATACTGCAGGCTGCTTGCAGTATTAACATACTTATTTTGGGCTATGTAGTTTTAAATTAATTTTAATAGAAATATTAACTAAAGTTTGTTTACCTTAAAAAAGAAAAAAATGGCTACTAATGAAATTGCTACAATTGTAAACCCGACTACCAATGAACATTTCCAATTTTGCTCTTCACCAATTAATATGTTAGTCAGATGGCTTTTAAATCATAAATAAATAACCAATGTCAACTGTAATATAATGTTATTTCTTCGCATTACAATATCATATTCTCATTTTACATAATTTTTTGCTATGATAAATAAAACTACTACTTAATTAATGATGTATTACATTCATTTAAACACAGTTTTTGAATAAATATGTATATTCTTTTTTAAATAAAAGAAAACTGGATTGTTCTTACCTGTTTGAAATTAGTCAGCCTTGATGACAATACTATTGTTTATTAAAACAGTGTATTAAGTCTTCTAATGCCAACTGCTTTGTAGCATTAAAAATTTGTTTTTTAAATAACTTTCAATTGTGATCAATTTATAGTATAAACAATATCTAAATGTTTTGTTTGAAATATTTCAATTTCACTACTGTTTGCTAATGTTTCTGTTATTTAGGTATGCATCAGTTTGGAAAGGATGTCTTACTTTATATACGGGTAAAGGTGGAGAGATACAAAAAGTTGGAGAGTAAGTCATTTGATTTAAATTTATTGTACTTACTGACTTTATTTAATTTAAAAGTTAAAAGGTTTTTTTTTTCAATCTAATAAATTGAGCTTGTTTTTAATCTTTATTTTTTAAAATGAATGAATATTTTTCTAGTGGTTTTGTTAAAAAATTCTAAAAATCTTTTTTGAAATTCCTATAATTATTTTTATGACATTACTAACTGACCTACCTGGTGTTGCCTATGATGAATGACCTGTAAATGAACCTCAGATTTGTATGACTTTATATCTTTAACTCCATTTTGTCTAAATTTATATTTTTAATTGAAAAAAGTGAAAAAAAAATTGAATTCAAAGTATATGCTTCCTGGTATTTTATTTTCTGCCTAATTTGATTTTTGGAGTATATGCAGCAAGTAAAACTGTGACAAAACATTCAGGTCTTTACTGAATTCGTTGAAATCTTCAGACACTTTATTTTGTAAAAAATATTTTTATCCATCCGAATATTTCAAAATTTTTTTAAGTGATGCAAATTTGTCTGAATACTCTAAAAAAATTTTGTTAAAATATCGCAGTTTAATTACTTTTAGCTTAAAAAGAGAAAAAATCTCTCTGAAGCGTGGTGTAAACTGTATTTGTCAGTATATTTAAAAGACTTAAAATTTATATTTTAAAAATTGGTTGCATCATTGATTGGAAAAATATTATAGCTTTAAAAATGTATTTTTGGTTTGTCAGTACCTTTTAAAATTACACCTGGAGGGATAATATGGGGGGAGAACTTTTTTCGAAAAAACGACTCTTTTTGAAATTTTTTTTTTCAAAGGCTTAACTGCAACATTTTTTGAATTAATTGTGTCATTTGAGATTTAAGAATACATTTTTTTTTGCAGTATATTTTTCAATTATAAATAAAGCAGTTTGGTCAATGTGGATTAAAACAAAACAATTAAAAGAGAAATAAAATCATAAATGTTTTTTCTCTAACTCTGGATGCATAAATGGATTTATGCCCAATCACAAGTGATTTCCTTGACCAAGAATCAAATAGATGATTTTTTGAAGAGAGTGAATTGCAATGTTTAATAACTCAACTGCTCCCCCCAACCAGGGGTATAGTAGAAGATGTACACCATATACCTTCTGGATTTTTTAAAGAAGCTCCTTATGCCTTGTGTTTCTCCAATAAATCATCAACATGTATCCTACCTATGACTGTTCATAACATCAGTGTATAGTCTCTGCTTTTGTTATGTCTACAACACTGCCTCCAACCCACTATCCTCAAAACATTTAATTATACTTTGTGCAATTTAAAGAGGCTGCATAAAAAAGAATTTATCACTGTTTGTATGAATGTATCAATTTATCAATGTCATCCGTGTTTTCGTCTGGGGGCCCTGCATTGGAATTATTATCATAATGCACATATCTTTATACAGCCAAGTTTGTATCATTCTATGTCTTTCTTTAGACAGTTTTTGTGCCATCTAGCGAAGGGTTTTATAAGAAAAAAAAAAAAAAAAACAGATTTACTGGTTAGGATTAAAAAAAAAAAAAAAAATGTATTTGATTGGACAGTGTAAAATTTAGTGTCCTTTATCATTATTTGATTTATTTATGTGCATTTTTCTCAATTCAATTGTTTAAGTTAAGAATAATTAAAAACCCTTAAAATTGTGTAAAAAAAAAAATACAAAAATTTTTTTTATTAAATATGTTGGACAATGAGATTAATAAAATGTAGTATTTTTTTATATAATGCAATTCATTTATGTGTAGTTTTTTTTCTTTTAATATTTTAATTGTTTTAAGGAACAAAATTTACTTTACATACTTATTTACTTATTACCATATTAATTTACAAATACCGAATTTCTTTCATTTTAAATACCCTTAAGAAACAAATGCAAAGAAAAAAAAATGTAGAAATCCAAATTTTAACTTTGTCTTACCGAATTTCGAACCACAAACCTTTCACATAGAAAATTGAGGCGTTAAATGAGTAAGCTACAAGTAATTTTGATGGAGTCTGTAAATTAAAGTTCTGTATCAAAATGTATTCTGTATCAAAATCTTCATTTTTTTGCATTTGTTTCATTAGCATAACAAAATAGATGTTTATTAGTGTTTGAATTCTCTGAAATTCTCATGGATTGTAATTATAATTAAAACCAAGCATTTTTTCCAAATTTCATAAAAAATCTATGCATTTTAAACCTTTGTCTACATAGTTTTTATATGTTTAACTGAAATTGAGAGAAGCCACACTGAAATCCCTCAGTTTCTAAATTATTTGTCAAAGTTTTTGCACATTTTATTTAATAAAAAAAAATGTTTCTATCTGTCCAAACATTTTAAAATTTTTGTAGGTGATGTAAATCTGATCTATTGAGATGTTCTAGAAAGATAGTGTTAAAAAACAGACACTTAGTTACTTTTAGCATGGGAAAAATATCCTCTCTGTGATCTGCAAAGTGACCCGTGTTTGATGATGTATTTGAAAAGGTTAAAATTCATATATTTAAAAACAATTTGCACCATTGATTTTAAGACTGTTTCAGCTTTATAAGCCAGAGATCAAACGAATTTGATGAGAGAGTGGTGATTGTTTATCTATACTAATATTATAAAGAGGAAAGATTTGTTTGTTTGTTTGAATTGAATAGGCTCCAAAACTACTTGACTGATTTGAAAAATTCTTTCACCCTTGGAAAGCTACACTATTTCTGATGAACATAGGCTATATTATATTTTCAAAAAAATTAGGAATCCTTATTAAAATGCCAATAATGTAACCCAAGGTGTAGAAAAAGGACCTTAAAAAATCCTTACATCGCGTGCGCTGCAAATACTATTGATTATAATCTGTATACATAAAACAAAGTCGTGTTAGTTACACCATTTATAACTCAAGAACGGATGGATCAATTTTTATGAAATTTTGTATGGAGGTGTCTGACATCTTAGATTAACATATAGGCTATTTTTTACTCGACTATCTAAAAGGAGGGTAATGTTTTTAGTAGTTGAATTTAATGGGTTGAAGTGGTAATAACAATTTGGGGTGTCAGTAGTGGCACAGGACTGGCAGTGGGCGACTTGCTCTACCCAAAGCAAAGCGAGGGCAGGCTGCTAGTTAATAGATCAAAACTCTAAAAGAATTTTACAGTTCTGAGGCTCAGGTACATTAAGAGAAGCCAGTGGTTCCCAACGTGGGATGCACGCCCCACAGGGGGCCAATTTGGCTTTCGAGAGGGGCAATTTGAGAATTCTATGAAATTCAGTCATCCTCTTATGATCCTAAAAAAATAACTAAATACTTTTTGTTTTACTAACATGAAGCAACAAATAATTTTAAAAATCATTTTATAATATCATATTACAACCCCTTTAAAACTTGGAAAAAATATATTTCAAATTGATTTTTGATAGAATAAAAAATCAAGCTACTATCGCCAGACACTGGATGTTTGATTAACCAATTAAAACGCGTCTTATTAGAGATTTTGATTTTAGGATCCTACAGTGAATATATTAATCTGACTGATAATTAATGATAGAAAATTTTAGCTGTTCTAAGAAAGAATTACTATAATAATTCAGAAGGAACGTTCCTTCATCAAAGGAATTGACTAGACATCACTAAACGAGAGGATTTGAGATTAAAGCTGACAAAATTAGTGCCTGATATAAAATCTTTGCAGCCAACATCAAGCTCAAGGATCTCATTAATTTTATTCTATTCATCTTAAATGTTATAATTTGAATTTATTTTATTATATATTTTATTTATTTATTCATTTTCACTGGCAACAATTAAAATGACAGAAACATAATCAAGAAACTGAAAATTAAAGTTATTTTTGTGTATCGAAGTTCACTATTAAATATTTGAAGATCTAATTTGCTTTTTTTCATTGATGCCTATTATTATTACGATTATTAGACCGGGAAGGGGCTGTACAAACTATCACCTTATCAAGTTGATGACTGAAATCCATGAACTAGTTAAAACTTGATTCGCATATCAAAATGCAACTGATCTACCAAGTCATATGTTAGTGGAAAACACCTGCAAATCTGATTTTAGTGGTTGAGTAGTAGATTTACCATTTGTTTTCTTGCTAGCCATCCTCTACGTTTTCATACTTTTGACTGCAGTAAAGCACTATTATAAATTTACCAATCAATCACTAAAATCGGGTCTTCAGTGGTTTCCACCAAGATATGATTTGGCAGAGCAGTTGCATTTTAATATATGAATCGAGTTTTGTCTAATGCTGAAACTTCAACAATCAACTCTATGAGGTGATAGTTCGTGCAGCCACTTCCTGGTCTATATTATTAACGATTGCTTCCTGAATACATTTTTTCGTTTATGTTCATTTTTTCATGACCTTTCTTTTACATGTTTACGTTTTCTTTTCCATTCTATTTCTAAATGGCTTTTTTTTTTTTTTTTTTTTTTTAATTTCTTTAAATGGAATAACAGTTCAATTTTTCTATAATAAGAATTATTTTTCAGAGAGAGGGGAGGGGGATCATGAGGGTTTTAGATATGATTTGATGGGACATGACCTGAAAAAGGTTAGGAAACACTGCTGTAGACTATCTTCATAAAAAAAAAACTGAGCTTCATACATGCCTTAGATTTCGCTAACCATAGCGTACACACACATACACAGAGTAAAAGTTTCTTTTATTAATATTAATAGATTGAATTTATTTAAATGCTTTGTTGTCTAAGTATTAGTTTTACAAATAATAATAACAATAATATTTGCCTTTGTAGTCGATGTATTAATACTTACAAATTATGTTTTGAGTTACCTATTTGTTATATCAGAAATAACAGCAAATTAATAACTACTACCTTAAAATAATTTTATTCTTCTTCAAAATGAATCACTACACTATGTGTCTTTGATTAGAGATAAACATACAGAAGGGCAATGTGGGTCATTCCATGTCAAATCAACCAAAAAAATTCAATATTCAACCTGACCATTTCCGATTTCCATGAAACTGCTAGGGATCATTTTCTATGATGATATAAATTAGAGCATATTTTCATTTTTTGTTTATCGCTTTAAATTTTTATACAGTTAATTATTTAAATTTTGAAAAATCATCATTTTTTGACTTGCATAAATAGTTTCAATTTTGAATTTCTCAAGTTCTACCAAACATAGAAAATTTTATGACCACTCATTTCAAAGAGGAATTTATAAGGTTTAATTTGATATGCAAGTTGACTATGTATAATTAAAATAAATAAAATTTTAATTAAAAAAAATTTTAAATTTGAAAATTTTTTAGATAGTCATTTTTAAAAATTTTGAAAAAAAATGTATGTTTGTTGTAATATTATAAGCTTTAAATTCTGAAATTTTTTAGAGTGGGATCTCAATGGGATCAGGAGTTACGAAATAAAAGCTGAATATTACCATACAAATCTTAAATAAATAACAAAATAGATAGAATTAAATTCCTATTTTAATGGTAATTTTTGCTTTTATTTAATAACTCCTGATCCCATTGAGATCCCACTCTAAAAATTTCAGAATTTAAAGCTTATAATATTTTAACAAACATACAATTTTTTCAAAATTTTTAAAAATGACTATCTAAAAAATTTTCAAGTTTAAAATTTTAAAAAATTTAAAATTTTATTTATTTTAACTATACATAGTCAACTTGCATATCAAATTAAACCTTATAAACTCCTCTTTGAAATGAGTGGTCATAAAAGTTTCTATGTTTGATAGAACTTGAGAAATTCGAAATTGAAAATAGTTATGCAAGTCAAAAAAATGAGGATTTTTCAAAATTTAAATAATTAATTGTATAAAAATTTAAAGTGATAAACAAAAAATAAATATGCTCTAATTTATATCATCATAGAGAATGATCCCTAGCAGTTTCATTGAAATCGGAAAGGGTCAGGTTGAATCACTGGTTGATTTGGCATGGAATGACCCATTTAGATTTTATTAAAAATTTTATCTGGACCATTTGATAGTGTCATATCCCTCCCCCCTCCCCCCATTAAAAAAAACTAAAATAAATTAAAACATAAAATAATATAAAAGCAGTGAGCTCAGCCAAGATTTTTTTTTTTTTTTCGAAATTTATGAGCTGAATTGAATGCATAGGTTTTTTTTAATGAGATAATAAATGTCAGCTTATACTTTTAGTTGGAAATTTTTATGACTTTTTTTCTTTTGTGTTGCACTGTTAATCCTTTTGGTAAAAGAAGTAAAAAAATAAAAGTATATTGCAGTAAAAATCTTTCCTGTACTATGTTTGTCCCCCCTCCCCTCTTTCTTTTTTTCTTTTTGTCTGTTTTAAAAATTATTTTCAATTTAGATTTTAAGAGTTTTTGTCTGTTTATTGCATAAAATATCATACTTATTTTTGACATTAAAGTTTATTTAAAAATGTAAAAAAATGCAGCATTGTATTGCGATATTTTTTTCAAATTCTTACACAAATAAAAAAGCTCAAGAGAATAAAAGAACAATATTTAGCTCCAGAAATGGATAAATGCAGCATTCGAAGTAGGAAAAAAAAATCTTATAAATTTTTTTTGCAGGCAATAAATAAAAGATACGTTGGCAGATAATGAAAAATTAAATGAATTTATCTGAAAATTTGTTAATATTTTTAATTTTTTTATTTTGAAAACAAAGATTTGTTATTTTACTTTCCTTTTAATTTTCACTTAAATCAAATAAATTATTATGAAAAATTAAAGCATCTAACGTATATGGTATTATAATACATGACAATTTGGTATGTACATCAAAATTTATAGAGTAATAATAAATTAATGATTAAAATTATTATTACGATAATTAATTTTGTAATTA
This sequence comes from Maratus speculifer, assembly GCA_964019185.1. Lineage (NCBI taxonomy): Eukaryota > Metazoa > Arthropoda > Arachnida > Araneae > Salticidae > Maratus > Maratus speculifer. The sequence goes on from OZ025292.1 coordinate 375,817,873, forward strand.
TTGTGTAAATTGTTATTGTTCATTCATATTTATCAAATCTTTAGCATCGAATCAAATGATAATTTATACTAATAACGTTAATTGCTATACTCACTTAATTGCATGCAATTTGTCTTTTATTTTTTTTACTTGATTATATATATATGAGTTATTTTTCTTGTCCTTACTTGTATTTTAAATTTTTGTATTAAACATCAAATGCTTCACAGTTAAATTCAAATTATGCCACTTATGTATATTTTTAAAAGGTAATTTTTAGTTTCCTTGTAAGCACAATTTTTTTCATAAAAATGAGAATCAATTCATTGAGTCACTGTAAGATATGTTTTAAATATTTTATTTTGTACAATTGAATAATTTTACTGTATAGCAACAGCTGCTTAATTTTCAACTATCTTTTTATAAATTAATAGTTGTTTTATCATTTATATAACATTATTTATTAATCATTCATGTTTTTATTTTGAAATGTTGAATTGTGCCTTTGAATCCTGATCTCCATATCATTAAAGCTTTTGTTAATTTTGATATTTAGAATAATCAAAATATAATTTTGTATTTCTATAAAACAAACTGTTGTGTGATAGCTTTTATCAAATTCTATCATTGATAGTTATAGCAACACTTATTCTTTTTTAATTTTGAAAAAAAAAAAAAAAAAAAAAAAAGCAGCATTGTATTGCGATATTTTTTTCAAATTCTTACACAAATAAAAAAGCTCAAGAGAATAAAAGAACAATATTTAGCTCCAGAAATGGATAAATGTAGCATTCGAAGTAGAAAAAAAAAATCTTAGGATTTTTTTTGCAGGCAATAAATAAAAGATACGGTGGCAGATAATGAAAAATTAAATGAATTTATCTGAAAATTTGTTAATATTTTTAATTTTTTTATTTTGAAAACAAAGATTTGTTATTTTACTTTCCTTTTAATTTTCACTTAAATCAAATAAATTATTATGAAAAATTAAAGCATCTAACGTATATGGTATTATAATACATGACAATTTGGTATGTACATCAATATTTATAGAGTAATAATAAATTATTGATTAAAATTATTATTACAAAAATTAATTTTGTAATTATTGTGTAAATTGTTATTGTTCATTCATATTTATCAAATCTTTAGCATAGAATCAAATGATAATTTATACTAATAACGTTAATTGTTATACTCACTTAATTGCATATGTTACAGGCCAAACTAGAATGGCCTAGGCCAAACTAGTTTATCCCAACGCCCATCGGATAGACTAGTTTTTCCTAGGCCAAACCGGTCTATCCTACCGCCCATCGGATGAACTAGTTTTTCCTAGGCCAAACTAGTCTATCCTAAGACCCATAGGACAATCTAGTTTTTCCTAGGCCAAATTGTATGGCCTAACTCTTATAGGATAAACTAGTTTAGCCTGCTGTTTATTGGTCTGAACTAGTTTCTCCTAGGCCGATCTAGTTTAACCTAGGCGAATTCCATTTGGCGTGATTTTATTGAATTCAATGACCGCCACAGCGCCAACATTCTAGTTTGTCCTAGGCTGATCTAGTTCATCCTTTGCCAATTTAATTTTACGTGTTTTTAGCTCACAGGCGTCAAAGCCTGAGAAATAATGGGCTCGCAGGTTCTATATGTATGAATGTACGTATGTATGTACGAATGTACGTACGTATGTACGTGCATATATAAGTAACGCGATAACTCGTGATAGAAATATCCGATTTGCTTCAAATTTTGGGTGTGGGTTCATTCCGATAAGGTACTTTTCTGATTAGTTTTGGAAATCAGTTTGATAAGAATAAAGGGGGGCGAATGGGAGGCTAATCCCCCACCGATAATTTAGAAAAATGGATTTTTCATGCAGAATTATCAGTTTTCATTTAAAATTTTAGATATAGGATCATTCTGTCAAGGCTCCTCCATGATTAGTTTTGGATGTTTATTTTTAAGTGTAAAGGATAGGGCAATGTAGGTAACCCCCATAAATTAGATAAATGGTTTTTGACTAAGAATTTACGGATTTGCTTCAAATTTTGGATTTAGGTTCCTTCTGATAAGGCGATTCCCTGAATAGTTTTAGGGTTTTACAATTTAAGTATGGAACGAAAAATGAACGATTACCCTCTTACCTAGAAAAAACTAGTTTATCGTATGGACATTCAGATAAACAAGTTTGGTGTAAAAAGACTAGTTTATCCAATTGTCATTAGGATAAAATAGTTTGGCCGAGACTAATCTAATTTGGCTTGAAAATGGGTTTGGCCGGTAGAAAACATATCTTTCTTGTGATAGATATGTTTTTTACCGGCCAAACCCGATTTCTAGCCAAATTAGATTAGCCTATGCCAAACTATTTTATCCTAACGCCAATTGGATAAACTAGTGTTTCCTATGCCAAACTAGTTTATCTAAATGCCCATAGGATAAACTAGTTTTTTCTAGCTAAGAGGGCAATTCTTCATTTTTCCTTTCATACTCAACCATTAAACCCCCAAAACTATTTAGGGAATCCCCTTATCAGAAAGAATCTATATAAAAATTTGAAGAAAATCCATAAATTTTGCGTCAAAAATTATTTATCTAAATTATGGGGGGGGGGGGGGGGGTGTAACCTTCATTGCTCTTTTTTTACACTTAAAAATAAACATCCACAACTAATCATGGAGGAGCCTTGACAGAATGATCCTATATCTAAAATTTTAAATGAAAAGTGATAATTCTGCTTGAAAAATCCCTTTCTCTAAATTAACGATGGGGGATTAGCCTCTCGTTCGCTCCCCTTTATTCTTATCCAATGAATTCACAAAATTATTCAGAAAAGTACCTTATATCAATGAATGTACATCCAAAATTTAAAGCAAATCGGATATTTCTATCACAAGTTATCGCGTTACGTACATATGCACTTACATGCATACATACATACAGAACTTGCGAGTTCCATTATTTCTCGGGCTTTGACTCCTGTGAACTAAAAACACGTAAAATTACATTGGCCTAGGATGAACTAGATCAGCCTAGGACAAACTAGAATGTTGGCGCTGTGGCGGTCATTGAATTCAATAAAATCACACCAAATTGAATTGGCCTAGGATAAAGTAGATCGGCCTAGGAGAAACTAGTTCAGACCAATAAACAGCAGGCTAAACTAGTTTATCCTACAAGAGTTAGGCCAAACTAGTTTGGCCTAGGAAAAACTAGATTGTCCTACGGACCTTAGGATAGACTAGTTTGGCCTAGGAAAAACTAGTTTATCCGATAAGCGATAGGATAGACCGGTTTGGCCTAGGAAAAACTGGTTTATCCGATGGGCATTAGGATAGACCAGTTTGGCCTAGGAAAAACCAGTCTATCCGATGGGCGATAGGATAAACTAGTCTGGCCTAGTCCAATCTAGTTTGGCCTAAAATCGGGTTTGGCCTGTAACACATACAATTCTGTTGAACCAAATGTATGCAAATAAGAGAGGCAGACTGTATATACAGTGAAACTTGTTAAGATAGATTTGCAAAAGGCAGAAAAAGAATTGATTGATTTTCATCTTATATCTATCATATATATATATATATATATATATATATATATATTTTGGGGGGGGGGGGGCAAGGTCGTGATATTTTCCTACTGAGGCTGATTTGCATATTCTAGTTCTGATTTGCAGGCTTTATTGGATTTAAAAATTATTGTGATGATAGTATAAAGAATTTCATTGTGTCAGTCACATAAAACAGATTATAATAAATGAATTTGACTTAAAAGGATCATTGTGATGAAATTGGTTGTTCCCATGTAATGTTTTTTATCTTCAAAGGTTCAAACAATTATTGTGTAATCATTATTTTTTAATAAATTTCCTTTTCATCCTTGGAAAATAAGATGTACAGTAGAACCACGCTAATTCGGACCCCGATAATCCAGATCTCCAAATAATTCGGATCGGTTTGGTCATTATTTTTTTTTCAAGTTTGAGAAGCGATTGGCTAATTTCCATAACATTTAACTTGTTTCATTGTTGTATTCTAAATAAAAAAAAACTTTTTCTGTTTTTGGAATAATTAAGCAAAGTAAACATTATTACTCGTAAATATTCAAAAAGTTTAACATAAAGGTGATTTTCTGTTAGTATGTTATATTTTATTTCATTTTTTTCTAATTCTTCTGATAATCTGGATTTTTGATAATCCGGATTGGGTCCGGTCCCAATTAATCCGAATTATCGGGGTTTTACTGTTTATCTTTGTTTATCAGTATAGATTTCACTTAGACCAGTTAAAAATGCTATATTAAATATCATAGAGTTTCTATGAGTCAGGGGATTTAAAAATTTAGGTAAAAAGTCAGGGAATTTTTTATGCATACCACTTTTTTATCTGAATCTCAGTTATTGTCATAAATGAAGAAATTTTGAATTAATTATTCCTCCAATCTAAAATTGTATGCAAAAGTTATGAAAACTAATAAAATTAGCATTATATGAAAAATAATTAAAAATTGGGCAATTCGTACATCACATGCTTTCTTTAGCATTTATCTAGATTAAAGTTGTTGATTCTGGAAGGTTTTATAACAGTATGTAAGCGAAATTTTTACTGAGAAAGGTCGAGGAAATTTTTGAAAAGTATCAGGAAAAACCTGGAATTACGACTATGAGAATAATTAAATACTGTGTATTGATTAATGTAATATTAAAATAGCAGAAAAATAATTATAACTGTTAATTAAAAAGTAATTTTTAAAGAAATTCTGTAAAGATGTTCATTACTGGTTCACCTATCCTATATGTTGTGACCGATTTGTTTTGCTTTTTGTGGAATAAAGCTTACACAGTTTTAACTAAATTAATAGTTTTACTAAAACAAAAATGTACTTCTCTATTATAAATAAACAATATTTTATTTGGCATTGATAGGATTTTTGTCTTTTATACTTTGTATAACTATAATTAAGAAAGCTACATTTACAAATATATGAAGTGAGAAATTAAAATATAAATTTATTAATAATAAAAAAAATAGGTCAAGATTATGTTTAAAAGACAATTTCTTGGTGAATTGAACTTTATTCATTTTCATATATTGAAAAATATCAAAAGCAGTTATGACTGGTATTCTCAGACCATTAAATTAATTTCCAATACAAAAGCCCTGAGAATTTTTTTACATCTCCGTATTGCTTTGATATAGGCAATTAAAGAAAAACAATAAAACATGCAACCAAAAAAGAAAGATCAAACTTATGAATATAATAATGCAATAGCTATACAGTCGAACCTTGTTAACATGAACTTCAAGGGGAATCAAAATTTTGTTCATGCTAACAGTAACTCATGTTATCAGTATCCATTTTTTGTATTCGTTTTTATAGGGGACTGTGAAAACGATTTATATTAAAAGTAATTCATGTTAAGCGTGTTCATGTTAATGAGGTTTGACTTTAATAACATAATAAAAGGGAAAAGTTCCTTGAAAGATCATATATATTTAAAAAAAAAAAAAATATGCAGAAGGATACAAAACTTTCTTTTAAAGGATGTATCAAAATATTATTTTAAATGCTTAAGTTACTCTTATTTATAAAAATGTTTCTCATATTATAATAAAATTTAAACAAGTTTTTGCAAGCAGATTACATGTGTATTTTATTTTTAACTAAAAATCTGTGTATCAAGTGTTGGTAAATAAAACTTATTATTTTTTAAGATCTTATCCAATGTCTATACACTGACTATTTGTTAGATAAAGTAGTTCCATGAATGAATTTGATTGTTATTTAAAAATGTTAATTGATGCATCGTATATTTGTGGTGTGTAATCTATTTATTTTGAAATTATTTTAAACTAAAACACTGATGCTACTGTATTATAAAAATAGTTTTATATAAAATTTGTCTCATAATAGGCATACATTCAGATAATGAATAAAGTACTTACTAAAAAAAAATGCATAATTTAATCATTATTTCTGAAATTTTCAATATTATAAGTGTACTCATTATTTCAATGAAGCTTCCATCTTTTTCTAATTGCAATTTTATTAAATAAAATTTCCAATACTGTGTCAGTAATTTAAATCGATTCATATTAGTATAAAGCTTTTAATGCTAATTTCACTAATAGCTCTAATAAGTGTTTTTTTTTCCCTCCGTTTGCATTTTTGTTTTGCTCAATTTTTTTATCTTTCATAAGTAATATTTTAGGGATAATGTTGTAAAATTTAAAGAATGGACATTTACTATAAAAGAAATTACATTTATAATTGTTGATCTGAAATCATAAATATTTAATGCTAATTTCACTAATAGCTCTGAGAAGTGTTTTTTCCATTTGCATTTTGTTTTGCTACCTCAACTTGCAGAAGTTTTTCTAACTATGAATAAATATTAGAATATTTAATATATTCCTGCTTCGATTTCTTTGCTGATGTAAGATTATTTTATGATTTGATTCAAATGAAATTTGATATAATTTTTTTTTTTTCAAAACTTGACATTATATATATATATTTTTTGACAGATTGAGCTTTAAATATCTAAAAGCAGTTTGATTATCTGTATTATATAAAACTGAATTATATTAAAGAACACTATTATGGTTATTTACATTTTAAATTTATTTGAAAATAACTTAAAAGAAAATTTGATTTAAATCAATGATTTTTTAAAAACTCATTCTTGATCATAATGTATCTATATCCAAAATTTGAAGCAAATCAGATAATTCTGCATAAAATTTTTTAAGAGGAGTTATCCCTTGTTCCCCTTTTATATTTAACTGTTAAACCCCCAAAACATATCAGGGATTCGCCTCATTTGGAAGAACTTTTATCAAATATTTCAAACAAATCAAAATCAGATAATTCTATGGAAAAGCCCATTTATTTAATTTAAGGAGGGGGGAAGTGCAATCGCCCATTACCCCCATTATATTTAAAAAAAGAACTCCAAAACTAATCAGCATGAACCTATATAAAAAAATTAAAGCAAATCGGTAAATTCTGCATGAGAAACCTATTTTCCTATATTAAGAGAACCTATATTAAGAGAAGGATACCACCTACCTCCTCCCTTTATACTTAACCAATGAACATCCAAAACTAATCATGGAGGTGCCTCAACAGAATGATCCTATATCTAAAATTTGAATGAAATCTGGTATTTTTGCATGGAAAACCCATTTATCTAAATTAGGGGGGAGACTATCCCCCCCCTTTCTCCCCTGGTACTTATTCAATGAACTTCTAAAACAATCAGATAAGCACTTTATCAGAATAAACTTATATCCAAAATTTGAAGCAAATCATATATTTTTATCATGAGTTATTGTGTTATGTATATATGTACGTGCTGAACCAGAGGGCACGTAATCTCTTAGGCTTTGATAGCCTGTGAGTTAAAAAAGGAAGATAAATGAATATATACAAAAAATAGTTTTATGATATGGAAATGAAGCCAAAGATGTCTTAGAATTAATTTTTTGTTGTTATTCATTCTATCCCCCCCCCCCCATAGTCTTAATGCTACAAATCAAGTCATCTTTGTTTACTTTTCTCTTTATTTCATGCCACCTATTAATATCGAGATGAAATGTCTACATTCATGTGTCCGTCTACAGTTCATGTATATCATACAATGTTAAGTAATTATTTGTACTAATGAAAATCTTAATACTCATTGTACAAATAAATTAAAATTTCATGGATATTACAGCTCATATTTTTTATTTTATCAGTTTGGAATTTATTTGTATCATCTATCTGTTGCATTAACAGTTTATTTAAGAAGTTATTTGTGTTCAATTGTATCTCCAATTGTTTTTGGATTGTGTATTCTGTTATTCATTTTGTACAGCTGGACTCTTTTTACTTAATTTTGTGATTATGTACAATTCAACTGCTTTCTGTATGATTAGTTTTTAAGAGTTGGGCAAAATATATCAAAATTCCATTTTCGATACAAAATACACTAGTTTTAAAACATAAAATACAAATTACTTTTCAAAATTATAAAATTTAAAAAACATTTAAAATACAAAATACATTTTAAAAATTCATTTCAAAAAGTACATTTCAAAAATTCATGTGTTGATGCAAAGTGTTTTTTTAGGGAGGCAATTTTGTAAATTAAAAGAGAAGAGGGAATATTATCATGGTTTTATAAGAGGGTGTCCTCAAGGGCTTCCCAACTGGGTCTGAATAAGTCACCGAATTAAAATTACTTAAACATACATAAAACACTGAATATCTTTATCATTTTTACTGTAAAACTACATTATATTAATATTGTAAAAACATTTTCTTACCTTTTTAATTGATATAAAAACAAAATATTAAACGATAATAATGAAGGAAACGATAATGAAGAATAACCTCGATGTTAAAATTTTTAATACTTAAATAGCATTAGTTAATAATTAATAAATGTTTTTGAATATTATTAGTTATAAAACCATACAAAAAAATATTTTAATATATTCGATTTTATAGTTAAAAAATGCATGCACAGTGCACGTATTTGCTACATGTACTGTTAAGTGGACTACTTTTATGTTAAACCTCAATACCAATTAAATGAATATCAACTATATGATAATTCATATTAGAATCTTGATTGAATGAATATTAAGAAACTGGAAAAATATAATATTAAAATCAATATATGATAGTATAATTTGACTTTGACTGAAATCTTTCCATAAAATAGGTTTTGAAGTTTGATTTATCATTAAAAAATTCAATCTCGAATTTTAGTTGAACTTCTTGTTTTATACTGCTATCATTTTCCCTTATTATTTATTTTTTTAAATCATCAACAGTTAAAAATATTTAGTGTCTAATAGCACACATTGTATATTATTATAGTTAATCCTCTTGATAAATTTTCATTATGAGATTTAGTAGTTACTTCCGTGACCCTTTGCAATAATTAACAGCATTACATTTCTAAATACTTTGAACAGGTCACAGCTGCCTATGCAAGAATTTTCAACCACAGTGTTTTGTAATTCTCATTTAATGTTATGAACTAATGTTAAAAACTAATTTTATGACTACTTAGCAACAGGTTTCTGCAGAAGTAAATATCCGATCTAATAATATGCTTATTGTACTTTGTACCATATGTTAAATTATGTGTGCATAAACTTCCAGAAACGTTTTTGAAAACTATTCAAAACAGATAGACCTGTGTTTATCTGTTCAAATCTGGAATCTGCAGTTTAGACACAACAGCTTGAAATTTACAAGAATGTATTTTGAGTATTTTGAAAATACAAAATACTTTTTAAAAGTATTCCAAAAAACATTAACAAAATACATTTGTTTTGTTGGTTTAAAATACAAAATACAAATGTATTTCAAATACATGTATTTTCAATACTGCCCATCTTTGGTTTTTAGATTTCTTTTATTGTACGTTTTCAGACTTTCTGTTGGTTATCTTTTCTCTTTGTTTTTGCAACATTCTTTTATTTGAGCATTGTGTCTTTTGTACATATTTGTCAAATAACCTTTATTTTTAATTTTTCATTTTTTAAGGTTTTAATAATTGTTATTTAACATCTTCATTGTTAATAAAACATTTTATTTTCTGAATACATAAAATATTTCAAAATGCAAAACTGCTTTACAAATTAGATTCACAGATTGTTATTTCATATAAACGTCTTTAATATCAGTTTTGTTCAAGACTTCTTTTTAGCATAATTTTTTTAATATTTTATTGGATTTTCCCATTTTTTAAAGTGAAAAAAAGTTACTAACTAGGGAGCTTTTTTATTTTGTTTTTATTTTATTTTATTTTTTAATCAATATTTCATTTGACTTTTATAATAATTAAAAGCAACTAAGATTTTTTTTTTCCACATTCATTTAAATAATTTAATCTTAGAATCTTTTATGATTATTATTAATAATAAAATATTCATTTTTTTATTAAATGAACAGCATTAACAACATTCTGTTAAATGAGCCAACTACAAATGTCATTGCAAAAGTTAACAAAGTGTTATTCGCAAATATTATGAAAAATATAGGCTATCGCATGAGTTAATATTGTTAAAATATAGGAATTGTGGACAATTCCAACAATATATGTATAATTTATTGAAAAGTAGATTTTATTAAATGCAAAATATAAATCAAATTCATAAATGATAAAATCAACACTTTATTATACAAAATAATCATCCAAACCAGTTACTGTACAACAAAAGTATATACAGATCTTATAGCAATTGTTAAGAGTACAAAAATTTTGAAATCATATTTTAGGGGGTATATCTTCTTTGATCACAGTGCCATTTTGGTGTTTCAAAATGGAGAATACATTATTTTATCATTTATGTAGAAATCTCAAATGTTATATAAACAAATATAATATAAACTCTCTCTTTTATATAAGTGGCAATTTATATTTGAGTTATTGCAGTTGTGCATTAGATAATAACTGTAAACTTATTTTTCACTTTGGTTCAAAACCAATTGGTGTTTATTTAACTAAAAAATGCCAATTTTTCATGTGAGCATTTTGCATTTCATATGTAAATTTCACAGAAAGAGAGAGAGAGAGAAAATAAATATGCATAATAAAATATAAATTGTGAAAGAGATAATATTAAACTTTAGAAACATTGAAGAGGGGTGGGTATTTAAAAACATTTTGCTATTTGTAACTGTCAGAACTTTCCTAAGATGTCCTTTAAAGCAATGTCATGGTTTTGTGACATTAGCTTATGCATATTTTTCTTTCTTTAGCTGAAATTACTTGAAAGGGATGACATTATTGGAGGTGACTGAGGCCACCATTTGTCCCTTTCATATGGAACAAGGTGCGTTATTTTAATGTAGCATGTAACAGTGTTTGTACCAAGCACCCTATACATACTCTAAAAAATAATTTTTCCCCCGCTGTTATAGCAGGATTTCATTTTTCTTGCTTTATTTGGTATGTATGTTTAGAGTGCTTCTCATATGTATGTATATATTATGTGCTACTCAAAAGTATATTGTGAAAATATTTGGCAAATGTAATATTCTATGAATTAGGCTTTTTATTCACCACTCCTTCCTTAATTAACTTTTTATGTCTATTCTATCAAACTGATTATCATATCACTTTTAATCCATGACTCTATTTTTAAAATAAATTAAGTGGAAGAACAGAAAAATGTAGCAAATATTTGTTCTTTAATTTTCTAAAATATACAAATACTGAAATAGTATTTTAAAAACGAAAGTCAACTTCCATGATATGAGTCTGTCATAAAAGAATTGTTACATACCCTGTGTTAATAATGCTTTATATTTTGCAGTGAGAATATTACATTAAATTCTCATAGTTAGCCTCGATATTTATCCTTTCTCTTACATTAGAAATTAATTTAATTTAGGAAATTGTAATTAAATAATCATTAGATGATATCTAGTGAAAAAATTAGTGTTTAATTATACATTTGAAATGTTTTCTACTTTAAAGATTCACTTCCGAATGCCAAGTAAATATTGAAAATTAACTAACAATGTGGACAAAATTGTTTGAGTAGCACTTGGTACAGCTGATGTTAATGAAACTTTTTTTTGTAATTATTTTTAATTAATGGCTGCAGTTATTTACCAGTGCAATCTTTCTGAAAGGTATAAATCTGAACTATCAAAATATGTTTAAAATAAAAAAACTTATGATTACCATCAAAGTGTTTATATTGTTATCAGTTAGGATAAAGAAAACTAAAGACTTTAAAAATCATTGTTAAACAACAAAGATGATCTCACATTTGCAGTGTAGTTAATGTTAGAATACATAACTTTTAAATTTTGTATTAAAAAAAGTATGTTAAAAACTGGTGGTAGATTACACCCCTGCTTTATATATGTATAATTAAAATGTATTACAATGTTACATGTAATGATGAAATAAAAATAAATATAATGATCTATACATGTTTAATAAATTCTAAATAATTTAAAAGACACAAAAATAAAATAAAAGTTAAGCCCCAGGAATGTAAGTCTGTGTTAAAACTTTTACTTTTGAAGTGAAAACTTGCTATAAAATAATTGTTATAGTTTTTAAACTTACTGGTTTAAATATCATTAACTGTTGAAAACTATAATTATTTGTATAATACTTTGAATTTCTTTTGTTGCTTTTAAGTAATACATTATGAATTTCATGGAAATGTTCATGAAATAATAAATTGTATTTCAAATTGTGAAATAAAACATTATTGTTGATTAATTGAGTAATGACTGTGTAAATGAAATATTTTTTAAAACATTCTAAGTTTAAATTTTAATGTTAAAGATTGTATTTTTTTTTTTTTTTTACCTTTAAATAAATTTGTAATCCTAATTTTATTCATTGAATTTCAGTATAATACAGCTTTACAGCAAGAATAAAGTTACAACTTGTCTATATTTTAGTTTTTTAAAATGGTATATGCTGTAATTTTATGAATAGGGTTTATAATTGATAAATAAAGCTTAAATGCATGCATTACAGATTACACTGTACAAGAAAATATTAGGATTAAAAAATAAATGTCAATACTAAAATTACACACTGTATAATTTTTACATATTATATTTTAAATAAAAATAACGTATCAAATGCAAAAAAATAGCTTTATTGTGTGAGCAGAAAAATGTCCAAGCAGAGGGTTAAGTTTAATGTAGATTACTAATATTTGTGGATAGCTTCAAAATTTCTTGAAAAGGCACCAAATTTTGATACTGGGGGTTGTATATATGTAATGTTGGGGAGAGGGAGGATATTGATATTTTATATATAATATTTAATATATTGATATTTTAAAGAGATACAATGGAAACTCGTTACCATGAACCTCAAGGGAAATCAAAATATTGTACATGTTAACAGTAATTCATGTTATCATGTCATATCAGTATCAGATCTTTGTATTTGTTTTTGGGGGGATTGTGAAAACAATTCATGTTAAAAGTAGTTCATGTTAAGTGTGTTCATGTTAACAAAGTTTGACTGTATCTCAAAGTGTACATAATTTTGTATAAGTTTTGTAATTGTATGCGTATATGTGTAGAAATCATTATTCTACAATACTTATATACATATGTATGCAATGTTAGCTTTTAGATAAATGACATTCGATTAAAACTTTACACAAGTAGTCTTTTATCTTTTTTTTTTCTTGATATTCTAGGCAGTTGTTGCTTTATGTATACTTATGTTATTGTAAACTGAATTTTAAAAATCTTTTTAGAATTTCACAGTATTTTTATTTTCCTCACAACTTGTTTTTTTTAATCAATCAATGCTAATCTTTAATATTTACTACAGGTTTTGCCTTGCATTTTCTGAAGTACCTAATATGAGTGAAAGCACTGAAGCTAATCAGCAAAAACCAGTAAGCATGTTTGCATTATATGAATGTTCTCAAACATTATATATTCTAATTATATTAAACATGTTTTTGTTTAATGTGTCAAAATATTTGTGGATAGCCTCAAAACTTCTTAAAAAGGCACCAAATATTCATACTGGGGGCTGTGCATATGTCATGTTGGGAAGGGGGAGGGGGAAATCTGGCCCTTGATATCATAAGCTATCTCTTAGAGGTTGAGATTGAAATTTGATGATATCTTTATCTTTTTTTTTAATCCAACCATTTTTTTTAACTCTTTTTTTTTATTAAAATATTCTTTTTTTTTTTTTTTTTTTTTTTTTTTTTAGTCTGTTATTTGCTTTTGTGGCAATACTAATTTCTATTAAAACTGATAATTGATTGTACAATCATTTAATTCCAAAATATAGAATAACCAAACATTTGGCATTCTAATTATTCTGCCACATGCATACATGTATGTTTGACAATGTATGTTTGAAATGAGACTTCTTGAGTTTATTTGTAAAATAAAGAGAAAAATGCTATCTACCTGCTTTGTTGATAAATTGTTTTGTTTGTCCTCTCCCCAAGAGGTACAATTGCAGAATAACAGTATTACAGTAAAACCTCTGATGAAAACTGAGCCAATTATTTCTATATGAGTCTATGTAAATCCAATTAATTTATTCTAAACAGTCCAAAATACATACCAAAAACACATTTCATATAGAATGAGCGTAATATTTATTTATAAAACCATTAAGAAATGAATAAAGTATTCTTGGTGTATGGTATCAAAACTTTATATCTGGAATCACTTTCCTTTTTCTTCTTTTGACTAGGATTAGCTCCAGAGTCTGAGTATCTATGTCATTCAGAAAAACTGTCCAAAGTGGCCTGTTTCTGCCATTTTTTAAAGATATGCTTAAAATGGGATGAGACATTATCATTAAACAAGTTATTGACATGTCTTGCAAAAGCTTTATTTTGTTGATTTTTCTTCATAAGCCCCTGTACCTTACTCCACAAAGAGAAGATGTCCTTAATCTTTGAAGAAGGCACCCCCCCCCCTCTCTCCATCTCTTATCCTCATCTAAAGCACCTTCTTCATCTGCCATAATTCTAGGCGAAGGTCTTGCAGCTTTTCAGTGATGAGTTCTTCTTTGTATCCACCAACTCTTTCACACACTCCCTACTCATTTTTAAATTCATAAATTTCTTGAAATTTATAGTTTGGTGCACTGCATATGGTTTCAAATGAGGCTCCAAACCCTACCCTTCAAATTTGCTCGCTTCCTAACCATGATTTCTTCCAGGCATAGTCCTTATGGCAGAATGTGCGTGATGGGCATCACAAATGTTTTCGAACAACTGCTGGTAAAAAACCGTGTGTCAATCTGTTCTGAAAATTTAAGCATTTGGTTCCAAAAATTTAAAGAAATTGGTCATCAGTCCGAAATTTTGAACAAAAAAATATCATGAAATTTGACAAAGAATCGTGATAAAAGCACAAAATTTGTCAAAAGATTGTGGTAATTGCAAATTTGGTCAAAGGATCGCTAAAAAAACGTGAATTTTATCAAAGTATTGTGAAAAAAAAAAATTAGATTTTTGTCAAAAGATTACAGAAAGAAATGCAAATTTTTTGAAAGGATTGTGAAAAAAATGTTAATTTTATCAGAAAATCACGAATCAAATGTGATTTTTATCAAAAGAAAATGAAAGAACATTTATTTCTTCAAAAAATCAAGCTTAAAACATGAATTTCGCCAAAGGATGTGGAAAAAACGGGAATTTTGTCCAAGGGAAAAACGCATATATAGATAGGTACCTATGATACCATAAATAATTAATTCTGCAGCAGCAGAGAAAGTAAATTTATATGACATGCTGCATATTGCAGACATTTTTAAAATTATTAGCATTGCAGACACTTGAAGATAGTTCTTACACTGGGGGCACAGTTCATTGTCCAGGATGTCACTCTTTCCCAAAGGACACAGTTGACAATTTTGAAATATTTTTTACAAAACTCTCAAGGACAATTCTGTGTCTGATATTACCTCAAAGCACCTTTGAAACAATGCTTTTGTGTATAGTTTCTTGAAATTCAAAATGATGTTGTGGTCCATGGACTGGAAGAATGATTTGGTATTAGAAGGCAAGCATTTCATTGTGATAAAATTGAACTACTCCAGTAATGTGTTTTCCAAATCTGGAGGATCTGTAGTAGCATTAAACATTAGCAAGAGGTGCTTAAGGGTAACTGGTTATCCTAGGGATGTTTTTTCTCACTCAGGTCAGATACTTCATTCATCCACTTATTTTTAATTGTTTTCATGACCCAAGCTTTCTTGTTTGCCCTCCACATCACACACAAGTTAATTTTAATCACATTGTTTTTACTAAAAATTCTAGAGTTTTCTGATTGGTATACCAGAAATGGCTTCACTTTACAATCAACACTAGCATTACCATGCAACATGTATCAGTCTGTCTTTCATAGGCTTATGTCCTGAAACTGCCTTATCCTCTCATGTATTGAATATCCTCTTTGGCCTTTTCTTCCAAAAGAGGCCAGTTTCATCACAGTTAAAGAATTGTTGGGGGATGAATACTTCAGCCTCTACCTAATTTTTTAATTTGGACCCAAATGTTTTGATCCGAAACTTGCCCAAACGTGGACTTTCGCTGTACCTAGTAACAATGTGTATACCAGTGCACCTTTTGAATTTTCCAAACCAACCTCAGCTTCTGTTGGTCTTACAATCACTATTAGACTAGCACTCGTCTGCGGATATATATTAATCCAAATTAATAACTAAATGGCATCTTTAATTGTTTGTATTGTTTCTTTTGGCACATTCACATTTTTTGCTTCACTAGACTCCTTTATTGCTTTCATTTTCACCACAATGAAACTTATCGTGGATGGGGATTTTCCATAAATTTAGGTGATGTGAACAATCTTAATGCTGTCTTATGATTTTTTATAATTTTCTTCTTTGACTCAAGCATGTTCATTGCTGCTTCTTATAAGAGCTGATGGCTCTAGAAACTTACTTTGATTCTATGATGGAGCATTCACAATCCATTAAAAAAGCATGAAAATACACACACACAAAAAAAAAAAATGCCTAGTTGTGTAGAAGGATGTACGTACAATAAGAAACAACACCACATTGAGCAGCAGAATGTGAGGGTCATTCCTTTTGTTTACTGATAATGGAGTGAGATCATTGGGGTAAATCGATAAAATCCAAGGTAACAGACAATAAACAACACAAATTTTCTGTGGAAAAAATCTAAGAAAACCTAAACCAGCAATAACCAGAGTTAATGAAAACCAATTTTTTAATTTTGTCTGTGAAATTAATTTAAAAATAGAAATATATAGAAGATAAACAGTTTTTGATTCCATTTCCAGAATATAAAAAATTTCATTTGGTGTTAAAATTTCTCTGTGTCTAGACATTTAGTTTTTTTTTAAATTTTCGTTGCCAGTTTCAGTTTTAAATTTATTATTCTTAAATCACATGTAGTAGATTTTTCAAATTTAAACAATCATTTATTTTGCTTAATAATCTAGCCTGGTGCTGAGCAGAGAGGATCTCCCACTTTGCAACAGCCTCTCATTCCTCCTACCCCAGGTGCAGTTGTTCCGCCAGCTACTGTAGCTCCATTGGCAGGTAAGTCAAACATCTGATTTAATTGATGATGATTTTAAAAATTCAGAATCTTTTTTAATATATCCTCAGGGTTCATACTGACTCCTTAGACTCCTTAGAAACTACTTAGAAATGAAAATGTTCCCAAGTAGTGCTTAGAACTACTTGGATAAACAAAATACTTCTTAGAAACTCCTTAAACTGTATTGCGGTTTTGCTCCCAGAGCCTGTCGCTATAAGTGATATTGCTCCCGGATAAAAAAAAAAAAATCGTGATTGTAAAAAAATAATTTTTTCGTGTATGTTGCATTATCTTTTTTTTTAACCTTTGAAAAAATGTTTAAAGATGTATGCGATGTACAAAATAAGTATTTTGAGTTTGACTGATCTTTGTTTATATGACCATTGGTCATTGCATAGGAAAGTTGATTCTGTATTTTTTTTAAATTTAAACTTACAAAATCCCCAAGGTTATGAATTCTGTGCAATTTCAGCACCAATAATAATTAGATTCTAATAGAGAAAAATTTGTCTGAAATGTTCATCTCTCCAAATGTAGCATTAAAAATTAGGGTGTACAAGTGCATGCCACATAAATAACAACAAAAGTGGCAAGTTCTTAAAATTTTTTGGACTCCTTAGATTTTTTCTGTACTCCTTGGATTTTTTTCCACCAAGTCTGTATGAACCCTGATCCTGAACCAATGCAATTATGATTACTTTCTGCCTTTAACTGCATGTGTAAATAGATTCAGCATTTTTCGTAGATTTCAAAAGCATGGGAAGGAAAAGGAATCCTTTCTCTTGTTTGAGATATATCAAGACATCAAATAATTTATTGCTTGTGATTGGTTCACATATGACATTTACGTTCTAGTGGGAGTGGCCTTCGATTTTTAAAGAATATTTGTTTAGTCTTTTAGCAACGTGCTTCTATGAAGAATACAGAGTTTCTCAGCTCATCTCGATCAAAAATTGCAATCTAATTATTTGTTAGCTGAATCTTCTTTTATTTGTCACGTGGAAAAAGAAAATCCGTAAAATGCACAGCTGAATTTAGCTGGATGTAATAGAGGAGGCAAAAAAAATTGTAATTGATTGAATATAATCGATTGTCATAATCAAATGTACGATTATGGCAAAAGAAAAAGGAAAAAGTTATTATTCATGGAATAAGAGTCTCTTACTTATTATTAAATACTAAAATTTATTATTATTAAATAATATTATTACCTGCTATTATTGAACAATTGTGAAATATTATTGGTAATGGATCAAATATAATCGATCGCCATAATCTAATTTCCATTATAGCAGAAGAACAAGGAAAAAATTATTAAGCTATTGTCAAATATTATTGATACTATCGATTATTATTTTAACTTGCAGTTATCCTATAATTATTTATTTTATTTACAATTATTTAAATAGGACAACTAAATCAATAGAAACTTTATTTATTAGTATTTCGGAATGTTGAAAACAGTGAGCACCATATAATCCACGGATTATACGCCGGTGCGGATTATCTGCTGAAATTTTTTTTAAAAGGCTAAAATTTATGGCCGCGGATTATATGCAGGAAAATACAGTAATCAAAATTTTATCTTAGCCGTTTTTAAGATACTGTCTCTGTACAAATATAATGATATATTTCCTAACTTTATTATTACAGTTTAATGGAAGAAAGAAAAAAAAATCAACACATTAGTTTTGCAAATTTTAAAAGTAGCAAAAATTTGTTTTAGAATAAGTAAATATCAGTTTTGTTAAGCAAACTAAACATATATTTAAAAATATCTCTTATATTTTTATTCTTTTTAGGTAACGGAAATTCATCTGCATTTCAACCAAGAAATGCAAATAGGACAACAGCACAACCCAGACCTCAGACTTCTGTGATAAATAATGGTGTAAATAACAAACCTCGACCTGGAAGAAGATAAGACTATTATAATGTAATATGTATTTATATGAATTTTGTTCAATTTTTTTTTCGGAAAATACATACTGAACCTGAATCAATCATGCATTCCAAATCATCAGATCCATCAAAAGTATTTCATACATTTGAAAGTATTTTGACAAACAAAATTCATTTTGAAGAATCAAAATTTATCACTTGTAATATTATTTGTAATCAGTTTCGTTTTCCAAAATGTAAGATTAGGCATCAATACAGGATATCCAAAAATTAGAAATTGTATATTTTAAGTGATTATTAAAAATTGGTTTCTAAACAACAGCATTTTTCTATCACTGTTTCTTAATTGTTTTAAATTATTTTCTCAAAATTGATTTGTCATTGTTTGGACATCTTGTATGACATATACTGTTCTCAACTCCCTACTCCCCACCCACTCACCTCTGTCTGTTGTGCAATTAACTTTTTGAGTTATAATGTTATCTGTTAGCTAATATAATGTCATTTAAGAAGACAAAAGAAGTATGCATCATTATTAGACCAGGAAGTGGCAACACAATCACCTCATTGAGTTCAAGAATGAAAATCTAGGATTAGTTAAATTGCGATTTGTTATTAAAACGCAATGGGTCTGCGAAGTTATACCCAGGGGCCTCGCTAAGGGGGGACAGGGGGGAGCCTCCTCCCCCTAAACATTCGAAAATGTTGTTACACTTGGCAAATTTAAAACTTTTATGGCAAATTTAATTAAAAATTTTAATAAAAACTGTAATATATTTTCTATTTTCAATAGAACTTGCAAAAGTTACAACTCTAATTGGGAATATCATTAAACTTTTTACAAATAAGAAGTGTATTTCATTGTCTAAGTGTGGTAACTTGGCAAAATCATAAAACGAGTTGACAGATATGAAAATTTGACTTGGCAATTTAAGGTCTTCTCCCCCACCAATAAAAAGTCTTAGCAATGGCCCTGGTTATACCTTGGTGGAAAACACTTAAAAACCCAATTTTAACAGGTGACTCATAGGCTTACCATTGTATTTTCCTGCATCCAAAAGTGTGGAAATGCGGAAGAATGGAAGAAGGAAAATATAATAGTAAACCTATGAGTCAACCACTAAAATAGTATTTTTTACCAAGATATGTTTTGGCAGACGGATTGTGTTTTAATATGCAAATCAAGATTTAACTGATCCTAGATTTTAATCCTTGAACTCAGCGAGGTATTTGTCTGTGCTGCCACTTCCTGGTCTACATGTTAGCATTAAGGTGATCACAAAGCACAAAATCTCAAATAATCAAAACTTTGAATGACAAGGTTGTGTTTGACAAAATTAGTTAACCCTTTCTGTCATAAATTATAAATCATTGAAATTTTCAATTTCCAAAACATTTTTCTGAATTTTTACAGCTATCTGAGATCATTTCTGCAGTAAGTTTTAATTAGCATTTTAGTTTTGCCTTTTTTAAAAATTAATAAACTGAATTGATATCTATAGGGGCAAGTTATACATAAATTATTCTTTAAAAATAGTGCTTTTAGTATTTTATAGAATATGAAAGTCTATAAATATAATGGCCTAGCTTAAAAATATAGAAACTTTTCTAAGTTGAAATTTTTTTTCTTGATGTTTTACAACATCAAGAAAGCTAAACAGTTTTTAATTGGAAAAAAAATTATGCATTAAAAAATAGTCTTGCTTTGTATAACAAATAATGCTTTTAGAACATAAGTATCAAGTATTCACCTTAAATTGCATTACTGCTAGACAATTAAGGCTCTGGTCCCTGGCTGACAAAACGCTCGCAAGCTAATGCTATTCCTATGGGAAGGTTATTTTCTAATATCTGGTTTGCATTTTGACATTCTTAAATATTTTTTTCTTTTTGCATTGAATAGCTGAGGTGCATCTCTACCTCACTCTTCTTTTATTTTTAATCAGATATTTCTTATAAAGTTAGTTTCATTTTCAAAAACAGTTTTGAAAGCAAAAATGCCCCTTTTAAAAAATATCTGCAATCAAAATTTAAAAAGTAAAAAAGGAGCGATGTCAATATACACCTCAACTATCCAATGCAAAAAGAAAATATTTAAAAATGTCAAAATGCAATGCACATATTAGAAAATAACCTCCCCATAGAAACAGGGGTGCAGAAAATGTTTTTACTCCTAACATTTCCTCCAATAGGTTTAAAAGTTTCCCCAAGCTTTTACAGTATGTTATTTATAGACTTAGATAAATTCTGTATTACATTAGGTATGTTTTTTTCCCCAAACTTTCTCAATATATGTCTGAGTATATATATTACTAGCTGCCCTTGGCAACCAGTTTGGCCTTCCTTGAATGTATACTAAGCATTAAATCATATTGCTTTTATTCACAATTTATTTTAATTGCCAAATTAATTTGGCATTTAATTAAGCATTTTAATTGCCAATTTTTTGCCAAATTAGAAGATTCTGCTAGAGAAATAGACACAGACGTTATATATGCACTACATTGGTGCAATTGCAACAGAATAGCAATTATACGTGCCTCATATGGTAATGCAGCTATTGTTTTTTATTTGTTAATAAACTATTTGTGTGTTTTTATTTTCTTTTTTAAATTGATATAAATTGTTTTATTCTATTATTAACTAAACTTTTTTTAAATTATTTCCTTTTTAAAATAACAGAAATTAGTTAAATATGTATATAACTGGTATTTGAAAATGAAGTTTTCTTCAAATTAGCATCAGAAAAATAATGCGCCTGTGATGCATATATGACATCTGTGCTGATAAATCAAGAACTCAGTATTTTAATGCTAGCCCGGCGCAGATAATAAATCTAATAATATAATCCTTTCACTCATTTCATTTAATACATAACTTTATTTTGAAGTTTAAAATTCATTACTTTTATTTTTTTATTTTTTAAATAAAAATATTTCAAGCTCCATAATTGCAGCGAAGGAACAAAACATAAATAAATCCAATTTACCACAGCCTAAAATTTACCAAAGGACTTTTGCACAGTAACCCATAAGATGTGATTCATTTGGATGTTGCCATTAAACAATTAACAAATAATCGTGATTTTTGTGCCGCATACGTTAGTGTTGTATATATATAGATTCTGAGATCAATTTTGTAAAAGTCACCATACAGATTTTTCTAATTGTAGTGGGAATTTTTCTGTCTTGAGTAATTATGTAATTCATTGTTAAAATCAAAATCAATTATATATTTTTGTGCATAATTTCTCCCGATCCTAGATTGCTGGATCGGACTTATTCTGCACCCCTGCATAGAAATAGCATTAGCTCGTGAGAGCTTCGTCAGCTAGAAACAGGAGCCTTAAATTATGATGTCACTTACAAAGTTTCTTTAGTGTTAGATACATATTCAACTGATATGTATTTCTTTTTAACAAGCATTTCAGATACAAGATTCTCTCAAAAAATTTGAATAGCGTGAAGCATTTGTATTTTTTAAGTTTTGAAAATTTCAGGTCAATTAAAAAACACATTTTGTTATCTCATCAGACTAATGATATAACTTTGTTTTAAATATCATATGCTAATAAAAGTCAATATATCCTCTGAAAATAAAGATAGTTAATTATGCATAGTAATTTTGTAATGAGTAATTTTTATAAGTTGCTATGGCATATTACAACTTAAAATTATTAAATATTTATTCAGTACTAGTTTAAGAACATTTGTTCTATAGTTTAAAATCTTTTTATTGTAACTCGCAACCAGATGTCCTATCACAAAAGTCTGTTATTATCAAATTCAAACATTTACTCTTTCTAGCTTCTCGTCAAAATTAATTTTTTCTTTTACCTCCGATTCATTGTCAGACTGCTTTGAAGGTTTTTTATGTTACTTAAGATTTCTTCATCTGTGAGATGCTGTGCGACTGATGCTTTATTGACGCCACAAAGCGAAGAATCTACCAATCAAACATAGCCATCTTGATTTTTTCACCAAATCTACGTTTAAAATTTCATTGTTTACATTGTGAATGATATGTATTTTTTAGGCGTTAATTAATTTTTCTGAGGTGTGTGTAATATCAAAATGACAACATTCAATATTAATAATAAAATTGTCAAAGTGAAGCTTTTCCTATTTTTCTCAATAAAGGTGTTGAAAAAGGTAGATCTTTGTGATTTCAAAGCAAGATCTTGTCAAAAATTTCTAAAGATTATAAAATTTATCCAAAATCATTGGTCTGCTTGGAGTATATAAATTAAATTTTGCAAGTTTTTTTAATAAAAAAGGTGTAAATTATAGTTAAATGAAAAAAGTTGGTATTCAATGTATTACAAAGTCTAACAGGTTTTTATAGATTAACCCTTTCTGGCATGAGCAGATTTTGTTAGCAAAATGCAAAATTATCAACTGTCACCGGAATTTACAAATAACTTTTTTAGAAATTAAGAATCCCTTAATATAATCTTTCATTGTAAAAGCAAAATTTTATTGAAATATTATTGGTGCCGTTTGCAAGTTTGGAGTTAGAATTAGGTATACCTGGGGGGGGGGGGGGCATAGTGTGCCGAAAAGTGTTAAGTCCATCTCTTACAATAATTGTGTTTTTACACAGAAATTTCCAATTAAGAAGTTTTTTTATTGTAAAATTTAGAGAATGTAAATTTGTTTTATCAATTTGTTTTTAAATGAATTTCAGTAAACAAATTTTGCAATAAAAAATTATTATTAAATAATTGCATATTTAAAATATTTAAGATTAAGATTTATTTTTACTTTCATTTATATTTTGCTCCAAAGTATAAAATTAATTTTAATTCCTTACTTTATTTTAAAGGCAAATAGTTAAGAATATATATATATTCATATATATTAAATTTTCAAATGAGTGATGGCATGAAATATCAACAAAATAGTAATGTTTAAATTTCATTTTTTATTAAAAGACAAAGAAGAGATTTTACATAATCCCATATTCAATCTTTATTCTTATTCTTTCAAAAGTAGATAAAATAAACTTAAAAATTTCATACAGTATCCTTGTTATTGACTACCCCCTCCCTTTTTTTTAAGTATCCCTAAACAACTTTTCTGCTTTTTATTAATTTTCTATTGACCTGTTGCTTTTCAATATTCAATTTCCATTTCAGTTTTTTTAATCTTATTTATTTATAATGTTTGACTTTTTAATAATATTTGACTTAAATGAATGAAAAATTTTGTCAGATATTAGATTACATTTTTATATTTTCTGTTACATTCACAACTGAGCTTTCAAGCAAGTTTTTTGTGCGGAGTTATATTTTGTGCTGCTGTTATTACTACAAATAGAAAAATTTCTTTTAAATTACAGATCTGTCAACTGAAATGTTTATAAACAATTTAATAGCAATATCTGTAATAAAGAATTAAGAAAAGTATTATAAATGGAAATAAATTAAAATTGTAATTTATAAATACTTCACTGACTTCTTTTATAAAAATAAAGTGAATTATTAAAATTTTGAAAAACAATTGTTCTGTGTTTTTTTTTAATAATTTAAATTTTTATTTACAATGTCAAATTATTGGAAAAAGCAATACTTAAATTTGTTAAAATTCAGAATGCTTTATTGATTAGACATGATCAAATTATTTGTCTAATGTTTATAGAGGTGTGATATAAAAAATAATGGAATATATTTAGCTAAGCATTTATCCAGTGATGGAATAAAAATGCATAGATCTCTTCTAATTCTCTGTAGATCATTGTATATATCTATATGCATATATTATTAAATACACTCCTCAAACATCATCACTTCTCATCTACTTCATGTTACTTTGCCATATTTATAATTTTTTAACCCAAGTCTAGAAGACAATGGTCACTTAAGGGGGTCTTCACTCCCTTGAAAACTCCCGCTCTGTAATGTTAAACCAATGGGCAGATTAATTTCAAATTACTCGTTTAAATTTCAATATTTTTAAACAATTTTTTCGGCAGAGGATAGTTGAGCTTTATCTTTAGCATGATTGTTTTTTTTATTTTTTCGATTTTGGTTGCAGATTTTTTTTTAAAAAGACACTTTCAGTTTCAAAACAGGTTCCGAAAGTGAAAGTACATTCTTAAAAAAATCTGTAACCAAATTCAAAAAAGTAAAAAAATAGTCATATTAAAGATCGAGATCAGCTATTCTATACTGAAAAAGTTGTTTAATAATATTAAACTGACATGTATTTTATGTACGTCGAATTTAAATGATAAATTCAAAATTAATTTGCCCATTGGTTTAACATTATGGAGCAGAGTTTTCAAACGAGTGAAGACTCCCCTTAACTTGCTGAAGTGAAATTCAGCTATACAAGATTACTGCTGAACATCTAATATAAAACCCTATAAGGATGTGAATTGTAATAAAATAATCTCTTAAAGTGTTTCTCTCATAGAAACCATAAGAAGGCTGTCTCCTTCTAACCACTCTTGTGAGCAACCATGGATGACTGAAAAATGATTCCCAAGTACGACATGAGATTACTGCAATGTACAATGTTTCTGAGTTTAACATATATACACACACACACACATCTTGATTATGACTCCAAAACTTAAATTATAATTAGTATATGTATAATGAGTAAATAAATAATATATTAAATGTCAGATAATTTACTACATTAAAACATGGAAAAAAATGTATTAAAAGGAATATAATCAAAATTTGTAGAACCAAAGTAGATTCATCAGACCCACAAAATACCTTTGAACTATAAATAAAGTGTGTGGTTTCATCTTTATATCAGCTATGTAAAAGCAAAATA
The DNA here is from genome assembly GCA_964019185.1 of Maratus speculifer. NCBI lineage: Eukaryota > Metazoa > Arthropoda > Arachnida > Araneae > Salticidae > Maratus > Maratus speculifer. Next base: position 375,843,608 of record OZ025292.1, read on the forward strand.
ATATAAATTTGGGGCTACCAACACTCATATACCCCCCTAAAAGTGAAAAAATAGAATAAAATGTAATAACAAGATTAAATTTATAGAAAAAAATAATACAAAATACTAAAGATCCCCTTCAAAAGATGCATCAAAAAAGCAGAATGGCATGATTACATGCAACTGTTGCCAAAAAAAGGGGGGATTTTTAAAAATTGAGCCAAGGTGATGCTTAGCAAAAAAAACTTGGCTCTTTTACTTCTTAACAATTGCCATAGGTCTAACTAGCCTTTTGAACAAGGGGGCGGGGGCAGATTTTCCAACCTGAATATGTTGGATACAACAATATTGTTGCAGCGTATATAGGGTTCTTTCGATCTTATGGTTAGACAACTTCAAACTCTTTTCTCTTAGAAAAGTAGAAAATAATTTATTTACAGATCTTCAGAACAACAGAGTCTTCGAAACTCACAAATATTACAAGATATTCCAAAATAACTGTTTAAATCTATCGAACAAGTACAAATATAGGTCGCAGAGACTCTTTATACAATGTCTCAACACTATATCACATTCAAAACAACGTAGATAAAACTCAATACATCAAGCAAACTTGCTTGGACAATCTCTAGTAGCTCACTCAATGACTGACTGGTAAATAATAACAACAACAGCTCGTATCGCTCTCCTTATATATAGTCTCGTAGCATGTGCTAGAAATTTCTAGAAAAACCTGGAAAACCACGGAACAACAAACAATGTATCAGTAGACCTAAGGGGGGTTACCATAAATAGGGAAGGGTTACCATCGCCAACAATCGCCAAGTTTGTCGCCAACTTGGCGATATATCGCCAAATTTGGCGACCAAAATTAGTCGCCAAAAGTGACGCCAACTTGGCGATATCTCAAATATTTCGCAAAGCTGCCATAGACATTCACTGAAAATAATAGACAAGTTTGCTTGATAACAGAGACAATGTAACAAAAACTAATATTAGTAAAGAAATGGAGCTTAATAAGATTATTTACATTATTTTACAGTACAAACACTAACTATTTACAAAATTCGTAACACTACCCCCTCCTCAAAGACTGCACGTCCCGGGCAGTGCAATCCTTGAGTTAGAGGAAAACACTTAAAATAAATAAACAAATAAATAAATAAATAATAACAATAATAATAAAATTTACATAAATAAGAACTAATTACTATTTACATATTTACAAAAAGTGACTTTCATGACCATGGTCTAAAATTCAAGTTTCGAATTTCTAATCACTTTGGCCAAAATAAGGGGCTAGCCGGTTATAGTGTACGACCTTCGGTTTGGCGTGTGGCGATTTTTGTATGCGTACAACGACGTCATTCAGCCTGTTGACGACTGTGTAAGGACCGTCCCAGTTTCTTTGTAATTTTGGCGACAGTCCCTTACGACGTATCGGATTCCACAACCAAACTTTGTCACCTTCGTTGAACTCATGTCCTGTTGCCTTTGTGTCGTACCGTGTCTTCATCTTTTCTGATGCCAGTCCAATTCGGTTCCTCGCTAGACAATGAATCTCCTCAATCCGCGCCTGGAGTTCATCGACATATTCCTCAGGCGATGAAGGAGCATCAGGAGGACGGCCAAACAAAAGATCCGCAGGTAGACGAAGATCACGACCAAAGAGCATTTGAGAAGGGGAGTAACCAGTGGCCTCATGAGTGGCACTCCTGTAAGCAAGCAGGAAAAGAGGCAATTTCTTGTCCCAGTCCTGTTGGTCTCTAGACACCAGGAGAGAGAGGCTATTTAGGATGGTACGATTGAACCGCTCTACCATGCCGTCCGATTGAGGGTGTAGAGGTGTTGTTCGGGTTTTGTCCATGCCGAGTAGTTCACACATTTCCTTGAACACAGCCGAATCAAAATTTCTTCCTTGATCGGAATGGATTTGAAGAGGAACTCCGTATCTGGAAACCCAGTGTTGAATCAGTATGTCTGCTACGGTTACCGCCTCTTGATTAGGAATGGCATAGGCTTCAGGCCACTTAGTGAAGTAGTCCATGACAACGAGGATGTACTTATTGCCATCAGATGTTCTAGGAAGTGGACCCAGGATGTCTAGGGCAATTCGTTCGAAAGGAGCTCCTACATTATAACGTTGCAATCGTCCACGGGTGCGCCTTTTAGGACCTTTACGTGCTACACAGGTGTCACAAGCTCGACACCACTTCTCCACGTCACTGCGAACATTATTCCAGTAGAAACGCTCTCGAACCTTTTGCAGGGTCTTCATTACACCAAAATGACCTCCTGTGGGACTACCATGCAGTTCTTGAAGGACCATAGAAATTCTCGACTTAGGGAGTAGTAGTTGCCATCTACATGTCTTTCCATCGTCAGACTCCCATTTTTGGTACAAGATGCCGTTCTTCAAATGTAAGGAATCCCAGAGAGCCCAATAACGTTTAGTCGTAGGATGGTAATGGGCCATGTCTTGCCAGCTGGGCTTCCTGTTGGACTCCTCTTTCAGCTCTAGAATTGGCTTAATTTCAGGATCAGCAAGTTGATCTTTACGCAGGCTCTCGTCACTCCACGGATCTTGCGATGATGTAGACCCAGTTGTAACTTGTCTTACTATAGGACCTTTGACATTAAATTTCTTCTCAGCCCGGTCGCAGTATCTACAATTCTCTGAGCAGGGTCTTCTTGAGAGAGCATCTGCATTTCCATGTGATGAGCCTTTTCGATGGCATATCTCCATATCGTACTCTTGAAGCTTTTGTATCCACCTGGCTATCTGGCCTTCAGGGTTCTTAAAATTCAATAGCCAAGTTAGAGAAGCATGATCAGTTCGGATCAGGAACTTTCGACCGTAAAGATAGTGATGAAAGTGGTCTATGGCTTTCACTACAGCAAGAAGCTCTTTTCTTGTTACGCAGTAGTTTCGCTCGGCCTTTGACAAGCACTTGCTGAAATAGGCGATAACACGCTCCTGGCCGTCGATTTCCTGGGACAGTACAGCGCCAATGCTTTCGTTGCTTGCATCCGTATCAAGTATAAACTGTTTATCGATTTGAGGATACGACAGAATTGGAGTGGATGTCAAGGCCTCCTTAAGCTTTTCGAAAGCAGCGTCACATTCCTGTGTCCACATAAATTTTTGATTGGCTTCTGTTAATTTATGAAGTGGTCTTGCAATCATCGAGAAGCCTTTGACGAATTTTCTGTAATAGGTGCATAATCCTAGAAAACTTCGAAGCTGGTGAACATCTGCTGGACGATTCCAATTTTTCACGGCCGATATCTTCTCCGGATCAGTCCTAACTCCTTCCGCCGAAATGATGTGTCCAAGGTAGGCGACTTCATTACGAAACAAACTGCACTTCGAAGGGCTTAACTTCAAATTAGCTTCCTTTAATTTTTGTAGCACCCGCCTGAGGTTGTTCAGATGTTCATCAAAAGATTTTCCTATGATTATGATATCGTCTAAATAAACAAGACATGCCTCATATGACAGTCCCCGAAGAACCGTTTCCATAAGGCGTTCAAAAGTTGCAGGTGCGTTACATAGACCAAAAGGCATTACCTTGAACTGCCATAATCCTTGTCCCGTTGTAAAGGCAGTCTTCTCGCGGTCGTCGGGATGGATCTCTACCTGCCAGTAACCACTCTTCAAGTCTAAAGTCGAGAACCAAGTGTTGCCCGCAAGTGTGTCAAGAGTGTCGTCAATCCTTGGCAGAGGGTAACTATCCTTTTTGGTGACGTCATTCAGTCGGCGGTAGTCTACACAAAATCTTGTAGAACCATCCTTCTTTCTTACTAATACAATGGGAGACGCCCATGGACTTGTTGATGGTTCGATGACGTCATTTTCTTCCATATCTTTAATTAAATTCTGCACCTCTTCTTGCTTGGCAAAAGGTAATCGTCTAGGGTGCTGTTTAATAGGAGAGTGATCTCCCGTGTCAGTTCGGTGTTGTGCCATTTTAGTTCGTCCAAAGTCTTCAGATGTTTGGGAAAATAAACTTTGGAATTCTCTAATTAAATTTTCCGCAGCTTCCAACTGTTTTGGATTTAAGTCTGTATTTTGTAACAAATCCTTGACTAAATTATCTGAAGATTTCTCAGAGTGACTGGAATTTTGACTTATGCACGTCACAGGAGCACATGACGCTATCACCTCTCCTTTCTTGATAGTCCTCGTCTTATCACTGATGTTAGCAATTCTGACTGGAATGGTCTTTTTCGAGAGGTCTACCACAGAAGAAGCCACCAATACTCCTGCTTGTGTACTATTGTCTTCTGGATAATCTATATGGCCAAATCGATAATTAGTTTTATTTTTAATTACAGCAGGAACCAAACATTCTGTTCTTGCATCTAGATTAATGTCTTCTTTGGCTATTACTATTTGTTTACATTCAATTTCGTTATTTAATCCAAAAAGACTTATTTCTTCAAATTTTGAGATCATTTTGTTATTTTTGAAATCAAGTCTGAAGTCAAACTTCTTCAGAAAATCTAGTCCGATTAAGCAAGGATCTGTTATGTCAGCCACATATGCCGTATGGTAATATTTCGTTCCTCCAAAGTTGATAGTTAAATTGGCCTTTCCATATATGCCTATCTTGTCGCCCGTCACAGTTTGCAGGGTAACGCATGGTGGAGTCCAGATGAGTTTACATTTCAATTTTCGAGCCAAATCTTCTCTTATTATTGTCACATTGGCTCCTGTATCGACAATCATACGGCACTGAATTCCGTTAATAAAGCCTATCACATATAATTCGTTATCACCGCCGCTCATTTTTGATATCTGGAGGATCTTCAGGTGGGGCTTTTCATTCTCTGGCAACCTCCGCCCCGCGAGATGGCCAAAATTTAGTTTCCCTGCTGACTGTTTGAATTTATCTCACGTTCGTGGATTTTGGGGCAATTTCTTCGGAGATGTCCTGTATCACCGCATCCCCAGCACGTGAGATTCTGTCTTCTTGAACTTGTTCTTCCGTATTTTAAAGCTTCAATTTCTTGATTTATTTTCCTAATTTCTTTCAAGACGTCGTTCTCAGTGTCTGAGCTTTTGTTCACCGTTGCCCCTCGGACTGAATGACGATCTCTTCGGCTGGCTTGTGTAGCTGCTTCCAACTTTAAGGCATATAGTAGTGCAGCCTTTAAATCCTGTACATCTGCCATTCGTACCGCTCTCTGCACTTCTGGATCTTTTATTCCGTCTACAAAATATTGCAGTGACAGCATTTCCCGTACATTTGTTGGACAGTCAATGAATGCTAAATTTGCAAGCCGTTCAATTTCCGAGGCAAACTCTTGAAGGGTTTCACTCGATTTTTGATGGCGGCTCTTCATTTGTATTCTCGTATAATCCTTGAAGAATTTTTCGCCGAATCTCATTTCAAGTGCACAACTTAAAGTCTCAAAATTGAGTTGCGTCATATCGGGCAATGTTTGCAGCACGTCGGCGGCTTCTCCTCTTAAAGATGCTGCCAGTTGACAAGCTTTCACCTCGTCACTCCATTTGTTCGCTTCAGCTACAATGGTGAATTGGGTCTTGTAAACTTGCCAGGAACTCTTTCCATCGTATGTCGACAGCTTAATGTGCACGGGAGAAGCAGGCGGATTCCTAAATTCTTCATAATTACCACTAGACGCTGAAAGTTTCTTCTCAAGATCTTGTACTTTTTTATTTAGCTTTTCATCTACTTCACCTAGTATTTTCTCTTCAACGTTACTGATTTTCTCTTCAACGTTACTGATTTTCTCTTCAACGTTACTGATTTTCTCTTCAACGTTACTGATTTTCTCTTCTACTTTACAAACTTCATTCTGAATTTTCTCTTCTACTTCCGCCATTTTCCGTTCCATTTTCTGTTCAACATTACTAACTTCATTCTGAATTTTCTCTTCTACTTCCTCTATTTTCTCTTCTACCGAGCCTATTCTTCTCTCTACCGACGAGAACTTTTCTTCTAAAGTTTTCTTCATTTCTTCTTGGCCTTTATTAATCTTTTCAGTCACATCTTCTTGGCATTTGTTCATCTTTTCCGCCAACTCTTCTTGGCCTTTATTCATTTTTTCCGCCAACTCTTCTTGGCCTTTATTCATTTTTTCCGCCAACTCTTCTTGGCCTTTCGTCAATTCTGCCTTTATTCCATTAATAGCTTCTAACAGTTCTTTCAGTTGACCATCCATTGTTCTTGTTTTCGCCATAAGATCCCGACTCCTGACACCAAATGTTGCAGCGTATATAGGGTTCTTTCGATCTTATGGTTAGACAACTTCAAACTCTTTTCTCTTAGAAAAGTAGAAAATAATTTATTTACAGATCTTCAGAACAACAGAGTCTTCGAAACTCACAAATATTACAAGATATTCCAAAATAACTTTTAAAATCTATCGAACAAGTACAAATATAGGTCGCAGAGACTCTTTATACAATGTCTCAACACTATATCACATTCAAAACAACGTAGATAAAACTCAATACATCAAGCAAACTTGCTTGGACAATCTCTAGTAGCTCACTCAATGACTGACTGGTAAATAATAACAACAACAGCTCGTATCGCTCTCCTTATATATAGTCTCGTAGCATGTGCTAGAAATTTCTAGAAAAACCTGGAAAACCACGGAACAACAAACAATGTATCAGTAGACCTAAGGGGGGTTACCATAAATAGGGAAGGGTTACCATCGCCAACAATCGCCAAGTTTGTCGCCAACTTGGCGATATATCGCCAAATTTGGCGACCAAAATTAGTCGCCAAAAGTGACGCCAACTTGGCGATATCTCAAATATTTCGCAAAGCTGCCATAGACATTCACTGAAAATAATAGACAAGTTTGCTTGATAACAGAGACAATGTAACAAAAACTAATATTAGTAAAGAAATGGAGCTTAATAAGATTATTTACATTATTTTACAGTACAAACACTAACTATTTACAAAATTCGTAACAATATCTTATATACTAAGATCTGCTAAAATGGTAGTTCATAAAACTAATCAAATTTCTGTTTTACTTATGTTTTCATCTTAGAAGGTATAATTGTGTGGTATTTCTTTTAAAAAGGGCTCAAAGGTGATTTTTGTTCTTGTGAAGAGAGATGAGGAGGAGGGGTTCAAAACTAAATCTAATATTTAAAAAAAAAAAAAAAAAAAAAATGTAAATTTCCTTGCAATGCTGACATAAGATGGTAATTAAGTGGGATCACAAGTAAAACACCTTTTGGCACTCTAACTTCTTATAAAAATTTAAAAAGATCTTAAATTATGCTGGAAACTTTTATAGGCACATGGGAATGGTTCATGAGATTTAAAATTATCTCATTTTTCATTCAAAATCTTATCGATAAAATTTTGCCAGATGATAAATCTTAGTTAATGGATGCAGTTCACCAGTATATATGCACAAAAGTTTTTCAGAATGTGACTCCATGACTTCTTGGGAATCACTGGAAGGATCGAAGAAATTTTGGAGGTGAGTCTATAATAGGTGTGTGAAGAAGGTTTCTGATCATTGTTTTAAATTTGGGACACAAATATGTGCTTCAAACAACATTAGACTGTTCAGCTAAACAATTGGTAGTACAATAAATTTCACTATAAATATAAAGAGTATTCTTTCATTAATAATTCATGTTTTTTCCTCAAAATATGTTGAATATATTAGATAAAGAGGGTCATGATAATATATACTAAATTTTATAAGGATAATAAAAAATATATTATCATGATGCAACTGTAATAATAAAGATAGGTGATTGCCTGTCTATGTGTGTACCTACTGAACAAAATTATAAACTCAGAAAATTTTTAATTTGTTTAAATCTTAATACAAATAAACTTAGCTTTAAATTAATAAAATAAAGATGAATATTTATTATAAGAAATCTAAATTTAATATAATAAAAAAATAAATTAAAACATCAACTCATCTTTAAAAAAAAAATTTTTTTTAAAGATGAGTAATAAAAATATAGTACATGTGTAAACTGAAAACATGAAATTAGAGTTTAAGAAGTGAACATACTTTTGAATCTTGGTGCAAAATATTAATTAATACATTCGAAAATGTGTTGAACCGCCATTTTTCTGAAAGACTTTGAATATACTACTCAGCATAGATTGAACAAGTTTTTCCAACTGCTCTATAGACAACTGGTTCTAGGCTGAAAGTATAGCCATCTTTAAATCATTTGTGTTTTGATATTGACGTCCATTGCAATAGACTATTCGAACCTTGCATCCCAATAATTTTCAATGGGGTTTAGATGAGGGCTGGGGGCTGGTCAATTAAAGGCATTTACATGCCAGCGTTGCAGCCATTCTTTTGTACTTTTTGCAGAGTGTATTGCTGCATTATCTTGCTGAAATATCCAGTTTACTTCAGCGATCAATGGTGCATATGGCAAAATATTACCTTTCAGTATTAACTGATAGTCTTCTGCTTTTGGTTTTCCTTTAAGAAAAGCCAGAGCAGTTTTATTATTCTGAGAAAAACCAGACCACACCATCACAGATCTTCCTCCAAAGTTTTGACTAAAGATATGCCGTTCTTCATGTGCCAGTAGTATCTTATGCCATTTGGACCATCTAAATTTATTTTCTTCTGACCAGATGACTACTCCACTCTATTGTCCATGACATGTGCTGTTGTGCAAAACGAAGTCTTGCTTTCATCTGATGGGGCTCAAGTTTTGGCTTAGCTTTCATTTTCTTACATTTCATATTCGGGGCTCGTTGAAGAATTCGTTTGACAGTTCAAAAACTTACATTTAGCTTTAAAGTATTTACAATTCGGCTAGAAGAAGCTCCAGTACTAGATGTTGTTCGTAAGATAGAGCTTCAATTTCATTCTATTGTTTTTGGATGTCAACCACTCCATTTTTTCTTTCTGTATACTGACAATCTTTAAAACGTTCTTTACTGCTCCTTGTGAACATTTAATTAGCAAAGGAATTTGGCGTTGTGTTTTTCTAGAAGCTCTGAATGTCAAAATTTTACCAATTTGTACCTCTTTGAGAACCTTTCCTCAAGGCATTAGAAAAGTTGTTGATTTTCACTGTTCTAAGAATAACATGTACTGTACATACGATGTTGTACATACGACAAACAAGATGTGTTGAAAGAAAACAAAATTATTCTAAAAGTACATCTGGAAATGTTTAGTCGAGCCAGGTAAGCGCTCATGATGAGGTACGCGCCACGATGCTGGGCACGTTATCGTGGTGAATCTTCCAAACATCCTTGATGTCCCTTAAGGTCTACGCAGATAGCACTAACTTCTTGCGCTATCTTTGATCTTTCGTTTCGGCACTTTGATCTAAAAGTGCACTTTCAGTGCACTGAATCCGAACTTCAAGAGAGAAATCCAACGCAAAGTCAGTTGACAGCTTTACGACTGTAGATGTGGGGAGATAAAAGTTCCCCGTCCTTTGTAAATTTGCGAGGGTCAGCCCCTCAAAAATCATTTAAAGAGATTTTACCCTTGTTTCGTTCGGTCAACAAAGATTGATTGATTGCTCTTTTAGTGTAATAAAAACTAGTGCTGTTCGCTCCGAGCCTTAGCTTACGCGCGACACTTTTTTTTTTCAGCCTTTTTAGGACTTCCAAGTAGTCAACGATTCCCACCATCGCTTCTTGCAACAGGTGCGCGCGTTGATATACGCTAACGTTACATTATTTATGAATCCGACTATGTATTCCTTTTACAGGGTGCCAAAATACACAATTTTTTTAAACCTATTATCGTTTATAATTGGGTCCATTGCCAATTGACTTATTTTAACTAATAGATTTGATGCAGTTAATTATTTTTTGTGACAATCCTACAGTTCTTTTTCATATTTACGATAATGAATTAAATCCTCCTGTTGCTAATCTTTTGTATTGCACTAATATTGGTTGCATAGTCGATTAAAAAAGATTAGAAATTATTCTCATTTAATGTTCTTAGATAAAATGTGTCCTAATTGGGCTGTACATACAGCCCAATTAAGATTTCACATCTTGGAGAAACATGAAACTTTTGGAAGCTATTTAATGAAAATGACATCATTTTTAAACCATATTTGCTATCAGTATTGTCCACTTTTCTTCCTTGGCATGCAATCTGATTAAAATTTACCAAATTTCTTCTAGATGCCAATCTCTATCTGATATTGAATCTGATCTGATATCTGAATCTCTATCTATACATATACGAAGACCTCAGAAGCCAAGAGGTACAAGTGATGAAATTTCGATGTGGAGTTAATTGATTTCAAATGTAATTGACATGAAAGTGGAACCTCAATAATAATTGACTGAATTAAAATAGGAAACTGCTGCTTGTTTCATCGTGGTCTTTAAATTCTTATTTCAATAACTGTGAAAAAAAGTAGAGTCCAATTTTCTTTAAATGTATTATTAGTCAACATTAATAACTATTCAGCAAAAAAGGTTGATCTCTATAGCGCATCCCATAATTAGAAAATCTCTTATATTTAATTACCTGAAAAGAAATAAAATGAATATTGCTCAGTTCAAACTGATGGCATTGAACACACATGCTAGTCACACTATGATATACCTAAAATTTTACTGGAATCTGATGATTCAGCATGAAAAATCCATTTATATAAATTAAGAGGGGGGGGGGAATTCGTCCCCCGTTCCCCTTTTATACTTATCCAATGAATTTCCAAAACTAATCAGGGAAGCGCCTTATTGCAATAAACCTATATCCAAAATTTGAAGCAAATCGGATATTTTTATTATGAGTTATCGCGTTACGTACGTACGTACATACATACAGAACGGACGGGCACATAAGCTTTGAGGCTTTGATAGCATGTGAGCTAAAAATCATATTTTCAAGTCGTCTGTGCACTTAGTTCAATTTTGTCACTTATACCCCTTCGTTTTTAAGGTCCTCATTATATATACAGGGTGATTTATAAATATTGAAACAATAGGCTAATTCCTTAAATATTACTGCTAGACATCATACTTCCAAATGGAAAGTTTCATAAAAAATAAATAAATAAATGTGTGCAGTATGAGGTAACATAAGTTCAGGGCCGTGCTCAGGACTTTGGTGGCCCTTGGCAATGTCGTCATTCAAGAAACAAATTGGGTATCTAATGCTTCATATGCCTTCATTTGTTTGTTTATAATAGCTATGTGTTTATCGGAAATCGTTCATTTATATTTCTATAAAATTCGGAAAATGATTTTATGCACGAATTAATAAATTTGCATTCTTTCAGTTGTTTAATATGAATTAAATAAAAGCGGATAAAATAAGCCACACAACTATTCTGTGTGTATATATTCTTTGTATTATTCTTCTATATTATTCATCTAATGTACTTTTCTATAATGTTTAAGAATAGATGGTAAAACGGAAATGCTTTAGCGGATGAAAATGACATAATTGTATTACGAAAACGCATGTATTTTAATTCTTAAAACTGAAATATGTTTGGTAGAAGTACGTCATTTTGATCCCAACTGTTTTGAAATACTTCAAAGGTGAAGACTCTTCACTTTCGAAAATATCGTAATCGAAATCACACATTCATAAAACGCTATGTTTTACAAAAATAAAATTTAGATTGTCTTTATAAAAGACCCGTGACCACACCTGTGTGCATCCTTACTAATATTATAAATCGGGAAGTGAGTTTGTTTGTTTGTTTGTTCCGCTTTCACGCCGTAACTACTGAACCGATTGCTTTGAAATTTTGCAGACGTAAAGTTGGAAGTCCGGATTAAATAATAGGGTACTTTTTATCCCGGAAAAAACTGATATTCCCGAGGGAAAACAAAAATATAGTTTGCTTGATGGATGGATGGATTGGAGATGGCGCTATGTGTCGTTTAAAACAAGATAAAATATTGCAAACGAATATAAACATGTAAATTTAGAAGCTAAATGATACGATAATGAATCCTCGAAAATGAGGAATTCCCGAGGGATGACGTACTATTTGTTTTATCGTCTAAAATGTTTTTTTTTTTTACATCTACTTACCCTGAAATAACTATAAGTCAACAAATTACTAATTGGTATAAGTATTAGTTACGTTATTTAGTTCTTGAGGTATGCGATAGATGGCGCTGGGTGTTTTTAAAACGTGGTAACGATGTGCAGTAGCTGTATAATAGTTAGGTTAGGTTAGTTTAGTGCTTTTTTTCTAGGTAGATATCTAAAGTAGTTATTGTTTTTTCGATAGGTAATTACGTCGCTTTGTTCGTCGTTTAGATTGTTATAGTTTAGTTTGGGATTTTAGTTTAGTTTAGGTTTATAGTTTACTCATATTTTCACAATGCCTTGCAAACGTAAATCTAATTTGTCGAGCACCTCATCTAAAGCTCGGGCAATGAAAATTGCCCGATCTCAAGAATCGTCTCTCCATGCTGAATTAAGAAGGCGTGAACAAGCAGAGCGTCAGGCTGCTTCGAGAGCTGCTGAGCTACCATCTCAGTGCCAGCAAAGACTTGAGGAGCAAGCCGCTCGCCAAGCTTATTTGAGCGCTTCTGAGAATGATATTCGTACTCAAGTCCGTTTATCGCAACAGGCTCAACGTCAGCATGGTCAGCTCTATGTAGCGTATTCCCGGGTTTCCAGTGCCCACAATCTGCATGTTTTTGCTCCACAAGGGAAAACATATAATATAGTGTAACATTCAGTTTTGGTTTAACAACTAATCGTATCCAGCGTTACATCGCGCTTCTTACATTTTTCCGTGGAAATGAGAAGTTTTCTTATAGTTGTGCTTTATACCGCAATATAACCGAATTCCACGCGGGCGGAAAGCTAGTGTTAATATAATCGGAAGTCATTGTTCAAAAAATAGCGATTTATGTCACAGAAATTGATGATTTTTGACTGGATGAATTCGCTTCGCCGAATTAGACAGGCAAATAAAGAAGATCTTGGAAATAATTCGAGTTTGAGGCCATTTTATCTTATGTAAGTCACAGGAATATTGTCTTTCGTATTTATTGTATGCAGTTATTTCAGAAAATTTAACTTACTCCTAAAAGAATATGAACAGTTTTGTATCTGTTTCCAACTGATAGCAATCAAACCTTTCAGTTTTGGATTAAAATGATCAAATTAATGTATAATTTTTTATAAACAGGTGAATGCGGGTATGAGAGATGCATATATAAATTTTGAGATAGTGAAAATAATGTCGGGTTTAGATTTCGTAGAGAAAAATTTCTATGATTGAGTCAAATTGGAATAAATTTTGTTATTTTTCACTTTGGAATACGCCATTCCAAAATGAAAATTGGACATTTGGAATAATCATTTTTTCGCAAGAGCCTTAATTTATTACTTTGTCATAATAGCACATCTTTACTGCTTACATATATGATTAAAGATTAATTTAAATAATCTCTACAACTGAGTTTTATAGAAATAGTATTTTGTTAACTTTAGGTTAAGTATCATTTGTTTGCGAGTTAGACTAGCCAATATTAGATGCATTTTTTATTGTAACTAATTTTACAGATCTGTTATAAATCAATAAAACAGTTCCTTTTTAAGCATTTTCTTCCGGCGGGTTCTACTTTGTTAGTAATAATAGTAATACATATACATGTATATATATATATATATATATATATATACACATCACAATAAAAATTCAACTCAGAGGTATTTCGTAAGCAATTTCAATTAATTTGATATCATTTTATATACAACATAAAATTAAAATTTCTCTGTTCTAGCTTAAAATATTTATATATTAATTTGTAGGCTGTATTTATAAATAGACAGTCTTGTTGACCAGGTATGTCCAATCATATCAACTGCATACGAATATAAAATGTTGGTTTCAGCTATAAAGAAAGACCTATGATTTAACGATTTTAATTTTAAATGCTTTTTTTTTTTTTTTTTTTTTTTTGCCGTACTTATCAATATTTCCTTTTCACTTTACAACTGTTTACTTAACCTAAAATATATATACTTTTTGTTATTTTGATTATGTAACAAAAATAGCTACGAAAGATATTTATAACTTATCAAACCCATTGATCAAAATCTTTAATTCCCATGCAAGTTTATCTTTTATCAGTTTAGTATAGCAAATCTTTACAAAACAAACAAGTTGGAAATTGCACGTAAAGCGTGGCAAATTAGGTGCGTTCGTTGATAACGAAGTTTTAAACTATTCAGATCTTGCTGATATAGTAGAGCGTACTTTGGATACAGTATAATGGTCGAAATCTTTATGTTCCTGTAAATATGCAGGGAGTAATTTTTATTATACTTCATTAACGCATATCTTATTCATAAAATGTGAAGTAGGTTAATATAATTAAAACACGCCCCAAACAATGTTTCCCCGTATAACATTATTTAGAGGAATACATTTGTGTAACCCTGTAATTTAATAATAAATATTCTTTGCATCACAGATTATACAAAATGTATTTTTAGTACATATTTCATAGATTCATGTCAATTCTGTTATATTCAAATGAGTGTAACACCATTAAAATGCATTTGAACCTTTTTTCCCCATTGACCGTAATGTAACGGAATACTTTTGATTGTCCCTGTAATTGATCAATACATCCGATTTTCATAACATTTGAAATGACTCGACAAAATTATGTAATAAATATACATTTTAAATTTCAAACGATTAAAATGCATTTGAAACGTTTTTCCCCATTGACCGTAATGTAACGGAATCCTTTTGATTGTCCCTGTAATTCATCTATCCATACGATTTTCATAAAATTTGAAATGACTCGACAAAATTATGTAATAAATATACGTTTTAAATTTCAAACGATTAAAATGCATTTGAAACTTTTTTCCCCGTTGACCGTAATGTAACGGAATCCTTTTGATTGTCCGTGTAATTGATCTATCCATCCGATTTTCATAAAATTTGAAATGACTCGACAAAATTATGTAATAATTATGTATTTTAAATTTCAAACGATTCGGTTGGGTAGTTTTTGCGCTGTTATATGCGGACGGACAGACAGACAGACAGACAGACGGACAGACAGACAGACAGACAGACGGACAGACAGACGGACAGACAGACAGACGGACGGACTGAGCGACAACAATAGGTGCTACGTATTTACATAATTACGAACGCACCTAAAAAGAACCCGTAACAAAACCTTACTGAATCTTTTGTTCTTCCATTCTTTGTTCCAAGGTCAGATATTAAATAAAGAATACTGCCCAGCTAAACTGATGGCATTGAGCTCACAGGCTACAAATACTAATTGTACATTAAAGCCTTATATTTTCAAGGGTTAATTCCGTTCGAAAAAAAAAATTAAGAAGGGGAAACAGCTCTCCCCTTTCCTCTTTTTTTATACTTAATCATTGAACCTCCTATACTATCAAAGACATGCTTTATCATATAAAAAATCTATATCCAAAATTCAGAGCAAGTTAGATAATTCTTAATAAAAACCCATTTAGCATTTATATAATTTAAAAGGAGTTATCCCCGTCTTTTATACTTAACCATTAAACTTCCAAAACTATTCAGAGATTTGAACGAAATCTGAAAATTCTGCTTGAAAAACCCATTTATATAAATTAAGGGGGGGGGGCATTAGAACCCCTGTTCCCCCTATTTATACTTATTCAATGAACACCTAATAACAGTCACGGAATCGCCTCATCAGAATGATCCTAATCTAAATTTTGAACGAAAACATAATTCTGCATGAAAATCCCATTTATATCAACTAACGGGGGGGGGGGGGATTAGAACCCTTGTTCCCCCGATTTATACTTATTCAATGAACACCTAATAACAGTCACGGAATCGCCTCATCAGAATGATCCTAATCTAAATTTTGAACGAAAAATTAATTCTGCATGAAAATCCCATTTATATCAACTAACGGGGGGGGGGGGGATTAGAACCCTTGTTCCCCCGATTTATACTTATTCAATGAACACCTAATAACAGTCACGGAATCGCCTCATCAGAATGATCCTAATCTAAATTTTGAACGAAAAATTAATTCTGCATGAAAATCCCATTTATATCAACTAACGGGGGGGAGGCATTAGAACCTCTGTTCCCCCTATTTATACTTATTCAATGAACACCTAATAACAGTCACGGAATCGCCTCATGAGAATGATCCTAATCTAAATTTTGAACGAAAACTTAATTCTGCATGAAAATCCCATTTATATCAACTAACGGGGGGGGGGGGCATTAGAGCCCCTGTTCCCCCTATTTATACTTATTCAATGAACACCTAATAAGTCACGGAATTGCCTCATCAGAATGATCCTAATCTAAATTTTAAACAAAAAATTAATTCTGCATGAAAATCCCATTTATATCAACTAACGGGGGGGGAGGCATTAGAACCTCTGTTCCCCCTATTTATACTTATTCAATGAACACCTAATAACAGTCACGGAATCGCCTCATGAGAATGATCCTAATCTAAATTTTGAACGAAAACTTAATTCTGCATGAAAATCCCATTTATATCAACTAACGGGGGGGGGGGCATTAGAGCCCCTGTTCCCCCTATTTATACTTATTCAATGAACACCTAATAAGTCACGGAATTGCCTCATCAGAATGATCCTAATCTAAATTTTAAACAAAAACTTAATTCTGCATGAAAATCCCATTTATATCAACTAACGGGGGGCATGAGCCCCCCGTTCCCCCTCTTATACATATCGAATGAACTCCAAAAACTAATCAGGGAAGCGCCTTGTCAGGATATACCTATATACAAAATTTCAAGTGGATCGGATATTTTTATCATGAGTTATCGCGTTACGCACATACATACAGAACGGACGGGCACATAAGCTCTCAGGCTATGATAGCCTGTGAGCTAAAAAGTATATCACAATAGAAATTTCTGGATCATTAAATATCTTCCATAAAGAGTTTTTAGTTAAAGAAAATTCTGTACTTTTATTATTCATTGAACCATTAAATAACACCAACTAACTTTTTAAAAATACTTCATCTTTAACATCTTAAAAATGAAGCAATTATGTAACTTGCATTCTAGATATTGGTACTTCCGTCCTTCCGTGTTTTATATCACTGTCAGTTTAAGTGCATTTTTTTATAATTGTTTTAAACAAATAAAATAATTTATTATTTTAAAGAAATCCAGCAATATATATACATATATATTTGATGTCTGAAAATTTAAATTGCGTATTGTTTTTGTTGTTATTGAATGAATGATGTAGTAAATTCTGTCGAATTCAGAATTGACCGGAGTCAAGAAATTTTTTTGTTCCAGATAGTATTCCCCCTTAGGCAAACTTATGACTGTCTATTCTGACTGACTGTCTATGTCTGACTACTGGATTCACCGGAACTGTAAAATCACCCTTATTTAGGCAGATTTCCATCTCACATTGACAACATATAAAATTTTGTCTAATTAGTTTGTTTTTTTGATTTATTATTTTTTTAGATATTTTATAAAACTAAGGGCGCTGCCCACTACAACTCCCCTCGCCAACCTGTATTCAGATGCCGCAGACTCTAAAAACATGCTAATTTGATTGATTTTAAAAATATTACAAAAGAATGAATTGTAAATTTTTAAAAACCAGTGGCGACGTGTTTTAACGTGTTTTCATCCATTTTCCATTGATTGGGGGATGGTTTTAAAACTGAATTAGCTGCTATTATGAGATTTAATGGCTGTTTTCATCTTTAATTCAATAAGATAAGTTAATAATTAAAAATAAGCTAATATAAAATACATTAAGTATCGTTTTAAATCTGACGTAATTTTCACCAAAGTTTTCTTTCTCTTTTTAATTTTCACGTGAAAATACCTTTGTTGTTATATAGTAAAGAAAATTTATTTGCGTTGCCGTAGAATTCATAACAAGAGTTTAAAATATAATTTCAAAATATGAAATAAATGTCTCAAATATATTTTAAACTTAAAAAATATTATATTCTTAAATTGTTTTTCAATGTTATTATTTGATCATTTTAATTATGATGTAATTACTCCTGTTTTAAGGCTAATTAATGAATTTATTATTTTGAATTTTTCTTTCTCTTTTTAATATTCACGTGAAAATATTTGTGTTTCTAAAGGAAATATTTGCGCTTTCTTAGAATTAGCAGTGATAGTTTAAAAGATCATCTAGAAATGTGAAATAAATGTCTCGTATAAATATATTTTTAATTTAAAATATTTGGCAATGTTATTATTTGACCGTTTTAAATATGATGTAACTTCCTTCATTTACGATTTTTAAAGCATATTAATGAATTTATTCTAAAATTTTCTTTCTATTTTAAAATTTACGTATAAATTTAGTTTTTATAATGGAATTTTCAATGTTTTCCTTCTCTTGATGCATGAGTGGCGTAGCTAGCATGGAATGGAGGGGGCGGTCCGTCCCGGGTGTCACCCTGTAAGGGGTGATACCTAATCTTTATCTGCAAATATCTATCTATCTATCTATCTATATATATATATATTATAATCTTATATATACGAGGATCACTCTGAAATTTTTGAGATGCAAATAGATTTTTAAAGTTATACTTACAAAATTTTAGGTGTGTTCAAAACAGTCTCCTCCAGCATCAATGCACTTTTGTAGACGAATTTTCCACAAATTAAATGCCTCAAGCCATTCATTTCTTGGAATAGATGAAAAAAATGCATTTATAACCACATCAATCTCTTCTTCTGAATGAAAGCGACGTCCACGTAAGTCCTTTCTTAGATTAAAGAGTAACCAAAAGTCACACATAGCTAGATCAGGTGAATACGGTGGATGTTCATCACTTTAATTCGGTTTTGATTAAGAAACTCAACTGTTAATTCGGCTGTATGTGAAGATGCACTGTCATGGTGAAGCATTACCTCCCTAACATTCACTTCTTGTAGAATTTCTGGAAGACATTTAGTGGTATACCAGTTTGCTGCTACTGTCTTCTGTCCTTTTAACTTGATGGCTTTGACCAAACCCGTACTTCTGAAGAAAACGGCATACATTACTTTTTTCAGTGCACGTTGTCCTTTTCATTGTGGGATCATCTTGACGTGTTGGAATGTCAAAAAACGGTATGTACGTTTCATCATCCGTTACGATTTTGCACTCTTAAAACGAAAGAACTGATTTGGCTCCTCAGGAAAGAGCTGTAATTTGTTCGATCATAAAAGAGTTGTTTTTCAAACAATTGAATCTTCTTGATTTAAATTGGTTATTTAATTAGCTCAACTTAATTTAAATTCGTTAAAACAGCTCGTAAACTAGAGTTATTTCAACTCTTTTCGAGAAGCTGCCTTTCAAAACGTGAGATGAGTGGATTTCAGCTCAACTTGAGTTATTTTGTGGCTGACTTTTTAAGAGAGTAGAAATGATGCTGGGGACACTATCATTTAGTAATTTAAGAGTTTTTTTACTGATTATGACACGCTCCTCTTTTTGATACTCAGTTAGATTATGGGGAACCCAACAGCAAACTACTTTTTTCATATGCAATTCTTCATTAATAATTTTGTGTATGACAGCGGATCCAATGTTAAGTTCCTTCTGTATCATTTGATAGGTACATCGATTATAATCCAATAACATTTTTCGTATGGCAGACAGAATTACCGCCAACGGCGGCCTTCCTGTGTGTTCTTCATCCTGAAGAAAGTTGCGACCTCTGCTAAATTTTTTAAACCATCTGAATACAGTAGCACGAGCTGGAGATTCATCACCAAATGCTAATTTCAACCGTTTAACGCATTCTTCGTGATTTAATACTGCTTTAAAATCGTAGAAAATCATAGCGCGAAAGTGTTCTCGCGTCGACTCCATTTTCTCTTCTGTTTAAAATTTATTCTACGCTAAACAAGTTGAAGCAAGTCCGTAAAAAATCGTCTGCTGTGTTAAAAGACTTTGTATTTTAAAATTAAACTGTTATTTTTATTTTGTAAATTCTCGTCTGTGCGTATCTCAATAATTTCTGAGTAACCCTCGTGTAAAAGTAACCTGCAGCTGAAACATACGAAATGTACATTTCTGCGTAAAACGTTATGAAAATGTAAATATTTTTACTGTGCGTTAAGATACCTAAAAATATATCAAAGACATGTTTATTTCAAGTTTTCAATGTTTTTGCAATGGGAAAAAAAATGAAAAAAATGTCAAATGTATACTTATTGGGTCCCCTTGTAGCATCAAATTTTATGTACAAAAATTAAACAGTAATTTTTTTTCGCTATTCAATTCTTTTTAACTAGTAAATCTGCAGATCAGGAGCCTCGACGTTAGCATTGCACATCATTTTTTTTTTTTTTTTTTTAACACACTTTGGGTAATATTCAACTTCCTGGAAACTGTAATTAAAAACTTTCAAATTACGTAATTATTTATAAGAATAAAATAAGAATAAGAAGCTTTCAGCCATCAAAAGCGTTCAATTAAAGTTTTAGTTATGTTAGGATATTCTGAAAATTTCATGATCTATTATTTTTGTTTTTTATTATAATATAGTTGATTTCTTCAGGGGGGCTCCGCCCACCTGAACGCCCCCCCCCCCGTAGTCTCATTAAACTTAAATTTGTAACTTTCTATCAATTTGCTAATGGTTATCGTATATCTTGCATTTCTTTATACATTTTGATTTATAAGGATAAGTAACAGTTTTAATAAGCATTTTTCATTATCCTCATACTTCTACATACCTGTCCACCACAAACACCTAAATCTGATGTATCAGGAACTTTTGAAAGTGTAAACTCAGTAATCTAGGGCAGAGGTTCCCAAAGTGTGCTCCGCGGAGCCCTTGGGGCTCCGCCTGAACTTTCCAGGGGCTCCGCGCATTACAGGAAAATTAACAAAACATGAGAGAAATTAGTATATTGTAAGTAAAAGATTTTCAAAAATATATAGGAATTTTTGCGTGTGTGTGTTTGTGAAAAATAAATTTATCAATAACTTTGTTGAAAAATACTATTAATACTTCAATGTCTTTTAAAAACTTGCATTGTACATGTATCTGCTTTCTGTAAAATATTTGTGGTTTGAATTGCTTTATTTTATACTTCTACCCTAAATGTGTTTTAAAATTCGATTTAAAATAAGCTACAAGAAATAGTATTCTGAATCGAATGCTCAACGTGAATCGAAATAGAAAAGGCCCACCAGTGCTGTTAACTCTGATTGCCGAACAAAAGGGAAAACAGTTTAGTTCTTTAGCGCCCCGCCTTTTTATGCGTTTATACTTAATTCTTACCAAAATACTCTTACTAAAATATTTTTAAATGACCATAACATTAATTTTTAAAAAAAGTGTCAGAAAGTATTCAAGATCATATCGAAGCTCTGATAAATTCATTCGAGCATTACTTTCCAGCTGCTCAAAATAAGATGTGGACGATTTTAAATGAATACTAAATCATTCAGTGTAAAACAAAACCACACAGCTTAACCCATTGGGGACGAGCGACATGTATACGGGCCGCAAAAAGGCTTAAGAATACTTGTTTATTCCCACCAGTAAAATTTTACTGTAAAATTTGCCTTATTTAATCGGAGCATTTCTTCTGTTGTATAAGGCACAAATTTCTGTTTTTGAAAACCGGTGACAAAACATTAAAAATTTCGTAAAAGCCTCCCGTCGCGAAGGGGTTAAGCTGTGAGGAATACGAAGCCCTCATTGATTTAAAACCGCAAAGCGGTCTAGAAATCTCTTTTCAAACCAAGCGTATCACTGAAATTTAGAGTCATTTGACAGATAAATATAAAATCTTGTCATACTGAGCAAAAGTAATTTTATTCCCATTTTCAAAGACATATATGTGTGAAGCTGGATTCTTCATTTATACAAGTATCAAAACAAAATACAGAACCTGGTTAAATGCAGAACCAGACATTCGCTTGCTATTGTCAAAAATTGCAACAGATAATAAAAAAGCTATCCAAAATAATTCAGGCACATTTTTCACACTAAACTTTTGTGTATTATTGTTCGTCAAGCTTATGCAGAATAATCTATATTATTAAGGCCAAACGTATCTGTGCGTAACGCATACGCCATTTTGCAAATGGCAACACTTTCAAATTTTAAATGAAATTTCGATATTGCAATTTTTGCTTCTAAAAGTTTTTAAACTTCTTAATGTCGCACATTTTTAATTTTTACACCATCGTGTAGGGAAAGAATGTGCTTTTAAATGAAATTTGTTTGAAAGCTGTATCTTAATTTGTTTTTGAAATATTAATTTTTTTGTAGCTTTTAATATCTCTGTTCTAATCGTGGCTACAGGAGTACTCCATTTTTATTTAAAGCAAATGAAAAAAGGGAAAAAATTGAGTGCTGTATCTTTATGTTGCCATTTTCTCATTAAAAGGAAAAAAATAGAAATTTAAATATCTTCTGTTATAAAACCCGGTGAATTTTGACTTCATTTATAAAATTTCATTTACACGTAAATAAATATCAACAGTTTAATATCTATTTCAGCTAATAGCATTCAGACTTCAAGTTTTGAATCAAAATTATCAAATTAAAATGTCAATTTTATTGAAACATGAATACAGATGTGAAATGTACATTTGTAAATTTTAATATGATGAAAATGATGCCGGGTTAAGATTTCACGAGAAAAAAAAATCCTGTGATTGAGTCAAAGTTGAATAGATTTTGCTTTTTATCATTTTGGAATACTAGCATATGAACCTTAATTGATAACTTTATCATAATAACACACCTTTATTATTTTTTACTGCTTACATATACGATTAAAGTTTAGTTTTAACAATTTCTACAACTGCGTTTTATAGAAATAGTATTTTGTTAATTTGAGGATAAATATAGTTTGTTTAAGAGTTAGATGTACCAATATAAAATGCATTTTTCTCTATAACAAATTTTGTAGGTTTATTATAAGTTAATGAAACAGTTCCTTCTTAAACATTTTCTTTCGTCAAGATTTGACGGGTTCTACCTTGTAATAAAAATAAACAAAAAAACTACAAGCATTTAATACTTGTACATGTACATGTTACATGTTGTATTAGGTTCATTTTTTAAATTAAATTTTACTTATTTAAATCTTCTATAATAGTTTTCAAAATTGTTTTTAATTTTTAAAACAATATCTGTTCCTGAAAAAGTCTTTTTTTAAAAGATCTTGCAACATTTAAAATCCCTCACTGGATTCATTTGTGTGCATATATTTCTTTTAATTTTTATATGTTTGATTCCTTTTAATCTGTTTATGTTACTTATATTAAATTTTAGTTATTTAAATTTTTTATAAAATTTTTTATAATCAAATAATGTTTGTCGCTGGAAACATATTCTTATTGCATCTTCTATATTTAAAGACCTTTATTAGATCCATATTACATTTGTATACATTGTGCATATATATTTCTTATTTTATATATAAATTTAAATTCTTTAATCTGTTTATGTTATTTGTATATTTAAATTTTCGAAACTGTTTTTCTCTATACAACAATGTTTGTCCATTAAAACGCCCATTTTATGTAATATTTTGTATTATTTAAGCAACCCCTCATCAGATTTATTTAATATTTATGTACATTGTGTATATAGTTTTTTTCTTTTCGTAACTTTAATTTCTTTAATCTGTTTATTATATTTTTATAATTTCTTAGTTATTTAAATTTTCTATGCTGTTTTACATAATTGTACTTAATTTTATAAGCATTGTATATTGCTGAAAATGTATTTTTTTAGCATCTTGTACCTTTTTTAACACCCCCCTTTAAAATTTTCTTTTAATTGGTCTCTGTCATATTTTCCAATCAGAAATAAGTCTGTAGTAATTGAAAAATTATATATTGGTTCTTTTCATTTGTCATCACATTTATCATTTACCTACTTTATCCCACCTAATTTAAACGAGATTCTCACCAGAAACTCTTAACGAAATTTTATATTTTTAACTTTTGCGAACAAAACTTTTCGATTTTTTTGGTGAGAATTCAATATTACAGAGACATTATTGCTTGCCTCTCAAGGGGTTAACATGTGTAGTTTTTAACTGCAAGTCTGTTTTGAGGAAAAAATAATGACGAAAGAAAGTTTCTTTCAAAACTCTAATTAATATCCAAATACCTCAAATAAAATTCCCCAAAAAGTGAACAATACTGCACCAAAGAATACAGCTTATATATTTTTCCCCACCCACTTAAACACTAAAACGATGACCTAATTCTAAATGTATTTTTTTTAAGGCAAAAAAAAAAAAAAAAAAAAAAAAAAAAAAAAAAAAAAAAAAAAAGCAGCTGAGAGACGATTAATTTTTGTTGCATGTTTAGAAATACTAGAAACTTAAGGAAAAACGAAAAAAAAAAAAATCCATAATCGCTTGATTTTATTACGGGTAGGCGGGACTAGCAAAAACGTGTTACATAAATACCCATGGATAACTGGAACTAGATATTTCCTTTTTTTCGGGAGCAGCCTATTGGAATTATACAGAAGTACCTCTCTGCTAACGAAAACTGTACAACTTACTTTTTTTTGTGTGTCTCTGTGGTTTTCGCCATAAATAATAATAATTTATGTGCAATGCATAATCCAAACATGGTTACCATTTTGATCTTTAATTCCGAGTTCATACTGGAAATTCCAAAAGAATATTTTTTAATTTAAAATTGGGTGTCATTAACCCCTTAACAGTTTTGCTTGAACATCGCTCGGATAAAAAAGAGTTTGTTTTCCTCGTTTCTAAGCGCTTTCAGAAATCACAAATTTTTAACTATAATTTTTGTTGTGTTTGAAAAAAATATCTCGATTATACAAGGTAGGTATTTTAATACAAAAAGAAGGGTTTTAATCCTTATTTTTATTTTATTGTATCGAACAGTAATAATATTAAATAAAACTGTTAAAAGTTTATACAACAGAAAATTTGATTTTAAAAATTTCTAGTATGAATTCAGAATTTCTGTATCAACAAAGGTAAAAACTGAAAACCTTGGTTCAATGTTAAAAATTACTGGCGCAGATTTTTGTTCAATAGATTTTTTTCTGCCCCATAGGCATAAAAAACATTAATTTGTAAATCACAGAGTATAGTTGGGTTCAGGGGCTCCGCCTTAAAATTTTTTCCAAAAAGGGCTCCGCGAGCCCAAAAGTTTGGGAACCGCTGATCTAGGGTTTTAC
The DNA here is from genome assembly GCA_964019185.1 of Maratus speculifer. NCBI lineage: Eukaryota > Metazoa > Arthropoda > Arachnida > Araneae > Salticidae > Maratus > Maratus speculifer. The sequence continues at coordinate 375,868,743 of OZ025292.1, forward strand.
AATTTTGTTTCCGAAAAAAAGAAGTTTTGATTGCATTTTGTGGCAGTTATCGCGGACACACAGACAGACAGAACAGCCTGACAGGCGGAAAACAATAAATTTTGTGTCGCCAAAATAAGCCTTCACTGAAGTTTCGGCAATGACGTCATTATTCATAAGTTATTGCTATCCATGTTTCTAATATTTTTTACGACTACTATAAAATACCTGTTTTATTTCAATTATGACGTCAAATTTTATCAGGTGAAATAATTGTTAAAAATATAATTATTTTTTATTTCTTTTACTTCTAATTATGCGCCCATTTTTGTCAGAAAAATTCTTATTAACGAAACAAATTTCCGTGTTTAATATTTAACAAAGTACTATATTTATTTTTATTTTAATTCTGACGTCATATTTATTTTTTCTTAGTTTAATTTTTCGAATGGAAATTGCTCAATTGAAACTTATTGCCGTTGAAAAATTATCCCATATTTTGATTTTTTTTTGGCAACGATAAAGGAAATTGGTTAAATTTTATCTAAAATATCGCTTTAATTCTGCATGAAAAAGAAGGAAATTTTGAATTATTAAGGAAAATATGTGAATAAAATTAATAAAACATAGCCTATGTTCTTTTCTGGGCTATGTTATAGATATACACAAAGATATAAACACATTAATTCATCAGTTTTGACGATGACTTCATTTAAATTTTCGTACACGCATTCAAATTTATAACATTATAAAAATAAGGATTATGATGAATGGCTGCTTAGCAACCATTAAGAGAAAATAAGGAAAATGAAATAAATACATTTGAAATAAGTAAATCTCTAAAACAAATTAGTTTATATTATTGGAACACATTTATAAAAAATCTCCAAAATTTACAGTAATAATTTAAAATATCTGACAAATGTGTAGACAAAATTTCAAAACAATACGAATAATTTAACCGGTAAATTTCAGTATCCCTTTATCATTGAATTCCATTAATGAAATGTGACATTTTCTCTCAAGAAAAAAAACAAGTTGGAAATTGCACGTGAAGCGTAGCAAATTAGGTGCGTTCGTACGATAACGAAGTTTTAAAAATATTACTTTCATATATCAATCTCATAAAATTGTTAACAGTGAATTACAATTAAAACGCTCATCAAACAATGTTCTCCCTATACCATTATGTAATGGAATACTTTTGTGTGGCCTTGTAAATCAATAACAAATGTTCTTTGCACCACAAATTATGTATGATGTATATTATAATATGTACTTTATAGTTGCATATAAATTTTATTAAGTTCGCATGAGTGTAACACGATTAAAATGCATTTGAAACATTTTTCCCCATTGACCGTAATGTAATGGAATACTTTTGATTGCCCCTGTAATTGATCTATGCATCCGAGTTTCATAAAATTTGAAATGACTCGACAAAATTATGCAATAATTATGTATTTTAAATTTCAAACGATTCGGTTGGGTAGTTTTTGCGTTGTTATATGCGGACGGACAGACGGACGGACTGAACGACCACTATAGGTGCTACGTATTATATAATTACGAACGCACCTAAAAACTAGTCGTTGGAGGCCACCGTAATACTTACCCATCATGGATATGTATATGAAAATAAAACATGTGAAAACTATTTATGCAATGCATTGCAATTCATAAACAAAATTTAAATATTGTTAATATACATAGTAATGCTACATTAAAGAACTGCTGATGTACCAATTTCGACAAATTATATAAAACGCCAAACTACTCAAGTAGTACCGAACTGTGTAAAAGAAACATCCTTATAACTCCAAAAATAATAATTCTATTAACTAACAATTAACTGCGTCGGATTAAGCGTCTCATTTCCAATTAAAATATACTTCTGAATTGAAATTTGAATGAAATACAGGGTCATGAAAAATCGAAGAATGTGGAAAACAAGATTACAAATATCTCGGAAACTAATAATTCGATCGACTTCGTTTTTGATGCAAAATGTGTGTTATTTTATTGCCTTTTACGTCCATTCCTTAGAACAAAAAAATTCGAAAAATTTTATGCACCTTTCATCAGAACGAATTTTTCGTGAGTCCGAAAAAAATAGTTCCGGATAATCGAGGTTGCTGATATTAAATAGGGTTCGTCCCATTCATACATACTAACTACATACAAAATTTCAAGTCTCTATCTCAATTTGTTCGGGAGATAGAGCGTTTACAGACAGACAGACAGACGGACAGACGGATGGCAAATTTTTTTTTCTAAAAATATGTTTTTCGGAATCTCCACTATCTAAAACGTGTAAATCCGTCAAAAAAAATTTTCGATTTTCAAAACGATTGCAAGATTTACCCTATACTACGTATGATGGGTAAGTAAAATAAGAATCATTGGATTTGCCATAGAAAAGCCTTATTGCGCAAAATAAAATATTCTATATTTTCCGAACGAATGAATCAAATCTTACCAAAAACTATACAGCTTAATCCCAGTGCCTCACTAACATACCCACTTAATTTCAAGCCAATCGGATGCTTTTTACGGAAGTTATCGCGGAACAGACAGACTGACTGACAGACAGACACAAAAAAATTTTGTCTCTCCAAAGTAAGCCTTCATTGACGTTTCGACAATTATCGGTTTGCTAATATAAATTCATACAAAATACATAAGTAAACCCTGGGGTCTGAAAAAGTTAAGCTTAAGAAATATTTCTATATCTAAAGATGCAAATCATATGTAACTAGTAAATCTGCAGATCAAGAGCCTCAACGTCAGCTTTTCACATCTTTTTTTTTTTTTTTTTTTAAACACACTTAGCGTAATATTTAACTTCCTAGAAACTGTAATTTAAAATTTTCGAATTACGTAATTATTTATAAGAATAAAATAAGAATAAGAAATTTGAAGCCATCAAAAGCCGTTAAATTAAAGATTTAGCTATGTTAGGATATTCTGAAAAATTCATGATCTATTATTAGCCTCCGATGCTATTTCTTGCAGACAAGCTAAAAATGTCGTGTCATATGCCCTGAATTTTCTACTGATCCGATTTTGATAATTAATTTTTTAAATGGAAGCTTTTTATTTGTAGTTGTGTCCATTTTAGCTATTATTTAATTTATTTCCATTTTTATATTTTATTTTTAATTTTAAATGCTTTTTTTACGATATTTTTTCAAAATGGTGGCAACTTAGTTTAGCTTTTCTCTCGATAATAAAAATTTATTTTCCATTATTACTTTCCACAAGTCAGAAACTTTATTTCATCAGTGAACATGTCCTCACATTTAAAAGAAAAAAGTTAATTGTTTTCGTAAAATTTAACCACAATAAAATGATTGCATATAATTATGCACTAATTGAGGTAAAAAAATATGTTTACTGAGAAAAAATATTAATAATGTAAATAAAATAACAGAAAATAATTTATGATAAAAATTAATGTCTAAAGCAAAGTAAGAAATATTTCAAATGAGGAAAATGATGGCATTCAACAACCAGATAAAATGAGTTTACAATATTATTACGGACGCCTTTTTCATATTACTAATAACAGTAACTTTTAAACAAGTTAAATGTAGATACTGCCATTGGAGAATTCAATTTCGCCTCCGATTAAAAAAAAAAAAAAAAAAAAAAAAAATGATAGAGGTTTTTTAGAAGGGCGACCCCGTTTAAAATGCAATGAACTAACTTCATTTTTCTTGTGTTTATCAATATAATAGCAAACAGAACGGCGTGAAATACCCAGTTGATTAGCAATTTCTCTCTGAGACTTTGGAATTGCGGAATAATAAAGAGATACAATTTGACGTGCTACTTCTTCATTGACTAAATTCATCAAAAACGGATTTCTTCTTTAGTTTAAACACTTTTTTATAGACTCTGGGAAAAAGGAAATGCATTTTAACAAAAAAAACGAGTGGAATCCCGTCGAATTCGACGAATGAAATGTTTAAAAGACCCGAACGATTTGGCTTAAAAAAAAGCAAAAGTAATTACATTATTGAATCAATATATAATAAATATATTTCCAAACTTAATGTCAAGTTTTCTAGTTACAATTTTGCATGCAAATATTTGCACATCTTCAGTTAAAATTGTAATCTGAGTGCCGGCGAAATCCAGAAATTTTATTTTATATGCACTGCAAAAAAAGAAAAAAAAAAAAAACTAACTTTTACCATGACATTTTTTTCATTAACTGAAGTCATCTGAAAGTAAAATCTCAATCTCACAAAGAAGGTCTCCATTGGGGGCATACTCAGAATTTTTTTAAAAAAATACGAATTAAGCTACTCATGTAGGTAATAAAGAATTAGTGAAAATTAGCGGCGGAATTACATTATTAGGTATGTAAAAAAATAAAATAGTTTGGAATAATTGGCGTGAAAAGCTGAAAGCGACGCGGGATTTGGCGAGCAGTGCATTTCCTCGCCAAAAGCAAACGATTTTAACGAATCTGAAAATTGATTTTAATTGACTTCACTGTTAAAAATCTGCAGCATTTACTGCAACGTCACTCCACTACTTTTATAGAATATCTCTCTTCTGACCAATGAGAATGCTCCATAGCACGGAGAAATTGACCGTTTTCTATAAAAGCTGTGGAGTGACGCTGCAGAAAATGGTACAGATTTTTAGCGGCGTTGTAGCTTGTGCAACACTGTTAAAAATCTTCTGCATTTTGCTGCAACGCACTCCACCGCTTGTATATAATATCTCTATTCCAACCAATAAGAAAGCTCCATTTCACGGCCAAGTAACCGTTTTCTATACAAGCAAGGGAGTGCGTTGCAACAAAATGCAGCAGATTTTTAACTGTGTATTTTTCAATTTGGAACAATTTTAATCAATTTAAATTGTGTTTTAAATGATAAAATATATTAATTTCATTTTGTTATAAGTATATATAAACGTATATGACAAAATTACACTTAAAGTAAAGTAAAAATGCAAAACTAAAATTACTTAAACTAAACTTATTTCAATAAATTGAACATAGAAAGTTTTTTCTTTAAAAAGTATTCGAAGCGTAAAAGCGTATTTTTCAAAATTTCGTTTTTTCGCCAACCGGAGATAAATCGCCAAATAAACGAAATTTTTATTATTTTTTTACGGACGTTATAAGGAGGTTCCGCCGAAATTGTTTTTATAAACATATATAACTATATGAGAAGAACATTCTGTAATTTTTTCAGATTTTTCTGAGTATGCCCGTATGGAGACCTTCCTTGTCAGTGTCCATAATGAAAAGAGATATTGAAATATAATATCGTTATGAGTAAAAATGCGATGTTTTAAATAGTGACGTCATTTTCTCTTCAAATGTTTTTTAAAAGTTACTGTTATTAGTAATATGAAAAAGGCGTTCGTAATAATATTGCAAATTCATTTTATCTGGTTGCTGAATGCCATCATTTTCCTCATTTGAAATATTTCTTACTTTGCTTTAGACATTAATTTTTATCATAAATTATTTTCTGTTATTTTATTTATATTATTAATATTATTTCTCAGTAAATATATTTTTTTACCTCAATTAGTGCATAATTATATGCAATCATTTTATTGTGGTTAAACTTTACGAAAACAATTAACTTTTTTCTTTTAAATGCGAGGACATGTTCACTGATGAAATAAAGTTTCTGACTTGTGGAAAGTAATAATGGAAAATAAATTTTTATTATCGAGAGAAAAGCTAAACTAAGTTGCCACCATTTTGAAGAAATATCGTAAAAAAGCATTTAAAATTAAAAAAAAATACGTGTGCCACTCGGGGACTGCCGCGATAAAGCTATTGCATAGCACTTTTTATCAACTTATGCAAAAATACCGCGTTAATGTCTGCCGAAGTCTACCGAAGGATACCGTGCCGAAGTCTGCCGAACTGAAACGACGTTAGCCGGAGTGTTAGGATTTTTTCTCGTTACAGAATTTCTAGATTCGGTCGCCGCGCTCAAAGCCCATGATAAAAGCTATGCTATAGCTTAAAAAATTACCAAACAAAATTTGGTCGCGCTAAGAAAAGTAGATCGCTAGTTATAAGCATTTTAAATTTTTCGACCCTCACGGTGGGGGGGGGGGTCTCCTGTCACCAAAATTTAATACTGTCTCATAATTAATTACCAAACAAAATTTGGCCGCGCTAAGAAAAGTAGATCGCTAGTTATAAGCATTTTAAATTTTTCGACCCTCACCATGGGGGTCTCCTGTCACCAAAAAATAACACTGCCTCATAATAAATTAACAAACAAAATTTCACCGTACTACGCAAATTAGATCGCGAGTTATAAGCATTTTAAATTTTTTTACCCTCATCTTGGGGGGTCTCCTGTCACCAAAAATTAACACTGTCTCAATATAAATTACCAAGCAAAATTTGGCCGCGCTATGAAAATTAGATCGCGAGTTATAAGCATTTTAAATTTTTCAACCCTCACCATGGGGGTCTCCTGTCACCAAAAATTAACAATGTCTCATAATAAATTACCAAACAAAATTTGGCCGCGCTACGAAAAGTAGATCGCGAGTTATAAGCATTTTAAATTTTTCGACCCTCACGGTGGGGGGGGGGGGGTCTCCCGTCACCAAAAATTAACAATATCTCATAATAAATTACTAAACAAAATTTGGCCGCGCTACGAAAATTAGATCGTGAGTTATAAGCATTTATAATTTTTCGATCCTCCCCGTGTGGGGGGGGGGGCTCCCGTCACTAAAAAGTAACATTATCATAATAAATTACCAAACAAAATTTGGCCGCGCTGCTAAAATTAGATCGCGAGTTATAAGCATTTTAAATTTTTCGACCCTCACCATGGGGGTTTCCTGTCACCAAAAATTAACAATGTCTCATAAAAAATTACCAAACAAAATTTGGCCGCGCTACGAAAATTAGATCGTGAGTTATAAGCATTTTAAATTTTTCGACCCTCAGCGTGGGGGTCTCCTGTCACCAAAAATTAATACTGTCTCATAATAAATTACCAAACAATATTTGGCCGCTCTACGAAAATTAGATCGCGAGTTATAAGCATTTTAAATTTTTCGACCCTCACCATGGGGGTCTCCTGTCACCAAAAATTAACACTGCCTCATAATAAATTACCAAACAATATTTGGCTGTGCTACGAAATTTAGATCGCGAGTTATAAGCATTTTAAATTTTTCAACCCTCACGCTGGGGGGAGGGGTCTCCTGTCACCAAACATTAACACTGTCTCATAATAAATTACCAAACAATATTTGGCCGCGCTACAAAGTTAGATCGCGAGTTATAAGCATTTTAAATTTTTCGACCCTCACCGTGGGGGGGTCTCCTGTCGCCAAAAATTAACACTGCCTCATACTAAATTACCAAACAAAATTTGGCCGCGCTACAAAATTAGATCGCGAGTTATAAGCATTTTAAATTTTTTCGACCCTCACCGTGGGGGGTCTCCTGTCACCAAAATTTAACACTGTCTCATAATAAATTACCAAACAAAATTTTGCCAAGCTACCAAAATCAGATCTCGAGTTATAAGCATTTTAAATTTTTCGACCCTCACCGTGTGAGGGTCTCCTGACCCCAAAAACTAACACTGCCTCATAATAAATTACCAAACAAAATTTGGCCGCGCTACAAAGATAGATCGCGAGTTATAAGCATTTTAAATTTTTCGACCCTCACCGTGGGGGGTCTCCTGTCACCAAAAATTAACACTGTCTCATAATAAATTACCAAACAATATTTAGCCGCGCTACGAAAATTAGATCGCGAGTTATAAGCATTTTAAATTTTTCGACCCTCACCATGGGGGTCTCCTGTCACCAAAAATTAACACTGCCTCATAATAAATTACCAAACAATATTTGGCTGTGCTACGAAATTTAGATCGCGAGTTATAAGCATTTTAAATTTTTCAACCCTCACGGTGGGGGGGGGGTGTCTCCTGTCACCAAAAATTAACACTGTCTCATAATAAATTACCAAACAATATTTGGCCGCGCTACGAAAATTAGATCGCGAGTTATAAGCATTTTAAATTTTTCGACCCTCTCCATGGGGTTTTCCTGTCACCAAAAATTAACAATGTCTCATAATAAATTACCAAACAAAATTTGGCCGCCCTACGAAAAGTAGATCGCGAGTTATAAGCATTTTAAATTTTTCGACCCTCACCGTGGGGGGTCTCCTGTCACCAAAAATTAACACTGTCTCATAATAAATTACCAAACAAAATTTTGCCAAGCTACCAAAATTAGATCTCGAGTTATAAGCATTTTAAATTTTTCGACTCTCACCGTGGGAGGGTCTCCTGACCCCAAAAATTAACACTGCCTCATAATAAATTACCTAACAAAATTTGGCCGCGCTACGAAAATTAGATCGCGAGTTATAAGCATTTTAAATTTTTCGACCCTCACCATGGGGGTCTCCTGTCACCAAAAATTAACACTGCCTCATAATAAATTAACAAACACTATTTGGCCGCACTACGAAATTTAGATCGCGAGTTATAAGCATTTTAAATATTTCGACCCTCACGGTGGGAGGTCTCCTGTCACCAAAAATTAACACTGTCTCATAATAAATTAGCAAACAAAATTTGGACGCGCTACGATAATTAGATCGTGAGTTATAAGCATTTATAATTTTTCGATCCTCACTGTGTGGGGGCTCCTGTCACCAAAAATTAACATTATCATAATAAATTAGCAAACAAAATTTGACCGCGCTGCGAAAATTAGATCGCGAGTTATAAGCATTTTAAATTTTTCGACCCTCACCATGGGGGTTTCCTGTCACCAAAAATTAACAATGTCTCATAATAAATTACCAAACAATATTTGGCTGTGCTACGAAATTTAGATCGCGAGTTATAAGCATTTTAAATTTTTCGACCCTCTCCATGGGGGTTTCCTGTCACCAAAAATTAACAATGTCTCATAATAAATTACCAAACAATATTTGGCTGTGCTACGAAATTTAGATCGCGAGTTATAAGCATTTTAAATCTTCGACCCTCACGGTGGGGGGTCTACTGTCACCAAGAATTAACACTGCCTCATAATAATTTAACAAACAAAATTGTGCCGTGCTACAAATATTAGATCGCGAGTTATAAGCATTTTAAATTTTTCGACCCTCATCTTGGTGGGTCTCCTGTCACCAAAAATTAACACTGTCTCATAATAAATTACCAAGCAAAATTTGGCCGCGCTACGAAAATTAGACCGCGAGTTATAAGCATTTTAAATTTTTCGACCCTCACCGTGGGGGTCTCCTGTCACCAAATATTAACAATGTCTCATACTAAATTACCAAACAAAATTTGGCCGCGCTACAAAGTTAGATCGCGAGTTATAAGCATTTTAAATTTTTCGACCCTCACCGTGGGGGGTCTCCTGTCACCAAAAATTAACACTGTCTCATAATAAATTACCAAACAAAATTTTGCCAAGCTACCAAAATTAGATCTCGAGTTATAAGCATTTTAAATTTTTCGACCCTCACCGTGGGAGGGTCTCCTGACCCCAAAAATTAACACTGCCTCATAATAAATTACCTAACAAAATTTGGCCGCGCTACGAAAATTAGATCGCGAGTTATAAGCATTTTAAATTTTTCGACCCTCACCATGGGGGTCTCCTGTCACCAAAAATTAACACTGCCTCATAATAAATTAACAAACAATATTTGGCCGCACTACGAAATTTAGATCGCGAGTTATAAGCATTTTAAATATTTCGACCCTCACGGTGGGGGGTCTCCTGTCACCAAAAATTAATACTGTCTCATAATAAATTAGCAAACAAAATTTGGCCGCGCTACGATAATTAGGTCGTGAGTTATAAGCATTTATAATTTTTCGATCCTCACTGTGTGGGGGCTCCTGTCACCAAAAATTAACATTATCATAATAAATTACCAAACAAAATTTTACCGCGCTGCGAAAATTAGATCGCGAGTTATAAGCATTTTAAATTTTTCGACCCTCACCATGGGGGTCTCCTGTCACCAAAAATTAACACTGCCTCATAATAAATTAACAAACACTATTTGGCCGCACTACGAAATTTAGATCGCGAGTTATAAGCATTTTAAATATTTCGACCCTCACGGTGGGAGGTCTCCTGTCACCAAAAATTAACACTGTCTCATAATAAATTAGCAAACAAAATTTGGACGCGCTACGATAATTAGATCGTGAGTTATAAGCATTTATAATTTTTCGATCCTCACTGTGTGGGGGCTCCTGTCACCAAAAATTAACATTATCATAATAAATTAGCAAACAAAATTTGACCGCGCTGCGAAAATTAGATCGCGAGTTATAAGCATTTTAAATTTTTCGACCCTCACCATGGGGGTTTCCTGTCACCAAAAATTAACAATGTCTCGTAATAAATTACCAAACAATATTTGGCTGTGCTACGAAATTTAGATCGCGAGTTATAAGCATTTTAAATTTTTCGACCCTCTCCATGGGGGTTTCCTGTCACCAAAAATTAACAATGTCTCATAATAAATTACCAAACAATATTTGGCTGTGCTACGAAATTTAGATCGCGAGTTATAAGCATTTTAAATCTTCGACCCTCACGGTGGGGGGTCTACTGTCACCAAGAATTAACACTGCCTCATAATAATTTAACAAACAAAATTGTGCCGTGCTACAAATATTAGATCGCGAGTTATAAGCATTTTAAATTTTTCGACCCTCATCTTGGTGGGTCTCCTGTCACCAAAAATTAACACTGTCTCATAATAAATTACCAAGCAAAATTTGGCCGCGCTACGAAAATTAGACCGCGAGTTATAAGCATTTTAAATTTTTCGACCCTCACCGTGGGGGTCTCCTGTCACCAAATATTAACAATGTCTCATACTAAATTACCAAACAAAATTTGGCCGCGCTACAAAGTTAGATCGCGAGTTATAAGCATTTTAAATTTTTCGACCCTCACCGTGGGGGGTCTCCTGTCACCAAAAATTAACACTGTCTCATAATAAATTACCAAACAAAATTTTGCCAAGCTACCAAAATTAGATCTCGAGTTATAAGCATTTTAAATTTTTCGACCCTCACCGTGGGAGGGTCTCCTGACCCCAAAAATTAACACTGCCTCATAATAAATTACCTAACAAAATTTGGCCGCGCTACGAAAATTAGATCGCGAGTTATAAGCATTTTAAATTTTTCGACCCTCACCATGGGGGTCTCCTGTCACCAAAAATTAACACTGCCTCATAATAAATTAACAAACAATATTTGGCCGCACTACGAAATTTAGATCGCGAGTTATAAGCATTTTAAATATTTCGACCCTCACGGTGGGGGGTCTCCTGTCACCAAAAATTAATACTGTCTCATAATAAATTAGCAAACAAAATTTGGCCGCGCTACGATAATTAGGTCGTGAGTTATAAGCATTTATAATTTTTCGATCCTCACTGTGTGGGGGCTCCTGTCACCAAAAATTAACATTATCATAATAAATTACCAAACAAAATTTTACCGCGCTGCGAAAATTAGATCGCGAGTTATAAGCATTTTAAACTTTTCGACCCTCACCATGGGGGTTTCCTGTCACTAAAAATTAACAATGTCTCATAATAAATTACCAAACAATATTTGGCTGTGCTACAAAATTTAGATCGCGAGTTATAAGCATTTTAAATTTTTCGACCCTCATCTTGGGGGGGGGGGGGTCTCCTGTCACCAAAAATTTACACTGTCTCATAATAAATTACCAAGCAAAATTTGGCCGCGCTACGAAAATTAGACCGCGAGTTATAAGCATTTTAAATTTTTCGAACCTCACCGTGGGGGGTCTCCTGTCACCAAATATTAACAATGTCTCATACTAAATTACCAAACAAAATTTGGCCGCGCTACAAAGTTAGATCGCGAGTTATAAGCATTTTAAATTTTTCGACCCTCACCGTGGGGGGTCTCCTGTCACCAAAAATTAACACTGTCTCATAATAAATTACCAAACAAAATTTTGCCAAGCTACCAAAATTAGATCGCGAGTTATAAGCATTTTAAATTTTTCGACCCTCACCGTGGGATGTCTCCTGTCACAGAAAATTAACAATTTCTCATAATAAATTACCAAACAAAATTTGGCTGCGCTACGAGAATTAGATAGCGAGTTATAAGCATTTTAGATTTTCGACCCTCATCATGGGGGTCTCTTGTCACTAAAAATTAACACTGCCTCATAATAAATTGACAAACAAAATTTGGCTGCGCTACGAAACTTAGATCGCGAATTATAAGCATTTTAAATTTTTCGACCCTCACCGTGGGGGGGTCTCCTGTCACCAAAAATTAACACTGTCTCTTAACAAATTACCAAACAAATTTGGCCGCGCTATGAAAATTAGATCATAAGAAACATAAGTTTGAGATTTGCTATCCTAATATCTGAAAAATACCGCGTCAATGTCTGCTGAAGTCTACCGAAGGATACCGTGCCGAAGTTTTCCGAGCTGAAACGACGTTAGCCGAGTGTTAGGTTTTTTCGTTACCGATGTGTTAGGATTTTTCGCGTTACGGAATTTTTGGATTCGGTCGCCGCGCCCAAAGCCTGTGATAGAAGCTATGCAATAGCTTAATAAAATATAAAAATGGAAATAAATTAAAAAATAGCTAAAATGGGCACAACTACAAATAAATAACTTTCATTTAAAAAAATAATTATCAAAATCGGTTCAGTAGAAAATTCAGGGCTGATGACACGACATTTTTAGCTTGTCTGAAAGAAATAGCATCGGAGGCTAAAAACATTTGAAGAGAAAATGACGTCACTATTTAAAACATCGCATTTTTACTCATAACGATATTATATTTCAACATTTCTTTTCATTATGGACACTGAGATTGAGATTTTACTTTCAGATGACTTCAGTTAGTAAAAATAATGTCATAGTAAAAATAAAATTATTATTATTATTTTTTAATAAATCTATTTTTCTGTAGTGCATATAAAATAAAATTTCTGGATTTCGCCGGCACTCAGATTACAATTTTAACTGAAGATGTGCAAATATTTGCATGCAAAATTGTAACTGGAAAACTTGACATTAAGTTTGGAAATATATTTATTATATATTGATTCAATAATGTAATTATTTTTGCTTTTTTTTTTTAAGCCAAATCGATCGGGTCTTTTTAATATTTCATTCGTCGAATTCGACGGGATTCCACTCGTTTTATTGTTAAAATGCATTTCCTTTTCCCCAGAGTCTATAAAAATAGTTTAAACTAAAGAAAAAAATCCGTTTTTGATGAATCTAGTCAATGAAGAAGTAGCACGTCGAATTGTATCTCTTTATTATTCCGCAATTCCAAAGTTTCAGAGAGAAATTGCTAATCAACTGGGTATTTCACGCCGTTCTGTTTGCTATTATATTGATAAACACAAGAAAAATGAAGTTAGTTCATTGTATTCTAAACGGGGTCGCCCTTTTAAATAACCTCTATTGATTTTTTTTTTATATTTTTTTCTAATCGGAGGCGAAACTGAATTCTGCAATGGCAGTACAATGGGGGGCCCCTGAACCCCCCCGTAGTCTCATTAAATTTAAATTTCTAAATTTCTATCAATCTGCTAATGGTTATCGTATATCTTGTATTTCTTTCTACATTTTGATTTATAAGGATAAGTGACAGTTTTAAAAAGCATTTTTTATTATCCTCATACTTCTTGATACCTGCCCACCAAAAACACCTAAGTCTGATGTATCAGGAACTTTTGAAAGTGTAAACTCAGTAATCTAGGGTTTTACAATTTTGTTTACGAAAAAAAGAAGTTTTGATTGCATTTTATATCAGTTATCGGGGACTGGCAGATACAGAAGAACAGACTGAGAGATGGAAAACAATAAATTTTGCGTCGCCAAAATAAACCCTCACTGAAGTTTCGGCAATGACGTCATTATTCATAAGTTATTGCTGTCCATGTTTCTTGTATTTTTAACGACAACTATAAAATTCGCGTTTGAAATGAAATAGACGCCCTCTCGCGGACAAAGTCTGAAACGAAATAGAACTGATACCGTGAGCATCTTCCGCTGAAATCAGTGTTTAAAAGGCCGATAAATAAAAAAAAGTTCTATAATAAATAAATAAATTAACAGTTCTATAACGCATGCAACGTTGGGTTCTTTGTATTAAAATTATCTAAAATCAAAATTTTATACACAAAGTTTACATCTATAATATAAAAAAGTACATTTGACTTACTCATGGCAAAATAACATGACAGCAACACAATGCTTGCATGATTCGCTTGCTCCAGCCTTGCAAGAGCAAGAAAATTTTTTTATTTTCAAATTTTTGTTTTCCTTTACTAGCAAACCTAAAATAATATGGGGCTTTCCTTTTGTTTGGCTTGTTTGTAAACACGAGCCTACAATCTCTATTTCTTCGCATTCTTTAATGCCGCACATTACTAATCTCTTTGAATCAATAATTGCTTCAGCTTCTCTAAAGCAATTACTAGATTTTCCAGCATCTAGAAATTCTAAAATTGTCGATATTTGTAATTTATCTCCCATAATTAAATAAAAAAGATAAAAAACTGCACTTTAAATAGCTCTTTAAACGGGTTTCGCTATGCATGGAATAAACTGCACTACGTAAACAAACGATTATCAGGTCTATACAACGCCACCTTTCGGTCATTACAAACGCGAATACCTGTTTTATTTCAATTATGACGTCAAATTTTATCAGGTGAAATATTTATTAAAAATATTTTTTATTTCTTTTACTTCTAATATTGCCCCCATTTTTGTCAGAAAAATTTTTATTAACGAAACAAATTTCCGTGTTTAATATTTAACAAAGTACTATTTTTATTTTTATTTTAATTCTGACGTCATATTTATTTTTTCTTAGTTTAATTTTTCGAATGGAAATTGCTCAGTTGAAACTTATTGCCCTTAAAAAATTATTCCAGAATTTTTTTCTTTTTTTTTTTGGCAACGATAAAGGAAATTGGTTAAATTTTATGTAAAAAATCGCTCTTGATTCTGTATGAAAAAGAAGGAAATTTTGAATTATTAAGGAAAATATTTGAATAAAATTAATAAAGCATAGCCTATATTCTTTTCTGGGCTATGTTATATTTATTCGCAAATATACAAAGACATTAATTAATTCATCAGTTTTGACGTTGACTTCATTTAAATTTTCGTTTACGCTTTCAAATTTATAGCATTAAAATATAATAAGGATTAGGATGAATGGTTGCTTAGCAACCATTAAAAGAAAATAAAGAAAATGAAAAAATACATTTTAAACAAGTTGAATGTAGATTCTGCCATTGCAGAATTCAGTTTCGCCTCCGATTAGAAAAAAAAAAAAAAAAAAAAAAAAAAAAAAAAAAATCGATAGAGGTTTTTTTTTTAGAAGGGCGACCCCGTTTAGATTGCAATGAACTAACTTCATTTTTCTTGTGTTTATCAATATAATAGCAAACAGAACGGGGTGGAATACTCAACTAAATAGCAATTTCTCTCTGAGACATTGGAATTGCGGAATAATAAAGAGATACAATTTCACGTGCTACTTCTTCATCGACTAGATTAATCAAAAACGGATTTTTTCTTTAGTTTAAACGCTTTTTTATAGACTCTGAGTAAAAGGAAATGCTATCTATCAATAAAACGAGTGGAATTCCATTGAATTCGACGAATGAAATGTTTAAAAGACCCGATCGATTTGGTAAAAAAAAAAAAAAAAAAAAAAAAAAAAAAAAAAAGTAATTACATCATTGAATCAATATATAATAAACATATTTACAAACTAAATGTCAAGTTTGCCAGTTACAATTTTACATGCAAATATTCGCACATCATTAGTTAAAATTGTAATCTGAGTGCCGGCGAAATCCAGAAATTTTATTTTATATGCACTCACAGAAAAATAGTTTTATAAAAAAAAAAAAAAAAAAAAAAAAAAAAAAACTAATTTTATTTTTACTGTGACATTATTTTCACTAACTGAAGTCATCTGAAAGTAAAATCTCAATCTCAGTGTCCATAATGAAAAGATATATTGAAAAGTAATATCGGGTACTACTAGGTTATCCCGTCGACCGGAAAATTATCGCCAAACTATAAGATTAAATGCCAATAATGGATGATCGTGAATGTCACATTCAATGACATTAAATACGATTCATGTGTTTAAAATATCATTAAGTGATTTTTATTTCGACTTTTTATTAATATTTTTATTAATATTCTACTAATTATTTGTTTTTTAGTTATTTAAAATAAAAGTTATGTCAATATGTATAATTTGGCTATTAGTTTGGCGAAATTGGTCGACGGGATAACAGAGTAGTACCTAATATCGTTATGAGTAAAAATGCGATGTTTTAAATAGTGACGTCATTTTCTCTTCAAATGTTTTTAAAAGTTAGCAATATGTTTTAGTATAAGTAGTTTTAGTAAAAGTTTAGTAATATGAAAAAGGCATCCGTAATAATATTGTAATTCCCATTTATCTGGTTGCTGAATGACATAATTATCCTCATTTGAAATTTCTCTTATTTTGATTTAGACATTAATTTTTATCATAAATTAGTTTCTGTTATTTTATTTACATTATTAATATTATTTTTCAGTAAATATATTTTATTTTACCTCAATTAGTGCATAATTATAAGCAATCATTTTGGAAAACAAATTTTTATTATCGAGAGAAAAGCTAAATTGTGTTGCCACCAATTTGAAGAAATGTCATGAAAAAGCTTTTAAAATTAAAAATAAAATATAAAAATGGAAATAAATAAAAAAAATAACTAAAATGGGCACAACTACAAATAAATAGCTTTCATTTAAAAAAATAATTATCAAAATCGGTTGAGTAGGAAATTCAGGGCTGATGACACGACATTTTTAGCTTGTCTGAAAGAAATAGCATCGGAGGCTAATAAGTAAATCTCTAAAACAAATTAGTTTATATTATTGGAATACATTTATAAAAAATCTCCAAAATTTACTGTAATAACTTTAAAAATCTGACAAATGCATAGACGAAATTTCAAAACAATACGAATAATTTAACTGGTAAATTTCAGTATCCATTTATCATTGAATTCCATTAATGAAATGTGTCATTTTCTCTCAAGGTAAAAAAAAATTGAAAATCATTGGATTTGCCATGGAAAAGCATTATTGCGCAAAATAAAATATTCTTTATTTTCCGAACGAATGAATCAAATCTAACAAAAAACTATACAGCTTAATCCCAGTGCCTCACTAACATACCCACTTAATTTCAAGCCAATCGGATGTTTTTTGCGTTAGTTATCGCGGAACAGACAGACTGACTGACTGACTGACTAACAGACAGACAGACAGAAACCCAAAAAATTTCGTGTCTCCAAAGTAAGCCTTCACTGACGTTTCGGCAACAAGATGCTCGTGTAAATGAATGTTTTTCTTCATTTCGGAATTATTTTAAGAAAATGACTAAGTATTTTCATTTTTTTTAGAAATATTCTGAGAACAATTTTAGTTATAAGTATTATATAATATAGAATAATGCAAGTTTTTATATTTAAACTTTCAAATTGATTCGGTACTTTTTCGCTCTAAACAGAAATCTGACGGAATGGTAGAGAGACTAGCGTGCTTTTAAATCACAATCAAAATTTGGAAATGTATTGGTGTTGGAGAGTGCAATAAAGAGCAAAAAGTTTTTGTTACAACGAATTTATTTGATAATATGAACGAACATGACAATGGCAAAACATGAATAAAAACCATTAATGTGGATAAGTGTGTATAATATATGTAACCAGTGTCCTCTTTACATATGTACATATCAAAAACCTTCAAAAATAAGAATAACTTACAACTACTGTAAAGTATAAAACATTATTTTAAAGGTTATCACATTTGTTAATTATATTTACTCAGTCCTCTGCTATATAAATTAAGATCATATAGTTTACATTTAAAATTTAAGAACTCGCTCTTTTTGAGAATGATCTTGAAAAAAAACATCTATAATATATTTTTTTTCCATGTCCATTTAGAAAGAGTAGGGAATATTGACATCAATAAATTTATTTTAAAAATAAGTCACATTACTGTACATCAATATTTTATACCTTTTTCTATGCATTTTTATTGACTGTAATTAAACCTTTCCATAATTTTATACTGAAAGCAGCAAAAATAGTATTTTCCATTAAATATACTTTATTACTTTATCACCACTAATGACTGGATAAACAATAATATTAGATTACATTGAGATAAAGCTATAAAGATTAAAGTTGTTGTGGAACTTCTACTCATTAAACTATACTACCCGACAATAATGTTGAATTTACGGTGGGAAAAACGAGTTGGAGTCACAATTTTCAATGACCAAATGAAGAAATACATCAAACCGTGGACTTATTGGTCAATCAAACTATGGATTCAATCAGCTTCTTCAGTACATACATTAACTAAATTTTATTTTCATTTTATCTTATTTTAATTTACACTAATGGCGATGTGCTGAATGCTACTGAAACTAGTAATCACCAATTTATCTACGCTGTAAATATGATGTTCATAACTTTTGATGCACTTTTGACCAGTCACAGGATATCAACAAAACATGGCGGAAATGTAAAATCTTAAGAAAAAAAGAACCTTTCCAAGTTTTATATCTGTTTAGTGCAGTTTGATGTGGCCTGGACTTGTTGCTCTACACACATCTAAACAATTTTCAAGTTATTCCCACACGCAATTAAGGACGTCTAGTGTAAGGCTGCGAGCGAACAACACTACTTTTTATTACACTAAAAGAGCTATAAATCTATCTTTGTTTCCGAATGGAACAAAGGTGAAACCTCTTTAAATGATTTTTGAGGGACTGACCCTACCAAATTGACAAAGGCAGGGAAGTTTTATCTACCCCATCTTCAATCGTAAAACTGTCGACTGATTTCGAGTTCGATTTCTCTCTTGAAGTTCAAAAAGTTCTCTGAAAAAGCAATTTATACATCAAAGCGCCGACACGAAAGATAAAAAATAGCGACGCCTGACCGCAAGAAGTTAGTGCTATGTGTCTGGTCCTTAACAGTCTGAAATAACGCCTGTGATTCTCTGTTTCTGCTATACCGAACTGCAATGAACATGTATGAAACTTGGAGAGTTTTTCTTTTATTTGGTGAAGATTTCACATTTCTATCTTGGTTCGTTGAACTCCCGTGACCGGTCAAAAGTGACCATGACTTTTACGGACATAATGTGTTGTTTTATTTGAAAATTGATATACTTGAGATTGTAGAATATAAATAGATGAAATGAAGTTTTAAATACTTGAAATTTTCAACTATTGTAGACTAATTTCGGTAGGATTCAGCATATCGTGACCGGTCAGAAGTGGCCATGACTTTACAGACAAAATGTGTTGCTTTATTTGAAAATTGGGTACTTCTAGGTTATCCCGTCGACCAATTTCGCCAAATTATACAAATCGCCAAACTAATAGCCAAATTATACATGTTGACATAATTTTTATTTTAAATAACGAAAAAACAAATAATTAGTAGAATATTAATAAAAATATTAATAAAAAGTCGAAATAAAAATCACTTAATGACATTATAAACACGTGAATCGCATTTAATGTCATTGAATGTGACATTCACGATCATCCATTATTGGCATTTAATCTTATAGTTTGGCGATAATTTTTTGGTCGACGGGATAACCTAGAAGTACCAAAAATTGATATACTCGAGACTCTAGAATATAAATAGGTAAGATGAAGTTTTAAATGCTTGAAATTTTCAACTATTGTAGACTAATTTCGGTCGGATTCAGCATATCGTCACCAATACAGATAATAGTGGAAATTTTGCTCATATAAATAGAAATCAACCAGAAAGAAAAATCTACCAGAACTTAGAAAGGATTTCTATCGTTTGCAGTGAAGAAGGAATCTTAACTGATTAGTTATTTCAATTTCAACTTTTTAGATTTCCATTTTAAATAACTATATCAGTTATCGTCCATTACTGTATTCTAAATTTTTCTTTAGATTTCACTCTTATTCATGGATGGAAGCGCTAAAATTTATTGCAAAATTCTTTTACAGCATTTTTTTTTTTTTTTTTTTTTTTTTTTTTTTTTTTACACCAGAGAGCAGCAATCTTCATTAGTAAGTCAAATTTCTTGTGTTTTAGATTTTTGTCTGTCATGGAAATGTGTTATCTTCTCTTTATTTATTTTCCTTTCAATATCTTATGTGTATTTTTTAGATTATTCTGATATGTTATAAAGGAGCTAAATTTTGTCATTTTAGTCCTAATGCTGACAAACATGGATGAAATAATGTATGTTCATTATGAATTGAAAATTGAAAGCTCGCCTGATTATGATGTACGTTATTCATAGTTTCTTACTATACATTTCTGGTTTTCATTGTTCATATTTTGTTAATCTTTAGAATTTTACATTCATATGTTTGTGATTTGTAAAAAAAAATTTGCGCCATTTTGCCCTCTCTGAGCTATTAATTCTAAATTTGTGGAACATATTTTTAATCTTAGTTTCGTAATGTATTAATATTTTAACAGCTAAAGTTCTTTTTTTTATTTTATTTAACTTATTAATAATCTATTGCTTGTTTCTCAAAAAGTGCGGGAAACGGTTTCGTAATATTTTTCCTTTTTAGAATATTATCGAGATTTTAATTTTATTTTTATTAAGATAGTCTGCTCTGTGTTAATGCGTGGATGTTAGCAGGTTAGTCTATTTGCGAGATAGTATGGAGTTCTTACGGGAAGGCCACGCCTCGTATACCAATCAAAGGTGATGATTTCTGACGCCTAGCCTCGAAGTTAATCCTAATTGGATTTTTTATTTACTGACGCAGACTGAGAAGGGGATAGTTTTTTCGTGTGATTGTTGGAGTTTCATTCTAGGTTTTCGGAGCATTGAGAATGCATCTGTCTCTTGAACTGCTAGGACGCCCGTTAAAATTTCCCCGATAAATTGTAAGATGGAATGAGGTAGCTTAGCTCACGAAGTTTGGAGTATTCGATGTGTGCCAAAGTAACTGCTGGTATAACTTCACGTATTTTATGTGTTCCAATAAATATGAATTCAAGATTGAGTGATTTAATTTTTTACGGGGAAATTCTCAAAGACTGAAATCCATTGCTTGGTAAGTTACACTACGGCTACTGAACCTGCTGTTGACCTTTTAGATGGAATGCCGCCAAAAATATTATTTTAATTTTTACGTTACATACATACATATGTGAGCTAAATTTCGCCATTCTTTGCTCTACACAGAATGCACTGGTGACAATACGCTGAATTCTACCGTGACTATTCTGCAATTGTTGAAAATTTCTGGAGCTCAAAAACTTCGTTTAATCTACCTACGCTGTACTCAAAGTTTTATCTGAATTTTAAAGATATTATTGCTTTTTACCAAATTTTTGATAGGCCGTTATTAGGTTGTGTGGTATACTAATTTAAATTGTTTATAATTAAAAGCAAAGGACTGTTGATAAAATATAAAAACTTAAACAGATTTTTTTCTTTTTAACACAAACGTTATCAATATTTTGTTTACAACATTGTTTCATGATAAGAATATGTTTTCGAAAATATATTTTATAGAAATTGAATTAAATAACAAATATTAATTAGAAATACTATATAATATATACATTTTCAAGAATAATTATATAGTTAAAAATGTATAAATTATATTTAGAATGAATAACACTATGTACAAATATGCAGGTGAATCAAGAAGTTGTTTGCGATTGGCGATAATTTTGCGTTTGTGAAACATCTGATAACGAACTTAGTTGAGAGATTGTCAAAATGTCCGTTTTTAAAGTAACATTAGTTAGACTTAGCGTCCATGCTTGTTTTCATATTGTAATCTGGTTTCTTTTAAAATGTGAAATTCAAATTAATATCTTCTGTTGTAAATTGCTTATTTGCAATATTCAGCTTTCGCCGCGATTTAAGAAGTCGTTGTTAAAGTTTATGGCCATCTTTTAAGATCCTAATCTTTGATTGCAGGACGGTCATTATTGGAAAATGTGCATCATTTTACAATCTAAATACTATATATTTTGAAATGTACATTTCCTACAATTGGCATTTATTTTATTGGAACTTAACCTTTCTACTCATAGAACGGAGTTTTATTTGGGACACTAACTGATGTTAAAGGATACAAACAGCTGCAAACACATGCATAAGCTTATTTTTCTTTAAATACTGAGATTTCATCAATGTTGTCACCAATTTTCATTGAAATATTCTGCACGAATTGACGGTTCTCGCCACTTGCAGCTAACTTTTTGATTCCTTTATGTATATATACAAGCGGACATATATATGTTTTTAGTTAAAACAAACAGATTTAGTTTTACATATTTAAGCAAACACAAACATACGTATAACTATATTATATCCTATCAACAACCAATAATCCAAGTGTCTTATCCAAACCCCAACAAATAACATACACATTGTATAAAACAAACACGCATTATTGCTATACTTGTTAAAAATTTTCTGAATATACTCTGCACATCTAGTATCATACAAATCATTTCTGAACATGTCCAAAATAAATAAATATTTTCTCAAACCAGGTGTCAACAAAATCAATAAAGCTCAAAAATATAGACCATGAAATAGCCAATGAAAAGACAATATCATGCCAAAAGTTAAACGAGAAACAAGGATATGTTTTAGCATGATGTTAATTTTTTAACTTCATATAAATACAATATAATAGAATGACTTTTACATTTATAGAATTTAATGTATGCCACATTTCAATTCTGTAAATGCGTTGGTATTTAAAGATGTAAAACAGTTATAACTTCATTGCTTTTAAATACATAAAAAATTACAAAAATATTCTTTGAAATTTTTAATACCTAGACTTTTAGCAACTATAAGCCATCAATAAGATTTTTGCAATTGAATTTTCCATTTCCAACACCATCGAATTTAAATTGAAGAAGTGGCACTGCATTGACTGATGTTTGTGTTTTGAAAGTCATGTTTTCAGACACATGCTTATTGGTGATTATAGAATTAAACACTTAGTGGGGCTGTTTTCACAACTTTTACATCACACAAAAAGTTATAGTATAGCTGCCCCTCTGTGAAGGAGCACATTGTTTTACTCTTATTCAGTTTTTGAGATCTGAAAACTATCTCAGTGTCTAAAACTTCTCAGAAGTTTTATATTAAAGATTGTTTTATGAATCGACTCTTGTTTTGAAGATCTATACATTTAAAAAAAATTGTTAAAATTATTCACATATGTAGAAAGATACAGTTAACCGAAATTGTCTTTTCCATAAGACATTCTCGATGGTGCATGTCGTTCGGAATATGCATCAGCAGTATCCCAATGATGGTTTCCCCAACCATTGTGGTGTGGTTCACCTCCATAGGTACCCAAAAATGAATGAGGGCCAGAAAGCTGAGAAAGCGCTATCTGAGAACTGTGGAGGTCTCTGTTACCCATCATGTGACCACCTCGGTGATGATTGCCAGCTCTAGCTGGCGGCAACGATCTAAAAGACTGGACATCATCTGGTGTTCGTGGGTCGTGCAAATAAGAAGGATTTACAGATCCGTGGTATGCTCTTGCACGAGGTATACTTCTTCCGCTATACAAAGATGAAGTCTCCCATTCATGTTCAGATTTTATCACAGGACGTGGTGCTGGTTGCTTGCGTCCAGATCTCTTAGAACAACACACAAAAACAATGACAGCTATGACTATCATTCCACAAACTGCTGCAGAAGATCCTATTATGATTTTATTTAACTGGGAATCTGAAACTTTTTCAGCTACAACTTCATTACATTGATTCCTAGGAATTGAATTTGCCGATAGAGTCGCAGCTTGAGCTGTATCAACAACGCACACAACAACTGGTTTGCTGTCTGGTACCAAAAACTGTGTCCAACCGGATGAAGGATTTGCCGTTGATCCCAACTGAAAATGTTGTTCACCAAAAATCCTATACATAGCATGGACAGGGGCAGATGCTCGAGCTCTAATCAGGTTATCTTCCTTATACCCTTCCCACTTTACTGTTAGCTCAGATCCTCTCCGGATTACCTCCGTGAGTCTCAATTGGTCGAGGGAAGAAGTTCTTGGAGCTCGAAGATCTCTGCCACTTGCAGTCACTGCAGTACGTTGTGTTGAAAGTTTGCTTTGGGACGCTAGTGTTGTTGTCGTTGTCGAAGGTGCTGTTGGGCTGCTAAGAATTTCCTCGTCACATCGCAGCTCCAAAGGCGATATCTGAGGCAAAGTGCGGCGCCGCATATTCGCAGGTCTACCACAGAACTGAGGATTTCTTTCGCGACTTGATACATGCACATCGTACTTTTTTATCCAATCGAGAATCCATTTTATTCTGCAGTCACACACAAAGGTACTTCCTGAAAACAAAAATAAAAATTGATTTAAATCTGAACACGAAGAAATGCAATCAATGCTGAAATGTTAATTGCAATATTATTACATTATGGTCAAATTAAATTAAAAAAACAGATAAAATTACTTTCATAGTATATGTACTACAACTAAAGCATGTTAGGTGTAAGTTTCTTTTAGAACATTGAAAATATATACTACCAATAGGGTTTTAGTTAATTTTAAATGAAGAGATTTAATGGACGGAAAATACCTTAACCTTTCGGTAAAATGTTAAAACTTTGAGTCATAATCACGAGGAGTATCAGAAATGTTATTCCTTTTATATTAAGATTTCGGAAAATCCTAGCTGTTATGTATTCAGCTGTCGTACAGATTGAATTAGATCACTCAGCTGTCATCTATAGGTTTGAAAGGAGATGCTTCTATTTAACTGAATTCAGCGTTTTAATACTTTTCTTTTTTCTGAAGCTTAAAACCTGTGTTTTGTTTGGTTGCTTTAACTGAATAGTAGAATGTTAGGGTGCAGACAATCATATACATTTATAGTAATAATAATAAAAAAAGATGTTTTGTGTACGTACTTGTGCGTGTGTTGAGCGTCGGTGATGTCAAGAGAAAATCGCATGTAGAGATCTACTAATTAGATTCTGGGTAGACAATAGAAAATCTCGATTTACCCGAGACTACGAAATTTGATTATTTGATAATTAGCCTAGATAGTAATTAAAAAATCTCATCGAACATTAATTACTGTCGCCAATTTTCAGAACAAGGTAGCTTATTTCACACTATGACTGCTAAAATAAAGAACTAAGTACAGAGCAAGAAAATATTCTGTTTCTTTTTTTACTGCTTAAAATCCCAATTGCATAGAACTCCCGCTGGACATAAAATAAAGAAGTATACCTGTGAAAAAACGGTATTTCTCATTAAGAAAAATATTAATATCTACTGTTTCAAAAAAATAAAGTTTCTGTAGAGTCCTTTTTTCGCACTTTTTCTTTAATGCATCTGTCAAGTACTAAAGGGAGAAAGGAAATTGATTTCAAATTCTTTCAATGCCCATGATTCCGTCATGCAACTTTACAAAATTTTAAAAAGCATCAAAGATTTTTGGCTTACGCTGTATACATTGCTTATCATTTTAAAGGATATTAGTTTAAGAGTTAATAACAATTTACTTTTTAGCATTGTTGCGGTTAATTATTCTCTTAATGTCAAAGTTTGCTTCTAAATTTTGTAACACTAAAAATTTAATAAAATACTACAAAGTTTTTTTTTTTATATATATATATATAAAAAATAGAATATGTAAATAAATTATGTTTAAGTTAAAAAAAACCATGGTTTTTTGTCTATAAAAAAGTAGAATATGTAAATAAATTATGTTTAAGTAAAAAAAAGGGCTTTTTTTTTGTCTATAAAAAAAGTAGAATATGTAAATAAATTAGGTTTAAGTAAAAAAAACAAGGTTTTTTTGTCTATAAAAAAGTAGAATATATAAATAAATTATGTTTAAGTAAAAAAAAAACTATTTTGTAATATTAAATTTATTTTTCCACATGCACGCAAAATAAATAAATAAATATGAAAACGTTTATAACGGACACTGCCGAATGACGTATTCCCCTGTTTAGCGAACATTTTCCCAATCCTACCACCGTTATGTGTGTTTGTGTTTTCATTTCTGAATAGCACCGCGATTAACATACAAATTCTGCAGTTTCATGCTGTCTGTTATTCAGTTTTTTTGCTGTATGAAACTTTTTTCTTGTCTCCTGTTTGATTTTGTCTTTCGTAGTTTGATAATATATATACACATATATACAATACATTGTATTTTGATGCAGTATTACGATTTTAATGATGAAGTCAGTGGATTTCCAAAGAACAAAAATATTTATTTTCGCGACCAAGACATGATTACATGAGTGACTTATCATGATATTATTCTTAATATATTTTGACAACCAAAGAAATATACACGAGTATGTGAATGAAAGAAAATCACGATTATTTAAATGAATGCTTATCTGTGAAAAATATGTACAATGCAATAAACTGCTTATGTCTTACTTCGATAAATATATATCCTAAAGCCGGCTTTATTAAATATGAACCACTTAATATGTACATCTTTTTCAGGCAAAAATATCTTGATTTGTCTAAAAAAATTCCATTTGAGAGACAAAAACAAACTTGCGTAAAGCAAAATATACTTTTTTTTTCTATATCTGTCGTATGCTTTGTTTTCGCTGGAACAGAAGAACATATAACAAAAATCTCATCTATATTGTTTGCGAAGAAATGGAAATTATCGATGAGATTTTGTAAATCTGTGTAAATAAGAGATAATAATAAAAAAATTATTAATCCTATACATTGTAAAAAAATCCTAAAAGTTGCAGTAAAAATAGATGTAATAAAAAAAAATTGCAACTAATTTTACTGCAATTTTCACGGCAAAAACTGCTGGTAAATTTAACGGATATTTTTTTCTTACAATGTATCGAAATTTTCTGTTTGAATTATGATAACTTATCCATAAGAATAGTTTAAATAAAATTGGCAATTTTTTTGATAATTTGTTTCCCGTTGCATGGCAGGATCCAATCACATTCTTAAATCATTAATATTTGTATGCACAATTATTTATCTAATTACATCTCGAAATACAATAAAATTGCTAACTGACATAACTAACCCTTGCATAACTATAGAGATTAATCACCAATTCTTCAGGTAATGCTAAATATATTTATTATTATCTTTATACTATTGAACGAGCAATTTTTTGTATAATTATTTTCATGTATATATAATCGCGTTTTGCGAGAATGACTCTAATGATTTTTCAGGAAAATGATGAATTTATTTATTTATTTATTTATTTATTTATCTAGAAATCGACTTATCAGGATGTCGTCTACCAGGGCTAGAGAGAAAATCTTTAGCCATGATCAACCCTGGGAAAAATAATTTTCATTCAATAACTGCATGTTGTACATATAGATATAATTCCAAAAATCACAAAGATTTACAAGAGCGACTAAAAATTAAAATAAAATATAAAAACACTGGAAGCAATATGTGGTATGCGAAATGAAACAACTTATTGTGTTATATTCACGCAAAGAAAATAGCTGACATTCCATAATCGGGTCCACAGTCAGGGTTGATAATTATGATAACGGTATTCAATGTATATGTGGCTGTAGATTCGATTAGGCAAATTTTTACCTAGCAAACAACTGCCGATGGATTTTTTTGCCTTTTTTTGAGTGAAGTTTGGTCCATGAGGTATTAAAAAAAAAAAAAATATTTTTATGGCATAAAGGCTTTTTGTCAATTAACAGGACTGAAAAAGAACTAAAAAAGAAAGAGATATCTTTAAAAAAGACTACATTAAAAAAATGTTGTTAAAAATACAGTCGAGTTCTTTATATAACGAAATCTATCGTTCAGTCAAAAAATTCGTTATATAGAAAAATTCGTTAGATAGAGAAAGGCAACATGTATATATATATATATATATATATATATATATATATATATATATATATATATATATATATATATATATCATTTAATGTTTACATTTTCAAATAGAATTGTTTTTGAGGTGTTTAATTAGGTTTTTGAAATATTTAATTTAATTTTTCCAGAATCTTAAACATTTTCGCCACTTCCTTGTTTTTTTTTTTTTTTTTTTTTTTTTTTTCTAGTGTCTTATTGTTTATTTTCAAAATTATTTACTTTATCAGAAAGAGTTATGCTTATCTTAAAAGCGATTTTATGCAGATGCAGTAGAAGATAACACCAGTATAAATGACATTTAGTAATAATTCTTCGTTCAAATGATCTCTTACAACAAAAAATGCTCCGAGTCGCCACAAACAACAAACATCCACTCTAAACTCTAAAAGTAATGAGAGTTAGTTTAGGTAGATGAAAACCTGCTGAAAAAAACGACATTTTCTGCAATTGCCCCCTTATTCCTTCCTTATTTCTGCCTTACTATACAAACCAAGCAACAAACAACATTTTTAAGACGACAATTGAATAATTTTATCTTTTAGGACGCTTTGTGATTATTGCAAATCGCTCCAGTAGCAAGCAATTTTTTCAATCTTTTCCAAAAACGCATGCTCATCTTGGCTAAAACAAAGTCAAGAGTGTAACCATGCAAAAAGGATTTTTTTTTTTTTTTTTTTATTTTTATTTTTTATTTTTTTTTGGGGGGGGGGGTGAGGGGGCGGGGGAAGAGGTAGAATGCCTTTTTTTTTTTTTTTTTGACATAAGGCATAAGGCAGATGAATGTACCTATGAAATATAAACCAGAAATCAACGAAAAAAATTATTCTACAAATAATTTGAAACGTTTTCTGAACATATGAAAAAACATTTTTGAAAAAATTCGTTAAATGGAGATATATATTTCGCTATATGGAGATTATTTTTAATGTAATCATGAAAAAAATTGACCGTTACTACAAAAAATTCGTTAAATAGAGAAGTTCGCTGGATAGAGTTTCGTTATAGAGAGACTCGACTGTATTAATTTCCTGATGAGATATTTAAAAAATATATGCTATGCCTATAAGTTTGACATTCTAGAGTGGAATTAGAGACCTTGCTGATCAGACTAACAACTTCCAAATTGAAAATGATTGGAACATGCATCCAATTAAAAAATATATGCAAATCAAGTGCAGCTTTTTGAAATCATTATTTTTAAATGGAATGTACATTTAATTACAATATTAAAGTGATTTTTTTAATACGATCTTTAGGTTCTTCCATTGCTCCTTAAAAAACATCAATAAATATTACATTCTCCTTGGGTATAAGTTCACTCAGTTGTGATATTTTAAAGTTTCTGAAATTTACAACAAACAATACAAAACAAAAATACAACAAAAAGCATTTTTAAATTAAAAAAACACCAATGTGTTCAAATAAAGTTTTAAAATGTATTACATACGATATTTTCGCATTAGCTAGGTGCATGCCTGGAGTTAATAGTTTAAAGTTTCTGAAATTTACAACAAACAATACAAAACAAAAATACCACAAAAAGCATTTTTAAATAAAAAAAAAATCAATAATGTGTTCAAATAAAGTTTTAAAATGTATTAAATACGATATTTTCGCATTAGCTAGGTACATGCCAGGAGTTAATAGTTTAAGAAATCGCTAAAGATTTCGCTATTTACGGCAGTCTTTTTGATTCTGACAATTTCGGTGATTTAAGCATGTATCTTTTAAATTTATGTTTTATTTATATTTATATTTATTTATTATTTATTTTAATATATTGTTGAAGTTTTATGTCGTAATAGATTATTAGGCAGAAACTAATGATAAACTTTTTATTAAGAGGCTATTTCATTCAAGTGAAAAGACCCGTTCGCTTATACTAATTCTATGGAAGGAATTTATAAAGATATCTCGGTTGAATTTTAATAATTTTAAATGATTTTTTTTTCTTGCATTGGATAGCTGAGATCGATCTGTATGTAGGCCGTTTTTTACTTTTTTACTTTTTTGATTTTGTTTACAGATATTTTTTTTTTTTTTTTTTTTTTTTTGATGGTGCTTTCATCATGCCGAACCGGCTTAGAAAGCGAAAGCACCCTCATAAAAAGTATCTGCAACCAAAATCGAAAAAGTAAAAATCGGCCTGTATTTCAACTATCCAATGCAAAAAAATAAATAAATAAATAAATTAATTAATTAATTAATTAATTAATTAATTAAATAAAAATAAATAAATAAATAAAATAATGAAATAAATAAATAAATAAATAAAAATAAATAAATAAATAAATAAAATAAAAATAATAAATAAATATAAAATAAATAAATAAATAAAAAGATTGAAATGCAACCGAGATATTTTTATAAATTTATGCCATAGCATTAGCATTAGAGAATGGATCTTTCCATAAGTGCAAGCAGTTAATCTTTCGTGATCGGACTGCACGGTTTAAAAATTAAAAAAAAAAAAAAAAAAAAAAAAAAAAAAAAAAAAAACAAGATTGTTTGAATATTTTTTTAAAAACCATAAAAAAACACCAGAAAATTAAGGTACTGCTTTGAAACAAATTGCTTGTTAAACAATTTTTTTCCTTACTCGACTATCTAAAATTTTAAATTACGTTATGTTTAAAAAACATTAAAGAGAACGGCAGTCAAAGTGAAAATTATTTGCCAGGTCGTTGCCACTATCAATATGACGTCATAGTTACTCCTGGTCATGTTCTCGTTTTATAATACTATAGTTGGATTACATACCTCCAACACTGAGTCCTCTTAAGGTGGAATTTAGTTTTACAAAAGGCGTCTCGGATAAGGTGTTCAGAGGATTTCCATCGAGTGCCAATAGAGACAGTAAAGGATTGCCAGAAAAAGCATCGTCGGGAATACTCCGCATGCGATTGAATCCCAAGTCGAGAATCTGGAAAAAAAACATTTTATTATCAAATTTTCTTTGCACTAACACAGAAAATTACATTAATTTAAAAAAAGCTCTAATGTATAAAAATTTAGTGAAAACAAACTCCAAATGCAACTGGATGATTCTCAAAATAGGAGACTTTTTCAAAAGTGAAATCTTAAAAAAAAATACTGTTAGCAAAATTTCTGAAAAAAATAGGTGTTGTTAATATAGTATTAGGTATACTTTACATGTAGTCAGCAGAGCTAAATATTTAAAAATTAACTTAAGAAAATAATTAGTATTTTTTGAGTCATGCTAATGACAAAACAAATTGCATGGAATAAATATATTAATTTTTTTTTATTTTCTTCCTGTTTAAATATTTTTTCTATATTTATTAGCCTTCCTTTTCAGCAAATAGTTTCCATTTTTACATATATACAGGGTGATTCCGAATTTTTTTTACAATAAAAGAGGGGTGATAGTACACATCAAGACAAACAATATTAAATAGGAGACCAAGGGTCCAAAACGTTTTCCTAAGGAAAGAGCCGCCATTAAAGTTTAGGGACCAAAATTTCAAATGAACATAAACAACGGAAAAATCGGACGATTGATTTGCGGTTTTCACTAAAATTATTCTTTATGTCGGCATTTTCTTGAAATTAAAATATAAAGATAAATTTCAAAAAATGCCGATAGAGGGCGCTTTAGACTTTGGAGTAACGAACAACTATTTTTTACCGGTATTTTTTGCATCTCATTAAATGTTTTCGTAAGCTTACACTCAAATTTAAATTTTGAGCTCAAAATCTGTAGTTGGGAGTGGTTAAGTAACACAAACTGAGCTGTGTTCAGAGGATTCAAATTTGAAATGATTATAAAAAACGGAAAAATTGGTCGATTAATTTGCGGTTTTCACTAAAGGTATTCTTTATTAAGGTATTTTCGTGAAAATAAATTATAAAGATAAATTTAAAAAAATGCCGACAGAGGGCGCTTTAGACTTTGGAGAAACGAAACACTCTTTTTTGGCGTTATTTTTTGCATCTTATTAAATGCTTTCGTAAGCTTAGACTTGAACTTAAATTTTGAGCTCAAAAACTGAATAGCTGGGAGTGGTTAAGTAGACAAACTTAGCTGTGTTCAGAGGGTTCAAATTTCGAATAATTGTAAAAAACGAAAAAATTGGTCGATTCGTTTGCGGTTTTTGCTAAAACTAATTTTTAAATCAGCAGTTTTCTTGATCTATCAGAGTTTGCTTGAAAATAATTTTTAAAGATAAATTTCACAAAATGCCGATAGAGGGCGCCTTAGACTTTGGAGTAGGGTACAACTATTTTTAACTGTTATTTTTTTAATCTCATTAAATGCTTTCAAATGCATAGACTTAAATTTTGGGTTGAAATTCTGAATCGTTGGGAGTGTTTAAGTAGCGAAAAATTGAATTGTGCTGGAGGAGGAAAGAGGGTTAAATTTTAACTCCTGAACACACTCCAGTTTGCGCTTCTTAACTCCTCATAACGATTCAGGATTTGAGTTAAAAATTTAAGTTTAAATCTAAGCTTCCGAGAGCATTGAAAATGCTTTTGTAAGCATTTAATTAGAACCAAAAAATAATGGTTAAAATGCATTGTTGGTTACTCTGAAGTTTAAGGCGCCCTCTGACGGAATTTTTTGAGATTTATCTTTAAAAATTATTTTCAAGAAGATACTGACTCAAAGAATAGTTTTATTTTAAACCGCAAATGAATCGACCAATTTTTCCATTTTCTATAATTACTTTAAATTTGAACCTCCCCCTCCCCCTTGAACACAGTTCAGTTTGTGCTACTTAACCACTCTCTACTATTAAGATTTTCAGCTCAAAATTTAAGTTTAAGTCTAACCTTCCTAAATCATTTAAAGAGATGCAAACAATAACAGCAAAAAATAGTTGTTCGTTACTCCAAAGTCTAAAGCGCCCTCTATCGGCATTTTTTGAAATTTATCTTTATAATTTATTTTCACGAAAATACCTAAATAAAGAATAGTTTTTGTGAAAACCGCAAATTAATCGACCAATTTTTCCGTTTTTTTAAATCATTTGAAATTTGAACCCTCTGAACACAGCTAAGTTTGTGTTACTTAACCACTCCCAACTACAGATTTTGAGCTCAAAATTTAAGTTTGAGTGTAAACTTACGAAAACCTTTAATGAGATACAAAATATATCGGCAAAAAATAGTTGTTCGTTACTCCAAAGTCTAAAGCGCCCTCTATCGGCATTTTTTGAAATTTATCTTTATAATTTAATTTCAAGAAAATGCCGACATAAAGAATAATTTTAGTGAAAACCGCAAATCAATCGACCGATTTTTCCGTTTTTTATGTTTATTTGAAATTTTGGTCCCTAAACTTTAATGGCGGCTATCTCCTTAGGAAAACGTTTTGGACCCTTGGTCTCCTATTTAATATTGTTTGTCTTGATGTGTACTGTCACCCCTCTTTTATTGTAAAAAAAAATTGGAATCACCCTGTACATATAAGGAGAATAAAAACATTACCAAAGAGTAAACTTTGTTTACATGAGCAACATTCTGACATTAACAATGTAAGAAGTTGTTTTAGTGATTTTCTGACAGATTTAATGCATATTTTAGGGATAATAAATGTAATACTTAAATTTATATGTAAAATTAAACTTTATAAAGGATACAATATAAGCACTGGTTACATTTATGCACATAGGAGTCTTTAGCATGGACATAAAAAACATGCTAATGACACTGATATTTGTCCATGCTAATGACAAATTTAATTTAAATAAGATTATGAGCCATAATATAATCACAATGCAATAGTCCTTTCTGGGGCTTTTTAAAACACAAAAGTCCTATGCAAATAAGTAAAATAAAAATTTTAACTATAAAATAAACATGAAAATTATTATCCATTCTAATGACATACAATTGATGTACGCCCCTAATATTCAACTTCTATTCTTAAAATACAATAAATACTTCTATTTTCAGGCTGGGATAAAATGGTTACTTGTTGCCATGGAGAAACTTTATATTTTCAAACTATTTTCATATGTGAAAATGAAATTCTGATTAATAACCAGCTGTTATAGTATGACCTTGTTTTGAAAATAGAATATGGAGGACAAACTTTAATTCTTTTTTTATATACTATAATTTTATTTTTAAAAAGAATTTTATTGTATAAATCCTCTCTTTGATTAATTTAAAGAAAGAATAACATTTGTTTTATTTTATAAGCATGATATTAACTCTTGAAAAATGCTAGTATATACAAGGCACAGCTGCTGTGAACATCCATGCTAATGACATTTTGAACATTTATTCTGTTATTTTAAGGTGTTTTTAACTAAAAAGTGAGTAATTCTTGAGTGCAAATAATGAATAATATTAATACAAACATATCTAAATATAAAAACATGACAAAAAACCTCTAAATTTTTTTTTTTTTTTTTTTTTTTTTTTTTTTTTTTTTTTGTATGCCGAAAGACATAAATTGTCCCCTATTTTGAGAATCACCCAACTATATTTTTTATTATTTATAAAAAAGGAATAAAATAATTACACTGTTTTAATTTATCAATCTAAAATCATTATAGTAAAAGCATTTTTTTAAGCAGTATTTTTAAGCATCTGATTTTTAAATGTTACTTTGTTTAATATTATTTTTAAATATTCCGTAAGTCATTTTATGTATTAAGTTTCTATATAGTTTATTGATTTACCTTCACCCAAAACAATTCGATATTGATTAGAATATTATTGCTAGATTTTATTCCTATTATTATTTCAAAATGTTCTTGTAGATGGCGACACTAGAAATCTCTAAAGCTCTTCTGTACTTCCAATCTCCCTTTTTTATCTTATTTATTTTTAAAATTTTGAATGGCAACAATTTTCTTCAGTGTTGAATTCAGAGGAACCCCCCTCCCCCACCTT
This sequence comes from Maratus speculifer, assembly GCA_964019185.1. NCBI lineage: Eukaryota > Metazoa > Arthropoda > Arachnida > Araneae > Salticidae > Maratus > Maratus speculifer. The sequence continues at coordinate 375,903,602 of OZ025292.1, forward strand.
TTGAACAATGAGATGTCTCCTCGGAAGATTTGAGATTTAGTGTTTTCAACTGTCAAAGAGTGCAAATCCCCCTCCCTGGAACCCTCTAATGATCCGCTCCCCCAGAGACACAGAAATCTCTCCCGGTGAAAATTATCTGAATTCAATACTGATTTTACTTCATGTACCTTCTGGTACAATTTGAGAGATTAATAATAATAAAAAAAACTCTATGTTTTTAGATTGAATTTTCTCTCGAGTGATTTTCACGTCATATTTAGTCTTATTTAATTAATTGGTCTTTAAAAGGCAGTCCAAAAGTCTTGGAAGTGATTACAAAATAAATTGTTAAATAATTCCCATTTTTTTTTTTAAGTAATAGATATTTGTAGTGCCTGATTATCCAATAGGCGCGAGTAGCCCGAGCATTCTCACTAAAATTAAGCAAGTCTCCAAAACGACTGTGAAGTGAAAAGGGTCTCCTATTTTCACTTATTTAGATTGCATTCTTAAATTTTATATATAAAAAAAGTTTGCCTAATGCAAGATAATGTGGACATACTATACTTCACGAAACTTATTTAATTAGAAAAAATTAATATCATTGATACAATACTGACCATATAACATTTTGATGTGCTGGTGATACCGTCTGGGTAATTGAGCATGCAACTTTTATACTGAATAAACCTAAAGTAATAAGGTACAGTAGACTCCCTCAAATCCGCAAACCAGAAATCCACAACTCTCTAAAATCCGCACATATTTTATGGATGTAAACAATGAAACTTTCAATTTGAATATAGGGTCAAAATTTAATTTTTTTAGTTTTGTATTAATTCCATATATTTTGTAAATTTCTTAATAATACTCTATTCATGTATTTTTTTCATAAAGGAAGAATATTTTTTTTTTTTTTGAAAAAATTCAAGATATTTCTGATATCGCTGGTAATCACAATGTTCTTACCAAATATATTTAGGCATTAATCAAGATTTTTGGGTTATTAAGCCTTGTTAAACTTGGAAAAAAAAAAAAAAAGAAAAGAAAGAAAGAAAGAAATCCTAATTTTATGATTTTGATGTGAAGTAGTAATGTACTTTTATGAAACAAGTTTTGTTAAATAACTTTGGAAAAATACATTTGATCTTTATAAGGTATATTTAATCATACACTATTGATTATTAACTTTCCTTTGCTATTAGTACTTTAATCATTTAAAAAATTATCTAAATTTTTATTATTTAAGTTTATTACTTATTTTAATTTTTATTATATAGAAAGTATTCATTATAGTTCCAATTGCATTATTAATTGAACTCAAATTACTGTTTAAAAAATATAAAAAAAGCAATGATCAGAAATCCGCAAAATTCTAAAATCCGCACAACCCTCTGGTTGGTCCCAAGCTGTGCGGATTTGAGGAGTCTACTGTATATAAAAAAGCTGTTTGATGAAATATTTGGATTCGGCTCTTCCAATTCTCGAAATAATATTACTAGCATTGGCAGGTGCATTTAGGGGTGTGTCATGTCTATCTCTAAAAAAGTGAGGGGGAAGGGAGGAGGTTCACAACTGTAATATCAATTCTTATATCTTAACTTTTAACCGGAATCGTGGGTCCATTTTGATCGGACAACGACAGAAAAAAAAAAAAAGTTTAATTTCGAAACGCGCGCATCAACACAGCACGCCAATGTAATGTCATTACCATCTAAGTGGTAATTTCATATATATTAAAAAATAACTTGGATTTTAATTAAAGGGTCCATTTGGACCCAAGATTCCAGTAATGTGGAACAATTTAGCGAATGCGGTTAAGGGTTAAGTTTGCAACAGTTCAAAACTAAATATTTCTTGACACATCAAGAAAGTTATATTTTCAAAAATAAATGCACAAATATTGCAAGTATATTCCTAAATGCATAACATTTTGAAATATATCCAAAAATACCTAAATTTTACACGTTCTATTCAGATAGTGAAAAATAATTTCCAATTCCTTATAAAGTCACCTTTCAGAAAAGTTTGCTGTCAAAGTTAGCCTTTTAATTTGATTTTTGTGACTTGACAGTCACTAAAAATGTTCAAAAAGTAACAATTAACTATAACTGAAGCTGTATTACATATATAAAAAATGAAAAACATTGATTCATTTTTTGCACTTGAAGAACAAGTTTTTGCTTTCTGTGTGTCAGAAATATCTGCGTTGTTGAACGAAAAATTTTTTAAACAATTATAATATGTATTTTCATTTTAAAAATACAATAAACTCTCTGTAAGGCGGACACTAAGCAAGACGGAAATTTGTTTAACTCGGAACGATTTTCAAGTCCCTGCGTATTTATAAACATAGAGTAAAATTCGTTTAAGAATATTGTTTGACTATTGTTGGAATATTGTTTACTACGGAAAATTTTCTCAGTCCGGATCAATTCTGCCTTAGACAGAGTTTACTGTATATTTTCGTATCTTTCTTTGTTTAGAAGGTCGAGGAAAATTTTGGGGTCATGACCCCCATGATCTCCCTTTATGATCCACGCAGTATTTATGTACACAGAATTAAAAAGATATATAATGAAAGGGGACAAAAATAATGCTGTATTTCCTCTATAATTCAAAGGCAATTTTGGCCCTGAATATCTACTTAAAATTTAAAAGTAGTGCTATGTACAAAATTCAGAAAACAAATTAAATTCAGCGGTCAAAAGCTGAAATTCTGTACGTTTCATTCAGTGTTGGTTGCCAGATTTCTATTTTACCAAAACGGGAATTTTCGTTCATAAAGGGGGTAAAGGGTAAAAAATTTTAAAAACCATTTAGATATTTCAAACATAAGATAGATATTTCTGTGTGATTGTACGGTGCGCACTATCAATTATCTCGTAATGGCAAAACACAAACTAAATAATTAAAATCCCTGTCGGCTTGGCTTATAGGCGGAGGTAGATTTCGAAGTTAAGTGCTCATTTCAATTACAATATATATATATATATATATATATATTATAGAGAAATCCAACTTAACAACTTTATTTGGCCACTTTTGAAGAACTTTTAAATTCATCTTTCTGTCAGAGCTGCTTTTATCAGAATCATCTTAAGCGATATTCGGCACAAATGCCCACTTTGACAGCATTTTTTTTATTTATATTCTGATTTTATGAAAAAAACGACCAATACGGCTTATTATACAGTTCCTAAACAAAAGAAACTGTCAATTGAATGCTTTTGAGAGCAAAATTTAATTTAACAAGTTGGAAATTGCACGTGAACGTAGCAAATGAGGTGCGTTCGCACGATAATGAAGTTTTAAAAATATTCAGATCTTGCTGATGTAGTAGAGCGTACTTCGGACACAGTATAGTAGTCGAAATCTTTGTGTTTCTGTAAATATGCAGGAAGTAATTTTTATTACACCTCAGAAACCTATATCTTATTCATAAAATGTGAAATAGTTGAATATAATTAAAACACGCCTTAAACAATGTTTCCCCGTATAGCATTATGCAGGGGAATACTTTTGTGTGGCCCTGTAATTTAATAATAAAAATTCTTTGCATCACAGATTGTACAGAATGCATATTTTAGTATATATTTCATAGATTTATGCCAATTCTATTATGTTCGAATGAGTGTAACATCATAAAAATGCATTTGAATCTTTTTTCCCATTGACCGTAATGTAATGGAATACCTTTGATTGTCCCTGTAAATGATCTATGCATCCGACTTTCATAACATTTGAAATGACTCGATAAAATTACATAATAATTATATGTTTTAACTTTCAAACGATTAAAATGCATTTGAAATTTTTTTCCCATTGACCGTAATGTAACGGAATCCTTTTGATTGTCCCTGTAATTGATCTATCCCTCCGATTTTCATAACATTTGAAATTACTCGACAAAATTACGCAATAATTATATGTTTTAAATTTCAAACCATTAAAATGCATTTGAAATTTTTTCCCCATTGACCGTAATTTAACGGAATCCTTTTGATTGTCCCTGTAATTGATCTATCCATCCGATTTTCATAAAATTTGAAATGACTCGACAAAATTATGTTATAATTATGTATTTTAAATTTCAAACGATTCGGTTGGGTAGTTTTTGCGTTGTTATATGCGGACAGACAGACAGACAGACAGACAGACGGACGGACTGAGCGACAACAATAGGTGCTACGTATTTACATAATTACGAACGCGCCTAAAAATGAGTCATAAAATAAGCAATTTGTTATTTGAATACATCCTCAATTCTTCAATCGCTATCGCTTTGGGAAATTTTGTTCGAATTGCCCACTTTGAGAGTTTAAAATATATATATATTCTGCCCTTATGAAAATACTGACCAATGTGGCACATTATGCAGTTCTAAATAAGAGAACCTGTCAAATGGATGTGTTTGAGAGGAAAAATGGATTTAAAAATGAGTCAGAATATAAGCAATTTGTTATTTGAGTACTTCCTCAATTTTTCACTCACGATCGTTCTCAATTTTTTACTCACGTTCGAAATTCTGTTCAAAATGCCATTTTGACAGCATTTTTTGAAATATGTTGTGCCTTTATCACAAAACTGACCAATACATAACATAATATATAGTTCCTCAATAAAAGAACCTGCCATGTGTTTGGATGAGTTATGGGCTTTTTTCTTCTTCCAGCCCCTTTCCTGTTTTCGTTTTTATTTTATTTATTTATTTACTTTTTGAAATAAGAGTTGCTCCTATCAAAAACTTGTAAATATAAAAGTTTTAGATATTATTTAAAAGCATTAAAAAAAAATTGGATTTGATATTTTGAGAACTGAAATTTGTTTTCCTTTTTCGCTCACAGACCTTACAAATAAGGATGATATATGATAATTTGTATTGATTTAATGGTTATATATACAGGGTGATTCCAAATTTATTTTACAATAAAAGAGGGGTGATAGTACACATCAAGACAAACAATATTAAATAGGAGACCAAGGGTCCAAAACGTTTTCCTAAGGAAATAGCCGCCATTAAAGTTTAGGGACCAAAATTTCAAATAAACATAAAAAACGGAAAAATCGGTCGATTGATTTGCGGTTTTCACTAAAATTATTCTTTATGTCGGCATTTCCTTGAAATTAAATTATAAAGATAAATTTCAAAAAATGCCGATAGAGGGCGCTTTAGACTTTGGAGTAACGAACAACTATTTTTTGCCGGTATTTTTTGCATCTCATTAAATGTTTTCGTAAGCTTAGACTCAAACTTAAATTTTGAGCTCAAAATCTGCAATTGGGAGTGGTTAAGTAACACAAACTGAGCTGTGTTCAGAGGGTTCAAATTTCAATTGATTATAAAAAACGGGAAAATTGATCGATTGATTTGCGGTTTTCACTAAAACTATTCTTTATTTAGGTATTTTCGTGAAAATAAATTATAAAGATAAATTTCAAAAAATGCCGATAGAGGGCGCTTTAGACTTTGGAGTAACGAAACACTCTTTTTTGGCGTTATTTTTTGCATCTCATTAAATGCTTTCGTAAGCTTAGACTTGAACTTAAATTTTGAGCTCAAAATCTGAATAGTAGGGAGTGGTTAAGTAGCACAAACTGAACTGTGTTCAAGGGGGAGGGGGAGGTTCAAATTTAAAGTAATTATAGAAAATGGAAAAATTGGTCGATTCGTTTGCGGTTTAAAATAAAACTATTCTTTAAGTCAGTATCTTCTTGAAAATAATTTTTAAAGATAAATCTCAAAAATCCGTCAGAGGACGCCTTAAACTTCAGAGTAACCAACAATTCATTTTAACCATTATTTTTTGTTCTAATTAAATGCTTGCAAAAGCATTTTAAACGTTCTCGGAAGCTTAGATTTAAACTTAAATTTTGTGCTCAAATCCTGAATCGTTATCAGGAGTTAAGAAGCGCAAACTGAAGTGTGTTCAGGAGTTGTAATTTAACCCTCTTTCCTCCTCGAACACAATTAAATTTTTCGCTACTTAAACACTCCCAACGATTCAGAATTTCAGCCCAAAATTTAAGTCTATGCATTTGAAAGCATTTAATGAGATTAAAAAAATAACAGTTAAAAATAGTTGTACGCTACTCCAAAGTCTAAGGCACCCTCTATCGGCATTTTTTGAAATTTATCTTTAAAAATTATTTTCAAGAAAACACTGATTGATCAAGAAAACTGCTGATTTAAAAATTAGTTTTAGCAAAAACCGCAAACGAATCGACCAATTTTTTCCGTTTTTTACAATTATATGAAATTTGAACCCTCTGAACACAGCTAAGTTTGTCTACTTAACGACTTCCAGCTATTCAGATTTTGAGCTCAAAATTTAAGTTAAAGTTTAAGCTTACGAAAGCATTTAGTAAGATGCAAAAAATAACGCCAAAAAAGAGTGTTTCGTTACTCCAAAGTCTAAAGCGCCCTCTATCGGCATTTTTTGAAATTTATCTTTATAATTTATTTTCACGAAAATACCTAAATAAAGAATAGTTTTAGTGAAAACCGCAAATCAATCGACCAATTTTTCCGTTTTTTATAATCAATTGAAATTTGAACCCTCTGAACACAGCTCAGTTTGTGTTACTTAACTACTCCCAACTACAGATTTTGAGCTCAAAATTTAAGTTTGAATCTAAGCTTACGAAAACATTTAATGAGATGCAAAAAATACCGGCAAAAAATAGTTGTTCGTTACTCGAAAGTCTAAAGCGCGCTCTATCGGCATTTTTTGAAATTTATCCTTATAATTTAATTTCAAGAAAATGCCGACATAAAGAAAAATTTTAGTGAAAACCGCAAATCAATCGACCGATTTTTCCGTTTTTTATGTTTATTTGAAATTTTGGTCCCTAAACTTTAATGGCGGCTATTTCCTTAGGAAAACGTTTTGGACCCTTGGTCTCCTATTTAATATTGTTTGTCTTGATGTGTACTATCACCCCTCTTTTATTGTAAAAAAAATTTGGAATCACCCTGTATATGTAGAGAGAGAGCGATAGAGGGGTACACCAGGCACATGTAATTCTTCAAAAAAGTACTCGAGACAGAAAAGTTTGTGAACCACTGTGAACTAAACGATTATAAGAAAAAATATGAAAAAGAAAAACAAGGCATTCCTGGTTCTGAATTCACCTTCTGAAAATTGCAATTTTGAAAACGGAAAGTATTTTTGTTTTGTGTTACTTTTTCTAATTCTATCTTTTTTTTCTTTATAATTTCAACATAAATTAATTCTAACATTACAATTTTATGTTTTTAAAAGGCTGAATATTATTCGGAAGAAAAAAAAGGTCGTTCTTCTAATTATGAATCAATTTAAATTGACCTCACGCTTAGATTTCAAAACTCATCAGTTGAAGAGTTTGAAAAATATGTTTTGGAATGCAGGAAGTGAAATTTCACTGCAATTTCTTTTCATTTTAATAATTTTTTACCTACTTAATTTAATCTTAAGAAGTTGGATAAATCATTCTAATCATGTATTTTACAACTACCACGTGTCTCTTGCATTATATAGCCTTGAACATATTTTTATTTGTAATGATTGGGGATAGATGAAATGGAAATGCCTTAAAGAATTTCCATGATCAACTTAATATTTTCGCTTTTTTTATTTCTTTCTTCTTTCTCTTCAATTATTCCAATTAAATATTTAAAATAGAATATTTCTTGAAAATTTATTTTTTTCTTACTCGGCAAAATAGTATATATATAATCTCTTATAAATCAGAGCAAATGATAAAGTATACGGTAAATTAAAAAAGAATGGAATACAGTCGAACCTCTATATAACGAAACTCCATACATCGAATTTCTCCATATAACGAATTTTTAGTAAGAACGGTCCCCTTTTCGCATGATTACATTAAAAACAGACTCTATATAGCGAAATATCTATCTCCATATAACGAATTTTTTCATAAATTGATCTTAATTTATTCAGTTTTAAAAAAGCTTCGAAATCATATGGAATCAATTTTCCATCACTTATTTTTGATTTATCGTTCAGTGGAGAGGTTTTTTTTTTATAAATATTACTTCTCTCCTTATTCTTTAAATCTAACAAGTTCATCCCACCTCCCACACACCTTTCAACATCCTTCTCAAAACACAGTCAATTGAATTGTTACACATATAAGAGAGGAATCAATGAGAGCACATAAGAGAGACCTTCAAATGGAGGAAAATATCAACTACAATTTTTCATTCCTTGCTAAAATTTGAGAATTTTTTTTGAGAGCGTAACAATTGTAATTTTAAAATCAAAACAACAAAAAATTACAGATTTCTTCCTCTGAAAATTATGTAAGTCTTCCTCATTTGATTTTCATTAAGCTTTCAAATAAATGTCTTTTCTCTTTTTTGAAACTGCTTAAATAAGTAAGAAATAAAATGTTAGGTTAATATATACTTTTAAACATTTCAAATTCTTAATTAAAAAGATCAAAAATAATATTTGTTCAAAATTTGCACATTAAATACTATTTTTAACATCACACTCTATACATCGAATTTCTCTATATAACGAATTTTTTACTGGAACGATGGATTTCGTTATATAGAGGCTCGACTGTATTTATTAAATAGAAACTACATTAATTAAGCATTATTTTCAAATAAGCCTCTTGACATTTATGATTTAAATTATTTGTTATGATATTGGGCAGAATGTGAAGGGTTGACAATAATGAAAGTTCGGCCTACCGCTCTGTTTTCACATTTAAATTATTTCAGAGTTTTACCAGTATGTGTCGACCAAAGCTACTGGAATGCTTAAACAATTGTCATTGTTTTATATAGATAATCGAAATAAGTATGGAAAAATCAGTTGTGAGGTGCATTCTATCTTGTGTTGTTTAGAAATATTTTGTAAGCCTTTTTTCAGATAAAACGTGTAGAAATTTAAGTAAATATTGGGTCGATCGAAAAGTCGTGTTCGTTTCGCAAAATTAGTTCAAACCGAAAAATTCTATCATTTAATTATTTGATATTGTTTCCGATATCTAATGGAACAAAAAATATCTAACAAAAAATAAAAAAATCATTGTGTAAAAAATGGATTAACCCTCCCTAGTCTCCCCTACATATATTTTAACGTCTGAATTAAATCAGTATTAGTAATTCATAGGCAGAATTTTCCGGCACGAACTGATTTTTCCAAATAGACACTACTTTCCGAACGACTCAATAGCTTTTAAGGGTGTTCTTAACTGATCCGCTCAACAAGCGAAAAACGTTTTGACACATTTACAAATTCATTTTTTAACAGAAAGTTATAAAATTTTAATGCCTGACTATGAAAGCGATTTCGAATTGAACTTATTTTTCCATTTTATGATAACTAGACGGTTGCCCGCCCTCAGTAGCCCGAAGACTATCTGAATGCCAGTTCTACAACCCCACACATTCACGTTTCTGTGCCATGTCTCGTCAGTTTCCGGCAGATATGTTTGATCGGTGTTCTGGGGTTTCGTTTGCATATCTTTTTTTATTGTTAATGAAGAGGTCTTCCATTTGTTCTTCCATCTGTTCTTCTTTCTGTTCTTCCATCTGTTCTTCCATTTGTTCTTCCATTTGTTCTTCCATTTGTTCTTCCATTTGTTCTTCAATTATATTCGACGATTCACTGTTTGAGAGCCTATCTGTCCTTTTATTTATAGAAGTTCAAAATGAAAAAAGATTTTCTTAGCAGACGATTTTTTGTGATAAATACATTATCTGTTTTATATTTCTTCTGCTTTATTCCTTTTATTTATAGAGTTCAAAATGAAAAAAGATTTTCTTAGCAGACGATTTTTTGTGATAAATACATTATCTGTTTTATATTTCTTCTGCGTTTACCTAAGCTGTGTAAAATCTCTATAAATAAAAGGTATAGAGGATGAGAGCCTATCTGTGCCTCAATTATCCTCAGAATTCCTTTTATATATATAGATTAAATTACTTATCATGTTATAAGCTATTTCGATGACGCAATCACCCATTTTTCTCCTCCTTTTTGACCGGTTTTTCTGCTTTCGTCGGGAAACATGCTCAAAAGTGTCAACTTTGAAGGCTTGCTATGAAAAATCTATTGTGTTTTTTAAAAAACAAAAGAATGAGTGCAATTAGATAGTTTCTGAATAACAACACCTGCTATTTTCATGCATTTCCGAACAAAAATAAATTAATGCATGTGTCACAAAGTTGCCCTTTTTGATTTAAGAACAGCCTTAATCCTTTCGTGATGAGAGCCTTTTGCTGAATTTTTAATCTTTTGCCACCGGTTTTTCAAAACAAAATTTTCTGTAACTAAATCGCGAAAATGCTTTTATTAAATAAGGTAATCTTTAAGATTGAAAATAACTGGTGAGAATAATGCAGTATTCTGAGCTCCTTAAACGACATATATACAGGTCGCTCGTCCTCAAAGGGTTAAGTAATGGAATAATATTGAACTTTCATTCCAGATATAAAGATTATGCAGTAACTTAGGCTTAAAATAAGAATGTGTTACTCTTTACAAAAAGGATTCTGTGGGGTGGCATGACCCAATCAATGTGAGGTAGACTAAATGGTCAAGTCTTTCTTAATTAAGTGGTTTTCAAAATCTTTTTGGTATCACTGTACACAATTAAAATTTAATGGTTATATACCAAAAAAAAAAAAAAATGTAAATTTATTTTGTAATGCTACAGTAAAATGGGGTGATGGAAAAGAAAATGCTTCAAGCTGAATAAAGAAAGATGTGAAAAATTGCTATAGTATCCACTGCAAGAAAATATTTAATAAAATATAAATGAAAAAGTTGATTAGGAACTTTTTTAAAAATTTAAATAACATATATATTAGGTAAATAGAAACAGTGGAAAAGACTAGAGAGCAGGGGTGTAGTCGTAAAAATAACAGAGAATATACGCTCAAGGTAGAGGGTGTATCCTAGATTCTGCATACTTAGCTTTCTTGAGAAACAGAGGATATGCGGTGTTTCTTTAAAAAATCCAGAAGGTAAACCTTACGGAACATCCCTGTTAGAAAGGAGTAAAACTAATGAGCGCAGCAGTCTTAAAAGTTAAGGGAAGACGCAACTAGTACACTACGTCCACTCACTTTAATTTAACTCTGGCATTTTATACTCAGTTATCATATGCAACTAAATTCCATCCAAGCGTTTAAATATATCTGTTTCTAATGAAATGCTGTTTTATATATTGAAAGTTCATTGTCCCTGCTGTGCAGTTATACCTAATCAGAAAACATCTTGTTTAAAACGAAATTTTTGTCCTTGGATTTGCGAATCTGTCTAAACAGTTTTTTTTAGCATCATATATTAAAAAATAATTATACTAATAAAAGCAAGTAGCATATGATTATTTTGCTTTTTTAAACTGGTTTTATTTCTACTAAGAAATAATCCAATACAAAACAAAGTGGGACAAGCCTCCCAAAATTTCTTAAAAACCATTCCAAAATGGGTTAAATCCTTCCAAAAGTGTGGAGTCTTAACCCATTATTTTCACATTTTTAAAATCAATCCTTTTTCAAATTTTATATATAATTACACTTATGTAATAATTTTCTTTTGATAACTGTTTGTGTAACGAATAAAATGATACATAAAAATTTATTCTAGGTTCAATATTTAAAAAATAAAAAAATGGATTAACCCTCCCTAGTCTCCCCTACATTCATTTTAACGTCTGAATTAAATCAGTATTTAAACTAACAATGAAATATTATACAAATATTTAAAAACATTTAAAATAAAAAAATAAAAAACAAGCAAAATATACGTTCCGCTATATCATCGCATAGTCATCTTCATTACATCAAATTCAACAAAAAAACATAGAACACACTGGATTCAGTTAAAAAGGTTTTTCTTTAAGACTCGTATTTATCGTTTACTTCAATCTAGAAAATCAGGGTCGAACGCTAAAATTGTATTCATCATAAATCTGATTGGACTTCCGCTACTATCAGATTCAATCAGATTAATCGAAAATTCCATTTGAGCATTCAACCCAGGTTTATCTAGGTTGAGGGAGATGGTGAATACGAACATTAGAAACAAGAAATACTCATTAGAAATTGAACCTGATTCATTTAAGGGCTATGAGTACAGTTTAATGAACCAACTCTTCATGAAAAGTGTCTAGTGATAGATAACCTTTGCAGTTATTTTTTTTAAATTGGCGAATATACGAAAGATGAGGTGTGGTCCATGTTAAAAGCCTGATTAAATTCTAGATTAGTCCAACATGCTTTTGACATGATGTTAACATGTTACCAGTAACTTCTTTGGTTTTATGATTATTTTCAGAGTTAGTAGGGGGTATTTACATTTTATTTACCACGACTGTACGCGTAATTTAACTCTAAAATCTAAGATATTCTCTTGTATAAAAATAAAACGGTTTTTATGGCAAGAAGTTGAGCAGTTCCCATAAATATGATGTACAAATGTAACTTAAGCCTGTTATCACAATATCTTTATTTAGATATCGTGAGAATGCTTCATGCAATCTCCATTCTTTTGACCATTAAAGAGAGCTGGTTAATAAAATGTGATATTAAAGAATGAAGGTAGTGCAAAATGCACCTAAAGCCACCACATTTTAATGAAATATCATTATACAAATGTTTTTTGGCTGCTCCCGATTAAAGCATGATGCACTGTTTCATCATGAAGATAAGCATCATCGAAGAAACGCTGCTACTGTCATTAATTGCAAGAAATTTATGGCCGCCTCTATAGAATATTCCCCTAAAGCAAATCGTGCTGTGATTCATTTTCATTATGTTAGTGCAAGACTGCAATATAATGGTACTGTAAGTTTCTTTACTTATTAGTAATGTTACAAAATTCCCGGAAATATTGGAAAAGAAGAAGAAAATTTTGAAGAAAGTGTTTTATAACATAAACTGAGTAATTTTTTCATTAAAAAAAAAAAAAAAACGATTTGCTGAAAATTAAAAAATCTAAACGTTTAGCCTTTTTTCAAAATTACGGCTGACCATGTGTTCCAATTTTCATAATGTTTTCTCTATTTTTTAAATGCTTTAAAAAATGTTTATGAAAATTGTTTATGGATTCGATTTATCTGATGGTATGCCCCTCTGTCTGCCTTTCTATCTATCCTTGCTCTAATTCATGCAATTATACTCGGAGTAACTTATCCGAATGAAACTCGGCAATTATACTCTGCTATAATGGTAGGATAACTTCTATGGGCAAATTTACATTTTCATTATTTAAGGTGACTGAGCCAAGAGTTCGTGAAAGCTCTCCAATAAACAAAGCATGACATCCGTTCGATACCAAATGGCAGGGTGTCTAAAATTCATCTAGGAAAATAGTTGATCGTTTCATCTTGAGACTTTACTGACTAACTCAATCAATACCTTCATTACAAAGCGATTAATAGTTTACCTATCATTGGATAAAATTCTCCCTGGGAGCAATTCATTTCTGCCACCTATAACAAAGAGTGGCTGCTGCTTAATATAATATATATGAAACATTTAACTTTAATAGTGACGACACTCTTATAGTGACACCATGCAACGGAACTCACAAGTGCGTCACCAACTTGCCTTAACCTCAGAGACCTCACAACCTTTCTCCTCACAAACGTTCCACGTTTGTGCAGTGACAGGCTTAACATGGCCATGTACCAGTTGCCGGTCATTCATCAAGCTCAACTTTCAATAGGCAGCAGTACTATAGTTCGTCCATGAAAGGCAATTTAAGACCAGCGTTGAGGACGAAACTGCGACACTTTCTGCAAACCATCATCTGGCATGTCATTGCTCTCATTCAAGTGAAAGCTGTGGCTGATGTGTTTGTTAAGTGTGGGGTTGAGAAGTGCATTGCCATTTTCCGCATTTTTATTTTATCCTAAAGACGAAGAAACCACTTTGTGGCATTCGCTTTTATCCGTCCCAAAGATTCTCCAACCTGTAGACTGCTCCATTTGAAGTATGAGCATAACAGGCACTGTCAACGGTATCCTACAGCTTCCCAAACATTGCAACGGGTGCTAGATAATCAGTGTTATCCAGCACCAGTTACTTGGAAGGATTATAAAAGATTTATGCTTATATCTTTTCTTCTATATCCTTTGTGCATACATAGTTGTCACTATTACAGTTCTATCCTATATATTTAGTATTTTGTCCTGATAATACATGTGGTCACTGGATTAATAAAATACTGTACATACATGAAGTAATTTTTCATACATCGAAATGTGCATTATTTTTATGAATATGTACATTTAAAAACATGCATTCTTTTGGGATTGGTTACTTAATGTATTTGAAGGCAAATGTTATTGCGTTACTAGATACTTACCCGAAGCTGCTGTAATGGTTTAATGGCTTCTGTGGGGAACTCTTCAATTTTATTATTTAAGAGAGAGAGTGAACTGAGAGTCCCATTGAGACCAGCGAAGGCTCTCGGATGAACGGAACTTATGAGATTCCGTTCGAGGATTAAAACGGTCAGCTGGCGGAGAGTCTGAAAGTCATCCGGAAGAATTTCCGCAAACTTGTTTTGAGAGAGATCCAGGTAGGAAAGCTCTGTCAGTTGTTTCACTGCTGTCGGAAGCCTCATTTGACCAGTGGCCTTTAGAATCAGGTTATGCAGGCTGGATTCCAAGCCTTTGAAGGCGGCATCGCTAGAATTCACGGGAGAAAAAAAAAAGGAGAAAGGGTCAGTGAGTAAATCGTTACATGATAGATGACTTGCTGTAAAGAAAAGAAATTCAATTACAGTAATGTTAATGACATGAAAAACTCTCTACATTTGATAACGAGATATATGAAGAATTAAAAATTGGATTGCGAAGTATAATGACCAAACTGTTTATAAATTAATTCCTTAATGTTAATGACTTATTTTTTATGATTATTGTAAGGAATGATCGTTTTCAAGTTTTGTTCGAGGGAGAAAGTGCTAGAGGTAGATAAAAGTATAATCGAGCCGCGACTCCCAGCTGGGAGGTTAATATTTTGTGAGGTTAATATTTCCTTGACCGCGGTAGATCAATACTCTGCAGACCATAGCAGTGATTGATACCCAACCAAGGTCGACACCCAGTAAAACTAATGTTGAGAAAGACTCTCTTTACAAAAATATAAATTTTAGTTTTAAAAATATTTACATGGTTAAAATAGTTGCGTCACTTCATAAAGGTTCTTGTTATTACTGCAAAAATAGTATTTCCAAAACAATTTTCGCAATTACAGCAAAAATTGGTACACAGGCAAAACTATTAACAGTATTCTCAAAATTGATCCAG
Source organism: Maratus speculifer (assembly GCA_964019185.1). Classification (NCBI taxonomy): domain Eukaryota; kingdom Metazoa; phylum Arthropoda; class Arachnida; order Araneae; family Salticidae; genus Maratus; species Maratus speculifer. The sequence goes on from OZ025292.1 coordinate 375,918,869, forward strand.
AAGCGGGTTGCAACTTTACGACTCCTTTCAAAATGCGCTTAACACAATGCCGAGTTTAAACTTTAAACAATGGTTATGTATTAGATACACTGTAAAAAGTAAAGATTATTACTACGTTAAATTGAGTTTCATGAAATTCCAAATGAAGTAATTAAACATGTATCACTTTTATTTTCGGTACCGAATTAAGTTCATTATAAACAGATAAGGATAAGATTAAAAAAGAGTTATACAGAATAGCAATATTAGATATTATTTGGGCTTCATATCTCTGAGTTTTTAGGGTATATCCGTTCATAATTTTCTAGTATATAGAGGTCTAACAAGCCCTAAATTGTAAAGTTTTTTACAGTTTTAGTATTCTTTTAGCAAATATTCTAAAAAAATAATACAGTTAACGCCTTCGCGACTAGAGCACTTTGCTTGATTTTTAATCTTTTATCACCGGTTTTTCAAAACTGAAAATTTCTTCTAGTTGAATCGCTAAAATGCTCCAATTAAATAAGGTAAACTTTACAATAAAAAATAACTGTAGTGAGTAATGCAGAATTCTGAGAATTTTAAGTGCCACGTATATTAGATGTCCGTACCCAAGGGGTTAATAATTCATATATTTATTGCACGGAACCCTCTGGGCGCGAAACTCGAACTTGACCATATATTTTATCGCAATTATTACTAGGTGCGCAACTAAGTTTCTGCGTTTTTTTTATCAATGAAAAATCCAAAATTTCGAGAGAAATATAAAAAATGGTTTATTGAAAGTATTGTCCCTCGCTAGCTACACTTTTTTGCCATGTCTGCCTGTCTGATAAAAAATGAATTCCACGACAGTAAAATGACGCGTCTTTGCACCGGAACCATTTAACCAATCAATATTGCACTTCGAAATTAGCAAAGTGTATCCCAGCTAAGCCATGTGCCATCGACCAGAAAAAGTGATAATCGGAAGAGGCCAAGTCTGACAAATATAGGGGGGGGGGTGCGGTAGAAGATCCTATTTCAGCATTTTGGTGGTGTCCTGAACGATGGAATTTGACATCACGAAACGTTGTTGTTCTGCAATAAGACTCGTTTGTGTCTCTTTTCCCATTCTGGCCGTTGTTCAAACAATGCATGATTCAAATTAATCAGTTTTTTTTCTGTAGCGATGCTTATTGTCAGTTTTGCATAGTTTCAGCAGCTCATAATACATGATTTAGTTCTGGTTCCACCAAACGCAGGGCATTGTCTTCTTTCCGAAGCGATTTGACTATGCCGTTCGATATTGATGCTTCGGCAGGTGAAAGACACTATTTTTTCATTTGGGATTCGCGAAAATATATCTACTTCTCATCACCAATAGCCATTTGTTGCATAAACGTTCTTCGATGCCGAAAAATTAAAATTTCAATAATGGTTCTTCCACTTTTCATCTGTCTTTCAGTCAACTTATGCGGCACCCATTTTCCTGCTTTTTGAATTTTTCCCGTGACATGTAAGCATTTGGAAATTCTTTGGCTAGTCATGTTTAATACTTCCCCAAGTTAATTTTGTTCTTTTTTTTATCATTTTCCTGCAATAACGCTTCGAGATTGGCATCCTCAATTGTTTTGGTTTTCCGGAGAAATCGCTACTTCTAAAACATTTAAACAAATCTTCACATGTAGTTTTCGATGTTGCATGTTCGCTATAGGCCTCCTTAACAAACGATGTCCTTCAGTTGCAATTTTTTTTCAGATTAAATCAGAAAAAGAAAACTTCCCGCTTTTTTTTTGGCGCAAAACTTAACATCTTAGTTGTTAGAAAAAATAATTTTGCTTTATGACATGTATTGGTATTGCGATAGTTTATTGTTAACAGATGCCCAAGTTATTAAAAAAACATAACTTCAGACATGTATGTCGTCTACATGTGCCATTAGCGCCATCCATAGGAGAAACCTTAGGAACTTAGTTGCTCACCTAGTATTGTTATTATTAAAATTGAATTATTGCCAGACTGGATTATTGTGGGGAAATTGCACCAGTTGTAACTGTCTTTTCAACTAGTGGTGACAATTAATCGATGTCGCCGGTAATTAGGCGATTAATGGTATGTAATTAACTGATGTAACAATATTTATTTGTAAAAAGTATAAAAATGTATCTGGATTAAGTGTCTTATTTACAATAATTATTTAAAAATTTCAAATTAATCAATTATGAATGACTGTTATTACTTTAACGCCATTACTAATATTAAAAGTTTTGCGAACTTGATCATTGTCGTAGCATGCCATCAAACACAATAGCTAGGCGATTACAGCTATTATTAACCGATGTTTAACATATCAAAATTTTGTCGAAGAAGATTAAGTCCTACCTCATTTGCAATGAATTATTTGATGATTTACTAATGGATTATTCGTGAACGTGATTATCACAGTGAAATGACACCGATTAGAATTGTTAGTCTACTACTAACATGGAATATAATGTTATTAACCGATGTTTAATGCATTAACTTTTGTGATGAGATGATTAAATATTAAATCATTTCTAATAAATTATTTTATGATTTCTTATTGGATTATTTGAGAACTTGATCGTTGTCAGTATGCCCCAAATTGTAAAAGTTAGTTGATTACAGTCTTATAAACCATAGGGCATGAAATCATAAGGCAGGGCCATACAGAGGAATCGTGGGCATTACGAAATACCGTTTTAGATGGTCTATTCCAGTTTTTGCAGGTTTTATTTTTAGTAGGATCAGGGATATTTTTCGTTTAAAGCAAAATTGATTTATAGCCTTATATTAGAAAATAAATTTGCTGGATAGTATTTTTTTTTTAAGTACTATTACTTTATATTATCTTACAGTTTTATTATTTTTTCTTTTGTATTATTGCAGTTTACGATGAATTTTTGTAATTTTACAGTCATTTAAAAAGAATGCATCATACTAAACAAATTTCACAATTTCTGCGTCGGTTAAAGGTGCTCCTTAAAAAGTAATCAACACTGAAAATGTTTCTTTTAAGTTTCGAACAAGTTAGTCTAAAATTTTAAAGTTAACAATCTTTAAATACTTACTGATTTGGAGTTCTAATGATTTTTAATAAAAACTATGGTTTTTCGAACATGAAACACTAAATAGTCACATATTATATATGTATACAAGAGTAGGAGCCCTGAGCCCGGGTCTCCTGGCCAGACAATAAAGAAATGTTCTTATCAAATGCTGCCTTTTAAATTTCGTTATTTGTTAAATGGCTTAAATAGAGATTTGATAGATAGCTGATTTAAAAAAATTACGTGAAGCAGAACGATTCTACATTTTTTACTGCTTTATTGAATAAACCGGAACCATCTAGGAGAGCCGAGCCCGGTAATTTCTACCGTATCTACCGCTTCTGTACGGGCCTGAACTGAAGTTTAATGTATCAAATTTCATTAGACTAGGATTAGATACGATCTCATTTGCAAAGAATTATTCAATGCCTTCAAGTTTTGCATTATGTATCCTTATATTTTTTTTAACACGAACAAGATTTCTTTTTATTTTTACTAAATGATCTAATAATTTTAAACTATTCCATGCAATTAACTTCAAAATACGGTAAGATCAAATTATTTATCCTGAATTACTGTTATATTTAATGAATCAGCCTACTTTTAAAGCACAAATTTGAGTCAAAATATTAATTATTTTATAATAAAATCTAATTTTCAGTATTTTAGATAAGTTTAAGTTTTAAATTGGTATTTTTTTAAAATAGGTAATCTGTTGATATGATGCCGATATTCAAAACATGGTTCGAACTTCTTTGTGAAATACATAAATTAGAACTCCAACACTCTTTATTTCACTGAATGCACGGACAAAAACTTGTTAATTATATGAATAGCTGCTGTAATATCCGAGGTGGTGGGGTTTTCGTCATTTATGCGCTTCTCTACATCTTCATTAGATGAATAATCTTCAATTTCCGAATGATTATTCATTTTAGTTTAATTTTCACTGTCCCGCATACATTTTCTTATGAAATTAGAGTCAAAACCCTGTTTTTACAATTAAAAAAAAGTATTAAAAAAAAAAAAAAAAAAAAAAAAAAACAGTGATCAACTGAAAAAAAATATCTGTTCTTTATAGCCGATTCTTAAGATTTCGGAAGTTCGCTATAAAAGGATAAATTAGCATTAAATATTTTAGGAAAACGGTAGGATTAAAATCCTCGTTCGTTATATCCGAGAATTCGTTATACACAGAGTTCGCTACAACAAGGTTCGACTGTATACAGGGTGATTATAAAAAAACTATCTCTACATTTGGGCCCTTAACTATTATACCATTTACAGAAACTGAATGAAATTTTGGCAAAAAGTATTTTGAGGTATGCACTCAAGAATGATAAGGAAAACAGCAGTGTCACTCAAACAGTTACGGTTACAGTGAGAAAATTTCGAAAATATCAAATGGCAATACCCAGTTTTTTGTATTGGAATGTGATCTCCATTGGGAAAAACCATAAATAGTGTTGAAACGGCAACAGTAGCATGAAAATCACAGGAGCTAGGCAAGGGAAAAGTAAAAAGGACTTTGCCGTGCACCAGAGCATTAATGTTCGTTTCATTTACGTCACACGCTACACCGTTTCTTCAGCTGATATCCTATCCTGATTAGTTCTCCACTAAATGAGAAAAGGAAATTATGAAACGCAAATTTCGGGTTCTACGTAAGACACAGTCACGACTGACGTCGTCACACTAGATGAAAGAAAAGGCACTGCGAAATGCGAGCCACGTATGTTGCTTTCTGCCATTCCAAACAAAATTCCACTTTCAGGGAAAGAACGTGGGAAAATCATAAAGATTTATTACCTGAATGGACAGAATGCCGCAGAGACATTGCGTGTTTACCGCCGCAACCATGGATTACGGCGAGGCCCGTCCACTGTCAAAGCTATACGGGACTTGATTCACGAATTTGAAAAAACTGGTTGCACATGCGATCGACGTCGGTCTGGACGACCTTCCGTGCATGTGGAAGCGATGGTGCGTGTGGTATAACGAGTACGTTCATCCTCGGCTCTTACTTTTTTGAAGAGGTTACTGCCGGTGATCTGCAAACATGCACAGTAACGAGTGCTCGCTATCTGGACATGTTAACTCGTTACATGATTTCCCCATTGCAACAGCAAAATGTTATATTTCAAATTGTGTGGATGCAAGATGGCGCTCCTCCACATGTCGGGTCTTTAGTCAAACGTGTCTTAAGTGAACAGTTTGGTGACAGAGTTATCTACCGTCATTTTCCGTTTCCGTGGCTACCAAGGTCTCCTGATCTGACACCAACGGATTTCTGGCTGTGGGGATACCTGAAATCCAAAATGTATCAGTTTCGTCCTCAAACTGCATCTGATTTGAAAGATGCCATCAGAACTGTGGTTCAAGAGATTCCTATTGCCGTGGTTCGTGTTGTAGTGCTATCCACCATCTGCCGCATGCAAAGTCTCATCGTGTGTGTGAAGGTACATGTGGAAAATTTGTGAAACACAATAAAATGCTTTATTTTATGCTGCTTCTCTGCCTTATTGGTTGACCTCATTTTAGCCTATATACCGCCGGTAATTTTGATGCTACTATTGCCGTTCCAACGCTATATAGGGGTTTTCACGATGGAGATCGCATTCCAATACAAAAAACTGGGTGTTGCCATTTGATTTTTCGAAATTTTCTCATTGTAACCGTAACTGTTTGAGTGGCATTGTTGTTTTCCATATCATTCTTGAGCGCATACCTAAAAATACCTTTTGCCAAAATTTCATTCAGTATCTGTGAACGGTATGAAAGTTAGGGTCCCTAATGTCGGGATAGTTTTTTTATAATCACCCTGTACATATTTTACTACATTAATTTGCATACTTTTTCATAGATCAGAGAAGCTGAAATTATGAAAGTGCTTAACTCTTGGAAAGAGATTTTGGTCACCATGATGAAAGTTACCGAATAAAAATATCTTGTTTTAAATTTAAATTTTTATGCTTTGTGTACAAGGTGTTTTATTGCTATTTCCATCAATATTTTGAAGGAAAACAAAAATTAAAATGCTTAAAATATAACGATATTTTACAGTTGTTCATAGTTATGGTCCCTATTTTAAAATGCAAAAAGATATATTAGGAATATTTCAAATAGGTATTAAAAATAGATGTTACAAGCACATTACAAATAGATATTAATAATATTTAAAAATAAGACTTTTGAAAGCAGGTGGATATCTTAACACGATGAAGATTACATTATTTATGATGAAGCATCAAATAGTTGCAAATTGTTTATCCTCCATTAATTTATTTTTAATTAGAGAAAGATCTAAATGTGTAAATACTATATCATTTACACCGAATTATTCAGCGATTTCAAATTACACATAATGAATTACTGTTATTACTTTTTTCTATCTTTTTGAAGAAGAAAGTATTGGATTTGTGAGAATTTTCGAAATCCAGTACTCGACGGATTTAGACGTTTTAGCTGTCAGAAAACCCGAAAAACATGTTTTTACAAAATGTCTGTCTGTATTTGACAAAACTTTTTGGACGCTCTATCTTAAGAACTAAAGCACAGATTTTCACAAAACTTTAGATTATGTTAGACCTTGATATAAACTAGATCTGATAAGGTTTTGGTGTATATCGCTCAACAGGTGGCGCTTCTATGCTGCATTACTCACAATTTCCACAATAGCCATATCTCAAGAAATAGTGCATGGATTTTTATAAAACTTTAGATTTGATTAGTACTTGATATAACACGAAGCTGATTACGTTTTAGTGCAAATCGCTCAACAGGTGGCGCTGCCAGGGTACATTATTCGTGATTATCGCATCCCAAGAACTAATGCATGAAATTTTGTAAAAATTCGGATTTAGTTAGTTCCTGATACAGATTAATGTTGTTTAATTTTTGGTATAAATCGCCCTACAGAAGGCGCTAATATGCCGCATTTTCCACGATTTTGCAATAAATGTATCTCAAAAACTAATGCATGAATTTCCATCAAAATTCAGATTCAGTTAGCACCTGTTAAAACATTGATCCTGGTTAGCTTTTCGTGTACATCACCCAACATATGACGCTGTTATGCAGATTTTTTTTTTACATTTTTGCGATAGTTTTTTCTCAAAAACTAATGCACGGATTTTCCCCAAACTTCAGAATCAGTCATATAAGTTGACATAAGTTGTTGCTGAGTAGGTTTTAGTTTCTTCAACCACCTAACCGGTGGCACTGCTACCCTGCATTTTTCAGGAAGTATTAACATGCATAAAGTAGAAGAAAGTTTTGAAATTGCTACATCTGATTAGTTTTTAACATCACGTCATATTCATTAGATTTAGCATATATACAATATTATTTTATTTACAACGAATTATCTAATAGTACTTCTGAATTATTCATTATTCCTTTAAGACCGGAAACTTTTTGGTAGAAAGAAAAGTTTTGGTGGTTTCTTCTTATTTGTAGGATCATATTTGATTGAAGAAAATATAAAAGAAAATATCCAATGTCAGGCTATTTGTTCCATAAGTGCATTCTCGATTTTGAGGTACAGTCGACTCTCGTTAATTCGAACTCGTCGGGGCCACAGGAAATGTTCGAATTATCCGAAGTTCGAATTATGGAAGATATGAAATAAAAGCATGCTTAACATGGTACTATTACAAAAGAATTAATGTTATAGTTTTTTTTAAATATATTACGTCTGTTGCCATTAGGATATGACTTAATAATAAATTAGAATGTATAAATATAACATAAACTAGTTAAATGGTTAGAAGCAAGCACAATGGAAGAAAAATTTGAGGTGTCACTGATGGACAGACTGGTCGCTAAGAAAGTGGATATCAAATGCATTGGATTATATGTATATTCGTACGGAACAAATTTCACAAAAATCAAATAAAGAAAGTTATTCAAATGATCTGAAATCCATAAGAAAGAAAAGAAAATGAAAAATCGGAATTCTCGTTAGTTCGAATTAAGCGAAGTCAACAGAAAATGAGTTCGAATTAGTAATAGTTTTTAACGTTATTCTGCCATTGAAAATTTCAGGACTTCATGTTTAGTTCGAATTAAGCGAAGATTCGAATTAACCGATTTCGAATTAATGAGAGTCGACTGTATATCAAGAGTATATTACTTAATTTACATACTCTCAAACCGCCGTTTTTGCAAAAATTTTCACTTTTGTTTTTAATTATTTTAAATTAAAGTTCAAACATTTAGAATTCCAAAAATGCCTGACTTTTAGTTCAGCGATAATTAGAAGCAAACATACACATGTCCAAAACATACACATGTTTTTGTGCTGTATTAAAATCTTAATTTGCGTTTTCTGGAAAAATGCGTTTTTCGTGTTTTTACGTTTATGATCCATTTCAAAAAAAGTTTTTATGACATTAAAATAAAATTTAGGTTTTAAGTATGTATAAATAAATTTAAGAGCTGTTTTTATTGAAAAATATACATTTTTAAAAAGAAAAAAATCATGTTTTGTATACAAATTTGGTATATGTTAGTAAATTCATGAGGTACGGCAAATCTTTTGCTTCATAAGACTGGTAGGTGGATTTCCAATATATTGTTGAAAAAAAAAAAAAAAAAAAAAAAAAAAAAAAAGATGAAATATACTGAATAGATTTTGGTACAGAATGCTTGGCATAAAAGCAATTGTTTGCTAAATACTGACTTAATGTTGCCTAAATTTGAAAAAAAAAATTAAAATTTCTTTAAAAATTTATATGAATTCAAGGTTTTGTTCCCTGTTTTAACTAAAAAAAAACATGTACGTGATCAAACTTTTATATTTTCCAAAAAAGTGCCACAAAGGTAGGCACATATCTTAAATCGCAGAAAAAGAGGAAAATGTTTTTTCTTTAGCATCACCTGCACAATTCTGTAGTCTTAAAGGGTTAAGAGTTACTTTATTTTTAACTAGATAGAGATTGAATATTGATTCATTTACTGAATTGCTCGACTATTTCAAACTACACATTATAAATAACTGCTATTTTTAACATAAAGAAGATTATTTTATTTAAAATGCATTACATAATAATTCTAAATTATTCATCATTCATTACTGTATTTTAAAGGAAGAGGAAGATGGAATATGGATTCATCCACTGAATTACTCGATGATTTCTAATTACTCATTATGAATGACTGTTATTTTTAGCATAAACAAGATTACGTATTTATTATTTATAATGAATTATCTAATAATTCTAAACAATTCATCATTTGTAACTAGATAGAGATTGTATATTAACTCATTTACTGAATTACTTGACTATTTCAAGTTACACATTATAGATGACTGCTATTTTTTAACAAAAAGAAGATCATTTTATTTATAATGTATTATCTAATAATTCTAAATTATTCATTATTCATTACTGTACTTTTAACAGAAAAAGATGGAGTATTGGCCCATTCACCGAATTACTTGTCGATTTCTAATTACTTATTATGAATGACTGTTATTTTTTTTTATAAAAAATATCTAATAATTCTAAATTATCCATCATTTGTAACTAGATGGAGATTGAATATTGTCTCATTTACTGAATTACTCGACTATTTCAAGTTAGACATTATGAATGACTGCTATTTTTAACGTAAAGATTATTTTATTATAATGTATTATCTAATAATTTTGAATTATTCATCATTCATTACTGTATTTTTAAGTAGAAGAGGATGGAGTATTGATCCATTCACTGAATTACTAAACGATTTCTAATTAAAGTTAATTAAATCCAATTGATTTTTTAAATCATCAGATTTTAAAATATTCACCTTTTATATAAACATTTTAATAACAATTTTAATCTTTCTTAAGAAAGGTGTTATAGTAAAAATAAAATACATTGACATGTTTCGGAACCGTCAAATAAGTTCCATAGTCATAATATAAATAAAACAATTGTTTTATTTATATTATGACTATGGAACTTATTTGACGGTTCCGAAACATGTCAATGTATTTTATTTTTACTATAACACCTTTCTTAAGAAAGATTGAAATTGTTATTAAAAAGATTTCTAATTACTCATTATAAATGATTGTTATTTTTAACATAAACAAGATTGAATATTGACTCATTTACTGAATTACTCGACTATTTCAAGTTAGACATTATGAATGACTGCTATTTTTAACGTAAAGATTATTTTATTATAATGTATTATCTAATAATTTTGAATTACTCATCATTCATTACTGTATTTTTAAGTAGAAGAGGATGGAGTATTGATCCATTCACTGAATTACTAAGCGATTCCTAATTACTCATTATAAATTATTGTTACTTTTAACATAAACAAAATTAAATATTGACTTATTTACATAATTACTCGACTATTTCAAATTACACATTATGAATGACTGCCATTTTAAACAGAAGATTACAGAAAATGAACTTATGAACTTTAAAATGTTCAGGTTTATTTAAAAGGCGATTAAAAATAATCAAATAGAGATGTTAATAGTTAATTTTATTTAAAAACATCTTGGTACTTTGAAGCCTTAATCAGGTTCTTCCTCAGAGAATATATATATATATTAATGCAAATACAAGATTTCGTTTTTCGTAAGTAAACCTGAACATTTTAAAGTTCATATAATATATTTTGTGTTAAAAAAAAGGGGAAAACTGCGTTCCGTCGTATGTTTTTATTATTATTATTTTTATTTTATTTATTTTTTTTTTTTAAAGAAGATTACTGTATTTATAATGTATTATCTAATAGTTCTAAGTTATTCATCTTTCATTACTGTATTTTTAAGTAAAAGGAAGATGGAGTATTGGTCCATTCACGGAATTACTGGAGCATTTCTAATTATTCATTACTTATGACTGTTACTTTTAACATAAACATGATTTCGCATTTTTATAACGAACTGTCTAATAGTTATAAATTCTTCATTAATTGTGATTAGAGATTGAAATTGTTTCATTTTCACTGAATCACTCATCGATTTCAAATTACATATTATAAATCACGGTATTACTTCATTATATCGTCGATCAATTTCGCTAAATTATACAAATCGCCAAACTAATAGCCGAATTATACAAATTAGCAAAATTTTTTGTTTAAATAACGAAAAAGACAAATTAATAAAAATAGAACATTAATAAAAGAAGAAATAAAAAGTCGAATTAAAAATCACTTGATGACGTAATAAACATGTATATTGTTCTTAATGTCAAGTGAATGCGACATTTACTATAATCCATTTCTGGCTTGAATCTTAAAGTTTGACGGTAGATTTTTGGTCGACGGTATAACCAAGTAGTACTCAAATAACTATTATTTTCCACACAAACAAGATTATTTATTTATTAAAAAATAATTCATAAAAATAATTTTTAATTATTTATTATGAATGTTATTAATTCAAGACTAGAAGATTATTGTGCATTACCTTATTTGCAATGAATTATCCGACAGTTTCAAATTACTAAGCGTTAATCCACTGAACGCCGCATCTGGTATCACACTCAGACGATTCCGTGACAAATCCAGCTCTTTTAAAGTTGTCAGTCGATTCAGTGATTGCGTTGGCACATCTCTGAGTTCATTCTTTTCGAAATTCAAACTGTTCAAAGTCCTTTCAAGTCCTTGGAAAGCTAATGGAGATATGCTAGAGAGTCCAACATTGGATAATTGTATGGCTTTGACGTCAAGCCCACTAAAAGTTCCATCTTCAATTGAATTTATGGATCCATTGATCACAGATATCAAGTCTAAAGGAGACTTTGACTGCAAAGCCTCCACGAGTCGAGGGAGTTCGACAGAACTGCACTGAACTGTAAGTCTTAAGTTACCCCCGGTACCACAGGCACACCGAACTTGCAGATCGTCGTACTCTGGAGGCCAATCACAAGTACTTTGGCAAGACACAATTAATATGAGCGCATGAAAGGTGAAGAGCGATGTCCACACAGTCCACATGCCTGAAATGAAAGGGATTTTCGTTAATGAAAATGAAATAATCTTGTTAACGTAAATTTATTTAATGTTATATTCTAATAATATGGTAAGTTTAAATTTATAAACAGATATAAAAATAAATATTTATAAATTAGTAAAAGATATCGGTTTTGAATACTTTCTGGTATTATAATAGATAATAATACTGAAATTCCAATTATGGAAAATACAAGAACTCACTTCTTTTAAAAAAATATTTTGCTTTTACATGAAATAATATATAAAGGGCTGCTCAGAAGAGTTCAGTACTTTTCTGACTATGGATGGTAATGGTTGAAATGGGCTTTTTAGATGTGCATATGTTTTCTAAATTATTTATTTATATTTCGTCTTATTAAATAGTGATGTTTTCTTACAATATTCTGGAAGTGTTGGAAAGTGTTTCATAATCTATGACTGATAATGGGTTTGTCTTTCTTTTTATTTTCTTAATATTTTATTGAAAATGTACACGAGGTGTCTTTCATGCATTGTTGGTTTAAGCAGTTCCGTCTAATATTCAACAATGTTACGATGGCCATTATAGTGATTGACGTTTAAAATTTTTTTATTCCTTTGACCAATTTTATTTGCAACTTTTATGTATTTCTGTTGTTAGTATTTTCCCTTTTTGAAAATAAATAAATAAATAAATAAATAAAGACACGCAGAAAAATTTCACCAGCTTGAGTATGTATCATGCATCAGTATTCAACTGTACTAAAATGCATTAAAATGATACTTTGAATTAAAAGAGAAAAATATTTCAAAGTTCCCAGAATGCCGTATTTATTGCATATTTATTTTAAAATTTAGTTTCTTCATTAGCAGCAGCCAAATAGGTCTAACCTACTAATCACAAGAGACGAGAAACGATTTCGTTTTAGATGTTTACGTTTTAGAAGGTGCACCGACTGCTTGTTATTGTACTATAATTGTATTGTACTATTTTTGACAGTACCATGACGAAAATCGTTGTTATAAATTTTACTGTATACTTTTTTCAAAATTCTTACATCTTGATATAATTCTAAACAGGGCTTAATTTTTAATTAAAAAAAAGTACGGGAGCTCAACTATTTTGGAGAAAACAAGAATGGTCGACCGTCCCTTCCAATCGATCATTATTTGAGCTTTATTAACCCTCTCACTGCACGTGCACATCCCACTAATAAACATTAAAATAGCAAACGCAACAGTAGCAACGTGAAAATAGGCAACATGAAGTAGCAAAATTTGTGGAATTCTTGATTGCCGCTGTATTTAATTTTATGACTTTATTCTCCATAAAAATAGAACCTTTTTACAAAAACTTTTACATATTTTAACTTTAAATTATATGTAGATTTGAAATGTATATAGAATAAATGCGCAATTTTTTAACTTTTTTTTTTTTTTTAATAACGAAGCAAAAGCGCTATTATTGTAGAAATGTGTATAAACAAGAAAGATAATGATAATAATAATAATACTAATATGGATACGCATAATAAATTATTATGACCGGAAATCCTATCGTAGTATTGATGATACGGAAAAAAGAAGGATAGGAAAAACTTAGGAATAATCTATGAATGATAATGTTCCATACTGAAAGCCTTCTAAATTCAAGGAAGATTAATCTCTTCTTTTAATGATGTTTGACATTGTGGAGATAAAAACACGAAAACTAGACTACAGACACATGCTGATACAGTTTGAAAGCTGGAGATCACGCTTTCTCCCATACATCATTAAGCTACCACTCATGCGTTTCATTGACAACAACAACAAAAAAAAAAAAAAAAAAACAACGACCAATTGTTTACGATGAATATTTACGCAATTTAAATAATATATAAAGAAGTACGCGGCAATGAAAGTTTGTGTCTGTCCCTTTAAGTTATTCGGTTGCCTTTGAAAACGATTTTTTGTTACAGTTAATTTTTTTAAAATTCTTAGATTTATTTTATAAGGAAACATAATTTTAAAACTTTAAATAACACTCAAAATAGCTGCATAGTTTTAAATATAGAAGTCGCTCAGATTTACGCGATATGGATAATTAATTTTCATACTTCTTTGTTCTTGCGGTCTCCAAAATTACAATTATGCCAAGGTTGTAGTCAATTTAGCCTATAATAATATATAAAATATCTACATATAATAATGCCTTATATACATGCATCAAAATACAAGCTGTTTATATGTATATTACAAATTTAATTTTTTTTTCTTCGTCAAAATTAACCTTATACTATATTAATTTCCTTTTAACAATATTCCGTACTTAGTTCAACTTATTAAATTAAAATCCTGTTACTAGATCTAATCTATTAATCTTTATAGAAACGATATAAATTCTTAATTCGCCTTAAAAAACGTTTATTCCAATATGCGTAAATTTAAAAAAATGGCTCTAAATTAAAAATATTCTTAATTAAACTTTATTTCTTAATATTCCAAACAAAACTTATTTTTATCTCTGCTTTTATCAAGCTTTTTCAAGAAAGTCTTATTAAATTTATTCCAAAACCACACCTTTAAAAAAATATCATTCTTTTTATTTATTTATTTATTTATTTTTCCTCCTTCAACGTTTGATATTTGCTGCGTATCAATAAATTCATTTCTTTTCTTTTTTTGTTTTAAAGTATCGTCTGCAGGATAGTCGAATTCTGAGTTCGACTATAAATTAGTTAAATAATAATTTTTTAAAATAAAAATTATCGTCTGAATGAAGTGTTGAATCTCGACGCTGGGCATGAATTCTGTTTACATGGGAAAATGATGGTTAGAGAATATAGATTTTTCTGAAAGTTTTTGGGCTTAGATTTAAGAAGGAAGCTGAGAGGTGATGAAATATATATTCTTTCCTTTTTCTCCGATGATTCTGTTAAGATTAATTGAGTTTTTATGATGGAATATTCTTATTCGAGTAGAACATTTCCGCTATATATGCCTGCATTCTGATAAACTTTTTTGGAGCAGCCTCTTGTTCAGTGTTGCCCTCCTCAGTTCAATGAAGTCTCTACATTTACTTAATTTATTACTTCTCCCTTGTTTGCCATGACTCTGTGCTTAAAAAAGGGGAACCCCGTAATGATGCTTCTATCTCTTAACTTAAAAACTTCACATGTATGTATAAAAACATATATTGGAATATTAACGAAAAAAGCGAAATGAAAATAGATTAAACTTGGGCTGTTTTTTTAGGTATGCAAACCATTTGACGAGATTTTACGACCGTGTGTCATGCTATACGAATACGAATCTTTGTGATGTCCCTTATCTGCCTTAAAGTTTCTCCCAATATTTCTGGGACACCCGCTATTTATTTCCGTATAGTGCTGCCACGTATTGTTTTTTTTCTTTTTTTTTTTTTTTTTTCAATACGAAAGGTTTGTAGATAATATATGAAAAGACAGCGAACGTATATATTAAGTATTTTTATAGTTCAGAGAATTAGAAGTTAACCCTGAGAGGATAACACCAACCCGAGTGACACTCGGGCTTAGTCCTCAAAGGAAAGTGCTCAATTCTCAAACTTCTACAATTTGAATGCCTAAAAAGACAGAGTTTTTAAAGAATTCGTGTTTCATATAATAATGTCGTTTCATATATTAATAATACGTTTTTCAAATAATTTTTTATACTTTGAAAAATGGAGTTTTGTACAAATTTTTGTTTAACTATATAGTGTTTTTTTTGTGTGTGTGTGTGTTAAAACGATATAAACTAGTCGTTGGGGGCCACCGTAATACTTACCCATCATGGATATGTATATGAAAATAAAACATGTGAAACTATTTATACAATTCATTGCAATTCATAAACAAAATTTAAATATTGTTAATAATATACAGAGTAATGCTATATTAAAGAACTTCTGATCTACCATATTCGACAAATTATATAAAACGCCAAATTACTCAAGTAGTACCGAACTGCGTAAAAGAAACATCCTTATAACTCCAAAAATAATAATTCTATTAACTAACAATTAACAGCGTCGGATCAAGCGTCTCATTTCCAATTAAAATATACTTCTGAATTGAAATTTGAATGAAATACAGGGTCATGAAAAATCGAAGAATGTAGAAAACAAGATTACAAATATCTCAGCAACTAATAATCCGATCGACTTCGTTCTGTATGCAGAATCTGAGTTATTTTATTGCCTTTTACGTCCATTCCTTAGAACAAAAAAATTCGAAAATTTTTATATACCTTTCATCAGAACGAATTTTTCGAGAGTCCGAAAAAAAAAAAAATTCCGGATAATCGAGGTTGCTGATATTAAATAGGGTTCGTCCCATTCTTACATACTAACTACATACAAAATTTCAAGTCTCTATCTCAATTTGTTCGGGAGATAGAGCGTTTACAGACAGACAGACAGATAGACGGACGGCAAAATTTTTTTTCTAAAAATATGTTTTTCGGAATCTCCACTATCTAAAACGTATAAATCCGTCAAAAAATTTTTTTCGATTTTCAAAACGATTGCAAGACTTACCCTATACTACGTATGATGGGTAAGTAAAAAACTAGTCGTTGGAGGCCACCGTAATACTTACCCATCATGGATATGCATAATATATGAAAACATATGTAAACAATTTATAAAATGCATTACAATTCCAAATATATATATATATATAAACGTATAATTAAGTATTTTCAACGCATAATCATGCTCTATTAATAAATTTCTGATGAACCAATTTCGATAAATTGAATGAAACGCCAAACAATTCAAGTAGCACTGAATTGCATAAAAGAAACATCCTTATAACTCCAAAAATATTAATCATATTCACTAACGGTTTCTTGCATCGAATTAAGTGTCTCATTTCCAATTAAAAGATATCTTTGAATTGAAATTTGAATGAAATACAGGGTCATGAAAAATCAAAGAATGTAGAAAACAGGATTAGAAATATCTCGACAACTACTAATCCGATCGACTTTGCTTTATGCGCAAAATTTGTGTTATTTTATTGCCTTTTACGTCCACTCCTTAAAATAAAAAAATTCGAAAATTTTTATATACCTTTCATCAGAACGAATTTTTCGAGAGTCCGAAAAAAATAGTTCCGGATAATCGAGGTTACTGATATTAAATAGGCTTCGTCCAATTCTTACATACTAAGCACGTACAAAATTTCAAGTCTCTATCTCAATTTGTTCGGGAGACAGAGCGGTTACAGACAGACAGACACACAGACACACAGACGGACGGACGGCAAAATTTTTTTTCTAAAAATATGTTTTTCGGAATCTCCAGTGTTCGAAACGTGTAAATCCGTCAAAAAAAGTTTTTGGATTTTCAAAACGATTGCAAGAATTACCCTATACTACGTATGATGGGTAAGTAAACTAATCGTTGGGGGCCACCGTAATACTTACCCATCATGGATATGTATATGAAAATAAAACATGTGAAAACTATTTATACAATGCATTGCAATTCATAAACAAAATTTAAATATTGTTAATATACATAGTAATGCTATATTAAAGAACTGCTGATTACCAATTTTGACAAATTATATAAAACGCCAAACTACTCAAGTAGTACCGAACTGCGTAAAAGAAACATCCTTATAACTCCAAAAATAATAATTCTATTAACTAACAATTAACTGCGTCGGATTAAGCGTCTGATTTCCAATTAAAATATACTTCTGAATTGAAATTTGAATGAAATACAGGGTCATGAAAAATCGAAGAATGTGGAAAACAAGATTACAAATATCTCGGCAACTAATAATCCGATCCACTTCGTTCTATATGCAAAATGTGTGTTAATTTATTGCCTTTTACGTCCATTCCTTAGAACAAAAAAATTCGAAAATTTTTATATACCTTTCATCAGAACGAATTTTTCAAGAGTCCGAAAAAAATAGTTCCGGATAATCGAGGTTGCTGATATTAAATAGGGTTCGTCCCATTCTTACATACTAACTACATACAAAATTTCAAGTCTCTATCTCAGTTTGTTCGGGAGATAGAGCGTTTACAGACAGACAGACAGACAGACGGACGGCAAATTTTTTTTTGTAAAAATATGTTTTTCGGAATCTCTACTATCTAAAACGTGTAAATCCGTCAAAAAAATTTTTCGATTTTCAAAACGATTGCAAGACTTACCCTATACTACGTATGATGGGTAAGTAATGAATGATTAAAATGTAATATCTTGTAAAAGTAGCCACAATTTCTGTCTTCATTTTTCATCCATTTTTTTAAATCGTCTCACATTTTGAGTTAAGTATATTTTTAAAATCAAGCAATATCGTAGAAGAAAACTTTTTCGTAATTAAGAACTCTAAGAAAATAGTCATAATGCTATCCTAAACTTGTTTTAACTCACCTTTTCCTTGAGTGGGACCTCAGAACAAAAATTCAGTTAAATGTAGAAATATTATTTAAAAAGGAAAAAACAACACAAATCCATTACTTGTTTCATTGCACTTAAAGTTCATGTAACTTTCTGCTTTTTTTTTTTTTTTTTTTTTCAGTTTGGTGAGATTTTTCAGAAACTTCCGTGATGATTGTTTCAGTCATGTAATTCTAAAGAAGTTTATCTTCGCTCGAATAATGATATCCCATAGAAGTAATTAATTGTTTCTTTAGTTTAGTTTAGTTTGCTGAGATTTTTTTTTTCTTTTATTGTACACTTTAAAGCTAACAGTTCAGAGCCACCGTAATACTCACCCATCATAGGTATACATAATATAAAATATGAAAACAAGATACCTGTAAACTATTTATAAAATGCATTGCAATTCAAAAATAAAATTTAAACGTATATTTAAAAACGTATATTACTTTTAATATGTGAAATGTTTGCATAGAACTGTTAAAAGAATTTTTAAATGCAGAAGCGTTCAAGAACCGAAAAACTCTCTAAAATTGAGATTTCTGTAAAACTGTTATAGGGCTAAAAACTTGAAATTTTGTACAGTAGTTAGTTTTAAAATGTAAATATTCCAGAAGAAAGGTTTTATAAAAAAATTCGAAATGTAAAAGATGAAATGAACAAAAATTGATCTGAAAACGCTGTATATTATGATTAGTTTGGAAGTGTTGCGACTAGAAACTTGGAACTTGACATGACTGTTCCTTTTAAGATGTAAATATTCACAGCAAAACAAGTTCTAAAAAATTCGAAATGTAAAAGATGAAATGAACAAAAATTGATCTGAAAACGCTGTATATTATGATTAGTTTGGAAGTGTTGCGACTAGAAACTTGGAACTTGACATGACTGTTCCTTTTAAGATGTAAATATTCACAGCAAAAAAAGTTCTAAAAAATTTGAAATGTAAAAGGGCGCAGGAACAAAAGCAATTCAAAAATTGTGATGTATGAGAAACCGCCGGGGCTAAAACTTAATGTTTCATATGGTTGTTTCTTTGAAGTTGTATGTTTGTATGAAAGGATATTTTAAAATTTGAAATTAAAAAGAAATAAATTGAGCAGAAACGTTCTAAATTATGATTTATTTGAAATTTCTGGGCTAAAAACTTAAAATGTATAATGGAATTAGATTTTCCTCTCATCCCCCCCCCCCTAAAAAAAAGGATGTAAAAAATTGAAAGTCCTCGTGCAATTTAAATTCAACACAACAAGTTTCTATGTAGTTAGATCTTAATAAGATGTAAATCAGTTTATAATAACTAAAGAAATGAAGAAATATTATTCTTGCTTAAAATTTGAAATATGTAATCTTTAAGTTCTTAATTAATGAAATGTAAACGAATGCAAACTAAGTAAGCGTATAATTATTACTGTTGCTTAAAAGTTAATTAAGGGAGAAATTTACTCCTATTTTTATTTTATATGAAAAGTAAAACAAATAAACATTAAATAAACGAAGAACAACCATTTTTACTTAAAATTTTATTAATAAAACAATGCAGTCTTATTTTATTCTTATGAAATTTCTGCTTCTCATTTCGTTTCATTTATTTGAACGGTATCAGTTTTTAGGCAAATATAATATAAAATGTCATTTTTTAAAGGAATCTGGGACACAAATATCTTAAAATTTTCTGAAACCACTTTATTGCATTATTTCTTTTTCTTGCTTACAATGGCGTTTAAAGCATGTTTCTATCTTAATTGGGATAGGAAATATTTTTTTTTTCGATTTGGTTTATTTTCCATATCTAGGTTTCAAGCAATGGTTGTCATGGAAATGACTTCTTGTGAAAATGCTCTTTACTTCATGATGGATTTTTTCACCATTTCTCCTACTTAAATTGTTATAAATCAAGAACCGTTTGAGATAAATGCATCGAATGTGGAACACGTCTTTTTCGATTGTTTTACTTTAATTTCGAATCAATATATTTATAAAAAATATTTACTTTTAAAAATATGTTTTTAAAAAAATAAAGTTTTATCATATATATTTTATAATTTACTTTAAATATTTTAAATTTTTATGTGTATTAACGTTTTAAAAAATGCTAAATCAAAATTAAAGTTTATATATTTCTGTTTATTTAAATTAAAAAAAAATGAAATTCAACAAATAATATCTCGAGTTTTAGCAATTTTAAATTACCCTACTTTTTAATACATTTTAAATTTTAATTATAAAAAAATGAGAAGTTTTATCATGTGATTTTATTTACAAATAATATGGTTAACCATCACAAAAAAGTTTCAAAATTTTAAATAAATAAATGAATATTATTTATGTATAGCTATTATATAATATACATTAAATGTGCCCCGGACTTCGTTAAAAAGGATTTCTGGAAATGCTTGCCTAAGCGGCTGTGCAAAAATACCATTATCAACTTTTCGGTAATTTAGGATCCGCCCCCCCCTTCTATGTTTTCATCCCCCTCCAGTTAATGATATCGTTATAAAAGTGTAAAAATATTTGATTTCTAGAATTTATTTTTGTTCGAAATGATATAGAAAACTGGTTACATTTATTTGTCTCATACTTTTATGATTCAAATGAACAGTAGTCAATAAACTATCGCTTTACCTATAAAAAAAACTTTATATTACATAACAATTAAAAGAAATACTTACTATTTAAAATAATTTTATAATGGTTTTTTGTTACATAATGCATTCGAAGTAATAAAGACTTTTTGCACTTGCGCCGAACAGAGGAAAAGGGGGAAGGATGTCAGATAGAAATTCTTATCAACAAAACAAGAACAAACTTTCCGCCTCTTTCTCTTTATTTATTAGTGAACACAAACTTCACATATGGTTTCTCAAACCGTGATTATATATGCATAGACATATGAAGAAATATGGGAATGTTGAACGTTGAGGTATTCTATATTATAAAATTGAATAATTTTATAATAATTTAATGATTTTATTAACTTTGTATTTTCATAAAAATAGGAAACAGGCTAAAAAAAAAATGTAACATGCTATTTTCTACCAAAGATCACATTACAAATAAAAAGAGAAAAATTTGTTGGAATCAGAAATTATATCGATATCCAAAGACAAATCACGTACGATATCACGTGCTAGACCCTTCTCCCCCATAAAATAATAACGTTATATTTGCACAATCTGTACGCATTATCAGCATAGTCTGTAAGCATTAAAACTATACTTTTATCTGTCAGTTTAACTGCTATGTCTGGAGAACAATATTCAAGGTTCGAAAATACTAAAAGCATTTTCTTCCCATTTTGTAAACTGATGCATTACTGAAAATATTCTAAAAATTGAAACATTAGAAGACCATACAATCTCTCACGAAATTTAGGTCACCACGGATTTGCTTTAAAAGTTATGTGTGACAGAAAGGCTCGACCTTGTCACACTTATGTATGGATTGAAAATCTTCTTTTGCTAAAAAAAAAAAAAAAAAAAAAAAAAAAAAGTAAAATGAAAAAAAAGAGAAAAGAGAAAAAAAAGTTACAAGAAAAAGGCGTTGTCCTAAAGTGTTAACACCTTTGCGTATAATATTTATGGCCGAAAGACTAAGTTACTTTTTTAGATGTATAATGTAAAAAAGACATCAAGCGTTTAATCCTTTGTTATTAAATGAATTATATTTGCATTTTTATTTCAAAATTACGCGTTCAACGTGCTATGCTTCCTTTACTAAGGTTTTAGAAATAAATTATGTTTCCCTTTAATACAGTGTTTTCCTTATTTTGCACTATGCGTAGTATTTTTAGAATGTCACTATTTTTAAAATATTTTTTAAAAAGCAAAAGAAGTGATAAAAAAAACTAAACAGAATTAAAATAATAATGATGAGTAGACCATCATATTTTAATTTGGCTTTTTCTTTTTTTGTTTTTTTCCACAATAATTTCCTAAATGCTCATCTGCAACTAAAGCATGAATCATTATGAATGGTGAATTTAAATATTTCAAATGTTTTTTTTATTTCTTTGCAAGGGGAGCTTTTTAGGAAAATATTAATCTTTTGTCACTGTTGTTTAAAAAAAAAAAATTGTGCCTTATTGAATCTAGAAAATACTATTAAATAAGGCAAATTTTACAGTAAAATTTTACTGTTGGGGATAAACAAGGATTCTGAGCGCTTCTTGTGGCACGTATACCGGTCGTTTGTACCCAAGGGGTTAAGAAAAAAAAGAAGGAAAAAAATAAATACCTATTATAAAAAATATCTATTATAAAAAAAATATTTAGACTTTTAAATAACTTACTTCAGCTTTACAATATTTAAGAAAAAGAGAGAGAGAGAGAGATACAAAACCAAAATTGTAATAATGCGTGAATAAGCGCATACAAATACTGGACAGCATTAAAATAAAATCATTTTGAAATTGGCAATATTTGTAAGAGACAAATTTATAAAGTTCTGTAACTTAAATCATCAATCTGAGAGACAGTATACAGAGATACTAATACAGTAAAATACAATAGATTTTTTTTAATCTGCTGTTATTTTTTTTTTCTGAAACTACAGTTTAATGCATGATTATTAAAGTAAATTATTATTTCCAAATAATAATGCAATCTTGTTTTCACATAAGTTAAGCTCATAATTTCAAAATGTGCCAGATGTATAACAATCCCGAAAAAATACACTTATTCCACTTTTTTTTTTTAATTAAGGAGTCTACAACACCGTATTAAAAATATCCAAATATATATATATATACATATATTAATCTTATATATTTTTATTTCAAAATAACAAATAAATAATAGAAATTACATAACTAAAAACAAATATTTCATTATAAAGTTTTTCAAAGAATGTTTCATAATAATTTTACGATTTATCTTTGTCCTTCCTGAAAACTTTTCTTATTTTTCTATTTAAAACTAAAATTAATAAATAATAAGAATACAGGTTTCTTCCTTTTTTGCAGTTAACTATTATATTAGTATTACCTCAGTAATCGGAACATACATTGAATTGGAAAAACTCCACAGCCAACTTTCTGAAAAATCCAATATACACAAATAAACATTGTAGTAATGAACTACTGTATTCTTTTTTGATTATTATTGTTAAAAAATACATATTGCAGCGCGATTTTTTTTAAGTTATCCAATTTTCACAAACTTTCATTAACATAATGTGTGAATTAATTTAATAAGTAACAAACAATCAAGAAGCATTAAATGTCGACTTTTTACAATTCTTTAAATTACTTAATAGTTTATCTACCATTACATTAATTTTAAACAAATTATACAATGTATATGTAGTATAGATAAACAAACAATGCAATAATCTACTACTATATTGCTTATGATTATTATTATTAAAAAATACATAGTACAAAATGATTTGGAAATTTTTTTATCGGCACGGGCAAAATCTGTACTAAATTGAGAAATTATCGACTAACACCGGAATTCACAAACAAAATATTTTCAATTCCTTAATTTAAGCTTTTATTATAAAAGCAAAATTTTACTAAAATATTACTGGTGTCGTTTGCAAGTTTGGAATTAAAATTAGGTATCCCAGACCGGGCACAGTGTGCCGGAAAGGAATAAACATAAATATGTGTCAATTAATTTCATAAGTAACGTCCAAGAAACATTAAAAGGTCAATTTCTGTAGTTCTTTATGTTAGCTTACGTACTTTTATATTTATTTTAAACAAAATACATAGTTTAATTTATTGCATAAATACACTATATTGCCATTGATTATGGGACACTTGCGATTTTAGACATTTTACTAAATATCTAGAAAAATACATGAGGAATCATCTCGAAACTCTTAGTGTATAAATATAATAGTATACGCCATACATCGCCGTGAAGATTTTTTATCGAAACGCCGTAGGGGACCGTCAACAAATTAAAAAAGAATGAATATCTTTTGAATAACCCTGTCAAAACTAATGTAGCAAAAGCGCTCAAACTCTAGATTATGATTGAAATACTTATTGTAATACGCCTTGTTCATTTTTATGCAAATAGCATGCATACTCGCAGAGTAATTAAGGTTTTTATAAAAATGGTCTCAAATTTTTCCAAGTTTTTCCAGTATAATTTTCAGAGTTCTTAATATAAAATAATATTTTTTTCAGAAAATATGACAAACAACATTGCACACAGTACCCTGTAATCAGAATTAAAAAATAATAAAAATTGTATGAAAAATGAGTAGGTTTACTAAATAACTTTTTACTGCGCATGCGTCAAAGATATCAAAATTTCATTTGGATATTATGTTAGCTAAATGTATAGAGCAACTTTTGTAAAAGTCTCAAAATCATAGCTTGAAAATTCTAAAAGTAATCGTCTATAGAAAAAGGACAAAATCCGTTGTTTCCAAAATGAAGCAAAAAAATGAGGGATTTTATCCAAATGCAGTAGTACATCCCATATTGTGTATTCTATATTGACACTAATCAATGAATATATGGATACAACCCCTCTTGTTTTTGCTTCATTTTGAGAATAACGGATTTTCGACTTATTCAATTGACGATTTTTGTCAGAATTTTCAAGTTATGATTTTGTGACTTTCACAAAAGTTGCTCTATACATTTAGCTAACATAATATGCAAATGAAATTTTGATATCGTTGACGCATGCGCTGTAAAAAATTATTTAGTAAACCAACTCATTTTTTATACAATTTTCATTATTTTTTAATTCTGATTATAGGATACTGTGTGCAATGTTGTTTGTCATATTTTCTGAAAAAAATAATATTTTATATTAAGAACTCTGAAAATTATAAGGAAAAAACTTGGAAAAATTTGGGATCATTTTTATAAAAACCTTAATTACTCTGCGAGTATGCATGCTATTTGCATAAAAATGAACAAGGCTTATTACAATAAGGCATTCAATTACAATCTAGAGTTTGAGCTCTTTTGCTACATTAGTTTTGACAGGGTTATTCAAAAGATATTCATTCTTTTTTAATTTGTTGACGGCCTCCTTTGGAGTTTCGGGAAAAAATCTTCACGGAAATGTATGACTTATACTATTATATTTATACACTAAGAGTTTCGAGATGATTCCTCATGTGTTTTTCTAGATATTTAGTAAAATGTCTAAAATCGCAAGTTTCCCATAATCAATGGCAATATAGTGTATTACATTTGTGTAATACATTTTAAATATTTCAAAGTTATCCACATTTCCTATTTAAATGAAAACTTATCAATTTCCAATGTCACCGTTTTTTCTTTCCACTTGAAATACATCTTTGTGGAGTACCAGGTTTGATTTTCTAAATTTTGATGCACTTGTGTACTTTACCGATTTCCGGGGTCATATTAATCAAATGCTGTTCGAGGAACACTAATTTTTAAAAGGGTTTTTCGATTTTTTCTTCAGATTCAATTTTGATAGTTTGAAGCCATCATGCTGTAAAAAAATATATAATCATCCATATTGTTCTATGTGCACTAATTGAAATTTTGCCCTCACTAATCGAAGGAAAATCTAATAATGTTACTACGTTAATTGAAAATTACACTAAGCTCGGGAAACCTATGCCAGTTTTTTTCTTTTTTCATACTTCTTAATAAAATCTCATTTTGGCGATATAAATATTTATATTTATGTATTTAAAAAGATCATTCGTGATTTAACTATATCATTATTCAAGGGAGGGCAGATAAAAAAATAGAAAAGAAAAGGTATAGAAAAACACCATATGTGAAACGTGATTGTCTAAATAATTTTACAGCTCAATATTCTGCCTTCGAATACTTAACTGTGCATTTTTCGTCGAATAACTCCGTCAAACCATTGTTTGTTAAATTTTGGCATAAATATAAAACATTTTTGCCCCCTCTTATTATCCATATACACATTCTTTCCTGTGATCTTAAATTCTCTGGCATAAAGATGACCTTTAAAAACTCATTTATTGCACTACTTCAACACGATGCATTAGATTATTACAAAACAATGAAATTACAGTAAAACCTCCAAATAACGGACACCTTGGGAGCATGGAAACTGTCCGCTATTCGGAGATGTCCGCTATTGGGAAAAACCTCGGAGATTCAAAAATTGCTAAGAAATACTTAAAGTTTCATTAATTGACTTTTATATGCCCTTAAATTTTAATATATGATTAATCTGAAATTAAAATATTTTTTTAAGCAATAAAATTGAAATAAAATGGTACATACCTTCATACACTGTTTATTACATTCTTACAAAGAAAAAAAAAATATTTAAAAAATTTCCATTTGCATTTAAAGATTACATATAATTTTTTTTTCAATGTGAAGTTTTAACCCTGTCAATAGTTCTGATGTTTCTGAATCATCTTTTTTTAAAAAAAAATGTAGCTGCTCACTGTATTTTGCCACTTCTGAAAAACATAAAATCTCAAATCATCCGGAGAGGAGTGGAAAGGCATTGTGATGCTCCGGGAGGTAATGTCCTCCGGACCATCCTCTGTATTTAATACTGGACGTGGGAGGGAAGATTTTCCCTGGCCCACTCTCTACATTTTTCTGTGATCACAAAATTTGATTCATTACCCTGACAAATTTAGAGCCTTTTTATATTTTTTTTCTTCGCTAAAAAACAATTTCTCATACTTTATCGCGAAAATTAGTGTCCGCTATTCGGAATGTCCGTTATTCAGAGATTAAACATACAAAAATTTAGATTTTGGGAGTGGGGATCGGAAAACTGTCCGTTAAATAGAGGTGTCCGCTATTCGGGAGTGTCCGTTATGGAGGTTTTACTGTATAATAACAGTTTAAAAAAAACTTTTAGCGCGCTTTTTAATTTACATCTATGTAAAAAATAGACATTTTGATTAGTTGACTGTGGTCAGTAAAGGTTTTAAAAAATCTTTAATAGTCCAAGAGCCGACAGCACAAAAACCTAAGGCATCGAGCACAAGGAAAAAAAAAACTATTTTTAGAACAGTAGTAATAGTAGAATCTAATGATCCATGTCTGCCGGAAGTAAAGTGGTGCATAAGCCGAAAGTTAATACCACTAGTAGTTTATTCATTGGTTTATCATTGCGTTTGTCGTAAAATCATTTCATACTTTTGATTTTACGGCAAACACAATGATAAAGTACGAGTCAACCACAACTGGTATTAATTTTTGGATGTGGGAAAAGTCATTTTTATAGTGTCCCCTGTAAATTTGATGCAAATCTGATACACCGCGATAGATTAACCGATTAATAAGCCACTAGATCTGAAAATACGTTTTTTTTTTTTTTTTTTTTTTTTTTTTTTTTTTTTTTTTTTATTCAGAATCCCTTGCAAGTTTAATGCAAATCTGAAACACAAGCTATTTATTTATTTTACACATTTCCCTATTCTGACTGACCATTATTAAAGTTCTGATGCCAAAACTACAACTCAAACATTGTATCAGTGTATCCTTCTCGTTACGTCTGAATGCCAATAATTCTAGTGTTAATCCTTCTTTGCTGCTTAGTGATCTTACAGACTGCTGCTTTTATTCAATTTTAACTCTAATATTTAAGTTTATTGCAGATACTAAAGAAAATTTATTTTGCTTGAAATCCTTGTATTACCACTAGTGAATAGTTGAATTTTAGTTACAATAACCTTGCACATAAAGTTTAGTACAGAAATCGTATCCAAAGAATTAATCGAGCCACAGTAGTTATGCAACAATTTCTTTCACAATAGTTAAGAGTTAATCTTTATTTTTTACCATTTTGTTATTGCGTTATTAGTAAATATTACTAATTTGCAAGTTTAAATTCACAGAATGTAATAACATATTCAGCTGCAAGTGCAACAGCTTCCTTGTAAATGATCATAATCATAACAATACATCAATGACAATAGTTATTTTGACAGGCATGTAACAAAATCAGACACTTATGGCATTCCAAGTATACTGATGCTTATAAATTAAAGATAATGATCGGACGCTTTCGATTTTAGATGCTTTCTCGAATAGCTATAAAAATACTTGACAAATCATCTTTGAAGTGTAAAGAACAAGATTTAACTCATATTCTCGGAGAAGATTTTAACAAGAGGGCAGTTGGAAAGAAAGCAGCAATAAACTGGATTACAAATTTATGTTTGCAGTCACACAATAACAAAAAATACTCGAAATGGTCTACCGCTGTAGCAAAGGACTGTTATGTGCTCTGTGCACGTGTATTCGCAAAAATTTAAAGGTATCTGTAAGAAATTTAAATTTTTTGTTCGCTTATAAGCATGTAGAGTTTAAAAAATATATAACGTCACTTTGCGAAAATTTGACAAAGTGTAGTAGAAACATTATATTAAAGTTTAAAAAAGCAGATATTAAACATTTCATGAGCTTTGAGCCATTTGCATGAAATACTTTTTATGTGCGCATGCACGAGTGATTTAAAAAATCCATAATTATAAAACATTTTGTTTCACACCTATATGAAACAACTTTATGGGACAACTTATATAATAAAGTCAATGGGATACCGTGAAAATAAAGTAAACACGAGTAATAAAAATTATTTCAGATTGTTGAAGTCACGGTAGAAAATACAAATTATAAATGCACCCCTATGCTGCTTATTAAAAAAATTAATAATAAATAAAAATAACGAACTAATAATAATAATAACAATAACAATAACAATAATAATAATAATAATAATAATAATAATAATAATAATAATAATAATAATAATAATAATAATAAAAATAACGAACAATCTTATATCAATTTTTATCAAAAATAGCGAATGAAACAAAGAAAAATAAAATATATGATATTACAATGCTGATTATATCATCTTAAGTTAACTTTATCGCATGATGATAATAATATGATAATTTTATCTGCATCATATTTAAAGAGTTTGAACGTTTGGCAAAACTTTATATGACTGACACACGTGTTAGGTTTGTGTTGAATGTATAAATGTGCTCCCCAAAAATACAACTCTGGCAATCTTCTCAAGTAATCCACGGAATAGAATTTAAAAGTATTTTCAGTTAAATGTTCAACAACTTTCTTATACATAGTAATTAATACAACGATACATGAATGACAATAATATGCTTTAAAAGACATACAACTAATTACTGGCTCGCGACACTCTGTGTAATTTTTTTCTGCATTGCTAGGGAGACGAAAGCATTGTCTGTAAGCTGTTGGACAAAAAATACACAATATAAAAGGGAGGCCAGAAGAATGGAAATGACTACGTTTTGTAGATGTCGCTGAAGATAATGAAATTTATAAATGTACTCGCGTGTCGATGCTGAAAGAAAAAATTGAGGACAAGGCAACCCCTTGAACACTCATTTTATTCAATGAAAATGGCTGATGATACCAAGAAAAAAATATATATATAGTCACTTTGAAATGCTAATTATCTCACCATAAGTAATTTACTATTTAAATAACTTAATATTATGCAAAATTGGCTCTGAAGAGATAAAGGGAGACACAATTAAAGTCTTGTAAATGCATATTTCTCTTTTATCTTAAGGCCAATGACAGGAAATCTTTTTTTTTTAAATATTGGTATATGAATTGACAAGCGTAAAACAATAATAGAAATCTAAGCACAGATAGTTTATCCGTTACTATCATTTATCTATACATTGTTTTAATAATGATAAGATTTTTCTAAGTAACAATGAATAAATAGTTTTTGTTATTAATTTTTTGTTTAACATCGTATTTTGGAGCCACTACATGGGTGATTTAAAATTTTTACAAACATAGGTCGATATCCGTATACAATAGGCATCGTGATTCTACGACACTTTCGGGATTAATGGTACGTCGGGAAATCGAATTGTAACACATGAGGCGTTGAAATTATTAAGGCCGATCCCGGCAATGGTTGATTATTACGATTATTACTTTCTTCTATCTTTACAAGAAGAAAGTAGTATGGATTCGTGGAAAATTTCAAATTCCGGTTTTTGTCGGATTTACATGTTTTAGGGGTTAGAGATTCCAAAGCACATGATTTTACAAAATGTCTGTCTATGAGTCTGTGACTCGGGTCTGTCCGTCTGTCTGTATATGACATAAATTTTGTGGGCGCTCTATCTCCAGAACTAATGCACGGAATTTGATAAAAATTTATATTCAGGTAGTCCCTAATATAAATTATTTCTGATTAGTTTTTGGTGTAAATCATCCAACAGGTGGCGCTGATATTTGCTGCTACATATTGTGGCCATGCAGAATTTTTTATGATTTACGCAAAAGCTATATCTCAATAACTAATGCGGTGATTTCTATAAAATTCCATATTTAGTTATACTTTAACATAAATTGAATCTGTTTACATTTTGGTGTAAATCGGTCAAAAAGTGCCTCTGCTATGCTGCATTTTTCATGATTTTTGCAATAGCTCTATCTCAAGAACTAATGCACGAAATTTAAGAAAAATCTATATTCCGGCAACCCCTGATATAAAATGATTCTGATTAGTTTTTGGTGTAAATCGTTCAACAGATGGCGCTGTTATGCTGTATTTTTTCACGATTTACGCAACAGCTCTATCTCACTAACTAATGCACGGATTTTTATAAAACTTCAGATTCAATACGTCCTTAACATGAATTGATGTTGCTTACATTTTGATGTGAATCGCTGGACAGGTGACACTGCTATGCTGCATTTTTCACGATTTTCGCTATAGCTCTGTCTCAAGAATTAAGGCACATATTTTCATCTAACTTCAGATTCAGTAAATCCGTTGTATGAAATAGTTCTGTTTACATTTTGATGTAATTCGCCTAATAGGTGGCGCTTCCATGCTGATTTTTTTTCCGATCCTGCAATAGCTCTATCTCAAAACTTATTCTCGAATTTTCCTCAAACTTCAGATTCAGGTATAGTTTGATGAATATTGTTGCTGTTTATGTTTTGGTATAAATCATTCAACAGTTGGCACCTTTATGCTGCTTGGTGCTGTTTTACCGATATCCACAATAGGCCTATTTCAAAAACTAATGCGTGGAATTTCATGCCTTTAGAATCTTCATGATGAGCATAGATTGTCATTTAATTTTGGCACTGTGGTAGTGAATTTTGAAGTATTGACAAGTAGAGATAGAAGAAAATTTTGGGACCACAATACGATTAGTTTGTTGAAAGACAGTAGTAACTGTCTCAATCTCTTTCAAAACCCGGTTCGCCTCTAATACTCTGAAATTTGTATTATAAAAACAAACTGTCATAACTGTTTCTGACTGATTATAATTACAGATGTTTATAGTTAAACATCTTCTTCTTCAAATGTGCATTTTGCAAGTTCGTCTTTAAACATTTCGTGCAAAACATTTCCCGTTTGCGCATTTCATAACAAGAATTACACTATAAATAAAAGGACTACATGTCAAATGAATAGCTTGTAGCGGAAATAAAACACTGTAGTTATCACATATATTTTATGTATATTATTCGCATGTTATAATTTCGCAAACATGTACCGCATTAAATATTTTATCTAGTGTTTATAGTATTTAGTGGTAATGTATAGCAAAAAGAAAAGCACAAAATCAATTCTCTAGATATTACCATGCTAGAAATACACGAGAAAACAAGTTTTTTGTAGGTTGTAGTGTTTTTTCGACCAAAGATCCTGAATAAAATAAAACTAGAAAAAAAACAAAATTATTCTCAAGAACTTATAGCATATTTATTATTATTGAATATTATTGTGTTCTTGTATCGTTTCAAAATGTTTAACCAAAAAGATTGGAGTTCGTTAAAATATGCACATCTTTGAAAATCCAAGATTTGCGACTTCTTCACTCTGAAGTGTTAAAAATCTGAAGCAAACTGTCCAGCCACTCGATCGTTTTTACTGAAAGTGATTACATAACCGTAATTTTTCTCTAATCTGGTCAATAGGAATGCTTCATAATAATGATTAAGCAATCGCTAATTGATAATTAAATTGTGGGCAGTTTGCCGCAGATTTTTAAAAGTGAGTGAGTGTCTATGTATAGTACACTGTTGTCCGAGTTTGAACCAAATTTTGGTGCTCATTAGCTGCTATTGTAAGACGCTGAATCCTTGAACCAGTATTTGGAGCTTTTATTGAAGCACAGTTCCAATAGTTGGAACGAAGTTGAAATAGTAAGCTCCAAATGTTGGTAAGAGATTTTCACCATCTTATAGTGGCAGCTACTGAGCACCGAAATTTGATTCAAACTAGAGCAAAATTTTTAGCAGAGTAAAAATATGTACTATAAAACACTGTTAAAAAATTTTCTGTGAAATTACAGACAATCGACATATAATCCGATATTTTAAGTCTTATGTAAAATTACAGAGATTCTGTTACATAACAGAGAAGTTATTCGGTAATATTACTATAGACGTTGTAAATTAACATCGTTAAAAATACACAAGACTCTGGAAATTTATTTTTAATGATAATAATTTAATTTAGTTTTCAAAATCAGTAAATCACTCAGTCTTCAGTGAGGCTGAAAGAATTCGAATTTTTCGAGTAATTTTGAACTGCGGTATCATTTATTTTTTACACAAATTGTTTCTAGCCGTCTTGGGATTTGAACGCGAGACCTCTTGACTTTTGCAGAATATCCTACTGCCAGTGATATAAGAGCTGTTGTTACTTTGTTCAAAATTTGTCTTTTATGATTCAGTGAGGAAAAATCAATAAAAATCCACACTAGCATCGAGAAGATGATTTTTCCCCTTTCTAAATTATTCTAAATAAAAAAAATATAAGCAATTATTTTTTAATATTTCTAATAAATTTGAAAAGTAATTTTATAAGAGTGTATTTTAAATTATAAGTTTAAACAAAGATAAAAATATCTTTAAATAAAGAAGAAATCTCTACTGGGAATTAGATATAATATAAGGGAAATATCAGTAAAATGATGACGAAGAAACTTGATAGAATGTATTTAAACGAGAACTAGTGTAAATTTACAGAATGTCTCGCTTTTTTTTTCAGTGTTTTTACAACAATTTTTAACAATGTATTTGAATGACACCAGGTTCTATTATGGCGAATTTGAAGGACTTCAGAATATGTGAAGTCGAATTTAAAAGTCATCAATTCTATCCCGAAAAGTATGAGAGATAGTAAAATAATGTCAAATATAAAAATGTAGAAAGTTCTTACGTTAACACGAAATGATGTTTTTGCTGGTAAAAATAACTGAAGAAAGCTTGAAATACACGTTTTTCAATATCTTATCACAGATTTAAAATATGACGCACAGGCTGCAAAAATGTGACAAAAAAAAAAAAAAATGTAAGCAAGAACAGCAAATTTTAACCTTCTCACTGACAAATCCATGTTAATACGTTAATTAAGCTCCAAGTTTCACTGTAATATAAGCAATATTTAACACTGTAAAAGAACTGTAAATTTACGGTACTTTACCGTGAATGCGCCAGTAAATTTACGGAAAATGTCCCTTTTTTCAGATTAACGGTCAACGTCCGTAATTTTTTGCATTTTATGGACAAAATCCGTTAATGTAATGGCAAAGTCCGTTGATATAAGGATAAAGTCCGTTTTTTTTACGGACATTGTCTGGAATCTCTGCTGCAGTAAATTTCTGCTGCAGCTTTTTTCCAGTGAAAGTAATACAATTTATTGATTTAAAGGCTTTTTATTATATCGAACAATAATTAATACCTTCAAGGATTACATTCATTTCGTAATTAAGTTTTATATGTAATTTTGAAAAAAATATATCTTTTTTTATAACTTAAAATGTATTGCAGTGAAAAAAATTACAATTTTGCCCTTTTTCAGGATTGTCAGAGAGTGAATAAGACCATTTAGTAAAGACACGTGCAGGTGTATTTTTCTAGTATTGCCAAGTGTTCTGCATAAATCAGGTCTTCAAATGCTCTGGACACTACTAATTTTTAGCACTTTCCAACAAAGTTGAAAAGTGCTTATGCATTCGGTTTGTCTGGCCGTCTGTCCGTCTGGCCGGATGGCCGTCTGTCCGTCTGTCCGCGCTCTAACTCCCGTAAATATACTCGGATTGCTATGAAATTTCTATACGTTATTGAGGTTTACCCTAGCCTGAACCCTATTGAAAATGAAGTATCTACCATGATTAGTTTATCTACAGGACGAATCAAAAGTTTCCCATTACATTACGGCCTATGGGAAAAAATCGTTAATATACTCGGATTGACATGAAATTTTAGGACGTTATTGACGTTTACCCTAGCACAAGTCCTATTGAAAATGAAGTTTCTACCATGATTAGTTTATCTACAGGGCGAATCAAAAGTTTCCCATTACATTACGGCCTATGGGGAAAAATCGTTAATATACTCGGATTGCCATGGAATTTTAGGACGTTATTGAGGTTTACCCTAGCACGAACCCTACTAAAAATGAAGTATCTACCATGATTAGTTTATCTACAGAGCGAATCAAAAGTTTCCCATTACATTACGCCTATAGGGAAAAATCGTTAATATACTCGGATTGCCATGAAATTTTAGGACGTTATTGACGTTTACCCTAGCACGAACCCTATTGAAAATGAAGTTTCTATTATGATTAGTTTATGTACAGGGCGAATCAAAATTTTTCCATTACATTTCGGCCCATGGGGAAAAATCGTTAATATACTCGGATTGCCATGAAATTTTAGGACGTTATTGACGTTTACCCTAGCACGAACCCTATTGAAAATGAAGTTTCTATTATGATTAGTTTATGTACAGGGCGAATCAAAATTTTTCCATTACATTTCGGCCCATGGGGAAAAATCGTTAATATACTCGGATTGCCATGAAATTTTAGGACGTTATTGACGTTTATCCTAGCACAAGTCCTATCGAAAATGAAGTTTCTACCATGATTAGTTTATCTACAGGGCGAATCAAAAGTTTCCTATTACATTACGGCCTATGGGGAAAAATCGTTTCAAAGGAATTTTAAAGATGTTATACCCTGTCAAACATATTAAAATATGCATTCTATGAAGGATAAGGTGAAAATTTAGCTATTATTCATTTACAGGGCCACACAAAAGAATTCCATTAGATAATGGTAAAAGGAGGCATTGTGTGTGACTTTTTTTAAATATATTAAGCTTTTTCATGTATAATAAAATTGATATATGTCACTGAAGCTTAATATAAATTATACGCTACTGTCTTGCATAATATGAAGTACATAGCATTTACAGGGCCATACAAAAGATTTCAAATAGCATATTCTTTACGAAGTACCGTATATGCCTCCGATGATGGCTGATGGAGGGATGAAATGCATTTTAATTATGATATTCGCGTTTATATTTCGCTAAATATATGCACATTATATGGTGTGTATAAATGTTATAGTTGATATACAGGGCTACCTAAAAGAGCTCACCAACGTTACTGAATATGAGCGTAAATTAGTTAAACGTGGTTCTTAAATAAGCTATGCATTTTTGCGCTGGGCTGCATTCAATTTACTGAGAAATGTTTGCAGAATATAGATAAAGGGATATACAGGGCCACGTAAAGAATTCGGTACATGGACGCCTATGAATGATGATTTATGAGAATGTGATTTCAGTTGTTTTAAAAGTGTTTTAGTTTACAATAAATTTTAGCCTAATGCTGACGTGTAATAAAGATACAATGTAAACTACAGGGCTGAACAAAAGTATCCAAGTATGTTTCCATCTAATAGTATGAATTGCTGAAAAAGAAATTTCAAGCTACTGGGTATTTTCTTGCTAAGCTAAATTTTCCCATTATATGAACTGACATATGAAATACAGGGCTGTTCTAATGTACTGGAATACATATTTGGGTATATTTGGCTATACACTATTATTTCCCTAAATAACAAAGTTTTGTTAAAGATTTCATTAAGTGTTGGAAAGTGCTTCATAATCTATGCTTAACGCATGATTTTTCTTACTTGTTTACAGTTTATTTCGAATTTTTTAATCGTTGATAATTCTGCCATTATAAGGCGAAGAAAATTACTTTAGAATACTGGTGTCCAGAGCATTAGGAGACCGCTTATACGAGAAACCTAACAGTACTCTTCTCGGACTCTAATTTTATCATTTCAAAAGTTAGTTGAGTGTTTTTCAACTTTAATTTCCACTCAGAGTGCAAAAATACATAGAAAAATGACATTTCGTTGATTTGCTTGCCTACAGAAGTTTCTACACTGCTTTAAATAACATTATTTTGAAATAATTGAACGTGACTTCCCTTCTTAAAAATAAAAATACCCATTCTTGATACATCATATTAAGAATTCACGTTGTGTCTGGTTCAGAAGTTCAACAGAAACAAAACGAAAAGTAAAGATAACACAATGCGCTAACGTAAAACCTAATTTGGATTCAGCACCATTCGTCAAGGCATACTTGTAGCAAACTAACAAGTGATACCTCTAACATTACTACATAAAAGGGAGGGGAAAAAAAAGAGTGAGAAAGAGAGATATGTTCAAAGTGTTACGGAAAAATTTATTTTAGTATAATTTTTATTTAAGGCAATCTTATGATAATAGTAATCTAATTATAGAATATAGTAATGTTATTAACACCTAAAATGTAAATGCAAAATTCTCATTTATCAAACTAATTTATGGATGAACCAAATATATGCCGTGTGAGAGAAATTTGTATGTATATAAATGTCACTGATGACAAATGCTTCTTAAAGTGATGATGGGTATAGGGAAACAGTGCTTTTAACCCCGCGTTATCTCGGGGCAGACGGTTAAGTGGCTTATCGAGCTACAGAACAAGATACGGAGATGGACAAATTTATGCAAATTTATATCTTTACTTGGGTTAAGATGAGATATGAGTGATGAAGATTTTGTAATCTTCGAGTGTAATAAAAAAATGTTTTTTTTTTTTTTTAGAGAGAGAGAGATTGGATTTTGTACGAATATAACTGATATCTAAATATGAATATTTTAGCTTCATTAAAGTTTTATACAACTTACATATAGCGGAATGAATAAGAATACTGCTGGAAAAAACTCATTATGCAAGTAATAGGAGACCATGTAAAATAATTTTTACTGAATAACAGCAAAATAAACTATATTATAATGTTCATTTGGGAAAATTTGTGTGATAACTTTTTATCAAATTTAAAAAAGCAACTGAAAAATGGAGAAAGAAATATGCATGGATTAAACATGGCAAATGTTTCGTATCTGGGCTGCAAAAGAGCAAGATAACATAACGAACTAATTTGTAAAAATTTATATCCTTGCTTAAATTATGACAAGAATAGTTATGAATATCACCCAATCTTTATATGAGATAAACTTAAAAAAAAAAAAAAAAAAAAATAGAAACTGATTTTGTGAGATATAGCAAGCATATACATCGGTATGATTGTGTTATCTTCATTAAAATTGTATTATACTCAAGAACTAGGGGGATACATAAGTATTCTGTTGCAAAATCCCATTATTCAAATGATAGGAGATCATGTAAAATAATTTTTAATGAATAACAACGAAATATACTATATTATAATGTTCATTTGGGACAACTGAGTGATAATATTTATCAAATCAGATCATAAAAGTGCTGTTGCCAAGTAAAAAACAAATGAAAAATGTTTAACAAGTAAGAAAAATCATGCGTTAAGCATAGATTATGTAGCACTTTCCAACACTTTTTGAAATCTTTAACAAAACTTCGTTATCAGAGAAATAACATATTATTATTCATAACCAAATATGTATTCCAATACTTTTGAAAAGCCCTGTATTTGATCTGTCAGTTAATATATAGACGATACAATGGTAAAATTTAGTTTAACAAGAAAACACCTAACTATTTGAAATTTTTCATTCATCAATTTATACTAATAGATGGAAACATACTTGAATACTTTTGTTTAGCCCTGTAAAATACATAGTACCTTAAATACACGAAAGTATTTTTCTAAAGTTTAGTTTAAAAAAAATTAGCTTTAAAGTACTTAAATCAAATTTCCAGAAATTATCATTCAAAGGCGACCATGTTTCCAGTTCTTTGTGTGACCCTGTATATCATTTTATGTATATTCTACAAACATTTCTTAGTAAACTAAATGCATGTCTACGTAAAAAGGCATGACATATTTAAAAACCACCTTTAAGTAAATTACTCTCATATTCAGTAACCTTTCCGAGATATTTTGTGTAACCCTGTATACCTAAATTGTGCAACAATTAGCAATTATATAAATCATATAATATGCACATATCTAATGAAACTTAAAAGCGTATATCATAATTTAAAAAAAATGCATTTCATCCATCTAACAGCCATCTTCGATAATATTCAGGACTTCGAATAGAATAAACTATTTGAAAACTTTTGTGTGTCCCTGTAAATGTTATGCACTACGTATTATGCATGAAATAACTCATATTATTCCTCAGCAACGTATATAAATTTGCTTATGTATGAAATCGTTTACCAAAATTAAAGTATGTCGCAAACAATTTCTCCCTTTATTATTATGTGTTGGAATTCTTTTGTGTGACCCTGTAAATTAATAATAATTATTCTTTTAGCTGCATACTTTACAAAATACATATATTAGTGCATTTCGGCGATGCATATAAATTTTAAGATGTTTGACAGGGTGTAACACTTTTAAAATTAATTTGAAACGATTTTTCCCCATAGGCCGTAATGTAATGAAAGACTTTTGACTCTCCCTGTAAATAAATTAATCATGGCAGAAACTTCATTTTCAATAGGGTTCGTGCTCGGATAAACGAAATTAACGTCCAAAAATTTCATGACAATCCGAGTATATTTACGAGAGTTAGAGCGCCGACAGACGGACAGACAAACCGAATGCATAAGCACTTTTCAACTTTGTTTGAAAGTGCTAAAAAGTATGCATGAAATGAAATATGCTGATGGTAAATAGTGTATGGTGGGATACAAAAGAGCAAGATAACATCGCGAACTATAATTCATGAAAACTTGCATCTTAATTTGAATTATGACGAGAAAATTTATGAATATTATCCAATATTCAGATGAGAAGGGGTAAGATTTTTTATAGACACTGATTTCATGAGATATAACTAGTTTATACATAGGTAAGATTGTGTTACCTTCATTTCAACTATATGCTCCATTACTATGCGTATAATTTTTTCTGTTGGATAATCATACATATAATTGGATATCATGTAAAATACTTTATAAAAGTAAATAAAGTAGATTTTGGTTTTAATAAGTTATTCATGCATTCCCAAAGCATCTTTATGAAGAAAAGAAGCGTTTGAAATTATTTAACAGTCTTTTTAATTATTTACAACAAAATCTATTGTATTGCAACTTCATGAAGCATTTTTTTTTTTAAATCAGAGTATAAAAGTACTATTATCAAGTAAAATATTATTAATAATGCGCCAAGAAATTATAGTTGTCAATTTGACCTCATTTTTTTAGTAAGAAATATCAATGATTTTTGCTAGTTTTCATGCAGAGCTGCCAACTTATACGCCTATTTAAATCTTATAAACATGTTTCGAACCACAAAAATGCGTTAGTAAAATGTATACCAAATATATTCAGTGTTATGCATTACAATACATATTCTTAATTATTTACTAAAATTTCTGTTTCTAATACGTTTATTTGACTGTAAATTGGCGTAGTAGTTGGCAGCCATGTTCATGTCGTACATTTCATAATTGCATGAATTAAAAATTATTCTTTCATAATATCCGGTATTAATTTCGTAATTTTTAAATAAAAATGGAGTCAAAGCTGGTAGACATGCTAGAAATATGCATGTATTGAGATGTTCTGATGATTAATGATTTTTAAATTACATGGCGAAGTGTCAGACACTAAGATCCGATCACGAACAATTTTTTAAAAATTTACATCTTAGCTTGATTGATGACGAGACATACGTGATGAAGATTATGTTGTCTTTCTCGTATGAAAGAGCGCTTTTCTTAATTTTTATATAGACTGATGTAGAACTGCACTGTAAAAAAAAAAATGTGAAGTTACAAAACGGGGATTCCTAGAATTTTTTATGTTATGGTAACAGCAAAAATTCATGTAACCGATTCAGTTACATGAATTTTTGCTGTTAAATACCATGCATGTGTGATCATGTAAAATAGAAAATGAACGTATATTTTAATAGTTTATTAATGCATTTTCAATGCATTTCTTCAAAATAAATAAATAAATAAACAAAACTTGTTTTATTCACTAGTCTGCATACGTAATAATCTAAATTAGAAAAAAAAAGTTAAAAATTTTTATAACTTATTAATGCATTTCTTTCAAATGAATAAATAAATAAACATAAATTGTTTTAATCCCTTGTCTTCAGTGAATTAAAACAAAATCTACTGAATTATAGTATTTGTTTGAGACAATTTCGTCATTATTTTTATCAAATCATAATGGTATTATTATTAAATAAAAAGTAAATTAAAAACTTGTACTAAATGACAAATAAGCGTAAAAATGTATGAGGAATGATTAAAAACAAGATTGGATCATGAGAAAATTATTAAAAATTTATATTTCTGTCTTAGTAATGGCGAGTTATAAGACAAAAATATAATTGAGGGCCTCTGCTGAATAAGATACGACACAGCATTTTTCTCAATTTTAGTAATGATCGATGAGAGACAGATTGACTGATGTTTCAGTAGAACTTAAATGTATTTTTTAAGACTATCTATTTAATAATTATTTATGTTAAAATTCTGTTAAAAAATTTAGCATTCAATATCTGTTGTATATGAAATGCAAATGGAATTTCGTTCTGGCTGCTTATAACTTGAGTTCTACTGAATGGATTTTGATAGAATTTATAACGTTAGTTAAATAATTTTCCAGGGAAGATTTTAATGTATTGTTCTACATCGTTTAGATATAGAATCATGTGGGGGGATTTTATAATCAAGTGAACTTGATAATGAAAGATTAGCGCTTTTAAAAAGCTCTAACAAACGAATTTTGATGCGACTTGCATTGTTAGATTAGTAATTTTCCAAAGATTTAATGTATTGCATAATGTTCTACATTGCTTAATTATATAATTATGCGGAAAATTTCTATAATAAAGAAAACCCATTATGTATTATTAACTTTTTTTACGAAGTTCTACTTGGCATATTTTTATGCTTTGGGGTATTATTTTACTATAGTCATCATAATTAACTTTTAGATTTGCATCATGGTGTTTTTTATTTACGGTTATTTTATGAAATTTCGTAGACTAGATTTGTCATATGCCTTTAAAAAAATCGACAGTAACAGTTTTTTGTCACATGTCTTTTTGTCTATGAATAATTAACTGAAACTATTTAAATTTTTAAAATAAAAGAATGCCAAAACTTTGGAAAATATTAAATGTGATTCCGCCCGCAGGGTTTATATTTATTATTTAAAGACAAAATTAAAATATTTAGAAGAAAACAGTGGATTATCGGTTAAAGAACACTTTAGCGAGAGATTTTTATATTCGGGTAAAGAACCCATGTTCTCTTAACGAACATCTCACAAAACAAAGTTAAGAAGTTTCTGTGTTTCAGATTTGCCAAGCTGTATTTAATTGCATCTATTGTTGACTTACATAATATTTTAAGAGTTATATATGTTACAGGACAAACCCGATTTTAGGCCAAACTAAATTGGCCTAGGCCAGACTAGTCTATCCTAACGTCCATCGGATTAACTCGTTTTTCCTAGGCCAAACTAGTCTATCCTAACGTCCATCGGATAAACTAGTTTTTCCTAGGCCAAACTAGTCTATCCTAACGCTCATCGGATAGACTAGTTTTTCCTAGGCCAAACTAGTCTATCCGAACGCCCATCGGATAGACTAGTTTTTCCT
The DNA here is from genome assembly GCA_964019185.1 of Maratus speculifer. NCBI lineage: Eukaryota > Metazoa > Arthropoda > Arachnida > Araneae > Salticidae > Maratus > Maratus speculifer. The sequence goes on from OZ025292.1 coordinate 375,961,113, forward strand.
AGGCCAAACTAGTTTGGCCGAACGGTCATTAGGATAAACTAGTTTAGCCTGCTATTCATTGGTTTAAACTAGTTTATCCTAGGCCGATCTAGATGGTCCTAGGCCAGATGAATTTGGCCTGTTTTTATTGATCCCAAAGACCGCTTCGGCGCCAATCTTCTGGTTTAGCCTAGTCCAATCTAGTTTATCCTAGGACAATCTAGTTTATCCTAGGCCAATTCAATATGACGTGCTGTAATTAATGCGAACCATTGTTTGGCACGCTCACAAAGAAAAGAATTATTTCAAACTCAAATTTAATTTCTCAAAAATTAATCAATTTTAAGCTCAAATTCAAAATATTTCAAACGAATCCGTTCAGCTCAAACACATCTATTGAAATGAGCGAAGTTCATTTAAAATTCATTCTTTTATTTATTTATTTTACTTTCTTCTGTCTTTACAATAAGTTTTTGATTCGTGAAAATTTTTTAATTCCGGTTTTTGACGCATTTACACGTTTTAGTGGTCCAAGATTCCAAGAAACATGTTCTTCAAATTGTGAGTCTATGACTCTGTCTGACTATCTGTGCCATAAATTTTGTAGGAGTTGTAATTGAAGAACTAATACACGAAATTTGATGCGGCATCCTTTTTCTTAAATATTTAATATCATGTTTTATTATGTTTCTAAAAGTTTAATTAGCAGATAAAACGTTAAAAAAAGCTGAGCTTTTTTAAAAAAAAAAAATTTCAAGCGTACGCTTACTCTACCCCCCCCCCCATCCTACATTTTAGATGTCATGCTTTATTTAAGCTTTTTCTTATTTTTAAAAGGGGTCGGTTATTTAGTTTTTTAATATGAAAAATTTCGAGTGAAGTGATGTGTGAAAAAACCAATGTCTGTTACGAATTAAAAATCTTTTCATAAAACCAAAAGTTTTTATCCGATTGAAAAAGTAATCCGTAATTCCTTTATTTTTAACCTCTGAAACCCCCAAATTAATCAGGTAAACGCCTTATCAGAAGGAACCTACATAAAAAATTTGAAACAAATCGGTAAATTTTCTGTGAAAAACCTATTTACATGAATTAAGGGGGTTACCCCCATTCCTCCTTTCTTTATACGTAAACAATGAACACCCACAACTAATCATTGAGGTGCCTAATCAAAATGATCTTATGCCTAAAATTTTAATAAAATCTAATACTTTTGCATGAAAAACTGACTTATCTAAATTAAGGAGGGTAGGGGGTGCAGATTAGCCTTTTGTTCCCCTCCCCTTATTCTTATCCAATGAACTCCTGAAAATAATCAGAGAAGTTCATTATCAGGATAAATCTATGTCCAAAATTTGAAGCAAATCGGATATTTCTATCGGGAATTACTGCATTACGTACATAAATACGTACAAACGTACGTACATACCTACATACATATGTACATGGTTACATACACACTAACAGAATATGCTAGCACATTAGCTCTCAGGCTTTGATAGTCTGTAAGATAAAATCGCATCAAATTGCATCGGCCTAGGATAAATTAGATCAAAACTAGAAAGTTGGCGCCGTGGCGTTCTTTAGATTCAATAAAATCACGCCAAATTGAATTGGCCTAGGACAATCTAGATCGGCCTAGGATAAACTAGTTCAAACCAATGAATAGCAGGCTAAACTAGTTTATCCTAATGACCGTTCGGCCAAACTAGTTTGGCCTAGGAAAATCTAGTCTATCCGATGGGCTTTCGGATAGACTAGTTTGGCCTAGGAAAAACTAGTCTATCCGATGGGCGTTCGGATAGACTAGTTTGGCCTAGGAAAAACTAGTTTATCCGATGGGCGTTAGGATAGACTAGTTTGGCCTAGGAAAAACTAGTTTATCCGATGGGCGTTAGGATAGACTAGGCCAATCTAGTTTGGCTTAAAATCGGGTTTGGCCTGTAACATATACATCATATGGCCTAATTCATCCATGGACTATTGAAGGTTCCGGTTCCTACATTTTAGTGTCCCCAAATTAGAATGAACAGATCTGAAGTAAGAATGTTTATATTTTATCTCTTTTTTTTTTTTAAAGAAATATTTAAAATTGCAAATTAACTACTTTAATTAAAATTTTATTCACAAATTAATAACAGTGTTCATCCGTAAAGCATGGTGAGGTCACTGTAATGTCGTTGTGAAGTCACAGTGACTAAAATGTGCAGTCGTTATGGCCGTTTTAGAGCTCTTTTCCCTAATAGCATGCATGGTCACAGTGACGTCGCTGTGAGTCACTTTGGTCACATCACATCTGTGACTGAAATGCCACCACTCAGTGACGTCACATTGTGACTGAGATGTGACTTTCTTAAAAATCTTTAGAAATTTGTAAATATCATTCAAAACATGTTATTTACTTTAAAAAACATGTTTCTGGCAATTTAAATATCGTCGCTTTTGTCACAGTTTCGTCACAATGTTAATGTCAAATTAGTCACAAATGACACATTTTTCACAAATTTGTCACATTATGACCACTTTGTGAAACGTCACAAAAGAGCTCTAAAACGGCCATAACGACTTCACATTTTAGTCACTGTGACTTCACATCGACAATCGATGGTCACAAAGTCACAATGTGACTTCACAACGACGTTGCAGTGACGTCACCATGCTTTACGGGTTGTGACGTTTCACAAAGTGGTCACAATGGGACAAATTTGTGAAAAATGTGTAATTTGTGACTAATTTGACCTTAACATTGTGACGAAACTGTGACAAAAGCGACGATATATAAATTGCCAGAAACATGTTTTTTAAAGTAAATAACATGTTTTGAAGGATATTTATAAGTTTCTAAAGATTTTTTAGAAAGTCACATCTCAGTCACAATGTGACGTCGGGTGGTGGCATTTTGGTCACAGATGTGATGTGACCGAAGTGACTCACAGTGACGTCACTGTGACCATGCATGCTATTAGGGTCAAGATCCACTTGAGCTGTACCGAGACCTGCAGTAAATACGATGTTTTAGAAAACTAAGGAATTTTTGAGAGGACAAAGTGACAAATTGATATGATTAAGTATAGTCAATAAATGTAATCCTAAAAGTTTTACAAAGCGCATGTTATTTAATTTCCTTAAAACGCCACAACACGGACAAAGCCTTCAAAATATATGATCTGTTCAATATTAAACAAAGGAGTATATTAACCCTATTACAAAGGGGAGATTTATGGGTGAATATTACAAAATGTGAGATATTGGTCATTTTGAAATATTGAAACACTTTTAAAACAATTGAAACCGTTTAGAACAATTCAAATTTGGAGAGGTAATTTTATTTTCTATTCGACAATAAAGAATTTTCCATGTAAAATTTCTCTTTTTAGGTTTATATTTAGCAAAACAGAATACAAATTACATACGCAAAAATACAGTAATATTGACAACACAACCTTATATCATTAAAATTTCATCGATATTTTTTAAACGATTTCAGCGGTAACTTTTTCAGATGACTAAAGATGTTGAGAGGAAAGGTGTGCGTTCTGCAATTGTTTGTGACATAAGATGAAACGCACCAAGAGAGAGAAATAAAAGAGGAGGTGGAGGAGCATAGGAAAGTGGAAATAATTTCAACCGTGAAGTCATCGCTGAAAATTAGACATAGGCTAACGTAATAATTTCGTTTCATCTGCATGAGACTAAAATTGCAATGAGCGATAAAAAAAAATGCAAATCTCTCTACGGATTTCTTTTTCTTTTTTAATGAAGCAGGAGATTTAATCTTCAAGAATACCTTCGCAATGATCCACTGCTCTGGGGTATTATTTTACTACATTCATCATAATTAACTTTTGCATTTGCATCACGATGTTTTTCTTTTACAGCTATTTTCCGAAATTTAGTAAACTAGAAAAGATCTTTAAAAAAAGAAAAAAAAAATGGGCAGTAATATTTGTATGCGTAATTTATGTTTTGAGTAATGAACTGGTGTTACTGAAATTTTTAAAATAAAGGTATGCCAAAACTTTCAAAAAATATTAAATTTGACGCCACCTCGCATTGGTTAACTTTATGTTTATTATTAAAAAACAAAATTTAAATATTTAGAAGAATACATTGGGTGATCAGTTAATGAACACTTTTGCGAGAGATTTTTATGTTCAGATAACGAATAGATGTTTCGTTAAGGCTCACTTAACCTCTGATTTTCCCTCGATAATGTTATGTCTATGGGTGTTTGATGTATTCTTATATTCAAAATATCTCTTCAAGGTATTAGTGTTTTAAGCTTTTTCGTTCAGTGTTCTTTTCTTAAAAAATATCATTTTCTTTCTTAGTTGTCAAAATATTTCTTAAATCTGTGCTGAATTTAATGTGTTATGTACCGGGTGATCCAAAAGTCAGGACGAACTTTAAAAATGAATAACTCGAAAACGAATCAAGATACAAAGATACGGTTTGCACCAAATGGATGGAAAAGAAACCGGATTTTGTGTGACAACGAAAAAAATAGTTTGCCGTTGACATCCAAAAAATGACACGGTAGTGTTTTTTGCACCAAAAGATGATTTGCAAATGAAAAAATGTTGACAATTTCCAAGTCAGCTTAGTTACAGTTAATTAGTACAACAGAAAATGTTCAATGTGCTGTCCCTCATTCATAAGTGCAGCTGTGAGACTAGGCACTACACCGTTCACAGCATTTAGTAGCATTTCTTGCTTTATGGCAGACACGTTTTGGCGGATGGCATCTTTCAATGCTGCTAGTGATGCCGTTGGTCGCCAATAGAACAATATTTTTTTGTTGTCACACAAAATCCGGTTTCTTTTCCATCCATTTGGTGCAAACCGTATCTTTGTATCTTGATTCGTTTTCGAGTTATTCATTTTTAAAGTTCGTCCTGACTTTTGGATCACCCGGTATATGGCCTCCTTGGTCGAGTGATCAAAACACCACGCCGCTAATCACTTGCGAACGTATTAAATTGTGGGTTCGAATCCCGCTGGCTCCATTGCACACACTCTTTGTGTGGAGCTCCCGGCTATATTTTCTTTGTGCTATCTCGTCCCTGTATATTGACGATGACTTATAAGCGGGCCTCATGTCAAGCACACAAGCCAGATTATGTGTTCAATAAAATAAAATAAGGAATATTTTATGTGTTAAAAAACCGACGAACTGGGAATATTAACACTTCAAATTTTAACACTTCATATAAAATTAAGTGTAGATTTATATAAGATGTGTGTAGATGTTTCTCAATATTAAGTGTAGATTTTAGAAATATAAGAAAAAGAGGGACATCCTTTAAAAATATTAATTTTCTAAGGAGATATTTTGAATATAAATATGCATTGAATGCCCATAGACTTAACATTACTGAAAGGAAATCGAAAGTTGAGTGACTAGCAATCTTAACGTGCACCTCACAGAACAAAGTTAAGAAGTTTCTATATTTCAGTTTTGCCGATCTGCATTTAATTACATCTATTGTTGACTTACAAAACATTTTAACAGTTATATACGTATGACCTAATTAATTCATGGACATCCGAGGATTCGGGCCCTACATTTTAGGGCCCCACATTAGAATGAACAGATTTGAAACATTAATGTTTATATTTTGTGTTCGTTTTTTAAAAAAATATTTTTAATTGCAGATTACTAATTATTAAAAACTAACACCTGTCACTCTTCAAAATAAAGGCATTCCGCGGCCTCTTTTGACAAATTGTGAGAAAGATATTTACTGTCTAAACCAAAGTGTTCTTTTGTCAACGAAAACCTCAACCTGGGTGGCCAAAATATCTAAGAAATAGTACAATGATGAGTTCCCACGTAGGCAATTCAATCTGTAAAGTTCAATTCTTTACAAATTAATATGATTTAATTCTATTGTCAATGTTTGTAATCCGGAAAGTTTTACAAAGGACATGTCAATTAATTTCTTTAAAACGCAACAATTTGGACAAAGCCTTCGAAATATGAATCTCTTCATATTAAATAAAAAAGTATATTAACCCTCTTACAATGGATATTTATGGGGTATTTCTAAATGAATATCGGGGATTTAACGTTTGATAATCTTTATTGCATAAAGCTTAAAATTATAAATAATGCATAAAATGAAAAAGGAACTCTACAAAGTTACAAGTTTTCAGTGTAAGCACCCTTCGTCACACGGCACACATCAAGTCTGTAGCTCAATTCTTAAATGTAGATTAGTGTTCGTGGAGTCGTTGTTGCAACAGCTACAATTGTCAGCGGGTACTGGAGGCACATACACACGATCCTTTATAAACCCCCATAGGTAGAAATCACATGGTGTCAAATCGGGTGAGCATCTGAACAGAACTTCTTTGCTAATCAATGTTTAGGAAGAACTTGATTTTTGCGGTGGGACGAAAGATGCTAACATGAACATTTGATAGCTTGTAGGTAAAACTCTTTGAGATGCTCTTTCATTTTATGTATTAATTATAATTTTAAGTCTTATGTAACAAATACTACCAAACAACTATAAATATATATATATTGTTGTTTGATAGTATGAATATATATATACAACTCCTCTGTTTGATATAATTTGGCAATTTGGCATCAAATCAATGCAAAATCTATGATCGGTTAGCGAACACTGTTTTGGAGTTCGTTAACCGATCACTAGATCGATTACTAGATCTAAACCGATCAGTAGATACCATTCATCGACCGAATTAGTGATATTTTACATATAGCCTTAAAACTATGATTTGTTAGATTCATTAGATTAAAATGTATTTTATATGTATTCAAGGATTTTTTCTTCATACCACGTTTGTTTTAAAAGAAGCTATCTTTTAATGCAGTTGAAATATGATTGTCATTTTTTTCTCTCGTGCCTTTTGCTATCTTCGATCATTTTTACTTTATTCTATCTTCGATAGAAAAAGTATTGTAAGCAAATTTTTTTTCAAATTCGGGTTCTCGACGGATTTACGCGTTTTAAGGGTCAGAGTAGAGATTTTAAAACACATGTTTTTACAAAATGTCTGTCTGTGTGTGGCTTGTATGCCCGTATGTCGCCATTGTACCATAGAAAAGTGTATGAAGACATGCATAGAATTGAACCAAATTTTTTTAGAATGTTTTTGGCTCTGGCAAGCAGGCCCTCTTTCAGTTTTGAAATACTGCGCTGGAAGGAGGCGCTATTATCGCGATATCTGTGTCATTTTCATTATCGTACTATTAAAAGTCTATTAAATTATGCATTGAACTGAACTGAAATTTTTTGCGTATGATTATTTCTGAGTATAGCAAGCAGATCCTCCCTGAATTTGAAAAAATCAGCCTATCGTTCGATTGTCCGTTGGCTTGTGCAGAGACGGGATTTCGCGTTTCGAATAGAAGAAAGTTTTGGCATTGGCCCATCCAACTAGTTTATGGTAAGTTTGATGGAAAAATGTGATGATATTCTGTCTTGATTAAGGTTGTTTGTAGATATTTTATCTTTATTTATTTATTTATTTATTTATTTTTTTGGAAGTGTAAATTTGCATATAATAAATATTAGATATTGTTAAAAATTATTATACAGCAGTTCAAATTTAGCACATGGGTCCACTGTTGGGATAACTCTTGGTAGTGTCATTGACTACTGTTTTAGGAATATAAGATAATTTTTCCATATTTCTTGAGTGGTAACTTATGAAAAACTTATTTTTTGGCAACGATAAAGATAGAAGGTTAAGTTTTATAGGAAAAATGTCTATTGGTTCTATATGAAAATAATGAAATTTCGAATTATTAAAAAGTATATTTGAATAAAATGTAGCTTATATTGATTTCTTTGTCATAATCCACCTATATACAAGGATAAAAAGGCACTAAATCATCCGTTTTAACGCTGACTTCAATCAAAGAATCACACACTTTTATATTTATATTTATATACTTTTAAATTTATAATATCATTACACACACACATATATATAAATAAATTATTAGGAAAGGTTGATTTCTATTGAAATCAACTTGAAACAAAATGAAAAAAGAATTTTGGTCACAAATGAAAAGTTATATATTACTTAATCAAATGTTCGGAAAGGAAATACATGTTAAAAGAACAAGCAAATTATAAATGCAAAGATGATTTTAAAAAATTACAAACACAATAAACAAAACTACAGTGAAACCTCCAAATAAGAGACACCTATGGGACCGGAACTTTTGTCCCTTAAATAGAGGTGTACCTCTAGTGAACCTCCTTCGGAGTTTTTATTATTTTTTTTTAATTAGGCATCCAGAAAGATATAAAAATAACAAAACATTAAAGGTGAAGTTAAATGTATTCGAAGTGTATAAATTATGTTAAACACAAAAGAAATAGAGAATTAATTAAAATTTTCAATTGATTACTAAATCATTAAATGATTTGTAGAGTTATTGATTTGTATTTTTTATGCAAACTGTGCACATGCAAAAAGTATTTAAACGTTTAAAACAATTTTACTTGAAGTAATCAATCAAAAGTGATTGTTTTGCAATTTTTAATTTTCCTCTATAAACTTTTCAGGTGTTCATTTATCATACTTATAAATTTTAGTTCTTCATTATCAGCAATATTTAAAAAAAAAAGTATTCAACTGCTTTGAGCATTTTAAGGCAACAAATATCTCAACTGCTCTGCTGAGCAAGCGGAAAACGCTTTGACAAATTCATAAATTCATTTTTTATCGGAAATTAGAACACCTGAGTATAGAAGCGATCTGGAATTGAACTGTGATTTCAGATTTTGAATAAATTACCCACTGAGTATGATTACATAGTTTCTGAACAACAACGCCTCCTACTTTCAGACATTTCTGAATAAAAATAAATTAAAACTTATGTCATAAAGGTTACCATTTTGGATTTGAGAACAGCCTTTAAGCATCTGTAAAGTTCTTTATTTCACAATTTGTTGTATTCTCTATTTTCAGAATCATCCTCATAATTTTCAGCCTTACTTTCAATGGGGATAAACGCACTGAAGTCGAATCTGAATTGTGGGTAAATAAATGTTCGTCAATTGTGTCGTATGCCTTTCTATCAACATTAATGTTCGTTTGATAAGTTCACAAAAATCTGTATTTTCATTTTTATCACAGACTACTTCATTATCTGAAATGCAAAAATCAGCCCCTTTAATCTCGTTTTCAAGTGTCCCTTAAATCGAGTGTCCCTTATTCAGAGGTAAATGCATTACACGTCCTATACCAATGGACTGGGACCGGATGTTTTCTCCCTTAAATAGAGGTGTTCCTTATCAGAGTGTCCCTTATTTGGAGATTTAACTGTAATACCATAGAGGCAAATCAAAATAAATATTGTATCACAAATTATAGGTTTGTAAAACCAGATGTTAATTAAAAGAATATGGATTATGTAGCATAAAAATACGTTTTTAGCAAAAATTACATATAAAAACTACAATTCAAGTATAGATTTAAAATTAATGAATAAATATTGATGGATAATGGGGGTGGTGATATAGTATCTATCACATATAGTTTTCTTGAATAATACATATTTTATAAATTTAAGTTAAAACTAATCTTTAATTACTTATCCATTTTTATCCTAACATTTATTTCATTCCAACAATAATTTTCCTTCAAAAGAAAAAAAAAATACATGTGCAATTATCATTAAAACGGCTCTCTGATAAACAGAATTCATTTAGATGAATATTCGCCCTCGCTAGAAACAAACAAACAAAAAAAGAATAAAGATAGTCTTTCTTTTCGGTTAGTAGACATAACTGTTTGGTTCTGCTTAATTTTTGAGTATTCAACTGCTTCGTTACATCACAATCGTTTCATGTACATGCGGTATGTTTTGTATTTCATAATATGTTCTCAAAACTTTGATCTCAACGTACGAATTGGCCTTCGAATTATTTTTGGCTTATTGCTTAGAAGTACTATTTCTGGTTACCCTGTCACGAAATTCAAAATTATATTAATTGTTTAAGGCGTAACAGAAAAATTTGCCTACATAATATCATTCATTTTCATGTGTTTTTTCCGCCAATTTGTGATGCCAATGTGTGAATTGCAGAATGATTAATGGAATTGCTCGCATTCTTCTGCTTTACGTCTCGTGAAAACTGTTTCTTAAAAAATGCTCTCGGACACCATCCCTAACTACTTCTGTATAAGATGCTTTAATTTTATATTTCTACTCCAAATAAATATATTTCTTGAAAAACATTTATTTTTATAATTGATCACAGCCTACAACTATGTAGCGAACGTATTTTAAAAGGAACCTGGTCAACATATTTTAAAATACGGAACATTACCACAGGAGAGGGGGAGTGGAAACGATAATTATCTAGATACTGCCTGAGCTTTACTAGCCCATGTAATTGTATACTAATGGCTGTTTTCTTAAAATCCTGAAACTTCGCATTACGCATAGAAGAAAAAAGCAACGTCTAATTAATCATCTCACTTTGAAACGTCTTCAAGAAGTTCATCTCCTAACCTGCAGGTTCAAGGATTTTTTCTCTGAAAGATTTGCATATTTCGAAACACAGGTGGTTTCACGTGACCACTTTCACTCAACTGTAAAAAAAACTGCAAAACCTTTTGACTCCACCCGCGCACATCGTAACATCCTCATCTGACCTTGGAATCTACCAACAATGGTATCTGAAATCGAAGATTGAATAGTTCTGTTTGTTCTGGCCCGAAGAACCTTGGACACACATATATATACGTAATTTTGAAACGGTTATTATTATATTCCATTTCTGTAGATTTTTTTTTATGTATGTTTTCCAATCACTGTCATTAAATGTGTCTTTTTAATACCGAAGTTTTCACTTTTTGCCAGCTCTGTAATGCAACATTATTGGAGGTTTTTAAAAAAAGAATCCTAACTTTTGGCCTTGTAACGTGCATAACAAGTACATAATATACCGGGTGATCCAAAAGCCAGGAAGAATTTTAAAAATGAATTATTCGAAAACGAATCATGATGCAAAGAAGATACGGTTTGAACCAAACGGATGTAAAAAAACCCGGGTTTTGTGTGGCAACGAAAAACAATAGTCCTGTCGGCGACCAACAGATGGCGCTATAGTGATTTAATGCACCAAAAGATGATTTAGAAATGAAGAATACTGACAACTTACAATTTAGCTTAATTACAGTTAATTAGTACTATAGTAAATGTTCAATGTGCTGTCCAACATTCAGAAGTATATCTGTGAGACGAGGCACCTCACCGTTCATATGATACAGTAGCATTTCTTGTGTTATGGTAGACACATTTTGGTGGATGGCATCTTTCAGTGCTGCTAGTGATGCCGTGTTGGTCGTGGTACACTTTTGACTTCAATAATCCCCACAGCCAAAAGTCACAGGGTGTCAGATCGTGAGATCCTGGAAGCCATGCGTGATTAAAGTAGCGACTGATAATGTGATACTCCCCCAAATATTGAGCAGGAGGCGTTACATAGGCAGAATAATATGAGATAGTGCTCCATCTTGCATAAAGGTGACTGTTTGGAGTGCCTGTCGCGCTTTCAATTCAGAAATCCGACAGCACCATCTGTTGGTTGCCAATAGAACTATTTTTTTCGTAGCCACACAAAATCCGGTTTCTTTTCTATCCGTTTAGTGCAAACCGTATCTTTGTATCTTGATTCGTTTTGACTTTTGGATCACCCTGTATATTAATGTATCATTTCTTCTTTTACAAAGATTGTTTAATGACTACAAGAGCAAACAGAGGCAGCTTTAAATCAAATCGATTTTTTTTTTCAGGGAACATATGACCTAATTAACACGCCTACAGAATCCATTACGCATTAGTGAAGTATTTTTATACAGAGTGATTCATAAAGAAGAATCTAATACCATATTTCCTTAAATATTGCACCTAGAAATATATTTGCATTTGCGAAGTTTCGTAAAAAATAGTGCAAAACCTGATAGCACTCTCTGCAACCCTCAACCTAGGAAGGTTGCAGACAAAAACTATTTAACAAAACATTGCACAAATATAATAAAATAATAACAATTTAATAAAACCAATACACCAATATTTAATGAAACAATACACAAACTATTTAATAAATTTAGAAAATAAATTTTTGAATGGCCACCGTAGTGTAAAATTTCCTTTATAGAAAATTTCCCTTATCCTTTCCCGAATGAAACATAAAAAATTACATATTGATAACTGCAAAACTCACAGAGATATTAAAACCTAAATTCGTGACTTATACCACTTAAGCATACCTTTGAGGGACGTGACATTAATGCATTTCGAATGGGGACCATACACAAAATTATAATTTCATTTTGCTTGGATGTTTATTTTATTTTAGCAACCATTGAGTAGCGCAAGCCATAATTTTGGTAAGTTAAGTTATGATGCATCGTTACATGCTTAATTGTTTGGGTATTATAATCTATGGTTTCTCTTATAATGGATTGATGATAGGCTGAAGGAAAAAATTATTTTGTCATTAACTGTCATTGAAATTTATTTGGATGGTTTCTTATTGATATAATTTTGCTAACTGTAGCCACAGCCAAAAGCAGCAACATTGACTTTTAAAACACTAACTTTTACATTTTCCAAAATATCTTATCTTCTCTAACAAAAAAGAAAAAAAAAACTAATTCGATTTAATAGTTCTTGAATAAGAATATCAGCCCCAATACAAACAAAATTAATTTTGAAATTTAAATTGTATATAAAAAAAAAAAAAAAAAAAAAAAAAAAAATTAAAGGAAAATGAACTAACAACAAAGTTACTATCTATTCTTCGTTTTTTCCCCCACGAAACTTCTATTTTGCTGTTAGCCCAGTTTTCAAAATAAAAAATCTTCCTGTCTTCAATATGATTTTTTTTCTTAAGATAGCAACAGCGCGATATTAAAAAAAATAAATAAATAAATAAAATAAAATAAAAAAAAATAAAATAAAAAAAAATTAAGAAGTAATTATGTACACTGTGCTGATTCATAGTCACATGAAACAAGTATTTGTATTGCATATTATCATCTGCTTTTGTCATACAAATATCAATATGATTGAAGCCACGAGTGACAAGATATTTTAAGCATGTATTATTTATAGCCAATATTTTGTACTTTTAGAGTGATTCAACATTAAAAATAAAAAATATATTTATATGATTATGGTTTTTTGGCGGACAAACATATCTGTACTATGAATTAAACCCTGAAATCTATATCAAATTCATAATTACTTTTTTTTTTCTTTAATATATTTTATTGCTTTTTTGTTTTCGACATGCGATTTTATCTTAATTATACATTCATATATATACATATGTTAAGACACTAAAAATGTTTCTTTTTTTGTGACAATATAGGAAGAGTACGCTAAATGATTACCAGGCACTGGTGTTCACATTAGTTTGTTCAGTCCTGTATGCAACATCGGTTTACATAGCCTGGCTGAAAGTTGATCATGCTTGACATACTGCAGTCATTTAGGCATAGACGTATGATATCTTGAAATAGTGTGTAATAAAACGCAAAAACTATAATTTTTTACTCTAGGATGAATGCTACACCAACTAGTCACCCCCAACGACTTAGTTATAGGTTAAAACATCATTTACGAAAATCTGATTCGATTTTTCCCGTTTTCTCTCATTGAAAAGAAATATTTTCCTATTGAACACTTAACGAGAAAGGGCAAAACAGAAAATTTTCGTTTATTGCGGGGAAATTTACGTTTTCTACTGAAAATAGTTTCCATTATAAGATAGAAATTTCGCGTAAAATTATTCGTATATTATACTTTTTTTCTGTATGTAGTGTGTCCGAACGTAGTCAGATTGGATTTGAGAACAGTCTTAACCCACTGACCGCCGAGGAAAAATATTTTTTTTTCTTTGCAAATTATATTAAATGTTTAAAAGAGGGATTTTCTATCGTGGTGTAATTTTTTTGTTACCTATATGCTTATAAGACTTGAAAGTATCAATCAAAGCTTAATTTTCTAAAACTGGATTATGTTTGTAGAATTATATTAATTTAAATAAAGCGTCAACTGCAGCTAGTGAACGGATATATCCGATCGCGGGTGTGACAAGAGTCTTAAGGACACATTTAACATCTCGATATGCAAAATGAAGCAATTTGTACAAAATATTTAATATCATGTATTTTACTTAAAAATAAAGGTAGATCCATATATAAATCGAAAGAAATTAATTTCATGCCCAAATTAATTTTCAAGAACTAATTAACTTTTAACATATCTTTATTAAAAAATTTTATTTTTAAAAACTTTTCTTAAAACACTGTTGAATATATCACCTTAAAATTTTTTATAGTGTCAGAAAACAGTATTTGAGAATAATAAGAAACTATTTTCGTTTTACCTAAGCAGAAATAAAATTAAAAATATTTTACTAAACAGCTTTAAAAATCCTAAAAATTTTAAGAGCATATTTTTCATTATATATATTAAAAAAAAAAAAAAAAAACTATCAGACGTATAATGTTGAATATTTTTAAAGAAATAAATCATAACAATTTTGGAAAGTTTCAACTGTTTACCTAAAATAAAATTTTAGAAACGTGTATCAAAGCGTAAATAAAACACATTTCGATAAAAAAAAGATAAAAAACTATATACACACCCACACTGTATAAAATATATTACCTTAATACCTCCCAACACCATACATTTTAGTTCCATAGTTATTTAGCGCAATAACCTTTTAGTTCTGTTTTTTAGGCAATAATTGAAGACTGGAAAATTTTAGACATTTTATGCTCCACGTGGCTTCACACTGTTAAAACATTTTCTGTAAAATGGCAGAGAATCTACGTGTAATTCATTATCTTAAGTGTTACATAAAATTACAGAGATTAGAAAAACCGATATTTTGTCAAACAACAGAGAAGTTAGTCAGTAAATGAGAATAGATTCTGTAAATTAACATCATAAAAAATTCACTAGACTCTAAATTTACTTTTAATGATAATAATTTGATTTAGTTTTTTAAATTAGTGAATCACTCAATCTTCAGTGAGCTTCAAAGAACTTAAATTTTCCGAGTAAATTTGAACTGCTGAATCATTAAACTTTAACATAATTTGTTTCTAGCCGTCCTGGAGTTTGAACCCGAGATCTCTTTACATTAGAAGGGCACCTTACTGACTCAGCTATAAGAGCGATGGATATTGAGTACAAAGTATGTATTTTATAACTTCGCAGGGAAAAAAATCCCCATCAAATCTGATGAGAGGATTTTTACCTTTCTAAATTATTCTAAGTTTTTTTTTTTCTAAGAATTTTTAGACTAAATTTTATTTTTTAATATTTCTAATAAAATTGCAAAAGAATTTTAAAAGTGGAAATCCCGACAGGGAATTAGATATAAGATATTGGAAATGTGTGTAAAATGATGACTGAGAAACTCACTCGAATGCAATTAACCGAATTACTAGTGTAAACTTACAGAGAGTTTGCTTTTTTTTCTATGTTTCTACAGAAAGTTTTAACAGTATAATGTGAAACAATGAAAAAAAAATCTTGTTGAATTCGCAATTTACTACAGATTAGTTTTTCCTCTTTTAAAACTATTAATTTAAATTTTATGAATAGTTTTGAAGACATCTAGGAAACAGCGTAAGGTTTCATTGTTTCTCCAAGAAATATAATCAGGGAAATATTAGAATGTCAGTAATGAAATCTAAAAGTGTCCTTCTGTAACCTTCTTTCCTTTAGTTCTATAGAAATTGCTGCAATGACGTGACCACAATAGCAATAGCTGTTAGTGTGTTAGTATGGAGAGGAAAAGGGTGTGTAGGTTTCACTCTCCCTTTTAAAAACGCGTCGACACCTTCAGGTGCAGCTTATTATCCGATGGCGCAACTCTGCATGGAACAAAGGTTTGTGTAATAACTTTCATCAAGTGAAGTAATCTGCTGTAATATTCCGTTGAATGTCTTCTTTTCTATTAAAAAATGTACACTGAAAGACACCTGCTAGTTAAAAAATTGCTAAAGGCTCAGCCTACAGGCGAAGGTAGATTTCGAAGTTAAGTACTAATTTCGCCAACAAAAACAAAATCAAGATTAGAGATAAAAGCAGTTAAACTTTTTTATCCAGCCGCTTTTGACGAGTTTTTAATTTGATTTTACTGCAAGTGCTACTCTTGTCAGAATCATTTAAGGCGGTAGTCAAAAAATACTTTCCCCACTCAACAATTCAAATTTTTCAGACGCATTTTCAGACTCATTTCTAAAGGAGAAAAAAAAATGCTGACGTGATTTTGAAAGGATATATAACTGGTCCCGTGTTTTCATTTTTCGCTCAATTACTTGGAACTTGGTTTATAATTTTTTTTTCCTCAGTACGATGATTTTTTTCGTTCCCAGCTCTCTTTCTTCGGAAAATCCGTTCAGAACAACGACTTTGACAACATCTTTTGCAATATATTCTGTCTTCAACAAAAAATCGATAAGCACGGCACATTATATAGTTTCTGAATAAGAGAATCTGCCAGTTTGATGCATTTCAGAACAAAAATAAATTTAACAATGAGTCAGAAAATGAGAAGTTTGGTTTTAGTACATCCTTCATAACGATAATTTTTTCTTCAACCGCTATGTCTTCTTAATTTGTTTGAGCTGTAAGAATTGGTCCTATCAAAAACTTGTCTATATAAAATTTTTAGATTATATTAAGAAGATTTATAATAAATTTAATTGGACTTGATATAGTGAGAATTGGCGAATGAATTTTTTTTTACTTTAAAACCTATTTTTTTTTTTTTTTTCATCCCTTGAGCCCATTTTTGATTTTTTCAAAAGTCGGTCATTCATAAAATTTTGGCCCTTTTTCTAGAAGTAAGAATAACTTTAAACTAATTTGATGTATATTATAACTAAGACATTATGGGGTTTTTTTCGATTTTCATAAAACCCCGCCCCAGGCCACCTTGGCCCAATTTTGTTCATTAACGACTTAACCAGAATTTTCTGTGCCAGTTTGGAATAGACTTACGCATAAGTTATCGTGTCCATAAAAAAATTATATATATATATATATATATATATATATATATATATATATATATATATATATATATATATATATATATATATATATATATTGGTTTAACATTTTTATCGTTAATGTTTTAACAATGTGCTAATGTTAACTTTAATGTTTAACAATATAGGTATATTGTTTTTAACTAAGCGTGGTTTGGGGTTCTAAGAACTCATGATTGGCGTAGATCTGTAAAAAAGTTTCAGAAATTCTAATATAAGAGAGAATGTATAAGAGAGGCAGTATTTCTTACGAAATCTACCTAAAATACCAAAGGAATGAAACTTTAAATTTTTGCTTTTTTCCGCTCAAATGTAACGAAATTATCTAGAATTTTATAAATATATGTTCTTGCTAATATTTAATATGCCTAAAATGGCAGGAACTAAATTTTCAGTTTTAATGTAAGAACGGACATTTTACGTTTGCTATTTTCATACATTTGCTTTTAAACCTTCAATGCATGTTTTTTTTATTTTATTTGGAAAACATATTTCAGTCTATTTTTTTCAGTTATCCATTAGAAAATTGTGAAAAAATTTGCTTATGTTCTATTAAATTCAAAATAGTCTTTTTTTTTTTTTTACAATATTGCAACCGATTAAAAAAAAAAAAAAAAAAAAAAAAAAAAAAAAAAAAAAAAATTAGTCTACTATCTACGTTGATTCAAGATTAAATTATACATTTTGGTTCAACTCAATCATTTTTTAAGTTTTAATTTAAAATATTCTTCACGCAAGTTTAAACTGGAAGCAAGACTAAAAATTTCTATATTAAAAATACACATTTTTATCCATAATATCAAATAATTAAAAAATTTTAAGAGTTTTCCTTTACTTTCAAACAAGTGATAGAAATACTGCATTTTAAGCTCAATATTTGTTACTATTTATTTATTTTTATCGCAGTCCTTTCATTCCTAAGGATGATAATTAAAATTGAAATTTCAAGCATGTAGATAAAATCTCCATTTTCAAAGCAAAAAAAAAAAAAAAAAAAAAAAAAAAAAAAAAAAATAATAATAATAATACTTAAATAAAAAATTCTAAAGTCTATTATTTTACATTTTTTCATATACAGATATGATCTACTTATATGCCAAGTTTCATTAAACTCTGGGACATGTCAGCCACAACTGATTTGCTTTTTTTATGGAATGATTCATATAGGTTTTTAATAGGAATGTCAGGAATTCTCATCAAAGAAATATAATTCTGTGGCATAATATAGATAATATACATGAGACATTATGCACCCCTCCAAAAATACACACCTCTCAACTTGCTGTACGAAGAATGGAACAATTCTCACAGAGTAATAGTATATATTACTATACGTACGCGAAAATTACGAATATTTTAGCAAAATTTAAGGAATTTAGTTAGAAATTTTCCCATCAACAAGTTGAGCTGTCTCGTAAAAAGCCACTTTGTTGACAAACATGCACATTATCTATTCATAGAATGCAGCTAGTGCCCGATTAAAGTACGGGTCAACAAGTCCCTTAGACTCAGTATGCAATTTTCATGAAGCTGAAATCTTAAGATGTAGTGATTAACATACATTCTAACCATATACTGATTATAATCAATATTTTGTACTTTTAGAGTAATACAACATAAAAACACAAAATATATTTATGTAGAAAATTTGTTTTTTAGACGGACAAATATATTTGTACTATGGATTTTGCTTATAGAAATCTTCCTGAAGTCCATCATATTCATAATTATATATTTTTTTAACTTTTTAACTCTCATGTGTTTAGTTAAAGTATTTTATTTTCTCTTTCTTTCTTCCTAAACGATGACCAAGGTCCTGTCTGCCGGGTCGCCCAGCTGAAGTTGTTTCCGACATGCGATTTTATCTTAATTATATATTCGTAGAAGCAGGGTGAGTCATAAATATCGAAACAATAAGCTACCTCCTTATATATTGCCCCTTAACCAATACTTCCAATTGCAAAAATTCATAAAAAAGGGTGAAATTTTTGATAAGATCAGTTGAAACTCCATGGGGGGTCTATTTGAAAAAATACGAAAATTAAATTTTTATACGGACTCCGTAGGGCAAAATTAGCAATTAGGAAATTAATCCTTATCCATTCCTAAATTGAACAAAAAAAATTTCATCTCCATATCTAAAAACCTCAAAGAGATATTAAAATCCAAATTTCTCCAAAATTCATGACTTACACCGCTTAACCATGCCTGTAAACGAAGAATTTTTTACTCATTTTGAAAGCAAGTGAGGGGTCTTCCACAAATTGCTTGTTATTAAAAGTCGATTTGAAACAGTGGCTATTTTTTGGATATAAAAAAGCAGCGTATTGATTTAAAGCAAAACTTGTTTTTAAAATATGTTAGTAGTTCGCACTGGAGGTCTGCATGGGTCGAAATATCTCGGTCCGGACCCACAGGTGAAAAAGTTCGGCCCGGTCTGGAAAAATGTTAAAATCATAACCAGGACCGGCCTGAAAAAAACTTTAAATCATAGCCCGGTTGAGCCAAGAATTTCTATATAGTTTTTTTTTTTTTTTTTTTTTTTTTTACATTGGTGTGTTAAAAAATTGTTTCCTATGGAGGAGTTCAGACCAACAGTACTTATAGCTTTTCTTTTTTCATATTTATATTTTTTATTATTAAATAATCGGGAAAGGCTGTAATATATTTATTTTATCAATGAAACTGCATTTATATGTAAATGTTTCACTTATATTTTAACATCGTTAATCCATATTCCATACGTTGGAGACTTTTAAAAATGTTATACACTAAAAACTTTTAAGACGGAATCACATAGGAAAGAAAATGTACGTTATAGACAAATGCCCTACATAGGAGGTGTAAATGCAGTTTATTTTTTTTTCTCAGGTATTATATTAATTTTTTATGGATCAATACATTTTCCGTTTAAGACAAGATTCCGTCTTAGGCAGATTTTTTTCACTGGTTTTATTGTATTTAATTTTTTAGTCTTTAAATATACTATTCATTTAAAAAAATGAATTTTATAGTTTTTTTTTGTAAAATAAAGGCGATTATATAATCTGTGTTTTTCGAATAAATTTTGATTGAGACAAATTTTACTTATTTTATGCATGTATTAGGCCAGTCAGAGACAGTGATTTTAATATGGGTTGAGTCGAGACCGGGGTTGAAAATTTAGTCCAATGCAGACCTAAAAAGAAGGAATCAGTTGCCTCCGTTATGAAATTACGTTAGGACCGACCAGGCGAGTCTCAGAAAAAAGTAAGTTCTCGGTCCCGGCCCTGCTTGGGCCTTGAATAGAGATTTTTTAACAGCCTCTAAAAAGACGATAAAAAGGCCTGAGGTTGTAAAAGCTATAAATTTATAAAAAAGACTTATTCCGCATTTTAGAAAAAGCATTGTTTTAAATAACTGACGAATATTTAAACGGTACAGAAAGGAGATTGAAATGAGAAAAGTTAAACTAAATAGGAAGTTTGAGCTACAAGAAAGAAATATTTTACTCTTTCAATTCTTTAAAAAGCATTTAAATATTTTATTATTAGGAGCCAAACTTGATATAAAACTTTAAGTTCGTTTTTCTGCATGATGAGTTTTTTCAGCATTATTTCTCGTCTTTAAATTATTAAAAGTCAAGAATTGTTAAAGAAAAGACGTGCAAAATTGAAACATGTCATTTTTAATTATTTTACATTAGTTTTGTTTCGGAAAATTTGAAAAAGTATTTACTTTTGAAAATGTAATTTTTTTAAGTCGTATCATTTTTAAATAAATATTTTTAATAGTTTTAAAATTAATATTAAAAAACCCTGGAACAAAACTAAAATCAGATTTTCGTCTTTAATTATATGGAAAGAAATTGAAATCCGATAAATAATGTTTCGAGTTATAACTATTTTAAACTATCCCATTTAAATTAATTCTAATCATTTGAAATTTTGATAAATTTTATGATAAATTTTAGGATGTGGTTTTCTTAGCAAATTATATGGCTAACCATCAAAAAAAAAAAAAAAAAAAAAAAAAAAAAAAAAAAAAAATCAAATTTTTAACTCAAAAGATAGTTTTTTGCATGTTTCCAGGAACTGTTAAAGTAGCGTTGTTTCTTGAATTGCACGCATTTCAATTTGTGTCCAATCCTTTAAAACCTGATGAATTATTTCAACGGCTATAACTCTGCGAGTTTTGAAGGTATGAAGATGCAATCTTTTGTGTCTAATTCAGGACTGGATAAGGAAAGTTTTTCTAATTAGAATTTTTATCCTACGAGGGCCGTATAAAAATTTAATTTTCGTAATTTTTCAAATAGACCCCCCCCCCATGGAGTTGCAACTTATCTTATCAAAAATTTCACCTTTTTTAATGAATTTTTGCAATTGGAAGTATGGGCCTAGGGGCGATATTTAAGGAGATAGCCTATTGCAGGCCTGTCCAACCTTTTACTAAGCAGGGGCGCATCTCAGCTTTTGGCAAGCAATGAAGGACGCCATTAATAACATGGCTCAAAACATGCAAGAAAATCACATTTTAATATTAGAAGCAATATATGAGAACAAATGAGACATAATACCTCTATAGATCTAAAACGCCATGTATATTTAAAAAAAAGTCAAAATATCAGTAAATTGTAATAAATTTCGAATAATAAGTTTTTCTGCGAGGGTTTACCTAAAACAGTAACTATAAGTTTACCTAAAACAGTAAACTTTTAAGCGCATGATTATTATTATTATTATTATTTAAACTAATCATATGGTGTGTTGCCTTTCTTTTAATACGTTTTGAACTGGAAGGAGTCAGAAAATGAAATATCATCCAGTATTAAAATAAAATAGTAATAAGAAATATCGTTAGGTTTTTGGGCGACGCAAATACTCTGCAATACCTACAATTTTTTTAGAGGTGTAAATTTACCATCATAAAAAGTATAGAAACGAAGTCGTGGGTGGTTACACAGAAAGAGGCTGAAAGAGCTTGCATTGATGGAAATCCTTTCACACGATTTTAAAGATTTAAAAACACACACACAATTACCTATATTGTCAAAGGTTTAGGGGAGAAAAAGACAACCTTTATCCCGTTTTATTAAACAGCCGAATGGCCAGTGAAATAATGTTAATAACAATAACAAAAATTCTGAAATTTCTGCACGAAAGAGAAGACGGATCGCTGATATTTTTCTACATTTTACTTCTTAACGTATTAAAAAAGTTATTGCCTGCATTTATTAATTCCTATAGTCATAATTTCCACAAAAGATTTATAAATCATTATAAATTAGTAAAGAAATGCAACAGCGCATGATTATTATTATTATTATTATTTAAACTAATCATATGGTGTGTTGCCTTTCTTTTAATACGTTGCGTACGTTATAATTGTTGATACAGAAAATACACTTGCAGAGATTTTTAAAACATGTCTCATGAAAATATCAAGGATTTCAAATAAAGTATGCTTTACAAGGAAATTGTATTAAAGAGACTAGTAACGGGAAATTTTCAAAGGGCGCCAAGAAAACTGGCAAAGGGCGCCATGGCGCCCGCGGGCGCCGCGTTGGACAGCCCTGGCCTATTGTTTCGATATTTATGACTCACCCTGTATAAATATGTTAAGACACCTAAAGTGCTTATTTTTTGTGGAAGTATAGAAGTAGTGTGCTGGATGATTACAAGGCCCTGGTGTTCACTTTAAATTGATCAATCCCATATGCAATATCGGTTTGCAAGACCTGACTTGAAATTAAGCATGCTTGAAATCTAGAATCATTTTTAGGCATAGAAGTATGATATCTTAAAATAGTGTGTAATAAAACCCAGAAATCATAATTTTGGGGCTCAAAATATTCTGGGCAGCGAAACCTGGACCATACGTGCCTAGGCAAAAGTCAAAACCTGTCGGCTTGTATTAAAATTTTATGGCAAATTTCGCCACTACCAGTGTAATGATTCATAATCAGATTAAGGGTACTTTCACCCTTTGAGGAAGAAGCTTCAGATACTTCGAAGTATCTCTGAGTGGCGGAAACACGGTGAGGCAGGCAAGTATCGTTTAGGCTTAATTTCGAAACTATTTAATGACGATGCGCAATATTGATGGCCCGTACTACCGCCAGCTCGGACCATTTCCCAACTAACCTCTTAATTTGTCCAATGACGAGAAGCTGATGATTTTACGAGTGTACTTTCACGGGATCATGGGCAAGAACTGAGGTGTTAATGAAGAAGGTTGAGGAGAGAGAAAAAATTCCTTTCCTTGCTGTTTTAACATCATAAAATTTCGGATGGCAGGTTTAGTGAATTTTTATTTCCTCAGTAGCGAGAGATCTTCTCTGGCGAGGAGGAATAAATTATTCATGCATTCCTTTATCTTGCACAGCTCTGCTGCAGTTGTGTATGTGACGTATAAGCTAAACAGAACGCGAAGTTATGCTGATTTTTTGTTTTTTTCGAACGTAAATAATTTTTCGTAAAAGCACGATTACACCAGGTAAAAATTCTCAATATTTTTCTCATCCCAAATTAGTTTTATACATCAGGCATGAAAAAGGTTAAAAAAAGGGCGCATGAACCGGAAAATGAGAATTTTTTTTAAATAGCGCACGTATAAGACAATCAGAAAAGTTGTTTTATTTGCAGTAAAATTGTTAATATTTTTGACGAAAATCGTGTTTTTTTTTTTTTTTTTTTTTTTTTTTTTCACAATCTTTTGACGAAAATTATGCTTTTTCGCGATCTATTGACGAAAATAGCATTTTCTTTTCGTGATCATTTGACGAAAATCTCATTTTTTTTCAGCAATCGTTTGACAGAATTCGCGTTTTTTCCGCGATCCTTTGACGAAATTCAAGTTTTTTTCCTTGATCATTTGAAGATGTAAAAAGTCGAAAAAATGGAAAGTGACAAAAAAGCGAAAAATCGCAGATCCACGGAAGGAATAATCTCAGATGTCTGATATATTTAGACGGCCTGATACATTTTAGACGTATTTTTTAGGGTTATAAAAAATACTTTTTTTTTTATAGATTTTGATTTCGAAGTTTCTTTTTACACAGTAATATACAAGTTAAGTTACATAGTATATTTTCAAAATAGTATCATTTGTCATTCTCAACTCTTACAGAATGAATTAAACTTATCTACAACTTAACTTTGAAAGCTTCCACTATTTTTTTTTTTTCAGTGATATCTGTTAGGCATATGATTAGCAACTATCATATGATTCGAATAGATGAGCAGATATAAACAGATAGCTAAAACAGAAAATAACTTAAAAATAATTTTCTTAAATTTCACTTATGATATTCCTTTCTACGCAGTAAATTATTTCTGTAATAATATTATATCTCATTACGAAGTTTTTGCAAGCTGCTAAAATCTAATATGAAAATTCGCATTTTTTTTTTTTTTTTTTTTAATTACATACATTTATGCATTTGGATGGCGAAACAGGAGGCATCTTAAAAATTATTTTGTTAAAATTTTACTGGCGAAATTTCTTGCTACGCAATAAAATATTAACAAATGATACCCTATTTTTTATACAATACATTTTTAAACAATTAAAATTTGTAAAAACCGACTTTTCTTTTTTTTTTTTTTTTTTTGCAACAGTTAAACTCAAGTAAGGAATTTATTCTTTTTTTCTTTTTGATTTTTCAAATAACATAACCTTTATCTGAAATGTGCTTTTTTATTATTGTTTTATTGCGTTTATTTATTATTATCAAATTGTTAATTCAGAATTTGCATAATCTTAAAACATCACAAAATATATTTCATCTCAAAAAGAACACAGAAAGCAAACAAAAGAGTTATATATTAATATAGAACACACAGACACTTGTAGCCCATTGATATTTGAAATATTAAGTTGTATTGACAGGGCCATAGCTAGAGGGGAGGGCTCTCCCCCCCCCCCCTAAAAACATTTTCAGTCTCCCCTGAAAAAGATTCCAAGATCATTAAATGAATTTTTGTTCCGGAAATCCAAATAAAATTTTTTCAAAAGTCTAATTTAGTTTTGAAGCTCTTTCATAGTTTTACAGAAATACTAAATTGTAACTAAAATAAGTGTTTCAACACTCGCTCATAGTATTTGCACATATGACGCTAATATGATGTTTAATATTGCACTAATACACTCGAATGTTTCATCATCATATTCATTTTAGCATACAGTGCAGTTATTCAACAATTTAATAAGAAACATAGTACCTACGCACTTACGAATCTGCACTAATTTATCGTTCTCCGTCAGAGAGAGAAAGAGAGAAAATATGAGCCCTCCTAGATTTTTTACCCCCCCCCTCCCCCTATTATTAACTTCTAGGTACGGCCCGTGTATTGATCTTACTAAATGCTTGTTTGTGGACGGTTTATTGAATGACTTATCTTAAAACAATGTAAACTAACGAAACGACCCAAACAACAAATTTATTGAAACCTTAAAACTTTAATTCAGAAAAGATAACAAGCTATGTTTATCTATATCTGTTTTTATAAGAGCAGTATTTTCCATAGATTTATTCCATTGATAAGCAGGATTATACTAGAACTTGCTTGGCTTTAAATCGTATCTTTTACATCTGTGTTTCGATCGTATTTTTCTCTGTGTTATTAGCTTGAGAACAAGAAGGGAAGTATTGTACAGTTATTATGAAAATTAATAAGGCATAAAAATAAAAAAAGCATTATATTGACTGAGAATTTCGATGAAAATTTTGGGAAAATGTTGCAGATCGATCTTTTGGTGAGAAAAAACAGAATCGCATTAAATTAAAATGTTTTTGTTTGTAACAATTCGGATTGGCTCAAAGTTTTTTTTTTTTTTTTTTTTTTTTTTTTTTTCGTTTTGAATTGGATTTTTATGAGTAAGGTACAGTTATATTCGATTTTTTAGTAGAAAAATCGAAATCTTTTTTTCAGATGAAAGAAAACTCTTACACATTTGAAAATGAATGAGCGCTTACATAAGTTTTAAGTAATACATTCATAAGTATTTTTCTTCATAAAAGATAAAATATTCGTGTAAGAGGTATGATTATTCGACTTATTTCCCATAACTGCATTAAAATAGGGCGTTATCCCCTAAATGATCTTAACAGTGTCATAGACGTTGTTTTATTTTATTTTATTTATTTCTTTTTTTAACTTTTTAATTTGTAATTTTCAGTTTGTATATGAGTGCTATTGACATTTTCTTTCCTCAACACTTGTATTTAAACTGTAATCGCACTGTACGTAAAGTTTCGTTACAAAAATGACATTTTATGATATAATCGGGTCTTATGTTCCACTTTCAATCAAACGGTCTAAGAAACCTCTCACAATGCCTATGTGGCAATTTGTTCCACAGCCCTTAATGTTCAATTTACTATCATTTTATTTTCGGGTGGTGTTAATAAATAGGTATGAAACTATAGAAAGCAGTAGACTGTGTTTCCGATCCTACAAACATCCAATCATTTTTTTTTTTTTTTTTTTTTTTGATTTATTGGGAAAAAAAAAAAAACATTGGTTTTTATAATGCACATATAATATATACAATTAATCGGTTCAATATTAGATTGCTTCCTTTTTCGTGATCGTTGTACATTTCGTAATCGGTGGGCTCGATAATCAGACCTCGTTTTTTGCTTTAAAAGACGATTTTTCATACGACGTCTTTCTTTGGTTTCGGTTTTTTCCATATCTGGTAATTTGCGTCTAGACATTTTGTAACTTTTTCTATCTCTTTTTTTATTAACAACGACATTTCGATTTCCTATTAAAATAAAAATTGTTCTAAATGTAAAGAATTTCGTTTCAAAATAAATGTGGACAGGCATTGCCTAAAGCAAAATGTTTGAATATTTCTCATTGAGTTAATAAAGACAAGTAAAAATATCATTTTTATGATAATCAAAGCATGGCTTACGTAATAACAGAATCAGTCATATATTACGTACACTAAAGATTAAACATAATATTCTTGGACCAATCATAAAAAAAAAAAAAAAAAAAAAAAAAAAATGCGAGACACCACAAGGTTTATTTTCGACCGAAAACAACAACTATTTTCCAAATAGTTAATTTTTTTATATAAATGTTCTTTAAATCTATTTATCACAATGTATGGTTTCTGGTCCTTCTAAAAATAAAAAAACGGGTTTCGGAATCATGAGTGTTCAAAAGAAATTGTTATATATTATCGTTCGGGAGTATAGGCGTTTGTAATAATATAAACACATAACACCTATAGTCGTCATCTGGTCCACATTTAGCAGCGAAAAAACCATTACCCAATCGAATATTTGAAATTTAATACAGTAATAATGTAAATAATAATCGTTGCAGAATTTTTTATGACATTTCAAATTTTACGAAAATCGAATCAAAACTTGCTAAAGATAGTAATAAAAGTTTTCTCGATTCTATTAAATTCCATCATACGTAATTAATTTAATGCTATCTCATGACAGGTAATGATTTTAGGTGCAGCAATGATGATTACGTCCTATTTAAAATTTCCATATTACTGATTTTAATATATATAATCACAATAAATTTTATATTCATGCAATTTTCCATAACAATGCAATAGCTATTGCACCAATATCTGAATATTTATATCACGAATGCACCGCATTTGTCACGCTTGACATACAATTACCGACTTGTTCGCAGTGTAACGACTGAATTTGTTCTGCTAATTGAATTCAGAACAATCCCTACAAACAGACCCTCTATCTGTAAGATAACATTAATTTACATCAACTGTGGTGTGGTTACTTTAATTTGATGTATTTGAACGATTGCTTTGTCCGTAAATTTGTAAGCGAATATATAGTGGTTTGCGCTTATGAAAATATAAGACAATACCCACAGTCCGTGTCCTGTGTAATGCTAAGAAAAAAACTGATTGAAGAAAAACAATGTATCCATGGAATTTTTTTACTAAATGTCAATACGACAGTCACCTCGTGAGGTGATTCCTTTACACCAAAAGAAATCTTCGACTGTACTCTTCGGAGGTTAGTAACGAAGTCCTCACCTAATATGACGTATCGAGCCATACCAATATACTACCCAAAAATCGTTAGCTTTGCTAAAAATAAAATTCAAACATCAAATGACGTCAATCTGCCAATATCTAACAGATAAAAATTGTTTTATAATGATTAACTGAAAATGAGATAATAAATGATTTCAGTAATTTATTTATTTGTCATTATTTCATTTATCTATTAACAGATGTTAAATTTATCTTAACCCCTTGGGGACGAGAGTCACGTATACGTGCCGCAAAAGGGCTTAAGAATCCTTCTTTATTCCCCCCCCCTCTCAGTAAAATAATACTGTAAAATTTGCCTTATTTAATCGGAGTATTTTTCCGATTTAATGAGATACAAATTTCTGTTTTTAAAAACCGGTGACAAAACCATAAATATTTCGTAAAAGTCTCCCGTCGCGAACGGGTTATCTGTTATGCGCAGATTAATAAAAATGCAAGACCCAGTTAAATTACAAAAGATAAACACTTTAGCTAAAATAAAGATATATTTTTGACAGAAAATAATATTATTATGAAAGAGAGTTTCTTAGGTGAGCTAAAAATAACGTTATATTAGAAAGTAAATGAATAGATTTTAAGATTTACGAGTGCGCAAATAAATAAACTGAATGTAATTTAGATTTAAAAAAAATGATTTTGAGTATTTTAAATTATCAATATATGATTCTACGTCATACCAACATTCTGCAAATACAGTTTTTTTAAAAGCAACAACTCTTGACTCATGCTGAATACAATTGTTTTAACAGAAGAAAGATGGACTTCATTAACAGCGAAATAAGGCAAGTGACACTTCCTCCTACTCACGATCGCGGGCTTTCTCAAAAACCTGATTTTTCAATAAAACTGATATATATATATATATATATATATATATATATATGTATTTTTTTCCTTTAACAGTGACGCAATGTCTCAAGAGATGACAGGCGTCTAAATCGTGGAATCCCTTTCTAGAATTCAATAAGCAGACAAGAAAAGGTCGAAAGCAGTGGTCTGTGTCTCCCATCCTACAATCGTCCTGTCACCGTTTTCTTAATTTATAGAAAGTAAGCACGAAAAAGCCATGCTAACATCAAGAATAGTACATACAGGGTGTCCAGCAAATAACACCCTGATTTCAAAATTAAATTTCTCAAAAACAAAGATCGATAGTAATATGCGGTAAACGGTTTTTTCATTAGGTAAGCTGTAAAAATCTTATACAGAAATTTCAAACAGTGAATATTTTGAAAAGATTGTGTTCTGATTGCAAAGAATGCTTTGATTTGACATTTTTCTTGCTTTAGATTGCTGCCAGAGAATGTGTTTTTCGGCTTAAAGTGCCATATTTCATAGTTTTTTGAAATTAAATTTTTGAAATTTCAAAATTCTAAAAATTTACTTCGAAAAATCTTTAAAATATTGCACTGTAAGCTGAAAAATTATTTCTCTGCAGGCAATCTAAAACAAGAAAAATGTCAAATCAAAGCATTCTATGCAATCAGAACGCAATCTTTTCGAAATATTCACTGTTTGAAATTTCTGTATAAGATTTTTACAGCTTACCTAATGAAAAAACCGTTTACCGCATATTACTATCGATCTTTGTTTTTGAGAAATTTAATTTTGAAATCAGGGTGTTATTTGCTGGACACCTTGTCTGTACATCACAACAACCTCCCCGCTCGGAATCTTGTACACGCGCGAAAATGGAAAGAACTTTGTTATATTTTTCGTAATATGGAAACTAATTTACATGTTAATAGCATTCAAAGTCAAGGTTCCGCAAAAAATTTCACTTAATAGAAAACTTCGTTATCTGGAAGTTCCACTGTATTCCATACTATTGATTTTAATATATTAGACCAGCAGGTGGCAGCACAAATAAACATCTCATCTAGTTCGCGGCTGAAATTCTAGAATTATTTAAAACTCGACTCGTAGTTTAAACGTGTTTCATATTATAAAACTCATGTCTTGGGGGAAAACACATAAAAACCCGATTTTAGCGGCTGAGTCATAGGTTTACTCTTATACTTTCCTGCTCCCAATCCTCCATATTTTCATATATTTCGGCAGGGCCCGACTTAGACAGTGGGGGAGGAGGGGGGCCCTTCTATCTTAAAATTGTTTGTGAATTATACTCAAATGACTAACATTGAAATTTAAACCTATTGTATGTATGCTATAAATTTCGTACAAAGTACTGATTTCAGTATTCATATTTCACATCTTTATACATAATAATAGAAGATAGATAATTTTTTATGATGTAACTATTACTTTAAGGGAACGAAGGGCATGGAAACAAAGGGGGTAGGAGAAAAAAAAAGACCCCTTAAAATTGAAAAAAAAAAAGAATTTTGGTAATATTTTGCTATTTTATATCATTTGGCCCTCTTTTAACAAGAAACTTTTCTCTCCTTGGGAGGCCCCCTCAAGCCGGGGGGCCCGGGGCAATTGCCCCGCATGCCACTGTCTTAGTCAGGCCCTGCATTTCGGTGCAGGAAAGCATAATGGTAAATCTACGAGTCAACCATTAAAAGCGGCTTTATAAGTGTTTTCTACCAAGATATGACTTGACAGACTTTAACTGACTCTAGAACTCCAGTCGTGAACTCGATGAGGTGATTGTTTCTGCTGCCGCTTCCTGATCTATATATGATCGTAATAATTTTTTTATTCATGCAATTCTGTTGCAATAGCTGTTGCAACAAGATCTGAATATTTATGTTACGAATGCACCTCATTTGTCGCGTTTGACGCACAATTTCCGACTGGTTTGCAGTGTGTAACGATTGAATTTGTTCAGGAAACTGAATTCAAAACAACCCCTACCAGTAGCGCAGCCAAGGGGGTGGTTTTGGGGTTAAAACCCCTCCCAGAGCTAAGAAAAGTCGCTATAATTGCCGCTTATATGAATCAAAACCAAACGTAATATTTAAATGTTTTGGCGCAATTTGGTATTCGCTGTTTTAGTGAATCTGATTTTATTTAATAAAGTGATTCAATTGAATGGCGAAAAATCTACTTAAAACTGTAGAAGTACATATTACATGAATCAGTTAAGTAAAAATTGGTTATTTGAAATAAATCATTTTTCTGAGGCGCATTATACTAAAAAATTATGATTTCCTGCTACACAGATGCTCTTTGAGTTTAAGTATTATACGGTAAATATTCTAATTAGTACTGATTCTATTAACCGGCAATTCAAATAATCGGCAATCACCTTTATCAGAAACTCACCCTCCCCCCCTCCTAGAACCGAATTCTGGCTGAGCCACTGCCCCTACAAAATAGTTCTGTACCTTTTAAGACAATATTAATTAACACCAACATTCCGCCAACACAGCTTTTGTTAAAAGCAACAACCCTTGACTCTGTGCTGTATACAATTGTTTTAAAACAAGAGAGTATAATACTTGAGGTGTAAAAATACAACTTCATAAATAGCGAAATGAGGCAAGTGACACTTTCTCCCATTCACGATCGCGGACTTTCTCAAAGACCTGATTTTTCCATAAAACTGGAAGTTCTTTTTTTTTTTTCTTTCTTTACAGTGGCGCAACGTCTCAAGAGATGACATGCGTTCTAAATCGTGGAATCTCTTTCCAGAATTCAATAAGCAGGCATGAAAAGGTCGAAAGCAGTGGTCTGTGTCTCCCATCCTACAATCGTCCAGTCACTGTTTTCTTAATTTATGGAAAGTAAGCACGAAAAAGGCCATGCTAATATTTACGAGTATGACTTCTGAACGATAAGCCAGTTATAGATACCAGGTTAACCGTATATCGTTCACTAGATTATTTTGCCTATTTTGTTTATTATCGTTATTATTTATTAATTATTATTATTATTATTATTATTATTATTATTATTATTATTATTATTATTATTATTATTATTATTATAATATAAATATTAAACAGTTAAATAATAATTAAATTATTAAATAAGTCAATAATGATATTAATATTAAATTATTAAATAACTAAATAATATTATTATCGTTTTATATTATTTATAGTTAAATAATTTAATTTATTATAATAATTTATTGTAGTTTATTACCGTTTTATATTATTTATAGTTAAATAATTTAATTTATTATAATAATTTATTATAGTTTATTATCGTTTTATATTATTTTTATTATTTATAATTATATCGTTTTATATTGTTTATAATTAAATAATGTTATTACCGTTTTTATTATCGTTTACCAGTTAATTTTACTTTATTTCATTTTTCGTTTACCAGTTTTTTTTTTTACCTTTATTTTACCTTTTATCATTTACTAGCAGGGGTGACCGAGCTCAGCTCGGTCAAATTTAACTTGATGACCCGAACCCATTAAGACCTAAAACGACCCACTAACTGAATTGTTACGTGCATGTGTCCTATCTCAATGGTTTTCTTTTGCCCGAAAACGATATAATAGAAAATATACTGAAAATGGTGAGAACAATTTTCTAGATAAAATTAGCATGATCCACAAATGACCCTTATATCGAAATTTCTCGAAAATGTGACTTAGTTCATTAATTTTTGCGTGCCGAAAAACGTTAAATACAAAATTTAGATAAAATCGATTGAGCCAATTTTTAGGTATAAATAATTTGACCTTGACCCATTATGACCCAAAATGACTCATTAATTGAATTTTCTGAAACATCTGACCTAACCCAATGATTTTCTTGTGTCCGAAAACGATAGAATATAAAATTCAGTCAAATTTGCGCGAGACATTGTCTAGATAAAATTAGAATAACCCAAAAGTGACCATTGATCGAAATTTCTCGAACATGTGACATAGCCCAATGATTTTCTCGTGCCAAAAATATGCTGTATACAAAATTTCGTTAAAATCGATTCACCCATTCTTTAGATATAGCTTGACCATGACCCATCATGACCCACAAATGACCCTTATAATCGAAATCTCTCGAACATGTGACTTTGCCCATTAGTTTTCTCGTGTATAAATATTGTTACACTCAAAATTTCGTTAAACTCGATCCTGCCGTTCTTTAAATATAAATAACTTGACCCAGACCCTTTATGACCCTTTATGACCCATTAATCGAAATTTCTCGAACATGTGACCTAGCCCAATGATTTTCTCGTGCCAAAAAATGTTGTATACAAAATTTCGTTAAAACTGATCCACGTGTTCTTTAGATATAGCTTGACATGACCCGTTATGACCCATCATGACTCATAATATAATGACCCATAACCTCTTATAATCGAAATCTTTCAAACATGTGAGATAGCCCATTAATTTTCTCGTGTCAAAAAACTTACATACAAAATTTCATTAAATTTGATACTGTCGTAGTTTACATATAAATAGCTTGACCCAGACCTTTTATGACCCAAAATGACCCAGTAATCGAAATTTCTCGAACTGAGACCTAGCCCAATAGTTTTCTCGTGCCAAAAAAAATGTTGTATAGAAAATTTCGTTAAAATCGATCCACCTGTTCTTTAGCTATAGCTTGACTATGACCCATTATGACCCATCATGACCCACAAATGACTCTTATAATCGAAATCTCTCGATCGTGTGAGCCCATTAGCTTTCTCGTGTCAAAAAACTATTACAGGCAAAATTTCGATGAAATTGATTCTGCGGTTCTTTAAATATAAATAGCTTGACCCAGACTCTTAATGACCCAATATGACCCATTAAAATTTTTTCTCGAGCATGTAACCTAGCCCAATGTTTTTCTCGTGCCCGAAAACCATAGAATGCAATTTTTAGTCAAAATTGCGCGAGAAAATCTCTAGATAAAAATAGCATGACCCACAATGACCCCAAAAATGACCCACTAACCGAATTTTCTCGAACATGTTACCTAACCCAATGGTCTTCTGGTAATCCAAAACGATAAAATGTAAAATTTGATCGAAATCGTTAGAGCCGTTTTTTAGATAAAAATGGCTTGATCCATAATGACCCAAAAATGACCCAATAATCGAAATTTTTCGAACATGTGACCCAGCCCAATAGTTTTCTCGTGCCAAAAAACGATTGGTTACAAAATTTCCTTAAAATCGATCCAGCCGTTCTCTAGATATAAATAGCTTGATCTTGACCCATTATGACCCAAAATGACCCAATAATCGAATTTTCTCGAACATGTGACCTAGCCCAATGGTCTTCTCGTGCCTGAAAATGGTAAAATCCAAATTTTTGCGAAAATCGTTAGAGCCGTTTTTGAGATAAAATTTACCCCCCCCCCCCCCCCCACACACACACACAATTTTTGCTCGCATTATAGTATAAGATTAGTTTTATTTTACCTTATACCAGTTTCAGAAATCAGGTTAAACGTATATCAGATATCCCGTTTGGGACCATGGGTGCATATATACACGCTCAGAAAGTGTTTTCAATGTTTGAGTTTGATACCAGTAAAAAAGAAAAGTAAAATTGATTTTATTATTATTATTATTATTATTATTATTATTATTATTATTATTATTATTATTATTATTATTATTATTATTATTATTATTATTACGGTGAACATTGAACAGTTTATCTAGCTGATAGGATAACCAACAGCAGAGTTACTCCACTCCCTGTATATAAGTAGGTTGTATAGCAAATCATAGGGGAGTCATTAGATAAGTCTAACAACAGCACGTAAGTGCTAAAATATATAAAAAGAACAGAGAACAACAATAAAAGAAAAGGCTGCAATTTTATATTTGGGTACTACTAGAGTTTAAAAAAAACAATAAAACAGAAAGAAAGCAGTAGACTGGTAACTTTTGGGATTTATAAAGTCAAATAATTAACAAAAAGTTGTGTCAGAGGAAAAAAATCGTGTAAATGATGCTGCTCCTGAGCGGATTAAGGCAATAGCTCCCATCCTAGGATATGCGTGCTCCTTGGGGTACGTGAAAATAATATCGGTAATGGCGGAAGTCACAAAAAATGATTAGAAAAGCCGCAAATTATTAGGAATGGTCGTCTTTTCCAATATTTGTGAATTTAAAAAAAAAAAAAAATTCAGTTTAAAGTAGAGAAATTCTAAATTTTTCAAAAAAAAATTTTCTTTTTAAGAAATAAAATAAATATGATTTTTTTTTTTTTTTTTTTTTGATGACTTTATTTTTGAAAACTGTAACTGTAAATAAGCTAAATAATCAAAAGAAATACAAAAAGAAAACAGCCAGATTCAGTGTTTCTTTGTTCTATGAAAATATTATAGATCCACAAGACTTTAATTTCTCTACTCTTGTCCACCAATAGCTGACTTTGATACATATCGTTTATTTGCTCCAAAATACCGTTTCTTTTTCAATAATTTAAAAAATAACGCCAGCGATTTTCATTAAGACTTACTAAAATTATTTTTCTATGAAAAACGATTATGATTCTTATAATAGAAGACAAAGAATCAGGGCCGTAGGTGAGGGGGCGCTATGGGTGGCTCAGCCCCCCTTAAAATATTTTGAGCCCCCCCTCCCCCCCCCCCCCCGGAAAAGATTCCAAGGTCACTAAATGAAGTTCTGTTCCAAAAAATTCAAATGAAATTCTGTTCAAAAGTCTAATTTAGTTATGAGATCCTTTTACACTTTTGCAGAATTATTAAATTGTATCTAAAAAAAAGCAATTCAACAATCCCTCATCCTATGAAGGTAACAAGAAGTTTAATTTTGCACCAGTTATACACTCAAAATTTTCATCATCCTATACTTTTCTTAATATAAAATGAAGTTATGACAACAGTTTAATAAGAAACACAGTACCTAACAGTGTTAATATGCACTAATTTATCTTCTTGGGTCAAAGAAACAGAAAAAAAAATTATGAGCCCCCCCCTACAATCTCTTGAGGCCCCCCCCCCCCCTATAGATCACTTCTAGCTACGGCCCTGCAAAGAATTCACAAATCCTAAACTAATGCTAGTTGACTTGAAATAAAAATAAAATGATTATTTCACATTAGATCTCAAAAAATAAAAAATAAAATAAACGTTCTAATTAAAAAATAAATAAATAAAAAAAAAATCCACTATCACAAACAAAAGTGGGACCAACACATTTTTGAGGTGTTTTCCGTGTCATTTGCCAGAGCGGTTATACAAGATTTTTACTTGCTTCCATGAATTTCAGACTTAAACTTTTAAATATAATAAATTTTCTTTTAAAATAGACAATTATTACATTCCAATACTAGCAAATTAAAAACACATTGTCTTTTTTCCCTTCATTTTGATCTCAAATGCATGAAAATAAGTTGAAATGGAATAACTAATATGTAAGGCTGTTATCAAACCCAAAGTGGCAACTTTATGAAATAAGTTTGAATTCATTTTTGTATGAAAATGCAGGAAACTGGTAGATATTATTAATCAGAAAGTATGTAATCAAAAAACTTTTTTTTTTAAAATCCTAATAGGTATTTCAGCAAATAGTGACAAATTTGAATGAAATTTCAGGTCGAAAGTAGAAAAACCAATCAGGAAAGTACGAAAAAAAAAAAATGTCACATGATCAAAATCGTTTAAACTCGATAGGTAATTTATTTATCAAAAAATGGAAAAAGCATTTCGATTTCGAATAAGGTCGACCTTTACCTTTAAAAATATATTACGTTATTATGTCAGAATGGCTCGTGCATGTTAAGCAGTAAACTTGAGTAAAAAAAAAAAAAAACAAATGTTTTTTTTCTTTTTTTTCTTATGCATGGATAACAAAATTTTCCTTTCAGAAAGCATGAGACCTAGCTTCCTTAGTTATTCATTTTGCAAAAATTTATCTTATCTTTTGATTTTTATTTTCACGCCGAATTATTCCGAGATAGGAAAATACAAAGCAATCTAGTTTTTATTAGAGTTCTCTATGTGATAGAGATGCGATGAATCTGATGATATCAAAGTTTATTTCGTCATTACAAAAATTATTTTTTTTTAAGCGAGGTACAATAAACAAATAAAAAAGAGTTTTTAAATATTTTCTTTCATTTTCCTGAAAATGATCCTCAAAAGAAATGATCCTTCCAAGAAGATATAAGGTAATAGGTACTTAAAATAAATAAATAAATAAATAAACAAAATAAAAAAAATAAAACGAAAAAAATCATTTGATATAGATATCGCTTTTTTCTTGAATACAAATTTATGTAAAATAATTGTGTCGTATGTAAAAGAAGAAGAATTCGTTTGTTATTTCTCGTGGTTGTATTTTCCGTTACTGTGCAAAAATGGCACTAAGTGCATTTTGACATTTGGTGCATTACATTTATACAAGTATATATTTTCTCCTTCTTCTGCAACTGTGTCTACGTTAACAACATTAGATGTCTATATGTGCTACGCATTAGATTTTCATTTTTGATAAACGTAATTTTTAACTTACATCAGGATTCAACTTCACATATAGATTTCTGATACGATTTTTAATAAAATATTTGTAATTTAAATCAAACCTGTGATATTTAAATAAAATGTGTAAAGAAAAAAAATAAATAATAAAATCAAACTAATTTAAAAGTGCGTAAAAATGTTCATGTAAAAACAGAACCGGGTATAATTTGAAAAAACTATGCTTAAGGGTGTATTTAGAAAATAAATATTTTCCACCTTCAACAATTCGAAATTTTCTAAGATATTTTCAGACTAATTTTTTAAGTAAAAACATGAAACTTCCTGAGGTGAATTTTGAAGAGATGTATAACAGGCTGTGTGATTTCATTTTTCTCTCAATTCATTCAAATTTGATTTATAAACAATTATTTTCTTACTATAGCCATTTTTTTTTTTCGTTTCCATATCTCTCGCTTCGGAAAACTCGGCTCGAAACGCCATCTTTGGCAATATTTTTTACAATATTTACTGAATTTATCAAAAAATTGACAAGCACGGCACGTTATATAGTTTCTTAATAAAAGAATTTGTAAGTTTGATGCGTTTGAAAGGAAAAATGACTTAAAAAATAAATCAGAAAATAAACAGTTCGGATTGGAATACACTCTTAAGGCCCCTGTCCTCGCTCGAGGAAACGCTCGCAAGCTAATGCTGTTCCTATGGGGAAGCATTTTTCTAATAACTCTTCGGCATTTTGACATTTTTGAATACTTCTTTTTGCATTGGATAGCTGAGGTGCATGCCAACAGCTCACCTTTTTTACTTTTTCGATTTTGGTTGCAGATATTTTTTACAAAGTTAGTTTCACTTTCAAAACCGGTTT
This sequence comes from Maratus speculifer, assembly GCA_964019185.1. Classification (NCBI taxonomy): domain Eukaryota; kingdom Metazoa; phylum Arthropoda; class Arachnida; order Araneae; family Salticidae; genus Maratus; species Maratus speculifer. The sequence goes on from OZ025292.1 coordinate 375,999,408, forward strand.
CGAAACTGAAAGTGCTTTTAAAAAAAAATATCTGCAACCAAAATCGAAAAAGTAAAAAAGGTACGCTGTCGGCATGCACCTCAGCTATCCAATGCAAAAAAAAAAAAAAAAAAAAAAAAAAAAAAAAATATTCAAAAATGTCAAAATGAGAAAGAGTTATTAGAAAAATGCTTCCCCATAGGAATAGCATTAGCTCGCGAGCGTTTCCTCGACAGAGGACAGGGGCTTTAAACCAAACAGCTGGTGATAGGTTCTTCCACAATAACAAAAATACAGTAAATGGTTTATTGATCGTGAAGTAATTGTTGTAAAGATTGAATTTGTTCAACTGTTTGTCTTCAAGGCAACTCCCCAAAAAAGATAGTATTGATTAACACCAACATTCCGCCGACGCTGCTTTTGTCAAAAGCCACAACCCTTGACTCTGTCCTAAATACAATTGTTCTTTAAAGAAGAAAGTATCGTCCTTGAAGTGTTAAAATACAGCATCATAAAAAGCGAAATGAGGTAAGTGACACTTCCTTTTCCACGACCGCGGACTTTTTCAAAGACCTGTTTTTTCCATAAAAATGAAATTTTCTCTTTACAGTGGCGAAATATCGCAAAACAATGCAGACATGAGAATCACGGAATCATCTGCCAGAATCCAATAAGCATACGTAGGGGTAAACGGTAGAGTTAGTTGTTTGAGCTCCACCATTCATTTGCAAGATGGATCCGTATTTTTCGACTTATAATTTACAGTCACTGCCTGTATCTTTTTTCAATTCGTTTTATTAAATTACCTTAAGTTTCCATAATTAATTATTATAAAACAATTCATTTTGCCTTATTTTTTTTAATATACTAAGGGGGTTCCGCCCCCCTGCTCGCTACGCTCGCCAACCGTAAGCGAATTAGCGGTGCCCCCGCGTAACCCCCGCGTAATCGCTTCGCGATTCCAAGTTGTAGACTACCCCTGCTTGCTGCGCTGGCCAATACCCCATGGTATAAATAAGCAGTTGCAGACCTTTCAAATGATGTGTCACACGACTGGTGTTGTAAAAAAATTAAAAATGTGCTCCCCCTGGGGAACAGAGTGGGGGGTGACACACAAGACATCCATAATATGAACGAGCAGTTGCAGACCTCTCAAATGATGTGTCACACAACTGGTGTTGTAAAGAAATTAAAAATGTGCCCCCCATGGGGGGCAGAGTAGGGGGGTTGACACAGAAGACATCCATAATATGAATAAGCAGTTGCAGACCTTTCAAATGATGTGCACACGACTAGTGTTGTAAAGAAATTAAAAATGTGCCCCCCCTGGGGGGAGCAGAGCGTGGGGGTGACACAGAAGACATCCATAATATGAATAAGCAGTTGCAGACCTTTCAAATCATGTGTCACACGACTGGTGTTGTAAAGAAATTAAAAATTTGGCGAAGTATTACAGTTATCGCCAAGTTGGCGACAAACTTGGCGATTGTTGGCGATGGTAACCTTTCCCTCTTTATGTTAACCCATACGGCGGTGCATAGACGGAGCCCTTTCCTGATTGGTCTATTCGACTCATGGAAGGAGTGGTCCGCCCGGATTCGTTATTTCCGGAAATCTTACACATCAGCATCATTTTAGGAGTCATTCCTTTTAAGGCTAGTTTTTTTTTACTATAGAAGGACTTAATACTACTACTACTAACCGTCTATTACGTTGTTAAATGTAACCGTACATGAGTTTGGAAATTCCGATCAAGTTAGAAGCTTTGCGGCTTTGTAAATTTTGAGATTTTTCTCTTTTCAGTATTTATTTTACATAGTAAGTTTTTTACTCATATGTTTCATTCTTTGATTCAATTTATATATGGATTATACAAGCCAAAATTTCTTAACTTATTTATGTTTTATGGTCACGATTAATATGGCAATGGTAGAAATTTTTTCATTAGAGCTATTCTCCTGATTTACCTCAGATTTTAATTGTATATTTTTGTGATCACATGATACTGCCCTTGACAACAAGTTACGTATCACAAATTCTATTTTTATTCATCATTGTTCTACTTTTGTGTATTTCATTTGCATATTTGGTTGGGTTTGAGTAAATTTCGTTAAGGCTGAACCCACCAGTGGCCGAGAAGTTCTGACCTCTCAACTGGTAGACGGCAGGTGTTGAGTTCGAACCCAATCGCGTCCGTCGGCTTAACCGTTCGGAGTTTTCGTAGTTTTCTTCGAAACTTGCGCAAATACGGGTTAGATTCCCTTTGAAAGACCCCCACGAAGGGCATCCCCTCTGGGGCCTAAATCCCCCGAGTAGATAATCGGCCGACACAAAATAAATTAAACCAAACCGTTAAGGCTGCTGGTCACTCATTTGCCGAAATCCCAACCGTAATGTTAAGTCTATGGGTGTTTGATGCATTTTTATATTCAAAATATCTTCTCAGGAAACTAATATTTTTAACTTCTTTTTATAAGTGTTCTCTTCTCTAAGGATGTCCCTTTTTAGCTCACAGGCTATCATAGCCTGAGAGCTTATGTGCCCGTCCGTTCTGTATGTATGTTCGTACGTAACGCGATAACTCATGATAAAAATATCCGATCCACTTGAAATTTTGTACATAGGTATATCCTGATAAGGCGCTTCCTTGATTAGTTTTTGGAGTTCATTGGATATGTATAAGAGGGGGAACGGGGGGCTCATACCCCTCCCCTTAATTGATATAAATGGGTTTTTCATGCAGAATTAAGTTTTCGTTCAAAATTTAGATATAGGATCATTCTGATGGGGCGATTCCGTGACTGTTATTAGGTGTTCATTGAATAAGTATAAATAGGGGGAACAGGGGTTCTAATCCCCCCCCCCCTTAATTTATATAAATGGGTTTTTCAAGCAGAATTGTCAGATTTGGTTCCAATCTCTGAATAGTTTTGGAAGTTTAATGGTTAAGTATAAAAGAGGGGGATAACTCTTTTTAAATTATATAAATGCTAAATGGGTTTTTATTAAGAATTATCCGATTTGCTCTGAATTTTGGATATAGATTTTTTATATGATAAAGCATGTCCTTGATAGTTTAGGAGGTTCAATGATCAAGTATAAAAAAAGGGGGGAGCTGTTTCCCCTTATTAATTTTTTTCGAACGGAATTAACCCTTGAAAATATAAGGCTGTAATGTACAATCAGTATGCATAGCCTGTGAGCTCAATGCCATTAGTTTAACTGGGCAGTATTCTTTTTATTTTCTTAGTTCACAAAATATTTCAAAAATCTTTGCTGAATTTAATATTTTGTGTTTTTTTAAAAATTGACAAAGTGGGAGTGAAATTTTCACACTTATAAAATTAAGCGTAGCTTTTAAAGATATTTTAAAAACTAAGGGGGAAAAAACACATGCTTCCAGAAGACAACACTGCGTATAGAAGTTAAAAATATTAATTTCTCGAGAAGATATTTTGAATATAAAAATGCATCAAACGTCCATAGACTTAACATTACGGAGGGGAATTCGGAAAATGTGTGACCAGTGATTCTATATTACGTAAAAGAATTTTGATGTGCTTTGCTGTTCGAAATTCGAGAATTGATCTTATGCCACACGCATGATATTCAATTGTGAATTGTATTCGCTATGGATGTTGATTTGTGATGTTACATAACCTCTTCAGTCCTGAGGTACACAAATGTGTACCTCCATTATTTTCCTCATAAAAAACTAAACTGTTCGAATTTTTTGCATCTTTACATTACTTTTATACAGCTGAATGTTTTTTTTGCTTTAAAACAAAAGAAATAAATATCAGCACCGATGAATATTAAATTAAAATAAATATTATTTTCATCCGAGTTTCGAAAATACCTTCAAGACATTGTGACCAAGAAAGCAAGAAATATTCATGATTATTTAACTTAAATGTTTTACAATAAAAAAATTTTGAGGATTTGCTGATCATTTACTTGTTTAAAGACCTTAATTTTGTTATTGCGTAAATTGTGTAAATTATTGAAAGTTAAACTGATGTTTTAAGGGGATTAGTACTTTTATATCCACATTTGTAAACCTAAATTACCAGCCCCCTAAAGTACTGATTTCATAAAAATGATTCTTTCTGTCATCTATGGTGTCATTTCGGTTATGTAAAAGCAGTAAATATATATTTGTAGAGTTATTTTATGCTCAGGTCTGAAGAGGATAATGATTATTCATATATATATATTAATTATATGTCTGTGTGTGTACATATAAAGTTTTTAGATTTATGGATATATACTGTTTTATGCCATTTTTAAGAAACTTTTTTTTTTTTTTTTTTTTGAAAAAAATATATATAATTATTTTTTTTCCACTTTATTAATTTATTTTGGCTTGTCATAAATATCAACGACATAGGTACCTTTATTCCCCTTTGGTTCAACCATTTTTTAGCTAAAATAAAATGGGTAAACGCTTTAGCGCCTGTCGCCAAAAGGTAATATGTAAAAATAATAATAAATAAAATAAAATAAACCATATTCTGAAAGAAAACGCTATTTAAAATCAATTTTCATTCTTTTGGGATTTTATTATAAACGATTTGCGAATAACACTGAGAGCCTTTATATATGTATATAAACAGAACTATACATTCGGATTTTTGTATTTTTTTAATGTTTTATACACAAGTAAAAATAAGTTCAAAATGTAAAAATAAGTTCATCATAATTAAGGGGGCCCGTGACACACTTTAAAACAATTTTTATATATTAAATTAATTTTTTTGTGTGTGTGATGATTAATCTTGTCATTTGTAAAGAAAATTATATGATAAAATTCTCATATTTTTTTAAACAGCTTTCAAATTTAAAATTTATTAAAACAGTGAGGTAATTTAAAATCATTATAACTAAAAAATATTATTTTTAGAATTTTAATTTTCTTACACTTAAATAAACAGAAATATCTAAATTTTAATTATGATTTCAAATGTTACTTAAAAAAATTAAAAATATTTAAAGTAAAAATTAAAACAAAAGATGAATTTATTTTTGAAGAATCATATTTTCAAAAGTAAAAGTATATTTTTTTCAAATTAGCTGTGTCAAAATTAAAATAAATCAATCAAAAAAGATATGTTCTAAGTTTCAAGCATTTATCATTAACGGTTCTTGAGTTATAACAATTAAAATCTGAGCAATTGTGAAAAACGTCATCATGATGAAAGACGCATTTTCACAAAAATCGTTTCTTTGGCAATCATTACTTGAAAGAAAGATTTTGAAAACAAGCCAAAACGAAAAAGAAAAAAAAAATGATATTTTCTCTTCTAACTAAGATAGAACAATGATTTAAACGTTATTATAGGCATAAAAAAAAACCCCAAAAAATTCTTAATGCAATATTTTTTTTTTTTTTTTTTTTTTTTTTTTTTTTTTTTTTTAGAAAATTTCAGATTTTTGTGTCCCGAACCCCCCCCTTAAATTGATAATCGATCTTTATTTCATACACATATGCATCTATATATGAAAGGGCTATAATTGAGTTCAACGTTCAACCTCAACAATAGTTTTTTAAAATTCTAAGTTTTATGTAAAGAAAAAGAAAGACTTATCATCCTTGTTTTCTATAAAACTGATTTCGCCTCTTTACAATGGCAAAGTATCGCGAAAGAATGCAGGCATCGAAATCATGGAATCACCTCTAGAATCCAATAAGCAGGCATGAAAAGTTTTGAAAGCAGTAGCCTGTGTCTCCGATCCTACAATCACCCAGTCACTCTTTCTTAGTTTATGGAAAGTAATCACGACAAAACATGGATTTTCTATGATAACATTTAGGCATGACTTCCGAATGGTAACCAATTCCGCTTGTCATTTAGAAATTAAGCGGATCCAATTTGGAAAGTAGGTATTTATATTCAGGATGTATAGAAAAAGACCAACAATCTACACAGCTTGGGTTGTGAGGATTTGAGACTTTTGCAGATTACCAGAAAAGCTGATTTCGATTATTAATATACAGACTTTAAATAAAGTCGTTTTGATAAATATATCAATAAATCAATAATTAAATAAGAATAGATACTAAGCTCCAAAGTCCCCGGCTTTTTGGGCCCCGGTATTTTAATACAGAAAGCGTTTTATTATTTAATTTGAACATTTGGGTGATTTAAGAGAACGAAATATTCTGTAAAATAATAGTGGTGTGCAAAAAGCCGAAGACTTAGCAAGTCTGTTGATATCTTTTATACATTTAAAATAGAGTCAATTGAGCTAATCATGAATGTATAGCAATTTAGAACAAACTCCACTAAAGCTCATGTGAGAGTAGCTGATACTAAAGTGAAGTAAAAATCAAAGATTTTCTTCCCTGTCAAGAGAACGACGGCATTCTCACCGTTTTTCTTTCACGGTTGGCACCCTTGCTCGTGAACATTAAATTCCTTATCAGTTGAAAGGGTACTACTAGGTTACCTCGTCGACCAAAAAATTATCGCCAAACTATCAGATTAAATGCCAATAATGGATGATCGTGAATGTCACATTCAATGACATTTTAAATGCGATTCACGTGTTTAGAATGTCATTAAGTGATTTTTATTTCGACTTTTTATTAATATTTTTAATAACATTCTACTAATTATTTCTTTTTTCGTTATTTAAAATAAAAATTACGTCAATATGTATAATTTGGCGAAATTGGTCGACGGGATAATAGAGTAATACCGTTGAAAGTGACAAACAGTTTTTAATGCCTGTGAATATTCTTCGTTTCCAGCAGATAAAATCAATGTAAGTCGTTGTTCTTAATCAATAATTGATAACTAATATATGAATAAATTTTGCTCCAACTCATTTTCAAGGATTATTAGAACCATGTATACAATTGAAAACTTAATGGAATAACATTTTACAATACGTTTTCTCGAAAGCTTTATTTTATGGATGCAAGAGTTATGAGGTATTATAATCACATGATAAAAGTAAAACACTAAAATTCTATTTAGTACTGAATGTATGAAACAGTATTATTTAATATTTAATTGGACAAAATAATTTCTAATATCTAATAATTAATATTTGTTGTCTGAGCGAAGCGAAGTCTGATACACAGTACAATGTTACATTCTGCACCTAAACAGCTACGAACGATATTAAACTTTCGTGAAAAAACTTTCGTCAAGAAAAACTCAAAACTATTTGTCGAATTTCGATTCTAATTATATCAGAAGGCACCTATGAGGATAACATACTCAATGCATCTACTGTGAAAAATAAATTCCAAATAGTTTAAAAATTATATTGAAAAACTAATAAAAAAAAGCATAATTTATCTACGTACGTTATGGAAATTTACAGTACGTCATTTTCATCAGCAGAAGATATGGGCAATATTCCTGTGATGTCACAATTGGTAAAATAGCGATTTTTATAGCATCGAACCGAACGGAAGAATACAGTCCATTTCTTTATGGATTATTAGCTGGAAATAAATAATAAACTACCAATACTCTGTTAAGTGCAAACGAAATTTTATGTAATCGTTTGCATGCAGTAAATATAATAAACTGTATTCGTGTGACGTCACAATCGGTAATTTGGCGATTTTTAAAGCCTCGAACCGAATGGAAGAATACGATCAATTCATAGACACTGCATTATTTTTTAAACAAGCTACATAGAAATATTTTAATAGCCTTGTTAACAGATATTTTCATGATCCGGACTTGATGTAGCCTCCATGAACTTGTGAAAATTCTTTTTTATTCTTGTGTAAATTTACTTCATTTGATTGATTATGGCAACAAAAAACAAACAAATATTTTAAAAATTAACATGAATAAAAAGTTATATTAGAAGAAAAATATTTAACAAGTTGAATGTAAATTCTGCCATTGCAGAATTCAGTTTCGCCTCCGATTAGAAAAATAAATAAATAAATAAATAAATAAAAAATCGATAGAGGTTTTTTTAGAAGGGCGATCCCGTTTAGAATGCAATGAACTAACTTTATTTATCTTGTGTTTATCAATATAATAGCAAACAGAACGGCGTGAAATACCTAATTGATTGGCAATTTCTCTCTGAGACATTGGAATTGTGGAATAATAAAAAGATACAATTTAACGTGCTACTTCTTCATTGACTGGATTCATCAAAAACGGATTTTTTCTTTAGTTTAAACGCTTTTTTATAGACTCTGAGAAAAAGGAAATGCATTTTAACAATAAAACGATTGGAATCCCGTCGAATTCGATGAATGAAATGTTTAAAAGACCCGATCGATTTGGTTTAATAAAAAGCAAAAGAAATTACATTTTTGAATCAATATATAATAAATATATTTCCAAACTTAATGTCAAGTTTGCCAGTTACAATTTTGTATGCAGATATTCGCACATCTTCAGTTAAAATTGTAATCTGAGTGCCTGCGAAATCCAGAAATTTTATTTTATGTGCAGCCACAAAAAAATAGTTTTATTTAAAAAAAAAAAAAAAAAAAAAAAAAAAAAAAAAAAAAAAAAAAAAACTACTTTTGTTTTTACTATGACATTATCTTTACTAACTGAAGTCATCTGAAAGTAAACTCTCAATCTCAATGTCCATAATGAAAAGAAATATTGAAATGTAATATCGTTATGAATAAAAATGCGGTGTTTTAAATAGTGACGTCATTTTCTCTTCAAATGTTTTTTAAAAGTTACTGTTATTAGTAATATGAAAAAGGCATCCGTAATAATATTTAATTCCCATTTATCTGGTTGCTGAATGACATCATTTTCCTCATTTGAAATTTTTCTTATTTTGCTTTAGACATTAATTTTTATCATAAATTATTTTCTGTTATTTTATTTACATTATTAATATTATTTCTTAGTAAATGCATTTTTTTTTTACCTCAATTAGTGCATAATTATACACAATCATTTTATTGTGGTTAAATTTTGCGAAAACAATTAACTTTTTTCTTTTAAATGCGAGGACATGTTCACTGATGAAATAAAGCTTCTGACTGGTGGAAAGTGATAATGGAAAATAAATTTTTATTATCGAGAGAAAAGCTAAACTGAGTTGCCACCATTTTGAAGAAATATCATAAAAAGCATTTAAAATTAAAAATAAAATATAAAAACGGAAATAAATTAAAAAATAGCTAAAATAGGCACAACTACAAATAAATAGCTTTCATTTAAAAAAATAATTATCAAAATCGGTTAAGTAGAAAATTCAGGGCTGATGACTAAAAAAACAGCCAGGTCTTTTAAATATATAGATTGTATGAATGTCTCGTTTTAACGGCCAGACTATGAAAAAGTGGGCCACAGTTTTTGACACGACACTTTTCAGCTTGTCTGAAAGAAATAGCAACGGAGGCTAATAAAGAAATATTTTAATTGCCTTGTTAACAACATCAAGTTTAGAGCACATGTAACAAAAATTTTGTGCACGTTTACTTTATTAAAAAGGAATTTTTTTTCTATTGGAAAAATTAAACTTATTTGTATGAAGTAATATCACAGCTCAGATTTTCTATACAAGTTTCATGATACTTTTATCAACTTTCGACATATTTTATAAATAAGTATAAATATTCTTTATGAGATTTCTTTTTATTTTCCCCCCTTTTATATATTCTTGCATAAAATACAGAAAAAAGCCATAATTTTATGTTAGCGGAAGCATGTGATAATTCGCCCAATATTAATCTTTCCAATTAACATCTTGGCCATTCTCATTGCATTAATTTCATCTAAAATATAACTCATATATTTTATGTTATTTAAAATGCATAACTTTCAGTTAAAACACAGGCACTTTAAATACATTCATTTCACACATTTCCTTTAAAATATATAATAATAATAATAATCTATACCTATTTATAAAGAGGTATGGTTGTTTATTTGTAATGGCTAATCTTTGGAACTACCGAACCGATTTTTAATTGTAATGGTACAAAAATGATGGTCTTCACCCCGATTCAAACATAAACTATATCTTATTTCGATGCCACTAACCCAAAGGATTTGGAGGAGCAAAAAACATTCTAAAAATGCGATTCTCGTATTACCAAAGGATCTAGAATCATGAAATTTGACATGTTAATTATTTATAATAAGATATAAATGATCCACTAAAAACATTGCTAAAAAACACAAAATTTAAAAAGGCTGAAAATGCGCGAAAAACTTTTCAAATAGCAATTTTTAAACAATCTCAACAATCTCGAAAAATAACGAAACGATAAAAGAAAATAATTATGTCAAAATGATGGTGACAATCATTGCTCCAATATTACGCTATATTTTATATCGGTGTCGCTATCCCAGAGGGGTGCAGGAGCAAAAACTTTCTAAAAATGCGACTTTTTTTTACTAGAGGACCTAGAAGCATAAAATTTGGTATGTTAATTATTCATAAGATATAAATTATTTCTAAGAGCATTCCCCAAAAAGTACGAAATTTAAAAGGGGTTAAAATGATCGAAAAGCGTTCTAAAAACTGCAATTGCTTAAATTTCTAATAAAAATTTTAAGTAATCTCTGCAATTAACGTACCGATTTCATAATGAACCGCATCACATGATTTATAATTTGCACTTACGTCTTGATTCAGTCATGACTGGTAATTATAAACAGTAAATTTCACGGTCAAATATAAAGAATGTCTCAGTTCATTCGATGCGGGTCATATCAATGAGTAATGTTGAAAATTTTCAAAGTAAGAAACAATAGTTTTAGAAAACATGCCGTTTCGGTCAACTTTTGGCCTCGCCGAATTTTAGGCAGCATTTCCGTTGAAAACGAACTTTCGGCGAAACTGAGATTTTGGAAATCAACCGAATGAGCAACCGAAAATGAGTTTTCGGTTGATCTCTAATAATAAATATAAATTGTAAATTTACATATTTATCTAGAAAGTAAAGAAATGCAATTATTTAGAATTAATAAAGTGGCTTAAACACGATAAATTTTGTTAAAGAAAATGATTAGAGCTTTCAACGCATAAAAAATAAAAAAATAAAACCTTTACATAATCACATTGATGATTAATAAAAATTTTTAGAGATGTCTACGTAACATCCTACTTCATTTGCGAAATCCCATGTTTCACTGATTTCATTTTTTTTTTCTATCCTAATTGTTGCACAGATAACAAGGAATTTTGGATTTCAGAAACTCTTCTTTTGTACAAACTTTCATTTGGAGGGGTAAACAAAAAAATATACAGAAAACAACTCTATTTATTTTGTTGCATCGATCCTTAGACCATGTCGATGTCGACAATCTCGTCTCGAGGCCAATGGAATTTCGCCCACATAAAAAAAGCAACAGGTAGTGTGTGGGCATCTCCTTGCTGTTTTCCTTTCACTCCACCTTTCATTTAAAATTTTACCAGTAAAAGAAAAACCTTGGATGTTATTTAAAAAGGAAAATTTAATGATTACTGTATTTATATATCGAAAGGAATGTTATCTTTTAATATCACGGATGCAATATCATAACTCCTTATGAAACCAGAAATTGTATAATAGTTTTTAATGAATGAGAGTCAATTACAACAGATTTGTAGCTGGCGAAAAAATCACTTGATTTTTAACTTTTTTTTTTTTTTTTTTTTTTTTTTTAATATTCAAAGGAAAAGAAAAATGTTCGTTTTAGAAGTGAACTTTCCTTTTTATCCCTCGACGTACTTTAAAGTATGATTAAAAGGAAATAAAAAAAAACTACTTTATTTTATTACACATCGATAGGTAGCAATACAGTTTGAGGTCAACTATACATATTTTATTTTAAAACTGTACCTCTCTATTCTGGTAAAAAGAAAAAAAAAAAAAAAACGTTGTCACCGCCACTGACAATAAATTTTTCGTGACCGGAAGTCTTCCTTCGTTAATATTAATAGAGCTGTTACATAAAAAAATACAAAAAAGTGTGGTATTATAAAGGTAGTATTGATAATCACACTGGTGCAGACAGATTTTAAATCGAATAATTATTTTAGATATTTAATTTTAATATTAAAGTTAGTCATAATCGTTCAATTAAAAATATTTTATTGGAGCAAAAACTCTATATAGGAATTTAATTATTTTTAGATCCTTTTATACATTAAAAGTTCTCGGTATGCAGATTGAATTTATTTATTTATTTATTTAATTATTTTTTTATTTGGCTCAATTTTTATTTATATCCATTTTAATTTCAAATTTTGAGAATTTCGAGAGATATTTTTTACTTATTTTAGAAAAGAAAGTTATTTAAAATTGTTGCCAACTACTAAAAATAGAACACAGAATAAAAGTTCCTTCAAATTAAAAATTTATTGACACATCACTATTATAAATATGAAAAACTTTCAAATTAAAATTAAATGAATTTTGGGTATTAATAGCAGCAAAATATTGAAAATTACGGCTTAAAAACTATATATAAACTTGAATTGTAAAAATTTTAAAATAATAAATTCATCAATTCTTTGAGTGAAGCGAATTCTAATGCACAGAGCAGTATTACTTTCTGGACCTAAACAGCGATATTGAAACGATATTAAAAAAGTCCTTCTGTCAGTGTCGGGAGGAAGAGGTAGTTTTCATATATTTATTTATTTATTTTAAATTAAGTTATATTATTCAAACATACGAAGCTCAAATTATTGGAACCCGATTTTATAAGACTGAATACTGGTTTTTGTCAATACTGAATATTAATAGGAATTTTTAGCAATTAGTCACCTTTTATTCAACCTGGTTTTATTTTAAGCGATTTAGAGAGTTTCCAAATTCCACGATATCATGAAGTGTATGTCATTTTAAAGCAACATGATGCATAAAACAAACCAACGAGCTTGGTCGAAATCTTAATTCATGTGGACATGCACTCTCATATCGAAATCGATTAATATATACGAGTGCTGTCGCGGGCAAATTGATTTTTTTTTTTTTTTTTATGTCACCCACATAAAATATTGAACCTGCTACTATCTCAGACGTTTTTTAAGGTAAACGCAAAGCAAAAGATACTTCGGAATTTATTATTAAGTTAAATACTTTAGAAAGAACCTTTTTTTCAATTTCTAATTTTTTGTATGTACATCATTATACATTTAAAAGATTTTTGACAAACTTAAATGGCCGCCATTTTGAAACAAGAGGGCGGATGAAGTTGGCAAGTGAACTCGGTCAAGCTATTGTTATGAACTATGTACACACGGAGTTATATCCAAATTTCAGACAGTTTCAAATCAATCATTTTATGACAAATTTCAGACAGTTTCAAAATGTAAACCACACTGGAAATTGAAAGTGCTATAACTCAGCCATTTTTCGAGATATAGATGAAACAAAAAAATGCTCTGGAATCTTTGTATCAAGGTCAAATATAAAAAAGAAAAATCTTTTTTAATTTCTTACTTTTTTGCACCTAATTTTAAAATTTAATTAAAAAAAAATATTCCGCCATTTTGAAACAAGATGGAGAATGGAACTGGCCCGCGAACTCGGTCCAGACATCTGTATGTACTATGTACGCACCAAGTTTCATCCAAATCGGTTTATAAATACATGTGTTATCACGTGATGAAAATCAAATCATTTCAAAATGTGAGCAACACTAGAAATTAAAAGTACTATAACTCAGCCATTTTTTAAGATGCAGACAAAACGAAAAATTTTCCGGAACCTTTGTATCAAGGTCAAATGCATAAAAGAAAAATCTTTTTCCATTTCTCACTTTCTTGTGCCTAATTTTAAATTAAATTTTTTTTTAATGGCCGCCATTTTGAAACAAGATAGCGGAAGGAACTGGCTAACGAGCTCGGTCCAGGCTTTATTATGTATTATGTACACATGAAGTTACATCCAAATCGATTCATAAATACACGTGTTATCACGTGACAAAAATCAGATCGTTTTAAATGTTAGCCATATGAAAAATTCAAAATGCTATAACTCAATCATTTTTTAAGATATAGACAAAATAAAAAGTGTTCTAAGATCATTGTTTTAAGTTCTAACACATAAAAGAGAAATATTTTTTAACTTTTAATTTTTTCGCATTTAATTTTAAATATTAAATTTTTTAAAAATTTTTAAATGGCTTCCATTTTGAAAAAAAAAGTGACAGCTGATGCTGGCCAACGAACTCGGTCGACACATTTGTATGTACTATGTACATACCAAGTTTCATTCAAATCGGTTCATGTTTAAATACTTTATGTAAAAAGAAAAAAAAGTACTTTAATTTATTTGTCTATAGACTACAATTTTTATTTTGTTATTAAAAATTGTTTACATTTATTTCTATGAATAATCTACTAATTATTGCAAACAAATAAATTAAATTCGTGATATAAATGCGTGAATAATAATATTTTAATTTGTTTCATTATAGAAATACAATAAAACTGTATTACGTAAACATATTAAACAAGAAAAAATTCCGAAAAAATTACTACATAGACACTTATTCTAATTTAAAATCCAGAATCCAAGATTTAAAAAAAATCATTTTAAAATATAAAAATCATTTTCAAATTAACCTGGAAGTATTTCAAGTATCTGCACGGAGAGAAAATTAAAAAAACATATTTGTTTACGTATTTTAATTTATTTCTCTGTTAAAAATAGCAGCAAATCATAGAAAAAAACTAAATAATTTTAAATAACAAAAAATTTCAAGTCTATACATAAATCTAAACATTTATTAAAAAAAAAAAAAAAAAAAAAAAAAAAACCATGTGTAAACATTTAAATATGCGAAATTTCGTAGTTAAAAATGCATTTTTATCTTACCAAAAAAAAAAAAAAAAAAAAAAAAAAAAAAAAAAAAAAGTAAATTTAATATATATTCTTCGTAAATTTCAATTGTCATGCATATTTTTTCAATTGCGGTTCAAAAATTATCAATGTAAATTTTCGTTTCGAAAAAAAAAAAAGGTCGGAGCGGGGTTAGATCCCAGGTGGAAAAAATTCGAGCCTAGCTCTCTACTGACCAAAACACGGAGGCACTTGTTGTTGGTGGAAATTTATCCGATTATAAACTATAGCATGAACTTTAAGGGTTATTTTCTCCAGACTCCCTGGATATTGCGCTTTATGGCTACCATATATTTATATACGAACTATACTCTATCGATACATAAACCTTCATCCAATTCGGTGACACAAGCCTCAAACCCTCTACTTGTAAATTCGGATGGTTATTTTCTTGAATTGTTTTAGTTCTATATTTTTAGTAATGATTCCCAATAGACCATTTTTTTTTTTAAAAGTCAGATGGAAAAATTACAATCCAAAAGAAACTTCAAAAGGACACAGTACCTTGAAAATGGTCAAAATATCGATTTTCTTTTTTTAATAGTGACTGAATGCTTCTTTAATTGTGAATATTTTGACACCTCATTTTTACGTATAAGAAAATTATATCGTGAGATACTGTAAATTTTATTAATAGATTCAGTGCAATTACCCATACAATTGCAAACTTTAAACTGATTTTTCTCCCTTTTCATATTTGTATAACTAGTTTGTTTGGTAAATACTAAGGCTTTTTTGCTCATTTAGATAGAGGTTTGAAATTTTTTTACTTGCTCTCCGTGGTATATTCAATATTTTAGTGCATATATTTAACATTCAAGTTTATTTTAAACCACAAAATTTATTCAATTATAGTGGAAGTTTTAACATTTTGATTACATGGAGAATATATATATATATATATATATATATATATATATATATATAAACTGCGGAAAATGAGCTGAAGCATTTTATTTTATTTTTTTAAATATATTAATTTCACCTAAATTTATTAGACATGTCCCCTTTATTATATATTAGATCGTCAAGAAATTTGGGCACAATGTTCTAGAGATTTTAAGGTTCATTTTAGGATAAAAATATACAATTCGACATTTTCTTGCCCGAATTAGAGATACGGATAAATTTACCTAAAACTAAATAAGTAGCTTATTTAGAGAATATATTTTTGAAATCATTACTCTAAAAATGTATGAATGTGTAAACATCTTCACTTTCAGTCCCGAATCCTGTTTCTTGATGCCTGGTCATGTTAAAACTAAAATACTTTTCTCTTTCATTTGCGAAAAATTGGAGCTAAGGGGAGGAAAGAGAGG
Source organism: Maratus speculifer (assembly GCA_964019185.1). Classification (NCBI taxonomy): domain Eukaryota; kingdom Metazoa; phylum Arthropoda; class Arachnida; order Araneae; family Salticidae; genus Maratus; species Maratus speculifer. The sequence goes on from OZ025292.1 coordinate 376,015,500, forward strand.
GGGAATGGCGAAAAATACCCTCCTCCACGGTAATATAACCTTTTTATTTTCACATACTTCAACACTTGATCAGAACAAAGAGTACTCGAATACTTACATTTGTTTCGTAAGTGCAAACAGAGACTTCCTTTGAATGAAACTTACTCTAAACTTTATTCGGAATACTACTTTAAAGAAATGGCGCAATCAGCGGTTGAGTTTAATTTCAGTTTGGGGTTTTGGCTATCCATCTATCCTTAGCAGTTAGCAATGAAGGTCATAAGAAAGACAAATTACGAAACGTCTTTTTTCGCAGTCTCTTATTCCTCCATACAATGCATTATATCATAGCAGAGAATCAATTGACCTTATATCACGAATGGTCACGGGTTTCAATATTAGACCAAGGATCAAAATGTGACTTATTTCATTTATTACATTGTGATTTCCAATTGGCCGTCATTTGGAGTCTCTGGCAGGCACCGATTATGACTAATTGGGGCCCTGGACAAAGATAAATTAGGGGGCTCCTTTCAAATCATTGCAACTTTATTCAAAATGAACTGGTGGTCACACATATGTGTGTGTGTAATACATAAACATATTTTTGCACCATGGATATAAATGGAAGTAAATTCTTATTTCCGTCTATTCTGAATAAAATACTTTTATTAATGAAAGTACACAGTTTTTTTTCTTTAGTGCAGAAAAAAAACTATTTTATATAACTTTAGCAATTTGTTAGATTATTTTGAGATGAATTTAAAAACTTCAACATATGGAAGAGATGGAACTGGAAAAAGAAAATAAATAATATAGTTTAATGTATGGATTTGGGGGCCCACGGGCAAAGTCCCGACATGACCATGCGATAATAAGGGCCTGGTCGCTGGACCAATTTTATAGTCAATTGCAAATGGGGCATACCGATGCCAGATGTGACAGCGACATGAATACGACAATGTCCTTAGTATCGAGACAGAAATGGCAAGAATAACAATTGAATTTCGGTAATACTTTCAGGTTTTGATTACTGTGGTTTAATAAAAATGATTACCTTAAGAAAAAAGTATAATTTTTTAACATTTTTATTTTGATGCAAACATATGTATTTGTTACAGAAAGCTTGCTCATAAAAGATATATTTCATACTATCTTGGACGGAAGACATACATGGTTATCGCACTGTGTTCAATAATATTGAGGGAAAATCTTTCAAAACTTTGAAAAGTATATCCGAATCCCTAGGAATGAATCTGCTACAAAAATACTAGTTTTTAGCATGTCCGATATAAGTACGGGTATCTTTGCTGTAAAAGTTTGCAGAATATGTCTACGATCAGATCTAAACAAACTTTTATTTCCGTTTGAGATTAGTTTCACCGTGTAAATGTTTTTCAAGCCCTTAATATAGAGACATACCGGTTTGTTTAAAAAAATGGAAACATTAGAAAAACTCTAATAGTTTGTACAGCGCATTACAAAAAGCATTTTTTGTACAGAAAACCAGCACAACAACCTAGATGAAAATTTGCGCAAATGAAAATGTTAACTATGCTGCAATATTACATAAAAAAGACTGTTTTAGTTACATTTTGAATGCTATGAACAAATTGCGAACCAATTGCATGCTATGTTTGGTGCCTATGTGTAAACGCAGAAGTGAGGAATGTTTTGGAAGAAAAAAAAAAGTGAAAAATTTACTATTACAAAATAAATTGCGAACACATTTTATAAACATGTTTCGTGTCGACGGGTGAATGCAAACGTGAACAATATTTCAGAGGGAAAAAAACCGAGAAATATACTGTAACAAGAATTCAAGATAAATCGAAAACTGCTATATTACGCCTATAAATTGAAAAGAATCTGTCTACAATTCCTCTCTTTTTTTGCACAAAAAATTTGATGCAAGCAATGATTTTTTCGAGCAATATGTAAAGATCATGTAAGCGAATGATCGAAAATCTTAATTGAATTATTTCAAAAGAGAAATAGTTATATTTACCAAGAGCCTATATTTCTTTACAGAAACTTTGCTCTGTTCTGTAATCATAAAAAATTTTAGTTGGATTAAAATTTTTAGGGATTTCAAACCTTATGGACTATACTGAAAACTAATGTAAGGGAACAAAAAGAGCTATGAAGAGTAAAAATTATAAATCTACTGAATGTGTTAGCATGTAATCATTAGTTATTTACATTAAATTTTAATCCCTTCATATTATAATGTGATCAGCTGTGAAAAAAATCTTCCGCTTAAAAAGAATATAAACTTATGAAAATGATTTTCAGTCAAGTGGAAAATTTTGAACCCTCTTCAGAAAGACTTTTTGGATACGCCACAGCCCTATGTGAGGAAAACATGCGTTTCACCAATATAAACACTGTTGTTGTTGCAAGTTATGTATACGGTACTTAAAATTTTATTCACTTGTACTTTCCCTAGAAGCTAAAAAAATATTTTACATTCCAGACAGTCTTATGCAGTGACCAACGAAATCGGAATTTCTATCTTTAATATATGATCGCTCTTTTAGCCAGAAGGAATATCTGGACTGTGCTGTTAAAACATGTTTCATCGTACAGTTAAGAAATTAAAGTAACTCTCAGTCCGGTAAATAATGCTTATTTACACACATTACTTTCCATCCAGCATGGGCTGTTTTTAATCTCTAGAACCAATGAAGCGGAAGCCCGCCAAAAAATCCTCAGAAAGGAAAGTCTCTTTACATTATCTTTGTTCTTTTCTACACTTATATAAATTCGACCCTAGAGGCACAATAAAAACACTGTCAAGATCAGGCTTATTTTCCATGGCTTGCCTACCATTGTGGGAGATTCTTCAACGCATGGCATGACACCCTAACGGATGTCCCCTGAACTCGAATCTCAAGCATGACGAAGTTATATCAGAATAAGACAGTTATTTTGCTTCTTTTCCGCCCACGTTTGATTCGAACAAACGGGTTTTTTGTTCTTGGTATTAGTCGGTTTAATGTTTATGCGCCTTGTTTTCTATGAATTAGAGTTTGAGGTCGGTAGAAGCGGAGCAATGTGAAATGCTACTGATTGCTTTCAATAAATAGAGAAGTAGAAGAGAATAACCGTAAATGGGAATCAATAGAAGATATTAGAATTGCAATTATATAAGATAACTTTCGTAATTTCTGTAATAGATTAGAAGAGAGTTTAGCTATCACAATTGTGTTATTAGATTAATCTTCTACTTATATACATAAAATGCAAAAGATAATTTTTTTCCGGCGGTTTATGATTCAAGTTTTGCAGAATGGAAATTGTTAGGACTGCCACTGTTAGTTAGACCATTTATCACGAAAGGTTTTGGTATGAAACATGTCTGTTTACATTGTTCAGTTATAGAATTATGAGTGAAAGTTCTCTAATCAGATGAGCTTGATTATGAAAAATTAGCCTTTCTGAAAGATTTTTCTGGGTAGATTTCGATGGGACTAGCATTGTTAGCTAGATAACTTTCAAAGAAAGATTTTAATATGAACATATAGTTTTACATTGCTTAGTTATATATAAATATGGGGACAAGTTCTGTAAACAGGGGAACCCGATTAGGAAAGATTGGCCTTTTAAAAAAGTTCTACTCTACGAATTTTGATGAGCCTTGCATTATCTGTCAGATAATTTTTCAGGGACGGTTTTGATAAATGGCATACCAGTCTATCGTTCCTTACAAAATGCTTTTGTAAATGATCATCTAAAAAATTGATCCTTAACAGTTCAAACTTTGTCTATGACGTATTACAAAATACGCAATAAAAAAAATGGATTCTCAAAATTGAGTAAAAAATACTCATTTTTAAAGACGTCATCTACTCAAAATAGATCCGACCTAAATGTGCTCAAAATTGAGAAACACATGTACTCATTTTTACTTCTATGATCGTGTTAAATCGTGACCATTTTAACAAATGATCAAAATGATCGGTTGGTAATTTAATATAAAGATACTGTAGTTTAGTCAATTGTTGCTAGGGGTAATAAATAAAGATATTTTAAAAACAACAAAAATATTCATTTAAATTTTTAACACTTTTCAACAACGTTGAACAGTGTTTATGAATCCAGTTTGTTATTCATTTACAGGAACACGCAAGAGTATTTGGCTACAAAAAAAATTGAACTATTGAAGCCTATGAATAATAATTATGTTTTCAGCTGTAGTTTTAAATTGAACTATTTTTTATTTAAAATATTACTTAGTGTAGATAAATTACATTGATTATATACAGGGCTGCACAAAATTTCTCGAGTACATTTCCATTTATTCACGAAAATTGCTGAATGGAAGTTATGAACTGTGCTACTCGTTTTAATGAACTAACTTTTAGCATACTATGTAATATACATACAAACTCATAAATTCATATACAAATCTGCGAAAAAAAAATGATTACGGATATTTTTCCGACTATTGATTTTAATAGCAGAAATCGGGATTTAAATGCGTTATGAGTTTTCCAAACTGTTTACATATACATCGTATTTCATATTTGATTGTAAAATTTTATTGCTGTAATCTGAATGTGATGTAAAGTGTTACATAATCTATGCTAGTCGCAAGATTTTTCATTCTGGTTATACATGATATCATACATGATAGTAAATTCTAACTTTTCTTAACGCATAACTATTGCAAAGTAATTTTTTAAGTCTACATTTTCCACAAAAGTATTTTTTATATAAGGTACCCTGGGGTAATAACGCCACGTTAAGGTTCTAGCAATTTTCACGGCTCAGTTTTAGTTTGTATTTTTCAAACAAATATATGATTTGATACAGCAACTCATTGGCTATCTATATAAAAAAAATAATTTAACAGATACGAATACATAAAATGTAATGGGGTGATTTCTTGACCAATGCTATTTGGCGTTATTACCCACCTATAGGGGTAATAACGCCATGCAAACAAAACTATGAAATAAGTTGGAATAATTGCATGTAGATTGCCCAATTCTAAAAATACAAACTCTCAGCTCTAGAAATTGACAAATTGCATCCTAAGCTATTGAAAATGTTCATTTTTTGTGAAAGTGTAAGAAAAATAAAAGTGTGGTGTGGGAAGGGGGGGATGAAGCAAAAGAATATCAGACCGTGAGCTTCTTTTTGCTTAAAAAACCGCTTAAATAGAATTATTAGAAACATTGCACAGTTTTAACTGTGTTTATTTGAATCAGTATTTAGGATGTAGCTCGGCCACTGTAGGGAATCAACCGGGGTAAAAATTGCAAGGATTGGCGTTGTTACCCCCTTATAGTTATTGCGCTGTACATTTTAAATTACAAATTATCTCGAGAAGATATCCAAAATCTTCAACAACATTTTAAAAGGCCATGAAATGTACTACAAATTTATGTAATTAACAAAGTATTTCCGGATAAAAAAAATAGTCTTCACATCACAAAACGTATCTCGCAAATTTTAGATCAAGCGTTAATTTTAGCTGCTTGTAAAAACAATAAGACCTAAAAATGAAACAAATTAACTTGAAGCTGTTTTTTGCGATTTATATGACTCAAAACCCTTCTGCGCAGAACACATGGGTGTCATTTACCAAATTATTTCATAATTATGCAAAATATTAGCACTTGGCGTTATTACCCCGTCTGGCGTTATTACCCCAGGGTACCTTAATTAGATCACATATTTGGGAATTTATTTTCTTTGACTAAATTTACTTGAAAACTTTTGTTCATTTTTCGTGAGCATTGTTTCTAGAGTTGCTTGATAATGCAAGATCATTTAAGTTTTCTTGTTTGTATAAATGTTCCGGTGCATTTTTTTTTTCTGGATGAAATAAAACATTTTTTTGGCAATATTTGTTCCCATGACTTCTTTATATTAATTTCAAGTATTAGTTGCCATTATATTGAGAATATTAGCTTTTAAAAATTGAAATATTAGTGCAAATAATACCTACCGATCAAAATGACCGGTTTCTATGTGTAACCACCTACATTATTTACATATCACAAAAAAAATTGAAATCAGTCAATAAAATCATTTATAGTAATTGTTAAATAGACACAAGAAAACTATCACATTGATATATGTAACTTTGAAATTCCATCTAAAATAATGTTTCCTGATTATATGTTTAAACAAGTCACTTGTAAGGGCATATTTTCTGTGTAAGAACATATTTTCTTTATGCATTGAATAGATTTACTTCAATTTTTAGTCTAAACTTGTGCTTAATTTATGTGAAGGCATATTATTTTTTTTATTATTATTTAACATAAAAACAGATCGATTATTTATTTAATTTTGTTTAGCCTATATGGATAAAAGTCTGCAATTCTTAACAAAACTTTTCTATGATTAAGTTTTGAATTAAAAATTGCATGCAAAATTCCTTAAGTAGATATATTTTCCTTCCAGTTGTAATTAACAATATTTAAATCAATCACATGTTTTCCTGTTTTTAAAACTGCATTGACTATTGGATATTTTTGTAAAAATAACTTATTTGAGTACACTGGTGGATAATTGCTAAGGATGCGTGGCGCTACCAATTAAGCAACAACGAGATCACCTGCAGTAGCGTAAAGAAATTAGCATAAATAGGGGAACCAGTTAAAAATCAACAAGCAAAGAAATTAGAATTTCAACTCGTGTTGGTCATTTGTTAGCCTTGATATAGGATTCAAAGGATTTGGACTGCGTTGGAAGTTGTTGTTGAAAAGAAAAATTGAATGCGAAAGAATCAATTGACGGCTTTGACATTTTGGATATACAGTGCCGACATCACTTAGATGATTCTATACGTTACCGTGTTATTGAAATTTCAAACAAAGGAAGCAAAATAATTGATGTTGTGAAAAATAATCGACATTGATCATAGTGTTGTATCCGGTTTCTGGAGATATTTCAAAGAAATCGGACATGTAGCAGGCTTCACAGAAAAGTCGACTTTGCAATATAGCGGCCGCAGAAAACAGGCATATTATTGAACTGGCAAATGATGTTTCACGCATCACAGATAGTCGAGGAAAAAATCAGTCTCCTGCTGCTATAGAGTAGCTGATACCCCGAAACGTTGTTGCCAAGCATTTGTATCAAGATGGATTGTACGCCTGAAGATCTGCTGTATGTGTCTTATTGTCGGCAGTTAACTTTGCAATGCTGTCGTCTGCATTGCTATAAACCAGTAACGAATGAGGTTTTGTACTCTTCTTGACGACAGTCGGTTCAGTCTGTCAGCTGATCGCAGTCTATAACTGATTTGGCGCCAGGCTCTGACCTATTGGTCATATCGTTCACCCGCGAGAAAAGTGACACATCTTAACAAAAGTAAGTTTCACAGAAGAGATAAAAGAAAATTTGCATGAATTTTACTGCGACATGAAATTATGGCACTTAATGCTGCATGCGGGAATAAAACGTGCATAAATGCGTAAAAACCTTAAGACTGAAGACTTAGGATGAGATTTGAAGGGTTGTGTAATTTTACCCCCTCATACAATTCACCCCTCCTCTGTGGTCACGAATGGACATATAGTGTAATAAAGTAATTTTCTGTATAGCTACGCTTATGAAACATTTTGTGTAGCAAAACTCACCCAAGACAGACCTATAAATGGAATGAAACGCTAAATGAATTTGTGTGAGATGTGTCTCTTTTTTTGCGAGTGAGCGATATGCCCTGTCCGCTCTCGACTAGGTTAGTTTTCGCGTCTCTAACCCGATCCAATATATTTTCTTACCTGATCTATAAATCTCGATTTTTTAAACTAAATTTTGGGATTAATTTTTGAATCCTCATCGATTAATAGATTAATAAGATGAGAGAGGTTTTTTTTAAAAATCATCACAATGAAATTTAAGATAATCGAAAGGATTTTCAACATCAGAAACTAAAGTGGATATTTTTTTTCAATCGATAGGGGGAGAAAACATGTCCTACAATAAGTATCATGCTAAATAAATAAACAAGAGAAAAGAAATAATGAAAAAAAAAATGTTTAGTGTAGATTTTGTTGTTGATTGGAAAACATGATCTGACTTTTCCATAAATTTTCTCAGTTAAGCTGAGGACGCTCAGTTACGCCCAAGGAGTGACCCGGGGGGGACATTCCCCCCCCCGGAGCAATGAAATGTCCCTCCTCCCGGAAAATTTAAGATTTAGGGTTTTCAATGGTCAAAAAGTGCAATTTTTCCCCGGAACTCTAAAATGTCACCGCCCCCCCCGGAGCATCAGAAGTCCCCCCCGGAGAAAAGTGTCTGAATTCAAGACTGAATTTTCTAGAAAAGAAAAAAAATTCCACAGCCTTGATATCACTTCTCTCTATTTTTATTTCATTTGCTCTATAACTACGATAAAGATTATGTAAATCAAATGTAAGTAAGAGCAAATTTACTAAATTATTTTAATGATTTGGGACTATTAAAGCGACTATTATTGTAATACAGTCTCTGGAAAACTTTTATAGTGCAATAAAAACAAAGTCTGTGGGCTTTCTTAAATTTACACTAAAATTTTTGTATTTTTGTATTTTTGTATTTTTTTTTTTTTTTTTTTTTTGAAAATACAAACATTAAATTGTAAAATTCTAAAATTCAGATCTTCTAAAATCGATCTGATATCCCACAATCAACCAACCGCTGAATCATAAGCAGTTCTAGTTAGTGCTGATAGTCCAACGAACTTTGAACTGTGAAGCGAACGTAGACCGTTGGCCAAGAAAGCTAAAAAGCAATGAGCCAATGTTATCCTAACAATCCTGCATTGCTTGAATATCAGCTCCTAAATAATAATAATAAAAGGAACAGATAAAAAGAGATTTTTCAGTAAGGTTATACCTCATATTAAGATTTTTAAAAAAAATTCACAAATATCGCTATGCTCAGAATATAAGCTGAAGTCTTAAATGAAATAATGCAAGGAAAATATCTCTGCGACGGATACGACTATAGATATATAAAGTTATGACAAACGTACAGCTAAATTACAGATGGTATTTAAGTTCAGACCGTACTTAAATATCTATTACGAAAATAGGTAAAATAAAAAAGCTTAGCGTTGACATATGCCAATCTATTATAAGGTATCTATGAAACTTTGCAATTCGTGTTTATCACATGATTTAGTTAAGGAAATTTTGACAAGAAAATAAATTTCAGGTAATTTTAAACATGAAAGGAATGTAGAAAGATTAACTATCAAAACTGTGAGATATATCAATTAATTCCAATCAATTTTCATACTTTAAATGCCATTAACTTTTGTAAAGATGGATACTAATCAAGCGTGTAAAATTTGTTCTTTAAAATATTTGTCTTTCTCTAAAAATTAAAAGTCTGCGTCTTTTTCTGTGGCCCAGTTAGACCTTGTCTGACCTGAAATTTGTAGTGCTTATCATACAGAAAATATCCACAAAAAAGACCTCGTAATATTAGTCTTATTACATTTCTGATGACATTATGGTAAGCGGGCATTACGGGGTACTTTTGACAATGCGACACGCACAAGAGATCTTTGGGTATACAGTTTTCTTTGTCTCGAATGCCTGGTTTCAGTTTCTCGATATATCAGTTTGTTATACATTAAAACTGATTTTCTACTTGAATAGCTGTAGTGCGTACTGCTCCCTTTTACCGTTAGGACAATATATTTATTTACCTTCAGGGACAGTTGTACGACAAAGAAGATTTCTTAACTGGTGCATGTTGCATATAATACTTCTTTAAAGCGATCTACATCGAAGAGAAGTAATAATGTGGTTATGGTCAAATTTCTCGGAAACTTCTTTTGTTTGTCGCCCTCTCTTGATCTTTCCAATAATACGGCTACGTGTCAAATCATATAAAATTATATTGGCGGAATAATAATTGGCGGAATATAAATAGATCAACAGTGTTTAAATTTATCAATAGCTATATCCTTATTGAGACTATTCCATGCTCTAACCCAGTGGCGTAGCTAAAATGGGTGTCACCCGGGGCGGATGTAAAATGGTGTCACCCCAGCCATCATGGTGTCACCCCCCCCCCACACACACACACCTTCCAATCCCTCATATTTTATCAATCACAATTCTGCATTATTATAAGAAATGACCGTACCATTCCGTATTTACCTTTTCTTCTCTTACTTAAAAAAATCACAGGAGCGACTCATCACTCACCTATAGTCCGCATAAATCAATGTAGTGTCTATATGAAAAGAAAATTCTTTTTTTTTATTTATTTGCTTTTGCTACCCACTCTTCGGATATGTAGGTTTTTGTTTTTTGGTGCATGTCTTATTTAGATACACCATTTTGTATAAAATTTCACATTCTCAAAGAAAAGAAACCTAACTCTATTGCACTGTGCGCTAAAAATTTCATTTTATTTCAAAATTCCTTTGCAAAATCTTATAAGATTATATTTTTTATTTGCAAATAAAGATTGGATGTCACCCTTTAGAGGGTGACACACGGGGCGGACCGCCCCTTCCGCCCCCCGCTGGCTACGCCACTGCTCTAACCTGTGTATTTTATCCTTTATGTGTATTCTTACAAGTAATAAGCAATAAAACTTGCAGTTTAAATCTGTCATTCCCTATTACTCTTTAGAAGAATCAGCAATTAGGATAAAGCATAAATACACAAAATCATAAAGTAAATTACACTAATTGTAATTTCTTTTTTAGATGAAAAATGCTTCCGTGTTCATTATGCGATTATGCGATTTAAGTATCGACATTTGTTTTACTATTAAATATATTTGAATATTTCATAAGACTAAGGCTATTATAAGTACAATGATCAAGATGAAAAAAAAAATCCTCTACATTAATCTTCTCAGATCTTATCTGCGAATAATTAAGCTATTCAAGTCGAGCTTTAATCGACAAATTTAAGATCCCTTTTAGATTAAAATCAACATGATGTCATTACAAGTGTAAAGATAAGATTTATCGCATCGCTTTCAGAAATTTTCATCCATTCTTTTTTGTGTTTGACGCTACATCACTCAAAGAAGCATAATTGTTGCTAATAAGATGGACATCAAATTTAACTGCTTGAAAAAACAGAAAACAAAGTGATCGATAGTGATGATTGAATTTATGCTAAAGAACAATAGCTTTGAAGAGGTTAATCCTAAGCCCTGCAATACATATATGCTGATACTTCTAAAGAACAATAAGCAATGAAAACTTCAATTAGAATTATTTTTGCTTATTACTCCAGAAAAATCAGTATAAAGCCAGTTAGTGTCAACAAAAAACATAAATATAAATGAAAAGGAGTTGTAGTTTCTCGAAAGAAATCAACGAGATTTTACTTTCAAATTAAACATGGCTGCGAATTCCTTTATATTTTATGTCATTTATGTTCTGTGAAATTCGTTTGTTACAGTCACTCTGCGGAAACATGGCGTGCTGCGGTATCTTTCATTGGTTCATAACAGTAACTATTCTATATACTGGTATCAGGACGGCTAAATTTGTTTATCGATTTCAGATTCACCTAGATCTTATCTTCGAATTATCAAGGTATTAAAAAGTGAATATTGAATGGAAGAATTTGAGATTGCAAGCATAATCATAATGTATTAACATGAAAAGGGAATCAACACCTGTTTTTAACCTATTCTTTTTACTTATTTGTTACAGATGCCACACCACTCACTTAAATACACTGCTCAAAACAATTAAAGGATATTGCAGTTTTAGGTGGATTTTGTATCTGGGAAACTTTTTAGCTGATTGATACACGGTCGACAGACATAGTAGGTTATATGAGAATAAATTACACATGTTTGGCAGAAAAAAATGCATTTTATTGCGCATTTGTGTACAAAAGGAAAAAAACACAATTGTACATATGAAAAAAAAAAAAGAATAAGAAAAGGTGTTTTCTTCAAAGAAAATCATTTTCAGTAGGGGGTATGGTTTCCACGGGCTGCCAGCAACGTTGAACACCTTTGAGGCATGGGCTCAATGAGGCTATTAATGACGAGTTGGGGTATTCTGCCCCACTCTTCCAGAAGAGCTCTTTCCAGTTCTTGGAGAGTTTGTGGGGGTTGTTGGCGGCCAGAAACTCGTCTTCCTAGAGCGTCCCAAACGTGCTCGATTGGATTCCTGTCTGGAGAACACGCTGGCCATTCCATTCGAACGATTCCTTCCTCGAAAAGGAAATCTTCCACCAGGTTTGCACGATGTGGCCTGCAGTTATCGTCCATTAAAATGAAGTTATCTCCGATTGCTGCAGCGTAAGGGACTACAATAGGTCTGAGGATCTCATCCCTATATCGGCGACCAGTCAGAGCTCCATCTCGAATGATGTAGAGGTCAGTGCGCCCGTCAATGGAGATGCCACCATACACCAACACTCCTCTACCGCCAAATCTGACACTTTCGTGCACGAACGCAGGATTATTCCTACTGCCACGGTCCCTCCAGATGAAAATACGCCTATTATCCAGATGCACAGAAAAACGGGACTCGTCAGAAAACAGAATATTGCTCCATTCATTTCTCCTCCAGTTGACATGCTCGGTTGCCCACTCCCTGCGGTCGCGACGATGCCTTGATGTTAATCTAACACATACCATCGGTCGGCGAGCATACAGACCTACAGAGCCTATGGAGACCTATGGAGCCGGTTTCGGACAGTCTGAGTTGAAATCGTGGTGCCTGTAGCCGAGCGAAGGTGTTGTTGGAGAAGAGTAGCGTTCATGTTTCGGTGTCTCCGAGCTGTTAACGCTAAATACCGATCTTCATTGGGCGTTGTTGCCCGTCTACTACCTTGCCCTGGTCTTCGGCCTGCACATCCACTCTCCAAAAAACGGTTCCAGATCCTGGAAATGACACTTTATGACACTTTAATGGCTTGCGCTACTTCGGCTTGAGTTTGGCCCCCTTCTAACCTACCAACAATTCTCCAAGCTTCTGAATTTGACAAATGACTTCGCTGAGACATCGTACTCATCGAAACAAAGCAATCACTGAATGCCGATCATCCTTGTCTTTATTCTCTTTTATCCAGTTGAAAGTCAAATTTCATTCGCTGCCGCTGAAGCGACGTTTTTGACATCGAACTCAAAATTTGCATACTCCACAGTTTGAAAACCAGAAAAAATTGCATTTGTGATTCTCTTCTTCTCTTTTCGGCAAAAAAAAATTTCGTTTATATCTTTATTTTATATAAAACTTCAAATATCCTTTAATTGTTTTGAGCAGTGTATAATTGTTACTATTAAACATGGACATGAAATATAGCTGCAAAAATAACCGACCGAAAAAAGAAGTGAGCAATAGCAGTCGAATTTATGTTAAAGAGCACCTTTGAAGAGATGATCCTATGATACATTTTGTATGTTCTACCCTATATAACGGTTCTTCCAAAGAGTAATCTGCAATAAATTTAACAGGCAGAATTTTTTGTTCATTTTATTGCCTTAACAATTTTGTTATTATTATTACTATTATTATTATTATTATTATTTAACTATAAAATAAAATTACGTGCTACAACATTGATGAAATAAGATCAACTCAACAATTTAAAATTTGCTTATATAAAATAGAATGGTAAACAATTTTATAAAGACGCTATAAATTTGTAACTAAGGTTTTTAAATGTGATGTTTTAAGTATGACGTAACCAAAGTTTAGATTTCATTTTAATATTCAGATGAAAACAACTTTAGAAGCCTATAAAATCAAACTAATTCGTAGTGACAATAACAATTGAGAATTTCCAGGTATCTTAAAGCGTTTCTAAAAAAGAATTCGATAAGAAGAAGTCAAAAGTTAGAAAGAGAGAGAATCCTTAACAGACGATGATATGAATACTATGATTAAACCCCAAGATTCAAAAGATGGGGATTTTTTTTTTAAGTGCATGGGAATGTGTGTTCAGAGTGTCATAAAACCTAGGAAAAATGTGATTGGATCAAGTGTATTCGGTGAAGCTGTTAGTTATATAAAAATTGCTCAAAATTCCTAAATAAATGTGCAGTTTACGGCATATTTAATATATTGCTTAAAAGGACAAACGAATATATAAAAAAACATCAAAAGAAGACATGGACTCTAACGCACTTTATCGCAGACTTTACCGTATTTAAACTTAATAAGCATGCTTAAGTGACATGATTCGTTTAAATGTTAAGTAGATCATAACCCCTTTTCTTAAAAACTTTAGTTTGTTTATTTATTAAATTGCCAGCATTGCATATACTCATATTTTTGCAATTCTCTAATATAAGGTAAGTTAATAATTTTAATAGGTCTAAAATACAAAAGTTTACTTTTATTCGTCTCACTGTGATTTACACTGCATCACAAAAATTATTATTTACATTATAACTTCAAAAAGCATTTTACTCCTAGATAGTTGGCTATTTTACACATACCTTGGGGTAAGATGCAGAAATTTTAATGTTTTCAAAAACAAAATTTTCGGTGCTTTCTATAATTTTTGTAAAATGAAGAAGTTTTTAAATCATCGATAAGAGTGCAAATTTTAACAAGAAATCGGTGAATAACAAATAAATACAACAGGCGATTTTTGAAACAATTAAGTCAAAAGGTATAGCAACCTCTCCCAATCTACCCTATACATAAATGAGTTAAAAATTTGAAAAGAAATTAGAATTTTGGAATGGAATTAATTCAATATAAAATTTGGAGCTGCCTGTTTTCTCAAATTCGAGCCCCTTGATAAATTTTCTAAGGAAAGCACGTGCTTTGCGTACCTATTCTGTAATCAGAGCCGGAACATTAGAGAAAATGATCATGATGAGCATTGTAACTTCTTTGTAGATTTCAGTAAAACTTCAAACTTTCGAATGAAAAGTACGCACAATTTCATTTACATATTATGTCATTTATGTGCCGACAATTGTGACTTACTTCTACGGAGAAAGGGCTTTTGTATTATGTTTGAATAGTTCACCATTATGAATAGTATATAGATGAATAAAGTAGTTTATCTCCATTAAATTTCGCTGATTTTATCTTTGAATAATTGATCTATTGAAAACCAACCACTGATTGACTAATTTAAGATACTTTCTAGATTATAATCATTGCCATGTAGTAACACCGCGTAAAGATAACAGTAAACGCAATGCTATCTATCACTATATCTGTTTTAGAAATTTTTTGTTTCAGTCATTCTTTTTCTGTTAGATGCTACATTATCAAAGAAATACAATTGTCGCTATTCAGATGGGCATCAAATCTAACTGCTTAGAAGCAACCGAAAGCAAAGTGATCGATAATGATTGAATTTATGCCAAAGATCAATAGCCTTGGAGAGACACAGAACTCCAGGTAATGCCCACGCATCTTAAATGCCGGAAAGATTGTAATTATAAATTATTCATGAAAGTTAGAGGACCAGCAGCTCAACTCTCTTTCAACTGTACTTCATGCTGATAGGCAAGTTTGTTCTGTGAAGAAAGTCAATGCTGCAGGCCAAAAGGTTACTCGCGGCCTCACCGGTGTCAAGAATGTTACAAGTTGTGTAAACGAAAGAATTCCCAGAGATAATTTTGCTTGGAATTCGTAAGACATCAATGCTTTTCTAGATAAGTGAAGTTCATTTGACCATTGTTCTGCAACCACCTGTGTTTCTTGGTAGTGTAATTAATAAATGATGAATTCCTTTAAAGGAAGTTTTTTTCAGATTCAAAACTCAGGGGGGGAAAGAGAGATTTTTCCAGTTTGTGAAATATTGGACGAAAAATGATTATCCTGGTAAACTTTGATACTTAAGAATATGTATAAAATACAATAAAAGCTGTAAAAAGTAATGAAAGCCTGTATTAAAAGAAATTTTTTCCCGGCGAAAAGAATATAGTAAATAAATAAATGTAATTTAACAGTTTACAACAATCATTTAAAAAATGATTTTTTTTTAAACTGAAATTTAAAATTTATAAATAAATTCTAATAATTGTAATAAACACCCTTTTTATGATGATAAAAACGTGGCTTATATAACAACACAGTCAAATATTGCATACACCATAGATTAAATATCAATATTCCTGGACTCATCATAAGCAAGTTTTGAATAAAATTTGAGATTTACAATTTTTGGTATTGCAAATTTTTAAACTTTCAAACATCGCGCATTTTTTTTTTTTTTTTTTTTTTTTTTTTTTTTTTTTTACACCGTTGTCATATTGGGGAAAAATGTACTTTTAAATGCAATTTGTTTGAAAGCTATATCTCAATTTATTTTTGAGTCATTAATTTTTTATATACATTTTTGTCATCGTGGCAACAAAAGTATTCCATTTCTGGCCATTAAACATGGACCAATCAGAAAACAAGTAAAAACCGAACATCACAATGTTTCAGATATCTCTATTCTCGACCGACAAAAACAACAATTTTTCAAATGGTTAGTAAATTATAACATGCCGTGTGCCTTTATAAGATGGATTTTTATCTGTATTATAAAGGACAAACGTGTCCGTACTGAGGTGACTTTGAGGTGTATAATACCTGACGATTAATTTTTAGTTTCTGTATAGTCATTGCTATACTGAGATTTTTTTCACTTCTAAACATCGCAAATATTCAATTTTTACACAGTCGTATTTTTTAATGTATTTTAAAATGCAATTTTCCCGAAAACTGTATCAAAATTTATTCATTTATTATGGATTTTTAATCTCTTCAGTGGTGATATCGCCTGTAAGAGACTCTGAAGAACACCCTTTAAATGAATTTAAATGCTTTTAGAATTGTTAAAATTACTTCTATAGCCATTTTTAATATTGCATGCATATCATACGTATTGATATATAGGCTGATATATCTTCGAAGTTATTTTACAGTAATTTTAAACAGGTTTTTGTGGTCCTTCGTAATATTTGTCTCAGGACTGAGGAGGTTACAAAAATTTTCACGAATGAAAAATTTAAATCTTTCTTCCTCCGTGCAGGCTCGATTACGAAAAAATAATAATCCTTTTGCACTTAAAACAATATAAAAAATTTGTCTCTAGATAATTTTTCATTAAAAAAATAAATAAATAAATAAATAATATAATGCAGGATTAATATAAATTTATGACTGTATTTTCAAAATTCACATTTTCAAAATTATTACACATATTATTATAAAAGATATTAAAAAAAATATTCCTACTTTTTTTTCAGTGCAAATGCTCGATATGCGAGCCTTTAGACTACGAACACTTTATGTTCCTTCTACACATTTAGCAGTTTTGCCGAGTCAGAGATTCTTAATGTAGCACATTAAAACACTACACTGTAAAAAAAATTGCAAATTTACGGTACTTTACCGTGAATTATCCCGTAAATTTACGGAATATGTCACTTTTTTCCATAAACGGTAAACTCTCGTAATTTATTGTGTTTTACGGGCAAAAACCGTTAATGTAATGGCAAAGTCCGTTGATATAGGAATAAAATCCGTTTTTTACGGACATTGTCTGGAATCTCTGCTGTAGCTTTTTTAGAGTATATATATAGCAGCACTGATACGACCATCAAATGTACACAGTGTGTTACATTTGCACATTAGTGCAAAGCATATCGAAATTCCGTAAAACATCACCGCCGGGTAAAAGAAGAACAGGTATAATTATATGGACGACTTGTAGAATAATATTCCATGAAATAGAGTGAATTGGTTTTATTAACAAATTTCTAGTTGAGCGTATTAGTTCAGAGTGGAAGTAATGTTTTGAATTCCATGTAGATTTTCCTATTTAAATAAACAAGCTATATAGAGTTGCAATAACTTTATTTATTGTCAGGTAGTTAGAAACAACTCCACTAATTTTGGACTTATATCTAAGCCTTAATCCATCTTAGCAACACCATAAAAATGAAACATATTAGAGACGCATAAAGAGTTGACAAATAGTCTTAACCAGGCAAGAAGGATTGTTTAAACAGCTCAAAAAACATAGAATACTGTCATCAAAGCTAGCGCAATGTCATTTTATATACATATATATATATAAAAGCAGAGATACCGATTTGACAAGAATGTTTAGGAGAGCCAACAAATTTTTTAGATGGTAAGTAAACGACCAATGAGAAATCAAAAACGGTCTGAAGAAAAAATGAGTTCTCAAATTTCCATCCAATTTTCGGAGTTATATCTTACGTAAAAGAATTCATAGTAATGGTGTATGATTTTTAACCGACTTCCAAAAAGGAGAGGAGGTTATCAATTCAACGCGTATGTATTTTTTTTTTATGTATGTTCACCGATTACTCCGAAACTATCAAACCAATTAATTTGATTTTGGTGTTAAATGAGAGAGCTTGCTCTCGAATTGGTACCACTTCCGTTTCATAGAAATTGGTTCAGTACTTTTTTAGTAATTAGGCAAAAACTAATAAAATTAGTGATTTCTCGCAAATCAGTAGTAATATGCATGTCGAGTAAATTTACCGATGCCAGGATGGCGGAGCGGTCTAAGGCGCTTGATTTAAGATCTGGTTTTCGAAAGGTAGAGTGGGTTCGAACCCCACTCCTGACGTACGTGTATACAATAATATTTTCCGTATTGTAATTTTTAAATATATATTTAACAAGTTAAATACTAATTATGCTATTAGGAATGTTTTGTATTTAACGGTTACCACAGAGTATCAGAGATTTTTTATTGACTCAATACTTTATCAGTGAAAATTTACTCAAAAAGAGAATAGACTTGCGAAAAGTAACATGACATTGAATAAGTTCTCTGAAGAAAATGAAGTCCGGACAGCCGAGCGCTCTAAGGCACCAGATATAGTCTCTGGTTTTGAAAGAGAGTGTCGGTTCGAACCTCACCCCTGACATATGTGTATAGTATACAAAAAAATTTTCCGTGTTATGTATTTTTTTAAGTGACTTCAAAAAAGGGGAGGATGTTATCAATTCGGCGCGAATGTATTTTTTTTTCTATGTATGTTCACCGATTACTCCGAAACTATCCAACCGATTAATTTGTTTTTTGTATTAAATGAAAGAGGCTACTCTTCCATTAGTACTTCTTCCATTTCATTGAAATTGGTTCAGTATTTTTTTAGTAATTAAGTAAAAACTAATAAAATTAGGGATTTCTCGCAAACTAAAAGTAACATGGACGATGACTAAGCTCGTCGAATGGACTGCAGTCAGGTGGCTGAGCAGTGTAAGACAGCAGATTTGATTTCTGGTTCTTGAAAGAGATCGTGGGTTCGAACCGCACTCCTGACATAAGTGTATGGTTTACAGTGATTTTTTCCGTATAATAATTTTTATTAACTGACTTCAAAAAATCGTTAACTTTTAACTAAAAAGAGAAAAATAAACTTTTCTACCAAAAATTGAACCGACTTCAAAACTACTGCAAAGTGAAAAATAATTTTTTTACAGAATAGTATTAAGAAATTAAATTAAGAGCGTAGTATTTATCTTGCGTATTATTATATTTATGTAGATTAATTTGATTTTTTGAAGTCGGCGCCAGCCAAGCCAAGTTCAAAATTAAAATTAATTATCCAATGCAAATCGTAAAAGAATAAAGTTAAATTTTTAACTAAATATTAAATCGTAAAACACTCGTAGATACTTGGATGCGTGTCTATTGGAAAATTACATGTAACTTGGCTTGGCTGGAACCGACTTAAAAAAATCAAATTAATCTACATAAATATAATAATACGCAAGATAAATACTACGCTTTTAATTTAATTTCTTAATACTATTCTGTAAAAAAATTATTTTTCACTTTGCAGTAGTTTTGAAGTCGGTTCAATTTTTGGTAGAAAAGTTTATGTCAATTATTGTCAGCATTAAGTCTAAAAATGACAATATTAAACTGAAACAACAAGATGACAAAAATTCGAAATACAGATTTTATTTAGTAATGTATTAAACATCAATTACGTAGGAAAAGAGAAAAATATATACAAAACATCATATAATTTTTATGATAGTTAAGTAACATATAAGTTAAAATGGTTTATAATTTCAAAGCGTTTGACTACATATAAATTTGCCATTAAGCTCGCTCCTCTTTTAGCCTTGCACCACTGTTTGTCACTGTTGTTTAGGAGGAATGTCTTTCTTATATTTCATTAAATTTCATATTCTTAATTCGAAAAATAAATCATAAAAATCTTATGTATAAAACGATCCTCTGCAATTCGTCGACTGATGTCTTAAGAGACTCTTCAATTAAACGAAAATACCTGCTCCTTAATACAAATCGCATGGAAGAAATTTATAAAGCTATCTCGGTTACATTTCAATATTTAATGTTTTCCCCATTGGATAGCTGAGATAGATCTGCACAAAGGTCGTTTTTTTACCTTTTTCGATTTTGCATGCAGACTGTTTTTTAAGGATGTTTTCGCTATCGAAACCGGTTCCCGAAAATAAAAATGTCCACACTGAAAATATTTGTAGACAAACTCGAAAAAGTAAAAAATGACCTTTGTACCTACCAGATCTGTCTCAGCTATCCACTGAAAAAAAAAAAAAAAAAAAAAAAAAAAAAAAAAAAAATTGAAATGCAACCGAGATATATTTATAAACTTCTATCATAAGATTACCATAACAGAGCGGGTCTTTTCGCTTGACTGAATTAGCCACTTGAATACAGATGAAACACAGAAAATGGTGAAACCACTTGGTGAAATATACAGAATATACATTATATCAACCTGGATCTGAATTCGGCCTGTCATATTAAATTAACAAAAAGTTATTATCATTACGAAATCTCATTTCTGAAGGTATTATTTCAAAATACTTTTTCCTAAAATATTAGACTTTTCAAGTGACAATAACCGTAAAGGGCGAAAGTAAGCACCCCCACCCTTCATCAAACAGAAAATTCTAATAATTTTAAGAGAGGCTTTTAATTGTAACTTTTGTGAAATAAAGAGGAAAATGGGAAAGTAAGGGATATACAGTCGAGTCTCTATATAACGAAATCCACCTTTTCAGTAAAAAATTCGTTATATAGAGAAATTCGATGTATAGAGAATGATGTTAAAAATCGTATTTAATGTGTGAAATTTGAACAAATATTATTTTTTATCTTTTGAATTAAGAATTTGAATGTTTAAAAGTAAATATTAACCTAATATTTTATTTCTTAATTATGTAAGCTGTTTCAAAAAAGAGAACAGACATTTATTTGAAAGCTTAATGAAAATAAAATAAGGAAGACTTGCATTAATTTCAGACGAAGAAATCTGTAATTTTTTTGTTGCTTTGATTTTAAAATTGTTACGCTCTCAAAAGAAAAAAAAATAAAAAAAAAGTCTCAAATTTTAGCAAGGAATGAAAAAATTGTAGTAAACATTTTCCTCCATTTGAAGGCCTCTCTTATGTGCCTCTCATTGATTCCTCTCTTACATGTGTATCAATCCAATTGACTATTTTGAGAAGGATGTGGAAAGGGGTGTGGGAGGTGGGATGAATTCATTGGATTTAAAGAACAAGGAGAGAAGTAATAATAAAAAAAAAAAAAAAAAAAAAAAAAAAAAACTCAGTATTGACGATAAATCAAAAATAAGTGATGGAAAATTGATTCCATATGATTTCGAAGCTTTTTAAAACTGAATAAATTAAGACCAATTTATGTAAAAATTCATTATATGGAGATAGATATTTCGCTATATAGAGACTGTTTTTAATATAATCATGCGAAAAGGGGACAGTTTCTACTAAAAATTCGTTGTATAGAGAAATTCGATGTATAGAGAAATTCGATGTATGGAGTTTCGTTATAGAGAGACTCGACTGTATTTGGAATGCATTAATTTTCCAGATTTATATAATTTGCAAAATATTTGGGAGGGGGGGGGGTATATTCCGAGGGATATTATTTTCAGAACTTTACGGTAGTACTATTTCAAAAATTGTTTGCAAATAAACAAAAAGACAAGCCAAAGTTTTTACACAATTTTAAGCAGTTGGAAAAATATTGAAAAAATCGCATTTAAATTCAATTATTTGACACCGTTGTAGGTTGAAGTTTGTTTTTTCTCTTTTTTTTCTTCCTCTGTCATAGAAAATTGCAGAAAATGACAGTGAAAGGCGTTTGCTATTAACTTTCCCTTTGGGAAAGTGGAGGTTGAGATGCGTAGGCAGTTTTGACCTATTTGGAAAAAAGACTTTCTACAAAAATCATTTCTTAGTTTATGTTTTAAAACACCTTTTTAATTTTTATCTTATTTATTTATTTAAAAAAAATGTATCTTCTAATTAATCTAACTGCTCTAATAACTGTCTATCGACCTATTGGTCCTGTTTTCTATTTCTAATGGATTCTTAAATCTATCTTAAATATCATGTTATTTTAATAATTTAAACTTCATTTTCTAAAACTAATATAAACATTTTTACAAAATTGTTTTTTTTTTTAAGCCCCGTAAATCACCTGATATATCGGAAAGTTCGCGAGTTCATTCATACTGGATAAGCACTTTCGTGTGAATGAAATTAAAAACTGTATAAAAATATTAAAACGTAATTAATTTCTTTTAGGTGAATCTATCTTATATTTATTATTACTAATGGCTGGGGTAGTTAACAGTACTTTTTAATTAACATTCTGTGCAAAATGTTATATTTATCTCATACAGGCTCTTACCGCTGAACTCCCTAGTTACTATCCTTAATTTTCATGGAAAATAGCAGGTCCTCGATAAACAACATACAATAGCAGTAGTAATGATTTAATAACGAATAATACTGTATTTACTCACCTAATATAAGTACTCTCCCCGCTCCAATCAAATATTAGAAATGTTCCTTAAACACCATGTTTAGATGCGTTTATAATTATATAAATACTTAGCATCTATAGTCGTCGTTGTTCGTCTGTCTGCCAGTCCGCCTATAACAACTCAAAAACTATCCATTCGAATAATTTGAAAAGTAAAATATATAATTGTTGCATACTTTTGTCGAGACATTTCAAATTTTAAGAAAATCGGATGCATAGTTCATTGAAAGGGGCAATCAAACGTATTCGGTTACATTACGTGCAGTAGAAAAAATAGTTTCAAATGATTTTAATGATGTTATACACTTTCAAACATAATTAAATTGATAGGAATCTATGAAATATATACTAAAATATACCTTCTGTATAATCTGCGATGCAAAGAATATTTGTTATTCAATTACTTGGCCTTACAAAATTATTCCATTACATAATGTTACAGGGGGGAACATTCTTTGGGGCGCGTTTTAATTATATTAAACTACTTTACATTTTATGAAATTTTTATACATTGCTGACGATTACTAAAATTTACTTCCTGTGTAATAGAAAGGAGATAGTATTTATAGGGACACACAAAAGATTTCGGGTACTTATTCAGTATCCAAAATACTGCATACTATTACACTGAGATCTGAATATTTTTAAAAATTTCGTTATGATACGAACGTACTTGATTTTCTGACTTGTTTCTCTTTTAGAATTGAGGATGTGAGTTTCAAAATAAGCGTTCTCCAGAAAATCAAATTTTTGGAAAGTCGCGAAAATTCGCAGACTTGGTGCATTGGTTTCTTTGTAAGCAAAGATTTTACCATAATCCAAGAATTTATAGAGATAGAAATGCACTATAAAACTAGATTTTTCTATTTTTTACTGATTGTAGTGCTTTTTGATACAAGTTCACCAATTGAATAAATAGATTGATAGAGAAAACTCGATTTTTTTAAATTATGTATAAGGCGAGTTTTCAAAGTCACGTCCTCAATTAATCATCTACAGGGTGTCCCAGAACTTCGTGTACAAACTTTGAGGTATGGTAAAGAACATCGTTTAGAAGCACAATTACATAGGAACGCATGGGTGGAAACGTCATCCTCACTTGTTAACCCTTTCATAGACAATTGTCTATGAAACTACAAAATTTTAAATAGAAAATGAACATTGACACCAGAATTTTAATATGATTTTTCTAATTATCATGCATGTAAAATGTATTTTTTTTTCTTCTTTGCAAATACATTATTCCGCGATTTCCGATGTCATTCATATTTTTCCACATTTTAGCAATTTCTAATAGCTACTAAGATACTTGATTTTAAAGAAACATAATTTTAAATTTAATTTAAAATTAAATCATTTCTTGTACTTTTTTCTATGTAATAAGACATTCTATATTGCATAACTGTGTCTTTATGTTTTTTTTTTTTTTACTTTTCACGGGCAAAGCACTTACATTGCTAAAATGTGGAAAAATATGAATGACATCAGAAATTGTGAAAGAAATGTATTTGCAAAGAAGAAAAGCCAAACATTCACATACATAACAAATGGAAAAATCATATTAAAATTCTGGCGTCAACGTTCATTTTGTATTAAAAATTTTGTAGTTTCATATACAAACCACTGTCTGTGAAAGGGTTAACAAGACGTTTCCGCCCATGCTTCCCTAAGTAATTGTGTTTCCAAACAATGTTCTCTACCGCCCCTCAAAATCTGTACACAAAGTTCTGGGACACCCTATATAAAAAAAGACTATCACCGTTGTGCTCTTTAAACATCTTATTCCCATTATCCATAAATCATCGAATATGATCGCGGGTCTTCCAAATGGTCTGTCAACTGAACATAAATATTTTCTTAGAAAAACATATTTTAGGTTTCTCTTCCAAATTGCACAGAAACTACCTTCGGAGATTAGAGCACAAATACTGTAGAAACTTACTACGAAATTTTCTGTTAAAATTTGGGAGCCCTGTGATCGCTTCTGAGTTCATTGAAATATGATAAGCATTTCTTTATCAATAAAACTATAATTTACATATTTTTTTTTAGAACTTAATATGTGTCTTTTCTTTTTTTTTTCTTTTGAGAATTTGCCTTGTTCTTCATTGGTTTTATCCTCCTTAACGAGTAAAGAATTTTGAGATTATAAAAAAAAATCTGTTATCTTTTTGAAATATTACATTTAATACTGGATCATTCGCCAGGTATTGACCAAGCCTGTGATAAGTACTTTAAATGAACCTCAAATACACTACCTGGCCTTTGATGACCGTCTACTTGCGATTTTAGACATTTTGTTAAATATCTAAAAAAAATACAATAGGAATTATCCTGAAACTCTCAGTATATAAACATCATAGTACAGGTTATATATTTCCGTGAAGATTTTTTCCCGAAACTTTATAGGGGACCGTCAACAAATTAATAAAGAATGAATATCTTTTGGATAACCCTGTCAAAACTAATGTAGCAAAAGCGCTGAAAGAGTATATTATGATTAAATGGCTTATTGTAATGAACTGCGTTCATTTTTATGTCGATAGCTTGTATACTCGTAGAAAAATTAAGGTTTTTATAAAAACGGTCCCAAATTTTGCCAAGTTTTTTGCTTCTAATTTGCAGAGCTCTTAATATAAAATAATATTCTTTTCTGAAAATGTGACAAATAACATTGCACATAATACCCTGTAATCAGAATTAAAAAATAATAAAAATTGTATGAAAAATGAGTAGGTTTACTAAATATTTTTTCATTACGCATGCGTCAACGATATCAAAATTTTATTTGCATATTATGTTAGCTAAATATATAGAGCAACTTTTGTGAAAGTCGCAAAATCATAGCTTGAAAATTCTGAAAATGATCGTCAGTAGAATAAGTTGAAAATCTGTTATTTCCAAAAACGAAGCAAAAACAAGAGGGCTTGTATTCATATATATTCATTGATTATAGTGTCAATATAAAATACACAATATGGGACGTACTGCCACATTTGGATAAAATCCCTCATTTTTTGCTTCATTTTGGGAACAACGGATTTTATGCTTATTCTATAGACGATTACTTTCAGAATTTTTAAGCTATGGTTTTGAGACTTTCAAAAAGTTGCTCTATACGTTTTAGCTAACACAATATGCAAATGAAATTGTGACATAGTTGACGCATGCTCAGTGAAATATTATTTAGTTAACCTACTCATTTATCATACAATTTTTATTATTTTTTAATTCTGATTACAGGGTATTATGTGCAATGTTATTTGTCACATTTTCAGAAAAGAATATTATTTTATATTAAGAGCTCTGCAACTTAGAAGCAAAAAACTTGGCAAAATTTGGAACTGTTTTTATAAAAACCTTAATTTTTCTACGAGTATACAAGCTATCGACATAAAAATGAACACAGTTTATTACAATAAGCCACTTAATCATAATCTACTCTTTCAGCGCTTTTGCTACATTAGTTTTGATAGGGTTATCCAAAAGATATTCATTCTTTTTTAATTTGTTGATTGTCCTCTATGGAGTTTCGGGGAAAAAATCTTCAAGGAAATGTATGACTTGTACTATTATATTTATACACTGAAAATTTCGGGATAATACCTCATGTATTTTTCTAGATATTTAACAAAATGTCTAAAATCGCAAATGGACTGTCATCAATGGCCATGTAGTGTATGTATGACTTTATATCTTAACCCCATTTTATCTTAATTTATATTTTTAAATGAAAAAAAATAGCGAAAACAATATTAAATTGAAAATATATGCTATTTAGTATTTTTTTTTTTTCAGTGTAATTTTATTTTTGAGTCTATGCGTATAGATATCGAGCTAAACCTTGACGAAACACTCAGTGATTTCGTCAAATTTTT
This sequence comes from Maratus speculifer, assembly GCA_964019185.1. NCBI lineage: Eukaryota > Metazoa > Arthropoda > Arachnida > Araneae > Salticidae > Maratus > Maratus speculifer. The sequence continues at coordinate 376,042,096 of OZ025292.1, forward strand.
CAAATATTTTATTTTGTAAAAAATGTTTCTACACGTTTCAAAATTTTTGTAGTGATGTAAATCTGATCTGTTTTGATGCTCCAGAAAGATTGTATTAAAATATGAAAATTTAGTTACTTTTAGCGTGGAAAAAATTTCGTCTCCATGAAGCGTGAAGTGACCTTCGTTTGCTAGTATATTTGAAAGAGTTAAAAATTATATTTTTAAACAGTAATGACACCATTGAATAGAAGAAGGTTTCAACTTTAATAGCCTATTTTGGGGTTGTCGGTATCACTAAAAATTGCCCCCTAAAAGGGTGTTGCCATGAGAGAAAAATGTTTTTCGGAAAAATGACCCTTTATGAATTATTTGTGTTTCCGAAAGGTTAACTGCAATATATTTTAATTGATTGTGGTATTTGAGATGTAAGAGTACTGTTAGAATATGCTTTCCATTTTCAATATCTACAAGCAGTTTGACCAATGGAAATTAATAAATAATGATAAAATACCTTCAAAAATTCCTTCTTTCCGAGCTCCATTTCCTCCCCATGTATAAATAAGGCGTCTGCATATGTTGCAAGCGTTTTTTACATCTCGGTTGTACGGAGAATTAATTATAATTTTAAATTAATAAATCAGCAATTTATTAGAAATTTAAAATTTTGAGTCTCAAGTGCACCATGAGAGGCCTTGGACTAACCTCTCACAAATTTTAGCCTTTTGTATGCCGCAGATTTTGCTATCCATTGTATACAGACAGAGCAAAACTTTCTTTTATTAGATTAATTTTATTATTATTTTTATTACGATTTTTATGATTTAAAGATATTTATTATAATTTAATATATATTTTTGTATTAAATAATTTATCTTAATATGAATATATTTATCTAAAATACTTTTATATAATTTTTATTGATATAAAAGTTTTTATATTAGATATTAAATATATATTTGGATTAATTGAGAAATACCCAGCGCGATTTTTGTTTCCTAAAGTGCTTTATATTGCAGGTTTTCTTTTTTAGGTGCGTTCGTAATTACGTAAATACGTAGCACCTATTGTTGTCGCTCAGTCCGTCCGTCTGTCCGTCTGTCTGTCCGTCTGTCTGTCTGTCCGCATATAACAACGCAAAAACTATCCAACCTAATCGTTTGAAATTTAAAATATATAATTATTACATAATTTTGTCGAGTCATTTCAAATTTAATGAAAACCGGACGGATAGATCAATTACAGGGACAATCAAAAGGATTCCGTTACATTACGTCAATGGGGAAAAAAGTTTCAAATGCATTTTAATCGTTTGAAATTTAAAATGCATATTTATTACATAATTTTGTCGAGTCATTTCAAATGTTACGAAAATCGGATGCATAGTTCAGTTACAAGGACAATCAAAAGTATTCCGTTACATTACAATCAATGGGAAAAAGTTTCAAATGCATTTTAATCGTTTGAAATTTAAAACGTTTAATTATTACATAATTTTGTAGAGTCATTTCAAATGTTATGAAAATCGGATGCATAGATCAATTACAGGGACAATCAAAAGTATTCCGTTACATTACGATCAATGGGAAAAAATGTTTCAAATGCATTTTAATGGTGTTACATTTGAATCATGGTGTTCATTTGAACATAATATAATTGACATGAATCTATGATGTATGTACTAAAATCTACATTCTGTACAATCTGGGATGCAGAGAATATTTATTATTAAATTCCAGTGCCACACAAATGTATTCCACTAAATAATGTTATACGGGAAACATTGTTTGGGGCGTGTTTTAATTATATTAAACTACTTCATATTTTATGAATAAGATATACGTTAATGAAGTATAGTAAAAATTATTCCCTGCATATTTACAGGAACACAAAGATTTCGACCACTGTACTGTATCCAAAGTACGCTCTACTATATCAGCAAGATCTGAATATTTTAAAACTTATCGTACGAACGCACTTCATTTGCTACGCTTCACGTGCAATTTCCAACTTGTTTTTAATTAAAAAAGTATTCTTGAATTATCTAAATTTTATACTTAGTTGCAGTTTCAAAATAAATGAATTAATTAAAATATCTTGTTTTTCCATGGCCCAAATCTTTAGTCAAGCGACCATTTTTATCACCTTTATGCTAATCAAATATTTTATTCCAATTATCTGTATATCATCAAATATGTCAGATAGTTTTTAGGCTTCATTTATCACCGATAAGTATTACTTTATCAATAAAACTGTTATTAGCATAATTTTTTTAGAACGTAATCAGTGTTGTTTATTGGAAAATCCCTCTCGCACTTTATCTTCAATAATGGTAAGGATTTTTCAGATTACAGAATTTTTTTACCTTAATATGTTATCTTTTTATTTCATCTAGCATTGAATGTTACATATTATATTCCTCTAATTCTATTTAATGTTTTGTAGCTGCTTTTCTGTGAAACGTCTGGTCCATTTTAATTAATAATCCAATTTAGAGTATGATGAAAAAAAAAATGTTTGGTTAGCATCATAATCACTATCAGTATTTATTCTGAGATAATCTTATTTCAGATAAACGATATGGTTAATTCACTTGGATGAAAAAAAGCTCCACAGTTTCTCGTATAATTGAATCGTTTCTTTAATCCTATCTTCAGTACCACGGTGTGTTGTTGCTGGCATATAAAATAAAAAAGTATTATAATCTTAAGAAATTATTATATACTTTTAAAATCTATATAAATTACCAAATATGTCAGACAATTTTGAGGTTCATTCATTTTTTACCGGGTTCTTATGCATCAATTGATTTTGGAGATTTTGGGTGTTTAAAGCCATGAATTTCGTAAAATGCTCGTCGCTATATTTGAAGATAGAATTTTGTTTTTATTAAATAAGGCAAATATTACATTTTTAAAACATTGTTAAAAAAAACATTAAAAATGTACGAACTTGGATTAAAATGTTTTATAAGCATTTTCTAGCCAGTAAAATTATTAGTTGTAGCTATAATCTTTTTAGAACACAATTGGTATTTTGGGGGAATCTCACTCTTCTTTATCTTCCTTAATAGATAAAGATTTTAAGCGTATGTTTTTTCTTTTAAATTAAATGTTTATATTAAATAAAGGAGCATTTTATTGATGACTTGCCTAAGTTTACTAAAATCTCAGATTTCATAAGTAAAATCGATGATTATGAGGCGGCCCGCAATATTATCAGGAAGACTTTCGAACCGAGAAGTCCGAATAACGATGATAAAAAGCGTTTTTAGTCAAAACATAGAAAACAAAAGTTTTCACCGGAGCAATAACTTTTCGCAAAATAACAAAGGAAAAACTAAACTGTGTCTAATGCAAAAAAAAAAAAAAAAAAAAAAAAAAAAAACTTTTTAATATGTTGTGAACATTTGGCTATCACCAGACATTTTATTATTTTTATTATTAGTAGTAGTATTAGTTTTTCAGTGATTTAATATGGATTTATTAGTGTTTGTATTTTGTGATTTCACTATTTTCATGAAAGTCGCACGGTGTCTGACCTGGAGTTTATAGTTGGTATTAAGCTCTGTGAGGGCACAGATAGGTCAGGATGGACGAATGTAGAGGCGAATTAGCTTCAAAAACCACAAAAGCAAACGCATAATGTAACTGTATTTCAATAGCTGAACGAAGTCCAAAGGCCCAGGCAAATTATTGCAAGCTAAGTGCAATATGCAGGATGTGAACGTTCTAAGATTTCTGGGCGGAGATGACAGTTAGCTGCGATTGAGAGCAGATGGGCTGCCGTATCCTTGCGTTTTGCCGGAACGAAGTTTCCGCATAAAAACCTTCTAAAAGGATCGGTTAATGATCCATGCTTGATTTTAATCACTAATATGTGTTTGTTAATTTTATATTTCTATTAAACAAGAATTGTCGATTTATGTGTACTAAATATTTATCCAAGAAACTGTGAATTAAAAATTGAGATAGTGACATCTTGGAACTTTTATTTATTTTACTACCCCCTCTTTTCCCTATGCCCCTATCCTATATTTATTCCTATATTCCTATATTTATACATGCATATATATAATCATAATTTAAAGATTTAATAGCTGAAATTAATAGAGTATTTTACGGAAAGACATCTGATTATTCTTTATTATTATTCTTTTTTTTTAAATCTTGTTTCCAATAATTAATATTATTTAATCTTTTTTAAAGAGAAAAAACATGTCTTGTCGCTTAATACGAGTAGAACGTATGTTTAGTACATTATTTAAAAATTAATGAATATATTGGCATGTTTTCTATTCGTAATGGACTCTTAAATGCCTATCTTCGAAATCATGTTATTTTATTTCTATAAACTTCAATTCATAAAAGTAAAATCTAGTTTGTGAGTTCATTCATCCCTGATAAGCATTAAAAAAAATTATAAGTAAAACTATAAATTGTATAAAATTTGAATAAAATTATAAATTGTATTTTATCTAACGTAATTAGTTTATTCTAGATGAATCTATATGTTACTTATTATCACTAATAGTTGGAGATTTTCTTATTACTTTTGTAATTAACTTTTTGTACTTAATATTATATTATATATATTTTTTTCATGTTCATACTCGGCTTCATTTCCGCAAAATGCTTGTGAATGTTTCGTTAATCATGCCTTTTAAATTATGATTGACATAAGCTTTTTTTGATTTAACATCACCATCCTTATTTTGATTTATTCTGAAGAAGTCTTATTTCGAAAAATTGATTTTATTCCATTTAAATGAAATGGGAGTGGGAGGGGGGACTGTATAATTATCTCTCTGAATAAATGTCCGTTTAATATAAAAAGTATATTAATTTAGATAAATGTATTATATAAAAATAATAAATGAATTTATCGTTCGATTATTAAATAAGCATTTTCACTTTCATCAAATAGTTCTTGGACCTCATCCGTTTTTGAGCAGCATTCTTTTTGTAAATAAAATTATACGTCTTGCCTTTTTTTTTTTTTTCTTAAAGAACAAAATTAGTTTTTTTTTTTTTTTTTTTTTTTTTTTTTTTTTTTTTGAAGGAATTTATTTCAAAAAGGATTTTCAGATTAGATCTTTTTTTTTAAAGTTTTGATTGCTTTTTATATTAAATACCATATTTTCTCATACTTATTAACGCCTTTCGACTGCGTTTCCCCAAAATGATTGATAAATTGTATTCTATAATAGGGTACCCGTGCTTAAATGAAGTTTAGATCTAAGTTTACTTGCCGATTTATCGCCATCGTAATTTTTATTACTTTCGAAAAAGTAATGCTTCTATTAAGATTGTTCTAATAATAATATATTTTGTAAAAGTAATATTTCTATTAATTGAAGCAATTTAATCAAATTAGAAAATAAAAACCCCGTAGTTTCTTGTTTAATAGAAGTAAATATACTAGTTACAGATGCAGTAATTAAAATAAATACAGTATCGCAAGATATTAAAGGAATTTATGAGACTTCAATTTATTTGTAATTAATTTTAAACATGTATATTCATTATCATAGCACCTTATTTCCATAAGTGCTATTATATAAAAGTAAAAGCTACAATAAAATTCCTTATTTTATTTTATTTATTTTTAATAGACATGAAGCATTTCGATTGTTTATCAAATTGAAAGGTAAAAGCATATAGTTTCTAGTTTAATTTAATAGAACTAGAACTATATATATAGTGAATTAATTGAATTCATTATCGAAAAATAATGAATGGATTTATCGATCTCATTTTAATTAGTAATTAGCTCTAAAATACATACACTTATACTTAATGCTATATGCCATTGCTGTAAATGTTGTTATTATACAAAATTTAAAAACAATATATATTTAATTTTAAACTAATATTATTTTTAAATTGGCAAACAGGAGTGTTTAATATTTATCTAACTAAAAACTATAAACCCTATAGTTTCTCCTTTAATATGATAAAATAATAGAAGAACCTTTAGTGAATTGAATGCATTAGCTAAATGTAATAGCATAATAATTTATGGGTCTGCTTTTTACTCGTAATAATGTTTTAATGTATGTAATCAATATCATGGTAATTTACTAATGTAAAATCTACTGTATAAAAATAAAAATTACTACACACTGTCTAATAATATATACATTTTTTAATCGATATATAGTTGTGGATAATACAATTGTTCAACCAATTCAATTGTAAAATCTCTTTAGTTTTTCGCTTAATATGTTTAAGATAATAGAACTGCATTTATTGAACTGAATGTATTAACTAAAGACAATAAGTGTTTTTACTGGTCACTGGTCTGCTTTTTATTAGAAATTAACTCTGAAATACATACTCAATATCATGGTATATATTAATATATCATTGCAGTAAATGTTATTATATGAAAGTAAAACTATTTCAAACCTTCTTATAACAAAGATTTTTACAAAATGAAATACAGTAGCGGATGACGGAATTGTTCTCCGTGCCCTTTGCGCCATGATTTTTATGTTGCCCTTGAAAAACATACCATAATCGCTGAATCACGGTTAATCAAAAAATAATCAAGCAAAAACGGGGGGAGAGCTATGAGGAAATGAACACGTCCATTGTTTATTTTCGCGGATCATGACATTGTCCTCAATATACCTATATCGCAGACGATAATCTTCATTCAGTTCTTAAGGATCAGCTGTTATTGATACAAGCTTTTATTTTCATAATCATCCTTAAACGCTGTGGTTACTGAAGTTTGCTTACATTGTTCCGAACTTAATAGTTCAACATTTACATAGATTTCATGAATACTGAGCCCATCTTTATAAGAGATGCCTTCGGCGTGCGATTGTTTATTTCAGAAGGAGAATCATAAAATGGTATATTCAATTGTTTTATGAGTAGTTTTTCTTCTCCACAAAAAGAGAAGGTCCAGTATTCACGTAGTCTTTTTATTTTATTTTTTTTTTTTTCATCATGTGACCAATTTTCTATCGTTTTAGAGAATAGCGATGAAAATGCCGTGGTATTTTTAATTAATAACAAAAAGAGAAAGGCCAGTGTTCATCATGTTGTTTTTCCATCAGTATCCGGCTAAATGTCTATTGTTTACAAGGGGCTGAGCATACATAACGTTCTCATTTTAGGGGGGAGGGGGGATTGTCTTTTGTTTTGACATCATTTTTGATCCAATCAAAATTTTCTTTTTTTTATATGTAACATGGTTTTGATACAAAATATTATGCTATCTTTTTTAGTCGGTTATCTATTTTTATGAAAATACAAAATTAATATTAAAATCCCTAAATTGTTTTAAAATTGTTTAATTCTAAAATATGGAATATCCCAGCGTTTGACATTCTTATTTTTCTTTACGTGTGTATGCATACATATTCACGATTCGATAAACCATATTTGAAGCATATTTAAAATGAAGATTATGTTTACTAATACTAAATAAAGGAGAAAGAATGTTATCCACTTGCTTTGTAGATAAAAAATTTTATCTATTCCCCACCTTTCCTTCGTTCGATGCAAGTGCAACAAGACTTTATTGCTGTTAAATGTATTATATAACACAAAGCTATAATAAAATAATTTTAAATAGTAACTAATTTCTTTTAAGTGCTTTTTGACATACATAAAGCGATATTATTGACTTCTCTTCATTTGAATAAATAAAGTATGCGGAAAATAAATGTAACCAGTTTTGTAAATCACTTGAAACAAAAGATTAAATTATTAAATAAAAAAAAAATATTTTGATAACGATATTTATCGGAGGAGGGGAGGAGGTGAAAGTTGATAGCTTATCATTCGCTTAACATGATTCTGATAAAACCAGCTCTTACAGAAAAAGGAAATTAAAAAATTTTCAAAAGCGATGAAATAAAATTGTTAAAATGGGTTTATCTCTTATCATAAGGTACCCTGGGGTAATAACGCCAGACGGGGTAATAACGCCAAGTGCTAATATTTTGCATAATTATGAAATAATCTGGTAAATGATACCCATGTGCTCTGCGCGGAAGGGTTTTGAGTCATATAAATCGCAAAAAACAGCTTCAAGTTAATTTGTTTCATTTTTAGGTGTTATTGTTTTTACAAGCAGCTAAAAATAACGCTTGATCTAAAATTTGCAAGACACGTTTTGTGATGTGAAGACTATTTTTTTTATCCGAAAATACTTTGTTAATTACATAAATTTGCAGTACATTTCATGGACTTTCAAAATGTTGTTGAAGATTTTGGATATCTTCTCGAGATAATTTGTAATTTAAAATGTACGGCGCAATAACTATAACGGGGTAATAACGCCAATCCTTGCAATTTTTACCCCGGTTGATTCCCTACAGTGGCCGAGCTACATCCTAAATACTGATTCAAATAAACACAATTAAAACTGTGCAATATTTCTAATAATTCTATTTAAGCGGCCCTTTTATACAAAAAGAAGCTCACGGTCTGATATTCTTTTGCCTCATCCCCCCCCCCCCACACACACATACACACCACACCTTTTTTTTTCTTACACTTTCACAAAAAATTGAACATATTTAATAGCTTAGGATGCAATTTGTCAATTTCTAAAGCTGAGAGTTTGTATTTTTAGAATTGGGCAATCTACATGCAATTATTCCAACTTATTTCATAGTTTTGTTTGCATGGCGTTATTACCCATATAGGTGGGTAATAACGCCAAATAGCATTGGTCAAGAAATCACGCCATTACATTTTATGTATTCATATCTGTTAAATTATTTTTTTTTATATAGATAGTCAATGAGTTGCTGTATCAAATCATATATTTGTTTGAAAAATACAAGCTAAAACTGAGCCGTGAAAATTGGTAGAACCTTAACGTGGCGTTATTACCCCAGGGTACCTTATTTTAATTTTTGTTGTTGAAATGAGCTCTTCGAAATCTACCTCCGCCTATAGGCCAAGCTGGCGGGGATTTTTTCTATTCCGGCATCTCTATTACAAATTTTATTCGATCACTTTTTCAAAAGAAGTTACTGTCAATCACACAATATGAAAAATGCTCTAATTAAATAACTCATATTTTATTTTTCATTATTACTGGTGCCAAAAAAGAAATTTTGCAAAGAAAAATGATGCCCAGTCGGAATGAACATACGAGTGCAAAGTGTTTACGCTAGATCTAATATACCAGAAGGTGGCAGCTCTAACAATCACCTCATCGAGTTCACGGCTGAAATTCAAGAATTAGATAAAACTCGATTCACACATTAAAATGTAATCGGTATGCCAAGTCATATCTTGGTGGAAAATACGTTAAAATCCGATTTTAACGGTTGACTCATAGATTTACCCTTGTGTTTTTCTGCACCGGAAAGTATAAAAACATGGACGACTGGGTACAGGAAGACCCAATGTTAAACCTGCCAGTCAACCGTTGAAATTGGGTTTAAGGTATTTTCCACCAAGATATGACTTGGCAGGCCGATTGCGTTTTAACATGCAAATCGAGATTTAACTAATCCAAGAATTTCATCCGTGAACTCGATGAGGTGATTGCCAGTGCTGTCGCCTACCAGTCTATAGTACATCAACACATACAGTCGACTCTCGTTAACTCGAAATCGGATAATTCGAATCTTCGCTTAATTCGAACTAAACATGAAGTCCCGAAATTTTCAATGGCTGAATAACGTTAAAAGTTTCATTAATTCGAACTCATTTTCTCTTGACTTCGTTTAATTCGAACTACACTGTTAAAAATCTGCAGCATTCTGTCCAGTCATTTGACCGTTTTTATTGAAAACAGCCAAACAATCGCCATTTTACGCTATTCTGAACATATTATTGCCAATTTTATGGTCAGAATACAGTTAAATTACGGTTATGTTACTGTTTTTTCAGAAAACGGTCAAATGACTGGACAGAATGCTGCAAAATTTTTAACAGTGTAACGTGAATTCCGATTTTTCATTTTCCTTTTCTTTCTCACGAATTTCAAATCATTTGAATAATTTTCTTTCTTTTATTTTTGTGAAAATTATTCCGAACGAGCATACATATAATCCCAAGCATTTGATATCCACTTTCTTAGTGCCTCGTCAGTCCATCAGTGACGTTTTAAATTTTTCTTCCATTGTGCTAGTTTCTAATCTTTTAATTAGTTTATGTAATTATACATTCTAATTTATATTAAGTCATATTCTAAAGATAGCAGACGAAATAAATTTAAAAAACACTATAATATTAATTCCTTTGTAATAGTACCATATTAAGCATGTTTTCATTTCATATTTTCCATAATTCGAACATTTCTTGTGGTACCGACGAGTTCGAATTAATGAGAGCCGACTGTATATTGAAATTAAGAGTAGAAGAACAAATGTAAACTTACTGGTATATGATTATCTTCATTTACAAATACTGATGTAGAATGGGAATCACTAGACAAACAAACTCAAAACTTACCTAAAAAGAAAGGGAAGTATATTAAATGCATTATCAAAACAGAAAAATTTATATTAGAACTATTTAACAAACCAAAATATATTTCATTATCTAGCAACAATTAGGCTTGAAAGTTAATATAGATTTATATCTATATATATATACACTATTTTATAGATTATTTTAAGACAAATTATATATTCTTAAGAGCTTGCGAGCAACATATTCAGTTATAAAATCAATGCACCAAAGCGGAGTTTCATTTTTCATTCATTTTTTTTCAGATGAAACAATCATAAGTTTAGAATAGGAGTCTTCGACCTGTAGCCCGCTAGTTATTAAATTACCACTATTTTAATACAGAAAAAATATTTTTTATGACATAAATTTTTCGATTAAATAAGGAGATGGTAACGGTTTGGAATTAGTAGTAACTCATACATTTCAAGTCGACTGTTTGAAGACCGCCAAGTTAGAATGCCATCTAAAACAGCTTTTTCTCTTATTATTTTTATACGAATTGTAACTATAAATGTTGCAGTGTACAAGTCATCTGTAAAAAGTTTTGACACTCACACTCAATTCCATATTTAAAATGAGTATTTCTTTTGTATAATGTATTGAGATCTGAAGATTCCAGTTTGAATCACATCTTAAAATTTTCACAAAATTTTAAGTCACTAAGTTTCATCACTCAAACTAAATAGTTTACACTTGTATAAAATGGCTGTAAAAAATATCCTGCTTGATATTTTTATCAATAAAAATTTTAATAAAAAGAAATAGTTTCATTTATATTTATATCCTGTCTTTAATTTGTATGATTCTATTAAAATATAGAAATTTCAATTCGACCACTTGTCGATAAACTACGCCATGTCAGGTAGAGGTCTGCACGGGCCGGAATTTCCAGGCCCGGGCTCGGCCCGGCCCGTAGGAAAGTTATTTCGGCCCGGCCCGGCCCGTTGTAAAACTCAAAAGTTCGGCCGGGGCCCGGTCCGGCCCGTTTAAATTTTTATATTTTAGGCCCGGCCCGTACAAAAATCAGCGAAAACAGGCCTAGACCGTTTTGGCCAGTTACAATTTCTACGATTTCTAAAAAATTCAGATTTTTATCACATAACTAAGATTCCTTTAAAGAATACTGCATACATATCTATGGAATGATTTTACAGTATATTTTACAGCAAATACACATTAACAAAATTAATGATTACTTAGATTCTTAGGCTTACAACATTCTAGTAAAGATTCATTAAAAAAATTAATATGGCTTAGAATAAAAGAAAAAAGAAAGAAAGCTAAAAAATCGTTAATTTTAAAGCTGTTTAATAAAAGAAGATTTATAAATATATTTCTATAGCATTTTATTATAGATTTCAAATCCAAATTCATTCTTAAATTCAAAGAAGCTCCTTTCTGATACATTTCTAAATTCATTTTTTTTTTCTCAGAAACGCATAAGATTAGCAGATATCTTTAATCAGAAACTATATAATCGAATGGCGTTATCCATTTTTTGATACAAGCAGTTTAAGAATACTCCAAACAAATAAAATACTGTCGTAATTAGCGTTTTGAATAGAATTTTCGGAAGCAATAGCAAGGGAAGGGAGAAAAACCTGCAATCATTTGAGAAACTATTATATCTCAACAAGGTTATACAAGTATTTTATTTACCAAAAATGAAAAACGCTATTCGATTCCAAATCCCTTCAATAGTTAGGCTTATCACTTTTATACTTTTACAATTTAAAATTAATCAGAAAACGTGTCAAACTTTCGCATTATTGAGAAATTAATTTAAAAATCATCAAGAAGTATATATCCGAAGACTAAGCTAATACAAGTTCTTTATCGCTGTTAATAATTTTACAAATCATGTTTTCTGCCAATAATTAAGTCTAGTATCGATCCGGCCAGTCTATATGTAGAAAAATAATGCAAGCGTGATCTCGGACCGGCATGAGTCAGCTAAAAAAATATTAAAACGGGTTACACATAATGTAATTCTCCGATGCCGATACACTGTGCATGTGCATTTTTTTATTGATGCTGTCAAACTAGTATGGCCGCATTTATACTTATTCTCGTTAAAACCATTTTCGTTGAAAATAGCTCATATTCTATCGTTTCCGCCTAAAACTTCAAAACGGGCCGGCAGGCCCAAAATTTTTTTTTTTTTTTTTTTTTTTTTTTTTTTTTTTTTGTCGGCCCGGCCTGTTTATGTTATTTGTCGGCCCGGCCTGTTGAAAAAACTATTCTAAATCTCCCAGCCCGGCCCGGCCCGTAAGAAAATTTGAAACGATTCCGCCGGGCCGGATACGGGCCACGGGCCAGGCCCGGCCCCGTGCAGACCTCTAATGTCAGGTCTCGGCTAAGAGATTTGAATTCATTCTCAACATCTATGGTGACAGTATCATTGCATCGATTTCACTGCATAGCGTTACGTATGTGTTCAAAGTATCGACACCGACCAGGCTGCAGCAGAGTGTTACACATTTCAAATTTTTGTATGTTCATCCAAATACAGCGTGTCACACGACGAATCATAAAAAATTGAAATGAATTTACAGTATGATTTTAATTAAATTGTTATTGGTTGATTTTTACGATTTAAATTTTAAAATAACTTTAAATTTAACGTCTGTCGTGTAGACATCACAACTTGGAGGTAGAGCACTTCACTAATAAAGAGAAAGTTTTTAGTTCGAACCCTAATTCTGGAGCTTGAAATTTTCATATAAAGATGGAACAAATAATACTAACGTTGTTTCTTTCTTTTTTTTTTAAACCAATTTAAGTATTTATATTATTAGGGTTTCTGTCATCAGACATTCATAATATTTTTCGGAATTCAATTTTCTTTCTATTTAAATTTTTTGCAATTAATTAGTCATTCAGTATTTTAAATTTAATTAAAAAAATATTTTTTAGAAATTTAAAATTTTATCTATATTTCCGCTAATTTTTTTTTTTATTTCAGGTTTTCAAAAGGAAATTAGAATTTCGGATTTTACTTAAATAATTTGATTTGAACATTTTTAATTTGATTAAAATAAATACCTTCCTTTTATAATTATCTTTAAATTAAATATTTTGGTGCTACCATCTATGTAAGAATTTAATAATTATAAATTAACAATTTGAATTTATTAATTAAAGAATAAGCTTTTTTGAAAGAAATATTAAAGGAAACCCTCTGTGCGATCTGCGATCACACTTACCTACTTGTTTAGATTTCTTGAGTCATGTGATGCTCGAATACATGAATGTAAGCGCATAAAATGAGCATCACTTAGTTCTTCCAGTGATCTGTCGCTAAAGGTAGAGAGACAGCCTATCTTTCGTCAACACACAGTGACGTCAGTTTGTGACCGAAATGCAAGCATCTTCGAAACTTTAAGAGCCCACTACTGAATGAAAAATACCCGGATGATAGCTTTTTTTTTTTTTTTTTTTTTTTTTGTAATAATTAGTTTAATTTTCCGAACTGGTTTGAAATGAACCAAAATCGAAAAAGTAAAAACTAGCCCGGTTGTAGATAGTCTTCAGCTATCCTATGGAGAAAAAAAATCATCTAAAACTATTGAAATTTGAGCGTGGTATTTGAAAAGAACGCGCCATAGACTTAACATTATCGTCCGGGTCTTTTTCATTCACTAGTGTGGGCTCTTAATAAAACTTACAAGATAACATTATTGCACCTTAATGCAGCATAAAAAATAATTTTTACATTTTTTTTTATCGTTGCTGTGCCATTCCTACCAAAGACACGCATCTCTAACATATATGTTTAAAATGCCACTGTGATGTGAAGTCCCATTTTAACCAAGATGTTGAAATAAAAATATGTAGAATTAAAAAGAAATATTTTATGTACCGAAATCCCCAAGAAAAATACATATTGTCAAATAAACACTAAAATAAATTTGAGTATATTTTTTGCCATTTCCACTTTTTAAAACAAGTTTAATTTTAATATCTGAAAAATAATAATACCGATAACTATCATTTAAGGATGTATTTGAATTTTAACAACATCTTTTATGCATACAGTGGCTGATAATATTTATTATACATGGAAATTTTCATCAAATATTTATTAACGATTATACATATTCATCAAGATAAATCTTCTAATTCTCAGGCAATCTTCAAATGATTTTAGTATTGCGCAAAACAATAAAAAAAAATAATAACACTGTTAATTATATGTAATGATTTATTCCAATTTTTTAACAAACTTTTATATCTTCTCTGCGAGATGTGATAATTTTTTCTATGAGCTGAAAATTCTATGTAATTTTCATTGAACTTTTTATTACAAATAACTATTAATAAATCTCTAAATTCTTGAAAATAATATAAACAAGTTGGAAATTGCACGTGAAGTGTAGCAAATAAGGTGCGTTCGTACGATAACGAAGTTTTAAAATATTCAGATCTTGCTGATATAGTAGAGCGTACTTTGGATACAGTATAGTGGTCGAAATCTTTGTGTTCCTATAAATATGCAGGGAGTGATTTTTATTCTACTTCATTAACGTATATCTTATTCATAAAATGTGAAGTAGTTTAATATAATTAAAACATCCCTCAAACAAAGTTTCCCCGTATAACATTGTTTAGTGGAATACATTTGTGCGGCCCTGTAATTTATAAATGATATTCTTTGCATCACAGATTGTACAAAATGTATTTTTAGTACATATTTCATAGATGCATGTCAATTCTGTTATGTTCAAATGAGTGTAACACCATTAAAATGCATTTGGAACTTTTTTCCCCATTGATCGTAATGTAACGGAATACTTTTGATTGTCCCTGTAATTGATCTATCCATCCGTTTTTCATAAAATTTGAAATGACTCGACAAAATTATGTAATAAATATACGTTTTAAATTTCAAACGATTAAAATGCATTTGAAACTTTTTTCCCCATTGACCGTAATGTAACGGAATTAACGGAATCCTTTTGATTGTCCCTGTAATTGATTTATGCATCCGATTTTCATAAAATTTGAAATGACTCGACAAAATTATGTAATAATTATGTATTTTAAATTTCAAACGATTCAGTTGGGCAGTTTTTGCGTTGTTATATGCGGACAGACGGACAGACAGTCGGACGGACTGAACGACAACAATAGGTGCTACGTATTTACATAATTACGAAACCACCTAAAAACGCAAATTAAATAACAAAAATATCAAAGCTGTAATTAAAATTCATCCTCTGATTACCTGATTTTCCACTAACTATTTATGAATCATTAACAGTGACAAAAAAAGATTTGTCCTACAATACCAATAACATATGTCTGAAAATGACTTTTCTTCATTTAACAAGCATGCCTGTATCCTTTAGCGCATCTTTCAGCATTTAGAATGACAATTTTGCATCCATTGTCTTTGTTAGCTAATTATGGTATTTGAAGTGTTTTGCTACTTTCTTCTATGTCATTACTTTTCAAAGTTATCTAACATCTACTGTTGTACGAGAGCTATTTTGACAAGCCGCCATTCTATGCCATTTTTATTTTGTTTTCTTTCTCTACACGAGGGTAACACCTTTCGTCATTAAAAAATCATCAGTATACATAACAAACATGTATTTACACTAAGCATTAAAATGTTTAAATGACACCTCACAATAATGAAATAGTCAGCTTTAAATGGAAGAAAAGGTGATTAAAAATTAAACAATAGGGCTGATATTTTGCGTAAAATGATCTTCTTGATTTCTATGGCGGAGTCTGTGATTGCTATAATTATTATTTAATTAATTTTTTTTCAATTAAGCAGTAAAATGTTTAAATTATGACTTAAACTAAACATTAAAATGTTTAAATGGCATATCACAAGTCATGAAGGGCTGGAATAGTCAATAGAATATATTTTTTAAATGGGTGAAAAAGTGACTAAAAATTAAAAAAAAAGTCGTTGAGAGCCACCGTAATACTTACCCATCATGGATATGCATAGTATAAAATATGTCAAATAAATGTGACATTTACAATAAACCATTATTGGCGTTTAATCTTGTACTTTGACGGTAGATTTTTGGTCAACTGAATAATCAAGTAGTACCGGATTGCGTAAAAAAAAAACATCCTTATAACTCCAAAAATGATAATCATATTAGCTAACAGTTTATTGCGTCGGATTAAGCATCTCATTTCGAATTAAAATATATCTTTGAATTGAAATTTGAATGAAATACAGAGTCATGAAAAAAGAGTGTGGGAAATAGGATTGCATATTTCTCGCCAACTAATTATCCGATTGACTTCATTATTTATACAATTTGTTTTAATTTTTTTTTTTTTTTTTTTTTTTTTTTTTGTATTTATTTTTTGAAATAAACTATTTTGAAAATTTTTATGCACTTTTTAACAGAACCAATATTTTGAGAGTTCGAAAAAAATAGTTCCGGATAATCGAGATTACTGATATTCAATAGGCCTTTTCTTATTATTACACACTAAGTGTGCAACAAATTTCAAGCCTCTATCTCATTCTTTCGGAAGACAGAGCGTTTACAGATACAAAAACAACAAAAGTTTTTTTTTTAATATGTTTTTTTGAATCCCCACTATCTCAAAGCGTAAATCCATCAAAAAGACGAAAAAAAAATCGATTTTTAAAAGATTGCAAGATTTACCCTATACTACATATAATGGGAAAGTAATATACCGCATATATTACTTATACATAGTATACGTAAGTAAAACGTAAGTAGTATACGTAAGTAGTGCTGATATTTTGCGTAAAATTATTTTCTTGATTTCTGTGGCCAAGTTTGTAATTGCTATAGTTATTAAGTAATTAATTATTTTTTTTACTAAGCATAAAAATTTTTAAAGTATACATTAAACTAAGCATTAAAATGGTAATGAGGAGTACTACAAGCGTTTACTGTAGAATCTGATATTCTGATATGCATATAATTTTACGTTTCATTTACAGTGACACACAAAATTATTTTTTGTCAGTACTTCCGATAAAAAATAATAAGCATTATTAATAATGAATAATAATAATAATAATTAATATATTGGTATATATAATAATATAAGTGGATTAATAATATAAATGAATTAATAATAATAATCCACTTAGTAATAAGTGGATAAATGTGGTCGCAGATGGCACAAAGGGTTTCATTTAATATTTCCCTCAATATCACTTATCCTTTAATTAATAAATCAAAATTGTTAATTTATAATTGTTAAATTCATACATAGATGGTAGTATCAATAAATTTTATTTTAAAACAATTATAAAAGGAAGTTACATATTTTAATCTGATGAAAATTTTTCAAATATAATTATTTAATTTAAATCCAAAATTTTTGAAAATCTGAAATACAAATAATTAGCGGAGATATAAATAAAATTTTAAATTTTTAAAAACGAAAACAAAATGATTAAACGAAATCTAAAATGCTGAAATATTAATAAGTCACAATAATTTTTAAAATAGAAAAAAAAATCAATTTCAAAATATGTTATGAATGTTAGATGAACGAAACTCTATTAATATAAACCCTTAAATTGGCACAAAATACGAAATTCCTTTTAATGCATAATGTTTTATTTTGTTACTAGCAAGACGGTCTACCTCCAAATTATGATGTCAATATGTAAAACGTTCAAATTAAAATTCTATTTTAAAATTTAAATCGCAAAAATGAACGGACAAAATTGGAAAAAAAATAGGATAATAATTAAAATAATGGATGAAGTGTGATTTATGATTTGTAGTGTGACTCCAGGTGTTAGTACGGCTGAAAGTACACAAAATTTGAATCCTCTGACTTATACAGTTTTTGTGTGTATGGACTCTCTGACGGACAGAAGAGACGAATATAGGGTTTTGTCAGATAAACAAAATCCTAATAAATAAATAAATAAAATAAAAATCCCAAATAAAGGTTAAAATATCTCATATATGCATCAAGAAATTTTAACTGGCACATCTTTCTTATTTGTTCATCCGTTCCAACCACTTTCAATTTTCTTATAGGTCTTTAAAATAATTTTTCTGTTTAATTTCATTTAATATGTATTTAACAATTATAGAAGAATTAAATTCTTTAAAAATCATCGCTTTAAGTCTTTTACTTTCTTTTCTTTTTTCGATGGAATTCTTGCACAACTTCAGCTGGACAATCTGGTATGTAAATTACCATAAAAAAAGGAGACACGCAGAAAGCGAACTGACTATTCTTTTGAAAAATATATTATTTTGATAGCTTATCTGCATACCTACAAAAAAAATAAAATAAAATAAAATAAAATAAAATAAATCACATTTCTATAAACCACAAGTTTTTATTGTGAAAATTTCCCATGCATTACATATTTTCAATTTCTTTCATAGATTTAGATAGTTGATTTTGGATATGTATTAGCCACTGCCACTAATAGAAAAAGAAACAAATGATGGCGTTCTTCTAATTTTATGCGGATATGCTACGCTTCATTAGGTCAAAGATTGGGCAGTAACAAGAAAGTAGAAAAGGAAAAATCTTTAAAACATGGCAGATATCCATCATAAAAACGTTATATCTAGTAGACGCATCTCTCCTTCATGACCGTTCCCATTTCCCTTCGAGAAAAAAGAAAAAGTGAATCTTTCTCGAAAATGTTGAAATAACCCACAATCTTACAAAATTGACATGCGTTTCCTCCACAATCAAGAAATCATCCCCTAGACGAAATATGTAACGAGACGCATCAAATTGTTTTGGACTGGGCATAGAGAGAGCTGCTTTTGCTGATTTTCGGGCGTTACTTCCGCTGTTACCAAATGGTCGTCCGCCAGAATCTGATCGCTATCTGGAATAGCGGTCATTCCACCAAGAACCATTGTTTCGGTAGCCATTACATACATTGGCCTTCATTATTGGAAGATGTGGAGAAAACGAGATCGCGTTATTAAAGGAGTTGGTATTTTTGTTTTTCCCATGCGA
Source organism: Maratus speculifer (assembly GCA_964019185.1). Lineage (NCBI taxonomy): Eukaryota > Metazoa > Arthropoda > Arachnida > Araneae > Salticidae > Maratus > Maratus speculifer. Next base: position 376,061,469 of record OZ025292.1, read on the forward strand.
ATTTAATTGAAGCGTGCCTTGTTTTAAACGGTGCCCAAAGGCGACCCATTGTTAAGAAATTGACCGCGCTCGCTTGTTATGCATGCTTATGCCTAGCTATAGCTCACTTGGCATAGCTTCGTTAAGGAAACGGTAAACGTTTTTACCTAAGGGGGGGAAGTTTAGGTTTAACTTTATGAAAGGAAGCGCGGGTTCAAATCATTTGTCTTGGTTCATTAGGTAAAAGTCGCAGGCAAGTGAAACGTTTTATGAATTTATATCTAGCTAATATCATCTTTTTAAGGGATAGACAAAAAAAGTATTGTGCTATATACGAACGCAACGTTTTCAAACTTTTCGCACTTTCTAAACTTTTACATTAAAAAAACCCCTGTTTTAAGTTTAATTTTTGCTTGGTAGCATGGAATACGTTTGAACCGAGCCGCCTTTTGGACGTAATTAATTTTTAAATTTTCATGAATTATGCTATACATTTCATATTTTTTTTCCGCTAAGCTTTCCGAAACGCTACAAAATATGTGAAAAAATTATTCCTTCATTATCTATATATTTAAAAGACCTGTCTGTTTTTTTTTAGTCATCAGCCCTGAGCTTTCTACTGGCCCGATTTTGATAATTATTTTTTAAATGAAAGCTGTTTATGTGTAGATGTGCCCATTCTGGCTAATTTTTAATTTCTTTTCATTTTTATATTTTATTTTTAATTTTAAAAGCTTTTTCGTGACATTTCTTCAAAATAGTGGCAACAGGTTAACAATCAGGAGCTTGATCTCATCAATGAATGTGTAATCGCATTTCAAAGAAGGAAAAAATGGTTTTCGTAAAATTTAATCCTAATAAAATGATTGCACATAATTATTCACTAATCGCGGTACAATACACATATTATTTACTGAATAATATTATTAAGTATTGTGTAAATAAAATAACAGAAAATAAACTTTAATAAAATATAATATCTAAAGCGAAATTTTGTCGATGGAGAAAATGTCGTCATTCAGAAACCAGATAAATTTGTTCCATGAATATAATATACATTGTTATAGCTGTGTCAGTGATGATGTTATACTAACTGACTTTTATTCCTGCATCTAAATAAACTGAACTTTTCTTTATTTAAAGGTCCGTGGTGTGCACAAATGAAAATATTTCTATAAATTGTGCCATTTCTATTTAATTATAATAAATATTTTATGAACTAAAGAATTTTTAAATAACTGGATAAATTACGCTTTTATTTCGGAAAAGATGAGTGTTTCTGAAGATGTAAATGATGTCATATTAAAAAAAAAAAAAAACCTGTGATATGTCGTTATTATGATATTTCTATTTTACATACTATCAAAAATGAATTAAAATCATTTCGTTGTATTAAATTATTATTTAAAGTAAAAATAAATATAATGTTTTCTGCATATCAGCAACAAACTTTAAAATTTTCTTCTTTTTAATAACAAAGATTTTCTTTTCGTTGCCATAACAATAAAATTAATTTTGACAAGTTCATTGAGGCTACAAACACAAACCAATAAATAAATTAAATTTATTGAAAGTGCTGTAAATGTGTAGTGGGTTGGTTATGCAGTTTTAGTAACTCCCTGTTTCTATTATAATTAAAATGTTTTATTGGTACTACTCTGTTATCCCGTCGACCAAAATACTATCGCTAAATTATAAGATTAAATGCCAATAATGGATGATCGTGAGTGTCAATTCAATGACATTAAATACGATACACGTGTTTAAAACGTCATTAAGTGATTTTTATTTCGACTTTGTATTTGTATTTTTATTAATATTCTACTAATTATTTGTTTTTTATTACTTAAAATAAAAATTACGTCAATATGTATAATTTGGCTATTAGTTTGACGATTCGTATAATTTGGCTAAATTGGTCGACGGGATAACAGAGTAGTACCATTTTATTGATATTATAATTATTGCACAGTTACCAAGCGATATTTAAACGGAGAAAAAATAAACTATGCAGATAGTTTTGAATTCGTCTTCTGAGGTATTATATTAACTTCCTAAATAATTTGGCATTTAAATAATGTTTAAGGTTTAGAAACCGCATTAAAAAAGATTTGTAGCTGAAGTTAAGTCCAACATAATAGTTTATGAGTTGTTTTCCTTATTTTTTTTTTTTTTTTTTTTTTTTGTTATTTTCTGAAGTTTGTGTATCTTCATCATGAAAAGTTATGTTATTCCTATTTTAAGAGGTGGCAATCGTTTATTTCGCTCAGTATCTTATTGTGTATATAAGACTGATATATATCATATCTAATATATATTCTTTTCCGTCGAATTTCGACGGGTGCAGCTAGTAAATTTTAAAGTTTTAATCATTTGGGATTATATTGACTCCATGATAGTTTTTAAGTAATAAAGCGTACTGACTGCTCTCACAAAATCTGGAAAAAAGAAACTATAATACTTTGCGTACGGGTACCAGAAGTGAATGAGAACCTAATCTACAAAAATGGTAAAAACTACACTGAATAAAGATTACAATGAAATTTCCCATTTGAGTATAACGTCTTTAGGGTAAACTTTTATAAAACTTAATTCATGATAACTCTTTCGGGTCTGGTGTACTATTACATGTGTTTTCCTCGAGTATAATATTACCTGAACCATTAGTTAATTATTTTCTACATATAGAAATGATAGTATGTGGCTATACCTTTCTTATTATGATTTGATTTATGGTTTGCATCAAGTAATAATAATAATAAGTTTACTTAATTCTCTTTGCTCCGTTGGCGATTTCATTGTTTTATTTTATACACATACTTTATTCTTTAAATTTAAAATATAAGTTGCTTTTCTGAAGCAGTTATATGCAATAAAACGCGAAAAAAACCTTAAAAAGGTGTAACATGTTATTTTCCAAACGTGTTCAAAAACTCTTTCTTAGCCTTTTATCATGTGAATATGAATTGGATAGTACACAAAACCGAGCACATTTGTTAGATTTCAGACAATGAGTTATCTTTAAACTTCAAAACAGGATTTCGATTTGGATAGCTGCTAGAAACGTTAATAAGACAAAAATAATTTTATTCGCGAAATCTAAAAAAATTCGGTCCCGAAAGGGTTAAGGTGTATTTCGATTCAAACTGCTTATTTTCCGATTTATTTTTTAATTCACTTTTGCTCTCAAATGCATTAAACTAGCAGATTGTCTTATTTAGAAAGTACACAAGGTGCCGTAATCGTCGATTCTTTGATAAACGCAGAAAATATTGCAAAAAATGCAATCAAAAATGGCATTTTTAACCGATTTTTCCGAACCTGGAGATCTGGGAACGAAAAAAAGGATTATACTGAGAAGATAACTGTTTATAAATTAAATTCTAATGAATTGAGCGTAAAATGACATCATACGGCACCTTATACGTCTCTTCATAAATCCCCTCAGCAAGTTTCATGATTCTATTTTTAAAAATATGTCTGAAATTGTATCGGAAAATTTCGAGCTGTTGGAGGTGGAGAAGTGTTTCTTCGAATGCACCCTTAATTAAAAAATTGGCATGCATTAAAGATGTTTGGAGGTCAAATATCACTTCACACGAAGATGAACAATTAAAACTTAACTGAAATCTCCATGAAATTTGGTAAGTGATAAAGAAATAACTGTTTATACATTAGAACTATTAAATTTCGAAGTACTCACATTGTTCGATAGTATGAATGAATGTTAAAGGTATTGGAATGAATGTTTGAGATCAACATTAGTTTTATTTATATAAAATTGAAGAAAATGATAAAAATAAGATTTCTTACACAAATTATGACATTCATTCGTGACAGGTTTTGGTGATTAATATCTGAATTAGCCTATCTGAATAATTATGCTAGTAATTTGTATTATTTGAAATATTTTCTCTCAGCTATAGTCTACGTTGATATCGCTAGTTTTGCTTATGTTACATTTCCATGGGAAGCATTTTTATAACACAATACCTAATTAATGGTGGATCAGGCAACTCTTATTAACATTGATTTGTCCATTTCGCTCATTAACTGCATATCCTACCATTATTATGTTTCATGCTTGATGATTCCATATTTCTCTTTAATTTTTATTCCAGTTCACATTTTAAATCGAAATACAGTTTATCCTTTTACTTACCCATCATACGTAGTATAGGGTAAGTCTTGCAATCGTTTTGAAAATCGAAAATTTTTTTTGACGGATTTATATGTTTTAGATAGTGGAGATTCCGAAAAACATATTTTTAGAAAAAAAAAATTGCCGTCCGTCTGTCTGTCTGTCTGTAAACGCTCTATCTTCCGAACAAATGGAGATAGAGACTTGAAATTTTGTATGTAGTTAGTATGTAAGAATGGGACGAAGCCTATTTAATATCAGCAACCTCGATTATCCGGAACTATTTTTTTCGGACTCTCGAAAAATTCGTTCTGATGAAAGGTACATAAAAATTTTCGATTTTTTTTGTTCTAAGGAATGGACGTAAAAGGCAATAAAATAACACACATTTTGCATATAAAACGAAGTCAATCGCATTATTAGTTGCCGAGATATTTGTAATCCTGTTTTCCACATTCTTCGATTTTTCATGACCCTGTATTTCATTCAAATTTCGATTCAGAGGTATATTTTAATTGAAAATGAGACGCTTAATCAACGCAGTAAACTGTTAGTTTATATTATTATAATTTTTGGAGTTATAAGGATGTTTCTTTTACGCAGTTCTGTATTACTTGAGTAGTTTGGCGTTTTATATAATTTGTCGAAATTGGTACATCAGCAATTCATTAATAGAACATTACTATGTATATTAACAATATTTAAATTTTGTTTTGGAATTGCAGTGCATTGTATAAATAGTTTTCGCATGTTTTATTTTCATATGCCTATCCATGATGGGTAAGTATTACGGTGGCCTCCAACGACTAGTTTAACTTATCATTGGTTAAAAGAATCTAACACTTAATGTAACATTAGAGAATTCTTTGAATTTGTAGAGAATTTTTTGATATTCTCTAAATTAGTGAAATCCTATTATCGCACCTTACCACTCAGAAAGTAGCATTTATCGCTTTATATTTGAGATATCGGCCGACTTACAGCAATCAGAGATTGAAAATGTGGTTTTGCGACTACAGTCCATTGTTGGCAATGTAAAAGGACATATTGAACATTTATTGTACTATATTAAACATTCACTTACAGATATATAGAAAATGGAGGATTTCTCATAAGCTTATACACTATATGGCCATTGATTAATGGACACTTGCGATTTTAGACATTTTACTAAATATCTAGAAAAATACATGAGGAATCATCTCGAAACTCTTAGTTTATAAATATAATAGTATATGTCATACATCTCACTGGAAGATTTTTTACCGAAACTCCATAGGGGACCGTCAACAAATTAAAAAATAATGAATATCTTTTGAATAACCCTGTCAAAGCTAATGTAGCAAAAGCTCTCAAACTCTAGATTATGATTGAATGCCTTATTATAATACACTGTGTTCATTTTTATGCAAATAGCATGCATACTCGCAGAGTAATTAAGATTTTTATAAAAATGGTCCCAAATTCTTCCAAGTTTTTCCCTTATAATTTTCAGAGTTCTTAATATAAAATAATATTTTTTTCAGAAAATATGACAAAGAACATTGCACATAGTACCTTGTAATCAGAATTAAAAAATAATAAAAATTGTATGAAAAATGAGTAGGTTTACTAAATAATTTTTTACTGTGCATGCGTCAAAGATATCAAAATTTCATTTGCATATTATGTTAGCTAAATGCATAGAGCAACTTTTGTAAAAGTCTCAAAATCATAGCTTGAAAATTCTGAAAGTAATCGTCTATAGAAAAAGGACATAATCCGTTGTTTCCAAAATGAAGCAAAAAAATGAGGGATTTTATCCAAATGTAGTAGTACATCCCGTATTGTGTATTCTATATTGACAATAATCAATGAATATATGGATACAACCCCTCTTATTTTTGCTTCATTTTGAGAATAGCGGATTTTCAACTAATTGAATTGACGATTATTTTCAGAATTTTCAAGTTGCGATTTTGTGACTTTCACAAAAGTTGCTCTATACATTTAGCTAACATAATATGCAAATGAAATTTTGATATCGTTGACGCATGCGCAGTAAAAAATTATTTAGTAAACCTACTCATTTTGTATACAATTTTCATTATTTTTTAATTCTGATTACAGGGTACTATGTGCAATGCTGTTTGTCATATTTTCTGAAAAAAATATTATTTTATATTAAGAACTCTGAAAATTATAAGGAAAAAACTTGGAAAAATTTGAGACCATTTTTATAAAAACCTTAATTACTCTGCGAGTATGCATGCTATTTGCATAAAAATGAACAAGGCGTATTACAATAAGTAATTCAATCATAATCTAGAGTTTGAGCGCTTTTACTACATTAGTTTCTACAGGGTTATTCAAAAGATATTCATTCTTTTTTAATTTGTTGACGGTCCCCTATGGAGTTTCGGGAAAAAATCTTCACGGATTTGTATGACTTATACTATTATATTTATACACTAAGAGTTTCGAGATGATTCCCCATTTATTTTTATAGATATTTAACAAAATGTCTAAAATCGCAAGTGTCCAATAATCAATGGCCATATAGTGTAGAACATTTATGTATTTGAGTGCTATATCACCACTTTTCAGAAAATATTTGGATAAAACTTTTTATTTAATAAATAATTTGAACTAACTGCCAGCTTCTATTTTGTCTCAAAAAGAGTAGTAAAATATAATTTCAAATCCTCTTGAACTATGTAACTTACTTTCTTTAATAAAACTGTGCTTTCGATGGCGAAGATTTTAAATTATAAACATGCAGAAATATCAATCACTAGTATTAGAGAAGCAAAACTAAATCAATTTTTATTTATACTGAGAATATTTAAAACCACTGCATTATTAAATGCTCTCTGGATGAATATATTCGGCGTCTATATCTTGTTTTATTATCTATATATTGCGTCTATATTTTGTTTTGTTATATCTTGTTTTTTATCTTGCAATGTTTACATTCAAATATAGCTGATTTGATGACAACGCTGTTAGTAAACAAAAGTCTTCAAGCTATCATATTTGGATTTATAATAATGCATTTTTTGATTATTTTAATTTTATTTATAATTCTTTTACCGCTATATAAAATGCGTCAAATGTATCAGACTTTCTTATTTCGATAAGAAAATTGGCGCAATAACTATACACGAGGTTTAAGATTTTTATATTTAAAATTTGCGTAATTTTAATTGTCTTACATAACACATAAGAAAAATTTTACAAGAAAAAACTCCGTTTAATGTATCAATAAAACAGTCTTTTATTTAACATCACAATATTTTGTATCTTGTAGCTTCACAAAAACATGTAAAAGCCATTAAAATTGATAGTTAGTGTTTTTGCAATCAAAATTTCATTTCTCGATTTAATACATTAGGCAAAATTTCATGTCTCGATTAAATACATTGGGCAATCTCTATTTTCAAAGATAGAACATTTGACAAGTACAGACTATTCTCCAACGCTGTTTATAAGTAAAAGTATTTTAGATACATTGAATTATAATAATGCATTTTGATTCTGATTTCAACATTATTAATATTTCTTTAACCACTGTATAAAAAGCGTCAAATGTAACAGACTTTCTTATTTCGATAAGAAAATTGGCGCAATAACTATACACGAGGTTTAAGATTTTTATATTTAAAATTTGCGAAATTTTAATTGTCTTACATAATACATAGGAAAAAAATTACAAGAAAAAAACCCCATTTAATGTATCAATAAAACAGCCTTTTATTCAACATCACAATACCTTGTAGCTTCACAAAAACATGTAAAAGCCATTAAAATCGATAGTTAGTGTTTTTGCAATCAAAGTTTCATGTCTCGATTTAACACATTAGGCAATCTCTATTTTCAAAGGTAGGACATTCGACAAGTACAGACTATTCTCCAACGCTGTTTATAAGTAAAAGCATTTTAGATACATTGAATTATAATAATGAATTTTATTCTGATTTCAACATTATTAATATTTCTTTTACCACTGTATAAAATGCGTCAAATGTACCAGGCTTTCTTATTTCGATAAGAAACTTGGAGCAAGAGGTCACGAAGCTTAAGATTCTATATTTAACATTTGCGAAATTTCAATTGTCTAACATAATACATGTAAAAAAGTTTACAAAAAAAAAAATCCGTTTATTATGCCAATAAAACAGCCTTTTATTTAACATCACAATATCTTGTAGCTTCACAAAAACATGTAAAAGCCATTAAAATCGATCGTTAGCGCTCATTCAAGCAAAACCTACAAGCTATGCTCGAATATAACGTGTGAGAGCTCCAAAACAGCGAGACTAATTAAAGACGTGTTTTACAATAACGTACAGTTTTCTGATTAAGAGCTGTTTGCGGTATTTGCGCTCCTACACGTTCTAAGGAACCCTAGCCGTTTTAGAAAGGCCAATACACTTCCTTGTATCTCAGCACGTAGCATCCATCATTTTAGCAATATTTCAGGAAGTCATGTTAAAGAACTGTGATTGAAGAATGGTGAATAAGAGGCCAAATGAGGACCTGGGCTGTCATTTCATCACTTTCTACGAAGGTCATTTATTAAAAAGTGACATTTAGTAACAGATAGATGTTTTTGGTATGTGGCTTCAACATGCAATAACATTTACATTGTGTTAAGTTTGCAACAGTTTGAGAGTTTTACTACCTTTGGGTGGTCCGGAACAAAACCTTTCTCCAAAAAGTTACATTTTTAGTTTTTTAGTTTTTTTCAATAATTTGTATTTTTAGAATAAAAGAACACAAACGGCATCTAAATATCGTAATTATGTACGAAATTTATAACACTTTTCATGTTGTACTGCATTGTGATTTCCGTAGTTTTGTAGAGGATTTAAATGCATTTATCTCAGAATGCCTTTTTTGAAAATCTATCATATCAATATTAAAAATATGAATATATATATATTTGCACAATTTTCGCCAATTGTATGTTTTTTGAGTTGCCGTAGAGTTGTTCAACATGCAGTTTAAAAAATATGATTCGCGTACTAAAAATTATGCATATTTTTTCTTCTTAAATTGTTATTATTATTCTTAAATAAATACTTCTACTGCATAAAAATTTAATTTTCGTAATTTAATTTTTTTTACCTAAATCACTTTAAAATACTGCTTTACCTTTTTATAAACATTTTTAAAATTGGAAATATATGTTTATGACTAACGGTTTAGAAATTAGCCATTGACCACCTTTGAGAGTTGACACAATGTACAAGATTACTATGATTATTTAGCATAATAAAAACTGTTAATATGAAAATGCAAGGAACCAGAAAATAATTCCATTTTAAACGGTATTTTTCTCAGAAGATATAATTTTAGAATAGGACGAAAAATATTTTAACGTTTAGGGTAATATTCCGTTACACACAAATTCTGTTTTCATAATATTTAATGTATTTTTATGTCCTGATTTAGAAGCTGTTGTCTTATTATTTGTGGTTCCTTGTCCCGATTTTTTGTGATGCCCAACCTGGAAACACTAATCGTAATCATAATCCTACTCGAAACTGAAACATTTAAAATTCAGCCGAATCTTCAATGAATATTTAATTCTTTTTTATTATTTTTTTTTAAGTGAATAGTTTACATGAATATTCATCAAAAATTCGTTTTTTGTTTTTCAATATTAATTGAAAGTCTGTTTAATTGTAAATATTTTCACACCTCAACCTCAATGGCAATTTACATCGCGGGATATTATAAATTTTGTCAATACACGCGGCGCAATTCCCCATACAAATTGAAAATTTAAAGGCTTTTTCTCCATTTTTTTCATTTTCATGTTTTAAAAGTTCTAAAGTTTTTAAGTTTTTTTTTTGTTTGCGATAAAGATTTGAAATTTTTTGTACTTGTTCTTTATTACATATCTGATAAATCTGAGAATGGAATTAGTCTGCAGTTTATTATTATTATTATTTTTTTAATTAAAATTATAAGATATGTTAGATTTCATCGTTTTACGTTATATATATCAGTATAAAAAATTACATTAGATGTAAAATTCAATGTATCTAAAAATCCATGCACCGTTTTATGTAATACACATTTGAAAATCTAAAATAATAATAATAATAATAATTGCGCAAAAATATTTAGGGTTTAAAAAAGTAGTAGGGATTTTTAAAAATATGCACTTATTATTATTATTATTTTCATGATGATAAGTTGAACCCTGAAATGTAGTGAGTTCAGCATTTGAATGAAATTTTTAAAAATAAAAACAAACTGTTGCCCCCTTTAATTTTTGAGATAGACTAAAAGTTCGATCTTGCATGAGCATGTTCTAAGAAATATGTCCATATTGAGATATGCAATAAAAATCACTTGTTTTCAACCTTATCATGCATTTTTTTTTATTATTCTTTTACATTATTAACTGCATTTTTCATTTGGTGCATGGCATAAATCTGTATGGAACTTATTAATCTCCTTTTGAAAGTATACTGTAAAAAATCTGTGGAAGCGTTTTATAATATAGAAAACAATACTAACGAATACCAATATTATTTCAAACAACATCTATTAACTGCATTTCGCAGGTTAAATCAACGAAAATTCAAGTGTGTGCTATTGTTCTTTTTTTTTTTTTTTTTTTTTTTTTTTTTTCTTCGCAAAACTATTTGCTACCAGTCAATGTTGGAAAAAGGATGTAGTGTTGACGCTGAAATGTCAGGATTATCACAAATATGAAAATTTATATTTTATTTTTTACAATTTATTACTTTCTAAAAGATTTAAATATTCCAAAAAATTACAGTTAATTTTACCACTTGAAACACTAACTGTATATATGTATTCACATCATACGTTACAAAAGTAACGAATGGCAATATTATTTCAAGCAACAGATTTTAAGTGCATTCCGCAGGTTAAGTCAACGGAAATTCAAATCTTTGCAGTTGTCTTCTTCTTCTTTTATTTTTTCTTTATTGTTATTATTATTTTTTTTTTTTTTTCGCAGTAATATTTATCTACTTGTCAGTTTGTGAATAAATGATTTCTTGTCGAAGTTGGAATGTCATAATCTGTGCTGTAAATACTTTTCATAGCTTTAGTTGACTGTCATTTCAGACATTTAAAAAGAGAAATGATGATTTTTTCGGTGTGTATTATTATCAGCGCTAGCTTAGGCTTTAAAATTTCCATGTTTCCTTAAATGATGCGAACATTTCATATTAACAGTTACGTAAAAGGTTTTTAAACTATGCAGAAGTAAAATTTCTCTGTCTTCTAAAAATATGCTTTAGTTTTGGGATAATTTTTTCCCCTTTTCTCCAGCAAAAATTCTTAGCGATAACCCTGTCAATATAGAGAATTATTAATTTATATCCTGCTAACAGAAAGCACTTTACCAACGGATTAGAGTTTTGCTCTTATAGATAGTATGTACGAGTTTGCTGGTATCGAACATTTACCGAGCGCGTCGGCCTAACCGTTCGGAGTTTTCCAGTTTTTTTTTCTAATACCTATGCAAATAGGAGTTTGGTTCTGTTAAGAAGATACCATGGAGAGCAAGTTCCTCTAGCTTCGGTCTATATGCTTCGCGAGCATAATCATTTGTAATGAACACCATTACTATCATTTTATAGTAAAGGTTAGAGACATTCTACAAAATGCTTGTCCTCAGAATACCTCCGTTATGATGTAACACTCTAAGTTAGATTTAGCGTTAGTGACTAACACGAAGCAATTTATTAATTTTTTACCAAATTCAAATCTTTTAGTTTAATAATTTTAGGCATGAACTCTGCTATTAGTATCGGGAGTGTTCAATTAACCGAAAAGTATGTATCCAATTTTCGGCTTTAGTTTGATTTTTATTTATTATTTTTTCTTTGATACATCCCTAATTATCAATTGTTATGTATATATATATATATATATATATATATATAAGACCATTTATAATAAACAATATTAACCATTTGAAATTAACCATTGAAGTTAATAACTTATATCACATTGAATATGGAAGGAGAAATAGAATACTATGAATACAAATGGAATTTGTAGAACCAAAGCAGAATCTTCAGGTCCCAAATACTTTGGAACTACAAATGGAGTGTGTGGTTTCATCTTCGTATTTGCCAAGAGAAAGCAAAACAATACGAATTTGGGACTACCAACACACATAAGACCAAAATTAATCAAAGAAATACCAAGTAATCTATAGTGGATATTAAGAAAATAAAACAGTTATAAGCTCTAAAGTAGAATGAATCCCAAATGCACTACCTTAACCCTGATACCGCACGTGGTAAATTAAAACATGAAGTATTCATATATTATGTGACAGAAAAATGGAAAAAATAAAATAATAAAAACAAAAAACGACTTATTGTACACATCATAATATTACATTAATAAATTAATTAAAAGCAGAATAATGTAATAACAGAAAAATTAAACCATACACCATAGTTTACACTATTATATATATATATATATATATATATATATATATATATATATATATATATATATATAGCCTTACTTATTATATATATGTACAGTAAAAGCTTTGAATAGCGGCTACCACCTGGATCTCGATAATGTGACCGAAATTCGGAGGTTGCGGTTACTCAGAGGTTCCACATTTTAAAATCTCAAAATTACATTACATTAAAATCAAAATAACTGAACAAAATTATTTTATTTTTACAGTTAAAAGATACAGACTATTATTTTACAAAAAAAAAAAAAAAAAAAAAAAAAAAAAAAAAATCTATTTGCAGTTTTTAGCTATCGTTTTCTATAAAAATGGCGGACTGATTTTTAAGGGTGTATTTCGATTCAAACTGCTTATTTTCCGATTTATTTTTGAATTCATTATTGCTCTCAAATCACGAAACTTACAAAATCTCTTATTTAGAAAGTACGCAAGGTGCCGTGATTGTTGATTCTTTGATAAATGCAAAAAATATTGCAAAAAAAGCAATCAAAAACGGCATTTCGAACCGATTTTTCCCAAGTGGGACTTTTTGGAAGGAAAAAACGGGTCATACTGATAAGGTAATTGTTTATAACTCAAATTCTAATGAATTGAACGTAAAAAGACATCACACGGCACCTCATACGTCCCTTCAAGAATCCTCTCAGCAAGTTTCATGTTTCTATTTTTAAAAATGCGCCTGAAATTGTATCGGAAAATTTCGAGCTGTTGAAGGTGGAAAAGCGTTTTTTCGAATACACCCTTAACAGTGCAGTTTCTCGGCAATTTCTGGGGTACTTTCGTGCAACATTTGCCCAGAAATTTGGAAATTTTTCCCTGGACAATTCGAAAGTCATTTCAAAAAGAACTTATCAATCTCATCATAACCTGCTCTGGAATGCTTAGTTTCAGATTCCAATTTTATACTTTGAAACATCTTTTTTTAAGAAAAAGTCTCTTTTTTCAGAATGTTATATATTTGAGTATTTCTACATTCGTACATTTCTGCTTATTTTCGTGCACTTAACACTTTTTCCTTTTGCTGTCTTGGATAACTTTCAACTTATCAATTAAAGTTAACTCTTTGCACTGTATCATCTGTCGTGACATCATTTTTCTTTGCAAAATTTGTTTTTAGAACTAGTAATGAAGGAAAATAAAATTGTCTTATTTTATTAAAGCATTTTTGATACAGTGTAATTTTTAGTAACTTCTTTTTTAAAAAGTAGAGCCAACCGATTAAAATTGGTGTAAAATACAACAGAGTCGAAAAGGTTAAAATTCTTCGTAATCTCAGTTGTAGCAAAAACATAACATGTGAAAAGAAAAAAAAATGCTGTGAGGTGTCCGTCGTTTGGAATTCGCTGTTGGGAGGTTTAGTGTAATGTTATCTCTATGGAAGAAATTCGGTAACACTATACAGTATTTAGAGGTTACTGTTAACCGAAGTGAGCGTTGTGGGAAATTTCATTGTATATATATATACTTAACATTTAAATGTTTTGTTTTTATTTTACTTATTGCACTAAAGAATAATTTAAAAAAAAGGTTTCTAAACTAACAAAAAAATTGTCATCCGAAGTAAAAATATGGAAAGTGGGTGTGGGACACATTTGAAAATTATTCTTATTTATTGTTTTAAAATTTTGATTTTTTTTTTACTCATGATTAACTATATTATGTGTATACAAAATCACAAAGTAAAATTTCTCATAATTTTTTTTTTAATTTTAAATTAAAATAGGTAAAATGTGGAGTAGTTTAAAATCGTTATAGTTAAAAATATTATTTGTAGAATTTAAATTTTTTTTTCTTCATTTAAATAAACAGAAATACAGTAGAGTCCCTCAAATCCGCAGAGCTTGGGACCAGAGGTTTTGCGAATTTTAGAATTTTGCAGATTTCTGGTTGATTGCTTTGATTATATATTTTTTAAAGTAATTTGAATGTAATTAATAATGAAATCAAAAGTATAATGAATGCTTACAATATACTAAAATATTAAAATAAGTAATAAACTAAAATAATAAAAAATTAGATAATTTTTAAAATATTAAAAACAAAGGTAAAGTTAATAATCAATAATGTATGATTAAATATTCATTACATTATAAAGATGAAATGTATTTTTCCTAAATTATTCAATGAAACTTGCCTTATAAACATAAAGGTACATTATCTGATTTAGATCAAAATCATAAACTGAGGAAGTTTTATTCCAGGTTTAGCCAGACTTAATAACCAAAAAAAGCTTCATAAATACATAAATATATTTGGTAAGGAAATTGTGATTTCCAATGATATCAGTAATATCTTGATTTTTTCAGAAATAAAATATTCTTTCTTCATAAAAAAAACATGAATTCAATAACATTAACAAAAATTACAAATTAAAAAATGTATGGAATTGATATAAAACTAAAAAAAAAGAGTCAAATTTTGCACCTAAATCTGAACTAAATGTTTCATTGTTTACATTCGTAAATTATGTGCGGATTTTAGAGAGTTGTGGATTTTAGGAGTGCAGATTTGAGGGAGTCTACTGTATCTAATTTTAATTTTGATTCAGGTTTTTTTTAATATCAATTTTTAAAAATATCAAAAATATGTAAATTAAAAATTTGGGGAAAGATATGTAATTTTTATTTTTTTTTTTAAATCATATTTTCAAAAGTAAATAATTTTTTAATATTTGTTGAATCAAAATTAAAGTAAAACAATCAAAAAAGACATATTCCAAGTTTGAAGCATTTTCTTTAACGGTTCTTGACTTATAACAATTTAAATTTCGAAAAATTGCAAAAAAAACCATTTAAAAAAAAAAAAAAGCATTTTTTTAAAAGCTATTTACCTGAAAACCATTGTTTGAAAACTAGTTTTGAAAACAAACCAAAACGAAAAGAAAAGAAACAATATTATCTTTTTCTAATTAAAATAAAAACATTATTTAAACGTCATTTTATGCATTAAAAAACCAGCAATTTTTAATGTAATAAAAGTTTTTTAGACAATTTTAAGATTTTTGTGAGACGGACCCCCTTAAAAAAAGAAAAGAAAATCTGTTTTTAATAGAGAAATATAATATAGCTTTAAAAATCTCCTTTTTTTTTTCTTTCAGTAAACATATTTTAACCTTTATTTCAACAGCCAATTATCGTTTTTGGTCAGTTTTACAATATTTTTTTATAATACGCAAACATGATAAGTACAATTATTACAACTGTCATATCATGCATGGCTGTACATTGGTTTGCTCTGTTGGTAGATAATCCAATCATATGCTAAGCAGATTGGTAAAATAAGCAAGAGAAAACATTTTTTAAAGCTTACTGTTATAATGTTAGCACAAATCGTCGAAAGATTCAGTTAATTTAAGTGACTTTCACTGATCGAATGTTGCCAATTTTAGGCTTAGTGGTAATCTCTTAACATTATCTTTTATTAAACATCCCCTTATTTCTTTTCTGTTCATCATAATATTTCTTTCTAAGAAGTTTAAGAAAATAAACTAAGAAAGTAATAAGATTATGAAAAAGAAAGATTGTTTTAAACAAATATAGATTTTAACTTTTTGTGGCAAATTTGATTTTTATATATTTGCTACATTTTTATTCCGTTATTTTTGTTATTTAAATTATATATAGGGTGCCCTTAAATTCACGGGCCAAATTGTAGGAAAAAATTAACATAAAGAAACTTTTTTTTTCTTTTTACATGAACATAAACATACATGAATGAACATATAAACATTGTAAAATAATTTATTCGCTAAATAAGTCTGACAAGTAACTATTGAAATAACAGAATGCTTTTAACCAATTATATTTCACATGTAATATTTTATCAATTAATTCGTATGTACACGCAATATTATTTTTTTTTTCTTTTAAGAATGATAAATTAAAAATCAAAAATCAAAAGAAAAAGAAAATTAAAAACAAAGGGAAAAGAACATAACTTTTTTTCAAGAAAATTTTATTATTATTATTCGAAATTAGTTAATAAGTTATAAAATATTTTTAGGTGAATTAAATATTTGATAAACTGTTATTATTAAAATATTTATATCTCTTTTCAATTTTAAACATTTAGTTTGAAATTATGATTTAATGAAAAAGTGTTGCGATCTTTTTCATGCCAAACTAATAGCCTGAAGTATGGAATTTTATGTTTCAATTTAAATTAAGAGCTTCTAAAAATAAAATATAAATATTTTACAATATTGTAATTATAATATTTAAGTTACCCAACTAAAATGCTACGAAGTCGTACAAATGATAAATATAATTTTTTTAATGTAAAATCAAAATAAGTCATAAATATAACAATTTTTAAAAACATATTTTTCTTTAAAGCAAAATAATATAGATGTTTGTAAACAGTTGATTAGCAAAATATGTATGCTATATTCAAGATAAAATATATATTGTCCAATTATTCAGGTTTTCACATATTTCTTGGTAGTATTCAGATTTTAAACTAATTATACTAATAAAAGAAATTTCAGAAATTTCAACGTATTAGGAAAATATGCAATAGATAGTATTTCATACGAAATCTACCTAAAATATGATTACAAAATGTACCTATTTCTCAACTTTAGTTTGATAAATGACGAATATATCAGCATATACACCTGCAAGCTATTTCCTGACAACGCTTATCTTAATGCTACCGTTTTGTCTTATGATGTGTATCATATCAAATAATAGCTTGGGGTAAGGAGAGAGTCTTAATATCTACCACAAACAAAACCAAAGAAGCAGTTTCACTCGAGCATTTCATAATTCTGCAGAAAATAGGAAACTTTAGCAATGTAAAATTACAGTTTACCCATAATTATAACTTTTTATAATGTTCTTATAAAAAAAATAAGTGATAATTATTGCATATATTAGCGCTAAAAGCAGATATTGATAATTTTATATAGTATATTCAAACAATAAATGAATTACATTAAATTTTAGAAGCGGTTGAATAGTTGTTAACAAATTATGAAAAATATTGTAAAAATAACAAAGAAATAACATTCAACGTCACAAAAATTTTCTGCCTTGACTCTTAAACGCACAAAAGGCACCTTAAACTCCATCCCTTCTTTTAAATTCAATTAAAAGTACAATCGGCAGATGATGAGATATCCTTACATTAAACACGAAATAATACCAAATAAACAAGTCAGAAATAGAACATCAAACATGACAACATGAGGTGCGTACGTAAACTAGTTTTATAAATTTTCAGATCTTGGTGCAATAGCTGTTGCACTCTTATGCAAAAATGCAGGATTACAAAATTTATTACAGTTATATGTATTGAGTTCAGTAATATGAAAATAATGGAACTCCATCTTAAATAAGACGTAATCTCTCGGCAAATTAGAATCATTACCTGTTATGGGATGTCATTGACTTAATTACATATGATAGGAATTGATAGAATGGAGATAACTTTTATTTATATCTTTTAAAGTTTTGATTCGATTTTCATAAAATATCATGTATATTAAATTTTTAACATTTCAGTTGGACAGTTTTTGCGTTATTATATACGAACAGACAGAAAGACGGACGGATCAGACGCCGACTATAGGTACTACTTATTTGTATAATTGCGAATGCACTTAAAAACTTTTGAACATAATTAAATGTAACAGCTTTTGGTTTTTATTTATAGTTCACAGTTTTTTCTTTGTTATTAATTTGTTAGGAAGTATTATCATACGAAACCTACAGATAATACTTTTAATTCAATTTAAAATAAGGGGAAGTTGACACATTCATATGTTGTTTAACAAAAGTTTTTCATATATTTTTTTTTCTATCTATACACTTCTTTTTAAAATTTAATCGAATAAAACTCATGTATTGTTTGAATATATTTTTTATATTATACAAGAAGTAACTTTTTTTTTACTTGACATGACTAGGGACAGAAAGAGCCTCATTCATGGTCGACACTTAATGAGGTTCGTTCTATCCCAAATGAATATTATCTATTTCAAAAATTAACTGACTGTAACTGTTCTTGATTTGTTCCGTTGTTTGTTTATACAATGGATATTTGTACTAATGATGCTTTGCGAATAGCTTGGCAAAACGTTTACTTTTTGTATTTTTAAATGTTTTTTAGTATTTTTATTTTTTGCATATAAATTTTAATTTTTTAATTGTATTCAAGTCTATCTCAGTTTATTTTATTCAATCTTTTAACAACAGGAAACTCTACCAACGATCGTTTAAAAAGCTATGCCCATTCGAGATATTGCCTGGTGATGCTCATCCCAATGTTGAACTTTACTATTTTTCCTATGATAAAAAACCATATCAAACTAACGCTGGATGCAAGACGAGAGCTTTTAAGGGGACAGTGGACCTTTATTTGAGCAAAATCGTCTATAGCAAAGTCGTTGCAAAAAAGGGCTATTTCTTTGGTATAATAGCACCAAAACAGTTTTTTCTTATTAAAATATCATTTATGAAGGTTTTAAGAAGTAATTAATGAAGGTAAGTGTATTTATGTACTTTTTTTAATCTATTTTTCTCAAAACTAAATTTTTAGTGTTTTTAGAGTTTGGAAATGTTCCTTGCGACGTAATTTTTGATCAATATTTATGAAATTGATAAGGAAGTATCCTGATATTGTTTAGAAAGAAATTGTGTAAGCTTTTTAAAATTCGTCTTCATTAAGATAGTCAAAGTTGATTTTTTACATTTTAAAAGGCAAAATTTTGATGAAAATTGATATGAAATTTAGAAAAAAATCTATAACATATATCAACTATTTAAGAGATTAAAAAAATCGTACACAAATTTGTTTATAATAAAGTTTTAAGAGATAAAAATGCAAAAGCAAGAAAATATCTCAAAAATTAAGACACGACGAGCATTTTAAAATTTCGTTTAAAAATTTAATTTTTTTAAATAAAAAATTTTAATAAGATTGGAAATTTTTTTGAAGATGTTCTATATGTGCTTTTGGTGAAATGTATATATGCACAAAATTTCAAATTTCTATGATGAAAATTAAGTAAAAAAAAATTTAACGTCCACCGTCCCCTTAAATCTACTGCAAACAAAATACAAAGTTAACCATGTTAATTGAGCATTTTATGAAAACACTGAAAATAAAAATTTCTGGGAATAATATAAAACTAGATTAAAATAATAAAACGATAAAATTCATATAGTATACACTTTCCTGATATTGCCTGATGATATTTAATCCAATGATCAACTTTACTATTTTCTCTATGATAGCAAATCATGTCTAACTAACGCTGAATGCAAGACGAAAGTCTTGAAACCTACGGCAAACAACATAAAACAATCTTACTTGAATTTTTTTATAAAACCGCTGAAAATAGAAATTTCCCGAAATAATATAAAAATATTTTTGACTTGTAAATATGATTTTTATTTCATACTGGACTTAGATTTTCTTATTAATCCGAATATAGAAAATCTGCCTTACTGTTAACTTCATTTTTTTCGTAAAATAACAACGGGAGAATCTACCAGCTAGCAGCCGTTTAAAAAATATGTAAGCTAAATATAGATATGTGAATGTCTTTAAATGATAAAATAGATTTCAAAAATAAGCATAAAACAAAACTGTGTTACAAAATGTATGTCTTTCTGATCTGATGCTGAGAGCTAGAGTAAAATGATAAAAAGATAGAATTCATAGAGTATACACTTTCCAGATATTGCCTGATGATGCTCAACCCAGTGTTCAACATTACTGTTTTCTCTATAATAACAAATCATATCTAACTAATGCTGGATGCAAAGCGAAAGTCTTGAAATCTACTGCAAACAACATAAAACAATCTTACTTAAGTTTTTTATGAAACCAATGAAAAAAGAAATTTATGAAAATAATATATAAATATTTTTGTCTTTTAAATATGATTTTTACTTCATATTGGACTTAGATTTTTTTAGTATTCCAAATTTAAAAAAATCTGCCTTACTGTTAACTTTGTTTGTTACGTAAAATAACAATGGGAAAATCTACCAGCAAGCAGCCGTTTAAAAAATATGTAAGCTAAGCATAGGCATTTGAATGTCTTTAAATGATAAAAAAGATTTCAAAAATAAGCATAAACACAAAATTGTGTTACAAAATGTATGTCTCTTTGTTCATAACGATCAGAACGATAGTAAAATCATATAAAACGATGGAATACATAAACATACACCTTCAAGCTATTCCCTGACGATGCTTAACCCAATGTTAAACTTTACTGTTATTTTTTTTTTCCTATGATCTGTATCATATCTATCTAATGGCTGGAGGCAAGGCGAGAGCCTTGACATTTACCGCAAACAAAAACCAAAGTGAACCATTGAGCACTCGAGACTCTTATGATTCCACTGAAAACAGGAATCTTTGGAACGTACAGGTCGCGAGGAGGGAATCAACATCTCAAGTCAAGCATGTCCCGCACACATAAAGAAAAAATGAAAATTAAATTGCGCAACTTTTTCTTTTGCTTTTCATTGTTGTTTTCTTCTTCTTCTGGGTTGCCTAAAGGTAGCTTACCAAGAAAGGTAATCGCGATGTATTTCAGCGGAATTTCACGACCCAAGACAGTAGGTAACGGTTCCTCTTCCTAATCAAGGGAAGAAATCGAAGTTGTAACGTTTAGATGTTCAAGCTGAGTATTTTTTTGTTTAAAGGCCGAGCAGGCTGCTCATTATGTGTTTTGGTGAAAATAGACAACTAATGAAGTTCATTTAGAGGAACGGGGAGCTTTAAATATTACTTTTTAATTATTTATATTATTTCAATCAGAAATTATTCAAATAAGCGTTCTAATACAGGTTCAAAATTTACAGCAAGTTGTTTAGCCATTTGCATGTTTTCAGAGAAAACCGTAACATAACCGTAATTTATTTCTATACTCAAGCCTACGCTGTAAAATATTTACAGCAAATTATCCAACTTTTTCTTTCCTTTTTATTTTTTTTTCGGTTACACAATTGCAGTTTAATTATATTATGATCATAATATGGCTAATAATATGACCAGAGTATATTTAACTCAAGGTTATGAAACTATTTACAATAATAAAATTCGAATGATTGGATAGCTTATTACAGATTTCTAACAGCAAATTTTTAACAGGGTACACTGCACTCTTAAAAACCTGCATAAAACTGTCCAATCATTCAACCGTTTTTGTAGAAAAGGGTTACAAATATATAACTTAACTAGATGGTCAATAATATAGCCAAATAATCTTAAAATATGATCAATTAACAATTGTCTTTAAAAAAGATTAAAAACTAGGCATATTGGTGCAGATTTTTAGCAGTGTGCTAAAAAAATTGCAATGAACTATACTGTTTTAAAAAATCTGAAATTTACAGATATACTTTTCCTGAATTTCACAAAAAAATTCCCTTTTCATGACAAAAAGGCTTTATCCATTAAAAATCCGCAAATTTCATCCCATTTACTGAAAGTAACAACATCGACAAAATTGCAATCTTTCTTTAAAAATATAAACAGACTGTAGAATCTACTACATGACTTTAAAACCATGTACATTCCTTATTGAAGACCTTATTGCATGGTAGCAAGACCATCAGACTCCCTAACTAAAGGTCGTCAGTTCGAATCATCCTGCCGACGTTTTTTTTTTTTTCATCAGTAAATAAATAGAAGTGGCTTCGAAACTGTTCGATAGATGACACCACCGCAAATTGTTATACCAACTTTATAATGGAAAGTTACTGCTTCTTACAATGAAGTTTTTCCTTCTGTTATTTCCGAAAACGGAAAAAGTATGGCAACTGTGCTTCCAGTAGTTTTACTGTGAATTCACGGATTTCTTTTTAGCAGTGTATTCAATCATTCGATCCTTTTGTAGAAAAAAATGGTTCCATAACTGTACTTTAGCTCTATTCGCACCATATTATGGATTAAAGAATGATCAAAATAAGGTTTATATGCGTTGCGTAAACATTCTCTGAGGAAATGGACGAATAAAAGGATAGCTTGCTGAAGTTTTTTTGACAGGGTATATCATAAACCCAAC
Organism: Maratus speculifer; assembly: GCA_964019185.1. Lineage (NCBI taxonomy): Eukaryota > Metazoa > Arthropoda > Arachnida > Araneae > Salticidae > Maratus > Maratus speculifer. The sequence goes on from OZ025292.1 coordinate 376,084,089, forward strand.
AAATGATTAAAAATAATTTATCGAAAGTTTAAAAAACTTTTAAAGCTATTAACTAGTTTCAATTTACTTTTTATCATAAAAATTAAAATGCATCGAGCATTTACAAATGTATACACTGCTTAAAATTTGTTTCGAGAAATATGCGTTTATAATACATAAGATACGTTGTTTCATTACTCATATTTAAATATGGAGACACGCTTATGTTCAAAATAAAATTGATTATAAATTATTTAAAAACTTAAGGCATACTAATATATACATAAATAATAAGCAAAGATCTATCCTCAGTTGGAGAAGAAGCATTTTGAAATAATCTATAAGTAGAATTACAGTAAAAAATAATTTTAAATATTAACAACGCAGCGGTTGGATTAACCTTTATTGCTTATAAAATGTACGTCTTTTTAAATGTCTATTTTTATAATAATTTCAATTATGTTTCCCTTTTCATTTTTATTAATATTTTTTAGAATAATATTCACAAAATTTTGTTGAAATTAAAGACGAAAGTTCTCTTTTGCAACTTTTATTCAAATGCATTTACAAGTTTACACACACACACATATATATGTATGTATATAAATATATATATATATATATATATATAAGTTAAAAATTGCTATAGATAACATAGTATTTAAAAGAATTTCAGAATGTATTAGTTGTTAGTTCCATTTTCTATATTTTAAAGTCGGATATGATATAAAAAATCTCAATATGTCGGTATATTAATAATCATTTTAATGTGATTCATACAATTTTATGATTATTTTTCATAAAGTTGTTTTCTGAGAAATTTTCGTATTAATCAAATTTATGTTTACTCTTTTGAGTTGCGAATTTACAGTTTTAAATTATCATAAAACAATGATTCGATTTCTCAAGTGCATTTTTATTTTTTAATTAAAAAATGTTCTTAAGCTACTAAATTAAAAAAAAATTAAAAGCAATCATGAATATTTTTTTAACTTCTCAAAAAGTTTTAAAATAAAAATTTCTTGCAAAGTACTATCTTAAATAATAGTAATTAATAATAATATTTAGGAACATTTGAAACCATGAAAAACAAAACATTAAATACATTCGTAAATAACTAAGCATTATGAAATCAAATTTAACTAAAAATCAATTATCTAATAACGAAATTATAAAAACAACTTATCGGTTTAAAAGAATTAAATCTTTTTTATGAATAGATTAGAATAAAAGTGAGCAATATTCTTTTATTTCATTTATCGTACGGTTGAATTTCAACAGGATTCCGACTTATTAAAAATTACGCACATAAATATTGTTTTCATAAATTTGAAATAATATAAAATTTAATCTAAGCCGTTATCCCTGCCTGACAAATTACCTTCAATTAAAAATTAGCATATGTAATAAATGTAATATGAAAACAACCAACTTTATTCTTTTGCTATGTTTTCGGTTGATTAAAAATTTTGCACATAAATATCAATGTTATAAGTTTTAAATAATTTAACCGAAGCAATTATCCCTGCCTCGACAAATTAACTTCAATGAAAAATTAACGTATGCAATAAATGTAATATGAAAACAACCAACTAAATTTTTTTGCCATGTTATTGGTTGTTTAAAAATTATGCCCATAAATACCATAGTTGTAAGTTTTAAATAATTTAACCCAAGCAATTATCCCTGCCTCGACAAATTAACTTCATTTAAAAATTAGTATATTCAATAAATGTAGTATGAAAACAACCAATTGATATTCTTTTACTATGAAATATTTTTAATATTACACACAGCATGCATTTCACCTCCAAAAATATCATTTTAAAAATGTTTATTTCCTCTTTTGGGGTTTCTCATGAAAGTAAACCAGTCATGAGTACATGGGATTGACCAAATACCTAAACAAATATGCCCCACTTATCTTGCGAATGAAAGTTATGTAAAAGCTCCTTTAAAGGCTTGCTGCGTACATATTGGGTTAGTGCTGTTTCCTTTTAGTCATTCTATACACATTTTTAATACTTTCATAAGATAAATATATAAACCTTAAAGTTATTAATATAAAAATGTTCAAAAAATCCAATTACTATTGGATGGATAAATTAGCCTAAATTAGAAATCACTACATACAATTTACGTTTGAGATTAAAATCGCAAAAAACCCACTGTGGTTTTTCACCGCAAAAGATTTTGGGTAATAAAAACAAATATTTGTCTCTAGTTTCTTACTCAACGTCTCACTATTTCTTTGAAACTGTTTCTAACAAAAAAAGATATATTCATGAGACGGACAGTTAATATGTCTAGGAATATACATCATAATACCTTGAAGGTCAAGGTAATAAAAAAGAAAGAATTGGTGACTAGCAAATAGCAGGAAAATTTAAGATTTTTCCTCTTTCTGCACATGAATAGGGATGTAGATGTTAAGGCTGTGAGTTTTGGATTCTAAAAGACCTTTATAAGAGTTTTGAAGCCCTTGTATAGGATTTATTTATGTAATTTGCGCAGCATCTTTCGAAAAATTATAAAATTCTCATAAAAATTTAAATAGTATGAAGGTGGTTTTTTTTTTGTAAGTTATGTTAAAAAAAGTTCTTTTAAATTAATTTTTGTTGTTAAAATTTAATCGTTTAAGAGGAAAAACGGACAGGGTGACCAACAGGGTAGGTTACTTCTTTTTAAAATTCAGACTGTCTGAATCCCACCAGTTTTTTCAAATAGTGCAATTGGTTTTAATATCGCTTCATTTTACATGTCATAAAGTAAGACAAGTATTTCTACTTTAAAAAAGTGGTGGCAATAAAGCAAGCCTTTCTCTCTCTCTCTCTCTCTCTCTCTATTTAAGCAGGTTCGATTTATTAGATTGTCAACTACCTTCAATGAATCTTTAATTTCAAGTAAGTCAAGTATCCAAGTTTAACCAAATATAACCAATATAACAATTTGGAACAAAACTTGTTGTCAATAACAATATTGATAAAGAAGGAAAGGGGAATTCTCAACAAATAATTTATTTTTACACTTTAATTCTTAATAAAATTCTGATAAATGTAACGCAAAAAGCAAGCAAGAGTGCTTAGAGAAAATAGTTTGTTGAATCAATGCAGAAAATAATTACCGAGATTTGCTGTGTCTACTTGGTATTATTCTTGAGAACTAGCCAAGTACCACAGTTTCCAATAATTTGTAATGTTCCAATATTGATAACTCTTCTTGTCTTGCTTAAGTTTGTTATTTATTTGGTTTTTATTTATTAATTGTAGATGTAAAATAGTAGTATTATATAATGGTTATATATATATATATATATATACATACATACATTATATATATATTTAAACCTCACAAAAAATCTATTTTTTATTTTAAAAGCTATAGCGAAAAATGTGATGATTTTTTTTTTTTTTTTTTTTTTTTTTTTTTTTTTTTTAATAGATTTAGAAGTTTTTATTATAATTTTTTGTATGTATATTTATTTAAAAGTTTTTTTTTTCTTTTTACTAGATATAATCAACAGACAGCATAAGAATCGGTATAAAGAAGATATGACGCCTCAAAAATATGGAAACTAGACTTGGGGGAAATGGAATCGGGGGAAAAAACAGTTTTGAATTTCAATTCTGTCATTTAATATTATTGTTTTGTTATTGTTTCTCACAATTTAATAATTTTTCTTTCTTTTTTTTATATGAACACAAATAAATGCAAAATGAAGTACCACTCTAAATTGATTACAGACCTTCTAATCCATGATGAAACTTCAGACAAATTGAGGTGGAAAAAAAGATTTTATATTTCAATTTTAAAGCAGAAAAATTAATTTTGATCGAGTTCCGGAACTGTAAAAAACATCTAAGTTCAATTCCGGGTCAAAGCCCTCTTTTAAATTTTTATTTTTCACTTTCGCTTTTAAAGAAATAACACAATTTATATCCTGGCGTGCAATCTTAAATGGAAAAACAAATAACTAAGATATCTTGAAGAGAAATTTAAAGAGTATTTCTCGTTTACAACATTATTAAATACATTCTTTTGGTGTAAGTGGTCATTCGGGGATTAAACTGTACTGTTTACTTTATAAAACAGAAAGAGATTCTTATGCTTTAGGTTGATTTTTCTTTTTAATTCATAATAAAATGAACTCTTTTCAAAAAGTCAATTTCAACGACATAGCTTAATTCTTGTGTGTGTAAAAATCTTGTTATTCTAACTTTTCTCTTTCCTCATCTATTTTTATTTTGTTTTTACTACAATTAGAAATAAAAATAGATCTTTATATGTATTTTAAAAAAAAGAAGAAAAAACTATTTGCTATGTTTCTACAGTAAGAATCCCCATTGTTGGAATGCTATGTAAAATAGTACTAAAGATATTTTAATGAAAATTTCAGGAAATGTTTTAGACGTCAAAGACATGAAATAAAATAACTGATCTGGATTCAATGCGTTCCGTTTTCGGTTTATAAAGTTTTTTGTTCAAAATGTAGTAGGGAATTTTGGAAAAATTAATACGCTACAATTCATTCTTAAAACATAGTTATTAAATATATTTCACTTTAGAAGCTTAATTAATTTTAGTATACAAAATTTCTTATTTAACTTCTAGAACCTTTTTCATATTTAGATAAAAAATCTAGTCTTAAAAGTAGAGAGAAAAAAAGTCATTTTTATTATGGCTGTTCTTCGGGTTTTTTTTTTTTTTTTTTTTTTTTTTTTTTTTTTTTTTTAAATACACGTGGATTATTGTTCATTTTTAAAATTTGGTTATTAATCATATTCTCTTTTGTCAATTTAATTAGTTTTAGTGTACACAATTTCCGATGTAACTTTTAACAAATTCGTCTTGATGACGTATAAAATCTCATTTTAAAATTAGAGAGGAAAAAAGTCATTGTCAATAGGGTCCGTTCTTTGAGTAAATATTTTTAATGCACGCATTACTGACCATTTTTATAATTTAATTATTAAATATATTTCTTTTAAACAATGTAATTAGCTTTAGTATATGTAATATTTTATTTAACTTAATTTCAGAATATCCAATTGCCTACATTTTACTTTCATTCTGAATTTCCCTTTTCCTTTTACAACTTTTTTCTCGATTTTATTTATTACTACCTTCTAGAAAAAGTTATCATGGCATCTCAAGAAATAATCCGGATATTTTAACGAAACATTCAGAAAATGGTTTTAGATGTCATTGAAATGAACTAACAGAATTGGTATAGATGCAACATTTTTCATCTATGATTTATTAAATATTTTGTATAGAAAGTAGTAATAAAATTGGAATAATGACATTTAACAATATCAAATCATTTCTATTTTTTTTTATTCTAAATTTTCCCTTACTTTGTAGATTCTTTTGAAGTATATATCATGATATCTCAAATAATAATCAAGATATTTTGAGGAAATATTCAGATAATGTTTTTTATATCATTGTTAATGAAATTAAACAAAATAAAATCGATACAGATTAAATATTTTTTCAGCTATGACTTCTGAAAGACTTTAATGGAAAAGTAATAGGAATTTTTGGAAAAAATAACGTATCAAAGTACCTAATCTTGTGTATTTTTTCAAGGAATGTTTTTGTATCATTGTTAATGAAATGAACTAAAATAAAATTGATTCAGATTCAATATTTTTCCATCCATGATTTCTGAAAGACTTTATTTGAAAAGTAGTAGAACTTTTTGGAAAAGTAGCAGATCAAAGTAGCTAATCTCGTGTATTTTTCAGGGAATGTTGTTTTTGTATCATTGTTAATGAACTAAAATAAAATTGATTCAGATTCAATATTTTTCCATCTATGATTTTTGAAAGACTTTATTTAAAAAGTAGTAGAATTTTTTGGAAAACGTATCAAAAACCCCAATCTTGAGTTTATTATTATTATTATTATTATTCTAAAATTTTGATTACATTTCAGTTCACTTTGAAGAGTTTATCGTGATATTTCAAATGTCAATCAATAATTTTAATAAAACATTCGGGAAATGTCTTATATGTTGTTTTCAATGAAATGAACAAAAAGAATTAATGTAGATGCGATATTTTCCATCTACAAGCTTTTATTTCAAAAATAGTAAAACGTTTTTGGGAACTAACATATCAGAGCACCCAATCACGTGTATGTTCTCTTATTAAAGTAAAAAAAAAATGATTTCTTAGGTGTGTCTTATCTTGTTTTGAAGCCAATATATGATATATTTTAAGACAGATTATAAGAAACCAATTTGAAATATTTTAAGTAGAAAATTATATGCTTAATTATATATATATGTGACGAAAAAGGCGGTATTCCAGCTAAAGGCATTAATTTTCGTTGAACACCATCTCAGCTGTACAATACGTCCATTTCCTTAAGAACTAACAGCAGGTTACGCAGCCGTAGTGGTAGTTTGACAAGCAGTGGATTGGTTTATTTGGGTATTTCCCCATAAGAAAGTTAAATCAATGAGTCTTTGAATTCATATTTATTAGAACTCATAAAATAAGTTGTTCCAGCAGTCACCTTTGCACACATCGAATACTACAGCCTTCATTATCCAATCTACATCATCCGATATTCTAATTTATCGGAAAGATGAAACGGGCGTCTTAGTAGTTTAAAAGTCAGCTGCATTCTGACGATCTTCAAACCTAGAATGAAAATCCGAAACTCCACGAAAAAACTAGCCCCTCCCCAGTCCGCGTCAGCAAATTAAAGATCCAATTAGGATTAACTTCAAGGCTATGACGTCAGAAATCGCCATCTCCTATTGGCAGACGGGGCGTGGTCTTCCGTAATATCTTCATACTTGTGCGGAATAGAAATACTCTGTTCACATACGCGCAAAACACACCCGCAGACGATCCAACAAAAAATAAAATTAAAATTAAATATATTGAAAGAAGATTTCGAAATCGTTTCCCGCTCTTTTTGAGAAACAATCAATAGATTATTACTAAGTTAAATAAAATAAGAAAAAAGAACTTTAGCTGTTAAAATATTAATACATTACGAAACTGAGATTAAAAGTATGTTCCATAAAGTTAGAATTAAAAACTCAGAGCGGGCAAAATGGCGCATTTTTTTTATTACATGTATATATAAATATATACAGTGGCGCCAGCTTTTGAAAATTATTGGGTTGGCTCAAAAATATTGAGTGGGCTTATAAATATTTCTGTAAAATGGCTTGACCAGTCTGTTTTTCTTTGAAGGGTTGACAGATGTTGAAATATGAAAAATATAAGTCAAGATATCACGTTTTAATAAAGTTGCAATTTTATAAAATTATAATTCTCATATGTTTTTCCTTTTAAAGAGGCTTATTGTAAAGTCATGATATCATGAACGTAACTACAAACTGAATTAGAAAAAAGGAAGCAAAACATTTTAGTCATTTGAGATTTATGGGTGTTAGTCAGAGAATTTAAACGCATGTTTATTGGCAAAATAAATGTTATTCTAAAAAGGAAAATGAATTTATAAAATAATAATGAAATAAATAACTAGAACAGTGAAAATTGGATACGCTATGATTCAAAATTATTGGGTAGGCTTGGGTTCCACGGGCCCATATAAGTAAGCGCCACTGTATATATACAGGGTGTCCGAAAAGTCTGGAAACGGCCGAATAACTCGAGAAATACATATGAGATTGAAAAACGTAAATATACGTGTTAAATATTTTTAAATAAGCTGTGATACCAAATTTGACCTTCGAAACCGACCCCCTGGGGGTCAGAGGGGGGTCCAACTTTGAAATCTTAAATTATAACCCCCATTTTTTACTGCAGATTCGGATTCTACGGACAAAAATACGTAACTTTTGTATGTGATGTTTATTTCAAATCTTCGTTTATCACGGTGTAATCGAGCATATTAAATCGATACATATTCCCGCTTTTCCAACGGGATTTTCCCTTATCGAAACTGATTGGGCAGAATTTTTGACGTCAAATTCCTCGTCTTTTGTAGGAATAGCGTTTCCTGAAAATTACCCGTGGCGATTATTTCAATAGTGCTACACTGTTAAAAATTTGACCCATTTGCTGCAGCGTCACTCCACAGCTATTATAGAATATCTCTTTTGTGACCAATGAGAATGCTCCATAACACAGTAAAGTAATCGTTTTCTATAAAAGCGGTGGAATGGCGATGCAGCAAAAGGGTCAATTTTTTTACAGTGTACTTTACTGTGTTATGGAACATTCTCATTGGTCATGAAAGAGATATTCTATAAAATCTGTGGAGTGACGCTACAGCAAATGGATCAAATTTTTAACTGTGTAGCACTATCGAAATAATCGGCACGGGTGATTTTCAGGAAACGCTATTATTGCAAAAGACGAGGAATTTGATGTCATAAATTCTCCCCAATTAGTTTCGATTAGGGAAAATCCCGTTGGAAAAGCCGAAATATGTATCGATTTAATATGCTCAATTACACCGTGATAAACGAGGATTCGAAATAAACATCAAATACAAAAGTTACGTATTTTTGTCCGTAGAATCCGAATCTGCAAAAAAATGGGGGGTTATAACTTAAGATTTCAAAGTTGGACCCCCTCTGACCCCCAGGGGGTCGGTTACGAAAGTCAAATTTGGTATCACTGAGTAGCTTATTTAAAAATATTTAACACGTATATTTACGTTTTTCAATCTCATATGTATTTCTCGAGTTATTTGACCGTTTCCAAACTTTTCGAACACCCTGTATATTGCAATATTGAGTTTAGGCTAGTATTTTCAAATTAAATGAAATTAGTTTAAATTTTTATTTTTATTATTTTTTTCATTCTTTTTACATTTTTATCCTTTTTTACATATTTAAACATTATGATATTATTAATTGAACAATTAATTATCATCAAATTATTTACTCAATAAATAATTACAGTATGATATGAGAATGATTTCATCGTTGAGAATTTATAATATGGTACTATTCATTATAAGAATTAGAGGTCTGCACGGGCCCGGGCTTGGCCCGTGGCCCGTACCCGGCCCGGCCCGCGGGCCGGGCCGGGCCGGCGGAATCGTTTCAAATTTTCTAACGGGCCGGGCCGGGCCGGGCCGGCAGATTTAGAATAGTTTTTTCAACGGGCCGGGCCGGGCCGACAAACAACATAAACGGGCCGGGCCGGGCCGGCAAAAAATTGAGCGGGCCAGACGGGCCGGGCCGGGCCGATAAAAAAATATCGGCCCGTTCTGAAGATTTATGCAGAAACGATAAAATATGAGCTATTTTCAACGAAAATGGTTTTAACGAGAATAAGTATAAATGTGGCCACACTAGTTTGACAGCATCAATATAAAAATGCGCAGTGTATCGGCATCGGAGATTTACATTATGTGTAACCCGTTTTAATATATTTTTAGCTGACTCATGCCGGTCCGAGATCACGCTTGCATTATTTTTATACATATAGACTGGCCGGACCGGTACTAGACTTAATTATTGACAGAAAACGTGATTTGTAAAATTATTAACAGCGATAAAGAACTTATGTTAGCTTAGTCTTCGGATATATACTTCTTGATGATTTTTAAATAAATTAATTTCTCAATAATATGAAAGTTTGACACATTTTCCGATTAATTTTAAATTGTAAAAGTATAAAAGTGAAAAGCCTAACTATTGAAGGGATTTTAATCGAATAGCGTTTTTCATTTTTGGTAAATAAAATACTTGTATAACCTTGTTGAGATATAATAGTTTCTCAAATGATTGCAGGTTTTTCTCCCTTCCCTTGCTATTGCTTCTGGAAATTCTATTCAAAACGCTAATTATGACAGTATTTTATTTGTTTGCAGTATTCTTAAATTGCTTGTATCAAAAAATGGATAACGCCATTCGATTCTGAATAAAGATATCTGCTAATCTTATGCGTTTCTGAGGGAAAAAAATGAATTTAGAAATGTATCAGAAAGGAGCTTCTTTGAATTTAAGTATGAAGTTGGATTTGAAATCTATAATAAAATGATATAGAAATATATTTATAAATCTTCTTTTATTAAACAACTTCAAAATTAACGATGTTTTTAGCTTTCTTTTTTTTCTTTTATTCTAAGCCATATTAATTTTTTAATGAATCTTTATTCGAATGTTGAAAGCTTAAAAATCTAAGTAATCATTAATGATGTTAATGTGTATTTGCTGTAAAATATACTGTAAAACCATTCCATAGATATGTATGCAGTATTCTTTAAAGGAATCTTAGTTATATGATAAAAATCTGAATTATTTAGAAATCGTAGAAATTGAAACGGGCCAAAACGGGCCGGGCCGGGCCGGGCTTGTTTTCGCTGATTTTTGTACGGGCCGGGCCGGGCCTAAAATATAAATATTTAAACGGGCCGGGCCGGGCCCGGGCCGAACTTTTGAGTTTTACAACGGGCCGGGCCGGGCCGGGCCGAAATAACTTTCTTACGGGCCGGGCCGGGCCTGGAAATTCCGGCCCGTGCAGACCTCTAATAAGAATCATTATAATGATTCATATTAAATTTTACATTTTTTAAATATTTAATAAATCAATTATTATTTTTCATAATATGTTTTTCATTAAATAAAAAATTCAAATTTTACTTGTAAATCTATTAAGAGTATATACTTAAGGCATGTAATGTCTAATATGTAATGCATTTAATTAGTTTAGAATCATAATAGTCTATTTTTTGCTACATCATTTTAGGGGTAAATATAATATCTAATTTTATTTTTTTTTTACTTTTCTATCCATTTTAGTAATATTATTATGATTTATTTTTAATATTTTTCTCCATTTTATTTTGGTTTTGTATGTATTGGTAGCCCCAAACCCGTATTAGTTTGCTTTTTCACGGCTGATACGAAGATGAAACGACATACATTATTTGTAGTTCCAACGTATTTGTGGACCTGAAGATTCTACTTTCATTCTACAAATTTCGATTATATTCGTTTTAATTTATTTTTTCCATGCTTCAATGCGGTAATTTTGTATTAAAGTTAATGGTTTATATATATATGTGTGTGGAGTCTGATGAATCTACTATTGATCTGGATATTTAGAATATTCCTTTTAATTCAGTTTTTCATTTTTATTGATATATATTGTTTTACAAATAATAGTTTTATGTATGTGTATGTATATATATATATATATATATAAATTCCGAGCATTCTAATGTTTTTTGTAACTGATAGCTTACATTTGAAAAACTAGTTTTTTACTATATTTTAATTGACAATTAATTCACTATTTGGTCAATTTTATTTTATTAAAGAACCTTGCTATTAAAACTTTTCTGCTTCCAATATTGTTTTGCTATTGTTTTTACATCAATTAGAATTGATGATATAGCGATTTTTTTTTTCCAAAATGAATTGTCTAACATGTTTTTGTAATATTTTCGCATTTTATTTGTATTGATTTTTTTTTCTTCAAAAATTTATTTTCAAAAGAAAACTACACCGTTATGATAGTATCTATAATAACAATGAAAGAAAAAAAATAACGACATTTTCAGAGAAATAATTAAATGTTTTTCTCAGTAAAGTGAAATATATTTGTGCATGTGTGTGTTTTAATATGTTTCTTTTGTGAATGTTTTTTGTTTGAGAAACAATAGAAATTTTTTGAAAAATGACTTGCCTATTTTTGACCTCCATTATTTTCTTTCCGTTTAAAAATATTAAATAGATTATAGTTTCTTTTTAAAAGTACCAACATGTGAGGCCCATGGATTAAGGGCATAATATTAACCCTTCATTATTCGATTTTTCTTCTTTTTTTGTTTTATGGACTTTTATGAAAAAAATTATTTGAAATCTATAGATGTCTAGTAATAGGAAAAATAATAAAAATAACAAATTTCAAAATTTCTGCTAAAATTTTATGTTTTATAGTATGCGCCCTATATACACAATTAGTGTTTTTAAGTATTGTATTGCTACATTTTGAAATCAAATGGGCTTAAATGAATTGATTTTATCTGCTTAAAAATCTGCAACTTTGTTTATATTAATATCTTTAAATATTTAGTAAAAATAACAAAAGTAAATTTTGCCTTAATAGCTTGATAATTTTTTTTTTTCATACATAAATTAATATTTTTTAAAACATGCTTTTTCATTTAAAATTATTTTACGAAATTTAGAAAAAAAATTCAAAAAAGATAATTTATACTTACAAAGTTATGGTAACATAATTTTTCTAGGCTTCAATTTTTTTCACTTACCTAAAGGAAAGAAAAATAAAAAATATTAAAGCAAGATATTAAAAAATAAATTTCTAACGTGCAGATGAAAAAAAAATAATAATAATGTTTTGGGTTAAAAATGTTTAATATTCTAAGATTAAAAAAAGAAAAAGAAAAGGAAAAATGAAAAGAAGAAAAAAAAGCCAATATTATCCACATATAAATAAAAATTTAAAATATTTTAATGCAGTTTAAAAAAACAGTTGTTAAATTACCTTTATATAATTTTAATTTAATCATCTAAAGTCCTTTTCAATACTTGAAGCCGACCATAGTATACTCCCTATTTTCACATATTAACTAACCCCTTTTGATTTTTTTCCCATTTAAAAATATGTTTACGCAGTTTGTTTTAAAATATAAATTGATATAAAGTATTGATGAAATTTAAATTACAAAAAGAAGAATTATACAATGAAGTTAGGTGTCCCTGGGGTAATAATGCCAGGGTGGATAATAACGCCAAGAGCTAATATTACGCATAATTGCGAAGGAATACAGGAGATGGCACCTATATGCTTTGCACAGAAGGGTTCTAAGCCATTTTAATCACTAACAACCGCTAAAAGTTGTTTTATTTCATTTGTAGACCTTATCGTGCATCCAATTTTTTAAGAATGTCATATGAAATCTCTTTACGTTGTAACCTTTTTAACTTGAGAGGTATGCAAACCTTCAGAACTGCCAACTATCATTGAGGATAAGAAAACGCTAATTTAGAATTAAAATCAGCTCTTTTTATTTCATTTGTAGGCAATATTAAAATGCCTTTCTGAATTCCTGAAATTGCTACTTCTTTATGACTTTCGACTAAAGACAAAGTTACAGATTTCTGATTATCTTGAGAGAATATTACCAAACATAAGAATTAATTAAGCATCAATTACAATCTATATAACCTAAATTATGCATCTATTCTCTTTACATCGTAACCTTTTAAACTTGCAAAGTAAGCAAGCTTTCTGAACTACCAACTAGCATTGAGGATTAGAAAACGCTAATTTAGAATTAAAATCAGCTCCCTTTATGTCTTTTGGAGGCACTGTTAAAACGCTTTTCCGAATTCCAGAAACTGTTACTTCGTTATGACTTTTGACTGAAGGCAAAAGTTACGGGTTTCCAATTATCTGGGAAGAAAACCTGCAGAAAAGGAAGCTAACCACGCTTGATCTGAGGCAACTTAAAAGTGCACGATGAACCGTGAGTTTCTTCATTTGTGATTATACATTGCGGTAGGCACATTACATGTATAAGAATTTCTTTTGTTATTAATTGCCTGTGGCCATGTAACCTAAAGATGAAATTCTGTGTCAAAATTGCAGATTATTATCGATGATAGATAACTTGTTCATGATGCGATTAACAGATTTATTGTTAATATATTCTGTTGACTGATGTATATTGATGCTAATTGTTGCGCGATTGCTTTTGCTTCGCGCATTAGCTGTTAACTTACATCTTTTTTAATTGGTTATAAGCTTTAACAATACTTGCGACGATAACTTGCTATTTCTGTGGAGTCTATTTTCTATTTAGTTTAATCTAATTTTATTTTATTTTATTTTTTAAATGAGGACAAGCGGTGAGACGTAGAACTAAAATTTCCAATATGGTAAATAACATCGCAAGCTATTCCAATAAACTGAATTTAAAAAAATCTTTGTAAACATTAGAAATATGATAATATCAACGCACAAACCAATTGTTGCGTAAAAGTATTTGTTGAGCTAAATACCTGTTTGTAACTATGTATTGCTTGCTGTAAACACATTAAAGGTATAAGGATTTTTTTCTTTATTTTAATTATTTGATGCCATTAAGTCTAGAGCTGGAATTTCATGTCAAAATGGCTGGTTGTTATCAATGATCGATGACAGTTTATGAACCATCAATTAACTGACTGATTACAAAAGTGATGCTTTAATTTATACTTGTCTTGTTAATTGCTGATTTTGTGTATCAATTGTTAACGTAATCCCTTTCAATTGTTTCTAAGCTGAAATATTGATTATTTCTAAGCTATAATTTTTTCTGTGGGTGGCCTAACACCTGTTTTAGAAATAAGTGATTGATAAGCTAGAATTGGCAATGCGTAAATTTTTTAAAGGCTATCGCTTTTAAAAATACAAACTAATAAGTCATTCTAAGATTAAAATTCCTTTATACTGATATAAAAAATTCGGTACTACTAGGTTATCCCGTCGACCAAAAAATTATCGCCAAACTATAAGATTAAATGCCAATAATGGATGATCGTGAATCTCACATTTAATGACAATAAATACGATGCATGTGTTTTAAATGTCATTAAGTGATTTTTATTTCGACTTTTTATTAATATTTTTATTAATATTCTACTAATTATTTGTTTTTTCGTTATTTAAAATAAAAATTATGTCATATATATAATTTGGTTATTAGTTTGGCGATTTGTATAATTTGGCGAAATTGATCGACGGGATAACAGAGTAGTACCAAAAATTGTATATGAATTATGAATTATAATTGAAAAGTGGTTTCACTTTTAAGACATAAATTATGTTTCAGTTATAAAAGATAAAATGCACAAAAAATCATAATAAATAAAAACGGAAAAAAATGGATTTTTTGCAGTGATTTTTGTATGCTTTAATCATAAAACTGAAGTATAAACATAAATGAATTCCAGGTGAATTACAATTAAAAGACGATTTCACTTTTTAAATAGAGTTTACGTTAGAGTTATTAAATGGAAACTGTGCAGCAAATAATAAAAACAATATTTTGAGCCATTTTTTACTTTCGATAAATTGAAGATTCATCGAAAACCAAAAAAAAAAAAAAAAAAAAAAAACATTCATTTTGTTCTATTCCATTTTTTTTACTTCGATCTTAAAACTAAAGTATCAAAATTAATAAAAACTTTAAAAAAAACTGATTTTATTTTTGGAATAGAAATTATGTTAGAATTATTAAATTAAAACTTTGAAGGAAATCATGAAAACTACATTTTAGCCATTTTTCATTTTGCAAAATATAAAGTTCATCAAAAATTAGAAAAAAAAAATGATTTTGTTCTGTTGCATTTTTATACTTTAATCTTAATATAAAAATCAACAATAATAACAAAAAAAAAAAACTGAAATAAAATATACGAAAAAAAAAACTGAAACAAGGTTTCACTTTTGAGACAGAAATTGTGTTTCGGTTGTAAAAAGGAAAGTGTGTTGAAATGCCATTTTAAATCATTTTTCATTGTACATAATTTACAAATTCATCAAAAATGAATAAGAAAAAAAATTATTTTGTTTAGCGACACTTTCATAATCTTATTTTTTTGTTTCTGATAACATGATGGATAAAGATGATTTTTATGATAAGAGTATAATGACAAATATAGTGATAAAACAAATCAGTCAAACATTTTGACAGATTTGTTTTATCCACACATTAAAAATTCAGGTAAATTTTTAAACATACTATTTCAAATGAAAATTACTCAAAATGGATGAAGATTTATTCAACACGGAGCACTAGTTTTCAGCCATCAAAAGAAACTTTTGAAAAAGAATAAGCTGATAACTGTACATGAATAGGTGACGGTTTCTCTATTTAATCTTGCAACATAATCAGCGGAAGGAGAGACTTTAGCTGTTCCGAAGCCATTTTGCTGTTGCATGATGCACAACTCATCTCTTTGTGGTGATGATGATTTGTTTCAGTATATACAAGTTCTAATGAAGGGCTGTGGGGAACGCGACCTGACCTGGAAGTCAGTTTTTACTGCTAGAAAACCGGCATTTTCTGTTCTTTACTTGGCGGGTTTTATTTTGAATTACATGAAGAAGCAACTTCATAGATGCGAATTGTCTTGCGGTGAAAAAACAGTTTTAGAAAAGCAATGTTTTGATTGAACTTTCTCATTCAACGAGGCGTAGAAAAGAAAAAAAAAAGAAGAGAAAACAAACTCGAAAGAAAAATCGGAAGCCGTCATAGGAAGAAAAAGGAAATTAGTAAGTGAAGGATTGCGTAATTAGTACATAACATTGTATTTGTAAGAGTCTGTGCAAATAAGGTACCCTGGGGTAATAACGCCAGGCGGGGTAATAACGCCAAGTGCTTATATTTTGCATAATTATGAAATAATCAGGTAAATGACACCCATGTGCTCTGCGCAGAAGGGTTTTGAGTCATATAAATCGCAAAAAACAGCTTCAAGTTAATTTGTTTCATTTTTAGGTCTTATTGTTTTTACAAGCAACTAAAATTAATGCTTGATCTAAAATTTGCGAGATAAGGTTTTTGATCTGAAGACTATATTTTTTATCCAGAAATACTTTGTTTATTACATAAATTTGTAGTGTATTTCATGTACTTTCAAATTGTTGTAGAAGATTTTGGATATCTTCTCGAGATAATTTGTAGTTTAGGATTTACTGCGCAATAAGTATCCCGGGGTAATAACGCCAGGGATTGGCGTTATTACCCCGGTTGATTCCCAACAGTGGCCGAACTATACCCGAAGGGGGTTTATATATTAATATGGGACAGCAATATCATCATTGTTGAAATGGTAAGATTAAGGGGGGGGGTGCCCAATACTTAAAAATAATCCCTCTATTTTATTTTTTATTATATTATTATTTTTTTTTTTTTTTTACTAATGTAAAAAATAATTTTTAACTCTTGTAATTAAAACTATATCAAAATGTTTTCGAGATTCAAATTCGAACATCTTCAAAATCAGGTTTCTATTATATTTCCACTGGATTGTTCAACTGAGTTCAAAATTTTAACTGTTCGGTTTTTCAAAACTTTATAAATTTAACCTTTAACTGATGTGACAGAAATTGTAACGTATGAATGTGATACGGTTTGTGAGACCACAAAATTGAAAGATGAATAAAAGACGGGAATAACTCATAGGATTGTGTTTTTGTTGCTATACTTTTTATACAAGAGTATTATACTTAATATTCATCTATTTAGTCTCTGATGATAGCACTAAAATTCCAAATGAAACAAAATTTCGGTAGTGTTTGCAGTTAAAATGAAAATTACAAGTTAAACTAAAAAAATAAAAGAAAAATAGTGGTCTACGAGACCGGTAACATTAGTTAAAGGTTAAAATGCGATCCATGATTAAAAATCATAGAATACTGTTCCTGCGCTAAACTTTTTGTACAGAATTAATTCTAATTAAATTTAATCTATTCAAATATTTCTAACAATATTACGAGAACTCCAAACGAAAGAGAATTTCAGTTGCAACTATAGTTAAACTGGAAAATACAAGTTAAACTCTATTTTTTTTTGGGGGGGGGAGGGGGTACAGTGTTCAGTCAGATTGCTAACTGCAGTTAAAGGTTAATTTTGTTGCTAATATAGAGATAATGATATATAACCATATGAATTATGTATAAAATTGAACAAGAGATCTCTTTGAGATAATATTTTTTAATCAAAAATTTTATTCATTTTATTAAAAATTTATTAAAGCATGCTCTTTAAAACGTCGACAATTCAACTGTAGGTTTGGGGAATCCGCATTAGTGTGGAGTTATGGGTTAAAAACTATTTACTAGATTACTATAATAGTATTAACCCTTAACTGCTGTGACAAAAATTGTCGCATAACTTACTGTGAGCGGCCTGTCAGACCGCTTAATCTAACGATGAATAAAATGTTAAATTAACTTTTAGAATATTATTTTTGTATTGAACCTTATATACAGAACTATTATAAATAAAATTCAGCTATTCAAAAGTCTCTAGAGATAGCAATAGAACTCTAAATGAAACACAATTTTCCCGGTATCTATAGTTAAACTAAAAAATGCAAGTTAAACTCTGAAACTTGGAAAACTCAGCGGTAGTTGAGACGCTAACAGCAGTTAAGGTTTAACAAAAATATTTATTACATATAACTCTAGTTATTATAAAACTTCACATGATTAAAATATTAAATTATGAATGGTTAAAACCATGCAATGTTTCTTATAATCATATTTAAGCGGGACTTTTTAAGCAAAGAGAGACACAGGGTGTTACATTCTGTTGAAGCTCCCCCTCACTCCTTTTTCTTTCACTTTCACAAAAAAATCAATATTTTCTATCGCATAGAATGCATACATCGTAATATAAATACTAATTCAAATAATTCGTGCAATATTTCTAATAATTCTATTTAAATGGTCATTTTTAAGCAAAACGTAGCTTAGAATCTGATATTATTTTACCTCCTCCCCCCGCCACCACCACAGCTTTCTTTTTCTTTCAGAGTCACAAAAAATTGTACATTTTCAATAGCTTAGATTGCAATTTGTCAATTTCTAGAGCTGTAGAGTTTGTATTTTTAGAATAGGGCAATTTACATGCCATTATTCCATCTTATTTTATAGTTTTGTTTGCATGGCGTTATTACCCATATACGTGGGTATTAACGCCAAATAGCATTGGTCAAGAAAAAACGCCATTACATTTTATGAATACATAATTGTTAAATTATTTTATTTTATATAGATAGTCAATGAGTTGCTGTATCAGTTCCTATATTTGTTTGAAAAATACAATCTAAAACTAAGCCGGGAAAATTGGTAGAACCTTAACGTGGCGTTATTACCCCAGGGTACCTTATAACGTTATCATTTTACGAAGGAGGAGGGGGGGGGGGTCTGGCTAACGATATCATAAGATTTCTGTAGGGGGGAGGGGTTGTCTTTTGATATCGATATCATTTATGATCCATCAAAATTTTCTCTTTAATTTTGTAACATGGGCTTTGATATACAAAATAGCATGTTGTCTTTTTTTAGTCTTTTATCTATTTTTATGAAAATACAAAGTTATTATTAAAATCACCAAATTATTTTAAATTATCTAATTCTAAAATATAGAATACCCCAATGTTTGAATTCCTATTCTTCTTCATATGTGTATGCATATATAACCACAGTTCGAAAAACCACAGGTGAAGTATATTGGAAATGAAGCTTGTTTTTACTAATAAGTAAAGGAGAAAAGAAAGGAATGTTATCACTTGTTTCATTGATAAGAATTTCGGTTTGCCCTCACTTTTCCTCTGTTTGGGAAAAGTGCAACAGCACTTTATTACTGTTAAATGCACTATGTAACATAAAACTATTACAAAATACTTTTACAATTATTATTTTTTTTTTATTTCTGATTGCAGGGTATTGTGTACGTACAATATTATTTTTCATATTTGCAGAAAAGAATACTTTTTTTATATTAAGAACTCTGTAAATTATAAGCAAAAAACTTGTCAAAATTTGGGACTGTTTTTAAGAAAACTTTTTAATTTTTCTACGAGTATACATGCTATCCACATAAAAATTAGTACAGTTTATTACAATAAGCCACGTGATCATAATCTGGAGTTTGAATGTTTTTGCTAGATAAGTTTTGACAGGATTATCCAAAAGATTTTTTTCTTTTTAGGTGCGTTCGTAATTATATAATACGTAGCACCTATAGTTGTCGTTCAGTCCGTCCGTCTGTCCGTCCGTCTGTCCGTCCGTCCGTCTGTCCGTCCGTCCGTCTGTCCGCATATAACAACGCAAAAACTACCCAACCGAATCGTTTGAAATTTAAAATACATAATTATTACATAATTTTGTCGAGTCATTTCAAATTTTATTGAACTCGGATGCATAGATCAATTACAGGGGCAATCAAAAGTATTCCATTACATTACGGTCAATGGGGGAAAAAGTTTCAAATGCATTTTAATCGTTTGAAATTTAAAATACGAAATTATTGCATAATTCTGTCGAGTTATTTCAAATCTTTTGATAATCGTGTGCATAGATCAATTACAGGGGCAATCAAAAGTATTCAATTACATTATGGTCAATGGGGAAAAAGCTTCAAATACATTCTATACGTTTGAAATTTAAAATACATAATTATTACATAATTTTGTCGAGTTATTTCAAATTTTATGAAAATCGGATGCATAGATCAATTACAGGGACAATCAAAAGTATTCCGTTACATTACGGTCAATGGGGAAAAATGTTTCAAATGCCTTTTAAACGTGTTACACTCATGTGAACTTAATAAAATTTATATGCAACTATAAAGTACATATTATAATACACATCTTACATAATTTGTGGTGCAAAGAATATTTGTTATTGATTTACAAGGCCACACAAAAGTATTCCATTACATAATGGTATAGGGAGAACATTGTTTGATGAGCGTTTTAATTGTAATTCACTATTTGCAATTTTATGAGATTGATATATGAAAGTACTATTTTTAAAACTTCGTTATCGTACGAACGCACCTAATTTGCTACGCTTCACGTGCAATTTCCAACTTGTTTAATCTGTTGACGGCTCTCTATGGGATCTTGGGAAAAAGTCTTCGCTGAAATATATGACCTGTACTATTTTGTTTACGCACCTGAAGTTTCAGAATAATTCCTCATCTATTTGTCGAGATATTAAGTAAAATGTCTAAAATCGCAAGTGGCCTGCACTGTAAAAAAAAATTTCAAGAGGTTACTAAAAAATTTTTAGTAAATTTGTATTCCACAGAATTTTTTAGTAACCATTACAAACTTTTTTTTTGCAAGTGAAACAAGCATTTCTTTTGTAAACTGAACAAAAGAATATTTTGTATAACTAACTTAAAATTTTCTAGTATGAGCCACCAAGCAAATTTTAGTAATAGCTCCAAAATTATTTTTAATAACAATTACGTGCGTCCGAAGGGCAGGAGCTTCCTTCGAATTGCATCCAGACTTCTGAAGCGATAGATTTTCGGCAAAAACGCAATAGATGGCAGCACCAAACATTGCGACCAGCTCCAACAGGAAATTCATAACCCCTTTATTATAGAGTACTTACACTACATACATTCGGGGCGTACTTGGCGCTGTCGAGTATTGAACCCGGGACCTTTTAGCCTGGAGTCCGTTACTATAACCACTATGCTATCGAGGCCACGCCAAGTGAGTTTTAGTAATAGCTATTAAAAATATAAAACTATTAACTCTATTCGTTGCTAACTTTTTCCTAGTAATTCTTACAGATTTTCTAGTAACCGACTAAGATTACTAAACATTTTTTAGTAATTACAAGGATTACTAAAGTTTTTTTAGTAGATCGACCCTTTTTTTTTACAGTGTGTCACCTTTGGCCATATAGTTATATTCTTTAAAAAGTAAGTTTGCCTTTCGCAAATTATAAACTGTTTTTATTATATTTTATAACTTTTGTTCGAGTTAAAAAATCAATAGTTTAATTTTATTATACTTCTTAGGCCGACATGGACTACTGTGAGTATAATAGCAAAAAAGAATTAAATTTTGAAAAAATAAGAAATGAAATATTCTATATTCTAATGAAATATTATATATTTCTATCATAGTATTTAAGTTTTAAATAAGAGCCTATAAAGAGAAAGTGGCATGCTAATATAAACAATTGTGAAACAAAGCCTCATTAATTCAGACACAGGAATTGACATAATTGCTTTCTAATGCGGCATAAATTGTATTCTATACATTGCAAAGAATTTGACCTCGTAGATTTTAAAATTATCTTTACTAAATAAAAGAACAAAACTTTTTTGTTTACTGTTCTTATTGTTCTTGCTGAAGGATGTGACATAGCCAGTGCCAATATAACATCTTAAAAATAATTAAATTTTCAATTAACTGGGATTTAAAATATTCTAACATATGAATAGTACAATAAATAGAAAAGAATTAGAAGACAATAGCATGCTGCTAGCTAAAAATAATCAATAGTCAAACGGAATTCTGTAATTATTATATATAAATTAAGATGTGGATTATAAACTGTCAAAAGAATTCGTCTTTATATACTAAAATATTTGCCATATTTAAACAAATAATTTCCGTATTCCTATAAAACATACTTTCTTTATTATTATTATTAAGTCTGAAAAATTGGAAAATTTTCATTTATTCCTTATACGAATGCATATTGGCTGTACTAATAATACCAACATTTAAGTTTATTTTTTTAATGAAAAATCGAAATTCAATAATTTAAAATTTCTAAATTATCTAAAAACAAACAAACACAATTAATAGCCCAGTCATTTTAGCAAAAATAGGGGAAAAAATTAGAACAAAGCTGGATTTTTTCGTAGGTGCTAGTTAGGTTATGTAGTTAAACATACTAAAAGTCCCTATCGATCCGATGTGAGCTTTCGCCTCCAGGGGGCGCTAATGAGCTTGAAAATCAGTTTTCTGTGAATATCTCACGAACAATAGGTTTTAGAGAAAAAAGTTCAATTACAAAGTTGTAGATAATGTAATTTCCTATAAAAAGTGTCATTAACATTTTTTGTCACACCAACGCTTCCCTGTCAAAAATATAAAATAGTGAAGTTATTTGAAAGTAAAATTATAAAAATACAAAAAATCTGCTGCTACTTTAAAAAAAAATATGTAAACAGATCTATAATTCTCACCTTTGAATGGGAAAAGTTAATATACAATATACATTTATGTTTATTTCCACACTACCCTTGAGGTAAAGCACTTAGTGCGTTTTTTATTGTGGTTTTCCCTGTAGTAATATATCACATATAGTGACTGGCTTAATCCAATTTCAGTCGTTTGACTGCTTTAGTAGTTCTTTTCACAGCTTCAATTTCTACACTCGATTCATACTCGCCATTATCTGTATTTATTTCTTTCGTTGTTGTGCTTCTTTCAGTATTTTTTAATTGCCTTTCGATATCATCACTGAATTCAGAAGTAGCGCTTCCCTCCTCCCTTGCATTGGGCAGGATACTGTCAATATCTTCCTCGTCTTCAAATTCAATTTTACTTGCATTATGAAATGAAACTCCGCAGCAATTTATGCAAATATCAGAACATTTCAGTTAAATTTTTGGGCATCCACATGCTTTTCCACATCCTTTGGAGCAAGTACAAAAAATAGATTCAATAATATTTTTGGTGAGGGCGGTAAGGTAGCTGGAATTGAAGACAAATTAGGTGCATTTTGCCAGCCCCAATTCTCAGGAAGTAGTTTATTGCTCAATCAGTATTGTACTTGATGATAAATACGTAAACTGTGCAATCTAGCTGCATCTTCGGTAGGCGGCAACGATAAAAGGCTTTTTTTACCAACAGCAATTTTTTTCTTGAAACATACATAACGGTGCTTGTTCAGGGAAATTTCTGCTTTACCACCGTATAAAGCAAGAAAAATAGTTTTTACTGCCTCGGAAACTTCAAATTAAGATACTTGATCACTTTTTTAAATGCTGGAATCTTGTATGTTATGATCTTCTTCCTTTTTCAAAAATTTTGCTAACGACATTTTACCTTTCCCAAACATTGCTGATGTCGAGTCACAACCTGAAAAAGCGTGAAGGAACAATATGTGATCTTTCAAAACAGCATCATTGTTAAGACTGTACGATGAATACAGGATGGTTACAGTTCGCCCTCTTCTAGGCTTAATAGAAAATATCTCTATCTCTAGACGTGCTAAAGCAGTCAACAATACGAGCAAGTGAACATCATCGCCAACAACAGCAGTAAGCTCACCAACTTTGCTACTTCAATAGATATGTTAACAATTAGTGTGTCTGCATTATCTTCTGCTTGTTTCGCTTTTAAACCATTCTCCATAAATTTTTCCATAAGAATGAGACGTGTCTTATTTTAATGATCAGATTTAAAAAAAAATATTTTTCGCGATATTTTAGAGCTTTCTTTTTTTCTGTCTGTATAAAAGCTTCGTCTAATGTATCAGAACATAACAAGCATTTTTCCTTAAATTCAAACAACGAACTGTCATTTCTCAATTTTTCCTTCAATGGAGTAATTTGTGCGGACGTTGATCGTTTTTCTGCAATAGATTTATTGTATGATTTAATAGAATTCTTTCGTAAATCATTTTTCCTACTCTTTGAATGAACTGTAAATTCATTATTGTTTTTAGCCATTTCTTCAAATATTTTCCACTTATAGTCACCTCTTTCCGAACTTGCTGTCACAAGGGACTTCAGTCTCTTTTTTTCCTATTTTCACATAATCTTTCGAAACGCAGTCCTCACCTCATACAAGACAAACTATTTTGTCAATCTCCATTTTTTGTTCAGAATCAGCAATTAAGAAAGAGTTATTTTAAACTGTCATAACAATTAAAAACTTTCTACAACATGCATTGAAAATAAAATTATTCCCTTCCTAAAATCTCACAAAGAATACTTCCGCATGTGGTATATTTCGACAAAAGCAAAGAAAGATACAGTATTGGGCAATGACTATTCGTCACC
Organism: Maratus speculifer; assembly: GCA_964019185.1. Taxonomy (NCBI): domain Eukaryota; kingdom Metazoa; phylum Arthropoda; class Arachnida; order Araneae; family Salticidae; genus Maratus; species Maratus speculifer. The sequence goes on from OZ025292.1 coordinate 376,108,590, forward strand.
TGAGAATAATAAAGTTCTATCTGTGTTTTTGAAAATATTGACTTATCTATGAAGAAAGGCTCTATTTGTATCTATGAAGGTATTTTTGCATCAAAATGATGTTATATATAATTTACATATAACCTTACAATTATATTAAAACATTATTTTAATCCAGAAATGCCTACATAGATACAAATGGAACATTTTATATATTTATAAGTCGATTTTTTCGAAAACACAGATAGAACCTTATTATTCTCAGGTGACGTATTGCACAAGCTCGCAAAAACAGCATACAGATAATGGGGGAGAGATGGGGGGGAATCGAAAGTTGTTTGCTGTTTGTTCTGCTTCTTCGCCGCGTTATGATTATGCTTGCGTATTTTTTTCAATAATGTTTATTTTATCTTATTTTTTGGCAGGGAAGGATTGGTGTGACAAAAAAATGTTAATGACACTTTTTGTAGGAAATTAAATTATCTAGATCTTTGTAATTGAACTTTTTTGTCTAGATGCTATTGTTGGTGAGATATTCACAGAAAACCGATTTTCAAGCTCATTAGCGCCTCCTGGAGGCGAAAGCTCACATCGGATCGATGGGGACTTTTAGTATGTTAAATTACATACCCTAACTAGAACCTATGCAAAAATCCAGCTTTGTTCTAATTTTTTCCGCTATTTGTAAAAAAAGGTGCTAAAATGACTGGACTATAATTCTTTCGAATTTAATTAAGTAGAAATTTTCTCATTTATTTAAATTTATCGCAATTTATTTTTTAGAATATAAAAAAAAATATTCGCATATAAAACATATTATAAAAAAAACACATTTAAAAAATATATAGCAGTAAAATCAAGTTTAAAAAAATTAATTCTATTAATATATATATATTGTCGAATTTAACTTAAAATATAATATTCATACTTTACATTTAACAATAAAACTATGTCTTAATTTAAAGTGTATCTACTGTATAATATTTTTTATCCTGTGTTATTCTGTAAGTGTTAAAACACCAACCATTATTTCATGAAGATTAAATGTCTCTACAATTAAGCTTAAATTTCAGAGCTTGCACAAAAAATTTAACAAAACTTACCAATCCCCTCTCATCCATTTAAAGAAAACCCGTTGTCTTCCTTTTAAACTCGCTCTTTATTAAGTGATCGCTAGGCAAGTGGTTAAGATGCTCGTTTCAAGGTTCGCGGTCTTAAGTTCGAAACCAATTGAAAACCCAAAAGAGAGTCGTATATAAAAAAAAGGGCCTCTTTTTGCAGATAACGGAAATTTTCTGTAATGGAACCATATTTCTTGAATCCTAGCATATTTACCGGTAGCAGTGCTGCTAGGAATTTTTCCGGGAATTGGTGAAATAATTTTTGAGAGTGTAGCTTGTATTTGTTGTATCTATTTTCGACTAGAAGTTTAAAATTGTACGAAACTAGGTGGAGGAGGTGGGTTTCCCTGGAACAAATTGCTATAATAGGAAATTAATATTGGTTTTATTGGCTATTTTGGTGAGGAATGGGGGTGTTCAAAAGAAAAGAAATGAAAAGGTTTAATAACTACAAAAATCTGTTCACATATAAAAAAAACTCATGCATATTTATCAAATTGTCCTACTGGAATGCAGTTTTCTTCACAAGAATTTAACATAGTCGGAGTTTTTGAAGAAGGAAAAAAAAAGAAGAAAAAAAAAAAGAAAATTTCAACTGTTTTTCCGTTATTTTTAGGTTATAACTGCACCCACAACTTTTAATTACGATTTTACCCAGATCATCAAAAATTTTATTTATGTAACATATATACGCATATATATCCTTCAAACGCAAATAAATGTGTCATATACTTTATTATATATATTATTATATGTCATTTTTAAATCATATTACATCTTATATACATCTCACGCGTCATCCTATATGACTGTAACTGGGCCATAAGCGCCAGTAAATGCTATTTAAGCCATATATTGTTCTATTGTCATACATGCTTTATAATTTGGTGATAAATCTTGGTCACTTGTCGATTCATCTTTTATAATACATTCTCCCCCCTCCTTTTTCCCTTAACTTTTGGCCAAAATGCTCTGAGACATTGACATGTCTTATGATGCAAACCACGCTCCAATACAACGAATTCTTGATTTTTTATGAAATTTTTGAAATGTGTGCGAGCTTAGAGGGCACCCTGTATATCTCACAATAACATAGTGATTTCTTGTTTTCGTTGTTAAGGGGTTAGGGGTAGTGAGCGGCATGAAAAAATGAGAATTTTTAATGTATTTTTTCTTTGTCCGTAACTCAATTTATTAAATGAAAATAATAATATGGCATGATTACATTATGTATTGACTCGACTTTACAAAAATTTGAAAAAAAAAAATACTAATAATTAAAAAATATATTGATGTTTGTGTACGAGTCTGTTTCATAAGGAGTGGCTTGCGGTGACCATACAAATCCTTGGATATTCAATTAAAATCAATCGGACAAGAAAAATTAGTTATTTTAATAAATAATCTAATGCCTGATCGAAAATTAAAAATATATATATATATCAGCAAAATGGTGTCCTTAGGAAATTTATTTTCAGGTTTTCGAAAAAACACCAACAGTTAATTGTTTATAAAAATCGAAGTTTTTTTTTTTTTTTTTTTTCAAAAAAATAAATCCTTTGATCAAGCGCTAGTTTTTTATGTTTTTTTAAAGCTGTATAAATTTCATTGAAATTTACTGGGCGATTTTTTAGTTACGGTGGTCACCAATTCAAAAAACGTTATTTCGAGAAAAATGCATTTAAAGTTTTACACTCGATTTATGTAGAGTAATATGAATTATTTAGTTACTTAATCCGAGTCGTCTATTCCTGGGTCATATAATAGTTCTCCAGTCGTTGTAGAAGCTTCCAAAATATTGATTTGCTGTTGTCTACGTCACATTCTACCTTTTCCAGTGTTATTGTTAGTTCGCTTATCTGCCATCTTCACACGTGCAGCATCAGTTTTTTCGGCATACGAGAATTATGCCCACAATTAAGTCCCAGTTTATTCATTATAATCAATAATGAATGCATACCTTCATTGAATATAGCATGACAGTAGCTATGTATGCATTAATTTGTACGGTAGTATAACTCGTATTTATGGTTTTTGGACATATTTTCCACACTAGTTGATTTAAGCTCTCTTTATTATTCTGATTGAATCCACCCACATATCTTGAAATTAAATTGTCACAACTCAGATCTTTTAATTCTTTTTTTTTTTTTTTTGATAGCTTTTAAAACATTAGGAACCGCGCCAAACAGTCTTTTCGTTATCTAACCTGCTGCTCCGTAGCGTTCTCGAGAGTCCGACGTACCCTTTGTTAATTGCCAAGTAACTCGGAAAGTATTTGTCGGATGAATTTCAAATTTTCTGAGTATATTTTTTAAAATATTATGATTTTAGTAAATGCAAAAATCGATTAAAAAAAAAAAAATTCTGACTACCCCTGACCCCTTAATGAAAATTGCCAAGCGTTCTCCAAGACTTTTCAATATCTGACTAGTTCGCATTTGAAATGGAAATTCCTCCTGTAAAACTTGTTACTGTACACTAGCAACATCATTGATGAGCAAATAAAACAAAATCAAATATTATTCTATTCTCATATATGCTTTATAATTTGGTGATAAATCTTAGCCACTTGTCGATTCATCCTTTATAACACATTTTTTCCCTTTTTCCTCTTAACTATCGGCAAAAACGCTCTGAAACATTGACATGTCTTATGATGCAAACCACGCTTCAATACAACAAATTCGTGATTTTTTTATGAAATTTTTTAAATGTGTGCGAGCTTAGAGAGTGCCCTGTATAGTGTATATCTCACAATAACATATTGATTTCTTGTTTTCGTTGTTAATGAAAATTGCCAAGCGTTCTCCAAAACTTTTCAACATTTGACTAGTTCGCATTTAAAATGGAAATTCCCCCTGTAAAACTTGTTACTGTGCACTAGCAACATTATTGATGAGAAAATAAAACACCCGTGCAAAGAAATTAAAGAACGAAAAGCACAGTATGGTCATCTGAATATTTCGTTTAAAGTCATCCCGAAACTCGACCCAAAGCCGAAAATAACTAAATAAATAGAAATAAATAAATAAAAAAACAGGATATGATAAATAAAAATAAACATAATGGTCATCTGAAAAATGACGTTTTTTTTTTTTTTTTTTTTTTTTTTTCATTGCAATTCGTGTTTTTTCCAAAATTTTACAACAAATTTAATTTGTTTAGGCACCGAGATCGATTATGAAAAAAGCACTGCTCTTTTACGATGGTAGAAAACGCAAACAGGTGAATGTATTTAAAAATATGCAATTTGCAATTTTTTTTAACATAGGGCAATAGCAAAGAAAAAATATATATACATAATTTGTACTATTTTTAGGATTTCGTAACTAATTTCTCAAAGTATAATCGTGAATTGATTTATATTAAACTATTAATTGATAAAAGCGCTTTTTTTTTTTTTTTTTTTTACAGATACTAAGCTTTTTATTTTTTATTTATAATTTATTTTCTACATTTTAATTGTTAAAATTTTTCACTGTTGTAATGTCACAGCCATTTGTCCTTCTATTATAGCGTACATCTATTAGTGTATCTTCAAATTCATTATTATTTCAACTCGTATGTAATTGTACGAATTGCAAAGAATATTCGACGATTTATCAGTTGTGGCGAGCTCACAGAAAAATGGCCTAAATTGGATGAATTAATTGTGATTAAGTTGTAAAAATATTAAACTGATATATGTTATCAAAAACACACTTATAAGTCTGTTTAGATATATGAAAGTGCTTTTTATAAGTCTAGTTTATTAGTAAATTAGAGAAAAATCGATTCAAAAGTTTTATCTTTACATACATCAAGAAAAAAATATATCATGCGTTAATCGTAGGTTATTTAACATTTTCCAACATATTCAGAATGATGAAACAAAACTGAACAGTTTAATAATATTAAATTCATATCACAATCAACACATAACATAGTTGAAAACCCTATTTCAGCTCTTTCCAATTACAATCAAACGTTATCTAAGGTACCCTGGGGTAATAACGCCAAGTGCTTATATTTTGCATAATTATGAAATAATCAGGTAAATGACACCCATGTGCTCTGCGCAAAAGAGTTTTGAGTCATATAAATCGCAAAAAACAGCTTCAAGTTAATTTGTTTCATTTTTAGGTCTTATTGTTTTTACAAACAACTAAAATTAACGCTTGATCTAAAATTTGCGACATACGTTTTGTGATGTGAAGACTATCTTTTTATCCGGAAATGCTTTGTTAATTACATAAATTTGTAGTGCATTTCATGTACTTTTAAAATGTTGTTGAAGATTTTGGATATCTTCTCGAGATAATTTGTAATTTAAAATGTACTGCGCAATAACTATATCGGGGTAATAACGCCAATCCTTGACATTTATACCCCGGTTGATTCCCTACAGTGGCCGAGCTACATCCTAAATACTGATTCAAATAAACACAGTTAAAACTGTGCAATGTTTCTAATAATTCTATTTAAGCGGTCCTTTTTAAGCAAAAAGAAGCTCACGGTCTGATATTCTTTTGCCTCATTCTCCCCCTACCCCCCCCCCCCCCACACACACACACACACCACCTTTATTTTTCTTACACTTTCACAAAAAATTGAACATTTTCAATAGCTTAGAATGCTATTTGTCTATTTCTAAGTTTGTAGACTCTGTATTTTTAGAATTGTGCAATCTACATGCAATTATTTCATCTTATTTCATAGTTTTGTTTGCATGGCGTTATTACCCATATAGGTGGGTAATAACGCCAAATAGCATTGGTCAAGAAAAAACGCCATTACATTTTATGAATACATATTGTTAAATTATTCTATTTTATATAGATAGTCAATGAGTTGCTGTATCAGATCCTATATTTGTTCGAAAAATACAATCTAAAACTAAGCCGTGAAAATTGGTAGAACCTTAACGTGGCGTTATTACCCCAGGGTACCTTATATTCTTTTAGCAGCCTTGAATATGATGTATAGATTTGTAACTATTAACTACATGCATACCAAAATTTAGTTCAGGTAAGAAATACACTAGCCTTCCTTTTGACCGAAACACCACTTTAATTGGCCAGTTTTCTTTTTTTTTTTTTTTTTTTTTTTTTTCAAGAAATGCTTAAAAGCCTAATATATATCTTTATATATATAAATCTTCTGTGCGTGTGTTTGTCACTGAACTCCTCCCAAGCGACTGGACCAATTTTAATCAAATTTTTTTGTGTGTGTTCCAGAGAATTCGAGAATGGTTTGTGTGTGTCCCAGAGGATTCGAGAATAGTTTAGATTCACATTTCATCGAAATTGATTCAGTATTTTTTTATTAATTAGGCAAAAACTAATAAAGTTAGTGAATTTTCGCTAATTAAAATTGCTGAATAAGTTCGTTAAATAGAGTGCGGACAGAATTTCCGAGCGGTCTAAGGGGCCAGATTTAAGCTCTGGTTCTCGACGAAAGAGATCGTGTGTTCGAACCCCACTCCAGGCATACGTGTAAGATATACAATATTTTTTTATGTATTATAATTTTAATTAACTGACTTCAAAAAATCGTTAACTTTGAACTAAAAAGAGAAAAATAAACTTTTCGATCAAAAATTGAACCGACTTCAAAAACTACTGCAAAGTGAACTGAGGCCACCGTAATACTTACCAATCATGGATATGAATATGAAAATAAAACATGTGAAAACTATTTATACAATGCATTGCAATTCATTATCAAAATTTAAATATTGTTAATATACATAGTAATGCTCTATTGATGAATTGCTGATGTATCAGTTTCGACAAATTATACAAAACGCCAAACTACTCAAGTAGTACTTAACTCGTAAAAGAAACATTCTTATAACTCCAAAAATAATAATAATAATAACTAACAGTTTACTGCGTTGGATTAAGCGCCTGATTTTCAATTAAAATATATCTCTGAATTGAAATTTGAATGAAATACAGGGTCATGAAAAATCGAAGAATGTGGAAAACAGGATTACAAATATCTCGGCAACTAATAATCCGATCGACTTCGTTCTTTATGCAAAATTTGTGTTATTTTATTGCTTTTTATGTCCATTCCGTAAAATAAAAAAATTCGAAAATTTTTGTATACTTTTCATCAGAACGAATTTTTCGAGAGTCCGAAAAAAATAGTTCCGTATATTCGACGTCACTGATATTAAATAGGTTTTGTCTCATTATTATATACTAAGTACATGCAAACTTTCAAGTCTCTATCTCAATTTGTTCGGGAGATAGAGCGTTTACAGACAGACAGACCGACGGCAATTTTTTTTTTTCTGAAAACATGTTTTTCGGAATCTCCACTATCTGAAACGTGTAAATCCGTCAAAAAATTTTTTTCGATTTTTTTCGATGATGGGTAAGTAAAAATAATTTCCTTACATAATTGTAATAAGAGATTAAATTAAAAGCGTAGTATTTATCATGCGTATTATTATATTTATGTACATTTATTTGATTTTTTGGAGTCGGTGCCAGCCAAACCAATTTCAAAATTAAGATTAAGTACCCAATGTAAATCTTTAGATATATAATTTTTCTGTAAGTGTGTATGTGACTGAACTCCCCCTAAACGACTGGACCGATTTTAATGAATTTTTTTTTTGTGTGTGTTCCAAAGGATTCTGGAATGGTTTAGATTCACATTTCATCGAAATTGATTCAGTACTTTTTTAATAATCAGGCAAAAACTAATAGTTAGTGATTTTTCATTAATTAAAAGTGTTGAATAAGTTCGCTGAATAGAGTGCGGACGGAATGGCCGAGCGGTCTAAGGCGCCAGAATAAAGCTCTGGTTCTCGTAGTAAGAGATAGTGTGTTCGAACCCCACTCCTGACATATGTGTATGATTTACAATAATTTTTCCTGCATTATAATTTTAATTAACCGACTTCATAAAATCGTTAACTTTTAACTAAAAAGAGAAAGAAAAAAATTTATATAAAAAATTGAACAGACTTCGAAAACTACTGCAAAATGAAAAATAATTTCCTTACATAATTGTAATGAGAAATTAAGTAAATAGCGTAGTATTTATCATGCGTATTATTATATTTATGTATACATTTATTTGATTTTTTGGAGTCAGTGTCAGGACAACGTCTGTCGGGTCCGTTAATTATATATATATATATATATATATATATATATATATAATTTTTAAAAAAATGGAATTATAAAATAGATGAAACCGGTTTCTTCTACAAATTTTTACCACCAAAAATCATAGTCTCTAAGAATGAAACTGCTGTACTAAATTTCAAAAAAAGCAAACGCAAAATAAATGCATCGTTATATAGCAGTGTCACTGGGACCCATAACCTACCACACATGTTAATCGGCAAATCAGCTAAACCAAGGGCATTTAAAAACTAGTTGGATGTGTCAATCCCAAAACTTTCTTCTATCCCATAAGTACATTTTAATATTAAAAAAAAAAAAAAAAAAAACGTGGTGACCTTAAAGTTACCCACTATCGAATTTCCTCGAACATTTGATCTCGCCTAATGAGATTCTGGTATCCGAAAAGCCTAAAACGCAAACTTTAATTAATATTCTGAGAAAAAGAGTTTAATAGTGCCTCATGTTGGGTAATTTATACTAAAACCTAATAAGCATCTATTTATGTCAAGACCTAACAGAATCTGAAACTTGATGGAATTTCGTCCATTAGTTCTTGAGATATAGTTATAACAAAAAATTTGCAAAACGTTGCACAGCAACACCATATCTTGGACAATTTATGCCAACACGTAAAAAAGCGTCTAATTATGTTATGGTGTAAAAGAATCTCAAGTTTGATGAAATTCTGTGCATTAGTTCTTGAGATATAGCTAGTTAAACTATAACCGTGTAAAATATAGCACAGCAGCACCATCAGTTGAAGGATTTATAACAAAACGTAATCATCGTGTAATTATGTTATATGTCATTTTTTAACAAAATCTGAAGTTTGATGAAATTCTGTGCGTTGGTTGTAGAGATATAGCTATCGGAAAAATCGTGCAAAATGCAGCATAGCTGCACTACCTGTTGCAAGGTTAATACCAAAATGTAATCAGCGTCTAATTATATTATATATTCTAGTGTAACAGAATCTAAAATTTGATGAAGTTCTCTGCATTAGTTCTTGAGATATAGCTATCGCAAAAATCGTGCAAAATGGAGCATAGCAGCGCCACCTATAGGGCAATTCACACCAAAACCTTATCAGCGGCTATGTATCTCAAGGTATCGCGGAATCTGAAGTTTGGTGACATTCTGTGCATTAGTTCTTGAGATATAGCTATCATGAAAATCATGAAAAACGTGGCATAGCAGCGCCACCTGCTGGCCAATTTACATCAAAACTCAATCAGCGTCTATGTATATCAAAGGGTCACAGAATCTGAAGTTTCGTGAAATTCTGTGCATTAGTTCTTGAGATATAGCAATCTTGAAAATCATAAAAAACGTAGTATAGCAGCGCCACCTGCAGGCCAATTTTCACCAAAAACCAATAGGCACTAATTCATATCAAGGTCTAACTGAATATAAAATTTTATTAAATTTCGAACATTAGTTCTGGAGATAGAGCGCCCACAAATTTTTTGTCACATACAGACAGACAGACAGACAGACGGACAGACTCACAGACAGACATTTTCTAAAAATAGTCAAAACGTGTTCAGGACCTTCTAAAACGTATAAATCCGTCGAAAACCGGAAGTCGAAAATTTTCATGAATCCAATACTTTCTTCTTGTAAAGATAGAAGAAAGTAAAAACACAAATGTGAAATCTCTTCCTGTCTACTATTGCTCTCCGAGAACCGCATGAATGAATCAAGAGCTATTCAAAGAAGTGGTTTCATCCTCAGTTTGGCCCATCTGTCACAAATCATTTGCAATAAAAAACTAGTCGTTGGGGGCCACCGTAATACTGACCCATCATGGATATGTATTTGAAAATAAAACATGTGAAAACTATTTATACAATGCATTGCAATTCATAAACAAAATTTAAATAGTGTTAATGTACATAGTAATGCTATATTAAAGAACTGCTGATGTACCAATTTCGACAAATTATATAAAACGCCAAACTACTCAAGTAATACCGAACTGCGTAAAAGAAACATCCTTATAACTCCAAAAATAATAATTCTATTAACTAACAATTAACTGCATCGGATTAAGCGTCTCATTTACAATTAAAATATACCTCTGAATTGAAATTTGAATGAAATACAGGGTCATGAAAAATCCGAGAATGTGGAAAACAGAATTACAAATATCTCGGCAACTAATAATCCGATCGACTTCGTTCTATATGCAAAATATGTGTTATTTTATTGCCTTTTACGTCCATTCCTTAGAATAAAACAATTCGAAAATTTTTATATACCTTTCATCAGAACGAATTTTTCGAGAGTCCGAAAAAATAGTTCCGGATAATCGAGGTTGCTGATATTAAATAGGGTTCGTCCCATTCTTACATACTAACTACATACAAAATTTCAAGTCTCTATCTCAATTCGTTCGGGAGATAGAGCGTTTACAGACAGACAGACAGACGGACGGCAAATTTTTTTTTTCTAAAAATATGTTTTTCGGAATCTCCACTATCTAAAACGTGTAAATCCGTCAAAAAAATTTTTTCGATTTTCAAAACGATTGCAAGACTTACCCTATACTACGTATGATGGGTAAGTAATAACAAAATTGTAATTTAGAAAATTACGACTATTTGGAAAATAATGCTTTCAGACTAAAATTTTAAAGGACTTACGAATAAATTCTATAATTTAAATTAATAACAATAATAAACATCATTTTTACGATGATCATAACGAGTCTTATATTAGGCACGCCATGCATTAAACATTAATATTCCTAGACCAATGATAAAAAAAGTTGGAAATTGCACGTGAAGCGTAGCAAATGAGGTGCGTTCGTACGATAATGAAGTTTTTAAAATATCACTCTCATATATCAATCTCATAAAATTTTAAATAGTTAATTACAATTAAAATGCGCACCAAACAATGCTCTCTCTATACTCATTATGTAATGGAATACTTTTGTGTGGTCTTGTAAATGAATAACAAAAGTTCTTCGCACAACAGATTATGCAAAATTTATATTATAATATGTACTTTATGATGCATATCAATATTATTATGTTCGAATGAGTGTAATATTATTAAAATGCATTTGAAACTTTTTTCTTTCCATTGACTGTAATGTAACGGAGTACTTTTGATTGTCCCTGTATTTGATCTATGCATCCTATTTTCAAAAAAATTGAAATGACTTGACAAAATTATGTAATAAGTATGTAATTTATTTCAAACGATTAAAATGCATTTGCAACATTTTTTCCCCTTTGACCGTAATGTAACGGAATACTTTTAATCGTCTCTGTAATTGATCTATCCACCCAATTCTCATAAAATTTGAAATGGCTCGACAAAATTATGTAATAATTATATATTTTAAATTTCAAAAGATTCGGTTGGGTAGTTTTTGCGTTGTTATATGCGGACAGACAGACGGACGGACTAAACGACAACTATAGGTGCTACGTATTTACATAATTACGAACGCACCTAAAAACAGTAGTTTATAGATATACAACTTTAACTGTTTAAAGTGTTCATTTTTATTGGATGGAGTTAATCAGACTGACTTCTGAACGCCTCATATTACGTACGACATGGATTAAACATTAATATTCTTGGACCCATCCTAAAAAAATTTTAAATGAAATTTCAGTTTTACAATTTTCGGAACTGCAAAATTTTAAACTTTTGAACATGGCTTATTTTAAATTTTAACACCATTGCGTAGAGAAAAAAAGAAATGCACTTTAAAATGAAATTTGCTTGAAATCTTTATCACAATCTGTTTTCAAATTATAATTATTTTAAAGTTTTTATTCTTTTTTTTTTTTTTTTTTTTTTTTTTTTTTGTCATCGTGGCAACAGAAGTATTCCATTTTTGAACATTAAACATAGACCAATCAGAAAACGAATAAAACAAAATAGGTTTCGGAATTCAACCAATAAAAATATTCAGATACACTTCAGATTTTCTAGTTCTATACCGAGGCCAAAAACTATTTTCCAAATTATTAATAAAAAAAATTGCCAATAAAAGATACTTCTTCTGCTAGGCAATGTACCATACCTGTACCATAAATTCATACAAGTGAAGATGAATTTAAAACTGAAAAAATCGAAGAAGTCTTTCTTTCATCAAATAAGTAACGTTACTCGTACAGCCAATGGATCAGGACATTATAGAAAGTTTCAAAAAGCTGCTATCAGATTCACAAACTTTACGAGGGACAAACTTTTCAGCCGATTTCAACCCCAACTTTTTCCCCTTCAAAGAGAGAAAAAGGTTACAATTGTCTTGGAAAAAGTCGGACGAAAAGCAGGAAATCCAGTACTACTAATACCAGCCGTTAATATTTATCGCCAATTCGCATCAATCGCTTATCCCTGATTCGTCAAAATGTTCGATGTTGAATAAAAAGTCTCGGCTAGTTGACATTTTTTTTTTTTTTTTTTTTGGAACTGCAGAAAAAAGTTGGGGGACATTGCTGTTTGCTATCACGCTGGGTATTGGTATTGATATTTCGCGAAAAATTGGAGGAAATCAAGTGTTGGCTCAAAAGTATCTAGAAATGTTCGTGAATCTGATAGCAGCTTAAGAAGATACAGAGTAAAGCTTTTGGTTTCTTTGAACTTGGAAGTACAGCCAACTCTCGTTAATTCGAAATCGGATAATTCGAATTTTCGCTTAATTCGAATTAAACATGAAGTCCCGAAATTTTCAATGTCAGAATAGCGTTAAAAATTTTCATTAATTCGAACTCATTTTCTCTTGACTCCGTTTAATTCGAACTAACGAGAATTCCGATTTTTCATTTTTCATTTCTTTCTCACGGATTTCAGATCATTTGAATAACTTTCTTTCTTTGATTTTTGTGAAAATTATTCCGAACTAGTATACATATAATACAATGCATTTGATATCCACTTTGTTAGAGCCCTGTCTGTCCATCAGCCCTGTCTGTCCATCGGTGTATTATAATGTCCATCATATGGTGTAAAAAATTTGCTTCCATTGTGCTTGTTTCTAATCTTTTAATTAGTTTATGTATTTATGCATTCTAATTTAATATTAAGTCATATTCTAATGATAACAGACGAAAGAAGTTTAAAAAACACCATAAAATTAATTCCTTTGTAATAGTACCATATTAAGCATGTTTTCCATAGTTCGAACTTCGGATAATTCGAACATTTCTTGTGGTCCCGACGAGTTCGAATTAACGAGAGTCGACTGTACTTGGAAGTGAGCTTGGATACCAATCTTTGCCTTGTAGATCAGCACTAATGAACTTTGGCGATAACTTCGCTTACCCAGCGACAATCTGAGATTAAAAAAATCTCTGAATTGAATCTGAAAAAACTGGAGGAACTTCATAGGACCCTGATCTATTTGGCAAACCGTTTTGTATAAACATTTAAAAAGCTTGAGGGTTGTAAACAAATTACGATTTAAGATATAGAAGAGTGATTGTAATCTGGTTAATTAACTTAAATTTACATAGAGTAATTTAACTTCTTACAAAGTTATCTGATATGATTTTAACAATTTATAATAAATATATTTTTTTTTTTTTTGTTGTTATTAGTGATAGTTTTTCTTTAAATTCAATAAATTACAAGTTATATTCATTTAACAAAATATATGGAATAATGTGCTTTTTTAAAACTACTTGAAACTAAATGTATCCTACGTACTTAATCAATTAAATATTCATTTACTTTTTTAATAATTTTTCACTTCTCTCTCGGTCTTGTTTAGGCTGGTTAAACGAGAGACTACAGTACATATATAATTCAGTTTAAAATTCCCTTTAAGCTATTTCTGCCAATAAGAAGAATGAAAATTGAATTCTCTTGCTCAGCCCTGTATAGGAGTTATAGAATTTATATGCAACGAATGTAATATAAACAAGTTGGAAATTGCATGTGAAGCCTAGCAAATGAGGTGCGTTCGTACGTTAACGAAGCTTTAAAAATATCACTCTCATATATCAATCTCATAAAACTGTAAATAATTACAATTAAAATGCGCACCAAACAATGTTCTCCCTATACCATTATGCAATGGAATACTTTTGTGTGGCCTTGTAAATCACTAACAAATATTCTTTGCACCCCAGATTATGCAAAATGTATATTATAATATGTACTTTATAGATGCATATCAATTTTATTACGTTCGAATGAGTGTAACACCATTAAAATGCATTTGAAACATTTTTCCCCATTAACCGTAATGTAACGGAATACTTTTGATTGTCCATGTAATTGAACTATGCATTCGATTTTGATAAAATTTGAAATAACTCGACAAAATTATGTAATAATTATGTATTTTCGGACGGACAGACAGACGGGCGGACTGAACGACAGCAATAGGTGCTACATATTTACATAATTACGAACACACCTAAAAACAGTTAAATTTAAAGACGCATGCCGAAATGGAAAAGATACTTCCATGAATTATTGCACAAAGACAGTATTATAATCGATTTATTTTGAGTATATCTGAAAATAAACGACATATGCTATGAATGTCCTATTCTATCGTAATCATCTTGTAGTGAAATTCACTGATTTATATCAGTTTCAATAAATCTGAAACAGCGTAATGTGATTAAAGTACTCCGCAAAAGATCCCCCCTATACCATAATGTAATGAAAAACTTTTGAATGCCCTTGTAAATGAACTATTAATCCCACACACTTTATATACAATACCAAACATGCCTTGAGGATATTAAATAATATTTATCAATTGCATGAAAATCCGAGATTTTTTTAAAACTTTTTTTAGAGTGTGGAGAATAAGGCAGACAAACCGAATGCATAAACACTTTTCAACTTTGTTGAAAAGTGTTAAAAACTAAGTTAAGTTAAATAAAACAATGTAAAATAAATAATCATTATAAATAAATAATACAGATCCTAAATTTCCTAAATAAATCTGTTTCACGATCTCTTACAACACGTTTATACAATATCCAAACAAAAATCAATCAGAAATGCAATGAAACATATCCTAAATTATAATAAAACTGTCAAAATGTCTTAGAAAACGAAAAAGAAATTCGTCCCTATCGGTGTGACCATAAGTCCATGCTATTTATACAAACTGTATTTAAAATATACATATATATATATATTTATATCTGAAACGTTTTTAGCGGCTGGCTGCCTTTGACACTTCCACTTAGATAACGATTAAAACCGAATCTCCAACAAAAACTCAACAAAAACAAATCTTATTCATCAATTACTTCATCATACTAGGCTAATATATTTATTCTTTGCAGATAAGCCGATTAAGGATGAAGTTTATTCAATAAAATTGAAACATTAGACTAATGCGTTTGTACAGAGATGTATTTAGAATTTTAGATTATGTCGTAATTTAATAATCATGAGATTTATTATCAGCATAATCCCAAAATTAACTTTTAAAGTAGATGCTAAATTGACCCTGTGGTGTAATACACTCTTTTTTCAATAACTTGAGGTGTTTTTTACAGTAATTCGTTAAAGATAAGAGGATAAAGAATGCAAATCACTTGATAAATAGCCAATTAGTGGGGTGGAGGAAGGTAAAAAAATAATTTTACAGATCAGATAGGAATTGAAAAAAAAAATTATGATGTTGCTTAGCAAAATTTAAACATTTTTTTTTCTCTTTTTGTCTAGGAGAATTTTTAGATGCGTTCGTAATTATATAAAAAGGTGGAACCCGTCGAATTTCGACGAAAGTAAATATTTAGGAAGGAACTGTTTCATTGACTTATAATAAACCTACAAAATTAGGTACAGTAAAAAATGCATCTTACAATCGTCAGTCTAATTCTCAAACAAATATTATTTAAAGCTAAAATTGAGAAAAAAAAGTACTATTTCTATAAAAATCAATTGTCCAAATTATTAAAATTAAACTTTAATCCATATGTAAAAATATAATAATAAAGCAAAACATAATAAAGATCAGTTATTACGATGAAGTTATCAATTGAGTCTCTTATGTTTGGTATAAATGCGTATGAGTTTTTTTTTTTTTTTTTTTTTTTTTAATTGACACGATCTTAGAATTTTACGTGAAATCTAAATCTTTCATAATTTTTATTTTCTTAAAATTTACATGCGCATTTCAATTTTTATCAATTTTAGTATAAAATGGCGCTATTCTGTTGCCACAATTACAAAATTCGTACTAAGAACTATAAAAAAATTAATATATCAAGAATAAATTGAGATACAGTTTTCAAACAAATCCCATTTGAAAGTACATATTTTTCTCTATACGATGGTGTAAAAATTGAAAATGTGCGATGTTTAGAACTATGAAATTTACAGTATCAAAAATTGCAAAACTAAATTGCATGTGAAAGTGTTGCCATTCGCAAAATGACGTATGCGTTACGCACAGATACGTTTGGCCTTTATAATATAGATACATAGTACTATATTCGTCGTCCATCCGTCTGCTCACAAGTAATAGTGCAAAAACTACCCAACCGAATGGTTTGGAATTTAATGTATACAATCGCAGCAGAATTTTGTCGAGTGATTTCAAACTTTATGAAAATCGAATTAAAACTTAGAAAAATATTATTAAAAGATATTATTACTTTTTCTATTAAATCCTACCATACACAATTAATTCAATGATATCCCATGATATGTAATGATTCTAGGTTGCCATAGTATGGCGTTTTATTTAAGATAGGGGTCATATTATTTCCGTATTACAAAATTTAATAAATAAAATTGTAATAAATTTTGTATTAATGCATTTTTAACAGAAGAGCGCAACAGCTATTGCACCAGAATCCGAATATTTATAAAATTAATTACAGTATGAATGCATCTCATTTGCCGCATTTAACGTACAAACTTTTTTTTAATCTTGTATAATTGTTAAGAATGATTTATTCAAATTTCCATCTGTATTGCAAATAATAAATAAGCGGTTTCATACCCCTCCCCCCCTCCTATCAGAAATTGGAAAGATAAATGTCATGTACTATAAAAAATAGCGAGTAATAGGAGAAGGACGGGTAACGCAGTTAGTGAGGTTAAAGTGGCCATTTGATTTTTTTCTTTTTTCTATGCAGTCAGAACTGGGCGAGACAATCATCATACTCTAAGAGCCAACCGCACAAAACCCTAAGTCATCGAGCACAAGAAAAAATCCTTTATTTTATGGAAGAGTAGTAATGGAAGAATCTAATGATCCATGCCTGCCTGAAGCGAAGTGGTGTATAAGCCAAAAATTAATACCACTAATGGTTGACTCGAAGGATTAGCATTGTGTTTGCCGTACAATCAAAAGTATGAAAACATGGAAAACTGGGTGCAGGAAAACACAATGCTAAGTCTACGAGTCAACCACTACTTGTATTCATTTTTACTTACCCATCATACCTAGTATAGTGTAAGTCTTGCAATCGTTTTGAAAGTCGAAAAATATTTTTTGACGGATTTACACGTTTCAGATACTGGAGATTCCGAAAAGCATATTTTTTTGAAAAAAAAAATTGCCGTCCGTCCGTCCGTCTGTCTGTCTGTTTGTAAACGCCCTATCTCACGAACAAATTGAGATAGAGACTTGAAATTTTGTATGTACTTAGTATGTAAGAATGGGACGAAGCCTATTTAATATCATTAACCTCGATTATCCGGAACTACTTTTTTCGGACTCTCGAAAAATTCTTTCTGATGAAAGGTATATAAAAATTTTCGAATTTTTTTATTTTAAAGAGTGAATGTAAAAGGCAATAAAATAATACAAATTTTGCATAAAGAACGAAGTCGATCGAATTATTAGTTGCCGAGATATGTGTAATCCTGTTTTCCGCATTCTTTGATTTTTCATGACCCTGTATTTCAATCAAATTTCAATTCAAAGATATATTTTAATTGGAAATGAGACGCTTCATCCGACGCAGTAAATTGTCAGTTAATATAATTATTATTTTTGGAGTTATAAGGATGTTTCTTTAACGCAATCCGGTACTACTTGAGTATTTTGTCACTTTTATAATTTGGCTCATTAGCAATTCATTAATAAAGCATGACTATGTACATTAAAACTATTTAAATTTGCGTTTAAATTTTATTTTGGAATTGCAGTGCATTTTATAAATATTTTACACATGTTTTATTTTCATATTTTATATTATGCATATCCATGATGGGTAAGTATTACGGTGGCCCCCAACGACTAGTTGGCTTATGCACCACTTCGCTTCCGGCAGACATAGATCATTAGATTCCTCTATTATTACGCTTCCATAAAATAAAAGATTCTTTCTTGTGCTATATGATTTAGGGTTTTGTACGATCGGCTCTTGGACTATCATAAATGCTCGAAGTATTGTCCCTTGATGCCCCAGTGCTCATCTTTATTTTAGGCAAGTGGTATAATATCTTGATTATAGCCAAGTAATACGTAGTGTTATACAGGGTGTCCAGCAAATAACACCCTGATTTCAAAATTAAATTTCTCAAAAACAAAGATCGATAGTAATATGCGGTAAACGGTTTTTTCATTAGGTAAGCTGTAAAAATCTTATACAATAGTTTCGAACGGTAAATATTTTGAAAAAAAAAATGCGTTCTGATTGCATACAATGCTTTGATTTGACATTTTTCTTGTTTTAGATTGCCTGCAGAGAAATAATTTTTCAGCTTACAGTGCAATATTTTAAAGATTTTTCGAAGTAAATTTTTAGAATTGCGAAATTTCAGAAATTTAATTTAAAAAAACTATGAAATATGGCACTTTAAGTCAAAAAACACATTCTCTGGCAGCAATCTAAAGCAAGAAAAATGTCAAATCAAAGCATTCTTTGCAATCAGAACAAAATATTTACCGTTCGAAACTTTTGTATGAGATTTTTATAGCTTACCCAATAAACAAACCGTTTACGGCATAATTCTATTGATCTTTGTTTTTGAAAAATTTAACTTTGAAATTAGCGTGTTATTTGCTGGACACCCTGTAATTATTTGCTGTTTTGCTGCTTGATCAATAGGAAATAACCTTTTAAATAATGTGTTTGAGAACGCTAAGTAATGTAGATTAGACTCTGTATACTGCATTTTTTGTAATGGTGTCATTCAGGGCAAAGTAACCGCAAAAAGATCGAGCAAAATGACCATATGGCTACATACCCCGGAAATGACTTTTTAGATTTTTTATTCATTATTCATGATAAAATACATAAGTAAATTCAAAAGTGTTTTCTTTGAGAGGATGAAGACATATCGGGCAATAGCTTGTGTAGAGAAAGGCGTATTAATATTTTCGACATTTGCAGTCTACATGTGGGCTTTTCTCCATTTGTCATACTGATACTCGTTATTGCTTACCATAACTTACAAGGATTTATATTTAAATTATTACAAAACATAATAATTATTATTAATGTATGTTACTTCAGCCTATATTGATTAAATATACATCCAAGATCAATATGAATTGCAATATGAATTGTTCATTTGCCTCATACTGACAACTTACGTTGGGCAAAGTGACCATTTTGTCACTTTTCTTTCACCTTCTTCAGACCCCAGGGTTTATTTATGTAGTTTTTTTTTTTTTTTTTTTTTTTTTTTTTTTAAGTTCAGTTACGGATTTATATTAACAAACTGATAACTAAGAAATATAAAAAATTAGAATTCATTTCTTGTACATAAAATTTGATGGGGACTCAAAAAGTACATTTTTTGACAATTTCTTAGGCTTTTCATTATTTTATTTTACATTTTTGCATTACGAAAGCACTGAAAAACACAAAATAAATATATCTTTAATAATTTTTTTATTACTAATGGACTCTACAAATGATATCTGTACGTACTGTAAAATTATCTAAGTTTTCATTTTTGTACAGTTTGTACAGTTATTCCTGCTGCAAAACATTTTTATATAATCGTAGTTCTCTAAAAAAGTGTTATAAGAATCAATTTGCTAATTTTTTTAGTTCTGCTTCCATTCACATCAATTTATCTTTTTTTTTTTTTTTTTTTTTTTTTCTCACAATATTTATTTATATGGAAAAAAAATTGCAATGATGTGTATCCTACAAGATACATAAGATCTGAAGAGGTTGAAGAGACAGAAAGAAGAAACGAAAGTAAAATAACAATTGTAATTAACGTTTTCATAGTTATCATCGTTTTTTGTTTCTGTAACTTTATTAATTAAAAAAGTATTTAAACCTTTGCGGGGCAGGGCAAATTCATTACTTAAGTATTGAAATAAATGACTAACACCGGAATTTGAAAACAACTTTATTTGTAAATAAGAAAACGCCATACTTCACGCATTCAATAAACCGTAATTTTCTTTATCAAAATTCCGGTGCGAATGTGACGTTTGGGAATTAAAATTAAGTGGTATATCTATGAAACCACCGCCCCTCAAGGGGTTAAAAAATCATAAATCTCAGAACTTCCACTTCACCCTTCCTTCCTCTATTTTATAGCTTTTTCATGTTCGTCACACCAGTATCCATATTTGCTGTAAATGCAGAATTATACATACTGGTGTGTTCATTTCACATACATTATTTAATTGTAAAATTACAGACACATTTTAAAAACCAGACAAATCTACTCCTTTTTTTTATTCCTTCCTGATATTTAATAGCTCTGATAATATTCTGCTTTTCAAATAGAAGTCAATTTTTATTAGAAAATAATGTTATCAGTATTTTTGAAAATATAGAAATGGTTTAGAGAAAAATGTTCGATTTTATTAGTTAAAAGAGAATTTATAAATCCGCTTTAATTTCACTGAAATTTTTGCGATATTCAAACTAAAAAAGTCAATCAGGATAATTCGCCAAATATATATTTTTTAATTCATATCATGACGTACGCTGGGTGTCAAGAGGTAGACAAAATACACATTTCTGGTGTTCATTTTTAAAATACAATTTAACAAGTTCCGTCATTTTAAAAGTATAATCCCTGTTTAAAAAGCCAACTCTATTATTTAACTTATACACTGTTTCTGCAATCGAAAATTGTCCAATTAGAAATGGGAAATCGAAAAAAAAAGTAATACTGAACCTTGAAAGAGGTAAGCAATATTTATTCAAACCTTCTCTTATAAGAACAAAATATTATGACTATATGATAATTTGATGCAAATTACATTTCCTTGTTATTCTGATATAACGATGTTTAAATATATTTCGAAATGACACGTGGAACTAAATGAATTAATCAAGGAGTTGAAGGAAAGTTAAATTTAAATGCAATGGTACGAGCAATTTAAGTACAGAAGAATCTATCTATAACTAAAAAATTCTTCTGGATTGTATTGGGAGGAAAAGGTAGTTGCTCTGTTTTTTTTTTATTTTAAAATTTTAAATAATTTTGCTCGAAAATATGCTGGCTAAATCAACATTTAAAATTTTTTTCCAAACTCAATTTGAATGAGAACTTGCCAAATGCCTATAGACAAGTTTACTGCATTTATGGCAAATTATATTTGATCGCCAAATTTAGCAGCAATGTTTCGTGACGTGTTGCCCATCTTGGCAATATTTCAACGCTAGGAGATACAGATACATAGTTTAAGCGTATGAGAATTAAAACCAATGGTAGCAATAATGAAAGAAAATTTGTATAAAGATGATAAACCATTTTCACTGAATCTCATAAATTAAATCCATTTATTTAGAAATTTATTATCTTTAATTTTTTGTCTTATTTCAAAATGTCAAGCCACAAAAATTTTAAACGTCTAAATATGATGCTATATGTTTCATATAGAGGCGAATCAAAAATGATCCAAAACCCTTGTAGAAAAACAAATAAATAAAATTTCTATTTTTTTTTTTTTTTTTTTTTTTTTTTCAAATTAGTAAATGGGAGCCATTTTTAAACAAAATGGTGGACGAGGCTAGCCAACAACGCGATCGAGACCTTTGTCAACTGAGTTTGTTGTTGTACTTTACTCATGTTAAGTCACATCCAAATTGGTTCGTAAAAACGATTGTTATTGCATTAAAGAAAATAAGATATATATGCATATATATAAATATTATAATGTATTTTGGATATTTTTTTATAAATAATAAAACATTTTTAATTTGCATATACACAATTGTAAATGATAGTTTGTGTTAGTTTATTATGGTTTTGTATATGTTTATACATATAAACATCGCGGATTAGAAGGCGCGTGGTTTTGAAATTGAGGGGTCATAATTGGGAGAAATACACCAAAATCTTCCAAAATTTCTCTAATCCAGACTACTGCAATAGGAAGTTTTTTACTTTTCTAATACAATCTATTTTTGATGAGACGCTTGATCATCTTGCCGAAAAAGCGATAATTCATTCTTAATAGAGAGTATACCTGCTAAGACGGAGTTCTGATTAAATGGAATGTTTTAACTATCCTTTACAATTCTGTTTTAGCTCTCTTCATTGCAGTTATAACACATTAATAGCTGAGAAAAGTACACTTTAAAGAAAAATTAATTTAATAATGATAAATTGTGTGCGGTTAAAAAATAGAGAATTTAAAAAGGTGAGCGATAAGTTTTTTCCTTCCCTACACTGACGTGTCCGGAGATCGGCTCAAAACGTCTGCTTTGGTAGTATTTTGTAAAAGTTTTCCTGACTTTGCGGAAAAATGAAGCATACTATTATATTACATATATAATAGCATGAATATATAAAACATCTGAATAAAAATACCTGATAATTCCAAATTCTGATTTCCGAACAAAAAATGAACTCAGAAATGTGTCAGACAGTAGCCTTTTTGTATTTTTGTATAATCTTGTGATAATAATTTCATTTTCTCCAACATTTTCAATTGCAAATAAATATTGGTAACATTCGCTTAGTACATACTACACATCAGATGATGTGAAAAATTGCTCACGAGTTTACCGGACAGAATCAAAATTAACGATTCTAAAGCAGAATATGAGGCAACTTTGATTATTGCGAGATAATACATATACATATATATATATTAGTAATCTTGATAAAGAGAAAGAAAACATTCTACCATCAAAAGTATAATCGGTTTCAAAATTGCTAATGGCTCTTTATCTGTAGCACCCACCAAGAAGTGTAACAGGGCAAAATTTCGGCAATGTTTTGTGAGATAATAATATAAACTATTTAACAAAAGATAAAAAAATAATAATAATAATAATCAATAGTTTGATGGTTCTTTCTTCAACAACTCTAGTAACAGAATCGCATAAAGAAGGAGGAAAATCGCTGGGGTAATGACTTTCTCGTCAAACAGATAATGCTATGCCGATAAATATTGTTCAAAGTAAAATATTTTAAAGGTGTTTATAATATTTATTTACTTTAAATTTCTAAAAGAGTGCTGAATCAATTTTTATAAAATTTAAATGGGACCAATTCAAGAGTTTTTCTAATTCTAATTATGATAATAAAATCACATATGTCAGAAGCTTAGTTTTCGAGTAATCGGTGAACACACACAAAAAGAGTTTTTGTAGGTCTGTTGTACATCGACGGGCGCTTCCCGTCCAACTGACCCAGTGATTTGCAAGTGCATAAAGTACAACAAAATGAGGTAAAATATTGATTTTATTGGTTTTTTGTGAATTTTTCACAAAGTACTGAAACAATTTTGATTTAAGTGGGCTAGAGTGTGTCTACTTTGAATATACAAAAAACAAAATCGCAAGAATTGGTCAAGTAGTTTTAGAATAATCGGTGAACACACGTAAAAAAAGAAGTAATAAATACATACAAGTTAAACTGATAACCTTTTTAGCACTTTCCAACAAAGTTGAAAAGTGCTTACGCATTCGGTTTGTCTGTCCGTCTGTTCGCGCTCTAATTCTCGTAAATATACTCGGATTGTCATGAAATTTTTGGATATTAATTAAGTTTACCCGAGCACGAACCCTATTGAAAATGAAGTTTCTGCCATGATTAGTTTATTTACAGGAACAGTCAAAAGTTTTCCATTACATTACGGCCTATGGGGAAAAATCGTTTCAAATGAATTTTAAAGATGTTACGCCCTGTTAAACATCTTCAAATTTATATGCATCGACAAAGTGCACTAAAATAGGCATTTTGTAAAGTATGCAAGAAAAAAAAAAGAATTGTTATCATTCATTTACAGCGCCACACAAAAGAATTCCAATGCATAATAATAAAGGGGCAATTGTTTGCGACATATTTTAATTATGGTATACGATTTTATATAAAATCAAATTGATATACATTGTTGAGGATTGATATGAGTTATTTCATACAAAATGCGTGATGATAATACGCAGTTACAGGGACACCTAAAAGATTTTATATAGTATATTATATCCGAAGTACTGTATATTATAAAAGATAGCTATTAGATGGATGAAATACATTTTTAATTATGATATACGCTTTTAAATTATATATGCATATTATATGGGTAATATAAATGCTATTACACAATTTAGATATACAGTGTTACACAAAAGATCTCGGAAAGGTTACTGAATATGAGCGTAATTTATTTAATGGTGGTTTTTAAAAATGCTGTGCCTTTTTACAATGAACTGCATTTAGTTTACTAAAAAATGTTTGTAGAATATAGATAAAATGATGTCCAGGGTCACGCAAATAACTGGATACATGGTCGCCTTTGGATGATAATTTCAGGAAATTTGATTTAAGTAGTTTAAAGATAATTTATTTTTAAACTAAACTTTAGTAAAATACTTTCGCGTATTAAAGGTACTATGTATTTTACAGAGCTAAACAAAAGTTTCAAGAATGTTTCCATCTATTAGAATAAATTTCTGAAAGGAAAATTTCAACCAGTTAGGCGTTTACTTGCTAAGCTAAATTTTACCATTATATAGTCTATACATTAACCGACAGATCTATTATAAGGGTTTTCAAAAGTATTGGAATACATATTTGGATATGACAATAATACGTTATTCCCCTGGTTAACGAAGTTTTGTTAAAGATTTCAAGATGTGTTGGAAAGTGTTTCATAATCTATGCTTAACACAGGATTTTTCTTACTTATCCTTTCTTTTTAAGTCAGTTAAAAAGGTAAGTTATTTAGCTACTACAAAAATATATAAGAGGTCATCTGAATTAAGTAAAAATTATGCAAGTACAGCGATTTTTTTTTTTTTTTTTTTTTTTTTCCTCACTATTGAGTTTTTTTTTCTTTTGTGTTAACAAATTTATAGTAACTTGCTTTTTCACTAAAACTAGTAAATTAAAGAAAAGGTCATTCCTTTTAGAAAATTGATGGTAACTTTACTTATGTTCTGCCAAAATCTGGATTTATTCCCAATGAAAGATTATTTTAGATAAATAAAATGTTTAAATCTTTTAGTGTGTGCTTCGAGTAGTTCGAAAAGACAAACTCACGTGGAACTCCGCACTAACATATTTTAAATGAAAATTAACATATTATTTAAATAACTACCGCAACAACTTTCTTAGGCTAGATTCGGCTTAATTCTCTTGCACAATTTTCAATTACTTATACAAATAATTGCGTTTAATTCAGACATGTGAACATAAATGTTTGACTTTAATAAATACAATGTTTTTCGTTTTATTCGCATAAAAAAGGATTGCTAGATGAGGCAAACAGGTTTGCTGTCAAACACACGCTGAAAACTTGCTCATGATGTGAGTTCCTCTGTGAATTTGATGGAATTGGCATTTCAATAGGATGATGCAATGACATAGACAACGAGCGAAAAAAATTGCTCTGTTGTCTTATGTCGACGGGTAATTTCAATAAATTATGATTTATGGTTGATTACCAAGGTCGTGTGTAGTGCTGTGAAACACCGTCACAGAAAGCGGAGCAGTGTTTCATTAAAGTTCAATGAAGACGGGAAAATAAAGTAAATCTTACAGAGACCTGCCAACATTGGAATCCTATTTTGAAAGTAAAATATTTATGGTCTTTATGATAGAAATTTTATACTATTACCTACAATCTACTTGCTAAGACGGAAATCTACATAAAAAAAATTTCTCCGGTCAAACAAGGTTCCGCTTTAATAGGTTTTACTGAATTAAATAAATATAATAACATTCCATATTAAATTAGAACGTGTAATCACTAGAGATCGAAGTTAAATTTCATTTTGGATAGTTTCCGACTGAATATTTATAATTGTATGACATTCTTTCTTTATAAATTTAGAAAATTTTACCTTTAAGTTGTCTAAACAGATTCCGTTTTTATGATTTTTAATAGACAAAGCATAGTAAAATCTGTAAAATCAGAATTTTTAGAGGCCGGAAAAAATTTTCGTCTCAGTTGGTAAATTTGTATAATTTTCATTTCGGTAGTATCATAAAGAAATATTTCCGTAACAGTCAGTTTCGCTTTTTACAGGTTTTACTGCATTAAACTGTATGTAGACTAAAAATTAGAAAGGAACTAAAAAAAATCTAAAAAAAAAATTGTGCATCAGGAAATATCGAAACTTTTGTCGATCGGCGTATTGGTTCCGTGGAATAAGTCTTGGAAATCCCAAAATCAGGAATTTTGGCAGAATCACTAGTCAAATCTGATTTAAGAAGCCTGAACTTTTTAAATCAACTTTTGAACTATCTTATCCGCTTTCGAGCATGCTTATAATAAAGATAAAAACACTAATAATGAGAATAATTTTAAAACTATATTTCGCAACTAAAAATACTATTAGATGTTATTTACTAACCCTTTCAAGTATAAAGTACAGGCTGCCCAAAATTCTGAAATGATTGAATGACACCAGAATTTAGAAGCAAATTTATTTGAAAATAAGAAAAAGCTTTTCTTCGCGTATTAACCCTTTCCAGCACGGGCAAAATCTGTACTGAAATGAGAAATTATCGACTGACACCGGAATTAACATACGAACTTTTTAAATATTTTGAATTCCTTACTTTAAGCTCTTATTGTAAAAGCAAAATTTTACTAAAATATTACTGACGCCGTTTGCAAGTTTGGAATTAAAACTAGGTATCCCAGACCGGGCACAGTGTGCCGGAAAGGGTTAAATAAGAGGAAAATTAATTTTGATGATAATGTGGCTCTAAATGGTCCAATGAATGAACTATAACTTTTATTCAGAAATGTAACTGGTACAAATAAGATAAAAAAATATATTTTATAATATAATATTATACATGGGTCTGTTATATTAAAATTGGACTGTCTGTTTGTATTTCACAAGTACTCCTCATAAAATATCTAATGCAGCGCGACGAAATCAACATCATTCATCAACTTAGATAAACAGAAACACTCAAAAATTTAAAAATTAAATTGGTTTTCGAGATGTTTCTTTTTTGTACCTTTTAATGAAGTTAAAAATGGAAAAATAGGTTAAAGAATTAAAGGGGAACACTAAAAGTAGCTACTAAGTTACCCCTTGAATGATAGAAACACTAGCACCCAGAAAAAGGAATTAATTAAAACAACAAAACATGTTTAGTTGAGTACATTTTAGTTATTTTCAGCGAATTTTTCAGATAATGTAAAAATTCGGTTTTGTTGCTCAGATAAAAAAATATCGTTAACACTCTTATAAAATTTTAAAAAATTTCGTTAGTTTCATTTGAGTCTCACTAAAGACTTGTATTTTTATTTTGTAATTCCAATACAATTTTGTTGTTTTTGCAAAATTTAAATTTGTGTGCTGTAGCCACAACTCCCACAACATAATTTTGTTTAATTGAATTATATAGCTAAAAGGATTAACATAATTTTTGGATAATAAAAATTTTTCAAATTGAGACGGATTACTGACGCTATTATTACGTTATTATGCATTTCGGATAAAAATTGTAAACGAAAAATTGCCAGAAAAAAAAAAAAAAAAAAAAAAAAAAATACATGTGGCTCTCGGGGGCTGCCGCGGTAAAGCTATTGCATAGCATTTTTTATCAACTTATGCAATTATAATTATTTATTTATTTTTTATTTATGCAGTTTTTTTTTTTGTCTTTGATATTAATTCAATTACAATTTTTGAGCGTGATGACCGATAACAACATCTTTTTTTCTTTTATTGAATAAATGAGAGTTTTTAATATCTTTTTAAATATTTTTAACATCTTACAATACATGTAGGTTAATCAGGAATTTATATCATTGAAACTATACGTTTATGGTAGCTGAAATAAAAAACATAAGTTTGAGACTTGATATTTTCAAAATATCTGAAAAATACCGCGTCAATGTCTGCCGAAGTCTATCGAAGGATACCGTGCAGAAGTCTGCCAAACTGAAGCGACATTAGCCGGAGTGTTAGGTTTTTTTTTCTCATTACGGACTTTCTGGATTCATTCGCCGCGCTCAAAGCCCGCGATGAAATCTATGCAATATCTTAATAAATTGCCAAACAAAATTTGGCCGCGCTACGAAAATTAGATCGCGAGTTATAAGCATTTTAAACTTTAGGGAAACCTCACCGTGGGGGGGGGGGGGCCTCCTGTCACCAAAAATTAAGACTGTCTCATAATAAATTACCAAAAAAAATTTGGCCGCACTACGAAAATTAGATCGCGAATTATAAGCATTTTAAATTTTTCTACCCTCACCATGGGGATCTCCTGTCACCAAAAATTAACACTGTCTCATAATAAATTACCAAAAACAATTTGGCCGCGCTACGAAAATTGATCGCGAGTTATAAGCATTTTAAATTTTTCAACCCTCACCGTGGGGGGGGGGGGGTCTCCTGTCACTAAAAATTAACACTGTCTCATAATAAAGTACCAACAAAATTTGGCCGCACTACGAAAATTAGATCGCGAGTTATAAGCATTTTAAATTTTTCTACCCTCACCATGGGGATCTCCTGTCACCAAAAATTAACATTGTCTCATAATAAATTACCAAAAAAATTTGGCCGCGCTACGAAAATTGATCGTGAGTTATAAGCATTTTAAATTTTTCGACCCTCACCGTGGGGAAGTCTCCTGACACTAAAAATTAACACTGTCTCATAATAAAGCACCAAACAAAATTTGGCCGCACTACGAAAATTAGATCGCGAGTTATAAGCATTTTAAATTTTTCTACCCTCATCATGGGGATCTCCTGTCACCAAAAATTAACACTGTCTCATAATAAATTACCAGAAAAATTTGGCCGCGCTACGAAAATTGATCGCGAGTTATAAACATTTTAAATTTTTCAACCATCACCGTGGGGGGGTCTCCTGTCACTAAAAATTAACACTGTCTCATAATAAATTACTAAACAAAATTTGGCCGCGCTACGAAAATTAGATCGCGAGTTATAAGCATTTTAAATTTTTCGACCCTCACCGTGGGGGGGGGGGTCTCCAGTCACCAAAAGTAACACTGTCTCATAATAAATTACCAAACAAAATTTGGCCGCACTACGAAAATTAGATCGCGAGTTATAAGCATTTTAAATTTTTCTACCCTCACCATGGGGATCTCCTGTCACCAAAAATTAACACTGTCTCATAATAAATTACCAAGCAAAATTTGGCCGCACTACGAAAATTAGATCGCGAGTTATAAGCATTTTAAATTTTTCTACCCTCACCATAGGGATCTCCTGTCACCAAAAATTAACACTGTCTCATAATAAATTACTAAACAAAATTTGGCCGCGCTACGAAAATTAGATTGTGAGTTATAAGCATTTTAAATTTTTCGACCCTCAACGTGGGGGTCACCTGTCACCAAAAGTAACACTCTCTCATAATAAATTACCAAACAAAATTTGGCCGCGCTACGAAAATTAGATCGCGAGTTATAAGCATTTTAAATTTTTCGACCCTCACCGTGGGGGGGGGGGGTCTCCTGTCACCAAAAGTAACACTGTCTCATAATAAATTACCAAACAAAATTTGGCCGCACTAGGAAAATTAGATCGCGAGTTATAAACATTTTAAATTTTTCTACCCTCACCATGGGGATCTCCTGTCACCAAAAATTAACACTGTCTCATAATAAATTACCAGAAAAATTTGGCCGCGCTACGAAAATTGATCGCGAGTTACAAACATTTTAAATTTTTCAACCCTCACCGTGGGGGGGTCTCCTGTCACTAAAAATTAACACTGTCTCATAATAAATTACTAAACAAAATTTGGCCGCGCTACGAAAATTAGATCGTGAGTTATAAGCATTTTAAATTTTTCGACCCTCAACGTGGGGGTCACCTGTCACCAAAAATTAACACTGTCTCATAATAAATTACTAAACAAAATTTGGCCGCGCTACGAAAATTAGATCGTGAGTTATAAGCATTTTAAATTTTTCGACCCTCACCGTGGGGGGGGGGGGGTCTCCAGTCACCAAAAGTAACACTGTCTCATAATAAATTACCAAACAAAATTTGGCCGCACTACGAAAATTAGATCGCGAGTTATAAGCATTTTAAATTTTTCTACCCTCACCATGGGGATCTCCTGTCACCAAAAATTAACACTGTCTCATAATAAATTACCAAGAAAAATTTGGCCGCACTACGAAAATTAGATCGCGAGTTATAAGCATTTTAAATTTTTCTACCCTCACCATAGGGATCTCCTGTCATCAAAAATTAACACTGTCTCATAATAAATTACTAAACAAAATTTGGCCGCGCTACGAAAATTAGATTGTGAGTTATAAGCATTTTAAATTTTTCGACCCTCAACGTGGGGTCACCTGTCACCAAAAGTAACACTCTCTCATAATAAATTACCAAACAAAATTTGGCCGCGCTACGAAAATTAGATCGCGAGTTATAAGCATTTTAAATTTTTCGACCCTCACCGTGGGGGGGGGGGTCTCCTGTCACCAAAATTAACACTGTCTCATAATAAATTACCAAACAAAATTTGGCCGCACTAGGAAAATTAGATCGCGAGTTATAAACATTTTAAATTTTTCTACCCTCACCATGGGGATCTCCTGTCACCAAAAATTAACACTGTCTCATAATAAATTACCAGAAAAATTTGGCCGCGCTACGAAAATTGATCGCGAGTTATAAACATTTTAAATTTTTCAACCCTCACCGTGGGGGGGTCTCCTGTCACTAAAAATTAACACTGTCTCATAATAAATTACTAAACAAAATTTGGCCGCGCTACGAAAATTAGATCGTGAGTTATAAGCATTTTAAATTTTTCGACCCTCAACGTGGGGGTCACCTGTCACCAAAAATTAACACTGTCTCATAATAAATTACCAAACAAAATTTGGGCCGCGCTACGAAAATTAGATCGCGAGTTATAAGCATATTAAATTTTTCGACCCTCACCGTGGGGGGGGGGGGGTCTCCAGTCACCAAAAGTAACACTGTCTCATAATAAATTACCAAACAAAATTTTGCCGCACTACGAAAATTAGATCGCGAGTTATAAGCATTTTAAATTTTTCTACCCTCACCATGGGGATCTCCTGTCACCAAAAATTAACACTGTCTCATAATAAATTACCAAACAAAATTTGGGCCGCGCTACGAAAATTAGATCGCGAGTTATAAGCATTTTAAATTTTTCGACCCTCACCGTGGGGGGGGGGGGGTCTCCAGTCACCAAAAGTAACACTGTCTCATAATAAATTACTAAACAAAATTTGGCCGCGCTACGAAAATTAGATCGTGAGTTATAAGCATTTTAAATTTTTCGACCCTCAACGTGGGGGTCACCTGTCACCAAAAATTAACACTGTCTCATAATAAATTACTAAACAAAATTTGGCCGCGCTACGAAAATTAGATAGTGAGTTATAAGCATTTTAAATTTTTCGACCCTCAACGTGGGGGTCACCTGTCACCAAAAGTAACACTCTCTCATAATAAATTACCAAACAAAATTTGGGCCGCGCTACGAAAATTAGATCGCGAGTTATAAGCATTTTAAATTTTTCGACCCTCACCGTGGGGGGGGGGGGTCTCCAGTCACCAAAAGTAACACTGTCTCATAATAAATTACCAAACAAAATTTGGCCGCACTACGAAAATTAGATCGCGAGTTATAAGCATTTTAAATTTTTCTACCCTCACCATGGGGATCTCCTGTCACCAAAAATTAACACTGTCTCATAATAAATTACCAAACAAAATTTGGGCCGCGCTACGAAAATTAGATCGCGAGTTATAAGCATTTTAAATTTTTCGACCCTCACCGTGGGGGGGGGGGGTCTCCAGTCACCAAAAGTAACACTGTCTCATAATAAATTACTAAACAAAATTTGGCCGCGCTACGAAAATTAGATCGTGAGTTATAAGCATTTTAAATTTTTCGACCCTCAACGTGGGGGTCACTTGTCACCAAAAGTAACACTCTCTCATAATAAATTACCAAACAAAATTTGGCCGCGCTACGAAAATTAGATTGTGAGTTATAAGCATTTTAAATTTTTCGACCCTCAACGTGGGGGTCACCTGTCACCAAAAGTAACACTCTCTCATAATAAATTACCAAACAAAATTTGGCCGCGCTACGAAAATTAGATCGCGAGTTATAAGCATTTTAAATTTTTCGACCCTCACCGTGGGGGGGGGGGGTCTCCTGTCACCAAAAGTAACACTGTCTCATAATAAATTACCAAACAAAATTTGGCCGCACTAGGAAAATTAGATCGCGAGTTATAAGCATTTTAAATTTTTCTACCCTCACCATGGGGATCTCCTGTCACCAAAAATTAACACTGTCTCATACTAAATTACCAAAAAAATTTGGCCGCGCTACGAAAATTGATCGCGAGTTATAAGCATTTTAAATTTTTCGACACTCACCGTGGGGAAGTCTCCTGTCACTAAAAATTAACACTGTCTCATAATAAAGTACCAAAGAAAATTTGGCCGCACTACGAAAATTAGATCGCGGGTTATAAGCATTTTAAATTTTTCTACCCTCACCATGGGGATCTCCTGTCACCAAAAATTAACACTGTCTCATAATAAATTACTAAACAAAATTTGGCCGCGCTACGAAAATTAGATCGTGAGTTATAAGCATTTTAAATTTTTCGACCCTCAACGTGGGGGGTCACCTGTCACCAAAAGTAACACTCTCTCATAATAAATTACCAAACAAAATTTGGCCGCGCTACGAAAATTAGATCGCGAGTTATAAGCATTTTAAATTTTTCGACCCTCACCGTGGGGGGGGGGGGTCTCCTGTCACCAAAAGTAACACTGTCTCATAATAAATTACCAAACAAAATTTGGCCGCACTACGAAAATTAGATCGCGAGTTATAAGCATTTTAAATTTTTCTACCCTCATCATGGGGATCTCCTGTCACCAAAAATTAACACTGTCTCATAATAAATTACCAGAAAAATTTGGCCGCGCTACGAAAATTGATCGCGAGTTATAAACATTTTAAATTTTTCAACCCTCACCGTGGGGGGGGGGGGTCTCCTGTCACTAAAAATTAACACTGTCTCATAATAAATTACTAAACAAAATTTGGCCGCGCTACGAAAATTAGATCGTGAGTTATAAGCATTTTAAATTTTTCGACCCTCAACGTGGGGGTCACCTGTCACCAAAAGTAACACTCTCTCATAATAAATTACCAAACAAAATTTGGTCCGCGCTACGGAAATTAGATCGCGAGTTATAAGCATTTTAAATTTTTCGACCCTCACCGTGGGGGGGGGGGGGGTCTCCAGTCACCAAAAGTAACACTGTTTCATAATAAATTACTAAACAAAATTTGGCCGCGCTACGAAAATTAGATCGTGAGTTATAAGCATTTTAAATTTTTCGACCCTCAACGTGGGGGTCACTTGTCACCAAAAGTAACACTCTCTCATAATAAATTACCAAACAAAATTTGGCCGCGCTACGAAAATTAGATCGCGAGTTATAAGCATTTTAAATTTTTCGACTCTCACCGTGGGGGGTCTACTGTCACCAAAAGTAACACTGTCTCATAATAAATTACCAAACAAAATTTGGCCGCGCTTCGAAAATTAGATCGCGAGTTATAAGCATTTTAAATTTTTCGACCTTCACGTGGGGGGGGGGGGGGGGTTCCTGTCACCAAAAATTAACACTGTCTCATAATAAATTACCAAACAAAATTTGGCCGCGGTACGAAAATTAGATCGCGAGTTATAAGCACTTTAAATTTTTCGATCCTCACTAATGGGCGGGTCTCCAATCACCAAAAGCTACATTATCCTACCTTGTTTTGTATTAAGACGATTCTTTTCTATACACATTCTCTCAGGAATTTTTATTATTGAAACTATAGATTTATAGTAACTGAAATAAGAAATATGAGTTTGAGACTTGATATCCTCTAAATATCTGAAAAATACCGCGTCAATGTCTGCTGAAGTCTACCGAAGGATACCATGCCGAAGTCTGCCGAGCTGAAACGACGTTAGCCGAGTGTTAGGTTTTTTCGTTACGGATGTGTTAGGATTTTTCGCGTTACGGAATTTTTGGATTCGGTCGCCGCGCTCAAAGCCTGCGATAAAAGCTATGCAATAGCTTAAAAAAAAAGACAACAATATTTTTTTGTTATTTAAACAAAATTTCCATTGACCCATATTTAAACGAAAATATTTATTGGACCAAACGATTTTTTGTTGATTCAACAAAATCTTTTACTGGGTGAGGATATAAGACGGATTATTAAATTTTTACTGACTACATTTTCTCATTAAAAAAGAAAAGAAAAATTATTTTAAATTTGTATATGTGGTAAGGAAAGAATTCTATTTTTTTTTTTTTTAATTGAATAAATAAAAGCATATTTTTAAACATAGAGACTCAATGAATCATTTTTTCTACAGAAAAATAAATGGTCTGTCGACATATTGGCATATTTTTAGCTTAATATTCAACCAAGGAGGGCGATTTAAGAATCTGGCACTTAGGTGGGTAATTATTGCTGCCTGTTTCTAAGAACTGAATTTAAAGAAAATGCACACACTATTTTTAATTTGAAGTATTGCGGTTAAAATGTTTCAAAATGGCTCTAAAAGTTAAATGCTTTATCATGTGAAAATGATGTATTTTTTTTTTCCTTAAAAAGCATTTATTAAAAAAAGCAAAAATATTTCTTTTTGAGTTCGTTTAACGGACGTGATTTGTATTAGATTAGCCCCTAAATTAGAAACCAACTCTTAAAAGATCAACATATAATTTTGGCAAGTAACATTTTGCACCAAAAACTTGTAAACTGCAAGTTTTGAATTTTTTTTTTTTTTTTTTTTAAATACATGTTCTACCCTTTTGAGTGTTTGGAACGTAATATTCCGTTTACTAAGCTCCAGGTTTCACTGCAATATAAGGAGTATTTAAAATAATATAATTCTAAAGATTTAATGAATTTTCAATGCATTTTCGAATTATTAATACTCTTAAGGATTACATTCATATTTGTAATTAATTTTTTTTTTAGCTCACAAGCTATCATAGGCTGAGAGCTTATGTGCCCGCCCGTTCTGTATATATGTACGTGCGTAACGCGATAACTCATGATAAAAATATCCGCTCCACGTGAAATTTTGTATATGGGTATATCCTGATAAGACGCTTCCCTGATTAGTTTTTGGAGTTCATTCGATATGTATAACAGCTTGAAGGGGGTGTCATGCCCCTCCCTTTAATTGATATAAATGGGTTTTTCATGCAGAATTATCAGTTTTCATGCAGAAATGTCAGTTTTAGATATAGGATCATTCTGATTGGGCGCCTCCGTGATTGGTATTAGGTATTTATTGGATAAGTATATTCAGGGGGAACAGGGGTTCTAATGCTCCTCCCTTTAATTTATATAAATGTGTTTTTCATGCAGAATCATCAGATTTCTTTCAAATCTCTATGTAGTTTTGGGAGTTTAATGGTTAAGTATAAAAGAGGGGGATAACTCCTCTTAAATTATATAAATGGGTTTTTATTAAGAATCTTCCAATTTGCTCTGAATTTTGGATATAGATTTTTTGTATGATAAAGTATGTCCCTGGGTAGTTTAGGGGGTTCAATAATTACGTATAAAAGGGGAAAGGGGAGCTGTTTCCCCTCCTTTAATTTTTTTTTTCGAACGGAATTAACCCTTGAAAATATAAGGCTGTAATGTACAATTAGTATGCGTAGTTTGTGAGCTCAATGCCATCAGTTAACTGGGCAGTATTCTTTTTTTATAGATATAATGGTGAAAAAAATCATATTTCTGAGCATTTAAAATATAATGCAGAGAAAACAGCATTGCAATTTCACTCATTTGCAAGACACCCAGAGGTTTCAATATGATTTCCCATTTAAAATCTAGCATTTAATAAAAGTAATGCTGTAATTTTTTTTTTTCTAAGTGTACAATATTACTAAATTATTTTTTCTCTGGCGACATGGCATGATCTTATATAATGAAAATGCAGTTCATCAGAATGTATCTCAGCTTGCCATACATTAAAATGCACTATGAAATTCTTCGCCGATTAAAATAAATGTCTTCAGCTAAATTTTGAACATATAACACTGCTGAGAACTTGTTTTAGTAGATAATCCATTTACGAACTATCAGTGAAACTCAGTCAAATTGAAGAATACGAATAGGATATGCAAATCAATGTTAAAGGATATAAACTGCAGAGAACTTCACTCCCTTGTGAGAACTGGTTAACGCCCTTCGTCAGTCTAAATAAATTTCCATCTTGGATAGCTGTTACGATATTTTCTTTTGCGTTGCAGGTGTTCTTTTTAACTGGATCTTAAATCAGACTTAGGTAAAATCGCAGGTGCATAAATATCCACAAAGGAATGTCTAGTTATCGGTTTTAAGCTTCTTTTTTTTTTAGAATTGAGTTTATTTTAAAGTCTTTACCAGACACTGTCAACAGACATTCTGCAAATTTTCCTCTCAACTGCTAATTTTATGGGCTTAGAATGCATACGTGTTTATCAAATTTACTTTCGAGAAATACGTGGTAAGCTGGTTTTTTAGCAGACTTTCAATATGATTGTATGCCTAAGATGCATATGTTCGGATTAAAAGATATTTTATTCGTTTATGCTATATATTGATATTTCATAAAATAAATTAAGATGGGATATAAATGCTGTGTTCCTGGATCTTAAACAAACTATGATAGTCAAACAAAAAAACGAAGGGGAAAAAAATAAGTTTATTCCTTGCTCCACAAGTGAGTGATGTTTTTTAAGCTTTAATATAAAGCTATTTGTTTGTAATTATATTTAAATTGAGAATTTTTTATTTTATATAAATCTTAGTGTATATGTTTTTTTAATTTTATGTGGTATAATAAAGCGCAAACTTTGTTTTGTGTCTAGATACAAAGTTATTTAATATGCCAAAGACTTCTACACTTTACAAAACATTTATTGTAAATAATGCTGCATATCAGCATCATCTGCTGTGGGATTTACACCAAATGTTAATCAGCTTTAATTTATATCAAGAACTACCTGAGTATCATTTTTTATTAAAATCTGTGCATAAGTTCTTGAGGTACAGCTGTTGCATTAATCATAAAAAAATGCAATATAACATCGACACCTATTAAGCCATTTACACAAAAAACTATTCATCATCAATTTATATCAGAGACTACCTAAATGTAAATTTGTATTACAATCCGTGCGTAGTTCTTGAGATACAGCTGTTGCGTAAATCGCAAAAAATGCATCTTAGTAGCACCATCCGTTGAGCGATTTACGCCAAACACTGATCAGCATCAGTTAAATAAGAGACTACCGAAATATAAATTTTTATTACAATACGTGCGTAGTTCTTGAGATACAGCTGTTGCGTAAATCGTAAAAAATGCACCATAGCAGCGCCACCTGTTGAGCGATTTACGCCAAAAAC
The DNA here is from genome assembly GCA_964019185.1 of Maratus speculifer. Lineage (NCBI taxonomy): Eukaryota > Metazoa > Arthropoda > Arachnida > Araneae > Salticidae > Maratus > Maratus speculifer. Next base: position 376,146,600 of record OZ025292.1, read on the forward strand.
TAATCAGCAATAATTTATATCAGGGACTACTTAAATATCAATTTTTATTAAATTCCATGTATTTTTTCTTGAGATAGAGCACCCACAAAATATATGAGGACCCCAGAAGCCAAGGGGTGTAAGTGACAAAATTGAAAAAATTGAGTTAAGTGCAGAGGATATCTGGAAATATGCTTTTTTCATTTCAGGTAAAGAAATATAGGTCATTTTCTGATTATTTGGGGAGTTATAGAGATAAACCACTTTTTTCGAAAAACAAACAATATTGATTAATTATACATTTGAAGAAAATTGTACTCTATTTTTTTAACAGTTATTGAAATGAGTGTTCAAAGATTAGAATGCAACAAGCAGATGTTTCCTATTTCAATTTAGTCAATTGTTATTGATGTTCCAATTTAACATCAATTATCTTTAAACTCAATTTACTCCAAATCGACATTTTGACACTTGTACCCCTTTGCTTCTGGGCTCCTCATATGCCATAGACAGATATTTTATTTTAACAGATATTTTATTTAAAATCTCTGACCCCTAAAACGTCGAAAACTGGAATTCGAAAATTTATACGAATCCAATACTTTCTTCTTGTAAAGATAGAAGGAAATAAAAAAAGAGATTGGTGTTGGTAGAATAAATTTGGTGCTCCCTCAATCTCCCCGGACGGGGCGACCCCCCCCCCCCCTTTCACACGGTCCTGAATGTCCGGGTAGAGAAAATGGGGATTTAAAAGAAAAAATTCCTGAATGAGCTAAGAATACTTTGATTATAAATTTATTTTTACTGCACATTCACAAATAAAAAATAGAAACAAAGTTTTTTTAAAAAAGTTCAAATTATTTTAAATGTGTATTCTGGAGATCCTATAATTTACATAATTTTTTCCCATCCAAATAATTAAAATAAAAATTTGCTTTAATTCTACATGTATTAATTGAATAAATATCCAAAGTTATGAATTATTAAATTGTTCAAAGGTTATAAAAACTATACGCGAAATTAAAATTTACTTCAAAATATTCGATTAATAGTATCTAAAAATCATGTCTATTTCTTTGCGATATTCAACTTACTTACAACAGTCATTTTAATCCGCAATATTCAATGTTTTTAAATGGCTTGCCCTTTAATTTTTGTCAGAATGATCTCGTATTTTAAATGGCTAAAAGAAAATGAAGCACCAAGTACCTTTAAAAAAATATGTATGTTGTGTAGAAAACTTCAATTAATCAGATTTTCTTTTCTACGACTTTCTAAAAATTCAGATTTTTCGTAATTTTTTTTTTTTTTTTTTATGAACATTTTTTCTATTGAAAAGCATTGCAGAAGCATCGATCGACAGCCAACCATCTACGCTTTCTCCCCCTATCGTTAAAAAGTCCGCATGGCAAAATATTAACATTACTTTCCCCTCCTGTTTCTTACTCCGTGATCTCTAATAATACTACACTCGTTTTTTTTTTTTTTTTTTTTTTTTTTTTTTTTTTTAAATCCTAAGGAAAAAAAAAAAAAAAAAAAAAAAAAAAAAAAAAAAACTTGGAATGACAATTATGAAATAGCTTTTTTCTGTATATACATTACGGAGAGATAAACTGGAATCGAATAAAGTTCATAAATTTTCATGGATGATATTATTTTGTAAACTTAATTTTATTTCTTAAAAAAATTCGTAATTTAGAATGAAAAAAAATAGCTGATTCTTCTTGAATCATTTTATGAATGTGTATATTTCACCATCTGTCCGCATACATTGTGAACACCAAATCAATAGCAGTAGTTCGGCTCAATTATTTATTTAATTAAAAATAATAAGAATAAAATTTAAAAAAATTGGCTTGCAGATGCTTAACTTCAAACATATAGGTACTTTCGACCAAATCTTGCACCTTTGAGCGCAAGGTCTTCAGCACACACACAGAGAAACATAGAAAAAAAAAGCATACAAAAAAACTTAAAAGCTTATACATTTTTAATGCATATTTCTTAGTTTCAGAAAATGTTAGTACAAATTATAGGACTGTATTTAGGCTTATCTTTATGTTCGACAAATTTTGATTTTTTTTTTTCTAATTTTATGCAGAAAATGTGATAAAACAGTTTGTGCTGATAAGATCCATATTAAAACGCGGTCGGTGGGTTTTCACCACTGCTATATTCAAATCCAAAGAACTGCTTTTATAATTTTATGCACATGTTCATTTTCAAAAAGATATTGAGGACGTAATAAAATCGAACAACTTTTTAATATTTTACGAATAAAACATTATAAAATATTTAGGCTAATAAAATCCATATTAAAACGGAGTCGGTGGGTTTCCATCACTGCTATATTTAAATCCAAAAAACTGCTTTTATGATTTTATGCACATGTTCATGATCAAACATATATTGAGGACGTAATAAAGTCGAACAATTTTTCAATATATTACGAATAAAACATCATAAAATATTTAGGTTAATAAAATCCATCATTTCTTTGTCTCATTATCTTATGACTTGGTAATATATTCCTTCACTCACACATAGATCGAATGATTATGTGTGTAGAATTACTTTGTAAAATGTTGATAGAAAGTTAATTTTGGGATTACATTAAACCTGTGTTCATTCAAAAACTTATCCAGCTTCTCAGGAATAACAATGAAGCATTAAACCTTTTCTAAGTCGTATTTTTAGAGATTAGGATAACCATTATCTTACCATTTGATTTATGGCTAGTTGTGAGTGTTCAAGGACAAACAGTAGATATACAATTTAATCAGTGATTTATTAATATATAGAGTGTTTGAAAGTGAATGACAATACCTTTATTATAAAGTAATAAAAATAATAATGAAAGAAAAGCTCTAAGTACAATACGGAAGGAAGCTCGAAGTTGTTATAATTTTTCTTCTGTTCTTCCCCAAGTCTTCTAAGTATTATTAGCCTCTGATGCTATTTCTTTCAGACAAGCTAAAAAGTGTCGTGTCAAAAATTGTGGCCCACTTTTACTTACCTGTCATACGTAGTAAAGAGTAAGTCTTGCAATCGTTTTGAAAATCGAAAAAAAAATTTGCCGGATTTACACGTTTCAGATACTGGAGATTCCGAAAAACGTATTTTTAGAAAAAAAAAACCCGCCGTCCGTGTCTGTCAGTCTGTCAGTCTGTAAACGCTCTATCTCACGAACAAATGGAGATAGAGACTTAAAATTTTGTATGTACTTAGTGAGTAAGAATAGGACGAAGCCTATTTGATATCAGTAACATCGATTATCCGGATCTATATTTTTCGGACTCTCGAAAAATTTGTTCTGATGAAATGTATATAAAAAACCTCTATCGATTTTTTTTTCCTAATCGGAGGTGAAACTGAATTCTGCAATGGCAGAATCTACATTCAACTTGTTCAGAGTTTATTCACACAGAAAACATCCAAGTAATAGTACCGTTTATGTTCGATGTTGTGAGTGCATGATAATTTGTTTTTGTTCTTTATAAGGATAGATACTCTTTTTTGACTGTAAACGTCAGCGGATTGAAATTGTACACACATAATGCTTGAAATTGGTGACTATATAAACCTCTTTAAGTATATCTAGTACGGAACTCGGGATAACTGAAGTGAAACCTGCATCGGGTCTGATAACTTGATTTTACTGCAACTCATGGTGGGTCAAGTTGAGTTTAAATGTTTCATGTTAGACTTTGACTCTTTCAGGTCGGGTTCGGGTTGATTCGATTTTTCAAAAGAAAGCTCTGAATATTTTTCAAGTGAAAAAAAAAGACCATGTAGATTATTTAGTCTTATAGACTATTTATACTTTCTGTAAAGCAGAAGAGCATAGGGAAAAATTTAAAGTTACTGTCATTTTTGATCTGAAGTTTTAGTTTTCAAAATGACTCCTGAGAAGTTCTAACAGTCATAACAAAAAACATGAGATAAAATAAGATTAGAATTCGATTTAATTCACAGTAGTATTCTCACAAGTATTGCTCTGGATATCATTTGATTCTTTGATCATTTCCAATGGTTATCATCCTGGACGTAAATTGGGGAGTTTGGACCGATGTTCGCGGGATTGAAATCAGTTCAGTCTAGCTCGTGTGAAATCGCACGGTTTTCATGGGTATACTATTTTCAGAAGAACGATAATTCAGGTAACTTTGTCTTCAAAAATTCTCTTTGAAGGCAATTATAGCAATGTGTACAAAACTGGACAAGGCTTAGTAAAATTTTAGATCTTCTTTAAAACTTCATGGCCTTTCTGTAAAGTAAGGCGGGAAAAAAAGAAAATACGTGGAGAAATAAGTCAAAAATCGAGGGAAGTGCAGAAGTGGCATGTATCCCGGTCGCCATAACGAAAGTCGTAGGAGGAGGTCAAATGAAGGTTTTGTTTGTCATTTCATACAAAAAAATTACATATGTATGAAATATATGAAGTTTTATGTATGAATATGAATAAAATATATAATATATGAATATTATTATTAAATGATTATACTATGATTATATAATGATTATATGATTGTATAATGATTATATAAATGGGTACTTGCAGTCGATAGCTTTTACTGTGCATGAAGAGGAAAGCATCAAAATCCATTTTTGCCCTTGGACGCAAAATAAAAGCTTGTTTAGGCCCTCTAATAACCTTTTCTGTGAGACGGGAGAGTAAGAACATAAAAAGAAAAGGAAAGACAGAATTCGATTTCATTCAGTGCGATAATTCTTGAACATTTCAGGTTCTGTACAGTCTTTATATAAGACATATAATAAAGACCATAATGAGAAGAATAAGTAGTCGTTAGGGGCCACCGAATGGATATGCATAATATAAAATAAGAAAATAAGGCATCTGTAAACTGTTTATAAAATGTATTGCAATTCCAAAATAAAATTTTAACATATATAAAATAGTTTGTTTTGACTGACTGATAATCAACGCACAGCCCAAACTACTAAACGTAGAGACATGAAAATTGGGGAAAATATATTTCTTATGGTGCAAGCGTGCACTAAGATGGGATTTTTGAAAATTCCCTCTCTAAAGGGGGCAAACGGGGGATCGAAAATTCTGGAACATTTTCTTATATCGCAGCAGTCGTTTAAGGTAACAGCGGGAAATTTCAGAAATTAAATCTACTAAAAAAATTATTAAACACATATTTAAGCGATTTTAGAAATTGCCCCCCTGAGGGTGTTAAAAGGGGAGTCGAACAATTTAGAACATTTGACATATCTCAGCGTTTTAAGTAGAAGAGTGAAACGGCAGAAAATATATCTATTAAAAATAATTAAAGACGTGTTTCAGCGATTTTTAATTTTTTACCACCGGGGGGGGGGGGGGGGGATTAATTGGGAGCAAAAAAAAAAAAAAAAAAAAAAAAAAAAAAATTGGACCCGTGATGTGACAATTAATTGGAAAGCCCTTGGATTGCTCTTTCATATTATAAACCTTTCTCCCTGTATCTTAAATAGCCCCACTTGCGGAGCAGTTTTCGAAATTTTTTGAAATCGCAGCGTTTTATCAGTTTAGATCGGATTTTTTTACGGGGCCCTCTGATAAATATCATTTATAATACATAAAAATTTCAAAGAGAGTGGAAGGTTCTATTCTGGAGAGGGGGAAGACAGTCGGAATTCTGCTGAGGGCAATTTTATGAGTTTGGTCTACACCCCTCATGTGACATATCATCAGAAAGCCCTCGGATCGATCATTCATATTATGAACTTTCCTCCTGGTACACACATTTTCCTCCCTTCCGGGGTGGCAGTTTTCGAAAATGTAGCGTTTTATCATTGCAGATCGGATTTTTTACAGGCTCTCTGATAAATATTAGTTATAATATTTGAAAATTTCAAAGAGAATGGAAGTTTATATACCAGGGATACGTGATAATTGGAACAATGGGGAGGGGGAGCAATTTTCTAAATTTAGCCTACATCCTTCATATGAAAGCTCTCTTGCGATTATTTCAAATTATACCCCACCAGCGCTTCTGAGATATTTCTCCATATCTCAGCAGCAGGTTTAGGTAGAAGCGGGAAATTCAAGATAACACACCTACTAAAAAAAAATAGTTAAACCTAGCTACTTCAGTCATTTTAAAGCTATTTTGTCTATTATGTCGTCAACATCGACTTTGAGCAGGAATTTTTTGAATAAGACAGCGATTATGAATGTTTGATTAGATTTTACTTTTTAAAAATCTTTATTAGATGTACTTCATTTGATTCAAGGTTCCTTTAGAAAAACCGACCAGCGTAGCAGGCGAAGACTGCTAATATTTAAATATTTTAATACATAGTAATAATCAATTACGAAATCGCGCTAACCCATCGAAATTTGATTATCTCATCGAACCATTACGACCAATTATATAAATTGTCAAACTACAAGCAAATTTATACAAGTTGGCAAAATTTTTATTTTAAATAACGAAAAAACAAAAAAAAAATTGTAAAAGATTAAGAAAAATTCAAATAAAATGTCGCATTAAAAATTACTTGATGACGCAACAAACACGTGTAACGTGTTTAATGTCAAGTGAATGTGACATTTACGATAAACGTATATAGGCATTTAATCTTATAGTTTGGCGATAGTTGTCTGGCCGGCAGGATAATCAAGAAGTACCGAACTGCGTAAAAGAAACAGCCTTATGACTCCGAAAATGATAATCATATTTGCTAACAGTTTACTGCGATGTATTAAGCATCTCATATCCAATTAAAATATATCTTTGAACTGAAATTTGAATGAAATGCAGGGTCATGAAAAATCGAAGAATGTGAAAAAATAAATTACAAATATCTCGGCAACTAATTATCCGATCGACTTCATTCTTTAAACAAAATGTATGCTTTTAATTTTCTTTCACTTTCATTATCTAAAATAAAAAAATAAAAAAAATCGAAAATTTTTATACATATCTTTCATCAAAACGAAAACTTCGAGAGTCCGAAAAAAGTAGTTCTATGTAATCGAAATTACTGATATTCAACAGGCTTCTGTCCATTATTAAATACTATTTACACATGAAATTTCAAGTTGCTATCTCAATTTGTTCGGAAGATAGAGCGTTTACAGACACACAAATAGACAGACAATCACACAAACAACGGACGGAAGAAATTTTTTTTTCTAAATATATACTTTCCTGAATCTCCAGTGTCTAAAACGTGCAAATCCGTCAAAAAAAAAAAAAAAAAAAAAAAATCCATTTTTTTAAAACGATTGCGAGAGTTGCCCTATCCTACGTATGATGTGTAAGTAATAAAGCTTTTTATTTCATTTGATTTGCAGTTGCAGTTCAAAGGTATATCTACACAGTTTTAAATTTGCAGTAAAGTTTCCAGTTATTTGTCCTTTCTTATAGAATACTGTTACTAAACGTAATTTAACTGTAATTTGACGATATTATCGCTCATATTATGGTCAGAATACTGTTAAATTACAATTGTGTAACCGTTTTCCTTAAAAACAGTTGAATGACTGGAAATTTTGCTGCAAATTTTCAACAGTATACAAAATGATTTATTTAGGCGGATAAGAATAAAAAAAAGTTTGAACCTCTTATGAATTAGAGAAATATGTTTGGGAGGTATGGGTTTTTTCTGTGAATCAGAAAAAAATTATCATAAGGACAGAAAGAATCTACAACCCCATATAATCTAGACCTTTTAGTTTTCAAAAAGACGCCTAAAACATTGCTTTATTTGATAGAAGAGAAAAGGCAGAAAGAATAAATTAAAGCTAAGATATCATTTAATTTAGAGCAGTAGTCTTGAAGATTGTGGTACCTTTCGATAAAGCAGAATAGAAAAAAAAAATTACTATCTCATTTGATTTAGAGCAGTTATCTTCAACAACCCGCAGCACAAAAGGGCTTTATATCAAATAGAAAAAGAAAAAAGGAAAGGGTGTGGAATTCTTTGGAGATATCGAAATCCTTCTGTTTTTCGTAATATCGCGTGATTAAATTACATAATGATGCTCTATTTTCCATGAAAAATACTTAATAGTTACTTTAATAGATTTTGAGGAATAGGAGTACAGAAAAAAAGCAACTGCTTAAATTCTGCATTTTGAAAAGAAGCCGGTAGAAGCTTATCTTTGGATTTGTAATATTTCTTATCTATTATACTTCTGCAATTTTTTTTTTTTTTTTCAAAATCCGGCGGAAAAGTAGCTGTGGATTTGTAATCTTTCTTAGTTGTTGCATTTCTGCATTTTAAAAAAATCGGTAAAAGCTTACCTTTGGATTTGCAATGTTTCTTACTTGTTGCATTTCTGCATTTTGAAAAAGAGTCGGGTAGAAGCTTGCCTTTTGATTTGTAATAGTTTTTAACTATTGCATTTCTGGTATTTTGAAAAAAAATCAGTAGAAGCTTATCTTTGGATTTTTAATATTTCTTAATTGTTATATTTCTGCATTTAAAAAAAAAAAAAGTCAGTAGACGATTATATTTGGATTTATCAATATTTCTTATTTGTTGCATTTCTGTATTGCTTTACTGATTTCTTTAAAAATGTCTTGCAAAATGGTTATGATTTTAAAAATATTTAATTTAATTTATTTCATGCTTATATTTGAAAAAAAAAAAGTTTCGAACCATACAAACATCTGTTTAAAAAATATAGCGTCTCTTAGGATTTCGTGTCGGCACCCATGCTGTACAAGGTATAATTCTGCACATTTTACATCTCCAAAACCTCCAGTAACAGGTGGATGAATCATATTCAAGAAATACGCACACCTTGCGTGATGCGGTTGGTGTGTTTTCCTCATTTAGCTCGTTTGTTTTCTACTCTCCCTTTAAAATCACTTCCTTGTACGTCACGATTTTAAATGTTCAAAGCATGTGACGCTTAATTGCTTTCGGAATATGTGAACGGTAATTGGGTTTTTGAAGCATGCCAAAACCCGTTTAGTTTTGCGATCCTAAATTCTTCAGTATAGATCTCTCATTTTAAGTTTAAAAATTAATACACTATTTTAAAAAAAAAGAGAGAGAGAGAGAGAGAGAATAAATATTTTTTAATTTACAAAATTATAATCAGGGCCGTAGCTAAGGGGGCGCTATGGGCGGCTCAGCCCCTCCCCCCCGCCCCTGGAAAATATTACAAGGTCATTAAATGTATTTCTGTTTCGAAAATTCATATAAAATTCTGTTTCAATCACTAATGCATGGAGGTTCATTAAACTTTAGGTTCAGTTAGTATCGGATAGAAATTGATCCTGGTTCGTTTTTGATGTACATCACTCAACATGAAGCGCTGTTATGCAGAATTTTAAAATTTTAGCAATAGCCCTTTCTCAGAAATTAATGTACTGATTTTCACCAAACTTCAAATTCAGTTAGAAGTTGATATAACTTGTTGACTAGATTTTGGTGTAAATCACATAAGAGGTGGCGCTGCTATGCTGTATTTCTCAGGAAGTATTAACATGTGTGATATAGAAGAAAGATCTAAGATTAACACATCTGACTAATTTTTTTTTCCTTTCCATTGAAATTTTTCTGCTCTGGAGAGCACTAGTTAACATACAAATTGTACAGATTTCCCCTTTTCGAGGCCACGGAACCGAAATAGTAAAATATCCGTTTTGTTATCTCTTTTAGATTTCGGTAATTTAATTTTTCAGGTTTGTGGTACGTAAAATTAAAGAATTTGTAAAACGGAAAAAATGTTTTTTTCCAAAGCTCTAAGAACTGAATACCGAAATAATGACTTTTTGCCTTATTTTTCTTTTGTTCTCTCATAACTTTAACTAGCATCAACATTAGTATATTAGCTAGCCAGGAAGGCAGGAGTCGGAGTCGGAGTCGTTAATATTTCCGGAGTCGGAGTTAGAGTCGGAGTCGAAGTCGTTAAAAATTCCGGAGTCGGAGTCGGAGTAGGAGTCGGCCATTTTTCCCACCGACTCCGCAGCCCTGCTTTATCCATTAAAATATTACATATGATAATCAATAACTTACTTTTAAATAATTATTTCACAATTATGAAATTATAATGAGTAAAAGTTTTATAATAAACTGTGTGCTATTTATCGTTTCCTATGAAAGACTATATATTTGGAACGATAAAGTATGAAAAAAAAAAAAATATCTTTTAAAGAGAGTACAAAGAAAAAAGGGTGGGAAATATTAATTTCCCGAAGTGATATTTTAAATACTCGGCTGCATTTTGTGTACATTCGAAAATTGACTGATACCAGGCTTGATGCCATGATGCCATGAATTACAAGTATATGTATAGTAAACTCATTTGAAAAAAAAAAATAATAATTAAAAAAGAAAGAAGAAAAAAGAAAAGCTTCAAGAAACGCTCGAATATGTTAATCAACTAATTTAATCACATTTACCTTAAACTTCAGCCACAAACGCACCTCTCGTAATAACCACCCCACCCTCACCCTCCGTTTTTTTTTTTTTTTTTTTTTTTTTTTTTTTTTTCCATAAATTATTTTTTTAAAGTGCAATTGGCAAGTTACGGTCTTTTTAATTAGCGAATCTTCCACGTTGCCTGAGTTTTGTGCTTGCCATGAATTGTAAAATGTGAATGTTAACATCGTTTCATAATTTATTGTTGGTATAATAGTTTTAAAAGTGTTGAATGTGGAGAATGTCGAGAAATTATTGTTTCAAAGCCCAATGGCAACCAAATAAAATACAAATTGCATGTATTTACACTCGATTGTGTGCATGATTAGATACTAAAGAACGAAAATCACTCGATAAAAGAAAAATTGTACAAATAGATCCAATATCTAAAGAACAGGGTTAATTAGCATGATTATCATACCAACACAGAATCTTTTCGAAACATTCCTCTTTTCTCTTCTCGTTCTTTAATCGACCATGATTCTTTCGAAGTCGTGAAAAATCAAACCCATATATTTATAAACGTATAATCATTGACTCCTGTATGGAGAATAACCCAGCACAAAAGGTACAGCTAATTTCGGATCTCGAAGGCCTTGAGAGGCTTTAAATCATTTCAGACACTGAACATGGAATGCCAAACAATAGGCAGCTTTTTTGCGCATTCGATCTATGCTGCATTGTTTTTCTTTTTCGAATGCGGTAACAACATGCCCTTAAATTTTCTTTTCAAAATGATTCGTGTAGTTTCTGCGCTGCGTCCGTTTGGAACTGTGTTTCAAACATTTGGGCAACAACAGCAGATGCATCATTCGTCATTGACAACCAAAATCAATGCTTTTTCCTCTGAATGTTATGCAATCAAGATGGCTAAATTATATACCAAATTCAATCATCATGTTTACTGTAGAAGCTAGAATTATTTTCATATATTATGAATTTTTAAATATAGCAAATTTATTTCAAATCTCAGAGTATTTTAAATTTGGGTCTTTCATTTGTATGTTACAACACAGTTAAATAAAGGTGGCGAATGGTCAGGAAAAAACACAGTCAAACAAAGACGAAACCACCAGTACTTTCTTATAGAAGACATTTATAGTAATATAAAGGAGTTAAAGAGGGGTTAAAGGATTATCTGCACACCCCCTAACAATCTCTTGGGCCTCCTCTAGATTGCATAATATTTTAATATTACTTAATATTACTATTTAATACTACTAATGCTACTTAATACTGATATTACTTAATGATACTTTATCTATTATTTAAAATATTTTAAACTTTTTTATAATAAACACGTTTTAAAATTGCTGTAACATATGTAAATATATACAATTAGAGAGAAACGCTTTAAGTATAGTGTTTTATTATAGTTTGTGATAAAAGTATTAAAAGCAATCAGATCGAAAAATGAAACTGTCGACTTTCTAAACGTATTTGGCACTGAGGTAAAAATTTGCTAGTTCTATAAATTTGAGGCCCCACCAGTGGCCGAGAGGTTCTGACCTCCAAACTGGTAGACGGTAGGTGCAGGGGTCGAACCCAATCGCGACCGTCGGCCTAACTGTTCGGAGTTTTCCGTGGTTTTCTTTGAACCTTGGATTTCCTTGCGAAATACGGTTAGGTTCCCTTAGAAAGACCCCCACGGAGGGCACCCCACCCCTTAGGGACTATATCCTACAGTGTAGATAATTGGCCGACATAAATACAAATAAACAAACTTTAAATTTGAGCTTAAATATTTTTTTATATTGTGTAATTTTAAATGTGCTATGATCTCGATCTTCCAAGGAGATCGGTACAACTTTTTTTTAATATGTAAATAGAACTGATTTTTTTTTTCCAATTTATAATTTATATATTAAATCCACCGATAGGTCCTCAACTTCTATATAATTTTATCCTTTGGAATATGTCATTCACTTTACCATGTTTTTTTTTTTTTTTTTTTTTTTTTTGGGGGGGGGGGGCGGTTAGCCGTACAACGTTAGAAAAACAGCAAAAAGAGAGCCGATCTGGCACTTTGCTTTTCTTCTGCTTGTGGTCTTTCGAAAACCTCAAACTGATTTTTAGAAAAAATAATACATTTCGATGATTTTTAACATTGTTTATGAATTCGGTCTGTCTATCCGTCTTTATGTTTGTAAATAAAGTCCGATTGCCGTGAAATGGATATGCGTTATTTGGTATCACTGTGGCATGTTCGGTTTTGAAAAGGAAGTTTGTAGCATTTATGGTTCATTTATAAGGACACTCAAAAGGATATCTTCACATTAAAGTTAATGTGGAAAAATCCTTAGAAGTGTTTTTAATGATATTACACTATTTTAAACATACTAAAACGGATGTATATCACTGAAGTGTAGTGCAAGGTTTTCACTACATAATGTGGTGCGCTTAGAAGTTATCGTACATTTACAGAAACACACAAAAGTATTTGGCTATACCGTAGAAAATGAAAATTTTTTGAACTGTACTGAAGCCTTCAAACAATAATTGCTGAATGTACATTTCAGATGTGCTATGCATTTTTTAAAGTTAATTACTTTTGTAATGTTACTTGGTGTGTATAAACTTTATAGACACGTACAAGTCAGCACAAAAGTTTTTAACAGCATTCGTTTATTGGCGGAAATTGCTGAATAGAAATTTTCAACAGTGGTATGCGCTAAGATAACTGACTTTTATCATACTATGTAATATACATCTGTATCTATATATAGAGAGACCATATACAAGACCGCAAAAAATCGAATATTTCCCCCGGCTATTGATTGTAATTGCTGAAGTTGTGTTTACTAATTCATTATAGATTTCCACATTCCTCATTTAAAGATCATCATTAACCTTAGTAAACTCTGTGGTTTTTTATAGTATCCTAAATGTGTTGGAAAGTGTTTCATAATTTTTGCTATATGCACGATTTTTCGTCCTTGTTTAAATTTTTCTGTTGGGCTTTTCCGTAATAGAGCTACCACGGCGGTGATTTCATAAGCGGCAAAATTCGATTTTTAAATTATTTAAGACACAGAATTCCAGTCAATAGACAGTATTTTTTAAGCTGATGTGTTACATTTTTATTCTTTTCTGAACATTGTAACAACATACGCCGAATTTTATTTCGAAATTTGTTGCTTTGTTTCGGCGCTGTCTGTGTTTTTAACCATTCGACCAACAAAAATGCTTCATGCGCCATTAGCAGTCAAAATTCACGTCTTATCCGCGGAATGTCATCCAGTCAAGGTGGCTAAATTATCTACCAAATCCAATCATGTTTATTAGAAACACTAAAATTACTTTCGCAACTGCTAGGCAATAATGGAGTTGTTTTACAATTATCTACAACAATGCCCAAGCTCTATTGAAAGCAAAGAATTTCGTCGAATATGAAATACTTTCTGATTAAAGTTGATTTAGACATTTCGTCGGGTATTATTCTTACAAGATCTACAATGCATTTAAGGGTACAAAGTTCCTTTAAATTGGTCAAAATATCGATTTTCTTTTTTTAAATATTAACGGAAAGCTTCTTTAAATGTGAATATTTTGACACCTCATTTTTAGCAACACGACAATTATATCGCGAGATATTTCAAATTTTGTTAATAGCTCCAGCGCAATTACTATAACAAATGAAAACTTTAAACTGATTTTTCTCACTCTTCATACTTTTATAATTTGCTTGTTTGATAAACACTAAGATTTTCTTGCGAATTTAGATAGAGGTTTGAATTATTTTCTTATTTACTAACCATTGTGTATTTAATATTTTTGCAATATTAAATACTTGTAGTATTTAATATTAATTGCAAGTTTATAGTTATTTTTTAAAAAATATTTAAACTGAGAGTTTGTTGAAATTCCTTCATTTTTTAACATACACGAGAGAAAAAAAAAAATCATATTAAATGTAAATGTCCATGCACAGATTTTATATAGTATATTCCTAATGGATGTAGGAAAAAATTGAAGCAAAAATATTTATATTAGTATAAATAGTAAAGATTTATAAAAAAATATTTTTTAATTTAAATTTTGGTAAAATAAGCTGTTTTACAAGATTTTTTTTTTTTTTATTAAATTGAAATATTTATATTAGTATAAATAGTAAAGATTTTTTAAAAATTATTTTTTTAAATTTAAATTTTGGTAAATTAAGCTGTTTTACAAGATTTTTTTCAGAGATCAAATGTCCCTAGACTTAACATTGTAGAATAGAATTCCGACGTTGAGTTACCAGCCCCTTTAACCCTTTGCGGGATACAGGGCAAATCCATTGCTTAAGTATTGAAATAAATTACTGACACCGGAATTTGAAAACAGCGTTATTTGTAAATAAGAAAACGCTATGTTTCACGTATTCAATAAACCGTAATTTTCTTTAACAAAATTCTGGTCCCAATGTAGCATTTGGGAATTAAAATTAAGTGGTATATCTATGAAACCAGCGCCCCGCAAAGGGTTAAAGGTGCTATTTACTCGGCTTCCAAATCCCCCTTTATAATGTTAAGTCTAGGGACGTTTGATGCATTCGTATATTTAAAATATCTCCTTGGGAAAATAACAGTTTTAACTTCTTTTTTTTCTTTTGCTCTTCTTAAAAAATGTTTTTATTTTCCTTGGTGTTCAAAATATTTCTAAAATCTACGCTTAATTTAATATGAAGTGCTAAAATTTTACTCGAATTTCATACGTTTTTAAAACATAAAACAATAAAGTAAGCATAGATTTTAGAAATATTTTAACAACAAAGAAAAGTGGTCGTTCGGAGCCACCGTACTTACCCACATCGTGACTATGCATAATATGAAAAATGACAATAAAACGTGTGTAAACTATCAATGGAATGCATTGCAATTACCCAAAAAATAATAATTATTATTAAATGTACAACTTAAATATTTCTAATACATAGTAATGCTCTACTAAGGAATTGGGGGAACTACTTTACTAGCCCGTCGAGCAATTTTGAAACATTGCATAAATCATCAAACTATTGGTAAATACAAAATGATGTAACTTTTATTTTAAATAACAAAAAAAAAATATTAAAATAAAATAAATAAATAAATAAATAAATAAATAAATAAACTAGTAAAAGATTAATAAAAATACAAATAAAATGTCGAATTAAAAATCCCATGATGACGTAACAGGTACGTGTAATGTGTTTAATTGAATCTGACATTTACAATAAGTCATTATTGGCATTTAAACTTCTAGTTTGGCCATAGTTTTTTGGTCGACGGGATAATCAATTAATACCGACTTGCGTAAATGAAATATCCTTATAACTTTGAAACTGATAATTCTATTAACTAATAGTTTACTGCGTCGGATTAAGCGTCTCATTTCCAAACAAAATATATCTTTGAATTGAATTTTGAATGAAATACAGGGTCATGAAAAATCGAAGAGTGTGAAAAAAACAATTACAAATATCTCGGCAGCTAATTTTCCTATAAATTCCATTCTTTATGCAATTTTTTTATTGTTTTTTTATATTCACTCCTTAAAATAAACAATTTCGAAAATTTTTATGTATTTTTCATCAGAATGAATATGTCGAGAGTCCGAAAAAAATAGTTTTGGATAATCGAGGTTACTAGTATGCAATAGACTTCTTCCCATTATAATATATTAAGTACACAGTAGTTTTCAAGTCTCTGTCTCAATTTGTTCGGGAGATAGAGTGTTTACAGACACACAGATGGACAGACAGGCGTAAATTTTTACTTACCCATCATACGTAGCATAGGGTAAGTCTTGCAATCGTTTTGAAAATCGAAAAAAAAATTTTGACGGATTTACACGTTTTAGATAGTGGAGATTCCAAAAAACATATTTTTAGAAAAAAAAAATTTGCCGTCCGTCCGTCCGTCCGTCTGTCTGTCTGTCTGTAAACGCTCTATCTCCCGAACAAATTGAGATAGAGACTTGAAATTTTGTATGTAGTTAGTATGTAAGAATGGGACGAAGTCTATTTAATATCAGCAACCTCGATTATCCGAAACTATTTTTTTCGGACTCTCAAAAACTTCGTTCTGATGAAAGGTATATAAAAATTTTCGAATGTTTTTGTTCCAAGGAATGGACGTAAAAGGCAATAAAATAACACACATTTTGCATATACAACGAAGTCGATCGAATTATTAGTTGCCGAGATATTTGTAATCATGTTTTCCACATTCTTCAATTTTTCATGACCCTGTATTTCATTCAAATTTCAATTCAGAGGTATATTTTAATTGAAAATAAGACGCTTAATCCAACGCAGTAAACTGTTAGTTTATATTATTATAATTTTTGAGTTATAATAATGTTTCTTTTTTGCAGTTCGGTATTACTTGAGTAGTTTAGTGTTTTATATAATTTGTCGAAATTGGTACATCAGCAATTCATTAATAGAGCATTACTATGCATATTAACAATATTTAAATTTTGTTTTGGAATTGCAATGCATTGTATAAATAGTTTTCGCATGTTTTATTTTCATATGCCTATCCATGATGGGTAAGTATTACGGTGGCCCCCAACGACTAGTTTTAAATGTGTTTTTCGTAGTATTCAGTATCTGAAACATGTAAATCCGTAACAAAAATTTTTCGATTTTCAAAACAATTACTCTATACTACATATGAATGGTAAGTAAAAAGTTACACCCTTTAAGAAGAGAAAATAGAAAAAATGAAAAAATGAAAAAAAAAAAACTTTCCAGTAAAACTGATGGCATTGAGCTCACAGGCTACGCATACTAATTGTACATTACAGCCTTATTTTTCCAAGGTTAATTCCATTCGGTAAAAAATTAAAGGAGGGGAAACAGCTCCCCTTTCCCCTTTTATACTTAGTTATTGAACCCCCTAAATTAATCAGGAATATACTTTATCATATAAAAAATCTATATCCGAAATTCAGAGCAAATTGGAAAATTCTTAATAAAAACCCATTTATATTATTTAAGAGGAATTATCCCTATCTTTTATACTTAACCATTAAACTTCCAAAACTATTCAGAGATTTGAACGAAATCTGATAATTCTGCATGAAAAACCCATTTATATAAATTAAAGAGAGGAGCATTAGAACCCCCGTTTCCCCCGAATGTACTTATCCAATAAACACCTAATACCAATCACGGAAGCGCCCAATCAGAATGATCCTATATCTAAAACTGACAATTCTGCATGAAAATTGATAATTTCTGCATGAAAACCCATTTATATCAATTAAAGGGGGGGCATGACCTCCCCCCCTTCCCCCTGTTATACATATCGAATGAACTCCAAAAACTAATCAGGGAAGCGCTTTATCAGGAATACATACATACAGAACGGGCAGGCACATAAGCTCTCAGGCTTTGATAGCCTGTGAGCTAATAAGTTAAAAATATTAATTTCATGAGGAGATATTTTAAATATAAAAATGCATCAAATATTCATAGACTAGGCATTACGGAGGAGTATCCGGAAAAATGAGTGACCAGCAACCTAAGAGGCATATCGCTCACTCACAAGAAAAATTACACATCTCAACAAAACATCTCTCTCGTAGAATAATGTTTAAGGGGTTGGATAATTTTATCTCCCCACACTGTAGTCACGAATGGACGTATAGCGTAATAAGGTGATTTTCTCCATATCTACATTTATGAAACTGTTTGTGTAGCGAGACGAACCTAAAACAGAACTATTGGTGGAATAAAACGCAAAATAAATTTTTGCGAGATCTGTCACTTTTCTTGAGAATGAGCGATATTATGTATTTCTGTTTCTATCCAAGCAATCCCTTATAAAATTGTGTAAAAGCAAATGTACATGTAAATAATGAATAACTATATACATACTACTGACAGTGCATAAATCTTTATATTTATATAAATCGTCTGTGCGTGTGTTTGTCACTGAACTCCTCCTAAATGAGTGGACCGATTTTGATGAAATTTTGTGTGCGTGTTACAATGGATTCGAGAATGGTTTGGATTCACATTTCATCGAAATTTATTCAGTACTTTCAGAGTAATTAGGCAAAAACTAATAGTTAGTGATTTTTCGCTAATTAAAAGTGTTGAATAAGTTCGGTGAATAGAGTGTGGACGGAATGTTCGAGCGGTCTAAGGCGAAGATTTAAGCTCTGCTTCTTGAAGAAAGAGATCGCGTGTTTGAACCCCACTCCTGACAAACGTGTATGCTTTAAAATAATATTTCATGTATAGTACTTTTAATTAACCGACTTCAGAAAATCGTTAACTTTTAACTAAAAAGAGAAAAATAAACTTTTCTATCAAAAATTGAACAGACTTCAAAAAATACTGAAGAGTGAAAAATAATTTCCTTACATAATTGTAATAAGAAATTAAATTAAGAGCGTAGTGTTCATCGTGCGTATTACCATATTTACGTACATTTATTTGATTTTCTGGAGTCGGTGCCAGGAAGGACAACGTCTGTCGGTGACAGGACAACGTCAGTTGGGTCCGCTAGTAAAACAATAAAAATGCATTTGTTCATCAATGAACAATATTCCGCTAAAGTAGAGGATGATAAATGGAAATTATTTTTTTCTTTCTCTCTTTCTATTAAAAAAAAAAAAAAAAAAAAAAAAAAAAAAAAAAAAAACTTTTGCTTTTATGTTTTGCTACGAATGTACGCTTGTAAAAATAGAGAAAGTAATATACTTGATAAATGTAGAACAAGAGTGATAATAAAGAGAGTTTCAAAAGATGAAATCCATGAAAAAGTAAACCGGCATCTGACAAGCGGAACGGATATAAATAAATGAATTCGCTAGGTTCATCCATTGGAAACCATTTATTATGTTTCATACATGACATATAGAAAATTTTGCTTCATTTGAAAGTCAAATAAATGATGCATAATGTTTTATAACTCTTGGCAAATGAAATTTTACTATTATTGATTTTACTCTGGAAACTCTGAAGCATAATTAAAATCTACTTTATTAAGATTGAATTACATTTTTAGATTGTATTTTCCGCACCCGATGTTTAAAACCTCATTTTATACTTAAACCAGAGCTTTTCGAAATATTTGACTTGCAATTTTTTTGACCGCAATTCAATTTGACTCCAAAAACATATATATACATATAATTTTATTATTACCTGAATATAATTTAGTTCAGATGGAAGAAACATATAGCTTATTTATTTCATATGGTATTTACGTCAATTTCTAAATAAAACACGTAATCATAATCTACTGTTCGACTGCTTTTGCTACATTAGTTTTGGCAAGGTTATCAAAGATATTTATTCTTTTTCAATTTGTTCACGGTCCCCCATGGAGTTTCGGGAAAAAATCTTCACGGAAATGTATGGCCTGTACTATTATATTTACACACTTAGAATTTCAGGATAAATCCACATGTATTTTTCTAGATATTTAACAAAATGTCTAAAATCGCAAGTGGCTGGTTACCTTTGGCCATATAGTGTATATATATATATATATATATATATATATATGGAAGTGTTTGCCTTAAATGTTAAATTAAAGGCTACAAAAGTATGAAAATTAGAGATATAGACATAAATAACAATATATAGTAATTAACTATTGAATAATTCTTAAATTAGATAATCTTGTCGAGATATAAAGATTTACTTTTCAAAGTTTAATCTACTATACATAATACGTGTGTACTTTCAGCATACTATTTTCTTGTTATTACTGTTATTCGCTAACCTAACTTATTTAATGAAATGTTTTAATTAATCATATTATAAACAGCAGCGTAGACAAGATCTTAATACTAATTCGATTAATCCGAATTAGGTTTGAACAACAACAAGGCGTGGAAAAAATGGATTGATAAAAAATAGTACTTTGATGCTTTGCCCTGATTCTGCTGAATCTCTCTGTTCCGCGATAGCATTTTGTAATTGACACACAATTAATCCCAGTTCTTTTAATGCAGAAGGGTAGAAAAAAAAAAGGGTGGAGGAACCACAACCATTTTTTTCTACATATCTGTGCGTTTGAAATAACAATCATTACCAAATGCACTTGTTTAAATATTTTCAACAATAATTTTACATTACTTAATTAACGCACAAAAAATAAACTTCCTGATTTAAAAAATTTCTGAAAAATAATTTTAAGATTTTATTTAAATATGTTATTTTTGTGTGAAATTCTAAATACCTTATAATAAAATAATAGCTTAATTATTTTACAAAAGTAAAATTAGATTATTTTTACTTTTATGTTTAATTAGATTATTATTAATATTTTTAAAATAAATAACAACTTTATTTTTTAACTATTTTTAGCATATATTTGTTTGTTTGAAACAACATTCCTTGCCAAATTTAGTTTATGTTAGTTAACATTTATAATTTCTTAATTTTTAAAAATGTTTGTATTTTGTATTGTAACTAACGCACGAAAAGTATATTATTCCGATTTTTATTTATTTATTTATTTATTAGTGATAAAATAATTTTCATTCATTTTACAAAAGTAAGATAGATTTTTTTTTCCCCATTTTAAAATTGTTTAGATAACTTACAATTATTTATTTATTTTTTAACATATATGAATCTTTGAAATAACAATCATTATCAAATATAGTTGCTTAATTATTTAAAGAAGAATGTTTTTATTACTCAGTTACTCAAAAGAAATCCCAGTTTTTATGTGTTTAAAAAAGTTTTTTTTTTTTTTTTTCGATTTTACAATGAAAATTTTGAAAACATGCCATGTTTAGATGTTGAAAAAAATTGCAGCAAACGAACTTTAATCATCTAGCATTTACAACGTAAAAAGGACGCAGCCTTACGCACGCGCACGTTTGTTCTTTATAACATATAAATAGCCATTGATGTGACAAAGAATAACATTTAAGACATTTTTGCAACTGGAGCTGCACTTCTAAAATTAACGGTTTAAGAATTAGCTATAGATCAGTGATGAAAAAGGGCTCCCTGTATATCCATAACATTTACGAACAGACATCTAAATATCAGTCTCTTTGCCGAGTAAATCTAATAAATAATTTCTTGCAATGATTACTCAAGCCTTTTGGAGGGCGAGAGATAATTCTTCACGATTCAGTAATCTGCATAACATCTATCGGGGTTATTAGTAGCAGGATCTGGAAAACAATCATTCCTTTCCCCCTGTCATTACACGTCCAAACACTGATCATTTTCACTCCATCTATTTTGTGTCAGTGACAGCTAAAATTTTGCTCCAATTTTCAGCTATTCTATCTCGTTCTCCAAAGCGGCAGCTTGATAACACAAAGACAGAAACCGTGAACCCTTCCCCTGTAATAGCTCTGACTTTTCCTTTGAAGAGCGTTTGATAAACCGTACCCCTTTCTCAAACATAAAAATGATATTATCTTGGGGGTCCTCGCTGAACATTCTCCACAGCAAATTAAAAATCTGATATTCGAATAAGGCCTCTCCCTTTTGAGTGATCATTTTGAAGACGATGCCCCGAAGAGATATGACGGAATGATGAGGTGGGCAGTGGTTTCTTTGTAGCCACGCGATTTCGTAAGCACCCTGAATCGGCAATTGTCTCATCTTCACCGAATCGCTTTCTAAAAGAGTTGAGTTGAACGGACGCTTCTTGGGAGGTCAAGATGAATTTCTGCGCCTTTTTTAATTGTATGTTATAAAACGTAATTATCCAGAGCGAAAAGTGAAAATTGCACTTTGCATTGTTTCCTTGATATTTTGTTAGAGAACGCAGTTAGAGATTGGCACAAGTTTTGTAATTCAAATGTATTCATTTTAATTCAGCGGAATGGGGGATTCAGCTTAAATTATAATAACAGATACTCGCAGAAAAATCGTGAAATTAAATAAACATTTTTTTCTATAAATGTATCTAGGGACTATGACATAACATTATTGTGATGATGCCTTCAATTTAAATGAGATCCTTGCGTCTAATAATATAAAGCGCAATTTATGCTGCACAATACCTCGCTTTTAATCGATTCCCAAAGCAACGGATAATATAAATTTGTCTCCGTACAGTTCCTTCTATATTCGATGTTCTTTTAACGTTGCAGCAAGCCTCTAGACCATTGGCTTTTCAACATAAGGAACAAATAAATAACAATTTCTATCAAATCTTCGGATTTTTATTTATTTTTTTAAACTCTATGAATTTACTTTTTAAACTAATTGATTTCTAAAATGGGTCAAACTATTAAGAAAACTTTATATTTTAGAATGCATCAGTAATACACTGTAAAAAATCTGCAGTTATTAAAGTTTTTCTAAGAAAATGGGATTGCTAAGAATCTGTTATGTAACGGCAACAACAAAAATTCATGTAATGGATACATGTTTGCACTTTGAATAAAAAAAATCTGTAAGATTACTAAGAATTTATTTAGAAATTAGGATACCTAGAACATTTTATGTAACTGCAACCCGGGTTAAAGATAAAATTTTAATAAGATTACTCTAATTTTAATAGATTTTTTTTTTGTAAAGCTAGAGATATTTGCAGTTTTACAAAAACTAGTTTTGTACATTTATATCTTCTTCTTTTTCTTCTTCTTCTTCTTCTTTTTTTTTTTTTTTTTTTTTTTGTACAGTGTGCAGATAAAATTTCAGTAAGCATGTAGATTTTTTTTTTTTTTTTTTTTTTTTTTTTACTTTGCATTTGTATATGTCACTCTATTCGGTCGAAACAAATTCGAGGATCGTGCAATCCTTGAATCAGATAAGGAATGTATTATTATATTCCATCTTATATCATACATTCATTTTACTGTGGCCTTTTTAAATATAGGCCTATTTTTCAAAGACATGAAGCTGATGCTTCTGGAACCTGAACAATATGATTATGCATTAATGAGATATTTAATATATAGCACCTGAAAATGAACAATAATTTTGAAAAACAAGTAGAGTAGTTTTTTAATGTTTGTTTTGATAATGTTGTAAGCTTCAACAGATCTATAAATACGCTAGAGAAAACGGCGAAATCAGGACGTAAGTTTATTGGGTACAATTTCACTCTATGAAATATTTCTTTTAAAGTATGTTCTTAGGAGATTTTTATCTAGATACAAAAAAAAAGGAAATTTTTCTTTAGGTTTAGGTACCGCTATTATGTCTATTATTATTTCTAGATAAATCGCCAGCAGTCTTATTTAGCGTAGATGATCTATTACCTGTAACATTTAATCAAACAAATATTCGAGATCCTAGAAAATGAGAAAAAGGGGGGAAGGAATCGCTGGAGACCATAAAAACTTCAGTTTGCAGGGATACTATTTCTGCAATAGTATTTACGTAAAGGTTTTTTGGCAGTATGCCGAGGCCGGTCTTTTAAAACAGGTCAAGCAGTACTCAGCCATTTACTACTCTGGCGATAACCGAGTACCGAGTGCCGAGTGCCGAATATCGAATAACTGTTAAAACTAGTGGTGACACATTGCACCTTTTAGGGGTGAAAGGCTTGTCTCACTGGTGACACCCCTAAAGGAGCCAGAATGACACCTTTAATTAGGGTGAAAAGATGGCACCCTTAATCCAGAGTACTCAATAATAGAAAATTAAAAAATGTACAAACAGACTTTTGGCCGTCGAAGGATTCGAACTTACAACGTCTGATTACAAGCTCAGCGTTCTAACCGCTCGGCCATCGAGCTCCCCTTCATTCACTCATAGCCTTAGATTTTACTTGCCGTCACAGAAAACAGAAAGACACACGTCACAGCGCATGCGCATGATTCCAGTCACCCGATGAGGTGCCACATTGCTGCCAATACGAAGTGTATGGCACCTTATTTAGCTCCAATCACCCAGTAAGAGACCTGTCGGCACTGCAACCACATATCCAAGCCCCTATGGCACCCTAGGGTTCCAAATGCCGCGGGTTCCAATGGACCCTAGGGCCTTTTCACCTCCGGGTCCCAAATGGCACCGGTTTGTCACCTTCACTTTTAACAGTGTAGAGTGAGAAAAAAAATACTCGTGCACATATAATAGACAATTTGGAGGCGAAATTCAGAAGATATGAAAAATATCACAAATGCAATTATATATGTACACGAACACGTATGCATACGCACGCATAATTAAACGCAAAATTTCTGCATTGCTCGAAAACATATTTTGAGCACAAAAGTGATACATTTTAAAAAATCACGTGCATTTCAAGTGTAATTAATCATGCACGTCGTTTTAACCCTTTAATGCCCAGAGTAGAATACATTCCAGAAATTGCGTAGTTCGGAGAATGGAAATTCATACCAGAAAATCTAAATAGTAATATTTCGGTTTATTTAATTACGAAATATCTGTTATTAATAAAGTAAAAATTCCTTTTCCAAATTTCTGGTAAAAATATGGAATATGTGAATTAAAAAATCCAACAAATCGAGACCATTGATGGTATCAAAAATAATACCATGGGCATTTAAGTGTTAAATAAATTTCGTATATAACTAAAAACATTTTAACCTAAACCTGAGTATACTTGAAAATTTGCGAAAAAGAAAAATGATACATAACAAATATACAACTAACAAAAATTATAAAAAGGATGTATTGCCGTAACAATCCTTGCGATTTTCTTGTGCAGGATTCATAATAAGGTACCCTGGGGTAATAACGCCACGTTAAGGTTCTACCAACTTTCACGGCTTAGTTTTAGATTGTATTTTTCGAACAAATATAGGATCTGATACAGCAACTCATTGACTATCTATATAAAATAAAATAATTTAACAGATATATGTATTCATAAAATGTAATGGCGTTTTTTCTTGACCAATGCTATTTGGCGTTATTACCCACCTATATGGGTAATAACGCCATGAAATAAGATGAAATAATTGCATGTAGATAGCCCAATTCTAAAAATACAAACTCTACAAACTTAGAAATTGACAAATTGCATTCTAAGCTATTGAAAATGTTCAATTTTTTGTGAAAGTGTAAGAAAAATAAAGGTATGGTGTGGGAGGGGGGGGGGGGTGAGGCAAAAGAATATCAGACCGTGAGCTTCTTTTTGCTTAAAAAGGACCGCTTAAATAGAAATATGAGAAACATTGCACAGTTTTAACTATGTTTATTTGAAGCAGTATTTAGGATGTAGCTCGGGCACTGTTGGGAATCAACCGGGGTATAAATGTCAAGGATTGGCGTTATTACCCCGATATAGTTATTGCGCAGTACATTTTAAATTACAAATTATCTCGAGAAGATATCCAAAATCTTCAACAACATTTTAAAAGTACATGAAATGCACTACAAATTTATGTAATTAACAAAGCATTTCCGGATAAAAAGATAGTCTTCACATCACAAAACGTATGTCGCAAATTTTAGATCAAGCATTAATTTTAGTTGTTTGTAAAAACAATAAGACCTAAAAATGAAACAAATTAACTTGAAGCTGTTTTTTGCGATTTATATGTCTCAAAACCCTTTTGCGCAGAGCACATGGGTGTCATTTACCTGATTATTTCATAATTATGCAAAATATAAGCACTTGGCGTTATTACCCCGCCTGGCGTTATTACCCCAGGGTACCTTAGAATTATTTTAAATCCTAATTTTTTTCTATATTCTTTATCAAAATTATTTTCAGACTATTCAGAGAAAAACTTATATTATTTACAAACTTTAGCATTAAAATTCTCTTTAAAATGACATGAGATGCACAAGTGTCATGCTTACAGAATTTAGTTATTAAGTTTTGCAGAATCGAGATATATGTGTGCATATATTTATATTCATCATAATATAAGCGTCATCTACTGAGATGTAGAATGTTTGGTATTTTTTATTAATACAATACTTTTTGTATTAATGTACAGTAAATTTAATTCTTTGTAGAAATATTTATTGCAATTTCTATTTTTACGAATTATTCTTTTTTTTCAAAATCTCCATTCTTATTCCTACTGTTTCCAAAATAATAACTTATTTGTATTAATATATTTTCCTTTTTTATATATTAATTCTGTATTATGAAATTTATTTTTTATGTAGATACATTTTTAAGTATCCAGTAAATGTTTTTAGAGATATTACGTATATTATAGTATTGATATCTATGCTGGAATATTTTTTTACATATCAATCGGTTAAGAATTATTTTTCTCTTTAATGATATTTAAAACAATAAGAAAGAATTTTTTTTCAACTACTCGGTACTGGCCACATAATGAGTTAAAATTTGCCCAAATATCGAGAACATAACAAGTTACCCGATTAGGCCAATTACCGAATGTATACCGAGTGCTCAATATATTTAAACGAAAAAAATTTCATTAGTATTTGTAATAAAAAAAGCAAGGGACTTGCGAACTCGTTTTTTAACTATATTTTTGCTTCACTTTAAGTAATACTTTATAAACAAACTATAGGCATTATGGTATGCATTTAATTAAAAAAAAGTTGGTAAAAAATAAAGAACTTTTCTGAATATTTTAAGCGTTATGAAAAACTTCAAATTTGCTACCTGTGCATTCCATATGAATTACCTTCCCCCGATATTTTGTTATGCAATATTGAATTATACAAATAAAAATGTGCATCAAATTTTCTATATTTGGATTTAAAGGTAAAAAGAAAATTATTTTCTAAAAATGAAATTTTCAGCATCATATTTCATCAATTAACTTCTTTAATTTCCGCCTTTATTTTTTAGTTAAAAACCTATGCATAATTTTATTTGTATGTTTAAACCAAAAAGAAATTTCCTTATATTCAAAACGTAGCTTCCATTTTTTTTTTTTTTTTTTTTTTTTTTTTTTAAGTATGTATGTGAGATAAATATTTGCCACAATGCATATAGTGTGCCCTTGGGAAGTATTTAAAGGGAAATAAAAATGTGAGTTTGAAAGTCCCTAGTCCCTTTAAACTACAAGTTAGAAGTTAAACTGTGAAAATTGGCAAAAGTAAGAATTTGTTAGGCCTTTAACAACAGTTAAAAGGCAACTTCAGTCAAGCGAAATGATCCTTTCGGCCATGGAATAAATTTATAAAGATATCTCGGTTTCGTTTCAATATTTTATTTATTTATTTATTTGTTATTATTTATTTTATGCTATGGTCTATAGAGGTCTATTTGTATAAAGGCCGTTGTTTACTTTTTTGATTTTGTTTAAAAAAATTTTATGAGGACACTTTCACTATCGGAACCGGTTTCAAAAGTGAACTTTTACTCATAAAAAAAACTGCAAACAAAATAAAAAAAGAGTGAAAAAAGAGATTTGTGCAGATTTATCTCAGGTGCCGAGTGCAAGAAAAGAAAACAAAAATAATAATAATAATAATAATAATAATTTAAAAATATCAAATGCTACCGTCTTTTCGCGTGACTAGATTAGCCTGAAAGACCAATACTTAAAAAGAGAAACTAAATTAAATTTTCTGAAAACTCTTTGTACATTGAATGAGACCGAAATGAATATGGATATTTAACAACAAAAGTGTTAAAACGTAAACTTTTGTATTATCATTTCTATACTGATTCCAGTTTCAAATCTCATATTCTTCACTCGTGCGAGTTGAGTTGCACTTGACCTTTCTCGTAAATTCCTTTGGGTCAAACGACAACAAAGTGGAGGCAAGGTCAAATAGTAAAAATTCGCTATGAATGAATATCTTTAATTAATGAAAATAACAAGTGCGGTGGTTACTTCCTAAAAAGATGAATGCGGTAGGATGATAAATGATGAGGCGTGTATTAAGAGAAAAATTAAGAATTCTGTGAATTACCATTACTACATTATCTCTTGTAGAATAAAAATGAATGCGATGAAAAGAAGAAATAGCGTCCACAGGAATTTTTATAATAAGTGTTATCTCTGTCTTACATAAAGTCTTGATATATTGCAAACTTTTTACTACACTGAAAGCAATGAATAATAATAAAAAAAGAAATTTAATGTTTTATTCGATCTTTTTTTTTTTTCTTTAGAACCAAAGAAACTAATTTTTTTTTTTTTTTTTTTTTTTTTTTTTTTTTTTTTTTTTACCGCAGTGTAATATCAAATAATTTTACTGCTGTTGTGTTCGGTAATGGATGCGTAGTAAAGAAGAAAGATACAACCTGCAAATATCCTTACACATAAATAATAAGCTTTGTACGCCTGGTGTATAAAGCTTATGTTGCTAAAGATTGCTAAGCTGAAATCCTTACATAGAAATTTCTGTGTTGGTTTCATAAAAAAGCAAAAATTCGTAAATTATACTATTCATAATACAGGAAAGTTGGCAATTATGATTGAAAGTAAAAATAATAATAATAATAATAATTTTAAATAAAACTAAAATTTGACTAATATCCTTCAAATGTGATAAGAATTATATTTTTATAAAATTACAATTATAATAAATTTAATATTTTTTTTAATCAACCTATTCTATGATTTAAAATATCCCTGCCGTCTCGGCTTAGAAGGGGGAGGTAGATTTCGAAGTTAAGTACTAATTTCACCACACTGTAAAAAATGTCAGATGTTTCTGAATATGTAAAAATGTACTGTAATCAAAAACGAAAATATGCAGTGACCTCTTCAAACTCATCTAACGTTCCTTTACCTTTAAAAATCCTAGAAAGTTATTTGTTTTCGAAATTTAAAGAATTTATAAAAATTAATTTTTTTTAGCTGCCCGTCCTTTTCGGAAACGTTTCTATGTAGCTTTTACAGTACAATAATCACTTTTCTCAAATCAAACTATCACTTTTTCGGATTCTATCAATTCTCAAGTAAACATTTTCAGCTGCATAACTGATTTTGTGCATGCAATTGTAGCAAAATAATGTCAATTTTCATATTAATTATAATACTGTTAATATTGTATGTTTGCTTATTAAACGTGCTCTCTGAATATCAAAATATTTTCGTATGAATTGGTAGCATCCGAAAAAGTGATATTTTGATTTGAGAAAAGTGATTATTGTACTGTAAAAGCTACTTAGAAACGTTTCCGAAATTGACGGGCAGTTAATAAAAATTACTTTTTATAAATTCTTCTTTAAATTTCGAAAACAAATAGCTTTCTGGGATTTTTAAAGGTAAAGAAACGTTTTTCGAAACCTTAGGCGAGTTAGAAGAGGTCACTGTATATTTTCGTTTTTGATTACAGTACATTTTTATATATTCAGAAACATCTGACATTTTTTACAGTGCAAGATAAACTAAATCAAGATTAGAGATAAATCCAGTTTAACAATTTTATCCAGCACATAAATAATCCGAGACGAGTTCTCGAATTTTTAATTTCATTTTTCTGTAAGAGTTGGTTACAATAGTATCATGCTAAAGCGGTACTAAAAGATATATATACATATATTTCCTTAACAACTCGATCTTTTCTGACGCATTTTCAGCCTCATTTTTAAAAGTAAAAACATAAAACTTTCTTACGTATTATTATTTTTTTTTTTTTTCAAGAGATTTAAAGCTTTAATAAAAGCGGAATCTAATGCTTCTAATATTCTCACACACATATGCCAGTAGTCCATCCAAGAAAAGACTGGAGTATTTTGGGATTCTAGCTAACAGGTGTCACCCAGTTAGCTACAATCTTCTGCTTACCTTGTATCAGTATAAAAAGTGTTTTATCTTTGAAAATTAAAGCCAATGATTAGAAGTCGCTACTTGTGAAATTGTTATCGAAAAATGTACAATTTAATTGACTAATAAGATATACCATTAATAGCCATATTAAACATATACGCATGCTGTTATGCTACAATGACAATAGTCCAATAACAGTGACAAATCAAAGGTCGAGGTTCATTTACAAAACAATACAAGTGTTATAGATACGTTTACGGTGGAGTCAATTTTTCTTTATAGGATGTAGCATATAACATAAGGGTAGCAAACAAAAAACTAAAGATTTTACATAGAATGGATTTAAAATATTAATATTGAAACTGGGTAAGGAAAAAAAAAAGACTTTAAATTTTTTACTTTGATTTTCTGAAATAGAATAATAATATTTAATTTGTGCACTTTTTAATACCAAGGATTTCTAGAAGACTGAAATCAGACCTGAGACTAAAAGTCCTGCCCGCATTTTTTCACAATCAAATGAATGTTTAAATCAAAGCACAAATTACATGAACGCATTTTTTTTTTGAGGGGGGGGGGGATAAACGCAATTGAATACCAAATATTTTTTCTACTATTGTGTAAGGTCATACACGTCCTGTACGAGAAAAGTGTATGAGTTCATATCATATATATATCACTAAATATATCACACTTGAAACTACTGCTATGCATACATAATAAGTTTTACACGCAGGGGTTTATAGCATGAATAAGTTGAAATCATTACAATGCATTTACTGTGTTGTTTTTTCAAAAAAAAAAGAAAAAAAAAAGAATAGAAATACATGCATTATGCTTCCTGTAAAATTTATTCGGCTACGCGGAGCAAAAGGTTGTTATTGCCTCTGTAGAACTGAAAATGAATTTTCCTTTTTTTCTTTTTCGGCTACTTGGAAATACTATCTTTCGTTTTTCTAAAAGCGTATTTATTATTTAAGCACGAGTTAAATTTAATTTTAAATAAAACTAATATGTATTAAAGCTACGGAATATGATACTAATTAGATTCTAATAAAATTTCTATTTTGAAAGTGTAATTAAAAAAAAAAAAAAAAAAAAAAAAAAAAAAAAAAATTATTCTATGATTCCATGTTTTTTTTTTTTTTTTTTTTTTTTTTTTTTTTTTCGAGATTTGCATTTAATTTCAGTCAAAATCATTGAAGGTTCAAAACAATTCGAACAAAATATAGAAAAACAATTTAGAGAGTGCATAATGAATTATTTAAGAAAATATAAAAACTCAATATTATTCAAATGGAATGATTTTGCTATTTACTGAAATTTCAAATATAATGAAATTAATTAAAGTAATGAACAAATCGTTTTGTATGTTTTTTTTTTTTCAACACCGTTTTTTTTTTTTTTTTTTTTTTTTTTTTTTTTTTTTTTTTCTTTTGTCGTTGTTTTCAACGCAACGTATGTATGTACATAACGCGAGAACACATGAGAAAAATATCCGATTTGTTTGAAATTTTGGTTTATTCTGATAAGGCGCCTATCCTCTCTTAAATTCGATTAATGGGTTTTTTGCAGCATTATCCTATTTGCTTCAAATTTTGGATATAAGTTCATTTTGATAACTCGTACCCTAATTAGTTTCATTGGGAAGGGGGGATGAATTGTTAATTATAAAAGTAGAAAATAAAAGAGATAAACTCCTCCCCCCTTAATTTGTTTTTGGAATGACATTATTCTTTGATAAAATAAGGCTGATAATATGCTGGTAATATGAACAATTTGTGTGAATAGCTTGTGAGCTCAATCCCATTAGTTTAACTGGCCAATATTCTTTTCATTGTTTACCTTTCTTGTAACTGTAAATTGTAACCACGTTGAACGAGAGTCTACCGTACTTTTTAGGGTTTCGTTCATCTGACGAAACCGCCTATTCGTCTCTGCCCTCTGTCTGTCTGGCACAGAGTCTGTACGCAAAAACTATGTATGCCAGAGAGTTCAAATTTTGTGTACTTACAGCTGAATACCGCTTGTCACACAACAAATCATAAAATTTTGAAAAAGTCTATTATTTTAATTTAAATATTATTTTTTAAATCATCAGTTCATTTTGTTGTTGTTTTATATCTTCTATTTGTTCCCACGCAAGTTTAATTAGATATAAAAATTATTTCATTTTTTACCCTTTACTTTTAAAAGAGATGGAGTACTTCTGTTGCCACAATTAAAAAATTCGTTTTACAAACTACAAAAAAATGAATAATTCAAAAATAAATTGGGATACAGCTTTTAAATAAAATGCATTTAAAAGTACATTTTATTCCCTACACGATCGTGTAAAAATTGAAAATGTGTGATATTTAGAAGCTTAAAAATTAAATTTCAAAATTGAAATTTCATTTCTTCTAATTGTTGCAAGCAAGTTTTAATAAAATTATTATGTATGTAACATAAATTAATGTATTAAACAGATCACGTAAAAACGTGCTTATTTGCTTTTATTTCATCATACTAAATTATATTTATCATCTATTTTGACACGCGAAAAGAAATAATTTTTGTATTTATTAAATTATTATTCATTTAAATTAAGAGCCTCCTCTGGTGACCAGTTTGTTCTCCTTTAAATTTATGCTAAGCTTTGCATAAATTTTACTTTTATTCATTTATAGCATTTTACTTTTATTCATAATTTTATTTACTTGCGTACCTTCACTAAATCTGCAGATTCTGATAGGGAAATCAACAAATCTATGCGATCAAGAGAATATTTAAGGAAGATTCTGTTAATATTCTGTTCTGGTTGGCGCGATTGACGAAGAAATCCCAAAATAGCGCCAAAAAACCGTTTTTCATTCGTTAATTTAATGAAAAAATGTGTTTTGAAGAAGATATTAAACGAAACACTCTGTGCTATCTCAATCACACTTACCCACTAGTTTTTATTTTAAATGAAAAAGAAAGATGACAAAGAAATAAAGGCTACGCATTTTTCAATAAAAATGTTACTCTTTCTCATATAAAATGAACGCTGAATTAAATATATGAGTATGCGTACGAGTGACTGACTATGCATTTATATTGCGATAACAATTATTAAAAATGCGTAATTCCAATAAAAGAAGTACTGGAAAAATAAGCTGTTATTTTATTTTGTTATGATAATAATAGTAATAATAATAATAATTAATAAAAATATCCGGGGACGGGATCTGCGATTCGACGGTTAATTTGATATCCTATAAAAACAAATATTAAACAAAAATTTAGAGGTAAATTGTTTTGATCAATAATCAGTTCTTGAAATTAAAACATATCTCAAAAAATAACAATTTTCTCTTACTTTCCCATGCTCAGAGAATGGGGTTGAATCAAATAAGATCACTATTACAACCGGTTATGAGTATTTCAAGGCTCATGAAATGACAATGAACATATGTAATCAGAGAAGGCAAGAAATAAAAAGAAAAAGTCAGATTCAATCAGTTTGGGTCCTGTGACACTTTCCTCGAACCTTAACAACCCAAGCCGTTATTTGTATCCTCTTACTGGCAATGTTTAAAATTGTATGCGAAGAATAGATTTTGGCCACTGTCCATAACCTGGATCTTCAAATTTAGTTTAATCATTTTTTTTTTCTGGTGATTTTTTTTAAGATGGGTGGGTAGGGGGGGGGGGGTGAATGGTAAAATACATATTTTTCTCATTTGTCTTCTTTAAATAATTAACTATAAGAAAAGGGGAGCTACGAATTTTTTTATTCAAAATCCTCGAGTTTTTGAATCTCCATACTAGAATTTTTTTTAACTTGTTCGTTTTCTTATTTACGTTCATGTTTTCATCATGTAGTCTATAATAAAACGACAAAAGAAAATTAAAATGAAAAAAGAGAGAGGCGACTGTTTCCGTTCTCAATTTTGAAAAAATAGTCGATAAAAAGCTTACTGTTGAATTTTTAATAAAATTAAAATAATATTGTGTTACTAATATTAAATACAAACATTATTAGTATACTAGAAGATAGCCCGTCAAAATGACGCGTTTGCATTTTTAAAGGATGATAAAAAATTACAACAACTGTGGTCAATCATAGCCACTTTAGGCTGAAACAATTTTGATCAATACAGCGATTAAACTTGGAAAGGGAAAAATCTAACAGAAAAAAAAAGAAAGAAAGAAAATTTCAACAGAAATCTGCATTTAAAACTATAGCAAAACTAAAAACATTTCATATTTATTTACTTAGAAGGTGTCACAAATAAAAATTAAATTAAAGAGTTGACATGTTTCGGTTCATTAATAAGAACCGTATTCATAACATATAAAATCAGTAGAAAATTAAATGACACTGGATATAAATATAATTTAAAAATCAAATAAATTATATTTATATCCAGTGTCATTTAATTTTCTACTGATTTTATTTACCGAAACATGTCAACTCTTTAATTTAATTTTTATTTGTGACACCTTCTAAGTAAATAAATATGAAATGTTTTTATACGTGAATGAAAAAAGGTGAAGTGATTTTGTTTTAGTTTTTGAAAAAACGAAAGCTAACAACAGTTTTAACATTATAGCAAAACTATCTGGTAGATGGGGGTGGGGATTATAATGAAATTTAAAACGCATCCGCGGTTTGCTTAAATAAAAAGTTTTAGTAATTAAATAGTGTTTTGAAATCGTGAAAAGATTTCAAAGCGAAGTAAAATGTAGTGACGTCATTTACAGCTCCCACTGTAAAACTGACCATTGAGAACGCTCCATTACGACTATGGAACGCTTTCATTGGTCAGAAAATAGATTGCCTTTAAAATCGGAGGTAACTTTTCACAATGTTTTTTATAGATTTGAAATTCTCAAGAGTCATTCACGGCTGTAAAGAAAAAAAAATTAAAGCAACCCGAATATAAAAACTTTAACAATATTGGATTTAAAACGCACCTCCGCTTTCCTTTAATAAAAAGTTTTAATTAAATATATACTGTAAAAAAAATTGACTTATTTGCTACAGCGTCACTCCACCGCTTTTATAGAAAACGGTTACTTTACTGTGTTATGGAGCATTCTCATTGGTCATAAAAGAGATATTCTATAAAAGCTGTGGAGTGCAGCTGCAGCAAATGGGTCAAATTTTTAACAGTGTACTTTTTGAAATCGTGGAAAGATTTCAAAGCGAAGTAAAATGTAGTGACGTCATTTCCAGCTCCCACTGTAAATCTGACCAATGAGAACGCTCTATTACGACTATGAAACGTTTTCATTGGTGAATGAGTTTCTTTTTCTCGTGGATAGGTTTGCCCCGGAATTGTTATACACGGAGGGGTTTTATATACACAATATTGTACCTTTACTGCTTTTTTTTTTAAATGCTAATCACTAAATAGGAGAAACTTCAATATTCTCCCCTCTCAATCGGATTATAAATTACTTCAAATGAATATTTGATAATAATCAAATTTAATCTCATGCGTATGTATTCTTAGTCTATATGACCAAATATTGTCTTACAATGGCAAATCAGAAATATTTAATTAAATTTATATTGCTTTATATTCTGCATTAAATGAATAAAAAAATGTGGCCTGATCAAAGGGCAGAAGAATACAAGATTCAATATTGTCCAAATCTTGCTCTTCCCTGTATTTCATTTTACTGGTGCACGTGTTGGATATCAATTTAATGGGTTTTATGTTTTATCAACTATTTCAAATTTCTGCTTTTAGGGAAAGTGTGCTTATACAATATAAAAGCGATAATTCGAACCCCCATTAAATTGAAGCATCGAATAAATCAAGTATTTTTAAATTCCTTGCCCTTCGCAGCATATTTCAATGTTTTTAATTCCCCCATAACCCCTTCTGACGTTCTTCACAAATACTAATACAGTGAGGATAGCATTTATTTTTTTATTTTAATTTTAACTGTTATCTTTGACCTACTTAATGGTAGAATTTTCGAAATTAAAAAATGCAATGGTTATTATTCGGAAACAGTGATACTAAAAAATAATAAGAAGAACTCGGGATAAGCAAATGAAAAATAAAATTAAAAATAATTTAAAAGTTGATATGCTTCGTTCCGAAAGCGATAAGAGATATTGGAAAATATGAATGTCGCATATAACAAGGTTTTACTAAAAGTATTCCACAAAAAGTAACTAATTTGAAAATTGATAAATCCGTTTTAACTGAAATTAAAAGTACTGGTATCGAAATAATCTTTTGGTTGAAAGTTAAAATAGAATTGGATCAAATGAAGATTTTCGAAAACAATAATAAAAGTGTAGTTTTTTTTTTTTTTTTTTCCTTGGAGATCCCGTATGTAAATTGTAACACACTTAAAAATATTTTAGATATGTTTGAAAAATCTACTAATAACAGCTTTCAGAGGACAGTGGGGACTAAAAAGTATTATTTTTATTATTTTAGTGGATTCATTTGAAATTTCACTGAGTTGTTAAGAATAGTCTAAAATACATATGCAGAACATTTAAAATTAAAATATTAAAAATGTATTTAGTTATTGCATTTTAAATATTCCAGTACAAAAAAAAAAAAGCATTAGAATTAAAAAAATTATTTTCGCATTTTAAATTAAAATATGTTAATAAAATTTTTAATTAAAATATGTTATTGTCAATTATAATTAAATGATCATTGCAAAACAGTATTATAAGTAAATTTTAATTCTCATACTTTATTTACAAATAACCAATCATATGTATATGATGAATATGATTAGTTTTAAAAAACACAACTCCATATATAAAAACAAAAATTTCATTTTACAAATTCTTGAAATCATTATGGAAGTAATATAGTTGCTTTTCTGATTATATTTTATTTTAAACATTGTATGTAGGATTAACGTCAAGTTAACAAAGATGTACATAAACGTCTAAATAAAGTTAGGAATGTTATAAAGAAAGCTTATAGCAAACATTGTTTGATGCACGTTAAACAAATAATTTCCATATTTCTGTTCAGTTTCGTCATAAGCAGTTTCTGTTCTTAGAGCATCAATATAAATCTGATTTAATCAAGATTAAAACAATTAAGTTAGTCGGAATTTGTTAAAAGAGGGGATCAAAACTTTCACTTCACATTTTATCATTAATTTTTGTTTTTCATCTGTTTATGAAATATTTTGTTACTAAAACATAATGTAATTTTTTATTGCAATTATTATGTTCAAAAGAAAATAAAAATCTCCACTACTCTTCGTCCCCACGTTGGTCTATAAATTACTTTCAGGACACTGAATTTCAGATCTTTAGAATGCATGCTTTAACTGGAGACAACATAAAAGACATGGCTTGTGGATTTAAATGGACATTGGGATATAGACATCCACGCTTAAACGGTTATAGACGGTTCCAGAAATAACATTCGATTAAACGGATTATTTGATTAAACGGAGAAATATATATAAATGTAGTATTTAATATGTAATAAAAATGGCTAAAATATTAAATACAGAATAATTAATTAACAGAGTAGGAAAATCGTTAAAAACTTTAAATAGAATAATAAAAGCTGAAATAACAACTAAATAAGGTAAAGGAAATACGTAATAATTTAATGTCAATAAGCACATCCATTTCGTTTATATTACATTTATTGCAACTCGTCTGAATTGGGTCCATATTTTGTTATGCTTGTTAGAATTTATTTACATTATTTATAAAGGTCTTAAAAAACCTATTAAAGTAGTTTATGTGAAATTTTAGAAGCATAAATGACGAGAGATTTTTTTAAATGGTATCATAATTACCATGTTGAGACTCTGGAGATGCATTATCATTAAAGGGCTATTCAGTCACACTTAAAGGATTTGCTCGCTAATGCTAATCCTGTGAAAGAAATTTATAAAGATATCTTGTTCGCATTTCAACACTTTAAATTATCTTTTTTGCATTGGAAGTCTGTAGAATAGATCTGTATAAAGGCCGTTTTTTTTTTTTTTTTTTTTAATTTAGATTTTAATTGAAGATTTTTTTTTTTTTTATGAGGAAGCTTTGACTTTCGGATCCGGTTTCGAAAATGAAAGTGTCTTCATTAAAAATACCTGTAAACAAAATCAAAATAGTAAAAAAGTCCTTTAGAAACGAAATCAGAGGAAATGCAAAATTGATCAAAACTGTGTAATTTATTTCACCATTTTTTTAGTTCATCCCTCCCCCTCCACCCCCCCCCCTTTTTTTCTGATGTATTTAATAACCATTTTGAGTTTCAAGTTTTCTCTCCATTTGTGTATGATGCAATTTTTGTAGTTTTTATTGCAGTTAGATAAACATTTATAGGTACACATTTGAGCTATTTTTTATTTGTTTATTTATTTTCGTTCTGATAATATGTTATTTAATGCAACTATTTAAACAGAAATATAAAATAAAATTTTAAAACATTTATAATAAAAATAATTAACATTTTGGAATTTTTCTTATTAATTTCTATAAGTAACATGAACCTCTTTCTGAGTTACGTCGTTCTTTAAACATTGCATTAAATAAATTTTTCCTTGCAACAAAAAAAAAAAAAAAAAAAAAAGAAAGAAAAAGAAAAAAGAAAAAAAAGAGCATTTTTGATAAAAGTGTTTTTTTGATATTTCAATAAAACTAGCCGCCCTTGGCGACCAGTTTGGTCTCCCTTAAATGCATACTAAGCATTAAATCATATTACTTTTATATATAATCTATTTTATATGCTCAATTTTTGTTAAATTAGAAGATTTTGCTAGAAAAATAGACACAGATGTCCTATACGCACCACATTGGTGCAATTGCAATAAAAAGGCAAATATATGCTTCACATGATAACCCGGCTATCGTTATTGATTCTTTAATAAACTGTTTTTTATTTTATTTTTTTTCTTAAAGCGATATAAATTGTTTTGTTCTATAATTATTAATTAAAAATTTTTATTTATTATTTATTCCTTTTTTAAAATAATAGAAAAGTGTTAACAAATATATATGTAACTGGTATTGAAAATGAAGTTTTCGTCAAATTGGCATCAGAAAAAAAATCGCACCAATGTGGTTCGTATATGACATCTGTGCCGATAAATCAAGCACTGGGTATTTTTATGCTAATTTGGCGCATCGCCAAATATTCTACCCGTGGCTTTTTTTTTTTTTTTTTTTTTTTTTCATTACTTTTATTTAAAATATATTTAATAATAATCCTTTCACTCATTCCGTTTATAACTTTAGTTTGAAACTAAAACGTTTAAAATTCGTCATTTTTATTTATTTTTTAAGCCAATAGAATAAAAGAAAAAACAAAATAAAAATAACGCTATTTTCAAGCTCCATAATTGCAGCGAAAGATCTTTGAATGTTCCCATTAAACAACAATTAACAAATAACCGTGATTTTTGTACCATATACTTTAGCGTAATATATATATACATATATATATATATACAGGGCCTGACTAAAGCTGGGGCATGCGGGGCAATTGCCCCGGGCCTCCCGGCTTGAGGGGGCCCCCCAAGGACAGATATAAGTTTTTGGTTAAAGCAGTGTCAAATGATAAAAAATGACCAAAAGAACCAAGGTTCTTTTTTCTTTAATTTTCAGGGGCTTCATTCTCCTACCCCCTCTGTTTCCATACCCCATCCCCCCTTAAGGCTTCACATTTATCGTTATATTCCTGTAACCGAAAAAAAAAGAAATTGAATTCTATAGTTTCTGAAAGTTATCTTTCTTCTGCTATTATGTATATAGATGTGAATAGTACTTGGTACGAAATTTATGTACACATACAATAGGTATGAATTTTAGTTTTAGTCACTTCAGCATAATTTACAAAAAAAAAAAAAAAAAAAAAAAAAAAAATTAAGATAGAAGAGCCCCCCCCCCCCTAATAATGATTGCAACAGGGCCCCCCACGGTCTAAGTCGGGCCCTGTATATATATATAGATATTAATAAGAATCATTATTATTATTTAATATTTTTATTAATGTGATGAATTTCGATAGATTGTTGTTATTGATTTCGTTTATGTATTTATATTTTTTATTAATATTTTCATTAATATTATTTATTGCGATATTATTACTTTTTAAGTTTGTTTTTAAATATGTTGAAGTTTGTTTAGAATATCAAAAACATTAAAATCAGCAGTATTTGTTTATCTGTTTTGTTTACGTGATTTAATAAGAAAAATTGATTTATTTTTCTTTTCTTGTTTTATGACTTTAAAAATAAAAGTGTTAAACGAATCTAATTTAAAATAATTAAATATTTTTAAATAAACTTATTTCAGTAGAAGATAAGCATCAATGATAAATATTAATATTTCAAGGTTTCTTTCAGATATGTTAATGATTTTGTTTGTTTATAATGTTTAAATTAAAAAAGGATAGTAGTAATACGTCAAGGCACATGACTTGGTTAAAAGTTAATTAATTAATAAATAATAATAATAATAATAATATCGAGTGTTAAATACAATTATTTCAGTGAAAGATAAATAAAACAATATTTTGTTTCATAAGGTTATCTACATTCAATATCAAAATTACAATAAACGAACAGGATAGTGACACAAGAATTGATTAAAAATTATTTAATGTTACATTTGAATATTACTTAATAAAATCTTTCCTGAGAATATGGTTTGTTGAATTAAATAAACATTTTAATAGAAATTATAATAAACTAGCCGCCCTTGGAGAAAGCGTTATATTTATTTTTATTTTACAAATAACTTAATATAGTGAAATGGTTTTAATTAATTTTTGACATTATGTAAAGTAGAATGATTTTAATTAATTACTTGATATGCTGTAAATAGCACAATACCGGCTAGTACACACTCATTTCATATATAATGCATAATTTTAATTTTAAACTAAAATGTTTAAAATTCATGACTTGTATTTTTTTTATTATTTTTTATTTATTTATTTATTTATTTATTTTTAAGTAACAGAAAACTAAAAATAACAATAATTTAAACCTCCATAATTGCAGCGAAAGAGAAAAATGTAAATAAATCAGATTTACCTTTGTCTAAATCCTTCTAAATTACTTTTTTCACAATAACAATGATCTGCGTTTTATTCAGATGTTGCCATTGAGCAATTAACAAATAATCGCAATTTTTGTGCCGTATACGTTAGTGTAATATATATATAGATTTTATGCATAAAACGAATGAAAATTTTAAATATTGCGTTAAATGAATTATTTTAAAGAAGAAAAAAAAATCTTACATTCAATAAAATTATTTGGATGCAAGATAAATAATTATAACAATATATTTTTAATAAAATTCATTTATTTATTTTTATTTTATTTTATTTTTCAGGTTTTCTTCAAGTGTAATGATATTTAAATTGTATTTGCTTGTAGTATTAAAAAAATAAACAGAAAAGAAATAGCAATAATAATTATTCCTCAGGCATATGACATAACTAAAATTTAACTCATATTAACCAAATAATATTTTTATTATACCGCTCCGTTCTGTTATTTTACAATAGCGATGAATTTTAGTAATATAAATAATGAATGGGTAATTTTAGTTTATATCTAATAAATGAATAATTCTGATTTATATATAATAAATTATAATTACAATAGTTATAATGGAAATTATTTTTGTAGCTTTTCTCCAAAAAATAATGGTCTTTTAATTTTGTTTGTTTACAATATCAAAATTCCAATAAACAAATCCATCAATACTTGATTGGAAATTAATAATATTATCAACGAGATTTATTTAATAAAATAAAATTTTATCATTCTATTACCTTTTCTGAATCTGTTAAATTCTACCAAATCCAAATGAAAATCTTCAGCGTCTCTAACAATTCAACAGGTGGTCCAGAATCCTCAGATAGTGAACACCGTCTTCACATGCTTTCACCTGACGAAAAACAACTTTCCACGGCTTCTTGCTAGTTCTTTGTCGATTCACCGACTGTGGACTGTTTCGTGAAAGAATTGGCTTCGGGATCTTTTGCAGGTAACTGGTTTTTTTTTCTTTTTTCTTAGGAAATGACGTCACAGGGTCATTGAAAAAAAAAGAGGGGAAGCCGAAGATTTTTCCTGTGTTTTGGTTGTGCGGGCATTGCTTTCACAAGATTATTATTTATTTGTTTATGTTTTGTTTACCTGTTTTGGGACTGGGAGTAGGGTCTATTAACGGTGTATTGCAGTTTTTGATGCTTTTAATGATAGTTTCTTGGTTTCTGGATGTCTGGGTTTGGGTCAAGAACAAGGAATTTAAAGTACTGCTCACGGTGAAATTTTTTAATGCCAATAACGGAGTGTGAATCGAAAAGGAATATAGTGATATTCAATTACATAAAATATTAAGATATGATATGATGTATGGTTTAGTTTAATTAACAGAATATTCAGCATGTAATTATACTATCCAGTGTCATTATCGTATAGAAAAAAAAATCTCATGTTTCATTGTATTCGCTACATTTCATAATGAAATAAGCAAAACAGTAAAGTTAAAGTAGTTAAGGTATTGTCCTTTTTTACAATGCCACTGTAGTTTTATTACATTTTATTTTATTACTTATTATTTCAGTTCTGTTAAACGGTTTATATTTCATATAACTTTGGGGAAAATTTTAACACATTCGCTGTCGCTCACGCGCTAGTGCGGGAAGGTTCCAATCATTTAACACAGAGGGCGAAGTTATCGGCAGCGAACGTGTTAAATATTCCTTCAAAATTACACATTTTTACTACCCGATTTCACTACTCTAAAAAAAACTACTTTTTAATTTTAAATTATTATTTCGATGAGAATTTGGAAATGTTTCAAAGAAGTTGTTATGTATACATTATTCATCATAAGTTCATCGTGATGTCTATAAAATAGAAAGAAATGAATTGTGAGTATTATTTACATACAGAGGGTTCCATATAATAAATATATTACTTTAATTATATTATTGCAAAAAAAAATTATTGCTAAAAGAATAATAAGAGTTTGTAAAACACTATCTAACGTAGAGTTGGGAATAGCTGTATATAGTAAAGAAGTATAAATGGATATACCATGGAAGTTCAGAGGTACACTGTAAAAAAAAAAAGGTCGATCTACTAAAAAAACTTTAGTGATCTTTGTAATTACTAAAAAATTTTTAGTAATCTTAGTCGGTTACTAGAAAATCTGTAAGAATTATTAGAAAAAAGTTAGCAACGAATAAGAGTTAATAGTTTTATATTTTTAATAGCTCTTACTAAAGCTCAGTTGGTGTGGCCTTGATAGCATAGTGGTTATAGTAACGGACTCCAGGCTGAAAGGGCCCGGGTTCGAAACTTGCCACCGCCAAATACACCCCGAATGTCTGTAGTGTCTCGTTAATTAAGGGATTATGAAAATCCTGTCGGAGCAGTTAAGAATGTTTAGTGCTGCCATCTATTGCGGTTTTGCCGAAAATCTTCCGCTTCAGAAGTCTGAAAGAAGCTCCTCCGCTTCGCTTGCACGTAATGGTTATTAAAAGTAATTTTGGAGCTATTACTAAAATTTGCTTTGTGGCTCATACTAAAAATTTTTAAGTTAGTTATACAAAAAATTCTTTTGTTCAGTTTACAAAAGAAATGCTTGTTTCACTTGCAAAAAAAAAGTTTGTAATGGTTACTAAAAAATTCTGTGGAATACAAATTTACTAAGAAATTTTTAGTAACCTCTTGAATTTTTTTTTACAGTGTATGAAGCCTAAATAGTATCAAATATTACTATTCTATATAACACTTTTTTTATCCTAATCTGTTTATGGTGAACTTAATTCGCTGCTGACAATAAAACTAATATATATTTAAACTTCATTTAGATTTCATAAATCAGCCTAATAATAATCTTTTCTTTTTTACCATGTGCCTAAAATAAAATCTTTGTTCCAAATTTAAAATTGTTATTTTGCTAAGCACACTTTGAAAGAAGGTCGCAAAGTTGTAAAATCACCATGTTCCGTGTGGTATTTTTCCGGACAGGTTTTTAATTAACCTTTAAATGGCAGGCGTACTGACAGAGCCATTCAACGCCAAACTAGACTCTAATCGAACCGCATTGCAATTACGTAATCAATTCTAATTAAATTAGTCTGTTTTTATCAATTTGCTGTTGATTGTTTTTACATTACTACTGGCATTTCATTACATAAATAAGGTACCCTGGGGTAATAACGCCACGTTAAGATTCTACCAATTTTCACGGCTCAGTTTTAGTTTGTATTTTTCAAACAAATATATGATTTGATACAGCAACTCATTGACTATCTATATTAAAAAAAATTATTTAACAGATATGTATTCATAAAATGTAATGGCGTGATTTCTTGACCAATGCTATTTGGCATTATTACCCAACTATATGGGTAATAACGCCATGCAAACAAAAATATGAAATAAAATGGAATAATTGCATGTAGATTGCCCAATTCTAAAAATACAAACTCTACAAACTTAGAAATAGACAAATAGCATTCTAAGCTATTGAAAATGTTCAATTTTTTGTGAAAGTGTAAGAAAAATAAAGGTGTGGTGTGTGTGGGGGGGTAGGGGGAGAATCAGGCAAAAGAATATCAGACCGTGAGCTTCTT
Organism: Maratus speculifer; assembly: GCA_964019185.1. Taxonomy (NCBI): domain Eukaryota; kingdom Metazoa; phylum Arthropoda; class Arachnida; order Araneae; family Salticidae; genus Maratus; species Maratus speculifer. The sequence goes on from OZ025292.1 coordinate 376,191,095, forward strand.
TTTGCTTAAAAAAGACCGCTTAGATAGAATTATTAGAAACATTGCACAGTTTTAACTGTGTTTATTTGAATCAGTATTTAGGATGTAGCTCGGCCACTCTAGGGAATCAACCGGGGTATTAATGCCAAGGATTGACGTTATTACTCCGTTATAGTTATTGCGCTGTACAATTTAAATAACAAATTATCTCGAGAAGATATCTAAAATCTTCAACAACATTTTGAAAGTCCATGAAATGTACTACAAATTTATGTAATTAACAAAGTATTTCCGGATAAAAAAATAGTCTTCACATCACAAAACGTATCTCGCAAATTTTAGATAAAGCGTTAATTTTAGTTGCTTGTAAAAACAATAAGACCTAAAAATGAAACAAATTAACTTGAAGCTGTTTTTTTTTTGCGATTTATAATACTCAAAACCCTTCTGCGCAGAGCACATGGGTGTCATTTACGAGATTATTTCATAATTATGCAAAATATTAGCACTTGGCGTTTTTACCCCGCCTGGCGTTATTACACCAGACCACCTTATGTCATTAAAAGTTCCCATCTAGTCTTTAAAATCCGATTTTGCATAGAGTATGGTGTCTGTGTTTTTATATATGTTCAAACCGTCATTACTTTTACCAAAAATTTTGCTGGGATATCATTATCAACCAAATTTTAAACTTCTGCGATGATGTACCTCCAGCGCTTCTTAAATCTTTTGCTGAAAGCTCGCAAATACAAACTTGTGTGTAATGGAAAAACGCGATTTTCTCAAAAACTGTGACCTTTAGTAGCTATAGTTTTCCTGCAAGGTTTAATGTCTACTACTCCTAATTTAATTATAGTATATAATTAACTGTATAATATTGTCATTTTAACTTCAGTAGATTTGTTGGGACAGGGGGAGGGGGCATATTTCCGGATCAAATTTTATCTCAGAAAATCAAATTATATCTCAGAAAATATCATGCCTAAAATTAAAAGAAATGTATTTTTGAATTCAATATTTCAAAGGCTTTTACACAATACCCCACACAAAATACATTTTTTTTTTTTTTTTTTCAGATAACATAAGTAGCCTATCTACATTTTTCCTAAATATATATGTAAACTCATGAATAATTTAAATATATATGTATCAATAGTCTTTATTATTTCCCTTAATTTGAACTTTCCACATTCTACAGTTTACAAGCAAAATGTCTTTGGTAGACAAACAGACACAGGAGTGATCTTACAATGATTCCGTTTACTTCTTAAGTACGGAACCCTAAAAATTATATGTATACATTTTTAAAATCTTTTTAAATAAATTTTCAGTAATAAATCATGTGTCTTCGCTGTGCTTTCTTCGATAATAGTAAATCGATTTTTCTTACTTAGTGGTTAAAGACATTCATAGATACACATCACAAATGTATATTCTTATATCTTCCCAAATATATAATCTTGTGGCTTTTTGGCTTTTTCTCCTCTTGAAAGAATGTTATCACCTCTGCTAAGGCCTTCCCAGTTTCGAATGGTTTACTTTCCTTTTTTTTTTTTTTTTTTTTTTTTTAAAGGCTGATATATTAATGATGAAGTATAACGAATACAAATATATGCCTGTGTTAGTGATTTTTCTATACGATAATATCCGATGAAGATTATTCGTAAAATTCTTCATAATATTCCTAAAAATATATACAATTGTTATACAGACATTAGTAAAAGAATTATTTTGTCTTTTATCTACCTAAAAATATCCTCTTTAGGAAAAAATAAATAAAAAAACTATAAAAATTAAAAAAAAAAAAACAATTAACATAAAATAAATTCACTAAATTAATTGTATGGCTGTTTTCGTAAAATTATTATTTATTTATTTATATTTCATTAATCTGTTTCTGTGAGTAGAGATTTTTTTAAATAGTGTATTGCAGTTCCTGATGCCCTTGATTATAATATTTTGGTTTCTTATTTCGTCAGAGTTTAGACAAAGAATTTAAAGAATTCATCCTTTCTTAATGTTAAATAAAAATCTGTGGATCTCTAATGACTTTCAATTCTCAGAAAAAGAAACAAGTCAGAAATTGCACGTTAAATGTAGTAAATGAGGTACTCTAATACTATAACGAAGTTTTAAAAATATTCAAAGCATTGCGTAATAGTGTACAATACTTCGAATATTGTATAAGTATTCGGAATCTTTTGTGTGTTCCTGCAAGTACCATCTGCTTCCTATTATTCAGGAAGTAACCTTTAGTAGACCACAGAAATGTATACCATTTTCATAAAATTTGAAATAATTTAATATAATTAAAACGCGCCCAAAACAATTTTTTCTCCTATAACCATTATGTAATGGAATACATTTGTGTGGCCCTGTAAATTAATAAAAATTATTCTTTGCACCACAGATTGTACAGAATGTATATTACAGTATAAACTTCATAGATGCATATCAATTTTATTATATTCGAAAGAGTGTAACATTATTAAAATGCACTTGAAACATTTTTTTCCCCATTGGGCCGTAAAGTAAGGATTCGGTTGGATAATTTTTGCTTTGTTATATGCGGAGAGACAGACGGACGAATGGACTGAAAGACGACTATAAGTGTTGCGTATTTATATAATTACGTATGCACTTAAATATCGAAGGTGAAAAAAAACTTCACAAATTTATTCGAAAAATTTTTATTGAATATTTGTATGAATAAAATTAATAAAAACAAAGGTCTTTTGAATTTTTAGTGAATTTTAACAATAATACAGCAAATTTGCAGAAATTTAAATAAGTTAGAGATTTTTTGCACAGTTTATGGAATCAAGTTATTAAACATTACTATGAAGTCACGAAAAATGCTGAAATTTTTCTGTTTACAATTATTTGGCTACAAAACATTCATCTTATAAATTTGAGATATATAGTTATGCGGTAAAATAAATTAAAAAGCAATATCACTTAACTTAAATTAATATACTGTTAGGTTTTTACCATTAAAAAACCGAACATTATGTAATCTAATATTGCATTTAACTTAATTTATATTAAGTTTTTTTATTATAAATAATTTATTTGTATTACATTTTTTTATAATATAAATGTCATCTTTAAAGAAAAAAGTATTAAAAGTACAAAATTTAAAGTTAATTATAAATGTGTGTGTGTTTGGGGGGGGGATAAGTTTTCTTCGTACACAATCTTTCGTACGTATGAAATGAATAGAGAAAATTTTAAATAAATCAAAGGTTAAATTAATGATCTAATGATATTGCCATGTTTTAATAAAATATTTTGAAATAACAAAAAACAAAAAAAAATTCCAAAATATTATGACTGTTAATTTTTATTATTTACCAACATTCTTTTATGCTTTTAAAATATTTAACGTAATTTTAAAAAGGATGAAAAGAAAAAAAGGAATTAACTAACACTTTTCTTTGATAACGGTAAAATTATTCAAGAGTAGCATGGTTCAAAATTTTAAAATGTTATAATTTATACACACACACTCATATATAACGATATGTATATCATTGTTTATCGATTTTTACTTTTGAAGCATTTCATGCATTTTTTAAACAGAAAAGCAATGGGATCTTATACAACTCCTGTTTTCTGGAAAAAAAAAAACTCTGTTATTCATCTAAAGATGAAAGAAAGAAAGAAAAAAAAACACATATTTTCAGCATATTTTAATAAAACTTGATTCGTTATTAAAAAACTGTGGGTCAGATTTTTCAGAAAGCATTGGTAATATCATTTGAAACACGCTTTGCCTCAAGCACATATAAGCTGTTTTTTCTTTTTAACATTTTGTTACCACGAAGTACACATTAGTCGCTTTTTTGCTTTAAACGATGCTTAAAAAATTTGCGAATATTTCCACGAAATAAAAAGTTGTATTTCCATATTAACTTTTTAAGATGTTATCTTAAAAATCACGTTTAATCTTCTTAAATAGTCAGATTTAAAAAAGAAAACGAAATAAAGCGACAAGCTTATAATAACGCAGATTTCAAATTGAGTCGTTCATTTTTTTTTGCATGTATGGCTTTTTTCCGGTCATTGAAGACAATGAACCATAAGAATTGTAAAAGGGATTACACCGTGTTAAATGTTTCATTTAAAGAAGAAATCGAAGTTTTTCTTTCTAATCATACGTAGATTATACAAAATTTGAAAAGGATTCGGGTGACAGAGAATCATCCGGGAAAGTATAATAATATCGGAAAGGACGCGTGCAAGCGTGCAAGTCTACTCAAAATGCACGAATTCGATGCCCATGAAATGTTAACCTACTGGCCTCAAGCTTAATGGCTCAGTCCGAAATTAATCCTAAAAGAATCTTTCTGAATTTGTTATAAATATAAAATAAAGTCTAAAAAAGTTCCTTTTGAAATCCGAATGCGTTAAAATTGTCCATTTTTTGAGAAAAATGACATTTTTAATATCACAAATATAAAAAAAGACTCTTATTATGCATTATTCTAAGACTTTTATTATGCATAAAAGCCAAAAAAATTTCAAAACATTAAAAATAAAATTTTTAAAAACAGATAAGTTTTAACCACTGTCGCCATCATCAGGGTCATATACTTCGGTACATGAGATGTCATAATCAAGGTCATACTTCAGTATAAGCGAGGCAAATATGTATTAGTTCTAAGAACTAATAAATATTTGTCTCGCTTGTACTGAAATAAGATTTTGATGATGGGCACAGGGTGGTTTTCAGAGTTGAGAAGCCTCATCGGGGTCATACTTCATTCCATGGCAGTTTAAATTCCTGGCGTTACTGCACAGTAAAAAGCAGTTAGTATTCATCTGGTTGCCTAACTGTTACGAGCGTGTTTTAATCTTGTTATAACAAACACTAATCACTCTTATCTGATTTTGGAAAAGTAGTTTCAGATTTGTTTTATATATATATATATATACAAAAAAAACCCCTTAAATAAACGTTATCATTATTATTCTGAATTTAAATTCAATTTCTAGCATTTTTCTAATCTTTGGTTTATTTAATCGTGCATAAAAAATGACGCGATATGTATAGAATAAACGTTATTATTATTATTCTGAATTTAAATTCAATATCTTGCATTTTTCTAATTTTAGTTTTATTTAATCGTGCATAAAAAATTATGAGATATACCGCACCAAAATATTTAAAAGTCTAGTTTTTATTAACATTAGTGAATGAAGTAATCGATTTTCCATTCTAAAATGTCCATTTCAACATTTTTCTGGTTGTAACACTTTTCTCAAAAATTAAATGACGGCAAACATTGATTGAAATATATAGCAGAATTCGATTATAGCGATTTTGGCTGTAATGGGAATTCCGCTTTATCATGGGGGGGGGGGGGAGGCGAGGATGGTATTCTATTATAAAATTTTCGGTAATTGCAAAAAAAACCCGAATATAATAAGAAGAAATGATGCAATTTTTTAAAAAAATTTCAAAACTTTCTTTAATTTTTATAAACACAATGCCATTTTATTTGTTTTCAACATTTTTGCTGAAATTAAAAATCGAGTGAAGATATTATGCTTCTGGAATCGCATGTTTTTAAACTTTATTAATTTACTAAATGACGCGCCCGGCGTTGCCTGGGGTCGTTATAATAGCCTTAAACAACGCTCAACCTTGTATGATTTTATACCTTTTGAAAATCTTTTAAATGAGCCTAGTTTCAAGGACTTTATTGATATCCGCAGCTTTCCCAACAATCCTCTTTTTGTACGAGCTGGGATCTAGGTCTCCACAACTAAAGTAAGAGGCAATGAAAGTAACAATCAAGCCTATAATACCCGAAAAAATAATGCATTTATAATATTCGAAAATGCTATAATGTCATTCATTGTAGACGCACGTCTTTTCGCCTGATGAAGATAGATTAAGTTCTATCGAAAGCCTTGCGACATTTTATTTATTTTATTTTTATGGTGTTTCAAGAAGTTTTTTGTGTTCTGTTAGTTGCTGAAGTCTAAAAGAAAAAAATTTCATAATTGAAATGTCATCAAAGTTGATTAAACCGAATACCATTGAAAAGATTCCCCCAGAACCCAATTAAAAAATACTTCCTCAAACGGTTGAAGGTGCTCACTCCTGTAATTTTCACAAATTAATTTTAAAATTAACACGATATTTAATAAATTAATAAAAGCTTTCAATTAAATTTACTTTGAACTTAACGCGATTTTTAATTTACAGTTGTAGTGAGTAAATGCGAGTTTTTGGCCAAAAAGCACATTAATGTTCGAAACAGGTGGCAGCTTCAGTTGTGAGGGAGTATCCGTTTGTAATAAAGTCACTCTGGTAATTTGAGTGAGACTGTGACGTCAAGGTTCTAACATGTGTGGCGCAAAAGCGACATCTATCCTTTATGCAACTTTGATTTTCCGGAGTGTGTGTGGCGCCCTCGAATCTACAGTTAACTGCGGTTATGAGTTTTATGAAAACTTCTAGCTCCGTCTTCAGTTTTCAATGTATAAAAGCTGTGAGTTGGAGTAGGTGTGTGTGTTGTGTGGCGAGGTGAGACAGCAAAGTATTGTATTGTATTGTGTTGTGTTGTGTGGCGAGGTGAGCCAGCAAAGTACTGTATTGTGCATCGAGGTGAACCAGCAAAGTGATGTGTGGCGAGAGGAGCCAGCAAAGTGTTGTATGGCGTGGGGAGCCGGGATAGCCTAAGAGTCTTTAAGCTAAAAGTTGCCTAAGAGTTGAAGGTGGAAGAGTATCAGCAATCAAGTAGGGTGAGAGTTAATTAGCACTGTGTGTATTTGAGAATAAAAAGATTTTGTGCAGCCACGGGCTGTTTTCATACAGGCTAAAGTGAGATTAGACCGCGACCTGATAAGAAGAGCCGGGGATTAGTACTCTGAGCCGGACTTAGTCGTAAATGTGAGTATGAGTTACAGTTTAGCCTCATAGTTTTGTGTTTAGTTGTCGGAAATATTGAACTTTGGCTCCACTCCCTATTTCCCAAATACAGTAAATAAAAGTGTTAGATTTTAATTTTATTTAGACTATGTTATCATTTGACCAACACGTCACCGGCGACACTCCAAGCCACGTCACAAATGGCGCCCAACGAAATTTCGAACATTGCGAGATTGTCCCACGAGTGTATTTTACTGGTGAAGGGGATGTTGACGAATTTTTACTGAAACTGCAAGATTATATTTCATTTAATAATATACCGGAGAAGAATAAGTAAATAGTGCTAAAATGCTCGCTAAAAAGCGAAGCACTTTTGTGGCTAGATAATATAGGAAAATTTCTAATAAGTGATGAGACTAAATGATTTGAACAGACAGTTGTTGAATTAAAGAAAGCGTTTTCTCCTGTTAAGGACAAAAGTATTTTACGTAGAGAATTTTATTGCAATAAACAAAACATATATGAACCGGCCTCAAAGTTTTATCTACGTAAACTTGAGTTAAAAAATAAATTAGGTTTGGATGTCACGTTTGAGGAATTATTAGACATAAATTCTTCCTCTTTTTAATACAAAATGTGCAGGACTATATTGAACTCAGGTCACCAAAAAATTCCTCTGAAATGCATCAGATATTGTTGAAGTATGAGTCTCGGCACAGCTCGGATCAATGGGAGTCGCGTAGCCCTCGACAGAGACCCATCATGGGAAAACCATTTGAGAAATAAGGGGGATATAAATTTGAGAGGGGGACAGTGATTAATGAGTAATAATTTGAGTAATGGTAATTATGGATTTAGTCGAAATGTGTCAAATACTGGTAATGGTAATAGGAATTACTTTGGTGTTAGTAATTTTAGAGGCGATGACAGAAATATTGATGGAAATAGGCGGAGTAGTGACTATGGTCAGAGAGGGGGTGTATGTGAAAGGAATGTTCCTTCTTCACGAGTAAGGCGATTAACTTTGGATGAGAATTCTGGGGGCAAGTCAGTGCAAAGGAGAAGTGTTAAGAGGTCGGAGCAGTTAAACTGGTAGGTGGCTGTATTTCGGAAGGTATGCAGTCACAGGTCAAAAAGGAAAAGCCCTCTGTATAACTGAATAGTGTGACTTATCAATCCGGTTGAGTTACCCGAATTGTTAATTATTTTGGATGATATTGTTGTTAGAAGTCTCTTCGATACAGGAGTGGAGAAGTCTTTCATTTCATGTGATATTTATCGTAAATAATTTTCGTATAAAAAGTTGAAGAGGTCAAATCTGGTGGTTCACTCGGCGCAAGGAGTAGTGTGTGTTAATAAAGGTTCAGTGGATTTTGGAGGTTGAAATTCGTTCGGTTAAGACATGTTGGGAGTTTTGTGTGCTGGATGGTTTAACGACACATTTTATAGTCGGCATTATCATGTCGGCATAGATTACATGAAAAATAGAGGAATTAGTTTGGATTTCTTTAAAAAATCTTTGATCGTAAATAATGATGAGAATGGGAGCAAGAAAAAGTCTGTTTCGGTGTCGGTTGATTTGGGGGAGTGTGGTTTAAATGAAGTTGAGAAAGAGGCATTTAATAAGTTTTTGGTTGATTTTGGCAAAGTCTTTTCTTATAGATCTAAGGCTCTGTGTGAGAAAGCTGGAAATTGATCATTCTTTTACTGCTCCTTACCGTCCTTAATCTAATATGGCTGAACGTGTAAATCGTACATTAAATCAAATTATTTCTACTTACGTGGGTCTACATCATTCAAATTGGGACCAGTTTCTTCAGCATTTTGCGTACGCACTTCGTACGGCAGTTCATGAGTCGACGGGGAAAACGCCTGCTGAGTTATTTTTGGTTAGAAAAGTCATTACTCCATTTCAAGGGTTAATTATGGTATCTGATGCAGAGAGTCAATTTATGTGTCAGGATATTGAGAAGTTGGTTAAGGAGACGCAGGTTCAGATGGGAAAAGCACAGGAGAAACAGCCTCAGTATTATAATATGCGTAGAAGGGAGTTAGAAGTTAAAGTTGGAGATTTTGTTTTGGTGGAGAAGCATTGGTCAAGTTCAAGTCGTCAAAAGAGGGTAGCTAAGTTTGGTCCAAAGTTTGTGGATCCTTTTGAAGTTCTAGAAGTTCGAAATAATAATTTAGTTGTAAATGACGGTGGTAAAAGGATGACAGTTAATCTGGATCAGGTTAGAATTTATAAGTTTGAGAAAACGATAGTGAGGGGTCTCATATGCCGAGAGGTGTTTCGCTAAATTCCCGATCCAAGGAGTTTCCCGAGTCTAGTTCATCTTCGTCTAGTGGTTATCTTCATTATACACAACGAAACTCTAGAAAGACATCGCCAAAAACGGTTGCTGGAAATAAAAAGACTGTTTATCCGAGAGCAAATAATGATAATAAAAATAAGAGGCCAATTTCGACTACGTCTGACTCAATATACCCTAAAAAGCAGAAAATCGTAAATCGACCCGTTCCGCCGGTCCTTAGACATCAACCTCGGAAGCATAAATTGTCCTACATCGCCGGTACACAATCCTCCGAAAAAAGTTTTTGTGGACACTCGTAGAAATGATAAGAGAACTCTGAATTCTGATTATGTTTTTCCTAATAAAAGAAAACGTATGTCTGGACAAAAGCGCGGCCTAGCATCGACGGTTACTTTAGGTGCTTCCAGAAAGAGGAAACAGTTTTCGGAGAGTCAGCGTCCCAAATCTGGAACTTTTCACCGGCAGGAGTCTTCCCATGGAGTGACCTCAGCGAACCAATCCGGACGGAGTCGTCGAGTGGAATCTACAAATGTCCCACGGCATCCATTCAGGACCAGACTACAAGCACGGCAGTCAACGGTTGCTTCCCCATACAGGTCTGATGACGAAAGATCGTTTGTTCAGGGATTCTGGGACAAGAGGAGAGATCCTTCCTATAGTATGAAGCCGGCTAGCAGCGAATCTTCTCTATAAATGGGTGATGATGTTCTTTATTAACTTTCTATTAAAGTGCATTTATGTTGTAGCAATGTGAAGGAATGAAAGCAGATGGACTGTTTCAGATTTTATTTTGGCCATTTTTGGAAATTTTTACGGACTCACGAGTGGTGCTTAATTAAATTCAAAATTTGTTGGCAAAATTGTTACTATGATGTATGTTTGAAATTTTTGTCTCAATTGCTTTAAAATATTCTGGGTCTATTGTTCATTGCTATGTTGGTTTCTGAAAATGTTGTTATATTGTTAGTGTCTTATATTATGTATGTTTCATTTCCAGATATCGAAAGATAGTACTCTAAGTTATGTTGTACACGCGCCGCGGATAGGCGAGCACGTGTTTTGCGGTCAAGAAGTCCTTGACACACGTTTCTGTCTCTTGTACTAATATTTAATTAATTAACTTTCTTCTTATTATTTCGGGTTTTATGCGTTGCGTTCTTACTTTAGTTGAGAGTAGTTTCCGCAAGTTGCGAGTTTTGTGTTACACTTGAATATGAAATTGTATCGTTTAAAAATTGAATGTTAATGTAATTTTCTTGCGGGGAAGTATACCTATGTTATGTTTTGATGCTGTTATTTCTTTTTTAGTTCATACAGATGAAGATTTATGTTTGATGACATCATTTTGTTTTGTAAATTTTATTTTTTAGATCGTTTAATAAGCACAGCAATTTGAAGCTGTACGCATGTGCCCCAAGTATTGTAAAGTGGAGCAAGTTCTAATGAATTTTTGGGTAATAGTTTATTAGCATATGGGAATTTAGGTATATTGCGAAGTAGCATGTGAGTAAATTTTATTTTGTATAAGTTATGAGTCTTGGTGAGGAAAATTTTGCGCATGGGATTTTTTGGAACTTTGTGCGAATTCTGGTGATAGGAAAATTTTACTTGTAGAGATTTTTAGCAAAGTTGCGGTTATTTTCACGTGTTGAGGAAATTTCGTAAGTTTAATGTGTTAATGAATTTTAGCACTAACAGTGAAATGTTTTTCTTTTTTCAAAAGTAATTAGTTTTACAAGTTTTATGAGACTTTTTTAAGTTAAGGAGGATGATTGCTATTGAGTATGTGATTTTTCATGCAAACTGATGATTTTTTTCGTGATGGGTTAAAAGTTGATACTTTGGAAGCTATTATACGGCACCAAATTTCACCCATCACCTTAGTTTCTTGTGAGGCTCAAAATTTGTTTCAAGAAAAAATCCAGGGCATGCATTTTGTTCAGTCCTTTTTCTCTGTAGATTCCGAGGGGGGGGTTGTGAGGGAGTGTCCCTTTGTAATAAAGGCACTCTGGTATTTTGAGTGAGATCGTGACGTCAAGGTTCTAACATGTGTGGCTTAAAAGCGACATCTATCCTTTATGCAACTTTAATTTTCCGGAGTGTGTATGGCGCCCTCGAATCTCAGTTAATTGCGGTTATGAGTTTTATGCAAATTTCTAGTTCCGTCTTCAGTTTGCAATGTATAAAAGCTGTAAGTTGGAGTAGGTGTGTGTGTTGTGTGGCGAGGTGAGCTAGCAAAGTATTGTATTGTATTGTATTGTATTGTATTGTATTGTATTGTATTGTATTGTATTGTATTGTATTGTATTGTATTGCATTGTGTTGTGTTGTGTTGTGTAGCGAGGTGAATCAGCAAAGTGTTGTGTGGCGAGAGGAGCCAGCAAAGTGTTGTGCGGCGAGGAGAGCCAGCAAAGTGTTGTGGGGCGTGGTGAGCCGGGATAGCCTAAGAGCCTTTAAGCTAAGAGTTGCCTAAGAGTTGAAGGTGGAACAGTCTTAGCAATCAAGTCGGATAAGAGTTAATTAGCACTGTGAGTGTTTGAGAATAAAAAGATTTTGTGCAGCCACGGGCTGTTTTCTTACAAGCTAAAGTGAGATTAGACCGCGACCTGAAAAGAAGAGCTGGGGATTAGTGCTCTAAGCCGGACTTAGTCGTAAATGTGAGTATGAGTTACAGTTTAATCTCATAGTATTGTGTTTAGTTGTCGGAAATATTGAACTTTGGCTCCACTCCCTATTTCCTAAATACAGTAAATAAAAGTGTTGGATTTTAACTTTATTTAGACTATGTTATCATTTGACCGACACGTCACCGGCGACACCCCAAGCCGCGTCACACAGTAAGAAAAAGGGCTAAGTCCTTGGGGACAGGATCTTAACTGGAAACTAATTGGTAGTTTTAAAGTATCTAGAAGACGCTAAAGCTATGTAACAGAAAATTGTTTTATAATCGGATCATTCCCCAAAGAGCTGCAAAAAAGGCCCAAAGAACGCGAATGTGTTCAAAATTGGTGGTAATGAATTCTGAGAAATATCTCTTTTGTTCATGCAATAAGTGGAAGACTTAAAAAGCTGTACGTGCACTACGTTGCTTAGGTCTATTGGACACTACAGAGCTAACATAACACTACTACGAATGATTAGCTTTTTAAAAAGTTTTACAGGACGGATTTTAATGGAGTTTTACTACATAGTTATATATATTATGCAAGAACTATATGCAAAATTTGCAATTTGAATTGCAAAACTTACAGTCTACGTGAGTGACGCCGCGGGAAAAAGCTAGTAATTTTATAAAATATGAGAATTCTGTCCATATCTTTCTTCATATTCGAATGATTTAGAAATCGTAATTTTCCAAAAGATGAAATATAAATCTAATGTTTTCAACTTTTAGAAAGTTTAAACATACCGCTCCTTTACTTAGCTCTTGTTGTGAAGAAACAAATTTATTCTTTTGTAGCTGTAAAAGATCCTTTGAACTTTACTTCAGGCAAAGATTCTTTGCCTTTTTTACAATAGACGTTATTGTCTTTGTCAGCAGCGCAAAGCCGTTACCTTTTAAGAAAACACTCTTAAAAGTAAAACTACAATTGCATGAAACTTACATATATAACAAAACTTTTCGAGAACAAATCTATTCTTTTCACATTACTGGTTAACTATCGCCATGAAAAAGGTAGATGCTAAAAAAAAATAAACTGCGAAAAAGACAATTACTTTAAGTTTGTTCATGTTTTACAAGCAATTGTTTTGAGCATTAAAACTTCTCAACTCCTCAGTGTATACATTTTGAAGACCACCTAAGAGCCGAAGCTTTGACCACGAGAAACAAAACTTTGTTTTATATAATGTGGAATCGCACCCTCATATTACAGGGGCCATTGAACTACGCATAATGGGGCTGTTAAAGGGAATGCGTAATTTCGTTTGATGCATGAGGGGCACACTCTGAAACACCTCCGAAACTTGTTTTTTGAGACCAATCCTATTTTGTGCGACCATATTTGGGAGAGAAAAGAAATTTAATGCTCTTTATGCTGTCTTGTTTGATATATCTGAGCACTATTAACAGTATTTCGTTGCGACGAACATGTAAGTTGTGTATAAGATGGGTAATAATGGAGAGTGTTGACAGTTAAGAAAGTCTTAGGTCATTTCGTACATGGAATTACTGCTGTGTTATTTAATAGGCTTTTGCTAACAGAAGCAAACAGTAATTTATATTGAATTTTCTTTTTCTTTTGAGAAGCAGTAACCAATTAAGTTTTTGGCCCATAAATATAGCAAGGGGAATTATTAGACTCTATTATCGAATATATATATATGTAATATATATCTTAAGTTTATTTTCGTAGCTGTGTGTTTAGCCATGTTTTTCCATACGGTAAAGGGTTAGTAAATTTCACTCCGAAGCATTCTTCATTTTATTATTATTATTAAAAGTTATTATTATTTATTTTAAATGTATAGTTATCATTTTCCACCAATTTCTTTTGGGATGCCTTATTTTCAATTAAACATACAAAAAACTTCCCTGTCTGTAATTATTGATATGGTGCGTATTTTATATATATATATATATATATATATATATATAGTTGTGAATATAGGAGTCAGTGATTGCATAATGTATAACCATTTAACATAAGCGAATTAAAAATACGAAACTTTTCAGAAAATCTAACATTTGTTGAAATCGAGCATAAAACTTCTATTTAAAAAAAATGAGTAGATTTTCCTCCATTACCTATCTTATACATATATATATATATATATATATATATATATTTTTTTTTTTTTTTTTTTTTTTTTTTTATGAATCACATCAAGTTAAGTTTCTTCTGTAAATACAGTTGAGCATTGTTTATACGACGCCGAAGGGACTACCGAAAAACGTCGTATACACTGTAAAAAAAATCTGCAACGGTACTAAACTTTTTCTAAGAAACAGGGATTCCAAGAACTTTTCCTGTAACGGTAACAGCAAAAATTCAAGTTTCAGAATCAGTTACATGGATTTTTCCTGTTATCGTTGCATGAAAAGTTCTTGAGGAAATATTTAGTACCTTTACAGATTTTTTTTTACAGTGTAGTCGATTTTCACTACTAAAACTAGAATTGATTTTGTTTACACTTAACTTTAATGTTTTACGTGTTGACTTGCTTAAATTTCCAATTTAAACAAACCAAAATTAACAAATAACCAAAAAAGGGGGGGGGGAGGAAGTACAGTAAGTAATTTAAATGTACGTACTTTTATTTATTATCATTATTTTATCATTTTGCCTAGTATTACAGAAAAAACTGTCAGTGGTTGTTTGATGTGATGACTGATGTTGAATTGTAATTAATGATTTGTGCAATGAGTCAAGAGTCTGAAAAGTTTTTTCGTTGGTATTTTATCAAACAAAGTAAGTTCTTAATGTTTCAATGCAATCCATGTCATTTTTCACTATCGCAAATTTTACTATCGAATTCTTTCAAAATTTCAATTTTTTCTTTTATCATGATGGGTTCGCGTTTTTGAAATATGTCTAGAGCTCTGGTACAAACAGTACAAAAAAAAAAAAAAGAAAAAAAAAAGAACTGTACTGTTAGTGCACTGATAACTGCATTGGTGTTTATTCATAGTTGGCAAATTCCACTAGATCCTAAAATATACAATAAAAATAAACAATAAACATGTACAAAATCGAAAAATGGGCGTATAAACGATTTTGTGCGTCGTATGGAGAATATATTTTTACAATAAAACGAATAGGAATAAATTAGGACCACAGTAAAACGTCATATAAATGTAAATGTCGCATAAACGATGCTTTACTGTCCTATAAATAATGATATTACAAATTTCGTGCTCATACGTTACACTTCTCGAAGAAAAATAAAAACTATATAACATATTTTTCTTCTCCTTTATTTGTCAATTCCTCACTTTGTCAATAACAAACATTATTTCTTTTCCCAAGTATTTTTCTTGTAATCCTATAAATGACGTTTTCCTGATGTCTGAGAATTTATTATTTAAATCATCTTACTACGAAAGGATAAAAATAAGAAGTGACCTACCTGATCGTTAAAATCTAGCATGAAAATGCAACTCCGCTGAAAATGCTGGACATATAAGGATTCAATTGCGAGAAAAGAGTTTTATGCATGACAGTGAAAATCTTTTTACAAAGTTACGGATTTATTGATGTGCACACCGTGTTATTTTTTCAGTTTTGCGAGCACGGATATTCTTTTGCTGTGGTCAGCGACGAAATCCTCTTATTGTAGATAAAACCCAATTTCATTTAAACTTTCTGACCTAATATTTTGAAAAGGAAGGATGCGATTGATTTCTTTATAAAATGCCCCCTCTAATGTCGTGAAAATCCATTCGTAAATATGCAGTACCTCCTCTCACTTATCCATAAATCTTGGGTAAATATTTATTTTTATGCAAATACGTATAAAGTAAAAATTATACAATGTAGTATAGAAAAGTATATAAAATTCATAGCATATAATTATACAGAAAAAAAGTACACCAAATCTAGATCTAGATCTAAAAAAAAACATGCATTTAATAAAGATTTATATGGATCTTTATTTCTTGAAATATAATAAGCTCTACTTGTAGGTAAATATTTATTTTTATGTAAACACGTATAAAGGAAAAATTATATAGTGATATAGGAAAGTTCATACGGTATATTTGTATAGAAAAGTATATAAAATTCATAGCAGATAATTATGGGTGATTCTACGATAAGAGGTTTCAAAAACACAGAGGATTCGGCCAAAAAGAAAAGTTTGAGTTTGATCAAAAACCTTTAAATTATGATTTTTGTCCCGTTTATTTACTTTTTCATATAAGAGCAAGTCACTTTATATATTTTTTATAACTTTTTCTGGTCAGTGACTCTTTCCCTTGGCAGTTGTCTTGCCGGGGGAAATAAGGCAGGGGAGAGACATTTTCATGTAAATTCAAAATTTTTAACAGACTGAATTAGTAGTTTTTGGGTTAATTGTGTATTTCACTTTAATTATTACCATATTGTATAATTAGGGCAGTAAATGCAGTTGAATTAAATGAATATTATAAGTTTTATGACTTACCAGGGGCGATACACGATCACTGTGCGAAACCACTACACCGCACGGTCGCGTCGCAACAACTAAAAATGGCGACGCTTAAATGGCTTGCACGTTTAGTATTGCTAACTTCAAGCCGATAGATGTCCTTAAGTGCTACTTCCGATATAGCCATCCTTGAGTTTATATTTGTTTCAGCGGAACGAAATTTGACAAGGTAGATACACAAAAAAAGCGGGACAAAAGTTAATTTTAAAAATTATTTGAAATTAACAAAATTATTTTATTTTTTATTTTATAATACTTAAGTATAATTGCTTAAATTCCAATTAAACATACTTTAGCTAAGCATCTGATGGAAAAAATATATGTATTGTTTGAAAGTTAAATTGAAACCGGCAAGCGGACATGCCAGGGAAGAGACTTTTTTAGACTTTGTAAGAAATTTCAGAAAAATGTGTTTTAATTAGGCATTCAATCGTGATGTTATTTAATAAAGTATATTAAGATGATGCGATTCATTGCAAAAAAAAAAAAAAAAAAAACAACATATAGAATAAAAAATCTGTTTTAAACGGATTGCCGTACAAATTACCTCTTATCGTAGAATCACCCTTATACAGAAAAGTACATAAAATATTTAGTAGTTATAGGAAAGAGCAAACTAGATCTTAAAAAAAAAACGTGTATTTAATAAAGATTTATATGAATCTTTATTTTTTGAAATATAATATGTTCTAAATTCTCTTACTTATCTATAAACTTTGGGTAGATAAATATTTATTTTCATGTAAACACGTATAAAGTAAAAATTATATAGTGGTATAGAAACGTTCATACACTATATTTCTATAGAAAAGCATATAAAATTCATAGGATATAATTATACAGAAAAGTATGCAAAATATTTAATAGTTATAGAAAATAGCAAACTAGATCTAAAAAAACGTGTATTTAATAAAGATTTATATAGATCCTTATTTCTTAACCACAAGGACAGCAACTTTTGAAACGCCGTAGAATACCTTTAGTTCCGACCAGGGTTGCCAATTTGGTCTCCAGTTTTATACAGAAATTTCGAGTTTATACCATAAATAAATAATAATGTTTTAAGCTTTGTTTAAATAAATATATTTAAAATTGTTAAAATATGTTAAAATTTTTTGAAATTTTTTGGTATTAATTTGAAATTTAAGATCAAAATTGAAGGCCAAACGGGTGACCCTGGACACCATTACAACAGGATTTGAGAGATATTATAACTTTCTAATGATTTTTTTTGCGTTTTATCACACATGCTTGGTTCAGAAAAAGTAACTTATATTTTTTATTTAATGACTGAAATATATGTTTAAAATAATGGAATTGCCAACGGTGCAAAGAGAATTAAGGATACTATTATTCTTACTGTTATTACTAAATGTCAAAACATAAATGAAGTCATAATAAGAAAGGTGCAACCATTTACTATCATTTCTATATGTAGAAAGTATATTGAGTACTGAGTAATTACTAAGACAAAATAATACTCTATGAAAAGACATGTACTCTTAAGGGAGACTCGAACCCCATTTTCGGCCAAAAATCATTAAAAGTTCAAAACATTTTTTATCTCAGAAAACCATAAAATGCATATTTACGAATATCCATGCAAAATTTCAGAACTCGGGGACACTTGGAACAGGTAGCAAATGAGTTTTTTCAATTGTAGTCACTAGAGTTTAAAGGACTAGCGGCCATTTAAAATGTGTTTTCCTGAAAATGACTTTTTCCATATTTTACCTAAGTTCAAAGTACTAAGGCTCAGTTGTAAAATGGTTTACAAACAAAGTGTTTATGTTTTTAGAATCTTAAAAAAATTTGCAACAAATAAGGAGAGATATTTCTTTTAACTATTTCTGAAAATTTTACATAAATTGGTAATCATGAAAATTATAACGAATTTAAGGAAATTTGCCATGCGTAATTTCTTTCTTTTTTTTAGCTGATTAAAATAGAAAATTAAAAATGTCTCTCCCTAGGTCATTTCCATATACTATAACACTATTTAAGAAATTTTAGTAATACCAAAATATTGAAAATTGTATGAGGAGTAGTAATTTTAAAAAGTGTATTTTTCCACAAAAAATCATAAAAATCCACATAAAAAAATACTTTTTAATAAAGAGTGAATATTTTTACTAATTATTCCTTACAAAAATATTCTTAAATAGTACACCAAAATTCATTACTTTAAAATCAATAATAAAAATGTTGGGTTTTTTCTTACGGGTCTCCCTTAATGGTCACCAGATCCCAAAGGAGTAAGAAAAAAATGCTTAAATTTTCATGCATCTTTTTTTCTTGAAATAGGATGTTTTGGAGGTTTTCCGAGAAAAACTAAAGTATAAATAAAAAATGAATATTAAAAAAAGTAAAAATAAAAAAATTAAGACCGACAATTTATGGAAAAAAAACCTTATCCATAATTCTTTTTAAGGAACAAATAAATATCAGATGAGTATATCCCCGATATCGTTCTGAATTTTCACGATATTTGACTGCCTTTTCTTTATAAGCTGTTCCATAGAGTTGGCTATCAAATCATAAAGAAAAATATTTTTTTATCATTCACAGATAAAAAATGTTTCTTACACCTGCTCATATTTCAACCAATATGTAATATAATTGCATTCAAATTACACCAGTTTCTACTACAATTTACCAAATTTTCTGAAACCGCGTTAAATTTGGTAAAAAATCCTGCATGATATAAATAAGACTAGTCGGATGTGGCACTTCTAAAACTGTTTTCTATCTTATGCATGTTAATACTTTCTGAAAAATGCAGCATAGCAGCGCCACCGGTTAAGAGATTTAAACCAAAATCTATTCAGCAATAACTTATGTCAACTTATAACTAAATCTAAAGTTTGAAAATCCGTGCATTAGTTTTTGAGATAGAGCTATTACAAAATCTCTTTAAAAAAAACTGCATAACAGCGCCACATGTAGTGTGATGTACACAGAAAACTAATCAGGATCAATTTTTTTATCATGTACTTCTGAATTTGAAGTTTGATTTAAATCCTTGCGTTTGTTCTTGAGATACATTTATTGGAAAATCGTTAAAAATACAACATAGTAGGGCGATTGTTGATCTGTAGAGTGATTTAGATAAAAAATTAAACAACATTAATCTTTGTCAGGGACTAACTGAATCTGGAGTTTTAGTAAATTTCGTGTATTAATACTTAAGATAGAGCTATTGCGATAATCACAAATAATGCACCATGGCAGCCCACTTGTGAAGCAATTTGCCCCAAAACGAGATCAGCACTATGTTATAACATGCTAACTAAATCTAAAGTTTTATGAAAATCCTTCCCCTATTCTTGAGATATGACTATTGAGGAAATCGTGAATAAAGCAGCATAGTAGCGCCATCTGTTTAGCAACATACACCAAAAACGAATCAGATCTAATTTATATGAAGGTTTAACAGAATCTAAAGTTTTGTGGAATTCCGTGCATAGTTCTTGAGATAGAGCGCCCACAAAAGTTTTGAGACAGACTGACAGACAAACTCACAGACAGACATTTTGTAAAAACAAGTTTTTCGGTTCTCTGACAACTAGAAGGTGTAAATATGTCAAAAACCGAATTTCAAAAATTTTCACGAATCCAATACTTTCTTCTTGTTAAGATAGAAGAAAGTAAAAACATGCAAAAATATTATTATTATTATTAAGGATATTATTGTTAGACTATGTTATTGATATTATTTTGGAAGAGAAATTTTCTATATGGTACCGTTTTAACTGTCATGCTATTATAGTTCTTAAGTATCTATCTATTTTCCATGCTCTAAGTAGAAGTTTTCAAGATAAAAACAACGATAAATAAAATAGTTTATATGTAAACATATATGCATGTACACCCCCTTTTTTTTTCTAACAAAATAAAAATTAGGAAGAAGCAATTTCTCCATTCTGACTTTTCTTCTTTTTTAGGTGCGTTCGTAATAATGTAAAAAGTAGCACCTATAGTTGTCGTTCAGTCCGTCCGTCTATGCGCATTTAACAACGCAAAAACCACCCAACCGAATCGTTTGAAATTTAAAATATACAATTGTTGCATGTTTTTTTTTTTTTTTTTTTTTTTTTTTTTTTGAGTCTTTCAAACTTTATAAAAATCGGATGTATATTTCACTTACAGAGAGAATCAACAGTATTCCGTTACATTACGGTCAATGGGGGGAATTTTTCAAATGCATTTTAATGGTGTTACACTCTTTCGAACATAATAAAATTGATATGTATTTATGAAGCATATAATATAATACACATTCTGCACAATCTGTGGTGCGAAGAATATTTGTTAAGCATTTACAAGGCCACACAAAAGTATAGGAGGGGGACATTGCTTTGGGCACACATTAATTATATTAAACTGTTTAACATTTTATTAAATTGATATACGTTACTGAGGATTACTACAATTTATTTTCTGTATAATAGAAAGTAGACAGTAATTACAGGGACACACAAACGATTTCGGCTACTATACTATATCTGAAACACTGTATACTGTATACCTTAATTTACACAAAGACCTGAATATTTTTAAAACTTCGTTAAACGAACGCACCTCATTTCCTACGCTTGACGTGCAATTTCCGACTTGTTTTTTTTTTTTTTTTTTTTTTTTTTTTTTTTAACCATGAAGTAGAAAAATAAATAAATAAACAACAATAGTAGTAATAATACAGTCTTTGATGCACGACAAGAGATTGAACAATGCACGTTAAGAATTAATTTGAATTAATTAAATTTCCATTCTGAAAGCTTATTTTTCCTTCATCCATGTTTGTAAAATTATGTTACTAGTAACTGAAGTATCTGCAAAGCGAATAAGTATATGCGAAAAAGAATGTGAGAAAATTTCGCGCATCAGCAGCAGGACACGTTATAAATTCAGTTTCAGAAGTGTAAGATAATAAAAGGTGTGTCGGTTCCTCATGATGAAAAATTTTAAGTAATACTGAATATTTTTAATGGAAATTAATTCAGAACAAGAGTAATTTACTTATTGTGCGTTCTGATAGTAAATTATAATTGCTTCTGCACAATAACCTACTTTACACAACTGACCAAGATTTACCTGAATGGGTGAACATTGTTGTCGGAAAAGTTTACCGAAACTGTTCCATTATTAGAGATTTGGGTATATCCTGTAAGAAATAAAATAAAATTTAGCATAAAATGTATCATTGTCTCGATTCAGAATTCTGGAAACACAAAAAATGAACACACTATATTAATCACATCACAAATGAAGGTTTGGGTAGAACGAGATATTATGACTCAGAAGTTAAACTAGTGAAAGCTTTTCATTGTAAATTGTATTTATTTTCTTCTTTTTAGCATATATTTAAAATCTTAATTGGTGTCATTAAACTACTTCCGGAAAAATTATTAACACTACTTAGTTATTAAGTAAAAATACATTAAATGCTAAAAAATAATATCTCATATCTCCAAGACTTTTGCCTTGGAAATTTATTAATATGAGGCTATATATATAATGTTATCAACATTTTAATAATTTTGGATCCCCCCACCTCAGCTTACAATATCAGCCTTCGAAGCCTCTACCCCTCTTAATGATATCGCATCAATTTCTAAATTATCTTTTCCATTTTTACACGTTTTAGTTTTTCACAGACTATGAAAGCCTGACAACTAATGTGCCCGGAAATTCTATATGTATGTATGTACGGAACGCGATGACTCATAAAAAATATCAGATTTGCTTCAATTTTTTTTATATTGGTTTATTCTGATAAAGCGCTTTCCTGATTAGTTTTGAGTGTTCATTAGATAAGTATTAGGAAGAAGGCAACCCCTCCCTTTTTTTGCAATATTATTGTTTGTTCATTTTAAATATGACGTAATTTCTCCTGTTTACTGCTTTTCAAGGATATTCGCATTTCAAATCCCCTGTAGGTGGCGCTAAAATCAGTAACAATAGTGAACAATTCCAGTTATTTACTTTATTTTGATTCGCTGAACAGTTTGTCTGCTTTCCCTCAATGCATTTTGATTCGTAATGTTTGAATTGCATGTGTGATTCGAATCAATGTAACTGAAATAAATATTTAGAACATCTGCCACTAGGTAGCGTATTAGAGCGCTGGAATCGCGAATAAATTTTATTATTTAAAAATAATATTATTTTAAAATTGATATCTTAATTTTTCTATTTCAAATGATCAGAAAATGATTAATTCCTATGTATAGTGTTTGCTCCTATAAAACTTTTTTTAATGGAATAATTTTCACCAATTTTTACATTATATATCTCTTAAAATAATTATTCGATTTAAAAAATGTCTACATCGGTATGTTTATCAAACTTTCACTATAATACGTATTTCATTTTTTAATGCAGTTGTTCTCTTAATATTAACAAAGAAAGGACCCCTGCCACAAAAAATTTAATGTCAGCGGCGGTGACAACGTATTTTTTTTTTTTTTTAAATAGATACATTGATATTTTGCTTCGGCAACACAATCGTAAAAGCTTTTTTGTTGTTGTTGTTGTTGTTGTTTTTATTAAACCAAAATTAAGGATTTTTTTATTGTTATATTTTTTCTTATTTTTAAGATTTTACACCACATCTCCCCTTTAAGTAGAAAAATAAAATATTATGTATTCTCACCGAGATAGTGGAATTAAATTTCTTTCACATTTCGATAACAAGAGGATTTTGCATATTTTAATTCATTCCTTATTTTTCTTTCGCGAATGTTTAGTTAGACCCTTCATTTTCTAAGAACTCTTTGAAAGACATATTCCCAATAATGCTCGTCTAAATGATGCTGAAAATTATGAGTGCTTGTCATTCGTCTATAATTATCCGTAATCGTGATTCCTACCTACCATGAAATAATGACCGAAACCCCTTTACAGTATCTACGCCCCTGTTTTTAAGATGTGTTCTTGAGACGTTTTGAAACAGGATTTTTGTAGTGTTAAATATCGTTTTAATATAATTATCACTCTTTAATATGTCTACTCCAACTTTTTGTGTGGCAAGTAAATAAGAAACCGGATTCAAATATATCGCATGCGTGTGGTCAATCTAAGCGTTCTAGAAATACTGCAGGAGTAATAATAACGTTCAGAAGAAAAAATTGGCACTCATCCTTCAAGATAGTCTATTTGTATGAAAAAATTTCTTTTCTGAAATGTTTTACCGCAGCAAAAATATGCGGCCTAAAGAAGCTGTTGTAGTTCTTTTGCAATGTTCAAGTTGCTATCTGCTGCCTCTAATTTTTTTCATAATTTTAGTTTTAGTAGATTCGGAATTAGATAAAGGGGGGAGATATTTATGCACGATATTTTTAGTGATGTCTCTGAAAATATCTCGCCTAATTCTCACCTTTTTTTTTTTTTTTTTTTTTTTTTGAAAATCAGCATCAACAATGCTTTTGTACTTCTGCTACGGTAAGTATTTCCAGCGCTCCTTAAAATCTTTGCCAAATGTCAGCAAATCGGAAATTTGTGTTGAATGGAAAAATACGCTTTTCTCAAAAGCTACGTGACCTAGAATAATCGCTATAGTTTTCCTGCAACGTGTATTTTTCATAATTTTAATTTCAGTAGATTCGAAAATAGGGAGAGGGGGGGGGGGACATATTTTTGTATTAAATTTTCAAGGATATCTTTGAAAATATGATAACTAAAATTAAAATAAACGTATTTTTAAGTTCAGCGTTACGAAATTTTTCACATGATAACCCACACGATATGTCAGAATTTTTTTTTTTTTTCAAATAAATTAATAAGCCATTCTACATTTTTCCTGAATGTATTTGTGAATGTTTAATAATCTGTAAATATTTGGGTCAATAGTCTTTATTACTTCTACTAATTTTACCTTTCCACGTTCCATAGTTTACGTTTAAAATGCTGTGACAGAGGTGAGACACACAGAAATGATCTTATAATGATGTCTTTTTAACTTTTTAAGTACGTATACTAAAAATAGCAATTCTTAGATAAATTCGAAAAATGGTTAAAAATTTACAACAGAAATTCATATATTTATCAATTAAAAAGATTTAATGGCATTTGGTATAAATTTCATGAAAGGTCTTGATTACGTATTTTTAAATTAGATCCATTTATGGAAGATTAGTGTCGTGAAAGCACAATCACAATAGATAGATCACACCCAATAATATCGTATGACATAAGTTTATCAGTTTAAAAATCCAATTTTATGTGGAAGTATAAAAATAGCAATTCTTAGATAAATTTGAAAAATGGTTAAAAATTTACAACAGGAATTCACATAATTATCAATTAAAAAGGTAGATTTTTAAATAAATTAATTATATTTTTAATGGCATTTGGTATAAATTTCATGAAAGGTCTTGATTACGTATTTTTAAATTAGATCCATTTATGGAAGATTAGTGTCGTGAAAGCACAATCACAATAGATAGATCACACCCAATAATATCGTATGACATAAGTTTATCAGTTTAAAAATCCAATTTTATGTGGAAGTATAAAAATAGCAATTCTTAGATAAATTTGAAAAATGGTTAAAAATTTACAACAGGAATTCACATAATTATCAATTAAAAAGGTAGATTTTTAAATAAATTAATTATATTTTTAATGGCATTTGGTATAAATTTCATGAAAGGTCTTGATTACGTATTTTTAAATTAGATCCATTTATGGAAGATTAGTGTCGTGAAAGCACAATCACAATAGATAGATCACACCCAATAATGTCGTATGACATAAGTTTATCAGTTTAAAAATCCAATTTTATGTGGAAGTATAAAAATAGCAATTCTTAGATAAATTTGAAAAATGGTTAAAAATTTACAACAGGAATTCACATAATTATCAATTAAAAAGGTAGATTTTTAAATAAATTAATTATATTTTTAATGGCATTTGGTATAAATTTCATGAAAGGTCTTGATTACGTATTTTTAAATTAGATCCATTTATGGAAGATTAGTGTCGTGAAAGCACAATCACAATAGATAGATCACACCCAATAATGTCGTATGACATAAGTTTATCAGTTTAAAAATCCAATTTTATGTGGAAGTATAAAAATAGCAATTCTTAGATAAATTTGAAAAATGGTTAAAAATTTACAACAGGATTTCACATAATTATCAATTTAAAAGGTAGATTTTTAAATAAATTAATTATATTTTTAATGGCATTTGGTATAAATTTCATGAAAGGTCTTGATTACGTATTTTTAAATTAGATCCATTTATGGAAGATTAGTGTCGTGAAAGCACAATCACAATAGATAGATCACACCCAATAATATCGTATGACATAAGTTTATCAGTTTAAAAATCCAATTTTATGTGGAAGTATAAAAATAGCAATTCTTAGATAAATTTGAAAAATGGTGAAAAATTTACAACAGGAATTCACATAATTATCAATTAAAAAGGTAGATTTTTAAATAAATTAATTATATTTTTAATGGCATTTGGTATAAATTTCATGAAAGGTCTTGATTACGTATTTTTAAATTAGTTCCATTTATGGAAGATTAGTGTCGTGAAAGCAAAATCACAATAGATAGATCACACCCAATAATATCGTATGACATAAGTTTATCAGTTTAAAAATCCAATTTTATGTGGAAGTATAAAAATAGCAATTCTTAGATAAATTTGAAAAATGGTTAAAAATTTACAACAGGAATTCACATAATTATCAATTAAAAAGGTAGATTTTTAAATAAATTAATTATATTTTTAATGGCATTTGGTATAAATTTCATGAAAGGTCTTGATTACGTATTTTTAAATTAGATCCATTTATGGAAGATTAGTGTCGTGAAAGCACAATCACAATAGATAGATCACACCCAATAATATCGTATGACATAAGTTTATCAGTTCAAAAATCCAATTTTATGTGGAAGTATAAAAATAGCAATTCTTAGATAAATTTGAAAAATGGTTAAAAATTTACAACAGGAATTCACATAATTATCAATTAAAAAGGTAGATTTTTAAATAAATTAATTATATTTTTAATGGCATTTGGTATAAATTTCATGAAAGGTCTTGATTACGTATTTTTAAATTAGATCCATTTATGGAAGATTAGTGTCGTGAAAGCACAATCACAATAGATAGATCACACCCAATAATGTCGTATGACATAAGTTTATCAGTTTAAAAATCCAATTTTATGTGGAAGTATAAAAATAGCAATTCTTAGATAAATTTGAAAAATGGTTAAAAATTTACAACAGGAATTCACATAATTATCAATTAAAAAGGTAGATTTTTAAATAAATTAATTATATTTTTAATGGCATTTGGTACAAATTTCATGAAAGGTCTTGATTACGTATTTTTAAATTAGATCCATTTATGGAAGATTAGTGTCGTGAAAGCACAATCACAATAGATAGATCACACCCAATAATATCGTATGACATAAGTTTATCAGTTTAAAAATCCAATTTTATGTGGAAGTATAAAAATAGCAATTCTTAGATAAATTTGAAAAATGGTTAAAAATTTACAACAGGAATTCACATAATTATCAATTAAAAAGGTAGATTTTTAAATAAATTAATTATATTTTTAATGGCATTTGGTATAAATTTCATGAAAGGTCTTGATTACGTATTTTTAAATTAGATCCATTTATGGAAGATTAGTGTCGTGAAAGCACAATCACAATAGATAGATCACACCCAATAATATCGTATGACATAAGTTTATCAGTTTAAAAATCCAATTTTATGTGGAAGTATAAAAATAGCAATTCTTAGATAAATTTGAAAAATGGTTAAAAATTTACAACAGGAATTCACATAATTATCAATTAAAAAGGTAGATTTTTAAATAAATTAATTATATTTTTAATGGCATTTGGTATAAATTTCATGAAAGGTCTTGATTACGTATTTTTAAATTAGATCCATTTATGGAAGATTAGTGTCGTGAAAGCACAATCACAATAGATAGATCACACCCAATAATGTCGTATGACATAAGTTTATCAGTTTAAAAATCCAATTTTATGTGGAAGTATAAAAATAGCAATTCTTAGATAAATTTGAAAAATGGTTAAAAATTTACAACAGGATTTCACATAATTATCAATTTAAAAGGTAGATTTTTAAATAAATTAATTATATTTTTAATGGCATTTGGTATAAATTTCATGAAAGGTCTTGATTACGTATTTTTAAATTAGATCCATTTATGGAAGATTAGTGTCGTGAAAGCACAATCACAATAGATAGATCACACCCAATAATATCGTATGACATAAGTTTATCAGTTTAAAAATCCAATTTTATGTGGAAGTATAAAAATAGCAATTCTTAGATAAATTTGAAAAATGGTGAAAAATTTACAACAGGAATTCACATAATTATCAATTAAAAAGGTAGATTTTTAAATAAATTAATTATATTTTTAATGGCATTTGGTATAAATTTCATGAAAGGTCTTGATTACGTATTTTTAAATTAGTTCCATTTATGGAAGATTAGTGTCGTGAAAGCACAATCACAATAGATAGATCACACCCAATAATATCGTATGACATAAGTTTATCAGTTTAAAAATCCAATTTTATGTGGAAGTATAAAAATAGCAATTCTTAGATAAATTTGAAAAATGGTTAAAAATTTACAACAGGAATTCACATAATTATCAATTAAAAAGGTAGATTTTTAAATAAATTAATTATATTTTTAATGGCATTTGGTATAAATTTCATGAAAGGTCTTGATTACGTATTTTTAAATTAGATCCATTTATGGAAGATTAGTGTCGTGAAAGCACAATCACAATAGATAGATCACACCCAATAATATCGTATGACATAAGTTTATCAGTTTAAAAATCCAATTTTATGTGGAAGTATAAAAATAGCAATTCTTAGATAAATTTGAAAAATGGTTAAAAATTTACAACAGGAATTCACATAATTATCAATTAAAAAGGTAGATTTTTAAATAAATTAATTATATTTTTAATGGCATTTGGTATAAATTTCATGAAAGGTCTTGATTACGTATTTTTAAATTAGATCCATTTATGGAAGATTAGTGTCGTGAAAGCACAATCACAATAGATAGATCACACCCAATAATATCGTATGACATAAGTTTATCAGTTTAAAAATCCAATTTTATGTGGAAGTATAAAAATAGCAATTCTTAGATAAATTTGAAAAATGGTTAAAAATTTACAACAGGAATTCACATAATTATCAATTAAAAAAGTAGATTTTTAAATAAATTAATTATATTTTTAATGGCATTTGGTATAAATTTTATGGAAGGTCTTGATTACGTATTTTTAAATTAGATCCATTTATGGAAGATTAGTGTCGTGAAAGCACAATCACAATAGATAGATCACACCCAATAATATCGTATGACATAAGTTTATCAGTTTAAAAATCCAATTTTATGTGGAAGTATAAAAATAGCAATTCTTAGATAAATTTGAAAAATGGTTAAAAATTTACAACAGGAATTCACATAATTATCAATTAAAAAAGTAGATTTTTAAATAAATTAATTATATTTTTAATGGCATTTGGTATAAATTTTATGGAAGGTCTTGATTACGTATTTTTAAATTAGATCCATTTATGGAAGATTAGTGTCGTGAAAGCACAATCACAATAGATAGATCACACCCAATAATATCGTATGACATAAGTTTATCAGTTTAAAAATCCAATTTTATGTGGAAGTATAAAAATAGCAATTCTTAGATAAATTTGAAAAATGGTTAAAAATTTACAACAGGAATTCACATAATTATCAATTAAAAAGGTAGATTTTTAAATAAATTAATTATATTTTTAATGGCATTTGGTATAAATTTCATGAAAGGTCTTGATTACGTATTTTTAAATTAGATCCATTTATGGAAGATTAGTGTCGTGAAAGCACAATCACAATAGATAGATCACACCCAATAATATCGTGTGACATAAGTTTATTAGCTTAAAAATCCAATTTTATGTGGAATCAATGTATTTGTTATTAACAATTTGGAAAAAAAAAAAAGTTGTTCTCGGTAGAGAATCGAGAAATCTAAAGCATATCTGAATATTTTTATTGGTTAAAATCCGCAAAATAGTTGGTTTATTTTATTTGTTTCCTGATTGGTCCAAGTTTAATGTCCAAAAATGGAATACTTCTGTTTTTTATTTTATTCGCTTTGTGATTGGTCCAAGTTTAATGTCCAAAAATGGCATACTTCTGTTTTTTATTTTATTCGCTTTGTGATTGGTCCAAGTTTAATGTCCAAAAATGGAATACTTCTGTTGCCACGATGACAAAAAGAGTAATTAAAACTTTTAAAAAATAATAATTTAACAACAAATTTTGATAGAGATTTCAAACAAATTTCATTAAAAAGTGCATTTTTTCTCTCTACAAAACGGTGTAAATAATTTAAATGTGCGATATTTTGAAGTTGAAAAATTTGCAATTCCGAAAATTGTAAGATTGAAATTTCATTTAAAATTTGTTTGTGATGATTCCAGGAATATTAATGTTTAATTCATGTCGTACGTAATAGGGGGCGTTCAGAAGTCAGTCTGATTAACTCTTCTATCCAATAAAAATGCACATTTTAAACAGTTAAAGTTGTCTATATATAAAGTACTTTTTTTTTTCATCGGTCTAGGAATGTTAATGTTTAATGCACGGTGTACGTAATACATGACTCTTTATGTTCATCATAAAAATTATGTTTATTATTATTATTAATTTAGATATAGAATTTATTTATAAGTCTTTAAAATTTGAGTTTTTGAAAGTATTATTTTCCAAATAGTCGTTGTAATTTTTAAATTACAATTTTTTTTAAATTTATTTATTTTTTTATTTTTGTAATTGATTTGTAATTATTTTGAATTTTGTTTAAATAATTTGACAAGAATAATTTAAATCCATTTTTAAAGTACCTTCTATTAATAATCATTTTAAAATTAAATTTTATTAAATCACATACCTTCTATGTAAGGAATTAATTATTATAAATTAACAATTTGGATTTATTAATTAAAGGATAAAACTAGTCGTTGGGGGCCACCGTAATACTTACCCATCATGGATATGTATATGAAAATAAAACATGTGAAAACTATTTATACAATGCATTGCAATTCATAAACAAAATTTAAATATTGTTAATGTACATAGTAATGCTATATTAAAGAACTGCTGATGTACCAATTTCGACAAATTATATAAAACGCCAAACTACTCAAGTAGTACCGAACTGCTTAAAAGAAACATCCTTATAACTCCAAAAATAATAATTCTATTAACTAACAATTAACTGCGTCTTATTAAGCGTCTCATTTCCAATTAAAATATACTTCTGAATTGAAATTTGAATGAAATACAGAGTCATGAAAAATCGAAGAATGTGGAAAACAAGATTACAAATATCTCGGCAACTAATAATCCGATTCACTTCGTTCTATATGCAAAATGTGTGTTATTTTATTGCCTTTTACGTCCATTCCTTAGAACAAAAAAATTCGAAAATTTTTATATACCTTTCATCAGAACGAATTTTTCGAGAGTCCGAAAAAAATAGTTCCGGATAATCGAGGTTGCTGTTATTAAATAGGGTTCGTCCCATTCTTAGATACTAACTACATACAAAATTTCAAGTCTCTATCTCAATTTTTCGGGAGATAGAGCGTTTACAGACAGACAGACAGACGGACGGCAAAAATTTTTTTCTAAAAATATGTTTTTACGGAATCTCCACTATCTAAAACGTGTAAATCCGTCAAAAATTTTTTTTCGATTTTCAAAACGATTGCAAGACTTACCCTATACTACGTATGATGGGTAAGTAATATCTTGAAAGGAATACTAAACTCTGTGGGATTTGTGATCACACTTACTCACTTGTTCATTCAAAGCAGGTATCCTTCTTTGGCAGCCATCAATATTTGTATGGCATTGACTGTTTCCAAAACCATACAAAAACTGACTATTTACACAAACTTTTATTTACTTGTTTTCTAATTTATTTTTAAATGTACTTTATTTTTATATGTACTAATATTATAAAAGGGAAAAAAATGTCCGCAAAGGCTAATCTCGGCAATTACCGAATCGTATAAAAAAAAATGTTAAAAAAAAAAAAAAAAAAAAAAAAAAAAAAAAAAATGATAACCGTCTTTGCTCAAGCCTAAAGCTATATTTTTATGTCTATATCACTAGCTCTCAAGTGAATGCACTATTAAAAAATGCTCTAAGATTGATATTTCTGTGATACTGTTAGGGATAAAAATCTTAAATTTTATATAAATATTACTTTTAAGACACAAATGATCGCTCAGAACAGTTATTAATCATTCAAAAATTTAAAGCGTACAAGAGCCAAAAACGTTCTAAAATTGTGATTTGTCTAATACTGTAGAAGCTAGAAACCTGAAATTCGGTATAGTGATTACTATTAAAATGTAAATGTTCATTAAGAACTGTTTCTAAAAAAGCAATCGAAATTTTTAAAATGTGGAATGAACTGAAAAAAAATCTCCTATAAACTTCCAAATTACGGTATTAAGTATTATTTATGACTGGCGATTATCTGTACGAGGGATATAGGTCCTAGGAAGAGGGCCTTTCGTAGGGGGTCTTTCTAAGGGGTCCTAACCCGTATTTACACAAGGTTTCCCAAGTTTCGAAGAAAACCACTAAAATTCCAAACAGTTCTAAATAACGATTTTTTTTTTACTTATTAGTGGTTAAAAAAAAAAAAAACTTGACATTTCTATGCATGATTTTGTTCATAGATATCCGGCTATATCCCAAATAAATAGCGCGTAACAGATCAGATAAAATTTTCAGATTTTGTGTACGATAAAATTAAATAATAAATAAACAAATAAATGTACTTGTCACTCATTAAACGCAGGTAATATAATTTTAGAAAAATACTAGATACGTATTTACACATGAATAATTAAAGTTGTAGCTTTTCCAAGCTGGACAAAAAATATACACAAGCGAGGATTAGAACCAGGGACCTCTGACAGAGATCACCAAAGCTTTATTAATTGAACAATCCCTAATAAATCTGTTCTACACATAGTTCACCCAGAAATCTAATGATTCTGACATCTGGTCTGATACGTGAATAAATCACAGATAAGGGAAACTCCAATAAGCATCGGACACATAATTATATTGTTAATTATACGGGGTGTTTCTAAATGAATATCGGGGTTTAACGCTTGGTGGTATTTATTACATGAAACTTAAAATTATAATTAATACATAAAATGAAAGAGCAACTCAAACAGTTTTACTTACAAGCTTACAAGTGTTCAATGTGTGAGCACCTTTTGTCACACGGCACACATCAACTCGGTAGCTTGTGACGGCCCCGGCTAGATCGCCACGTGTGAAGGAA
Source organism: Maratus speculifer (assembly GCA_964019185.1). Lineage (NCBI taxonomy): Eukaryota > Metazoa > Arthropoda > Arachnida > Araneae > Salticidae > Maratus > Maratus speculifer. Next base: position 376,223,821 of record OZ025292.1, read on the forward strand.
GACATACTCGAAAATTATCACTAAAACACTCTTATTTTAACTTAATTGCACTGGGGGAGTGGAACTAGATTCGAAAATGTGGAATGACTTCACATTAAGAACATATAATTATTATAAAGAAGAATAATTCTACTCACAAATGTCCTTCAAATAATTCTACGGCACTTTCTTTTGCCTTCTGCAAAATGTGAGCTCTTCTAGCTATCTCCAGAGTGACTCTTCTCCAGCCCGTGGCTGTTCAGAATCTCTTTATTTAACACAAAAAAAATCAAAAACTACTTCTAAAATTTCTTACTATGGCTCACTTTATTCTTCCTCTAAACTCCACATCAACAAGAAGTAGAATCCTCAACTACCACCAAAGTGGCTCCAAAACTTCAGCGTTAAGCACAAACTGTCTAAATCATCCGAAGGCAGAAAACGACCAAAATCTCTTCCTTGCATACGCGCTCACAGTTTTTATACTTTTCAGACTGAAGAGACTGGACTAGAAATTTGCATGAAACTCGCGAACCACAGCTAATTGTAGACCCGGAACGCCACACATGCTTCGAAGCGCTAAAGTTGCATAAAGTACAGATGTCGCTTTTGCACCATGTTTAGATCAATGACATGTGTTATCAATGACAAATGTAAAATGTTAGATCAATGACATCACGAACTCATTCAAAACACAAGAGTGTCTTTATTACAAAATGATACTCCCTCACAAGCTCTGTTCTTCCCAGACGTTGATCAGCAAAGACGTTCTGTTCAGACGCTCACTCGGTCTGACACCATGTGATTTCTACCTATGGGGGTTCATGAAGGATCGTGTGTATGTGCCTCCACTACCAGCTGACAGGGGCCTCGCTAAGGGGGGGGGGGATAGGGGGGAGCCTCCCCCCCCAAAACATTCGTGAATGTTGTTACACTTGGCAAATTCACAAACTTAGTTGGCAAATTTTCTTTAAAATTTCAATAAAAATTATAATATATTTTCAATTTTTGATAGAATTGGCAAAAATTACAAAACTAATTAGGAATATTATTAACCTTTTAACAAATAAGGGCTATAATTCATTTTCTAATTGTGGAAAGTTGGCAAAATTGTAAAATGAGTTGACAAATATTGAAATTTGACTTGGCAATTTTAAGTCCTCTCCTCCCCCAATAAAAAGTCTTAGCGATGGCCCTGCCAGCTGACCATTGCAGCTGTTGCAATAATTACCCTACAAACATTAATAAACATATGGAAAATACTGAGCTATCGATTTGATGTGTACCATATGACGGAAGGACTCATATTGAACACTTTTAAGATTGCAGGTAAAACTGTTTGAGTTGATCTTTCATTTTGTGTATTAATTATAACTTTAAGTTTTTGTAATAAATATTAACAAGCGTTAAAACCCCGCTATTAATTTAGAAACATTCCGTATTATTATCTGCCCCACCAGTGGCCGCGAGATTCTGACCTCGAAACTGGTAGATGTTAAGTGCTGGTTTCGAACCCAATCGCGACCGTTGGCCTAATCGTTCGGAGTTTTCCGTGTTTTTCTTCGAACCTTGCGTAAATACGGGTTAGATTCCCTTAGAAAGACCCCCCCGGAAGGTAACATCACCCATTAGGGCCTATATCCCAAGCGTAGATAATTGGCCGGCATAAACAAAACCAAACCAAAACCGTGTTACTATATATTAATTAAATAATATTATTACATAATATTACCTGAATTTTAGGAATATAATTACATGTCCAACATTTCTTGAAGTTTTCCTTATCTGTGATTTATTCTGCATAGTTGATTCACATATCAGACCAGATGTCAGAATCATTATAGTTCAAGAGCCGACAGCACAATAACATATGTTATCAAGCACAAGAAAAAAAAAACTTTATTTTATGGAAGAATAGAAGTAAGGGAACCTAATGATCCATGTCTGCCAAAAGGGAAGGGGTGCATAAGCCAAAAATTAACACCACCAGTGGTTGACTTGCAGGTTTATTAATATTTTTGTCCTATAACCAAAGATATGAAAACATGGAAGACTGTTAGCAGGAAAACACAGTAATAAACCTACGAATATACCATTGGTTAACTTTTGGCCTACTCAGCACTTCACTTTCGGCAGACATGGATCACTAGTAGGGTTTTGTGCTTTAGGCTCTTGGACAATTAGATTTCTGGATTTGTCTGCCACGTATGTTCGGAATAGCTCAGTTGGTCGAGCATTGGCGGCTTCATCCAAAGTTCTCTGGTTCGAATCATGATCTAAACACTTTTTCGCCCTGTTTGGAAGTACTATGACTTTAATAGTACTTATTACTGTACCTCATCTAGTTAATCTTATGTTTCAAATGGTTAGTTTGGGGGATTAGCGTCTTATTGTAGCTAGTTGGTTTTTGATGAAAAGAGCCATGTGTTCATGCATAGAAAAAGTACTAAGGAACAGAACTTATATACTGTTTTCCAAGAACATAAAAATTTCAAAGACAAAGTTCTTAGTTCTAGATATGCGATGAAAAATCGGAATGTACCTGTGTATAATTTGTGCTTCTGCTTAAACGTAAGAAGAATATAACTTAGTTTTGTGTTAAAATATTAAATTAATGTTGCATTTAAAATCTTTATAATAATATTTAGATCTAGATGAGCAAATTGCCTTAATGATTTTACTCCTTTCACTCTCCTCTTTTAAGGGAAAAATAAATCTGTCATTGTCTTCTCAGATCGTTTAATCGCAACCAAATTTCAGTATCGTCTTCTTTTTGGCCAAAAACGAAAACGTAAACAAAACTTGTTTGAAATAAATGTAAAGTAATTATTGCATGCACACACACAAATATGCGTAAATAATTACTAATTAATTATACGTGTAAAGAAACACATTCCTACAAACACATATACATTAGGGTGGGCCGAAAAAACCTTTTTTTCGATTTTCGATGATGGCGGGTGCGGAAAAAGGCCACTGCTGGCACTCAGTTCGCACAAAAAAATTGAGATTTTTTGGACAATTCCTTACCCTGCCGCAAATGGCTTGAAGTTTAGAAAAATGCTGATTTTTGAACTTTTTTAGCAAAAAATTTAAAAATGTTAAATTTTGGTTGTATTTAATTTAAAAAAATATATTTAATGAGTCAAATGCTTAAAAAACCACTAATATGCATTATTTTAATGCTATGTTCTTTAAAAATGTACAGCTTTTAGTTTGTTTTGCGTTCGGTACTAACGCGAAACAACCCAGAACTCGCCACGAGGAGGTAGCTGCACGCCGAGTTTTACCCGCTCTCCTTACCACAGAATGTTATATTCAAAATGTACTGAATCGCATTTACGCTACAAAGTCTTTTTTAGAAATGAACTTTGGTATCTTTTTCCGTGCTAGCAGTTTTGCTAGAAGGTATACCTTCCTTTACTCCAGCATACCTTTGATGCAGCTTCTGTCACAATTTTAACATCTCTTTCCACTGGCTGGGAGTGACTTGGAAAGCAGACTATTGATTCATCCAACATGGATCCTGAAATTATGTTTTCTCTACTTTTTTCTAATGAAAAGGTTTTTGTTATAAGAGTTTCGCTGATTTCGGCGGCGACCCTCTCGATACTCTCATAATGTTCCGTTGTTTTAAAGTTTAGCTTTGGAGCTTGAAACTCCGCCCTATGTTGGTTTTTATTTTATTCAAATTGCGGCATACATTTTTCCTTCCATGCCATTCTTTTAATATGTTGTCTATCATCGGTTGCATTGCTATCAATAAACTCTCGGGATGACCATAGTATCCATTTGTTTGGATGACTGAATGCACTGTCTCCTTTAGCTCATCTGGTAAAAACGTTCAAAGTTTAACTATCTGCCACATATGTCTAGGCCCGTCCGCGTAACTTAGCCTTTTCCTTACAGAAAACCACACGAGCGCATAAACTCGTTTCACGTACCTGAACGAGATATTTTAACACTTTATCAGGATTTAAACTACTAACGCATGAGTGTAAAATTCTGCAAGCAGTTGTGATCGATCTCGATTTCACAGTTGGTCCAGGTTATCTGTTTTCCATTTCTCGAGGACGAACTCCGGTTGAAACTGCTGCATAAATGTCAAATAAGGACTTTTGATCGGTACTTAGATCTTTAGTATTTTCCATTTCTGATATCAAAGAAACAACATTAGGCTCGAACAAAGTGACACGTAGATTTTTCACACCCCACTAGTCTAGCACCGATTGGTTTGGCAAATGTCTTAGGTCCCATGGTTCCACCATCAAGTTTAGAGAGTAGATGTCGAAGTGGGAATCGTTTATATGAAGAACACATATCAAATGTTGCAGCTCTCTTCCTAGTTTTTTTTTTTTTCCAAGACAGGCAATGACGCCATTGCGTTTTCCTGTTTTAACAGTGGTGCCATAACACCCAAGTGCTGTCAGTTCAGAAAAGTCTAACTTGTGGTGACTTGGAAGATTATATAATGATTTTGCTATTTCTTGATCGGAACGAGGTATCAAGTGACCCAAGTATTCCTAACCAGGTTCAAACAACACGGTGATGTGTGCCTCGTCTTTCTCTCGACGGCGCCGCTTGTTCTTTTTTTCCCCTCTGAATATACTTTTGTCCTTTCTACCATCAAAAAATATGCTTTAAACTTTACTTCTTTCAAGAATTTCTTCTGCCTGTGTCTTCTTTCGAAGTTTCTATTTGTCTCTTCTGACTTCGTTTTTATCGATGACGAGATTCGTATCCTCTGCTGTCACAACTTCTACATGGTGAAGCAACCAGTAGTAGTGGCGCATGATTATCAGCATAAGTTGGCAATTGTAATACTTTCAATATGCATGATGCCTCCAAAAGGCTACTTTTCACGCTATCGCGTGTCTTTACATTACCATAGTCCTTTATACTAGCCATTTCTAAGCTCGTCGTAATAAAACGCACAAAATACTATAATGGAACATTAAACGATCCAAAAAGCACTGTATCTCACTAGGAAAAGATTTTACGTTCACACTGAACAAATGCCGCAGGTAACTGAGCATGGAGAAACAATAAGAATCCTTTATCGCATTTTGGCTCTCATCTATTTCGTTCTTCACTTCATAAGCATTACGACGAGTCACTATGTTCGCTTAGAGTCCTGCTTTATCCACTTTTCACCTTCCAGATTTGTTTTTGAAGCATACTGCTGTACGTTGCCGTAATATATGACCTTTTATACAAAGAAAAAATATAAAGAAGACCAAGGGACATAAATAAGAGAGAAACTAATGATCAATTCAAACAAATACAACTTTTGCCTGTTATACGAGAAAAAGCTGTAAAAATAGGCTAAGTTATAATGCACATGAATGTTAAATAATGCATGATCAGATCTTATTTAAACATTTGGTACATTAAATATGCCTTTTCAAGTAAATACAACCAAAATAAATTTAATTTAACATTTTTTAATTTTTTTCGAAAAAAGTTCAAAAATGAGCATTTTTGCAAAACTTCAAGCCGTTTGCGGCAGGGTAAGGAAATGTCCAAAAATTCTAAAATTTTTTGGATGAACTGAGTGCCACCAGTGGCCACTTTTCCGCACCCGCCATCATCGAAAATCGAAAAAAAGTTTTTTACGGCCCACTCTAATATACATATATATATGGGACCCTGTTTCGAAGCATTATCTCCAAGTTGTCTTTCTGTGCTTCTGATCAAAACTTCTAATTTTCGTATGAACTAAACTAATTCATCAATACACAGAACTCTTTCTTAAGTATATAAATTTCATTTAATATTCTTCTGCGGTATTCAAATTAAAATTTTCTTATCACTAATAAGTCTGAATATTTTCAGGATCAAGTTATAAGTGCTTTCAAAATTTATTTATATGTATGTATTGAGTCCTTATAAACAGTGAAGTTCATAACAATAAATAAACAGGCTCTCATTTAAGTCAATACAGCTCAAATTGATGAGACGTGTGGAAAGTTCCTGAAAGAAGAAATGATCTTAGGAATGCAAATAGTTTTGACTGACTATCAGCCGAATATTCGAAAGTATTTTCGCCGAAAACAAATGTTCGTCTAAACTAAGATTTTTGTGTCGAAAACAAAACAGAATATTCGGACGAATTCTCGGCATCCTTTTATAGAAGAATATTTTGCACAGAGACTTTTTAAGAGATTCGAGGATTGATTGTTTTGAATTCAGTTGATTTATTAAAGAGCACTTACGACTACGAGTTAATTTAATTTATTATTTTTTCTCAAAGAATAAAGTTTTGCTAAACAGTAATTATCTTGTGCCTATATAATCGGATTGTGTTGATGTCCTTATTCTGTCCTCTCTTTACCTACAGGAAAATTATAGATAAATACGAGATGTTTTCAAAAGTAAATATGCACCTCATACGGCAGAAAAGAAAACGTTTTAATGGGCGCATTGACAACACTTACAATATTGGCAACACATGTTGTTTATTTTAGACTATCGATATAGATATTTCCTTAATTTCAGTGGTAAATGACAAAACATTTTATCTGTAATTTGGTTTTATGAATCTTTGCTTAAAACTAAATTTAAATATATACCTAAGAAAGATAAACCAAATGTTCAAATTTTAGCTTCCTTATACGCAAATTCGTGGAATTAAAATATATTATTGTCAGATCCGTTAAGTATCTGAGCAAATGGACTTTTTGCCTTATCCTTTTACCTATCGCCGAAACATCTTTGTAACTATAATAGTTTCTAGCATATAAGAGGCCGTCCATAAACGTTTTTTCCATATTTTTTACTCCTCTCCCCCTCTTTGTCACAAAGTGTCACACTTCACTTTCTCCCTTCTCCCCCATCTCTTGTCACATGTCACTCTATATTACGTAAACATATACTTTCAGTTCAGATACAAAACATTACATTTTAAATCGCTTTTCAAACTTTTTTTTTTTTAACTTTAACTATATGTTTTAATGACATTTATGAGCTGAACAATAAAAATGATTCGCATTTTGCAACAAGAACAACACAAATTAATATAGAATAACAATAAAATATTAATATGAAAAAGCAATTGAAAACAGCAGTATTTTTTGAATATGATATAGAATTTAACTTATTTCATTTTAAATCTTTATGAACACAAAGTGTTTTAATTTTAAAATAATTCCATATTTCATTATTTAATTTACTGAATTTTAATGCTTTTATTTTAACCGAAATGTGTGATGTCACATTTCTTCTTGCCCTCTCCCACCCCCTTGTCACAAACTGTTGCAATTTCATGAACCCTCTCCCCCCCCCCCCTTTCAAGCGTGGCATCATTTATGGACGCCCTCTAAGATTTAATAGAAAAAAAATCAGGAAATTATGTTATTAAATATAAACTAGAAATACAATTCTTTCTGGTAATTACATTTCAATAAATTTTCTTTTTATAAATCTACAACTCGAAGACATTTAACAGAATAATTAACCGCTATCGGTAAAAAAACAAATGAAAGTACGGCAGCACTGCTTCCTACCAAAAAGGCGGAAAATAAATTGGGATGATATATTAAGTATTGAGCCAGTTGTTCAAGCAAAAGAGTGAAATATAATCACTCATTATATCGCTATTCATCTAATGTAAAAAAAAAAAAAAAAAAAGTACCTTTTTATAGTTGTTGACTTGCAGAAACTTATCATCAACTTAATTCAATTGTGATTGTGTGAGATAAAACTGTTTAAATGTTGATTCAGAAACACGTTAAATAATTATCATTTGTCCATTTCGTGATGTACATAATCGCGGTTGTAACTTAAAATTGACTTTTTTATTCGCACTCAAAAGTTACACTCCCTGTAATTTCTCAGAATCATGGTTCCAGTTTTTTTTTTTTTTTTTTTTTCTCTTATTTTTTTAGTCAGATTTTGTATGAATACGATCACTAATGGTAATAGATGTAGATTTCCCCTTCGAGCATTTTCCTACAACAGTGTACTTTTTTTCAATCGTTCACTTATTCTATCGTTGCTTTTCTGTCTATAATTCATCAGCAATTTCCGTAAAATTTCCCTGGATCTTTTACTCTCGTTTGGACTTGATTACTTATCAGAAATTGATGCATGCTGCAGGATAGTATCCTTTACTTCTCCTATGCTGTTTAATTTAAAGTATTTATAAAAGTATCTAAGTAACTTTATTGGTAAATGATAAATCGTACTGTTTGTGACTATTTCTAGTGAATATTTACATTTTAAGACACTTATAGATACATTTATTATGAACAAATTGTAAATACTGCACTAAATTAGGAGCGCATTCTTAGTTGAAAAGTATTTTATAACCAAACCCAATTCAATTTTTTATTCCATTTCTCCATGAGTCCCGGTGGAGAGAAATTTTTTGAATGTCTTAATTTCTGGTTCATAAGATACAGTTGAAAAAGCTTTTTCTAACACTTTAACAGTTATAATAAAAGAGATGTAATATATATTTTTTAATACATTATATATATTTATGTTACTAAACTTTTCTTTCATACATCTAAAAGATAAAGATCTTTGGCAGAATAATCAACCTTCTCTAGACGGAATAAAAAGAAATTAAAGCATGAATCATTTTCTCTTTATTCTTTTAACACCATTTTTTTAATGGATCGTTGACTTAACCGTATCAGTTTATCCTCGACTTTATTTAATTATAGAGAACAAACCTGTTCGTACGTCAATTCAAATAAAAATAAAATAATTATCAGTTGTTAATTTCGTGATAAGTAGATAATCACAGCTTTTATTAAAAGTTTACTTCTTTATTCATGGTCAAAATTCATAATCACTGAAACATCAGAATTCTACATTTTATTTTTAATTCTTTTAATTAATCTGTATACGAACTCCAGTGATGCCAAGCTCATTGGTGACCATCTCCTATATAATTTGTTTTGCTCCTATATTCTTACAGATGAAAACAATTGCTTTTCGATGTTGCAACAGTTCTACTGAAGTTTTCTAATCTATGATTCACACGCTATCTTCTACAAAGTTTGACTCCAGATCTTCCTGATCTCGATGCAATTGATTCCATATCTGAAAATTCATGGCTGGCTTGTGGTTATTTTCTTTTCTTCCCAGCTATTTATTTTAGATGACTTGTTGATATATTTACTTAATTTCAATAATTAATGCCAAATTATGTTTTCTGTAAGTTTTTATTTTACTGAATCGTTGCATTTTTGGATACTTAAAATTGTATGCCAGATAAATCAATTGTAACAAAAGTTTTGATTCCATTTTCATGAATGTAAAAAATGCCATAGCCTGGTCGTAAAGCTTCTGAATGTTTTTTCATGTTGCACTTCATCCCTTCACCACCTCCCTTTCGAAGTTATTCCTTCAAAATCTTAATTTCTGATTATAAGATCTAATTGAAAGAGTAGTATCTAATATATTAGCATATATACTTAACAATAAGTACAATGGAACTCCACTATTTCGAATTAATAGGGGCCGAATACTTTTCGGTTTAGTAGGAATTTGGAATAAGTGGATTTCATTAATAATAATCAACGTATTGACTTGTTAAGGCGTAAATTAAGTGCAGGGACATCTGCTAGTGTCATTTCTATACAGCGTTGCACATAGGGGTATTTGCGTTATCTAGACGGCCAAAATTATTTTATTGCATATATCTATTCTAAATGGTACGATTGAAAGAAAAAATACATTTATTAAATTTATAAAGACGATTTATTAAAATAATTTCATTTTTAAATGCTAATATTCATTTTCGTCACTCTCTGAAGAATCATCACTAACATTGGGCTTCGCAGATAGAAGAAAAGCAATTGTTTCTGGAAAAAAGGAGTTCATTTTTCTACCAATGACTTTTCTCATGCTACTTATAAAATATTCTGATGTTAAAAGTAGCCGATTCAAAATATCTCTGTTGCAGCTTTCCCTCGAGAATTTTCGCGCGAAGTCTTGGCGGTATAGCCTAAAATGCTTATTGCGCGTTTCTGCGGTCTCTTCTGAAAGCTTCCCAATGGGCAATAATGCATTTTAATGATAGTTGAACCATGAATTAATATTTTATGCATAGTTGGAGACATTGGATGCCATTGGTACAAATCCACATATAAGCGAGCAATGTCTAATGCATATTTCTCGTATTTTTCTGGATCAATTATATGTCCGCTTGAAATTGCCTCGAGTATGACTTTTAAGCGATATATTAAATCATAACTAATGCCTGTTATGTCAGAAGTCAATTTGAGATCTTCAAAAAACCTCCTACTTGTATTACCGTCATTGGTGTTGCCAATATTTGCCTTTGGCATGTCTATCAGTAAACCTGTTTCTTCGCGAAATCTTTTCTGAATTTCGAGTTTTTTTTCCATCTCAAATTTTTTCTCAGCTTCGGTTTTCCGCTCTCTGTATTTCTTTACTGGCAATTTATAAGCTAAATGAAGAATGCTTTCAAAAGTTTAATTCGAGGATGTAAAACTGAAAGACCAAACTCGATAGTTTCAGGATTAATTTTTTTCTGAAAATCAATTTTGTTAAAGGCCTTAGAAGTTGCACCGCATATGTAGCATTGACTTGTGGATTTTGTGACAGTCGCAGCGTTGCAGACCTTGCCATCTACCATTGTCATAATGAAGACATAACTGACTGAAAACCTGTTCCCATTTAAATTAACCACTGTGGCATTTAGTGACATCGCAGAATTTTTTATAAAGTTAAAACCTGTTGTTAAAACCTCTTCCAGGAACATGGATAAACGCTTAACTGTATGGTCAACCAAAGATTGTAAGTCGGTTTCGGCATAAGTACTTGTTACTCGGCATGAATCTGGGAGCGGATAGCATTCTTGTTTCGCTTTTTGCAGCAAGTTATAACAAGGAAAGAATTTCTTGTTGGTATTCCTCACTAATTCGTATTGTCGACGAGTTAAGTCGGCTTCTACGAACATGGACAATGCTTGAGTTGGCGTGAGTGAGTCAGTTTTTTTTATCTCTGATTTAGAAAACACCTTTTTATATTTTGTTGCACGTTTCGGACTACTTATGATTTCTTTAAGTATTTCAGAAGCATCTCGTTTTCCAGATTTCTGCAACTCAATCTGAGCTGCATGAATTATTACTTCCTTTTCTAGAGAAGATCGTACTTCTTCTGTTTTTCTCCTCTTAGTTCTCTCACTTGATTCTATAAATAATTTCGATGGTCGTACAGGCGAGATTGTAGTATGGCAGGTATATCAAACGTTCCTTCTAGCCAAGATTGATTGTTTTTGATAAATATGTCTTTTTTCTTATGTGCTTTTATCCATTTCTTTTTAATTTGTGATTTAAATCGTGAAAAATTGCGTTTTAATCTCTCAATTTGGTCGTCTGTATAATCTTCATTCGATATCAGCTGATCTTTTAAGAAATTTAATTTATCTTCAAAGTTTGACAAATCAAAACTCTGCATTCGATTAAACAAACGTCTACGGGTCACAACTCTTACTTTCGAGGTATCTTGTGAACCTACAATAAAAATATTTTCTTTTAGAATGCTATATGCGATAGGCAATTTTTTTTTAATATTTCGTAAAAAATGTTCAAAGTACCATAAAATACACATCCGCGCTTTTCCGCGGCAGTTTCTTTAATTTTGCATTACTCAAAACTTTAAACTTTCGATTTAGTTAAAAATTATAACAGGGTATGGTTGGGCAAGACAACAAAAACTCGATTAAATAAATTATTTTAGAAATAATCTTACTCTAAAATGAGGGTATCTTAAAAGTGCATCAATTAAACTTCTTAACGATAAAACAATAAAAAAATATAATAAATTTTTGCATTATTACCTGCTGTATCAGGATCCATCACAAGCACTTTCAAAATAAACGTAAAGTAATAGATATTTTACTTCAAAGGCAACATCTGTATACGAACGCCAAGAACTGACACAAACAACAACTTGAATGATTGAATTCCGACTAAAGTTTTAACGAGATGCGTTGGTCAAGGAAAGGTTGAATGGTTGGTTGTTGTTCACGAAACTGTCCTCTAACTCAGGTTGTCATTCATTTGACGGTTTTAGTACTTTGAAAATTTGACTTTTGGCCGCCCAGATCGGTCAAATACCCGTATGTGCGTTGGTCTGCGCGTGGTGAACAGGTTCTGTTATTTCTAATAACTTAACTTATAATTCACTGTGAATATATAAAAGATCTTCAAACAAAAACTACAACTGTAGTATCAAACCAATAAATACGTTTTTTCACCACACATAAATCTAAATCGACAATTACAGTGACACTGACATAAAATAAAGCCAATATAGAGCAACGACTGTCACAATCAATTTCCAGCCATTACTTTTGAAATAGTTTTGATACTTCCCGAGACTGCGTAGAAATTGCTATTTAGAACATCTTTAGAGCGCGTTTCGCGTAGTCTTAGCCCCATTTAAATTTTGAAACTTTAAAGAAATATTCTTAGAGACATTTATACCTAATAAATAATTATTATTCCAAATTTCATGCTTCTAGATCATTCAGTGGCACAAAAACCTCATTTTTAGAACGCCTTTTTCTCCTGCACTCCTCTTTGGGATAGTGACACAGACATAATATGTTAGAGCAAAGGTTATCGCCATCATTTTAACAAGATTATTTTTAAAATGGGTTCGGTATTTCCTGTGATAACGTAAAATTAGCCATTAAGCGAGTTTTTAGAGTTCATTTTTCGCATTTTCACTCCTTTTTAAATTTTGAATTTCTTTATAAATGCTCTTAGTTCTTTTTTTAATGTTCATTTATATCTTATAAGTAACTACCATTTCGAATCCTATATTTCTAGGCTCGTTAGTAACACAAAAACTGCATTTTTAGAACGTTTTTTGCTCCTGCAATCCCTTTGGGTTAATAGTAGATTCATAAGATATAGCCTATATTAAAAAAGGGACTAACGCCATCATTTTGATATCGCTACTTTTGAAATCGGTTCGGTAGTTCTAAAGGTTATCTCGAACAAACAAACAAACAAACTTTACTTCTTTATAATATTAATATAAATTACGTTTGTTTAATACATAATAAAACGTTCTAAGACAAATTTCAAGTGACCAGAGGAAGATTCTATTTTAATGGCTACATTTGTATAATATTTTTTCCGTAAGGAGTATTAATATTTTCTATTATAGACATGTTATAGACAGGAAAAATTTTCATAAGATTTGCTGCAGTCATGTCATGATTTAGAACTTAGACTATCCTGATTTTATTGTCTATTTGCCTCGTTTATTGTGACAAAGAACCTGATAACGCTGGTTTCAACGTATACTATTGGGAAGACATTTTTTCTAATAAAAAATTGGAAGCATATCTATGAAATTTCAAACATTAATTTAGATACGATTATAAATAACAGGAAAAACATTTAAATGTGATTATAAATTTATTTTCAATTCAAAAGACTTAAATTTTCTTATGTGATTATTTTATATGAAATCATTTGAACTCACAGTAAAACTTGATAAGAATCTTAACACTTAACAATTAGTAAAAAACAATTATAAAATAATACAATGGAATTTTAAGCCTCAAATCTCTCTCCGAAATATTTTTCTTACTACGGCCCTGGTCCGAAGCAATTTTTACAAACTTTTAATGTACAGTTTTATAAGAGGTAGCTCTAAAACCATTATCTAATATACCGGGTGTCCCAAAAATGACTGATGGATTTTAAAATTCAATAACTTGCAAACGGTGACAGCTATTTAAAAAATTTTTGCAGGAGGGTTATGTATAATGTCAGGAGTTTTTTTACCGTAATTTATTTTTAGTTCGCATCTCAAAAAATAGGTGGCGCTGACGGCGATTGAAGGCCAGGTGATCAGTGCGGAGTGAAGCGTCGACCTGGCCTTCAATCGCCGTCAGCGCCACCTATTGTTTGAGATGCGAACTAAAATAAAAAATTACGGTAAAAAAACTCCTGACATTATACATAACCCTCCTGCAAAAGTTTTTTAAATAGCTGTCACCGTTTGCAAGTTATTGAATTTTAAAATCCATCAGTCATTTTTGGGACACCCGGTATGTTAACAATATGATACATACCGGGTGTCCAGTAAATGACTGACCCATTTTGAATGTAAATAACAAAAAAATTGTTTGAGATAAAAATGCGCGGCTTGCTGTATTGTTATTAGAATATAAATAAATTTTAAAATATGTACTTTGTTAATGTAATATAATAATATTTAAAATAATATCTCTGTCTCAAGACCGAGGAGGGGAAATATAATACAAATGGTTCAATCATAAATATTATTTTAAATCACTTTCCAACCAACGTACCCTATTTCTGAAACTGATTCGAGAGTCGATTCAACATATAGATTCAGATTCAGCCGAAAATCTCATATTTATGAAAATTAGAGTCATGTCTGTATTCAAACAGCCTGTTACCGCCAGCGCGATATTTTTTTCCGAAATTTGAACTATATTAACAAAGTACATGTTTAAAAATTTATTGATTTTCTAATAACAACACCCCAAATCGCGCATTATTATCTCAAACCGTTTATTTGTTATTTAAGTTCAAAATGGGTCAGTTATTTACTGGACACCCTGTATATGGGTAAAATATTTTTATTAATATAGCACTGGAAATGTATATAACTCAATTTTTCTTTTTGTAACATCTAAAAGCTGAAAACCTCGAGTAGAAAAATTAACCACCATAGACGATTGAAAAGAAATGAACATATGTATCATTTTCTCGCTAGTCTTCTAATGTCATTTTTTAAATAGATCATTGACTTACAAAACCGTGTCAGTTTATCCTCGACTTAATTTAATTGTGAGAATAAACCTGTTCATATGTCGATTCCAGTACAAATAAAATAATTATGAGTTGTTCATTTCGTGATGAGTTTATAATCATGGTTGTTATTAAAAATTTACTTCTTTGTTCATGGTTAAAATCATCCTCTGCAACTTCTCAGAACCCTACCTCTACTTTTCCCTTTTTTTTAAATTTCAGACGACTCTTATTTGTATCCTAATTGTAACAAACTGACGGATGGCTATTTCTACACATCTGCTCTGCGTGCATATTTCATGAATATCTTAAGGCTATTTTGCGAGACAAGATTGACACTAGTGGCCTAATGAAAACTTCATTTGCAAGAAGAGTCTTCTTGCTATTTAAGCTGTCCTTTCATTGATTAAAACTCATTTAGTCTAAGAAACCGGTTAATAATTACACTTTCTGCTGTGTGTGCAAACGTTTATGATGCAGGATTGTAAAATGTAATATCTACTTTATGTTTGCTTAAATAGTGGATTTTTTTTTCAGTATTATCGGTTAATTATCCTGTCTGTGACTTCCTGACTGACAGATAGTAATCGTTCATTGTAGACTTTCGCATCAAGTTTGTTCACTTCTCCGCGAGAACTTTTTTCTTTTATCCGGTATGAGTCATAACCAAAAGAAACAAAAAAGTAAAACCATTATCTATGCATAAATTAAAAACACTTTCAAGTCTTGCCAATATTACGTTGATGCGGCTTTATCTTTTGTAGTTATAGAGACAAGGTAGAACTCGTCGGTAAACGGAAAAAAGTAACCGGAAAAAAAGCTATCGGAAAAAAGTTACATAAACTACAAAAGCGGAAAAAAGGTGACACGGAAATAAAGTTACCTGAAAAAAAAAGTCAAGGAATTGATTTTGGGGATTTATTATTGATTTTGGGGATTCATTGGTTAAGTTGTTAAGTATGAAAGAGGGATCGGGGGAGGGGCTCATAATTTAGATAAATGGGTTTTTCATGCTGAATTAACTGTTTTGGTTCAATTTTTGGATATCCGTTCATACTGAAAAGACGTTTGTCTGATTAGTTTTGGGAACGGACGATTACCCCCACCCCCTCCTCCGCCCTAAATTAGGTAAATGGGTTTTTATGCAGAATTATTCAACATGTGTCAAATTTACATATAGGTTCTTTCTGATAAGACTTATATGTAGTATATAATACCTGAAAAGATTTTCGAGTTTAATGTTTAAGCCGAGAGGGGGAACGGGGGAATAACCTCTCTTAAATTAAATTAATACCTTTTTACGCAGAATTATCAGATTTGCTTCGAATTTTGGATATGGGTTCATTATGATAAGACGTATCTCTGATTAGTTATGGGGTTCTTTTGTTAATTAAAAAGGGGGTGATTATCCCCTCCCCCTTAAATTAGATAAATTATTTTTTATGCACACATATCCGATATATTTCAAACTATGGATATAGGTTCTTTCTCATAAAGTGAATCCCTGAATAGTTTTAAGGCTTTAAATGCTCAGTATAGAGAGGGAGAACGGGGGATACCCCCCTTAAATTAAATAAATGGCTTTTTACGCAGAATTATCCGATTTGCTTCAAATTTTGGATGTAGATTCATTATAATAAGGCGTATCCCTGATTAGTTATGGGATTCTTTTGCTAACTGAAAAGAGGGAGCGGGCAATTATCCTTCTCCTTAAATATATATATATAATTGCACAATTATCCGACGTATTTCAAATTTTGTACATAGGTTTGCAGCAGCTGCCAGATTTTCTATGTAGCAAATTTTAGCTACTCAATCAACCGATAGATGGCAGCACGCCACACCTTTACCTAAAACATTTACCTGTGTGGCACCAGAGATTTATTCATTCATTCACTCACCTGCCGGCTCTGGTAATGATCGTACGACCGATCTCGATGTGCTGTAAATCATGACCAACTCTTCATATTAATTTAATTTAATTTTATGTAAATATTTTGTTCAAATACAATATTGTGAAAAGTTATCCTTAGCAGTTTATTTCATTATCGAGTACATTCAATTATCTCACTGATTAAATGAGATAGATGGAGAGGTCAGCGAACGGCCCTGCAAGTGGTGACCCTGTGAAAGAATACAACGCATGCTAACATCGCACATACGGGTATTTGCGTTATCTACGCGGCCAAAATTATTTTATGATATATATATCTATTCTAAAGGATACGGTTGAAAGGAAAAATACATTTGCTAAATTTATAAGGGTGATTTATTCAGGGCCCGACTTATGCAGGGCATGCGGGGCAGTCGCCCCGGTCCATACCCCTCTTTAAGAGGCTCCTATGAGACTAATCAGGATTTTCATTACAGGGTGTTTAAAATTAGCCAAAAGTTATTAAAATCCATAAATTTTTTTCAAACATTTAGGAAGGGAGTAATGGTTCCAATTCCCTCTCTGCTTCTAATATTCCCTTCACACCATGCAGAAAACATATTATATCATTAGAAAAATAATGATTTAAATTTTAGTACAACAATTTAGTATTCTATAGTCTTTAAAACAAGTTCTTTGTTAATATTTCCTCGTAATACGACAAGTTAAAATCATTAATTATGACATTTTTTGAGTTTCCTTTTTTCTTATATCTTATAATGTACGTAGATAAGCAAAGTAAAAGTTTGCAAAGAAATATTCATGTCAACCAATCTATCATTTTTTTTATTAGTATCAAACTAGTACTTTTTCTTAAAGCTATGATTATTTTTTTAGGATATCTTGTACACAGATCCGAGCAGTACTGAGTACAAAATTTATCCATACGCACACTAAGTATGAAGTTTAGTACTAGCTACTTGCACATTATCCACAAAAAAATCTATAGGTAGATACAAGGGTGCTCCTGAGAATGATGCTTGACCCGGGGCTTGCTTGTTAGATTTATTAAAATAAAACACATTTTTATTTTTAAAACTAATGTTCTTTTTAAGTCTCTGAAAACTCATCACGGATACTGGGCTTCGTATGCAAAAGAAGAAGAATTGTTTCTAGAAAAAAGCAGTTCAAACATCCTTCTTCTTTTTACTTTTCTCCCGCTAATACTTATAAGAGGGTCTGAAGTTAGAAGTAATCAATAAAAATACCTTTGCTGCAATTTTTCTAAGATAATTTTTGCACAAAGTCTTGTTCCAGGTCAATTGTAAGTTCGCTTGAAATTGTCTTCAGTATGACTTTTTAGCGGTATATTAGGTCATAATAAATGCCTGTTATGTCAGAAGCGAATTTTGGATTTAAAAAAAAAAACTCTCCTCTTTGTATTACCATCATTGGTATAGCCAAAATTTGCTTTTGGTATGTTTGCTAATAAACCAGTTTCTTTGCGAAGTCATTTCTGGATTTCGAGGGGTTTTTTCTGTGCCTCAGTCTTCCTCTCTCTGTATATCTTTACAGAGTAAAGATACACTTGGCAACTTAAGAGCCAAATTGAGAATGCTTCAAAAATTATAATTTTAGCATGTACAATTTAAAGGCCAAACTTGAAGGCTTCAGAATTAGTTTCTATTTGAGTATTAATTTTGTTGAAATGCTTGGAAGTTGTACCGCATATGCAGCATCGACTTGTGGATTTTGTGCAAGGCGCATCGTTGAAGATCTTGCTATTTACCACTGTCATGATGAAGACGTAAATGACTGAGAACCTGTTGCCATTTAAATTAACCTCATTGGCGTTTAGTGACGTCTCAAATTTTTTTTATAAAGTTAGTTTAATCTGATAGATTTATGATGATTTTCTGAAACTATAAACATTTATCTTATTTCATTTAATCAAGTGCTTTCATTTTCAAATTGTAATCGAGATATTTCGCAATAATAATGACTGTTTTTCCTATAATTATATATTTCAAGATTGTGATGCAATCGATGTGTCGTCAGTGCTAAAGTTCAATTCTTTGTCAATCTTCTATTTTATTTGTACAAGTAAACACGTAGCAAAAATTGTTCTCTGTAAAAATTTAACTGTATTTTTCTAACTTTTTTTTAATATCTTTTGAATGTAGAGTGTAAAGAAAAATTATAGAATTTTCAAAGGACTATGCTCAGCGCAGTGGATTTATTTTGTGTCTGGTATTTATTATCATTGGATAAATCACGCCGTTCGGATATGAATCAACCAAGGTAGGACAGACTTTATTATTATTGTTGACTGTTATTTTTGAAGGGAAGCTAACTAAGGTCAAGTTAATGTTAAGATATTTAACCTCAACATCAGTATTTTCTTTGACATAAAAAAAATCTTATTGTACGGCACGAAAATCTTACAAATTTAACGAAAGCTTATGACAGGTATCTGAAATGTTCTTTCTAGCCAAAAATAATTGTATTTCATAAATAATCTTCCTTCTTATATGCTTTTAACTATCTCTACTTAATTTGCTATTTAAAGTGTGCGGGATTGTGTTTTAAGTTCTCAATTTGGTCTTCTGTGTAATTTTCACGCAATATTAGTTGATCTTAAAAAAAAAAAAAAAAAAAAAAAAAAAAAAAAAAAATCTAAATTAGACAAATTAAAACTCTGCATTCGATGCATCCGCACTTTTCCGCGGCAGTTTCTTTGATTTTTCACCATCTAAGGCTTCAAACTTTCGAATCCGTCAGAAATTATAACAGGATCTGACTGGGTAATACAACAAATACTCGATTAAATAAAATATTTTAGAAATAATTTTACTCTAATAAGAGGGTAACTTCAAAGTACAACAACTAAAGTTAATAATGATAAAACAACAAAAAAATATATTAAAGTTTTGCTTTATTATCTGTTGTATCAGGATCCATCAGAAAAACTTTCAAAATAAGCGTAAAATTATAAATAATTCATTAAAAAGATAATGTGTTTACACGAACGCCAAGAACAGACTTAAGCAACAAGTTAAACAATCAAATTCCGACTCAAGTTGAACGAGACGCGTGCGCTTGAAAAAGTTGAAAGGGATTGGATATAGTTCTCGAAACTGACCTCTAAATCAGGTTATATTTCTTTTTAACAATTTTCGTACTTTAAAAATTGACTTTTGGCCGCGTAGAATGTTCAAATACCCGTATGTGCATCGCCGTAACTAGAAGACTTGCGTTCATGATCGTCCTGCTTTCATCCAGCTTTATTAGAGCTATGATTATGGACTTTATCCTGAATTTTACGCCAGCTGTGGTACAAAGGAGAGCCCACGTGTTCGCGATGTGCCGATTCTGAAGGTAAGTGGCTATTTTTCATTTCCGTTCATTGTTTCTGTCAGGAGTGCTTTGTTTATTTTTACATATTCACGATGCCGCCAAACGATCCTTTGCAACAGGTTGAGAAAGTCTCTGTTAAATTTCCCCTTTTTTGGGATAAAGAGGCTGACCTGTGGTTTATAAATATTGAAGCACAATTTATCCTAAATAACATTACTCAAGATACTACGAAGTATACGCAGTAGTATCGGCTCATAATTCGGAAGTGCTCTCCTATGTGAGCGATATCGTAAAAAATCCCCCGAATTCGGATTTGTACTTAAGCCTTAAAAAACGCTTAATCGCTGAGTTCGCGGATTCTGAGCAAAAGCGGGTGAAAGATTTGCTAATGCATACGGTTTTGGGGGATGAAAAGCCATCGCACCTCTTACGTAAAATGCGACAGCTCGCGCAAGAGGAATTCCTTAAAACATTATGGATACAACGTTTGCCGAAAGAAACGCAAGCCATTTTATCTGTTTCGGAAGGTAATTTAGATAAACTTGCGCAGATGGCTGATAAAATCAACGAAGTAGCAATTCCACAAGTCGCGGAGACGCAGCGGCGTTACGATCAAAACAAAGAAAACGCGTCGGTTTCCGAATTACAGGCGCAAATCGCGGAGTTAACCGAGCAAGTGAAACATTTATCGCGCTTTAGCCAGCGGCGGGAGCATAGGTCGCGGGACCGTTCTACGCATAGAAGACATCGATCGCAGACTCCTAAGCGCATGAAAGAAGGTTTGTGTTGGTATCACGCTACGTTCACCGATAGGGCACGGCAATGCCGACCCCCATGTAATTTTAATAAATCGGAAAACTAGAGGGGAAATCACACGTGGCGCAATGTGATTTCAATGTTAACACGTCAAGTCGCCTTTTTATTCACGATCCTACTTCTCGCCGGCATTATTTAATTGATAGCGGCAACGATGTTTGTGTTTTGCCGTATACGGCTAAGATGTCTTTTGTTGCACCTTCTAATTTAACACTGTATTCAGCCAGTAATTCCCCAATCAAAACATATGGTACTAAAATGGTAACACTTAGTCTAAATTTACGACGCGAATTAAAATGGCCATTTATAATCGCTAACGTTAGTAAACCAATTATCGGAGCCGATTTTTTAAAACATTATGGATTATTAATTGATTTGAAAAATTCTTGTTTATATGATCCACTCACTAAGTTCACTTCCAAAGGCACTACAATTAACAGTCACAGCAAAAGCATTACTCTTGTCTCTAGTAGAGATAAATTCTATAACATCTTAAACAAATACAAGGATATAATTCGCCCATATCCTGCTTCACCCAACCCAAAGCATAATACTGTGCATAGGATAATAACAAATGGGCAACCAGTCTTCAGTCGTCCAAGGCGTTTGAATCTCAGGCAGTTAGCCGTCGCAAAGCAGGAATTTCAGACTATGATGGAACAGGGTATTTGTAGGCCTAGTAAATCGAATTGGTCAAACCCCTTACATATGGTTCCTAAAGCTAATGGTGAATTTCGCCCCATTGGCGACTATCGTGCCTTAAATAGAATAACTCAGATGGATAGATATCCTTTACCACATTTACATGATTTTGCACAAAATTTGCACCGAAAAAATATTTTTCAAAAATCAATCTTACTAGAGCATATCATCAAATTCCAGTGCATCCTGATGACGTGCCTAAAACGGCAATAACTACACCTTTCGGGCTCTTTGAATTTTTATTCATGCCATTCGGCTTAAAATGCGCAGCCCAAACATTTCAACGTTTTATGAATGAAGTACTATATGGTTTTGATTTTGCTTTCGACTACATTGATGACATATTAATTGGCAGCTCATCTGAGGAGGAGCACGCTAAGCACTTAGATATGGTTTTTAGTCGCCTCTCTGAGTATGGCATTCGAATCAATGTGGATAAATGCGTTTTAGGTGTTCAGGAACTGTCTTTTTTGGGCTATCTTATTAATGAGCAGGGTATAAGACCAATGCCTGAGAGAGTAACACCCATCTTGAATTTTGATAAGCCAAAAACTGTTGGGGATCTAAGGCGATATTTGGGGTTACTTAATTATTATCGGCGTAATATCCCACAGGCTGCTCATGTTCAGTCATTTTTAAGTACTTACTGAAAAGGTTCTAAGAGGGCTGATAAAAGCGAGATAGTGTGGAATGAGGAGAGCAGTAAAGCTTTTGAGGATTCAAAACGTCAGCTCGCTAATGCAGCTTTGCTTTTTCATCCTTCGCCCGATGCTCAAATTGCTTTATTTGTAGATGCTAGTGATTTCGCTATTGGCGCAGCGTTGCACCAGTGTGTTGAATCGGCTCTTCAACCATTAGGGTTTTTTTCACGCAAATTGACTGAGACTGAAAAGAAGTATTCCGCATATGATAGAGAGTTACTAGCCGCTTATTCTGCTATTAAACATTTTCGCTTCATGCTGGAAGGTCGTAATTTTACTTTATACACAGACCACAAACCACTTACATATGCCTTTTCTCAAAAAAGTGACAAATGTTCCCCACGACAATTGCGACAGCTAGATTTCATTAGCCAGTTCACCACTGATATTAGACACGTTAAGGGGGTTGACAACATACCAGCCGACACGCTTTCGCGAATTGAATCTATAACTTGTCCCACGCCAATTAACTACGAGCAGATCGCTGATGATCAGAGTAGGGACAGGGATTTAAGCACATGTTTAGCAGATAATTCATCATCGCTTAAGCTCAGTAAATTCATCATGCCCAATAGCTCTGTGGAACTTTATTGTGACACATCTACTGGAAAAATCAGGCCTTTTATCCCGCTAACTCAGCGAAAAAATGTTTTTGACGCTTTACATAACATTTCCCACCCTGGTCGCAAATCGACCATTAAACTTATCACTGACCGTTTTGTTTGGCCTAATATTAGAGCTGATTGCGATAAGTGGGCCAAAACGTGCATTTCATGTCAGCGAGTTAAAATTTTGACGCACACCAAAGCTCCAATAAGTAATATCCCAGTTGAAAATCAGCGCTTCTCTCACATCCATTTGGATTTAATCGGCCCTCTTCCCACTTCTCAAAATTTTACTTATTGTCTTACAATTATTGACAGGTTTACGCGTTGGGTGGAGGCAGAGCCCCTTAAGAATATTGAAGCTGAGACGGTAGCAAGTGCGTTTTACAAAGTTTGGATTTCACGTTTTGGCACACCCAAAATTATAACAACTGACCAGGGTCGTCAATTCGAATCTCGTTTGTTTCGCTCTTTGGCCAACTTGTTGGGTTCAAAGCACATCCACACATGTTCCTTTCATCCTCAGGCGAATGGCCTTATCGAAAATTGGCATCGTACGTTAAAGTCTGTCCTGAAAGCATACCTGACAGAGCGGTGGACGGAGATACTCCCAACAGTTTTGTTGGGCTTAAGAGCCACATTTCGACCAGATCTGAAATGCACTCCCTCCGAACTGGTGTATGGTCAAACAATCCGTTTACCGGGGGAATTTTTTGCATCAACTGACAATGATCTCCAGACATCAGACTTCCTTAAATCAATTAAACAAGCCATGGCTCAGCTACGTCCTACTCCAACCAGAGTGCAAAAGCGGACTAGCTTCTTCCTCCCAAAGGACTTGACAACATGCACGCATGTTTTTATGCGTTATGATGCTGTGCGTGCACCGCTAAGACCACCATATGATGGACCATTTTTGGTCCTTGACAGAACTGATAAATTCTTCAAAATTCAGAAAGACGGGAAAGATGTCATTGTATCAGTAGACCGGTTAAAGCCTGCATTTGCCCTAGCAGAGCCCAACGACATTCCGAGCACAGAGACAGACACTCATCAAGTCATCGACATTCCAGTAGCGGAACCTTCACTCCCTACTCCGGTTTCTAGATCTGGACGTTCCATTCGTCGACCTGTACGTTTCTCTTAGCAATTGCTAGGAGGGGGGTACTGCAGCAGCTGCCAGATTTTCTATATAGCAAATTTTAGCTACTCAATCAACCGATAGATGGCAGCAAGCCACACCTTTACCTAAAACATTTACCTGTGTGGCACCAGAGATTTATTCATTCATTCACTCACCTGCCGGCTCTGGTAATGATCGTACGACCGATCTCGATGTGCTGTAAATCATGACCAACTCTTCATGTTAATTTAATTTAATTTTATGTAAATATTTTGTTCAAATACAATATTGTGAAAAGTTATCCTTAGCAGTTTATTTCATTATCGAGTACATTCAATTATCTCACTGATTAAATGAGATAGATGGAGAGGTCAGCGAACGGCCCCTCCAGGTTCTTTCTGATAAAGTGAATCCCTGAATAGTTTTAAGGGTTTAATGGTTAAGTATATAGGGGGGGAGGAACGGGTGATAACCTACAACTAATAAGGGATTCGCCTTATCATAATGAACCTACATCCAAAATTGAAGCAAATCGGATAATTCTGCGTAAAAAGCCATTTATTTAATTTATAGGGGGGGTTTCCTCCGTTTTCCCTCTTTATACTCAGCCGTTAAACCCTTAAAACTATTCAGAGATTCGCTTTCTGAGAAAGAACTTATATACAAAATATGAAATACATCGGATATGTGTACATAAAAAACAATTTACCTAATTTAAGGGGGGTAGTGATCAGCCACCCCCCTTTTTAATTAGCGAAAGAACCCCATATCCTAATCAAGGATACGCCTTATCATAATGAACCTATAATCCAAAATTTGAAGCAAATTCGATAATTCTGCTTTAAAAGCAATTTATTTAATTTAAGGGGAGTTATATTCTATTCCGCTTCTATACTAACCATTAAACCCTTAAAACTATTCAGGGATTCACCTTATCAGAAAGAACCTACATTTAAAATTTGAAATACATCGGATAATTCTGCATAAAAAAGCGAGTTATCTAATTTGAGGCGAGATAATTCCCCGTCCCCGCCTTTATTAATAAGCAAAGGAATCACATAACTAATCTGAGATATGTCTTATCATACTGAACCTGTACCCAAAACTCAGGGTTCACCAAAGTGGGCCCAGTCCGAAAAAACCCGCCCGGGTTTTTTCGGGCGGGCCCACTTGAAAAAATCCATCAAAAACCCATTTGTGAATTTTTTCAAATTTTCTCATGTTTTCACAACTGTATCATTATTTAATCTAAGATATGAGAATGGAAAGATAAATGCCAATTTAAATATAGTATTTCAAACTAACCATATTTAAAAGAATTTCTAAGTATTGATAAAATGACCATAAAATAAATTAGTTTGTAAATAAGGAAGATTTTCATGACTATATATTTTAAAATGCATCCAAGTGCTTTTAAATCTTAATGTATACCTAATGATGGCGCTTGAAATGTAATCCCCATCCTGATTGCTTGTATTGTTATAGCTTTTAAGATTAATCGCAACATTTATTATCCTGCTTCAATGTTCAATGAAAGTTTATACAGTAATTTTCAACACAAAAATGGTGACAGATTATACAGGGTTCCCAGCATCATGGAAAGTCAGAAAAATCTCAAAATTTACAGGAAAAGTCAGGGAATTTACAAATAATTTCTAAAAAAGTCATGGAAAACATTTGAGTGAAAAAATGAAAAATGACACAAAATTCATTAAACAGTTGGGGAAAAAAAAGATTGAAGTATGATTGTAGAAAAAAATTGCTAATTTTGGCAAGAGATTGTGAAAATAAGTATCAAATTTTGCTATATGCTCGTTTGGTCAGAGAATTTTTCTAGATTTGGTTTGGGAAAGTCAGGGAATTTTTTGAGATTTGGTCATGAAAAATCAAGGAGTTTGCCAGTCATGTTATATATATATATATATATATATATCTTGACAAAGTGAAAAAAAAAATATCACTATCTTTATGCAACCGGCGCATAGCAGCTCTGTCTTTGCACAAAGTTTATATACTCTTTTATGAAAAAAATATGAAAAATGATGAAAAGATGAAAAAAATGTAAAAATGGGTGAAACAACAATGAACCACAAAAGAGCAACACCAAAAAAACATAACAAAATAAACTCCCTGCTCTTCAGAAGGTGGGAGGAGCACAGGTATCAAAAAATTGTAAAAAAGTGTATCCTCACAGGTTTCGCAAGGCATCACAAAGCTGCATACTCCAATTATATAAAAAATAACTGAGAAAATTAAGAAAAATTTTTTTAATATACCAAAACAGTAAAATAAATTAACATTAAAAAATGAATTTAATAAATATCCAACAGCAAAATCATAAAGTAAATCAACTCTTAACATAACATAACTCAAAAATATTATATTTAGAAATTTCCAAAGTAACATGAAGAACATCAAAAACTAAACAATAAACTAAACTAAATAGACATGCAGCAATGCGATGCCCCCACCTTTACCTATGAGGAAAAAGAAAAAAGATACCTGTTAGAAAATTTCCATTACAAACCTCCATACTTGATTGAGCGGGGAAAACTGTTAGGCCTAAGATGACAGCAGGCCAGCTTCAAAGTTTTAAACTCCTTCGAATTGTCTTTCCGTTGTTCACTACTGTCCATTTTCAAGCTTGGTCTGTCACTCTCAAAATGTTGACAATCATCACCCTGTGAACTTTCCTTGTCGGACTTTCATTCACAGATCTTCATTTAATTCAACACCCAAGAAGCAACTTCCATAATGGCGTTTGGCCCTACTGTTGCCACTTCAAAAAACCTTTTTTTAATTCATTTACATAAAAAAATATAAAATTATGAGGATAAAAATTATTGTAAAACAAATTTGCAGCAAATTTAAAAATTTGTGTTTCCAAAATTTTTCTCGACCCACAAATATTATAATATCTAATTATTTGACCCAAAATTATATTTACAAAAACTCTTTTACTTAAATTGGAATGCCAATGAGGCATGGAGTGGGTTTTAAAATTAAAAAAAGTTCTTTTATCAAATAATTTAACAACTAAGTTTTTTTAGATCTTGACTTAAATATTGAAAATGAAGAATTAGTTGTTAAATTATTTGATAAAAGAACTTTTTTTAATTTTAAAACCCACTCCATGCCTCATTGGCATTCCAATTTAAGTAAAAGAGTTTTTGTAAATATAATTTTGGGTCAAATAATTAGATATTATAATATTTGTGGGTCGAAAAAAATTTTGGAAACACAAATTTTTAAATTTGCTGCAAATTTGTTTTACAATAATTTTTATCCTCATAATTTTATATTTTTTTATGTAAATGAATTAAAAAAAGGTTTTTTGAAGTGGCAACAGTAGGGCCAAACGCCATTATGGAAGTTTCTTCTTGGGTGTTGAATTAAATGAAGATCTGTGAATGAAAGTCCGACAAGGAAAGTTCACAGGGTGATGATTGTCAACATTTTGAGAGTGACAGACCAAGCTTGAAAATGGACAGTAGTGAACAACGGAAAGACAATTCGAAGGAGTTTAAAACTTTGAAGCTGGCCTGCTGTCATCTTAGGCCTAACAGTTTTCCCCGCTCAATCAAGTATGGAGGTTTGTAATGGAAATTTTCTAACAGGTATCTTTTTTCTTTTTCCTCATAGGTAAAGGTGGGGGCATCGCATTGCTGCATGTCTATTTAGTTTAGTTTATTGTTTAGTTTTTGATGTTCTTCATGTTACTTTGGAAATTTCTAAATATAATATTTTTGAGTTATGTTATGTTAAGAGTTGATTTACTTTATGATTTTGCTGTTGGATATTTATTAAATTCATTTTTTAATGTTAATTTATTTTACTGTTTTGGTATATTAAAAAAATTTTTCTTAATTTTCTCAGTTATTTTTTATATAATTGGAGTATGCAGCTTTGTGATGCCTTGCGAAACCTGTGAGGATACACTTTTTTACAATTTTTTGATACCTGTGCTCCTCCCACCTTCTGAAGAGCAGGGAGTTTATTTTGTTATGTTTTTTTGGTGTTGCTCTTTTGTGGTTCATTGTTGTTTCACCCATTTTTACATTTTTTTCATCTTTTCATCATTTTTCATATTTTTTTCATAAAAGAGTATATATATATATATATATATATATATATATATATATATATATATATATATATATAAAAGTGAAAAAGTTTTAGTATAGTACTTTAATAATTTCATTGTTAAAATTATTACTAATAATTGATTTTTGTAAAAGCAAATTATAATGTTTATTATTGTCATAACCTTTAACCTCATAAACTTTTTGTAATCAATTAGTTATTTTAAATTGTATTTAGTAGTATAAATACCTTGTTTTCAAATATTCTGAACCATATTTCTTTAACATAAATAACCTTGATAATATCCAAAAAAACCTAATAAAATCCAATCTAAAATGTATCCGGATACTTTAAAAGATTGCTTACAGATGGCACACAAAAGCAAAACTAAACTAGTAAAAATGTATTGCCATTTACGATCTAACTTTATAGATATGACTGACATTGACTTTTAGATAATCCAATTTAATACAATTGCAATATAAATGTTGCTTAAATTGTAGTATATATATATATACATATATATATGTGTGAATTCTATTTTTTTCTTCACAAAAATAAAAATATTTACATAAATGTTGCTGCTTTAAACTGATTTCTATTGAAGTAAATGAAAGAAATTGCATAAATTAGTCTGTTTAACTTAAGATTTATATAAAGAAATTCAGTTGCACTTGTTTTAATATATCATTCTTCCAGTAATCTAGTTCTATGAGATACAAAAAAATCTTTTTAAATATATGTATATTTTCTTTTTATATATTTATTTTTATTGTTAATGTATACATAATGCAAAATTATACCTTTGTTTCACTGATAAATGAAAAATTTAGGCACTATGCATGTGAAAATTAGAAATGTGAAGAGTTCTCTAAAAAATTTTGATAAAACCCAAAAAAACCCGGGTTTTTTTTCAAAAAAGCCCGAAAAAACCCGGGTTTTAGACTACTGGGCCCAGTGGGTTGGGCTTTTTCAAAAAAACCCGGGTTTTTTCAAACCCTGCCAAAACTCCAAGCAAATCGGATAATTCTGCGTAAAAAGCTATTAATTTAATTTAAGAGAGGTTATTCCCCCATTCCCCCTTTATCCTTATATGCTTAACCATTAAACTCCCAAATTTCTTCACGCATTATATACAATATATAAGTCTTATCAGAAAGAAACTATATCCAAAATCTGACACACGCTGGATGATTCTGCATAAGAATGTATTTATCTAATTTAGGGCGGATGGGGGGGGGGATAATCGTCCCTTCCCAAAACTAATCAGGCAAATGTCAATTCAATATGAACGTATATCCAAAAATTAAATCAAAACAGTTAGTTCAGTATGAAAAACTCATTTACCTAAATTATGAACCTCCTCCCGATCCCCCTTTCATACTTAACCAATGAATCCCCAAAATCAATAATAGATCCCCAAAATCAATTCCTTGTCACTTTTTTCCGGTAAGTTTTTTCCGTGTCACCTTTTTTTCGCTTTTATAGTTTATGTCACTTTTTTCCGATAACTTTTTTTCCGGTCACTTTTTTTCCTAGATTCGAACTCATCGAATTTCGACGAAAAAAAATATTTAAGAAGAAATTGTAAAAACTACACTGTTAAAAATTTGAAACTTTTCCTGCATCGTCACTTCACCACTTTTATAGAACAACTCTATTTTGACGAATGTGAATGCTCCAAAATACAGTGAAGCAATCGTTTTCTATAAAGGCGGTGGAGTGAAGGTACAGCAAAAGTTTCAAATTTTTAACAGTGTAGTAAAAAATGCACCTTATATTTGTAATTCTAATTCTTAAACAAATGATATTTAAACTAAAGTTAACAAAATACTATTTCCATGAAACTCATTTTTTTAAATTATTAAAATTAAACTTTAATCGTCATGTTAAAGCAGTTAAACATAATAAAGATCTACTACCTCTGACAATAAAGTTCGGTGAATAGTCCTGTAATATTAATGTAGATGAAATATTAGCGAAAGTTACCATACCATCTTTCGAAATAGTCATCTCCAGTAACTAAGCACCACTGAGATCTGTTATACATGTCCAGGAAAATTTGCAAGAAGTCTTCTTTTGGGATGGAGTTCAAAAGCTTCGTCACGTTTCGTTGGATGTCAGCAATATGGTCAAATCTCTTTCAAAGAGAGTTTGAGGGGTGAAAATAGGAAGAAGTCTGGAGGATTGAGATCTGGCGAATATGGTGGATGACCAATTTGCACTACCCGTCATGAATTTCTTTCGGTGTCTTGCAAAGCTTAAAACCAAACATTAAACTGATCTTTTGTTCGTTCATTTTCCTGTTATCAATTAAGAACAAACACACTGAACAAGCACTTAGTAAAGCAAGTTTTACACAGAACGTAAACGACGCTCAACTGAACAACGGTGGGGGAAGATAGTCAACACTTGCCTCTATGCAGGTGCAGCGTTTTGTTTCCCCAGTGTTGTCAGATCGGTTGTTCTGAATTCATTCACCGAACTTTATTGTCAGAGGTAGTATTATGGTGACAAAGTTATCAATTAAGGCTCAAGTGCTTGGTATTCTAAAATGAAAACCAGCAAAATTTATTCCACTTTGACTCAATCATAAAATTTTTCCCCTTGAAATCTAAACCCGATATCATTTTCAACATCTCAAAATTTACATATGCACCTCTCATATCCATGTTCACTTTTTTTTTAATAAAAATTATATTCTTATTATATCATTTTAAAATCATTTAAATTAAATTTTTGAAATCTCGATTGCCATTATAGTTAGAAACAGATACTAAACTGTTTATATACTTTTAAGTGTAAATGAAAATTTCTGAAATATTCTACTTGCTGTAAATATAATAGCCAATATTCCTACGGCGTCACATAAGGTAAAATAATGATGTGTCGCACGTACAGTCGTCGCCTGATTCGTACGTTTGTCCACATATAACAGCCCATATTACTCAACCGAATCATTTGAAATTTAATATAATTAATCGATGAAAAATTTTGAAACATTTCAAATTTTGTGAAAATCGAATTAAAACTTATTAAAAATGTTCTCTCTCCTATTGAATCCTGTCATACGTAATTATTTCAATGATATTCTAAGATAGGTAATGATTCTAGGGTACCATGGACCTATTTAAGATGGAGTCCTATTATGTCTAATTTAAGATGGAGTCATATTATTACTGAATTTAATATATAATTAAAATAAATTTTGTATTCATGCATTTCTATGCATAAAAGGGCAACAGTTATTGAACCAAGATTTGAATATTTATGAAACTAGTTATAAACCGGGAAACAGCAGCAGAGACAATCACCTCATCAAATTCACAGCTGAAATTCCAGAATTGGTTAAATCTTGACTCGCATATTTAAACGGAATCAGTTTGCCAAGTCATATCTTGGTCATACCTAAGTCATACCTAAAAACGCGATTTTAGCTGTTGACTCGTAAGATTTACCATTGTGTGTTCCTGCGCCCAGTCCTCCATGTTTTCATACTTTTGGGTGCAAAAAAAACAAAGTGGTAAACCTACGAATCAACAGCTAAAATCAGGTTTTCAGAGGTTTGAATTTGAACTTGAATTACATACATCTGACTTGTGTGCTCGACATGAAAGTCTGCTTATAAGTCATCGTCAATATACAAAGATGAGATAGCACAAGGAAATTTGCATCACAAGAGAAATACAACCAGGAGTTCCACACAAAGTGTGTGTGCAATGGAGCCAGCGGGAATCTAACCCACAACCTCCAGATTAGCAAAGCGGCGTCTTAACCACTCGGCCATGGAGGCCCTTTTCAGAGGTTTTCAACCAAGATATGACTTGGCAGACTGATTCCGTTTAAATATACGAGTCAAGATTTAACCACTTTTGGAATTTCAGCTGTGAACTCGATGAGGCAGTTTTCTGTGCTGTCGTCTCCCGGTCTATTTATTATACTACGAATGCATCTCATTTGCCTCGTTCGACGGGCAATTTGTTTTATACGACTTACTAGGGAACGTTCCCAGATGTGTGGATCTGGAATCTGGAAGTGTATCAAAAGAAAGATCTCGTCATATACGTTAAAAAGTGTAATCTACCCATCCGAATCTAACCGTTTTAGAGATATCAGCACTTGAAGTGTGAATGAATAAATAAATAAATTGACCAGCAGGTATATAAATTATTCGCAAGTCAAGCCAGCCTAAGAAAAACATTCTATTTTACTGACTATTTAGGCAAACAGTTTATTCATTACGTCACGCTAAATATTCGCCAAAAAATTGCAGAAAACAAAGTGCTGGAAATAACAAAAATAGATTTAAAAAAAACTCTCCAAATGCAACCGTACGCGAAAACTTCGTAGAATGCGAGGTGCGTGTCTAAATGAGGGGAAATAATTGGCAATGTGTGGGTGTAAAGGATTTTGCTTGTAGCTCGGGAACAGGTATTGGCAGAAAGATTAAAAACAATGCAAATAAATTTTTAACTTGCGAACAATTTATATACCTCCCTGTCAATTTATTTATTAATTCATTCACACTCCAAGTGCTGGTACCTCGAAAACTGTTGGATTCGGACGGGTAGTTCCAGGGCTACACTAGGTACCGGGCTTGCTCATTCCTTATCACGACGTCACAAAAGGTGGCTGGCCGCTATCTGCGATTGGTACAAACAGGGCTCAAAGTGACGCACTCATCGTTTTGTACGAATCGCTGGATGTCATTCAGCCACCTTTTGTGATGTCATGAAAGGAATGAGCAAGCCCGGTATCTACACTGTTAAAAATCTGCTGCATTTTGCTGCAACGCACTCCCCTGCTTGTATAGAAAACGGTTATTTGGCCGTGAAATGGCGCTTTCTCATTGGTTGGAATAGAGATATTATATACAAGTGGTGGAGGGCGTTGCAGCAAAATGCAGCAGATTTTTAACAGTGTAGTGTTGCCTTGGTAGTTCCCTTGGTGACATTCTAGCGAACAGAATAACTAGGTGTTTTGCCGGGTAAAGGAAAAAAAGGATTACCAATGCCGTTGTAGGCAGGTCGCACACTGAGACGACAGGGAAAAAATAAACCAGGACATATGAGAAAAAACAGTCAAAATAAAGATGGAAGATTACCTTCAAACCTGCTTTAAATCAATTTTCTTACGAAATCAAATGACATGTTACACATATCGCCTTAGTGTGCGGCCTGCCGTAGAGAATGTTGCTACAGCGGTTGTGGAAGCAAGCACCAAATTGCCTCACGGAACTGTCAGTGTAACGACGATTTCACGTACCCTTGATATACGCTACTTCACTGTGACCGTCCCTCAGATGGTACAAAACCGACCCTTTTCGTGGAATAGACCTGGAACTGGGCTATAATGAGTAGGTTGAGGACTAATTGCCGCTTCCGAGTGTGACTATTGCGATGGCCTCAGATAAATGGGTGTCACATTGTGGACCGTGGGCCATTAGTGATCTAACGAAGCTCGGTCTCCCGCCGACACCACGGTTCTAGCGGCAAGTCGGAAAGTGGCGTCCGTAGGCTGATCTCAGAGACGGCTTTCGGAACTTCGGTCCTTGGGGATTGTATAGTGACTCTGGGCAAAAGCTAAACTAAGGTAATAGGACCTCAACCATTTCAATTGTAGAGGGAACGGGAGTGGAGAGTACGGTGCCTTGTAGAGCAAGACGCAGGGACTCTCTAGTGTCGACAAGACTCGCCGAACAGGCTAACAACATGTAGTCTGGTCTCTGGTATTCCTGTGTTGAACCGTGAAGGGTTCCATGGATAAGGAAGAAGATCGAGTGAAAAAAAACCTAGGCTTGGTGGTGTTTGTGCCATCAGAAGAGCTTTCCTGGTCCCGTCAGTTTCAGCCACTGGTCTTCTAGCCTAGGATCTACGTTTTTCTACGGAGTCCGGCCAAAAACCCTTGAGCGAGACCGTGTCTATGAGTTCCGGGAGGACTTTCCCCATCCTTACGAGGGTTCCTCTAGGGGTGTCTTACTTTTCCGGCTCATCTTGAAAAATGTATTTCTTCATAAAAGAGGTTTATCTTGAGAGCTTACCGTAAAACAACTCCTCTTCGTTGATCCTCGGCATCGGTTCGTGGACCAGGGTGCCTCAATAAGGGTCGGGTTCCTCCGGATCACTGAGGTGGACTCGGGGAGAGTATTAAGTGAAGGGACCACTTGGCTCTTCTAGTGTTGGGTGGTGAGAAATGTAGCGTAGCAATTACCTTTTCGTCTCTTTCTTTCGGAGTTAGGGCCGTGTGATATGCCTGGGCAGTTCATGGTCCGAGACCGAAAGTATCTACTGAGGGTCGCACGGACAAGTGAATCACATGTAGTGGTCCGAAAAAATTTGCGAAAAGGATTACGTTAAAATATTGGCTAAAAGGAGGATTGAGGGTGAGGCTAAAAGGGTCTCACGGGCCAGACCCTTTTAGTGATGGCATCACTTTATACCCGACTTTAGTGCCCGACATATCATAGTAGAATCCTGAACCTCTACCTATATCAGATTCAATCGTTTTAGCAATTGGAACAGCACTACCCGGACATTCTCTATCGCAAAACATTCGAGCTACAATTTTTTCGCGAAAATAGTGGTTGATGATTCTTAGCCATGGAACAATCTGTAAGCGAGCAAAGCCCACTTCCATCTTAATGGACAAGTGAATAACCAAAATTGTCGTATCTGAGCGAGAGAAAATCCACACGAAGTGCACGTCAAATTCTAGCATGATACGAAAATGACCGTATGGTGTGGGTTCACTGCTGTATTAATTATCGGATCTCTTTTTTTCTCAAGAAGTGACCCCTCAAGAACTTACCACCTGTTTTATTAACGCGCAGGGGCGTGCGAAAAGAAAACTGTGCCCGGGGCAAAGTTTCAATTTGACGTCCCCCCCCCCTCCTTAAACTTGTCCTTAAACCCACAAAAATGACGTTGGTAGTATAAATTTGGCGGCCCCTAAATGTCTGCCCCCGGGGCGACCCGGCGTTTCGCACGGCGCTGTTAACGCGCAACGGTATCATGACATGTTACGGACTTACATAGTTCCAACTCTCCAGCAACGAGGCTATCTACAAGAAACCATATTAAAAAGATGGAACCCCATTCCACATCACAATCCTAGTCCAGCAATTGTTAGTGGGCATGTTTGTCAACAAACTGGCTTGTTGCATTTCTTGAAATTATGCTAAAATGTTCGTAATTTTACCTTAGTTATAATATTTTATATTATATGTAAAAAATAATACGTTATACATTATTAACTCTGTGAAAATAGTTACTTTCTGCCAATATCTAGTTGAGAATGCATCTTCTTTTGGATGCGTGACGTCAATGCACATTATTTAATGTTGAAACGAGCATTTATAGACGCGCGTGTGATCCGCCGATGTTTCCTAACAGCTCTGCCTCATTGATCGCCCGATCTCACGCCTTGCGACGTCAATTACTGCGATTTTTGAAAGATAACGTTCACTGAAGCGTTATACAACTGTGTCCGATTTGTAAAACAGTATTCGCCGCCATATTCAGAACATTCATGTTGAGTCTGTCCGGTCAATGGGAAAAAGCGCGATTTTCAGAATGGAATGCGTTGACGAACATGATGATTTGCATATTCAACATGTTTTAAAACATTGAATTGCATGCTTAGAAATGTCATTTGGAGAGGTCTTTTTATTATAATGAATTGCAAACTCAATGTTGTAAAAATGTTGCTTATTGTGTTCCGTTTGTGTATCAAGATCGGGATCACTGTGGTATCACTGGTTCTTCTGTGTTTAGAATCTCAATTTGCCTACTCTTCACGTGATAATTCGTAGCTTCATCTAAGGGAGATTTTTTAAGCTTTTTTTCCGGAAATTTCGAGCGCATTCTCCGAAATGTCTGTTATCCGAATATTTTTTCTTCAAACTAGTACAATGGTCTCCAGGGCCTTTTGAGTAGAGAAAGTTTAATTTTGCTAACTCTGTATATATTATTTCTGATGTTAACTTCGCTTTATCTTTTCACATACTAAAGTTGTAGCAATAAATATGCATTTTTCGAAAGGTTCTGCAACAAGCTTTCGACATAGTATACTTATATATCGTTAATATAAGTTGTATGATAAAAAAGAATTGTAGATAATCAAAAATTAATGAAAAAACATAGCAGAAAATCATCTCAAAGATTACTGTGAAAAACTCTCGCATGGATCTATTGGGGGGGGGGGGGGGTTAATTGGTAACGCCAAGGTTTTTTATATTTAATACATTTTTTACAATGTCTACTAAAATTACTAAAAATCATATGCATATGAGAAATAGCAATAAGGTGTTGAAATAAAATTTTGAGACGGATTAAATGCGATAATTTTGTATTGACCTTATATCAAGAGTTAACAGCTTAAGTGATATCCAGAGATCGCTATTTAAAATTAACCATTTTTATTGTATTTTTACAGTGCATTACACTGTCAGAAAAATTCGTCAATGTACATTAAGTTATCCTTATTTTTTCACAAATAATTTCCGTACTCCCAGAAAACGTGTTTGATCTGTGAATTCATTCCGAACGTCGAAAAATGAGGAAGTGATTCCGTTTATTTCTAGCACGCATGCGTATTGGGTCTGTTAGTAATAAATTCGAATTTATTTTTAAAATGAAAAACAAAATGTTCTATAGATTAATGTCTAATTTAGTTTAAAAATACAAAAATGTTTTCGAATTTAAAAATAAATAACAATTACTTTCTTCATTCATTCAAAAATTCTCACAGTTTGTTATTCATATTCAAAGTTGGATAAGTTGAATAAAGTTATTTACATAATAAATATTACCATCTAAAATATACTTTAACTGGACACATTTAAAAGATATTTTAATTTAAAAAAAATGATGTTATTAAAAAAAATCTTATCGAATAAAAATAGAACATCCATATTTTTCTTCTAGCAATCTACGTAAATATATTTAAAATTCACATTTATTTACTATAGTAATATAAACGTATAAAAACCCCAGCCACAGTTTCATTAAAGATGAAATCTTCCCGAAAATAACTTAAAAATTAAAAACTCTTTGACGAAAGAGGCCAAACCACGCTCATATGAAATAAACGCTTCTACTTCAAAGCACTCTACTGAACAACCGTGGGGCCGAGGCAAGGCGATCGCCTTCTAATGCCGAGGTCTTGAGTTCGATCCTCATGTCCGACGCATTTATCTTTTCCAGACTTTTTTCCAAATGACGGATATTTTACCTCTTTTCACGGAGAAAAAAAATAAACGGATATTCGTGAATCTACAGACAATTACTGGCAGCAGTGCCGTCAGTACATTTTCTGTGAAAAGATGGAAGTTTTTTTGAGAGTGTAAGAACAAAATTCGATTATATTTTACAGCTTTATTTATTGATTGATGAGTGCTTCAATTTCGTTATGGATATAATTTGAAAATCATGAGCTTCTTATATCCATTTAAGTTCAAACGAGTTTACCTTTCAAATTGTCTGCAGGTAATAGAGATAGATTTGCAAATAATTCTTGCTTGAAAACTTAATTTAACAACAACAACAAAATTTAGTAAAATGCGGTACAGTTTAAAATAAATTGCGACACAGTTTTTTTTAAATTGGATTCGAAAATACGTTTTTCTATTTTACGGTGCGATATGTAGTTAATAAAACTGCAATAAAAGTAATAAAAATTAAATTTAATCGTCTACTGTTACCATTGTCAAAATGACGTTATACGTAGATAATGTGCATTTTTGTAAACAAACTAGCTTTTTTCGCGACAGCTCAACTTGTGGTGAGCAAGAATTCGAATTAAACTGCATTAGAAAATTCTAAACTAAATGTAATTTTCACGTCGATATAATAAATTTCATTTTATTGTATTATAAGCAGGAAATAATACGTTATAAATTACTAACTCTCCAAGAATTATTATTTTTGCCCACCACAAGTTGAGAAGTACATCCTTTTTCGTCTGCGTGACGTCACATGCACATTATCTATTGATACGTTTCTTCTTTATGGTATAGAAAGCAACAACATCAACATTAAAGTTGGCCTTGCATCCTTGAAAATGCCATGCATCCTTGAATATTTTTTTTCGAAATTTTTTATGTAGCATTACATTAATCACAGAGAGAAAAAAAAAGAAAAACATGTTTATATCTAAACTGATAGTTTTTTTTTCTAAGGTTTAAAGAATCAATAATGTTCCACATTTAGCTTGTTTATTTTGGTACGATAATGAATTAAAAAACGTTTCTTCAAAGAATAATATGTTATCTTTGCAGCAATCATTATAAAATATGATGAAAATCATAATTTATTTCTTCAACCTTATAGGCTACAAGACACTAGTTTGATGCCATGATACACAATTATTGTTTCCGAAAGCAATAAATTTTCCAATGAATATAAGTGCAACGTTAAAAGAAAATTACGATACGCATCAGCAGGTTAATAAGCTGAGTCAAAATAGCCAGAAAGGTCAAAAGCCAATTTCATATCAGTATTCACTCCTTCAACTTGCCTAAATTTTCCCTCCCCGACTATCAACAGATAGAAATCAAAATTACATTCCTTTCTAATCCAATTAAACGCTTCCTGAACAAAGGAAAAACTTTCACCTTTCTTTTAAACTCATAAAAAAAGGACTCATTAACAAAATGCGGGAGTGAGCAAGTCCACCTAGATGTTAGTCCACTCAGATGCTATTGCCCCCTTGGAGTAAGGTAAGAAAAAAGAAACGGTTGCTGATAAGAAAAGACAATGTAACCGCTATGCTGTCACGCGAACTCTATTTGCAAGATGAACATCACTCCAGGATGAATCCGAAATCAAATGTAAGCTAGATTTTGATACAAATCTAGAGTGCAGTCCTATTCATCATCGTCTGATGGAAAAAAAGTTTTTAGATAGACAGGATATTGTTCGTATGATATGCATCAGACGATAATTTTCGAATGTTTAACAAGGAAGATCGCCATACGGCCATACTCTAAAAATCTGAAAAAAAGACACAGAATATTCTTCTTATGAGGATATATATGTTATAAAAAAGATTTCAGCGGAATCTCGATAGAGTGTCCGTAAAAAAAAAATAATGAAAAATTCGTAATTGAAGATTTTTCATCGGTTGATGATGTGCAATTTCAAAAAATACTTTTTTTTTAATGTCAAATAGACTTTAAGGGAAAAAAAAGAATCATGTTGAACTGGTTTAAATAAATTTAATTAAAATAACTTTAGTTTTGTCAATTTTAGTTTGTTTTAATTATAATTTTATCATATCGGTATTTATGTGTTTTATATTGAAATTTAACTATCAAAAATTACAATTTAAAACGAAATTCAAAATTTAAATTAATTAAAATTGTTCCAAGTTCAAAATTAAGTTCAGTTGATCATTATCGATTCAATTATCTTGTTATGGAAATAATTCCTTAATCTAGCTTTTATTTTTTAATATACTTAAATGAATGAAAATCTTTTTTTCAACATGAATTTTTTTATACATATGAAAATATTTTTTCAATTATAAATTAAATACCAGCAGCAACAAGCATGTCAAATTAAATTCACACACTACGCAAATTATTCCATAGGCACTGATTATATTAAAAAACACTTTATTAAAAGAATAACACTCACTCGCAGCTCACTGCTGCATTATCGTCTGCACATTTGTCAAACACAACTTTTGAATAATAATATAAAAAACACTTCACTTCTTTTCACTTTCTGGACACTGAGATTTAAATTATAGGTAGCACGGTAACGTCTGCCTACATGGAATATACAGGCCCCCATTGACATGTTTCACATTCAATAACTCTTTTTTTTTACTAAGTACACTAATTACACAAATAAATACAAAAGGTCACTATATATGTTTACTGAAATATAAAAATTGAAAGAAAAAACAATATAACACTCACACACACACACACATATATATATATATATATATATATATATATATCTTTTATCTTTTTTTTTAAGTACTATGGGTTTCAGACATAGATGAAATACATATTTTATCAATCTATCTCTTTTAAAAATTCCATTCTGAGTTTTTACCTGAACTACGTGAATTCTCATCATTACCGTAATATACTTCAATAATTCTGCCTAATGGCCACTTATTGTTTGGTGTATTTTCCTCTACTAACAACACTAGATCTCCTATTTTTACATTATCCTTTTCAATACTCCACGTACCAAATCTTACAATTAATTTCAATTATTGATTAAAATAAATAGAACTTTAATTTTAAATTTAATTTTTTAACAATTGATAAATAAACTTTTTAGCCTTTGCTTTAAATATCATTTAAACTTTAGTGCTAAACAGAAATATTAGAAAGGAGATAAAAGTGATAAGAACTGTTAGTATTCTACTGATGTTAAATCCTGTCACTCTTAACACTTTTATCTAAAAAGGAGAGGAGACTACAAGAATATTAAAATACACCACTATAGTTTTAATCTTCTTAAGGATAGCCTAGCACACTATTGCATCCTGACGATGTCCATATTTAGAACAAAAAAGGATAACATCTTAAAAAGGACCATTATCTCAACAGCACTTAATCACCTGTACACTAACTCCAAATATATTAATAAATCTTTAAAGAAGACACAATAACCGGAAATAAACAATAAAAATTAGCCAAAGTTCCAGCTCAGCCCAACACCCAAAATATTCAAACATATTTATACACAAAATAAAAACTTTTATATAATATTTACACACATCAAAAAACAACTTTTACCAGGTAGGTAGTCACTTAAAATTACTCTCATACCAACAAGATCCACTCGATCTGGCACCTAGGTTTTAAAACATATTCAAAAATATTGATATATACTGCTTTTATATACTTTACACACATTTGAAAAAACCCTACATATATTTCAACAAGAACACAGCATGTCAATATCTTACACTTATTAAACTTTTTCAATATTGTAATATTCATTAAACAATCTTCAAAGTCCATCATAGGAAGAAATTTCAATTATCATATACATTAATAATATATCTTACACAATTAACTGTTTTAAACAATATAAAAATATTATTTTCACATATTGAATAAATAGATCAAAATCTTTAAAATTCAATTATAAAATTTAAGAATAGTGAAACCCCATTATTAAATTCAAAGGTAACCAAATCTCATTTTTACAACATACAAACTTCCCGGTCTGGCATCAACACATGACTCCATTCTCAAAACTAATCCTATCCTTCACAGCAGCCAATTTCCGATAAAAACAAAGTTTCAGCTATAACATCTCCTAAGAATCCGGAGGACACATATAATTAAATTGGTACATAACATTCATGCAACTTTCAGCGCCGTGTACACCCGGCTACCCTTTCACTCTCTCCCAATTTGTCTGGGGCCCTAGGTCTTCATACCTCACTCTCTCGAAAAACACTAAATCACATAGACAAGAGTTGTAGCACGGATACAGATTACTTGAATTCAGACAATCACAAATAAACCTCAAATAATAAACTATTGTTTCCATACTTAACATATTAAGACACATCAACCAATGTTGACACCAAGATCATAGAAACTCCTTATTGCCGAGAAATAGTCCACCAGTACAAAAACACTTTCACAAAAATTAGACTCTCCTCACAAGCCCTAAAACTTACACAGCTGACTGAATATACTATCACATGATTGTTAGTCGTCAGCGCGTTGTCACTCAGCGAGAAGCAAAGTTAACATCTGAAAATCAATCCCTCTCCACTAAACACAGAAACATTTAGCAAATTTAACATCAGTTTTCAAAACAAAAATTTTCATTCCGAAAAATCTCCATGAAATATCCAAAAATTCAGCCCAAGAATTGAAAACAAGCAATTCCATGAGAGTCCATCACATACTAAACACTTCCAACTAAACCAAGTTTAGCCCATAGGGTTCATTCGCTCTTACACTACAACATGGTTCCCCCAAACTATTGCTCTTATATTCACTGGAGACTGAATTTTAGCTGATCAAGTCTAACACATTTAGTAAACTTGACAAGCCAGCTGAAAGATGTTCCTTCCACATTCAGGAGACAATTCTAACAAATTTAAAAAAAATGCAATCCTACAGTTGAATCTAACACAAAAAATTTAAATCTGTTCTATTACATTAATATAACAAAAACTTTATTAATTTATTTCCGTATCTATTTCAACATTTCACAATTGCTTAAACTCAATACCAAAAAAAAAAGTATCCGCAAAAAGATCCATCAACTCAATCAAAAAATGGATCAGATCTTCAAAGACTCCTTCATCAAAAGAGTTGAATTTTTAGCCTTACACGTGATCAACTTTCAACTTCCAATTAACAAAAGTCAACTTTAAAAATTATTTCTCAAATTAGCACTGAGCAGGCATGACACTAAAAAACTGCAGAAAATCCTTTAACCAAAACTCCATAGCAAAAGTTTCCAAATTCTGATTACACCAACTTGCTTAAACCAAACTTAACTATGACAACTACACCTCCCGTCCAACAGAAAAACTTCAGCGGATCTTCAAGCTTTCGTGGGGTGGTAATACACTATTCACTTAAGATATCCAACGCAGAAGATTCTACATTTCTGTTCACCAGAGAGGATAAGTAAACAATTTAAATCTTTAAATATACTGATCCCTAGAA
Organism: Maratus speculifer; assembly: GCA_964019185.1. Taxonomy (NCBI): domain Eukaryota; kingdom Metazoa; phylum Arthropoda; class Arachnida; order Araneae; family Salticidae; genus Maratus; species Maratus speculifer. Next base: position 376,266,505 of record OZ025292.1, read on the forward strand.
TATGCTATTCTCAAAAGACATGATAATTGTACTGCCCACAACGGAAAACCTATAACAACAACAGAAAGCTATCCACAGAGAACTTAATGTATATATTCAATACTTATTATAATTTAATCTTTCCAATTTGGGTATCTGTGTAGCACCAAGTTTCGGGATCATGCCTTTCACATTTCCCAAAATGGAAAGTAACTATTGCCACTTTTGTGATTTATATTCAAAAAATATTGCACAATTACAGAAAAACTACATACTAAATCAACTATACTTAAAACAGAAATAAACAAACATTAATTATTCATTTTATCTGTAAAAATAAATCATATTTAATACATATTTCATTGAACATTTGCATATACATTTAACAGGACAAAAATAAATGTACCAAACCAAACTCGAAAATCCTAACACTTAAAATGGTTGATCTCTTCCATGGCTCTAAAACTCTAAATCAACTCTAAAACTCTAAATCAACTCTAAAACTCTAAATCAACTTTTAAACTCTAAATCAACTCTAAAACTCTAAATCAACTCTAAAACTCTAAATCAACTCTAAAACTCTAAAAAAAGAATCTGTAAAACATATTGCAAAAATTAATATTTTTTTGAGAACTCAGAAAAAGAAAAGAAATATTTATCTCCGATTATAGATTATATGCACTAAATCAATGACTGGTGTAAAGTAAATAATAAAATTCATCCAGTAAATAAAAATTCAAATTTATTTAGAATATTTTGTACTTAATATGCCAAAATTTTCGTGAGATCATGTTTCCCTAAATCTAACACTAATAATCAAGAAACCTCCCATACTGAAAAAAATATACTTGATTTTTTAAATCATAATATGCTAAACTTTAAGATTATATATATAAAAAAAAATACCAAACTTTTAAACTAAAAAGACTAGGACATAAACTCCAGGAAATCAGCAAGATCAAGTAAACATCTGGAGCCATGTCACAAAACAAAATTTAAATTATTAAATTACTCAAAAATATCTATAAACTTTCATTAATAATTCATAGATTTACGCACATAGACAGCACCAAAAACTGATTTCCTACCATTTAAGCACCTTAAAAGGATTTTAAAAACTTTAAATTTATTAAACATTTTAAATATATAAAAGAGTCTATTAAAACATTACACAATTTATCCAAAGTTCATATATACTCTCAAAATCTTATATTTTTCAAAAATCCTCAAATGCAGGCATGTTAATTCCAAATATATATATATATAGATATAGATATAATAATTTTTAACTTCATTATACTTAAACTTCAAGATTAAACTTAAGAGTTTAAAAATATAGCAAAACTATTAAGGTTTTAACACTTCATTTTTATTAAATATCTCTATATAATATTTTTCACATAAACTACTTAAAAATTTATCCATTTAAATTATTTTCTATCAAACTAAAGAAAATCATTTCATTTTCAATAAAAATAATTTTTAAAATTTCACTTTTACTGCAGAAGTCCTCCATCACACAAAGTACCAGAACTGGTAGTTTTGTCGAGAAAATATGCAAAAACGTCATGGCCAAGTAGATTCCCAGTTCAAGAAAAACAAAGCTGAAAGGTTCATGTGAGCATTCAGGGCAATCAAACTTTCATACTGCCCACATACTTCACTTGCTGCACCATGACATTCACGACAAAAATGCATAAACTCCAATGTTTGGGACGCAGACCATACTCAGGTCTTATCGTCGTTCTTCACACTAATAAAATAAAACCAGCAGTGTCTCTCTAGAGGCGATAAACTTTTTAAAAAATCAGCACAGTTCCTCTTATCATATCCCACGAAAACAGACTGAAAACTTTATTCTCTCAATATGCAAAGAGTCCACTGAATATACAAAAGCCAACTTATTTGTCCATATCTTAATCACACAATAATTTAAACAGTTCACCTTCAGATTTAACCAACATATGACTTCTTTAATTTTAATTGGCAAAGTCGTTTCAAAGAAAATTTTCACGAAATATGAAGAGCAGCATCTAAATTTCTGACTGCTTCCAAAAAGCATAGTTCCCAAAAAAATTTCCAGCGATCGGTATCAAAAATTTTTTTGTCAAAATATTCATTAACTCTTAAAACAATATCTTCTTAAACACAACACTTCCATTATTTGAGCACAACACTTCACTAATTTAAGCAGAATATTATTCGACGAATCTCACAATGAAAGTTTCAGAAAACACCTTTATAGAACTCTTAATATCACATCAGCACATAGTTAATTCGAAGATTATTTACTCACATTAATAATTATTTTTACCTCCTTGCGAGACGGACCAAAGCAAATATGTATATATATATATATATTAAATTCTCTCATTTTAAGTTTAAATTTATTAAATACCATTTACACTCATCCAAAAATCCATTAACAAGCAATTTTCAATTACAGTAAAATAGTTTTCTTTTGGCGAGGAAAAGTGCTGCTCGCCAAACCACGTGATGTTTTTATCTTTCCACACCACATATTCGAAAGTATTTTATTTTTTTACAGACTTTCTACTGTAATTCAGCCGCTAAATTCGACTGATCTTTTATTACATAAATGAGTAGTTTAATTAGCAATTTTTTTTCAAAATATGCTGAGTATGCCCAGTACGGAGACCTTCCTTATAAACACGGTTTTTCCAATGTTATGAAAAGTTCATTACTTTTATGGAAAAGGGAAAGTTTTCTAAGATCTTGCTTACAAGGAAGGTCCCCTTACAGGACATACTCAGATTTTTTTGAAAAAAAAATACTAATTCATATATGTAATAAAAGATCAGTTAAAATTAGCGGCGGAATTACAGAAGAAAACCTGTAAAAATATAAAATACTTTCCAATATTTGGCGCGAAAATACGGAATTCTCACACGATTTGGCGAACAGTACTTTTCCCCGCCAAAAACAAACGATTTTAATGCGACAGAAAACTTTTGAATTTTTAGTATGCGTGTAAATAATATTTAAGGAATTTAAACGTAAACAATAAGAGACTTTAATTTATAATATACATCTATTTATAATAAAATGCGACTGGAGAGAAGTGTAGGAACGGTTCCGGGGCGAACCCTTCTGACCTGGAATCGACAGAAGCTAATCGCCACGTTAGGCTTAAGGAAAACAAATGGCAGCTAAAAGAAGATTTCTTCTGTTTGAAATTATGTTTGTTGAGCATATTTCACTATAAAACACGCATATCATATTGAATTACAATATATTAAGTTCCAGTTTAAAAATAAGCTATTAAAAACAAAACACCGTTACAATTCAAAAGAACAAATTCCAAATGTAAAAACAAATGTACTGCTGTGAGTGATTAAAATAATAATAATAATAATATCCAATTATGCTTTTAAAATATTTGTAAAAGCTATTAAAGTGTTTAAATATATTTTTAAATTACATTTTTCAATTTCGCTTACATTTATATGCAGTAAGTTTAAAACATTTCAAATAAATAATTAAATGATTCTTTCAAATCAATGGTTTTTTTCATCGATTATGCTCTGTGAGCTTACTTCATCTTATGTTGTGCTACCATCTATCGGCCTCCATATAAGTGAAGAAATTTTCCATTGCAATTAAAAAATAATAATAGTAATAAAAACTGTAGGATGTAATAATGTGACAAGAGATTTTTTTTAAAAGCTTCCGTTACATAATTTTAAAATACCATTTAATACGTTGGTTCCCAACGTGGGGCGCACGCCCCACAGGGGGTGATTTGGCTTTCGAGGGGGGGGGGCATTTTGAGAATTCTTTCAAATTGAAATTCGGTCATCCTCTTATGATTCTAAAAAAATAACTAAATACTTTTGTTTTACTGATACAAAGCAACAAATAATTTTAAAAATCATTTTACAATATAAATTTTCCGGTTTGAAACTTAAAAAAAAAATATTTCAAATTGATTTTCGATAGAATAAAAAAGCAAGCCACTATCGCCACACGCTAGACGTTTGATCAACCAATTAAAACGCGTCTTATTAGAGATTTTGATTTTAGGATCCTACAATGAATATCTTAATCTGGCTGATAGTTAATGATAGAAAATTTTCAGAGGGAACATCCCTTCATTCTGGGCGTTTACGTTTTCTGATTATATGTTCGATGACTTCTTTGGTGGCTTTCTGTTCTTAAATGATTTAGATCCCGTTCTTGTTTTTATGTATAATTATTGGTTAAATAATTTAATCAATGGAATTAGAACGATTTAAAAAAGGTATTTATTATTTCTCTTTTTAAATAGCAATATAAATATAAAAGTTATTTAAAATAGGGTTTGCGATCTGTATAATAGCATTTTACATCCGTTAATTATTTTATGAATGTTTTAACATTAATTCATTCAACTGGTCTACCAAGTCATATCTTAGGGGAAAACACCTGCACACCCGATTTTAGTGGTTGACTAGTAGATTTGCCAGTAGTCAGTATTCTTGCTAGCAGTCCTCTACGTTTTCATACTTTTGACTGCAGTAAAGCACTATGATAAACTTACCGATCAATCACTAAAATCGGGTCTTCAGTGGTTTCGTTCCACCAAGATATGATTTGGCAGACCAGTTGCATTTTAACGTACGAATCGAGTTTTGTCTAATGCTGAAACTTCAACAATCAACTCTATGAGGTGATGGTTCGTGCAGCCGCTTCCTGGTCTATATTATTAACGATTGCTTCCTGAATACATTTCCTTCGTTTATGTTCATTTTTTCATGACCTTTCTTTTACATGTTTACGTTTTCTATTCCATTCCATTTTTAAATGGCTTTTTTTTTTCTTTAAATGGAATAATAGCTCAATTTTTATAGAATAAGAATTATTTTTCAGAGAGAGGGGAGGGGGGTCATCAGGGTCTTAGATATGATTTCGTGGGGCAAGGCCTGAAAAAGGTTAGGAAACACTGATTTAATAGGTATAAATAAATGGAATACTTTATTATAAATTCTTTGATATAATTCAAATTTAGTTTTATTAATTTTTTTAAGATGTCAACATTTATCAGCTAATTTTTTTAAATTTTTTTTTCTATTATAGAGAAAAAAAAATTTCTCAAGCTTTAATAGATATATGAGATACTATCATGACTGCATTAATAAAACTGAATATTATTTTCCCACATTCTATTATTAAATTACAATTTTGCTTACTTTTCAGAGTTATTATATTAAAATATTGCAATGCTAAAACTCAACATTTCATTTGCTTTGATGTAATTAGTAAATGTAATAAATTATTGTATATTCCTTACATTTTAATGACATTTGATTAGAAATATAAATTTTGTTTACAATGCAAGAACATTTCAAGTGGATATAAACTAAGCTTTTAAAAACTGGCGTAATTAAATTAAAATTTTACGAAAGAAATAATAATAACAATTTTGGTTTACTTTAATACGAAATGAATTTTTAAAGTTACATAGATGAAGTTTTTAAAAATTGATTTTAATCAAAATCAATGCCTCATGCCTCTGCATATATTCTATAAAAAAACTGCAATTTTATCAAAAAGATTTTGTTTTGTTTTGTTTATTTTAGCTGCTGCTAGATGGCGCCAAAACCATATTTAAAAACATAGCATAAAGCTTGATGAACTAGGAATCTATCTTACATCCTTCCTATATATATGACTAAAATCTCTGCTGAGTCATTGCCTCTCATAAAATAATGCATTTTAAAAATTTTTTTTAAAAAATAATAATATTTAATGTTTAGTGAAATTTTCAGAAATTGTGTTTTACTTTGCTAATTATTATTATTGTTGTGATACATACTGGTGATTGTTTTACCCAGTTGTTAAACTATTTCAAAATTGAATATCAAGGGGGGGGGGGAAATCTTATAATTTGTATTGCTATTTTTAAAATATGCTTTATTACAATGAAAAATCTTCAATAGTAAAATCTTCATTATGTTTGTTCGTATGAAGTCTTATGAAAATGAAACGCAGGTCGAAATTCCGTCATTTTTGACGGGGGTTATGTACTAATATATATATATTATACTGCATATATATATTATTTGTTGCTCTAGTTACTTAATTTACCTTTGGAAAAAATATTTTCATATATAAAGAATTCTTATTCAGGAAAATTATTTTCATACATTTAAGGGTATTCAAAAATACGCAAAAGCTAAATGTCTGTATAGCAACAAAATCGAATTGGCAATGCTCAACTGGTCTTTGAACTTGAAACAACTTTAATAAAATTTAAATTTGAATTTCGTTTTAAATCTCAAATTTTGATGGTTAAATTTTGATATAAATACATATAAATATCGATATAACGAAATTATACTTAAAAAAACTAAAATTGACAAAACAAAAGATATTTAATTTATCTAATCTTATAACAAGTTCAACATGAAACATTTTTCCTTTAAAATGTACTTGACTTAAAAAAGTATATTGCTTTTCGTCACCAACTGATGATAAATTGCCAAATAATATTTTCAATATTTGTTTATGGACAGAGTACTGAGGTTCTGCCGAAAATTTTTTATAAACGTATATAACCTCATGAGAAAAACATTCTGTAATTTTTCCAGATATTTCGGAGTATGCCCGTATGGAGACATTCCTTGTTAGTAAACAGATAGAAACATTAGATAATATTTCAAAATTGTGAGAGTAAATTATATGGAACACTATAAAAAACAAAAAGTAAAATTACTGAAATTTTTTTAGGAAACTGGGATTTTAGAACATTTTATGTGATGGCAACGACAAAAATGCATGTAACAGCACTGTGCATGAAAAAATCTGTAAGGTTACTAATAGTCCAAGATCCGAAAGCACAAAAACCTATGTTATTGAGTACAAGAAAAACAAGTTGGAAATTTCACGTGAACGTAGCAAATGAGGTGCGTTCGTACGATAACGAAGTTTTAAAAATATTAAAATCTTGCTGATATAGTAGAGCGTACTTCGGATACAGTATAGTAGTCGAAATCTTTTTTTTTTGATTCCCTGTAAATATACAGAAAGTAATTTTTATTACACCTCAGAAACGTATATCTTATTCATAAAATGTGAAATAGTTGAGTATAATTAAAACACGCCCCAAACAATGTTTCCCCGTATAGCATTATGTAGTGGAATACTTTTGTGTGGCCCTGTAATTTAATAATAAAAATTCTTTGCATCACAGATTGTACAGAATGCATATTTTAGTATATACTTCATAGATTCATGCCAATTCTATTATGTTCGAATGAGTCTAACATCATAAAAATGCATTTGAAACTTTTTTCCCATTGACCGTAATGTAATGGAATACCTTTGATTGTCCCTGTAAATGATCTATGCATCCGACTTTCATAACATTTGAAATGACTCGATAAAATTTCGTAATAATTATATGTTTTAAATTTCAAACGATTAAAATGCATTTGAAATTTTTTTCCCAATTGACCGTAATGTAACGGAATCCTTTTGATTGTCCCTGTAATTGATCTATGCATCCGATTTTCATAACATTTGAAATGACTCGACAAAATTACGCAATAATTATATGTTTTAAATTTCAAACGATTAAAATACATAAGAAACTTTTTTCCCCATTGACCGTAATGTAACGGAATCCTTTTGATTCTCCCTGTAATTGATCTATCCACCCGATTTTCATAAAATTTGAAATGACTCGATAAAATTATGTTATAATTATGTATTTTAAATTTCAAACGATTCGGTTGGGTAGTTTTTGCGTTGTTATATGCGGACGGACGGACTGAGCGACAACAATAGGTGCTACGTATTTACATAATTACGAACGCACCTAAAAAACCTTTATTTTATGAAAGAGCAGTAACAGGGGAATCTAATGATCCATGTCTGCCGGAAGTGAAAAGGCGGTGCATAAGTCAAAAATTAATACCACTAATGATTGACTCGTAAGTATAACATCCGTTTAAGGTCCGTCTATCCATCTGTGAGCGCTCTAACTCTCGTAAATATACTCAGATTGCCCTGAAATTTTTTTGAAGCTATTCACATTTACCCTGGAACGAGCTCTATTGCACATGAAATTTCTAGCATGATTTGCTTATTTACAGGGACAGTCAAAAGTTTTCCGTTATATTACGGCCTATGGGGAAAAATCGTTTCAAATGAATTTTAAAGATGTAACACCCTTTCAAACATTAAAATTTATATGCATTTATGAAGAGCACTAAAATATGCATTCTGTAAAATATGCGATGAAAAAAATGGTTATTATTCATTTACAGGGCCTCACAAAAGAATTCCGTCACATAATGGCAAAAGGGGGAATTGGTTGCGGCATATTTTAATTATGTTAAACTTTTTCATGTATAATAAATTTGATATACGTTGCTGAGGATTACTATAAATTATTTCGCCAAAAATGCGAAGTTCATAGCATTTACAGGGACACACAAAAGATTTCAAATATTATATTCTCTCCGAAATACTGTATATTATCGATGGTGGCTGAAGGATGGATGAAACAAAATTTTAGTTATGACATGTGCTTTTAAGTTTCACTAAATTTATGCCTATTAAGTGATATGTATAATTGGTATACTTGATATATAAAGTAACACAAAAGAGCTCATAAATGTTACTGCTGAATATGAGCGTAATTTACTTAAAGGTGGTTTTTAAATAAGTTATGTATTTTTACACTGAATTAAATTCAGTTTACTAAGAAATTTTCGTAGAATATAGATAAATGATGTACAGGGCCACGCAAAGAATTGGATTAGTGTCGCTTATGAATGATAATTTTTGAAAATGTAATTTGAGTAATTTTAAGAATATTTTAGTTTAAACTAAATTTTAGATAAATAGTGGCATGTAATAAATGTGCTAGGTAAACTACAGGGCTGAACAAAAATATTCAAGTATGTTTCTGTTTATTTGTGTAGATTGCTGAAAGAGAAATTTCAACAAGTTAGACGTTTCCTTTCTAAACTAAATTTCCCCCATCATATAGTATACATCAACCGACAGAACAAATGCAGGGCTTCCAAAAGTTTTGAAATGCATATTTGGCTATGGACAGTAACACCTTAATTCCCTAAATAACGAAGAACTCAGGAAATGTTGGCAAGTGTCTCATAATCTATGCTTAACGCATGATTTTTCTTTCTTGTTTAATATTCAGTCAGTTTATTTGCTTTTGACTTTATTACAAAATTAACAAATTAAATAGCCACAAAGCCCAGTATTTACAGTTTGTAACATAAGTGATGACTTGAGACGACAAATTGCTCCAGGTTATTTGATCCGATGAAAAGAAATTAAACTTAAATGGTCCTGATGACTGGAAATATTATTGGAAATATTTGAGAAAAGAAAAAGAGATTTTGTCAAAACATTAGTTAGGTGACGGATTCATTGCGAACAGCTATATACCGGGTGATCCAGAAGTTTCGGGAGTTTTCAAAAGTTAATAATTAGGAAACTATGTATAATACAAAGGTTCTGTTTTCAGATATATGCTCAGAAATATGTGGGATTTTTGTTTAGAATGAATTTTTTTAAATATATATAGTTTCCATTTTTAGCAACAGGTGGCGCTGTTGTATAAGATTGAATGTACCTATACCATGCGTTATATAGACACATGAGTTCATTGCGAAACTTCTTTTCTATGATATTGATGAGATTTCGTTTTAAGGGTGGTTTATGTTCGAACATTTTCTGTAAGGTAAATGAAATTGCATTGTAAGGGAAATTTGATACAAAATTTCATGAGCAACTGCAGTGTTTAGACATTGTCAAGACTATGTTTAGACACATCTTTGCATGTCACGTTGTTTTCATATCGTACAATACGTCAAGTTAAAACTGCAAAAGAATCGATGGTCATTGCAAATGTGAAATGCTATGGTAAGCAAGGTTTGAGAAAAAGGCTCATTGGAAGATCTTAATAGAAACAAGAGATCCCAAATGTCTGTTACAATCGTAAATTAGGTAGGATTATATGCCAATACTCTGTAGAAATCACCAGTTCATGGTGAGTGCAGTAAACTTGTGATATCACGATGAACTGAAATTTCTTCTGGAATTTCTTTCTGCTCTGAGGATACTGTGCAAGCTGTTTTGCATCGGCTCACGGCGGTACTTATAAGCCATGAGCGTCATGATTAAACTTTGTAACCCTTGGACACTAACTCGTACTTTTAAATGAGATGTATCATACTATAAAAACAATACTATCAATTTTAGCGCCACCTGCTGTCAAAAAGTGCAACTAACGTAATATGTTTTTTTCATCGAAAAAACAAATCCCACAAGTTTCTCAGCATTTCTGTGAAAACCGCATACTTCTATTGTTTATGGTTTTCTAATTATTAGCATTTCAAAAGTCCCGGGACTTCTGGATCACCCGGTAGCTGTTTTTCGTTCAATGACGTGGTGTCACTTGTGACTTGTATATTCTTTCTGGAAAATTTAATTCAAAGACACGTAGTATTCAAACTCTTTCTGACCATCTTTAATTTGTTGTAACACTTCTGGCAGGAAAAAATGGGTATAACAGCGAAATAATACGCCTATCCACACAAGCAATCAGACTAAACTTTAGTTCCATCGGAAAAATTATAAAGTTTTACTATGACCTCTCAGAAGTCCATATCTAAACCTTATCGATGAGATTCTATAAAGATGAGTTTTAAAAAATAGGAGGCATTTTTCCTCAGCGTCAGAACTACGATCTATGCTTGAAAATGAATAGCATCAGACCCGAACTGTGCCAAAAAATTAATGATGTTGAGGAATGATGGAATATTTGCAATCATTAAACTCATAGGTGGGTACATAATATATTAAATCATGTGAAAAACTGATGGAACCAGAGAGAAAAGTAGAGTTAAATCTAAAAAATGTTAGAGTAAAAATTGGCAAATACTTTTAATATAAAATAATTAAGCAAAAAAGTAATGGAATCAGATCCTCCGCAAAGCTCATGGAATTAACCAATTTTATTATGAAAGCTGAAAATGGTGGACTAAACTTTACTGGTGCCTTAAAAATAATCAAGGAAAAAAGAGGAATTTTTAACATACTCCATATTCCAATCATCCATAACGAGATTAAAAATTTGGGTTCATAACTACAGGTTACAGGCTGATGTAATAAAGAAGGAGAACCCGGACGATCTCTTCAGTACAAAGTGTGGACAAAATACCATTCCAGGGGATTTTGATAAGTGGAAAATCAAAGTTCCAAGTAAACACAAATTTTTAAACATATATGATTCAACCATTTACTAAATATTTGTGTTCAGAAATATTTATCTACATCAATTCCTCACCAACCTCAATATTGATGTTATACTTTAATTATTACTTCATGATTTATATTCGTTTAGTGTTGTGGAGCTTAGCTTGATTTGAGACAGCATAACTATACATTCTATTAACTACTTTACCCTTTAAGGTTGACCCGTAAGAAAAAACCCAAAATTTTTATTATTGATTTTAAAGTAATGAATTTTGGTGTACTACTTAAGAATCTTTTTGTAAGGAATAATTAGCAAAAAAATTCACTTTTTATTAAAAAGTATATTTTTTATGGGGATTTTTATGATTTTTTTTTTTTTTTTTTTTTTTTTTTTTTTTTTTGTCGAAAAATACACTTTTTAAAATTACTACTCCTCATTCAATTTTCAATATTTTGGTATTACTAAAATTTCTTAAATAGTGTTATAGTATATAGAAAAGAACTAAGGAGAGATATTTTTAATTTTCTATTTTAATCGGCTAAAAAAAAAAAAAAAAAATACGCATGGTAAATTTCCTTTAATTTGTTGTAATTTTCATGTTTACCAATTTATGTAAAAATTTCAGAAATAGTTAAAAAAAAATATCTCTCCTTACTTTTGTTGCAAATTTTTTTAAGATTCTAAGAACATAAACACTTTGTTTCTAACTTATTTCACCACTGAGCCTTAGTACTTTGAACTTAGGCAAAATATGAAAAAAGTCATTTTCAGGAAAACACGTTTTAAATCGCCGCTAGTCCTTTAAACTCTATAGTGAGTACAATTAAAAAAGCTCATTTTCTACCCGTTCCAAGTGTCCCCGAGATCTGAAATTTTGCATGGATATTCGCAAATATGTATCTTATCGTTTTCTGAGATAAACAAATTTTTGAACTTTTGATGATTTTTGGCCGAAAATGGGGTTCGGGTCTCCCTTAATCATTTTGAGTGGATAATAGTATGATTCCGAATATAAGGCAACAATAAAGCTCAGTCCAAATTTTCAGCTACCTACAAAAATTCAGATAATTTCATGAGCTTTCAGATAATCTCATTACATTCCTTTTTTTTAGATTGAAAGTATTTGCCATTTTTTAGATCGAGCTCTACTTTTCTCTTTGGTTCCACCAATTTTTCATATGATTTCACAACTTTTTCAGATTCTTATAGGAACTTGATCACCAACTTCAACTAACAAATCTAAACTAATATTAATATTAGTTTAAAGTTATTAATAAGCAGATTAGTTTGGCGAAATACCGGAAATAGCGCCAAGTTGGCGTCACATTTGGCGAGTAATTTTAACCAAATTTGGCGATATGTCGCCAAGTACACGACAAGCTTGGTGACAGATCCCCCAACAGTTTCGAGGTATCTACGCAAATTTTCATTTATCCATAGGTATCTACATAGATTTTCATTGCACCATTTCGAAATCGTTATTCTTTTTATATAGAGAAGGATTTTTTTTTTCTAAATTATCGCTTTGTAATTGAAATATTTTTATTATAGTAAATGTTTTGACTTCGAAAACATTCAGATAAATGTGCGATGTTATTTCGACACGTATTTAGTTAAGTGTATGCATATGCGTGTTTATGAAAAATATGTTTCGAATGACATCAATTTCAAAAATGCAAAAGTCTATCAGAGCTTAAATTTTTATTAACTTCAAAAAAAAAAAGTGTTTTTTTTTAGTTGATGGCAACTCGAAAGTAATGATTGAATTAGCAATTAAAAAGGAGAGATTTCTAAAATGTTAAATTATAGAAGGTATAGCGTTATATAAATTTTAACTGGGCGTCATTTCCTTAATATTGGAAATGTTTTGACAGGATCTTCGAAAGGCATTTGATGACGTAACAAATATATGCAAAGTGTTTAATGTCAAGTGAATGTAACATTTACGATCAGCCATTATTGGCATTTAATTTTATAGTTTGGCGATAATTTTTTGGTCGATGGGATAATCAAACAGTAACTATTTTTTATATGAAAACTATTTCTGTTTTTACATAAAAATCGATTAATGGCTTTTACATATTAAATAAATTGTGTACTTAAGGAAAAATTGCTTCTGTATATAAAATAGTAAACAAATTACCGGGAAAAAAAGATGTTAATTTCTTTTACTTTCTAGGGACCTATACTGGAAAATACATTTATTTGTTAATTTATTTATTGTACTTTTAATAAGTTGAATGAAACATATGTATTTTAAATATATTTTAATGTTATGTATTTTAAATCAAATGAGTGATAGGTGTATATTTTAAATGAAATTAAACATAGGTATACATATTTTTTAAAAAATAATGGCAATGGAAGAATATTTAACTTATCTGTTAACTGCTCGACTAATATGAAAGAACGGAAATGTCCATTTGGAGGCATAAAAAGTGAAGTGCTCGTCCTGAAATTGTTGATGACACTCTTAGGCTTTTATTATATAGATTATTGTTATTTTACTAAATTCAAATCTAATTATCAACACTGGATAAAAATTTTGTTTTTGTTTCGCTAAAACATTATCAAGCTATAATTTTATTTTATATGATGAAGTGTGCTTTTTTATATTAATGTCTAAATATAGCAATATCTAAAAATGATGTACTTTAGTTTTACTGTTGCTTCAATTATTATAACCTTGGAGATTAAAAGCTTCAATAATTAAATATATGTATATCTTTTCTAAATAGTAGTAACATACAATATTACAGTGTGGTGTTAAAAATGAATTTTAGAAATTGCAAATAAAAATTTTAGTTTGACGCCAAAGATTTTTGCAGTAATCGTCATTTGGAACCTATCTTTTGATTCCTTATTTCCATCACTGCTTCTCTGTGTTTCAGCTTTGAATAAATGAGCTAGATTTTGCAATTGTTGATTGGATTTAAGTGGTTTATTGCATACTGCAGTAGATATTTTGAATAAAAATGCGATTAATGGTCAACACTGGTCGTGTTGACCACACGTCCTCATGCAATTAACATTTTTGTCAGGGTTCGAAATGTACCGGAGAAAACCGGAACGAGATTCCAATTCGTGAAATTAAGACCAAAATTGTTCCATTTAGTGAAATTATGGTAAATATCGCTCCGGTTCGTGCATTTATTAAAACATATTATTAAAATTACATATATTATATAACTTATTGTACTCCCTGTAACTTTTTTTGAGTATTTAGACACTTGCGTGCATTTTTAAAATTGTTTTTGTATATGGTTAGATGTAAATTTGTTTACATTTTCAAAAAAATTTTTGGTCAACAATAATTTTGAAACAGCGTTCCGGTTCATCGATTTTTCCATTTCGAGCGCTGAGTCGTGTGTGAAAAACTTTATCTTGTTATACAACGGAAATTTAAAGCACTGTTTCATTTTATCTGCTTTTGCATGGATTTCGTTAACACATGCTGAGATCCAAGAGATTCATCCTGTATTTTTCTGGTTTAAATATACAAATTACATGTGTGACTCATCTGCAAAATGGGACCATTACCTGAAAAATAAAGTCAAACATAAATATGAAAGAAAAGTAAAATGGGGCGTTATTTTATGGATCCTCCCAAAGAAAGCTGGGTACTTAGAAAAATCGTTGGCGTTCTTTTATCGATGATGGCACCCTTGTTTTCAAAGAAGGTCACGTTTCCCGTAAACAACGCCTTTTTCGTACTCATTAGCATAAAAATTATGCAGTAGAAAAAGATACCTCAGCTTTCGATATTTTCGTATGCTATGGTGGCTTAAAGCAAAACTTATTATTTAGAGCGATATTTTTAGTTTTCAGAAATATTTAAAGAACTACATTGATAAAAGCAAATTATTGACAATTGTTAAGATTTTCTTTCATTTTTAGGGTTCCGTAAACTCGAATATATATATATATATACATATGTGTGTGTATACAGGCTGTTTCGCTACCAGACCGACAAACTTTGAGGGGTGATAGTAGACATGAAGACAAACATTATTAAATAGGAAACCATGGGGCGCAAACATCTTCCATAGGAGCCAGGAGCCATTAAAATTTAAAGTCCAAAACTTCAAACAATTATAAAAAACGGAAAAAATTCGTTGGATTCGTTTGCGGTTTTCGCTAAAATCATTCTTTATATCACGTTTTGTTTGAAAAAAAATTTAAAGGTTACGTTCAAAAATTGTCGATAGAGGGCGCTTTAGACTTTAGAATAACAAACAACTACTTTTTACCCTTATTTTGTGCACGGGGTTGAATTTATTCTAAACTTTAGACTTTAACTTAAATTTTAAGCCGAAAATCGGAAACATTGTTATCGGGTAACTAGCGAAAATTGAACTGTGAACGGAGGAGGGGATTTTGAACGATCATAAACATTTGACAAACTACTCGATTTTATTGCGGTTTGCGTGTAGGTCATTCCCATGGTAATTATTTTATTCAAAATGACATACAGCATTGGTGTCCCCATTTTTGTTAGAAAGCGTTTCCGACACATCTCCGAAATTTCAATGGCATTACTCCTGGGTGTTTTACTACCAGACCAACATACTTCCAGGAAGTGTTAGGGATGCAAAGACGACTCGGAATCATAATATAATGTAATGTCAAAAATATCTTTTTTACGAGTTAGGTTAAAAGAAGCAGAGAAAAACGCCACTTGATATTTCTACAACATGTCTGTCGGAACTTCTGGAAAAAGCACATGTTCCTATTTCGTTGTGCCACTCTATAGCACGATGGGGCTCCTCCACATTTTACCAATGATATTCGCAGACACCTCAACGTAACATGTGGACAGCGGTGGATAGGTAGTGGTGGCCCGGTTTGTTGGCCTGCCAGATCGTCGCACCTACTTCATTATATCAATTATTTTTTGTTACCTACCTTTATTTTATTACTGTATAATTGTTCTGTATTTTTTAAATAAACATTGCTGGGTGGGGCTAGTTGAGCTCAAATCAATTGGTAGCCTCCCCCCCCCCTACCACCACCACCCGGCTCAATCTGAATCTGAATCTGTATGGACTTCTTCTGCTGGGATCAAATGAAAAGTTGAATGTATGAAACTCCTGTACCGTCAGTGGAAGACCTGTCAGCTCGAATTTCTGTAGCTTCCAGAAAGATATCCAAGATGCCAGGAATCTTTCAAAGCGTAAGGAATTGCATGCGACGCTGCTGTCAAGCATGCCCGACTACTTCTGGTCGTAATTTCGGATACCTTTTGCATTAAAACCTTTAACTAAATTGCTTTCTGCCACATTAACGTACTAATGTTTCATTACCTGTTTCTGTTGCTTTTTTCTCTGCTTCTTTTAACCACAGCTCGCTAAAAATACATTTTGAATGTCACATTCCTATGTGATTCCGAGTCGCTTTGCATCCCTAACACTTTCTGGAAGTATGTTGGTCTGGTAGTAAAACACACAGGAGTAATGCCATTGAAATGTCGGAGATGTGTTGGAAGCGCCCTCTATCAAAAAATGGATGCACAAGAGCTGTAAGCCATTTGGAATAAAATAATTACCACGGGAATGAACTACACGCAAACCACAACAAAATCGATCAGTTTGTATAATGTTTATAAATGTTTAAAATCCGCCCCTCCGTTCACAGTTAAATTTTCGCCAGTTACCCGATCCCGATGTTTCCGATTTTGGGATTAAAATTTAAGTTAAAGTCTAAACTTTAAAATAATTTCAATCCCATCCACAAATTAACGGTAAAAATTAGTTGTTCGTTTCTCTAAAGTCTAAAGCGCCCTCTATCGACAATTTTTGAATGTAACCTTTATAATTTTTTTTTTAATCGTGTTATAAAGAATGATTTTAGTAAAAAACGCAAACGAATCGACCCTTTTTTCCATCTTTTATTATCGTTTGAATTTTTGGACCTTAAACTTTAATGGCCCTTAGCTCCCATAGAAGACGTTTGCGCCCCATGGTTTCCTATTTAATAATGTTTGTCTTCATGTCTACTATCATCCCTCAAAGTTTGTCGGTCTGGTAGCGAAACACCCTGTATATATATATATATATATATATATATATATATATATATATATATATATATATAAGATGCTTTTATTAAAATTTTAAAAAATGTAGGAAATGTATAAATATATTTTTAAATGCACTAAAAAGTAGAAAAATCTTGGAAAAAAAATCCTTAAATGCACGGAGTTTAAATTAAATTGCAGTGAGCTCGATTATGGAAGATTAATGGATTTAAATAGCAATTTTGCCACATTAGCCAGCAATCGCCAAATTGGCTTCATATGCGGAATTTATTTTTGTCACTCAATTTGGCTATATCGCCATTGCCTAAAACTTGGCACTATTGTGGCAAACTGTCATTAGTACTTTTTGACAAATACTCATTGTTGAAGCTAGTGCTGATTTCTTTATAGAAAAACAAAAACTTTAACCCTTAACGTAACTCTTAAGTAAATTTGCCACAGTTGCCCCCCTCTTTAGGATCGATTTTTTTTTATTCAGGTTCAATTCATTATTGCTTTCAGGAGTAACACTCCAAATTTTAAAGCAGTATATCAACAGGAAGTAGGTGAAAAATTAGTCACACGATTTCACTGTCACACACAAACATTATTGTAACATAGAAGAAAGTGTGTAAAAAATGGAAACGTTACAGGATTACTTTGTTGTCCGTCTGTCTATCAAGGCTGTGATTATCAAGTTAAAATTTATATAAAATAGTAAGGCCCACGACTCCATTGTGTTGTAACAATTTCGAATTTGTACAATACAATAAATGTAATTTTTTAAATTAAATTAAATTATTTTTTTTATTTATTTATTGGCACGAAGCGAGGTCTTATGTCACATTTAAAGATGGGAGGGGGGAGGGAATCCGAAAATCGCCCTTTTATTATTCTGGGTCGACTTGGCCGATTTATTGACTTGCCGGCCCATCTGTCTGATCAGACAGCCTTTTTCTTCTTCTTCTTCTTTTTCAGGCACGGATGAAATTATCAAGTTGTAATTATTATCAAATAATAATGTCATTGGCTTTATTATTTTGCAAAAATTTCGGGTTTCTAACTTAATGTATTTTTTAATTTTTTTTTTCATAAAAAAATAATTATTATAGTTAGCATTTTTAGCATTTAAAAAAAGGTTAAAGAGAAATTATTACAATGTTAGTGTTTTTCTGGACAATCACAGGGTTAAAACTTTTACCGAGAAAATTATTATTCTCAAATAACTTAATAAAAAGAATACTGCCCAATTAAACTGATGGCATTGAGCTCACAGACTACGCATACTAATTGCACATTACAGCCTTGTACTTTCAAGGGTTATTTCCGATCGAAAAAAAAATCAAAAGAGGGGAAACAGCTTCCCCTTTCCCCTTTTTACGCTTAACCCGTTCGCGACGGCGCGCGCATTTCGAAGCGCGCATCTGAGGACGGAGCGGGGAAATTCGATTTCATCTTCAGGGCCGAAGGATTTTGCGCAGCTAAGCCTAACTCGTGTAATGTGTTCTTTAAAAAATTGTAAAAAATTCATTTTTCCATGTAACCTTTTGAAATTTACATGCATTGAGTAGGTTGTTACTATGTATATTCACACAAAAAATGAGTTATTTTCAACGATATTTTTATATAAAAATGACTTTTTAAATATACGTAATAAACAGTTTAACAAATTATTTAGCCCTCAAAATAGTACAGTATGATCACAGATCACTTATGTAAGTTTAATATAGCAACAAACGAAATATTTTCCTAATTTAAAAAATATTTTTGTTAAAACAGCAATAGTTTTGCTTCTAAATATTTTTAAGACATTTCTTAAACAAAATAAGCGTTTTAATGAAGCTGTTTTATTAACAAATAAGACTAATTAAATAAAACGTGTGAAAACTTCTGCATGTTAGTGTTTATTGCTTATTATAGAAACATACATAAAAAACAAATTTGAAATGTTTCTTTAAAAGCAGTTCTTAAAAATTCAAAAATTATATATAAAAATATAATAAATCATAAAATATTTATCAAATAAAAAGTATTGCACAGTAATAAATGAAAAGTTAATAAAACTATACTTTAAAATAAAATATGCATTTCGCTGAATTTGTTCATTATAGCTAGATATAGATATATATAGTAATATATTATAAAATGAAATATTAAATAAAATTATGTATAATATGAATCATCACTTTAAAATATCAAATTACTTATGTTATGCTACAAGTGATATATTAAACAAAAGTTGTTTTTTGCCATTTTATTTTAATATATCACTTATAGCATAACATAAGTAATTTGATAGATAAGGATTGTTTAATAATAATGAGTTAACTTGAATAATAAATTAAAATACATTCATCAAAGAATTTATTGATGTTAAAATATCTTTAGTTATATCTTATGTATTAAATATTTAAAACTATAAATAAAGTTATGAAATTAAAAGTAATTAATAGTGAATGAAATTAAATAGTAATTTTAAATATACTGATAAAAATGCCATTAATGTTGAAAGTATTTTTGAAATTGAAAAAATATATATAACTGAACATCAAATAATGCATGGAATATATTCAATTATAACAGCTAAAACGGATTTTTGATTCAAAATATGCATGCTAATGTATGCGCATAGTCTTTAAAATAGTCAGAATTTAATAAAAGATATCGCGTAAATATTTATTATTAATTTAAAACGAATTAATTTAAACAAGCGTGAAAAGTAAAATCGAAAGAGGAAAGCAGAAAAATATTCTTAATTTAGTGGCGCTGAGAATATATTATCAGCGTATCAGCTCTCACAATCAGTATGTAACACTTTTCTTTCTTTCTTCTTCTTATTTTTTTTAAACTGCGAAGCACTTCTGAAATAAAATAAAAAGATAAAAAAGATAAATCTTTCCTTCTAAAAGAAAGAAAACACGTAATCTTGATGACGTCGATTTTTGCAACTAAATAGTATTTCTGATCGAGATAAGAAGCGCGAAAAATAAAGCCATGAATCAGATGTTCATGTTGTCATTCGTAAACGTGCATATGCTTACTAATATGCTTACTTAAGTGAATTATATGCTTTCTAATGATCGTATTCTTTAACCGCAAAATTTTCCCTCTCAATTTCAGTAGAATTTTTTCTAATAAAGAAAAATAAAGTTTTACTAGACGTGTAAAAAGATTTATGAAACACAAAGACGTGATGAAAAAATAATCTTTTTCCCAATTGTAGTATTTCCATAAAAAATTAAATTCGCGTGGATTAAAAAAAAATGTTTTCATTAGCTTTCCTAGTTTGAAGGAGAAGTCTTTTTCCTTAATATACATTCAAATAGAATTAGGATAAATTTTTTATATGCTAAACTGTGAAAAACAAAACGTTCCGCTTGATCGGCATGAATGGTAGTCTCGCGGGATGTGAGTACAAACAGCGCCGGAATGAATGGTAGCCTCGCGGGATCTGAGTACAATCGGTGCCGGCATATATAGTGGTCGCTCGTCCCCAAGGGGTTAATCATTGAACCCCCTAAACTAATCAGGGACATGCTTTATCATATAAAAAATCTATATCCAAAATTCAGAGCAAATCGGAAAATTCTTAATAAAAACCCATTTATATAATTTAAGAGGAGCTATCCCCTTCTCTTTTATACTTAACCATTAAACTTCAAAAACTATTCAGATATTTGAACGAAATCTGATTATTCTGCATGTAAAACCCATTTATATCAATTAAGGGGAGGGGAATTAGAACCCCCATTCCCCCTATTTATACTTATATGGGTGATTCTCAAAATAGGGGACGATTTCAAAAATGAAATCTTAAAAAAATTACTGTTAGCAAAATTTCTGAAAAAAATAGGTGTTGTTAATATAGTATTAGGTATACTTTCCATGTAGTCAGCAGAGCTAAATATTTAAAAATTAACTTAAAAAATAATTAGTATTTTTAGAGCCATGCTAATGACAAAACAAATTGCATGGAATAAATATATTATGAAATTTTTATTTTCTTCCTGTTTAAATATTTTTTTCTATATTTATTAGCCTTCCTTTTCAGCAAATGGTTTCCATTTTTACATATATACATATAAGGAGAATAAAAACATTACCAAAGAGCAAACTTTGTTACATGAGCAACATTCTGACACTAACAATGTAAGAAGCTGTCTTAGTGATTTTTTTACAGATTTAATGCATATTTTAGGGATAATAAATGTAATACCTAAATTTATACGTAAAATTAAACTTTATAAAGGATACAATATAAGCACTGGTTACATTTATGTACATAGGAGTCTTTAGCATGGACAAAAAAACCATGCTAATGACACTGATATCTGTCCATGCTAATGACAATTTTTAATTTAAATAAGGTGATCAGCCATAATATAATCACAATGCAATAGTCCTTTCTGGGGCTTTTTAAAACACAAAAGTTCTATGCAAATAAATAAAATAAAAATTTTAACTATAAAATAAACATGAAAATTATTATCCATTCTAATGACATACAATTGATGTACGCCCTTAATATTCAACTTCTATTCTTAAAATACAATACATGCTTCTATTTTCTGGCTGGGATAAAATGGCTACTTGTTGCCATGGAGAAACTTTATATTTTCAAACTATTGTCATATGTGAAAATGAAATTTTGATTAATAACCAGCTGTTTTAGTATGATCTTGTTTTGAAAATCGAATATGGTGGACAAGCTTTAATTATTTTTTTATGTACTATAATTTTATTTTTAAAAAGAAATTTATTGGATAAATCCTCTCCTTGATTAATATAAAGAAAGAATAAAATTTGTTTATTTTATAAACATGATATTAACTTTTGAAAAATGCTAGTATACACAAGGCACAGCTGCTGTGGACATCCATGCTAATGACATTTTGAATCTTTATTCTGTTATTTTAAGGTGTTTTTAACTAAAAAGTGAGTAATTCTTGAGTGCAAATAATGAATAATATTAAGAAAAACATATCTAAGTATAAAAACATGACAGAAAACCTGTCAATTTTTTTTGTATGCCGAAAGACATAAATTGTCCCCTATTTTGAGAATCACCCATATAATGAACACCTAATACCAATCACTGAGGCGCCTCATTTGAATGATCTTATACCTAAATTTTGAACGAAAATTGATAATTCTGAATGAAAACCCATTTACATCAATTAAGGGGAGGGGCATGAGACCCCCGTTCCCCCTCTTATACTTATCGAATGAACTCCAAAAACAAATCAGGGAAGCGCCTTATCAGGATATACCTGTATACAAAATTTCAAGTGGATAGGATACTTTTATCATGAGTTATCGCGTTACGCACGTACATACAGAACGGGCGGGCACATAAGCTCTCAGGCTATGATAGCCTGTGAGCTAAAAACTATTATCAAATCGCTGTTACTTAACTTAAGTATAATAGATAGCGATGATTGTGATTATAAAAGTAGAAAGAAAGAAAAACACTTTTTTTTTTTTCATCAGGGTTTTTCTTCTCTTGCATGTGGGTTTTCTTTGATACCGAATTCTCGAAATAAAAACATCTGTAAAACAAGGTCAATATCGTGATTTTGTTGTGCATATATCCCACACTAAATTATTTCCCAATAAAAAAATTTCCGTGTCATATGTATGCAGAAAACTTTCAAAAGAATACGATTTAAAAAAAAAAAAAAAAAAAAAAAAAAAAAAAAAAAAAAAAACGCGATTTTATACGAGTGGAAGAATTTTAGTAGCAATAACCGGACACATAAATTTCAAAGTTTTGGACAATTGCTCTGTTTGCATTGTTTTCCTGTGACAGATCGAATGTAGAAAGGTCAAGTGAATTTCTCTATCGGTGAGTAACATATTGAAGATTACATGAAGATGTTTTCTGTTCCCATTCCTTACATTTAGGATCAGATGAGGGCATTTTAAAAGTAAATTGCTGCTTCAAATTCAAATTCAAATTGAGTATAGAATCGCAAATCTATGAAATTTTTAACTGTACAATATGATTGTAGATGTTTGCTTTTTTGTTAAAAAGCATTACCTGCGAAGACAAAACCTGTTTATAACGGTTTATTCTTTTAAACAGAAATTCCAATCGAAGATAATACCATAGCAATTCCACCTACTAAACACCTTTATAAAAGCATTTTTTTTTACATTGCCTTACGATTAAGTATTAACACGTTTTAATGTCTTTGCAACACACCTAGACACATAAAAAACTAAGAGTAATAGCACTGGTTAACAAAATTTAAACTTTCTCATGCCACACGAACTTTTTTTTTTTTGTGTGTGTGTGTGTTTTTCTTATAATATAAAATACTGTGAATAAAAATAAGCAGGTCATTTTTTTATCACCCATGAATTTTATTTATTTAGCTATCATCGATTATAAAGAAAAAAAATAGGCAGTTCTCAAAAACAAAACAAAGAAAGAAAGAAAGAAAGAAAGAAAAATTTAAAAAAGAAAGAAGCATAAGTTACTACGATTTTCTGGCATATTTGTCTTCCAGTTGATCTCTTTTAATTGTCCAGCAGTAATCGGCCAACATCCTTAACTCCGTTTTCCTCGATAACGCTTTTCTATGGTTGAAATGTCATGATGGAACCTTTCTCCCAAGCTCATCAATTACAGCATGTACTAGGTCAATTAGATCTCCTTGACTTAACAAATGAGGCTTATCTTGAACTTCTTCAAAGTCAGAATCAGAATCATCATCGTCATCAGCATTAGGTTGGCTTGAAGTGGAGGGTTGTGGATCAGACGATATTAAACGATGTAGAATGTACTGGTATTGGCAAACTGGAGTCATGTGGGACAGGTTTTATTGCTGAAGGCAAATTCGGGTATTGAACTGTGTGTTTTGCTTTTGGATTTATGCCTTTTACTGTAGTAACACAGAAATAGCAATACGAAACATGATCTCTAGGCTCAGTCCATATCATGGAAAAAGCAAATGGCATATTACATAATCCTTTCTTACAATCTATTAAATTTTTTACACATGCTATACAACAAATGTGTGGGGCCCAAGCTTTTGTCTTGATGAACAACCGAAAAATAAAAGTACTCGCGATAACATTGCGATATAAGATCTGTAAAATTACGTCTTTGTGTTTTGAAAGTCAGTTCACCACAAACATAACCAAAAGAGTTAGGATCGTTAATACACTTCATTGGCATATTCGCATCAATGGACATACTCGCACAGTATTCCACTTAAACCAACGCACTTTAAATTAATAAAGAAAACGAATATTATTATCACTGTTTTTTACGAACGTTCATATGGATTTACCGCTATAAAAGCCAATAATAAACTTGACTCACAAGAAAACTGAGGGTGATTGAAACGAAATAAGTGCATTTTCGTAATGAGGATAGGTAGTCAAAATACGATTACCTACCAGAGTTCGTGTGGCATGAACACTGTTGACCAGTTTAGTTAGAAAAAAAAGGTGTAAATGTGGGAATCATATTTTGTTTTTGAGTTGAAGTGAATTTCTTTTTGAAAAATAGCAGATTTTTGGCATTCATTAACAACTATAAAAAGTTTACTAAATGAGAGTAGGCAAAATAATGATAATATCAACTATTTCAATTCGAAAATGCAGATTTACAAAAATCAATTAAAGAAACGCTAGAAAAAGTAGGATGCAAATATGAGCCTTCTCCAAAAAAGTCACAAAATGGTTTAAAATGTTTTAACCCTTTGAGGGGCAAAGCACTTATATTCATAAATTGCTGAAATGATTGATTGAAACCAGAATTTTAAAGCAAATTTATTTCATAATACATAAATGTTTTTCTTTGCGTACTCGATAAACTTAAAATTTACATTTCAAAATTCTGATGTCAGAATGTGGCATTTCGCAATTAAAATTAAGTGGGATACATCTTATCACACCGCCTTTCAAGGGGTTAAAACAAGATAAAACAACACAAAACGGTAGCAAATTTATTTATCACAGAAAAAAAAATATTTACTGACATCTCAAAAAATATCTTTTTAAGCTCCGGCACAATCCAAGTGTGGCACGTAACACATATAACCCACACTTTTCCACTTTAGAGAACTATCCTTAACAAAAGATGCAAGTTGCATTGCTCAAATCTGAATTACCCCGATCATGGATAGCCAGGTTGATATCATCATCACTGACCACTAAGAGGATAGTTACCAGTGGCACCAACTTTTGAAAAATATTGGGTGGGCTCAAAAATATTTTTGCAAAATGGTGCGACCAATTCGTTTTTATTTTTTTATTTTTTTTTTTTTTTTTTGACGGGTTGAAAGATGGTAAAAGATGAGAATTTTAAGTCAAGCTATTATGCTTTAATAAAGTTACAATTATATTAAATTATATTCTCATGCTTTTTTTCTTATAAAGACACTTATATTTATTGTAATGTCATGATATCATGAACATCACTAGAAACTGAATTAGAAGAAAGTTAAATATGGAAGCAAAACATTTCAGCAATTTGGGATTTATGGGTATTAGTTGGAGAATTAAAACACATGATCATTAGCAAAATAAATTTTATTCTAAGGAGAAAAATGAATTATAAAATACAAATTAAACAAATAACTAGAACAATGAAAACTGGTTGAGGTATGGTACAAAACTTTTGGGTGGGCTCGGATCCCACGGGGCCCATATAAGTTGGCTCCACTGATGGTTACAGTAGTCTGATGAGTCCGGTAATAAATCACGTATTAGTTTTTTTTTTTTTTTTTTTTTTTTTTTTTTTTTTTTGACAATTTGGTTATTGTATGATGTTTCAATGATGAGACTGGACCTTGCTGCTTTGCGTCCACGAGTAAAGGTTTTCTTAGTGTGCATAATGTAGGTAATGACTATTAATAAAACAATTATTGAAATAATTTATGTTATTTAGGAGAATGTGCATCTTTAAATGGAATTCACATTTGCACGAAGAATATGTGCCCACATTTACACCAGTCCCAACTATGAAAGATGGCCAATTTTATATGTAAGCTAAAGGCGTGTGTGTCTAAAAGTGTATTTTAAAAGTAACTTAAGATTCCCTTTTTCTGGGTATCACTTTGAAGTTATTCTAAAATAATCATAAAAGCATTAATATAAAAATATTTCAAATACCTGTCAAAAGTTTGCAATTTAAAACACACCATTTCGCCCAATAACGCACGATGCATCCATATTACTTGAAAGCATGTTTCCAACTGCTACTGCTCTCATAATCAGCATGTAACATCTATAGTTCTGACCTCCAATCTTTAGTGCATCCCATAGTTTTTGGGGAGGGTTGCCCATATTTACACTTGTGCCCATTTTTAAAACTTCCCAAAAAAGTTGAAAAGTATTTATAATTTTGGTTTGTCTGTCCGTGTCTAACTTTCGTATATATACTCGGATTGCTCTGAAATTTTTGGAAGTTACTGACATTTACCCTACCACGAGCCCTATTATAAATGAAGTTTCTAGCATGATTAGTTTATTTACAAGGACAGTCAAAAGTTTTCGTTACATTACGACTTATAGGGGGGAAACCGTTTAAATGAATTTTAAAGATGTTACACCCAATCAAACATATAAAAAATTATATGCATTTATATGCATATTGCCTTTTTCAATTTTTTTTTTATTCAGTCATCATCTTTCACATTATTAAATGCTGAAGTTTTGTGGTTAAAGTATTTTGAATGTGTCGGAAAGCATTTCTTTATCTCTGATTGATTTTTCTTTCTCTCTCTCTCTGCGGTAGAGGTCTGCACGGGCCCGTACCCGGCCCGGCGGAATCATTTCGAATTTGCTAACGGGCTGGGCCGACAAACAAAATAAACGGGCCGGACCGGCAAAAAAATTGAATGGGCCGTACGGGCCGGGCCGGGTCGATATAAAAATTTTCGGGCCTGCCTGCCCGTTTTGAAGATTTAAGCGTAAACGATAAAATATAAACCTATTTTTAACGAAAATTGTTTTAACTAGAATAAATATAAATGTGCGTCACGAGCCATACTAGTTTGACAGCATCAATGTAAAAATGTATCTTGTGCAGTGTAGAGATCGGCATCGGACAGTTACACTGTGTGTAACCCGTTTTAATGTTTTTTAAACTGACTCGTGCAGAACCAAGATCAAAATTGGAGATCAATGCATTATTTTTCTACATATAGACTTGCCGGACCGAAAGAAGACTTAATTGTTCTCAAGATCTGTAGGGCAGACAACATAATTTGTAAAATTATGAACAGCGATAAAGAATTTATGTTAGCTTAATCTTTATATATATACTTCTTGATGGTTTTTAAATTAATTTTTCAATAACGCGAAAGTTTGACACATTTTTACATTAATTTTTAATTGTAAAGATATAAAAGTGATAAGCCTGACTATTGAAGGGATTTGGAATCGAATAGCGTTTTTCATTTTTGGTAAATAAAATACTTGCATATCCTTGTTGAGATACAATAGTTTCTCAAATGGTTGCAGGATAGTTTCTCAAATGGTTGCAGGTTTTTCTCCCTTCCCATGCTATCGCTTCCGGAAATTCTATTCAAAATGCCAACTATGACAATATTTTATTTGCTTGCAGTGTTCTTAAATTGCTTGTATCAAAAAATGGATAACGCCATTCGATTATACAGGGTGAGTCATAAATATCGAAACAATAGGCTGTCTCCTTAAATATTGCCTCTAGACCCATACTTCCAATTGCAAAAACTCATAAAAAAAAGGTGAAATTTCTAATAACATATGTTGTAACTCCATGGGGGGTCTATTTGAAAAAATACGAAAATTAAATTTTTATACGGCCCCCGTAGAGCAAAATTCCCAATTAGGAAATTATTCCTTACCCATTCCTAACTTGAACAAAAAAAATTTATCTCCGTATCTGAAAACCTGACCGAAATATTAAAATCCAAAATTCTCAAAAATTCGTGACTTACACCACTTTACCATGCCTGTAAACGATGGGTTTTTCTTCCGTTTCCAAAGCAAATAAGGGATCGTTCACAAATTGTCCGTTATTATATGTCGGTTTAAGACCGTGCCTGTTATTTGGACATAATAAAGCAGCGTATTGATTTAAATCAAAACTTGTTTTCAAAACATGTTGATCGTTAGCACTAGAGGTCTCAATAGATCAAAATATGTAGGTCCGGTCCTAAACCAACCCATAAGGAAAAAAGTTCTGCCCGGCTTGAAATAATGTTAAAATCATAATCCGGACCAGCCTGGAAAAAAGCTTAAATCATAGCCGGTTCAGCCGTGAATTTCTACATAGTTTTTTTACTTCAGTATAGTTAAAAATTGTTACGCGTGGAGTAGTTCTGACCAAAAATACTTAATATAGAATTTCGTTTTTTGTTATATATGTATTTATACTTTTTTATTATTAAAGAAGCGCCAAAGGCTGAGATATATTCATTTTATCAATGAATCTCTGTTTATATGTAAATGTTTCACTTATATTTGATTATCGCTAATCCACATCCCGTGCGTTGGAGACTTTGAAAAATGTTATACAGTAAAATCTTTTAAGACGGAATCACATAGAAAAGAAAAAATACGTAATAGACAAATGCCCTTCCTAGCAGAGTTAAATAGAGTTTATTTTTTTCTCACGTATTATTGTATTTATTTTGCATGGATCAACACATTTTCTGTTTAAGACAGAATTCCGTTATAATCAGATTTTTTTTCTCTGGTTTTATTTTGTTTAATTTTTTAGCATTTAAATATACTATTCTTAAAAAAAAAATAAAAATAAAATAAAGGGTTTTTTTTATAAAATAAAAGCGATTTTAAAATTTATGTATTTTTTGTAAAAATATTGATTGAACCAAATTTTACTTATTTTATGCACGTATTAGATCAGTCAGAGGCTGTGATTTTAATATGGATTGTTCGGTATGATACGGTATGAAAAATTATTAGACCCAAATAGGCGAATCTTCAGAAAAAAATAATGTCTCGGTCCTGATCTGACCTGATCCCAGAATACAAAATTTTTTAACAGCCTGTCCAGGACGATAAAAAGCTTGAAGTTGTGAGAGCTAAATTTTTAAAAAGACTAAATCTACATCTTAGAAAAGGATTCTTTTAAATAAGTGATGGGCAGTAAAACAATACATTTCGTTTTCTGAATAATGACTTTTTTTTTCCCGACTATTTCTTGTCTTTAAATTATTAAAAGTTAAGAATTGTTAAAGAAAAAAAGTACAAACTTGAAAAATGCCATTTTTAATTATTTTACATTAGTTTTGTTCAAAAAAATGAAAAATTATTTACTTTTGAAAATATGATTTTTTAAAATTTATTATTTTTTAAATAAATATTTTTTATAGCTCTAAGATAAATATTGAAAAACAAAAAACCCCAAAACAAAACTAAAATCAGATTTTCATTTTTAATTAAATAGAAAGAAATTGAAATCCGATAATGTTTGGAGTTATAACGATTTTTAACTATCACATTTAAACCAGTACTAACCATATAAAATTTTATAAATTTTATGATAAATTTTAGGATGTGATTTTCTTAGCAAATTATATGATTAACCATCACAAAAAAGAAAAAAAACAAAATTCTAACTCAAAAGATAGATTTTTTTACGCGTTTCCTACAGCTGTTAAAGTAACATTGTCTTTTGAATTGCGCACATTTCAATTTGTGTCTAATCCCTTAAAACCTGATGAATTATTCAAACGATTTTAACTCCGCGAATTTTGAAGATATGAAGATGCAACTTTTTGTGTATTATTCAGGACTGGATAAGGGAAGTTTTCCTAATTGGAATTTTTATCCTACGGGGGCCGTATAAAAAGTTAATTTTCGTACTTTTTCAAATAGACCTCCCATGGAGTTGCAACTTATCTTATCAAAAATTTCACCTTTTTTAATGAATTTTTGCAATTGGAAGTATGGGTTTAGGGCCAATATTTAAGGAGATAGCCTATTGTTTCGATATTTATGACTCACCCTGTATAGTTTCTGAATAAAGACACCTACTAATCTTATGCATTTCTGAAAAAAAATGAATTTAGCAATGTATCAGAAAGGACTTCTTTGAATTAACGTATGAATTTGGATTTAAAATCTTTAATAAAATGATATAGAAATATTTTTAAAAATCTTCTTTTATTAAACAGTTCAAAAGTTACGATGTTTTTAAATTTCTTTTTTTGTTCTTTTATTCTAAGCCATATTAATTTTATAATGAATCTTTATTTGAATGCTTAAAGCCTAAGAACCTTAGTAATCATTAATGTTACTAATGTGTATTTCCTGTAAAATATACTGTAAAATCATTCCATAGATATGTATGCAGTACTCTTTAAAAAAGTCTTAATTATATGATAAAAATCTGAATTTTTTAGAAATCGTAGAAATTGTAACGGGCCAAAACGGGCCGGGCCTGTTTTCCCTGATTTTTCTACGGGCCGGGCCGGGCCGGGCCTAAACTATAAAAATTTGAACGGGCCGGGCCGAACTTTTGAGTTTTACAACGGGCCGGGCCGGGCCCGGGCCTGGAAATTCCGGCCCGTGCAGACCTCTACTCTGCGGTGAACTGTATATTGCTTTTGTCACAAATGATAATATTCAAGTTTTCAACTAAAAACTTTAAGTATTTTTTTAACTCTTTCCAACAAAATTGAAAAGTGTTTATGCATTCTGTTTGTCTGACCGTCTGTCCGCGTTCTAACTCCTGTAAATATGCTCGGATTGCTATGAAATTTTTATATGTTATTTTATATGTATACCCTAGCAATATTGGAAAAATGTATTTTAATTCTGGCGGAAACGTTTTTTATGTAATGTGTATGTAAGCGAAAAATTTAATTAGAATAATGTCAAGAAAATACATAAACAGAGGTAAACGAAAATTGTAGCGTAGCGTCGTGCCTTTTCTCTCTTTTTTCTTAGTATTTCAAATTCTTAACTTTAAAAATGTCTGTAATATTATTTTGTACAGGTTTCTTATTTAAAAAAAAATTTCACCATTCATGAAAAAAAAAAGAGAAAAAAAAGAAAAAAAAAGAAAAAAAAAACACTTTTGCATTTATTTATGCAAGTATGCTAACAATTCATCCGTAACATTTTCGTAAAGCTGGAATCATTATGTTATTGTATCAAAGACTTTTAGCACTTCTTCGTTTTTGTGAAAATGATTAAATAAATAAAAATACACTGACGGAAGAAAAAAATCCCAACACCAAGAAAAACTTATTGTAGAGAGTAACGAAATTTGGACAGTGCATTTGTATAGTTAACATGTTTAATTGATTAAATTTTCGAGATCACAGGTTAATTTAAGGTCAATGAAATGCATTTCAAATGTGAAATGCTGTTACATTAATAGTTACTATAACCGCCCGAATTTTGAATGCAAGCCTGCACACGTGCATGCATTGTGTCATACAGGTGCCGAATGTCACTTTGTGGTATGGAGTTTCATGCTTGTTGTACTTGCTGTGTCAATACTGTGAGGTCAGTGCTGACTGGGGATGACACCGAAGTTCTCATCCAATGATATCCCATACGTGGTCAATGGGAGACAGATCTGGTGATCTCGCTGGCCAAGGTAACATGTCGACACTCTGTAGAGCACGTTGCGTTACAACAGCGGCATGAGGTCGAGCGTTATCCTGTTGAAAATCTCCTCTTGAAAGCTTGTCTTGAATGGCAGCACTACCGGTTAAATTACCAGACTGACGTACACATTTGCAGGCAGTGTGTTTGAGAGACCCACGAGAGTGCTTCTGCTGTCATAGGAAATTGCTCCCCAGACCATGACTCCAGATTGTAGATCCAGTATGTTTAGGCCGCAGACAATTTGGTTGCAGGCATTCCCCTGGCTTCCTTTTGACCAGAACACGGCCATTATTGGCACCAAGCTAGAACATGCTTTCATCAGAAAACACAACAGATCTCCACTTCATCCTCCAGTGAGCTCTGGCTTGACATCATTCGCGTCGCAAACTGCAATGACTTTGAGTCAGTGGAATGCATGCCTTGCATCGAGCTGTCCTTGAAGTAACCGATTTCTAACAGTTCGTTGTGTCACTGTGGTACCAACTGCAGCTCGAATTTCTGTCGCAGACGCAATACGATGCACCACAGCCGTACACCGAATACGACGGTCTTCCCTCTCAGTAGTGCCACGTGGTCACCCGGAGCCTGGTCTTCTTGAGGCAGTACCATCCTTTGACCCCTGATCCCAACAATCATGCACAGTGGATACATTCCGTCCAACTCTTTCTGAAAAATCGCAGAAAGAAAATCCACTTTCTCGTAGCCCTACTGTACGACCTCTTACCAACTCAGGGAGTTGATGATAATGGCTTTTTCGTCTTCTTAAAGGCATTCTTGATCAATATCAACTCAATCCGTCAAATTTTGTAGATAAATAATGCTCACGAATTTTACAGCACGCATTTAAAGCAAATCTGGTTTTAAAGTTGTGAGTGACGCTACTAGCGCCACACGTATGCGCGAAGCATGAAATTTAAATCAGTTTCATCTTTCAGATGTATAAACACGCCTACAAAATTTCGTTTAGCTAACACAAGTCTTTATTGGTGTTGGAATTTTTTTTTCCGTCAGTGTATATATATATCAGTTTCATACGAGCCGCTGAAATAAATTTATATACGTCTATCGAAACAGGAACCTCTAGGTTAAATGCTGTACACGTACAAAAGTGAAATAAACTTCGTTATATAGAACATATTTTTGATAATATGGAATAATGATATCAAAATCAAGGTTCAGCAGAAAATTTCGTTAAGAAAAACACTTCATTAAAGGAAATTCGACTTATTTGTTCGACACTACTCAGATAATATCAAATATTTTTTGCATAGAGATAGGAAAAAAAAAAAAAAAAAAAAAAAAAACATGGAATAAAATGCTAAAAAATTATATTATGGTGAAATCTGATTATATTGATGATTTACTGGGAATGAACCGATCAGTATGTGGTATTTCGAGTGTATTATCGTTTTAATAAGTTGAAATGACAAATATTTTTATTTCTCTGGAATAGCATTGACCTGAAAATGTGGTGCAGGAATTTGAGGTCAAAAAGTTTTTAAACGCCGATTGTGATACGATATGTATTTTTTTACATTAGTTAGAGAGCATTGTTCTTTTCTGAATGAATAATAAGATAGAATAAAAGAAGAAAAGTATATAGTACAGAATTGATTTGTCTTTTGTCGCGAAAAACATACAGCGTATTAAGAATTACTGTTAATAATAATAATAATAAAAAAAAAAAAATCGAAGACAAGTTCAGATAAAAATTAACAGGTTTCGTGAAATTCTGTAAGATATCAATCTATACGAGGTTATTACATACTCTCGCACTTCGACTTTGCAATACGAGATTATTACAAAGACCAGAAACTGAATTCATTTAGTTGATAGCTGAGTTTAAAAATTATTTAATGATTGTTATCTCTCAGTTACAATTTAAATCAAGATAAAAATTTTATGATAATTTGTCTATGAGAAAGAAATTTAAAAAAGGAAAAAAAACTAAAAACTACTAGTGGATGATTTTTTATTAGAAAAGGTTTGTTTTTAGGTAGGTTTGTAATTACAGTGGAACATGGATTATCCGTAAGATGACTGAAGGGGTTCAATCAAACGAAATTTCGGATAATCCATCATTTTCAGAAAAACATGCTAGCGTTACATGAGTATATAGTGAAACAAATAAACAGTCGCTATAAACACAAATATGTATACAATTTGTACTACAATGTTTATAAGAAGGAGAAGAGAATAAACTATCAAGCAATAAGATCAACATATAGAGTTCCGCAGGAAATCAAAAGTACAGTACTGTAGATCTATATTTTTAAGAGAAGAAGCCCACGATTTTATTTTACTCCAGAGTAAACATTCTTTTTTCTTGCCTCTAATTCTCTTAGACGTTTTAAAGATATCAATTGTATGGCATTCTTCTTTCTTGTTCTCCACCCACTTTTTTAGAAAAGCTTTTTCTGGTGCTGTTTCTAGACACCGAAGACCTTTCTCCAGTGGACGATCATTTTAGGATTTCGTTCATCTGAGGAAACCCTATTCGTCTCTGTCTGCCTGTCCGTCACAGAGTCCGCACACAAAAACTATATAAGTCAGAGCGTTCAAATTTTGTGTACTTACAGGAGAATACCTCTTGTCACACAACAAATCATAAAATTTCGAAAAAGGCTATAATTTTAATTAAAATATCATTTTTTAATATCATCAGTTCATTTTGTTATGGGTTTTTCTTCTAATTATTGCACGCAAGTTTAACTAGATATAAAAAATTTTATGTATCTATAATAATAAAGAGAGAAGGATGTTTGTCTGTCACCGCTGTTCTGAAGAGACTGCTGCACGTAGAGTTACAAAATTTGGAGGGAAGGTACTTTTTTACATGTAGTTTTGCACCTCGAAGCCCGATTTTCGATTTTTTGTTTAGATTTTTTTAAATAATTTTTTTAGGCGATTTTTAGCGTTATTTTTGCGGTTTTATCCCATTAGTGAAAGGAATACGGTTTCATTCTTTTAGCCCAAAATAGCAATTTTTTTTCTCTTTTCAGCAAAGTTTATTCGGAATTTGTACAGCGATTTTTTAATTTTTAACGAATTTTTAATGCGATTTTTAATGTTTTTTTCTCATTTTGCGGCTATTTTTTGAGATTGATAAAAAGAAAATCGTTTTAAACTTTTAGCCTAATGCCCTAAATTTTGTGTTTGATACGATTTTTAGATATTAACGATTTTTAATGCGATTTTCAATGCGATTTTTAACGTTTTTTTAAAGATTTTTGCGTTTAGCATCTATTTCTTTCACAGTTGTTCTATCAAAAACTTGAGCTGTTGAGAATGCAATAAGCAGTATTTTTTTTGTGAAATCTACCTAAAATGTCAAAAATTTAGGTACCACTATTTTCGAATAGCAATTTCATAAGCTATCTTAAATTCTTGCTTAAGACCGCTACCCCCTCGAGTTATATATCATCTGATAGGTTATTTAACAGAGTATGGTTTTGGTAAAGTTTTTGAAGAATAGAGTGCTCTACCTGGTGGTGGAAAATGGAACTAATAGAACGCTATTTTTTTAAATCTATAATAATAAAGAGACAAGTTTGTGTGTGTGTCAGCGCTGTTCTGTAGAGTCTGTTGTACGTAGAATTAAAAAATGTGGAGGGAAGGTACTTTTATACATGTAGTTTTGCACCTCGAAGCTCGATTTTCAATTTTTTGAATAGATTTTTTTGATAATTTTTTTAGGCGATTTTTAGCGTTCTTTTTGCAATTTTATCCCATTAGTGAAAGAAATACGGTTTCATTCTTTTAACCCAATATAGCAATTTTTTTTCTGTTTTCAGCAAAGTTTATTCGGAATTTGTACAGCGATTTTTGAATTTTTAACGAATTTTTAATGCGATTTTTAGTGTTTTTTCTCATTTTGCGTTTTTTTTTTTTTTTTTTTTTTTTTGAGATTGATAAAAAGAAAACCATTTCAAACTTTTAGCCTTAAATTTTGTGTTTGTTACGAATTTTAGATTTTAACGATTTTTAATGCGATTTTCAATGTGATTTTTAACGCTTTTTCAAGATTTTTTGCGTTTAGCATCTATTTTTTCATAGTTGTTCTATCAAAATCTTGAGCTGTTGAGAATGCAATAAATAGTATTTTTTTTTTGTCAAATTTACTTAAAATGCCAAAAATTTAGTTACCACTATTTTCGAATAGCAATTTCATAAAATATCTTAAATTATTGCTTAAGACCGCTACCCCCTCGAGTAATATATCATCTGATAGGTTGTTTAACAGAGTATCGTTTTGATAAAAGTTTTTGAAGAATAGAGTGCGCTAGCTGGTGGTGAAAAATGGAACTAACAGAACGCGATTGTGTTAAAATTTGCAAATATAACAATGTGATTTATTTTAAATTTTAAAATGGTTTGTAATAGATGATAAAAAATGTAAACAAAGAATGGTGTGACACATTTCAGGGTGCGTGAAAGGAGGGGCGCGAACAAAATTAGGAAATATAATAAAGAGATCTGTTTTACACTTTAAGGTAGTTTATAACCCATGTTAAATTTTTTAAAGTACTGGCGATGCTCTGGAGAGACCGCTGCACGAAGTTATGTATGAAATTTTACACATTGAAGGCCAATTTTCAGTTTTTTTAATTTAATACATATGCGAATTTTAGTGGGTTTCGAGGCGATTTTTCCACATTAGCGAAAAGGAAAACGGTTTCATTCTTTCGACCTAAATTAGTGAATTTTGTTCTCTTTTCAATATAATTTATTTGGATTTCGTGCAACGGTTTGGATTTTTAGTGAATTATTTAATGTAAATTTTGCCGCTATTATTCGACATTAGTAAAAGGAATTTTGCTTAAAACTTTCAGGCTGATGTATTAAATTTTAGCTGTTAAGATTTATGAATTTCAGCTAATTTTAATGCGATTTTTCGATATTTTTTGCGTTTGATGTCGGATTTTTGTCATTCATGAGATATTTCCAATTGCAACGTTTTACCCTATTAGAGTAAATTTTGACCCCTGTGATTTTTTAATGGTAATATTATATGGTAATATAATGGTAATATTAGTGATTTTTAATGCACTTTTCAATGCAATTTTTAGAAAATTTTAGAGTTTTATGGTGATTTTTTGATATTCGGAAGTAAAAATTGATGTCAAACTTTTAATCTAATATAATTTTAGAGATTTTTAACGCGATTTTTCAAGAATTGTTGTGTTCCGTGTCGATTTTTTATTATCTATAAAGGATTTCCTTTTACTACGTGATTATTCTGTCGACCAATTTCGCCAAATTATGCAAATAGATGTAATTTTTATGTTAAATAATGAAAGAAGAGATAATTTAGAAAAACATTAATACAAATACATATAAAAATAAGAAGTAAAAACCACTTGATGACATAACAAACATATGTAACATGTTTAATGTCAAGTGAATATGGAATTTACGATCCGCCATTATTGTAGTTTAATCTTATGGTTTGACCCAGATAGTTTCTTGGTCAACCGGATAATCAAATAGTTCAGATTTCCGATTAGAATGTTTTATCCGTTTGATGAAATTCTGATTACTGCGATTTAAAAAATAACTAGCGATATTTAGTGCATTTTTCAATGCGTTTTTAATGAATTTTTTAATGCGATTTAGTACTATTTTTTTCGATCCCCACGACAGTGGTGTCTTAACACTTAAAAAATTATTTTGGTTTCAAACTTTTAGTTTAATATAGTAAATTTCACCATTTACCTTTTTTTAATTTTGTCGATTTTCAATGTGATTTTTGATATATTTTGTGTTCTGCGTTGATTTTTTTGTAATTCATGTAAAAAAGAATGGTTGCTACGTTTTACACGACTAAAATATTTTTTTATTCACGGGATGTACTTACATTTAGCGATTTTTAATGAATTTTTCAATGGTTTTGTATTGGTTTTTTGAATCTCACGGCTATTTTTTGAAATTTCGAAAAGGAAATTAATTTTAAACATTTACACTTCGTTTACGAATTTTGAAATTTAGTGATTTTTTAATGCAATTTTTAGCAATGTTTTCATTACTTCTCACGCTTTGTGCCGATTTTTTCATTCGTATTTAAGAAATAATTCAGATTACACTATTTTACTCTATTAATGTAAATGTTGTCCCCCGCTATTTTTAAATTTGAAACGATTTGTAATGAATTTTTGAATACAATTTTTAGATGTTTTCGAGTCCACGGCGATTTTTTCACAATTGGAAAAGAAATTTTTAAATAATTTGTAGCTTAATGTAGTAAATTTCGACATCAATAATTCAGATTTTTTGTGTATTTTCATAAAATGTTTAGCAAGTTTTGTGTCGATATTTTTTAAATAATGAAAGAGTTCAGATTTCAACGTTTTGTCCCATTATGGTAAATTATGTCCGCAGGAATATAATATAAATGTTTATCTTACTATGGCAAATTTTGTCCGGATTTTTGAATTTTACTGATTTTTAATCTGTTTTATAGTGATTTTTTCAAGTTCTGTTACAGTTGTTGACATCGGTAAAAGAATTTCGGTTTCTAATTTTTAGCATAAATAGTACAATTTGTTCTCCACGCTTTTATGAATTTTGCCAATTTCTAATGCGATATTCAATGTAATTTTTAGTTTAGTTTGGGAGATTTTAGGTGTTCCGTGTTGACTTTTCCTTATTCATGAAAGATTTCCGATTACAATATTTTCGACTGAATATTAAATTTTTACAGCCATGACTTTTAAATATTCAGCGATTTTTAATATAGTTTTCGATACGATATTTAGCCATTTTTTTAAGTTCCTTGGCGATTTTCTGCCATTCAGAAACCAATTTTGATATCAAACATTTTGTTTAATGTAGTTATGTTTCGAATGCAATGTTTTATCTCTTAATATGATTTTGGCATTCCATGCCTACATTTTGTAATTTATGAATGATTTCGATCATAACCCCCGCCCCCCCCCCCCTCCGCTCTGCCTTAATATTATTTTTTTAAGCATTGACTTCCAAATATTTAGCTATTTTTAATACAATTTTCAATGTAATTTTTAGCCATTCTTCAAGTTCCGTGGCGATTTTTTTACATCCGGACATTGATTTCGATTTCAAACTTTTTGGTTAATATGGTTAATTTCTTGATTACAATATTTTATATTATAACAGTGAATTTTTACCCTAGGGATTTTTTAATGTTTTAGGACTTTCATTGCAATTTTCAATGCAATTTTTGGGCTTTCTCTAAAGGAATTCGATTTTAAATTTCTAGACTAATAAGAGTTTGGTTTCAAACTTTTATTCTTTACCGTAATTGTTTTGCTCTCTTATTTTGATCTACAGCAATTTTTAATGTAGTATGATTTTTTTTTCTTTTTTTTTCAGTTCACGGCGATTTTTTTCAGATACGGAAAAGGAATTCGATTTTTAATTTCTTCTCTAATATGATAAATTATCTCCTGTGCGATTAAAGATTTTTATTGCGATTTTTTAGCAGTTTTTTTCGTATTTCAATGCTTTTTACATTATCAAATTAATTAGATTCGAAACATCTATCCAAGTAGAGTAAATTTTCAGTTCCGTGATTTTTGAAAATTTTGCCATTTTTAAAGCGATGTTTACGTTTCTTCGTGACCCTCTTCGATTTTTTAGAGGTTCGATTTTTGGCCGAATTTATTAAATTCTGATCTCTTTTCTCCAAAGTTTATTCGAATTTTGAAACACAATTTTTGAATTTTGGTTTATATTTTTATGAGATTTTTAATGTTTTTTGCGATTTGTAAGATTTTTCCACATTAGTAAAAATAATCCAACTTCAATTTTCTAGCTCTTTTCAACGAAGTTTAGACGAAATTCGTGCAGCATTTTTTAAATTTTTCGAGGTTTTTATTATGATTTTTAAAGTTTTTTCGCAATTCTTGCTATTTTTTGGTGAACCCGGGCAACGCCGGGCAGAACAGCTAGTATAACATAAATTAATAGATTAAATAAAGCACGTGAAAAACACGCTTATTTGTTTTTATTTCATCATATTACATCATATTTATAATTTATTTTGACACGCAAAGTGAAATATTTTTTTTTATTTATTAAATTCCTATTCATTTAAACTACTAGCTTCGTCTGGTGACCATTTATGTAAGGAATGATTAGTTTTCAATTGACAATTTTCGTTTGTTAATTTAATAATAAAGTGTTTTGAAGAAGATATTAAACGAAACTCTCCTTGCGGTTTGCGATCATACTTACTCACTTGTTTCGACTTGTTCTCCATCATTGAAGTCCTTCTCATCATCAGGTTCTTTTGAAGGGCTTTGCTCTACCATAAAAGTAGCATATTGCACATCATTAGTTGATGGCTAATAACATCACATTCTACCCATTCTTGAATGTTTTATTTGTTACAATCTTCAAATCCTGGAGATTCTTGAATTGCGGAACTCTTGCAGTACAGTGAGCATTCTGCACAAATTCGATTTTTGCCTTCTTTAACAAGTTTGATTAACCGAGGCTTGAATAATTGGTGCTCCACCACTTTATATAAATACGTAGCACCTATAGTCTTCTGTAGTACACTCTCGTAAGATACGTTTGATACAGATTTGTTTGTATTTAAAAAATATCTTTAAACATTTTCTGGTGCGTGTTTCTAATTTTTCCAATAAATAGTTTAAAATTTTTTGTATGTATTTTTGTTTGCTTGTTTGTTTTTTAAAACAATGCTGTATTTTTAATGTACAGTTTTCATTTTGCGCGATAGTCATCAAATTAATCCGTTTATTTATTTTCGATAATGTGGTCCTTGGCTTTCTGTACAATGCTAAATCTGGCGCGCGATGGTAGACAAGTTTGACATGTCTGCCTTACATAAATGGGGATGATATAAGGCAGTGAGAATGGAGGTAGAGAGAGAGTAAAGAATAACATTATTCATAACCTGACCTTTTATTTAAGATATTACATGACATATTGTAGATTAAATTTTTTTGAGAATTTATTTCAATAGTGCCCCCTGGCAACAGAAAGGGATGAAAAGATGCTAACCGTTGAGATATGTTGAGCAGATTTTTTCCCTTATCTTTTTAGAAAATTTATGGAGTACTAATGAACGCAATTAAACATTAAACCATCTGCTAGTGGTGCAAAAAATGAATTAAGACTGTGGGAAATGGCTGCTTAGGCCATGAGTTTTAAAAGGATGTGTGAAAAAAAAATCCCCACTTTTCTGATTCCCCACCCCACACACACATGCACATGAAGAAATGCCCCTAATTGTCTGGGGTCAAAATAGACCCTCGCCAGATTTTGGTCTCGATGAGATACCTTCTTCGGCCAACCCTTCAAATGAGATTGAATCTCTCTATAGTTTAATTAGGGCTTGAGTTAGAAAATTGTTTAAAATACTTAAGTTAGAGTTTCGAGAAGTAAAAAAGTAACTTAGAAATTTAATCCCACCGCCCCCACACACTCTTCTTCAAATTTTTTGTGTGTTATAAAAAATATCCGAGATTTTAAAATCGATAACTTGATTACTTTTCTTAATATCATTTTTTTTCCGCTAAAATTAACATTTGGATTAGTGCTAACTAATACCACTCATAAATAAAAGGGGCCAATCAGTCCATTTTATATAGCCTAAAACAACAAATCAGACATAAAATAATGATAATTAGTAGAAAAACGCTTAGATTTAAATAACATGTTGTACAAAAGCATTTATTTTTATTTTTAAAAAGCAATATTTGAATAAAACCTTAATCAATTTTTACGAAAATTACACATTCAGAATTAGTGTAAAAAATAGGCATATTATGCACAAGTTTAAAATCTATAAATGCA
The DNA here is from genome assembly GCA_964019185.1 of Maratus speculifer. Classification (NCBI taxonomy): domain Eukaryota; kingdom Metazoa; phylum Arthropoda; class Arachnida; order Araneae; family Salticidae; genus Maratus; species Maratus speculifer. The sequence continues at coordinate 376,308,123 of OZ025292.1, forward strand.
GTATATGTAAATATTATGTACCCCTGGGAACAGTCCTTGTCAAACTAATCGGATGTGGCAATCCAATTTTTTAAAAACATATTTTTCATGATCTCCTAAAACATGCAAGTCTGTTAAAAACCTGAATTAAAAACTTTCAAGAATCTAATACTTTTTTCTTGTAAAGATAGAAGGAAAAATGTTTCACTTTTAACTTTTTTTTTTTTTTAAAGCCCGATTGTTGCACTGGCTAGAGATCTGCACGGGCAGGACTTCGACCCGAAGCCCGGCCTGGCCCGCGGGCCGGGTTCGGGCCGATTTCCATTAACGGCATTCGGGCCGGGCCGGACGGGCGGGCCTAGTCACTAATCTTTTCGGGCCGGGTCCGGGCCTTAATTTTTTTCTGGAGTATCGGGCCGGGCTGGGCCTTATTTTTTCCGTACGAAGCCGAGACTGATTTCGTTCTTTCTAGTCTTCACGCACCAAAAAAATCAGTTCCTGTTGAATCTTCCCGTATGAAAATCCTTTTCTCGACGTGGAAAAGTCTGGTCATAAATCAGTAAAGTTTGGCTTGGTCCAAAATTTTTTGCAAAATAGGCATATACTTTTAAGACGTCATTATTCTAAAATTAAACATTAGAATTTATTCTTTTTAAACAATCATAGATCACTAGGCGTCTTAAAATAGAATTAAACAGACACACACACACAAAGGGGGGGGGGGGGGAAACATGATTACGATGGAATTTTCGTTTAAACTGAAAACTGCAAATTTCTTTTAAACTGTTCATTCATGCAAAATGAATACAACAATACGCGAGAAAAAAAAATATTAAGCATTTGCATCTGCTATAGAAGGGAACGTATTTTTTTCTTTCCAATGTCTTAGAAGATTTTACTTTTACCATACACCATTTTTTAGAATTTTTTAATGTATTAATAATACTAAAGATAACTGAAACATTTATATACAACAAACAAAGGTTCATTAAACGCGTAAATACAGCAGCCTACAGCACTTCTGCATAAATAGAGATTATAAACATAAAAGAAAAGGAAAAGACTAAGATAATTTTTTTGGTCTGAACTCTTCCGTTAGAGTAAAGATCAATGTTTTGTAGAAATTCACCGGAGCCGGGCCGGGTCGAATTTTTAACTTTTTTCCGGGCCGGGCCGAAATTTTAACTTTCGGGCTCGGGCCAAAATTTTAACTTTCGGGCCGGGCCCGGGCCTGGAAATTTCGGCCCTTGGAGACCTCTAGCACTGGCCCTGCATAACAGTACATAAAAATTTTAGCTTTTTCTTCAATGAAAAGAATACGTTTAAGCTAAAGAAATGTGTTATGATAATTTGGATGTTTATATATGTAATGCAGTATTATTTTTATTTATAAACTGATATCATTAAACAATTTTAAAATGGTATAAAAAATAAATAATGAGAATGCAAAATATATTTCTAATTCTTGATTCAACAGAAAGTTTTCTGTAGAATATACTTCTTATTTGAATTGCATTCCAATAATTAACTAGTCAGATATGTGGCAATCCCAAAACTTTTACCTAGCTCATATATTTTAGCAATTCCTAAAAAATGAGGCTTAGCAGAACCATTGATTAGATTTTTTGCCCCCAAAATCTAGTTAATAACAATTTATGTCAATTTCTAACAGAATCTGAAATTTGATGAGAATCTGCACATTAGTCTCTGAGACACAGCTTTTGCAAAATATTAAAAAATTCTAGATAAAAGCATCACCTTGATGGGTGATGTACACCAAAAACTAATCAGGATCAATTTTAATCAGGTAATAACTGAATCTGAAGTTTGATAAAATTCCATACATTTGTTCTGGAGATACAACTATTATGATATTATGAAAAATGTTGCATAGCAGTGCCACCTGTTGGGTGATTTACACGAAAAACTAAACATCACTAATCTATATCAGGAAGTAACGAAATCGGAAGTTTGATGAAATTTCATGTATTAGTTTTTGAGATAAACCTATTGTGATACTCATAAATAATGCAGCATGGCAGTGCCACCTGTTAAGCAATTTACATCAAAGGATAATAGACAACAAATTATATTAAGGACTAACAGAATCTGAAGTTTTATGAAAATCCATGCATTAGTTCTTAAGATAGAGCTATTAATGAAATTGTGAATAATGCAGCACAACAGTATCACTTGTTGAACGATATACACTAAAAACTAATCAGTTCTAGTTTATATCAATGTCTAATGAATCTAAAGTCTTGTGCATTATCTGTGCATTAGTTCTTAAGATACAACACCCACAGAACTTTTGCCACATACAGATATTTTCTAAAAACCACCAAATCTTTTCAGGACCTTCTAAAATGCATAAATCCATCGAAAACTGGAAGTCTAAATTATTTCATGAATTCAATATTTTCTTTTTGTAAAGATAGAAAAAAGTAAAAATATGTGAAAAGGCATTTTACTCCAACCATTTTCTTTAATATGATTCAGAGTTTTGAACTTTAAATTAATTTTTCTTAGTTTTAATAGTCTATTTCCCCACAATTCAATGATTCTTTCCATTCAAAAAAGCTTCATTTTTTTAAAAGGGGGTGGGGATGGGAGGGTTGAAGCATGCCAAGGCCTGTTATTGAAGACTGATCAAGCAGTAGTTTAATATAATAGTTTTCATGTTCTGCATTTTTTTTTTTTTTTTAAAGAATTTTAATGAGATTCTTAAAATTTGAAAGTATTCTGTGGTGATTTTTTAACATTTAGATTCATGAAAAAATTTCAGTTACAACGCTTTTTTTATACCCAATATAATGCTTTTTTTATGCCCACTTTAATATTTTTAAGCTTTTAGTGATTTTCATAGTTTTTTTGTTTTTTTATTCTGCGGCAATTTTTTTCAGACACAGCAAAGGGGACTTGGGAGACCAAAATACAAAAAAGGAGACCATTTGGGAGCCCTGCTGACAATTCTGAATGAGAAACCCATTGATATAAATTAAGGGGAGGAGTATTAGCTCCCGCTCCCCTGCTTATACTTATCGAATAAACTCCCAAAATTAATCAGGGAAGTGCCTTATCAGAATATACCTATATCCAAAATTTCAAGTGAATCGGTTATTTTTATCATGAGTTACAGCGTTACGCATGTACACACATACAGAATGGGCGGGCACATAAGCTCTCAGGCTTTGATAGCCTGTGAGCTAAAAATCATTACAGTACTATCTTCCGGCAAAATATTTTTGAATTGAAAGACCTGACAGCCATTCCCAGAAATGTATCCAAAGAAATTTGGTTTAATTCTTTGCATAACCTCATACAATGTTTGATGGTAGAATAATGAAAATGGCACAAAAATTGTGATTACAAACCGCCTTACAGTGAAATGTTTCCTTATTGAAGATGGATCTGCTGGCTACAACTAAAATCATACACAAAATATCTGGTTCATTCTATGTATAACTTTATACACTTTTTGATGGTATGATCGTAGGATAGTGACACTGGGACAGACAGGTTTTAATAAACATGTTTTTTGGAATATTTAATTCCTAAAACATGTAAATTTGTCGAAAAAATTAGATTACATTACTTACTTCTATCAAGGATAGAAGAAAGCAAAAATAAATCTGCTTAGTTGTTTAACATAAAACACAATTAACCCATTGTTTAAGTTAAAAGAAAGAAAGAAAATTAATAAAATCATAGTTTAATAAACAGCTTCAGATTTTATAAAGACTAAAGACAGAAAACCAATGTTTAGAAATACATAAATAATGCATGTAAAGGTAGCAAACAGCCATTTCGAATCTACTATCATTCGCTCCCGTAATTGGCTTCTCTATCGCTTTGCTCAACTTAGCTTTTTATAGCACGCTGAGTCTTGTACTGATGAAGAATCTCAATAGTAGATTCAAAACGGCTGTTTGCTACCTTTTCATGCATTATTTGTGCATTTCTAAATGTTGATTTTCTATCTTCATATATTTTTGCAAAAAGGCTTTATTTGCTATTTTGACTCCAAATTTTGTTTTATAATCTGAAGGTAAAGATACAATTTTCTAAAATATATAAACGTAAATTCTTGAATTTATTAAAGAATTTAAATACGAATAGAAGAAAGCTGGCAATTCCTTAAACTTTTGAGAATTAACTTTTACTCATTGATAGGGAATTTATTATAATATTTCATCTTTTGCATTATAAACAAAAGTTTTTAGGCATTGTTCAGGGTCAAACGATTACTGTTATTCATCTATATTTGCTTTGCTGCATTCTGCCGGATATCCGATAAAAAAGTCTGATATCCGGTGATTGTGATTCGGATATTGAAAAATCAGCCAGATATCAGGTATTGGCCGGATATCCGGTGCATCCCTAAATAAAGATACTAGGTAAATAAAGGTACTAGGGCTGATCAAAAGTATTCAAGTATTTTCCATCTATTAGAATAAAATACTGAAAGAGAAATTTCAACCAATAAGGCATTTTCTTCCTAAACTAAATATTCCTATTATATAATATATATATATAGTCAAGTCTCTATATAACGAAATCTATCGTTCCAGTAAAAAATTCATTATATAGAGAAATTCGATGTATAGGAAATGATGTTAAAAATCGTATTTAATGTGTAAATTTTGAACAAATATTATTTTTGATGTTTTTAATTAAGAATTTGTAATGTTTAAAAGTAAATATTAACCTAACATTCTATTTCTTAATTATTTAAGCAATTAAAAAAAAAAAAAAAGACATTTATTTGAAAGCTTAATGAAAATCTAATAAGGAAGACTTGCATTAATTTCAGACGAAGAAATCTGTAATTTTTTGTTGTTTTGATTTTAAAATTGTTACGCTCTCAAAAAAATGCTCAAATTTTAGCAAGGAATGAAAAATTGTAGTTAACATTTTCCTCCATTTGAAGGCCTCTCTTATGTGCCTCTTATTGCTTCCTTTCTTATATGTGTAACAATCTAATTGACTCTGTTTTGAGAAGGATGTTGAAAGGTGCGTAGGATGTGGGATGAAATCGTAGGATTTAAAGAACAAGGAGATAAGTAATATAAAAAAAAAAACTCATCAATGAACGATAAATCAAAAATAAGTGATGGAAAATAGATTCCATATTATTTTGTATCTTTTTAAAAACTGAACAAATTAAGACCAATTTATGAAAAAATTCGTTATATGGAGATAGATATTTCGCTATATAGAGACTGTTTTTAATGTAATCATGCGAAAAGGGGTCCGTTCCTACAAAAAATTCGTTATATAGAGAAATTCGATGTATGGAGTTTTGTTATAGGGAGACTCGACTGTATATATATATATCATCTGACAGATCTAATACAGGACTGTTCAAAAGTATTTGAATACTTATTTGGCTATGGACAGTAGCATCTTATTTCCCTAAAAAACAAATTTTGTTAAAGATTTTAGGAAGTGTTGGAAAGTGTTTCATAACTATGCTTAACACACATTTTTTTTCTTTTACAATGAAGAGAATTTTTGAAACATGAAAATGTAGAGAAATATTTGCAACTAATTCTTAATTATACTACTATTACTGACTGATGAGTTAAATAAGATCCATAATAATTTTTTAAATGGTACTTTAAAGTACCATCAGTCCATAAAAAGTTAAAGTATTGTGACAGAACTTATAAAACATATGATAGGTTGATTGAGGAAAAAAAAACACACATGAAAGCCAACATATACTTTGAATTTATTATGTAAAAAAACCAAACAAACATCATAATAGATGATTTTATCACATTTCTCTCACAGGGGTTCAATTCAATATTTCACAGAGGAAGTTGCTTTTGAAGTAAATCTTGCATGACACAGGGGAAAGATTTGTGCTTCAGAAAACTTTTCTTTTTAAATGTGTATCTGAAATATTTCCATTAAAGCAATTATAGAAAAAAATTATCATCAATGTTAACTTCAAATAACCACCTTCATAAAAAGAATATTACATTTTTTAACAAACAAAATCTATAAATAAATCTCTCAACTTTTCTAAAAGGAAAATTTATAAACTCAATAAGATGGCATAACATAACATTTGAATATTTCATATATTGTGCAAAGAGTGAGTTGTAGAAATATTTCACTTTTCAGTTTCTGAAAATTGTCAAGATAAGAATTAAGAAAGCTAAATTTCAACTGCTTGCATCTCTCTTATAACAAGTCTTGCATTTTTAATAAACTTTCAATTTTTTGCTAATATCTAAGTAGATGTTTGTAAACATCATTTTAATTTAAATTAAATTTCACTTATTGAACTATACATAAAATTTCAAACAAAAATCAAATGACAAGCTACACTAGAAAGCTCAAAATTTATGCATCTCAAGCAATAATAGTAATACTCATATAATAATAGTAAGGCTTACGAAATTCCAATTCTGTGCCATATACTGAATATTAAATACCAGTCTTCTTTAGCTCGGCTTTGAAAATTCACACAGTGCAAAATGATTGAGTAATTTTCTAACAATTAGTGGAAACATGACAATCATACAGCATGGAGATAAATTAACAAAGGGAAAAATACACATTAAGATACTAGAGGCAAAAAATTATCACAGTAGGAGATTGGGAAGGAGAGGACTATAAGAACTCATAGCTCCTAGCATTCCAGATTTTTTTTTTTTTTTTTTTTTTTTTCACAAATTTCTAATTACAACATTCAGAAGTTTTCTGAAAGAATCCAGAATGTTTGAAGCCATGGGAAATGGAAGCACTATAAATCCAGAAAAATGGACTTAAAAAGGCAAATATCAGAAAGTAATTTGACAAATTCTATGTTGAATACTTAACAAGAAAAGGAAATACTCACATCATTACATATTACAACAAAGTGACAAGCAAAATGAAAATTTCTTGCAAATTAGACAGATAAATTTAATAAAAATCCAAACATTCTTATGATCCAGACTCTAAAGATATGAAGAATTAATGGTAAACCAAAATAACAGAAAAAGAATGAACATAAAAAATCACACGTCAAATTTGTTGTAATAAATTATATCCAGTTCACTAATCCATACCAATTTAAATACAAAGTTTTGTAAATATGAATGGATAATTTTGAAATTTTATCTTTGCCTTTCATTACTTTTGTTATGGGAAGTAAAATGCTGTGAACAAAATAATATATATTAATAAGGTAAGTTGATTGTCTTAAAATAGTATGTTATCAAAAGGATACATGCTGCATAATGCAGCTTCTTGGTATGCAAATTTTCAGAAAAAATATTTTAACTGACACAATAAGTTGCTATTAATTGAAAAGTTAAGACAAATACCCCCCCCCCCCCCCCAACACACACACACAAAGAAAAGAATTTGAAATATTACATTGGATGAATTAAAAATGAGTAATTCAAGACATAAATAACATATATTGTAAAAACAAATATTTAAAGTAAAACTAAAATTAACAACAAAGACATAAAATACCATGATATATTAAGTAAATTTGCACATATAAATTAAAATTAATTAATGCTTTTACTTTAGCATCAATATATTTTAATCAATATTACTCTTTTAGGGGCTAAATATGACTAATACAATTAATACCCAAGAAAATCTATTCTCAAATATGAATAATTTAGGCTTAAAAAAAAGTGGTAATTAATGAAGTAAAATCAGAATTTTTTGTCTATGAATCTTTTCCAAACACCAAAAATTTCTTTAAATTCTTTGAAGTAAAACTGATTGCAATAACTAAATAAATTTCAGTGTTTCTCTTACTTCAGCTGAGTTTAAGTGTAGATATGGCATGTATTTTTAAATGCCTTATAATGACAATCAAAAAGTAAAACAGAAAATCTATTTTATTTTATAGTAATTTTTTCTTTCTTTCTTTTTTACTTACCCATCATACGTAGTATAGGGTAAGTCTTGCAATCGTTTTGAAAATCGAAAAAAAAATTTTGACGGATTTATACGTTTTAGATAGTGGAGATTCCGAAAAACATATTTTTAGAAAAAAAAAATTGCCGTCTGTCTGTCTGTCTGTAAACACTCTATCTCCCAAACAAATTGAGATAAAAACTTGAAATTTTGTATGTAGTTAGTATGTAAGAATGGGACGAAGCCTATTTAATATCAGCAACCTCGATTATCCGGAACTATTTTTTTCGGACCCTCGAAAAATTCGTTCTGATGAAAGGTATATAAAAATTTTCGAATTTTTTTGTTTTAAGGAATGGACGTAAAAGGCAATAAAATAACACACATTTTGCATATAGAACGAAGTCGATCGGATTATTAGTTGCGGAGATATTTGTAATCCTGTTTTCCACATTCTTCGATTTTTCATGACCCTGTATTTCATTCAAATTTCAATTCAGAGGTATATTTTAATTGGAAATGAGACACTTAATCCAACACAGTTAATTGTTAGTTAATATAATTATTATTTTTGGAGTTATAAAGATGTTTCTTTTACGCAGTTCGGTACTACTTGAGTGGTTTGGCGTTTTATGTAATTTGTCGAAATTGGTACATCAGCAGTTCTTTAATATAGCATTACTATGTATATTAACAATATTTAAATTTTGTTTATGAATTGCAATGCATTGTATAAATAGTTTTCACATGTTTTATTTTCATATACATATCCATGATGGGTAAGTATTACGGTGGCCCCCAACGACTAGTTTTTTAATTACAACACTTTTCTTACAATTGAATTCTATTTATGAACTGCAGTTCAATAATAGCATGTTCAGGGTTAATTTTTTTTCTTTTCTAACGATGGAATTTTAATAAATTCAGTACAAAAAAGATTATCTATTTTGGTAATAAGCAATTAGATAGTTGGTTAAGAAATTTTTATAATTATATTATTATCAACAAATTTTTATGGAAATCCAATATATCACAGGCCAAGTAGGTTTCAACATATTCCAAGAATTTATAAAAGCTAATAATGATAAATATCGTTTTATTATATGTATTCTATTTTAGGAAGCAGAATCATTAATATCATAAAAAGCATAAAACAAAAATCCTTATGCTGTTGCAAGCCAATTTATTTATATATATATAAACCTAACAATAATATACCTAACCTTATAAAATATATTAATTAGGTTTAATAAACTAAATAATAATAGGCTAATAATCACTAGAGAAGCTTTGGAAAAGAATATATAAAAGATATTAAAATTTATGCCACATTAAAAGAAACCTTCAAGCATTGTAAGACAATTTGAGACTTGGGGGGGGGGGGGGGGGGAAGTGAAATTAATATAAATAAATAAAGTATATATAAATGAGATTCCTATATATATGTTTAATGTTAACTGAAATTTTTGAAAGATCTCCAAAATATTAATTTAAAAATAACATATCAGAAAAAATTGTGAAGTTGACAAATATGTACACCAATCATAAGTACCATATATAATTTTTGGACACTACATTTTTCCATTTCTTTCTTTTACTTATTTAAACATTGGAATTCATTTTTTTTTTTTTTTTTAAATAAGGCAAATGGTACATATACATGTTGTTTTTGACAAAGGACTTAAGACCCCTGTCCTCGCTCGAGAAAACGCTCGCGAGCTAATGCTATTAATTATGGGGAAGCATTTTTCTAATAACTCTTTCGCATTTTGACATTTTTAAATACTTTTTTTTGCATTGGATAGTTGAGGTGCATGCCGACAGCGCACGTTTTTTACTTTTTTCGATTTTGGTTGTAGATATTTTTTTAAAAAGCACTTTCAGTTTCGAAACCGGTTTTAAAAGTGAAACTAACTTTGTAAAAAATATCTGCAACCAAAAAAGTAAAAAAGGTGCGCTGTCGGCATGCACCTCAGCTATCCAATGCAAAAAAAATTATTCAAAAATGTCAAAATTCGAAAGAGTTATTAGAAAAATGCTTCCCCATAGGAATAGCATTAGCTCGCGAGCGTTTCCTCGAGCGAGGACAGGGGCCTTAACATTTGAAACAAAGATAGTTTTTCACTAAATACTAAAATTTCATTGTGACAAATTTGGGATGACTTTATACTGAAAAGAAAAGAAGAAAAAAGGGTTTGTGATCTAAAGTTCTAAACTCTGAAAACTGCCAGATCAACTTTGAAAAGGAAAATGTACTAAGATAATAAAATGTATGCTATAAATGGAACATGTTAGCAGTAGAACAATTTATAATTGAAATCAACATATAAAAGAATTCAATGATAAGAAAATACATAAATGAGATTCTCATACATTTTTAATGCATGGTAAATTATTCAATTTAAAAATTCAAATAGTAAAGATGCAATATTTCACAAAATATAAACACTTAAGAAAAGAAAAATAGCCTTATTATTACTACTTATAATCATGAGCAAAAACAGAAGTTGCACATCCACATTTCAATTTGTTTTGGTTATTATTCATAAACTTAGTGTAGAAATTTTGAGCTTTCTATAGTAATTAATTTCCCGAAATTTTAAATAAATCAGTTTTTTTTTTTTTTTTTTTTTTTTTAACAATCATATTAATTTTTTGTTTCTTTTACATTCAATATTATTTCAATAATATGATGGTACATAAAATATAACCTGGTCTTTAATAAAAGCTTTTATCTAGCTTTCTTAAAGCACAATATATCTATGACAATTCCATAAAAGCTTATTAAAAGTTGTTGTTTACAGAATAGTCAAAATGCAATGACAGCATCTAGTTACAAATGTATACAACTTTATAGTGCATTTTTATCAAAACATTAACTACCACTCTATTTACCAACTTGTTGTTTGTCATTTACAGTCTTTAGACATGCGACATTTTAAAAATTAAGCTTTAATGTAGATGTGAGACATCTACAATTTTAACTTCAACATTTAATAAATCAAAAGTATCTTAGCTCTTTTTAGCTAGTAGTAAAGTCTGGCAAGAATATTTATATAATATGATAAACTGTACATTCAAACTAACACTTTCCAATTATATAAACTTTCTATTAATTTAAATTGCAAGTAGATTGTTTTGAAGAAATTCTCTGTGTAATAAAATTAGAAACAACAAATAATTCACAAAACTTTTAACATATGTACAAGAGGTATTTGTAACCTCTACACTAGAAAATAAAATTCAAGGAACTGGCAAAAAGTTAAAAAATTATAATAAAAAACATTTTTGCATATATTATATATATATTTATATATTTATATTTATCTAGAAGTAAGATGGTTTTTTATCCCAAATTACAAACAATGGAGATGCATGAAAGCCAAAACATTTCTTCTTTATGGAATGCATTTACCTTTCATTACATTTCTAATTCATGTGCATGTACGACATATAACATTTATTGGTGGCATACATACAAAAATATGTATATCCACATTTTCACAGATAAGCAATCTCACACCCCACCCGCCCAATGAAAAGTCATACAAATTCCACATTCATTCCTTTAGTTCTAATCACTATCAGTTGAAATAATAAATTAAATCTGTTTTCTTTAAAGATGATTTTTAGTCCATGTTCTCCTGGTCGAAACATTTGGGTTATGATAGACACATTAAGCAAAATGTAAGTTAAACAGTGATCTTTTCCTAAGAGCGGTAAACATCATCCACAATTAGATTGAGGACTGGGTGAGATGTCTTCTGCTCTGGGAGGCGTTCCTGACTGACTAGATCTGCTGCTCATGCTAAGCGAGTGAATATTGTTATTTTCAGTACACTTCTTAGTCAGAAGCGACTGGGTTGCTAGCTCCTCTGAGTAGTAATGGGGGGTGTTGAGGTAGTCTTTTAATCTGCGTGGTAGAGGCAGGCAGTCAATAAGGTCCCTTCGCAGAGTCTTCAAAATAATAAACCTGAAACAAAATGTTACAAATTAGCACGATCATAAACTACTTCAAATAGAACAATAATTTGAAAATCAATTTTTAAGATGATAGAAATTAAGAATTTTAAATTAAAATGCATTTTATTCAATCAATAAAGTATATTTCTCTTTTTCATCTAACTTTGAAATATTTAAGCACTTCACAAACAGTACATAATCTGGAACATTAAGCTATTAATTATATACAATTGTGTAGTTGAAAAAAAATGTTATGGGAACCAATTAATTCATTTTAAATGATACAAGAAGTATAAGTACAAAATTTGTTGAAGTAGTTCTGTAGTTCATTACTTTAACATAAGTAATTGCATACAAATTTTTTATAAAACTGAATGATGTTGTTTAGTATTTTATAGGCATTTCGCAGTTAAAACTTGATGATATTTCATCTTATATATACCGTATATCCCGGCGTATAACATGCCCTGGGGTATAACACACACCACTAGTTTGAGAGTACATAATTTTATTTAAAGCACATACTGGCATGTAACACGCATCAATTTTCTCCCACAAAAACTTTAAAAAAACTTTCGCCCTACATTAGATAAATGCATGCTTTCTTTGCGATATGTAAAACCAGTCGTTTAGACCCTATCGAACAGCCAAAATTAAAAAAATGAAAAAAAGAATCCAGTACAGATTTGGCAGTAATTCCAAGTGGATTGACTTCGTTAGTTTAACCACTAGAAACAAACCTTTCAAAGAAAGTTTAATGCGGCAATGGAACATGTGGATGCTAGGAAAAAAATCCATTACAAAAGGAGGAAATATGCTGCATGCGAGTTTATCTCAAATATGTGAATGGATTATAACATCTTAGGATGAAATAAAGCTGGAAATACTGTCAAATCATTTTTAAAATGTGGAATTTCCAATGCACTTGACGGTTCCAAGGATGACTATTTAAGACTAAATGAAAACGACACTGGTGAAAAAATACATGAAAATGAGAGTGGGGAAGAAGATGACATTCCGAAAAGTATAAATGAGGACTACTACAATGAACTTTTCATCTGATAAGAAAGATTAAGTTTTTTAGAAAAAATATACTATAAGTTTCATTGCTTATGTAAATGTTTTTAGAATTATATAAATTAGTATTTATATATAAATTAGTATTTATATAATTCTAAAAATTTGGAATGTTTTATTCTTATGATTTTACTTGAACCATTTTATATTCGGCGTATAACACGCACACGGAAAAATGAAGTGATTTTTCAGAGTTAAAAGTGCGTGTTATACGCCGGGATATATGGTATTATAAATGTGAAAGTGTGTCCGAAAATTAGAATGAAACTGGCTTCAAAACAGATGTATTAATGTCTTTGAATCTTTGCATATGGGTGATTCTCAAAATAGGGGACAATTTATGTCTTTCAGCATACAAAAAAAAATTGAGAGGTTTTCTGTCATGTTTTTATAATTAGATATGTTTGTCTTAATATTATTCATTATTTGCACTCAAGAATTACTCATTTTTTAGTTAAAAACACCTTAAAATAACAGAATAAACGTTCAAAATGTCATTAGCATGGATGTCCACAGCAGCTGTGCCTTGTGTATACTAGCATTTTTCAAGAGTTAATATCATGTTTATAAAATAAAACAAATGTTATTCTTTCTTTAAATTAATCAAGGAGAGGATTTATCCAATAAATTTCTTTTTAAAAATAAAATTATAGTATATAAAAAAAGAATTAAAGTTTGTCCTCCATATTCTATTTTCAAAACAAGGTCATACTATAACAGCTGGTTATTAATCAAAATTTCATTTTCACATATGACAATAGTTTGAAAATATAAAGTTTCTCCATGGCAACAAGTAGCCATTTTATCTCAGCCTGAAAATAGAAGCATGTATTGTATTTTAAGAATATAAGTTGAATATTGGAGGCGTACATCAATTGTATGTCATTGGAATGGATAATAATTTTCATGTTTATTTTATAGTTAAAATTTTTATTTTACTTATTTGCATAGAAATTTTGTGTTTTAAAAAGCCCCAGAAAGGACTATTGCATTGTGATTATATTATGGCTCATAATATTATTTAAATTAAAATTTGTCATTAGCATGGACAAATATCAGTGTCATTAGAATGGTTTTTCTGTCCATGCTAAAGATTCCTATGTGCATAAATGTAACCAGTGCTTATATTGTATCCATTATAAAGTTTAATTTTACATATAAATTTAGGTATTACATTTATTATCCCTAAAATATGCATTAAATCTGTTAGAAAATCACTAAGACAGCTTCTTACATTGTTAGTGTCAGAATGTTGCTCATGTAAACAAAGTTTGCTCTTTGGTAATGTTTTTATTCTCCTTATATGTATATATGTAAAAATGGAAAGTATTTCCTGAAAAGGAAGGCTAATAAATATAGAAAAAATTATTTAAACAGGAAGAAAATAAAAATTTCTTAATATATTTATTCCATGCAATTTGTTTTGTCATTAGCATGGCTCAAAAAATACTAATTTTTTTTTAAGTTAATTTTTAAATATTTAGCTCTACTGACTGCATGTAAAGTATACCTAACACTATATTAACAACACCTATTTTTTTTCAGAAATTTTGCTAACAGTAATTTTTTTAAGATTTCACTTTTGAAATTGTCCCCTATTTTGAGAATCTCCCATATAAATAAGTTAAAGCCCGGAAATGAACATAGGCTAATTTTTAATTGATTTATTCTAAATATTTTCCTTAATAATTCAAAATTTCCTTATTTTTTGTACAGAATCAATAGGCATTTTTTAGATAAAATTTAACCATTTTCCTTTCCTGTTGGCAATAAAATAGAAATCTGGAAGGATATTTTCTCAGAGCAAAAAAAATTCAATTGAGCCATTTCTGTGCAAAAAGATGAAAATAAAATAAATATGACATCATATTTGAAATAAAGATAGTATTTTCTGTTATATATTAAACATGTATATTTGTTTCATTAACAAGAATTTTTCTGTTAAAAATGGCGACATAATTAGAAGTAAAAAAAAGAATGAAAAAGAATATTTTCAATGAAATATTGCACTTGGAAAAATGTGACGTCATAGTTGAAATAAAACAGGTACTTTATAGCAGTCGTTAAAAATACAAGAGGCATAAATATCAGTAGCTAATCGAGCTAGATAAATAATGACGTCATATTTAAAATGAATGAGAAATATTTTTTACTTATACTAATTAATAAGTTATAAGTTACATACAAATTAAAATTTTTATTCAAAATTCATAATTATCAATGGAAGAAATTTTTTGTGGGGAAAATACAAAAATAAAACTACTGATTAATATATTTTTGACTATTTTTTACAGACATGCTACAGGCTCAGCAAGAAAAAAGCTGAACTTTCATCTCCTCATGGACTTTTGACGAAATTTGCATCTTCTAGCAGCGTTTTGACAAAATTTGCATTTTTCTGCAATTTTTTAACAAAATTAACATTTTTCCTCAACCATTTGACAAAAAGCGCACTTTTTCCACAGTCTTTTCAATGAAATTTGCATTTATCCATGATCCTTTAGCGAAATTCATGATTTTTCTCAACCTTTTTCGACAAAATTCGCCTATTTTCCGAGAAAATACACATATTTCCCCCAATTTTTTGGAAAAATTCATGCATTTTCCTTGATTTTTTGAAAAAAAATCGAGTATTTTTCGCGATCATTTGTCAAAATTTGTGTATTATCCTCGATCTTTCATCGAATGTCGCATATTTTTTCTGATCTTTCGTTAGAATTTGCATAATTTTCCGATCTTTCGACAAAATTTGCATATTTTTCGTGATCTTTCTACAAATTTGGCGTACTTTTCATGATCTTTTGACAAAAATCCCATATTTCCTGCGATCTTTCGAGAAAATTCGCATATTTTCCACGAACCTTTGAGAAAATTTGCATATTTTCTTCGGTCTATCGCCAAAGTTCTTGTATTTTTCACGCCTATTTTCCGAGATTTTTCAACAAAATGAGCGTATTTTCACCAATCTTTCGACGAACTGTGTGTTTCGACGAAAATGAAATTCAAAAGAGAAAGAAATTATTAAAATAATGAATTCATTAAAATGCATTAACCATTGTAAATGAAAAAAACTGTCATATTTAAAATATTCAAACAATAGTATTGTAAACAGTTTAAATTTAAAAATATGTTTATGTGAGACATTTCACATTTCTAAATAATCTTTTAAACTATTTTTATCAATTCTAAGGCAGTAGAAATAAAAATATTTCCTTTCTATCAACAAAAGTATGTTCATGTACATATCAAAAAGAGAAAGAAAACTTTGAATTAATAAATTCATTAATGTGAGTTAAAAGCAGCAAGTAAAAGAAATTACTTCATATTTAAAATGACTAAATAAAATTGCAAAGTAGTTAAAATTTAAAAATATATTTAGATGAGACATTTACGTCATATTTTGATACGATCTTTTTTAAACTACTGATGTAAATATAAATCATATTTTCTTTCAGATAACAAAAGTATTTTCATGTGAATATTAAAAAAAGAACATGGGTGCAAGAAGCCTATACAAGCCAAGACTGAAAACTTTTTTGAGTATTAGAAATCACTTAATGGAAATGGGCAAGATTATTTCTAGGTCTTGCATTATGGTTTAAAATTATCTTTTCTAATTAGAGAAAAAGGTTAAAAGGTTTTTAGAGTAAAATTATTGTTATTTTCATACATAAAGCAAAATTTACTGTTAGTCAAAAATCTCTCCAAGACTGAAGGTCTTGCACCCATGAAAGAGAAGGAAAATTACATCAGAAATAAACAATACATTTAAAATGCCTTCTTAAACATTGTCTTATATCGCAGTTGAAAAAATACAAGGAGGCAAAGACTGTATTTCATTGTTTAGCTGATCTTGTTTAATCAAACATGTTAATAGCCAGTAGATGTTTAACAGAAGCTGATGATACCAAACCTTTAAGTGTCCTGCAGATTTTTTCATTCATGTTTAATGATTCATAAAATAACTGTGAAAAGATTTGTATTTGATAACTTTACATATCATTTTATCTTATATAATTAAAGAAATTAATGTTAATCTTATGTTAAATCTGCCTTTGAATTAAATATTATGCGTTGCTTAAAGGGTTAAAATTGTCCTATCCAAGGAAAATGAATAGAAACCTGTTAAAAAGGAGATCGGCACTTTTTTTTTTTTTTTTTTTTGATAATTGGTGTTTTTTTAAAGTCTGTGGAGTCTCAACGAGGGTTGACAAGCATGGCTCATAAGAGGCTGAGCCCCCTAATTTAAAAAAAAATAAATAAATACTAATTACCCATAAATGTGTTACGTGCTACTAAGTGCTAGTATCAGAAAATTGAAAACATTTTTACACCTATTGAAGATGAAGTTAACAAGTTTGGACAAACTTTTTTATTCATTGGCCAATAACAAATACTTGATTTAAAAAAAGTATGTTTTTTCTACCTATTAACATCACAATTTACAAATAGTCTTATTTAGCCTTTGATAAGATTATACTCAATGAAAAAAATTGGCATCCCATTAAAGAGTGCAGCTAAATCATAAGTGATAAACTATAAAGATATATTGACACATTGTATAAAACAGACAAAAAAAGTGAATTTTTTAAATTAAAATACAGTCGAGTCTCTAAATAACGAAATCCATGTTCCAGTAAAATATTCGTTATATAGAGAAATTCGTTGATTAGAGAAAGCCGTTAAAAATTCTGTTTAATGTGCAAATTTTGAACAAGTATTATTTTTTATACGTTTAATTAAAAATTTGAAGTGTTTAACTATAAATATTAACGTAATATCCTATTTCTTAATTATTTGAACAGTTTCAAAAAAGAGAATAGACATTTACTTAAAAGCTTAATAAAAATCACACCAAAAAAACGTACGTTAATTTTTTTGCCAAAATTTTTGGGGGCGATCTCATTGCTCTGGGAGTAAATGTCCCCCCAAGCCACCCTCTGAAATCAACACCGACTTCAATTACCACATTGATCCAGGTTTTATATGTGTAACAATTAAATTGACACTGTTTCTTGAAGGATGTTAAAAGATGAGTGGGAGGGGGGCTGGTGGAATGAATTCGCTGGACTTAAAGATCAAGGAGATTCAAGGTAGAAAAGCAATATAAAAAACTCAGCTTTGAACGATAATACAAAAATAAGTTATGGAAATTTGATTCCGTGTGATTTTAAAGCTTTTTTTAAAACTGAATAAATAAAGAACATTTTATGAAAAAATTCGTTATATGGAGATAGATATTTCGCTATATAGAGACTGTTTTTAATGTAATCATGAAAAAAGGGGACCATTCCTGCTAAAAATTGGTTATATAGAGAAATTCGATGTATGGAGTTTCATTATAGAGAGACTCGACTGTATGTTTTAATTTAAAAAATAATTTTACCTCTTGGATATTTTATTTTTACTTAAAACTTAGTAGGACCTATTAACATGTTTAGTGCCATAGTGACTGACAAAGAACTTTCTTTTTAGGCCGCATCAATCATCAGTGTCTGACAATGTAAAATATGATATTATATAAATTTTTTAAAACAATATAATTATTTTAACTTTATAACATATTTTAGGCAATCAGTCACTGGTGACAGAAGCGGCCAAAAGTTCAATGTCAAACTTTGATGTTTACATAAAGGAAGAGGTAATAAACTAGTTGGATGTTCCAATCGCGAAACTTTCTTCTGTCTCATATGTGCATCTTTCTTAATATTTCAAAAAGTAGTTACACATGTTAATATTTAAATATTATTAGTTCAATGCGTTTGTACCAACTTGATTTCCATCTTATATTTCTGTTTGAGCCAATCAGAGTAAAAACAAGTTAATGTGGATCATATTTATTAAAATGAATAGTTTTTAGCTTATTCTGCTGTCAAGTGTTTGCAAATAGCCAAACACTTACGCAAAAAAATTGGTTCAATTCTATGCATAACTTCATATAAAATTGACACAGACATTGCTGTTAGAGCACCTCGTTTCAGTGGCTATTTTTCAAATTCTGAGAGGACTTACTAGCCGGACTCAAACACTTACACAAAAAATTTGGTTTAATTCTATGATAACTTCAGACCCTGCAAAAATGATATAACTTTATTTCTTTATAAATAAATTAACATATTATTTAATTGTATTTTTCCATTTGTAGTTCTTAAAATTATTTAAATTAATCACATTTTATTTATCACACTAAGAAATTATATACTTCTTGTTCCTTTTATATAATTACTAAACACATTATTAATATATTTCCTCATGAAATCAGTATTCCATCCTTTTTTGGAACTAGCATTCTCCTAATTCTTTCTAGAATGAATACTAAATTATTAATTATCAATTTAGTAATTAAAGCACAAAACTGTACATTATATTCCTAATTACAGTGTTAATTGTTTAATAATAATTAACTTTAAGTAGTGTTAACAATTTAATATTAAATGAAATTATTAATAATTTTAATAAGTGTAAATATTACTAGTATTTATTACCTAGTATAAGCAGGAAAAAATAAACATTTTTCATTATAGCAATTGCCAACATTAAAAAACAATAAAATTCATACAACAATTACTTTACTACTGCAAGATTCCCACATAAGAAATGAAAATATTTTGGCAAACTTAAGAAAAATTAAATATTACATTATAGCTTTTCTATAGCAAGATTTCTAAATGAAATAAATAACTTGACAATTTTTTTTAAAAACAAATATTACGCTATATTTGACAAAAAGCAGGTGAATATGTAATGTCATGTGACTGAATAAACATATTGAAACATGATAAAAATCAGATTATTGAAATACTGGCATATTTTAACATTTTAAAGTTCTTTGATTTTGCCATTTTTAAATCTATTCCATATATATGTGCGTGTAAGCATGTATGTATGTTAGCATTTTCACAAAAGGTTTAGTTCCCTAAAGTTCATTCTTAGTGATAAAACCGGGTTTATTTCTAATCTTGATTTAATTTTTGTTGGTGAAATTAGTACCTAACATCAAAATCTACCTCCACCTGTAGGACTAGCTGGCAGGAAATTTTTTCATACAAGACTGAAATATTTGATTAGTAAAAGTAAATAGAAGTATAAAGGATGAGTTAAAAACAAATAAAGCAACCAATATGTTTCTACTTTTTTTTTTTTTTTTTTTTTATACAATTTTCAAGTTACTATTATTCATGCATTATTCTAATATTAATGTTTTTAAAGATTGATTAAATTTTAAAATTTATCTTCAAAAATAAATTATAATTTAAAGCTAAAATTATCTAATATGTAAAATTACTGTCCAAAAAAGAATTCAATTTTGGCTAATAAAAACCATCAGCATGATAATAATTTTAGCTGGCTCTTTTACAATCCTGGTATAATGGATAAATTTAAGATTTTAGAACTATATCATTTTCTTTCAAATTAGAGCTTTAAAATAAATTATAAAAACATGATAAATACTTACAAATGCTATAATTTTACTTACCTACACATATGCTGAAGTGACTGAACTTGTTTAAAACGAGAGACAGGATGTAAGAGTTGAACTCTCATAGGCCCCAAAATCGGTCTTCGATGTAGAAAAAAGAGATAACGGCCACTTCGAGAATGTGCAACAGCACTATCAATGAAATCAACTATTGTGTTGCTGCGGAATTTCTGAAGGCAACCAAAGCTAAAATTACCTAAATATGAAAAAAAAAAAAAATTAATTATGTTTTATCAAATTACAAAAACAGACTAAATGAAAATTCAATTAAACATGTAATCATACTGCATATAATTTGTGATAATTCTAATATAAACATTTTGGACAACTTTTTTTTTTTCCTCTCTTGGTAACAAATATATGAATTATGCACATTAGGTAGTATGATTTTATCAAATCTGAATATGACTCTCAGATCAAAATGGTTCTATCAAAGTCTCATCTTTTTTTTGCGAATAGGGTTGACACTATTTTTGTCTGTTACAAAAAATCATTCAAGTTGGACCCAAATAAGATTTTTGATGCATTTTCCCTAAGTGTGTCTCAACTAAAACTTTATTGATTTTTAAAAGTATCATAAAATAGTGATGTAATAAATATTCAGTAATAATCTCTATAATAACAGTCCAAGTCATGTTACTGTCATAAATAGCTAAGGGTTGACTACTTTGTTTTTTATATGCCAGGCATCCATTTTTACTCAAGTTTTATTTATTTTTTTTAAATAAAACTGCATAAAAGTTACATTTTTAAAAGGATCTTTGCAAAAAATATAATGTTTGAGAGATGAATTAGAATTAAATATGCATATATTTTGAAATAATTTCAGTTGAAATTAGTTTGACAGCTTAATATCTCATTCTATCAAAGTACACAAACATAAGAGAGGCATTCATCATGATCTAATAAATTATTAAACTACATAGGTCCACAAAATATATCCACACATATAATCCACAAAATAAGTTTTCGAGTAATAAATATGATGTAAAAAAAAAAATCATGTCTAATCCAGTTAAAGTTTAGCATAATTCTGTTGTGTAAAGTGCTATACGACTCGACTTAATTATGATCTTTTCTCTAAGACAAGGGTGATTCTAAGGAAAAAAAATCTGAAATTCACAGCAAATTTTCTGAAAGGTTAGAGCTGAGACAGTAGAAGATTAAGTTAATTATTTTTGTTGCAGGTCAGATTAACTCTTTTGTACAGATACATTTCAGGCTTCCATATACGCTATATGGCCATTGATTATTGGACACTTGCGATTTTAGACATTTTACTAAATATCTAGAAAAATTCATGAGGAATCATCTCGAAACTCTTAGTGTACAAATATAATAGTATACGTCATACATCTCCGTGAAGATTTTTTACCGAAACTCCATAGGGGACAATCAACAAATTAAAAAAGAATGAATATCTTTTGAATAACCCTGTCAAAACTAATGTAGCAAAAGTGCTCTAAACTCTAGATTATCATTGAGTGCCTTATTGTAATAAACTGTGTTCATTTTTATGCAAATAGCATGCATACTCGCAGAGTAATTAATGTTTTTATAAAAATGGCCCCAAATTTTTCTAAGTTTTTCCCTTATAATTTTCAGAGTTCTTAATATAAAATATTTTTTTCAGAAAATATGACAAACAACATTGCACACAGTACCCTGTAATCAGAATTAAAAAATAATAAAAATTGTATGAAAAATGAGTAGGTTTACTAAATAATTTTTTACTGCGCATGCGTCAAAGATATCAAAATTTCATTTGCATATTATGTTAGCTAAATGTATAGAGCAACTTTTGTAAAAGTCTCAAAATCATAGCTTGAAAATTCTGAAAGTAATCGTCTATAGAAAAAGGACAAAATCCGTTGTTTCCAAAATGAAGCAAAAAAAATGAAGGATTTTATCCAAATGTAGTAGTACATCCCGTATTGTGTATTCTATATTGACACTAATCAATGAATATATGGATACAACCCCTCTTGTTTTTGCTTCATTTTGAGAATAACGGATTTTCAACTTATTCAATTGACGATTATTTTTAGAATTTTCAAGTTATGATTTTGTGACTTTCACAAAAGTTGCTCTATACATTTAACTAATATAATATGCAAATGAAATTTTGATATCGTTGACGCATGCGCAGTAAAAAATTATTTAGTAAACCAACTCATTTTATATACAATTTTCATTATTTTTTAATTCTGATTACAGGGTACTGTGTGCAATGTTGTTTGTCATATTTTCTGAAAAAAATATTATTTTATATTAAGAACTCTGAAAATTATAAGGAAAAAACTTGGAAAAATTTGGGACCATTTTTATAAAAACCTTAATTACTCTGCGAGTATGCATGCTATTTGCATAAAAATGAACAAGGCGTATTACAATAAGGCATTCAATCATAATCTAGAGTTTGAGCACTTTTGCTACATTAGTTTTGACAGGGTTATTCAAAAGATATTCATTTTTTTTAATTTGTTGACGGTCCCCTATGGAGTTTCGGGAAAAAATCTTCTCGGAGATGTATGACTTATACTATTATATTTATACACTAAGAGTTTCAAGATGATTCCTCATGTATTTTTCTAGATATTTAACAAAATGTCTAAAATCGCAAGTGTCCAATAATCAATGGCCATATAGTGTATTCTTGCAAGTTGGGTTTTGGTTAAAGAATCTTTCAAGTGTTAGTTTAGTACATTATTTCAGATTAAAAAATACTAGCCACCCTGGGTGACCAGTTTGATCTCCTTTAAATGCATACTAAGCATTAAAAAATATTGCTTTTATTATAATTTATTTTAATTGCTCAGTTTTTTTGCCAATTTAGAAGATTCTGCTAGAGAAATAGGCACAGATTTCATAACCTGGCTATTGTTGTTTATTTAATAATAAACTATTTATTTACATTTATTTATTTTTAAATGATATAAGTTGTTTTGTTCCATAATTATTAACTAAACTTTTTGTTATTATATCCTTTTTAAAATAATAGAAAATAGTTTAAAAATATACAGTCGAGTCTCTCTACAATGAAACTCCATACATCGAATTTCTCTATATAACGAATTTTTAGTAGGGACGGTCCCCTTTTCCCATGATTACATTAAAAATAGTCTCTACATAGAGAAATATCTATCTCCATTTAAAGAATTCTTTCATAAAATGATCTTTATTTATTCAATTTTAAAAAAGCTTTGAAAACATGTGGAAACAATTTTTTATCACTTATCGTTTGCATTCTTCTCCAAACAGGGTCAATTGGATTCTTACACATATAAGAGCGGGATCAATGTGGGTAATCGAAAAAAAAAAAAAAAAAAAAAAAAAAAAAAAAAAAAATTGCAATTAATTTGAAAAGGTCGGATTTTCTGGATTCTGATGACGAAGAAAACGCAACTTGAGCAGACTCAAAAGAAAAATGGAAATTTATTAAGGAACATGAGATTCGAACAAAATGTTGCTCTCTCTGATTTTTTGTAAGTAAATGACAATCTCACTATTGCACAGCATCCTACTGATAGTGGTATTTCAAGCAGAGTCATGGACAATGATGGTGAGTGTGATAATGAGCATAAGAACAAAAATCTACAACAAGAGAAAAAACAATCACGCAGTGAAATGATGTGTTCTTTTGATCTTACTAGGAGAGGACTTCAAATAGAGGAAAATGTTCCCTATACAATTTTTTATTCCTCGCTAAAATGTGAACATTTTTACGAAAGTTTAGCAATTTTTAAATCAAAGCAACAAAAAATTAGTTTTCTAAAATTAATGCAAGTCTTCCTTATTTGATTTTCATTAAGCTTTCAAAACAATGTCAGTTCTCTTTTTTGAAACTATTTAAATAAATAAGAAATAGAATATTAGGTTAATATTTAGAGTTAAACATTTCAAATTCCTAATTAAACACATAAAAAATAATATTTGTTCATAATTTACACATTAAATAGGAATTCAAATGTCATTCTCTATACAACGAATTTTTCTATACAGTACAGAACCATTTATCCGGAATGGTTGGGGTCAGGTGTATTCCGGATAACTGGTTTTTCAGATTAACTGGTTGGGCACTAAAGCAGTATCCATTTGATAAGTTTTATAGAATATAAGTGGTTGTGGTATTACTTCTAATTTTAAATGAGTTATTAGATTACTTTAAACTAAGAATCAGGTGCAAGTAAGATCAAATATTAGAAGTTTGAAAGAAGATAATTTATGAGAATTCCTTGAACAAAAATTCTTCTGTTTTCTCTGCATAAAAATGAAAACATCTATAATACAACTGTAAGGCTTCTATTTCAAATACTGGATGCTGTTACCAAATTATACAACTGTTTCAAGCAATGTCTATGTCAAACTGGCAGTGTATGACCTTTTTTCTTATAAAAGTTCCAACATCAGTCTATTAGAAATATCATTCCGGATAACTGGTTTTCTGGTTAACTGGTTTCCAGATAAATGGTTCCATACTGTATAATGAATTTTTTACTGGAATAATGGATTTCGTTATATAGAGATTCGACTGTATATGTAACTGGTAAAGTACTGGTAAACTGAAAAGTAAGTTTTCGAAAAAATTGGAGACAGAAAAAAAATCGCGTTAATGAGGTGTGGGTATGACATCTGTGTAGAGAAATCAAGAGCTCTGTATTTTCATGCAAGCCTGAAGTAGGTGATAAATCGCCAAATATCATACCTGTGATATTTTTTGATATTTCACTCATTTCATTTAAAATTTAATAACAATCTTTTCTCTCATTTCATTAATGATAAATAACTTTAATTTGAAACTGAAAAGTTTAAAATTCATGCCTTCTATTCATTATTATTATTTTTTAAATTAATAATAAGAAACAGAAAAAAACAAAAATAATATTTTGAAGCTCCATAATTACCACGAAAGAACAAAACTAAATAAACCCAATTTAACACGGCTTAAATCCAGCCAAAGACCTTATTTACAATAACCAATAAGATTCGTTTCATTTGAGTGTTGCGATTAAACAATTAATAAATAATCACGATTTCTGTCCATGCACGATAGCGTAATATAGTTATATTAATAAAAATAGATGTTTATGTGCGTGTGCATTACTTTCTAAAGAGACTGCTGCATTTTTTTCCCACAACCCTTTAATAAATTTCACACTTTTTCCCATAACCAATTATGATATAATAACTTAAACGAATAGATGAGAATAAAGATAATTATCTAATCTTTTGTAATCGAGTCTACAGCTAAGATTAGAATGAGACAAAAAGATATTAGCAAAATTTTGGCTCAATGTAAATGTGGATATTATTAAAGGTTTTTTCTAAAAAAAAAAAACACTTCAACATAGCAAATCATATTAGCCAAGATTTGCCAACTGGCAGTGGATTGAATTACAGACTATTTTATAGTTTTTAAATTCTCTACATTAGCAAACATATTACAACTAATAAGCAAATGGATAGGAAGCTTAAACACTTCCAAGTGACTTCACAAGTGATTTAATATGTTTTTGCCAAGAAAGAAAATATACAGAGCAAAAATGTGTGAAATGCTGTCATGATTAGAAATTTGATTTTTTATCAGAATCTTCTGATTTGGCAAAGGATTAAGCAAATAAATAAATGTAACATGCTGCACTGCTTAGCATATATCTAAGGGATATAAAAACTGGGGATAAATCATCAGACAGAAACAGCTAGTTATTTAATATTCGGCATTTCAGCTTATCAACTGAATATCAAATTTAGTATTTCATTAAAGCCAAATAGTGTTGTTTGAAATGCTTTCAACTTACAATTTAAAAGTTTCTTTAATCATCATTTAATGGCACTGCCATTAAATAGTCTGGATGAGAAAAAGGGGACCAATATTGTCAAATAATGATGATTATGAAAAAATCTCAAATTCTTGCACCTTGCACATATATTGTATATAAAATTTTATTTTATTTCCCGTCATTTTTGACGGTTTATCTTTCTAGTTATTAAATAAAATACAATATATGTTTTCAGTAGAATTACATTAAAATCATCAGAGATGCAAGAATGCATTTATATGGTATGGCAACGGATGTCAAACTTAGACTGGTCATTGAATAAATTTGAATATTCTTACATGTAATATTTTATCTTGCATACCTTTATGCAGTGATAGAAATTGGGAGATAGGTGTCAAATGACGACTACTGTAAAAATCTTAGGCGTCAAATTAAGATTTTTAGTTGCAGTTCCTAAAATTCATATTAATATTACTGTAATACTGTACATAATTTACGAATAATTCTGACTAATTTTTTTTTTTTTTTAATTCGCATCAAATTTTTTGAAAGGTTACAACTGAGATGAGAGAGAACTCCACTCCCAGTAATGTTTTTTTTTTTTTTTTTCTGCTCTTTTTACAAAATTTCCATTTTTTGTTACCTTTTGACGGAATTTACCATTTTATCACGATCTTTCGACAAAATTTACCTTTTTCTTTTTCAATCTTTTGGTGAAACTTGCCTTTTTTTCACTATCTTTTGGTGATACGTGCTGGTTTTTTCACGATTTTTTGAAGAAAATGCTGGTTTTTTACAATATTTTGACGAAATTTGCCAGTCTTTTCGTGATCTATTGAAGAAATTTGTTGCTTTTTTTTGCGATCTTTTAACAAAAACTTCCCGATTTTTTCGATATTTTGACAAGCTTAGCCATGTTTTTTTCATGATCTGTTGACAAAATTTGCCTTTTTTTCCCCTATCCTTTTGCGATACTTGCCTGTTTTTTTTTTGAGTTTTTGAAAAAATTTGCCATTTTTTTCGCAATTTTTTGAAGAAACTTGCTGGTTTTTCACAATATTTTGACGAAATTTGCCAATTTTTTCGTGATCTATTGAAGAAATTTGCCGTTTTTTCGCGATTTTTTAAATGAAACTTGCCGTTTTTTTCAATCTTTTGACAAGCTTTGCCATGTTTTTTCACGATCTGTTGACAAAATTGGCCGTGTTTTTTTGCAATCTTTTGGTGCTACTTGCTGGTTTTTTTTGCAAACCTTTGTAGAATTTTTTTTTTTTCAATACTATGACAATGTTTGCGTTTTTCCAAGGATTTTTGACGAAATTAGAATTTTTTTCGCAATTCTTTAACAGAATTCATGTTTTTCCAACGATTTTTTGGCAAAATTTGCATTTCTGTTAGCAATTCTTTGTAGAAATTTGCTTTTTTTTCCGTTATCATATAAAAAAACTTTTGCTTTTTTGCTATTTTTTGAAAAAAGATCGCTTTTTTTCACGATCCCTTGCCGAAATCGGCGATTTTTTATGTGAGCAAATGACAAAATTGACTTTTTTTGGGAATATTTGTCGAAATTTGCGATGATTTTTAGTTCTGAATTTTCACACTAGATCCCCTTTTTTTTTAATTTTTGGCACTGAATGTCTAATAAATATTTTTGTAAAAAGCTAGGCGTCAAATTTGACGACCGAGAATAATTTTGTAGTCGTCAAATTAAATTCTTTACTTACATTTGACGACTAACGACCGCTAATGCAACGAAATGCAACCGTAATGCAACGACCGACACTGCCTTTATGCATTTCATAAATGCAATTAAATGATGATTATCATTTTTACTTCAATATGCAGAATCTTATAATTTTTAAATTAATAAAATTTTGAACTGTAAAACCTGATTTCAAGTGAAAACTCAACTTACAATTTAACACAATTTAAATAATATTTAAGAAAAATCAGAATATAATAATAATTTATGTATTTTTATGCCATAGTTTTTGAAATAGTTTTATGAAATAGTTTTTATTTGTTAATTTTAATGCAAGTATATGTGAATCTTATAAACCATTCCAGCACCTATATTTTTAGATATAAATTTTGACTCGAATATTCGTGAAATATTTTTAAATTGAAATTTATTAAAACTAACTAAAGTTAAACTATTTATGTTCTGTATACAATATACATTTTATTTAAATTTATTTAGGTATTATTTATACTAGTAGATCGAACCCGGGGTTCCCGGGTTACATAGCAAAGATAAAAACCATTTTTTAAATTAAAAACTTTAATGAATTTTCTACATGTAATATGCGTTTTAGATTGCTAAATCCAACTCCAAAAAAAGCATTTTAACCTTTAAACCCCTTGAAGGGGGTATGATAAAATTTATCCCACTTAATTTTAATTTCAAAACGCCACATTGACGCCAGTAATTCGAAATAACAATTTTATTTTTCTCAAATACGTGAAAAAAAGCTTTTAAATATTTTTAAACAAATTTGATTTTAAATTCTGGTGCTACACACGGACACATTTGTTCGTTACAATATAGATTTTGCCCATATGAAAAATTGGTACTATTTGATTATTTCATCGACCATTTTCACCAAATTAAAAAAAAATTGCCAAATTAATAGCGAAGTTATATTTGTTGACATAATTTTTATTTTAAATAACGAAAAAACAAATTAGTAAAACATGAATAAAAATACAAATAAAAAGTGGTATTAAAAACCACTTGATGACATTTTAAACATGTGTATCGTGTTTAATATCATTGAATATGACATTCGCAATCATCCATTATTGGCATTTAATCTTATAAGTTGGCGATAGTTTTTTGGTCCACGAGATAACCAAGTAGTACCGGAAAATCTTACGCGCATACTAAAATGTTAAAAGTAAAGAAATGACTGCACGTACATTTTTTCGAAAAAGTTTGCTTCAAAGTTAACTCTATGACAAATTTAAAGTTCGTTTTATAAATTAAAATACATAATACAAATTAAAAGAATAAACATTAAAATACACAAACATTGCACTCCGTCACTTCAACGTGCAAAGAAGATGCCGTATTTTCCGTGAAATAGGCAAATCTTGATTTTTACAAATCATGACAAACCAAATTTTCAATTACATTTTAAACATTGGATATTAGCGAATTATGAAATCTCATTTCGTCATTTGCATTGTTCCTTTTCTATTTCAGATCAATTTTCGATGTGAAAAATGTACTTTTTTTCTTTTCTGAAAATATATTTGGAAAATAAAAATAGTTCTAAAAATAAAGTAAAAAATAAAAAACATAAAAAATATAATTATTCCAAAAAGAAAGAAAAATTGGTATTTCTAGGTTATCCCGTCGACCAATTTCGCCAAATTATACATGTTGACATAATTTTTATTTTAAATAACGAAAAAACAAATAATTAGTAGAATATTAATAAAAATATTAATAAAAAGTCGAAATAAAAATCACAAACACGTGAATCGCATTTAATGTCATTGAATGTGACATTCACGATCATCCATTATTGGCATTTAATCTTACTGTTTGGCGATAATTTTTTGGTCGACGGGATAACATAGAAGAACCAAAAAATTAAATAATTTTGGTAAAATGACAGGTAACAAAAAAGAACTAAAAAAATCGTCTGCTCATCAAGTTTATAAAAAAAATAGGTACTTCTAGGTTATCCCGTCGACCAATTTCGCCAAATTATACAAATCGCTAAGCTAATAGCCAAATTATACATGTTGACATAATTTTTAATTTAAGTAATGAAAAAACAAATAATTAGTAGAATATTAATAAAAATATTAATAAAAAGCCGAAATAAAAATCACTTAATGACACTTTAAACACGTGAATCGCATTTAATGTCATTGAATGTGACATCCACGATCCTCCATTATTGGCATTTAATCTTATAATTTGGCGATAATTTTTGGTCGACGGGATAACCTAGAAGTACCAAAAAATATAAAAAATTACATTAAGCGAATAATGTTATTTTAATATAATTATAATTAAATGTGTTAAACAATTGGGAAAAAATTTGGGGAACCGGACATTACTTTAAACCTGGAATAATTACCAAGACCACCTTTGTTTGCTTGTCTAACTCCTCGAAAAAAATTCAACCCGGAAGGAAAAAAAAAGAATCGCATTGAACAGGTACTAAATCCTTTGACATCAGTCGTGCATTTTTTCTCTAAATAAAAATGATCTGCTTAAATTTACACATTCTAAAGTAGCATTTTATTTTATTAAAAACAAAAACTATAGTACTAAAAGTTTCCACAGACTTGTCATTGAAAGTTTTCTTCTCTTTTTGGTAAACACGCGGTTGTGTTTGGGCCATAGTATTTCTCTAATTTATTCTCGCGCGCGTATTTCGTTTCTAATTATCACTTCATTGATGAAGGAAACACTTTTTTTAAAAGAAAAGAATTTATACCAGCCGCATGGCAATAACAACTGCATAGCAACAAACGATGTTATCTTTACTTTTTCATTATTCTTTTTCTTGGTGTTTTTATTATTTGTGAGTCTTGTGAAATGTGTTATTAAATGTTTACGTATTTTTTTAAATGCGTTACTTATTCAATAATACGCAAACACTCGCTAAAGGGCTTAATGTAGCAGATATCTCAGGGTTACATTTTTTGCACCACTCCCAGCCACCACACATAAGTCCTCTTTATTTCTTCTTTTTACTTTATGGCTTTTTTTCCTTTACTTTGCACCATGGCCAACTACATCTATAAGGCCTATTTATTTGAGAGTAATATATGAAGTCTCCCGCCAGAGGACTCTGATACTTTGCCAAGTTACTCTGACCAATCGTGCAAACTCTGAACCAAAACAATGACCATGGGCGTGTTCAGCGCAACTTACCGAAGTAACCAATGTTACCGACAAACTGGAGCGAAGTACGAAGGCAATTTTTTGCACCAATGAAAACTATCCCGTTTAATTATAGATGCCGTCAAAAGTCACCTCGATTTTCATTTCGTACTGTTCTACAATTCGTCGATAACATTTCCCACTTCGGTAAGTTACCGGTAAGTTGTGCTAACAGAAATTAGCTCATACAATGCAATTTGGGCAGCGTTTGTGCCTCTTGATCCAATGAAATGATTCAGGGTTTGAAGCTGAATCCAGCTTCACTTTTTCGGCGGTTTTTAGAGAAATGCGCAGGCTGATATTATCTAGTTGGTAATGCTTTGCACAGAAATGGAGTATTCAAGTTGCCACCTCCAGAAAAATTAAATTAAAAACTACAAAAAAATTAATATCTCAAAAACAAATTAAGATACGGTTTTCAAACAAATTGCATTTAAAAGCACATATTTTTCTCTACACAACGGTGTAAAGATAGAAAATGTGCGATGTCTAGAAGTTAAAAAATTTGCAGTAATGAAAATTGCAAAAGTGAAATTTCATCAGAAAATGTTGCCATTCGAAAAATGACGTATGCATTACGCACAGATACGTTTGGCCTTTATAATATAGATTTGGAAGAAATAACACATTGCATATTTTTATAACATACACATTTACATGCTTAATTTTAAATAAAGATGTATTAAATTATGTATGAGTAAATATCTTTTACCTTTAAAATTATTCTCAACTTATAATAAAATTTAGAGAGATTTTTAAATGATTTATTTTTTAATACAATTAATTTTTTAATAAAAGGTTCTTTAGGATTCAGCTTAAAAATAGTATTTCATTATTTATTTACTTATTTATGTATTTGAAGAAAAAAATAACAAGGCTAAGAAATAATAACACAAAATAAATGACTTAACAAAATATAGTAAAAAATGGAGTTTTCACATGGTTTAAAGTTTAATATTGCTGGCAGTTTAATTTCTACAAGATTTAATTTTATTGAACAAGTCTTATTCCTCCCTGCCAAAAGATGTATACATAATTCTCAACTATTAAAATATATTTTAACTCATTATGTGAGTGTATATATAAATCAAGTTTTGCTATGTAGAAATAAAAATAATCTATGATCAAATTGGATTAAACAATTAGAGAAAACTTACTTTTGAAAAGCTATTTTATTTTAAACAGTGTAATAAATTCTACCAAAATTACACATAATTTTTTAATCTAATACTTAATGGGTTATAAAATTTCTTCAAAAAATTTTTTTAGACTATGCCAAATGGGTTAAGATTATTGTAGAGATCTAACAGATATATACATACTAGTATTCTATATGCATTTTTTTTTTTTTTTTAAACGGATAAATATAGTTTAGAATCTTTTTGATATTGAATATTGCATGTAAGATCAATTAATACTAAAGATAAAATGAAAAAAAAAAAAAAAAAAATATTGGGTACTACTCTGTTATCCCATCGACCAATTTCACCAAATTATACAAACCGCCAAACTAATAGCGAAAATATACATATTGACATAATTTCTATTTTAAATAATAATTAAAAAAATAATAATAATTAGTAGAATATTAATAAAAATAAAAATAACTTAATGATGTTTTAATCGCATGTATCGTATTTAATGTCACTGAATTGACATTCACGATCATCCATTAGCATTTAATCTTATAATTTGGTGATAGTATTTTGGTCGACCGGGTAACAGAGTAATACCAAATATTGTTATGTAAAAACCATCATGCGTCAAAAATGTGCCAACCCTGGATGCATGTGTAGTGTATGCTTTACTTTTCTATGCATTTTTAAAAATTTCTCTTCCATGCAAAAGAAAACCCTGTATAATGGTTCACAGATGCATAAAAATGGATGAACTAAAATTATATAATGTTATAATAAACAGTGTTCTCGCTGTCGCTCGCCAATGCGCCAAATTGCGACTAAATTCTTCATTTGGCGAGTAAACAAGCGATTAGATTCGCCAAATTGCTTGTGCTCAATTTTTGCTTTTTCTTTCTTTTCTTTTTCGTTTTTCATACATATGCATATATATATATATATATATTTAATATATACATATTTTTTATATTTGTCGCGTATAGTTGAAATTAAATTAATAACAATCGCTTTCACAGTTATAAAAAATTAGGTTATTTTAAAATACATTGAAAAAAGGGGGTACACTAAAGGATTATATATATATATATATATATATATATATATATTTGTACTACGCGGCGAATATATTTGGCTAATACTTTTTTCATTTGGCGAATGATTTTTATATTGAATTAGCCAAATTACTAATGTTGGTCAAATGTCAGCGAGAACACTGATAATAAATGCTAAAAAATTATCCCCATAATGTATCCAAAAGTTACATTCATAGAGAACTTTCACAATTCAAAAGAAATCAGATGAATTAGTTACTTATAAGCAAACTAAACAGAAAAGAGATGGAAACATATTTTCTCATAACTAAACATAAAATAATAAATATTAAAAAAGAAACCTTCTTCAAAATATTTACTATTATAAGAAACATGTCATTAAAACTTTTTAAAGCATGATAGAAGCTAAAATTAAAGAATTTGAATGTTAAATATTATATTTCTATGTCACACAATGATTATATAAAATAAGCCAGCCAAAAGTTATATTACATCCAACAAGATAGAGCATTAATACATTATTTGTGAGTCAGAATCTTTTCAATGAAGAGTTTCAGAATAGATAAGATTCAAACAGACTTCTTCACAATTACGAGCATATGTTATACACCAGAAATCTTGCAGATTTTATGAAAAGGTACTGTGTTGCAAATGAGAAAAGGCACTTTAGATTTTAAAGGACACCTTTTTTAAAAAATCTCTATTTTAAAATATACACAAATTTAATACAAAAAGTAGCACAAATGCTGTTTTTTTTTTTTAATCTAAGGGAATGTTGGGTGCAGAATCCCACTCAATTTAGAAGAAACTCTGATACACATTAACAAATTTAAACAAGTCAATATGAATGCACCTGCTTCTTGTACAGGTATTAAACCTTCTGATTTTTTGACACCAGTATTTCTAAATAAAAAGATTAATTTTCTTTAAAAACAAAGTTTTGCAATTAAACAAATTTAAAATTACTATTTGGAAATAGATATATTCAAAAATCAGATGGTTTGACAGTTATATTATTGCTAGAATTACTATTGCAATGCTGTGTAAAATTTCATAATGTGTCCATATATGAAAGCATATAAATTGTGCTACAAGATAATGATGTATATAGACACAGTCTGGAATAAATTATTGCCTGTAGCCTTCAACTAACTTATGCTTTAATTCAAATCCATAACTTTGAAAACAAATACAAGGTAATGGCATTTTTGTTTCACTCTGTACACAGTATTTTAAAGAGTAAACTGTACTACTTGATTATCCTGTCGAAAAAAAAACTATCGCCAAATTGTAAGACTAAATATCAATAATGGATGATTGTGAATGTCACATTCAATGACATTAAAGACATTACATATGTATAAAATGTCATCAAGTTATTTTTATTTTGACTTTTTATTTGTATTTTTATTAATGTTTTACTAGTTTATTTGTTCTTTCATTATTTAAAACAAAAACTTACGTCAATATGCATAACTTGGTGAATTAGTTTGGCGATTTGTATAAGTTTGTGAAATTGGTCAACGAAATAACCAAGTAATACCAAGTAAACTTATAAGATATTCATTTTAGGGTCATTCCATGCCAAATCAACCAATGACTCAACCTGACCCTTTCCGATTTCAATGAAACTGCTAGGGCCCATTCTCTATGATGATACAAATTAGAGCATATTTTTATTTTTTGTTTATCGCTTTAAATTTTTATACAATTATTTAAATTTTGAAAAATCATCATTTTTTGACTTGAAAAATTCAAAATTGAAAATATTTATGCAAGTTCTATCAAACATAGAAAATTTTATGACCACTCATTTCAAAGAGGAGTTTATAAGGTTTAATTTGATATGCAAGTCGACTATGTATAGTTAAAATAAATAAAATTTAAAAAATTTGAAAAATTTTTAGATAGTCATTTTTAAAAATTTTGAAAAAATTGTATGTTTGTTATAATATTATAAGCTTTAAATTCTGAAATTTTTAGAGTGGGATCTCAATGGGATCAGGAGTTATTAAATAAAAGCAAAAATTACCATTAAAATAGCAATTTAATTCTGTCTATTTTGTTATTTATTTATGATTTGTATGGTAATTTTCAGCTTTTATTTCACAACTCCCGATCCCTTTGAGATCCCACTCTAAAAATTTCAGAATTTAAAGCTTATAATATTACAACAAACATACAATTTTTTCAACATTTTTCAAAATGACTATCTAAAAAAATTTTTAATTTAAAATTTTAAAAAAATTAAAATTTTGTTTATTTTAATTATACATAGTCGACTTGCATATCAAATTAAACCTTATAAACTCCTCTTTGAAATGAGTGGTCATAAAATTTTCTATGCTTGATAGAACTTGAGAAATTCAAAATTGAAAATACTTATGCAAGTCAAAAAATCATGATTTTCCAAAATTTAAATAATTAATTGTATGAAAATTTAAAGCAATAAACAAAAAAAATAAAAATATGCTCTAATTTATATCATCATAGAGAATGATCCTTAGCAGTTTCATTGAAATCGGAAATGGTCAGGTTGAATAATGAATTTTTTTGGTTGATTTGACATGGAATGACCCTTTACATAGTACAAATCTATATATATAATATATATATTAAATTATAAACTTTAAAGTAATTTATAAAAAAAATTACCATGATCATGCTCTATTCTCACATGACGAACCAATCCATTTAACTTAAATGTTAAACTAAAAATATAATGTTCATCAGAACTGTCTCTCACAACAAAGGAGCCATCTGGTTCTCCAGCAAGCAATTTTTCAGCTGTTTCCCCACTGATAGGACCCCAATACCAGCCACACTGAAAAAATAAAATAAAATTCTACCATGACAGAATACATGCAAAATTTACAAGGAGTTACAAATGATATTAATCAAATAAAAGATATTAAAGATACTGCAGATGAATCAAAACACAATAAAATTAAGTAAAACCAATTGAAAGTTTTATTCTTATATTTGCATTATATTTAATATTATATAACAAGATCAATTAAATGTCTTCAATTTTTCAGATAAGTAAGATAGTTTGTGGGTCTTTCTTTTTATAGCAAAGTATGTTCCTTTGGCATTTTCTAATGAAAAAAAAAAAGTTTTTTCATTTTTGCATCATAGGTGTAGAGACTTACCGGGCAAGTCTTCATCAATCGTCAACCCGCTGTTCAACTCGCAGTTGAGAAACCTTTGGTTAGCAAATCTAACCGTCGGTTAATATTTGAAATTCATCGTTAACTTCAGAACCGAGATCCGTCAACTTCGGGTTAGTGAACTTCAGGTTGAAATAAACATACCTGATTGGCCAAACAAATCACATGACGTACGTATCACGTTCATGAGTTCTGTACTCACGTATCACCAGTTTTTAATTACGAAGCAAAAACAAGATTTGAAATGCATACTTGTACTTAATCTTTAGATAGATAAATTTCGAATTACCGTTGAGATTTTGTGGTTTTATTTGTTCACAAAATTAGATTCAAAGATTAGAAACACCGATACAGTTATAAGATTAAGATTTTTACAATTTACAGTAAAATTCTTTCATAAAAGTTACTTGATTAAAAAAAATTATATTTTTTCTTTAATCATTAAATTTAAAAATTGATTTTCTGATCAAACTAGCAATAGTAATTTGAATAAAAGAAAAAGAACGAGCTAGTTTATTTATTTTTCAACGAATATTAAAATATTGAAAATACATCTATTTTCTCAAATATTCATTCTAATGTTTTTCTAACGTAAATGTAATGTTTTAATTAATTTAACTAAAGTGACTGATGCGTAAATTTTTAAATGTGAAAATTTTCAAGAGAAAACTTCTGAAAAATGCTTCTAAACAAAAGTAATTATTTAAAACAAGTAAGATAATGTATTATTATAGTGCATTATAGTTCAGCGGCTTATTTTGCGATCACAAAATTCTTGCTTCTACGATTGCTTGCTTTAAACAAATATAAAAAAGCTGAAACTGAAATGTAGGAAAAAAACTGCTTTTCTTTTTTATTATTTAAAAAAAAATCTAAATTATGTAACCAAAATGTTTCATATCAGAACTTTATTTCTACTCGCATTCAATAGATGGCGCTACCTGATATCAAAATTGCTAGGCAAACTGAAGCCTACGAAGCCTGAAGACTCATCACAAATTAATATAATTTTCGTTTATAGAGGTAAAATGTTGAAAAAATTCTCAAAAATTTAAAGCAACACATTCTTTCATAACAACATCTTTTATAATTAACATTTCGTTTACTTAATAAATTACAAACAGCTCTCTTGGAAAAAAATCCACCAATGTTCAATTCAAAGCAGCCGCCATCTTTGCTTCGACTGCATATGTGCGGTCGAATAACCTCTCTCCCAATTTAACAGGGTTGCCACTCTAATCTTTAAAAAAAAATTCCCTGTATTTTCCCTGTACTGCAATGCATTTATTCCATGTTGAGTGCGAAAAAATATACGCGTGTACAAAGGCTGATTAGAAATGTTATGATTTGCCATTACCAAATTCCGTGTTTTCCAGATTTTTTAGGATTTTTTAAAAAATTCCCTGGATTTTCCCTGTTTTGGGAGGAGATTTAAAATTCCCTGTGTTCTCCCGGTTTTCCAGGTTCTCCAGGTGGCGTGGCAACCCTGTTTAAGGTTGAGTAACTGAACTTTTGTTTTGGTTTCTTCTCCGAATTCGGCAGGTTGAGTTAACGGTAAATCAGGATTCACATTCAACTGAGAGTTAAGTGCTGAACTCGCGGTTCAGGTTGATGGAGACTTACCAGGTTAGAGGTGGTATATAGAGTCACAAGGTCCACATTATTCCACATTACACAGTAGCATTGATTTTAGTTCCAATAATCAGTTATTTTTGTAATGTATATATCACTAAGTATGCTACCAACATGCATTTTAATTGTAAGTCAAACCGAATGTAAGAAATATTTTTTTATGTATAGAATGTTTTCTGTTAAAATAAATACACACTATTAAAATCTGTTTAGATAGAAAAAATATTTTTTCATGAAAAAAATTACTTAGCATTATGATCCTTTGAATTTCATGAATTTTAAATGTTTTCTGGTATGAAAAACAGGTTTTT
The DNA here is from genome assembly GCA_964019185.1 of Maratus speculifer. Taxonomy (NCBI): domain Eukaryota; kingdom Metazoa; phylum Arthropoda; class Arachnida; order Araneae; family Salticidae; genus Maratus; species Maratus speculifer. The sequence goes on from OZ025292.1 coordinate 376,346,484, forward strand.
TCTTTTAGTGATAGAAAACTCCAAAAATTCATAATGTTTTAAACATAACTCAATAAGTTTTGCTCTTTGAAAAATGGTTATCTTTTTACTTGTTATTTGATAGATTTTGCAGAACATTTTTCAAATCAAACTTTTAAAACTCGAGGACTGTACCAAAATTTTAATTTTGTAACTATTTAAAATGTAAATAGTTTGATGCAAATCTATTTTATCCTACCAAAAACATCTCAGACATTTTTCCATTGGAACTAAGTCAACAGTTTAGGAATTTAAATTATTAGTCAACAATACAGGCATACTACATAAAAACAAAACTTTTAAACATCATGACTGGTAGGAAAATATAATTTGATAACAGCATTCAAAATCCTTGGTGGATCAACAGCCTGAGATCACAAGATATTTAATTGGACTACTAATTTCAAAAATTTAGTAGTCCCCAGGATCAGTAACTTTTCACCCTCTCTCTGTCAAATAAGCATAAACTTTCCCTCCTTGAGAAAACCACAACCAAACATAAATCACAAAATTTTATTTTACTTCAAAATAAATAACATTGCAACGTTATTTCAAAGTTAATACGTTGAAATAAATAATCTGAAGAAATATTTAATTAATTAGATATCTTTTTTTATGTATTTTTTAAATTTTAGCAAATTATAATTGTACATTTTATGCTGAAAATTTTGCCAATTAAATTCTGATTGCCAAGTCTGAAACTCCAAGATAAACAATACCAACGAGACAGTTACTTTCAAAGCTAAAATTAAAAGTTTCGCATTAAAAAAAATTACAGAAATATTAAAAAGGATAAAAATAAGCTTCAATTTTAATAAATTTAGCATCTAAATATAAAAAATCAGATCATATAGTTCTGTTAATAATGAGCAATACAGAAAAAATACTTACCATTATGCACACAAATTTTTAAAGTTATAAGTAGATTGTTTTTTAAAAATGTAATGCTGCATATACTTGCATATAAGTTTACGCCCCCCCCCCCCTTAATTCTTAAGCAAAAGTTTGAAAATAATTGAATTTTCATATATAAGACAAACCACATTTTTGGTAATATGTTGAAAAATGATTTGAAATCAAGGATAAAAGATAATAAATTTTCACTAAATTAGTAAAAAAAAAAAATCTGTTTTTTATCAGATTAAAAATAAAAAGAATTCAACGTTTTAAAACTGTCTATGTAAAACTAAAGAAACAAACTATTTTGAAACTATTCACATCAATTTAAATGATAATACCTAAAAAGAAAAAAAAATCTTTAAAAAACCTAATAAAGCCTCATTTATAAAGTATAAAGATAATTCTGATTTTAAAGAATAAAATGTAAAAATATTTATATATATGAGATGTGAAAAAAAGCAATAACAAAACGAAATTAAAAAGTTTTCAAATAGCACTTCGAAACAATATAGCTATCTTTCAAATAGAACAGACTTAATATAAAGACACACTGATAATGATTAGTACCAAGTGCCAAACAAACCATACCAAATTATATGCCGTATGCAGGAAAATTAAACTTATAGAAAGGTTATTTTTCTCTTTTCTTTCCAAATATACAGTGTATTAGGGTTAAAACTTCTTAATTTCAATCTTAATTCACGTTCAACACACAGTTTTTTCTATACTTGTTTTTCAAAAACAATCAATTACAAAAAGATTTTCATACAAGTATGTTGTTTTGAACCTCCATGAAGAAATTCAAAGATCATTTAGATGTTTCTGGATATTTTGCTCATATATTTCTTCATATGGAAATTAAGGAAATTTCCCTTGAAATATTATTTGCTACTGAAATTGTTATATATTTTTAATAGATGAAATATATATATATATATTGGGAACCGCTGCCCTAGAGTATTTTACTATAGCTTTCTTGAGAAACAGAGGTTATATGGAGTTCCCTGAAAAAATCTAGAAGATATACGGCATATACCCCCGTATACCCTCCACCACATCCCTGGTAAGGGTTAGGAAGGTTATAGAAAGGTTATTTTTCTCTTTTCTTTCCAAATATACAGTGTATTAGGGTTAAAACTTCTTAATTTCAATCTTAATTCACTTTCAACACACAGTTTTTTCTATACTTGTTTTTCAAAAACAATCAAGTACAAAAAGATTTTCACACGAGTATGTTGTTTTGAACCTCCATGAAGAAATTCAAAGATCATTTAGATGTTTCTGGATATTTTGCTCGTATATTTCTTCATATGGAAATTAAGGAAATTTCCCTTAAAAATCTAGAAGATACGACATATACCCCGTATACCCTCCACTACATCCCCGGTTACAAGAAATTTTTTATCATAAAAGATGAAACAGATGACATATAAATTAGTTTTAATGTTAGAAATGGAATTATACATACAGTAGACTTCCTCAAATCTGCAATCCTAAGATCCACAACTCTCTAAAATCCGCACATAATTTACAGATGTAAACAATGAAATACTCAATTCAGATATAGGGACAAAATTTGACTTTTTCAGCTTTATATCAATTCTATATGTTTTTTAATTTGTAATTTCATATTTATTACTAAATTCATGTTTTTTCATGAAGGAAGAATAAATTTATTTCTAAAAAAATTAAAGATATTGCTGATATCACTGGTAATCACAATCTTCTAACCAAACATATTTATGTATTAATCAAACTTTTTTTGGTTTTTTAGTCTGGTTAAACCTAAAATAAAACTCCCTTATTTTATAATTTTGATGTGAATTAATAATGTATTTTTATGAGGCAAGTTTCAATGAATCATTTAAGGAAAATGCATTTAATCTTTATAATGAATATTTAATCATATGTTATTGATTATTAACTTGACCTTTGCTTTTAATATTTGGTACTTCTATGTTATCCCGTCGACTAATTTCACCAAATTATACAAATCGCCAAACTAATAGCCAAATTATACTTATTGACATAATTTTTATTTGAAATAACGAAAAAACAAATAATTATAATATTAATAAAAATACAAATAAAAAGTCGAAATAAAATCACGCAATGACGTTTTAAACACCTTTATCGTATTTGATGTCATTGAACATGACATTCATGGTCATCCATTATTGGCATTTAATCTTAGAATTTGGCGATATTTTTTTGGTCGACGGGATAACAGAGTAGTACAGTACCTAATATTTTAATTATTTAAAAAATTATCTAAATTTTTATTATTTTAGTTTGTTAAATTATTTATTACATTTTTTATATTGTAAGCGTTCATTATAGTTTTGATAGCATTATTAATTACATTCAAATTACTGTTTAAAAAATGTAAACAAAGCAATGACCAGAAATCCACAAAATTCTAAAATCTGCAAAACCTCTGGTCCCAAGTTGTGCAGATTTGAGGGAGTCTACTGTATTACAATAAATTATCTATACCAATAAAATAACAAATTCCTTTGTATGTCTGGTGTTTGTGCGATGACTAACAAAATCTATGTCATGTACAAAAGCTCAATATTTTTGTGATAGTAGCCCAAAGTGTCTCATGATGCATCTGATACTTAAAATTTTAAAATTCTTATAATTAGGTGAGACATTAATTAGCAACTAAAACTCACTAGCATCAAAAACCTCCTCAAATGGCCCAATTGATAAAAGTATTTATTTACGCAAAATCACACGTTGACTACATTTGGACCTCGATTGAGGCTAGCAAGACTGTCCAATGAAATCACTCCCTATCAAATCTCAAAAAAGTTGAGAGATGTAGGACAGCATTTTGCAGAAATGTCATGTCTGCTTTGAGAAACACCTGTTTTCATATGGCAATGTACTGTGCTTTTTTATAAAAGGATGTATCTTTAATTCTATTTGGCCTAAAAACTCAAAAAATTACACAGCTAGAAGCAGAAAAATTTTCCCTTTCAGAAATTCTAAAATTTATTTTGCTGCAATTTCAGAAAGTAAAAAAATACATAAAAAATTGATTTATATAAAAAAAATTCCTTGGAAAGAAATTTTGAAATTTCTGCTGTGGTGCATGAGCAGATGCTCATTGTAGACAAAGTGGTGCCTTTCATTAGTGGGCATTTTCAAACAAATATAAAAAATTTTAAATATTAAATTTATAATTTTTTTGTTCTATACATGAAAATTTTTATTTCTATGCATGCATTCAGATGTAATTTTTATACTAGGATGCTTTCGAATGCCGTCAATTTATTTTTAAATACACCATTTAAAGATTTTTAAGTTGTATAGTGTATCTAGGCTTATTTTTAAACACTGTTTTAACATATAAATTTTATAAAAATTATCTGCAATTTTTTATTTCACAAAATTTTTGATTTTAAAAAGAAAAACATTGTTGAAGCCTGAATTTATTAGATTAATAAAAACTAAGAAACTGGTTGATTTGCAACCAATAAAATATGAAAGCATGACAATGATTCTTCCTCTTTTCTCCTCTTAACCTCCTAAGTCCTGATGTCGCCTGTAGGAGCCACTAAATAACACCATTTAAAATTAATTTAAATGCTTCTAGATTCGTTAAAATTCTTGTAGACCTTTCTAATAAACGTGTGCATATCATAAGCATCGATATATAGACTGATGCGTCTTTGGATATGTTTTATACATACCTGCCAACCTGAAAAAATTCAAATGTGTAAAATAATATGTGAATGACATTTTTTCTGAATTTTTACAAAATAGCACATGAACGACATACAGTGGCTCACAAAAGTGTTTGTACACTTTAAAAATTTGTACTAAAAAGAAATTTCCCTGAAATTAAATTCGTATATGAAGTCCAGTAATTTTTTATATTATCTCCAAGTTATTCTAAATAACACACAACCTTTTTGTTTAAAATTAAGGGATTTTTTTTAAAATCTAAAAATGAAAACGGAAGATGTCATAGAAACAACACGCCACAAAAGTCTTCGTACACAGAAACATTTTCGGATAAATTCATTATTAAAAATATTGTTTGTCGCTTTATTTTTATTTTTGCATTGTGGTGGCATTTAAAAAATTGCTTGGCTTTATATTTTGCAGAATTGGTCCGTAGTATTTTATTTATTAATTAAAAAATGGTTTGTAATCGTAATTTCACGACTAATAGTGTTCAAAGTTATTTTTCTTAATAATAGTCGTAAATTAGGGATGCACAACCTGTGGCCCGCGGGCCAAAAGTGGCCCGCTATGGGTTTACGTATGGCCCGCAAGTTTCATCAATTTACAACTGAAAAAAATTGCAATTTTTGTGCATATGTCGCAGGAAAAAATCATAAGTTTCGTCAATTTACCGCAGGAAAATATAAAATTTCGTCACTTAAGAATCGCAAATTTCGTTGATCGGCACGGAAAAATCGCGAATATTATTGATAAAGTGCGGGAAAAAACAAACTTTGTCGATGAGCTTTGGAAAAAATTGCAAATTTTCCCTATTGGACACGGAAAATTCGCAAGTTTTGTTGAGCATGCACAGAAAAATCGTGAATTTTTTCTGTAGGAAAAATTGCACATTTCATTGATCAAGCAAGACGATATCGTCAGATGTTGGTGATGCTCAAAAAAATTGCAAAATAAATTCATCGGTCTAAAAAAAGCATGTTTTCTCGGTTTATTGCGTAAAAAAAATGCGAATTTCATTGATCGGGCACGAAAAAATGCAAATTTCATTGATAAAGCATGGAAAATTGTGAATTTAATGACGAGGATGCGCAGAAAAATTGAAAATTTCGTTGATCGGCTGCAAAACAATCATGAATTTCGTCAGTTTATCAAGAGAAAAAAAAAATCGCGAGTTTTATCTTGTCGCGTAAAAAATGCAAATTTCGTCAGATTTAGTACAAAATCTCGAATTTCATTCATCGGATGCGGATTGAAAAAAGTGCACATTTCATCAATCGGACACCGAAAAATTGCGAAGTTTATTGATCGGATTCTGAAATATCGCAAAACTTCTTTGGTTGGAGACGGGAATGCTGCGAATTTTGTTGATCACACACGAAAAAATTGCCAATTACAACGATATCGCTCTAATAAAATTGCGAATTTCGTCTATCGAAAACTGAAAAATCACGAAATTTGTCGATCATGCAAAAAAAATCGAGAATTTCGTCGTTAAGGAGCTGAAAAATCTCGGATTTCGTCGATCAGCTTCGTAAAAATAGCGAATATTGTTGGTCAGATGCGAAAAAAGTCGATAATTTCGTGGATCAAGCGCAGGGAAATATCGAATTTTCTCAATTATGTGAAGAAAAATCATGAATTTCATTGATTGGCTTTTTAAATATCGTGAAATTTGCCAATTGGATTCGTAAAATCACGAATTTTATTGATCAGAAGCAGAAAGATTGTACATTTTTTTTATTCCGTTTCATAAAAATCGTAAATTTTGTCGATCATCTGAAGGAAAATCGCGAATTTCGTCGGTCATGCGAAAAAAATCGTGAATTTCATTGATGAGGAACTGAAAAATTACGAATTTCACCGACTAGCTTCATAAAAGTCGCGAATTATGTTGATCAGGTGCGAAAAAAAAATCAAAAGTTTCGTCGATCAGGTTAGGAGAAATCTCGAATTTTCTCGATCATGTGAGGAAAAATCACGAAATTTGTCGATCGGCTTCGTAAAAATCGGGAAATTTATCGATCGACTTCTTCAAAATCACGAATTTCATCGATCGGCTTCATAAAAATCATGAATTTGGCAATCGGCTTCGCAAAAATCACGAATTTTGTTGATTAGAAGTGAGAAGATTGTGAATTTTCCCGTTCGGTTTCATAAAAATCGCGAATTTCGTCGATCATGTGAAGGAAAGTTGCAAATTTCGTTCATCATGCAAAAAATAGCGAATTTCGTTGATCAGCTTCCTAAAAATCGTGAATTTTGTCGATCGGCTTCATAAAAATTGTAAATTTCATTGATTGGCTTCGTAAAAATCGCGAATTTCAACGATCAATCGCGAAAAAATCGTCAATTAAGCGCCGAAAAATCGCAAATTTTGTCGATCAGTTCTAAAAAATTGCTTTTTTTGGGTGCAAATTTGGTCTATCAGGCATGGAAGAATTACAAATTTTATTGATCGGGCACAGAAAATCCGGAATTTCTTTGATCATGTGCAGAAAAATCTTGTTGATCGGCTCCTTCTCTCTCCTTCAATCATAAAGTTCACAATTTTTTTTGCACCAGCCATTTATGCTTGTTTGTTTGTACTTTAAATGAAACAAAATTTTCTCTCCTGAATAAAGTCAAGAAGTGTATTCACATCTTGAAAAAGATCCTTGCTATACCTGTTATGTATAAAAACGTAAAAACTGTTGATATATCAACTTTACCAACTGAATTAGATATTTTGACTGGGTAAGTGAACTTAAAGTAGTACTCACCACCCTTTCCATGTGAAGCCTTTTTTTATGATTATAGGCACACACCAATTCCTCTAAATCCAATTCTTTCCGTGTTATTAATGTGGCCCTCGACCACCAAGATGTATTTGTAAGTGGCCCTTCCCTTGAAAAGGTTGTGCACCCCTATCGTAAATCAATTCGAAATATTGCAAAATTAGTTAATTTATTCCATTTTACGGTGAAGTATGTGATAAAAGGCTTTATAGAAAAAAATTGGATTAAAAATTAGGTATGAAAGTTCGTCAATCTAAGTTAATGCAATGAAATCAAATATTTATAAATAGAAAAGTCGTAAAAATTCCACGTTTAAGCGCTGTAAAAGTTGCTATAGAATTTAATGAAACAGTTTCTACTTCATTTTCACCTGAAACTGTTCGACAAGTGGTAAGTCCAGCTGCACTATACAGGCATTCTGACCATAGAAATTTTTCTGTTAGGGCGAAAAACAGAAAGCTTAAGCTTTCTTTGGCAAAATCAATGATAAATAAACCCGAATCGTGTTGGAATAATGTTTTATTTCCAGATGAAAACTAGTATGCCCTTCCTTGCTCCAATAGGTGCATTATATTATGGAGAAAAAAAAATAAGAATTTAATTCAAAGAGCTTGGTTGGAACAGTTAACTATGGTAGGGGAGTTGTACTTCTGTGAGGGTGCATAGTAGCTTCAGGATTAGGTAATTTGGTAAATATTGATAGCATAATAAATCACAATCTTCATTCAAATATTTTAAAAGGCAATTTAAAATTATCAGCCCAAAATATGGGTAACAGAAACAACTATGTTTTTTATCAGGATAATGATACAAAGCACATGGCTCTCAACGTTCACCTCTGGTGTCTCTATAATTGTCCAAAAGTTCTGAAAACATCACCTCAATTGCTGAATTTAAACCCACTAAAATATATTTGGAGATAACAGAAAGTTAGAATACGAAGGCACAGCATTGAAACGAAAAACGAGCTAAAAACAGCAATGTTCGATGAAGGAATCAATTTTCATGCAGAAATTATAAAAATACTAATTCAATCTATTCACAGGTGTTTAAAAACTGTTGTGGGTGCTAAATAATATCCTTTTTAAGTACAACTTTAACGAAATATTACAATATTTACAAATACACAGCGACTTTTGTTAAAGTGTACGAAGACTTTTGTGAGGTAACTTTTTTGTTAATTTTTGATTAATGATTTTTTCAAAATAAAGTTTTGCTATGTTTTTAAAATATTTTATGTAGTTTTGTTAAGAATGAGTCTCAGATCTTACTCTTAAATACTTATTCTAAAATATTAATTTTAATTAATGGATAGAGCACTATTTCATTGAAATTCCTAAGTGTACGAACACTTTTGTGAGCCACTGTATTTAAAGGCTATCTATGAAACAGAATGTGAACTAAATCTTTAACTTAACTGAAACATCGAGTGAGCAACATTTTTAATGAATTTGTAAAAAATGTGCAATTTTTTTAAATGTTACATCAATGATACATATATAAACATTTTTAAAAAGTAACACAAGAAATGATATATTTTTTTTCTTATGCACAAACACAATGATAAATTATTATTATTATCTCTCCTTTTTTTTCCCCCCGTAGGACTAAACATTTTGGCTACAATGGGATGTAAAACACAGAAAAGCAGTAGTAACTTTGCTTGCTTTACTTAGAACATCATTATCAAAAGTAATACCAAAAGGAATACTGAATATTTGGCTATTCAGTTATTTTCCCAAACTATTATTCGTTGCATCAGTAATTTTTAATAGCTCTTCAATTCTCCCATTTTAATAGAAGATACGGAAAAAATTACTCAAAACGAAGTTATCTTTTACACACGATGAAAATTAAAAATTCTATAATTTAATATGTTTTAATAATAAAACAAACTCTTTTTTTTTTTTAACTATATACTTAAATATACCCCTTAACCCTTTCTGGCACGGGCAAATTCTGTTCGTAATAATTAAAAGCAGTTAGAAAATAATTCATAATTTATGGGGGGAAATGGAGCTTGGAAAAAAAATTTGCAAATATGCGTAAAAAAAGTATCCTAAATGTAAAAAACAGCCCAAATGTGTAAATTTTAAATCTAATAAGTAAATCTTGGTAAGTATGTTTATAGTAATTTTAAACTAGCTTTTGCAGCTCTACATGATATTTATCTCAGGACTGAGGAGGATAAAATAAAAAAAACTTGGTTTGCCAAAATTAACAAAAGCATAACAATGATTATCACTAAAGGATGAGGATTTTTTTTTCTTATGATTGTTGTAAAAATAGCCATGGTTATTGGAATCCGAGCTGTCATAAATAACAATTCATCACAAACAATTTTGTCCTTTTTTTCACCCAGTTCAATCTGCAGACCTCTAACACATTTGTTCCCTTCTTTTTAAGGCAAAATCTAAAATAGTAAATAATTAAAAGGACCAATAATAAAAACTTACATCTTTAACTCTTTCGATGCTTGCTGCATAATCCATCTTTCGTCTAACAAAATCTTCCTCACTTTCTCTTTCATATATTTGTGATTGACTACCCTCAAGAGTCCACTGCTCCTCATCCTCTGCACCATCCCATTCTGATATACCATTAACAGGAAGGGGTGGTAGGGCACGATTTGTAAAAGGACTTGTGTTTGGACTAGATTTTTTATTGCTGCTACTGCTGGTAGAGGAAGGGAGCTCATCGTCAGACTTTGAGATGGGCAGTGCTAAATTTTTCTTGAGGCCGAAAAAATTATTAAATGCACTTTTAATGATGACTGGAAAACTCTTGCGTTGACTTTTGTGCTCTGAATCAGATTTGCTTTGGGAGACATTTTTATCATCTCGCTTGCATTTTTTCTGTCGCAAATATGAGCCAAGAAAGCCCAGAGAAGATTTACTTTCATTAGATGGAACACTTTTGGATGACCGTGCGTAGGCAGCGCGTTTTTCATGTAAATTCAGAGTCTGAAGAGATGTATGAACTTCTTCTAAAGTCATATGAATTGGCTCACTGTTAGGATCATAATGAGAGAACTGACTATGACATGCTTCATTTTTATTGATATCACAAGGCATACTAAAACGCTTTGTTCTTGCCTTTGGGCTTCCAACTTCTGATGAAAAACTGCTATGATGTGAAGATCTGTTTCCAACCTCTCTAGAGTTCAATGCAGAATTATCCGATTCTACACTGCGTTTTTTACAACTTTTATCACAACGTTTAACAGTACTCATGTCTGTTAAACTTGACCTATGACCGGTGGCCTCACTAAAGAGACAAGAATTTGATGTAGGAAAATTTGAGGCTGTGACAACAGATAGTTGTGATGTTGCATGCCTGGCCAATGATTCTGATGGAGGCATATCTAATGACCTGCTAAAAAAATAATGCATACCTTCATTCTGTGAAAGACTACTAGATGGACGTTCATGAAATGCTGATAGTCTGTCATGATGTTGCCCTATAACAGCAACAACATGCTGGCTGTGTAATGATTCCAAGCTACTATGATAGTCCATCCTGTTATGATTAACAGGTGGTCTAACTGCTTTGGGTTTCAAAACTGTGGTGTATTTAGACCTTTCATTGTAACATCGTTCTGATTTACACATTCCAATATGACATAAACAAGGATTATCTCTTTCTTCTTCAGAAGATGATTCTTCTGCTTCACTAATAGGGCTTTTCTTCTCGTCTGGCAGCTTTACTGTGAGTTGGTAATCATCAGCTGTAACAGAAACATTAGATGGTACATAGTATGCACTAAGTGTTTCATTATCACTGTAATTCCCTTCAAATATCTTATCATCAGATGATTCTGTTTCTGTATCTGGTTTGCAATGTATGTCATATTCATTTTCACTATTAACTTGCCCTTCAGCATAAATAACATGATCCTTGCATTCACGAATAGATGACAAAGTCCCACACCATTTCATGTCTTGAGAACAATGAGTGCAATCTACACAATTTCTGCAATGAATATAATGCACTTTATGACAGGTAAGACATTCTCCAAATTCAACATGGCTTCTGTTTTTACTTCCACTTTTGCCATCTGGATCATCACTACTTCTGGACAGACAAATGCTGAAGGCAGAAATTTGCTCTTTATAACTGTCTAATTTCTTATCATCACATATGCTTGTAGATAAATGATTGTTTGATCTGACCCAGGCAGCATCAGAAGAAAAGAAAGTACAGTTATGTTCTGAACCACATTCATTATCACTTTCAGAATGGCCATCACCAACACTTGGAACAGACTTTTTATCAAATGGAGATTCATTGAAATCCGAATCATCAGTGGATTTTTTTGGTGATTTGGGGCTAGTAGAATCTGATCCATCAAAATTTAGAGCTGTGGTCCCATCGTTATACATTTTGCTCCTCCAGGAGCTCAGGATCACATCTTTTGAGGGAGAGGGTAACGTTGTTTGAAGTAATGATGGCCTATTGTTTTCTCCTTCAAATCCACTATCTGTGCTCATGTTAGGAGATTTCACAGATTCTGAAGTATCTGAAGGAGAACTTATTGAAACGGGAGGACCTTGGGAAGGACATAAAGACTGATTAACAGATTTCAAAGATAAAGATGCTGGTTTTACCGTTTCTTCCATATTATGATCCTGTCTTCCAGATATGTAAGATAAAGTTAAAAAGTAAGGCCATGAACATGGGCAACAACTAACAGTACTAACTTTCATTTTGTTGAAATAAGAAAGTTATTCTGCTGTTTTGAAAGCCAATGAAATATAAAAGCAACATGTTAGTCCTCCAAAAAATAAAAGTAGTATTTTCAGCATCAAGACTTATTTTTTTCCGAACTTTAAAGCAGAAAGCACTGCAAAACATTTTCCTAAGTATTGCATTTCAATAGTCCTCAGAATTCAGGCATATCCAACCTAAAAAAATAAAAAAGATATAAAAACACAATATTTAATTTCATACACAAACATAATATAAACTACAATTTACAAGGAAAAAACTGAATATTATACCTAAAAAATTATGAAAACCCAAAGTATTTCATTATATTTTAGAGAAGAAAAAAATCATCCATAAGATGTACAGAACGCCTATGAATTTTAGATTCATGGATTTTTCTACAAACATATACAGAACAGAAATGGATTCAACAATGACAATGGAGATTGAACTTTTTCATAAAACAGATTTTTGAAAAAGAAATATTTTTAATATAAATGCAATTTAAAATGATTTTATGAACACTTCATCATTATAAACATTCTAAATTTTTTTTTATAAAAAGCCAGTAACAAATGATAGAACTGTTTATAATTTCTTTTTAAGAACCAGATGCTAAAATGTCTTTTCCTTAACCATCAATGTACAATAAAAGTAAATTTGGGATGAAGGAGGAAGCATAGAAAATTATTGCATTGTCGATCACTTCTCGGACTACAAGTTGCTGCATTGGTAGAAAAAAAAGAATAGTATAGAACAGAGTTGTATTATATAGATGCATGTGTAATTCAGTAACATGGAATTAATAGGATTTCATTTTAAATAAAAAGTAATTATAATGACAACCTAGAATCATTATTTATCATAGGATATATTGTTAAACTAATTATGTAGAATAGGTTTAATAGAATGAAAACTTGTATAAGTTTTGATTTGATATTCATAAAATTTAAGTTGGCAAAGAAATTCTGTAATGATTCTATAATAACTATTGAGATGGAGCTTGGTACAATATAATAGGAATATAAAAGTAAACAACATTAGAAGCTCCAATTATATTAAATAATAAGCAAACAGGTTTCGGTAGCATATAGCTTACCATCTTCAGTGCATATTATTGTGTGTTATTGAGCATTGAGGATGGTAAGCTATATGCTACCGAAACCTAGTTTGCTTGTAATTTAATATTATTGAAGCTTCTAATGTTTACTTTTATATTCCTATAAGGATTCTATATATTAAATGTCAAACCTTTTATTTGGATAGTTTTTGCACTGTTATACGAGGACAGACATGACAAAGACTATAAGAGCTATGTATTTATATAACTATGACATTTACCAATAAACCACAATGTAATGGAATGCTTTTGAGTATCTCTGTAAATAAACTATGAATGCTACATACTTCATTTTCAATACCGAACATGGAATAGTAAATCTTAAAAATATTATCAGTCAAAGAGCAATTCAATTACATTAACACAATTCGGAGTTTAGACGGGCAGATAGATGGCCAGACAAATCATATTTATAAAGGAAGTATCTAAATTGCCCCAAGCCATTTACCTCAGTGATGGTAGTGGAGCTCAATACAAAAATTATAAAAACTTTATAAATTTATATTATCACAAAAATCATGGAATAACAGCTGAATAGAATTTTTACACAACCAGCCACGGTAGAAAAGCATGTGATGGTGTAGGTAGCACAGTTAAGCAGAGCTGAGTTGAGTTTTTACTGGCAGAAAGCGGCTATAACTGACAACAACTGGAAAAAAACTCATTTCATGGCATAGTCTGAGACTTTTTTAGTAGTATTAAACTGCTTATACACATTTTATTAAAGAAAAATAGCAAATAAAAATTGTGAATAGTTTTAATTAAAAAATAAATAAATTAGTATTAGAATTTGATAGTTTTAAATATTTCACGAAGAATCAACCATATTACAGTAGACTCCCTCAAATCCACACAGCTTGGGACCAGAGATTGTGCAGATTTTAGAATTTTGTGGATTTCTGGTCATTACTTTGTTTACATTTTTTGAACAGTAATTTGAATGCAACTAATGATGCATTTGAAACTATAATGAATGCTTACAATATAATAAAATATTAAAATAAGTATTGAACTAAAATAATAAAAATTAGATAATCTTTTAAATGATTAGGCCAAGTTAATAGTCAATAATATACAATTAAATATTCATTATAAAGATGAAATGTGCTTTTCCTAAATTATTCAATGAAACTAGCCTCATAAAGGTACATTACTAATTCACATCAGGATCATAAAATAACAAAGCTTTATTTCAAGTTGAGCCAGACTCCATAACTAAACTAGTCGATGGGGGACCACCGTAATACTTACCCATCATAGACATGCTTATTATAACATATGAAAATAAAACACATGTAAACTATTTATTAAATGCATCACAATTCCAAAATAAAATTTAAACGCATATTTAAATAGTTTTAATATACAATGCATAGTAATGCTCTACCAATGAATTGCTGATGAGCCGATTTCGACAAATTATATAAAATGACAAAATACTCAAGTAGTACCGGATTGCGTTAAAGAAACATCCTTATAACTCCAAAAATAATAATTCTATTAACTAACAACTTACTGCGTCAGATTAAGCGTCTCATTTCAAATTAAAATATATCTTTGAATTGAAATTTGAATGAAATAAAGGGTCATGAAAAATCAAAGAATGTGAAAAACAAGGTTACACATATCTTGGCAACTAATAATCTGATAGACTTCATTTTTTATGCACAATTTGTGTTATTTTATTGCCTTTTATGTCCACTCCTTAAAATAAAACATTTCGAAAATTTTTGTATACCTTTCACCAGAACGAATTTTTCGAGTCTGAAAAAAATAGTTCTGTTCTGGATAATCGAGGTTATTGATATTAAACAGGCTTCGTCCCATTCTTACATACTAAGCACATACAAAGTTTCAAGTCTCTATCTCAATTTGTTCGGGAGATAGAGCGGTTACAGACAGACAGACACACAGATGGCAAAAATTTTTTTTTCTAAAAATATGTTTTTCGGAATCTCCAGTATCTGAAATGTGTAAATCCGCCAAAAAATTTTCAGATTTTCAAAACGATTGCAATACTCATACCTATACTACGTATGATGGGTAAGTAAAAAGCTTGATTAATACATAAATATATTTGGTAAGATTGTGATTACCAATGATATCATCAATATCTTGATTTTTTCAGAAATAAATTATTACTTCTTCATGAAAAAACATGAGTTCAATAACCTTAACAAAAAAATTACAAATTAAAAAATGTATGGAATCTATATTAAACTAAAAAGGTCAAATTTTGCACCTACATCTAAACTGAATGTTTCATTGTTTACATCTGTAAATTATGAGCAGATTTTAAAGAGTTGCAGATTTTAGGAGTGTGGATTTCAGAGAGTCTACTGTATTTACAGATAATTGATAATCATGATCATGAAAATGACATTAAGGATATTAAAATCTATTGCTGTTGTTTTAAATAAAAATAAAAAACATGACTGTTCTATTGCAGCTGCTCATAAAATTTGCTTAACTTCATTTAATGATTGAAATATCAAGGAAACTCACATATATGTAAGATTCAAATCACATTTAATGCAGTGCTAGCATATTTACTTCATCCTAAGTACATGGGATCAAAATTAACATTTGAGCATAAAGAAACGGCAAGAAAATTGCCTATTGATATTTAATTTTGTGCCGTTTTATAATAGCCCTTTCTAGCAAAAAAGACTCCTTTCCCAAAAAAATATTTTCCCAGTGAAGTCCTAGAAAATGCAGTGCCTTCTAGGATGGTTGCCTATAAAAACAAATACCAGTAATGAGAATTTTTTAGATTTTACAACCTTAATAATGACATTACCAGCAAGTAATGCTGGTCTTAAAAGAACATTTTTGAACTTTTCTTTTATTTAGAACAAATTAAAAAGCAGTTTAGGTTAAAAAATGTTAGCAAAATTAATCCTATATTATGGATTGCTCTTAATATATTACTTTTTCCCAAAAAAAAAATATATATATATATATATATATATATATATATATATATACAACCCTTGGCAAAAAGTTTCCGATCATTACATCAACACTACCATCTTTTGTAAGGAAAGATTATTTATTCTCACTGCATAAAAATGAAACGACTATTAGCGATAATACATTTGTGTTACATATAATGAACAACAATATGCAATAAAGAAAAATCACCATTCATCAATTTATAAACAGAAAAATTGTGATTGAAATTTAGGCACCAAAGAAAAAATTATCCGATCATGCTTTGATTTGGAAAAAAATAACCGATCACTGTAATTAAATATTTCGTAAATCCACCTTTATTTCGGATGACAGTCGAAATTGTTAGTGGACTGGACTCATTAAGATTTTTACACTCATTGGGAGCAACTTCACCCCAGCATTCCCTTATAGCTTTACGTAAGTTCTATGACATTTGTAATTCATCGAAAATCGATTTTTCTTTTTAATATATTTCACATATTTTCGATGGGATTAAGATACGGACTATTGGGCGAACACGTCATGGTTTGAATTGATATATTACCTACATTTTGTAGAAATTTCTTCATTGATTTGGTGCGTTGGGAAGCTAATTGTCATCTTGAAGTAAGAAGCCATTTTGATTTCCGAACTATTGATCGATGCTGGAAATCAAAAAATCCACTAAAATGTCAATGTAAACTTCAAAGCTTACTGCACGTAACACAATACACAACTTGCCGACACCTTGTGATGTAATACAACTCCAAACTGCAAATGCAGGTGAAAATTTAGTCTTCGTATTGATACACTTATCATTGAACTTTTCACCAACTCTCCTCCAAACAAATGTTCCACAGTCATCACTTTTACCGATAGATATGCGAAATTCATTGCTAAAAATAACTTTATTTCATGTATCAAATGGCTAGTGCACATTAGTGATGGGCGATTCTGGAAATTTTGAGAATCGATTAAAATCGACATCGTATAAAACAACATCGATCATAATAAGAATCGATTTCTCAGTTCTAGAATCGATACTAAAATCGATATTTCGATATTCACAGATTCACACAAAGAAGCTCCAAAGTAGTAATTCCAAAACATAGACAATCAGCAGGACCGTAACTACTGCCTCCCACCCCCCTCCCCATTTATGGAGGCATAGAATTAAGCTATTGCAAATTTTAGAGTCGGATAATAATAATTTTAAAATGATTATTCTTAAGTTAATAATATTTTAAATATTTTTAAAAAAAATTTTCAAAGAAGATCTTGGTCAGATAAAAAAAAAAAGTTTTTTTTTTTTTTTTTTTTTTTTTTTTGCATTTAGAACAGATTTATTTTAAATATTACTTCTGTACGCACTCTTATTCCTTCAACAAAACAAATGGAAAATTATTTCTTATCAATGTCATGCTTCTTAAAAATGCGTATATGAGCGAAATTTTGAAGACTCTAAATTTATTTTAAAAGTTAAATGTTTTTTCAGACTTTTTAGGGACCCCAATAGATAATTAAAAGTTCGGTTAATTGGAATTCTGATAATCGGCGCTTTTCTGTATAGTCTTTGTTTATATATATATATATATATTTATTTAATCAGTAATCTAAAACTCTATCTAAACAGTTATTGACTCATTCGCTGAATGTGTCGGACGTGGAACGTAATTCTACAAATATCATGATTCATTTCATTCCCTTTTTTTCTTTACTTTCTTTCCTTTTTTTCTTTCTTTTTTTTAAAATAGTGTTTGCGTTCTGATACTAGAACAGAAAAACAGTACATCTGAGATCATTTTGTTTATAAAAAAACAAACAAAGAAAAAGAAATAGAATGGACGACGAGATGATAACAGGGAATATGCCTCAGTTAAAATACTTATTGAAACCATGACAATCTGAAAGATTAATGATTATGAAAGTAAAAATTAGATTACTTTTATTTAAATAAAAGGCTTTTTAGCAGAGATAAAAAGGTAAATACTAGGCTGGTATAAAATTGACCTAAAATAAAATTCGGTCTTCGGTCATCTGAATGTTAAATTTACAATGGTTGCTTTTGTTTTTTATTGCGCTGTTTTTGGATGCTACGAATTTATTAAAATCTACTTTATGATCATGTTAAGCAATGATTTTTTTTTTCTAATTTTATGAATAGTAATGATTCAAAATCCTTCCTAGATGAGGATGAATATCCAAGTTGCACCAATCTAGAAAGAGAGAAAGAAAAGATGCTCGCGTTTTTCTTCTGTGATCAAATATTTAGTACGCTTGCGCGCAGCCGGAGTAGGATAGAAATTGAAGAATAAGCGAAAACGTCTTATCACATGACTAAGAAGACATCAGATTGAACTCGTTAAATAGTAATGCAAAATCTCAAATAATCAGAATGTAATGAAGAATTCATCGAATGCTATCGAAGTTTTTAAACATTATAATTCGTTTTTTGAAAATAGAAAATGAGGCGATTCTCAAAATCTGTAGTTTGGGAATTTTTTGTTAAAAAATGTGAAAACAAAGTTACAACAGTAGAATGCAAAAATTGCAATGCAAAATTTAAATTTTGTGGTAATACAACAAATCTCAAGGCTCATCTAAAAAGAAAACATCCTACTGAACTAGCGGAGGTTGAAGCACAACAAAATCCCAAAGAAAATAGAGATGGAGATGAATTATTGGGCTCAAAATTGTGTAAACAGACAGTGAGTACAAGTAATGTGGAAATTATCGAAAAACAGGTAATTACAGAAGAAAATATTTCTTCTGCTCCTCCTGCAAAAAAATTTAAACAAATGCGCCTGTATGGCGCAGTCGAAAAACTTGAACTTACCATTGAAGAACGCCATGAATTTGAAAAAGATTTGGTGCAAATGATTGCTGTTGACTATGATCCTCTTTCAATCGTTGAAAAACGCGGTTTTAATACTTTTGTAAAAAAATATTTGCCTCAATACAAGCTCCCATCTCGTAAAATGCTATCCGAGTTCTGTTTTACCTGAAATATATGAGTCTTTAAGTTCAGAACTTAAAAGGATGCTTAATTTTGTCGAAAATTTATCTGTTACAACCGACATGTGGTCATCAGACAGCAATAAGTCTTTTTTGACTGTTACAGTGCATTTCATTTCTGACTTCAAACTGCATTCTTCAGTTTTATCTACGCACGAAATTATCAATGACCATTCAAGTTTAAATATTTCAGAAGCGATTAAAACTGTTTTAGATAAATGGGAGATCAATGAGAAAGTTGTTACGGTAGTTACAGACAATGCTAAAAATATGAAAAAAGCTGTTAAAGACGATCTTAAAAAAACCCATCATCCATGCGTTGCTCATACTCTCAATTTAATAGT
Source organism: Maratus speculifer (assembly GCA_964019185.1). NCBI lineage: Eukaryota > Metazoa > Arthropoda > Arachnida > Araneae > Salticidae > Maratus > Maratus speculifer. The sequence goes on from OZ025292.1 coordinate 376,365,995, forward strand.
TCAAGATGTCATTAAAGGCAATGAGGAATTAAATGAGTTATTGACTAAATGTCAGGCTATAGTTACGTACTTTAAGCAAAGTACCAAAGCAGTCTACAAACTAAGAGAAGTACAAAATCAAATGGGTCTTCAAAAGTTAAAACTTAAGAAAGACGTTACAACTCGATGGAATTCTGTAGTTATTATGATGGAACGATTATTAGAAGTTAAATCTCCTTTATCAGCAGTCCTTCCGTTTTTTCAGGCTGCACCAAACAATCTTGAAGCATCAGAGTGGGCAGCGATTGATGATTGTGTAGGAGTTTTAAAATCGTTTCTGTCTATGACTGAAGAGATATCCGGTGAAATGTATCCAACTGTTTCTCGAATAACACCACTTATAAGAGGACTTAACTTCCAAATAAAAAATAAAAAAGTCACTACGGATATTGGAAAAAATATAGTAGCATCTCTTTTAGAAACCATTCCAAAACGTCTTGGATTTTTCGAAACAACAAAAGCTGTTGCGATGTCTACATTTTTGGATCCGCGATTTAAAAAAGCTGCTTTTGAGATTTCAGAAAATGCAAATAAAGCTCAAGAATGGGTGATTGAAGAACTGAGTCAAATCATCCAGAGTGTTCAGGACTGTGATAATAGTGATAGTCCTCACCCCCAAAATCTTTCTACTTCCATAGCAAATACAAATAATAATGATAAGGATGACCTGTGGTGGGATTTCGACAGAGAAATTTCTGAAATTTCTTCTACTGTTACGCCTTCTGACACAGCTACAACGGTTGTTAAACAATATCTTGAGCTTCCACATTTAGATCGCAAAAAAGATCCTTTGGAATTTTGGAAGTTACAAGAAAGAACAATGCCATTTCTTTCGAAACTGGCCTCAAAATATCTTAGCATACCAGCAACGTCAGTACCTTGTGAACGGCTGTTCAGCAAAGCTGCTATTATTACTAATGAAAGAAGAAATAGACTGTCTCCGAAAAAATTAGATGAACTTCTCTTCATCAGTGATAATGCTAAATTTAATATTTAATAATTAATATTAATTACCTTTGTTCTACGCCATTTTTAAAATATTCTGAAAAGTATATATATATGTATATACATTAGGGCTGGGCGATATCAGAATTTTAATATCGTGATATATCGCTGACCAAATATCGATAATTTTCGATATATCGATATATTTCAATTCATATGTCACTCCATTATAGGGTCATAAATGTAACTGTCCTCTGTATAAAATACTACAAACACATAATAGTATATATATATATATATATATATATATATATATATATATGTGTGTGTGTATGTCAATTATCAAGAAAAAACAAAAATATCAATATCTTAACATATTCCAGGAACATAAATTTTAATTTTTATGTATTGATTCAAAATATGCAAACCCTTTACCTGCAAATCTGATCTAAAATGTGTGTTATTGAAAACTCTCAGAAAGTTAAACATTATAAATCATTAAAATGAAACAAGAAAATGTATATAAGACAACAAATAGACATTAGATATATTGAAAGAAAATACTTTAATTACCTATAAACTTAGAATTTTTTTATTATAATACAAAAAAAAAAAAAAAAAAAAAAAAAAAAAAATTGCATTTCTGCAATTTTGGGCAGTAAGGAACACCTTCTTTTCGTTGTTATAATAAATAATTCTATTATTAGTCAGAATACAAATAAAAGCATTAGAATAATCAAATAATTTTAAGGAAACACGACATTTCTTTAATAGAGTACAAAGTCCCAAATCAGAACGTTTTGCTAACTACCGGTTTCCCCCCCCCCCTTCTTTTAATAATAATGCTGAATTAATCTCTATAATGATCTTTTACTTTTTCGATTTTGTTTACAGATTTTTTTTTTCTAGGATGCTTTTACTTTCTAAACCAGTTTCAAAAATGAAAGTATTCCAGTAAAGAAAAAAAAAACTTGAAAACAAATATTATAAAACGGCTTTTGTTGAAAGCGATCAACCTCAGATGTGCAATGTAAAAACAATAAATAAATAAATAAATAAACAAAAATATGGAAATGCAAACGAGGTATAAAAAAAATAATTATTAAAGTACATAAAAATAAAGATTGACATTGAGCGGATGTTTTTGCATTAGTGAACTCTTGAAATAAAAAGGAGCCATGATATTCAAAATCAAAACTATCCTCATTCTTTTATAAGAAATAAACTGTTCGTTTAAGTATCAACTAGTTTCAGTTGTTTAAGTGCGCGAAAAACACATTCAACGGCACATACAAACGAAAAGGGGGGGGGGGGAGAAAAAACTTTTTATTCTTTACCATTAAAAGCGAAAAAAATTCATAACTCCTAAGTTAATTTACCGATTTTTTTTTTTTAATTTTCAGCAATTTGCAATAATAGTAAATTAGGCTGTGTGACAAATTTTTATTAAAATATAATAAGTTATTACAAAATTTGAGCATCTTTTACAAGTGTCCAGTACAGAAGAACCTCAAAGAAAACGTAGGAAACTATCCATCGTTTGTTTTTGTTTATTGAACTCAGCGAAATCGAAACTTGAATGTTTATACAATAATCATATTGTCATCTGCTGTGGATGGGTAATATGTTTTGCCAAGCAGAAAGACACCACCCATAGAGTTTTAGCGATCTTTCAAAATGAAAGGTATTTTCCTTCCTAATTTGAAAAAGATTTTCAATTTTTTTTTTTTTTTTTTGGGGGGGGTGGGGGGGGGGGATTTTTTCAAAAGCCCGTACGCAAAACGGGTAAAAATACTAGTATCCAATAAACTCTAAAACTAAGGTTAATCATAATAAAAAAAGAAAAAACTTCTAAGTAAAATTTCTGCTTAAAATAAATGACATAATAGAATTACCATACATGTAAATTATTAATGTTCTTAATAAAAAGTGTAAAATAATATGTGATTTAATACAATTATTTATTAATGCTATTAATAAATGAAAAACAAACATACAAGAAATATCGATTAATTGTGCTCACATTCTTGAAAATATGTCAATCAATTCTGCATTCCGGCAGCAATAACTGTACACAAGCTCACAGGATAACAACTGTCAGCCACCGATATGGAGTCAACAAGTGATTGTATCGCAAATGCCCGATCCTCGAACGAACTCCGATAAATAAAGCGGTACATCAGAATAGGAGACTGTTCGCCCATATTCCGGTATGTGCGCGACACCAGCGCAAAAAGTAGACGGTTCGCCCATATTCCGGTATGTGCGCGACACCAGTGCAAAAAGTAGACTGTTCGCCCATATTCCGGTGTGTGCGCGACACCGGCTCAAAACCGGAAGTATCACGCAAGTGCCGATTACAGCGCGAACATTTACAAAAGTAAACAACTTTTGCACCGACAGAGGTAGATTCGAAATTCCGTAACTCCGTAATTCCGAAAGTAGGATGAAATACCGTTTGAAACGATATATCGGAAGGATTGAAATCTCAATATCGTTACCGCAATCTTAAAGAAATATCGATATATAACGATATTACGATATATCGCCCAGCCCTAATATACATAGATATAATAGTTTAAATTAATTTTAAATGAATGTTTTATTTAAGAATTTAAGTTATTATTTCTCATTTAAGTATTTTCGTAGCAGAAAAAAAATATTGTCTTAAAAGAATAATGGATGCAACTTTATTAACACTAAGTCACAGATAAAAAATATCTGTAATATAACTATGCAACTTATTCCTTAACTGATCTTTAATCTTTTATCTCTAGTTCCAATTATTCACCTTAACTCTATGTCATACATATAAATATATATATTTGCGTATGTGTTGTGTGTACCTATGTGTTTCATTTCCTATTTTTTCTTTATTTCCATATCTAAAATTTGTTTTGCACATTTTTATTGCTTGAAAAGATATTAAATTAATTTTAGAGTTAATAATATTAGAAGAAGTTCTATTTAAAAATTGTTTGCTTTAACAAAATCTTAAAATCACATACTTTTTGCAGCATATATATGTATGCAATATCGCCAGATAATTTTCTTGGAATATAATTGGTAAAAATATATATAATATAACACAAATTTGCAACTATTCTAGGTATATACCTTAATTGAATTTTGATGTTTTATCTCTTAGTTCAAATTATTGACCTAAGTTTCATCTTATATAATTATATATTCGTGTTTGTTATTGCTTAAAAAAAATTCTATCAAATTCTACATGTGGTATTTGTTTTAAACATTTTTTATTGCTTTATAATCTGTAACATTGGAGTTTGAGCTAGAAATATTAGAAGAAATTCGATAAATATATATATATATATTGTATGTTTTAAGAGAGTACTTAAACAGAATTATCTCAAATTCATCTTATTCTTAAAGCATATATATATATGCATCCAATATTATCCAAATACTTTTTCCTGTAGTGTCATTGATAATATATGTATAATATAAATCTGCAACTATTTTAGACATACATCTTTACTGAATTTTATTATTTTTTATCTGCCATTTCCAATTATTGACCTAAGTTTTATGTTATATAGATATTTATATGCTTGTGTTTCTGTACTTTATTGCTTAAAAATTTTATTTTTCATTTTCTATATCTAAAATTTGTTTTAAACATTTTTTATAACATCAGAATCTGTAAAATTTGAAGCTAATAATACTTGAAGTAATTTTATAATCTTACATTGCGCAGTAATACCAGAAGAAATTTTGTTATAAAAATTTATCTCTGTTTCAAGAGTACATAAAATAGTATTGTCTAAAATTCATCGACTTTTCCAGAATAAGTATTTATCCAATAAACACCGGATTTTTTTCGTATAATGTTCTTTTTTAATCCATTTTAAATTGCTGATTCCGTAAAGACCCTAATTTTTATTTCACTTTATATTGTCACTATATACAAGTTTGATACATAATTGTATTATGTGTCCTTTCTCCTTAAATATGCGAAATAAAATAACAGTAAAAAATATTGGTGTCACTTTGTTTAAATTGTTTAATACATTATTTGAAGAAATGAGTTTTAAAGCCTTTAAGCAAGATTTTCCTGCACGCATCCTTGAAAAACTTTAACTCATAAAAAACCATTTAATACAAAAAAAAAAAAAAAACTACTTCCAATTTTTTTTAATTTAAAGTATTATTACTGAGTAAGTTTGGTTGTCACTTATACAAAAACTTTGATAAATTTGAGAGACATAACTCAACTACTAACAACACTGAGTAACTTGGCATTAAACCGAGGATAAAGAGTGCTAAGAGCGTGTAACTATAATGGAGAACAAGGATAAAAAACCAAAAAAAAAGAAGAGAAAAGTTTTTTTTTATTTTTTTATGCCAACTAAATGTTACACGAGATAGTTTGGAAGAAACAAAAAATATGCCCCATACCCAGCGGGCCAAGTAAACCCCAAACTTGACGGAAGGGTGACCATAGCCCAAATGTATCTTTTGTCGAAGTTTCAAAATGAGGATTTGCAATAAAATAAAACGAGAATTGGACATTTTAAAAATTGCATGCATACTTTGAATGGCCCAGTTAATTCAGATTCGCGAGGAACGGGGGGGGGGGGGGGGGGGGGGGGGTGAGGGATTAAAATGGACGAACTTGAAAAAAAATAATAATAAACTAATAACCCAAATAACTGAGTTTCTAAACAAAAATATAGTGTTTAACTAGGTGTTGAATTCATGGGGTGGTCCGCGGGAAACATGCACTCTTTGAAATTATAAAAAGTGCCAAGAGCATGTAACTAGGTGGAGAGAGGGGTAGTAACAGAAAAAAACGAGGAGATAAAAGCTTTATAACGATATGTTACATGAGATGGTGTGGAAGAAGCAAAAATATGCCCACACCCAGCGGGGCAAGGTAAATCCCAAACGGACAGAAGGGCGACCCCGGCTCAAATGTATCTTTTGTTGAGGTTTCAAAATATGGATTTATAACAAAGAACGAGGATTAGACTTTTTAAAAATCGCAATCATAATTTGAACGATCCTGTAAGTTAAGATTGGTGAGGAGGGGGGAGGGGGGTTAGGAAGTGCGAACATGAAAAAAAAAAAAAAAATAGTGGCACTCTGAGGGTGCCGATAGAAGTGAAACCTTGAACAATTACGTGTATATTTTTTGAATCGTTAGGAGATATAATTTTGAATCGCCAGGAAATAGTTTTAAATGAATAAAAAAAGGTTCTATAATATTAAAGAACATATCAATATCTATTTTTAAAAAAAACCCTGGATACCATATGTCCTGTTATGGTAGTTAACTCACTATAACTACTTTCTTACATTTTAAAACGCGATAAATACACCAACCAAAATTAGACCATACTATCGATACCTTAATCCTTATCCAAATAAATCATTTTGTATTCATGCCTGTTACAATATCTGTAGATTACTTTTTGAATTATTCAAATCGGACATTCCATTCGAAAGATATTACGAATTTAAAGATGACAATCTAAAGACATAATAGCGCTGCTGAGCACTCGGTGGCCAATGAGCTCAGGGATTACGTGTGCAATCAAAAGATTGCGGGTTCGAAACTCAGTTTCGCTAATATGTATCAATTTTGTTGTTGTTGTTTGTTTGTTTTCGATGACGTTTGAAAATTTATAATTTTAACCCATTATGGGTCCGTAACGTGACATAAAATGATGGGAGAAAATTTCTTATGCTAGATTTGTAATTTATGAAGCATGAGCTTTCAATAGACATATTGTATCAAGAAATAAGAACCCCCCCTCTGCCCCCCCCCAAAAGGGTCCTATAGGGAAAACCGGGAAACTGGAATAGCAAAATGAACGGCGAGAAATGGTTAATTATGCTAGAATTTTTCTCCCATCTGTAACTCCTATAGAAGCAAAGTTATAGCCTTTTAAAGATTGAAGTGAAGTGAAGAAATCAGCAAAATTAAGTGAGTGATCGACAAGGGGGGGGGGGGAGGAGGTTCCACAGCTCTGGGGGTGCCATGTAGCTTAAACTTTTAAGTTAAAAATGGTAGAGAATTAAATGAGCGAAATTTTAAGGTGTATATTGGGGGAGTGTGCAAGCCACCCTCAACATTTTTTTGTTTCTTTTGAAGGAACAAAAAAATATGCCCCCGGCGGGGCGCAGATACACCTTAAACGGGCGAAAGGGCGATCCCTTATTTATCTGTTGTCAAGGATTTAAAATGTGGATCGAAAATAAAATAGACCGAGAATTGGACATTTTTAAAACTGTATACATAATTCGAACGGCCCTGTAAGTTAAAACTGACGCGAAAGTGGGGGGGGGGGGGGGATTAGAAGAGACGAGCGTGAAAAATAAAACATAATAAACTAATACTTCAAATAACTGGACTTCTAAACAAAAACATAACGATTTAACCTAGTGTCGAATTAATGGGGTTGCCCGCAGGGGATACCCCCCCCTCCCCCAGAAGTTTATGATATTTTATGCTTTTTAATGCACAAATTGCGATTCCCCCTCTCTTACAGAGCTGTAAAACATGATGCCTTCCTCGGGAGTCGCAGAAAAATACTTGCATTCAACACTGATTTATCCGCTGAGAAAAAAAAAAAAAAAAAAAAAAAAATCCATTCTTATACGTAATTTTACATCAATACTACCATTAAAACAATAAAATTGGAAAAATTGATTCAATCTGAAACGTGGATGGATTTAAAGTAAATCAAAAAAATTACAATTCTATTGGTATCTAAGAATTTTCCAAAATGCGCTTTCAATTTCAGTAAATCAAAATGAAATCGATTCCAAAGATCGAAATCGAATCTAAAGATCGACATCGAATCTAAAGATCGAAATCGAATCTAAAGATCGACATCGAATCTAAAGATCGACATCGAATCTAAAGACCGATCTTACGGGCAGAATCGATTTTAAATTTTTACTTTCTTTTGTAACTTTACAAGAAGAGTGTATTAGATTCGTGAAAGATTTCGGCTTCCCGTTTTTGATGGATTTATATATTTTAGAAGGTCTTTAACACGATTTCGTGGTTTTTAAGAAATATCTGTCTGTGTGTGTGTCTGTCACTCTGTGAGTCTGTATATGACAAAAATGTCTGACCGTTCTATCTCAAGAACAAATGTACGGAATTCCACAAAACTTTAGATTTAGTTTGACCATGATATAAACTGAATCTAATTAATTTTTTGGTGTATATAGCCTAACAGGTGGCGTTATGCTGCATTTTTTTGCGATTTGCGCAACAGCTGTATCTGAATAACGAATGCACGGATTTTCATCAAATTTCAGATTTAGTTAGTCCTTGACATGAATTGATGTTTTTTACATTTTGATATGTATCGCTTCCCAGATGGCGCTGCTATGCTGAATTTTTCACAATTTCCACTCAGCGCCATGTGAAAGGAGGGGGGGGGGAGGCGAAAGGAGGCGGTCTTCCCGAGCTCGGAAATTTAGGGGGCGCCAAATTTTTTACTACTAACATCACTTCTAGCCTATCACAAGAAAAAGTTAATGGGGGGGGGGGGCTAAATTGGAACTTTGAACCTGGCGCAGTTCTCTTTTCGCACGCCCCTGTTTCCATTTTAGCTTTATCTCAAGAACCAATGCACGGACTTTCATAAAAATTTAGATTTAGTTAGTCCTTGACATGAATTGATGTTTTTTACATTTTGATGTGTATCGCTTCCTAGATGGCGCTGCTATGCTGAATGTTTCACAATTTCCACTCAGCGCCATGTGAAAGGAGGGGGGGAGGCGAAAGGTGGCGGTCGTCCCGATCGCGGAAATTTAGGGGGCGCCAAATTTTTACTACTAACATCACTTCTAGCCTATCACAAGAAAAAGTTAATGGGGGTGGGGGATAAATTGGAACTTTGAACCTGGCGCAGTTCTCTTTTCGCACGCCCCTGTTTCCATTTTAGCTTTATCTCAAGAACCAATGCATGGACTTTCATAAAAATTTAGATTTAGTTAGTCCTTGACATGAATTGATGTTTTTTACATTTTGATGTGTATCGCTTCCTAGATGGCGCTGCTATGCTGAATGTTTCACAATTTCCACTCAGCGCCATGTGAAAGGAGGGGGGGAGGCGAAAGGTGGCGGTCATCCCGATCGCGGAAATTTAGGGGGCGCCAAATTTTTACTACTAACATCACTTCTAGCCTATCACAAGAAAAAGTTAATGGGGGGGGGGGGGGGCTAAGTTGGAACTTTGAACCTGGCGCAGTTCTCTTTTCGCACGTCCCTGTTTCCATTTTAGCTTTATCTCAAGAACCAATGCACGGATTTTCATAAAAATTTAGATTCAATTAGTCCTTGATATTATTTGATGCTAATTACCTTTTGGTGGAAATCGCTTAAGAGATGGCGCTGCTATACTGCATTATTCATGATTAACGCAACAGCGCTATCTCAAGAATGAATTTTCATCAAAATTCAGATTCAGTAAATCCCTGACATATAGTGTTGTTGAGTTCTTGGTGTAAATTGCCCTACAGGTGGCGCTGATATGCTGATTTTTCATGATTTCGCAATAGCTGTATCTCGCGCTTTCATGGATTTTCATCAAAATTCAGATTCAGCTGGTACCTGATAAAAATTTAACCTGATCAATTTTTGGTGTACATCACTCAACAAAAAACGCTATTTTGCAGGGGGGGGGGGGGGAGGTTCTGAGTTTCTTTAATTCTTGTATTTTAGAAACTAATACACTGAAATTTGGAATTTGCACATCCGACTATTTTATCTTCGACTTTTGAAGGAAAATGAAAATTAAAGAGAAATCCTTCAGAGAAATCGATTTTAAATTTTAAAGTATCGATTAAATCGAGTTGGCCGTAGTATCGATTAAATCGATTTAAAAAATCGAAATCGCCCATCACTAGTGCACATGTTTTTTAAACCATTGCAGGCGCTCTTTTCTATGCTTCTTTATCATGTAAAATTTTGTTTTAATTTTACAAGATTTAAATCTTGCTACATTTAGATGATTACGTACTGCGGTCACATGCCTTTACGTTATACTTAAATCATTCGGAATCAAGTTGTTTTGAGATTGCTCGCCGCTTTCTTTTCGATATTTTCACAAGCTTTCTTTTCCTTCCTAGATATTGACATTCGTGGTCGTCCACTTCGAGGTAAATTTTCCACGCTATTAGTCAACTGATATTTTTTCCAAATATCGCATACTGTACTTTGAGCTCAATTTCATAAATCAGCCATTTTCCATTGTGAATTTACTTCTTTTAATAATTAAATCATGCGGATTTTTAAATCACGAGACAGGTTTTTCATACGATTCATTTTCCAGCACTTCAGAGCTTCTTTTGATCTCGCAGCTGAAAGATTTCTTCTTTTAAATATGACTCATGTATCATACGCATGCGCAGGTACTCTAATCTATCTTCAATATGCAAATTTCAAACTTTTTTCCTCAGTGATCGATTATTATTTTCCAACTTCGATCTTGATCGGATATTTTTTTCTCACAAGGAAACATTTTTGCCTGCATTATAATTATAAATTATATGATTGCAATATTGAATTCACTTTTTATTTATATTTTAACATTCTTTCTTTTATTTGGCATATTGCAAAACGGTCCTATGCTTTTGAATCGCGAAGTACAGTATGGAACCATTTATCCGGAAACCAGTTAACCGGAAAACCAGTTATCTGGAATGATATTTCTAATCTATGATGATGGAATCTTTGCAGAAAAAAGTGTCATACACATCTAATTTTACATAAATATTGCTTGAAACAATTGTATAATTTGATGATTGCATCTAGTATTTGAGATGGAAATGTATTTAGTTATACTTTAGATGTTTTCTATTTTCATGCAGAGGAAACAAGAATTTTTGTTTTTAAAGCATTCCCATAAATTACATTCTATCAAATTTTATTTTTTAATCTTACTTGAATCTTATTCTTAATTCAAGTAATCTAATAATTAATTTAAGATTAGAAGTAATACCACAACCACATATATTCCATAAAACTTATCAAATGGATGCTGCTTTAATGCCCAACCAGTTAACCGGAAAAACCAGTTATTCGGAATGTATCTGACCCCAACGATTCCGGATAAATGGTTCTGTACTGTATACGCTTCGAAATACAAAACTCATAAACTTGATAACAGTGATCAGAAACTTTTTGCCAAGGGTTGTATATATATATATACAGGGTGTCCGAAAAGTCTGGAAACGGTCGAATAACTCGAAAAATACATATGAGATTGAAAAACGTAAATATACGTGTTAAATATTTTTAAATAAGCTACTCAGTGATACCGAATTTGACCTTCGTAACCGACCGCCTGGGGGTCAGAGGGGGTCCAACTTTGAAATCTTAAATTATAACCCCCATTTTTTATTGCAGATTCGGATTCTACGGACAAAAATACGTAACTTTTGTATTTAATGTTTATTTCGAATCCTCGTTTATCACGGTGTAATTGAGCATATTAAATCGATACATATTTTGGCTTTTCCAACGGGATTTTCCCTAATCGAAACTATTTGGGGAGAATTTATGACATCAAATTCCTCGTCTTTTGCAATAATAGCGTTTCCTGAAAATCACCCGTGCCGATTATTTCGGTAGTGCTACACAGTTAAAAATTTGATCCATTTGCTGTAGCATCACTCCACAGCTTTTATAGAATATCTCTTTCATGACCAATGAGAATCTTCCATAACACAGTAAAGTACACTGTAAAAAAATTGACCTTTTTGCTGCATCGTCACTCCACCGCTTTTATAGAAAGCGATTACTTTACTGTGTTATGGAGCATTCTCATTGGTCACAAAAGAGATATTCTATAATAGCTGTGGAGTGACGCTGCAGCAAATGGGTCAAATTTTTAACAGTGTAGCACTATTGAAATAATCGCCACGGATAATTTTCAGGAAACGCTATTCCTACAAAAGACGACGAATTTGACGTCAGAAATTCCGCCCAATCAGTTTCGATTAGGGAAAATCCCGCTGGAAAAGCGGGAATATGTATCGATTTAATATGCTCGATTACACCGTGATAAACGAAGATTTGAAATAAACATCAAATACAAAAGTTACGTATTTTTGTCCGTAGAATCCGAATCTGCAATAAAAAATGGGGGTTATAATTTAAGATTTCAAAGTTGGACCCCCTCTGACCCCCAGGGAGTCGGTTTCGAAGGTCAAATTTGGTATCACAGAGTAGCTTATTTAAAAATATTTAACATATATATTTACGTTTTTCAATCTCATATGTATTTCTCGAGTTATTCGGCCGTTTCCAGACTTTTCGGACACCCTGTATATTGTTTTTTTAATATTGTAAAATAATTGTACAAGATATTTCATTTTTTTTCTAGTAATTTTTTTTCTACAATTATTTATATATTTTTAGAAGAACCATTTCTCTTTGTATGTGGTAGTGGATAATTTTTAAGTTAATGTAGTGTATTATTTATTTAAAAATACTCAGAAAAGGGATTTTAAGTTAAAATATCATAGAATTTTTCATAAATTTCTTTTTTTTTAAACTTTTAAATAGAAATTCAACCATATAACATCAGATTACCATTATGAAAGTTTGTGTTTCAAGCGACAGAAAATTATTATGTACACAAAATATATTTGTATGATCCTTTTGAAACTTTTTGCTACTTTGAAAAACATTCATAATCTTTAATTTTTTAATTAAATTCTTTATATATTAAATACATGTGTTAATTATGAATCACTGCAGGTTAAGGTTCTTATTAGTATTATTTCTTAGTTTCAACCAGTTTTTGCCACTTACTGGCAGAAGCTAGTTTCTGTCATGCCGGTTTTAACCACTCCGGTAGAAACTTGCCAGCCCTGCAGTTAAGTGATTGGTTACAAGAGCAAGCCTTCAAAGAACTACTGATAATTTTATTGTAAGTCTTGAAGGCTTGTATAAATTGTCTTCTGAAAATATTAAAAAACTGAACATTCTATACTTGCTTCAAAAGATATCAATATGTACCATGATTTTTTAGAAGAACGGTATGCTAATGCTAAATCTGTGCCTTGAACAAGGGAAAAATCATATATACATATTTTTTCCTGCCCATAAATAAGACAATTATTTTAGTAAAATGAGTTTCGTCATTGAAAATATTTTTTAAAACTTCTCTTAGAAATACAAATAAAGAAGATCTTATGAACATAGTGCCAGAAAATTTTTACACAGTTATTTGTAGAGAAAAATGATAAGTAAGAAAAGTGCAACAATGTTCTATGAATGCAAGGAATGTAAATATTCAATTCATTAACTTCAATGTCAGGCAGAACATATGATCTGGAAAAAAAAATATTCAACAATTGTAGAATCAGTTAAAGACATTTTATATATAAGCACCCATGCAAGAGGTATTAATAGTTAAAATGTAACTATTTAATATTTTAAATATTCCTTTGGATATTGATCCATTGAGATACCGTCTGATACATAGATATTTTATCCTCCACTTTGTGTTTCACATTCAAAATAATTTTGTTTGGAGTGTACAGTGCAATAAGTTTTTTTTTTTTTTTTTTTTTTTAGAGTAGTTAAAAAATTACCGTAAAATACAACTACCCCCCCCCCCCCAAGCACGACGAAAAATCTTAAAATAATGGGAGGGGGTGCTTACATGGGAAAAACAGCTTTGCTAAGTCCTATAAGCTGAAAATCAGGAGCATTTTTTAATTGAATTCTGAATTTTACAGAATTTATTTAGAGATAGAGCCTTTTCCATTTATAATTTTTAGTAAAAAAAGAAAAAAAAATACTCTTCTTTTTATCTCTATGGCAAACCTTTATAACCAAAAATTTAAATGACATCATTAGTTCAGTTTTCAGCAGTAAAGGATAGAAATTGTGAAAATGGAAGAATTTTGTTGCTTTTTTTGATAGTGTGTCTGCAAAAGTCAGAGTGAATCTGCTTTTTAAAACTTCCGGAAATCATAGTTATAGTCATTTTTAGTTGAGTTCGTAATTATGCAAATATGTAGCATCTGTAGTCATTGTTCAGGGTGATTGTCCGCATATAACAGAGCAAAAACTACCCAATTGAATCGTTTGAAATTTAAAGTATTTAATTGTTGCATGATTTTCTTGAGTTATTTCAAATTTTATGAAAATTTGATGTATAATTTAATTACAGGGACAATCAAAAGTATTCTGTTACATTACGGCCAATAGGAAAACTAGTTTCAAATGCATTTTAATGATGTTGCACTCTTTTGAACATAAAATAATCAATATGCATCTATGAAGTATACACGGAAATATACATTCTGTAGAATCAATGGTGCAAAGAGTATTTGTTATTCATTTACAGGGCCACACAAATGTAACCCATTAGATAATGAAATAAGTGAAAATACTGTATGAGGCAAATTTTCATTGTACAATAGACTCTTTCAAATCTGCAAATCCTCTTTCAATTCATAAAATCCACACACATTTTATAGATGTAAACAATGAAACATTCAGTTCAGATATAGGGACAAAATTTGATTTTTTTAGTTTTATATCAATTTCATATGTATTTTATTTTTTAATTTTTGTTAATATTACTGAATTCATGTTTTTTCATGAAGGCAAAATAAATTTATTTCTGAAAAAATTCAAGATATTGTAGATATCATTAATAATCACAACCTTCTTAGTTCTTACCAAATATATTTATGTACTAATCAAGCTTCTTTGGTTATTAAGCCAGGCTAAACCTGAAATAAAATTTCCTTATTTTTAGTCCTGGGCCTTAAATCGATTTAAAGCTTACATTGGAAATCACGATTTAGTCAGTTTCTTAAATCGCTACATTGGAAATTGCGATTTAGCCATTGCCATACATCGCAATTTAGCCATTGCCTTACATCGCAATTTAGTCAGTCTTAAATCGTGATTTAGTCATTGGTTTTCAATCAATTTCAAATAATGATTCAGAGCTAACATCAGAAAATTGAGTTATCTACTTTGGTATATACTGCTTTTGCATGTCAAACTAGTATTAAATTGATTTAGCGATTTAAGCAAACTTTGCAAGCCTCAATGCTTTCCGATTTAGGAAAAAGGTGATGTAAGAAAAAGAGAGCAAGTTGGTGTTAAATCGATTTAGTAGGATCGGATTTAAACACACATCACAAACCTCAGTGTTTTTGATTTAAGAAGAAGACTTTTTAAGAAAAACATTGCAAGCTGGTGTTAAATTGATTTAGTAAGATTTGATTTAAAATTAGCCGCAGTCACTTGCCATGTGGTTATTAAAAAAGTAAAAGTGGCAATTAAAAAATTTCCTTCATTTGCCACCCTTGTCGTCATTTGCCAAGTGGCGGTTTTAAAAACTAAAATTATAAAAAAAATTAGGGGTAGTAGTAGTTTATTTAAAGCTTGAAGGAAATAGTAATTATCCTAGGCAGGGTTGGGTTTCTTCCGGAAGAAACCTATTTCTTCCAGGACAGTGGAAGAAACTGGAAAAAACCAGAAGAAACTGGAAGAAATGGAAGAAACCACCAGAAATCAAAACAAATGCTCAAAGTTATAGCATATTAACTATATAAAGAGAATTAAAGTATAATTACATAAAATTTAAATTAGAAAATTTAATTATTAAAAATATTTTTGCAAAGATAAGTTATTTTTTTAATAATAGATTTCAAAGTTTGGCAGACATTTTCAGGTGATGGATTTTTACTATTCTAGAGGTAGAGAGATTTTATTATTATTAATTACACTATTTATGTAAAAAGAAAGAAAAAAAACACCAACAAATTGTTTATTTTTTATATAAAAATATTTTTTTACATAAAAATACCTTATTTTTTTAAACTATGCATCATAGTAAATAAATAAATTTGTAATTATTTATACTAACATCTAGCATGAATTTCTCAATGCTGATTTTAAAAGAATGTGTTCAAAAAACATATGTAACTTTTAAACTGTCTTGAAGTATAGGACTTGAAAAAAAGAAAAAAAAAATCTTTTTTTTTTTTTTTTTTTTTGCATTTATCAAATTTAGTTGAGAAAGTGATTGCAGCATCCTACTGCTAAAAGACTTTTGCTATACTATGCTACATTGTACTAAGAAAAATTAGAATTTTAATGTTTTTTTTATATATATATATATATACAAGGATTGACCGATATAGGTCAATCTAAGGGTTTCTAAGGCCAAAACCAAATTTCGATGGCCTTCCTAGCTTCAGCCAAAAACATTAAAAAAAATTTCAGTAATTAAATTGTATGTTTTAAAGAGATTATTTCATACATAAAAATACTAATTGTAAATTAATTATATGTATAGTATTTATTAATTGTGCACAATTGTTAATTATCCAAAAACTATTTTTTCATATACAATAAAAGAATTCATCAATGACACAGGAAGATTTTCTAATTACACTAATTTCATTTAATTAAAAAATATTTTAGTTTTAAGTATGCACATATTGATTTTTTCTTCTATAATGATTTTTGTAAATGATCATTTGTTATTCTAGAACTTTCTCAAAGAATATTTGGAACACTAATGCAGTTTAAATTAAAAAATTTCTATAAGATGATTGATAATTTTAAACAACGAAGTTCATTGCAATAGACTCAGAGCCGATACAGTTCAAATCAATGACTAATGTTGAAAATTTGAAGAAACAAGATTTTTAGAATACTGAGAGTTTCAGTCAAGCCAGATTTTCAGCCAAGTTTTTGACAAAACTCTGATTATGAGCTGAAAATGAAACCATATTTTTGATCGATCTCTATTTAATACAGTAATTATAGTATATTACTTACATTGATAAAACTGATGTAAATTAAAAGCTTTTATTTAAATGGGTTTCATTTTAACACTGGTAAAGAATCTCTATTATTTACTACTAGTTTAAGAAATTTAGATAATTAAAAAATATGTTGGTTAAATTGAAATGAATAATATTTAATTAATTTTGTGTATTGTTGATAAAATTTCTTTTCATTTAACCAATGGTTAGATCTTTGGACAGGTATTGTGCATGATCTTGGCTAAAAAAACTGATGTAATTATTAATTTAGCAAATACATTTAATTACATTTGTTTTGGGCCAATGGAATTAGTTTATACAAAATTATTGGAAGAAGATATTTATTATATCGTATAAAATTGAAAGTATTTGGTAAATTCTTGGAGCAAAACAGTTTCTTCCATTTCTTCAAGATGGTTTTTTCCACTATGGAAGAAACTTGCCAACCCTAATCCTAGGTCACATACTTTTTGAAAAAAAATCACTTTTTTTTCTTTACATACAAACTTTTCTTTGCTCAGTGGAAGTAGTGAGCAACACTCAAGATACCTACTATCAAGATGAAATCAAAAGAGACTGTTGATAGGGATTTTTGAAAAAAAAAAATGATTGTAATTAACCAAGATATTAATTAAAGAACTAATGAGAAAAACGGTAAGCGGAAAAAAGCGCACGGAAAAAAGCACCCCGGAAAAAAGCGCACCGGAAAAAAGCGTCCCTTTTTACAAATCACATATTTAAATAAGTCTGATAATAGTACACATGGTTAATCTTAGAATATAAACACTAGATTGAGATGGTTTTATGAAATTTGAGCATCCTTGCTCTCTCGGGACTGAGATGGGCAAAGGTAGGGGGTGGGGGCTTTAAAAGTTATCTCAAAACCTGTTTTTGCCTCAATGAAAAAAAAATTGTAGGATACGAAAAATAAGATAATAAACACTAGGTACTTAAATGATTTTTTTTAAATTCAGTCCCCCTTGTTCTTCTGTGGTGGTGGTTGGGGGGGGGGGGGGGGGAGAGCGATTGTCTACAAACTCTGAATTTACTCAAACTCTTACATTATTTTTTTATATTATTTATAATTTGATCATTTATAATTTAAATTATACATAATTAATTTATATATTATATGATTATTATTTTTATTATTATTATCAAATTACATATTAATATTTTATTACATTTTATATTATATATTTATATTTATTTAATACATATTAATTATTAATATATTAATTGTAAATAATTAATAATATAATTAATAGATTAATAATAATAATAATAATTAATAAATAATTTATAATAAATAAATAATACATAATTATAAATTAAATAAAAAAAGAAAAAAATGTACAAATAAATATTATTAAATATTAAATATTATACTCATTAACAAAAATTTATTTAAAAATGATAATATTTTATTAACTCATAGTAATATCAACTCATATATATATTTTTCATTCAGCCACCCTTGTTTTTCTGTGGGGGCTGGGGGGGGGAGCCTACAAACTCCAAATCTATCACTGCTTTAGACGATAAAAAATTTTCGGAATGTTTTTTAGAATTTAGGGGAAAAAGTGACTGGAAAAACAAGAGCGCAAAAAGTGATCAGAAAAAAGTGACAAGGAATTGATAAATATTGAACTTGTGGATAAATAAATGATAAAAACTAAAGTGGCAACAAATGTCTCATTTATATCATTCTCGTTGGACAGCGGTTCCCAACCTTTAATACGCGTACCCTTGGGGATACGTAGCGAGATTGCTGGAGGTATATGACAATAGTATCAGTAATGGCGGGTGATAAAATATCATTTTTTAAATAAATTCTTGTTAATGTGTAGATTTTTTAATATTTAATTTTATATATTTATACACTTATTTTTATTATGTCCTATAAGTTAATAAAATATTATCATTTTTAAAATTAATTCTTGTTGATGAAACTAGATTTTTAATATTTAATTTTATTTATTAATACATTTATTTTTATTGATTTACTATGAGTTAATAAAATATTATCATTTTAAAATAAACTTTTGTTAATAAGTATAATTTTTAATATTTAATTACATTTATTTTTAATTTTATATTTAATTTATATTTATGTATTATTAATTTATTACTTATTTATTATAAATTTTTTATTCTGTATTATTATTATATTATATTAATATATTTATTATTATATATTATGTTATATATTATATAAATATATAAATGTAATATAAAATAATAAAATATTAATATGTGATTTTATAATAAAAATAATCAAATTATAAATAATATTAAAAAAATAAATATAAGAGATATATTTCAAAGTTTGTAGGTACCCTCTCCCCTCCCCACTCCACAGGAGAACAAGAGAGACTGAATTTAAAAAAATCATTTAAGTACCGAAAGTTTATTATCTAGTTCTTCGTACCTTACAATTTTTTTTTCATTAAAGCAATGACAGGTTTTGAGATAACTTTTAAAGCCCCCCCCCCCCCACACCTGAGTCCCGATAGAGCAAAGACTTAAATTTCATAAAACCGTCTCATTCTAGTGTTTATATTCTAAGATTAACCATGTGTACTATTATCAGACTTATTTAAATATGTGATTAGTAAAAAGGGGAAAAACACGTCATAGGCCAATGCAGCATTGCAACTTTGGAACATTCTTTGGAAGCAGACTTGGCGTAATGCCAAGTTTAAATGTCTAGGAAAGTGGGGGTCAGGAATTCATTCCCATCACCATGTTTTTTTCATGGTCCTTTGACAAAATTGGCACTTTTTACTTTAGAGTTGTTTTGACAAAATTGACATTTTTTAGAGATGTTTGACTATATTTGCATTTTTTTAATTATCTTTTAATGATATTTGCTTTTATTAGTGATCTTTTGATGAAATTTGCAGTTGTTTTGCCTTCTTTTGATTAATTTTGTGGTTATTTGACGAAATTAGTAATTATTTTTCGAAATTTGTGATTGTTTCTCAATCTTTTGGTGAAAATAGCAGTTGTTTTGAGATTTTTTTGACAAAATTTGTTGGGTTTTTGCATTTTTTTGACAAAGGTAAAATACGACAAAAAATATTATGATAAAGGTTGACAAGGGTAAAATAACAGCTAATAGCTGTTATTTTACCCTCTTTTGATTAAATTTGCGGTTGCTTCAACAAGTTTGCAGTTGTTCTGTGATCTTTTGACAAAATTTCTTTCATTTTGCAATCTTTTGATGAAAATCTTTCTATCTTTTGATGAAATTTCAATTATTTTTCTATCTTTTGTTGGGAATTTTAATTATTTTTCTATCGTATGATGAAAATTTCAATTATTTTTCGATCTTGTGACAAAATTGTGTTTTTTTCATAACTCTTTGACAAAATTTTGCGGTATTTTTATGTCCAAAATTTGAGATTGATGACAGTTTCTTTTATTTTAATTTTCGGAAATTCAGAACAGAATCACTCTTGATATATATGTTACAAACATATTATTCTGAGATTGATTTTGTAAAGGCTGTCATTAGAGGGCAAAATTAGCTCTAGTCACCGGCCACAGGGCCAGTAAATGAGAAAAAGTGGCTAATGAAAAATTAACTATCAGCGGCCATCTCCCGGCCACTTTTTCATCTTGCATTTCATCAAGGATTCTACTTTTTATTTTTTTGTTTAATATATTTATATTAACATATTTATTTGGGCTATTCAGTTTTAGATTAATGCTTATAGAATTTTTACTGTTTATTATTTTTAAATAAAAAAGTGACCACCAGTTTAAAGAAAGTGGCCAGTTAAAAACTAATCCTACCAGCTAGTCGCTGCTAATGAAATTTCCCAATTTTGCCCTATAGTTGTCATATGGATCCATTCATTCGTAGTGAAATATTTCTGTCTCAAGGAATTATAGAATTTATAGTTAAAATTGAAATCAAGTGTATATGTCTTTGCAAAGTCTCTCCCAATCCTAGATCACTGGATCGGACGTATCCTGCACCCCTGGCAGGTGGTAATTGGAATATTTTTGTTTAAATAATACTTTTTCAAAGTTCTTATTGAATAGGGTTGGATGATATTTATCGTCAAGGCCCTGGTAAAAACATGTTTTTCCAAAGATTGGGAAAATCATGTTTTTACCGGGGTTTTTAGCACCTGATAACAAACTTACTAGTGTGACTGTTTTTGTCACTTTTATAAAACCTTATCTAGGTAAAAACTTTCTAGATATTTAATACCACTATTTTCATATAAAAAAAATTACCTAAATTTAGTTTCATAAACTAGTAAAAGAATACAATATGAAAATCCTGTTTTTTTAAGGAATATAAAAAGCCTAAAGACCACGGATGCAGTCGTAAAAAATAACAGAAAATATACGGTCTAAGCAGAAGATATATGCTCAAGGCAGAGAGTATACCCTAGATTGTGTATACTATAAGCTTTCTTGAAAAACAGAAGGTATACAGTGCTCCTTTAAAAAATTCAGAGGGTATATGGCATCCACTGCATCCATGCTAAAGGCATGTTTTTCTTCAACATGAATTTAAAATTTTAAAGATAGTGCACATTTGCCAAAAAACCATTCTAAGTATTACTATGAAAATGAACATTACAAATAGAATATTTATTTATCTTAATGGAGATTAATTTACAAATTTTAAGTTAAAGCAAAAAGAAAATAAGTTGTAAGTACATTTTTATGTTTTATCACACTTAAAATCCTTAATCTTTTAAAAATAAAACCAAATGCTTATAAATATTAATTATCATGATGTAGTTTGTACAAATATTAGTACAGTTTAGCATTCTAACCCAACCCGTAAATAACTGAAAAATAAATTGAAAAACTACATTGTAAAGTGTGAAGTAATGGTAGAAATGTTTAATTAATTATGGTCATAATATACTTTAAGATTGAAAGTTTAGAAATGATTTTTATTGTGGTATGAGTTCTTTAGAGATTATTGTTTTCAATGCCCCAGGCTTTTATGATTTCTATCTTGACATTCAATTTTTTTTTTCTTTCTACTTTTAAAGGGCTGTGCAGTGCATATATAACGTTATCAACTTTCTGGAAAATTTGCACCCCCCCTTCAATATCAAATGTTATCATTTCTCGACCCCCCCCCCATCCCGTCTATATCGATATCAGTGACTAAAAAATTTTCATTTTAAGTTTTTCCAGATTATTAGTTTATCCAGATTATTCCTCTTATTACTATTCACTTTGCTATATACCCAGATATTATTTTACATTTATTTTTAGCATCCTTTACTGTTTCAAATGAAAAGAGGAATTTAGTAAAATGTTATTATACATGGAATAAGTATGTTAAATCAGACGGAGATACTAATACGAGTAGAGTAATCGAGCAATATTAAAAGAAAATTCCACATAAAAATTATGTAATACTGATAAGGAATAGATTATTTATATTGCATATTATCACACATTTTCTATTGATTTCCTTTTCTCAGGATTAAAGCGTCAGTATTTGTGCCATTATGTAATAAATGCTCTGTTCCCATACATGATCTGGCCACATCCAACGACTCGATTACACGACAAAACACAGAGTACAAAAACTTAATTGTGTATTTTCCATTTTTTTCTGAATTGAAAAGAAACACTTATGTTTGTCTATCTTGGAAAAAACTTATTATATTTAACATTTAACAAATAAGTATTAAAAAATGGAATGTTCTGTTTATTAGAAGAAAATGCAAAAATTTCCATCAAAGCAGAAAGAGTCCGTGAAAATTTTACATAAAATTACATTTGTAAACCTGAGGCTATTTTAACAGTGTACAAGATAAATAAGTTTCAATTTTAAGTTTCATAAACACATTTTTTTTTTTTTTAATTGGATGTTTACGTTTAGAATATTTAGCTTATTCACAAAATAAATTTGCAAATATTTTAATTACAGATTTAAATTTAAAAATGTTTTACTTCAAATTTAAATACTTATGATACTAGCAATTATTTAAAATGTTATCTTACCTTTGCTCAAAAAGCAAAAAAACTTACTTTTTTTTTTTTTTTTTTTTTTTTTTTGCAAGTGTACTTTTTTTTTAATTGTCTTTTCTTGTAGTTGATTTTTAAAATTTGGATTCTTTTTGCATTCATTCCAAAAGAAAGTTGTTTCTTTTTGGTGCTATGTTTTGCATAATCTGGATATGCTGCTTCAAAACCTTTATGAAGCTCTAAAAATTTTTTTTTTAAATCCATGATGAATCATATAATGAAAGAAAAATAGAAAATTGTGATTTAAGGAAATGTCCAAACAGAATAGCACAAAATTCATCTGATTAATTCCACGTGTTTGCCGTTTTCATAGTGTTTTCTTGCACCTGTCTCCAGTACGGACAAAAGAAAAGAACAGTGTTTTTCAACATATCACATGGACAAGAATGTTTCTCTTTATTTTTTATTAAAATAAACAAGTATCATCTAAAGTGAGTTTTGCACCTTTTTTTTCAATCTGTGATATATCTATTAATATTTAGCTTGAATTTTCTTAAAAGTAGATAGAAAAAAAGGAAAAGAGGTTTTTTTTTAACGTCAAAAAAGTCTGAATTAAAAATTAGGGATGCACGGAATATTCGGTATCTATTCGGTATTCGGCCTATTCGGCCATGTCGCCGAATATTCGGTTTGGCCGTATATCAAATTATTCGGTATACCGAATATTCGGCTTGGCCGAATAATAAACTATTCGGTCTGCCGAATATTCGGTTTGGCCGAATATCGAAATATTCGGCCAACCGAATACTTCAAAAAAACTTTTAAAATATATTTTTTTAAATCTCTTAACATTTATACATTTAACTGTCAACTTATAAAGATGTTCAGAATAATTAGAAACAGAATCATATATTTAAATAAAAGAGAATGTTTTTACATTATTTATTTGCTGTTTCTTAAGGCCCCTGTCCTCGCTTGAGGAAACGCTCGCGAGCTAATGCTATTCCTATGGGGAAGCATTTTTCTAATAACTCTTTCGCATTTTGACATTTTTGAATAATTTTTTTTGCATTGGATAGCTGAGGTGCATGCCGACAGCGTACCTTTTTTACTTTTTCAATTTTGGTTGCAGATATATTTTTTAAAAAGCACTTTCAGTTTCGAAACCAGTTTTGAAAGTGAAACTAACTTTGTAAAAAATATCTGCAACCAAAATCGAAAAAGTAAAAAAGGTGCGCTGTTGGCATGCACCTCAGCTATCCAATCCAAAAAAAATTATTCAAAAAGGTCAAAATGCGAAAGAGTTATTAGAAAAATGCTTCCCCATAGAAATAGCATTAGCTCGCGAGCGTTTCCTCGAGCGAGGACAGGGGCCTTAAGTATTATTTAAGAAAATTAACCAAACACGAGGATTTTCACAGGAATTAATTATGTACAAATGAAAGTTCCTGAACATTGTCCAGTAAACAATCTGTTTCTCTCTAAGATTTTAAAAACAACATTTACAATCGATGAAAAGGATCGCCTACTCCAGACACCAATCTAGGATGTATTTAAAAACTTCCTCCCTTAATAAAAGGGAGTAGAACAGTTATTCTTGGTGAGTTGGCACCATATAAAATTTGAATAGATTGTATTATTTATTTACTTTTACTTTAGTCTCTTCCTGACACACAAATAATATATGATCCTGTACAATTTTTCTTCCAATTTTTTCACAATTTCTCTTTGATTTTAAAATGTTTGCTTTAGAATTTAAGAAAATTTTATTCATTTGTTTTAATTCACAGAAGAATCCATGGAATTAAAAATTTTATTAATTAAAAATGTTTTATAACTATCCTCTTCTTAAATCTCCAAAGCAGATTTTCTTCAGCATAAAGTTTACTTGAAAAAAACTCTTAATTATCAAAATGAAAATTTCTGTTTTAAATATCATGTAAAACTGTTTTAAAATTTAACGTTTTAATGCCTTTAAACTTTGAAATGTAAAATTACTTGACAAGCCGAATAGTTACTATTCAGCTTGCCGAATATTCGGTATTCGGCCTAGCAGTTACTATTTGGCTAGCCGAATATTCGGTATTCGGTTCGCCTGTTGGTCGAATATTCAGTATTTGGCAAAAATCACTATTCGGTGCATCCCTATTAAAAATGTTAACGATATCAAAAGACAACCCCCCTCCCCCCTGCGATATCTTTCGATATCAAATGCCAGACACCCCCCCCCCCTAAAATGATAACGTTATATTTGCATAGTCCCTAAGTAACATCAGTGATGCTGCTGGACTTGACAAATCCTGGGTCCCTAG
This sequence comes from Maratus speculifer, assembly GCA_964019185.1. Taxonomy (NCBI): domain Eukaryota; kingdom Metazoa; phylum Arthropoda; class Arachnida; order Araneae; family Salticidae; genus Maratus; species Maratus speculifer. Next base: position 376,391,044 of record OZ025292.1, read on the forward strand.
GACCCGGGACTTCTAAAATACTGGGTCCCCTTTTTATGAAAGCGGGTCCCCACTAAAATTAAGTGATATTTTTAAATGCAAAAATTGAGCTTGTTCATTTGCAAAAGGAAAATGAAATGCAATAATTGTTTTAATAATAAATAAATAATTAAAACCAAAACTAATTTTGTTAAGAGAAATTTTCTTTATTTTTTAAAAAATAAATGTGAAAGATACATATTCTATTATAAAGTAATGTTTATTTGAGTGTAGAAGATAACAAGTATCACTATTGTGTGTATTTCTTTTAAAAAAAGACAAGACTGATTTACTGAAAAATACATTTTGCTAAAAAAAGAATATTTTTGTTGAGTAAAGGTGTACTTTTATGTTTAATGACTGGGTGCTTTCTGGGTTCTTTTCATTCACTCAGAAAGATTTGGTACGAATTGGTACAGTCAAAAACGAAAGATTGTGAAGCAGGAAAATCTGTTTTGGGGGCAGCAAAAAAAATTTTTGAAGCAGGAAAATTAGTTTTTGGAACAAAAAATTTTCAAAAAAATTATTTTTTTCGCACTTCTTTGATAAAATTTGTATTTTTTTGCAATGTTTAGATGAAACCTGTGGTTTTTTCGCAATCTTTTGATGAAATCTGCCCTTTTTTTGGAAGAAATTTCGTGAATTTTTCTATGAAATCTACTGTATTATCGCTATCTTTTGATGAAATCTGCCTTTTTTTGTGATCTTTTGATGAAATGTGCCGTTTTTCGCATCTCTCGACAAAGTTTGCAGTTTTCATGATCTTTTGACGAAACTTGATATTTACCGTGAATCGTTTGACAAAATCTGTTGTTTTATTGCAATTTTTGGACAAAATTTGTCGTTTTTTTCACAATCTTTCGAGAAAATCTGCCACTTTTTTGGGATCTTTTGACGAAACTGGACTTTATTTCACAAATCTTTTATCAAAATTTATCGGAAATTGTTATTTCGCGATTTTTTAACGAAACGAGCCATTTTATTGCAATCTTTTGACGAAATTTGCCGTTTTTCATTAAACTTTTGACAAAATCGGCATTTTTTCGGAATTGGACTAAATTTATCGGTATTTTTTAGGAATCTTTTGAGAAAATCTGCTGTTTTTTCGGGATTTTTTGACGAAATAAGGCCATTTTTTCGACAATCTTTGGACAAAATTTATCAGAAATTAGTCGTTATTTTGCGATTTTATAACGAAATTTGACATTTTTTTGCGATTTGTAAACAAAATTATGCGTCCCACGGGATGCATAAGAGCTTTTTTTGTGTCCCGTCACTGATTTTTTGCGTATTTTACATGCTATAGCACGTCCGCAGCATCGCTGAACATGCTAATAAAGATGTGTGTTTTAAAGCATACTTGCACAAAATCAATAAAGGAGGTATTATTACGCTTTCATTTTAAGAACCAAAGTTTTGTTATATACTTATTTCTAAAAGTAGAATGAGAAAAATATACCACTAAACTTTATCAACTTATTAATATTTATTTTGCTTGTTTGGGTTACTTTTTTAAATAAGTAAAAAGAATCATTTTAATATTTAAAAAAAGTTACTACACATCAAGCCATATAAATACTATATATAGCTCAATGAGAAATCTACTTAAATATAAACCCCACTTAAAATGTTTAAAAAAATTTATTATTATTATTATTTTTTTTTTTTGTACTATGTTATTTTGTCGACCAAAGATCTACCGCCAAACTATAAGATTAAATGGCAATAATCGATGATCATGATTATCAAATCCAGTAACATAAGATAACATGTTTAAAATGTAATTAAATGATTTTTATTTCGAGTTTTCATTAGTATTTTTATTAATATTCTACTCATTTGTTTTTTTTTAATTTAAAATACAAATTACGTCAATAAGTGTAATTTGGCTATTAGTTTGGCGATTTGTACAATTTGGCAAAATTGGTTGACGGGATAACCATGTAGTACCTTTTTTTAAAAATTAATTAAAATATTTTTAGAAACAAATAATGTTCATCTTTATTATTTTTAAACACAGTTTTAAAAAATAAATAAATAAAAGAACATGCATGACTTTAATTATTAATAATGTATAATAATAATAAAATCAGTTGAGTATAATCCTCTGGATAAAAATTTTGATACCATACAATATGACGCAGAATGTAAATAGAAGAAAAAAAATATATATACAGAAAATAATAATAAGACATTATTTCATTTTAATCTTCAAAGATTTCGTTTTCTTTTAACATATAGATAGAATATAGTACTCAAAACTAGAGCTCAACAATTTTCATTGGACAATTTTAATTTACTCTAATAACTTATATTAAATTTTAAAGTTAAATACTGAATAACACATTTCTGATATAGATATATCCAATCAATATATTAGTTATGCATTTTTATGTAAATATGTAATGAGAAAATCGTACAATTATCATTACCATTATTATTAAGAAGCGTTTTCATTCGGAATAAAATCTGTATGAAAAATCCGAAAAACGAAACTAAAACTAACTTTATATTCATGCTGTAGTTGTAACATAATGAAAGGGTATCATTTGAATTATTTTGCCAAATAAGAATTCGTAGAACTTTCTTTAAATTAAAAATTATGAAATACAAGAGGAATTTTTAAATCGCAAAATTTCACCCAATGAGTAAACAAACAGTAAAAAAAGATAATGCAGCATAAAATATGGATTCATTTTTTTTTTCTCCATAGATTCTTCAGCATTTACAATAGATTATATCGTATAAATAACGACGATGATACGAAATAAGATAGTAATAATTACAAAATAAACAGAGCCTCTATAGTTAAAATGCATAATCAGGACAAAAACGTAAATGCAAGTGTATGAAAATGAAAACACATATTAACTACAAAATTAGGTTATCACACAGGCTTTTTACAAAATAAATGTAACAAACCCAAAAACATGCACATGTGATTAGTTGGGGAAATATCGAAACTGAAAAGTTAATTATAATAGATATTAAAATATATATATACTGAAAAGCAAATAGATCGTATTGCAAGGAATTAAATGGTTTAAATTGAAACGTAAAGATAATAAAAGCAATAATAATTGTACAAAAATTCTCATTTTAAAAGGGAACAAACTTCTAAAATAACTAATCATGCAGTATATTTAATTAAAGAAAGTATTAAATTATTTTTAAACTCAATATTTAGTTCGCAATCCATAATTTTTTTTGCTTACTTCAAAGAATAAATAAATTATTACAGGCTCAATATTAAATATCGGTTTAATAATTTACCTTCTTTTCTTAACATTGTAATAGCATAACAATGCATCAAAAGACCCTATTATAAAATATTGAATATAATTTATAATAGTTTCATGAACGCTAACTTCTGAACATCAATATCCGCCATTAATGAGCACGGGCAAGTCCACTTTCTGCTATAAAATAGGGCTGACAACTGCACATGTAGAATATTTTTTTCTTTGTATCTCTGTTTTCCAATAAATATTTTGCAAGCATGCTATAGATTATCAATAAAACAAATTTGAGGCACAAATTAGTCAACATAAATACTAATTAATGTAAATATAATTTATCCCAGAGAGATGCGAGTCCCCTGAATTTTTAATAAAAATCGTATAATGTTGAAAAAAAAAGTCTTCATAAAATTTACAGGCTTATTTTATTATGTATGGTGACAAGGTTTAAAAGATAGTAAAATAGTACATATTTTTTTACTTGAGTCGTAATCAATAAGCAAAGAGTACAACTCAACCAAAAAAAGTGGATCTGTTATTTGTTTTTTTATTTATGATGTGATCATGAAGATTGTGATCATGGATGTAAAGAGTAAACCTCAGAAGATGGTACTGATGATGGCGCTGACGTTCTTCACGCCCTGCAGTGGTAATCTGTTTTGTCCAGCGCCGGGGCGCTGTTTTGTTATGGCAAAACTATACAGGACGATTAAAAAAAAGTGGACTTCAAAAAAAGTACTTAATGCAGGGTTATTTTTTTTAGCATCACCCCCAGACATAAAATCCACTCCACCTATCTCATTCCTCCATGATTTTTATCATCAGAGGTATAGATGGCGCTACATTACCCAAGAACTGGAAAAGTTACTCTTTACAGTATTTTCGTATATGAAAGTTCTCTTTATTTTACTGTAGGTCCATGTTTGTGATCCAGCGCTAGCAGATTATCTGAAAATTTAAATATCCAGAAATTTTGTATATTATTTGCTTATAAATTAACTTTTAAAACGGATCCATCAAAGAATAACGATAATTTGCAGCAGCAGATGGTTTGTAACACTCGTTAATTTATTATTTAATTATTATGTTATATGTTATGTTTTATATATATTTCCCTTTTATAATATATATCAAATTATACATTTGTGTTTCTTTTTTTTTTTTTTTTTTTTTTTTTCCTTTTTAAGGTTAATGAACAAGTAAAGTCACCATTGCGGCTGAAATTGGAAAGTTGGCTGAACAAAAATATGAGAATTGAGATGACGGACGGCAGAGTTTTGATTGGAATTTTTCTCTGTACTGATCGTGATAGAAATGTTATTTTAGGATCTTGTGCTGAATACCTCCAGGCTGAAAGTATATAACAAACTCCTTTTTAAACTAGAATAATTTTACATCTTATTTTTCTCCCTGGCACAGATGTCATATATGCACAACATTTGCATGTACTTTTTTCCCCCACCAATTTGGCATTGCATATGTGTGCTAAGGAGAAGATCCGTTAAGTATGTTTATAACAATTGTTAGGGAAATAAAATGGGAAAAGTTAAAGGTTTCAGTAAACTGTGCTGATTAAATATACAACTGCATGTATTTAATATGGCGGCTATAGGTATTAATATATTTGAATTACTGTGAAAATTTTATTTAGTGCTTTGTTACCTATTAAGTTTATCACATATTATTTTAATATGTGAACTAAATATCAATTTAACATCATTAGAAAAGAGATATACACTTTGGAAGAATAATACTTTCATCTTACTAAATAACTTATTTAATACCGACACATTATTTACAGCAGACGATCACAGATACACACAACGGCATAGAACCCAATTGCCGCTTACATAAAAACATTCTATTTACATTTTCTCCTTAGTTGCGGTTACAGTTAAATACAGCACATCTCCTCCCTTCCAAAACTTCTTCTACAAGTCCAATCGCTGAGGAGGTTTCCGAATTCTTGTAGATCGGCGAACTGGTTGTGGTGTTGGAGTTGAACTGTGGACTCTGAGTGGAGCATGCTCTAATGCAGTAACTGAGACTGGCGTTACATCAGTCGTTTCCACCTCCACACTAGTGGGTGGTTTTGCTAACTCAGCACTAGTTGTTGGAACATCAGCATTTTGCACAGGAATGACAGGTTTTGAAAACGATTGTCGAAGCTCGCTTTCTTTTTCCTCTGTCTCCTCCATCCTGTATTTGATCTACATGTCTACGCAACAATTGGCCATTAACATCGACAGTGTAATGTAGTTGTCCATCTTTTCAAATGACTTTTCTAAACCTCCATCTCTTGTTGCCTTGTCGGTAATTTCATACAGCAACATTGTCGCCAATTTGGAATCCTCTGTCCGAGAATTCATAAGTTCCTTCACGAACTTTTTCTTCCACTCTGCACTTAAGATCAGGATGCAGCAGATCGATTCTTGTCCGAATCTCTCTCTCTTCAACATGAGCATGGCTGGACTATGAAGTATCGTGAGGTTTGGAGCTTTTCTGTATTGCATAAGGAACGTACTTAATTTTTGTTGTATTGTACCATCATAATTTTGCATTGCTCTTAGAGATTGTTTGACTGTAAAGACGTATCTCTCGACCTGCCCATTGCTAGGTGGTTTAAATGGAGCAGTGGTCTTGTGTTTAATACCATTATTATGCATAAACATCTCAAATTCAAATGATGTAAACTGTGGACCGTTGTCACTTACCAGCATGAATGGCAATCCAAATCAAGCGAAACAATCTCTTAAGCATTCGATGGTTTTGGTTGCTGTGGTGGATTTCATTGGATAAGCTTCCAACCACTTGGAATGAGCATCTACTATAATCAGAAACATTTATTCAAAGATAAGCCCAGCAAAATCTATGTGAATATGTTGCCACGGTGCACTAGGATACTCCCAGCAATGCACCTTTACTCTCTGTTGGTCGATTTTGTACCGAGCAGTCTACACAATTCTTTGAGCAATTTTCTATATCCTTATCGATATTCTTCCAATAAACACATCTAGCGACAGCTTTCATCTTAACAGCACCCAGATGACCATGATGTAACTTTTCGAGCATCTGAACCTGACAGGGTTGGCATGATTTAAATCAAGATTTAAATCTAGATTTAAATCAAGTGATTTTTTTAAAAAAATCATTTGATTTAAATCAATTTTTTGCAATTTCACATGAATGCACATATCAAAGGAAAATTTTGGGTAAAAAGTTAGAAAATGTATTAGATAACGATAGAATTACAAAATTTAAAGCAAGATATGAACAAACTATTAATGGCTGTTATTTTGCTGGAGTTTTATTAAGGTTCTTTCTTTTAAGTCAAAATGAAATGAAACTTAATGTAAGGAAAAATAATGAAGATTTGGCATTCATTAAAGAAGATTGTCTAAATCTTCTCATCACTGTAGCACATTTTCAAGCAGAAAACGGCCCATTTCAAAAATTACCATTGCTTGAAAAAAAAGTTTCTGATATTATGACAGATTATGATTGGCGGAAATCCTTTTATGTAATGGGAGGTAAAGAGAGAGTCAGCGAAATTGAAATTGAATTTATTTACCAAATAACAACAACCATGGCTTCATCTACTGGAGTAAAAAGACAATTTTCTTCTTTTGGAGTAGTTCGTTCAAGCCTTCATAATAAATTAGGAGTAAACAAATCTTTTAAATTAGTGTTTTTGTTCAAACAATTAAATCCCTGATTTTTTCCTATTTACTTAAGAAATATAGAATTAATTGTGATTTTTATCCCTTTAAATAGCTTGCATTAAATGAATACAGTAGACTTCCTCAAATCCCCACAGCTTGGGATCAGAGGTTGTGTGGATTTTAGAATTTTGTGAATTTCTGGTCATGGGTTTGTTTACATTTTTAAACAGTAATTTGATTGTAATTAATAATGCAATTGAAGTTAATGAATGCTTATAATATAGTAAAACATTAAAACAATTATGTAAGTTAATAAACTATAATAATAAAAATTTAGATAATTAAAAATGATTAAAATATTGAAAGCAACAAAGATGAAGTAAATAATCAGTAATGTATAACTAAATATTATAAAGTATTATAACTGTATTATATAGATGAGATGCATTTTTTCTTAAATTATTCAATGGAACTTGCCCCATAAAGGTGCACTACTAATTCACATCAATATCATAAAATATAGAAGTTTTATTTCAGGTTTAACCAAACTCAACAATAAAAAAAAGCTTGATGAATGTATAAATGCATTTTGCAAAAAGATTGTGATCTCCACTGATATTAGCAATACCTTGAATTTTTTTCAGAAATAAATTTATTCTTCCTTCATGAAAAAGCATGAATTTAGCAATATTAATGAAAGTTACAGATTAAAATATAAATAGAATTGATATAAAAATAAAAAAGTCAAATTTTGTCCCTATACCTGACCCGAGAGCTTCATTGTTTACATCTGTAAATTATGTGCGGATTTTAGAGAGTTGTGGATATTAGGACAGCGGATTTGAGGGAGTCTACTGTATTTAATTTGTTTTTTTTTAATTTTGCCAGTTTCTATTCATTTACAACATATTTAAATTTATTTCTTATTTGTTATTTAGTATGCACAATTCAATTACAAAATAATAGAATGTCTTTAGATTAAAACCTAGATGTTTAATTTTTTGTACCAATCAGTAACTAGAATATAATATTTTCTTAACTATATAATTATTTCTTATAATATTTTTATAAATTATAAATATTATTTATTCTTTTTTAGTTATTTATTATAAAAAATTGCTTCATGTATTGTAAAAACATAAAAACACAGTAATTAAATATAGGATTCTAAAAAAATCAAATAAATCCGATTTAAATAAAAAAAATCTGATTTAAATCAAATAAATCCGATTTTTTTGATTTTTTTAAAAAAATCATGATTTTTTTCCAACCCTGGAACCTGATACTTTTTGGGCACGCACACACGCTGGCCTAACATGACACAACCATCTTGTAGACTATATTTTGCTTCTCTCCTTCTTAAAATTCCTCCATTCTGTAAAATATTAAGCAATGGGGCGAGGTCTACATCCAACAAAGTTTCTTTGGCTAAGTCTCTGGCTGTGACAGGAAGAGTTTAGATTTGTGCTAACTGAAATAGATCAATTTCATCTTTAACGTCTAACTGTTCAGAGGTGGACAGCAGCCTAGACAGAAAGTCAGCGTTACCATGTTTTTTTGTTTGACGATACTTAATGTCAAACTGGAAAGATTGTAATACTAAAGAATAATGTAACAATCTTGTCACTGCCAGAACTGGAAGACCTTTCTTCGATCCAAAGATGGCTACTAAAGGTTAGTGGTCAGTTAATAATGTGAATCATTTCCCTTTTAGATAAAAATAAAATTTCTTGACACCCCACACAATTGCTAGTGCTTCTTTATCAATCTGAGCATATTTTTGCTCAGTTTTTGTGAGGTTTCTGGATGCGAAAGCTATTGATCTTTCCGTTCCGTCAGGTAAAGAGTGGGAAAGAACCGCCCCTACTCCTACAGGAGATGCATCAGTTGTCAATATCAATGGCAGTGATGGATCATAATGCATTAGGACACGCAGAGAACAAATTTCATTTTTAATTTTCTCAAAAGCTTCCTGACAATCCTTTGACCAAACCCATTTCACACCTTTCTGTGTTAATTTATACAAAGGATACGCTATTGTAGCCAAATTAGGGCAAAATTTTCCATAAAAGTTAACAAGCCCTAAAAGAACTTTGTACTTCCTGTACATTAGTAGGTCTAGGAGCTTTCCAAATCGCAGAAATTTTCTCATCAATCATGTATACCTTTGCATCGATTTTGTGCCCTAAAAATTGGATTTCTTTTTGAAAAAATTTACTCTTATCTAAATTTAATTTTAGCCCATGGTCTTTACATTTCTGAAAAAAAATCTTAAGGCCTCTAAGTGTGATTTATCATCTGATCGAGTCACTCTAACATCATCCATAAAAACTTTGATTCCTTCCATTCCCTGGAAAAGCCCATCAATATATCTTTGCCAAATCGCTGGAGCAGAATTTAAACCATATATAAGTCTTTTACATACATATAATCCCTTAGGTGTATTTATCGTTAAGATCTTTTACCTATCTGGATGTACTTTCATTTGTAAATAGGCATGCTTAAAATCGATTTTTGAAAAATGTTTACCCCCATTTAAGCTTGAAAAAATTTCCTCTAATTTTGGTAAAGGATGTTGTTGTACCATAATATTTTTGTTTACGGCAGGGTTCGCACAGACTACTTGGACTCCTTAGAAACTACTTAGAAATGAAAACGTTCCCAAGTAGTACTTAGAACTACTTAGATAAACAAAATACTCCTTAAATTGTATTGCGGTTTTGCAGGCAAGCAATATTGCTCCCAAAAAAGAAAAAAAAATTGCGATTGTAAAACGCACGGTAAACCCTTTATGCACGTCATTCATCAGAAGCACAGCAGTGATTGCAGGGATGCCGCGGACTCGCGATAGCACGTAAAATACGCAAAAAATAGGCGATGGGACGCAGTAAAATAGCTCTTACGCATCCCGTAAGACGCTCAATTTCATTAAAAAATGCATAAAAATGGCGACTTTGGTTAAAAAATTGCGAAATAAGGACTTTTTCGGCAAATTTCGTCAAAGATTCATGAAAAAATGGCTAATTTTCTCAAAAAATTTCGAAAAAATGCAGAGATTTCCTCAAAAAATCACGAAAAAAACGTCAAATTTCATCTAAAAATCGCAATAAAATGGCAAAATTTGTCAAAAATTTGCAAAAACGATGGATTTCGTCAAAAAATCGTGATAAACCGGCAAATATTGTCAAAAAATTTGGGAAAACCAGCAAATTTTGTAAAAAATTTTTTATAAAACGGCAAATTTCGTTAAGATATGCGAAAAATGGCTATTTTTGTCACAAATTGCGAAAAAAGGCAAATTTCTTTAAAAGTTTCACGAAAAAATGGCTAACTTTGTCACAAATCTCGAAAAAAATGGCAAATTTCCTCAAAAGTGCGAATAAACAACAAATTTTGTCAAAAATTTGCGATAAAACAACAGATTTTGTCAAAAAATCGCGAAAAAACGACAGATTTATTCAAAAGATTCGCAAAAAAAATGGCTAATTTCGTCACACAATCTCGAAAAATGGCTAATTTCCTCAAAATGTTGTGAAAAACGGCAAATTTCGTCTAAAAATCGCGAAAAAACGGCAAATTTCGTCAAAATATTTGTGAAACATCGGCAAATTTCGTTAAACAATTCTTGAAAAATGTAAATTTTGTGAAAAAAGTCCCGAATAAACGGCAGATTTCGTCAAAAGATCGTGAAAAGACTCAAATTTTGTAAAAAGGCACGAAAAAAAAAAAGTTAATGCCTGAAGTGAATTTTCCTGTTCCAAAAGCTAATTTTCTTGCTTCAAAATTATTTTTTTTTTGTTGCTCTAAAAACGGATTTTCGTGATTCACTATCTATTTTTGACTGTTCCAAGTCTTTCTGAGTAAATGTGACTTAGGAAAACACCCATTCATTAAACAAAAAGTCTCATCACTTTACTCAACAAAAGTATTCTTTTTTTTTCAGCAAAAATGTCTTTTTCTATAAATCAGTCTTGCCCCTTTTTTTAAAAGAAATGCAAACAATAGTAATACTGGTTATCTTCTACTTTCAAATGTTCATTATTTTATAGTTAAATTTGTATCTTGCAAATTTATTTTTAAACAAGTAAAGAAAATTTCTCATAATTTTAAAAACAACTAATATTGGTTTTATATTTTTATTTATTATTAAAACAATAATTATTGAATTTCATTTTTCTAATGCAAATGAACAAGTTCAATTTTTGCATCTAAAAATATGACTCATTAGTGGGGACCCGCTTTTGTTAAAAAGAGACCCAGGATTTTTCAAGTCCAGCAGCATTCCTGGATTGGTTGGGATCATACTAATAGCCACCAAAGTGTCACGAAATATCGCAGATAAAAAGCTAATTTCGTCTGAAGATTGCGGATATAATGCCGATTTCGTCAAAAGATTGCGGGAATAAAACAGCGTTTTCGAGAAAAGATCATATAAAAATGCAAATTTTGGCTAAAAATCCTCTAAAAACATCGATTTCATAAATAAGAGAAACAGGAAAACACAGATTTTATCAAAAGATTGCAGAAAAACCACCTATTTCGACTAAAGATCTCAAACAATCACCAATTTTGCTAAAATATCTCAGATAAATCGCTGATTTTATCTGAAGATCGCGGGAAAGCATCGGTTTCGTCTGAAGATCCCGAATACCCCCTCCCCCCCTTCTTGCAGGGCGGTAACTCGCAGAATCCCTGCAGAATTGGGGCTGTGCAAGTGTATGCCACATAAATAACAACAAAAGTGGATGTCTTTAAATTTTTTTGGACTCCTTGGATTTTTTATGTACTCCTTGGATTTTTTCTTCCCAACTCTGTATGAACCCTGTTACGGTAACAGAATAATCTGCACATAGGCGTATAGACCCATCTGTTTTTACAACCGGGACAACTGTAGGGCTGGATTTTTGCTGGCAGAAAATAGTTTCTGCCGTGCCAGTGGCAAAAAGTGGTTATAACCAGTTTTTACTGGCATAAACTCATTTTATGACATAATCTGAGACTTTTTAGTGATATTAAATTGCTTATATATATTTTATTCAGAATAAATAATAAATAAAATATTGTGAATAGTTTTAATTAAAAAAATAAATAAATTAGAATTTGATAGTTTTGAATACTTCAAGAAGAATGATCTATATTATTTGCAGATAATTGAAAATGATGGAAATGATATTAAGGACATAGCAATTGTTAAAATTGTAAATAAATATCATGATTTATAAAGAGTTAAATACTTGTTACAAATGTTAAAATCTATTGCTGTTACTTTAGATAAGAGTAAAAAACATGACTGTTCTATTGCAGCTGCTCATAAAATTTGCTTAACTTCACTTAATGATGGAAATATAGAAACTCACAAATGCAAGATTCAAATCTCATTTAATGCAGTGCTCAAGGGCGGATCTGGAGAGTCCTCAAGGGGGGGGGGCGATTTTAGAAATTTGGAAACTCGACTTTAATGCATGGGTCGGGGCCAATTTTTTCACTGCGGGTCATGTTGCTTTTATTTTTTGCTGCGGTCGGGTCTGAGTCCGGTTGACTTCTAATTTTTTCTGTGGGTCGGGTCTGGGTCCGATTGACTTCTAGTTTTTGCTGTGGGTCGGGTCTGGGTCCGGTTGACTTCTAGTTTTTGCTGTGGGTCAGGTTTGGGTTCGGTTGACTTATTTTCTTTTACTGCTGGTCGGGTTAACTAATGTTTATGTTGTGGATCACATTAGCAGGATTAACAGGTGTTTTTATTCAGAAACTATGGCGTAATCCATTTTTTGATAAGCAGTTTAAGAAAATACTGTGAAAATTATCGTTTTGAATAGAATTTCTGGAAGCCACAGCATGGGAAGGTAGAAAAATCCACAAACATTTGACGTGCGAAGAGAAAACTGCGCTCGGGGCAAAGCAAAATGTGGCGCCCCCCCCCCCCTGCGACCCAACTTTTTCTTGTAATAGGCCAAAAATTATGCTGGTAGCATAAATTTGGTGCCCCCTAAATTTCCATGCCCGGGCCGAGCGCATCCTTCACCCCCCCTTTCGCACGGCACTGCATATTGTCTGTCCTACACATCTTGAGAACAATTAAGTCTAGTTCCAGCCCGGCTCGTCTATATGTAGAAAAACAATGCAAGCCTGATCTCGGGCCGGTACAAACCTGCTAAAAAAAAAAAAAAAAAAGGATGTTAAACCTGGGTTACACACAATATAATTCTCCAATGCTGATCTGTACACTGTAAAAGTTAGATTTCTGTATTGATGTTGCCAAACTAGTTTCGATTGATGATGCACATTTATACTTATTCTCATTAAACCCATATAATTGAAAATAGCTCATATTTTAACGTTCCTGCTTAAATCTTTACAAAAAGCCAATAAGCCCGCTTTTTTTTTTTATGGGCTCAGCCCACATGGCCCTTCAATTTTTTTGCCGGCTCGTCCCGTTTATTTTGTTTATTGGCCCGGCCTGTTGGAAAAATTATTCTAATTTTGCTGGCTCATTAGAAAATTCGGAACAATTTCGCCGACTCAGACAGGCCCGGGCACATGCATACGTCTAGGCTGGGTCGGACACGGACCAAAATTTAACTTTCATTCCGAGACGAACCCCGACCAGGGAAATTTTGGTCAGTGCGGACTAGAGATAAATTTGGGCTATTATTCCACAGCCCGGTCCCGCCTGAGGCAGAAACTTTTGCGGCATCAAGAGCAAAACCCAATAATGAAATTATACAGCAGAAAAAATTGCATAATACTTATAAAAATGTTCCAAAAGTAGTTATAATTTTAAAGCTATTTTTTATATTAAAAAAAGGCTGTTAAATGAACAATTAAATTTAATATTATCAAAAGAACAGTTTGATGTAAAATAAAAATATACTTTACGCATAAAAAGATTCTCATATGTTGTCTCTGTTTTAGTAAAAAAATATTATGGATAATGGACATGTTAATGAAGTGTGTTTCATGAATAAATGCATGGAATCTGTAGAAAATGCTGTCTATTATCTGTCAAATCGAACAATATTTTTAAATTTTCTGTAAAAAATGCACATTTTTAACTATAACCATTTTATTCTTCATAACAAGCCTTTGTTATAGCATGACCCAAAAAGTAAATAACTTCAAATTAAAAATTTTAAAGTTCAACACTTTTTTAGGAACAGAAGAAACACTACTCGATCACAAGAATATGGTAAATACATTTACTTACCGCTACGGCATCAGCAGAGATCCCAAAAGAAATGATAATTACTACAGTTATTTCCAAATGAAAAGCGATTACGACTTGTATATGTTGCATATTCGGTAACTGCAAAATAAAATCAAAAGAAAATATTCTTTTCGCGTTACATGTGTAAATAATAATAATAAAAGATCCATTGCAAAATAATCTCTGCCACAAACAAAAATTTAACTAAACACAAATTCATTATTCCCGTCTTTTTTCGTAGGCGCCAGTTCGGCAGTCGTCGGCAATGCTTGAACATAAATCTACAGATGTAGATATGACTAATTATTTTTTGTTTGTTTTTGTTTTTTTAATAGCATTCAAATACTAAAATTTAAAAAAAAATTTTGCCTCTTTTTCATTTTTATCAAAATAGCAAGACATTGATTTGAAAAGGAATAAGTACTAATTTTTAAGAGAAAAGTTTTTTACATTTTTCTATTCATCGATAAATAAAATTTTCAGATTTCAGAAAAAATGAGTCCGAATCAGTTGACCAGCATAAAAACAAAGCACGATCTCGTATCGGACACGGGCTAAGTCTGAACCTGTGTCATCTCTAATGCAGACATCTAAGAAGAATGACTACAAGCCAGACTCTATCTGGAAGAAAAATAAGTCAGACCCAATCCAAATCAGTAGAAAAATAATCATCATGATAGTATCAAATAAATGACGGCTAAGTTCTGAATGCGGTAAGACCAGACACAGTCCGAGCTTCGCGAACTTAAAAAGGCGCGGCCCGGGGGGGGGGTGAATTCTAGTTAGGATATAACTCATTTCTTGCAAGGATGCATGTATTTTTGGGAAACGTTTATTGCCCAAGAAGTTAAGACGATCGCCCTCTCAGACCCGACCTAAATCTACAGAAAAATAATGATCACGATACTGCCCGGTTCTGAAAGCAAGATACTTGATCCAGCCTAAGCCTCGCGGAATTAAAAAGGCGCGGCCCGCCCCGGACTCGAGTTAGGCTTCAATTCATTTCTTGCGAGGATGCATGTCTTTTTAGGAAACTTTTATTAGCCCAAGGGCGGGGGAGGAAGATCGCCCTTTCGCTTTGAAAAATGCCAAGGCACATTTTCCTTGAATCCGCCAATGGCGGATCTAAGGGGGACGATCGTCTTTTCGCCCCCCCCCCCCCCCCCTAGATCCGCCATTGCTTCTTCTCCCTCATGGTCTCCTTCAATCTTAGACCGAGCGTTTACCTCAAGGAAGAACGAAATCCACGCCAGGCCCGCCCTGAAAAGAAAAATGTGGCTCGATCCCACTCTACAGGTTCTGAAAGTGTAAAGACCTGACCCAGTTCCGTGACTTAAAAATAGCGCGGCCCGACCCAGGCCGTGCCGGTCTCGAGTTTAAGTCCAATCCTTTTTCCGTGTGGACATCTTTTTCAGACCCTTTACTGGGCTCAAGGGGGGGGGGGGGCGATTAGATCCGCCATTGGCAGTGCTAACTTCAAAATTGACATTTGAGCATAAAGAAAGGGCAAGAAAATTACTTTTTAATATTCATCTAAATTTTGTGCCATATATAATAACCCCATAGCAAAATAAACTCTTTTCTCAGAAACATATTTACCCAGGAAGTCCTAGAAAATTTTGTGATTTCTGTGGGTGATTGCTTTTAAAAACAAATACCGGTGAAAATGAACATTTTTCAAATTTTACATCCTCAATAATGACATACCAGCAAGTAATGCTGGTCTTGAATGAATATTTTTGAATATTTTTTCATTCAGAACAATTTAAAAAAAAAAAGTCTAGGTTAAGAAAAGTTAGCAAAATTAATAATATGAATTATAGAATGCTCTCAGTTTATTATTACTTTTTCAACAAAAGTGAATTTGTTTTTTCAATATTGTTAAATAATTGTACAAGATATTTAATTAAGTTTTTTTTTTCTGTTATTTTTGTTCTACAATTATTTAATTATACATTTTAAATAAAAACCATCTCTTTGGATGTACAAATATAACTTTTAAGGTTTTGCAGTGTATTATTTATTTAAAAATACTCTGAAAGTGATGTTAAAATAATATAGAATTTTTTGTACATTTCTTTTTTTTATAACTTTTAAATTGAAATTCAACAGTGAACAATAATATCAATAGTCAAATTTGTGCAGCATCAGATTACTGCTGTGAAAATTTCTGTATTCAAGTGACAGAAAATTATTATATATGATCATTTTGAAACTTTTTGCTACTTTAAATAACATTTATAATCTTTATTTTAATTTAACTAAATTCTATACATTAAATACATATGGGAATTATGAATTGTTGCAGCTTAAAGTTCTTATTATTTCTTAGTTTCTGCCAGTTTTTGCCACTTACTGGTCTGTCACGCCAGTTTTAACCGGTGGTTTAAATCACCCCGGCAGAAACTTGCCAGCCCTGGACAACTGGTGTTGCCCAATCAGATGTCTCTACTCTCTCTATGATGCCTTCTTTTTCAAGCCTATCAATTTCTTGTTCAGTCCTGTCTTTTAAAGAAAAGCGTACAGGTCTAGCTCTACAAAATTTTGGCACTGCATCAGATTTAAGTTCCAACTTTACTTCATAATTATTAATTTCCTTAACTTATCGTCAAAAAGCTCTTTATACTCTTCTAACAATTTATTCAAATTATAGTCATAAGATGTTTTTACTGCTTTTATAGAATTCCAGTCCAAATTTTTACTATATAGCCATTCGCAGCCAAAAATTTTATCCAAATTTTCCTTAACAATACACAAATTTAATTTAAATTTTTGATTTTCGTATTCAACATCAACAGTGACAAAACCCAAAGGTACAATTATTTCACCTTTGTATGTTTTAAAAACTACTTTTGTGGGTTGAATTCTTTTTTTCGAAATCTCACGAAATTTTTTTATGCTCATTACTGAGACGGCCCCTCTAGTATCAAGTTCCATACTCACAGATTTATTTTCAATATTTACTATTAACATAATTGGAGGTTTTCTTTGCTCCTCCCCTTTCAGCGAATTTCTAATTTAAATTATCGAATTTAAATATAATCGAATAATAATAATTTAAATATAATATCGAATTCCCCTTTCTAATTTAAATCTGCAGGAATATTTATCTAGATCCATTGCGCTGTACACCGTGTACAGCTCGTTTTTACTTTCTTTCCTGAAAGATTTTGTCTTCCAAAGTTTTTCTTTTGCGAAACAAATTTTGACTGCTCATTATTATTCCTCACGCTAAATTCTTTAATTTCTAAAGATTTACCCATTATCTCATTTGCCCCTTTTATAGCTTTCTCCATAGCTAAAGCAATTTTCAAAGTATTCTCGATATATATATCATCTTCCTCAAAAAGTCTATCTAATATTGTTCTATCCCTTAGCCCGCTTACGAAAACATCCCGTAACATCGTGTTCAACATTTCTTGTTTATACTGACAAGGAATTGCCAAGGAGTGAAGTTCAGCCATAAAAGCACTGACACTTTCCCCCTCCTGTTGCTTATGATTTAGAAACACATGCCTACTAGGAATTATAAGCGGCGTCGGAGTGAGATGAACTTTTAATGTATTTTTTAGAATAAGGTAATCTTTATCGGAAGGATTGTCAGGAGCTAGCAGGTTTTTCAACAAATTATATAATTTTGCTGTCAAACTAGAAATAAAAACTTTCCCACGTTTGCCATCCGGAACATTTTGAATATCCATGAAAGCTTCGAAGCGTTCTAAAAAAGAATCAAAAGCTTCATTCGTTTCATCAAATTTTTCAAATTGAACTGAAACTTTGGCTTCTTGCGTTTTCGGATCGGCAAAAGTGGTTAATTTCTCTAATAAAACTTTATTTTGTTCTATTCAACTTTGAACCAACTGCTCCATTTTAAATCTTCTTTAAAGATAAATACAAAAAGAATTTTTTACCTTGGCCGTCTTCGGCATCTAATGTGCGTGAATCCGATACTTTTTATTCCATACATCGTCGACAGATATCATATTATTTTAATATGTGAACTAAATATCGATTTAACATCATTAGAAAAGAGATATATACTTTGGAAGAATAATACATTCATCTTACTAAATAACTTATTTAATACGGACACATTATTTACAGCAGATGATCACAGATACACACAACGGCATAGAACTCAATTGCCGCTTACATAAAAACATTCTATTTACATTTTTTCCTTAGTTGCAGTTACAGTTAAATACACCACAAAGTTTACACCACTGTTTATTTATTGTTTCTCGTTTTTTAAAAAATTCATGTTTATTTACTGTTATTTTTTATTTTAATTCTTTAAATTATTTTTATTTTATACTGTATCAATACTTATTTATATCAAACTGTCATTTATTTATTTCTATTTTCTTTTTTTAAATACTAGAATCTCTTTTATTTTTTCACATTATTTTATTTTTATTTGCAATAAAAAATCACGTCCTGTTATTGCATGCAATTCTTTAACTTATATTCAAATGCATAATTTTCACCAAATTGGAAGGGGGGAAAAGCACATGCAAATGTGGTGCATATATGACATCTGCCTTCTCCCTACGTATGCGCAAAATTTAATAGGTATTTTGTGAATTTTCATCAACTTTTATAGATTTGTGAAAATTCAAAACTTGTTTACTTAGTTTGTTTTAATCCAGTTTATGTTTCTAATAAAGCTAACTAGTAATTTTTAGCAAAAATCGTGTTATCAGAACTTTATTTTTTATTGGGGGAAGAATGACTTGCCTTGACACTTTTTTTTCTTTCTTTTTTCATTTACTATATATTATGTATTGTATGGTTCTGCATCTTACTGACTATCTTTAAATACACGTCACTATTTAGCAAAATGGGTACTTACGTATTAACACCACCACAGTTATCTTTTCGATTCCTTGTTGTTTGTTGATTTTTGGCATCATTATTTTTATGCGAGTATGAACAACAAGATTGCTCTTTTTTGACGCATTATCACAAGTTCTGCTGCGGTGGCGTTAATACGTAAGTACCACAAAATGTACTTAAGACTGAAATACATTTAAAACCACTCAAATTACACATCCAGAAATAACAATCCATAGCCACCCATGTATCTACTGTATTTTCGGGTGTATGGCCCACACCCTGTGTATAACCCGTACATGTAAATCGAGCAGTGCAGTAAAAAAGTTTGTGTATAACCCGCTGAGATGCATCGGTGTATAGTCCGTGGGCTATACACCATTTACGAACGTATATTTTGATCAGGGTTCGAAATTAGAAGCCATTAGTCATAATTTTTAACACAAATTTACCAAATTTTTTCGTGATGCATAATACCTACTGTAATTGGGCTAAAATATTAAGATTATCAGTATCGTAATTTTCGGAAGAAACGTTGCGGCATTTACGTGTTTTAAGATAAAATTTCAAGCGATGCGGTTTTTACACGGATTTTTTTTTTAAACGAGCGTGATATTTTTTCTGGATTTTTCCAAAAATTTTAAAAAAAAGTCAGTGATAAATTCAAAATTTTGGACATAAAATGTATACGTATCTTAGGTCATTGGTTCTTAAAAGGAACGAGTCCTCAGAATCGTCCGAAATGCACCAACTCCGAAAAGGAACGATTCCTCGGACTCTATCCGAAATGAAACGACTCCGGAAAAGTTCAATTCCTTGAACTCCTTCCGAAATGAAACAACTCAGTAAAAGAACGATTCTCCGGAATCGTTTAGAAAATGACTGACTGCTCTGAATCGTTCCAAAATGGCATAAATCACGCACTTTTTTTTTGTTGTTGTTCTTTGCAACAGGGTAGGGTAGATTTTTTTTTTTTTTTTTTTGAAAAATAAACTAAAAATGATCTTAAATTCAGAATAGTCGAGGTTGGAAGGGTTCCGGATTTTGGATTTTGTACTATACAAACACAATGGCTATTATAGATCTATTAGTGCAATACTTGGCAATAGTTGCGACAGTTCTTCCAAACCCAGAAATAACTGTATTTAAGCAGTAAAAAAAAGCCTTTACAAACATGGGAGAACACTCTTAAATTTCGCGGCATAGCGAAAAAAATTTATAAATTTCAATGTTTTTTTCAAATTTTTCGAGGTTTAAAAATTGTAGAAAAAATCACGATTTCAATTTAAAAAAAAACATCTTTGTATAACCCGCAGCGGCTTTTTGGAAGGTTTTTTTCTTGTATAAGCCGTGGACTATACACTCGAAAATACGGTAATTCTTTGTGTGACCTGTGTATCATTTTTTATCTCTATTCTATACATATATTGTAGTATACTTAATATTATTCAGCATAAAAATGCATAACTTCTTTACAAACCACCTTTCACTTGTTTTCTTTCACACTTATGATGAATATAAATTCTTTTGTGTATCTCTGTATATAATTTACACCATTTATACACTCAATGTAATATGCAAAAAATTAGTTAAAAATTATATCACAATTGGTTGGTTGGTTGTATAGGATTTAATGGTGCAAGATCCCTTAAGGGATATGCTGCGCCAAACAAAGACGTAAAAGATAAAAAGGGAGGAAACATAAAGTGAAAGATATCTGGATGGGTTACCCCATCCAGATGTAGTCAAGACACGTGAAAAATGAAAGCACCTTATTCATAAAACTAGGTAATCAAACAAAGGAAACTGAATGGAGTTTCCATCCAGAAAGTCAAAAAGACATAAAAGACTTGTTAAACATTTAAACCCTAAATCTCAAAATAGAAACCGGTGTGTTTTAAAAAAGTAAAGAGTGCCCCATGGGGTTTTTCTGCAATGAGGTTTGTCAAAATGGGGACTGAAGATTTAAAATACATTCTATACAGGTGCCGAAGACCGGGACAGTCGGTTAAAATATGATGGATGGTCAAGTAATCAAAATGACAGTGTGGGCACATGGGTGCATCTTCTCGAAGTAACAAATGTCTATGAGTAATTCTGGAATGCTCAATTCTTAGACGAGTTAAAAGAACGTCTGATTTTCTGGGGTAAATAGGAGGCCAGGTTGTGATTTTAGGTTTAACATGATGTAGTTTATTATTGTATTCCATATCCCAAGTTTCTTGCCAGTTGTTGTGAATTAGATGATTTATGAGCAATTTAATATCAGAGAAAGGAATCTTATGATGTAATGGATTAAGAGCATGTTTGGCCGCCTCATCCGCTTTCTCATTACCAGGAATACCCATGTATATACCCATAAAATTATAATTGTAAGAAAAAAATGTAATATTGTAAAAATATACATTTTTTAAACAAACAGTGGAATTTTTGGATACTGATATTCATAATAATGACAAAACTGTAATAATTTATTTTATTAAACTAATTTCATTCCAAGCTGTATTCATATTGGCTCAGGTTTTTACATTAGGTCAATTGGTAGTTAAACATGTAACTGAAAAATCATTTCAACAGAGATATGATACAACAAACAATAGCATTTAATAAAAATTCTTAGGCTGTGAAAAATAAATTTTTACAAACAGGCTTTGCTTCTTTCTTTTTATTTTGTAATATAAAGTGAAAATAATTTTCTTTTAATACAAATAAATAGAAAAAAATGTTTATTATTTAATATTCTCTAAGAAAATATAATTTATTTGGGAGAAACAATCCTAAAAAATCAATTTTTCCAACTTTTCCATTTTTTTCCGAAAAAACCTGGTAAAAAAAAGTTTTTTTCTGCCACTTATATTTTTCTGGAGAATTTAAATCTCTAATCATGGCAAATATGAGATGTTTGTCGCAAGATCAAGGAAAATAGAAGTATTTTATAGAAAGGTAGTGGAATATAGACATACTTTGAAGAAAGATCGGAGGAAAATTGCGAGTTTTGTCTGAAGATCGGGAGAAAATAAGAGAATTTTCTCGAAAGATCTTGGAAAGTATGCAGATTTGTCGAAAAATTGCAGAAAAGGTGGCGTTGGACGAAAGATTGCGGGAAATACACAAATTTTGACGAAAGATCGCGGAAAATATGCAAATTTTGATGAAAGATTGCAGTGAATGTGCAAATTTTTGGAAAATACGCAAATTTTGTCAAAAAAGGGTGAGAAAAATCTGCAAATATCACCAAAGGATCATGGATAAATGCAAATTTCATTGAAAAGACAGTGGAAAAAAGTGCGATTTTCATAAGATGTTTGCAAAAAATGCTAATTTCGTTAAAAGATTACAGAAAAGTGCTAACTTCGTCAAAACGCTGCGAGAAAATGCTAATTTCGTCAAAAGTCTGTGAAAGTTCAGCTTTTTTTTTTCTGAGCCTTTACCATGTCTGTAGTTAAAATGTCATAAATACTTTTACTCTCTATACCATTATGTAATGGAATGTGACCTTGTAAATGAATAACAAATATTCTTTGCATCATATTTTGTACAAAATGTATAGTTTTGTATACTTCATAGATCACATCAATTTCATTATGTTCGAACTGATGTAACATTATTAAAATGCTCTTGAAACTATTTTTTCCCATCAGCCGTAATGTAATGGAATATTTTTGATTATCCCTGTGTTTGAACTATTCATCTGATTTTCATAAAATTTAAAATGACTTGAAAAAATTATGCAATAAATACATATTTAAAATTTCTAGCGATTCGGTTGGGTAGTTTTTATGTTGTTATATGCAGACAAACAGACAGCTCAGATGACAGCTATTCGTGATACGTATTTATATAATAATAATGAATGCACTAGTTAAATTTAAAAGAACATGTCGAAATTGAAAACTCATGTCCAGAAAATATTACTTACCAACAGTACTGTAACAGATTTCTTTTTTTGTGTCCCTGTAACTGAACAACTGTATGTACAAGGTTTCTCAGTCTCATGGAAAATCAGAGAAAATTTAAGTCAGGGAAATTTACAAATATTTTATAAAAGTCTTTGAGAAAAAAAAGGAAAAAGATGCAAAATTCCACAGGGTATTGTACTTATAAAATGAAAACAGAACTTCTATAAGATCACTTCTGTGTCTGTCCCAGCAAATTTTACTCATAAACTTTGAAAAATGGAATGTTCAAATTAAGGGGAGTAATAAAGGCTATGGACTCTCATATTTATAGATTATTAACAAATTCACAAACTATTTACGAAAATGTTGAGAATCCAATTATGTTATTTGAAAGCTTTAACCATTTATTTTATTTAATTATTTTACTATATTGCAAGCATTCATTGTAATTTTAATTGCATTATTACATTCAAATTACTGCTTAAAAAATGTAAACAAAGCAGTGACCAGAAATCTACAAAATCTCTGGTCCCAAGCTGTGCAGATTTTAGAGTCTACTTACTGTATATAAAATACATGAAAAGTTTCAATAAAATAAATTTAACAGTTTAGTTTTAGGGTCTTTTCTAAAAAAGCTTGATTTTCCCCCCCACTTGATTGTGATAGATTTTAATAAGTACTCTATCACAAATATGTTTCTTGATAAAATTTATTATTCATTGCTACCAATGCATTAACTTTAGAACTTGCATCATGTTATTGTGTCAACTGAAAAACATTTCATGGAATCGTTTATTTCTAGATGAAGAGTCTGTTGAAGAACCACGAGTCTTAGGTCTTGCAATGGTTCCTGGACATCATATTGTATCTATTGCTGTTGATAAAGACCTTGCCTCTAGTGTAGAAGTTTTATAAAATTGTATGCATTGTATATATAGTGTTAAATAAATGTAAATAATTAAGTTTGAAGGATTTTGTTAAAATATAATTTTATTTTGATTACAAAAATATCAGTAAAAATTCCAATTTTAATAAAGTTCATATTCTTTGATTAAGTTATTGGCAATAACAAGTTTTTGAATTTCACTTGTACCTTCATAAATTTCAGTAATTCGTGAATCTCTATAATGTCTTTCAGCAGGCATGTCAGATACATATCCCATTCCTCCTAAAATTTGAATTGCCTGAAATAAAAATATCACTTATTTTAAAAAAGTTTAAAGAGCAAAAATTCTTATGTAACAAATTTGTATGAACTTTGATGATTATTTAAAAATTTATCTTTATATAATATTAGTTAGCAACTTATATATACAGGGTGTCCGAAAAGTCTGGAAACGGTCAAATAACTCAAAAAATACATATGAGATTGAAAAACGTAAATATACGTGTTAAATATTTTTAAATAAGCTGCTCAGTGATACCAAATTTGACCTTCGTAACCGACCCCCTGGGGGTCAGGGGGGTCCAACTTTGAAATCTTAAATTATAACCACCATTTTTTATTGCAGATTCGGATTCTACGGACAAAAATACGTAACTTTTGTATTTGATGTTTATTTCGAATCCTCGTTTATCATGGTGTAATTGAGCATATTAAATCGATACATTTTTCGGCTTTTCCAGCGGGATTTTCCCTAATCGAAACTAATTGGGGAGAATTTATGACATCAAATTCCTCGTCTTTTGCAATAATAGCGTTTCCTGAAAATCACCCATGCCGATTATTTCGGTAGTGCTACACAGTTAAAAATTTGATCCATTTGCTGTAGCGTCACTCCACAGCTTTTATAGAATATCTCTTTCATGACCAATGAGAATGTTCCATAACACAGTAAGGTACACTGTAAAAAATTGACCCTTTTGCTGCATCGTCACTCCACCGCTTTTATAGAAAACGATTACTTTACTGTGTTATGGAGCATTCTCATTGGTCACAAAAGAGATATTCTATAATAGCTGTGGAGTGACACTGCAGCAAATGGGTCAAATTTTTAACAGTGTAGCACTATTGAAATAATCGCCACGGGTGATTTTCAGGAAACGCTATTCCTACAAAAGACGAGGAATTTGACGTCAAAAATTCCGCCCAATCAGTTTCGATTAGGGAAAATCCCGTTGGAAAAGTGGGAATATGTATCGATTTAATATGCTCGATTACACCGTGATAAACGAAGATTTGAAATAAACATCAAATACAAAAGTTACGTATTTTTGTCCGTAGAATCTGAATCTGCAATAAAAAATGGGGGTTATAATTTAAGATTTCAAAGTTGGACCCCCTCTGACCCCCAGGGGGTCGGTTTCGAAAGTCAAATTTGGTATCACAGAGTAGCTTATTTAAAAATATTTAACACGTATATTTACGTTTTTCAATCTCATATGTATTTCTCGAGTTATTCGGCCGTTTCCAGAGTTTTCGGACACCCTGTATATTTATACACATGAGTATGTGAGTTTCAAATTTTGAGAAATCTTTAAAAAAAAAAAACTCTTAACTCTGAAAACAGATGGTATTGTAAACCAAGATTTTACAATGCTAGAAATGCACAATAAAACTTTTTGGATAAAGCTAGTTTTGAAACTCAAAAACTTAAGTCTTCAAGGGGAGCACTTGTCAGAAATTTGAATAACAGGGGTGATTGTAAGTTCACATAGAAATATTGGTTGGTTGGTTTTCTTAAATCTTTCTTAAAAAGTAGTACAGTGGAACCCCGTTATAGCTAACCCGGTTTATAACGAACGATAATTTCGGTCCGACGTTTTCCTATTGTACTTAATGCTTTACCCTTTTATAGTGAGGCTCGGAATCTTAAAAATCGGTTATAACGAACTTTTTTCTAGTCGACCATGATTTTTTCTTATCTTTTTTTTCTTTTCTGCTGATGTGAAAAAAGGTTTTTGACTCTAATTTTATAAGAAAATCCATGCTGGCTGATAAAACATGGTGCAAATTAACTATGTCTCTTTATTAAAGAATAGTAAGACCAACATTCTCTTTTATAGTAGCCATTCGGCAGGTGTGATCACACCCACCCGTCATTTATTTTCTATTACTCCTGTTATAGCAAATCAGTAACTCATTTAACTAAATGTATTTAAGAATAATTCGAGACATGACAGCATTGATAGGAACATCTTTATAGCAAGCAATAATCAAAAGCTTTTTCTTAAATTATACTCTCTGGAGTTCACAAGATGATGAAAAAAAAGAAAATTTGAATGAAAAAACAGTAAACAAACAAAATAAAAATAATACGATTTTTAACATGCCAATAATTAGTGTTACTCATCCTAAGTCTGGATAAAGTGTAAAGAATTTAGTATATTCAGGATCATTTTTTAAATTGTCTGCTCATATATCTTAACATTTATCTGAACTAGGGTCAATCTCGAATGTTTAAATAATCGGCGCTTTACTGTATTTCTATTTGTCTTCTTTTTCAGTTAATTTATTTAGCATTGTGCCAGTTTAATATTATCAATTTTAGTCAATTTAATTCATTAATGATCATATGTAAATGAATTTGTTTTTTTTTCTTAATACATGATTATTGAACATATAGGTATCAAGTAATTATATACATATTTTGTAAACTCTAACATTTTTTAACGGTTCGGATGTAGCAAACCACCGGATATAGCAAACAAAAACTTCAGTCCCTTAAAGTTCGTTATAACGAGGTTCGACTCAGGGTTGGCAAGTTTTTGACAGTGTGCGGTTTTATCCGGTTAAAACCGTGGTTTAAACCGTCATGGCTAAAACCTCTTGTCAAAAACCTCGTCAGAAACCTCAAATACTACACTGATCTGTAAAATTTCACATTAAACATCTGTCACACATATACAACATTAGATGTAACATTAAAAATTCACTTTTACTGTATTGTATATTATCATTTCCAGAAAAAAAAAGAAAAAAAATCTCTCATAAATCTGAAAATTTAGCCTGCTTCCAAACTTGTTCAACTAGCAATGCATCTGCTATCAAGCCCTGCTAGCACAGCACCAATTGAAAGAGTATTTTGTAACTTTAGCTTCATACACTCTAAACTCAGAAACCATTTGGATGTAAATAAATGTGCTAAATTGATTATGTGCTATAGGATACTGTGGGGGTAAAATTGATCCAGATTATTAACTGTACAAAATCATTTTCTTCTGTTTGAACATTCTAAAAAAAACAATGTTTTATTACAATTAAAGTAATTTAATTTTTTGTAATTATTAAATTACAATATAATTAATTTTAAATAAAAAATTATATAAATCATTAAGACTTATTCAGTGTTTCTGTCTTGTTTTTAAAATGTTTAAAGTGCATTATACATTTTTGACGGTTTAAGCCAGTTTTTGACGGTTTAAACCAGTTTTTGACGGTTTAAACCAGTTTTGGACACTTGTCATGTCAAAAACCAGTTTCTGACGTCAGAAACCCAACCCTGGTTCGACTGTAATTCTAAAATTTTATCATTAAAAAAAATTAATTAAAAAAACAAGACATAACAAGAAATGCTATTTGGATGAGAATCTCATCTAGATACGGTCATAGAAACTTAAAGAATGGAATTGTTAATTACTAAACAGCAAAACATAAAATTGGAGATAGTACATAAAATTTATTACAGGAAGGTCAGTGTGTGTGAGTGTGAACATAATTTATCTTATTGAAATTTATTTTCAAAAAAAGATCAAATTTAAATACTTTTATTCAAATATTGTGTCGAAGTAACTATACATATAAATATTTTAGTACTACTAGGTTATCCCGTCAACCAAAAAATATATCGCCAAACTGTAAGATTAAATGCCAATAATGGATGATCGTGAATGTCACATTCAATGAAATTAAATACGATTCACGTGTTTAAATGTCATTAAGTGATTGTTATTTCGACTTTTTATTAATATTCTACTAATTATTTGTTTTTTCGTTAAGTAAAATTATGTCAATATGTATAATTTGGCTATTAGTTTGGCGATATGCATAATTTGGTGAAATTGGTCGACGGGATAACAGAGTAGTACCAATATTTTCAACATTCACTGGCATGTGAATAGTAAAAATAAAACCATTATATGCAATTCATCTTACTGAAATCAATACTTTTAGAATTAAAATTGTAATGCAGATATTTAAAAAAAATTATTTTTCAAAATAGAATACATAATTTTAAGTGAATACTTATCAACAGTCTAAATAAATAAATGTCATAATATATTTTTAATCATTACTATAGTATAGATAATGGAAAAAAAAATTGACCATAAAATGTAAATTATCTTGCTGAAATTAATTTTTCAACATTCAGTTGTGTAATAAAATACACATGTATAAAATTAGTTTTTGAAAGAGGGGGGGGGGGGGACTGCATGTTTAAAAAAAGAGAGAGAGAGAAGTATTTTACCTCTTTTATGTTCCTTTAGGAGAAAAAATGTTTTACCTTTTTTTCTGATGATTAAAAGTAGTCTATTTGATTTATTCTGTAATTATTATGCATTATGTACATGGACAACTTATATATTTCTAAATAAGGATAAATATTTCAAATACATTTTTGGAAAGCTGATACTATTAGATGAATAAGATAAAACATTTCTTTGCCTTTCTTATCTTAGAAATATTGATAGAACACAAAAAAATTATCTATCTTTTGATAAGAAAATCTTGGGTAGAAGCTGTTGTTTGTTCATTTATAGCTGAGCATTCGCCCTCATTCTTGTTGGCTCCTAAAATAATTGAGATATGCAAAACTTAAGCACATGACATGCAGCCATTAAATTTGTTAAAATTAAGTCTGACAACAGTAGCATATAAACTTAACATGCACTTTCCAAAACAATCAAAGATGAACAGTGGCAAAAACTAAAATGCACAAACTTTTCTTTAAATATAAGCAAATGTAAGATTGTTCATTTTATTCTGCTATTCCCAACAGAATAAACACTTGTTTTTATCCCCTTCATCTGTAGCTGTAATATCATCGACCAAAAACTTTTCAAAGATAGAGAAAAATTGGAGAAAATTAAATGCACACACTTTCTTAATACCAGTGCAAGCATGGCAACTGCATATGGTTACTTAAAGACACTGAAGCAAAGAGTACAGAAATTCGACCCAGAAAAAGCAAGCTAGGAAAAATAGCTAGAGATTGGCAGAATTGTGACACACTAGTGATGGGCGATTTCGATTTTTTAAATCGATTTAATCGATACTACGGCCAACTCGATTTAATCGATACTTTAAAATTTTTAATCGATTTCTCTGAAGGTAATATAATTTTCATTTTCCTTCAAAAGTCGAAGATAAAATAGACGAATGTGCCAATTCCAAAATTTCAGTGTATTAGTTTCTAAGATAGAAGAATTAAAGAAACCTCAGAACCCGCCCTCCCCCCCCCCTTGCAAAATAGCGTTTTTTTTTTTTTTTTTTTTTTTTTTTTTTGAGTGATGTACACCAAAAATTGATCAGGATCAATTTTTATTAAGTACCAGCTGAATCTGAATTTTGATTAAAATCCATGAAAGCGCGAGATACAGCTATTGCGAAATCATAATAAAAAGAATATTGCCCAGTTAAACTGATGGCATGATGGCACAGGCTACGCATACTAATTGTACATTACAGCCTTGTATTTTCGTTAATTCCGTTCGAAAAAAAAAATTAAGAAGGGGAAACAGCTCTCCCCTTTCTCCTTTTTTATACTTAATCATTGAACTTCCTAAACTATCAAGTACATGCTTTATCATATTAAAAAATCTATATCCAAAATTCAGAGCAAATCGGATAATTCTTAATAAAAACCCATTTAGCATTTATATAATTTAAGAGGAGTTATTCCTCTCTTTTATACTTAACCATTAAACTTCCAAAACTATTCCGAGATTTGAACGAAATCTGACAATTCTGATCGAAAAATCCATTTATGCAAGTTAAGGGGAGGGGCATTAGAACCCCCGTTCCCCCTGTTTATACTTATTCAATGAACACCTAATAACAGCCACGGACTCGCCTCATCAGAATGATCCTATATCTAAATTTTGAACGAAAACTGTTAATTCTGCATGAAAATCCCGTTTATATCAATTAAGGGGGGGGGGGGGCATTTCAATGAACACATAATAACAGTCACGGAATCGCCTCATCAGAATGATAATATATCTAAATTTTGGACAAAAACTGTTAATTCTGCATGAAAAACCCGTTTATATCAATTAAGGGGAGGGGCATGAGCCCCCCGTTCCCCCTGTTTATACTTATTCAATGAACACCTAATAACAGCCACGGTATCGCCTCATCCGAATGATCTTATATCTAAATTTTGAACGAAAACTGTTAATTCTGCATGAAAATCCCGTTTATATCAATTAAAGGGGGGGGGGCATGAGCCCCCCGTTCCCCCTGTTTATACTTATTCAATGAACACATAATAATAGTCACGGAATCACCTCATCAGAATGATCCTATATTTAAATTTTGGACAAAAACTGTTAATTCTGCATGAAAAACCCATTTATATCCATTAAGGGGAGGGGCATGAGCCCCCGTTCCCCCTTATACATATCGAATGAGCTCCAAAAACTAATCAGGGAAGCGCCTTATCAGGATATACCTATATACAACATTTCAAGTGGATCCGTATTTTTATCATGAGTTATCGCGTTACGCACGAACATACAGAACGGACGGGCACATAAGCTCTCAGGCTATGATAGCCTGTGAGCTAAAAAATGCAGCATATCAGCGTCACCTGCTGGGCAATTTACACCAAGAACTAAATAACACTAATCTATCTCAGAGATTTACTGAATCTGAATTTTGATGAAAATTCGTTCTTGAGATAGCGCTATTGCGTTAATCATGAATAATGCAGTATAGCAGCGCCATCTCTTAAGCGATTTCCACCAAAATGTAATTAGCATCAAATAATATCAAGGACTAATTGAATCTAAATTTTTATGAAAGTCCGTGCATTATTTCTTGAGATAAAGCTAAAATGGAAACAGGGGCGTGCGAAAAGAGAACTGCGCCCGGTTCAAAGTTCCAATTTAGCCCCCCCCC
The DNA here is from genome assembly GCA_964019185.1 of Maratus speculifer. NCBI lineage: Eukaryota > Metazoa > Arthropoda > Arachnida > Araneae > Salticidae > Maratus > Maratus speculifer. Next base: position 376,421,958 of record OZ025292.1, read on the forward strand.
CCCCCCCCCCATTAACTTTTTCTTGTGATAGGCTAGAAGTGATGTTAGTAGTAAAAATTTAGCGCCCCCTAAATTTCCGTGCTCGGAACGACCGCTTCCTTTCGCCCCCCCCCCTTTCACATGGCGCTGAGTGGAAATTGTGAAAAATTCAGTATAGCAGCGCCATCTGAGAAGCTATACACATCAAAATGCAGAAAACATCTATTCATGTCAAGGACTAACAGGATCTAAAATGTGATGAAAATCCGTTCATTCGTTTATCAGATATAGCTGTTGCGCAAATCGCAAAAAATGCAGTATAGCAGCGCCACCTGTTAGGCTATATGCACCAAAAATTAATTAGATACAGTTTATATCAAGGTCAAACTAAATCTAAAGTTTTGTGGAATTCCGTGCATTTGTTCTTCAGATAGAACGGTCAGAAATTTTTGTCGTATACAGACGCACAGAGTGACAGACACACACACAGACAGATATTTCTTAAAATACATGAAATCGTGTTAAAAACCTTCTAAAATATATAAATCCATCAAAAACGGGAAGTCAAAATTTTTCACGAATCTAATACTCTCTTCTTGTAAAGTTACAAAAGAAAGTAAAACTGTAAAATCGATTCTGCCCGTAAGATCGGTCTTTAGATTCGATGTCGATCTTTAGATTCGATGTCGATCTTAGATTCGATGTCGATCTTTAGATTCGATGTCGATCTTTAGATTCGATGTCGATCTTTAGATTCGATGTCGATCTTTAGATTCGATGTCGATCTTTAGATTCGATTTCGATCTTTAGATTCGATTTCGATTTTTTTTTTTCTTTCTAGGCTAAATCAATGTTGAATGCAAGTATTTTTCTGCGACTCCGGAGAAAGGCATCATGTTTTAGAGCTCTGTAAGAGAGGGGGAATCGCAATTTGTGCATGGGTGCCCAGAGAGGGGTTTGGTGGCGCAAGATGCGTCATACAATTTAGTTTTTTTTGGGGGGGGGGGAATTTGAGAAAAAGTACATTTTTTTGGGGGGGGGGAGATTTTTAATTTTTTAATATTTCAAAACTTAATTCCAGAAATGTTCCTATGTTTTCTTTCTTTAAATTCTAGATAAGGGCAATATTAGCTCATTCTGCTATTCTCATTTCGCTATCTCTTGAATGTGCAGTAGATTATAGGTAGAATATAATTTACAATTTGTATTATGTTTGGGGGGGGGGATGTTAAAGTATGAAGGGTTTTTTTGCGGGGGGGGGGATTTGCGTCATTAGGTTTGGAGGGGGATGGTCACCACTGGGGAATCGCAATTTGTGCATTTAAAAAGCATAAAATCTCATAACTTCTGGGGGGGGGGGGATAATCCCCTGCGGGTCACCCCATTAATTCGACACTAGGTTAAATCGTTATATTTTTGTTTAGAAGTCCAGTTATTTGAAGTATTAGTTTATTATGTTTTTTTTTTTTACGTTCGTCTCTTCTAATCCCCCCTTTCACGTCAGTTTTAACTTACAGGGCCGTTCGAAATATGCATAGTTTTAAAAATGTCCAATTCTCGGTCTATTTTATTTTAGATCCACATTTTAAATCCTTGACAAAAGATAAATAAAAAGTCGCCCTTCCGCCCTTTTGGGGTTTATCTGCGCCCCACCGGGGGGCATATTTTTTTGTTTCTTCAAAAGAAACAAAAAAAAATTTGAGGGGGATGGGCTTGCACCCTCCCTCAATATACACCTTAAAAATTCGCTCATTTAATTTTCTACCATTTTTAACTTAAAAGTTTAAGCTACATGGCACCCCTAGAGCTGTGGATTCTCCCCCCCCCCCTGTCGATCACTCACCTAATTTTGCTTATTTCTTCACTTCATTTCAATCTTTAAAAGGCTATAACTTTGCTTATATAGGAATTACAGTGATGAGAAAAATTCTAGTATAGCTAACCATTTCTCGCTGTTCTTTTTGCTTTTCCAGTTTCCCGGTTTTCCCTATAGGACCTTTTTTTTGGGGGGGGGGGCAGAGGGGGTTTTTCTTGATACAATATGTCTATTGAAAGCTTATGCTTCATACATTACAAATCTAGCAAAAGAAATTTTCTCCCATCATTTCAGGTCACATTACGGACCCATAATGTATTAAAATTTTTATTTTTCAAACTTCTTCTTCTTCTTCTTCAAAAAAAAAAAAAAAACATTGATACATATCAGCGAAACTGGGGTACGAACCCGCAATCGTTTGATTGTACACATAATCCCTAAGCTTTTTGGCCACCGAGTACTCAGCAGCGCTGTTATTTCTTTAGATTGTCATCTTTAAATTCGTAATATCTTTTGAATGGAATGTCCGATTTGAATAATTCAAAAAGTAATCTACAGATATTGTAACAGGCATTAATACAAAATGATTTATTTGGATAAGGATTAAGGTATCGATAGTATGGTCTAAATTTGGTTGGTGTATTTATCGCGTTTTAAAATGTAGGAAAGTAGTTATAGTGAGTTAACTACAATAGCTGGACATATGGTATCGCGCTTTTTTTTTTTTTTTTTTTTTTTATAGACATTAATATATTTTTTAATATTATAGAACCTTTTTTTATTTATTTAAAAGTATTTCCTGGCGATTCAAAATTATACATCCTAACGATTCAAAAATACACACGTAATTGTTCAAGGTTTCACTTCTATCGGCACTGTCAGAGTGCCACTATTTTTTTTTTTTTTTTTTTTTCGTGTTCGCCCGTTCTACTCCCCCTCCCCCTTCCTCACCAATGTTAACTTACAGGTTCGTTCAAATTATGACTGCGATTTAAAAAAAAGTCTAATCCTCATTCTATTTTGTTATAAATCCATATTTTGAAACCTCAACAAAAGATACATTTGGGCCGGGGTCGCCCTTCTGTCCGTTTGGGATTCACCTTACCCCCCTGGGTGGGGGGCATATTTTTTGTTTCTTCCACATCATCTCATGTAACATATCGTTATAAAGCTTTTATCTCCTCGTTTTTTTCTGTTACTACCCCTCTCTCCACCTAGTTACATGCTCTTGGCACTTTTTATAGTTTCAAAGAGTGCATGTTCCCCGCGGTCCACCCCATGAATTCAACACTAAGTTAAACACTATATTTTTGTTTAGAAGCTCAGTTATTTGGGTTATTAGTTAATTATTTTTTTTTCAAGTTCGTCCGTTCTAATCCCTCGCCCCCCTCCCCTTCCTCGCTAATCTTTACTAAATGGGCCGTTCAAAGTATGCATGCAATTTTTAAAATGTCCAATTCTCGTTCTGTTTTATTGTAAATCCTCATTTTGAAACTTCGACAAAAGATACATTTGGGCTATGGTCGTCTTTCCGTCAAGAATGGGGGTTACCTGACCCCTTGGGAATGGGGCATATTTTATGTTCTTCCAAACTATCTCGTGTAACATTTGGTTGGCATTAGAAAAAAAAAAAAAAAGGTTTTTTTTTTTTTGTCTATACTCCTTGTTCCCCATCCTAGCTTCACGCTCTTGGCACTCTTTATACTCGGTTTAATGCCAAGTTACTCAGTGTTGTTATTAGTTGAGTTATGTCTCTTAAATTTGTCAAAGTTTTTGCGTAACTGAAAACCATAAGTGACAATCATTTTAAATTTTAAAATTCTTATTATCCGACTCTAAAATCTGCAATAGCTTAATTCTATGCCTCCCTAAATGGGGATGGGGGGGGGAGGCGGTAATTACGGTCCTGCTGATTGTCTAAGTTTTGGAATTAGTAATTTGGATCTTCTCTGTGTGAACCTAAATATCGAAATATCGATTCTAGTATCGATTCTAGAACTGAGAAATCGATTCTTATTATGATCGATGTTGCTTTATACGATATCGATTTTAATCGATTCTCAAAATTTCCAGAATCGCCCATCACTATGACACACCCTCTTTCTTCCTCTCCTCCACTACATCACACGTGACCTATCTTTGTACCTGCAACACGGCCAATTGTTGTTATGTTCTACAACAGTACTTTCCTCCCTCATATCACACTTAAGAGCAGAGGAGCTGAAGTAATAGCGTTGATATAGAAACTTCAGACTAACTCAAAATAAAAGTTCTAGAGAGAGAGAGAGAATAAAAAAGAGCATTTGATGAATTCAGTTAAAATAAGCTAGAATTTGCTGTTTAAGATAAAGAAAATATAAGACTTTGTGATGTTAATAATAAAACTACATATTTAAAAAGTAACATGGTAGAGAGTAGAAAAACCAGAATTCTGGTATTATAAAAGAAAAAGAATGCTGGAATTCCGGTGTAAAACGTAAACACACACCTGTGAAATAAAATTGGAAAAAATGAAGTGTACATGGAACATTTTAAAATCTTCAATCTGTAAAAGCAAGTTTTAAAAAATTATTGAGTTATAAAAATTCAGTATCTTTTATAAAATATCTTTGGATCATTTCCTAGATTTTAATGAGTTTATGATAAATAAAAGCAATTTATAAATCTTTAGTATCTGTATCTAAAATCTGTAATACTTGAAATCAAATTATTTTGACATACTCAACAATATTACAAAAAATATGTTCTTAACACATACAAATATGCCCAGTTTGTTTCAATAATCTGAAATAATATATATTTGATAAATTATATTGAAATGTAATTTAATGAAATACTTTAAAAGAAGAAATTATGAAAATTTAAAAATTCTATAATCTTATTATCTATTATTATATAGTATATGTAGCTATTTCTAATGACATAACAGAAAAAATGTATTTATTTTTTAATGGAATATTTACAAGTCTAACATTCAATTGCATTATTAAAGTAAAATGTTTATGATCATTTTATATACTTTTAAAGATAATATACTCTGTAATTAAGTCTGAAGAAAAACTCCTTCACCAGGGAATAAATTAGCACAGTCTAGCTACCACCTTTTGCTCAGAAATTTTTGCCTAATTTAATTACTGATTTTCACAGTTAAATATTGTGATATTTACTATTTAATTTTAGTGGCAAGAAAAAAGCATAAAATTTTTAACTACCTATACAAACATTGTTTTAAATTAGTATAGCTGAAACAGCTGTTAACTGGAGATGCACATGTGTATAATTTACAAAGATTGCAATCAATTTTTATTTTTTTATTTTATGTATTTTTTTTTTTGGGGGGGGGGGGAGGTAAAGGGATAATTGAAGGCTGTGGTTATGAATACTATTACTATGCTAAAAGAAAAAGTCAATAGTTTGAAGTAGAGATGGGCAATATCACTCCTTTTAAGGAATCATTCACCGAAAAGAACAAGTTCTTTGGAATTGTTCTTATTGAAATCATTCCGAAAAAAAATTCCGAGTCCAAAAAAAGGAATGAGTCCGAGAAAAATGGAACGAATCCGAGCAAAAAGGAACAAATCCAAGAAGAAAAAAAAAGGAACAAATCCAAGAAAAAATAAAAAGGAACAAATCCAAGAAAAAACGGAGTGAATCTGATAGAAAAAGATAGATTTTAAAAAAAAGGATTTCAAGGGAAAAAAACACGTCCGAGAACCATTTTAAGAAAAAGGGGAATGAATCCGGAGGCAAGGATGAAAGGTCATGGAGCGACATGCAATCCTTAATATTTATTACTAATTTATTTTCTTACGTATCCATCTTTTTCCATACCATTTCCTACCGTTCACCTTAATTTTTTAATATTTTGGACAAATGATTTTGCTTTTGAGATTTCATTTTATTTATCTATGTGTGCTATTAATTATCATAGATATTTCTAATCAACATAATACGAGTATTTCCTGACTTTATTATTTATGACATTAAGCATAATTCCTCTTGAACATTCGGTTGACCTTTCATTTATCGCTATAGTTTATCCATGAAATTTTACTGTAGCTTTGGTTTTGGTCATCAGGCTTGTTGCCACGGTCTATTAGATTTTTAACTTAATCATTGTTTTCCTCTCCAAAACATCGTCAAATGACCCTCTATCTATGCTATTATTTTACGTAGGAAATTTCATTACTGATCTGATATTTGACATCAGGGCCTACGATTTTTTTCCTCTTCAAAAGCCACCCTTACATAATCTTCAGCTTATATATCGGTTCTTGCAACCAGCAGTATTCCGAGTTGGCCCATTTTGGTACGATTCCTCAGGAATCGGTAATTTTGGAATCTGCACATTTCGAAAAAATCCCTATCCGCTTGGGCTATGGCAGAAGTGGATTTCGTAGAGTGCTCATTTCAACAACAAAAAATAAAAAATGATTAGAGATAAACCTAGTTTAACAACTTTATTTGGCCGCTTTTGAAAAATTTTTGATTTCATTTTTCTGTAAGAATTGGTTTTATCAGAATCATCTTAAGCGAAATTCGGCTCAAATACCCATTTTTACAACATATTTTGAAATATATTCTGACTTTATTTAAAAAAATCGATCAATACACACATTATACAGTTTCTAAATAACAAAAAACTGTCAATTGAATGCGTTTGAGAGCAAAATTGAATTCAAAAATGAGTCATAAAATAATCAATTTGCTATCTGAATACATTCTCAATTCTTTAATCATGATTGGTTCAGGAAATTTTGTGCAAAGTGCCAACTTTGACAGTTTTTTTTTTAAATATATTTAGTCTTTATCAAAAAACTGACTAATACGGCACATTATACAGTTCCTAAATAACAGAACCTGTCAATTGGATGCGTTTGAGAGCAAAATTGAATTTAACAAGTAAGAAAAATCATGCTTCAAACATAGATTATGAAGCTTTTTCCAACACTTCTTGAAATCTTTAACAAAACTTCGTTATCCAGGGAAATAACGTATTATTGTTCATATCCAGATATGTATTCCAATACTTTTGAAAAGACCTGTATTTGATCTGTCGGATAATATATAGACTATATAATGATAAAATGTAGTTTATAGGGATGGGACGAGTATTCGGTATTCGGCCCTTTTGCCGAATATTGAAGGCTTGTTGACCGAATACTTCGGCCGAATACCTGTAGCCGAATATTTAGAGATATCTTGCCGAATATTGCTGAAATCTCGGCGAATAGTGAAAAATATCTTGGCAAATAAATTTAGGATTTAAAGAATTTCATTTCTTACAATTTTTTGTCTCTAATCCAAATTTGCTACTTCATTCATAAAGTCCTTCTCATTCTTACTTACAAAAGATAGTTTTTTATGTACTAAAAAATATACAGCTTTTCTGTATTTCCTATAAAAGTTAGTGATATTTTAGAAATTGCTGCTCAAGTTGGAGCTTTAATTGTATGGGAAACGTCTTCATTAGAGAATGATATATTACAATTCAAGATATAAAAATACTTATAGAAAAAAAAAAGAAAGAAAGAAAGCAAAAGAAAAACACTGCCTTATTCTAAAGCACTCAAATATTTATTAATGTCTTCAAATTCCCTGCACATATAAAAAAGGCTGTTATGAAGTTCATAACTTATTTTCTATAAAGAAAAAATGAAAAATTCCTTGACTAGGTGTATTAAAGAAGATTCATTTTCAAAATTAAATATGAAACATCACTATTCCAAATAAAATGGTACATCTGAAAACATAACTGGTGTCAAACTAGATACACATTAAATGACATAACTTGCTTTAGTTTTATAAATATTTAAACATAAATTCTAAACACTGAACAAAATAATTTTTTTATTCTATAGTTTTCACTTTTAAATAATTATTTGCATAATTACTGACTTAAATATGCAACATTATTATGTATATATTTTTAATTTACATTTTTCTTCATTCATGTTATCAATTTCTATTTATCCTTTTAATGCTTGTTGGAATATTGAAGTTGAATATTGTATGCGCCAATTCGAATGTCAAACATTTTGTTAACATATGCATTCTACTTTAAGCATAACCTTTTGCTTTAACATAATTTGTAATTTAAAGCTTGGCAACTAATTTCAGAACAGTCTCGTTTTTACGAATTTTTGCTTATCATTAGGGACACAAACGCTAAATGATCGAATTTACTTTATTAAATGTTATTTCAGAAAATATCTTGAGTTCTTAGAGAAATTAAGAATATTATTGATTTTGGATGCAAGAAAGGGTAAAAGTATCATTTGATAGTAAAAGTGAAGTACATTCTTCATATTTTAATGGAAATAATAATCTTCCCTGAACTTACTGAAAATCAATTTGATGTACATTAGGATAAAAGAATATAGTGCAATTTCATAATTTTTTTGTGTTAAAATAACTTTTTCAAATTTAAAAATACATTTAAAAGAACATTTAAGAGTAATAATTATTAATGAGCTCCTATTTTTTAAATTATATATAATCAAAACTTATTTTCTCTATTGGAAAAAAAAAGTAGGTATTCGGCCGCCGAATATTCGGTATTCGGCTTAAAATTTGGCCGAATATTCAGTATTCGGCTATTCGGCCAAATCACTATTCGTCCCATCCCTAGTAGTTTAGAAAGAAAGCGCCTAACTGGTTGAAATTTTCCTTTCAGCAATTTATACTAATAGATGGAAACATACTTGAATACTTTTGTTTAGACCTGTAAAATACATAGTACCTTTAATACACGAAAGTATTTTGCTAAAGTTTAATTTAAAAATAAATTCTCTTTAAACTACTTTCTATAAAATATCATCCAAAGGTGACCATGTATCCAGTTCTTTGCGTGACCCTGTATATCATTTTATCTATAAACATTTCTTAGTGCAATTCATCGTAAAAAGGCATAACATATTTAAAAACCACCTTTAAGTAAATTACGCTCATAATCAGTAACCTTTCCAAGATCTTTTGTGTAACCCTGTAATACAGGGGTGCAATAAATGTTTCTACTCCCAACATTTCTCCCAATCCACATGAAAGTTTCCCCAACATTCTACGGTATGTTATAGGTAAATGCAGTATTACCGTAGGGGGAAAAAATTTATTTCTCGTTTATGTATGAAATTATATGTGAATATGGCAGGGGTGATTCTGAATGAAAAAAAATTTCTGAAATTTGTTATGTTATAGCGATTTTTTTATGAAATTGTTATGCAATCTTTAGATGAAATTTATAGTTGTTTCACGATCATTTGGTGAAATTTGCAATTTTTTTGCGATTTCTTGACGAAATTTGTGGTTCTTTCGCAATCTTTTTTGTGACAAATTTCGCATTTTTTCTGTAACTCTTGGACAAATTTTGTGGCACTTTTATGTCCGAATATTTTTTAAAAATATTTTTGGAACTAATTGCCTTAAATTTTCAGAACAGAATCATCCATGATATACTCCCGTAAATCGAATTGCTATGAAATTTTTATATGTTATTGATGTTTACCCTAGCACGAACCCTATTGAAAATGAAGTTTCTACTATGATTAGAATAGTTACAGGGATAGTCAAAAGTTTTCCAATACATTACAGCCAATGGGAAAAGATCGTTTAAAGTGGATTTTAAAGGTGTTACACCTTGTCAAACCTATTCAAATTTATGCATTCACCAAGTCACTAAAATACGCATTATTTAAAATATGCAGTCAAAATAATAGTTATTATTCATTTACAGGGTCACTCAAAATAATTAGACTACACAATAATAAATGGGGGGAATTGTTTGCGACATATTTTAATAACGTTAAACGATTTCAAGTATCATAAAATTGATATACGCCATTTAGACTTTAGACTTAATATTTAATGCATAATATTAAGTGCATGGCATTTACCACACAAAATATTTCGAATCTTATATTTTTATCCAAAGTACTGCATATTATTGATGATAGGTGATGGATGGTTGAAATGCATTTTTTCAATTATGATATGCGCTTTTAAATTTTACTAAATTTTCTGCATATTATATGACGTATATAAATGTTATAGTTGATATACAGGGTTACACAAAAGAGTTCATAAGGGTAACTGAATATGAGAGCAATTAACTTAAAGGTGTTTTTTAAGTAAGTTATGAATTGCTTTCAGTTTACTAAGAAATGTTTGTAGAATATAAATTAAATGATATACAGGGTCACACAAAGAATTAGCTACATAGTTACCCATAGATGATAATTTCTGGAAATGTGATTTAAGTAGTTTTAAGAGTGTGTTTGTTTGAACTAAATTTTAACAAAATAATGGCGTGTAATAAAGGTACTAGGTAAATTACAAGGCTGAACAAAAATATTGAAGTGTTTTCCATCTATTAGAATATAGTGCTGAAAGAGAAATTTCAATCAGTTAGGCATTTTCTCGCTAAAAAAAATTTCCCATCATATAGTATATATATATCAACTGACGGATCAAATACAGGGCTATTCAGAAGTATCAGAATGCATATTTGGCTATGGACAGTAGCATGTTATTTCCCTAAATAACAAAGTTTTGTTAAAGATTTCAGGAAGTGTTGAAAAGTGTTTCATAATCTATGCTTAACGCATGATTTTTCTTACTTGTTTCAAATGTATTCTGCCTTTATCAAAAAACTGGCCAATCCGTCACATTACATAGTTCCTAAATAAAAGGACCTGTAAATTGGATGCGTTTGAGAGTAAAAATGGATTTAAAAATGAGTCAGAAAAAACGCAATTTGTTTTTTGAATACTTACTCAATTTTTCAATCACGATCACTTCTGGAAATTCTGTTCAAAATACTCATTTTGGCAGCCTTTTTTTGAAATAAATTCTTCCTTTATCAAGAAACTGGTCAATACATCACATTATATAATTTCTAAGTAAGAGGACCTGCCATTTAAATGCGTTTAAAATCAAAAATGAATTTAAAAATCAGTAAGAATATAAGCAGTTTGGATTTAAGGTTTTTTTCTCCAACTCCTACTTTTGTTTAATTTATTTTTCCTATAAGAATTGGTCCTATGAAAAACTTGTTAGTATAAAAACTGTAAGATATTATTGAGAAAATGTAAAATAAATGTAATTAGATTTGATAGCTTAAGAATTGATTAAGTTATGGATTTTTTTTTCTTTTTTCACCCCCTTTTTCTTTTTGTTTTTAATTTTTTTCATCGGTAAAAGTTGGTCCTATCAAAAACTTGTAAATACAAGAGTTTTAGATAATTTTGATAACATTTATAAAAAATTTAATTGGATTTCATATCTTGAGAATTGACGAAGTTATGAATTTTTTTCTCCCAAAAACCCTGTTTTTTTCACCCCTTGAGCCCATTTTTAACTTTATCAAAAGTCTGTCATGCATAAACTTTTGGCCCGTTTTTTTAGAAGTAATATAAACTTTAAACTGATTTGATATCTATTTTAACTAAGAAGCTATGGCGTTTTTTCGGTTTTCACCCCCCCCCCCCTCTTTTTCCACACCTTTGGTCCAATTTTGCCCATTAATGAACTCGACCGAGATTTTATACCCCTTGATTTTATGTATCAGTTTGGAGAAGATTAGAGCAGAATTATAGAAGTTATCGCGTCCAGAAGAAAGTGATATATATATATAGATAGATAGATAAAGTTTTTTACTAATGATAGTTTTGGGGTCTAGAGGTCATGATCCGTGTAGATCTGCAAAATTTTTTCAGAAATTCTGACATAGGAGCAACGCAATAGGTAATATTTCATACGAAATCTACCTAAAAATTCCTAGGACTCTGTCTATTTAGGAATAAGATCAAGTGTGAATAGAATCAGTAATGTGAATAGAATAAGTTCAAGTGTGATTTTTTTGGGTCGCTGAATCCAAATTTGTAATTTCACATCAAAATATCTCTCCTTTCAACTCAATCTCCCCCCCCCCCTCCCAAATTTGGGTAAAATGCATTCCAAAAGAAATATTTAAAAATTTAATTTTTTATTATTTTAGTGAAAAAGTATCTAGAAATTTAGAAAGCATAAAAAAATTGCAACAAATAAGATGCATAACATTATAAATGGGAAGAGGGGAGCCTGCCCCTCAACAAACCGGCGCTGGGTGCACTAAGTTATGCAATTCCACTTAACCACTTACATGATTTGTGTTTGCTCTCCCGTTACCCTTCTGAACCATTATCCTTCTCAACAATTCTTACTTTATGTTTTAGGGTTACTGAATCCGAATTTGTAACTTCTCACCAAAATATCCCAATATCCCTCCCCCCACTCCAAAAATTTTAGTAAAATAATCGCCAATATTTTTTTTTTTTGGGGGGGGGGAGGGGGGGGGAATTATCTAAAAATTCAGAAAGAAGAAAAAATTTGCAAAAAATGCTATACATGACATTATGATTTAGGATAAATGGGGTGGATGGAACCTGCCTCTCAACATGTGTCTCAGTGCTGCGAGTACAAAGTTATGCAATTCCACTTTTACCAAAATTTGTGTGCGTGTGTGTGTGTGTGTGTGTGTGGGGGGGGGAGATTGTCAGGAGAAATTTTGGTGGAAAGTTAGAACTTTGGATGATTCAGCGACCCAGAAAACATAAAGTAATCCTTTTTCCAGAACTATCATGAATTTTGCTAAATAGAGCCGCAATACGGTCTTTATTGTCTGGACTATTGTTCAAACAGATTTTCTATTTTGTAATAAACCTCACTGTAAGTTGATTAAAACAGTCTTCGATAGTTTCGAGATTTTTTTTTTTTTTTTTTTTAATCATCTTCTTCAGGAGAGAAAGTGATACTCAAGCGCTCGTTGCTGGTTTTATTTTTCTTTTGACAAAGAGGATTCACAAATTAAAATTATGCTTGACAAGGAGGGTGGGGGGAGGAACATGAAACTGAAATATACATGAAAGTGTGTAATTCTACAATTATTAAAATAATCAAAAATCAGTTATTATTATCTGATTAAAATGCAATTTTTATGACATAATCATGTATTTCTTATATTATTCAAAACCGCTTCGAATCAGAATTTTTTTTTTTTAAACCTTGTTTTACTTTGTCTTTTTTAAGAATTCATTTGGAAAAAAAATTATTTTATATGATATATTTACCATATTATTAGTCTACCTAGTACCTAGTAGAAAGTATTAGTGTATCTAAAATCTATATGGTGTTCCATTACCTTCGGATCCAGGAATGCAACCGATAAAGAACGCCAAGATTCTCGGTTCGAATCTTAGCTGGGGCATTTTTTCACTCAGGTAGAAAAAAAAACAATTCGTATAAAATATTTTTTTAATTATTTCTTTTAGATTAATTTAGCACAAAAAAGTAGAGTAGTAAAGTAATTAAGTCACAGATGACAGTAAATAATTTGTAACGGGCAATATCTTAACTGAAGTAAAATAATATACTTCAAACCTTCTAAACATAATATTTAAGAGGATATAATGTGCAGTTATAGTTTATTAAACGCTCTCCTCCCACAGCATCATTTTTTTTCCAAACACATTCAAAGGGTATTTGGACAATACATTCTGCTTTAATAAAATGAAAATATGTTATTTTAAAGTAAATTAGCATAGTTTTATTTGTTAAAACTAGTCACTCTACAAGAACAAGAACCGATTTTTTCTGAATCAGTCCATTTCGAACAGACTCCAATGCAGTGTTGAATTCAGGGGGTGGTCCGGAGGGGGGGGAGGGACATTCCCGCACGGAGCTATCAAACGTCCCCCCCCCCCAGAATTCTATTGTGCTCCACTCCTTACACTCTCTTTATTTCCCCAATCTAGAAACAGCAGATTTTTATTTGTTTTGATGGCTGAAAATGAAATTGAAGGGATACCATTTTATGGATTGAGATGAGGTGATTGAAAATTTGACAAAGCTACTGAAGAACGTTTTAAAAAAAGGATTTAAAAAGTGTTTTGAACAATTATATGAACGCTGGAAGAAGTGTCTGGATGCAGTCAGAAAATACTTTGAAGGTCAATAAGGGGTCATTCCATATCAATTCAACCAATTTTTCCCCCATTTGTAACCCGACCGACAGGGATTTGGATGAAACTTTGTGTACACACTAATTCTATCATGAAATGATTCCATCAGAAATTTTTCCTTCCTAGACCTCATGGTTTGTGAGATATGGGGGGTCCAATTCTTGGGGGTTTCTCAAATCTCACATTTCTTAGTCTGTATTCTGAGATTGCAGTTCCATCTTCAAAAAAATGTTTCTCTGGATCTAAAACTTGAATCATCCTAAAAATATCACTGTAAAAAGATAAAAAGATGCAGATTTTAATAAAAAATATTTAAAAAATTTACTTGTAATATTTAGAATAAAAAATATCCGCCAAAGTTGAGAGTTATGGTTATTTTTCCAAATTTTTATGACTTCACAAAAAAGGCTGTACACAAAAAGGCAAATTAAATTTCCAATTTCTTTTTCTTTTAAATAAAAGTTTACACTTTGGGCTTTCTATCTAAGAAATAAAAATGATGTCTTTCGCATGGCTTATGCAAAAATTTTGGGTACTTTTCAATTAGCCGGATAAGTGCTTTATTTTTACATATTACATATGCACACAAAAAAGCAAATGAAATTTCCAATTTCTTTTTCTTTTAAATAAAAGTTTACACTTTGGGCTTTCTATCTGTGAAATAAAAATGATGTCTTTCACATGGCTTATACAAAATTTTTGGGTACTTTCCAATTAGCCGGATGCGTGTTTTATTTTTACATATGTACATATGTATAGATCTACATAAATACAGATGTATTATTATACATGTACATACATATGTATATATACAGTATATTGATATACATATGTATAACACTGGTGCCCGTCTAACCGAAAAATACCAAATTTTACCTTGTTTTGAAAATTTGTACTAATTAAGGAGAAAAAAATCTGACTAAGTTTAGCTGTGGTACTTAAATAATTACTGGAGTTTCTATGAGTTACTGAATTTAATGTTATTTGATACAAAAACAAATTGGAAATTTCATTTGCCTTTTTGTGTAGAGACTTTTTCATAAAGTCACAAAATTTCGGAAAAATAATCATAACTTTCAACTTTGGTTTACTTTTTCACCCGTATATAAATCTCTATTAACTGCCCAAATTGCTTTTTTCACTTGCTTTTTATGCCGCTTAAATGGATCTCCACATTTATATAATTCATATTTCATTAAGAGCGAAATTCTGTGATGCTCGCATATATTAATCAAACGGTTTTCACTTAATTTTTGTTTTATAAATGCAATAGTCCTAACTAATAAAAGTTCGTTTTCTGAATCACAGAGATTATCAATGTAGTCTATTTAACTGTTATTTCTATAGCTAGTTTTGTGACATTCTAAACCAATTAATATTACAATACTGCAAGCTTGAAGACTAGTAGAAGGTTTAATATCAGGCTCCATATTAAAACAATAAAGCAAAAAAAATATTTATACATATCATAAACTATAAAGTATGTAACAATCAGATTATATTTTTAGTAGCACAGAAAAAGTTACATCATTTTTTTATGATAAGAAACAACAGAATGACAATAAATTTATTAAATTGATTTCAAAACATCTACTTTTATACTAACGAACATTACCCTGCCTTTATCAGAAGGTGTTTATACAAGGCAGGTGCAATTAAATCTTTCAGACTATAGAAACAAATTTAAGTTCTGTTAAACATTTGTGTATTGAAACTTGCCAATATAAATATTTAAACTGATTAAAATTAACCAAGGACGGGAAATACAAGGTTTTGAACATTTTTTAAACGCAAATAATTAATATATAAGTATTCGAAAGAAAGAATGGAAATGTGAGGAAAAAAAAATTTCTATTTTATACTGTACAAAAAAAAAAAAAAAAAAAAAAAAAAAAAATTGAGTTTAATTATTGAAAATAAAAGTAAGAGATTCTTTAGATTAGCAAAAAATGCCCATTATTAAATAACTAAATGAAATATATGGACCATTCACTAAATTTAATGGGGAAACATATTACAGACAGATTTTTTTTAATCAGAAAAAACAAAGCCTAAATTTTTCTTGGCAAATTAAAAAAACATGCATCAAATAACATAAACTCAATAACTCATAGAAATTCCAGTAATTATTTAAGTACCACAGCTAAACTTAGTCAGATTTTTTTCCTCTTAATTTGTGCAGATTCTCAAAACAAGGCAAAATTTGGTACTTTTCGGTAAGACGGGCACCAGTGTTATACATATATATATATCAATATACTGTATATATACATATGTACATGTATAATACATCTGCATTTATATAGATCTATACATATGTAAAAATAAAACACGCATCCGGCTAATTGGAAAGTACCCAAAATTTTTGCATAAGCCATGCGAAAGACATCATTTTTATTTCACAGATAGAAATCCCAAAGTGTAAACTTTTATTTAAAACAAAAGGGAATTGGAAATTTCATTTGCCTTTGTGTGTGCATATGTAATATGTAAAAATAAAGCATGCATCCACCTAAGTGGAAAGTATCCAAAATTTTTGCATAAGCCATGCGAAACACATCATTTTTATTTCATAAATAGAAAGCCCAAAGTATAAACTTTTATTTAAAACAAAAAGAAATTGGAAATTTAATTTGCCTTTTTGTGTACAGCCTTTTTCGTGAAGTCACAAAAATTTGGAAAAATAACCATAACTCTCAACTTTGGATAATTTTTTTTATCCTAAATATTACAAGTAAATTTTTTAAATATTTTTTATTAAAATCTGCATCTTTTTATCTTCTTACAGTGATATTTTTAGGATGATTCATGTTTTAGATCCAGAGAAACAATTTTTTGAAGATGGAATTGCAATCTCAGAATACAGACTAAGAAATGTGAAATTTGAGAAACCCCCAAGAATTGGACCCCCCATATCTCACAAAGTATGAGGTCTAGGAAGGAAAAATTTCTGATGGAATCATTTTATGATAGAATTAGTGTGTACACAAAGTTTCATCAAAATCCCTGTGGGTCGGGTTACAAGGTCTGGTTGAATTGACATGGAATGACCCTAAGGTAAAATTGTTGCTTTAATTTTTAATAATTAGTAATTGACCTATTCTGGGAATTTTTTTACCCTATTGCATATTTATAGCGAATTTATAGCAGAAATAAAAGCAATGGTACTACTAGGTTATCCCGTCGAGCAAAAAATTATCGCCAAACTATAAGATTAAATGCCAATAATGGATGATCGTGAATGTCACATTCAATGACATTAAATACGATTCAACACCTGTTTAAAATGTCATTAAGTTATATTTATTTCGACTTTTTATTAATATTCTACTAATTATTTGTTTTTTCGTTATTTAAAATAAAAATTATGTCAATATGTATAATTTGGCGAAATTGGTCGACGGGATAACAGAGTGGTACCAAAGCAATTTATTAACCTCTAACACATTTAAGGGAAACTGGTTTGTCAAACAGCTTATGCTCTCTTCATTTAAATATATAACTGTATAAAATTAAAATAATATAGCACAAAGTTTAGTTCATTGCAGGGCTCGAAAAATAGCGTTCCCGGGATCCCAGGGAACCCAGAAATCCTTTCCGGGAACGCATATTTTCATCACTAAGGTTCCCGGCCTGCCGTGTCCGCTAGCAATGCCGCGGACGCATTATAACGCGTAAATTAAGCAAAAAATCGGCACAAAAATAGCTCGTAAGCGGCCCGGGAGATGCATAATTTCGTCGAAATATTACGGGAAAAGCCTGAATTTCAACAAAAGAATCGCAGAAAAAACGCAAATTTCATTAAAGGATCGCAAAAAACGGCAAATTTCGTTAAGAAATAGCGTAAAAGCGGCACATTTCGTTAAAAAAAATCATGGAAAACAATAAATTTTGTCAAAATATCAGGAAAAACGGCAAATTTCGTCTAAAAATATCTAAAAGACAACAGATTTCGTTGAAAAATCGCATGAAGCATCGCAAATTTCATTAAAAAATCCCCAAAAAGACAAATTTTGTAAAGATTTTCTTTTGAAAAGCAACAGGCTCCGTTAAAACATCGCGATAAAACGGCAAGTTTCTTCAAAAAGTCGCGAAAAAAAGGCAAATTTCGTCAAAAAATCGGGAAAAACGGCAAATTTCATTAAGAAATCGCAAAAATCAGCAAATTTTGTTAAAAAATCATGGAAAACAAAAAATTTTGTCCAAAAATAACGAAAAGACAACACATTTCGTCAAAAAATTGTGAAAATGCTCCAAAATTTGTCAAAAAATCGTGCGAAATAGCGCAAATTTCATTAAAATAGCACAAAACCGGCAAATCTCAAAAAAAAAAAAAAAAAAAAAAAAAAAAAAAAAAAAATTGAAAAACAACAGATTTCGTTAAAACATCGCGATAAAACGGCAGATTTCGTCAAAGAATCGCGAAAAAACGGAAAATTTTGTTAAAATACTCATACATAAATTTTTTCGGGAACTTTTACTTTTCATCTGGGAACCAATATTTTTCATGTAGGTTCCCAGCTGGGAACCTTAAAATTTTCAGAATTTTCAAGCCCTGGTTAATTGTATATTTTCCTGGAGTTGCTTGAAATACTTTCACAAGTTAAATGAACTGCTACTATTAGGACTGTAAAATTAATGTTGACATTCTTTTTAGATAAATGTTAAAATTTAATACATTTGAGATAAAAACAAATGATAAGAAATATATATTAAGAATAAAATATTATGCAAACATGGAGAGAAAAAAAATTAAATAGTATAGGAAAAATACTATTTTTGTACTATTATATCATTGACTAGCATGATATAAAAAGTGCACCTATATGAAAATTAGCAAAATATGATCAGTCCAGGAAAATACACAAGTACAAAAAATTACATTTTCTTTTCTGGCTTTTTAGAACTTACTAACCTGATGAGAAACAAATGTTGCTGCTTCAGATGCTGCTAATTTGGCCATTGCTGCTTCCTATGAAATAAATATTTTTTAAATGATAATATATAAATATATTTTGCTGTTCAATTCAAATCATGTGCAATTTTCTATTATAAAATGAAAAGTACATATAAATTAATTAATATTCAGTATCTGGAACATACTGCCTTTTCAAAGAAAAAAAATATATAGGTGATAAGTATTTTAAAAACCCAACAAAATTTTTACAGTTTATCTTCTACTTTAAAATACCAATTTAAGGAGGGAGAGTGGGTGGGGGAAGGGAGATTGAAATTATAGTACAATGGCAATAGACAAACTAAGTTTTGATAAATGAATTATGTAGTGAGAAATTCTGAGTTCCAATTGATTTTCCTATTAGCAAAGATCATTGGAATGTCTCCTTGACTGAGAAAAATAGGGGAGGGAGCTTTATCAAATATTAAAAATCTATCTTTAGATCTTAAATTCAAAATCTATAAAAGTATATTTTTTCACTGATTAAGAGAGGCTGAAATATCCAAGAAGAGTATTATATGAGTTGTGAAGTGTATACTATAATTTATTCTGGAACTGTTCATCTACATCCTCTAGGCAGGAAATTTTTAATTTATAAAGTAAATCTATCTATATATAAGCATAATTTAACAATAGTGAAAGTAATTTATATAACTGAATTTTAATCAAATCTTTCTATTCAGAACAACAATGCATTTATCTACAGGTAAAATAAATAAATTAATTAATGTAGGAATCTCTTCTATCAA
Source organism: Maratus speculifer (assembly GCA_964019185.1). Taxonomy (NCBI): domain Eukaryota; kingdom Metazoa; phylum Arthropoda; class Arachnida; order Araneae; family Salticidae; genus Maratus; species Maratus speculifer. The sequence goes on from OZ025292.1 coordinate 376,441,455, forward strand.
ATGAAATTCAATAATTAGCTTCAAGTATTAATATTAAGCTTCATTTAGTTATTTTGTGCCATTTCTGATTTTGTACTTCAAGGTCAACTTAAAATTACTTTTCACTAAAAACTCATTTAGGTGATAAAATAAAATTCTTACCTTTGTAAATTTCTGTCCAGCATCTTTTAAAACAGCTGCTTTCCATGTGAGTAATCTGGCAGCTTCTAATCTTGTTTCCATTTCAGCTAATTTCAACTGTAAGAATTATTGTAAAATAAGTTCAAGCAAAGGCTTATAGCAAAACAAATATTCCAAAAGTAAAATACAAATTCATGTTGTCAAAAATTTCAATAATTCATCTGAAACAGAAAATAAAATATAGAACTTTATTACTAAAATAAAATGTTATTTATTAGTTTGTTTTGAAACAAATGAAAATTAAAGGCCAGGATGGAGTCTAGCTAGGCTTAGCCCATCTCAGTCTGTGTTATAACTTAAATCAAACCCAACTAAAAACAAGTAAGAAAAATCATGCGTTAAGCATAGATTATGAAGTACTTTCCAACACTTCATGAAAACTTTAACAAAACATCTTTAATTAGGGAAATAAGGGTATATAGCCAAATATGTATTCCAATACTTTTGAACAGCCCTGTATTTGATCTGTCAGTTGATATACATATTACATAATGGGAAAATTTAGTTTAGCAAGAAAAAAGCTTAAAATTTCTTTTTGAGCAATTTGTACTAATAAATGGGAAACATACTTGAAAACTTTTGTTCAGCCCTGTAGTTTACCTTGTACCTTTAATACGCATCAGTAAAAAGTTAAAATTCATTTTAAACTAAAATACTCTTAAAACAACTGAAATCACATTGTTATAAATTATCATTCATAGGTGTCCATGTATATGATTTTTTGCATGGCCCTGTATATCATTTTATCTATAATCTGCAAACATTTCTTTGTAAATTGAATGCAGTTCAGCATAAAAAATTTATACCTTATTTAAGAACCACCTTTAAGTAATTTACACTCATACTCAGTAACGTTGGCGAGTTCTTTTGAATAGCCCTCTATATCAACTATAACATTTATACACACCCTTATAATGTACAAAGATTTAGTGAAACTTAATGCATATATTATAATTAAAATGTATTTCATCCACCCAACAGCTACCATCAGAAACATACACAGTCCGTCAGAAGGAATATACTATTTGAATCTTTTGTGTGTCCCTGTAAATGCAATGTACTTCATGTGCAAGACAGTATCATATAGTTTATATTAAGCCTCGGTGACATACATCAATTTTGTTATACATGAAACAGTTTAATACATTTAAAAAATGTCGCACATTATTCCCCCCCCCTTTACCATTATCTTATGGAATTCTTTTGTGTGGCCCTGCAAATGAATAATATCTATATTTTCACCGCATATTTTACAGAATGCATATTTTAGTGAACCTCTTAAATGCATGTAAAATTTAATATGTTTGACAGGGTGTAAAATCTTTAAAATGCTTTTGAAACGATTTTTTACCATAAACCATAATGCAATGGAAAATTTTTGACTCTCCCTGTAAATAAGCTAATCACGATAGAAACTTCATTTTCAATAGGGTTCGTGCTAGGGTAAACGTTAATAACATAAAAAAATTTCAGGGTACTTCGAGTATATTTACAGAAGTTAGAGCGCGGACAGACTGACAGATGGATAGACAAACCGAATGCATACACACTTTTCAAACAATGCACAAGCACTTTTTAAACTTTGGGAAAGTGTTATAAATGTTAAAATTCATTTGAAACGATTTTTCCCCATAGGCCGTAATGTAATGGAAAACTTTTGACTGTCCCTGTAAATATATTAATCATGGTAGAAACTTCATTTTCAATAGGGTTCGTGCTAGGGTAAACCTAAATAACGTCCAAAAATTTCATGGCAATCCGAGTATATTTATGAGAGTTAGAGCGTGGACAGACGGCCAGACAAACCGAATGCATAAGCACTTTTCAAGTTTGTTGGAAAGTGCTAAAAAAAAAAAAAGGCTAATATTTTTTACTTACAATTATTCTACAGCTAACATTCTTTTTTAAAGATTATTGTGTGCATGTTATGTTAATGCAAAATACAATTTTAAAGCACAGCATTTTTCAGATTATTTGTCTGCAAGCATAAAAAAGGACAATATTAATAATCATTTAGAGAGTTACATACTTGAAAATCTATTAAAAAATTAATGTAATTCAAAATAAAATTAAAGATAGTTACAAAAAACAATTTTAAAACTTTATAAAGAAAAAAAAAAAAAAAATATTTCTTCGTAATTTGATACCTTACCTTATTTAAACATGAAAATATTGCAATTTTATTATAATGCAAAGATTACATTTCTTTATTTAGGGTACCAAAAACAATTGTTGTTTGGAGAAAAGTAGATACATCACCTTTCTTCATATCTTTTCTATTCCAGCAGGTTAAATCAAAATAAATTGCTTAATATTCCATTATACAATATCACTATTAGTTTTACAAAAACATTTACCTAACACAGGCCAGAAAGAAATCTATGCCTGCTTGAGTTTGTACAAAAAAGTATACTTAGAACCTCCTGAATTTGCAGGAAAAGCAATTAGTTTGATTTATGCAAATCTTTAATTCTAAATATAATAAATAAATAAAATATATAAATGGTATTAAATAAAACAATAAATAAATTGTATTGTATTGTATTGTATTTGAGTATAAATAAAAATTTTATTCCCTGTAATATTGTAAAAATATTTATTATAATTTATATTATAAATTTATTATTATATTATAATAATATTATTTTTAAGTACTTCTGTATACAAGGTGATTTATAAAGAACAATTGTTCTTTATGAAAGAATAGGCTGTTGTCTTAAATATTGGCTCTAGACACATACTTTCAATTAAAAAGTTTCATTAAACTAGTTGGATGTGCCAATCCCAAAACTTTCTCATACATACATTTTAATATTTAAAAAAAAAATAGTTACTCATTTTAATGCTTTAATAATTTTAATTCAATACCATATAACTTTGATTTTCATCTTAAATTTCTGCTTCAAACAATTAATCAGAGTAAAAACGAATTTCCGTCTCTGCATAAGCCGATAGACAATAGAATGATAGGCAGATTTTTTTTTTTTTTTTTTTTTTTTTTTTTTTCAAATTCAGGGAGGACCTACTTGTCTTACCAAAAAATAATCATATACAAAAAATTTAGCTCAGTTCTAGAACTAACTTCATACACTTTTATGCGGTACAATATTGAAATTTGCATAAAATTTGCTATTGCAGCGCCCCCTTCCGGCGAATTTTTTTCAGATTCAGGGCGATCCAACTAGCCATAGCCATACACTTACACAAAAAATTTTGTTCAATTCGATGCATAACTTCATTGTATTTTTGGTCAGTACAATATTGAAAACGGCACTAAAATCGCGATTGCAGTGCCCCCTTCCGGCAGAATATTTCAAAACTGAAAGAGGACCTGCTTGCCACAGCCAAAAACATTCACAAAAAATTTGGTTCAATTGTATGCATAACTTCATACATTTTTTGATGGTAGAATGGCGACATACAGACAGACAGACACACACACACATGGACAGACAGACATTTTGTAAAAACATGTTTTTTGAAATCTCTGACCCCCTAAAACGTGTAAATCCGTCGAAAACCGGAAGTCGAAAAAAATTTCGATTATAATACTTTCTTCTATTGAAGATAGAAGAAAGTAAAAAGGTGCAAAATTTAGTGAGATAAGTTGCAACTCCATGGGGAAGTCTATTTGAGAAAATATGAAAGCTAAATTTTTATATGCCCATTTAAATAATTCATCAGGTTTTAAGGGATTAGATACAAATCAAAATGCATGCAATTCAAGAAACAATGTTACTTTAATTGTTCCAGAAAACATGTAAAAATTATATTTATTGAATTACAATTTTGACTTTTTCTTCTTTTTTTGTGAGGGTCAACGCTAAAATCACATCTTAAAATTTCTCATAAAGTTTTAAAAATTTTTTAAAGACTTTTTTTTAAAAAATAGGGTAATTTAAAATTATTATAACTTAAAACATCTGTTGAATTTCAAAAGTTTTTCATTTAATTGAAAAGGAAATGTAATGTAAATTTTATTCCAGGATTTATTTTAAATATTAATTTTAAAAATGACATAACTTTTTAAAAAATATATATTTTCAAAAATAAATATTTTTTCAAGTTGCCGTAACAAAATTAATGTTAAATAATCAAAAAAGACATGTTCCAAGTTTGTACCTTTTTAAAAAATATATTCTTGACACATAATTTTAAGAGGAGAAATGGTGAAAATAAACCCCCATCATACAGAAAAACACATTTAAAGTTTTAAACAATGATTGGCTCTTAATAAAACGTTTAAATGATTTTTAAAAATTGCAGGTGAATGAATAACTTCTTTCTGTAGTTTAAACTTTTTTTTTTAACCCAACCAGAATTTGTTTTCTTCTTTCTAGGTCTGCGTAGAACAAAATTTTCAGTTCCGGTCTCTACCCAGCCCATATTGAAATCAATGTTTTTAACTGCGTGATCCATGCAAAAATCAGTAAAATTTGGCTCAGCCCAAAAATATTTACAAAAAATGCACATATTTTTAAATCACTCTTATTTTACAATTAAACTTTAAAATTAATTTTTTCAAAAGATAGTAGATTTAAAGGCAAAAAAATTAAAATGCAGTAAAACCAGTGAAAAAGAACTTGCATATGATGGAATCCTTTCTTAAACTGAAAATTAAGTTGATCGATGCAAAATAAAAATACTTATAAAAGGAATATGCTACATTTACACCTCCTAAGATTTGAAGCTTTCTATAACACATTTTTTTTCTTTCTATGCGATTCCATCTTAGAAGATTTTACTGTACAGAATTTTTTTAAGTTTTCAACATATGGAATAGGGATTAACAATAGTAAATGATAAGGGAAACATCTACATACAAATAGAAATTTATTTTTTTTTTAAAATCACAACCTTCAGCACTTTTTTAAAAATGAAGAGTATAAACATGAAAAAAGCTATAATAAGTGTTTTGGTCAGAAAACTTCTCCATATGAAACAATTTTCAATCATATCAACATAATAGACTATGTTTTATAGCAACTCAGTGCAGTTGGGTCAGGCAGACCTTGGACTAAGATTTAACTTTTATCCCAGTCTGAGCCTAACTTCTTTTTCTATGAGCATTCTCGGGATTGGGCCTAGATATTTCGACCCGTACAGACCTCCAGCATACTTTGAAAGCTACTTTAACATAAAATCTATATGCTGCTATTAATCTATTTCTTCTTTATTATTATTTTTAAGCTGTTATTTTCTCAGCATACTGTTATTTATATATAAAAAAACTAATTGTTATTCACATAACAATCTGAAACCCTGTTGAAAGGAAAAACGATTCTTTCAAAGGAAAGCATGATTTGAAAGTAAAATCATAAATTTTTTTTATTATTATTATTACTCTTGTTTCCTTTATTTTTAGCAGAGATGCAGTCATAAAAATAAGAGAGGGTATATGTTCTAAGCAAAGGGTATATCCTAGAGTGTGTATAATATAGCTTTCTTTAGAAACAGAGGGTATATCTTCCACTACATCCCTGATTGTAAGCACAAGAATGTGCTGCTATTGCTATTGGAATATCCCTTTGAAGAATGCAGTAAATAAAGAAGGCATATGAAGAAATGTTATGACCTTTATTTAAATAAACAGTTACCTATAACCCAGTCTGAAAAACTTTTACCGATTTTCACAGTTCAGGATACCTGAAAATTCTATTTGATATCATTCAAAACCCACAAAAAAATTTCCTTGAACAAACTTTAAAGTCAAAAGGAAGACAATCATTCATTTTTTAAAGTGCAACTATAGAAAAATAGTCAACAATTACTTCTATTATCAATTTTATCTTTTATTTATATAATTAACAAATAAATATTCATTCATTTCCAAATACTATATAGTTTTAAATTTGAAAAAAAAATTCTTGATTGTTATATGGAAAATTAAACTAACCCAAAACTGAAACAACTAAATTCGACCGATACACAACAAAGGAAGCCAGTCCCAAATCTGATAAACTTTTAATAATTTTAAATCAGTGTGTAATTCAGGGGATGGCCTGGGAGGACACTTCCCCCGGAGCATTGAAATGTCCCAAAGCATTATGAACTTAAATGTCGTTGATTACAGTTTTATACACAATAGTTTTCTGAAAACATAAATCAAACAAGAAAGAAAAATCATGCATTAAGCATAGATTATGAAACACTTTCTAACACTTCCCGAAATCTTTAATAAAACTTTGTTATTTAGGACAAAAAGGTGTTATTGTCCATAACCAAATATGTGTATTTTATCTGTCGGTCTATTTATATACTATATAAGTGAAATTTTGCTTAGCAAGAGAACACCTAACAGGCTGAAATTTCTCTTCCAGCAATGTATACTAATTAATAGAAACATACTTGAACACTTTTGTTCATCCCTATAGTTTACCTAGTACCTTTATTACATGCCAGTATTTAGCTAAATTTATTTCAAACTAAAATACTCCTAAAATTACTGAAATCCAATTTCCAGAAATAGTCATCCATAAGCAACTATTATCTAAATCTTTGTGTGGCCCTGTATATCATTTTATCTATATTTTATAAACATTTGCTAGTAAACTAAATGTAGGTCAGTGTAAAAATGCATAGCTTATTTTAAAACCACTTTTAAGTAATTCACACTCATATTCAGTAACCTTTACAAGATCTTTTGCATAGCACTGTATATCAACTATGGCATTTATACACACCATATAATTTGCATAAACTCAGTGAAATTTAAAAGCACTTATCATAATTAAAAATGCACTTCATTCATCCATCAGCCATCATTGATAATCTACAGTACTTCGGATAGTATATATTATTTGAAATATTTTGTGTGTCCCTATAAATGCTATGCAGTTTATATTATGCATGAAATAACTTATATTAAGCCTCACTGATGTATAAAAATTTTGTTTATACATGAAACAGTTTAGTATAATTAATGCATATTGCAAACTATTTTCCCTTTACCATTATATAATGGAATTTAGAGATGGGACGAATAGTGATTTGGCCGAATAGCCGAATACCGAATATTCGGCCAAATTTTAGGCCGAATACCGAATATTCGGCCGGCCGAATAGTAAAATTTTTTTCCAATAAAGAAAACAAATTTTGATTATATATAACTTAAAAAATAGGAGCTCATTAATAATTATTACTCTTAAATGTATTTTTAAATTTGAAAAACTTATTTTAACACAAAAAAATTATGAAATTGCATTATATCTTTTATTCTAATATACATTGATTTTCAGTAAGTCAAGATGGGAAAATATATATTCCACTTATTCAACAAGCATTAAAAGGATAAACAAATTGATAACAACATGAAGGAAGGAAGATTAAATTAAAAATATATACATAATGTTACATATTTAAGTCAGTAATTATGCAAATAATTATTTAAATGTAAGAACTATAGAATGAAAAAATTATTTTGTTGAGTATTTAGAATTTATATTAAAATATTTATAAAACCATCTTCATAAAGCAAGTTGCGTCATCTAATGTGTATAGAGTTTGACACCAGTTCTGCTTTCAAATGTACCGTTGTACTTAGAATGGTGATATATTATATTTAATTTTGAAAATGAATCTTCGTTAACACACCTAGTGAATAAATTTTTTTCATTTCTTACTTTATAGAAAATAAGTTATGAATTTCATAATAGCCTTTTTTGTATGTGCATGAAATTTGCAGACATTAATAAATTTTTGAGCGTTTTAGAATAAGGCAGTGTTTTTAAATCTTGAATTGTAATATATCATTCTCTAATGATGACATTTCCCATACAATTAAATCTCCATCTTGGGCAGCATTTTCTAGAATATCACTAACTTTTATAGAAAATACAGAAAGGCTGTATATTTTTTAATATCTGAATAATTCTATATTTTGTAAGTAAGAGTGAGAATGACTTCATAAATGAAGTAGCCAATTTGAATTAGAGAGAAAAAAATGCAAGAATGAAATTCTTTAAATCCAAAATTTATTTGGCAAGATATCTTTCACTATTCGGTGAGATTTTAGCAGTATTCGGCAAGATATCTCTAAATATTCGGCTACAGGTATTCGGCCGAAGTATTCGGTCAACAAGCCTTCAATATTTGGCCAACCGAATATTCGGCAAAAGGGCCGAATAGGCCGAATACCGAATAGTGGCCGAATATTCGTCCCATCCCTAATGGAATTCATTTGTGCGGCCCTGTAAATGAATAATTATTCTGTTCACTGCATATTTTAGTACACTTCATAAATGCATGTAAATTTTAATATGTTTGACAGGGTGTAATACAGTAGACTCCCTCAAATCTGCACAGCTTGGGACCAGAGGTTTTGCAGATTTCTGGTTATTACTTTGTTTACATTTTTATTAAAGTAATTTGAATGAAATTAATAATGCAATCAAAAGTATAATGAATGCTTACAGTATGCTAAAATATTAAAATAAGTAATAAACTAAAATAATAAAAATTTAGGTAGTTTCTAAAATGATAAAAATACTAAAAGCAAAGGTCATATTAATAATAAATAATGTACAATTAATTATTCATTATAAAGATGAAATGTGTTTTTCCTAACTTATTCAATGAAACTTGCCTCATAAAGGTACATTACTAATTCACATCAAGATCATAAAATAATGTAGCTTTATTTCAGGTTTAGTCTGACTTAATAACTAAAAAAGCTTGATTAACCCCTTAACGCACAATGTTGCCGGGTCGGCAACACCTAAAGTTCCCCCTGTTTAGAGACACAAAAACTCCATGAATATTTCAAAAACTACTCTAATGGCTACTTTAAATCTTTCTTATGAGTTCTAGATGGCAACACCACAGAGATCAAACTCTACTGTTTTTAAATAATAGGTAAAATATTTTACTGTAATATGCGCTTCACAGCAATGCTCTTCTCACTGCGCATATCAATGCTTTACTTATGGGAGGTTACCACTTCACCAACAGCTATATAATTAAAATGGTTAGTGCAATCTTTACAAAGCAATACCTGTGTTCTCCTCTAGGCCTAAATAGATTGCCCATTTTTTTTTTTTCTTTAAATTCCAACTTTAAAGAATAGTGCGCCGGAAAGGGTTAATACATAAATATATTTGGTAAGATTGTGATTACCAATGATATCAGAAATATCTTTATTTTTTCAGAAATAAATTATTCTTTCTTCATGAAAAAACATGAATTCAATAACCTTAACAAAAATTTCAAATTAAAAAATATATGGAATTGATATAAAACTTAAAAAGTCAAATTTTGCACCTACATCTGAACTGAATGTTTCATTGTTTACATCAGTAAATTATGTGCGGATTTTAGAGAGTTGCGGATTTTAGGTTTGCAGATTTGAGGGAGTCTACTGTATATGAATGTGCCTTTGGGTAAATCCGTAAAATATGTGCGGACTTTAGAGAGTCACAGATTTTAGGAATGAAGATTTGAGGGAGTCTACTGTATCTTTAAAATTTATTTGAAATGATTTTTTCTCATAAGCCGTAATGCAATGGAAAACTTTTGACTATCTCTGTAAATAAAATAAATGTGCTAGAAACTTCATTTGAAATAGGACTTATACTAGGGTAAACATCAATAACTTCCAAAAATTTCAGGGCGATTGGACTATAATTATGAGAATTACAGTGCAGGCAAACTGAAATCATAAACACTTCTCGACTTTGTTGGAAAGTGTTAAAAAAACCTCTGATCACAAAAAATTCATGTATAACAGCAATGGTTACTTTTTTTAATTTGTGTGTTTTAAAAATAGAGATTTATTTATGGAAGTTTGATCACATTTATATACATTAAGAAAGATACCCATGTTTAATTCAGTCATAACCTACCAGTAATCTAAGTCAACTGTATCATAGTTAAGGCTTTTAATGCTTAGATATGTCTAAAGAATTGTTTTGAAATAAAGGATCATGTGAACTTACAGTTTAAAATTAAAAAGAAAGAGAAAAAAAAAAAAAAAAAAGGAGGGTAAAAAACATACATATATTTTTTTCAATATTCAGAAGTTTTTATTTTTATTTTATTTTTTCCTACAAAATAATTTTCAAACAAATGTTCTTATAACAAACAAAACTCAAAAAAACAAATTAATTCTTAGAAACAAACCTAAAAAAAGATTCATAAAAAATATGTTTAATAAAATTATCTTTGATTATTTCCGTAAAATAATAAAGCTGCATTGAAATTTACATTTACATTTACATTTATTTGCTTTGAGGTAGGCGCTACAGCTATTCGCCCGCACAACCTCCAATGATCACAAGAAACCATATAGAACACTTTATTTCAGAATATCCGGTACATACATTATCACAGGGACAAGGACAACACAGACACCCATGCCGCTAGCTGGACTCGAACCAGCGGTGTGGCAGGAGCTGACACTACCAACCAAGCCACTGGGTCGGCCTGCATTGAAATTGTGAATGCTGTTACATATGTTGACATCAGTTATTTGTAATTTATCTAACTGTGATTTTATAATATTCAAGGTATAACTGTGATTTATAATATTTTATATAACTGTGATTTAATGTTCTATGAAACTGTGATTTATTATATTTTATGTAACTGTGATTTAGTAACATGTTATCTGTAACTGTGTGGTTAACTGTAGCAGCAAGTAGACTGGCAGTTGAATGTTTTGCCATGATGCTGTGTGCACAAGCTAGTCTCAATGCTAAAGTCTAAGCATGTAATTATTGAAAATAAAGTTGTATTTTATTTAAAATATTACTGAATATAGTTAGTAATTAACTAATAAAAATGGTGTCAGGATGAAAAACGAACCATGTGTTGCATTTTGCCTGATGCAAAAGGATTGAACTTTGTTTATCCATGTAACGATATCCGAGTTGGAAACAGGCTTGAGATTGTTGTGGTCTCTGTGTGAGAAACTGGCTAAGTCTGTTCATTTTATTTATTTTTATCATATGAACTAAGAATTCTCTGAGGAAAAAAAAATGGAGATATTCAAGCCACCAGGTGATATTAGTTTCACTTGCAACAATCTAGCTGAAGCATGGACAAAATGGACTCAAAAGTTTGAAAATTATCTTATAGCATCTGAGAAAGTGGACAAGGCTGACACAGTAAAGATTGCAATTTTACTTAACTTCTTGGGTGATGAAGGAACGGAAATTTTTAATACATTCAAAGATGGTGAAAACAAAAGCAAGGAAAAATTCAAAGATGTTATGGAAATGTTTACAGACTATTGTATCCCAAGAAGGAATGCTGTCTTTGAACGATTCAAGTTTTTTTCTTGTTCTCAAGGGGAAGGTCAGCAGGTGGACAATTATTTAACTGAATTAAAGACTTTGTCTTCTACTTGTAGCTTTGGTGATCAAGAGGAAAGTCTTGTCAGAGATAGACTAGTTTTGGGTATTCGAGAAAAATCCTTACTGGAGCGATTGTTGAGAGAGCCTGACTTGACACTACAGAAAGCGGTGGATTTTTTAAGAGCAGCAGAGATGAGTAGACTTCAAATTGAAACAGTTAAGTCTTCTTCCCAAGTTCATGAAGTGAAAAGGAGTAGTGACAAAGTTGTCAAAGGGACAGCAAGGTTCAAAAAGAACATTATTAGTGTCAAAAACTGTGCAAGGTGTGGAAAAGATCATAAAAAGTATAACTGTCCTGCGTACGGGAAACTGTGTGCTAAATGCAAGGGTAAGAATCACTTTGCGGCTATGTGTAAAGCAGTGGTGAAAGCTAATTATAAAACAGTAAACAATATAGAAAGAGACTGTGATGATTTTAATTTATTATACATTGACAGTGTGTCAGAGCAAGTGATGGACTCTAGTTCTGATTGTGAATTGGTAAGTGTTAATTCTTTAGATAATATGTGGTTAAAGAAAATTAATGTTGAAAATAATTTGATTGAATTTAAACTTGATACAGGGGCTGAAACTAATGTGTTGCCATTGTCTGTATATAAAAATATGAATTTTCCATCTAATGTTACATTGAATAAGACTAATATTACATTAATTTCTTATGGTAATTTTAAATTAATACCAGAGGGTGAATTATTGTTGCACTGTACTGTAAATGAAAGTGATGATGTTTTATTGAAATTTATTGTAGTTAATGTGTCATCTAAGCCTATTTTAGGGTTAAAAGCATGTCAAATGTTAAATCTTATTAGAAAAATTGGTAAAATTCAAACTACTTGTAAGCAAAATGTTATAAATGCATACAGTCAGGTATTCAGAGGTTTGGGTAGATTTCTTGGTGACCCATATCACATTGAGTTAAAGCCTGAAATTAAACCAGTAATAGATCCTCCTAGGCGGGTTCCTTTAGCTCTTAATAAGAAACTTAAAGAGACTTTGGGTAATTTGGAATCTAAGGGTGTGATAAGAAAAGTAAACAAACCTACAGACTGGGTAAATAGTCTTGTGATTGTTGAGAAACCTGATGGGAGTTTGCGAATCTGTTTGGATCCTAGAAATCTCAATAAAGCGATAAAAAGAGAGCATCACATTATCCCTACTGCAGAAGAATTAATTAGTAGGTTGGAGGGGAAAGAGGTGTTTTCTGTTCTTGACTTAAAGGATGGGTTTTGGCAAGTGCCATTAGATGAAGAAAGTGCAGATTTATGTACTTTCAATACTCCATTTGGAAGATATCAATTTTTATGCATGCCTTTCGGCATTGCATCTGCTCCTGAGGTTTTTCAAAAGAGGAATTTAAACTTATTCAATGACATTAAAAATGTAGAAATTTATTTTGATGATGTCATAATTGCAGGAAAAAATGAACGTGAGCATGATATAACATTAACAAAAGTTTTGAATAGAGCAAAAAGCTGTAATGTTAAATTTAATCCTGAAAAATTCCAATTCAAAGTTCCTGAAGTTAAATGTGGGACAAATAATTTCAAAAGAGGGATTCAAAGCTGATCTGCAGCATATTAAAGCAATTACTGGTATGGAAACTCCAACTGATAAGGCAGGTGTTAGAAGGTTCCTGGGCATGGTCAATTATGTATCTAAATTTATACCAAATGTGTCTAGCATAACTTCTCCCTTAAGAAATCTTATAAAAGATAAAGTAGAGTTTAATTGGGTTGCAGAGCATGAAGCAGCTTTTAAACAAATAAAGGATTTGTTGAGTTCCTCAACTGTTTTAAAAGTATTTAGTAGCTCAAAGGAAGCTATTATTCAGTGTGATAGTTCAAAAGATGGTTTGGGAGCTTGTCTTGTACAAGAGGGTCACCCGGTATCCTATGCCTCCAGAAGTCTCACTGAAACAGAGCAAAATTATGCTCAAATAGAGAAGGAAATGCTTGCTATTGTGTTTGCGGTACAAAAGTATCATAATTTTGTGTATGGAAAAAAATTTACTATTCAAACTGATCATAAGCCTCTTACTAGTATTGTAAATAAACCAATATGTAAAATTTCTACCAGGTTACAAAGAATGTTGTTAAAATTATTAAAGTATCAATTTGATATTAAATATGTAAAAGGTACTGAAATGTTTCTGGCAGATACTCTTTCTAGGGCATATCTTAAGGATAAAGTAATTGATGATCCTGATATGTTAAATGTTATTCATACTGTAAAACAACTTCCCATGAGTGAACGAAAGGTTGGCTCAATTTAAGGATTCTATTCAGTTAGATCCTGAATTAAAGTTAGTTTATGAGTATTGTGAAAAGGATTGGCCTGATCATCTTCGCAAAGTTCCTAATAACATTAAACAGTATTTTAAATTTAAAAGTGACTTGTATATTGAATTTGGTTTATTATTTAAAGACTCTAAAATTGTTGTACCATCTTCACTTAGACATGAAATGTTGTCATTAATCCATGAGGGACATTTTGGTATAGAAAAGAGTAAAAACAGGGCAAGAGATATTTTGTATTGGCCTGGAATGTCTCAAGACATAGAATCTTTGGTAATGAAATGTGAAGTTTGTCAAAAATTTCAAAGAGCAAATGTTAAAGAGCCTCTTCTGTCACATGTAATCCCTAATAGACCATTTGACAAGTTAGGTATTGATATTATGGAATATGGAAATGTAAATTACCTTGTTATTATATGTTATTCAAAATGGATTGAAGTAGAAAAATTAAGTGGTAAGAATGCAAAAGAAATTATTAATAAGTTAAAAGTGTGTTTTTCTAAATTTGGGGTTCCTTCCATGGTTGTCAGTGACAATAATCCATTTAATAGTTTGGAATATAAGACCTTTGCCAGGGAATGGGACTTTGATTACAATTTTGCAAGTCCAAGATACCCTAGAAGTAATGGCATGGCTGAAAAAGCTGTTGGTATTGTTAAGGCAATATTTAGAAAGGCTTTTGAAGATAATAAAGATTGGGTAGTTGGAATGATGGAATATAGGAATACGCCTATTTCAGGGTTGAACTTATCCCCCGCTCAATTGATGTTTGGTCGAAGACTAAAAACTAAAATTCCAATACACAATAAACTGTTAAACTCAGAAATATTTAAAAATGTAGAGGGGAGAATGATAGGTAAAGAAGAAAAGCAAAAACGTTACTATGATAAGAGTACTAGGGTACTAAAACATTTTAATCCAGGTGATACTGTAAGCACATATAATTTTAATCAGAAAACATGGGAACTTGCACAAATAATTTCTAAATGCAAACAACCTAGGTCATATGTTATTCAAATTGGCTCTGGTAAGAGACTTGTGAGAAATAGGGTACATTTAAGGCCATCACAAATTCCATTTGAAATTGAAAGAGAATTTTATATGCCTAAAGAACCCGTATCCCATTCTAATGTAATTACTAGTATTCCCCCAGTAGCGGATACATCTCAGTTATCCCAAAAATCAAACATATCCCAAAAGCAAACAAGGTCTGGGCACGTCGTAAAAAGACCCCAATATTTAAATGACTATGTGTAATTAAAAATCTTCAAGGAGGGGTGTTACATATGTTGACATCAGTTATTTGTAATTTATCTAACTGTGATTTTATAATATTCAAGATATAACTGTGATTTATAATATTTTATATAACTGTGATTTAATGTTCTATGAAACTGTGATTTATTATATTTTATGTAACTGTGATTTAGTAACATGTTTTATCTGTAACTGTGTGGTTAACTGTAGCAGCAAGTAGACTGGCAGTTGAATGTTTTGCCATGATGCTGTGTGCACAAGCTAATCTCAATGCTAAAGTCTAAGCATGTAATTATTGAAAATAAAGTTGTATTTTATTTAAAATATTACTGAATATAGTTAGTAATTAACTAATAAAACAAATGTTACCACATAATAATTAGGAAAAAAAACAGTGCTATTCTATTGCAAATAACACTTGCTCTTGAAAACAGCTTGACTGTTTGAGAGCTATTGGACTCATCCTCTTTTACGTCATGTATAATTGGCACTCGCCATCTCCTAAATGACGGATATTTTCCTTTCATACTATGGTTAACTTAAAATAACAACTAACAATAATAAATAAATAAAAACTGAAAGAGTAGGGTTAAAAATGTATGACCTTATGTATATAAATCGCACCTTTTTAAGATGATCAATAAAAAGAATTTGGTAACATGAAAGTAAATTTAATTAGCTATGTGAACTAAGTGACTTTATTTAATTATTCATTTATTTTGGAAGAAAACAAAACAAATAAAAAAAATAATCAATGAAATTTATGTAATAAAAACTGTATACTGCATTTTTAAAAGTAACAGAATTAATATATCAAAATCTAAATAAAATCTCCCCCTCCTGACAAAATTTCACACAAAACTGACATTCTTATTAATAACTTCTAATTCGAAATTACCTAAACCTATAAAAGATTTTGAAAAGAAAAAATACCTGAATTGCTTGCAACTTTAATATTGAAGAACCAAAAGCTTGTCTTTGATTCGCATAGTGAACAGCACAGTCCAGAGCAGCCTTAAAATAAGAATTAAATAAAACTTTATATTTTAATAATAGAACATAATAAATCACAGATGAAACATAAATAAAATTTAAATGAGGTTTCCTTTTTGGAATACTAAACTGAAATTTCCAAAGCATAAAAGTTTTAGGCACCTTATATAACTATTTAAGCACTTAAAATAGTGATATCATAAATGGTACATAGAGAAGAAACATAAAATTTTAAAAGGTAAATTATAAATCCATTATTTGTATTGATATACAAAGATTATACATGATTGATACCTGAAATAAAATCATGATTTTATTTCAGGATTTTTTTCTTATGTGTTTTGAAAGTATTTTTACAATGTAATTACAATTATGCAACCACGTGTTATGTTTGCTGATTTTTCTGATGGGCTAGTATCATGATATCTGCATATACTATGTTCTTATATAATATATAAAAGGTATACAGAAATCTAATCTAATCCTTTAAAAGGCTGTTCCATACTTTTTTATATCCCAAAAGTAATATAAATTGATTAGAAAATTTCATGATCATATAAGCTTGATTATGAAAGATTAGACTTTTTTTAAAAATCTAATGGATGGATTTTGTTAGTATGTTTGCATTTTTAGTCAGATAATTTTAGTATGTTGCATATCATTCTTTACCAAATCTTACTGTAAATGATCCATTAAAAGAATCAGCCCTTAGCAGCTCAAATTTTGTCTGACACATTAAAAAATATATTAGTGAAATGGAATTTGTATCTTTTTAGAATACAGAGATATATAACAGGTAAAAGTCTATATTGCTTTAAAACACAACCCAAGATCAAATTTACTTAAATATTTTGTTTGACTAAAGATTCATTTAAAGAAACCAACCAGCATAGTGGGTGAAGCCTCATGGTTTATAAATAACAAGCTAAAAACTAACTCTATGGCATTACAATCCATGAAGAATCATCACTGACAGTGTCCATCGTTGTTTACTAGACGCTGGGGTTTTATCAGGAATGACACTTGGTAAATAACAAAAAAGAGGAAATTGGATTGTACGTAAATAAAATTTACGACATTTATGTGTGAATTTTCTAAATTTATTGTTTATAATAAACTAAATATAGAATAAAATTTATAACAAACTATTTTTATCTATCTTTAAAAAAAAGAAGAAGAAAGAAAACCAATGCTTTTATTTATTTATTTATTTTCGTAAACCTTAAACACTTACATTATTTTTTACGCAGATTGAAATATTATATCAGTGCATTATTCTTGAAAGCTTCCGCAAGTAAATAAAAATTATTTTTCTCCAGTTCACAGTAAATTTTATAACAATTAAGGTAAACCAGCAATAGATTCTATGATTATTTAATGAGCAAATAAAGAAAATGTTAGGGTTTTTTTTTTCTACAATCATATCAAGAAAATCATGATTTTATTTCAAGATCACAGATGAAAATTGCTATTTTAGAATTGTTTAAGGAAATTTGCTATTTTATTCCATGAATGTTGGACAAAAATTGCTACTTTATTTGTCGATCGTCGAACGTTTGACGAAAATCATCGTTTTATTTTGCAATCGCTTGGTAAAAATCTCCATTTTTTTTTTTTTTGATTATTCAACGAAAATTGCTTTTTATTTTACAGTTGTTTGACGAAAATTGCCACTTTATTTCATGACCATTTGACAAAAATTGTCGTTTTATTTCATGATCGTTTACTGAAAATCGCCATTTTATTATTATTTGAAGAAAATCGCTGGGATGTTTTTATCGCAATCGTTTGGTGAAAATCACCATTTTATTTTGTGATCATTTGATGATAATTGCTGCTTTATTTCGCAATAATTTTATGAAAATAATCATTTTATTTTGCAATCGTTTTGTGAAAATCGGCGTTTTATTTCACGATTGTTTAAATCGCGACAGGAAAATCGCTGCTTTATTTAGCAGTCGTTTGAAAAAATCGCTGTTTATTTTGCGATTGTTTGATAATAATCACTGTTTTATTGTGAAATTCTGCCATTTTGCGGAAACGTAGCCTCCCTGTGCTATGCAACATGTGTCCCGGTCAGGTGGTCAGCCTAATGCAAGACACTTACCCGGTAAGTCTCCATCAACCTGAACTGCGAGTTCAGCGCTTAACTCTTAGTTGAATGTGAATCCTGATTTACCGTTAACTCAACCTGCCGAATTCAGAGAAGAAACCAAAATAAAAGTTCAGTTACTGAACCTTAAATTGGGAGAGAGGTTATTCGACCGCGCATATGCAGTCGAAGCAAAGATGGCGGCTGCTTTGAATTGAACATTGGTGGATTTTTTTCCAAGAGAGCTGTTTGTAATTTATTAAGTAAACGAAATGTTAATTATAAAATATGTTGTTATGAAAGAATGAGTTGCTTTAAATTTTTGAGGGTTTTTTCAACATTTTACCTATATAAACGAAAATTATATTAATTTGTGATGAGTCTCCAGGCTTTGTAGGCTTCAGTTTGCCTAGCAATTTTGATATCAGGTAGCGCCATCTATTGAATGCGAATAGAAACAAAGTTCTGATATGAAACATTTTGGTTACATAATTTATATATATATATATATTTTTTTTTAATAAAAAAGAAAAGCAGTTTTTTCCTACATTTCAGTTTCAGCTTTTTTATATTTGTTTAAAGCATGCAATCGTAAAAGCAAGAATCTGTGATTGCAAAGTAATAAGCCGCTGAACTATAATGCACTATAATAATAAATTATCTTACTTGTTTTAAATAATTACTTTTGTTTAAAAGCATTTTTCAGAAGATGTCTCTTGAAAATTTTCAGATTTAAAAATTTACGCATCAATTACTTTAGTTAAATTAATTAAAACATTACATTTATGTTAGAAAAACATTAGAATGAATGTTTGAGAAAATAGATGTATTTTCAATATTTTAATATTCGTTGAAAAATAAATAAATAAACTAGCTCATTTTTTTTCTTTTATTCAAATTACTATTGCTAGCCTGGTCAGAAAATCTATTTTTAAATTTAATGATTAGAGAAAAAAAATATTTTTTTTTTAATCAAGTAACTTTTATGAAAGAATTTTACTATAAATTGTAAAAATCTTAATCTTATAACTGTATTGGTGTTTCTAATCTTTGAATCTAATTTTGTGAACGAATAAAACCACAAAATCTCAATGGTAATTCGAAATTTATCTATCTAAAGATTAAGTACAAGTATGCATTTCAAATCTTGTTTTTGCTTCGTAATTAAAAACTGGTGATACGTGAGTAAAGAACTCATGAACGCGATACGTACGTCATGTGATTCGTTTGGCCAATCAGGTATATGAAGTTCACTAACCCGAGGTTGACTGATCTCGGTTCTGAAGTTAACAATGAATTTCAAATATTAACCGACGGTTAGATTTGCTAACCAAAGGTTTCTCAACTGCGAGTTGAACAGCGGGTTGAAGGTTGATGAAGACTTGCCCGGTTAATGTTTAGTTCCCAAGCAAGCTTGGTACTCATTTTATCAACCCCAAAAGTATGAAAGGCTGAGTGAACCATGCCCAGTCTGGAGTCGAACTATCGACCTGTGGCACCGCAGTCAGATGCTCTGATCACTCCACTACTGGATCGTTGATAGTGATCTGTTGATCGTGGTTATTCCCCTAATATTATAGATTCAATTCATAGAAAATTGACAAAATCCACCCAATGTGAAAGAAAAAACTTTAATTCGAATTCCAATACTTTGGTTGTTTTGCCCTTTTTCCCCAAAATCAGTCAGCAAGTTACTAAAATTTTAAAAAGGTTCGATTGTTGTTTTTTCTCCTGTTAATAAAATTGCTTTTTCAAATCTTAAGCACTCCATTGATCGCTTAGATAACTGGGATATTTACCAAATTTCTTGCCAATGTGGTCTTTCTTATATCGGCCAGATTAAAAGTGCTCTAAGATTTTGTTTAACTGAACATAAAAGATATGTCAAAAATCAAGAGCTCAAATGCTCTTCTATTGCTCAACATTGTTGGTCTTCACAACATAAATTTAACTTTTCTTCAGCCACCATCATCCATAACTGTGTCCTTCCATTCTTGATCTTAATTTTTGGGAAGCTTACCACATCATTAAAAATTCTCACTCCTTAGTTAATGACTTATCAAGTACTCCTTATTTTCCTAGCATTTGGGAAATCTTTAATTTAATTCTTTCTTTTTCCCCTCGCTTTTTAGCTTTTGTTTTGTTTGTTCTCCGGTAGATGTCGCTACTTGTCCATCCAGTTGTTCCGGCTGCTTTCTTCTCATTGGTTGCTTTCCTTTAGGCGGGTCTGTATCACTGTCTGTGTCAATATTACTATCTGTATTATAAAGAACAAATGTGTTTGTGTGTAATGCCAATGTCATTTTGCAAATGCAAATAGCTGGTGATAAATTTCACTTTTACTGCATTTTTTTAAACTTCTAGGCATTGCACATTTTTAATTTTTACACTTTAGAGTCAGAAATTTTTTTTTCAAATAAAAACTATATCTTTACTCAATTTTTATTGTTTTAAAAATAGTTTTCAAGAAAGATTTTAATTTATCTCTATTGTGTAAATACGATTATGGAATATAAATTCGTTTGCACTTAAGTTAATATAAATAGCTCATAATTTGTTTCCAGCTTATATTATATAATGAAACTAAAACATCCATTAATCAAAAAATCAAAAAATAAATATAAATACACAAATTTAAGGCATGCAATCAAATTTTGTGCTTAAATTACTGAAAGGAACCAAATAAAAAAAGCTGACTGGAAACAGCAATTTTTAAAAATTTCTTTGGTTTTTAAATTCTTACATGAAAATCAGCCGAAAAATATTGCTTTTAATACATTTTAAAATTTCATTGAATGCATTATTTTTATTTTTTTTCTATAAAAATTACTTTTTAGTATTGTTAATGGGCATTCCAAAATTGCATTAAGGGTGTATTACAATCCAAACTGACTTTTCTCAGATTTATTTTTAGATTCATTTTTGCTCTCAAATGCACCAAACTTTCGAATTCTCTTATTTAGAAACTATACAAGGTGCCGTGATTATCAATTTCTTGATAAATGCAGAAAATGTTGCAAAAAAATGCTGTCAAAAAGCGGCGTTTTGGACCAAATTTTCCGAAGCGGGAGGTCTGTGAACGAAAAAAAGGGTCACGCTGAGAAAATGATTGCTTATAAATCAAATTCTAATTAAATCAGCGAAAAATTACATCACACGGCACCTTGTACGTCACTTCAAAAATCCCCTCAGCAAGTTTCATGCTTCTACTTTTAAAAATGTGTCCAAAATTGTATCTGAAAATTTCGAGCTGTTGAAGGTGGAAAATCATTTTTTCGAATACACCCTTAAATGCAATACATTATAAAATAGTAGATCTGCGCAAGAATTTCTCACCACAATTGTTGAGATAATTTTTTGATAGATTTCTTCATTAAATGCAATTTTTATTAAATCAAACAAAACATTTTAAGGATATATAAATATACTACATTAAAAGTTTCTTGCAGACTTTTTGAAAAATATTTTATTAATAACTGTGATTTTATAATAAATGTGCAGAGAAAAAAAGACACTGATATCAGAAATTATATGTATAATGGTTTTCACCAATATTCTGTAACCTGGGAATCCTGGGTTTAATCTCATAATTGTTTTGAATGACAAATGGAAAATGATAGAACTTCTAACAGTAAATTAACTAAGAAAACAATAACAGACAGCCTTTACAGAAGAATTTTATATGTATGAGAAATTTACATTTACAGTCCAACTCGTTAACATGAACCTGAAGGGGAATCAAAATGTTGTTCATGTTATCAGTATCAAATCTTTGTATTCGTCTTTATAGGGGAATGTGAACACAATTCATGTTAAAAGTAATTCACGTTAAGCGTGTTCATGTTAACAAGGTTTGAGTGTATTATTAACAGAAGATAATTGTGTTTTATTTAAAAAAAAAAAAATTAAGGAATAAACAGAAATTAAAGATACAGAGGCCATATAAACTATTAAACGTATATAAGATGAATACAGAATTTTTAAAATATTCTTTTAAAAATATCACAAAGTAAGATTATGCAATAATAATTAAAGAGCTAATAATTATATTTTAAATCACATTGTAAATTGACCATAAACATCTTTCAAAGGAAAAATATCTGCATATTTCTTTAAACTACATACTTGGCCTATTCCGAGGGCTTGACCAGCAATACCAATACGGCCAGCATCTAAAGTCATCTGAAAGTATTTATTTTTTTACAAATCGTATTATTAAACCATAACAGAAAAAATAGCATTTGCATTCATTATATTAAAATAAAGTTTCATTTTTACGAACATAATAGTTTTTAAGAATATATTTTTTGGAACAGAATTCAATAATTTTCATAGGGGACACTGTGGAGTTTTACAGAGATTTTATATTTTTAGTCCACTAATAAGCATATAATCACAAATCTTG
Organism: Maratus speculifer; assembly: GCA_964019185.1. Classification (NCBI taxonomy): domain Eukaryota; kingdom Metazoa; phylum Arthropoda; class Arachnida; order Araneae; family Salticidae; genus Maratus; species Maratus speculifer. The sequence goes on from OZ025292.1 coordinate 376,464,027, forward strand.
CAAGGAAAGAATTTCAATGCTCTGGGGCAAGGATTCATCACTGATGTACAGAAAACTGTTTGGTGCAAGTCAAATATTTTGCTTGAAGCAAAATATTTAAGACTAACTGTTAAACATGGCAGTGGACATTTAATGATTTGGAGATGCAAGTCTTTTAATGGCAGTGATGAAATGATGTGTATTGAAGGTACTATGAATCCTAAATACTGTAGACTCCCTCAAATCTGCACAGCTTGGGACCAGAGGTTTTGCAAATTTTAGAATTTTGCAGATTTCTGGTCATTGCTTTGTTTACATTTTTTAAACAGTAATTTCAATGTAATTAACAATGCAATGAAACTATAATGAATGCTTAATACTATAATAAAATATTAAAATTAGAAAATTTAAATAATTTTTAAAATGATTAAAATATTAATAGCAAAGTTCGAGTTAGTAAACAATAATGTATAATTACATATTTATTATAAAGATGAAATGTATTATTTCAAAATTATTCGACAAAACTTGCTTCATAAAAGTACATTACTAATTCACATCAAAATCATAAAATAAGGATTTTTTTTTTCAGGTTTCCAGACCTAATAACCAAAACAGTTTGATTAATACATAAATATATTTGGTAAGAAGATTGTTATTATCAGTGATATAAGCAATATTTTGAATTAAAATATATATATATATATATATATATATACATAGGCGCCAACTTTGGTCAAAAAGCTGGGTCTGCCAGAAGGGCAGTTGTTTGAAGGGATGTTGGTGAACACGCAATATGCCGGGCTAGAAAATTAGCTGAATGAAATAGGGGAGCTGGGTCATAGTCCCAGAAGTGGATGCAATTCGAGCATTTTAATGCAAATTCAGAGCACTTTAAACTTCTTACCACTTTAAGATGAAATTCGAGATTTTCCTTCGCATGATCAACGAAATTCGCAATTTTTCTTCGCATGATCGTCGAAATTCGCAATTTTTCCTTGCTTCATTGACGAAATTTGCGATTTTTCCGCACTTGATCGGCAAAATTTGCAGTTTTCCTGTGCTTTATCGACGGAATTCGCGATTTTTTCGAGCCTGCTTAAAAAATTCAGGATCTTTCCGCTCCCAATCAACAAAAATGGAAATTTTTACGAGTCCGATCGACGATATTTGCAATTTTTACAAAGCTGATCGACGAAAATCGGGATTTTTACTCGCATAATCAATAAAATTCACATTTTTCCGCGTCTGATCGACGAAATTCACGATTTAAACACACCTTATGACGAAATTTACAATTTTTCTTCGTGTGGTCGACAAAATTCACGATATTTCCGCGCTTGATCGACGAAATTTGCGATTTGTCTGCGCTTGATCGACGAAATTTGCAATTTTCGCGTGCTTTATCGACGGCATTCGCAATTTTTCCGAGTCTTTTTGAAAAAATTCAGGATCTTTCCGTTCCCAATCAGCAAAATTCGAAGCTTTTACGAATCTGATCGACGATATTCGTGATTTTCACAAAGCTGATCGACGAAATTTGCGATTTTTACTCGCAGAATCAATAAAATTCACATTTCTCTGCGTCTGATTGACGAAATTCGCGATTTTCATGCACCATATCGATGAAATTCGTGATTTTTTACAAAGCCGATTGACGAAATTTGCGTAATTTACAAAACTGATCGAGGAAATTTGCGATTTTTTACAAAGATAATCGACGAAATTTGACTCTGGACTTTTCCGTTCCAGATCGACGAAATTCCCGATTTTTCCACGATTAATTGGCAAAATTCACAATTCTTACGAAGTGGATCGACTAAATTCGCGATTTTTCTTCGCATGATCGATAAATTTCTTGATTTTTCCGCACCCGATTGACGAAATTAAGATTTTTTAGAGCCTGATTGATGTGTTAGCAATTTTTCCATGTGTGATCAACAAATTCTCCTCTCGAACCGACAAAAATTGCGATTTTTTAAATCCAATCAATAAAATTCGCGCCTTTTTCTACTCTTAATTGACGACATACGCAATTTTTTGCGCCCGATCAACAAAATGCACGATTTTTGTACGAAATCTGCATTTTTTTTATGCGACAAGATGAAACTCACGATTTTTTCTCTTGATAAATTGACGAATTCACGATTGTTTCGCAGCCGATCAACGGAATTTAAAATTTTTCTGAGCGACATCATCAAATTCGCGATTTTCCGTGTCTTATCAAAATTGTCTTATGAAATTTGCGATTTTTTTTGTCCCTGATCGACAAAGTCTGACATTTTTTTGTATTCGATCAACGAAATTCGCATTTTTTTCACGCGATAAACCAAGAAAACATTTTTGCAACCGATGAATTTAATTTGCAATTTTTTCGAGCATCATAAACAACTGAAGATTTTTTTTGTTGCTTGATCCACGAAATGTGCGATTTTTCGAATCCGACTGACAAAATTCGCGAATTTCCCGTGCCTGATCTACAAAATTCGCGAATTTTCCGTTCCCCATTGGGGAAATTTCTTATTTTTTTCTGAGCCTCAGGGGTAAAATTCGCGATTTTTCCATATCCGATGAGCGAAACTTGCGATTTTCTCGGCCCATATTGACAAAGTTCGCTTTTTCCGCCAATGATCAATTAATTTCGCAATTTTTCCGTGACGATCAATGAAAATTGCGATTCTTAAGTGACGAAATTTTATAATTTCCCCGACAAAGTAATGAAATTTCCGATTTTTTCCTGCAACATATGCACAAAAATTGCAATTTTTTCCAGTTGTAAATTGACAAAATTCGCGGGCTATACGTTAACTTATCGCAGGCCTCACAGGTTCCGCATCCCTAGTTTAACACATAAATTACAGAAAAATGGGTATGAGACAAAAATTTTAGTTTATTACACGTGAAAATAACAGTTTGATCAATCATCTCAAGAATAAATATCAAATCAAATAAAAGTATCTTAGAAATTTTTAAAAAAATCAAAGAATACTGCAATACAAATTACATTGAAGATAGAAGTATAAATTACAGTAAATGAAATTATTTAAGTTTTATCATATTTTCATTTTATTTCTACTTTTTCGCTGCTATCTTTGAGCAGAATTCGAGTTTTTTAATCTATTTTGTTAAAATTCGTGATTTTTTGGAAATTTTCATTCTTTCTCGCATTTTTTTGCCGAAATTCGCGTTTTTCCTCCGCAATTTTTTACCGAATTTCGCGTTTTTTCCACTATCCTTTGACAGAATTTCCTTTTTTCCTGCTATCTTTAAACGAAATTAAAGTTTTTTTTCGCGATTATTTGCGTTTTCATCACTATTTTTTGACAAAATTCGCGTCTTTACCACGATTTTTTAGACTTTATGCCAAAATTTGCAAATTTTCTCGCAATTTTTCGACAGAATATGCGTTTTTTTGCGATTCTTTGAAAGAATCCGCGTTTTCTCCGCTATTATTTGTTAAAATTTGTATTTTTTGCGATCTTTTGCGAAAATCCGCATTTATCTCTCGATTCTTTGACAGAATTTGCGTTTTCTCCCACTATCTTAGAACGAATTTCGCATTTTTTTCTGTGATTCTTTGACAGAATGTGTTTTTACACTATTTTTTGGCGAAATTTTCCCGTGATCTTTTGATGGTTTTCGTCTTTTCCACGATTCTTTTACAAAATTGATGTTTTTTCGTGGCCCTTTGACGAAATTGGTGCTTTTCCGCGATCTTTTGACAAAAATTTAAATTTTTTCCAATTTTTATTTATTTATTATTTATTTATTTATTTATTTATTATTTTTTTATTTATTTATTATTTTTTTTTACATTTTTCACGTTTATTACGCGATCTTTTGACAAAATTGAGCTTTTTTGTGATCTTATCTCCAAATTTTTGGATTGATGACTTATTTCCTTAAATTTCGAAATAAATCACTCGCACAAAAAATGGCAAAAATAGCAAAAAAAAAAAAAAAAACCACAGACAACCGAAAATTCGCGGGAAATCTCATATTTGCATTATTCAGGGTCTGCCAAGGTATTGCAAGGTCTGCAGAAATTTTTCAGGGTCTGCACGGTAGACCCGCAGACCCAGAAGTCGGCGCCACTGTATATATATATATATATATATGTTATTCCTTCATGAAAAAACATGAATACAGTAGTATTAACAAAATTACAAATAAAAAAATACATGGAATTAATATAAAATTAAAAAAGTTAATATTAGTCCCACTATCTGAACTGAAGGTGTCATTATTTACATCCGTAAAATATGTGTGGATTTTAGATTTGTGGGAGTCTACTGTAATATCTTAAATCTTGGGAGGTAACGTATACTAGTAAATCTGCAGATCAAGAGTCTCAACGTCAGCTTTTCACTTCTTTTTTTTTTAAACACACTTAGCGTAATATTCAACTTCCTGGAAACTGTAATTTAAAATTTTCAAATTACGTAATTATTTATAAGAATAAAATAAGAATAAGAAATTTGAAGCCACTAAAAGCCGTTAAATTAAAGATTTAGTTATTTTAGGATATTCTGAAAAGTTCATGATCTATTATTTTTGTTTTTTTTTTATTATACCACAGTAGATTTCTTCAGGGGTCTCCGCCCCCCTGAACCCCCCGTAGTCTCATTAAATTTAAATTTCTAACTTTCTATCAATCTGCTAATGGCTATCGTATATCTTGTATTTCTTTCTACATTTTTATTTATAAGGATAAGCGACAGTTTTAATAAGCATTTTTCATTATCCTCATACTTCTAGATACCTGCCCACCAAAAACACCTAAATCTGGTGTATCAGGAACTTTTGAAAGTGTAAACTCAGTAATCTAGGGTTTTACAATTTTGTTTACGAAAAAAAGAAGTTTGATTGCATTTTGTAGCAGTTATCGGGGACTGACAGATAGACAGAAGAACAGACTGAGAGATGGAAAACAATAAATTTTGCGTCGTCAAAATTAAGGCTCTATACCGGGCTGAATCACGCCTCCATTAAGTTTCCAAAACGGTTGCCTGATTTGGCGTCTTATCGCGTAGATGGTGAGGTGAGTAATTTTAGTTTCTCAATCTGTCTCACGGGAAAATATAAGACATTTAAAATTGGGTAAAATAATAACATGTAGGTATGCTTTTGTATAATGCTATATTAGAATTAAAAAATTATTTCCATCAATTTATTTTTATTGATATGCTTTACACGCTTATTTAAGAAAGAAAATATAAATGGAACTAATTCTAAATTTGATTTAATGTGAGTATAAATATATATTCACATACATTAGACTGATCTTATTCTTTTTTTATTTTCACAGTGCAATTATGATTAATATTTTTTTTAATAAAAAAGCTTCAAATGCTAACATTCTTTGCTATAAGTTAATAAATTAAGGACACAGTTTTAACCAGACTTCGAGTCGATTACAGAGGACTGTAATCGATTACGATTACAATTATTTTCAATTTCTAAAAACCGATTACGATTATGTCTCTTTTTATGACAGTTCGATTACGATTACGTTTAGATTATGATTACAATTTTTTTGTTGGATTACGATTATGTTTAGATTACGATTACAATTTTTTTGTTGGATTACAATTACATCTAGATTACGATTACGGTTGTAATTTTTGCGGCTGCAGGTCATGTTGACTTGAAATGTGTTGGCTTGTGTTTTAGCCATTTGTGGCTCTTATTAGGATTTACCCAATTTTTCACAAAACAGTTCTAAATATTTTTTCGGGGGAAAAAATGCATTCTTAAATATTAAGGAGTATTATATTTATGTATGTACGCAAGATAGCATAAATTTCGTCCTTTATAAAAAAGATCAATTTCTTATTAGAGTAATTAATTAGAGCATCTTATTAGAGCAATTTCTTATTAGAGTTTCTTATTAGTTTCTTATAGGCTAATATTATGATGAAATATGTTCATTTGAGTCGGGTTTCGGATTGACTAAAAATAAATCATGATAGGACTCTAATTTGGTTTAAACCGAGTCGTGCAAAGTTCTATGAAGAACAACTCTTGCTTCGAACTCATTTGTTTGACTATCAGTATGCAATATTCACATTTTATAATTATTTCAAAACTCCACTGTTTTATGGTTGTTATTTTTTTTTATTGAATTTTGATCATTTTACTTCACAAATTCACCAAGAAAAATTCAGCCTAAATCACATTTTTTTCATATACATATTATTATTCGATATTGGGAAAATACCTCTTTAAAGAATTTTGAGGTATTATTTTGAACCCTCTCATTCACATGAAACAAAATTTTCTTCTTTTTGTTAATTTCTGTGCCTATTAATATGCAGTGCATAACATAAAAAGGCTACTTCAGTAAGGCGAAAACAGCAGTTCACTAATGTTAATCCTTTGGAAGAAATTTTTTTAATATCTTGTTCGCATTTTAATCTTTTAAAAGGTTTTTTTTTCTTTTTCGCATTGTTTAGCTCAGATCGATGTATATAAAGACCATTCTTTTCTGCTTTTTGATTTTGTATGCATTCTTTTTATTATGGGTGTTTTTAAATCAAAAAGGGCAATTTTGAGACATAAGTTTTAATTTATTTTTGTTCAAAAATACATAAAACCAGCAGGTGTCAGAAACTATCTAATTGCCCTCATTTTTCTCTCTTTTTTTTTTTTTTTTTTTTTTTTTTTTTTTTTTTTGAAAATGCAATGGATATTTCAGAACAAGCCATCAAAGTTGACATTTCGAGCGCTTTTTTCCGGCGAAAGCAGAAAAACCAGTCAATGAAAGGGAGAAAATTGCGAGATCACGTGACCAAAATAGCTCATAATTCGGTAGATAATTTAATTACCACAAAATGGAAGACTGAATTCGATTCGAATTCGCTTCCATAGTCAGGCCTTCCAATTTTTTATCTTTCCTTTAAAAAATGAATTTGTAAATGTGCCAAAACGTTTTGCGCTTGCTGAGCAAAGCAGTTGAGAACACCCTTAAAGATGTTCTTACTTTAGGAACCGGTTTTGAAAATGTAAATATACTAAAAAAAAACATGTAATGGAAATTGAAAGGGTAAAACAAAAATCGGTTTTCATACAGATAGATTTCAGTTGCTCAATGAGAAAAAAATTTAAAAATATTGAAATGCAAGTGATCGCAAATTTGGTATCGTAATTTTTTTTTTTTTTTTTTACTCATAAGATAAACTTTAGCGAAGAAGTGTTTTCGGATGACTGAAGTAGCCCTTTAATAATTACTAGTACACCAAACCCGGGGTTCCCGGGTCACAGAGTAAATGTGAAAAACTTTTTTAAAAATTAAAATTGAAAAGTCTAATAAATTTTCCCTACGTAATATGCTTTTTAAACTGTCAACTAATTCCAAACAGCAATTTTATATGAAAAATATTAATTATGTTATCATATAAAGCTTTGAAAATTATCGGTACTTCCATATTAGACGCAAGATTGAATTTATTAACCAAAGATCTTGCCAAAGAATAAAATTGCATTATTTCAGTTTATAAAATCAACTAAGAAAATATGATACACAGATATTCTTTAAAATACATTTTTGTAAAGATTAATTGATGTCTTTTTTGTAAATTAAGTTTGCAACGAACACGAACTAAAAGTTATTAAATTGGTAGGAAATAAAGGATACTGCCCAGTTAAACTGATGGCATTGAGCTCACAGGCTACAAATACTAATTGTACATTACAGCCTTATATTTTCAAGGGTTAATTCTGTTCGAAAAAAAATTAAGAAGGGGAAACAGCTCTCCCCTTTCCTCTTTTTTATACTTAATCTTTGAACCTCCTATACTATCAAAGACATGCTTTATCATATAAAAAATCTATATCCAAAATTCAAAGCAAATGAGATAATTCTTAATAAAAACCCATTTAGCATTTATATAATTTAAAAGGAGTTATCCCCCTCTTTTATACTTAACCATTAAACTTCCAAAACTATTCAGAGATTTGAACGAAATCTGACAATTCTGCTTGAAAAACCCATTTATATAAATTAAGGGGGGGGGGCATTAGAACCCCTGTTCCCCCTATTTATACTTATTCAATGAACACCTAATAAGTGTCACGGAATCGCCTCATCAGAATGATCTTAATCTAAATTTTGAACGAAAACTTAATTCTGCATGAAAATCCCATTTATATCAACTAAGGGGAGGGGCATGAGCCCCCCGTCCCCCCTCTTATACATATCGAATGAACTCCAAAAACTAATCAGGGAAGCGCCTTGTCAGGATATACCTACATACAAAATTTCAAGTGGATCGGATATTTTTATCATGAGTTATCGCGTTACGCACGAACGAACATACAGAACTGACGGGCACATAAGCTCTCAGGCTATGACAGCCTGTGAGCTAAAAACGAAATAAAACCAACAACATTCACTGGGTTTTATAGCCGACGATATTTTGACATAACACGTTTTTAATTACTATTTTTTTCGGTTGCTATGAAAAAATGGCAACTAAAATATACAGGGATCTGTTATTATTCACGTAGGAAAGAGATAAATGGAGGTGAAGTATGCAATTAAAATGGTTTCATGGGCGTTGTTTTTCCAATTTAAGTCTCTTATTCGGGCCAAACAAAACAATCTCTAAGAACAGAGACCGAATCCTTTAACATAATTTTTTCTCTAAATGAAAAAAAAAATAATAATTATATTTTAGCATTTCATTGTATTATGAAGTAAAACTGTATCGCTAAAAGTTTTCCTTTTTTGCGAAAGCACGTGGTTGTGTTTGATGCAATGCAGCGAATTTTAGAGATGATTTTTTAGCGTCACTTCCAGCCACCAAACTTCATCTCTATTCATCTTCTGTTTTTTTACTCTATGGATATTTTTCCTTTTTTTCCCCACAGAAATGCGATACTTAAGTTGCCACCATTAGAGAAAATGAACTAAAAACTATAAAAAAATTAATATCTCAAAAACAAATTGAGATACAGTTTTCTAACAAACTGCATTTAAACATGCATATTTTTCTGCAAAGGATGGTATAAATGTCGAAAACGTGCTATGTCTAGACGTTTAAAATTTTACAATAGCGAAAATTGCAAAATTAAAATTTCATCGAAAAATGTTGCCATTCAAAACATGACGTATGCGTTACGCACAGATACGTTTGGCCTTTATTATATAGATATTGCTTACGGGGAAAAATGAAGAGATATAAACTAAAAAATTATACTGATATACCGCATTTTCAAATTTAATAAATTTTAAAATAAATTTCAATTACATGAACAGCGTCGTAGACATATGGAGGTGGGGAGTGGAATCCAGATGCACTGGGTACCACTAATTTTATAAAGCTTTCTTTCCCTTATCTAATCAGAGAATTTCCAGCTATTACTCAAGGTGAAAACAACTTTTTGATTTTAATGGTATGAAGAGCATGGAGTCCCCTGTCCCCTCTGGCTACGCCTCTGTACAAGAAAGTCAAATGAAAAAAAAACATATTGTCTTCTGGTAGGACAGAATTTAAGGGGAGTGGGAAGGGCAGAATATAATGTTCAATACAAGTGTCCGTAGTAAAACCATAAATAAAATAATTTTCTTTCTTTCCTTTTTTACTTTTTATCCTTCACTACTTCCACTCAAATGACCCATACCTCTGGATTGACCACATGTTGTTTTATTTTCTTAATTCCCATATCTTTGGCAAACTCAAGTCAAATACTATTTCTGTATACTATTACAGTGTGCGGTATACATTCTGTTACACTTACCCCATTAAAGGCTATCTCTGTCTCTCATGATCTCTGACCTTCACCCTCCTACTTTAGGGGCAGATTAATGAGTTAAAAACGTGAACCGCACTCTTCCTTTTCCGGTACAATGTTTAGCAAACCAAGTATATTTTTATTTAGAAGATAAAGGAAGGGGGAAAAGGCGTAATCTTAGAGCGTAATCGTATATTTATGTGAGATTACGATTACATTGCAATTACTTAGGGTCCGATTATGATTAGATTATGATTATAATCGAGATGAAATCTCTTGATTATGATTACATTGCGATTATGTCGAAAACCAAAATCTATGATTACGATTACAGTGCGATTACACGGTTTTTGTAATCGATTATAATCGACTACGATTACACAATTACGATTACTCGAAGTCTGGTTTTAAAAAAATTAGTCATACGTAAAATAATTTCTAATTAAAAATTTAAAAAATGAAATAATTTAAAAAGGAAGAATGAAATCCTTCCGTGTTTCCGGTTTCTTTTAATTTCATCTTAACTCGCGCCCCTTACCCCTTAATCCCTAAAAGATTCAATCAAATGTTTAAGATTTGTAAAACTTTTTTTATTTAATATCTTGCCCTTTTATTACTTTATTGCAACAACAAATAATCAATTATTTAAATCTCCACTTTTCGAAATTACCAATTTGGCCCCCTCCCCCCTCCCGAAACAAAGCACTCAAAATGTAAAATAATTAAACAATACTGTTTCATTTTTTTTCTGTTCTATTTGGAATTTTATAGTAATTGTAGATAAATAATATATTGTTAAATCAAATGCCCCTCCCTTATGCCAAACAAATAAATAAATCAATAAAATAAAATAATACTAATAATAAAACATGACACCTCCTCCATTTTTAGCTTTAAAATTATAAATCTTTTATATTTATAATTTTTTCTAATGCTTTTGATATTTTTCTAAACAATAAATTTATAATCATAAAATCCCACCACTCTGAATTTTCGGCTTTTTCCTTTTTAACCCCCCCCCCCCCTCCTTTTCCTCTGCAAAAATATAATATCTTTTTCACTTTCGATTAAAAATATCTCTATTCTTTATTTTATGTTTCAATCAAATGCTTAAGATTTGTAAAACATTTTTTAAAACTTTCCTGCTTATTCATTACTTTATTGCAACAATAAATAATTAATTATTTAAATCTCCACCTTTTGAAATTACCGTTTTCATCTCCTTCCACCCCAAACTGAGAATTCAAAATATAAAACAATTAAACAATACTTTTTCATTTTTATTTTTCTATTCTATTTGGAATTATATTGTAATTGTTGATAAATAATAAATTGCTAAGTCAAACACCCCCCCAACCCCACGCTAAAAGAATAAATAAATAAATAAAAATAATAAATAAATAATAATAATAATAATAAATAAATAATAAAATATGCCACATCCCTCATTTTTATCTTACAAAATTTAAAATCTTTAAAACTCATGATTTTTTCTAATATTTTTGTTATTTTTCTTAACAATAAATTTATAATTATAAAATCCCATCTCCCTCTGAACTTTTGGCTTTTTCTTTAACTATCTCCCCCCCCCCCCCCCTCCTTTTCTTACGCCGCAAAATATAATATCTTTTTCAATTTCGATTTAAAATATCTCTATTCTTTACTTCTTAAATATTAAATGAATCCAACCATTTAAATCAATATCTCCCACTCTAAAAATAAATAAATAAATAAAAATAAAAATAAATAAATGAATAAGGCGAATGTTGCATAAATAAGGGAACGGGGAATTCTTGTCTTTTCTTTTCTTTTCTCACCCGTCTGGTATAAAACACATCACCTTCGAAGAACCGGTTTGTTGTATACAAGCGATTAGGTTGGCGTGATATTTGGCGAAGTTCTCCAATCCAGATCTATTCTTTTAAGTATTTATACACAAATTACTCCCCTTTTTTTCATTTATATGGAAGTTAAATACTCTAAATCCATTCCTGAACAGGTCAGAATAATTTTCTGCTAAACAATCGTCCATTTTTAACGATTTTGTAGCCTTAAAGTCATTCAAACGTTTCTCGCCCCATAGGAATCAATGGGAAATAAACGGTAACTGGGAAACAAGATGCTTGACGATTCAGCCTGAATTACAGGAGCCCTAGCCAAAATGAGCCTTCGCCGAAATTTTGTCAATGACGTCATTATTCATGAGTTATTGCTGTCCATGTTTCTTGTATTTTTAACTACAACTATAAAATACCTGTTTTATTTCAATTGTGACGTCAAATTTTATCAATTGAAATATTTGTTAAAAATATAATTATTTTTTATTTCTTTTACTTCTAATTATGCCCCCATTTTTGTCAGAAAAATTCTTATTAATGAAACAAATTTCCGTGTTTAATATTTAACAAAGCACTATTTTAATTTTTATTTTAATTCTGACATCATATTTATTTTTTCTTAGTTTAATTTTTCGAATGGAAATTGCTCAATTGAAACTAATTGCTGTTGAAAAATTCCAGATTTTTTTTTTTTTTTTTTTTTTTTTTGCAACAATAAAGGAAATTGGTTAAATTTTTTCTAAAAAATTGCTTTTTATTCTGTATGAAAAAGAAGGAAATTTTGAATTATTAAGGAAAATATTTGAATAAGATTAATAAAACATAGCCTATATTCTTTTCTGGGCTATGTTATATTTATCCGCAAAGATACAAAGACATTAATTCATCAGTTTTGACGTTGACTTCATTTAAATTTCCGTATTTGCTTTCAAATTTATAGCATTAAAATATGATAAGGATTAGGATGAATGGTTGCTTAGCAACCATTAAGAGAAAATAAAGAAAATGAAATAAATACATTTTAAATAAGTAAATCTCTAAAACAAATTAGTTTATATTATTGGAACACATTTATAAAAAATCTCCAAAATTTACAGTAATAATTTAAAAAATCCAGGGGTGATTCTGGATGAAATTTTTATTTCGGAAATTCGCATCGCATTTTCGGAAATCGGCGGGGGGGGGGGTCGTTAGTTCCCCTCTCCAGCGATCTTCGGACAAAATCGGCGTTTTCCCGTTATCTTCAGATGAAATCAACAATATTTTAGCAAAATCGGCGATTTATTGCGATCTTTATAAAAAATCGGCGGTTTTTCCGCGATCTTTTGACGAAATCGGCGTTTTTCCATGTTTTTTTTTTAAATGAAAACGGCGTTTTTCGACGATTTTTAGACAAAATTTGCTTTTTAATGAGATTTTTTCTCGAAATCAGCGTTTTATTCCCACGATCTTTTGACGAAATCGGCGTTTTTTCCGTGATCTTTTGACGAAATCGGCGTATTTTTTTTTTTTCAAATATTCTTTTGACAAAATATTTTTAAGCGATCTTTTATCGAAAACGGCGTTTTTTCCCGCGATCTTTTAACGAAACGGCGTTTTCCCGCCGTCTTCAGAAGAAATCGGCGTTTTATCTGCGATGTTTGGTGAAATTGTCGTTTTTCATCGATCTTTTGACAAAGTTCGTTTACAAAAACATTGACGAAATCGCCGTTTTCCCACGAAATATTGACGAAATGTTTGCTTTTTCGGCGATCCTATCACGAAATTTGCATTTCTATGCAATTGTTTTTTCCGCGCGCAGAACCTTAGAAGTTGTTAACTATGCGGAACTGATAGCCCAATTTCAAATTTTCGGAAGCGGATGCCTTAAATTTTCGGAATTTTCGGACGAGAATCACCCCTGAAAAAATCTGAAAATGTGTAGACAAAATTTCAAAACAATAGAAATAATTTAACTGGTAAATTTCAGTGTCCATTTATCATTGAATTCTATTAATGAAATGTGTCATTTTCTCTCAAGGAAAAAAAATTGAAAATTATTGGATTTGCCATAGAAAAGCATTATTGCACAAAATAAAATATTCTATATTTTACGAACGAATGAATCAAATCTAACAAAAAGCTATACAGCTTAATCCCAGAGCCTCACTAACATACCCACTTAATTTCAAGTCAATCGGATGTTTTTTGCGTTAGTTATCGCGGAACAAACAGACTGACTGACAGACAGACAGACAGAAACCAAAAAATTTCGTGTCTCCAAAGTAAGCCTTCACTGACGTTTCGGCAATAATAGTACATTGAAATTAGCTGTTACTAATTCATATTATGGATAACATAATAAAGTTATGGTTATTATATAACAAAAAAAATCTATTGAATTTTTTTTCATAATCATCAGATTTCATTTCTATAAAAGTAAAAAAAAAAAAAAAAAAAAGAAAGAAAAAAGAAAAAGATAAAAATTAATCAAAGTTGATCTTATGCAAACTCTTATGGGAGAATTTTCAAAATTAAGTTTAGAAACTTCAAAAATTAATACAATAAATGTCCGAATAATTACAGGCTATTGTTGATGCAAAAGATTTGTATAGAAAATATTAGCAATTATGTAAGAACAAACACTTTACAAATAGTTTTTTTTTGAAATACAAAATAAAAGATTATAATTTAGCAATATGCAACCACCTTCCATAAGTCATCAGCTGTCAACAAAAAACTATGGATATTTTCATAAAGCTAGTAATCAGCCATTTATATTAAGTTGCTGCAAAGCTGACCATTGGACTTAACTGGCTGATTATATTTTAGCTTTTATCCTATTTATAAAAAAGACAAAATTTTTGGCCTTATAAAACATTTTAGATCAATAAAGTCTTTGTATAATAGAGCTGTTGCAAACTGCACATAGTTGTTACTAAGAAACGGGTTCTAAGGAATGAAGTACTGAATTGTTACTTAGAAATACGACTCGTTAGTCGTTACCATGGGCGTGCAAAAAGAAAACTGTGCCTGGGCAAAGTTTGAATTTGGTGCTCCCTCCTCCCCCCAACTTGGCACTAAACCTCCCAAAATGATGCTGGTTGTATAAATTTAGCGCCCCCTAAATTTCTGCACCTGGGGCAATCGCCCCCTTCGATCTTCCCTCTTGCACGCTGCCCTTGCCACCATCATTCATTTCGCTTCTGCTGGACATTACTGTGTCAGTACGCAACCAAACAGAGTGAAACTAACTGCAAATGCTAGTTACGCAATCCTCTTTTTTGCATGGCGTAGGTCATTACCCATGTCAATTCAATACGCAACCGAACAAAGTAAAAGTAACTTTTAATACTTCTAATTTTCGTTAGCATTTGTGAATGTATGAATGCAGCCAGACACTCGAATGCAGTAAAGGTACAAAATTGTGTTCAGACTCTGACATTAGGCGACAGACTTGGTTATTTCCGTGTCCAGTGTATGCGTATCATTCTGTTTGTATCAGTTATTTTAAAATCTCAAATGATTTGGATTTCATACAAACTTGTTGATACATTTATTTATTTTATTATGAAAAGAAAAAGAAATAAAAAGTGTATATACTTTTCTGAAGCATCAAATGATAAAGCAAAATGTGATTCATATTTATGCCAAGTGAAGTATAGGGGGGGGAAAAAAACATTTATTGGTAAAGAATCTCAGAGCTTGCGTATTTAGCAAAAAATATTTATCAGTGGTAGACATTAGTACCATCTGAAAACTTTTTTTTCAAAATCAGGTTATTTATTATCTGAAAGACCCCCTCAAAACAAAAGAGGGGAGGGGCCAGGCCAGCAGTGTGCAAAAGAGGGGGAGAATGGGGCAGTTGCCTCGAGCGTGGAACTATAGGGGGCGCGGCACCAAATTTATACTACCAGCATCATTTTTGGCCTGTTACAAGAAAAAAGTTGGGTGAGGGGGCGCTAAATTGAAACTTTGTACCGGGTGCAGTTTTCTCTTCGCATGCCCCTAGGCAGAGCGGGGGCATGAGCCCCGGGCACCAAAATGGCAGGGTGCCAAACGATCATTTTTTTTTTTTTTTTTGATTTTTCTCACGTCTATATTTAGCGTGGTATAGTTAAAATCATCCTGTCTGAGGTATACTAAAGCATAGAAGAATCTAAGAGTGATATTGCATAAAGAAGCCTGTATAAAACAGATTTTTTTTCGATTCTGTATTTAAGGTTTTAATGGATCAATATATAACAAACAAAATTACATAACTTCAGAATTATATATTTTATGATTACATATTTTAAATTTTTTAAAAAAGTGTCATTAGAAAATTAGTAAAATTCTCTTTGTAAATATACTTCATGGAGGTGAGGCAGGAAGACACCAAATTTCATGTTTGACCCAGGTCCAAAAAAGGTTAGTTTCGGTCCTGAGACTCCGTTCATTAAAACCAAAAAGAATAGAAAAAATATGTTTTTAAAACATAAATCAAAGAATTCAGAAATAAAATATTTCTGCAGTTCAGGGCAGCATAGTGCGAAAGGAGAAAGGGTGAAGGGGGCAGTCAAAAAGGAAATTTAGAGGGTACCAAATTTATACTACTAAAGTCTTTTTTTGCTTGTCAGAAGAAAAAGTTGGTGGAAGGGGCGCCAAATTGAAACTTTGCCCCAACCGCAGTTTTCTTTTTGCATGCCTCTGGTTATGCACTCGAATTTTCCATTATCCTATTTTTTCTCAGCATAAAATGAAGTTGTTGCAACAGTTTAATTAGAAACATAGTAACTACGGTGCAAATATGCACTATATTATCTTTCTGCGTCACAGAGAGAGAGAAAAAAATGTATGATTCCCCCCCCCTTCCCTACATTTTCATGAGCACCCCCCTAATAATTCACTTTTCGGTACAGCCCTGATTTTAATATTTTGATTTCATTTTTTAAAATAAAACTTGACAACTTCATTAAGGATGTATTTTGATTCAAACTGCTTATTTTCCGATTTATTTTTAAATTCATTTTTGCTCTTAAATGCATGAAACTGGCAAATTGTCTAATTTAGAAAGTACACAAGATGCCATGCTTGTCGATTCTTTGATAAATGCAGAAAATTTTGCAAAAAGTAATCAAAAATGGCATTTTGAACTGATTTTTCCGAAGTGGGAAATTTGGGAATGAAAAAAAAGAGTCATACTGAGAGGGTAATTGTTTATAAATCAAATTCTAATGAATTGAGCGTAAAATGACATCACATGGCACCTTATATGTCTCTTCAAAAATCCCCTCAGCAAGTTTCAAGTTTCTACTTTTAAAAATGTGTCTGAAATTGTATCAGAAAATTTCAAGCTGTTGAAGGTAGAAAAGCTTTTTTTCGAATACACCCTTAAATGTAACTTTTACAGACAGATGGCAGCACATAACTAAATTGAATCTTCCAACGATTCTTCTTATGATATATCCTGTTTTATAGTATGTTCGATGACTGTGAATACTTGATTTTTAAACAGAAACAAACAACGGAACAAATACTTTCTAACGGGTAAAGAATCCGAAATTAACGATATCATAAGGGTATTCATTTTGTCGTTATTTTTACAGCACTATTGTGTAATATTCTATAAGACATTATTTAAATATATATTTCAAAGTGTGAACAATGTATACAATTTTTTTTTTTTTAAATATAACATATTACTTTAAATATACATTAAAGAAAAACAGAAAATTTCTGTTAAAAAATATACTATGCAATGAGTTACATAAAAGTCTATTTACCATAGCAATTTTAAATCCTTCTCCTTCTTTACCCAATAAATTTTCTTTGGGTATCTTGCATTCTTCAAATATCAAATTACAAGTAGAAGATGCTTTGATCCCCAACTTGTCTTCTTTTTTTCCTAAAGATAGCCCAGGAGTAGGTTTTGGAATAATAAAACAGCTAATGCCCTTATGTTTCTTTGATTTGTCAGTAGTAGCAAATACCTAACAATAGAACAATAAATAAACAAATAAGGGGGTTTCCTAATAAAATCTATAGTATCTAAACAGCAAAAAATTGGCACATAATATAATTTTAGCACAAAATATCCTACTACAAAATTTCTTATAAGATATTTTACTTAATTTTAAGATTTGCTTATTTTTATAACAGCAAATTAAATTTGAATACATAATATTAATTAACTATATGGACAGCCTCATTTAAAAATAAATTATATTTTTATTTAACTTTATTCTTAAAATAATAATAATAATAAAGCTAGAATCTACTGAAAAATGATATTCATACTATAGCACTGTTAAAATTCAAAAATAATTTAATATAATGTATTAAACTACTTTGTACTTTATACTATTTTTTCAAACATGTGCATTTCAAGTTAATATTTTTTAATTTTAATTTTCATTCTTTTGAGCATTACTTGGTAACTATAAATATGCATAAGAATTTAGCAGACTATTTTCTCTGTATTTTATGCTTTCATATTTTTTATACAAGAAGTTTCTTGGAGTTACCAACCTCTCTTGTTTGTTGCTTTTTAATTGTTGAATTCCCTGTAATTTTATAGTTACAAGAAGGAAAATCTTCTGGGTCCACATTTTTCTCTAGACGCAAGGTTTTGAAATATCTGTCATGTAACCTCTGATACCACATATAATTTATTTCTATTCATGTTTAAAAAAAAAAAAAAAAAAAAAAAAGATTACCACATAACATTTCTTAATGAGAATTCACCATGTACTTGATTTTAAATGCATGCATATGGCATTCACAAGATATTGTTGAAAGATCAAATATCAAACTAAACTTATCTCCTAATTATTCATCAAACAGAATCAAAATATGTCCTTACTACAAGTTTATTTAAAAAATATTATAATCAGAGTTTTATTTTTTTTTCTTATACTTACCTCAAACTGTATATTGTTATCATTTATGGAGTTTTTGTACTTTTTAAAATAATTTTTGATGAATTTCATTAACATTAATATAAACTTTTTTTTTTCCATGGTTGTCACCAAACACTTTTCACAAAATACTTTTACATGTATGTTATATTTTGTGATGAAAATAATTTTCTCACAAGGATACAGTAAAACCTCCATAATGGACACTCCTGAATAGCAGATACCTCTATTTAACGGACAGTTTACTGATCCCCACTCCCAAAACCTCAAGTTTTGTATGTTTAACCTCTGAATAGCGGACAGTAATTTTGGAGATAAAGAATAAAAAAAATATTTTTTAGCGAGGAAAAAAGCGAAAATCCTCTAAATTTATCAGAACATTGTATCAAAAATTGTATGATCACAGATAAATGTAAGGGGTGGGTTAGGGAAAATCCCAGCTCCCACGTCCAATGTTACATTTCGGGGGTGACCCGAGAGGCACAGTCTCCCTCCCCCTAAGCACAGAAATGTCCCCTCTTCCCGGAAGATTTGAAATTTTATGTTTTTAATGGTCAAAAAGTGCAATCTTCCCCTCAGAACTCTAGAATGATGATTCAGAACAGGGCTGTAGCCAATGAGGTGCTATGGGCGGCTCAGCCCCCCCCCCCCTCCCCAGAATATTTTGAACCTCCCCTGGAAAAGATTCTAAGGTCACTCAATGAATCTCTGTTCCGAAAATTCAAATGAAATTTTGTTCAAAAATCTAATTTAGTTTTGAGGCCCTTTTGCAACTTTGCAGAGTTACTAAATTGCAACTAAAATACGTATTTAAAAACTCACTCATCCTATTTGCACATAGGAAGTTAACATGACGTTTAATTTTGCATCAGTTATGCACTCAAAATTTTCATTGTCATATACTTTTCTTAGCATAAAATGAAGTTATTACAACAGTTTAATAAGAGACATAGTACCTGCAATGTGAATATGCACTAATTTATCTTTCTGCGTCAGAAAGAGAGAAAAAAAATCCCTTTCGGCATGGCCTATAGGCGGAGGTAGATTTCGAAAAGTTTTCATCTCAAAAAAAAAAAATTAAATGATTAGAGATAAACCCAGTTTAACTACTTTATTCAACCGCTTTTAAAAATTTTTTAATTTCATTTTTCTGTAAGAACTGGTTTTATCGAAATCCTCTTAAATGAAATTCTACTCAAATGCCCATTTTGGCAACATATTTTGAATTATATTCTTACTTTATTAAAAAAATTGACCAATATGCTCATTATGTAGTTCCTAAATAACAAAAAACTGTTAATTAAATTCGTTTGACAACAAAATTGAATTTAAAAATGAGTAATAAAATTACCAATTTATTATTTTAATACATCCACAATTCTTTAATCAAGATTGCTTTGAGAAATTTTGTACGAAGTGCCCACTTTGACAGATTTTTTTAAATATATATTTAGCCTTTATCAAAAATCTGACCAATACGGCACATTACACAGTTCCTAAATAACGAAAAACTGTCAATTGAATGCGTTTGAGAGCAAAACTGAATTTAAAAATGAGTCATAAAATAAACAATTTGTTATTTGAATACAACCTCAATTCTTTTATCATGGTCGCTTTGGGAAATTTTTTTGCGAAGTGCTTACTTTGACAGCTTTTAAAAATATGTATATTCACCCTTTATCAAAAAATCAAAGAATACGCACATTATATAGTTCCTAAGTAACAAAAAACTGTCATTTGAATGCGTTTCAGAGCAAAATTGGATTTAAAAATGAGTCATAAAATAAACAATTTGTTATTTGAATACCCACAGTTCATTAATCATGATCGCTTTGGGAAATTTTGTGCGAAGTGCCCATTTTGGCAGCCTTTTTTTGAATTATATTCTGCCTTTATCAAAAAACTGGCCACTCCGTCACATAATATAGTTCCTAAATAAGAGAACCTGTAAATTGGATGCGTTTGAGAACAAAAAAAGATTTAAAAATGACTCGGTAAAAACGCAATTTTTTTAATTTCCTCAAATTTCAATCATGATAATTTCGTGAAATTCTGTTCAAAATACCCTATTTGGCAGCCTTTTAAAAAATATATTCTGCCTTTATCAAAAAACTGGCCAATACGTCGCATTATATAGTTCCTAAATAATAGGACCTGTAAATTGGATGGGTTTGAGAACAAAAATGAATTTAAAAATGACTCAGAAAAAACGCAATTTGTTATACTTAATCAATTTTTAATGACGATAATTTCGGGAAATCTGTTCAAAATACCTTTTTTGGCAGCCTTTTTAAAAATATATTCTGCCTTTATCAAAAAATTGGCCAAAGCGTCGCATTATATAGTTCCTAAATAAGAGGATCTGTCATTTGGATGCGTTTAAAATCAAAAATGAATTTTAAAATGAGTCAGAATATAGGCAGTTTGGATTTAAGGTTTTTACTCCAACTCCTATTTTTGTTTAATTTATTTTTGCTATAAGAATAGGTTCTATGAAAAACTTGTCAATATAAAAGTTGTAGATCTTATTGTGAAGATGTAAAATAAATTTAATTAGATTTGATTGCTTAAGAATTGAGTAAGTTATGGGTTTTTTTCTTTTTCCTCCCCCCTTTTTCTTTTTGTTTTTAATTTTTTTCCTCGATAAAAATTGGTCCTATCAAAAACTTGGAAATACAAAAGTTTTAGATAATATTGAGTACATTTATATAAAATTTAGTTGGATTTAATATCTTGAGAATTGACGAAGTTATGAATTTTTTTCTCCCAAAAACCATGTTTTTTTCGTCCCTTGAACCCATTTTTAACTTTATCAAAAATCTGTCATGCATAAACTTTTTGCCCATTTCTTAGAAGTAATATAAACTTTAAACTGATTCGATATCTATTTTAATTAAGAAGTTATCGCGTTTTTTCTGTTTTCACAAAAACCCTCCCTATTTCCACCCCCTTGGTCCGATTTTGCCCATTAACGAACTCGACCGAGATTTTAGGCTCCTTGATTTTATGTAAAAGTTTGAAGAAGATCTGAGCATAATTATGGAAGTTATCGTGTCTAGAAGAAAGTGATATACACCGATAGATAGATAGATAGATAGATAGATAGATAGATAGATAGATAGATAGATATATAAACTTTTTTACTGATGGTGGTTTTGGGGTCTAGGAGTCATGATTCGTGTAGATCCGCAAAAATTTTTCAGAAATTCCAACATGGGAGACAATGCAATAGGTAGTATTTCATACGAAATCTACCTAAAAATTGTGAGCTGCCCCTACATTTTCTTGACATTTGATTTGTTTTAAATCTAACAGATTTATTTGCACAATAAGTGGCCACACAGTCATTAAATACCTGTTTAGATCTAGTGAATTTTAAAAAAAAGTTTTAACTTTATGGTGGCAAGAAAAAAAAAAAATGCTGGCTGCTTAATTTTGTAAGTATGATAATTGCATCTTTGTGTTTTGTAACAGATGTTGCAAATTTGTACACCTTTGGCATCATTCAGCAAGTTCTGCTATTTAAAAAAATATATATACACTAGCAGCCATCGCCCGCTACGCTGGTCAGTTTTTTTTTTTTTTTTTTTTTTTTTTTTAAGAAACTTTGAATCAAATGAAAATTTTATATCATAGTAATTTTTTGTTTTATATCGTACTTTAGACTGTCTGTCATCGGTGAAAAATCAGTCATCTAAACGGAAAGTTCAATGTTAGTCACCAATGAATGACGTAGCGCTCAACATATTAACAATTTTAATCACATAAAAATTCATTCAGCGGAACTTTTAAAATAAAACCAAACTTTTGTAATTGGGTTCATCTGATAAAAAACATTTAATAAGTATTCAGTTAAAAAACGTAGAATGCTATATTTCATTTGTTAAAAAATTTCTGAAAAATTATCCAAGCGGCAATTATTAAGCGGCGCAATGAAATTTCACTTTGCGTTTTATATATATTGAGATAATTAAACATAGCTTACATAATCTTGTTAACCTGATTATAGAACTCTCTTTTAAAATTATAGGTTCAATAGATTTTTTTGTGCTGTGATTAATACGAAATCAAGACTTTCTATTATATATATAGATAAGGATTGAAAATTTCAGGTTTTTGCTCCGAAGACACCGCCAAATCAGGAAAACGTAAAGTATCTCGCGAACTACTGAACTTAAAAGAATTTTTTTGGTACCATTCGATTAAGCATGAAAAAATACACTAAAATACGTTATCAGTTCAAAAATAACTACAAAAACCGATTTTTAAGAAATTTTTTAAAAGTTCGTTCCTTTTTTTAACCCCCTTAGGGATGGAATTTTCGAAGATCCTTTCTTAGCGGTACTCGATGTTATCAGAAGTATTTTTGCCCCAATTTTCAAGATTTTAGGTTCGACAGATTTTTTTGTGCTGTGATTAATACAAAATCCAGACTTTCTTTTATATATATAGTTAAGGATTGAAAGTTTCAGGTTTTTGCGCCGAAGACACCGCCAAATCAGGAAAACGTGAAGTATCTCGCAAACTACTGAACTTAAAAGAATTTGCTTGGTACAATTCGATTAAGCATGAAAAAATACACTAAAAAATGTTATCAGTTCAAAAATAACTACAGAAGCCGCTTTTTAAGGAATTTATTAAAAGTTCGTTCCTTTTTTTAACCCCCTTAGGGCTGGAATTTTCGAAAATCCCTTCTTAGCGGCACTCGATGTTATCAGAAGTATTTTTACCCCAATTTTCAAGATTTTAGGTTGGACAGATTTTTTGTGCTGTGATTAATACGAAATCCAGACTTTCTTTTATATATATAGATAAGGATTGAAAATTTCAGATTTTTGCGCCGAAGACACCGCCAAATCAGAAAAACGAAGTATCTCGCGGACTACTGAACTTAAAATAATTTGCTTGGTACCATTCGATTCAGCATGAAAAAATACACTAAAATATGTTATCAGTTCAAAAATAACTACAAAAGCCGATTTTTAAGGATTTTTTAAAAGTTCGTTCCTTTTTTTAACGCCCTTAGGGGTGGAATTTTCGAAAATCCCTTTTTAGCGGCACTCGATGTTATAGGAAGTATTTTTACCCAAATTTTCAAGATTTTAGGTTGGGCAGATTTCTTTGTGCTGTGATTAATACGAAATCCAGACTTTCTTTTATATATATAGACTAGCGGACCCGACAGACGTTGTCCTGTCACCGACCGTCGTTGCCCTTCTTGGCACCGACTTCAGAAAATCAAATAAATGTACGTAAATATGGTAATACGCACGATAAAGACTACGCTCTTAATTTAATTTCTTATTACAATTATGTAACGAAATTATTTTTCACTCTTCAGTATTTTTTGAAGTCCGTTCAATTTTTGATAGAAAAGTTTATTTTTCTCTTTTTAGTTAAAAGTTAACGATTTTCTGAGGTCGGTTAATTTGCTTAGTACCATTCAATTCAGAATAAAAAATTCACTAAAATATGTTATCAGTTGAAAAATATCTACAAAAATTATTTTAAAGGAATTTTTTAAAAGTTCGTTCTTTTTTTTGTCCTCCTTAGGGAGGGAATTTTCCAAAATCCTTCCTTAGATGCACTCGATATTATAAGAAGTATTTTTGCCCGAATTTTCAAGATTTTTGGTTCGGTATAATTTTTTGTGCTGTGATTAATACGAAAGCCAGACTTTCTTTTATATATACATAGCACTTTTAATTAGCGAAAAATCACTATCAGTTTTTGCCTAATTACTAAAAAAGTACTGAATCAATTTCGATGAAATGTGAATTTAAACCATTCTCGAATCCACTGGAACACACACACAAAATTTCATTAAAATCGATCCCATCGTTTAGGAGGAGTTCAGTGATATACACACGCACGGAAGATTTTTATATATAAAGATGAGCATTGAAAATTTCAGGGTTTTGCGCCGAAGCTATCGCCAAATTAGGAAAATGTGAATTATCTCACGAACTACTGGATTTAAACGAATTTGCTTAGTACCATTCGATTCAAAATGAAAAAATGCACTAAAATATGTTATCAGTTGAAAAATAACTACAAAAGCCGATTTTTATGGAATTTTTTTTAATTTCGTTCTTTTTTCTACTCATTTTAGGGGTGGAATTTTCAAAAAACCATTTTTAGCGGCACTCGATGCTATAAAGAAGTATTTTTACCCCAATTTTCAAGATTTTTGGATCGGTAGATTTTTTTGTGCTATGATTAATACGAAATCCTGACCTTCTTTAATATATATAGCTCTTTTAATTAGCGAAAAATCACTAACTATTAGTTTTTCCCTAATTACTAAAAAAGTACTGAATCAATTTCGACGAAATGTGAATCTAAACCATTCTCGAATCCACTGGAATGCACACACAAAATTTCATCAAAATCGGTCCAGTCATTTAGGAGGAGTTCAATTACATACACATGCACAGAAGATTTTTATATATAAAGATAAGGATTGAAAATTTCAGGTTTTTGCGCCAAAGACACCGCCAAATCAGGAAAACGTGAAGTATCTCGCGAACTACTGAACTTAAAAGAATTTGCTTGGTACCATTCGATAAAGCATGAAAAAATACACTAAAATATGTTATCAGTTCAAAAATAACTACAAAAGACAATTTTTAAGGAATTATTTAAAAGTTCGTTCCTTTTTTTAACCCCCTTAGGGGTGGAATTTTCGAAGATCCCTTCTTAGCGGCACTCGATGTTATCAGAAGTATTTTTGCCCCAATTTTCAAGATTTTAGGTTCGACAGATTTTTTTGTGCTGTGATTAATACGAAATCCAGACTTTCTTTTATATATATAGTTAAGGATTGAAAATTTCAGGTTTTTGCGCCGAAGACACCGCCAAATCATGAAAATGTGAAGTATGTTGGGAGATACAAACGTATCTCCCAGGGGTTAAAAGAAATTAGCAGAGTTGCTTAATGCAGATTAGGAAACGTTATTGCTGGATTTAAACCCCGATAAATTTAAATGATACTTTTACTGAAATAAACTACAATAAATTAAGAAATAAATTGTGGTGGACTAAAAATGATGACTACAATTTAAAAAACAACTAAACACATTTATTAACAAACATTAAATAAAAATAACAATACATAAACTCAAAAAATATATTAACCAATACAATAAATTAACACATCTTATTTTAAATTCTAATAAATTCTAATAAATCCCATGACATTTAAAAGAAGGCATAAAATATCATATGGCTCAAGCTTTCACATAGAAAGAAAATAAATAACGAATACTGGAGCTCACCGTCAGAAATGAACGTATCGTCTAATGCTAACTCAGCTCAACTAGTGATGAAAAATAATATCTGCTTCGATGAAAGAAAATCAGAAGCATGCGTCCACGTTATTCCATCATGCCCTTCAATGTCAACACTCAGGCCGTCAGTTCAAACATCCAAAGAAGCACCGGGGAAAAACGACTCGCATAACACGTAGAAAAATGTCGACTTCTATAATACACCCTATGATAGCAAAATAGGTCAGAGGTGGCGAAGTTTTTGGAAATAAAGGGCCACCTTTTTTGTGCTATAGTTCTATGGTAGCTAAATATGAAAATTAGGACACATTTCGTATGTGTGTGTCTGAGATCGCCGGAAAAGATGAAATAAAAGGCACATTTTTTTTGCTAGGCCGAGATCATAGTACAAATGTTGTGATGAACACCAGGTCCAGATTTTACTTTTGTTTCTGAAATTAAAAAATGAAGACATTTTCATTAAGGAAAATCAGTTCTCAGAGATCATCTTGACTATTTTTTTTATTTTTCAAAAGCACAAGAAGTTGAATATCCATAAACGTTAAGTATGCAGCACGGTAATATAAAATGCCATTGAACATTATACAGAAAACAATAGTCAGTAAGCAGCACGATAATATGAAAGGTCTTCGAACATAATATAGAAAACATTAGACATCGCTGACGACAGAGAGCGTGCATCTTCTCTTAGCAGTGACAAACGTAAAACTGCCAAAAATTTCAGATTTCACAAACGCCAAAAAAAGTCCTTTGGCATAGAATAGATTCCCAATCTGAGCAAAACAATGTACAGGTAAAAAGGACCGTTACATGATAAACAAAGGGGAAATTTTAAAAAAGGAGTGTTGCCAAGAATATAGTCTTTATCGCTCGTGGCGAGAACGTGCAGCAGCCGGCAACCCTAAACGGAATTTCACAACAGGTAACAAATTAAGTTCTTTATACAAGACAAAATGAAATGATTGGGAAATAAAAATAGCAGTTACATAAAACAGTCGTTTGATATTTAATCAACTGAAGAACAAGAAAGAAAAATCTAGAAATGGAATGATATTTTAAAACTAATTTATTATTTGTTCTTTTTATTTATTAATATTATTTTATATGCACTTGGAGACAAACACACAATAACAATAACTATTAAAAATGCTTTTCTTTTAAAATTAAATTTTAAAAGAGGGGGGGGGACTCATAATTGAAAAAATAATAGAAATATATGTAATAGAATATGTGTTACATCACATATTATCACTCGAAGAACCACCAAAAAATATTTTTTTTTGGCGAAGGAAAAAAAAAATATTTTTCTTATAAAAAAAAATGTAAAGTGTTGGGAATCTATGTACAAAGCACAAGAAAAATATACACTTATAAAATAAGAATAATTATATGTTTATAAAAATTACAAATTATATATGATATATATAAAACACAATACGATACACAAAATGTTACCAAAAAAAAAATAAACTTCAACTTATGCCTAGGCCTTTATATACATGCATATATGCTAGTCATTGCTTTTAATATCCAGCAATTTGATGTGTATACACAACTTATTTTTTATATTCTTCGTTTCATTATTCAAGTGTAAGCATGTCTTCGTCATCATTCAAGTGTAAGCATGTCTTCGTCATCATTCAAGTGTAAGCATGTCTTTGTCATCATTCAAGTGTAAGCGCTTACAAAAAACAGTTCTGCTGTAAAAGCAAATCTTTAGATGACATATTTTTTAAATATAGAAATTGTCTTTTATGTTGCTGTTGCTTGAAAATACTTGCAACTTGTTACATCAAATTATCATAACAGTTTACATACACTGTTTAAACACACATTTAAATAAATGCTGAAAAAGGATTTTTTTTTTATATAAAAATTCTAAATACTGACTTGATACAATGTTTATAGTTGAATGAAATTTGCAATTAAACATAATACCTTTATTAAAATGTAAGAATCAAAATATGCATAATATGTAAATAAAAAAAATCAACACTGATCAGTATTAAAAAAAATTCTGGAAATGTAAAATGCCACTCCAATAGAGTGTAGAGCAAATTTACATAAGCACCTTATGAAATAAACTTGTCAAAATATTAAAGTACACAAATATCAAAATAGTAGTATGAAAATAAAATATAAAACCAAATTGTACACTGCATAGAGAATCTAATACACAATGAACTGAACCAGCAGTAGACCAGTAAAAGATTCAGTACATAGTACACAACTAAACATAATTCTGTGTCCTGGCCAGTTAACACAAAACATGTGGCATTACATTTATTTTCTTGGTCTAAGATTATATCCTGAAATAATGTTTTGAGGAGAGCTATTGCTATTGTACTGCTGATAATTATTATTGTTGTTATTAATATTAGAGCTTACATTTTTATTAAAGTTGGAATTAAGGTATGCATTTCTAGGTGGAGCAAGTAAAAGTCTATCTATATGCACTCTAAAAGAAGGAGCATGTGAATACTGATATTTCCTTATAGTAAATGAAACAGGTGAATGTTTCATAATAATTTCATAAGGACCAGTATATTTTGGTTTATATTTATCTCGAAATTTTAGGTAAACAATATCATGGACAGTTAGAGGACGTAGTTTTGCAAATTGTGAAAATTTTAAGTTTCTTTGATGTTGAGCAGACACAATGTTTTCATAAGCTTTTTGGTACATTGCATCCAGTTCTTTTAATAATTTATAAGTGTCAACATTATCAAGAAATGGTTGATTTGCATGAGTGTCATATGTATCAAATATTAATGACAACTCACGCCCAAAATGTAAAAGATTTGGTGAGAATTTTGTAGATGAGTGTGTGGAGCCATTGTATAAGCATTTGTGAATCAACAATGCATGTTCAAAAGAATGTCCTTCAAGTAATAAAGTATTAACTGAAGTTTTGATTGAAGAATTGATTCTTTCAGCAATCGAGTTCGATTGGGGGTGCGAGACTGAAGAATGAGATATTTTTATACCTAATGTTTCATTAAAAATGTTGTAAACACTGGAAATAAATTGGGAACCTAGATCAGACAAAATTACGCACGGTCTCCCAAAGCATGTGAAATATTTAAACAGTGATTCAACAACTTTATTAGCAGAAGTCTCCTTTAAAGGATATAATTCCATATGTCTAGAAAAGTGATCAGTTACTGTTAATACTGAATAACCATTTTTAAAAGGACCTACAATGTCAATTGCTACAGTATGACCTGCTTGTTTTGGAGTGTACGTTGCTTGCAAAGGTGCAGGCTGTGTTTTGTGATGTTTATGTTGCAAACATTTAATACATGACGCAACATAATTTAATGTGTCTGTGTAAATACCTTTCCAAAAATATCTTTTACTTACAAATTCATAGGTTTTCTTTAGACCGAAATGTGAAAGATGTGAAATTGCTAAAACCTTAGCTTTTAATGAGTGTGGTACCACAATGTGATAAGAAAATGTTGAGTCGTGTGGCATGTTTTTTTTAAACATCAACACTTTAGTATCAGGATGAATAAAGTACATGTCATATTTATCTGAACTACCATTGTTTAATATTTCATTATATATAACAGATAATTCTGTATCTTTTAACTGTTCATTAACAAATGTTTGGTTTGATATTTCAAGCAAAGGATCTTTATGATTTTCGGAATTACCAACAGTCAAATAATTAATTGAATGTGACTCAGAGATAGTATTTTCATGCTCATCATTCTCAATGATAGGAAGAATGTGAGTGGTATCATATACTAATTCAGGATTTGTGTCTAGTGTTTGTTGATTATTTTTAAAATTATTTCTAGAAAGATAGTCAGCAAGTACATTTGAAGAACCTGGAATGTGTTGAAAATTGAATGAATATTCGGATAACTCGGTGAGCCATCTAGTTATAATATCCGCAGGGTTACTAACCTTCTTATAGTGTTTTAATGGAGCACTGTCAGACAAAATAGTAAAATTTCTGTTATAAAGATAATATTTAAAAGCAACAACTGCTTTGTAAATAGCCATTAATTCTAGCTTAATCGCAGGGTATTTTTTTTCAGAAGGGGATAATGCTTTAGAAAAATATGCAACTGGTAGTAAGTTATTATCAACTTCTTGAAGTAAGGCAGCTGAGATAGCAATTTTTGACGCATCTGTATTTAAGAAAAATGGTTTGTCTCAATCTGGTAAATGAACAATTGGTTCAGAAAAAAACATTTTTTGAATATTATTAAAAATTTTGTCGTGTTCAGAAGTCCAGCGAAATTTTTCTTTAGGCCTGGTAAGCTGAATTAATGGATGTATGATTTCAGAAAATTTGGGTATTAAACTTCTATAAAAGGTCGCTAAACCAATAAAACCTTTTAGTTGGCGTTTAGTTGTTGGTACCGGAAAAGATGTTATTCGCAAAATATTACTTTGAATGGGACTTATTGCATGATTTTCAATGTGAAAACCTAGATAGTTTGTGGAAGTCTGATGAAAAGTACATTTGTTGGGGGCAAGAGTCAAATTATACTTTGATAAAACCTGTAAAATTTTCTCAAGTTTTTGTAATGTCTCTTGAAATGTGTTTGAACCAAATATAAAATCATCTTGATATGTAAATATCCCTTCCAAATTTATTTCATCTAAAATCATGTCCATTAGTGCTTGAAACACTGAGGCAGAATTTTTTAAGCCAAAAACTAAACGTTTATACTTATAAGAGCCATACTCAGATGTAAATGTCAATTTATCTTGCAATTCTGGTGGCAAGTCAATTTGATGGTAAGCTTGTTTTAAATCTAAGCTAGTGAAATATTTATAAGAGGATAAATTAGCAATAATATTTTGAATTTTGGGAAGAGGATAAGAAGATCCCTGAATAACTGAATTAAGCATTCTCAAATCTAACGCTAAACGATATTTCTGTTTACCTGAACCGTCAGACTTTTTCTTTACAATTAAGATAGGGCAAGACCATTCAGAGCAATGCCTCTCTATTATTCCTGCTTCAACAAGATTATCTATTTGCTCTTTAGCATCTGCCTGAAGTGCTTGGGGAATGCTAAACGGTAAAGTTTTTATTGGGAAGTCATTAATAAATTTGATATTAGGTACAATGCGATCAGTATGACCAAGTGTCTTAAGAGATTTTGAAAAAGCAGAATAATATTTTAAGAGAAGATCAGAGATTTCCTTCTTTTCATTTGCTTCTAAATGATCCAATTTAAAATCATTTATAGAAAGATCTTTTTTTCTTTGAGCAAGTACTTGATCAGATGCAGTAATAAAATTACAATAATTTTCATTTATTGAAGAATTTAAATTACTTTCCAGTTCATTTTGATCAACAATTTCATCTGGTATACACAGATAACCTATTTTTATTCAAATGAACAACATGATCAGATAAATTTTCAATGTAAACATGCATGATTTTGGGATATGAAATATTTTGAACTTTAGAATCTAATTTTATAAGTGCATAATGACATAACACATTATTAGAGGAAATATTACTACAAAATAGCATCTCATCTTGATCTGGTGAGATGTCAGTTTTAATTTTTACAAATTTGTGTTCATACGGATTTAAGTTCACTTTGTGTGCAAGATATGCACAAATCTGATCATGCGATTCATTACTGTTAACTTTATGCACAATATCACTTGAACTACTGTCATTATTATTTACCTCACTTTCAGAACTTTCATCAATACACATTGCATTTATTTGACTTTTTCTACATTTATTTTTTAATGGTACTTCAACACCATTTATTGAGGCAGTATTATCACTGGGATTAATAACAATATTATTTTTCACAATAAAATCATAGCCTAAAATTCCAACAAATTCTGAAGAATTTGCAATTTCAACAATATAAAAGGTATGCCGAAAGAATATTTTACCAATTTTGATAGACACAGAAATGCAAGAAGAGAATTTAACAGCAGAATTAACAGTTGAAATAGTTACTGAAGAAGCTAAATGTTTGTAACAAACATCCTTTTTTATTTCATTAAAGAAATTAAGTGATAAAATTGAAATTGAACTTCCTGTATCCAGTAATAAAAATGCCTCAAATTTGCCAAACTTACTGGAAATAATAGGTAAAAACGAACACTTATCATATACATTATAAATAACTACTTTTTCATCAGTCTGTGTTGACTGATTGTTGCAAATCTGAATTTCCTTAGATGTCTGTGAATAAGTGGATTTAACTTGTCCTTCATCAGACAGTTTAAATTTATTTGCTGATGACCCAAGACAGTTTTGAGACAACAGCTCATCAGCTGTACTGCGTCTCACTGGTCGTTTAAAGGCTGAAATTGGTTATAACCAGAATTATCAAAATTAGTATTTCTATATTGTCCATAATAATTCTGATCATAAGATTTCTTTCTCTTACACAAATTCTTATACTTAAAACATTGGAGGGCCAAATGACCTCGCTTAGAACAAATTTGACAAATATTTACCTTTCTGTTATTTTTATTTTGAAACTTAAAATCAAAATTTCTAGAGTTTTTTGATTTGTACAACTCACGAGTGTCCTTCTTAAAACCAGGGGTGCCCAGAGAGAGGTTTGGTGACGCAAGATGCGTCATAAAATTTAGTTTTGGGGGGGATTTGAGAAAAAGTTCATTTTTGGGGGGGATTTTTAAATTCTTAATATTTCCTTTTTTCTTAATGTAAAAAAAAATTCTTGATGTTTTTAATATCACTTTTAATTTTTTTCAACATTTAATTTCCAGGAAAGCTCTTGTGTTTTTTTTTTTATCTAAATTCTAGATAAGGGCAATAAGAACCCATTCTGCTATACTCAACTCGCTATCTTTTGTAAATCTTGATTCTTTTAATATCACTTTTAAATTTTTTCAACACTGAATTTTCAGAAATTTTCCTGTTTTTTTTTTTCCCTCTAAATTCCAGACAAGGGCAATATGAACTCATTCTGTATGCTCAAATCGCCATCTTTTGACTGCGCAGTAGATTAAAAGTAGAATATATTTTACAATTGTTATTTTGTTTAGGGGGGGGTCAATGTTAAAGTAGGATTTTTTTTGGGGGGGAGGGGAGGATTTGCGTCATTGGGTTTGGGGGGGATGGTCACCACTGCTTAAAACTAGGACGTGTTTGGGTTTGTTTAGTGTCATCTTTCTGTGTATTGTTTACAAATGACAAAGCATTTATTTTCTCTGATAATTCAGATATCTGTTTAGAAAAATCAATATGATTAGAATATTCATTATGAATATTAATTAATTTTTCATTTGACAAAATATTTTGCAAAAACTCTGCTCTTTCTACTGCTTTGTCATAGTCATCAATTTTTTCCTCCTTAATTTTGATTCGAATATCAGTTGATAAACACTGCAAAAGTTTCTTATATTTTATTTCGTTAAGAAATTCAGGATCTTTCGTTTTAAAAGCCTTATTGGCCAAAGTGTTCAATCTATGGGAAAAATTACTGATACTTTCATTAGGTAAGAGTTTTATGTTATCAAATTCGATATCTATAACTGTTTGAGATTCTTTTGAGAAAAATCGTGAAAGCTCCTGTTTAATTAGTTTTACACTATTTGAATTTCTAATTTTGTCATTTTCAAGAAAAAATTTTAGGGCAGGTCCTGCTAATTTTGTTTTGAGAAACAAGACCTCCTGATCATCTGTCCATTTTTGTATTTTAGCATAATTACTAACTACATCAAAGAAAAAATCCAAAGTGGTTGGATCACCTTCATAGCAAGGTACAGAAATATTAAAATTATTCTTTGATGAAGTCATTTTCAAAAAATATATATATACTTATAAATACTTAAGCTTGTTGAAATATATCATAATCAATTACAAATAATAATAACATAAAAGCAAATATATGATATGAAACACAAAAAGAAAATAAAGAAAAAGAATCTGTACATTACCTTTCTTCTAAGCTGAAAACAACATCATAAGAAAAAAATAAATACATTTCCTTTTTTTTTTTTTTGGGGGGGGGGGGGGGGGGAATAACGAGAAACAAAAAATGTTCTTTCTGAGACTATTACTTAAATGATAAGTTGCAGCAGAGTTCCTTTTTTGTCCAGCGTTCCGAAATTTGTTCTGAGAGGGGGGGGGGGGGGGGTTCAACATTAAGGAGAGTTAAGTTAGATGCTCCCACACCGAAAATGAAGACGACTTAATTATTTTTTTATTCGCAGAACACACCAACACATCATTGTAGAACCACTTTGTAGGATAACAACTTTGCAGAATTGAGACACCACTGAAACACAGGATTCCACGCATTATCCTCGCCATCGTCGAACATTCTGCACTGCACCATCCGGAACCGAAACAAAACACGGTCCACGCACAAATCACATTTCCGTCTCATCGCATTGTTTACACTTGGACAACTTCTCCAGAAACAAAAAACCCTTCTTCACGCGGCACCATAGTTCTATGATAGCAAAATAGGTCAGAGGTGGCGAAGTTTTTGGAAATAAAGGGCCACCTTTTTTGTGCTATAGTTCTATGGTAGCTAAATATGAAAATTAGGACACATTTCGTATGTGTGTGTCCGAGATCGCCGGAAAAGATGAAATAAAAGGCACGTTTTTTTTGCTAGGCTGAGATCGTAGTACAAATGTTGTGATGAACACCAGGTCCAGATTTTACTTTTGTTTCTGAAATTAAAAAATGAAGACGTTTTCATTAAGGAAAATCAGTTCTCAGAGATCATCTTGACTATTTTTTTTATTTTTCAAAAGCACAAGAAGTTGAATATCCATAAACGTTAAGTATGCAGCACGGTAATATAAAATGCCATTGAACATTATACAGAAAACAATAGTCAGTAAGCAGCACGATAATATGAAAGGTCTTCGAACATAATATAGAAAACATTAGACATCGCTGACGACAGAGAGCGTGCATCTTCTCTTAGCAGTGACAAACGTAAAACTGCCAAAAATTTCAGATTTCACAAACACCAAAAAAAGTCCTTTGGCATAGAATAGATTCCCAATCTGAGCAAAACAATGTACAGGTAAAAAGGACCGTTACATGATAAACAAAGGGGAAATTTTAAAAAAGGAGCGTTGCCAAGAATATAGTCTTTATCGCTCGTGGCGAGAACGTGCAGCAGCCGGCAACCCTAAACGGAATTTCACAACAGGTAACAAATTAAGTTCTTTATACAAGACAAAATGAAATGATTGGGAAATAAAAAATAGCAGTTACATAAAACAGTCGTTTGATATTTAATCAACTGAAGAACAAGAAAGAAAAATCTAGAAATGGAATGATATTTTAAAACTAATTTATTATTTGTTCTTTTTATTTATTAATATTATTTTATATGCACTTGGAGACGAACACACAATAACAATAACTATTAAAAATGCTTTTCTTTTAAAATTAAATTTTAAAAGAGGGGGGGGACTCATAATTGAAAAAATAATAGAAATATATGTAATAGAATATGTGTTACATCACACACCCCATGTCTTGCACTTCTTTATTTAAAAGTAATTGAACATGACTTAAAAACTGTTGACGAAACTAAAAAGCATTTACAACTAAAGAAGAGCCATTTAAACTTAAAATATATTTTAAAATCGGAGACCAGCCGAAAGACTTAAAAAGATAACTGCTACATCGCAAACAAGGAACGATCGACTTGACTATCAAACTGCTTGGTATATATACCTACTGAGCAAACGGAATCTAGTCTACTACGCATCGCGGAAACTACGCCCTCTAACGGTTCCCGTAACTTTCCTCTGGAAGCTTCTGATCGACGTCACTGGATTAGCATCACGCTAAATCCCGACAGTGCCGGACCACTACCGCCATCTACTGGATAACAAGGAAACCATCTTTAAAAATAAAGAGGGAAATATGTAAACCGCGATACGAACGTAAACAGATGTATGACTAGTTGAAAAATAGTTTAAAAGAATGTATGAAACTTTAATATTGCATTTGAAAGGATGAAGGAATCGTTTTCAAATAAAGGTAAGTGACTTTAACTTTACTAGGAAAGGAATTATTAAAGAGGAATGATTAAACATGTATACAGTGACAAGAACTAGGGTTGTTAATTCCTAACAATGCCCCCCTCTTGTCACCTGTACCATCTAAAAAATTGAATGCCTAATTGAACACCATAAAAGTACAACTCCAAAGCCGCAACTCTAACTCCAAGGTATTCACGTTGGCTGAAAAATAACACTTCCTCCATTCTAAAACCTTATCTTCACTCAAAAACTCACCAATGAAAGACAATTCCAATGTCAAAAAAAATTTCTTGGTATGTCAGTCTTAAAAAAAATGGCAAAACAAAAATGTAGAAAATTACTGTAATTGACAATGAGCTCCAATATATATAAAAAAAAATCTACATAAATACATTTATTATAATGACTAAAAATAAAAAAACATACAAAATATACATTCACATAAAAATTATATGATAAAAACATCCAGTCTATATATTAAAAATTACAATATCACATTTCCCATGTACTGCATCTTCTAACACTTGTCTCATTAAAAATTTAACAAAAAAAAATTGAGATCTTTATAACTTTATTAAAAATTACGCACACCCATCTGAAAACAAATATGCCGCCATTTCTATAAAAAAAATCTTTCAAAGTTACAACTATTCTCCACAAGAACTATTCAATGTCAATTAACATATTTAAAAGTAATGGTCCATTCAGCTAAGCAACATTTCCAATTCACCTTAAAACTCCGGAAATTAACATCAACTAGAGGAAAAATTGTGTCCCCTTAATCCATGATACCTATTCATGTAGCCTAACTTTAGCCAGACATCACATGCAAGATTATACCGTCCTCCTAGGAACCAACATGCATACAGGATACAAAGAATGCTCTCTCCAAAAACTACTCCCCTTTATACCTTTCCAAAAATGACTTTAATAACTTATGATCAAATAAAAATTAAACTCAAAACCAGACATATTTGCCAGCTACCTAAGATTCCAGACCGGTACAATTAACAAATGGGGACAACAGACTTATGCATCTTTCATACAGGGCTCGGTTACACCCTCCATTCATTCCCTTCCATTTGCTCCAGGCCTGAAGACTTTCACACACATTCACACCAAAAAGACATAGGCAAGAGGCATCAACTGTCATAATGAGAATTAACTTAAAAGTCAAAAGAAAATAAAAGGGTCCAAAAAAAAATTCATCTCAAGATAGTATTACTATCACGAGAACAGAGCATTAACTTCTCCATATCCACTTAAAAATCTAGCCAAGTACTGCTACAGGTACCATCCTTACCCGGAACACATCCTCCAATAAAAATGTCAATTCTTGACCAACAGGTAATTATCATTAAAAATATATATACTACTTCAAAAAAAAAATTTAAATACGAGTAGTATATCCGGGATTTCTGCTACGGCGGAGAGCGAAACCAAACATCTGAATGTGAATCCCCTCCGCCATGCAGAAACTGAAAAACCTGAAATTACCTTAAAAATTTAACTCTTAGAAATTTAATTTCATTTACAATTTCCAAAAAAAAATTCTTAGTCAACAATTAAACATCCTCTATGACTCAATCCAATGTCGCTTGCCGAAAACCAGGAAACCACCACTGCAATTCAAACATACTGCTAACCATCACAATAGCAATTCTTTCTATTCTTTTACAGGAAAAACAGCCTTTTTTTTTTTTTTTTTTTCAAAAAAAAACCCACCAAAAATTGGTTTCCTCTTCCCCTCATTCACTCAAAAACAACTGAGTAAATCTCTAAATGACTTCATAAGTCATCTGAAAAAAACCTACAACTATTCCGGAAAATAGCAAATCTAGCAGGAGGAAGAAATTCCAATTCAATGAAATTACCTAGCTCACTTATGTGGGGCCGGCCCCCTTTCTTCAAAAGACACAAAAACTTATGCTAAAATTCCATATTTGAATTCAGTGCCAAACACCGTGACTCAACCTTGGTCAGACCTTTTCAAAATCAGCCTATTAAACAGCTTTCATTAAAAACAGGCACAGTCTTTCACTCCCCCCACCAGATAATCTGCCACTCCAAACAGAAATACAGCTGCCTACCCTCTGAAATAACTTCAAATATTTAACATCAAGAATATTCCCATAACAAAAATGACATTAAACTTTTACCAATTCTTCATTTCCAACTGTTACAGGACCACATCCAGTCTTTCCAAATTCATAACTCTGCATCCATATACACATGTCTTAAGTAATCTCTATTTCAAAAACCATCTTCAACTTTTATTTTAGAAAAATAACAATTCCAATAACTTAACTTTTATTAAAAATCATAATGTTCATTTTCAAATTAACAGTAAAAATATATAAATATAAAAAAAATTATATCAATTAACACAACATTCAATAACCTTAAACTTTAAATTTTAATATGAAATTCTGTAAAACATACTTCAAATTTCATCACAAAAAAATAATTAATTTCTTTAATATTCAAAAGAAAGAAAAATACTTTAAAACTTAAGGTAAATTTCCATTATCATGTTTAAATTGGAAGGAGTTTAGGGTCCTAATACTTAAAATTTTAGCAACTCCAAACCTTCTGACTCCAACGTTCTTCTGCCTAACAATTTATCTAAAGATATTAGCAGAACACCATAAAAACTCCTTAAGCCATGAGAAACATCTGGGTCCAATTTCAAACATGACAATGAAATCTTAAAAATTTAAATCTGTTTTATAAAACTTTACCCTTATCAATCTGAAATATATCAAAGAATAAAAATATATAAAATAACATCTATCTTGAAACAAAAAAATTTTCAGTTAATTAAAAATAAAAACAGCTTTAAAATTTTTAATCCATCAGTGACTAAATCAGAGATCACTCAGACACTAAATATATCTATAAAATATTCAGTCAACTCTCCATCAAAAACAAACTTCTAAGTTTAATTATGATTCCAGATCTATTTGAGGTATCAACCTTCTAAAAATTGAAACATTTATTAAAAACTTACAAAAATTTACTAAGAAATATTCAAAAATTGGATTCTTCATAATTATATATTCAAACTTTACTGCAAATGATCTATTAAACAACTGAACCAAAAAAATGCGCTAAATGTCCAACTACCTGGTCATCTATTTGACCCATTAACTTAACATGGAACCATTAATGTTCCCTTATAAAAAAATGTTAATAAAAATAGTCAAACATTCTTAGCATATTCCAAGTTCAGTTTAAACATTAAAAAAAATAATCTAAGTTTTACTTCAAGAAAAACATTTTTATAAAACTTTCACAATCTCCCTCCAGTACAAATACTTAAGTTAAATAAAAATCCATATATTTTCTTCATTTTCATTAAGAATTTAAGGTTAACAACTAAAAATCAACTGTAACTAAAAACATAAATTACCCCCCCTCAATTAAAACTAAGTAAACTGTTTAGCCTCCAGGGCCAGGTTATCTAGCATTTTTAAACCTTAAAGGAAAAATCCTGCCCAAGCCAAACATAAAAGTTATCATTGAAGGGATCTTAAAAAAAAAATTCTAAATATGTTAAAATTATAAACTTTAAATTATATTAATTTAAATGCATCTTTACCATTGAAATTCTTTAAACTTTATGAAAACTTCTTTAAACTTTATGAAAACTTATTTAAACTTTATGAAAACTTATTAAACTTTATGAAAACAACTGCTTTAAACTTTATAAAGACTGGAGGTCACAAATGAAAGATTATGTTTATGAATTTAAAAACTTTAAACTTTTAGAAACTAAATAAAAATTCAATTTATTCAAAAGAACTATTTTCCATCATTTTCTAGCAACAGTACTCAAAAAAATCCGATAAAACAATCCACTAAATATTAATACCAAATTATATAAAAATAAATTTCATATTGCTAAGAGTTGACTCAAACACTATACAGAGTTGAACTCAATGGATGAAGAACCTGTAAACATATCAAAATACAGTATATATAAAAATGCAGCAATTCTACACAATGGGGTTCGTATTTTTATTACACAAAAAGACACAGCACAAAAAATTTAAATGATAATGAACTGGATAATTAAAATTAAAAAAGATCATTCCTTTAACACAAATAGCAGTGTAAAAAAAAATTCTCTCAGGAAACAAGTCCTTGACTTCATCAGAAAACTATCTCACGGCCAGTCCACGTTCATCTAATCAAAGAATAGCCAGGTTCACCGGTTCCAATCTTGAAAAATAAAAAGTTCTGCTCATCCGCACCAGTTCCGAAAAATAGATAGTTCCAAAGCAAGGCCCATCCGCGACCACTGCCGCACACTGGACAACCTCAAATACAGGCTGCAGGACATTAAATCTTTAATCTCTGCACCACAAGAACTGCTCAGGAACACACATCTAATCCGATGCAGACGAACCAAACTATTTAAAATTTAACATCTCAGCGATAAATATAAGGAAAAATCTCAGGTTCATCAACGGCACCTTCAATTGCACTTGATCCTAATATCAATCAGTTAAAAAAAATGATGCTGTTGAAACTTTAACACTTTGACTATAAGCAGCAGAAACTCAAAAATCAGTTCACTTGGCACCATCTCTCGATCAATTGAAGATCAATTCAAAACTTTATAGGCAAAAGAAAGTCCTTGAGATTATATTACATTTTTAACACCAGTTGAACCATACTGACTTGACACATAGCTCTTCCGTTGCAATAAAAAGTTCCAAGGCAGGTTGGCAGACACTTCAGCATAATTCAAACAAAATCTCCAAGTATTCAGCCATTTTACCCAATATTTCATACCATGGGATAAAAAAAACTAATTATACTTTTACAAAAATTTTATTTTCACTAAGTTTCATTAATTACTTTAATTTTTCAATTTAAACTCTTGATAAAAAAAATTAAGTTATAACACTAATTTATTCAATATACATTAACATTAAGTCAATCTTACAATATTAATCCATATACTTATATTAAATTACTTCAAAACTCATTTAAATTTCTCTTAAAAAAATGGTCTTTAAACTATAATTATCTTTAAAAAATTTTTAAACCTTTATTTGAATCTGAATAGACAAAACTTTATTACATTTCAAATTTTTCCCAAAAAATATACAATTAACATTAAATTCTTAAAAATTTTCAAAAACTTTTACAAAAATATATATAAATCAAATCCAATTAACCTTAAACCTTTAAAATTTTTCCCCTAAATATATTCAATTATCCTTAATCCATTTAAAGTTTTTCAAATTTCTGCAAAAAAATCCGAATAAACTATATTTAAATATCGTTAAACCAAAAAAAATTTCAATTAAGTAACAAAATCTGCACTATATCTTTCAATTTAATTTATAAATAAATAACTAAACGTAAAAAAAAATTTTTACTTTACTTAAAAAAATATATAAATCAAATCGTTATACGATTCTAATTAACTTTAAAAATTACCATTAAGTACTCATTTCACTATTACTTAAACATGAAGACAAAGACTTAAAATAACAAAAATCAACTTATTAAACAAATAAAAACAATACTTTATATTCCCAAAGAAAAAACATTATCATAATTTCGGCCCCCCGTCGAAATAATCGCTAACATCACACGGAGCCGACATCTTATCCACCATATTTCATACCAGACCGATCAAGGTCAAAAACGGCAAAAAAATTTAGACAATATTAATTTTAAACTTTTATCAAAATACTTTTATTTAAAAATTAACTATTATTTCATTTAATTAAATTCCGCCCATAACCTAATTGTTGGGAGATACAAACGTATCTCCCAGGGGTTAAAAGAAATTAGCAGAGTTGCTTAATGCAGATTAGGAAACGTTATTGCTGGACTTAAACCCCGATAAATTTAAATGATACTTTTACTGAAATAAACTACAATAAATTAAGAAATAAATTGTGGTGGACTAAAAATGATGACTACAATTTAAAAAACAACTAAACACATTTATTACAAACATTAAATAAAAATAACAATACATAAACTCAAAAAATATATTAACCAATACAATAAATTAACACACCTTATTTTAAATTCTAATAAATCCCATGACATTTAAAAGAAGGCATAAAATATCATATGGCTCAAGCTTTCACATAGAAAGAAAATAAATAACGAATACTGGAGCTCACCGTCAGAAATGAACGTATCGTCTAATGCTAACTCAGCTCAACTAGTGATGAAAAATAATATCTGCTTCGATGAAAGAAAATCAGAAGCACGCGTCCACGTTATTCCATCATGCCCTTCAATGTCAACACTCAGGCCGTCAGTTCAAACATCCAAAGAAGCACCGGGGAAAAACGACTCGCATAACACGTAGAAAAATGTCGACTTCTATAATACACCCCATGTCTTGCACTTCTTTATTTAAAAGTAATTGAACATGACTTAAAAACTGTTGACGAAACTAAAAAGCATTTACAACTAAAGAAGAGCCATTTAAACTTAAAATATATTTTAAAATCAGAGACCAGCCGAAAGACTTAAAAAGATAACTGCTACATCGCAAACAAGGAACGATCGACTTGACTATCAAACTGCTTGGTATATATACCTACTGAGCAAACGGAATCTAGTCTACTACGCATCGCGGAAACTACGCCCTCTAACGGTTCCCGTAACTTTCCTCTGGAAGTTTCTGATCGACGTCACTGGATTAGCATCACGCTAAATCCCGACAGTGCCGGACCACTACCGCCATCTACTGGATAACAAGGAAACCATCTTTAAAAATAAAGAGGGAAATATGTAAACCGCGATACGAACGTAAACAGATGTATGACTAGTTGAAAAATAGTTTAAAAGAATGTATGAAACTTTAATATTGCATTTGAAAGGATGAAGGAATCGTTTTCAAATAAAGATAAGTGACTTTAACTTTACTAGGAAAGGAATTATTAAAGAGGAATGATTAAACATGTATACAGTGACAAGAACTAGGGTTGTTAATTCCTAACAAAGTATCTCGCGAACTACTGAACTTAAAAGATTTTGCTTGGTACAATTCAATTAAGCATGAAAAAATACACTAAAAAATGTTATCAGTTCAACAATAACTACAGAAGCCGATTTTTAAGGAATTTTTTAAAAGTTCGTTCCTTTTTTTAACTCCCTTAGGACTGGAATTTTCGAAAATCCCTTCTTAGCAGAACTCGATGTTATCAGAAGTATTTTTACCCCAATTTTCAAGATTTTAGGTTCGACAGATTTTTTTTGTGCTTTGATTTACACGAAATCCACACTTTCTTTTATATAAATAGATAAGGATTGAAAATTTCAGGTTTTTGCGCCGAAGACACCGCCAAATCAGGAAAATGTGAAGTATCTCACGAACTACTGAACATAAAAGAATTTGCTTGGTTCCATTCGATTCAGCATGAAAAAATACACTAAAATGTGTTATTAGTTGAAAAATAACATAAAGCTGATTTTTTAGGAATTTTTCAAAAGTTCGTTCCCTTTTTTTTTTAACCTCCATAGGGGTGGAATTTTCGAAAATCCCTTCTTAGCCGTACTCGATGTTATCAGAAGTATATTTACCCCAATTTTCAAGATTTTAGGTTGGACAGATTTTTTGTGCTGTGATTAATACGAAATCCAGACTTTCTTTTATATATATAGATAAGGATTGAAAATTTCAGGTTTTTGCGCCGAAGACACCGCCAAATAAGAAAAACGAAGTATCTCGCGGACTACTGAACTTAAAATAATTTGCTTAGTACCATTCGATTAAGCATGAAAAAATACACTAAAATATGTTATTAGTTGAAAAATAACTACAAAAGCTGATTTTTTAGGAATTTTTCAAAAGTTCATTCCTTTTTTTTTAACCCCCATAGGAATGGAATTTTCGAAAATCCCTTCTTAGCGGTACTCGATGTTATCAGAAGTATACTTAACCCAATTTTCAAGATTTTAGGTTCGGCAGATTTTTTTTGTGCTGTGATTAATACGAAATTCAGACTTTCTTTTATATATATCGATAAGGATTGAAAATTTCAGGTTTTTGCGCCGAAGACACCGCCAAATCAGAAAAACGAAGTATCTCACGGACTACTGAACTTAAAATAATTTGCTTGGTACCATTCGATTCAGCATGAAAAAATACACTAAAATATGTTATCAGTTCAAAAATAACGACAAAAGCCGATTTTTAAGGATTTTTTAAAAGTTCGTTCCTTTTTTTAACACCCTTAGGGGTGGAATTTTCGAAAATCCCTTTTTAGCGGCACTCTAAGTTATAGGAAGTATTTTTACCCCAATTTTTAAGATTTTAGGTTCGGCAGATTTCTTTGTGCTGTGATTAATACGAAATCCAGACTTTCTTTTATACATATAGATAAGGATTGGAAATTTCAGGTTTTTGCGCCGAAGACACCGCCAAATCAGGAAAATGTGAAGTATCTCACGAACTACTGAACATAAAAGAATTTGCTTGGTTCCATTCGATTCAGCATGAAAAAATACACTAAAATATGTTATTAGTTGAAAAATAACATAAAGCCGATTTTTTAGGAATTTTTCAAAAGTTCGTTCCCTTTTTTTTAACCTCCATAGGGGCGGAATTTTCGAAAATCCCTTCTTAGCCGTACTCGATGTTATCAGAAGTATATTTACCCCAATTTTCAAGATTTTAGGTTGGACAGATTTTTTGTGCTGTGATTAATACGAAATCCAGACTTTCTTTTATATATATAGATAAGGATTGAAAATTTCAGGTTTTTGCGCCGAAGACACCGCCAAATAAGAAAAACGAAGTATCTCACGGACTACTGAACTTAAAATAATTTGCTTGGTACCATTCGATTAAGCATGAAAAAATACACTAAAATATGTTATTAGTTGAAAAACAACTACAAAAGCCGATTTTTT
Source organism: Maratus speculifer (assembly GCA_964019185.1). Lineage (NCBI taxonomy): Eukaryota > Metazoa > Arthropoda > Arachnida > Araneae > Salticidae > Maratus > Maratus speculifer. Next base: position 376,508,631 of record OZ025292.1, read on the forward strand.
AGGAATTTTTCAAAAGTTCGTTCCTTTTTTTTTAACCCCATAGGGATGGAATTTTCGAAAATCCCTTCTTAGCGGTACTCGATGTTATCAGAAGTATTTTTGCCCCAATTTTCAAGATTTTATGTTCGACAGATTTTTTTGTGCTGTGATTAATACGAAATCCAGACTTTCTTTTATATATATAGATAAGGATTGAAAATTTCAGGTTTTTGCGCCGAAGACACAGCCAAATCAGAAAAACGAAGTATCTCGCGGACTACTGAACTAAAAATAATTTGCTTGGTACCATTTGATTAAGCATGAAAAAATACACTAAAATATGTTATCAGTTCAAAAATAAATACAAAGGCCGATTTTTAAGGATTTTTTTTAAAGTTCGTCCCTTTTTTTAACGCCCTTAGGGGTGGAATTTTCGAAAATCCCTTCTTAGCGGCACTCGATGTTATCAGAAGTATTTCTGCCCCAATTTTCAAGATTTTAGGTTCGGCAGATTTTTTTGTGCTGTGATTAATACGAAATCCAGACTTTCTTTTATATATATAGATAAGGATTGAAAATTTCAGGTTTTTGCGCCGAAGACACCGCCAAATCAGAAAAACGAAGTATCTCGCGGACTACTGAACTTAAAATAATTTGCTTGGTACCATTCGATTAAGCATGAAAAATACACTAAAATATGTTATCAGTTCAAAAATAACTACAAATGCCGATTTTTAAGGATTTTTTTTAAAGTTCGTTCCTTTTTTTACCCCCCTTAGAAGTGCAATTTTCTAAAATCCCTTCTTAGCGGCACTTGATGCTATCAGAAGTATATTTACCCCAATTTTCAAGATTTTAGGTTCGACAGATATTTTTGCGGTGTGATTAATACGAAATCCAGACTTTCTTTTATATATATAGATAAGGATTGAAAATTTCAGGTTTTTGCGCCGAAGACACCGCCAAATCAGTAAAACGTGAAGTATCTCGCGAACTATTGAACTTAAAAGAATTTTCTTGGTACCATTCGATTAAGCATGAAAAAATAAACTAAAATATGTTATCAGTTCAAAAATAACTACAAAAGCCGATTTTTAAGGAATTTTTTAAAAGTTCGTTCCTTTTTTTAACCACCTTAGGGGTGGAATTTTCAAAAATCCCTTCTTAGCGGCACTCGATGTTATAGGAAATATTTTTACCCCAATTTTCAAGATTTTAGGTTCGGCAGATTTCTTTGTGCTGTGATTAATTCGAAATCCAGACTTTCTTTTATATATATAGATAAGGATTGAAAATTTCAGGTTTTTGCGCCAAAGACACCGCCAAATCAGGAAAACGTGAAGTATCTTGCGAACTACTGAACTTAAAAGAATTTGCTTGGTACCATTCGATAAAGCATGAAAAAATACACTAAAATATGTTATCAGTTCAAAAATAACTACAAAAGGCGATTTTTAAGGAATTTTTTAAAAGTTCGTTCCTTTTTTTAACCCCCTTAGGGGTGGAATTTTCGAAAATCCCTTCTTAGCGGCACTCAATGTTATCAGAAGTATTTTTGCCCCAATTTTCAAGATTTTAGGTTCGACAGATTTTTTTGTGCTGTGATTAATACGAAATCCAGACTTTCTTTTATATAAATAGATTAAGTGCAGCTATCAGTTATTTTCTGCACTATAAGCCTTATACAATTACAAAATGCAATTATTGTGACCAAAGTGTAATATTAAGGGTCAATCCATTTCAAGTGGTCCAGAAAATATTTTTTTGGTCGCTCGACCATTTTTAAAAAATCTGAAATTTTTTGTACAACAACCCTAACATGACGGAAGTTCAAAATGACCGTTCTTTTAATTTTACTATTTTTTGTTTGTGCATGGCGGCCATCTTTGTTTCATCGTGTGCAGCAATTTTCTCAGATACTAGGATACACAAAATTGTAAATATCTCGTCTTCTATTTTCCCAATTGAAATGGGGTTTTCAGCATTTTGTTCATAATAAAATAGGCTAAATATACAATGATAGAAAATTTTTGAAAAATAAATTTTTACACGTGAAATTTTAGCACAAAATGCACGATTTTTTCCAAAATCTATCCGTTTGCAAGAGGAAAATTTTCATGCAAGAGAAACTGTCAACCTTACACAATTTTTTCTACAAATAGGTCAAAAGTATGTGTACTCATACACTAAATCCCAGATCTGGGAGTTAATTTTTCTTTGCGAAAAAAATTCCGAAATTCGTCAAAAATTTCAAAAATAGCACTTTTTAGGCTTTGATATCTCTGGTGGGGCACGAGATAAAAATCTGAAATTTTGGCCTATGATAGTATTGTGTAGTAGCGTTATGTACAAAAAATTTCAAGAAGGAGATTTGACTACAAGCTGAGATATGACATGGGAAATATGTGAAAACAATACTTTCAAACTATTGTAAACCTACTATGTAATTGTTCAATAAGACTGTCAACCTTGCACAATTTTTTCTACAAATAAGTCAGAAATGTGTGCACTCATACGCCAAGTCCCATATCTGAAAAATGATTTCTCTTTCCGAAAAAAATTCCGAAATTCGTCGAAAATTCCAAAAATCGCACTTTTTAGGCTTTAATATCTCTGGTGGAGCACGAGATAAAAATCTGAAATTCTGGCCTTTGATAGTATTGTGTAGTAGTGTTATGTACAAAAAATTTCAAGAAGGAGATTTGACTACAAGCTGAGATACGGTGATTAAAAAAATGTTAAGAAATGCTATTACGAGTACATTTAGGAGAAATGAGATTAGTCTCTTTTGTTACAATATTTACACAGAAAATATCGTTTGTCGAAAACAGTTAAATAATAAACATTTAATTTACAAAATACTATATATGCTCAACAAAGAGCTTAACAATATTTACGAGACATGTTATGAGTTCGACCATTTACTGTTGTCAGTCCATCAGGCTGTTCTTTCTAAAAATTTTATTTGAAGCCCCCCAAGTCTTGTTATCCCTTGTTAACTTGAATGAAATTCTCTAGGTTTAATAATTGAAGCCATGTCAACTCGATCAGTTGTAATCCATTGTCTGTAATTTACTTTTCCTGAAATGTGTTCCGAGTAAAATTGTTGCAATAGCATTTCTAGTAGATTTGTTCAGCTGGACAAATAGTGTATTAGCTTAGCATACATTCTGAATTGTTTAAATCACACAGAAGCATATGAAAAAGATATTTGTAATTAACATTTAACTTTATACCATGAATAATTAATTTAAAATTTTGGAGGTATGAACAATTACATAGTAGATTACAATTGTTTGGCAGTATTGTTTTCACATATTGTCCATGTCATATCTCAGCTTGTAGTCAAATCTCCTTCTTGAAATTTTTTGTACATAACACTACTACACAATACTATAAAAGGCCAGAATTTCAGATTTTTATCTCGTGCTCCACCAGAGATATCAAAGCCTAAAAAGTGCGATTTTTGAAATTTTTGACGATTTTCGGAATTTTTTGCGCAAAGAGAAATCATTTCCCAGATCTGGGACTTGGTGTATGAGTACACGCACTTTTGACCTATTTGTAGAAAAAATTGTGCAAGATTGACAATGTTGTTTAACAATTACATAGTAGGTTTACAATAGTTTGGCAGTATTGTTTTCACATATTTTCCATGTCATATCTCAGCTTGTAGTCAAATCTCCTTCTTCAAATTTTTTGTACATAACGCTACTACACAATACTATAATAGGCTAAAATTTCAGATTTTTATCTCGTGCCCCACCAGAGATATCAAAGCCTAAAAAACGCAATTTTTGAAATTTTTGACGAATTTCGGAATTTTTTTCGCAAAGAGAAATTATCTCCCAGATCTGTGACTTGGTGTATGAGTACACGCACTTTTGACTTGTTTGTAGAAAAAATTGTGTAAGGTAGACAGTTTCCCTTGCATGAAAATTTTCTCTTGCAAACGGATAGATTTTTGAAAAAATCGTAAATTTTGTGCTAAAATTTCACCTGTAAAAATTTATTTTTCAAAATTTTTCTTCCACTGTATTTTTAGCCTATTTTATTTTGAACAAAATGCTGCAAACTCCATTTCAATTGGGAAAATAGAAGACGAGATATTTACAATTTTGTGTATCCTAGTATCTGAGAAAATTGCTGCACACGATGAAACAAAGATGGCCGCCATGCACAAACAAAAAATAGTAGAATTAAAATAACGGTCATTTTGAACTTCCATCATGTTAGGGTTGTTGTACAAAAAAATTCAGATTTTTTAAAAATAGTCGAGCGACCAGTGCTGGACCACTTGAAATGGATTGACCCTTAAAAAAAACTCTGTAAAAGTGGAAATTCGGGTGTAAATATAGGTTAAAATTCGCAGTCGCCACCGGCCACAGGGCGACTAAATGTAAAAAATTGGCGACTTTATGCTATGCATCTGATCGCCAAAATGGCGATCAATCATTTCCAAAAATTAAGAAGAAAAATCGATCATAAATCCGAAAATTAGGACATAAAGTACATCGCGAATTTCGACAAATGGTCGCCGAAAATAACCAATTTCGCCAATCATTCGAAGAACAATTGCTAATTTCGTCAAAGGATCGTAGGAAAACGCAAATTTAATCAAAGGACTTCGAGAAATTTCGGTAAAAAATCACGGAAAAAGGTAAATTTTGTCGAAAAATAATGAAAATACGGCAAAATTCATCAAAATATCGCGAAAGAACAGCAAACTTCTCCAAAAGATCGCGAAAGAACGGCAAACTCTCCAGAAGATCGCGGGAAAACAGCGAACTTCTTCAAAAGATCGCAAAAAAGTCACTTTTCCAAAAAAATCGCGAAAAAAAGGCAAAACTTCTCCATAAGATCGCGAAAAAACGGCAAAACTTCTCCAAAAAGATCGCGAAAAAAGTCAATTACGTCAATAGATCGCGAAAAAAGTCAATTACGTCAATAGATCGCGAAAAAAAGGCATATCTCATCAAGAAATCGTGAAAAAACGGCAGATTTCGTCAAAAGATCACGAAAAAACGACAGATCTCTTCAAACAGTCGCGAAAAAACCCTGCAAATTCCATAAAAAAAAAATTCTAACTAGTGCAAATTTCGTCAAAAAATCGCATTTAAACAGCAGATTTCGTTCAAAAATCTCAAAAAAATGATAAATTTTGTCCAAAAATCATGAAGATACGATAAATTTTGTCCAAAAATCTCGAAAAACAGCAAATTTCTTCAAAATTCTTCGCGAAATATATTGACCAATAGCGAAAAATATTACTAAATTCATCAAGTATTTGAAAAAAAAATCACCATTTTCATAATCGATGATTTGGAAAAAAAATCATAAGTTTGAACAAAGTTATGGTTTTTGGTACGTATAAAATAGTTGTTAACTATTTAATATTCTTATTAGAATTGCAAGAAACCAAATTTTATACTTGGGCAAAATAATGTTAGTGTTATGAAATTATACATACTGACAGATAGCGAATGGCTATTCGTTTACACATATCCAACAATGAAAATACAGTGTATTTATTATAGAAAATGCTATAAAACATTTTAAGGGGACACCAGTACCTTTGAAACCATCTCTTCAATTTTGAATAATACTGTATATTTATGTATATATGTAATATACTTTAATATAATTTTATTCTTGTGTATATAAAAAAAATTCAGCAAACTCTCAATTTAAATAAATTTTAAAAAATAACTATAAACTTGAATGTTAAATCCATATACATAAATATTAAATACACATGAAGAACAAGTTAAAAAAAAAAAAAAAAAAAAAAAAAAAAAAAACCCTTAGTATTTTTTAAGCAAGCAAAATATAAAAACATAAACAGGGAGCAAAATCAGTTCAAAGCTTTTATTTATATGGGTCATTGTGCTGGATTTATTAGCATAGTTTACATTATCTCACAATGACAATATAATTGTTGTGTAGGTGACAATGAGGTGTCAAAACATTCACAATTGGAGAAGCTTTCAATTAATATTAAAAAAAGAAAATCTATATTTTGACCAATTTTAAGGCACTGTGACTCCTTAACATAAGAAATGTCAATGAAATATCTAATACAATGTAAATTACAAAAACTAAGCATAAATGTGAAAAAGTCGTAAATTTTTCCTTTACACAATATTTTATTTTCAGTGGCGTCATTGATAGTAATTAGTGTACTAACTTGACAATAGCGGCTACTAAACATTCAGCCTCTACTGGCCCCTGGCTACTAATACAAATACTGAATTTTAACCTTTAGGTGTAAAATTGAAATGATCTAATATGTATAGCATCAGCCATCTTTATAGGAAGACACAAAATAATTCAGAGTATTATCTAGGAGTGATAATTACTAGAAATATATTTTCAATTAAAGTATGTGTTTTTAAATTTTACTCTGTGTGTATTACTTGGTGTGTATAAATTCTATACATCATACACAGGATTGTACAAAAGAATTCAATACACATGCATTTATTAATGGCAATTGCTGAAGGGGAATTTTCAACTATGATATGAGTTTCTAACCAGGGTTGTTACATTTAAAACATTTTGTTTAAAACAGCCGTTTAAAACATGCTTAAAACATTACACTTAAAAAAATATTTAAACTATGTTTATTATTGGCACCAAAATGTGACAATTCACAAATTAAAATTTATCAATTAAATTTGCATTGAAAATTTCTAATTAGTTCTATGCAATAAAAGAAGTCAAATTTTATTAAAATTATAAATCAGTTATTTAATTTTAACTAAGCATTTAAAGTAAATTTATTTCTTCTAAAATTGAGAATATGTAACTCTTTTTTTTTAATTTCCCAATCATAATTTTTTTTATATAATATCAAAATTAAAGTTTTAAATATATTAATAATCTAATTTCCAAAAGCTAACAGTGTTTTACTATTGTTAAAATTTGTATAAAAATAGTATAATCTAGAAACATGCATTTCTGTTTCTCTACTATCTCACTTTTATACTTGTTATATTTAATTTTCTTGTTAGATTCAATTGATATATCTGGCCATCCTCTTGAATTTAATTATCTTTGTGAGCTTGCAAGTATTGCCATACATAAAGTAGAGGAATATTTAGTTGGTTTATTGGCAGCTTTTAACAGCCAATGCTACCAATGTTATGAAGATGATAAATGATTGCAAGGAATGATGTGGATACTTTAACATATGGATGTTTAGTTCATGTCCTAAATCTTCTAGCAAAAGATATTAAAATCTTCAAAATAAAAACTCAAGTTGTTGATTTAACAATATCATGATATTGTTAAATATTTTTTAAATAATGATTTTGCTTCAGCAAAGCTTCAGGAAACAAATTTTAAAAAGGCTGAGTTACCATCAGATGTCAGGTGGAATTCCATGTTAGACACAATAGAGTCTTATATAAGCACATGGCCATAAAATTTTGAAAGTTTGTGAACACAATCCAGTGAAAATAAATTCTGATATTTCCAAGAAAGTCATAGACTTGCAGTTATAAAGAATTGTTGAAGATTATATCCAAACACTCAAGCCTATTGCAGTTGCATATGATGAAGCTAGCTAAGAGAAATAATTGTATTATTAGTGGTGTAGTTGAAGCTTGGAAAGATTTAAACAAGTGGGTAAGTGTGATCGGAGATCGCACAGAGGGTTTCATTTAATATCTCCTTCAAAAGACATTTTTTCATTAAATTAACAAATGAAAAACAGTTTTTCAGCACTATTTTGGGATTTCTTCACCAATTGCGCCAACCAGAACAGAATATTAACAGAATCTTCCCCTAAATCTTGCCTTGATTGCATAGATTTGTTGATTTCTTTATCAGAATATGCAGATTAAGTGAAGGTACGCAAGTAAATAAAATTATGAATAAAAGTAAAATATTGCAAAGCTTAGCATACATTAAAGGGAGACAAAACTGATCACCAGAAGTGGTTCTTATTTAAATGAATAATAATTTAATAAATATAAAAAATATTTCATTTCGCGTGTCAAAATATATGATAAATATAATTTAATATGATGAAATAAAAACAAATTAGCACGTTTTTTACCTGATCTATTTAATCCATTAATTTATGTTACATACATAATAATTTTATTTAAACTTGCATGCAACAAATAGAAGAAATGAAATTTCAATTTTGAAATTCACACTACTGGAAATTTTTTAACTTCTAAGTATCGCACATTTTTACAATTCAATTTTTACACCATCATATAGGGAAAAAAATATATACTTTTAAATGCATTTTCTTTAAAAGCTGTATCTCAATTTATTTTTGAGATATTAATTTTTTTGTAGTTTGTAATACCAATTTTGTAATTGTGGCAACAGAAGTACTTCATCTCTTTTAAAAGTAAAGGGTAAAAAATGAAATAATTTTTATATATATTTAAACTTGCATGGCAACAATTAGAAGAGAAAAAACAACAACAGAATGGACTGATGGGATTTAAAAAATAATATTTAAATTAAAATAATATTCTTTTTAAAAATTTTATGATTTGTTGTGTGACAAGAGGTATTCAGCTGTAAGTACACAAAATTTGAACTCTCTGGGATATAAATTTTTTTTTTTGTACAGACTCTGTGATAGACAGACAGAAGACGGAGATGAATAGGGTTTCGTCAGATGAACAAAACCCTAAAAAAGAAACATCAAGATGGTGTGCTGCGAGTAATCTTACCCTAATAACAAAAAAAAAAAAAAAAAATTATAGAAGTTAGATATGAAATGGCCATGATATCTGCACATTTCTTGCCAAACATTACTGATCCACAATTTAAAGGAGATTCCCTTACCATTGATGAGACAGAAAGAGGCATTAACCTTGCAGCCGAATTATGTCTTGAACTAAATTCAATAACTATAAACTATAAAGCTAAATCAATTCCATTCTCCAGTAATACGTTTGATGCTGTTAATAATATGATGCAAAAAGGAAATTAATGGTATGCTGCCAGTTACCAATCATAAATTCTCTACTCAAAAATCAAATAAAGTAGACAATTTTGTAGAAATAACACCTTTATCTTGGTGGATAAGTTTTAAAAACATGTTGATAAAAGTTTCATGCAGATCATAAGACAATTACATACAGCTAGTTTAGAAACAGTGTTTTCTACTTTTGTCTTAGTGCAGAACTAAACTAGAAACTGGTTAAGTGTAGCTATACCAAACATGTTATTTTTAACAAACTTAATAATTAAACATTTTAGTTCAGAATTAATTATCGTTAATAAATGTTTGGTATTTATTACTTAATTTTTTTTTGCCCTTACTTTTTTTTTTTTTTTTTTTTTTTTTTTTTTATTTAATTTATTAGTTTTTGCTCATTTTAATCAAAATGTTATTGTTGAATGAGAAAAAAATCATTTTAAACGTTTAAAACATGTTTTAAACAAAAAACATGTTTTTTTTTTTGGTTTTTTTTTCGCTTTTTCTAACTGAACTGAATGTTAGTATACTATGCAGTATATATACAAATCCAAAGATCATATACATGACTTAACAATAAAATTCATATGTCATTTATTAAATGGTACAGTTTTGTTACAATAATCTGAATGTATTGGAAAGTGTTTCATAATCTATGTTTGATAGAATTCATTTATTTATTTATTTTTATTTATTTATTTATTTATTTATTATTCAGGTTCAAATCACAGTTTTTTGTAATTCAACATTTTACAGATTTTCATTTGAAACAATCAAGTGTTATTAATTGTGCATACTTACTATTCCAGCCTCAGATTCATATCCATTAGTTATCCAAGCTTTCGTACCATTCAAAAACCATGAGTCACCATCTAGTCGAGCAGTAGTAGATGCAGCTCCAGCATCACTGCCATTACCTACAAATATTTTTTTTTATTACTGTTATAGAATTAATAAAATACATAGCACTGTGAAATATGCTAAGATTTCTTTAAAACTATTTATTGTATAATAAACTTATAAGCCATTTAAAGTTTCTTTATTGCAGGTAAAAATAAAGCAAAATTAGATTGATATTTCACACTAAAATTGGCTTTTGCACTATACTGAATATCATATTCATATGTAACTTAATTGATCTCTAGGATAACTAATATTTTAACTCTCATGGAAGCAGTGGTGTAGGAACTTTGTATAATTAGGGGGAGCCGGGGCATATTGTGGAAATTTAGTGGCGAGGACATTTTTTTTCATTTAGAAGGAACCCTTAATAGTATTGCATTTTTCATATACAGGAGTACAATATAAGCATATGAAAAGATCACCAACTCTTTAATCCGGTTAAAATAATTTTTATTAGATATACTTGATACATAGAAACTTAATTTCTAGACGATCCCGAATGCAATATTCAAATTTGAGGATTCTCCCATTCCCATTTGCCAAAAAGTAAAAGTTCTTTCTGTTGGTTTGCTAACAAATTCTTTACAAATCTCTTCCAAATCAATTTTAAAGGCCTGCTCATTATAAATATGTAGTTGCAACAAGTAACTGAATATTTTGTAGCAAACCTTTAAAACCTCTTTTTTAGCACTTTCCAACAAAGTTGAAAAGGGCTTATGCATTCGGTTTGTCTGTCCGTCTGTCTGCGCTCTAACTCACGTAACTATACTCGGATAGCCATGAAATTTTAGGACGTAATTGACGTTTACCTTAGCATGAATCATATTGAAAATGAAGTTTCTACCATGATTAGTTTATCTACAGAGAAAATCAAAAGTTTCCCATTACATTACGGCTTATGGGAAAAATCGTTTCAAAGGAATTTTAACGATGTTATACCCTGTCAAACATAATAAAATTTGTATGCTTTTACGAGGTACATTAAAATACCCATTCTATAAAATATAAGGTGAAAATGTAGCTATTATTCATTTACAGGGCCACACAAAAGAATTCCATTAGATAAAGGTAAAAGGGGTAATTGTGTGTGACATATTTTAAATATATTAAACTGTTTCATGTATAATAAAATTGATGTATGTCAATGAGGCTTAGTATAAATTATAGGATACTACCTTCTCTAATATAAAGTACATAGTATTTACAGGAACACACAAAAGATTTCAAATAGTACATTCTTTCCGAAGTACTGTATATGTATCCGATGATAGCTGATGGATGGATGAAATGCATTTTAATTAAGATATGTGCGTATAAGTTACACTAAATTTATGCATCACTAAATACACACACCTGTATAAATGATATAGTTAATATACAGAGCTACCCAAAAGAGCTCGCCAACGTTACTGAATATGAGCATAAATTACTAAAAGGTGATTCTTATGCATTTTTACGCTGAACTGCATTGAATTTACTAAGAAATATTTTCAGAATATAGATAAAATGATATACAGGGCCACACAAAGAATTGGGTACATGGAGCCTATGAATGATATTTTATGAGAAAGTGATTTCAGTTGTTTTTGGAATGTTTTAATTTAAAATAAATTTTATCTTAACACTGATGTATTTTAAAGGTACAAGGCAAACTACAAGGCTGAACAAAGTATTCAAGTATGTTTCCATCTATTAGTATAAATTGCTGAGAGAGAAATTTCAAGCTATGAGGCATTTTTTGCTAAACTAAATTTTCCCATTATATGGTATGTATATTAGCTGACATATCAAATACAAGACTGTTCAATAGTACTGGAATACATATTTGGCTTTATATCCTTATTTACCTAAATAATGAAGTTTTGTTAAAGATTTCATGAAGCGTTGGAAAGTGCTTCATAATCTATGCTTAACACATGATTTTTCTTAGGCTCGCCACACACTAGGGAGACATGCGTCAAAAATCGTGCAACATGACGCAGTCAAACCGTTTTCCTTTGTTATCAGGGTGAAATTGTTGCATGTTTCATGTTTTTTCGCTCAATGTCTCACAGATGTGTTGCGGGCCTTACTTGTTTATTGGAATCGAGAGGATTGGCAAACGATAAGAAAAAGGATAAAGGCAGAATCAACTGTGCCCACTACCTTCTCTCTCTCTCTTCTCGTTGTTTTTTATCGTGTGAATTTCTTAGAAAAGGATGATTTTATTTTTTAATTCGAGAATGTATTGTAAATAGATGTGGTGCAATAATTTCTCCCGGGGGAGCTGAGCCCGTCTGAAATATTCCAGGGGGAGCCACAGCTCCCCTAGCTCCCCCACTTCCTACGCCTATGCATGGAAGAGGTAGTGGTGGATAAGTTCTACTTTTATCCTCTCCACCTACATCTCACCACCACTTTATAACAATCAATATATAATCTATAAACATAGATTTAACAGAAGTATGATTTAACCTCTAATAATAATTCACCATAACTATAAAGATGCCTATATAGTAGACGGAACAGAATCCTTTCATTAAAGGTATTTTTCACAATTTTAAGGGAAAAAAAATTATGAAAAATAAATTAACTTTTTTTATATAATCTTTCAAAACTGATCTTAAAATTAAAAATATGACTGTGCAATACAATCTAGTAAAAAATAAGAATTCCGTTAATGATTTTTTAAAAAATATATTTCATAAAACAGAGATGTTTAAAGACTGATTTAAAATACATTGAAATTATATAGAAGAAAAAAAAGTATAATGAAATGAGATTAAAATTTCTATGATTAATTTTGCTTCTAAAGCATAATAATCATTGAGGTTTAAAATCCAGTTACAACACCTCCCTCCTCCACCCCATGTCAAGTAAAGTTCCATAAGATTACATATCCATACTTTATTATAGAAATATTTCAGAAAGAATTTCACAATTGTTTAAACTTTCAAAATTAATGCTGTTCTAAATAATACTGTACTAAAATTCACTATGAGGTTTCTTCAGTGCTTTTAAATATAAATACAGTCAAATTCATTATACTGAACACGGCTTATAATGAACAAAATGTTTGTTCCTGTGCTGTGTAATTAATATAAGTACAATGCCATTTTTTGTGGATATAATGAACTTTTTTCTGTCTTTGAATGATTTTTTATTTATTTATTTTTGATAATTTTGATATTACTACTTCAAAATAAACACATATACTGATTTTACCATTCACAGACTGGAATGTAGTGATAAGAATGTAGTGATCTTTGCTTTATTTATCTCCCTTCACCCTCCATAAACAAAGGCCATCCCCAGCAAATATTGTACTTGTAAGAGATTAGTGGGTGCAATACGCATTCCTGAAAATTCAGGGGAGATACATAGGAATGTACACTCATTATTAGTCAAAAGGATGGTCACAGATTGATGTTTGAAAAGCTTTCCTATCATCCTGTTTTTACTCTCAGTTCAGTACAAGAAGAATTTAAACTATAGGGAGCATTAAACATAAAATATTCTTTATTTAAGATAAAATGGGCATAATAAGAAAAATTGAAAATGGTTGCAATCAAGCCCATATCTGCCAGGATTATAAATTATCCTAATCTACAATTTGTAACATGTGGGAAAAAAAAGCAATAAATAAAATGTGGGAAAGTAAGCAAAAAATTTAGATAGCAGAAAAAAGTTGGGAAAAGCACATCACAAAAATATTGAAAAAGCATCACTGAAGTGGTCCAGCATTCAAAGAAGCTGCAACCTTCCAGTATCTAGACAAATGCTTCAAGCAAAAGCCCATTAATTTGTCAAGCTATTTGGTGACACTACTTTTATGTGCTCAAACGGCTGGTTATACAGGTTTAAGCTGAATATCATAAATTCATGAACATTTTTCAGAGAATTCTGAAGTGTTTCCATACCTGATGTTGAAGAGTAGAAAAAAAATGTGAAGAATATCTCTTGTTACTATAAAGAGAAAGCCATATTCAATGCTGAAGAAGGTAATTTATTTTATAAAATGACATTCAATCAAGCATTAAAGTTTAAAAATGAAAAGTGCTCTGGTAGTAAACTTTTAAAAGTGTGACTCACTATTTTGGATGAGCTAATATGAATGGAACCGAGAAGTGCAAAATTTTGATAATCTGAAAATCTCAAAAGCCAAGATGCTTTAAAAATGCTAAAAACATTCCATTTTCTTATAAAGTCAATTGTAAGGCATATATGACATCCGATCTATTTGAAGAAGAAATAAGAAAGTGGGATAAAGAATTATCGTTTGAAAAAAGAAAATATTATTGACTGTTAACTGCACAAGCAGGGATGTAGTGGAGGGAATATGGGGGTATATGCTGTATACCTTCTGGATTAGCACCGTATAACCTCTGTTTCTCAAGAAAGCTATAGTATATACACTCTAGAGTATACTGTTTGGCTAGGGTGTATAACCTCTGCTTAGAGGATATACCCTCTTTTTTTTTTTTTTTACGACTACACCATTGTGCACAAGTCATTAAGATGTTGAAAACTTGGAATGGATAAAGATTGTTTCAATGCCACCAAATGCAAAATCTATAGTACAGTCCAGATCAAGGGATAATTCGAAGCTTAAAATGCCATTACCGAAAACAACTGATTTTAAGGATTTTGTACGATTTGAAAAAGGTGTTGTTTGCTATAGCTCTCACCTTGATACCACACTAATGCTCAAAAAATATTTACAAGCTGTTCAAGCTGACAAGAAACAAATCGTAATTGTTTTCTTTCTGATGATCTGTCAAAAGATGTTACAGTACAGGAATTGGATAGATTTTTTTTTTTAATTTGATCCTGAAGCTATCACAACAATGGTAAATTTTAGCCAACTTTGCCAAATATCTCCAAATTTTGGTCAATTTGGCAAAATAGCATCAAATTTGGTGACAAACATAAGTTGCCATACATGAAGCCAACTTGCAATAATTGGTTAATTTGGCAAAAATCCCATTGACATCCATTTATCTTCCATAATTGAACTCACAGCAGTTAAATTTAAACACTGTTCATTTAAGGATTTTTTTTTTTTTCAAGACTTTTCTAATTTTTAGTGCATTTAAAAACATTTATATTTTCTATACTTTTGTTAATTTTAATGAAAGCAAGCTTTTTAAAAAAAAATTACGTTTTTATGCAATTTTTAGAATTTTAAATTGTTTTTTAAAAAAAGTATTTATTTATTTATTTATTTATATATTTATTTTAGAATTTTAAATAAAATTGCCACTTTTCCTGTACAGGAGCCTTGACGAGATAGAGAAAATGAGTTTGGCGAGAAAAGTAAAATTTTTTTGCAACCTACTTGTAACGTACATTGCGCTATGTTGAGAAATTAATTTTATCAGTTTCTTTAAACTTATTTTTTAACAAGATAATTGTTTATAATTTAATCAATTATTATTATAAGCCAGATTCCTGAAAATAAAATATATGTAAAAATTATTACTCATCCCAAATATGATATATGTAGAAATACAAATAAGTCATGAATGCACTTTAATTTCAAACATTTATATTGAAGTATAGAATCAACAATATTCAGGATCCTGATAATTTGCAAAACCTTTATTTTTTTTACCAATAAATATCAATAATTTATTTTGATAACAATACTCATTAAATATCGTGTTTAAGAATTAATGTTTGTTCTTCTGCCAGATTAATTAAGATCCATCATCGATGTTGAACAGTATTTTAAATGTGTTACCTGAGTAATATAAGCTAGGTGATGATCAATGAAAGAACAATCCATACATTAATATGTCCAAGTTACAGCAATATCATAACTATTGTAGAGGGCATAAGAATAGTCAATAACTGGATGAAGGTGAGAAACAAATTAACTCTGTATAGATCCTCTGCTCTAGGTAAAATACCAAATCGTAATTCAATTTGCAGCTGCTTAAACTATTCCAGCTAAGGTTTGTCTTGACTGAATTATGTTGATAAATCAGATATGAAGATATATGCACTGCTAGACTGAAGTAGATATAATTTCAAAATACCAAGGGGAATGCTCTCCAGAACGTTCATCCAACAGCAGTCTTTCCTGAAGAAGCTACACTTTTTGCATCATGAAGCCACTTTGCAAACTTATTTTGTAATGGAAGTTTGTTAGAAATTATAATATTAGATCAAGATTTTAGATGATTTTATATAAATGGGAGATGCTCGCTAGGCTTTGTGGCCTAACCGAAAAAATATCCCCAAACTTTCGTACGTCTACGATCGATCAAAATTACGAATAGACTGAGAGAAATTGAAAATGACACCGCCAAGAACGATTACGTTGTCAGCATGCCGAACCAATCAGAAAAACTGAAAAAGGGCTTGTTGATAGCAGAGAGATAATAAACCAGAGTTAGGGCGAAAAGTAACAGCGACTGACAACGTCAAATGAGCGAGATTTTAAGAGACGCTAGTGATTCTCAGAAAAGGATGAATCAAGAGATAGGAATTTCCATTCCGTCGCTGCAATATGGCGTTAAAAAGAACAAGATGGTGCTCTAAAAACTGCGTGGATGGATAATGGCAGTGTTAGGATGGAGGAAAATGGTGCACGTTATTTTAAAGAGAGAGAAATCTAGAAAAATATTATGACGCATATCTGGTTTAATAATGGCTTAATCTTGCTGAAATTTTACCAGAGGAATAAGAAAAATAGTTTTATTGATTGAATATAGATTGAAACATGAATATTAAAAATAAAGGTTTTAGATTTTGTATATTTAGAACTTAGTAAATATTGCAAAGAAAACGACATCGCGAACCTTTAAAAATGAAAGCAAAGTTAGCAGATTGCTAAAAGGAAATAATATTATTGATTAAGTTAATAGAGATTGATAAAATATGGGAATTAATACTACCTCTGACAATAAAGTTCGGTTAATAGTCCTGTAACATTAATGTAGATAAAATATTAATGAAAGTTACCGTACCATCCTTTGATATAGTCATCTCCCATAACTATGCACCGCTGAGATCTGCTTGCTATACATGAAATTCACAAGAAGTCTTCTTTTAGGATGGAGTTCAAAAGCTTCGTCACGTTTCGTTGGATATCAGCAATATGGTCAAATCTCTTTCAAAGACTGTTTGAGTCGTGAAAATAGGAAGAAGTCTGAAGGATTGAGATCTGGCGAGTATGGTGGATGTTCAATTTGCACAACCCCTCAAAAATTTCTTTTGGTGTCTTGCAAAGCTTAAAGCCAATCTTTAAACTGATCTTTTGTTCATTCATTTTCCTGATCTCAGTTAAGAACCAACGCACTGAACCAGCACTTAGTAAAGCACGTCTTACACCGACCATAAATGACGCTCAACTGAACAATGGTGGGGGAAGATAGTCAACACTTGCCTCTATGCAGGTGCAGCGTTTTGTTTCCCCAGTGTTGCCAGATTGGTCATTCTGAATTCATTCACAGAACTTTATTGTCAGAGTTAGTATTAAATAAAATTTATTATTAGGAAAATGTGATTTATTATACAAAATATGGGATTATTAAATAGAGATTGAATTTTAAGTCTTGTTAACTTTAATAAATAAAAAAGAAATATTTATTTTATGCACATTAAATTTTAATTTTGGATAGGAATTGTTATGTAAGGTTTTTATAACATAACACTACTCATTAATTCATATATCAAAGCAATTTTTTAAAGGTTTATACAATTTATTTTGCATAAACAAGTTATTTACCTATTTTTATATACAAGAAAAAGTAAATGGTACATAAAAAACAGTGATATTATTATATAGGTAAATAAAATATTTAAAGAAATGCTGTATAAGCATCGAGTTTGGTTAGATTTTTTAAGCCAATTTGCCGAAAACATCCTTTTCAATTACCAGATACATATAGCATTCTATAATAGCATGTTATTATTAATTTTTTTTTTTTTTTTTTTTTTTTTTTTTTTAAAGAAAGCAAATTAAAGAAATAAACGAAACATTTTCTGTTATTTTTAAAAGGAAACAACTCTGAATAAAGGATAATATTTGTAGAACAAAACAATTTATAATAACATTTATATAGTAATCATGTAAGGCATATAAACGCCATTTTGGTGCCAATTACGTACCTTGGTGCATACAGAACATATATGCCATATTTATTTGTAAAAATAAACATAAACATTTGTTAAACATTTGTTTTCATAGTTGCTTATATCTTTTTGCAACAAAGCACAATTTTTAAAGTCAAAAGTTAAAAAAAAAAAAAAGAAAAGAAAAGAAAGAAAGAAAGAAAGAAAGAAAAGAAAAGAAAAGAAATCAAAATTTGCAGTAATTAAAATAATAAATTAATTGTACATTAAAAAATACCTTATAAACAAATTCTATACATATATATATATATATATGTAAAATGGTATTTTTAAATCAATTGGTTTAACATTTGATTGCTACCTGTTTCATGATAGTCGCATGTTTTGTAATCAGTGGGCACGATAATCAGACCTCATTTTATTACTTTAAAATAAGATCTTTCATATGACGTCTTTTTTGGATTCAGTTTTTTCCTTGTCTGATAATTCGTGTCTGCACATTTTGTAACTTTTTTACTTTTCTTTTTAAACAATGATATTTCGATTTCCTATTCAAATAAAAGTATTCCTAAATGTAAAAAATTTTGTAAAAAAATGTGGACATTTATTGCCCAAAGCAAAAAATGTCTCACATTGAGTTAATAAAAATCTAAAAATATCATTTTTATGTTTATCAATACATGGCTTACATAATGACAGAGTCATGTATTACATACACTATGGATTAAACATTAATATTTCTCAACCAATTATAAAAAAAGAATAATTAAACAATTAAAATTCAGACATCACAAGGTCCATTCTCGACCATAAACAACAACCATTTTCCAAATGAAAAAAATACATATATATTAAAATCGCAAATGATTTTTTTTTTTTTTTAATGGTTTCAAGTTTTTAAAATACACCATTTAGAGATTTTAAAGCTATGCATACAGCCATGTCTTTGAATGTTGTTTAATAATATCTAAATTTTATAAAAAATCAATTTGCAAATTTTTGATTTATAAAAAATTTGATTTTTAAAAAGGAAAAGTAATATACTGTTGAAACTCAATTTTGTTAGAATAATGAAAATTAATGAATTAATTGAATTGCAGCTTTTTGCAAGATTATTTATAATACATAATAAAGATTTCAAAAAATAGGAGTCATCAGATTTTAAGAGGAGAAGGAAGGGGGGGGGTAAATTTTTTAGAAGGGCAATCAAATATTTTAAAACATATCTTTTTTACTGTTTAAAGTGTGAATTTTTGATAGAGCCCTGGAATAAATATTGCTTATTTAATATAAAATTTCAAAAGTGTACATACCACTATTTTTTAACAGTCATTTCATCAATTTTCTTAAATTTTTGCAGAAGTCCACTACCCTCTTGACTAATATATTTACAAATAGATAGTTTAAGAGTTTCATTCAGAAGAAAGTTAGAAATTAGCAGTCATTAGTCACCAAATGCAATTAAATTATTCTATTTGACAATCACAAAATTACACCTAGTCGTCAAATTTGATGCCTAGCTTCTTTCCCTTTAATTTTTGTTAAATAAATGCTCTTATTCCTATTTTAGTGTAAATTTTCCCCCGCTATATATTCACTGGAAGTACACCTGTTTTTGATAAAATATTGGACAGTAGTATGTTTAAGACACACTTGCATTTGTCTATCACATCTAAGCTGACTTCACTTTAACCAATGATTGGTAAAATTGACCTTAGAGCCATGTATCTCTAAAACTTTTGCACACATTGTTTGAAAGCATAGTTTAAAACTCCCATGCACCTATTAATCAAATCTAAGCTGGCTTCACTTTAATCAATAACTGATAAAAACTGATCTCAAAGCCACATCCCTAATAGTATATTGACCCCAACTGAAATATTTCAATGATGACTTATGGTATTGCAATGCAACACATGGTCAAATTAACAGATCTGCTTTAAAACCTAAATATCATGATTTTAATTTTTCAATTTAATTTTTGTATTCGTTGTTTGTATTTTACATTTTTGTATTTCATATCAGCTTTATAAAAAGAATTAGTGTAGTTTAATCAGATTTTACTCTTTTATAAAAAACTAGTTTTTATTTTGTTTAATGATTAAGACAGAGATAAAGTGTTTAATACATAGCCATCCCTCCACCCTGCCCTTAACACATAAAAATAGAAACAATATTATTATTCTTAACATGGTTGCAAAACGAAATCTGAAAATATGATGTAATGTAAAATTGCAACAATGGAATGCTGTTTCGGCACCTAGAAAAAATGCAGACATCATTCAACATCTTATTTAAAATTCCCAATTCCTAACCCTAGTCCAGAAACAGTTTTGTTAAGAACAGAGTTTGCCCTTCATGTGATAAAATGTAAAAGATTCTTTAAGAGCACATTTGCTTACGCTGACATAAGCAATAACGACTCGGTTTGAGGTTCATTCACTTTTAGATTGAATTCTTTTTATGAGATTTTTGCAGTACAGATTTCAGTTCCCTCAAGAATATTATTAGATGCCCAGACAATGCCGGGCAATTCAGCTAGCACACACACACACACATATATATGTGTGTATATTATAAGGGCATAAAATAAATTGTTTTCATTTCCAGTTATCTTCAATTTTATTTTAGTTAAAAAGAAAAGAAAAAGGAATTTCACGTCAAGTGAAATATGTGTTAGTTTCTAATTTATATAATGCTAGAAAATATTTATTAGCAGCGATAATGCTACAAACTATACCCTGAATTCATCTCTGATATTCAGTTCAATTCAATAATTATATGATTGCTTGCAATGCAGAAATAAAATTAATTCAATTAATACGAACAAACACACTTAATGTTCAGTATTTTGAAAGACCACACACAGCTAATAACATACCTGGTTCACTTAAAGCAAAGCAGCCTACTTTATCCCCTTTAGTAAATGGTAGTAGAAACTTCTTTTTCTGTTCAGCAGTACCCCATTTTTGAAGGGCACCTACATATAACGACTGTAAAAGTGATAATAAGTATAAGGAAAATTAAAATAAATTCTTAAGATAAATAGTTTGGAACAATCTTACATATGCATGAATACAATACAAATACTTCATAAATAACATTAAATTATTATGGCTCATAAAATAAAAATAATGACCTCACTTCAGGCATTTTTTACGAATACTGATGAAAATCAGAGGTGACAGTAACACTAAAAATCTTATTAAAAACTCATTGTAAATGATCTTATCAAGCCATAAAAAAAGGTGATACCTCAAATGAGTGTTGTGTGAAAATAATTATATAAAATAATTATGTGAAAATAATTATATTCAATAGATTTCAGAAAATGACATATTTGTTGTTAAAGTTCAGTAAACCTAAATTTCAATGATTTGGATAAATACTTTCACTTATTTTATTTATTTATTTTAACTTAGGAATGATGAGCACAAAATGCCTTCATATGATGACCATAATAGAACAAACTGATAATTCAGATGGGACATGCATCAACTTTAACAATATTTATGATGAAGTTAAAAATGCAATTATATACAAAATCATAGAATGCGGTAATTGATAAAACATGCAGTTATATCAACACATATGCATGCTGGAATCAATAATTCTTATAAACTGCAAAAGTTATAAATAGAAAATTTGATGATAAAATATTATATACCAATAAATAGAAAAATATAGGAAATTTACATCAACTTTATTAGATAATGGATTATATTTTTGACATTTTAATTAGAAGATTTCATTACATAGGCACAACACTTATCAATCACAACGCAAAACGGCAGATTCATTTTAACCAAGAATTATTTAATCTATTTTCCCATTAAATTATAGTGCAATTTTTTTTTCTTTACAGTTCATTAACATTTAACAATTACATGCATTTTAATTAAAACATGCTCATAAAAATGCCTCATATGCTTTTTAGTCATGATTATCAGTTATCAATTAAATTATTCAATTAAAATTTATTCAAATTTATTTTTCATCAATATTTATTCATTCTTTTATTCCCACCCTTTTTGTTATACAGTAGACTCCTTCAAATCCACACAGCTTGGGATCAGAGGTTGTGCGGATTTTAAAATTTGGTGGAAAAAAAAAAAAACCTTACAAATATTTTTACATGAAACTACAAAGGTACAAATTGTTCTTAAAAACAGCAAATTACATAAAAATCTGACAATTACACATCTCTGTAAAACTATCAATGGATTTGATTGGAACATGAAGCAGAAAATTTTAAGAGAATGAAAAGGTGCACTTTTTAGATCACATTCATTAAAATCCTGTTTGTGATATTAAGATTTACTTTTGATTGCTTTATTACTTGGTTTGCCTCATTCCATAAAAACAAAACTATTTATTTCTGTGACAAATAGAGTAAGTGCTACAGAAATGTCAAAACACCATTTTGTTCTATTTGCAAAATGGGGTTTGAAATGTACCGGAGCAAATTGGAACAATGCTCTGGTGCATAGAATGATGACAAATATTGTTTTGGTTCATGAAATTAAGCTAAAAATTGTTCTGATTCGTGAAATTATTTAAACACATTGTTATAGCTCTAGAAGAACATTAATATTTTCCTTCTAGTTCAGCTATATCTGAAAAAAAAAAAAAAAAAAATATATATATATATATATATAGATAGATAGATAGATAGATAGATAGATAATTGAAATACAAGGAGATGTACTCAACATCACCAGTATAAGCAATTATAGACAAAACAGTGAATGTCCTCAGTGCTACACTCGCAGCAATGAAGCAATGTTGAATTCAGACATTTTTCTATGGGAAGGATTTCTGTAGCCCCCATAAGGATGAGAGACATTATAGTTTCAAGGGGGAAAATTACACTCTTTCAGCATTGCAAACACAAAATCTCAAATAGTCTGGTTGAGTTGGGGGGGGGGGGGTACTTCTTGTAAAATATCAATTTTAATCTTTTCATATAATGGATATCAAAGTAGACAATTTCTGCCTTATTGGCACATAGATTTCATTTACATTTCGTTTGTTTCTATTACCAAAGAATATATACATATATTCGGCATTTTCTGCCATGCAAACATATTATTTTATACTAGCTGACCTGCCCACAGTTTGCCCGGGGAATGTTAAATTCATTTTGACAAAGTTATAAATTTTTTACTTTGATAAGTTGTTGACATACTCAAGTTGACCAAAAATTGGTTGAACTGCTGGTAGTTAACTTATGTACTTTCTACTTAAAAAAAGTTAAGAAATTAATTAAATGGTTGATTAAACATAACTGTGTTAGCAATTACATTGTATCTGTAAAACTGATACAACATACTTGTCTAAACATACAAGTAAAATCAATATAACAATAAAAAATACATATAATATTCAATTAAGTACTGTATTCAAATATTCAAAGTTCTGAATTTCAACATAAAATATTAGCTTTGGGAAAAAAAAATTATTTAAATTATTTCAATAAATTTAAAAACACTTATCAAATCAATTTCAAACATACTATTTAAAATTAGCTATGCATAAAACATGACTTTACTTACATTATTTACACTCATTATAACACCACACGAAGCACAGCCCCTGCTGATTTCTTCCATGGCAATGGCATATGCTAAGTAATCTAAACCTGCTCCCCCTTCATTCTCAGGTAAACAAATAGCCATTAATCCTAATTCGCCTATTTTTTTAATCTAAAATATGAAAAAAAATCTCTTAAATAACATACAAAACATCTTAAATAACAAAGATATACTTTAAAGTGAAAACAAATAACTTCACAGGCAAAGGATCAAAGATTGAATATTAGATCACATAAATAACTATGCAATCTCTTGATTTCTATGAAGTGAGAAAAAAAAATACCATTTCTTTAAAAAGAAAATAAATACAGAATAGACCCCCCTCAAATCTGCACAGCTTGGGACCAGAGGTTGTGCAGATTTTAGAATTTTGCTGATTTCTGGTCATAGCTTTGTTTACATTTTTTAACAGTAATTTGAATGTAATAATGCTATCAAAATTATAATGAATGCTTTGAATATAGAAAAATAATTAAGTAATAAACTAAAACAATAAAAAGTTAAGATTAAGATATAAAGTGAGGATTCAACAAATGATAACTTATGATATTGTAAAGAGGAGAGGGAATCCAAAATTAGCAAAATGTTACCAACCTTATATATGTATAGCCCTATCTACTTAAAGATTTATTACTATTAATACAGGTATCTTAACACTGTATCATAAAAAATACAAGAGATTTCCCTTACATTGTTCAGAAGTTGCAAGTATTTTAGGAATGCTAATTATTTGTTTAAATTAATTTTGCTGCAATATTTTAAAATGAACTGCCTGCATATTTGTGTTATGCAAAATTATTTACTTTCTGACGTATTTTTACTAGCATTTATCTCTAATTTGCCACTAGATATCTTCAGAGTTGCAACAGAATAATTTTTCAATTGACAAAACATGAAATTTTTTTTTTATTATTTTACATTAGAAGGATTAAAAAATATCTACAGAAATATATTTTGATTTCGAACTGATAATTTTTTTTAATTTCAAATATATAATTATAATGAATGAACTTAATTATCATTACTGACATAACTTAAAAATTATTTGGCTTTATAAAGCCAAAAGAATCAATTAAGTTATGATTTAGTGTTGACTCTAAGCCATTTTAGCAGGGTGCAGCAGCTGGTAGCCCTTTTTATATCTTTTATGCACCAAGCAGCCCTTTTTATTTCTTTTAAGAAACCGGCGGCTGTTTTAAGTAGGGATGCACCGGATACTGATTTTGCCGGATATCGGATACCGGATATCCGATATGCCTATCGGATTCGGATATCCGGTATTAAATATGTTTTTAGTTATGGTGAATGTTTGTTTATTTTTTTTATCAAGTGCCATCTCAAATAATAAATTGCAAACATGTTTTACACACAATAATAACATTTTAAATATATTGAAATATATTTTTCACATCTTTAATATCTTTGACTATCAGGGCTTGAAATTCAGGTTTTCACAGAAGGAGAGAGTTTCCCTCATAACATTTGTAAATGCAGGGTAGTTAAACTATATGAGAGGAAGAAAAATATTTTTTTTTAACCCTATTATTTTTTACTTGCCACTTAAATATTTACAATTTATACCAACATGACAAATTTCCATTGAAATAATTTAAATCAACAACAAGATAATTATCCAATGTTTATTTTAACTAAAACAAAGGAAAATAATAAAGTTTTATGTATATCATATCTGTTTTTCAATTTTCACTCAGTGTTATGGTCAATTAATAACTGAGTTGCTAAATGAATTTTTTAATTTAGATTTTGTGTGGTTTGGAATCTTTTGCAGGTTACACTTTTGACAAACAGAACAGAGCAACTTTTCTAACACTAAATTATCGGGAATAAAATAATTGGTTTTGCCTTTTTTCTTCTTAATTTTGTAAAATCTGATGTGCATTCATTTTTAATTTGCTTGCACGAATAATGCATGTAGGTGATGGTATCGTCAATATACTTCTGTGATTGTATATCAGTTAGTGGAATTATCGTCAGTACCGTAATCCCTGGCATTTTAGCTAATTGAATTATGTTCAACTATGCATTGAAATTTTAAACCCATATGAAATATCTGAAAATGACATAGTCAGTAGTTTTCTCCTATTACATGAGAAATGGTTTATTTAAAAAAGTCATGTCCTAATTTCTCTGAACTATGCACATCAACTATTTAAAGGATTTCCTTGAAGTTCATTTTTTTTTTAATCATTTGGAAAACAGTTGTTGTTATCGGTTGAGAATGGACCTTGTGGTATCCACATTTTATTTTGTTTATGATTCGTCCAGGGATATTAATGTTTAATCCATGACATACGTAATATATGACTCTTATTACATAAATCATGTTTTAATCATCATAAAAATGATGCTTTTAATGATTTTCAATAACTCAATGGGAAACATTTAAACATCTTGCTTTGGGCAATGGATGTCCATATTTTATTTATTTGTTTTACGGAATTCTTTAAATTTAGAAGAATTTTTATTTGAATAGGAAATCAAAATATCATTGTTAATAAAGAAGAGAGTAGAAAAGTTACAAATTGTGCAGGTGCAAATTATAAGATGCGGAAAAAAACGAATACAGAAACATCATATGAAAGATCATTTTTTAAATAAAAAAAGAGGTATGATTACTGAGTCCACTGATGAGGAAATGTGCGATGATTTTGAAAATGAAATATCTAATGTTGAACCACTGATTGTAAAAAAACATGTTTTCTTTTTTTCCAATGAGCAACACAAGATTTAATCTCATTTTGTTTAGTGCTAATTGGGCCAAACCACAGTATTTGGTCCTAAGCCATCTTAATTTTTTTTTAATTGAAATTAATAAAACTTTTTATTTCTAAAATCTACAGACATTGAAGTTTTTGAAAAAAGAAAAGAAAAATACCTATAACATTTTTTAGTAGGAGTAATTTATTGTTAATATTTGATTTTTAAGAAAAATGCGTTGCGGAGGGGACAAAATAAAAAATGTTATTTAATGGATAAATATTTTTAATGCATTTCTTTTTCAAATAATGCTTTAAATCCATAGTTTTGTAGCATATTGAGACATTTTAAAACTTTATTTAATTAAAAAAGTTTAAAATTAATAAACTTAAACAGATAGGAAATTTTAGTTGTCCCCTCCAAAACATTTTTAAATATATTTTTTTATTTTTTTCAGTGTCAGTACATTTTGAAAAACATTTGACTTTAAACTTATCAAATATTAGTAGGATGTAACAAATAAATTCTAAATTTGTATTAAATTCAATAATTTAAATACATATACAGAGCAAAAGAAAAATGTTCTGGAGGGGACACTTTTGTGATGAAGGGGACATTTTTTTCACTTTTATTCATTTTATATTTACAGTTTATACTGAAACATCAACAAAATTGTTTTACAGTTTCTATTTGATAATGTTGTTACTAGATGGCACTACTGAAGTGTAGGTTTTCCTTTTCTTTACATTTGTGTACCCCTATTACTAGGTTGTACAACACATTATTGACCATATGCTTTTCAGTTTGTTGTCATTTGCAGTCTAGTGCATAACTGAGTGTGATTATAAAATATCTGTTTTAATTGGCAGAAAACTTTTAAAAAAATATTTTATCTTAGCAAAGTTCATAAAAATTATGGCAAAAACAGCCACACAAAGATCAAAAGAATACAGAGAGAGGATAAAGTTAGATTCAACTTTGCATGAACTACAGAAGAAAAAAGAAAGAGAGAGATGGAAAGCAAGGACTGCTAAAATGGAAAAAGCAGTAAGGACACCAGCAGAAGAAAAAAAAAGGAAAGAGAAAGAAAGAAAAAGAAAAGCAAACTGGAGGGCAAACAAAAAAAGTAACACTATTGCTACAGAAGATCTATCCCCAGGTTATAAGAATTCTTCAGCTTTAGGTAAAGCACTTTCTAAGGCAAATAAGAGTTTACCTAAGGAATCTCCCAAGAAAATATCAGTACTTGCAAAAATTGTTCAAAATTTAACTCCACATAGGAAGATAGATCTAATTTCACAATGTTCTGTTAGAAGGTGCAATATACTTCAAGAAAGAAAGCGACGAGCTGATGCCATTCCTGAAAAAACTGTTGCCAATGTTACAGCTTTTTTTGAACGTGATGACATTAGTCGAATGTTACCTGGCATCAAAGATTCCATCCTGATTCGTAATGATAAATTTAAAGAAAGAAAACAAAAAAGAGTTTTGGAAATGTCTTTAAATGAAGCCTATTCTTTGTATTGTACTTCTTATGCCATGCAAAGTATTGGAATTACTAAATTCCGAATGTTAAGGCCTAAGCATGTACTGCTTGCTTCACAAAAGCACCAAGAAGTATGCTATTGCATTTACCATGAAAACATTGATTTAATTCTTCATGGTTTTCAAAACAAGTCTTGTATGTTGCAGGTTAAAGAAGCGAAAGAATTGTGCAATTTAACTTTATGTGAAGAAGGTAAACGTACAGAACTCTGTATTGATCGTCATTGTACAAACTGTGGTGTTGACATTATTGAAACACATTTTAATCAATTTGACTTTGATGATAATGTCAGTTATCATCAATGGATCAACTCTGAAGGCTGTACAAAAAAACTTCCAGTAACATGCTCAATTGCTGAAGCGATTGAAGTACTTAAACTTCAACTTGTCCCATTTGCTCGTCATGTTTTTAACATTGTAAAACAGCAAAGAGAACTGCAATATTTAAAAGATAACATGTCAGATAGGGAAATAATTATTATCGAAGATTTTGCTGAAAATTATGCCATTAGACAGCAGAAAGAAGTTATGAGTGCACATTGGCATTCAGATCAAGTTACTATTTTCACTGCAGTCGTTTATTATAAAGATGATGATGTTCTTAAGCATATGAGTTATGCAGTCATATCGGATGATTTGAATCATGATAAAGGTTTTGTTTTCAATGCAAATACTGCAATTTTTAATAATTTGAAAGATAAATTACATTTTGAATTACAATATGTTCACTATTGGAGTGATGGTGCTGGAAGCCAGTTTAAGAATAGATATAATTTAGGAAATTTAGTTCATCACAAGGATGATTTTGGTTTCACCTCAGATTGGTCTTTTTTTGAAACAGCACACGGGAAAGGACCAGCTGATGGTATGGGGGCAACAGTTAAACGTGCCGTATGGGCAAAAGTAATTCAAAATAAAGCTGTTATAAATAACGCAAAAGAGTTTTTTGAAATTTCAAAAAAGTTGAATGATAGAATAACTGTATTATTCGTATCTTGTAAAGAAAATGAAGAAAAAAGGAAAATGCTTCAAAAACGTTGGGAAAAAATGACTAAACCAATAGCTGGAACTCAAAAATTGCATTATGCAAAACCTTTCTTATTTAAACTTAAAACTGCTCAAAATTCTCAATTTAGCGTTTCGAATAATGATGTAGCTCACTATCACATACATAATGTTTACGACACAAATCCTAAATCAGAAAAGATCGAGCACATAGAACAACCAACAGTTGGACAATTTGTAGCAGTTGAAATTTCAAGTACCAATCCTAAAATACCAAACAAACTTTATGTTGCTCAAATCTGTTCCATAGAGGAAGAAAATGCAGAAGTTTTGTTTTTGCGCAAAACTGACAAAACTAGCAAAACATTTTCTTTCCCTGAAAAAGAAGACAGAAGTTGGGTGAACTTTTTTCAAATAAAAACTTTGTTACCAGAACCATTATTTGATGAAAGGCGGTTTAATTATATATTTAGCCAAGCCATTGATAATGTTAATGCTTAAAATTTATATTGTATGGTTTGTACAGAACAGTAAATTATTTTAGTAATTATAGCATTGGTTGATGAAAATTAATTGATTATATATATATTAATTACTATCATGAACTGGCCTTAAAGCTTAATTCTTTTTAAAGAAGTGTATACAACTGCTGAAAAATATCCCAATAAAGAATAAGTTAATAATTTTAACTAAATTCCAAAATGTCCCCTCCAAAACAGTCCCCTCCGCAACATAGTGCTAATTAAAAAAAAAAAAAATTCAGGGTGAATTTTTTTAAATTTATGTGCAATATTTTACGAATATAAAACTAAGTAGTACAATTTGGTAAAAAAAATACTTTTAGTGCTATACTTTATTATAGAGAGGAAAAATAATGATGCAAACTGAAAATTTTTAAATTGTAATATTTTCCTGTCCCCTCCGCAACATTCAGAAAAAAAATTTCTTCTCTTTCAATTTTAATATTTGCTTCATTTTTTATGTTAGGATGTGTTCAACACATCTTAAGCACTCATAAAAAAAATTCAAACTTGGGAGAAAAAAATATTTTGATGTATTTAGGTAAAATAAATGGTCGAATGTCCCCTCCGCAACAAAACAACTTACTGTGATTTGGCCCAATTCCAGAAGCTCAGACTCTAGTGATCATTACTGCCCTTTTAATTATTTCTTGCTTCGGAGCAGGAAAAAATTTGCAAAATATGTAAATCGATCATAGAAAAAATATCGTTCATTTTGTCCACCATGGCAAAAATAAATTTTTAAAAACTGTTGACCTGTCTGAAAAAATTTGAACTTTGAGGGAACTTCACCAGTGGAAAATATAGTGGAATTCGTCAATCAATTACAGTAAAATATCGTGAAATTTGCTAATCTGTCGCAAGGAAAAATCATGAAATTTGTCAGCCAATAACAAAGATAGAACACAAATTTTTCAGCTGAACACAGGAAAATAATTGTTAATTTCATCAGAATGTCACAAAAATAAAAAGGGAAATTTGCCAGTCAGTCGCAGAATAAATAGCTAAATCTGTCAATCAGTTGAGAGAAATAAATTGTGAAATTTGCCAGTTGGTCTCCAGAAAAGAAAAAAAAATTGCAAAATTTTGTGTGTCGAGCAAGCAAGAAAATTTTGTGAGAAAAATTACAAAACTTTTCAGTCCGATGCAGAAAAAAGAATTTTGTATAATTGCCGTAAGAGCAAACTGTGAGATTAGTCAATCGATAGTGGAAAATATCAAGAAAATAATCAGTCAATCCTGAGACTTGATCGCCACTTCACAAAAAAAAAAAATTCAAAATTTCTTTTTTTTTTTTTTTTTTGGAAACAGGAATGTCTTGTCCACAAGATTTTTTAGGTCATGAATCCTGCCATTCCATTCCGAAATTCAAACCTTGTATATATATGTTAATAATACTGAATAAAAAATGCAATTCAAACATTTAAATCTTCTGACTATTTGTCAATGAACTACTGATAATTGCTAATAATCTATACAGTAAAATGCTGATAATTTTTAGAACAAATTTTACACATTTATTAATATGTCTATAATTGTAAAGTATTTTCATAAAGTAATACATAGCACCTTTTTATAATGCAAACATAAAATGTCTCACTAATATACCAATGGTTGAAGAGTTATCTCCAAACATAGGTTTAATTGATGATTTTTTTTTTCATGTTTTAATTATTTTATACTGTTTTACCTTAAGCTACATTTAATTTTATTTTAAGTTAAATCAGTTTAAGTTTAAAATTTATAAGCAAAAAAATTTAATTTTAAATATTTATAATGAAGTCACGAAAATAACTAGTTGGATGCACCAATCCCAAAACTCTCTTCTATTTCATAGATCTCAATGTTTCAAAAAATATTACAAAATATTAATACTACTTCAATATTATACCAGTTTTTATTTTAATCTAGAATTTTTGCTGCAGTCAATTAATTAGATTAAGAATGAGTTAATCTCGATCATGATATTTATTAAAATCTATTTTTATTATTCTGTTTTACATCAGCTGTTTGCGAATAGCCAGTTTTAGTAAGATATGAAGTTCCTATTGCTGCACGAACTGTCAATTCACTGTATAAAAAGATTATGAAAAAAAAAATTACGATAAAAAGAAGATTGCCCTCTGATGGCATTGAGCTCACAGGCTATGCATACTAATTGTATATTACAGCCTCATATTTTCAAGGGGTGATGCTATCCGAAAAACAAATTAAAAGGGGGGATAGCTCCCACCCATTTCCCCTTTTTATACTTAATCACTGAATTCCCTAAACTAATCAGGGATATGCTTTATCACATAAAAAACCTATATCCAAAATTCCTAGCAAATTGAATAATTCTTCATAAAAACCCATTTATATAATTTAAGAGGAGTTATGTCTCTTTATACTTAACCATTAAACTTCCAAAACTATTCAGAGATTCGCCTTATCAGAAAGAATGTACATCCAAAATTTAAAGCAAATCGAATAATTCTGCATAAAAACTCATTAATCATATTTAAGAGGGGTTTGGATAATCGCCCGTACCCCTTTTATGCTTAACAAAAGAACTCCAATTAAATTGGGGAAGCATCTTATCACTATGAACCTGTATCCAAATATTAAAGCAAATCTGTTTTTCTGCAAGAAAAATCATTTACCTAAACTAAGAGGTGTAGTCCCACCAATTTATACATATCCAATGAAATCTGAAAAAAATCAGGGAAGTGCCTTATCACAATGAATCTATATCCAAATTTTGAAGCAAATCAGTAAATTCTGCATGAAAAAACTCATTAAACTAAATTAAGGCGGGGAGAGTTACCTCCCATTTCCCCCCTCTTAGATTTATCCAATGAACTCGCAAAACTGATCATGGAAATGTTCGCATCAGAATGATCCTATGTCTAAAATTTGAATGAAATATGAGAATTTTGCATGAAAAACCCATTTATCTAAATTAAAGGTGGGGGATTAGTCCCCTGTCCTCCCCCCTTTATACTTATCCAATGAACTCTCAAAACTAATCGTGGTGGTGCCCTCATCAGAATGATCCTATGTCTAAAATTTGAATAAATCTGTATGAAAAAACCATTTATCGAAATTAAGATTGGAGAATTAGCTCCCAGTTCAGTCTCTTTATACTTATCCAATGAACTCCTAAAACTAATCATGGTGGTGCCCTCATCAAAAAAATCCTATGCCTAAAATTTGAATGAAATCTGATAAATCTGCATAAAAAACCCATTTATCGAAATAAGGGGTGGGGAATTAGCCCCCTGTTTCACTTCTTTATACTTATCAAATGTATACCCTAATACTAATCACAGAGGCGCTTCATCAGAATGATCCTATATCTAAATTTTGAATGAAAATTGATAATTCTGGATATAAAACCCATTGATATAAATTAAGGGGAAGAGTATTAGCGCCCGTTCCCCCACTTATACTTATCGAATGAGTTCCCAAAATTAATCAGGGAAACGCCTTATCAGAATATACCTATATTTAAAATTTCAAGTGAATCGGATATTTTCATCATGAGTTATTGCATTACACATTAACATGTATACATACAGAATGGGCAGGCACATAAGCTCACAGGTTTTGATAGCCTCTGAGCTAAAAATCATTATTACAGTACCATCTTCCGGCAAAAAATGTTTGAATTGAAAGAAGAACTGACAGCCATTCTCAGAAATGTATCCAAAGAAATTTGGTTCAATTCCATGCATAACTTCAGACAGCGTTTGTTGGTAGAATAATGAAAATGGTGCAAAAATTGTGAATACAGCACTGCCTTACAGCGAAATGTTTCCATAATGAACATGGACGTGCTGGCTACAGCCAAAAGCATGCACAGAATATTTGGTTCATTCTATGTATAACTTCATACACATTTTGATGGTATAATCGTATGATGGAAACACTGGGACAGACAGATATTTTGAATAAACATGTTTTGGATATATTGGATCCCTAAAAGATGTAAATTCGTCGAAAAAATTGATAACATTACTTTCTTCTGTCAAGGATAGAAGAAAGTAAAAATAGGTCTGATTTTATCATTTGCTCCCGTAACTGGTATATAATAAGCCTGCACTTCTCTATCGCTTTGCTCAACTTAGCTTTTTCTAGCACGCTGAGTTTTGTCCTGATGAAGAATCTTGATAGCAGATTCAGAACGGCTGTTTGCTACATTTTCATGCATTATTTATGCATTTCTAAATGTTGGTTTTCTATCTTTATACACTTTTGCAAAAGGCTTTATTTACTATTTTGACTTCAAATTTTGTTTTACAATCTGAAAGTAAAGATAAAATTTTCTAAAAGATATAAACATAAATTCTTGAATTTATTACAGCGTTTAAATATAAATAGTAGGAAAGCTGGCAATTGTTTAAAATTTTGAGAATTACCTTTTACTGATAGGAAACTTATTGTAACATTTCATCTTTTGCATTGTAAACAAAAGTTTAGGCATTGTTTGGGATCAAACAATTACTGTTATTCATCTATATTTGCTTTGCTGCATTCTGCCGGATATCCGATAGAGAAGTCGGATATCCGGTGATTGTGATTCGGATATCCGATGATATTTCGGATATTAAAAAATCAGCCGGATATCCGTTGCATCCCTAGTTTTAAGCCTTCCGATGCATCCGGTAGCCCTTTTTAACTTTTCCTATATGTCCCGTGGCAATACGATTGTACCTGGAAAAATATCACAAATTCTAGGGGACTCTAAACAAACCAGTTCAAAATATTTTTGATGAGCAAAGTACAAGTGAAGCCTTTTTGAAAAAAAAAAAATGCCCTTTTTTAGAATAATGTTCCCTTTTTGAAAAAAATGTACCCTTTTTTGAAAAAAATTCACCTTTTTTTAGAATGGTGTTCCCTTTTTGAAAAATTTCCACCTGGCGGCCCTTTTTTTTGAGTCAACACAATGATTACACTATTATAAAAAACAAACAAACAAAAAAAATATGTATATAAATGATAAAACAAAAGGAATTTGAGAATTAAAGTATTTTTGTTGCCATTGAATGAAAGTTGACATAATATGGGATGGAACTGGCCAAAACTCAACAAAATAAAAAAGTTAAAATGTCCTTTTCAATCCTTGTTCATTTCAAATTCATATCTTCTGAAAAGACCCATGCAAAAGATGAATGAGAAGGGTTTGGTCACCCATGGATCAGGAATTGAGAGTGCTCCAAATTTCTAATGTCAACCAACCTTTTTTTTTTTTTAAATAAATAAATAAAAAAATTATATATATATAATATATATATTTAGAGAAAAATTCCCTATGTATATTTTTGTTTAAAATCATCCCTTATCCCACACCCAAAGACGAATTTCTGATTAAAAATTTCTTCCGCTTTAAAACTTGTTTTAATTCATGGTCTTAGCCTCTTTTGTTAAATTTTTCTTTTTTGAGACTAGAATTTCCAG
This sequence comes from Maratus speculifer, assembly GCA_964019185.1. NCBI lineage: Eukaryota > Metazoa > Arthropoda > Arachnida > Araneae > Salticidae > Maratus > Maratus speculifer. Next base: position 376,543,346 of record OZ025292.1, read on the forward strand.
TACTTATGTATTAACACCACCACAGCAGGAGTTGCGCTAATGCACCAATAAAGAGCAATCTTGTTGTTTGCACATGCACACACACACACAAAAAAAAAGTATTAAAAAAGCACTAAAGAAGCACTGTAAAATGGCGTCAAAAATCAGCAAACAACAAGGAATCCAAAAGATAACTGCGTACACATGCAAACAACAAGGTTTCTCTTTATTGGCGTATTAGCGCAACTTCTGCTGCGGTGGCGTTAATATGTAAATACAGAGTTTCCTTTCTGTGCTTGTGACAAAAATATATACTCTCAAAATAACATGAATTTTCCTTCCTAAAATCCAAAAGGGTTACAAACTATTACTGTATTGCCCGATACATTTTTTCCACACCCATTTCCCATATCATCTTTGCCAAATTATAAATGCAATTTTCTGTTATGTTATTTGAACTTTCTGAATTATAATTAAACAATGATGCCACTGGACTTGAAAAATCCTGGGTCCCGGGGACCCAGGACTTCTAAAATTCTGGGTCCCTTTTTCAAAAAAGCGGGTCCAAACTAATAAGTCATATTTTTAGACGCAAAAATTGAACTTGTTCATTTGCAAAAGAAAAGTTAAATGCAATAATTATTGTTTTAATTAATGTATCATATATATTATAAAGCAGAAGTTCTGAAACTTCCAAACGAGTGTTTTCAAAAACTACCCGATGGATCTTTTTGCAGATTACATCATTCGATAGAAAATATTTTTGCGGAGGTTTATGATACAAATATACAGGGATAACTCTGATTTTTCGTACTAAATTTCGTATTTTTCAGTTATTTTTGATGAAAGGGTTGCCAGTAGTTATTTTTGGCGAAAATTATCATTACTAGACAAATTTAAAATGATATATCTGTTAGAAATATTACAAACATCTTGCAAATAAAAGCAGATAATAACTATTGATGATAATAATAATATAATAATAATAATAATAAAGAAAAACCATTTAATGAGGCATGATATTATAAAAAAATATTTATCTTAAAAATAAAAGAAATATTTGTAACGCTTAAAAAAAACTTAACGTGAAATATTACATTTGATGCAACATTTGGCGACTTATCCTTGCATTACAAAAAAAAAAAAAAAAAAAACCCTTGAAAATTTGATTAAATGAATATTGAACGATATTTATTTTCCTTTCTATTATTTTCTTTCTCTTTTTTATCAAATTTCGATAGTATATAACTTACTCCAGAAAAAGGCAGATCTAATTATAAAAGTAATTGTGAGTTATATATTTGTTTCTTTGAGATTTTTTTTACTTTTGTCGGCAAAGAATTAAGCCAAAAATGCATATGTCTAACATTAGGTCACGATAATGTTGTGTTTTCCAAAAGAAGATGATTTTTGGAGTATATTTTAATATCCAATTGTAAATTCAATAAACACAAGTTAATATTTTAAAAATTGTAATCTAATATTTAAATTTTAGTTTTAGTGTGAAATTCTGCCACACACATATATATTGTAAAATAATGTCATTATATTTTCAAAAGTTTTTCACCGCAATTTTGAAAATTGTAATCCACAAACATACTTTTTTTGCGCCATTTTGTCAAATACTCTTCCAGGGAAAATTAGTTTTAAAATTTAAAAACTGAACAAGGAAAGCTATTTTATGCAATTTAAATGAAATTTATGCAATTTTGCGTAATTACTATCGATAAATTCAACATTTTGAAATAAAAATTGCTTGCTGAAAAAAATGGCACAGATGTCATATGTGCACCACATTGGCGCGATTGCAACAAAACGTCGATTTTAGGTTCATATGGTAGCTCGGCTATTGTATATTTATTAATAAACAATTTACTCTTATTTATTTTTTTAAATGATGTAAATTGTTTTATTTTATAATTATTAACAAAACATTATTTATTTATTTTTATTTCCTTTTTAAAATAATAGAAAACAATGACAAAATATATATGTAACTGATATTTTAAAATGAAGTTTTCGCCAATTTGGCATAAAAAAGGGGAAAAAGCACAAATGTGGTGCATATAAGGCATTTGTGCCAAAATATTTTATAAGTTTGTTTTAATTAGTCATTTCTTCTTCAATTTTCTTCATATTATTTTGTGTTAGATAATACTTAAAATGATATTGGACTAATCTTCAATAACTGAGCACCGCCAAATAGCATATTTACTATATTATTGAAAGTTTTATTGGCACAGATATTATATATCACCGAGGTAACTAATAGACTTTAAATTGGCATTAATTTGTCTGAGATATATTAACCCGACTATTAATATTTATTTATAAATAAAATGCTTATTTACTTTATAAATTGTATAAATATTTTTGTTATATACTTATTAATTAATCTTTTTTCATAAATTTTTATTACTATTTAAATAATAGAAAATAATTTAAATATACACATGTAACTGGTATTCGAAAACAATGTTTGCGCCAAATTAGCATAAAAAATTATCGCGCCAAATTCGGCGCATATGACATCTTTGCCTTTTTGTTTATGTATTAGGGAGATTTCTAGATCATCAACGAGATCATAGAAAATTTGTCAGATTATTTTAATTGAGATTATTAAATTTATGGTTTTTCATTATGAAACAAACTAAGAAAAGAAAATTTACTATTGATGCAACTACAGAATTAACGACTGCTTGGCGTTATTTTTTTAAAAAATCGAAAAGGCGATTTTTTAATTATTTGTTTACTTTTTTGTTTACATTATTATAAACATTTTTCCATTTTTATACACGCATCACCTTGGCGTGTTTTTTTAAATCTGACATCAGTTTGGCAAACACTGTGTTTTCAATTACCAGTTATATGCTATAATATTTTTAATTATTTTCGATTATTTTAAAAAGGAAACAATAATAAATAAGTGAAGTTTAATTAATAATTATAGAACAAAACAATAAAGAAAGAAAAAAATAAAGAAAAGTAAAGAAACAAAGTTTATTAGTAAATAAACAACAACAACCAGATTACCACGCAATCCATAAAATCACAATTTTGTTGCAATCGCACCAACGTTATCCATACATGACACCTGACCAAAATATTATTGGCTATATTACTATATATATTTTTTTATATTATTTGGTACTACTTGATTATCCCTTCGACCAAAAAACTGCCGCCAAAATAAAAGATTAAATGTCAATAATGGATGATCGTAAATGCCATATTGATTTGAAATTAAACATGTTACATGCGTTTGTTACGTCACTAACTACTTTTTAATTCGACGTTATTTGTATTTTTATTAATATTTTCGTAATTTATTGATTCTTTGGTTATTTAAAATAAAAGTTATATTCGTTTGGTATAATATGGTGAATCGTTTTGCAATATATATAATTTGGCGAAATTGATCTATGGGATAATAAAGTAGTACCTATTATTTATTAAAATTCTATCTGGATATTTAAGTTGACTGAACTGGCGTACTTTTCAAGTCTCTGTAGAGGCATTCGCCAAGTTGTCGTTAATTCTGTGTTTTAGCCTTTTTATGTATTTTTCATCTGTAGTTATTTTACTATCCCTAAAAAACAATATTTGCAATGTGCAGGAAAAATATTCAGAATATCAATGATATAGAATTTAAAAAAATATATTTGCAATTAATTTATCAATCAGTCAGGTTAAAAAAATACTTTAAAATTGGCTAAGAAAAAAATATACATTAAATACCGACAGTAGAAAATTTTGTTTATGATGTTTATGTTGCAGTTTTAATTAACATTAAGCCCTATCAACAGAATTTTATCAAATTAACTATTAAATACTACTTCATTACCCCGTCGAAAAAAAAAAAAAAAAAAAAAAAAAAAACTATCGCCAAGGTAAAGATTAAATGCCAATAATAGATGATTGTAAACTTCACTTTCCTTTGACAATAAACACGAAATAAGTCTGATACATTTGTAACAAATCGTTATAAGCAATTCTAATGTTTGGCGCCAAAAATCATAATGGAATTTATTACAAGCTGAAGGTTTATTTTTCTACAAAATTTAGATTATTTCTGATTTAACAGCTACACGTTTGCAACAGCAGGGCTGCAACAGGCGACTATTTTTTAACTCTAACTGGCACCACTTTCTTTAAACAGAAATCCTTAACATATACTTTGACAACACTTGCAAGAAAAATTTATTTTGAAATTTATATTAGAAAAATAGTGGTGCGAACGGAATATAAAAATAGTCGCCTGTGGCAGCCCTGCAACTGGTTTAAAAAAATGAAGAGGCAGTGAAACTGATGTAATTTTAATTTTACCCAAATAATTCAGCTTTAAAACACACCTTTTATGCTCCATTGTTCTAATAAATATATAAGTTAAACACTCTTTTTTACATTTTTTTGCTATGTACTTTGCTGGAACAGACCAAGGTAGATAGAAAACTGTATAGTAGAGTTGCCAGAAGAGGACGGTTATTAAAAAATGTAATGCAACATGTAAGGAGATTGCATTTAGGCTATCAGATCTGCACATAGTGCAAGTTCAGATTCGGGAGTTTAAGAACTAAAAAATGATAATGTGCTATTTGAAAATTAATAGAGTTTGATAATCATTGCAATGCTTTCTGACAAAATAATGTGATGAGTAGAGGACATTTTGATTCCTGCTGTCACAACGGTCTCATTTTCATATCAAACTCTACTATAAATGATCAAATAAGAGAGATGGTACTTAATTACAAAAAATTTTGCCCAAGGCATACAATAGTAGAATATCGCAATGACACTGGCACTGGTATCGTTTTCAGCATTGCGGAAGGACATTCTAGGTGATGGTCTACACTGCTTTAAAAAAGAAATTTCAAATCACTATTTTGTTTGAATCAAGATTTGTTTAGAAAAATGGACCAGCGCAGCGGGCACAGCCTGCTAGTAAGTAATTAAAGCCAATATTATTTTTTTAAAACTATTATGAGATATTTACTTTACTTTTTTTAAAAAATAAATGCACAAGTTACAAATTATAAAATAATGCTTATTTGAGTTTTGAAGATAACAAGTATCACTACTGTTCACATTTCTTTTACAAAGGGGTAAAACTGATTTATTGAAAAAGACATTTTTTCTAAAAAAAAAAAGAATACTTTTCAAAATAATCAGAACAATCAAAAACAGATTGTGAAGCAAGAAAATCTGTTTTTGGAGCAGCAAAAAAAACTTTGGAAGCAGGGAAGTTAGTTTTTGGAAAAGAAAAATTCTATCCTGTCATTAACTTTTTTTTATTTTCGTACCCCTTTGACGAGAATTGCATTTTAAAGCTATTTTTTTCATGAAATTTGCCGTTTTTTCGCGATCTTTTGATGAAAATTGCCGGGGTTTTTTTGCGATATTTTGATGAAATTTGCCACTTTTTTTGCAATCTTTTAACGAAATGAGTTGGTTTTTCACGATCTTTTGACGAAATGTGCTATTTTATCATGATTTTTTAATGTAAATTGCTGTTTTCGAGAATTTTTTGACAAAATTTGTTGTTTTATCACGATTTTTGGATGAAATTTGTCGTTTTTAGCGATTTTTTTGAGGAAATCTGCTTTTTGTTCGAGATTTTGTAATAAAATTAGTCATTTTTTGCGAATCTTTTGACGAAATTCGCCGAAAATTATTCGTTATTTCGCGATTTTTTTAACGAAATTTGTCTTTTTTGCGATTTTTTGATGAAATGTGCTGTTTTTTCACAATCTTTTGACGAAATGTGCCGATTTTTTGCAATCTTTAGACGAAATGTGCCATTTTATCAAGATTTTTTCATGAAAATTGCCGTTTTTCATGAATCTTTAGACAAAATTTGACGTTTTATCATGATTTTTTACGAAATAGGTCGATTTTTTGCAAAAATCTGCCTTTTTTCAGGATTTTGCAACAAAATTAGTCATTTTTTTCGAAAAATTTTTGACGAAATTTGGCGGAAATTATTCGTTTTTTCACGATTTTTTAATGAAATTTGCCTTTTTTGCGAATTTTTGACGAAAATTATGCATCCCGTGGGACGCGTAAGCTCTATTTCTTTGCGTCCCGTCGCCAATTTTTTGCGTATTTTACGCTATAGCGCGTCCGCGGCATCCCTGATTTAACCTTTAAAAGTTTGACGATGAGTGTGAAAAATACGCATCAAATATAATTTATTTCTGTTTTGTCCATCTGAAGAATTGGCAGAGGTGGGGACAAAATGTAAATTTTGTCCTAAGCAATGTTTTCTTTTTATGTGGACCTGCTCCTGGAATGTAATCATTGTTAAACTAATCAATTTATATGTAAAAAAGGTTTGATCATTTAACAACAGTAATATAAATCTGCAGATAAGGCACATTTTTAATGCTTTCAATTGATAATTTTTTATTTATTTATTTTTCCATTCCCTTTCCACAACAAATAGCTATCTTTTTTACTACTTTTCTCTTTTATCATAAGACATACATAATGGTTCTTTAAAAAGTTTAAAATACAATTCCTGAGATATTCTCATACTACTACATATATTTCAACAAATTCAAATTAACTTGAATTAAGTTTATGTCAAACATAAAGTGAGTCTTTTTGTTGAAAGATTTCAGTTTAGTGCCAAAGGGGTAATCTAATCTTATGATTAATCGATTATTTATATATTTTTACGGCATGTTCCTAAAACACCCGAGACACTTGATTTTGGCGATTTTTTAACACGCGCCAAGCACCCACGAGCGCCAACCGAGTTTTCAGCAACCTACAGATTCTACCCAATCACAACGCGCGTTTTTCAACAGACGATTCGACAGCACAATTCTAAGGTCTATTCCGTTTCTTTGAGAATTTGTTTGTATACGAAACTATTTACTTTCTTATATCCCATTTAATTTTTTGTAACTTTATACATTTTTCGGTGTCTTTTTTTGCTAATTCTAGGAATTTAACTCTCCACTATTGCATATCTAAAAATGTTTCTATCTTTCCATAAATTTCGCTATGAATTTTTGTATTTTTATGAAGTAACAATTTCGATTTTTAAATATTTTCCACTTCAGAATTTACGAATTTTACAAAAATTCCTGCCCCGATTTTTTTTAAATTTATCCAGTTTTACTCGGAAATTATATTTTTACAAAATATATCGCACAGAATATTTAATTAACGCAAATTTTTAACTCATTTTTTTTTCTTTTCGGATTTGTTTTTATTTCTACAAAGTTTATAATAATTAATTTTACAAATTTTTCGATTTTTAAAAATTGTCACTCCAAATTTTTCAAATTCTACAAAAATTCCTGTCCAGATTTTTCGATTTTTAAATATTTTCCACTTCAGAATTTACGAATTTTACAAAAATGCCTGCCCCGATTTTTTAAGATTTATCCAATTTTACTCAGAAATTTTATATTTTTATAAAATATATCGCTCAGAATATTTAATTAACGCAAATTTTTCACTCAATTTTTTTCTTTTCGGTTTTTTTTTTATTTCTACAAAGTTTATAATAACTAATTTTACAAATTTTTCGATTTTTAAAAATTGTCACTCCAAATTTTTCAAATTCTACAATTCTTGTCCAGATTTTTCGTATTTATCCAATTTTACTTGGAAACTTTACATTTTTATAAACTATATCGATCCAAATATTTCAATGTACGCAAATTTTTCGATGTGAATTTAATTTAATTTTCTTTTCGGATTTTTTTACTACTACAAAGTTTACGATTTACAGTTTTACAAATTTTCTCTCCAAAAATTGTTTTTAACTATTTTTTTAATTTTCACTCTATATTTTTCGAATTTTAAAAATTTTCACTCCACATTTTTCGAATTTCATAAACATTACTATCCCGATTTTTCGAATTTATACTATTTTACACTGAAACATAATATTTTTACAACATCACATTTTTAAGGATACTTAAAAATTCACAGAAAAGAACACAAGAACAAAAACTGTTCAAACAAGAGGACAAAATTCGAACTTACCCACAAAACAAAATTCCTTTGAAAAATCAACTTAAACTAAAATATACAAACAAAATTAACACGAAAAAAATCTGAAGTAAAATCAAAAATACAGTTCTAAAAATTAAAAAGCTCATGCAATCCGCAACGCAAACCCTTTCTGAATAAATCTAACCTTCAAAGTAAAAATAGACCAAAAAAAAAAAAAAAAGAAAAGATTTTTTTCCCCTTGCCAGATGCCGGAAATTCCAGCAGACGATTTCAAAATTGCAAAATTTCACAACTTTCTAACTAATATCAATCCGTCATTTCTATCTTTTAAAGTGCCTTTCTACACGGAAAAAAAAATATATATTTTTCATGCTCAAAAATCGGCGCTAAACAACTATTTCGAGTTTCTTAAAATTACAAGAAATCAATTACAGAAACACATAGCATTAATTTCTGCAAATTTAATTAAGAAACTTTTTTATTCATATATTTTACGGAAATTCTTCATTTAAACTAATAGTGCATGTAATACATTGAATTAATGGTACAATAATTTCATAAAATATTTCTGCACCACGGCAAACAAATGCATAGAGTTTTAACGATTTACTAATATTAAACATTCAACTCATTCAAAGTATGTATTAGCAATAACTTTGAAAATTTTCATCTAATGCTGTAAAAATATTAAAATTTCAAAACTACAAAAGAAATATATATCCTCCGAACTGACTAATAAGAGGGGGTTCAACACTGTTTTCTTACTTAAAAATTAAACTAAAACATCAACTAACGCATTAATACAAATACGCTTCATTTCTAAAATTTATTACGAATATTAATCAGATATTTCATTTACAACAATTAAAAATAAGAAATAATTTAGTCATAACATCGTTAAAAAGAGCTCAATTAGTTGTAAGGATAAAGTAAAAAACGCAAATTTCCTCTAAAGTTTACATAAAAAATGTGAATTTAGGCAAAAATTCCAGCAAAAAGTACAATTTAGTAAAAAAAAGCCAAAAATACGAATTTAGTGCATGAAACTCGCTGTACAGGAATCACTAAAATGCACGAAACTCGTCAACGCCGCAGTCACTAACGTGTGTATGAGCGCTTCGCGCACATTAAAACTAAAAAGAAACATCAGTGGATCCACGAAACTCGCTGTGCAGGAATCACTAAAATGCACGAAACTCGTCAACGCCGCAGTCACTAACGTGTGTATGAGCGCTTCGCGCCCATTAAAACTAAAAAAAACATCAGTGGATCCACGAAACTCGCTGTGCAGGAATCACTAAAATGCACGAAACTCGTCAACGCCGCAGTCACTAAAGTGTGTATGAGCGCTTCGCGCCCATTAAAACTAAAAAGAACATCAGTGGATCCACGAAACTCGCTGTGCAGGAATCACTAAAATGCACGAAACTCGTCAACGCCGCAGTCACTAACGTGTGTATGAGCGCTTCGCGCCCATTAAAACTAAAAAAACATCAGTGGATCCACGAAACTCGCTGTGCAGGAATCACTAAAATGCACGAAACTCGTCAACGCCGCAGTCACTAACGTGTGTATGAGCGCTTCGCGCCCATTAAAACTAAAGAAAACATCAGTGGATCCACGAAACTCGCTGTGCAGGAATCACTAAAATGCACGAAACTCGTCAACGCCGCAGTCACTAACGTGTGTATGAGCGCTTCGCGCCCATTAAAACTAAAAAACATCAGCGGATCCACGAAACTCGCTGAGCAGGGATCACTAAAATGCACGAAACTCGTCAACGCCGCAGTCACTAACGTGTGTATGAGCGCTTCGCGCCCATTAAAACTAAAAAAACATCAGTGGATCCACGAAACTCGCTGTGCAGGAATCACTAAAATGCACGAAACTCGTCAACGCCGCAGTCACTAACGTGTGTATGAGCGCTTCGCGCCCATTAAAACTAAAAAAACATCAGTGGATCCACGAAACTCGCTGTGCAGGAATCACTAAAATGCACGAAACTCGTCAACGCCGCAGTCACTAACGTGTGCATGAGCGCTTCGCGCCCATTAAAACTAAAAAAAACATCAGTGGATCCACGAAACTCGCTGTGCAGGAATCACTAAAATGCACGAAACTCGTCAACCCCGCAGTCACTAACGTGTGTATGCGCGCTTCGCGCCCATTAAAACAAAACAAAAAAATCGCTGGATTCACGAAACTCGCTGTGTTAGAATCCTTAAAATGCACAAAACTCGTCAAACCTGCATTAGCTAACGACACTAAAACCGTAAAATTCTCTGGAAGCTCAAAAGTCGCATTGAAGAAATTTCTAAAATAAGCAAAATTGCGGTTATTAATGCAGATATCCAACTATTAAAATCTTTCTAAATTTGTACGAAAATACGAGATAGAATTTCGAAATATTTTTTATGTATTTATGGTATATAAATATTGCGCGAATTTTTAAGTAAAAAAGAAAGTTTTTTTGATATAGGAATTCGCTTTCAGTAACATTAACACGTCATCTCAATTTTTTAAATGAAATCGACAAATCATAACTTAAATCATATTTATTTCGAGAAAAGCGTATCCTCAATATATTCGTCCGCCGTATCGCATATTCGTTTCCAATTATTTATTAAAATAAGCAATATACACGGAGCTCCGTGACAAATCATAAATCATTGAATATTTATTTCGAGAAAAGCGTATCCTCAATATATTCGTTCCGTACCGTATATTTTTTCCCAAATGTATGGTATTATTTATTAAAATAAGCAATATCTTAATAAGCAATATCTAATAAAATAACACGAAAAAAGGCCGGGAAAATATAGTCATACATATATAATGCAATCTCCTCTTTTAATTTAAACAATAACATACTGATGTAACAATGGCATTTCATAAAAGTCAATGAAACGAAAGATAAGAAACCATGCAATCCGGTTAAACCGATCAGAATTCCTGAACTAACAACTGTGGGCGTGGAAAGAATTCAGAAAACGATCCGGTAACAGGAAAAAGCCATTTATCGCCTCGCCAAATTCAATGACGCCAAGTGTCTCGGGTGTATTAGGATCATGCCATTTTTACTTCAATTTAGTTTGGGTAAGCAATTTGATAATAGCTACTTTACATTATTGAAGCAAACAGATATGCATTCCAAAGATAGATTTAAAAAAAAAAATTAATTTATGCTTGAAAAATATTTAAAAAGTCATTGAGCTACAATTTTCAAATATACTTAATTCAAAAGTATACCTCCACCAGAATAAAAATATTTAAAAGCAGTTGAAAAGCGATAAAAGCAAAATTAATAAACATCAGTTATTATCACCATCAATATACATTTTAAATAACATCAACCGAGTTTTTGTGAGTATTAGAAAGTAGATTATAGCTTTTTAATTATGGTAAAAAACTTCACAGTGAAAAAAAAAAGATTTGTCACCAACAAGGAATTGAAAAATGAATTTAAAATAAATCTAGAATCAATCTTTTATTGGCTAATTTAACTCCAAAAAATTATTACTTCAAACTTTTTAAAAAATCTGTATTACTATAACAGTATGGCTGTTCATTTTACCTTTATAAAACTTTTTACTTTTCAGAATAGTTTATTAATAAAAATTATAAAGAATTAATCTTCATTCAATTATTCTATAGTTATTAAAACTAATTTAAAAAAAGATAAATTCATAAAATAACAATAACACTATCTACTTTCTTTTGTCCCTCATTTCTAAAATCAAACAGAAAATTGTAATTAATATTAAATAAAAGATTCTGAATCACTTTTGTAATTTTCGATTTAAAAATAAAATATATTCTTACTTGTTCTTTTGGAAATAAATGTTCTTTATCATGTTTTCCAGCTAAAGGCTGAAGTTCTTTATCAGCAAATTCTCTACAGGTCTTTTGCAACATTTTATGGGTCTCAGGTAAGGTGTAACAATTTGAAATACATCTAACACTGCAAGCATTTTTTAATAAAAGCTGACCTAAAAATGAGGTTAAAAAGAAAAGTGTAAATTCAAAAATATGTAGAAACAAGAACTGCAGAGTTAATGAGAAAAATCGCCGAGTTTGTAATTAAAAACAATTTTCATCTATTGTGTATACCAGACAGTATTATTCGGAATCTTTACCATGTATAGCCCGATATAATCCAAAAATAACAATAATAATTACTTTTATGGATTTAAAATTGCATATAATTGGTTTAATTTCATTTCAAACTGCCTAACAAAAAAGGCAGAAATCAGAATCTGCTGTTTTTTAGCAACTTCCGATTCTTTTGCTCAAAAATAAGCATAACTTTGACCCTGCAGCCCTGGTAGAAACTCGTAAATGCATAAAAAGAAAAATAAATAACTACAGATAGACATAAATCCAGAAACTACAAACTTTGGCATAGACAAAATGATAGTATCTTAAATGAAAATCTTAGTACACATTTTTCATACTTAACAGGCATAGACTACAAGATTAGAAATTCAGGAGTCGCCCTCAAATCTTTTCCTGTAGGCAATTTAAAATTGATTGTAGAAAAAAACACTTTTAACTTTAACACAACAGAACTATGCTTTATAAAATATTTTTAAAAAAAATAGTCATATATACATGAAAGATAAATATGAAACTGTGGAAAAATTGCATTAACATTAGTTTATAAGCATTTTTACAAAAATATGAGAAAGCCCTCCAGATTATTACATAGTTAAATATTTAAAAAGACTCAGGCTAAAAAAAACTAAAATTTCAATACAGAACAACAATCAATCAGTGATTTGTGAAGAGTTCCTTTTTAATAAAGAAAATTTTAAGGGTTGCCTTTTATTAAGTGAAATTTTCTAAAAGAATGCTAAGACAAAGGCTTGATTTTTGGCTATGTTATTGAATTGTGAATAAGTAATATTTGTTTATACATGAATAAAAATATATTTCAAAGATTAAAATCAGGATTTCTTTCTTATGTGGTCCAATACAATCTACCATCCTTCTAATCTTGTTGTTTTTTCTAAGATCTATTAAGGCAATATAGAAAGACAATTTAAGGGGGGGGGGGGGGGGAACACTTTCTTTTTAACAGGGCATTAATTTTAGCATTGTGGGGTATAATACCTTTTCTTTTCTTTTTTGACAAATTAATGATGGGAGACATGACTAATTGTTCTTTGGATTATAAATTTATCTTATGTTTATTCCGTAATTAATTTTCATTAGTTAACATGGTGACTGCCGTACAGTCACTCATTGATGACTCACACTGAACTTTCTGTTTAAGTTGTGTCAGTCAAGTCACTGGTGATTGACAAATGACAATGTAAAATATAATATAAAATTTAAAAAGTTACATCTTAAATAAATTTTAAGTATAATTTCAGGGTTGTATCAAGAACGAATTAAATATTTCTTACCAAAAAATTAAATCTGTAAAGGGAATCTTATTTTGCAGCAAAAACGGAAAGACAGACAAAATAGATTCAGCATTTAACGTGTTAAGATACAGATACATGTGTTAAAGTTTAGTTTAATGAGATTGTAATCACTTTATAAAGCAAAAGTGCAAGAAGAGCAGCCATATTTCTTTGATATTTGTGCTGTTAACTAATAAAAATAACTTATTGCAGTTATTACTACTTCTATAATTACTAATTATAATATTTCTGATTGAAACATAAAATATAAATTATGTCCCTAAATATCACCGAATTAGAAGCTTAATTGTTTTTTAAACCAATAATCTTTGATAGGCATTCAATACGTTAACACAGAAAAGAAAAAACCCATAAAAATAAGATTTATTTATTTATTTTCTAATCCAGATTTAATTTTTTATTGAAAAAATCGATTTTTTAAAATTTATACCATACTTGACAACTACAAACGTATACTGGCGTAATAATAATTTGACTGTTTTCAAAATCTAATGATATTAGTATATTCTTAATAAATATACCTGTTATTCTAGGCAAAATAATACTTCCAAGATTCCTTAATACAACTGCCATTTTTATTAATTAAAAAAAATAATAATAACTGTGAAGCTTATATAAGTAAACGAAAAGGTCGAAGGTTGTTTATCTCATCTGACTTAAAGGGGGCGAGCACTATGTCAACAAACTTCCCCCCCCTTTATTGATCAAGACAAGATAAGTTGTCAATGTTTGACCAGCAAAAGAAAAAAAAAAGATTTACAAAAAGTTTATACACTTTATTAAATTACGCGATTAATTAAGGAGAGCATTTATTTAAACTAAATCTGTAACTCTGTAATTGAAGTTATAAATTCGCAGCTGAAAAATCTGATTTTTGTTAAAAATTCTCCATGCATCTTTGGTGAACCGACCAACCAACTGTTTCTGTTATGATTTTAAAATAAATTTTTACACTTTCTTTCATTGCCATTTGTAGCTATAGACCTCAAAGCTATGTTCACTCAAAACTCAAACTCAAACTCAAACTTTCTTTCATTGAGAAAAAGCGCGTACGTCAAGTAATTATAATGTGAATAAAATTGTCTTTTTTTAACATTTCTCTAGCCACGGCTTATCCCATTCAATATACTATTATTGTATACCAAAATTAAACTCTTAACATTTCTATGTTCATTGTTGAGATATTTTTGTTTTATTAATCATTGACTCATTTTTCAGTATGATTCTTCCTTCCTTTCTTTAACGAATTTAAAAAAGGAGGAAGTTTCATAAGTGGGCATGTTCAAGGATGGGGAAATACATTATTTTACTCGCCAGCGGTGAATGGATTTAAATGAAATTTGATTACTTATAATATTGTAAACCAGTTAAGTGTCATTAAAACTAATTAAAAACATTTTAAAATGCGTAGTCTATGGTTAAAATTCTTTACTGCACAAACGCTAATAATTGCCCAAAATAGCCGGTTAAAGCCAATAAAATCCACCAGCGTGGCAGGGCCGTAGCTAGAAGTGAACAATAGTGGAGCTCAAGAGAATGTAGGGGGAGGGGGCTCATAACTTTTTTTCTCTCTCTCTCTCTGACGCAGAAAGATAAATTAGTGCATATTCTCATTGTAGATCTATGTTTCTTATTAAATTGTTGTAATAACTTCATTTTGTAAGTATATAATGATAAAAAGTTTGAGTGTATAACTGGTACAAAATTAAATATCATGTTAGTTTCATATGTAGAAATAGGATGAGGGAGTGTTGAAATACTTCTTTTAGATACAATTTAGTAATTCTGCAAAACTGCGAAAGGGTCCCAAAACTAAATTAGATTTTTGAACAAAATTTCATTCGAATTTTTGGAATAAAAAATTCATTTAGTGACCTTGGAATCGTTTCCAGGGGGGGGGGGGCTCAAAATATTTTAGGGGGGACTGAGCCTCCCTTAGCTATGGGCCTGCAGCGTGGCTTTTTTTAATTTTAGCAGACTTTTTTGCAATCCTCATTTTTAGGTAGTTTTTGAAAAACTGTAGGCTTTAGAGGTATATCAAAGTATTTTTTAATAATCTAGATATTGTAACTTTCCGAATACAGTTTTAATGTAAACATAGTACGAATATATTCCTTAATTTTTTAGAAAAAACAATGAAATTAACTTTGTTTGAACTATTTTTAATAAAATATGCTAATTGGTGAGATATCCACTATATAGAAAGCTCTTCCCAACTTTATAGAAAAAATTAATTTTAATATGGTTTCTTTTCATATGAAAAAATTTTGACAGTTTCTTTTCAAAAATCTCATCTCATAAATAATGTAGTAATCTGTAAAATATTTTAATTATTTCTTATAAAGAAAGGTCAGTCTGCCTGGAAAAATCAGGAAAATTTAGAAATTACAGTAGACTCCCTTAAATTGGCTACTCTCAAAAATCCGCACATAATTTATGTATGTAAACAATGAAACATTCAGTTCAGATATAGGGGCAAAATTTGACTTTTTTAGTTATATATCGATCCCATATATATTTTAATTTATATTTATAATTATAATATGATTTTGATGTAAATTAGTATTTGTATCTTTATGAGGCAAATTTCATTGAATAATTTAGGAAAAAAATAATTTCTCCTTTATAATGAATATTTAATCATACATTATTGATTATTAACTTGACCTTAGCTTTTAACATTTTAAAAATTATCTCAACTTTTATTATTTTAGTTTATTACTTATTTTAATATTTTATTATATTGTAAGCATTCATTACAGTTTGGTTGCATTATTAAATACATTCAAATTACTATTTCAAAAACACAAACAAAACAATGACCAGAAATCTGCAAAATTCTGAAATTTGGGTCATTCCACATGAATTCAACCAATGAGTGTTGCATCATAGTCACAGATTTTTTTTTAAATTTTATCATAGATAGACATAGTAGTGAAACCCTCAAATCTGAAATTTAAAAGTAATTTTCACAATATTGGCCGAGATATGGCCATTTGAAAACTGGCCATATTGGCGGCCATCTTGGAATTGTATCACTGTCTAAATATGGCCATAACTTGACAACTAATGGCTCAAATTTTATATATCTGGTACCAATTTGAAGCTATTTGTACAAAGAATGAATATTTCACATCAAAACAATAATAAATTTTCATTTTTTTACTTTTTATTATGTGCAAAGTGAAAATTTCACCGCAAAAAAGGGCAGATTGTAATGGCTCATAAAAAAAAATTAATCATCATGAATTTTTCTGAAACTTGGTAAAAACGTCTCCATCTGTGGGCTTTAAATAAAAAAAAATTGGAAAGGTAAAATTTGTTGTTTTAAAATAAATGGTTTTTTACACATAAGGTGTCATTAACCAAATAATGATATTTTTAGAATCTGTAAGCATTCCTGATTCAAAAAATAATGGTTAAAATAAAATTTTCTAACATCTAAATTAATGTAAAAGTATAATCAAAACCTCATTTGTACTAATTTTGTAGAAATCTGCCCCCAGCCCCCCTCCCCCCCCCCCCCCCCCAAAAAAAAAAAAAAAAAAAAAATTAGACAATTCAAAAAATTTTACACTGAAAAAGATAAGAAAATAATTAAGGAATATAATGTATAATTATAAAATACCTATAAATGCAGTGCATATATATATGATAATTTACTTCACATATAGGGGCGAGTGGGGTGGAATGGGACAGTAGGTTTTTCTCTTTAAGTATCATTCTAAATATTTCATCAATCACACATTAGGTGAAGTAATGGTACCCCAATCTTCAGTTGAAAAAAGTAGCTGATTTACATAAGCTTGCAATTATATAAAGAAAAAGATTATTTCAAAAATAAAAAGTAAATTTAGTTCATATACTTTTTACGCTTTCTGTATAATGATTTGATTATGCATAGATGTAACAGTTTCTCTATATATGGAACA
This sequence comes from Maratus speculifer, assembly GCA_964019185.1. Taxonomy (NCBI): domain Eukaryota; kingdom Metazoa; phylum Arthropoda; class Arachnida; order Araneae; family Salticidae; genus Maratus; species Maratus speculifer. The sequence continues at coordinate 376,560,657 of OZ025292.1, forward strand.
TTATACTGTAAAATTAGAGAGGTAAAATTTGTTGTTTTAAAAATGGTTTTCTACATATAAGATGTCATTGACCCAAATAATGATTATTTTAAAATCTGTAAGTATTCTTAATTTAAGAAATATTGGTTAAAATGAAATTTTCTAGCATCTAAATTAAAGTATTGTGTTTATATTATATAATTCAATAAAGAAATATCAATTTGCAGTTATTTACACTAAATATTTATTTTTATAGTACTTTTTATTTCATTTCATTCAAAATATGATAATATAATTCTCAAAACATATTTACATAAATATTTTAAATACCTTACTATGGAATGCATGAAAAAAAAAAGGCACATAATATTTTCTCCAGAAATGTTGGAGAAATACTAGCTGTAAATTACAGAGTTAAATTATTCAATTGTGTAATTTAAATACAATAAATATATATAAATGAGTTAATTGAGTTGACATTTGTTATTTTTTGTTCACATTGAATTAAAATTTATATGAACAAAAATCTAGATATGATGAGACAAAAAAACAAATAACAATAATATAATACAAATCCAGGGCAAAACATTGAATATGATGAGAAATAAGCCAAAGTTTAAAATTACACATGGAACAAATCTAGACAAAATAAGAAGAAAATATTTACTTACATGCATATAACTTTATAATATAGCAGTTTTTTCTTCAGATTTAAGCTAAAATGGATTTAATTAGTTTTAAAGTTTAAAAATAATGCTTGAATTGTTCGAGTTTCCTCTGGTGGAACAGTATATGTTCCTCCTGTAGCAGTTAAAGGAATAGACACTTCTTTTATTATTTGTTCATACGGAATCCAACAAACATCTGAGGATTTTGGCCATGAATATGAAGAATTGGGGCCATTAGGATGTATGAACATAATTTTATAGTCGTTCAGTTCTTCACAGTAATCTAAAATTTTCCCAATCCACCAATTTATCCCATATACACATGCAACATATTGTTCACTTTTAAATGTCAATGGTCTGACAATTTCACTGATTCCCAAAGTAGCAATAAATTTTGTTGATGAACTGTCTGACACCCTGGAAACCAGTATTTGGCAATCATTGATTGGTACAAAGCAGTGATTCAGTCTTGTTCCTATGATTGTATCTGCTTTTGCATACCTACCTGCTAATTGACTGTTCGCGGTTTCAATTTCAGATTTTGTTACAAAAAAACTTTCAATTCCTTTAACAGATTCTTTTGCAAAATTATAGAGATCAAATGCATTTAATATACCATCTTTAAATGGTCGCTGAAGACTTGCTTTGGTAGCCAAGCGCTTTATAGTGCCACCTATACCATCACAAGCTCCTTTTCCATGGCATGAGGCAAAAAAATGCCATTCAGCTTTCACTCCATGGTCTTTTTCATGATGACAGAGATTAGTAAAATTTTTATAATTTTTGTATTGAGCCGATGATCCGTCACTAAAATATTGTATGTATTTAATCTCTGGAAATTTTTTAATCAAATACTTAACAACTACTTTTTGGAAAGACCAAAATGTTGTAGTGTCATGAACCAAATGATCACTTATTACACACATAGGAATAGATTTTACAATATCAGTGTTATTGTCCTTTATATAGGCTAGAAAGGGATGAACTGTAACCTGTTCTTTTTTCCAGTGAATATTTTGGATAGCATCTTGCACAATACAAGTATAGTTCTCAGAAAAATCTGCTGAAATAACAGCATTACCTTTTTTCAAATTCTCCTTTGCTTTCTTGAAATATAAACTTTGAGATTTTGCAAAAAAATGGTGTGTACATAAATCATGGAGTTTTGTAATTAAATCCTCAACAAATTCATCAACTGATGCAATCACTGTTTTTAATTCTGCACCATCAGTCTTAACCCATTGTTTATAAATAACTTCATTGCTCATTTCCAATTCGTCTAAAAGCATTAAATCTTTCTTTAAAATGTCTGGAGATGGACATTTATCACACCTGTGCAACATACATTTTTCAGATTCAATGCAACAAACAAGTTTCTGTAATAGTGCTATGTAGTCATTAATATGAATAGCATGAAGCATGAGTTTAACATTTTGATGGTATACGCACACACAGACAGAATGAATGCCTTTGCTTCCAACAGTAACACATTCTCTTGGACGTAGAGAGCAAAACTTAGACAGTCCAACTTTTAAGTTATGTTGTTCCTTAAATGCAATATATAGATCCTTTAAATTGTGCAAAATCAATCTCTTTTGTTTTAATATTCTTCCATTTTCAGTTGGGATAGATATGAAATCTTTTTTTCCGGGACACATGCGGCTGTTACTATCATCATAATAAAAATTAATAACTTTTTCTATAATGTCTGGACTCAATTTAACACTTTTTCTTTCACTAGGCATTGATAACACCCCTTCAGCTGTTTTAAGCTTTCTTGCCTTTTTTACAAAATATTGTGTGGTATTAAAATAAATCATTGTTTGCTGGATTGTCCATGAATCTGGAACTAGTGTCAAAATTTGAAGCTTTTCTTTAAAAGATGCATTTGTAAACTTCTTCAATAATCGTTCCATCATAGATGTACAGTCGGGGCAAGTCATGTCTTTAATATTTTGAGGCTTACTGATGGTTTCAACACCTAATACTGTAGCTGCTTTAGTTTCAATACACTTGCTGATTTTTGTAACTTTTGCCTGCAAATAACCAAGTTTCCTCTTTGAGCTACGCCTATTCATTTTTATTCGCGATAACTCTAACATTTCACAGCTTTTGTTTAATTGTTCCATTACTACTGTGGGTTCACTAAATTCTGGATCAGAGATGCTTTTCATGTCAACAATAGAAATCATCTTATTTATTGATGAATAGCAGGAAGTACATAATTTTTTTCCTGGAATGAGGATGTCTGGATTTGTCATAGACATATCTAAAGAAATTGTTTTCAGTGATTTTGCTCTGTTACTATTTGGATGTTTATTAAATGGATCACAACACTGTCTCTGATTTAAACTATAAAATTTTAGAAATTTATCCTTGTGAACCTTGCATATATTCGCATGCAAAAAACTTTTTTCATCTGGGATTATATAATGTAACCTTTTTTTTAATAAATGTAAATCCCGTGGGGATAATTGAAGAACAGAAATAACATCAGTACTCAGAGAAACATTGAGTTTTTTACGTACAAAACACTCCATCTCCACTGTATAATAAGTACAAAATAATTATTGTATGTCTAAATACACTTCATTGAAAACTTTAGAAGTGGTATATGGTATTTAAAAGGAATTACTCAAGTTTCTTGGACATTATGATGCAAGATTACATCATACTTTAATTATAGCCAATTAAGAAGCAGATGAAGTAAAGCAGCAATCTTTTCTTTAAATTGCATCAGCTCATATAGAACATGATGCAAGATAGCATCATACTTTGATTATAGCCAATTAAGAAGCAGATGAAGGTACAGTAGCAATCTTTTCTTTAAATTGCATCAGCTTATATAGAACATGATGCAATATTACATCATCTTATAGAAACATAATGAAATTTTTACATCATGTTTTGAATTCAAAATTTAAAATTTTGAATTCATGTTTTGATTCTTGAAATAATCTTTTTCTTTATATAATTGCAAGCTTGTGTAAATTAGCTACTTTTTTCAACTGAAGATTGGGGTACCATTACTTCATCTAATATGTGATTGATGAAATATTTAGAATGATACATAAAGAGAAAAACCTACTGTCCCATTCTACCCCACTTGCCCCTATATGTGAAGTAAATCACCATATGTATGCATTGCATTTATAGGTATTTTATAATTATACATTATATTCCTTAATTATTATCTTATCTTTTTCAGTGTAAATTTTTTTGAATTGTCTAATTTTTTTTTTTTTTTTTTTTTTTGGGGTGGGGGGGAGGGGGGCTGGAGGCAGATTTCTACAAAATTAGTACAAATGAGGTTTTGATTATACTTTTACATTAATTTAGATGTTAGAAAATTTTATTTTAACCATTATTTTTTGAATCAGGAATGCTCACAGATTCTAAAAATATCATTATTTGGTTAATGACACCTTATCTGTAAAAAACCATTTATTTTAAAACAACAAATTTTACCTTTCCAATTTTTTTTTTATTTAAAGCACACAGATGGAGCAACGTTTTTACCAAGTTTCAGAAAAATTCATGATGATTCATTTTTTTTATGAGCCATTACAATCTGCCCTTTTTTGGGGTGAAATTTTCACTTTGCACATAATAAAAAGTAAAAAAATGAAAATTTATTATTGTTTTGATGTGAAATATTCATTCTTTGTACAAATAGCTTCAAATTGGTACCAGATATATAAACTTTGAGCCATTAGTTGTCAAGTTATGGCCATATTTAGACAGTGATACAATTCCAAGATGGCCGCCATTTTGTAAAAATGGCCTGTTTTCAAATGGCCATATCTCGGCCAATATTGTGAAAATTACTTTTAAATTTCAGATTTGAGGGTTTCAGTACTATGTCTGTCTATGATAAAAATTAAAAAAAAATCTGTGACTATGATGCAACAAGTTTTCCTTAAATTGGTTGATTTCACGTGGAATGACCCATTTATGCAACCTCTGGTTGCAAGCTTTGCAGATTTGAGGGAGTCTACTGTATATATTTTTTTATGTCAAAACTTGCCATTAATGAATTAAAAGAGAAAAATAAAAATATTCTCATCTTGATCACATTAGATTTTATTTAGTGAACTACTATGTATTTTTTGTTATAAAATACAGTTGTAAATTTTATTCCATCTGGAATATTTAATATGTGAATTTTCACATTTCTAACTAAGCGTAGAACCAACTTAGTCCAAATTAATCAATTGATTAATATTAAATATATATGTGATTTACCGATGCTGGGTTTCTTGGTGCCTCATGTTACGCCACAAGATGGGTCATTCCATGCCAAATCAACCAGTGACTCAACCTGACCCTTTCTGATTTCAAAGAAACTGTTAGGGATCATTCTCTATGATGACATAAATTAGAGCATATTTTTATTTTTTGTTTATCACTTTAAATTTTTATACAATTAATTATTTAAATTTTGAAAAATCATAATTTTTTACTTGCATAAATATTTTCAATTTTGAATTTCTCAAGTTCTATCAAACATAGAAAATTTTATGACCACTCATTTCAAAGAGGAGTTTATAATGTTTAATTTGATATGCAAGTCGACTATGACTAACTAAAATAAATAAAATTTTAAAAATTTTAAATTTGAAAATTTTTTAGATAGTCATTTTTAAAAATTTTGAAAAAATTGTATGTTTGTTGTAATATTATAAGCTTTAAATTCTGAAATTTTTAGAGTGGGATCTCAATGGGATCAGGAGTTATTAAATAAAAGCAAAAATTACCATTAAAATAGCAATTTAATTCTATGTTTTAATTCTGTGTTCAAATTTTCTATGTTTGATAGAACTTGAGAAATTCAAAATTGAAAATATTTATGCAAGTCAAAAAATGATAATTTTTCAAAATTTAAATAATTATATAAAAATTTAAAGCAGTAAACAAAAAATAAAAATATGCTCTTAATTTATATCATCATAGAGAATGATCCATAGCAGTTTCATTGAAATCGGAAATGGTCAGGTTGAATATTGAATTTTTTTGGTTGATTTGACATGGAATGACCCAGATTGTGTGCTCATGAAGGCGGTTTCCATCTCGTGCTGCGAATTGCAGCCTAACCAACATATGAAGTGAAAAATGCTAAGCTGGCATCGTCCTCGTAGCTTAAATGGTGAAGCACTTCGAGCGCTATTCCAAGGGTTTCGGGTTCGATCCCCGGCTTGGAGATGACCATAAAATCCAGGGGTGATTCTCGTCCGAAATTTCCGAAAATTTAAGGCATCCCCTTCCGAAAATTTGAAATTGGGTTATCAGTTCCGCATAGTTGCCAACTTGTACGGTTTTGCGCGCGGAAAAAACAATCGCGGAGAAATGCAAATTTGTGAAAGGACCACTCAAATAGCATACATTTCGTCAATATTTCGTGGAAAAACGACGATTTCGTCAATGTTTTTGTAAACGAACTTTGTCAAAAGATCGATAAAAAACGCGAATTTCCTGTGCAGATCGCGAAAAAAACGGCAATTTCACCAAATATCGCAGATAAAACGCTGATTTCTTCTGAAGACCGCGGGAAAACGCCAATTTCGTCTAAAGATCGCGGGAAAAAACGCAGTTTTCGATAAAAGATCGCTTAAAAATATTTTGTCAAAAGAATATTTGAAAAAATACGCCGATTTCATCAAAAGATCACGGAAAAAACGCCGATTTCGTCAAAAGATCGCGGGAATAAAACGCCGTTTTCAAGAAAAAATCGCGTAAAAAGACACTCCGCTGCCGATTTCCGAAAATGCGATGCGTATTTCCGAAAAAAATATTTTATCCAGAATCACCCCTGATAAAATCTCAAATCTCCAGATAGCACCTTTAAACAAATTGCATAAGGAACAAGAATCTCATTTCTGTGTATTTCAACATCCACAGTTGCACTGTTAAAAATGTATAGGTAATGTAAAAAATGTATGTTAATATGATCATTTAAAACGATACCTGTCTTTACTATGATTCTCCGAACTTTGTATCACTGCCTTTCATGGATGTTTGCAGCCTTATTGTGTGTGTGTGTGTCCCTCTCCTTTCCTGTATGGTAAAACATCTGTAATAGCACTCCAAATAAAATCAAGATTCATTGGTAAAAAGAACTTGACTATGGTAAAATGAACTTATCTCTGATACTCCAATGACGATGATCTCTGTACCACTTTAAATGGGCACATTTCGCTACTGGAGTTAATGAAATACAAATCATGGATTTCCTTGCATGCAGCTCTTTTTTATGCAGCCTGTCACTCACAGTAAATCTGAGCAGTCAAATCCCTATTGCTGCAATGAATTCCCTTGCAATCTGAACTGACATCAGTTGCCTGTTTCTTTTAACAATCATTGCCAAATAACAGCTCTGTTATTGTGGCATTTTTTTACCTTTACCTGGTTGTCTGTATACATTACCAGTGTCTTTAAACCTTTTTCAGACTCTTAACCCATTTGATGACATTTTTGGCTATTTTGAAGTTTTTATAAGCACCTGAGGGTGTTTGTCCTACTTTGATTCTCCCTATTGCACACCATTTCTCACAATTAATCAAATGCCTTCTTGAAAACATATTCCACATACTACTGCTACCAGTGAAAAATTTATCCACTAGTACAATTCTTGAAATTGAACTTCAAATCATCCATGTGTACTGCTTCACATGTGAACCAGAAGAACGTGCTGAAAAATTTGAATATTTTTCGGTAGCGAAGGTTAATCCCATTGGATTACATGATAATGTTGACATTAAATTGCCAACAAATCACCTTTTATTGAAGTTCTCTTAATAGAATTAACATAAGCACTTTTATGGTTGTTGCTTTAATTTTTCTCACCAGTGTATTTTGAAAGTTAAAAAAAAATGCCAGTATAAAAATGATGTTACATTTAATCATTTCAGTCAGCAGATTTAAATTAGTTGATAATGTTGTTTGGTATAAAAATGAACAAAGATTAGGATTGTGAAATTCAATCAATGTGCCGTTATTATGTTCATGTAAACTTGCCTTTTTCCATAAGTGTCAGCAACAGTTGGTCCCATCGAAATCCAAGATAAAAAAGCTTTGTTTTTAAACTATTTGTGATTAAATTTGTATGAATGGAATGGCAGGTATGTTTTTTAATTTATTTTTCCGTTTTGGGACTTTAAAATGTTTTCATTTATGAGAGAAACCCTTGCTCACAGAAACACTGCCTAAGAAGAAATCATAGTTGGGACAAGCTATATTTCACATAGGTTTCAAATGTTAGCAAGCACAAATATATAGTATTGTTTTCGTCGAATCTTAATTTTTTTTTCCCTTAAGACTGATCATCTTCACTGATTTTACTGCAATACATTTATGCTCTTCAGAGGTGTACTATAGAGTGAGTGTACATTTTAATAGTTTTAATGGATATGATGAAAACAGAAAGTGTTTATAATAGAAACCTGCCTGAAATGAAAAAGATCTAGTCCCTAGGAAAGACATTGCTTGGAACTATACCTTCTAATATAAACTCCTGTTTAAAGCAGAATTTTTCATAGTTTTTTTTTAATTCTGTTTCAGCCATTTTTACTGTTTTATCCATAATTCAATAAATGTCAGTATTTTATTTTTAATTTGGGTCTGAATCCCCATGGATACCCCCCCCCCCCTGCCTCCTTTGGCTAGTGTTCACTCTAGAAATAAAAAGGGCATGGTGCTATTCGCTAAAAAGGGCACCACTGAAGCATAAAAGGGTACTTTTGCAAGAAAAAATTTATTATTGCCTTTAGAAGAGAATAAAAGAAAGCAAAAAAATACATAATTTTTAAGTAAAATAAATCAAATAACATGAATTTTGAATGATTTTAAGATATAAAAATTAAAAAATACAATTAAATTAAACCATGATTGAATAGTTTGATGTTATTTTTCTTAAAGAAATGAAAAAATTCTATCATTTTTGGACACACAAATTTAGAAATACTACGGAATAAGATAAATATTTATTAAAAATCTCTGGTGCATTTTGCTAATTTTAAAAAGGGCAGGGTGCATTTTGCAAATTTAAAAAAGGGCAGGGTGCATTTTGCAAATTTAGAAAAGGGCAGGGTGCTGCAACCTTCAAAAATGGCCTAGAATGAATACTACTTTGGCTACACCACTGAATTGTGGAATTTCATCCAAACTGTGTAATGCAGTTTTTATAGGTGAAACCAGTCATACACTTGAAATAAGACTTAAGATATGCACCTTAAGTCTTATTTTGTGCTTTTAGGAATAAAAATTGGAATTATAAGATTAATGTACAGTGTCAGCAAAAAAAAATCTTGACATTTGCGATTTTAGACGTTTTGTCTGAATATCTAGAAATATAGATAAGCAATTGTTCTGAAATTCAAGATGTGTAAACAAAATAGTACAGGTCATATATTTTCGCGAATGTTTTTCCCCAAAATCCCATAGAGGACTGTCAACAAATTAAAATGAAATGAAAATCTTTTGGATAACCCTGTCAAAACTAATGTAGCAAAAGCGTTCAAACTGTAGATTACGATGAATAAGTTTATTGTTATAAAATGCGTTCATTTTTATGAATATAGCATGTATATTCATAGAAAAATTAAGATTTTTATAAAAACAGTCCAAAATTTTGCAAAGTTTTTTGCTTACAATTTATAGAGTACTTAATAAAAAACAATGTTCTTTTCAGAAAATATAATAATCAATATTGTACATAACACCCTGTAATCAAAGTTAAAAAAATATTAATAATTGTACAAAAAATGAGCAGGTTTACTAAATAAAATTTCACTATGCATGCATCAACTTTATAAAAATTTCATTTGCATTTTGTGTTAGCTAATTGTATAGAGCAACTTTTGTTAAAGTTTCAAAATCATAGCTTGAAAATTCTGAAAATTATCGCAAATAGAATAAAATCAAAATCCGTTTTTCCCAAAATATAGCAAAAAAGATGAGGAGCTCTATCCAAATATAGTAGAAGGTGCAATATTGTGTAGACACTAATCAATGGAATATGAATACAGCCCCTCATCTTTTTGTTTCATTTTGGGAATAACAGATTTTGATCTTATTCTTTCTATGATAATTTTCCGAATTTTCAAACTATGATTTTGAAACTTAACAAAAGTTGTTTTATACATTTAGCTAATACAATATGCAAATGAAGTTTTTATAGAGTTGACACATTCACAGTGAAAATTTATTTAGCAAACTTGCTCCTTTTTTTACAATTTTTAATAATTTTTAATTTTGATTACAGGGTGTAATGTAAATTTTGTTTCTCTTATTTTCTGAAAAGAACATTGTTTTAAATTAAGAACTCTGCAAATTATAAGCAAAAAACTTGGCAAAATTTGGGACATTTTTTATAAAAACCTTAATTTTTTTATGAGTATACATGTTATCTACATGAACACAGTTTATTACGGTAAGCCACTGAATCATAATCTGCCGTTTGAATGCTTTTGCTACACTAGTTTTGACAGGGTTATTCAAAAGATATTCATTCTTTTTCGATTTGTTGACAGTCCCCTATTGAATTTTGGGGGGAAAATCTTCTCAAAAATATATGACTTGTTTTATTTTGTTTATACACTGGAGTTTTAGAGTCATTCCTCATTTATATTTCTAGATATTAAACAAAACCTCTGAAATCTCAAGTGTTAAGGTATTTTTTTTGCTGAGACTGTATGTACCACGAAAACAGATCATTATTAGAATTTGGAAAATTCTTTTAGAAGCTTGGTACACTAACTGAAGAACTGATGATTTAGCAGTTAACGAGACTGTATCTCTATGAATAAAATATTCAGTTTTCCTTTAACTATAATTTTCATTTGGGCATCTTGATGTAATCTTTTTCTCTTAAACCTTAGTCTTTTACGTTAGGAATTAGCTGATGAGGGACTCAGAATGAATCCAAAATATTCTTTAAAATTGTTTTTAGTGTTTTTATCTTTTAAATTTAATGTAATGTATTGTTTATGATTTTGATGATTTTTTATAATTGTATAATATGTATTTGTAAGTTTATTTATTTATTTATTTTTTAGGTTACTATACTTGGTGACTTATTTATAAAAGAAACCTATTATATAAAAACCTATTAAACATTTGGTGAAAAATGTAACTCAAGTTCAGTTATAATAACTTATCCTCCTATGAAGGTAAAATAATTCAGTTATTTTATTTATAGTATGAAAAATTATAAATTTTGTCCTTGGATTTTTTCTGCATTGTATGATTATCTAGATTTATGTTTTTATTTGTGTGGTACTTCTAAAATTATAATTTTCATAACCATTTCTGCAAAAGAAGCTTTGAATGCAAATCTTCAATTTTTTTTACCAGTACAAATATGTAATATGTAATCCATTTGCAAATTAGTTTAATATTAGGTAGAATCATTTTTGTTTGGTATAAGTTCCAGAGCTGTGCCAAGTGATTTGCTCTATTATTACCACCTGGAGATATTAAATTATGATGTTCTTAATGCATCAGACTATAAAATAATAATAATAGCTTAATAGCCATTATAAACAACAAGTACTTTTGGTTATTTTTTCTTCTTTTATAATATTATTGTCTTAAACTTCTCAGCGCTGTGCACTGAAACATTAATTCACAAAGCTGTAGGTTAAACTGCTATAGATATACATACATTATCTAAATTAGTACAATTCTGCTGATATAATGCAGTTTTAAACGTTAAATTATGATTAATACTCTCAGGGATTACATTCCTATACATAATTTTTTTTATTTCAAATTGAAAAAAATTTTTTTAGCATTTGTAAAAAGTTACAGAGAAGATAGCATTGCATTTTTTCCTTTTTATTCGGCAGTCAGGATGGTTAAAGTTGATATATAAAATAAAACTAGGTTTAAATTATGAACAAATCTATCAGTCTTAAAAGTATTTTATTAACTCAATTATTTAGTAAATTGCTAGTTAATTTTAAATTCAGAGCAGAATTCAATACTAATTAATAACCCACTTAATATATTTTTTAATATTTCATTTAAATATTTAGGGATGCACCGAATAGTGATTTTGGCCGAATGCTGAATAGTAATTGTTGGTCCAAATATAAATACAGTCAAAGATCTATAATCCGCACACCCATAATCCACTGTTTTCTATAATTCACGTTATTTTACGAATGTAAACAATAAAATAAACAGGTAAAAAATTTACAAATTAGTGATTCAAAAACTTATTTTTAGAAAATTTTAAAAAAAATGAGGAAACAGTGAATTATGGGTGTGCGGATTATAGATCTTCGACTGTATTCGGCCAGCTGAATAGTAACTATTCGATTGAATACCGAATATTTGGCTTTCCAAATACTTTTTATTTTTCAAAGTTTAAAGGTATTAAAATGTTACTTTTAAAAACAATTTTACATAATATTTAATTAAAAAAACATTTTGATAAACAAGGGCTTTTTATAAGAACATTTAGTATTGAGAAAAAATCTGCCTTGAGTTATTTAAGAAGCACAAGTATGAGACTTTTTTAATTAATAAAATTTTTAATTTCATGGTTTCTTCTATGAATTAAAACAAACATTTTAAAATTAAAAAGAAATAATGAAAAAATAGTCAAAGAAAAACTTTACAGTCTCATAATTGTCCTTTTTAAATAACTCAAGGCAGATTTTTTTTCACTATAAAGTACAAATAGTTTCAACTTAATTCTGAATAAAGGAGTGTCTAGCTCATAAATAGTGGCATTTTCCACCCTTCTCATCATATCATATTTTATAGAAATCAAAGCATGGGAGTTGAAAATATAGTTATGGTATCTTATTTATTATTAATGCAACAAACGAAAACACAAGTTTGATCTAGAGTGAGATGAAATACAATGTACTTATGACTCATATAACGCAGTAATACATATTATATTTTACTCCAAGTCCTTTGGAAACATTATGAGTTGCGATAGATTTTTACACAGCACTCTGAGCATGCATTTCTATATATCTTCTTGTGTCTATGTCTTTTATGTTCTTTCTATGTCTTTCTGGCATATCATTCACTCTTTGATAGAACACCTTTTAAAGTAAATATCAATAAATGTTCAGCATCAAAATTTTATGTTCCTTTACGTATTTGTTTTACTGTGTGCTAATTAACTGTTGAATGATTAAAAATAGGTGCTTTTGAGGATTTGTGATTCAATAAAAAGTTTCAATCATTTGATAAAGTTTGCTTTATTAATGCTCTTTATAAATTGTTGAAGATAACCATGTGGAATTTTCCAACTTCTTTTTAAATATAAATAATTTAATTTTAGATTTTGATGTCACATGTTCAGGGGTGAAGAAATACATCATTTTCTTCGCCAGTGCTGGGTGGATTTTCTGGCAAGGTGAGTGCATTTTTAGTTTTTGAAGAACTGTAGGCAATAGAGACATTATCAGAGACACTTTTTTAATCTAGATGTTTTAACTTTTTAAATTATTACAGTGTAAATATGGAGCTAAGTTCTATCTTATATTAAGGATGTTCTTAAATCAAAAAGGGTAACTTTGTGACATATATTTTTATTTATTTTTGTTCAGAAATGCATGAAACTAGCAGATGTTGTTATTCAGAAACTGTCTAATTGCACTCAGTCTTCTTTTAAAAAAAAAAAAATCACAATAGATCTTTTATAACAAGCCTCCAAAGTTGACATTTTTTAGCACATTTCCTGACAAATGCAGAAAAACTGGTTGAAAAGCAGGAGAAAAAAGGGTGATCACGTGATCGAAATAGCTTAGAACTGGATAGGTAATTTAATTATCATAAAATGGGAAACTAAGTTCTATTCTAAATCACTTCCATGGTCAGGCATTCCAATTTTATATCTTTCTATTAAAAAATGAATTTGTAAATGTGTCAAAATGTTTTGCGCTTGAGTGAAGCAGTTGAGAACACCCTTAAGCTTTTCTCTGTTGTGTATGTTTCTTAATATAATAGAAAAAAAGAATTAAGAAAATACATTGTAGTAATAGTAATTGGGTCATTCCATGGTAACTTATGTTGCATTTAGAACAATTTTCAGTAATTTTAGTAATATAACACTCAAACAAAATTTATTAAAAATTTAAATTTAACTTGGTTTTCTAATTATTCAAAGCCTATTGATATGAAAATTACCTTGGACTTGGACTTGGACGAGATAATTGTCAGAGTGCCTGGAGAGATCAACTCCTTACCTCTAGTAGAGAAATGATACATGGAACAATTCAAGTCATAGCCAAAGTCTGACAAAAATAACGTCAGAAACAAGGAGGGGGGGAGAAGCCGGGTAAACAAACAAAGGCCCAAAAACAAAGGCCCTATAAGGGCACCATACAAAAAAAATAAAAATAAAATAACATAAAATAACATAGATAAGAGTATAATAGAAATAAAAATATTTACAAAAATTTACAAAAGTATTTACAAAATAAAGACTAGGAGATGGTGAACGTTCAGGAAGGAAAACCCTATCAATGAGATAAAAACTAGGAAAAATTATCCTGGGTCGATGTTTTGAAAATTACCTAATTTTAGAGTTATATCTTAAAATTTGGTAGTCATATTCATTATGGTAACTGACATTACTGAAAAAGGAATGTAAATTATCATATAAAGTGTAATTTGCATTATCATTTTTTAGGTAATTTTCATCCAAATTGACCCTTAGATAGATTTTATTGACAAATCATGTTAATTTTATATTTGAATATTTTTTAATGTTATATTACAGTAGACTCCCTTAAATCTGTGTCCCTAAAATCCATGAATGCCAGAAATCCACATATTTTTTCAGATGTAAACAATGAAATTAAAGATGGCGCTGAAGTCAGCAGCTAACGCAATACAAATAATTCTTTAAATATATATTTTTTTAAATCCTTCTCAACTTCTTCCTTTTTTTAATGTCTTTCAATTTAAATTCTGCAGTGTTAAATAATACGTTTCTTAGATGCACGATGATCAATATTTAATCGAATTAATCATTATCATATTGTAGTTCCATTTCAATATAACTTTCAATGGCCATTTGGTAGTGTTTGCAATTCGTGTGGAGGGATAATTTTTGCTATATAAAATTCTATTACTATTTTCGTATCCCTGCTAGTTACAAAACGAATTTGGGATCTACATCCGGTTTACTAATTACGATGATCGATATTTAATCGAAATAATCATTATCGTATCATATTTGCAGCGTAATATAACTTTGAATGACCATTTGGTAGTGTTTATAATTAGAGGGACAGGATAATTTTTGCTGTATAATATGAATATTTTTTAATTAATCAAGTTTTTTTTTATTTATTAACAAAGGCAAATATTTTTCTTTATAAAAAAGATTGATTTTCCTCATCATTATTTATATTTAGTACTTAGCCGACCCGCCCGGAGTTGCCCGGGGCCATGATAATAATATCAAACAAACCTGAAATTTGTGATTTTATCTCTGATTTGAAATACGTGGCGAGAAAAATCAGTTTAAAAAATAAACAACAAAATTTAGAGTAACAAATATTTAAAATGACTTCAATGGGAAAGGGAGGAGGAAATATATGTTCAACAATTGTGCAATTTTCGTGTTAAAATGCTGATTTTTATCCGTAAATATCACTGTTCAGTCACATAACTTTTTATTTTTTTCACATCGAAATCCTAAGTGTAACATTTTGATTTGCAAACAAATTATATCACTCCTAGATCCGGCTATACCTTGATTAAAATCGATAATCAATGGTTAGGTAAAAGGTTAATATATAGTAATGTAGTTTCAAAACCATAGAACAAAATTAAGTATATTTCAATCAAAACATGTGTAATGTTCAACCTGTGGAGAAAATCCTAACCGTAACCTAATTGTACTGTAATCGCAAGCTATCTGTAACCTAACTGCAACTTAACCTGAGCCAAGCTTAAATATTTCATAAATGTAACCTAACCATCACCTTATCATAACTTATCCGTTTTCTGGCTGTAACCTAACTGCAACTTACCTTAACCTAACTGTAACTTAATCATAACCTAACTATAACATAACCGGAATTTAAATATAATGTAAGACTAACTGTAATATAATTGCAACCTAACTATAACCCAAATGTAACTTAACTGTTACCTAACTGTAGCCAAAATTTAAAATTAACACTACCTATAAACTAACAATTCTAACCGCATACGTGCTACAAAGTATTTTAGTTCCACTTTTCACCACTACAGGGCACAGTATGTTTTGTACAAAAATCCGATATGGATCACTGCCACCTGTGATCAGATATAATAGGCATGCAATGCACAATTTGCAGAATGCTACAGTTTTACTTTCCATCACCAAAATGAGCATTCTTTCGTAAACAAATCTTAATCTGATTTTCATTTTTTCCGTAGAAATATTACCCAATGGGATGGGGATACAAATAGCAATTTATAAAATTTGTGTAAATTTCTATTCAGAAATAATGATAACCACCACGCAATTAAGAGTCCAATATTAATCAATAAGAATCTCCTACACTGCTGTTGCATGCTCTGTAAAATATGTTAGTTCTACTTTTCACACCTCCAGGAGCTCACTAATTCCTTAATAAACCTATATCCGAAAGAAACTCAGGTATTAAACTTATTTGTACATATATTTGTCGAAAGGGTGGGAAAATCCAATAAGAATTTAAGAAATTTAGTGAAATTATTGTTCGGAAATAACCACTACTTATAATTTAAGGATGAAATATGTTCTGTACGAATATCCTACACAGATTCCCACTACCTGCAGCACTGTATGGCAGGTGTGCGTTAAACTCGGAACAATTTTTAGTATTTAAAAGGGGGAAAAAAAAGAACAATGAAAAAATGTGTTTAAAAATAAAAAGTCATGCATCAAGTATAAATTATGAAACACTATCCAACACATTAGAATAATGTAAAAAACTGCACTGTTTAAAAAATTAAAATACTACGTCTCATTTCACCATGTGAAAATATATTAAGCATTTCAAAACTAAATTTCAGCTGTTCCCATCTAGATTCAGAAAATGATCTGAAAATTTTAGCAGCCCTACATATGATACCTCTATAGGTACATATTAACAACATGCATTCCAAAATTTAATTTATTTAAGAGATACACATATTTCAACTGAAAATTCCCCTTTAGCAATATCCTCTAATGAGGGGAATGATAGGCAAATACTTATGTGCTGCCCTTTATATGATGTATAGAATTTATATGTAAAGAGTAATTTGGCGAAAAAAAGTAATTACATTTAAAAGCAACATCCAAATGAAACACATCTTATGGGTTACTATGCAAAAGTCCTTTGGTAAGATTTATGCTGTGGTAAATTGGATTTGTTTATGTTTTGTTCCTTCGCTGCAATTATAGAGCTTCAAAATATTATTTTTAGTTTTTCTGTTCTTTTTACTTAAAAAAATAAATAAAAGCCATGAATTTTAAGCTTTTCAGTTTCAAATTAAACTTCTGTATTATAAAATGAGTGAAAGGATTGTATGCCACAGGTTTAATATTTACTGATTTACTATCTGTGCCAGGCCAACATAAAAATGCTGAATTCTTGATTTATCAGCACAGAAACAGATGAAATATATGCGCAACATTGGCTCATTATTTTTCTGACACCAGCTTGATGAAAATTCCATTTTCAAATACCAGTTACATACAGTGTCTCACATAAGTGATGGGACACTTGTGCTTTACAAAAAGAAACTAATCAAATAAATTAAAAAAACATGTACACATTTTTTTGTGGGTGTGTTTCATACTTAAATTTAGTAAGGATTATTACGTAACATACATTTTGTCAAAATATTAAAATATTAATTTAATAAAAATACAAATGTTTAGGACGGAGCAAAAAATAGCTCACATAAGTGATGGGACACCATTATATATGCAACAAAAATCGTCTGAAATAAGCAATAAAAATATTTTTTGGGGTTTTATTTTTACTTAAAAGCAATTGGCAATAATTTATAAAATCGCCTGCAGTATTTCTTTCCAGTTTGTTTTGGAATTTTTGTGTTTTTTAGCTCTGTGTAGCCATGAATGCTAAACGAAAAGAAACTTCACCTGAAATGCGAAAATTAGTTATTAATTTGCATATTGAACGTGGAAAATCTATTAGAAAAACTGCTGAAACAGTTAACTTGAGTCGTTCAACAGTTTTCAATATCATTAAATGATATAAAAAGAATCATATGATTCAGGATAAAAGAAGACCTGGCCGACCATCAAAGCTATCCAATGGAATAAAGCGAATTATCGTTCGAAATATTAAAAAAAAATCCAAGAAATAGTGCTTCAAAAGTTGCTGCTGATTTACAAGCATTATATGGAATAATTGTTAATCCTGAGACTATTAGAAGGGTAATTCGATCTGCTGGATATCACGGTAGAGTAGCCAGGAAAAAATTCTTCGTAAGTGAAAAGAATAAAAAACTCAGACTAGCTTTCGCAAAATCCAACATAAATAAGAATTCTGATTACTGAAATAAAGTTATATTTGCTGATGAGAGTAAATTTAATATATTTGGTTCTGACGGTAGAATCTTGGTGTGGAGAAAACCCAGGAAAGAATTTCACAAACAGAACTTGGTACCAAAAGTAAAACATGGTGGAGGAGGAGTTATGATATGAGGGTGTATGTCATCCGCTGGAGTTGGTAATCTTGTTTTTATTGACAGTATAATGGATCAGTACAAGTATATTGATATTTTAAAGCAAAATTTGAAATCTTCAGCACGAAAATTGAACATTCATAACGATTTTAAATTCTACCAGGACAATGACCCCAAGCACACTGCTCTGAACGTTAGATTCTGGCTGCTATATAACTGTCCTGAAATAATAAAAACACCACCACAATCTCCAGACTTAAATCCCATAGAGAGTATTTGGCAAGAATTGGAATCAAGAATTCGCAAACACACCATTTCTTCAAAACAACAACTAAAATCGGTGCTTCAAGAAAAATGGGGTAAAATCACTCCAGAAATCACAAAAAAATTAGTTGAATCCATCCCAAAAAGATTAAATCATGTTTTAAAAGTAAAAGGAAATCCAACAAAATATTAAAACCTTTTAAAAAGTAAAATTTTTGGATAAATATTTGATGGAAAAGTAAGTGTCCCATCACTTATGTGAGCCATTTTTTGCTCCATTCTGAACAATTGTATTTTTACTAAATTAATATTTTAATATTTTGACAAAATGTATGTTATGTAATAATTGTTACTAACTTTAAATATGAAACACACCCAAAAAATTTTTGCACATGTTTATTTATTTTATTGCAGTTTCTTTTTATAAAACACAAGTGTCCCATCACTTTTGTGAGACACTGTACATATTTTTAAGGAAGCAGGACGTTTCGGTCCCGAGACGTCTCGGTCCCAAGACATTTCGGTCCCGAGACATTTCGGTCCCTGGACTTTTCGGTCCTCAGACATTTCCGTTCCTTCTCCAGCAAACTGAAATTTTGTGCACGGAAAATATCTGACATAATTTTATAGGGAACATTTTAGAGTGTTGAATTCAGGGGCGGGTCATTCCCCCCGGAGCTATGAAATCCCCCCCCCCCGGAAATTTTGAGATTTTGTGCTTTCAGTGGTAAAAAAGTGTAATTTTCCCCCGGGACTCTATTGAATCCCCCCCCCCCCCCCCGGAGCCACAGAACTCCCTCCCGGAGGAAAGTGTCTGAATTCAACACTGTTTTTTTTAACTGAAAGCCACATAAAATTTTAGTGTAATGCGAGAGTAATTAGAAGTAACAAGTATTGAAAAACCGCTTACACATATAACTCGGATCCAAACTCAAACATATTGAGCGGATCCAAATGCCATGCAAATTTCATATGGCAGATATAGTGTTCTGTGGATTTATATAAAAGTTCCTCTATCATAAAGATCTTTTAAGGGATCTTAACATGGAATTGTGATAAAGCCACATTACACATTATTTTTTTAATTCTGCATAGGGACTGACTAAAACTTTTTTATTTTTTAAATAATTATTTTATTTCGCTATTAAAAAACTATTTGAAAATTTGCGTTAATCTTTTTACATATAACAATTATTGCTACAAAATAACTTTTTACATGTAACAACCTTTTTACATATAACAATGCAGGTATTACAAATCATTTTTAATACATTAAAGACTTTTTATGCTTATTACATTCAAAAACTACGAGCGAAATAAACACAAGTCAAATCTTAAAAAAAGTATCATTTGACACCACTAGAAATAGTGTTAAACAAATGACTTATCTGTAAAGAGGCTACTTCAGTCAAACAAAAAGGCCCGCTAATCCTTTGGTAGAAATCTTTAAAGGTAAATTTGCTGCATTTCAATATTTTGGAATGATTTTTTTTTTTTTCAATGTATAACTAAAATAAATTTGTTCAAATACTATTTTTTTTATTGTTTTCCGATATTTTTAATGAAGACACTTTTATTCTCAGAACTGGTTTCGAAAATGAAAACATCCCCACAAAAATAACCTGCAATCAAAGTTAAAAAGTAAAAAACGGTCAGTATACAAATCGATCTCAGCTATTCAATGCAAAAAAGAATTGTTTAAAAATATTGAAAGCAACCAAGTAATCTTTATAAATTTCTCCCATAGGATTAGCATTTGCGAAAGGGTCTTTAAACTTCATGGAAGTAGCCTGTTAAATTGGGATACAAAAGTTAAAATTTCTAATAAACATAAACTGTTCTTTTCGCTTTTAAAATTCTATATTTCAAATATTCCCTTATTCTTTATTTGACTTAAATATGTAAAATTTAAATAGCCTACCTCTTTTAATATGATAAATAAAAAGCTAAAATTAAAATATAATAAATAATATAGAATCTCAAAATATTAATGTGTAATCATTTTTACGTAAAATTCCATTTAAAATGGAGAAAAATTATAATTTTATTTTAATAAAGAAATCTTGTCACTTAGAGACCATATGTGTTTAGCATACATCTGTTATATTTTCTAAAACCAACTTAATGAAACTAATTACAAAATTATTAATGTAATGCGTATTGAAATTTGCCATTTCATTTAAAGCTGATATTATTATATAAAATAATTATTTTTAACACTAAAATATAAAAACTCGCATAAAAAATATGAAAAAAAAAGCCTTCTGTCAAAGTAAGTTAAATTAAAAAGTAACTTAAAATATTATTTCTAGGTGGTAAATATCTTATCTATCAATCTTATTTAGTTATCTTATAAGTTTTGAGTATTTCAATGTCATTCATAAGCTGTAATAATCAGGATAAAAAATACTCCATTCTACTTTTTATACTGGTTTAATTGATACTAAAAACGTTTGAAATGAAGATAATAGCAAGAGGAATAAAAAACACCGAAAAATGCTGTTCTTTTCAAAACATTCATATTTCTTCTAAAAAATGCGAGCGACTATGTCAGAGGTTCGTCTGCATTTGAACTCCAGAATGAAAAGGACATTGTATAGAAAATAGAATGAGGGATTTCATCTGACAAGTGTATAAAGATCAAGATAAGTAGAATAAAGCTAACTACCTAGCTCTTCTAGATATCTTATATAAAGATGACCATTTGTTCAGATGGGCGTTGACAATTGATTGACATGCAAAATTTTTGCTTAAAAG
The DNA here is from genome assembly GCA_964019185.1 of Maratus speculifer. Classification (NCBI taxonomy): domain Eukaryota; kingdom Metazoa; phylum Arthropoda; class Arachnida; order Araneae; family Salticidae; genus Maratus; species Maratus speculifer. The sequence goes on from OZ025292.1 coordinate 376,581,968, forward strand.
AGGTTAATAGTAGTACTTAGTTGGTACTTATATGCATATATTTCAAATTTTATAGGAACACCAACATAAAAAATTATAAGTGTTTAAAAATTCCCGGCACACGGTTTTGATTTGTTATTTACTTAATGTTATACATTTTATTAAATGATTAACATCATCTTAGAAAATTTGAAAGCATTAATAATTATGTTGTTAAATTAAAAAACTCAAAAATTAAATTATTTTTATCAAAATATTTATTAATAAGAATTCAAAATTATTTTAACTATTAATTGTTTAAGTGACTTATTTATCAATTACTTGTTTAAAATCTAGTACATGAACTATATAGAAGTTATTATAGCAAAAATGAGAAAACATATTTTTTAAATTTCAGCTACTACAATGTTATTAAGTTCATTAGGATGTATAAAAATGATAAGGATTCTCAAAATAAATATGTTATTTATTCATTTATTGGTTAGTTTATAATATTTTTCTTACTCTTTAAATGTAATTAATTAATGTATGATTGCTTTTTGCGAACTGTAAATTATAACTTTGTTTCAGAAAATTTAAATCTGCATCTGGATAATAATGTTACCTAACACTGTTAAGAAATATTTTTACGCATTGTTACAGTGTTGCATTATTGTGTTTAATTAATTATTATGTTACGTTACTAACTGATTTTTCTAAAAAAAATAATAATAATAATAATAATAATTTCCTTTTTTGAAATAATTAACAATTTTTGAATAAGAACTTATGGTGATGAATAATTGCTATAAATTAAATCTTAAAACAGTTAGTGATTTTAAAATGAAAATTAAATTAATATTTTATTAAATACATGTATTTTTAATTTAATGAATCTTTATTTAATTAAATTGGCGAAATTATTAATATGCATTTCGAATTTTACTTTAAATAAACTCAATAAATAATCTGTTTTATATTATATTTATCATTATGTTTTGTAGTAGTTATAAACTGAAGCTTATCGTTTACCTGTTTATTTTATATTTAAAATTACTGAAATTTAAAACTATTAATTCAATTAATAATAAAATTAAAATAAGAATTATCAATTTTTTTCTCTGCGAAAGTGGGAGCGAAAAGGTAACGCAAATAAATAAATAAATAAATAAACGATAAATTAAAAACGCTTAGTTTTGTCAGTTAAAAATTGAAAATAAAATTATTTAAAATTATAGTTACATTATTATATAAAATTAAAAAATAATCATTTTATTACAAAAAAATAGGCCCACTTCCAATAAAATTAACTCACAAAAATTGTCTTCATAAAGTGAGAAAACTGTAAAAAAGAAAAAAAAAATTGCAACCAATAATTATTACATAAAAAAAAAGATCATTGGAGCATTTTATTTTTTTAAACAAAAAATTTTCGTAGCACGCCTAGTTACGAAATCACTAATTTAAAGATTCTAAGAAAGTGTGCCGAGACCGAAATGTCTCGGGACCGAAATGGCTAGGGACCGAAATGTCGTGTACCCTATTTTTAAAGGGGTTATTTTAAAAGGGAAATAATTTTTTAGAAAAGTTAATAATTATGGAATAATACAAATTATATCATTTTAAAATGCGAAAACATTCAATAAAATATGTATTTTAGTTTATAGTAAAGATAAAATACCTAATACAAAGAATATATGATAAAACTTAAAATATTCATTCTGTTAAATAATAATAATAAAGACAGTTTAAAATTTTATAATATTATTTAATCAGATTTTCAACTCGCTGTGATTTTAGTATAACGAGTTACAGTAGATTAAACTTACTAGACTATTATACTCAGCTTGGTATAAAATTTGAGGGAAGGGGGGGGAGAGGAGGAGAATAAAAATATTAAAAAAAGCGCGAACAATGTTGAGCTTATAGCGTTTAGTGGGTCTTCATCAATCAGAAACCAAGTTATAAGGTGGCCGGTAAAGAAAGAAATAACAAGGGACCGAAATGGCAAAGGACCGAAATGGCCAGGGACCGAAATGTCGTGTACCCTATTTTTAAAGGGGTTATTTTAAAAGGGAAATAATTTTTTAGAAAAGTTAATAATTATGGAATAATACAATTTATATCATTTTAAAGAGCAGACAAACAGTTTATTAACAAATAAATAACAATAGCCGGGTTACCATGTGAGGCACATATAATTGCCATTTTGTTGCAATCGCACCAATGTGGCATCTGTGTATATTTCTCTAGCAGAATCTTCTAATTTGGCCAAAAAAATGAGCAATTAAAATAAATTATGAATAAAAGCAATATGATTTAATGCTTAGTATACATTGAAGGGAAACCAAACTGGCCATCAAGGGCAGCTAGTTTGCCATGAATTACATCACTTGTTTGTTGACCAAATTATGAAACTTTCTTCAAGCATAAGATAGTTATGTTGAGTGATCAAAGCAAAAATTCAATTGGCATAGTTTTTTTTTAAAGCATTTTAAGTTTTGTGCATTTCCATTCAGTAGATGTTGTGATATAACTCTCACAGATATTGTGAAACATACAACAGAACAGTGTCACTTGTTTTGTGATGTATACCAAATCATAATCATTACCAATTTGTGTCAACGTTTATTAACCCCTTCGCGACGGGAGCCTTTTATGAAAATTTTAATGTTTTATCATCGGTTTTAAAAAACAGAAATTTGTTTTTTCTTAAATCGAGAAAATGCTTTGAATGAATAAGGAAAATTTTATAGTATAATTTTACTGGTGGGAATAAACAAGGATTCTCAAGCCTTTTTGTGGTATGTATTCGTGTCGCTTGTCCCCAAGGGGTTAAGGTATGAAGATTTGTGGATTTCATGTATTAATTTTTAAATATGGAAATGTGTTATAAATGTAAAAAACTAAAATGCTGAAATATAAATCTGAAGTATTGTTCTTCATTAAATATGTTAAAAGCATGATTTAAAAAATAAAGTATTTGGCTTAAAATCTAACAATATTTCACTGGAGGTAATTGATGAAGTATGTCAAATATCAAATATTTAGAAAAACGGCTGTATGCTGATTTGTGACCAATTAATTATCATACCCCTACGTCTAGTCTAAGAATAATAGAACAGTAGACTCCCTCAAATCTGTAACCCTAAAATCCACAAACATCTAAAATTCATACAATTTTACAGATGTAAACAATGAAACTTTCATTTCAAATAGAGAGACAAATTACTTAATTTTTTAGTTTCATTTGAGACAATTCATACATATGGGATGAAAATCCCATATGTATTTTAATATGTAATTAATAATATGACTTAACTTGTAGTTTTCCATGAAAGGAGTGTAATTTTTTTTTTCATTTATTTATTTATTTTAACCAAGATATTTTTTTTTATATCTCTGGTAGTCACAATCTTTTTATCAAACATATTTATGTATTAATCAAGTTTTTTGCAAAGATTTTGATATAAATTAATATTTTTCTCAAAAAAAGTTTCATTGAATAATTCAAGTAAAATGTATCTCATCTTTTTTATGCATATTCAAATATACAATATTAATTATTTATTTGACTTTTAATATTTTAATCAGTTTTTAAATTATCTTTTTAATTTATTTCTTTACTTAATATTTTACTATATTACACTCATTCATTGTAATTTTGATCAGGGTTGAATTCAGAGGGTAGCTCCAGGGGACATTCCCCCCCCCCCCCCTTTGGAACTCTACAATGTTCCCCAGGGAGCCATAAATATTCCTCCTGGAAAAAAATTGTCTGAATTCAACAATGATTTTGATTGCAGCATTGCATTTAAATTACTGTTTAAAAACTGTAAACAAAGCAATGACCAGAAGTCTGTAAAATTCTAAAATCTTCACAAGCTCTAGTCCCAAGCTGTGCAGATTTGAGTGACTCTACTGTATATCACATATGTGTTCAAGTTCCCTGTAATTTTGCAACGTCACACATAGTTTAAGTTTAATAAATACTTTTATGTTTATAAGAATGCTTTTATGTGTTAAGATATAACATGTAATTTCCCTAGTGATTTTGCCATTGTAGCGTGGGTTCTGACTGCTGAGAATGGTTGTAGCTAGTTGCAAATTACCTTGATTATGTTATTTTATTTTTAAGAAATTTAGTAGTTTCATTTATTTAGTTTTTAAGAAAGAAATTAATAAACATTGTTTTAAAACTAAATTCCGTTTATTGCTTGCAAATAACAATACATTTATTTTGTGAATGTTTTTTTTTTTTTTTTTTTTTTTTTTCAAAAAATGTCATTTTAAAATTTTGTGTATTTTAAGACAAGCTGTTTTTAATAGTGTAACCGTAAAATTCAAAATTTTGTGGCAATAAAAAAAGGGATGGGATGCCATCTTGCATTTTTAAATTTTATCATTTACTTTAAATATGTTTGTATATTAATTTTTTAAATATAGTTTTGTATAATTCATTTTCATATTTTATTGTTTTTGTTTTAATTATATTTTTTGCTTCTAACTGTGTATTTAAATGTAGTTATTCTGTATGCTTATTCATGTATATTTTTGCAGGTTTGAACTGTGAAAGGAAAAGGATGAATCCAAGGATAGTTTTACGTTCTGTTATTAGATTTCATCATTCTAAATCATTATTAAATGTAATGCAAAATTCATCTCAAAGCAGGCATATCAGTTATTCTTTAGGTTTACCTCTTAAATATTACCTGTCTGTAAATGACAAATTTCAGTTTGTGACAAATTTTTTAAACTATGTATTTTATCCAATTAATTTGAAATATTCCCTTGCTAATGTGCATAGTCAAGTTGAAAGTTTGTGTTGGTTTATTTTATCTGAAGATTCTATAGACCACAACAGTGAGAGGTTTGAACAATTGAAAAAAATTATTACATTTCTTTTGTCGAAAGGTTACTCAAGTCAGGATATCAAAGAAAACTTTGTAGAATATTTAAAATCAAATGATTGCTCATATGTCAAAATGTACACATTAGCTAAAATTGATTCCGATATCGCAATACTATTGCCATTATTATCTTTATCAGAATCGATGCTTAAACAAATTGCTGAAAAGAGTGCAAATGATCGAAATTATATAAAAGGATTCTCCAGCAGATTTTTGTACTTATCACATCATCTAGAACTAGAGCCTGCTCAACTGATTCCTGCTCTAGCAAAGCATCCAAAGATGTTAACAATGCAATTTTCAAGATTAGATAACAAAATGAAGATTCTTAAAGATGCACATATTGATCCTAAATATATAGTTAAAGATTTGTGGATATTTAATTATTCTGAAGATGCATTGTCAAATCGAATACAAGCCGCTTTAAAAGCTGGAGTTGAATTAAAACCTTGGATGCTGCGATGTTCTGAGAAGTTTTTTCAGTCTATTATTTTGAAGTATTCTGAAACACAGCGAATTTTGCATGGAAATGATGTGGAGACTTACTTAGCTAAAAGACTAGATTGTAGTACCAAATATGTCAGTTACATGATGGAGAGAAATAAATTATTGAAGAAAATAAATATTCCCAAGTTAGAACAGGCTAGTATATATTTTTATAATTACTGTTGTCATGTTTGATGCACTTAAATGTAGACACTACCCACCTTTCTCCTTAATATCCAAATATTTCTCCTCGTTGAATATTTACAGGGTTGCCACGCCACCTGGAGAACCGGGAAAACACAGGGAATTTTAAATCTCCTCCCAAAACAGGGAAATTCCAGGGAATTTTAAAAAAAATCTTAAAAAATCTGGAAAACACAGGGAATTTGGTAATGGCAAATTATAACATTTCTAACTAGCCTTCATACACGCATATATTTTTTCGCACTCAACATGGAATAAACGCGTTGCAGTACAGGGAAAATACAGGGAATTTTTTTTCAAGATTAGAGTGGCAACCCTGATTTAAAAGATAATCTTTAAGGAAACTCTTCATTCATTTGAAAACACCCAATCCATAATGGACAGATGGATGGATAGGACCTATGGGCAGGTTGTTTTCAAATTTCTTGTTTAAATTTAAATATTTTTAAACAGTTTTTTTCTTTTTCTTTGTTCATGGGATAGCTGTGGACAACTTTTATTTTGGCTATTTTTTTACTTTTTTGAATTTGGTTGCAGATTTTTTTTAATAAAAATACTTTTACTATCAAAACTGGTTCTGAAACAGAAAGTATCTTTATTTTAAAAAAACTGCAATAAAAAAAAAAATAGTCGTATTAAAAATTGACCCCAGCTCTATGCAAAAAATCATTTAAAAATATGTAAATTTAAGCAAGAAATTCAAAAACAGCCTTTGCATAGGTTTATCATTATGGAGTGCATGTTTTCCAGTGAATGAAGAATCCTTTAAGTGTTACAGCAGTTTGATAAGATTTTTTGTGTAATTAATTTTAATTTTTTGTTGTCGTTATAATTGCTGTTGACTTTATTTGATAGTGGCACAAAAGTTTTTGTATTGTAATAATTCTCAAACTATTCTGGGAGTAAACATAAATATACAATTTTAAGCTGCATTAGAGCTACTGATAAAAATAATAAACTTTCGTCTAAGATTTTTAAGGTAAAGTCAGGTATTCTGCACATACATTCTGACTCTCCCTGCCATAAATGAGTTAGGCTGCGAGTACACACTACTACTTTTTGCAGTTAGAAGTCGGCGTGTTTGATATATAATGACTTTTGCAGTTTAACTTCAATCCAACTGCAGGACAGGTACCCTTCCCTTTAGTAGGGTTGAGATAGTTATCTCCTGAATCATTGTAATATCCCCTTTTTCTATTGTCAGTAAACCGCAGAGGTAAAAAAAAAAAGGATTTCTTGGAATTTAGTTGAATTTGAGCAAAATACACATGTTGCTCAGAGCCTTGAGGCACTTACTATTGCTAACAGTATCATTGACTTATGATAAGTGTTGTTCCACTACCGTAATTTCTGGAAGAAACGCCGCCGCGTTTACGTGTTTTAAACTGAAATTTCAAGCAATGCAGCGTTTCTACCGATGCGGCGTTTACGAGCATTTTTTCTTCAAACAAGCGTGATATTTTTCTGAATTTTTCCGAAAATCAAAAAAAAAATCGATCATAATTCCAAAATTTCCAAAAATAAAATGTATCGTGAATTCCAACAAATGGTTGCAAAAACAAATTAATTTCGTCAAAATATCGCGAAAAAATGTCAATTTTCATTAAAAGACCGCAAAAAGTTACACAAATTTCGCATTAGATTACGAATAAACAAAAATTGCATTTTCGAATGGATTTCCTGAATTTCCCCCTCCCCTTCTTTTATAACTTTCAGAAAATTTGTTCTGAATCCGATTTTTTTCTCCCGTTCCAAAGATTCAGTGACGAATCATGAATCTTTGATGAAATGTGCTTTTTTAAAAGATTTTTTTAAATTGATTTCATGCTTTTTTTTACAAATTTCTCCTTTTATCTGCATTTTTCGACAGAATTTACGTTTTTTTTAAACCAATTTTTTTTTTTCAAGTATTGCTTCAATTATCAAAATTCATGATTCATTCAAAGATTCACGATTCATTCCTGAAAATTTTGTAAAATGATCGTGGAAAAATCCCTTGTAAGCGCCCCTCTCTAATTATTTTATGATTTTTCGTCACGTTTGGGGGGGGGGGGGGATTAACGGTATTTTACGGTACTGTTAGGAAAAAAATCACCGTATCCGCTGCGCCGCACTAAGCATATTTTTACTTTTAAACTCGTATGCGTCGCGGCGCTTATTCCCAAAAATACGGTATTTAAATAATATTATTAATTTTGCATTTATTTATTAATTTCTGATTAATAATTTCATTTTTATGATTTCTTAATACAGCTTATTAATGTGTTTCTGTTTAACATGTTAACCGCGATTACCGCGGAAATTTCACCTGCGGCGTTTACGACCATTTTCTAAATTTTTTTGAGTGATTTTCCGCGATGCGGCATTTTTTCCAGAAATTACGGTACCTACTTTAAATCTTCATGTTAGTAGTATTGATTCTAGAAAAAAAAAGCCATTGAAAGGTAATGTTTCAAAAAGAACACATTTGTACCATGTTCACAAAAAATATTTTCAATTAGTTTGTTTAGAGTCCTCTAATAGAATTTGCGATATTTTCCCACAATCAATTAAATTTCACATTTTTCTCTATTCCCCTCCATCAACTTACAAATTTCATTTTTTTTTTTTTTTTTTTTTTTTTGTCAATTTATTAACGAACTTTTTATTACTGTCTGAAAAATGTTGCTATTTTTTCTCATGATTGAATGCTGATTTCAATGTTTTCCACAGAAATTTTTTAAAATAAAGGTCCTAGACATTTAACAAAAAATGGAACATACTTTCTGATTCCTAATCATGCCTGCAAATTGTTTTCCTTAAGAATTTCTGAATAATCTGACATAAGTTAATTTAAATTTCAGATAATTCAAACATTTTTATTAGCTCAGACAAGTTTTTGAGAGAAGGGAAAAGCAGAAAGAGACATACCTTCTTAATGTGCTTAACTAAGTTTTCATGTTAAGTGTGATATGTTTTAGTTTCTAATTTATGTTAGGCAATATTGGATATTTATATTTTTGGAAATATCATGATATTCACATACATTGTTGATTGCAGATATGTGTAGTCGGTCTTCTGATGATATCTGTTTTGAAAAAAGTTTGTTTTTACTCTGACTTTTTATTAGGTGTATTCTGAGATTATTATTATTATTATTATTATACCGCAGACCAGACTCCTGCCTGCCGGGCAATATGCCTAGCTTAACGAGTTTTTTTACCTGGCTGCGGGGCAGAAGCCGCTTGATTGCACAAGCTGAGATCTACCTGAATGTAGCTGTATCGCTATTAATTAATATTAGTTACTATCCTGGCCTGTTCTAGGTTACTTTTAATTATCTGATTAGGTTCATTTATACGATGTTGTAATTGGAAGGGAATAAAAAGAAAGGGGGAACGCCAATTCTTCCACAGAGCTCATACGAGCTGCCTATACGACAACCGATACTCGAGTTTGATCTCGTAATTTAGAGCCTTGATTGGATGACGAGATCTTCACCTGACAAGGCACCCCCAGAGGTATAATTCACAGGTAACTTGGAGGACTTTGCACCCACGACTGATTTTACATGCACCAGGTGCCGTTAGCGTACATGGTGGGGTTTTAGCTAGAGGTGAGCCTCAAACCCACTATCTTTACGTCTATAAGCATGACGTTCTGCCATCTGGGCCACCGCTGCCCATATATTCCTATTTGTCTTATATTCATTTTCTCATATCTTGGTAGTTGATGTCACATGTATTGGTTGTTGTAGTCACAATCGGGATTACCAGTTGATATTTTCTCTAATAGTTGTAATTAGTTGATATTTTCAATTTGTTCACTGGTAAAATATCATTTTCTTGGTGCGCTATAGGGTGGAGCCTGTTGGTCGGCCTTTAGTTCGTCTATTATTTTAAGAGATGTTTGTTTCTACATAAAGTAGCACTTACACTTTTCTTTGTTGGCTTTTGCTTATTTCTGTGATATTAAGCTCGATGGCTATCTGTTCATCCATTTAATTTGTTATCATGGCTGTTATCACTTCGTTTGTATTCATGAATGGGCTTGTGGGCCATCAGTTCATCTCTAAAAGACTACCACTTTACTACAGTGCAGATAGCTCGATTTTTATGGTGCATTTGATGCCAGTTATTTATATTTTAAATTTTTTTTGTGCACACAGTGCTTTTTTATTTGGGTATTCTGAGATTAAAATTCATGACATGAAGGAAATTTTTATGTGAATAAAAAGCAAACACATCTTTAGATTTTTGTCTATATCTCTTCAATTTTCATACCAATAGTGTGGAAGGCATATGTGAAAACTGATTTTCAAATACATAATTGATTTTACTTAATAAATCATGAAAACAGCCATCAGCTGTCATGACCACAACGAATTCAGCTTTGAGAGTTTCAACATTGAACAGTCAAATCAAAATAAATTGCATCTTTAGTATACATGCTATTCTGACTAGTGGCAGTCACATGTAATCAGAATGCCATTAATTTTGTTTTGACTGTGTAATGTTGCAGATCACAAAGCTTCATCCACCAGTCTTGACATCTGGCCTCTATTTTCATGATTAATTAGGATTGGTAAATTACATATTTGAAAATCAGCATGTATACTTTTTTTACACAACTTTTATTTAATTGTGTCACTAAAGGAAACACCAACAGACATTCAGGTATTTCACTCTGTTGAAAATCAATTTAAAATCCACGCGTTAGTTTTAACATGATGCTCATACAATCAGAAATTACATATTATGTAATTGTATGCAAGCACCAATGAAGTACTTGTATATACCGTCCCTAATAGCATACAGTGGTGGTTATATCAGGGCTCAATATTGTGCAAATGTTGGTTGAATATTAGCAGGAGGAGAAAATTTGCTCTAAACTGCTCCAATTTTGATTTCTTTCTACATTTATGTTACAAAAATGGCAAATTTTAAAAATTGTGTTCCAATCTGCTACAAAAACTTTGCAATTTAATAAATTAGAATAAATGCATGCAAATGTATAAAAATAATTTCAGCGTTATGCATCATATTAGTGTATTGTCATTTAGATTTCTACTTTGTAGTTTTCTGATACCACTTCATAGGAAATTTCATTATGAGTTGTAATATTATCATCTAATCATATCGTATAGCGATATCATATATAATTTATGGCTAATATTAATTGTTTAATGGTACAATAATTATTTTATATGTTAAAATTAATTTTAATTTATTTTTTCTATGTTTCAATGTGGTAATTTTGTATTAAATTTAATGGTTTATATATTGTTTTATACTTTATGGTTTTATATATGTATATGTATGTTAATATATATGAACCTTGTATGGGATTGGCAGCACATTGCTATTAAATTATAATACATGTAGTTAAGGTATGCAGTATCATGAAATTTGACGAACTTTATCTCTAACTGAGTAATAGATTTTGATACCAGATTCATTGTCTTAAATTTCAGTTTTTATAATATTGATTACATAACTTAATCTGAAGAGGATGATTACTCCAAAACATAGCTGTTGTACCCAGGGCCGTAGCTAGAAGTGTCTGATAGGGGGGGGGGCTCAAGGGAATGTAGGAGGGGCTCATATTTTTTTGTTCTCTCTCTAATGCAGAAAGATAAATTAGTGCATATTCACATTGTAAGTACCATGTTTCTCATTAAACTGTTGTAATAACTTCATTTTATGTTAAGAAAAGTATATGATGATGAAAATTTTGAATGTATAACTGGTGCAAAATTAAACATTCTGTTAGCTTCATATGTACCAATAGGATGAGGGACTGTTGAAACACGTATTTTAGATACAATTTAGTAATTCTGCAAAACTGTGAAAAGGTCTCAAAACTAAATTAGATTTTTGAACAGAATTTCATTTGAATTTTCGGAACATTTAGTGACCTTGGAACTTTTTCCAGGGGGGGCTCAAAATATTTTAGGGGGGACTGAGCCGCCCATAGCGCCCCCCCTTAGCTACGGCACTGGTTGTAACATCTACGAAAAATAAACATTATTGAAAACTTTTTCAGCATTAACTCCTTGACCTCCAGGACATGCATTTACTGCATACATCCTATCATTTCAGTAATCAATGACCATGACATACACCCCTATATCATTCACTTCACAATAACTGTCGCATATTTAAATCAGACTAGCTCGTAACATGCAATTGATATAACAGGGCACTGATCAAAGGCGAACTTTATGATACAAATATTTTAGACCACATAGCCCTTTACTGCCAAAATTAATCTTTGAGGTGAAGGGAATAAGCTTAGAGAAAATATTTTTACTCATTCAACAATACAGAATTTTCTGACGCATTCACAAACTTTTCTTAGATGTGTAAGCATGAAATTCGTAACTTATGTCTACTGAAGTTATTTGGAATTGAATAGTATTTTTCGATAAAAGTCCCCAGCTTGAGTTATAAGTGATTTTTGAGTCATAAAGATTTTTCCAGTACTGTAGGACCTGAAATTCAATCAAAAATGCCCACTTTGATAACATTTAAAAAATACCCTTTGTTTTTATTGAAAAAAGAAAAATGCTATTTGATTTCAATGCTGCAACATAAGTTAGTCCACTAACAAATGCTGCTGAACTCCAGTTTATCATGTTACAAAATGGTTAAATTCTGGTACAGAACTTCAATTTGTTTTGCTTTAAAAACAAAAATTTTTATTTTCTATCCTTATATAGGTTTACATTTGACATATTTGCAAGATTATAGTGTTAGAAATATTAGCAGTGAAATGATGAAATACTTTTTGTGAAAATAATTATTACAATATTGAAAAAATATAAACAAGAATGTTGGACAAACATTTCATGCCAATATTGATTTAATATTGTATTTTTACTAGTGTACTATTGCAGTAAGGAACCATTTATCCGGAAACCAGTTAACTGGAAAACCAGTTATCCGGAATGATACTTCTAATAGACTGATGTTAGAATCTTTTTTGAAAAAAAGTATCATACACAATCAGTTTGACATATACTTTACTTGAAAGAATTGTATAGTTTGATAACAGCATCTAGTATTTAAAATAGAAGCATATAATCATATTATAGATTAATAAATAATATTACAGATGTTTTCCTTTTTATACCCAGAAAACAGACGAATTTTTGTTCAAGGAGTTCCCATAAATTATCTTATTTCAAACTCCAACAATTGACCTTACTTGCATCAGATTCTTGGTTCAAGTAATCTAATAATCGATTTAAAATTAGAAGTAATACCACAACTACATATATTTCACAAAACTTATGAAAAGGGGGCTGCTTTAATGCCCAACCAGTTAACTGGAAAAACCAATTATCCGGAATACATCTGACCCCAGCCATTCTGGATAAATGGTTCTGTACTGTATTTGACTTTTGGCTTATTCAGAGTGATGAGCAATATCTCAATTTGATTTGATTTGATTTTTAATTGTGTAAATTGTTTCATTTCAGGTAATAAGTTTTCTGTATAAAAAAGGATATACTGCAGAAGAAGTTAGACTTTTTCCACGAGTGTTTTGTTCTAGCGTCAAGACTTTAGAAAAAAGATTTGGAGAATTTCAGAATGTAAAATGTACTTTACCTACCTTGGCTCAGTTATGTATGTCTGACAAAAAAGTCAGAACAAGATTAAAAAAACTTAAAGACAGTTAAGATATTATTTGTTAGATTTAAATTTTACATATTGATAATAAAGATTTTTTTAGATGACAACTTGGTTTATTAAATTTATCAGTATTCTACACCCCTGAGAGTGGCTGATGCCGTAAATCTGTGATTGCCTCCATAAATATTTTTTTAAACATTCTGTAAATATATTTGACATAAAATGTCACTATGCAATGACATTATTGTCACAGCTCATAATTCTTTGGGACTCTGCCACTGTAAAATTTTAATTGTAGACCACCCAAAGTGCCTGTATATTTGATGTGCATTAGGGTGGGCCGAAAAAAACTTTTTTTCAATTTTCGATGATGGCGGGTGTGGAAAAGTGGCCACTGGTGGCACTCGATTCACGTAAAAAATTTGAAATTTTTTTGACAATTTCTTATCCTGCCGCAAATGGCTTGAAGTTTTAAAAAAATGCTGATTTTTTAACTTTTTTAACAAAAAATTTAAAAATGTTAAGTTTATTTTGGTTGTATTTAATTGAAAAGATATATTTAGTGAGTCAAATGTTTAAAAAACCTCTAACTATGCATTATTTTAATGCTATGTTCTTTAAAAATGTACAGCTTTCAGTTTGTTTTGCGTTTGGTACCAACGCGAAACAACCCAGAACTCATCACGAGGAGGTAGCTGCACGCCGAGTTTTACCCACCCTCCTACCCACAGAATGTTATATTCAAAATGCATTGAATCACATTTATGCTACAAAGTCTTTTTTAGAAATGAACTTTGGTATCTTTTTCCGTGCTGGCAGTTTTGCTCTAATGAAGGTATGTCTTCCTTTACTCCTGCATACATTTGATGCAGCTTCTGTCACAATTTTAATGACTCTTTCCACAGCCTGGGAGTGACTTGGAAAGCAGACTATTGATTCATCCAACATGGATTCTGAAATTACGTTTTCTTTACTTTTTTTCTAGTGAAAACGTTTTTGTTATAAGAGGTTCTCTATTTCGGCGACCCACTTGATACACTCATGGTGTTCCGTTGCTTTAAAGTTTAGTTTTGGAACTTGAAACTCTCATACTTTGTTCGTTTTTATTTTATTTAAATTGAGGATACTTTTTTCTTTCCATGCCATTCTTCTAATATGTTGTCTATCATCGGTTGCCGTTGCTATCAATAAATTCTCGGGATGACCATAGTATCCATTTGTTTGAATGGCTAAATGCACTGTTTCCTTTAGGTCATCTGGTAAAAATGTTGAAAGTTTAACTATCTGCCACATATGTCTAGGTCCGTCTGCGTAACCTAGCCTTTTCCTTACAGAAAACCAGATGGGCGCATAAACTCGTTTCATGTACCTGAGCGAGATATTTTAATGCTTTATCAGGATTTAAACTACTAACGCATGAGTGTAAAATTCTGCAGGCAGTTGTGATCCATCTCGATTTCACAGTTGGTCCAGGTTATCTGTTTTCCATTTCTCGAAGACATTCTCCGTTTGAAACTGCTGCATAAATATCAAATAAGCACTTTTGATCGGTACTTAGATCTTCAGTATTTTCCATTTTAGAGAGTAGATGTTGAAGTGGGATATCGTTCATATGAAGGATACATGTCAAATGTTGCAGCTCTTTTCCTAGTTTTTTTTTTTTTTTTTTTTTTTTTCAAGACAGGCAATGACACTATTGCATTTTCTTGTATTAACAGTGGTGCCAACAACCCAAGTGCACTCAGTTCAGAAAAGTCTAACTTGTGGTGACTTGGAAGATTATATAATGATTTTGCTATTTCTTTTCCATGACCGGAACGGGGTATCAAGTGACCCAAGTATTCTAACCAGGTTCAAACAACACGGTGATGTGTTCCTCCCCTTTCTCCCGACGGTGCCACTTGTTCTTTTTTTCCCTCTGAATATACTTTTATCCTTTCAAAAAATATGCTTTTAATTTTCCTTCTTTCAGGAATTTCTTCTGCCTGTATCTTCTTTCCAAGTTTCTATTTCTTTCTTCTGACTTTGTTTTTATCGATGACGAGATTCGTATCTTCTGCTGTCACAACTTCTACATGGTGAAGCAACCAGTAGTAGTGGCGCATGATTATGAGCATAAGTTGGCAATTGCAATACTTTCAATATGCATGATGCCTCCAAAAGGCTACTTTTCACTGTATCGCGTGTCTTTATATTACCATAGTCCTTCATACTAGCAATTTCTAAGCTCGTCATAATAAAATGCACAAAACACTCTAATGGAACATTAAACAATCCAAAAAGATCTGATTTGCCTTTCACACTATTTTCTCAAAACTTTGCTCCTAACGTATAAATTGGTATTCGAATTCTTTTTAACTTATTTTTTAGGACTGCTCTATTTTGGGTGCCCTACCACGAAATTCAAAATTCTCATAATTGTTTATAGGCTAGTCAAATTGTCAGAAAAAAGGGCCGATAGATGCAAAAATTCTGCCAGAAGATTTTATGTTTTTAAAATGTTTAGGGGGATGCTAAGTAACAAGAATTATTGGTTTTCCAACAAAATATCTCGAGGCTAAGTGAGGTATCTCACTAGAAAAAGGTTTCATGTTCACACTGAAAAAATATCGCAGGTAACTGAGCATGTAGAAATAATAAGAATCCTTTGTCACATTTTGGCTCTCATCTATTTCGTCTTTCAATCCCTCAGTATTATGACGAGTCATTGCGCTCACTTAGAGTCCTGCTTCACCCCTTTCTCACCTTCCAGATTTGTTTGTGAAGTATACTGCTGTCCGTTGCCCAAATATATGACCTTTGACACATAGAAAAAATATAAAGAAGACCAAGGGACATAAATAAGAGAGAAACTAACGATCGATTCAAATAAATACTACTTTTGCCTGTTATACAAGAAAAAGCTATAAAAATAGGCTAAGTTATAATACACATAGATATTAAATAATGCATGATCAGATCTTATTTAAACGTTTGGTACATTAAATAGTTTTCAAGTAAAGGCCTTTTCAAGTAAATACAACCAAAATAAATTTAATTTAACATTTTATAATTTTTTTCAAAAAAATTTGAAAAATGAGCATTTTTGCAAAACTTTAAGCCGTTTGCGGCAGGGTAGGGAAATGTCCAAAAAATCTCAAATTTTTTGTATGAACTGAGTGCCATGAGTGGCCACTTTTCCGCACCCGCCATCATCAAAAATCGGGAAAAAAATTTCGTCCCACCCTAATGTGCATTAGTTAAAGAAAAATTGTTGCTCTTTAATTAGTGTCCTTAATTAATGAACATATATTCTATGATGGATGCATTGATAAAATTGTGTCCATCAACTAATAATAGGAATTAATAGTTTTCCGACAAAATAACTCAAGGCTCTTTGTGGAGCAAAAAAAATATTTAGACTTTTTCAGTTTTTTGCTTATAACTTGATAATTATAAGATTTATGTGTGCCATGCTTAATTATAAGAGAAAAAGCATTAAATTCTCTACAAATTTTTATTATAAAAGCATTTTTCTAAAAGACTATTACTAATGTTACAGTTTTTTAAAAATGGCACTTTATATGTGAAAAATCATAAGAACTTTTCACTCCATTTGTCATTTATTTTATCCTTATTAACATTACTCGTTTATGCAGTGACGAGCTATATTACTTATTAATTAAAGATAACCATGTATCCTGTTCCTTGCGTGACCCTGTATATCATTTTATTTATATTCTACAAAAATTTCGTAGTAAATTGAATGCAGATCCAATACAACAATGATTCATTTTGGGAAAGGGAAGACAATATTTTTTATCACTTTGAAGAAACATGATCAGCTTACGTTTAATTATGCTCAAGAAAGTATTAAGGCTGAGGAAAAATTCATTATGGCACTGTACAGTGAATGCATAGGTACCACACAGACATTGAACACACCTTGAGGTTCCAGCTATTTGCTTAACCCACCACAAAAAGCAAAAATCATGTTGCAAGATTAGCACAATTTTATCTGCTCACCTTTTAAAGAAGGTGAGCAGATTGCTTATTATTTAACTGCTTTGATCTTCTTCGAGCCTGTTACAACATCATCCACCTGATTGTGAAAGTTATCATTGTTGGTTTGGTCAGTGATTTTCCACACATAGCTTCATCATCTTTTTTTCTTCTGAATAGATAATGTTGTCCACATTTTCTCAGTTGACACTGTTACAATTTTCACAAACACTAAGTACATCAGTCTTAATTTTTACAAGAACATGCCTTATTACACCCTTTTTATAACTACATGAGACTGCAGCAAGGATTTGGGTGTTGGGTATTGGCATATTTTAACTGCTTAAAAGAGACCGTCAGATTTGCAAATCCACCCCCATTCTTCAGGAAGGATATTGCTTCCCAGCCAAGCTCGCACCTCATGGTAACATTGGAGGAAATAATGCCTGTTGCACAGCCTCTTGTGTTTGTGCTAATCTTGCAATATGATTTTTGCTTTTTGTGATGGATTAAGCAAATAACTGGAACCTCAAGGTGTGTTCAATGTCTGTGTGGTACCTACGCATTCACTGTACAGTGCCATAATGAATTTTTCCTCAGCCTTAATACTTTCTTGAGCATAATTAATTAAACACAAGCTGATCATGTTTCTTCAAAGTGATAAAAAATGTTGTCTTCCCTTTCCCAAAATGAACCATTGTTGTATTGGATCTGCATTCAATTTACTATGAATTTTTTGTAGAATATAAATAAAATGATATACAGGGTCACGCAAGCAACAGGATACGTGGTTATCTTTGGATGATAATTTCTGGAAATGGGATTTAAGTCGTTTAAAGAGTATTTTTGTTTGAACTAAATTTGAGAAAAATACTTTCTTATATTCAAGGTACTAGGTAAACTACAAAAACTAGATGAACAAAAGTATGATTCCATCTATTAGAATAAATTGCAGAAAGGAAAATTTCAACCAGTTAGGCGTTTTCTTGCTAAACTAAATTTACCCATTATACAGTCTATATATCAACCGACATATCAAATACAGGGCTGTTCAAAAGTAATACGGATTTGGCTTGGACAATAATACTTTATTTCCCTGGATAAAAAAGTTTTGTTAAAGATTACAGGAAATGTTGCTGTTGGAAAGTGTTTCATAATCTATGCTTAACGCATGATTTTTCTTACTTTTAATTTAATTGAAAAGGATTTTTTACGGCAGTTTATTAGAATTCTAATCTAAAAAATACTTTATTCCCCATACATCCCATAGGCGATACCTGACAATCTACTAAAGTTATGTTCGCCCTTGGAAACGTCGCGTTGGCGCCATTCGTATTTTGTACCGCATCACAAATCTTTTAATCGAAAATTCATTAAAAATGAATTTATTTAATGTAGTTTTTCGGCTTTTCTGAGGGTCGTTACGTTACTAATGAGATTTACAAAACTTCTTTTTTTTATGCTTATATATTTTGGAAGGTAATGTTCTTTAATGCTTAAAAAAATCTAGATCACCCACGATGTATTTTACTTTTTGGCATAGTTATTTATTTTGGCTGTAAAAAATTAAATGAATATAAGAATTAAAGTTATGTTCGCCCTTGGAAACATCGCGTTGGATTCATTCGTATTTTGTCCCATATCGCAATTCTTTTAATCGAAAATTCTTTAAAAATGAGTTTATTTAATGTAGTTTTTCGGCTTCTCTGTGGGTCGTTACGTTATTAATGAGATTTACAGAACTTCTTTTTTATGTAATTATATATTTAGAAAGGTAATGTTCTTTAATGTTAAAAAAATCTAGATCATCTACGATGTATTTTACTTTTTGGCATAGTTATTTATTTTGGCTGTAAAAAATTAAATGAATATATAGGAATAACAATCTATGCTTCTTAAGACATTGATATTTTTAGCGAGAAAGAAAATTGTATTGCTTGTTGTGAGACAGTTTACCAACAATTTATGAAAAAGACGTTTGTCGTCTTTGCTTAACACAGATCAACAGTTGGCCTAATAGACTGTTCTTTAGTACTTTCCAACAAAGTTGAAAAGTGCTTATGCATTCGGTTTGTCTGGTCGTCTGTCCGCGCTCTAATTCCTGTAAATACACTCGGATTGCCCTAAAATTCTTGGAAGTTATTGACATTTACCCTAGCATGAACCCTATTGAAAATGAAGTTTCTACCATGATTAGTTTATTTACAGGAAGAGTCAAAAGTTTTCCATTATATTACGGCCTATGGGAGGAAATCGTTTCAAAGGAATTTTAAAGATGTTACACCCTGTTAAACATATTAAAATTTATATGCATCTACGAGGTGCACTAAAATATGCATTCTATAAAATATGCGGTGAAAATAAAGTTATTATTCATTTACAGGGCCACGCGAAAGAATTCCATTACATAACGGTAAAGGGGGGAATGATGTGCGACATATTTTCAATATATTAAACTGTTTCATGTATAATAAAATTTATATATGTCACTGAGGCTTAATATAAATTATACGATACTCTCTTTCATAATATGAAGTACATAGCATTTACATGGACACATAAAAAATTTCAAATATTATATATTTTCCAAAGTACTGTATATGTATCCGATGATGGCTGAAGAATGTATGAAATGCATTTTAATTATGATATGCACGTTTAAATTTCATTAAATCTATACACATTATATGATGTGTATAAATGCTACAGTTGGTATACAGGGCTACCCAAAAGAGTTCGCCTACATTGCTGAATTTGAACGTAAATTACTTAAAGATGGTTCTTAAATAAGATAATCATTTTTACGCTGAACTGCATTCAGTTTACTAAGAACTGTTTGCAGAATATAGATAAAATGATATACAGGGCCACGCAAAGAATTGGGTTCATAGACGGCTATGAATGATAATTTATGAGAATGTGATTTCAATTGTTTCAAGCGTTTTTTAGTTTAAAATAAATTTTAGCTTGATGCTGACGTGTAATGAAGGTCAAGGTAAACTACAAGGCTTAATAGTAATATTCAAGTATGTTTCCATGTATTAGTATAAATTGCTGAAAAAGAAATTTTAAGCTACTAGACATTTTCTTACTTAACTAAATATTTCCATTATATAGTACGTATATCAATTGACAGATTAAATACAAGGTTGTTCAAATGTATTGGAATACATTTTTGGCTATGCGCTTATTTCCCTAATAACAAAGTTTTGTTAAAGATTTCATGAAGTGTTGGAAAGTGCTTCATAATCTATGCTTAAAGCATGATTTTTCTTACTTGTGTTAATATCCCAAGATTATCATGATTACAAAGATCAATGTCTACTCCAACAAATGCGACATTTTCAGAAATTTGGCTCTTGAAATATCTGCGGTAACAATCAGGATATCAGCATCTTTTCCTGCCCAATCAACTTGAATTTTGTAATTTTGAAACATGTAATTTATGCAATATTATTTTTATAATTTATGAAGTGAACTGAAATGATTCTTGTTTCTATTACTGGCCAGAAAATTGTTCTGCGATGGGACATTAGTTACCATTTCTGTTGTAATTATGACTTCAGTATAAATGTAGATTCTAGATCCACTTATTCTTTCAATTTTCATTCCATTGTGTTCTCTCTCAGATGGAGACTCATTGAACACGTCTGCTTGAGATATTTTCAAAAACCTAAAAAAAGAGGCGGGGAGGACTTATTTTTGCCCCTCCCTCCCCCCCGCTCACATCCTATCGATGGGGACTTTTTACCTAGTCATCAGTAGCTATCAAGGGACAACTGTGCCAAATTTCATCTCCTTAGCATTTTTTATGGCAAACTGCACCAAAAAGGGCTTAACATCAGGGATGTAGAGGAGTAAAATCACGGGGACATTACGCCGTGTACTTTCTGGATTTTATTAAAAAGTTCCGTATACCCTCTGTTTAAGAAATAAAGCATTAGCGTATACTACATATGGAGGTCCATGATGTCATTGTATACCAGGACTGCGGAGTCGGTGGGAAAAATGGCCGACTCCGACTCCGGAATTTTTAACGACTCCGACTCTGACTCCTGGCTTCCTGGCTAGCTAATATACTAATGTTGAGGCTGGTTAAAGTTATGAGGGAACGAAAGAAAAATAAGGCAAAAAGTCATTATTTCGGTATTCAGTTCTTCGAGCGTTGGAAAAAAAAAATTCCGTTTTACAAATTTTTTAATTTTACGTACCACAAACCTGAAAAATTAAATTACCGAAATCTAAAAGAGATAACAAAACGGATACTTTACTATTTCGGATCCGTGGCCTCGAAAAGGGGAAATCTGTACAATTTTTATGTTAACTAGTGCTCTCCAGAGCAGAAATATTTCAATGGAAAGGAAAAAAAAAACCAGTCAGATGTGTTAATCTTAGAAGTTTCTTCTATATCACACATGTTAATACTTCCTGAAAAATGCAGCATAGCAGCACCACCTCTTATGTGATTTACACCAAAATCTGGTCAACAAGTTATATCAACTTCTAACTGAATTTGAAGTTTGGTGAAAATCCGTACATTAATTTCTGAGATAGGGCTATTGCTGAAATTTTAAAATTCTGCATAACAGCGCTATATGTTGAGTGATGTACATCAAAAACGAATCAGGATCAATTTCTATCAGATACTAACTGAATCTAAAGTACTAACTAAAATAATGAACATCCATGCATTAGTGACTGAGCCACAGATATTTCAAAATCGTAAAAAAATCAGCATATCAGCGCTACCTGTAGGGCGATTTACACCAAACACTAAACTATACTAATATAGATTACAAACTAATTAAATATAAAGTTTGGTGAAAATTCGAGCATTTGTTTTTGAGATAGCGCTGTTGCAATGTCATGAAGAATGCAGTATAGCAGTGCCACCTATTGAGCGATTTGCACCAAAAAATTTGCAGCACCTAATTATATCTAGGACTAACTTAATCTAAAGTTTTATAAAAATCCGTGCATTAATTTTTAAGATATAGCTACTGTGGAAATTGTGAATAATGCAGAATAGCAAAGCCACCTGTCGAGTGATATACACCAAAAATTAATCAGATGCAGATTCTATCCAGATCTAACAAAATCTAAAGTTTTGTGAAATTCCATTCATTAGTTCTTGAGATAGAGCGCTCCAAAATTTTTGTCGCATGCAGACTCACGAAGTGACAGACACTGACAGACATTTTCGAAAAACTATCAAATCATGTTCAGTTCAGGATCTTCTAAAACGTATAAATCCATCGAATGCCGGAAATCGAAATTTTTCAAGAATCCAATACTTTATTCTTGTAAAGATAGAAGAAAATAAAATTGAAGATGAAAATTTTACTAGTTCGCAAATAATCTGTGATCTACTAGAGCTTTTAATTAAAAACAGTTTTCCTCTCCTGTATATTCTGGACAGTTTATTGGGATTCTTTAACTTGGGTAGTCCGATATAATCCAAAAATAACACTAAGAATTCCTTTTATGGATTTAAAATTACATTTTATTGGTTTAATTTCACTTCAAACTGTCTAAGAAAAAAGCCGGAGTCGGAGTCGGAGTCGAGTTGTTTTTTACGACTCCGACTCCTTTTTCTCAAAAATGGGCCCGACTCCGACTCCACGACTCCGACTCCGACTCCGACTCCGCAGCCCTGTTGTAGGAAGCAGGACGTTTCGGTCCCGAGACATTTCGGTCCCTGAACTTTTCGGTCCCTTCTCCAGCAACCTGAAATTTTGTGCACGGGAAATATCTGACATAATTTTATAAGGAACATTTTAGAGTGTTGAATTCAGGGGCAGGTCATTCCCCCCGGAGCTATCAATTACCCGCCCCCCCCCCGGAAAATTTGAAATTTTGTGTTTTCAGTGGTGAAAAAGTGTAATCCTCCCCGGAGCCACAGAAGTCCCTTTCGGAGAAAAGTGTCTGAATTCAACACTGGTTTTTTAACTGAAAGTCGCATAAAATTTTAGTGTAATGCGATTAATTAGAAGTAACAAGTACCCCAAAACTTGATCAATTATTTAGAAATCGATGGAGATTTCTGAAAAAAATTCACAGATGAATGGCATTTTTTAAAATTGCCAGAATGTTTTGAATTCTTGAACGAGGAAACGGGGAAGTTAACTTGGAAACTGATAACTAAATTTATAAAATAACCCAATTAACTTATGATATTAACACACCCCATAATAGTTGTAAAATTTTAACTTCTGAGATGCATGTTTCCTCTCCAGGGAGACAAAGGCTTTTAAATTGCCAGGAGAAAAGAAAGAGTATTATATAGAATTTATATTCTGACACTTAGCATATTATAGGATTTCATCGCTGAAGCCAATTTTCAGAATTATAAGTGTTTCATTATTTTGCACCCCCGCCACTTCCCGCATAGGAGCAAAAATGTTGAAATAAATAAAAAACATCTGTATCTGGTAGATCTGTATCTGATAATTTTGGCACAGGGGGTACCCTGTGCCAAAATTATCATTGAATCCTCTTTTTGTTTATGGCATTTTTTATATATTGTTTTTGGTTACTAGCATTTATTTTCCTTTTAAACTTTTCCGTTTTTAAATTAAGAAAAGAGTTTCCAGATTGCAACACGTGGCGGTAGTTAGCATTGCAATTATTTTATTACATAAATATAAGACACAAGCAGAAATAATTATAAAAATGATTTTAAAGAAGATTTATCCTAAAGATTTTTTTTTTTTTTTTTTTTTTTTTTTTTTTTTTTTTTACATTTTAGAAAAATGAATTACATCTTGAATTATTAGCAATTATTTTTTCATGACAACAGTTCTTTTTTTATTGTTATTATTACAATCTAGAATGTTTATTATATTGACGCTTCCCTGTTTTTATTAATGTTTTCCAAAACAACGACAACAGCAAAAGAATTATATTGCCATACTTTTATGCATATATCACATTTATACAACACATCTGTTAAATTTTCTAAAACCAGCTTAAGGAAACTAATTACAAAATTATTAATGTAGTGCGTATTGAAATTTGTCATTTCATTTAAAGCTGATATTATTATATAAAATAATTATTTTTAACATTAAAATATAAAAACCCTCATAAAAAATATGAAAAAAAAAAAAGCCTTCTGTCAAAGTAAGTTAAATTAAAAAAGCCTTCTGTCAAAGTAAGTTAAATTAAAAAAGGTAACTTAAAATATTATGTCTAGGTGGTAAATATCTTATCTAACAATCTTATTTAGTTATGTTATAAGTTTTGAATATTTCAATGTCATTCATAAGCTGTAATAATAAGGATAAAAAATATTCCATTCTACTTTTTATACTGGTTTAATTGATACTAAAAGCGTTTGAAATGAAGATAACAGCAAGAGGAATAAAAAACACCGTTCTTTTCAAAACATTCATATTTCTTCTAAAAAATGCCAGCGATTATGTGGGAGGTCCGTCCGCATTTGAACTCCAGAGTATAAAGGGCATTGTAAAGAATAAGGGTTTCATCTGACAAGTGTATAAAGATCAAGATACGTAGAATAAAGCTAACTAACTAACTAACTAGCTCTTCTAGCTCTCTTGTATAAAGATGACTATTTGTTCAGATGGGCGTTGACAATTGATTGACATGTAGAATTTTTGCTTAAAAGAAGTTAATCGTAGTACTTAGCTGATACTTATATGCATACATTTCCAATTTTATAGGAACATCAACATAAAAAAAAGTGTTTAAAAATTCTCGGCACACGGATTTGATTTGTTATTTACTTAATGTTATACATTATTTTATTAAATGATTAACATCATCTTAGAAAATTTGAAAGCATTAATAATTATGTTGTTAAATTAAAAAATTTTCAAAAATTAAATTATTTTTATCAAACATATTTATTAATAAGGATTCAAAATTATTTTAACTATTAATTGTTTAAGTGACTTATTTATCAATTACTTGTTTAAAATCTAGTGCAAGAACTATATAGAAGTTATAGCAAAAATGAAAGAAACATATTTTTTAAATTTCAGCTACTATGATGTTATTAACTTCATTAGGATGTATAAAAATGATAAAGATTCTCAAAATAAATATGTTATTTATTCATTTATTGGTTAGTGTATCATATTTTTCTTACTCTTTAAATATAATAATTAATATATGATTGATTTTTGCGAACTGTAAACTATAACATTGTTTCAAGAAATTTAAATCTGCATCTGGAAAATAATGTTACCTAAACCTGTTAAGAAATATTTTTACGCATTATTACAGTGTTGCATTATTATGTTTAATTAATTATTACGTTACGTTACTAATCGATTTTTCAAAATAATAATAATAATAATAATAATTTCCTTTTTTGAAATAAATAATAATTTTTGAATAATAACTTATGGTGATAAATAATTGCTATAAATTAAATCTTAAAACAGTTAGTGATTTTAAAATGAAAATCAAATTAATATTTTATTAAATTTATGTATTTTTAATTTAATGAATCTTTATATAATTAAATTGATAAAATTTTTAATATGCATTTCGAATTTTACTTTACATAAACTCAATAAATAATCTGTTTTATATTCAATTTATCATTATGTTTTGTAGTAGTTATAAACTGAAGCTTATCGTTTACCTGTTTATTTTATATTTAAAGTTACTGAAATTTAAAACTATTTATTCAATTAATAATAAAATTAAAATAAAAATTGTCAATTTTTTTCTGTGAAAGTGGGAGCGAAAAGGTAATGGAAATAAATAAAAAAACGATAAATTAAAAAAGCTTAGTTTTGTCAGTTAAAAATCGAAAATAAAATTATTTAAAATAATAGTTACATTATTATATAAAATTAAAAAATAATCATTTTATTACAAAGAAATAGGCCCACTTTCAATAAAATTAACTCACAAAAATTGTCTTCATAAGGTAAGAAAACTGTTTAAAAAAAAAAAAAAAAAAAAAAAAAAAAAAAAAAATGCAACCAATAATTATTACATAAAAAAAGGTCGTTGGAGCATTTTTATTTTTTTAACAAAAATTTTTTATAGCACGCCTAGTTACGAAATCACTAATTTAAAGAGTCTAATAAAGTGTGCGAAAACAATCAATAAAAATAAAAGTTAATCAATAAAAATAATAGTTTATAGTATAGATAAAATACCTAATACAAAAAAATATATGATAAAACTTAAAATATTTATTCTGTTAAATAATAATAATAAAGACAGTGTAAAATTATATAACATTGTTTAATCAAATTTACAACTCGCTGTGATTTTATTATCACGAGTTACAATAGATTAAACTTATTGGACTATTATATTCAGCTTTGCATAAAATTTGAGGGAAGGGGGGCAGGAGAATAAAAATATTAAAAAAGGCCCGAACAATGTTGAGCTTACAGCGTTTAGTGGGCCTTCATCAATCAGAAACCAAGTTATAAAGTGGCCGATAAAGAAATAGCAATGGACCGAAATGGCAAGAGACCAAAATGATTAAGGACCGAAATGGCAAGGGACCGAAATGTTCAGGGACCGAAATGTCCAGGGACCGAAATGTCCAGGGACCGAAATGTCTCGGGACCGAAACGGCGGGACCGAAACGGCGGGACCGAAATGGCGGGACCGAAATGTCGTGTACCCCTGTTGTATACCCTCTGCTTATACCGATACTCTCTGCTTTTTTTACGACTATAACACTGTGCAACATGTGATCCAAAACTTTTCTGTAGGTAAAAAACATCTTTTAGCAATAAATTTGAATAAAAAATTTCGAGGACAAGTTAGTTTGTGAAGAAGGGCCCCTTCGTTAATAACAAAAACTTATCTTTTCTAAGAGCTTTGGATTGTTTAATGGAATGAATGCCATTGAGGAATGAAGATCTTATGTTGCTAGGGCTAAACCGATTTATTAAATCAGTTTTATTTAAAACTCTATCTTAAAATCGAATTCTTATTATATAAATTGTTTTGGATAGCTTCAGACATTAATAAAGAAATTTATTGAAGAGAAGCAAATTTCCGGTTTATAATTCGGGACAAAAAGGGTTATCTTTTCAATTGTATCTTTTTTTTTTTTTTTTTTTTTTTTGCTTTACTCAGGGATTAGATAAAATTTAAAAACTAATTGACATAAGCGAAAGCAGCTACGTTATAGTTAACTATTGAATACCAAGCATTTATTAAAAATGTGTTATAATTTGTGTAATCAATCACTATCTGAAATTTGTGTAAAACATTTGGAAATGCAGAACTGTATTAAATGTCCACAAGTTACAGGGAAATTTAATAGATACAGTAAAACCCGATAATTCGGATTAATTGGGACCAGACCCAATCCGGATTATCGAAAATCCGGATTATCCGGAGAGTTAGAAAAAAAATGAAATAAAATAAAACATACTTACAGAAAACACCTTTATGTTAAACTGAAAATTGTCTGAATTCAATGCTACATCTTTATAAATATAAATATTTTTCTGCAAGTGATATTGTAGAAGCGTTTTACCAAAATAACAAGGAAACATACCTATGGGCTAACAGAGATCGGAAAGCGATCTTTATCAGACAACGGGTCTTACAGGGACTATTTTATCTTGCTTTCTTGCAATGCTCTAAGTAAAAATTTATTGTGCAGTGATTTTTTATGACATTTCTAAGTGAATTAAGTAGAAAATTTGGGAAATTGGAATTGCCAAACTTAGTGATACATTGTTGTTTCTTTGAAAGATAACATAAAAGGGTTTAAATAAGAAAACTTAAGGTATTCTTCCAAAAAGATTTCTGAAAAAGTTTTTTTTTTTTTATTCAGAATACGACGATGAAGCAAGTAAATGTTATGGAAATTAGCCAATCGCTTCTCAAACTGAAAAAAAAAATAAATAAAAATGGACCAAATCGATCCGGATTTACGGGGTCCGAATTTGCGGGGTTCTACTGTACTTACATCTGAAAAACAGAAAAACAACAAATGTTCGAATTTAAGAAAACGTGCAGAACTTGGGGGGGGGGGGGGGGAGGAGAACCCTGCCAGATCGGCCTACAGACGGAGGTACATTTCAAAGTTAAGTACTAATTTCTTCAACAAAAACTAAATGAAGGTTATAAATAAACCCAGTTTAATAATTTTATCAGGCCACTTTGACGAGTTTTCAATTTTATTTTTAATTTATTTTTGTAATCATATTAATAATTAATACCATAATTTTTTCTTCATTTCACATTTTTATTTAATTTGCTTTTACTAAGAGTTAGCCTTATCAAAAACTTGTCAGTATAGAGGTTGTAGATAATATTAAGAAGATTTATGATAAATTTAAGCGGATTTAATATATTCTGAATTGACGAAGTTATATGCATTTTTTCGTTTTCGTTTTTATTTATAATTATTTATTTTTGCGGTAAGCGTTGCTCCTATTAAAAATTTGTCAATATAAAAGTTGCCATTTGTGAATAGTATTAAGAAGGTTTATACTAAGTTGAAGTGAATTTGATATTTTGAGAATTAACGAAGTTATGAATTTTTTCCTCCCTAAAACCCATTTTTCTTCGCTTCTTGTTTTTAAATTTTTCAAAAATCTGTGATACAAAAAATTTTAGCCCATTTCCTAGATGTAATAATAACTTTAAACTGATTTGATATGAATTATAATTTTTAAAGCTAGGGGATTTTTTCGGTTTACACAAAACCGCTTTCTGTTTCCACGCCCTTCGACCGACTTTGCGCGTCAGCGAACTTGATCAAGATTGTCTCTTCTTGATTTTATGTATAAGTTTGCAAGAAATTTATGCAAAATTATGGAAGTTATTGTGTCCATAAAAAAGTGTGTACACTGGTGTGCAAAAATTAAGGATGAAGCAGATAAATTAAAATCTGAACAAGGTAACAGAAAGGATTGTTTGAATAATTTTAATCACTACACTTGTCCATATTTTCACATCTTGAACATCTTATGGTAATGGTATGATTTCGGTCGATTTGGAAAACTTCTGCATGACGGTGCATTCAAGAAACCATCTTGTCCTTAATTTTTTCACACTAGTGTATATATATAGGGGAGGGGCGGACGAAAATCGGGTATTAGAAAATAAATAACAGTTCTAAAGTATTACTGAATCAATATTTAATTAAAAAAGTTTCTTGGTTAAATAACTGGTACATGTAAATATATAATTCTGGACTAAATGAAATATAAAATGAACAGAACATATTAACGATTAAAGTCACTAATGGATCTCCATCCCTTTTACAAAGTTCTTAAACGGAAACTCGTTCCGATAAAAACACGAGCATACGGAAGCCCCATCTGCTCCGTACCGCAGATCTAGGCATTCTCCCTCTGCAAATCTTCGAACATTCACTCTTTGCTTATTACACTTAACTTGCAAATATTTTCCTGGGCTGGGCTTTGGACTTAGCTCAGCTACTGAAATTCACATACATTGTCAGTTGAAGTCTTGTGGTTTCTGAGGCTAATTTACCTCTACATTCTCGTCCGCCCCTATATATATATATATATATATATATGAGATAATTTGGTACACAGTCGTTCATCCTGTCGGACTAATGAAATAATTTTTATGAAAATATCTAATTATGTTAGCAGCTCATGGAATATTATTTCATGGCAAGCTATGAATTGGTATAGTTATCAAATTGCAGTCGAGATTAGTGGGTCGTGGTGGAAGTACTGTTAGAATTCCATTTGGGAATTTTCCCGAAAGAAAAATAAACAATCTACGTTGAACAGCAATGAATTTATTAAATGTCAAGTAGGAGGTAACAATTTCACTCAGCTTTAAAGTTTGGGTCTTATCTGAACCTTATTAAGTCCTAAACACCTGAATTAAGATGTAGAATGATTAGAGACGCACATCAACTACTGACAATAAACTCCTTCTGTTGACGAAAATTCTTTAAACAGGTAAAAAACGTCCAAAATCTGGGCTCGAAGGCAGCTTAATATAGTCTTTTTTACTGGTAAAGCGTAGCAACACAGATCCTACACTCAATTTCAGACGAATCAACCAATTTAGAAAGGATTTTCACTCAGGAAAGTGCAAGATTTTTCAAAGAATGGGGAGTGAGAGGGAGCGCAATAAGGAAAGAGTTCCAAAAATTGGCAGACGGAACGATTTCGATGTAATACGGCCGCGCCAGACGGGTACGCATGAAATGCAATGAATGCTGAGATATATATATAAAAAAATGGTATTAAGAAACAAATATCTTAAATTATGAAATAATACAATGGAAGTGGGTTATTTTAGTGATATTTTATTTAGGGAAGTGGGTGGGAATTTAGTGGGTTAGGAAGAGTGTTGCTTTTAACAGATTAAGGTTTTTAGAATAAAAAAAAATAAAAGAATGCTTTGATTAAAGGCATGAAATTAAAACATAATTTATATGTTAAGATTATTAAAAGACAGGGGTAAAGGATAGATATTATAATGGAATAATTTAATTAAGGTAAAATAGTGGCGAAAATTATTATTACATATATATATACATAGACAAAGTTTTGAAATGGGTTTTTGATTTGCATTCTAGGAGTCATGATCGGCGTAGATCTGCAAAATTTTTTCAGAAAATTTAACAAAGGGCAAATGTAATAAGTAGCATTTCTTACGAAATCTACCTAAAAGGCGGTAGAATGTAAGTTCTTTGGTAGAATCAAGATCAACAAGTGTTTCAGTCAAGACTATCATGAGAACTTAAAATTTCCAGAATGAAAGTCAATTCCATATAAAATCTGTACAAAATTTCTAAATGCCCGTTAACAAAACACATATTCTTTTTCAGTGGCATCAATTTACATGGGCTCGTCGGATGTGAACCCACCCAATAATTTTATCTTTGTGTCCATGCAATTTCCATCGATTTATTTCAAAGTATACATTTATTTAAACTCTGAAATAAAAATATGGTTTTATTGTTCCCAAAATGATTCTGTTTAAAAGATAGTATGCACGTCATACAGGTTTATACAATCTAGACGCACGCTATGCGCGGAAAATTTTGTTCAAAATTCGGAATTTTGCAAAAAGTTTTAGAAAAGAAGAAAAAGGTTTTTGTAACTTTTTTTTTTTAAATACAAAAAATTTAAAAATATTCTCCAACTTTTTGTACGTTTTAATTATTGTTAGCACATAATTAAAAGCAGGGTTAATTTCCAAATTTTTAGATTTTTAAGCCAGTCGGTGCCGAAAACTTCGGACACCATAAATTTCGAATTTTGGCAAGTGGTCGCCTTAAAAATTAATTTCTACAATCTTTCGCAGAAAAAAGGTCTTAACTTTCGTCAAAGGACCGCAGAAAAAATACGAATTTGGTCAAAGAGCCGCGGAAAAAAACGCAAGATTTCGTCGAATAATCATGGAAAAAGCGCGAATTTCGTCAAAAAAAACTAAAAAATGCGAATTTCAACAAAGAATCGCAAAAAACATAAATTTTCTCAAACTATCGACACGAATCGCGAATTTTGAGAAAGGACAGTGAAAAAAAGCGAATTTCACTAAAGAATTGCAGTTGAAAAGCAAATTTTGTCCAAGGATTGCGGACAAAATGCGAATTTCATCAAGAATCATAGATAAAAAAAACAAATTTCGCTCAAGAATCGTAAATAAAACGCGAATTTCGTCAAAAAATCGCGAAAAAAATGCGAGTTCCGTCTAAGAATCGCGAAAAAAACACGAAATTCGTCAAAAAACCCTTAAAAATGTGAATTTCAACAAAGAATCGCAAAAAACATAAATTTTCTCAAACTATCGACAAGTATCGCGAATTTCGAGAAAGGACAGTGAAAAAAAAGCGAATTTTACTCAAGAATTGCAGTTGAAAAGCGAATTTTGTCCAAGAATTTAGAAAAAGTAGCGGAAAAACACAAATTTCGTCAAAGCATAGCAGGCAAAAACGTGAATTTCATCAAAGCACTGGAGGAGAAACGCGAATTTTGTCAAAGAGTCTTTGGAAAGACACGATGATCTCTTTAGAAAACAACACACACACAAATATCTATATTAATTATTATTGGTAGTATACTTTTTAATCTGAATAATTTTTAATATTTTAATCTGAAATAATACACTGAACTAACTTTTGAAAAATCACATTAATCTAACTTGACCCAAACTTTCTACAGGGAATCAACACTCAGCGTGAAATCCATCCGTCATTCCATCGGAAAACGGTTAACTGGACAGGCAAAACAAATATTAGTGCCAAGGAGGAATTTGTCCCCCCCCCCCCTCCCCATCTGCTGTAAACTGTGCTGAAAATTTGTTTTGAATTTCAGAATTTTTTATTTATTCACAATCTATAATTAGCTTACTTTTTTCAAAACCAAAATAATAATTTTTTAAATTATACTATTATTTTTTTAATTAAATTACACTATTTAATTTATACTGTCAAAATAACTGGACAAGTAATTTTATTAAACATTAAATTAATTTTCAGAAAATTTTTGACCTAATATTTATGTGCGCAGAAAGTTTTTAGTTTTATACAAGTTTAGACATCAATTAGCTTTACATCAGGAATACTGAAAGCCCCTCCTGTGGGTGTAATAATTAAATTTTTCTCAAAAGCAAATTTCCTATATATTTTGTCATCTGTTTTAATGTCTTGATTCGATAAAGCACTTATGAAACCAAAATGTAATGTTTCCTTGACATTTAACTTTTTGCACTTTCAACTGTTCGCAATTTATCATCTTTATTTTTTTGCTCCTGGCCGAACCCTTCAACTCCCACTTACACCAACGGAGGAAAAAAATTTATGTGTTATTTTATTCAAACATTTTTGAGCCCTTCGAATATTTTTCAAAAGTTAACGCTGCTGTAACTTTTGTTATGTATGTACATAATTTATAAAGTTAAATTTCATTTTCATGCAAATTTTACAAATGAAGAAGCATTGGTTCAAAAGTTATTAAGAAAAAACCTTGGTGAGTTAATCATGGGCCAATCTGTAAATCATATGTCTACCTCAACACTTAACAAATGCTACTAGATATGCCAAAAATTGCCCGAACGAAATATAAATTTTAAATTTAATATTTCTCCCCCTTGCTGTTTTGCATTAATTTTACCGTATTGCCAATTACAACAGCTTAACCCATTAGTGCCTAGTGTCACTTTTTACGGACGATTATAAAAAAAGGCAATAAAGCACTTTTCACACCAGTAAATAGAAAGATAAATAAATACTATTTTTCTCGAGATAAATTCCTCAATAAATAAAAATAAAAGTTATTCGTTTTTTTAAAATGGTGGGAAACCCAAAATTTCACTTTTAATGAAGAAAATAATTTGGGCATTAATGGGTTAAAACCTCCATGCAATTCATCTTTGTTCTTAGGTTATTTTCCAAGATCAGATCTTAGTTCCTTGTATGCTTTCATGCATTATTTTTCTAAGATTGCTACCCATATGTTCATTGATTACCCAGTACTGTCATTCGGACTGAAGGCTTTTCACTCAACTGTGTAATTTCACCTGTATCTAAAAGTATGCATTTTTTTACTTGACGAGCTTTGAATTTGCTCTCTACATGTGCATTCTAGAAATAGAGAAGTTTGGCAAATACTCATTTCTTTTTTCTATTAAGCAATCAAGGTCGTGAACATAGCTATCTTTAAACGATAATGACTTCACCCTCTCTTCCTCCCTATTCCTTCTGATTTCTCCCCTGACTTTCTTTCTAAAATTTCATTAATTTCTTTTGGTATAGTGATTTGCATAACCAAAATACCGTTATTTATCCTCAAATTTCTGAGATTGATCAATATATAAGGTCTGAATCGCTTATGTACATTTCATTGGCGCACCCAAGGGGGAGGGGGGGGGGGTATTCAGCTAAGGGGACTGAAGTCCCTCCCAAGACCGCGGGACTAAACTGTTAAAAGTTTTTTTTAAATTGCGAAGGTTTATTGAAAAATTGAAAAATATTAATCTTTTCACAATTTTTTTTTATGAAATTTGAAACATTAGCATTTTTTTAATATTGACCACTTAAAACAATATATATATTTTTATTTATCAAAGAGGTTTAAACCTTAAGAATTAGTCTCATCAAAAAAATTTCAGAATCCCTTCCCCAGGTTTCGCTGACAACCCCCCCCCCCTCTCCCCATCATTCAGTCTTTGCGTCTTTGCTCTGTATCAATTCAATAGAATGTATGTAATCCAGGCTCGATACATGCTGTTCATTTTAAATCACATGAAAAAAAAAAAAAAAAAAAAATCAGACCAAGCTTGTCTAACATTCCGGACCAGAACAGGAAAGTAATAGACTTCAATAACATGCTAGCCCCCTACAATGCTTAATTCTGGGTGCGCCACTCTTATTTTTAGAATTAAAATTTAAATGATGCCTGCCGGTGTCCGAGTTTTAGCAAGATTGGTTTGGGGCGTATTCTTCTTTTTATTGTGGTGCGAATTAGAGTAATTTATTTTAAATAAGTAGCCTTACTAAATAATTTTTCACTGCGCATGCGTCAACGATATCAAAATTTCATTTGCATATTGTGTTAGCTAAATCTATAGAGCAACTTTTGTGAGAGTCTCAAAATCATAGCTTGAAAATCCTGAAAGTGATTGCCTATTAGCAGGACTGTCCAACGCGGCGCCCGCGGGCGCCATGGCGCCCTTCTGAAGGTTCCCTGTTACTAATATTTTTAAAATAAAATTACATTTAAAAGGATACTTTATTTAAAACCCTTGATGTTTGTATGAGAGATATTTTTAAAACCTCTAAGTGTATTTCAGACATCGAAAATTAAAACGTATTTTTTAAAGTGTAATTGTGTGCTATTGTGTTTCGTCACTAACATATAGTTATTAATTGTTGAAACTGTTATGGTAATTATCACGATAAAATCTAATAAAAGTTAGCAATAACTTTTTCAATATGTTAAGATGTGAAATGTAGAAAAATAAGCGTAGTCCTTCTCCTACTTTCGATCGGGAAAGTTCCGTTTTTTTTTTTTTTTTTTTTTTTTTCTATTGATGTTTCTACATTGACCCAATATTTCTTAAAAATACAGGAAAAGGTTTTTTAACTCCTAGGTCTTGAAAATTTTTGGTAGTTTTCTCATTTTGTTAAAAAAAATCTACAACATTGGGCGAAATGGCATCGATAAAAGTTCTTCCAGGCTTTATCTTTGGAACCGCCCATGGATTGGTCACTAAATAACTGGATATGTCTTCATTTTTTTACTTTTTATAATGGCATATTTGCGATTAAAAAATAAATCAGAATATTTATTCCCCTTAGAAACACACACACACACACACAAACAAAAAAAATCAAAAAAATCTCTGATTTCCATTATATTTCAATTAAACGTCAGATTAAAGTTTCTGGTTCCTTTCGTTTTAAAAGTTTTGAGATAGCACGACAGAAAAATGTATAATTTGAAATTTACTGCGATTTATAGTTATTTCCCTTTAATTCTATCTTTTATACGAATTAGCAGATCCCTGTAAGGACCCTATATCTATTGCTGAGATATGCATTTGCATGTGTGAATCGCTACTAATTAGTGCTCGCGATGGGATACGTATAGCAGCTATACGTTTAAACGATGTACGTATATCCGTATAATACGCTTTTCTGCTATACGGATACTTTAGAATATACGTTTAAACGTGTCCGGATACGTATAACGCGTATCAGCTAAAAGTATATTTAAGAATACGTATATTTAAAGTATACGTATATTCCACGTATCGTATCTAATTTAAATAGTAGACTTCATCAGTCGTATGTCACTGAATTGAAAATAATTTGGAAATCGGTGGTGTTACGACAGGAATCTGCATAGTAATGTCTTATATATAAGAAATCGAGCAATAAAAAGCGTATACTTTATAAAAACTTTTGCAAAAAGTTCACAAAAAATCAGACTCCTGATTGGCCAATCTCGTTTCACTAACAGTGATATATCTATCTGGATTGCGACCAATATTGTAGAAATCGTGAAAAAGACAGCATAGTAGCACTACCTGTTGAACGATTTACACACAAATCTAATCAGCACCAATTTCTATCAGGCACTACCTGAAAATATAGGGGAAACTGGGGCACATGTGAACATAGCTTTTTTCTCATAACTGGGTTAATTTCTATAAGCAAAACTACTCAATATAGTAAACAGTACTTTTTTTACGCATGGTAATTTTTTTAATTATTTTTATAGCTCTTCTTACATTTCTTAATAGTTTTATGAATTCAAAAAAAAGTTCATATGTGCCCCAACGAAGGGGCAGCTGTAAAACACAAGGGCAACATGTAAACACAAGGAAAAATAATTATTTGACACGTTTTTTATTATCTTTTCCATATGGTACCATAATCATTAGTTGTACTATCTGTTAAATTCACCATAAAGAAAAATATATGTATATTTATTTAGTTTCTGAGTGATATGTTTAAGCAAAATATCATATATATTATAAAGCAGAAGTTCTGAAACTTCCAAACGAGTGTTTTCAAAAACTACCCGATGGATTTTTTTGCCGATTGTATCATTCGATAGGAAATATTTTTCCGAAGGTTTATGATTCAAATTTACAGGGATAACTCTGATTTTTCGTAGTAAATTTCGTATTTTTCGGTTATTTTTGACAAAAGGGTTGCCAGTAGCTGTTTTTGGCGAAAATTATAATTGCTAAAAGAATTAAAATGGCTATATCTATTAGAAATATTATAAATATCTTGCAAATAATAGCATAAAATAACTACTGATAATAATAATAATAATAATAATAAAGAAAGACCGTTTAAATGAGGCGTAATATTTTAAAAATATATTTATCTTGAAAATGAAAAAGATATTTGTAATGCTTAAAAAATAAATTAACGCGAAATATAACATCTGGTGCAACTTTTGGCGACTTATCCCTGGCGTTAGAATAACAACATGAATTTGAAAATTTGATTAAATGAATTTTGAATGATAGTTATTTTCCTTTTTATTATTTTCTTTCTCTCTCTCTCTCTTTTTTTTTTTTTTTTTTTTTTTTTTTAATCGAATTTCCGTATAACTTACAGCAGAAAAAAGCAGATCTGATTGTAAAAGACACTGTAAGTTATGAGCAGGGCCCGATCAAGCTCAAGTTGGGCCCAGGGCCTATAAAAAGTTGGGCCCCCCTACTTTCCCATTCCCGGCGATATTTTCAGAAAAAAAGTAGGTTTATTTGTTGAGTTGATTAAGTTGTTTGAGTGAAAGTTTCAAGTTAAAAAAAAATAACTTACAAGAATAATTAAGAAAATAAACTACCATCCACTTTCTCAAATAAGCATTTGTACAATTCACAAACATCTAAGATCCTCAGTTTATGCTGCAGAATAAATGAGGTTGTCTTTTTCAAAACTCGACTTATTCAAAATCATAAAAATTGTGTTTTAAAAATATTTCATCAAGGGAAAAAAAATCAGCCACATAATTTGTGGGCCCCTGAAATTGGTGGGCCCAGGGCCGAGGCCCCGGAGGCCCGTGCATTAATCAGGCCCTGGTTATGAGCTACATATTCGTTTCTATGCGATTTTCATTTTGCTTTTGTCGCCAAAGAATGTGTTTTTAAGCCAAAAATGCACTACTGACTTAATGCCTGACAATAATGTTTTTTATTTTTTTCAAGTGAAGATAATTTTTGGAGTATATTTTTATATTCAATCGTAAATTATATATGTAGATATGAGTTAATAACTAAAAAAATGAATCAAATATTTAAATTTTAGCTTTAGTATGAATTTTTGCCACACATATATATTGTAAAATAATGTTATACTTTTTCAAAACTTTTCACCGTAATTTTGAAGAATGTGATCAACGAATACCCTTTTATTTCCTTTTGCAAATGTTTTTTATTGTTCATTTAATTTTTTTGCGCCATTTCGTCAATTTCACTTACAGGAAAAATTACAGTTTTAAAATTTAGGAACTGAAGAAGTAAAGGTTATCCTGTCAATTAAAAATCTACCGCCAAATTCCAAGATTAAATGTCAATAATGGATGATCGTAAATGTCACATTCACTTGACATTAAGCATAACATAAATATTAAATCATGTCATCACGTGATTTTTAATTCGACATTTTATTTCTATTTTTATATATGCTCTGCTAATTTGTTTTTCGTTATTTAAATGAAAAATTATGCTAATCTATATAATCTGGCTAATAGTTTGGCAATTTGTATAATTTGGCGATATTGGTCGACGCTATAACCAAGTAGCACTGAAGGAAAAATTTTGGAATTCAAAGGAAATTTATGCAATTATGCGTTATTACTATTGATAAATTCAACATTTTGAAGTAAAAAATTCCTGCTGAATAAAATTTACAAGTCTTTTTTAATTAACCATTTCCTCTTTAATATTTCTTCAATCAATATTTCGCTATTTATCTCTTTCGCGCCAGGCTAAAAAAAATGTATTTTAAATATTTTATTAGATAAAACGTAAATAACATTTTTCTATTTAAAAATATATTTTTTAAATCTAATTCTACCATTATGTGTCTTACAGGAGGAAATAGCAGAATTACTTTTAAAAATGGCTTTATCTGTTAATTGTATGTTATTTGTTTATTTGGGTGTTTGAATTTACTTTTGTCATCAAACATTGCAATTTTAAGCCAAGAAGGCATAAACCGGAGCGATGTTCGCAATAATTAAATTCTCTCACTCTGTTTTAAATGTGTGAGAGCATTTTTAGGATAATTTTTTATGTTTGAATGTAAATATATAAATAGCAGTTGTGGTGAAAAAAATTGCGTATAATGTTTAAATTTTAATATAAATGTCTTCCTTATCCAAACTGTAAAATAATTTAATTGCAACTTTTTAAAGTTTTGGCGCAGATGTCATATACGCACCACATTCGCACGATTGCAACAAAATGGCGATTTTATGCCTCAGATGGTAAACCGACTATAGTTGTTTATTTATTAATAAACTATTTATTAACTTTCATTTTGTTTTTTAAAATAATATAAACAATTTTGCTCTATAGCTATTAATTAAACTTTTTTATTTATTAATTTTTTTTAAATAATAGAAAATAATTAAAAAATATGTATGAAATTGGTGATTAAAAACGAAGTTTTCTCCAAATTGGCCTCAGAAAAAAATTGCGCCAATGTAGTACGTACATGACATCTGTGCCAAAGTTTTTTTACTGTAAATAAGTAGGGAAAATGCAGTACAAATACCGATTAAAGTTTTTTTTTTCCAAATATGGAAATTTTGTCACAGATTTGGTCATATACTCATCGAGGTATCTCATTGGCGCCAAAATGGCATTTTTTGCCTTATATGGTAACCCAGCAACAGTTGCTTATCTATTGATATGTAGTTTATTTATTTTCACTTTCTTTTTTGAAATGATATTAGTTGTTTTGTTCTACAGTTACTTTTTTTATTTATTGTTAATTCCTGTTTAAAATGTTAGAAAATAATAAAATATATATAAATTTCTTTGGTATTCTAAAACGAGGATTTACCACATTGGAGTTACAAGAAAATCGTGCTAAACCTATTGCGTATATGATGTCTGTGTAAGAATCTTTTGTGAAATATGAAAAATGTAAATATGTTACTACTTGATTATCACGTCAACCAATTTCGCCAAATTATACAAATTTACATAATTTTATCTTAAATAACTAAAGAGAAAATACTTAAATACGAAAGAGCAAATATTTTTTTTTCATTTTTCAGGAGAAAATTTTGGAGGAGGTAGTTGTTGTAGTGAGAATTTTAATGCGTTCTTTTTATCGTTGGCAACTCCTGTAACGAAAAATGTTTATTTTTTTTTCCTGCCATTGTTGTAAGAGCTGGTTTTGTCAAAGCCATGTTAAGGTGGTATTCAAATTTTTGAACTCTTCCCAATTTCCACCCCCCTTGGGCCGATTTTCCTCATTTGCAATCCCCACTGAGATATTAACCATCTCAATGTATTTGACGAGTTTGAAGATGATTCGTGCATAATTTTGCCTTTTATCGCGCGGACAAAATTTGGTATATATATAAAGTTTTTAGGTGGGAGTAGCTTTGGGTTCCTGGCTTCATATAATGAAAAGTTGTCTAGAAATTTTTCAGAAGTCGCACCATGATAACGACTGTAATAATTAATATTTCTTCAGATAAGGGAAAATTTTAAATCCTGTTGCCATAATGGTGTCATTTCGCTTCCAAATGTGCACTGTTAATAATGAACTAAAATAGTTACTTCTTAATAGCTGGATTTTGTCCAACGTTTAAAATAATTTAATATCACAATGGTGTCTATATCGTTTTCAGCAATGAGCGAGGTGCTGCTGGAGGTCCAAATTGTTTAAAATACAAATTTAAATTCACCAGTTCGTTTCATCCACGGTTGATTTTGAAATATTGACCAGCGCAGCGGGAATAGCCTGCTAGTTATAAAATAAAAATAAATAGATTGTGTTTTGGGGGGGGAGGGGGATTAGATAATTAATAAAATATTGTTGCAATAAAATAAAAGCTTAAAGAAGTAAACTTGAGAAAATATTAGAATTTAAATTTTGTTTAGTGCTTTTTGTTTGAGACAGATTTTAGGGAGGGAGCATTTGGATAATATTTGTCGGAAATCTACCGAAAGGCGAAAGATTTTCATTCCTATATTTGCCTTATTTGCCTATAAATTAAGGATAAAAAATTGTTTTCCGTTTATAAGCTTCCTCCAAATTTAATTTATTTTGCTTTTAAAAGACTAGGGGGGCCCCGCCCCCCTGCTCGCTATGCTCGCCAACCCCCCGCGTAATCGCTTCGCGATTCCAAATTATTGGCTACCCCTGCTTGCTGCGCTCGCCAATACCCCATGGTATGAATAAGCAGTTGCAGATCTTTCAAATGATGTGTCACACGACTGGTGTTGTAAAGAAATTAAAAATGTGCCCCCCTGGGGGGCAGAGTGGGAGGCCACACAAAAGACATCCATAATATGAATAAGCAGCTGCAGACCTCTCAAATGATGTGTCACACGACTGGTGTTGTAAAGAAATTAAAAATGTGCCCCCCTGGGGGGCAGAGTGGGGGTGACACACAAGACATCCATAAAATGAATAAACAGTTGCAGACCTTTCAAATGATGTGTCACACAATTTGTGTTGTAAAGAAATTACAAAATGCGCCCCCTCTGAGGGCAGAGGGGGGGGGGGGGTTACACACAAGATATCCATAATATGAATAAGCAGTTGCAGACCTCTCAAATGGTGTGTCACACAATTGGTGTTGTAAAGAAATTAAAAATGTGCCTCCCCAGGGGGCAGAGTGGGGTATGACACACAACACATCCATAATATGAATAAGCAGTTGCAGACCTTTCAAATGATGTGTCACACAACTGGTGTTGTAAAGAAATTAAAAATGTGACCCCTCCCTGGGGAGATCAGAGTGTGGGGGTGACACACAAGACATCCATAATATGAATAAGCAGTTGCAGACATTTCAAATCTTGTGTAACACGACTGGTGTTGAAAAGAAATTAAAAATGTGTCCCCCCTGGGGAGCAGAATGGGGGATAACACACAAGACATCCACTATATGAATAAGCAGTTGCAAACCTCTCAAATGATGTATCAAACGACTGGTGTTGTAAATAAATTAAAAATTTGGCGAAATATTACAGTTATCGCCAAGTTGGCGTCACTTTTGACAACTAATTTTGGTCGCCAAATTTGGCGATATATCGCCAAGTTGGCGTCAAACTTGGCGATTGTTGGCGATGGCAACCTTTCCTCTCTTTATGGTAACCCATACGGCGATGCATAGACGGAGTCCTTTTCTGATTGGTCTATTCGACTCATGGAAGGAGTGGACAACCCGGATTCGTTAGTTCCGGAAATCTTCCACATCAGCATCATTCCAGGAGTCATTCCTTTTAAGGCTAGTTTTTTTTTACTATAGAAGGAAAGGGGGCTGGAAGTCAATAATGAAGATTTCACAGTAGTTTAAAAATTTTATTTTCTTAAAATATAATTTTATTTTCAAAACACCAAATAACATAGCTGTTTAAGAAATGGAAGTAAACTAATACTACAAGTTTGCAACAAATGAAATAGAAAAATTTTCAAAGTTGTTAAACGTAATATTTTTTGCATTAACGATGCATAAAAAATAGTATTGAAAACCGTTAAATAAAATAATATATAACATTTATTGCATTTTAGAAAACATTAAATTTATTTAAATTACAATTGAACATAAACGAGCTTGTTGCTTTTTTATGTATTTGCTGACAGGTATGTTTTTAAAATTTTCTATACAAAATCAAGTTTATAAGACAGAAATGTCTTCTATTTCAATAAAATTATAGATAATGGAGCTGGTATTATTTTCATGAAGTTAACTTGTGAGGGAGTGACCTTTAGTCATAAAGGCACTCTAGTGTTTCTGAGATCGTGACGTCAATAATTTAACATTTTGTAGGCGTAAAAGTGACATCTATCCTCTCTTTTACTTTAACTTTCTAGAGTGTGTGTGCTCTTTCGAATTCCGCAGTTAGCTCGCGGTTATTAGTATTATGTTAATGAGAAGTATCTCAGTTTGTCGCGTATAAAAGCTTGGGTGTGAGTTTGTGGGGTGTGTGTTTCTGGCCTTGGCCAGCAGCCAGCGTCTGTGTGTTTCTGGCCTTAGCCAGCGTCTGTGTGTTTCTGGCCTTAGCCAGCAGCCAGCGTCTGTGTGTTTCTGGCCTTAGCCAGCAGCCAGCGTCTGTGTGTTTCTGGCCTTAGCCAGCAGCCAGCGTCATTGGACAACAAAGTTGATGATTGTTTATTAAGGTGCTGACGATTAGAGAGTAGCTACGGCCTCCAGTAAAGCGGAAAGAAGTTCAGATAGTGGATTAAAGTCTCGGCCTTGGTAAGAAAGTTTAGTTTTGATTATTTGAGAAATAAAGAAATATCCACAGCCACGGGCTGTGAAATTAAGATTTGTTTAGTAGATCAGCCAGGAAATAGTG
Organism: Maratus speculifer; assembly: GCA_964019185.1. NCBI lineage: Eukaryota > Metazoa > Arthropoda > Arachnida > Araneae > Salticidae > Maratus > Maratus speculifer. The sequence continues at coordinate 376,625,091 of OZ025292.1, forward strand.
TCAAGTGTTAGACGGTGCCCCGGCTGAGCTAGACCGACGCCTGTGAGTATGATTTAGCTTTTCATAGTGTTCTCAGTGAGTGAAATTATAGACTGGCTCCACTTTCCTTTAGCCCTTATCATTTTAATAAACTGTGTTGTTTTAACCTAAATTCCTGAGTATGTCTGCATATAACGTGACAAATGACACCCAGCATGAGTATACCGTCACAAATGGCGCCCAACGAAATGTCGGACATTTTGAGATTGTGCCTCGAGTGTATTTCACCGGTGAGGGTGATATTAGTGAATTTTTAGTGAAATTAGATGATTATATTTTGTTCAATAATATACCTGAGAAAAACAGGTACGTAGTGCTTAAATGCTCGTTAAAGGGCGAAGCACTTTTGTGGTTAGAAAATATAGGGAAGTTTTTGATTACTGAGGAAGCGAAAAGATTTGAACAAACTGTAATTGAGTTAAAGAAGGCATTTCCTCCCGTTAAAGATAAAAGTATTTTGAGAAAAGAGTTCTATTGTAATAAGCAGAATATATATGAGTCGGCGTCAAAATTCTATCTACGTAAGCTTGAACTAAAAAATAAATTAGATTTAGATATCACATTTGAGGAGTTGTTGGACATTGTTTTTCCTCTTTTTAATCCAAATATACAGGACTTTATTGAAGTTAGAGCACCGAAGAATTTTGCAGAAATGCACCAGATATTATCGAAGTATGAGTCTCGGCATAGCTCGGATCAACGGGATTTGCGTAACCCTCGGCAGAGACCTGTCACGGATGGTAATTTGAGAAATGAGGGGGAACGTAATTTTGTGAGGGGGAGACAGCGATTGCCGGATAGTAATGTGCGTAATAGAAGTGATGGATTTGGTCGTAATATGTCGAATACGAGTAATGGTAATAGGAATGGTGGTGGTGCTAATAATTTTAGAAGTGGTGAGAGAAATATGCATGGAAATAGGCAGAATAGTGGTTATAATCGTAGTGGGGGAGTACGGGACAGGAATGTTTCTTCGCAAGTACGGAGATTAACTTCGGATGAGAATGTTGAAAATAGGTCAACGCAAAAGAGATGTGTTCAGAGGTCGGAAAAGTCTTCGGTGAATTTGAATAAAATTACTATTAATCCGGTTGAGTTACCTGAAGTGTTAATTGTGTTAGATGGTATTGTCGTTAAAAGTGTCTTCGATACAGGGGCAGATAAGTCGTTCATTTCTTTTGATTGTTATCGGAAATATTTTTCGTATAAGAAGTTGAAAAGGTCAAGTCTGGTGGTTCAGTCGGCACAGGGAGTAGCTTGCGATAATAAAGGTTCAGTAGAATTGGAAGTTGAAATTCGTTCGGTTAAGACATGTTGGGAGTTTTGTGTGTTGGATGGATTAACAGTGCATTGTATAGTTGGTGTGGATTATATGAGGGATAGAGGAATTAGTTTGGATTTCTTTAAAAAGTCGTTAATCGTGAATAATGATGAGGATGTGAGTAAGAAAGAGCCTGTTTCAGTGTCAGTTAATTTGGAGGAGTCGGGGTTTAAGTGTGGTTAAGAAAATGGAGGTTAATAAGTCTTTAGTCGATTGTGGTAAAGTTTTTTCAGATAAACCGAGTTTAAAGAATGAAGTTCATATTGGTTTTGACGCACTAGTTGCTAGTAAACCATTTCGTTATGATTTTATATCTAATATTTTTAAATCTTTTTGTGAAAAGTTGGAGACTGAGGTCGGTATGGAACTTACTCAGTCTAATATGGCTGAACGTGTAAATCGTACATTAATTCAAATGATTTCTTCTTATGTTGGTTCTCATCATGCAAATTGGGACCAGTTTCTTCAGCATTTTGCGTACGCACTTCGTACGGCAGTTCACGAGTCAACGGGGAAAACGCCTGCTGAATTGTTTTTGGGTAGAAAAGTTATTACTCCATTCCAAAGGTTAGTTATGGTGTCAGATGCGGAAAGTCAGTACATGTGTCAGGATATTGAGAGGTTGGTTAAGGAAGCTCAGGTTCAAATGGGAAAAGCGCAAGAAAAGCAAGCTCAGTATTATAATATGCGTAGAAGGGAGTTAGAAGTGAAAGTTGGAGATTTTGTGTTAGTAGAAAAGCATTGGTTAAGTTCAAGTCGTCAAAAGAGAGTAGCTAAGTTTGGTCCGAAGTTTGTAGGTCCGTTCGAGGTTCTGGAAGTTCGAAATAATAATTTGGTTGTTGATGTCAATGGTGAAAGAATGACTGTTAATCTGGATCAGGTTAGAGTGTATAAGTTTAGAGAAAATGGTAGTGAAGGTTCTCATATGTCGAGTGGTGTTTCGCGAAATTCCCGATCCAATGAGTGTCCCGAGTCCAGCACTTCTTCGTCTAATTCTTTTCATCAATATTCAAGAAGAAAATTTGGTCAAACAGCTCCAAAGACTGTTATTGAAAGTCGAAAGCCTAGCAATCCGAGAGCAAAGTATAATAAAAATAAGAGAACTGTGTCAAATACATCGGACTCTGTGTGTCATAAAAGACAAAAAATTATAAATTGTCCAGTTCCTCCATCTATTAGACAACAACCTCACAAGCATAAATTAACTAATAGTTCACCATCTTCAGTGATTAATCCGCAGAAAAGATTTCGTTTGGACACTCGTAAAACTGTTAAGCGAACTTTAAATGCCGAATCTTTGCCTAACAAGAAACTACATAGGTCCGGAAAGAAACGTGGCCTAGGATCTTCGGTAACTTCGGGTGCGTCTAGAAAGAGGAGGCAACTCTCAGATTACCGGCAACAACAGTGTGAACCTCGCCATGGAGTGAACCCAGCGAACCGGCCAGAGCAGAGTCGTCGAGTGGAACCTACAAGTACACGGCATCCATTCAGAACCAGGCTCCAGGCATGACAGTCAACGGTGGCGTCACCGTACAGTTCTGATGACGAGAGATCCTTCGTACAAGCCTTCTGGGACAGGAGGAGAAAGCCATCTTGCAGTATGAAGCCTGCTAGCAGTGAATCATCTCTATGATTGGGTGATAATGTTCTTTATTAAATTTCTATTAGAGTGCATATATGTGGTAGCAATGTGAAGGAATAGAAAGCAGAAAGACTGTTTGGTACTTTTGGCCATTTTTGGAATTTTTTTGACGGACTCACGTTTAGTGCTTAATTGTGTTCAAAATTTGTTTGCAAAATTGTTAGTTTTATGTATGTTGAAAATTTTGGTCTTAACTGCTTTTAAAAATTCTGGATCTATTGTTAAATTGTTGTGTTATTTGTTAAAAATGTTACTATATTGTTATATTCTTCATGTGTTATAAAATGTATGTTAATGTATGTTTAAATTTTCAGAAAGTACAGATAGTAGTTTGGGTTATTTTGTACACGCGCCGCGGTTGAGGCGCGCACGTGTTTTGCGGTCAAGAAGTCCTTGACACGCGTTTCTATCTCTGATACTAACATTTAATGAATTAACTTTCTTCTTATCGTTCGTGTTTTATGAGTTGCGTTTTGTACTTTAGTTGAGAATGGTTTCCGCAAGTTGCGAAGTTTTAAGCTGCATTTGAATTTGAAATTGTATTGTATTAAAATTGAATGTTAATGTGATTTTCTTGCAGGGAAGTATACTTTTTGTTATGTATTGATTCTGCTATTTTTCTTTTAGTTAATACAGATGAAGAGATTGATGACGTCATTTTGTAAATTTTTGATATTTTTTGATTGTTGCATAGGCACAGCGATATGCCGCTGTACGTATGTGCCCCAATTATTGTTCAAGTGGAGTTAAGTCTGAAGAAGTTTGGGAGTTAGTTCATTGGCTAATGGGGATGTAGGTATTACGTAGTAGCAGAGTTAGTTTAGTATGAAGTAAATGTAATTTTAGATGAAGTCGGAATTTGGATGAGGAAAGTTTTTGCGCATTGGGTTTTTTGGACTTGGTGCGAATTCTAGTATATTAAAGTTATGGAGAAATTTTTGGGTAAAGTTATAGTTGCATTGCAATATTGAGGAAAATTTCGGAAGGTTAGTGTTTTGAGAAATTTTAGCACTCCCAGTGGAGTGGGTTGTTTTGAGAGAAGAAGTAATTAGTTTTGAAAGTTTTACGAGTTTTTGGAAGTTTTACGGAGGCTATTTGTAAGATAGAAGAATGATTGGATTGAATATGTGATTATTTGAGGCAAACTGAGTGTTTTTGGTTGTGATGGGTTAAAGTTAATATTTTAAAAGTTATGTTTCGGCGTTAAATTTCACCCATCACTGTGTTTTATTACGGCTCTAAATTTATAACAAGAAAAAGTTCTGGGCATGCATTTAGCCCAGCCCTTTTTCTCTGCGGAGTTCGAGGGGGGGTTGTGAGGGAGTGACCTTTAGTCATAAAGGCACTCTAGTGTTTCTGAGATCGTGACGTCAATAATTTAACATTTTGTAGGCGTAAAAGTGACATCTATCCTCTCTTTTACTTTAACTTTCTAGAGTGTGTGTGCTCTTTCGAATTCCGCAGTTAGCTCGCGGTTATTAGTATTATGTTAATGAGAAGTATCTCAGTTTGTCGCGTATAAAAGCTTGGGTGTGAGTTTGTGGGGTGTGTGTTTCTGGCCTTGGCCAGCAGCCAGCGTCTGTGTGTTTCTGGCCTTAGCCAGCAGCCAGCGTCTGTGTGTTTCTGGCCTTAGCCAGCAGCCAGCGTCTGTGTGTTTCTGGCCTTAGCCAGCAGCCAGCGTCTGTGTGTTTCTGGCCTTAGCCAGCAGCCAGCGTCATTGGACAACAAAGTTGATGATTGTTTATTAAGGTGCTGACGATTAGAGAGTAGCTACGGCCTCCAGTAAAGCGGAAAGAAGTTCAGATAGTGGATTAAAGTCTCGGCCTTGGTAAGAAAGTTTAGTTTTGATTATTTGAGAAATAAAGAAATATCCACAGCCACGGGCTGTGAAATTAAGATTTGTTTAGTAGATCAGCCAGGAAATAGTGTCAAGTGTTAGACGGTGCCCCGGCTGAGCTAGACCGACGCCTGTGAGTATGATTTAGCTTTTCATAGTGTTCTCAGTGAGTGAAATTATAGACTGGCTCCACTTTCCTTTAGCCCTTATCATTTTAATAAACTGTGTTGTTTTAACCTAAATTCCTGAGTATGTCTGCATATAACGTGACAAATGACACCCAGCATGAGTATACCGTCACAAACTAAAAGGAACAGAATAACTGAATGATTATTGGAGAATTTAATGCCGTGTTCAGATCTGCTCCAACTAGACTCTTCATAAGTGCCACACACTAAGAAAGAGTCAAAATGACAAATCTTTAACATTTTTAAATTTTAGCAAAAAAAGTTATCGTAAATGTTTATTAGTATCTACAATATATGTTAAAACATTAATTTTTTTAAAAAAAATGAATAAATAAAAAAAATTATTCTCTTAGCAAGTTGGAGATTTTACTTTTGAGTTCAGCAGTGCAGGCTCCTGGAGACAAACAAAATGTCGAAGAGCTTCAAAATTTTTTTTCCAAATGTCTATAGGTGCTACTATCTTTGGTAATTTTTTGAAATAATAAAACATACAATAACTTGTGAAAAATAGCAATGTTCTCATATGCCCCATTTTCACATGTGCGCCAGTCTCCCCCATATATGTTTCTTATTTCTGTGTATTAGGTTTTGAGATAGAGCGCCCACAAATCTCATGTCACACACAGACAGACAAAGTCACAAACTCACAGGCAGATATTTTGTAAAAACATGTTTTTCGGACTCTCTTACCCTTAAAACGTGTAAGCCCGTCGAAAGATTTCCCTTATTAATTAAATACTTTCTTATTGTAAAGATACAAGAAAATATAAAAAAGTAAATACTGCACCACAGATCTCCCAAAGAATAGTTTGATTCTACCACAACTAATGTAAGACATTTCATAATAAATAACTTAGTTTTTTGGGGAAAAAAACCAAAATCTAAACTGAGGAACGTATTCAGATTTTTTTAAGTGCCTGCAAAACAAGTAGTAGTTAAGTAAACACATCGTAGTTCTTTGAACAAAGAAACGCGATGGGGATACTCTACCGGATATTTCTCAATGTCGTTAATCCGCAGAAAAACATTAAAAAACCAAATTTCATACCTTGAACGAAAAACGTTTAAACGTTTATACGTTTAACCGCTTGCATAAGATCCGTATATACGATGTACCGTATATGCTCTTTTGTGCTATACGTATAATCGCCGATGCCGTATTATACGTATAGTAAATCCGTATTTCGTATAATACGTATTATACGTATACTCGTATAAACGTATAATCGAGAGCACTACTACTAATACTGTGAGATAATTTTGTTGCAAGTTTTAAGAATTGTTAATGATGGCGCCCTTCACTGTTTGCTAAGAGCTGAAATGCGCCCCTGGTTCGTGAAAGGTTGGACAGGCTTGGCCTATAGAATAAACAAAAAATCCTTTGTTCCCAAAATGAAGCAAAAAAATGAGGGATTTTATCCAAATGTAGTAGTACGTCCCATATTGTGTATTCTATATTGACTCTAATCAATGAATATATAGGATACAACCCCCCCCTTGGTTTTGCTTCGATTTTGGGAATAACAGATTTTCAACATATTCTATTGACTATTGTTTTCAGAATTTTCAAGTTATGATTTTGAAACATTCACAAAAGTTGCTCTAAACATTTAGCTAATATAATATGCAAATAAAATTTTGATATCGTTGTCGCATGCGCAGTGAAAAATTATTTAATAAACCTACTCATTTTTCATACATTTTTTATTATTTTTTAATTTTGATTAGAGAAGATTATGCGCAATTTTGTTTGTCATATTTTCAGAAAAGAATATTATTTTACTTTAAGAACTCTGCAAATTATAAGCAAAAATCCTGGAAAAATTTGGGACTGTTTTTATAAAAACCTTAATTTTTCTACGAGTATACATGCTATCGATATATAAATGAACACAGTGTATTACAATAAGCCACTTAATCATAATCTACAGTTTGAGCGATTTTGCTTCATTAGTTTTGACAGGGTTATCCAAAAGATATTCATCTTTTTTAATTTGTTGACGGTCCCCTATAAAGTTTCGGGAAAAAATCTTTACGGAAATGTATGACTTGTAGGTATTATTATATTTATACACTAAGAGTTTCGGGATAATTCCTCATGTATTTTTCTAGATATTTAACAAAATGTCTAAAATCGCAAGTGGACGGCCATCAATGGCCATGTAGTGTAATCATGAACACGTTATAAAATATCATGCAATGAAGGATTAATATTTATCTCAATTTAATATTTCTTCTGCTTTTGGTTTTCGATCATTTTTCCTTTTTATTATTAAAAGAAGTATCCATGATTTCCATATTTGTTCACAACTTCCTCTTTTTTCTAAAGTATTGACAACCAAAAGTGAATGGAGGAATTCCCAAGTGTTTCGTCACCACAATGCTATTCATTAGGTGCGTTATAATTATGTAAATACGTAGCACCTATTGTTGTCGTTCAGTCCATCCGTCTGTCCGTCTGTCTGTCCGTCTGTCCGCATATAACGACGCAAAACTACCCAACCGAATCGTTTGAAATTTAAAATGTATAATTATTACATAATTTTGGCGAGTCATTTCAAATTTTATGAAAATCGGATGCATAGCTCAATTACAGGGAGAGGGACAATCAAAAGGATTCCGTTACATTACGGTCAATGGGAAAAAAGTTTCAAATGCATTTTTATCGTTTGAAATTTTAAATACATAATTATTACATAATTTTGTCGAGTTATTTCAAATTTTATCAAAATCGGATGCATAGTTCAATTACAGGGACAATCAAAAGTGTTCCGTTATATTACGGTTAATGGGGAAAAATGTTTCAAATGCATTTTAATGGTGTTACACTCATTCGAACGTAATAAAATTGATATGAATCTATAAAGTACATATTATAATATACATTTTGCATAATCTGTGGTGCAAAGAATATTTGTTATTGATTTACAAGGACACACAAAAGTATTCCATAGCATAATGGTATAGGGAGAACATTGTTTGGTGCGCATTTTAACTGTAAATATTTACAATTTTATGAGATTGATATTTTTAAAACTTCGTTATCGTACGAACGCACCTCATTTGCTACGCTTCACGTGCAATTTCCAACTTGTTATTATTAAAAGAAGTATCCATGATTTCCATATTTGTTCACAACTTCCTCTTTTTTCTAAAGTATTGACAACCAAAAGTCAATGGAGGAATTCCCAAGTGCTTCGTCACCACAATTGCTATTCATTTTTAAAGTCTTTTACCTTTTTAATTGTTTTGAATTATGTCTTAATGTTTTCCTCGTCACTACCTCTATTTTATCTGTAGAAAGTTGTTTCGTAAGCTTCCCTTTAAAGGTATATTAGGAAAGACAACTGTCACTCAGGATGCAACCAAGGCTGCCATTTTAAACTGGAGTAAAACGCGCAAAGCGTTCTGCCGGATGATGTGCCATTAAAAAATAGATGCATTATTGTAATTAATACTTTTGTGTTTATTCACAGCAATCTTAAGGCATTTCTGAAAAATATTAATTACATAATAAATTCAATCTAAAAATTAATAATAATATCTAAGGCATTTTATCCACATATCTCAAAATAAAAAGCAAAGTACACTTCATAAATGCATATCAATTTCATTATGTTCGAAAAAATGTAACATCACTTGTAAAATGCACTTGAAACTATTTCTTCCCATTGGTCGTAATGTAATGGGATATTTTGATTATCCCTGTAATTGAACTATACATCTGATTTTCATAAAATTTGAAATCACTCGACAAAATTATGCAGCAATGATATGTTTTAAATTTCAAACGATTCGGTTGGGTAGTTTTTGCGTTGTTATATGCGGACAGACAGACAGACCGGCGAACAGACGGACTGAACGACGATTATACATGCTATATATTTATATAATTACAAACGCACCTAATAAGACAATTAACCATAAAATGCGCGTGAAGTTTTTTTCATATCGAAAACCCCTGAAAGAGTCCATTTTGTTAAGCTGTTAAGCTGATGAAGGCCCCACAATAGGCACTGAAAAAAAAACCCGGATGATAATGTAAAAAGTCTATGGGAGAGTTCTTTTCAAATATCTCGCTCAAATTTTAATATTTTTACATGATTTTTTTTTTTTTTTTTTTTTTTTTTTTTTTTTTTTTTTACATAGGATAGCTGAGGACGATCTACAACCGGACTAGTTTTTACTTTTTTGATTTTGCTTATATATTTTTATATTAGATAGTTTCAATTTCAGAACCGGTTTAAACCGGTTTTGAAAGTTAAAGAATTTTTAAAATAATCTGAAACCAAAACTGAAAAAGTAAAAACTAGTCCGGTTGTGGATCGTCCTCAGCTATCTTGTGCTAAAAAAACATGTAAAAATATTAAAATTCGGGCGAAATATGTGAAAAGAACGCCCCCGTAGACCTTTACATTATCATCCGGGTCTTTTTCTGTGCCTAGAGTTGCGCCTGAAGTAAACTAACAAGGAAGGTCTCCATTCTGGGCATACTCAGAATTTTTTGGAAAAAATACTGATTAAACTTCTCATGTAAGTAATAAAGGATCAGTCAAATTTAACGGCGGAATTACAAAAGAAACTCAGTAAAAAAATAAAATACTTTCGAGTATTTGGCGCGAAAAGACGAAAGCGTCACGCGATTTGGCGAGCAGCATTTTCCTTCGCCAAAAGCAAACGATTTTAATGCACCTGAAAATTTCTTGTCAATTAAATTTTAGAATGCATGTAAATAGTATTTAATGAATTTAAATTTGAAAAATGAGAGAGTTTGTCACTGTAATTTTAAATGACATATTCCTGTTGCTTTTGCTGCAGTTATTTAATTTTATCACTTTAAAAATAATTTCTTATATAAAAAATACTTTCATATTGAAAAGTACTTTTTTCATATATTTAAGCGTATGACAAATTAAAAGCTAGATGAAGAATGTTGCAGTCAAGGCCCCCTTATCATAATATCAACTTATCATTATATTATGATAAGTTAGCCTTGGTTGCAGTAATGCATTTAAATATCGGAGAAGGTTTTGTTTCCATAGCAACAAAATTGAATCGACTGAGCTCAATTAGATTGGAATTAATTTTCAGATTGAAAGAATTTTAATTAATTTAAATTTTGTTTTAATTCATAAAATTTCACAGTTAATTTTCATTCTAAATACATTATGACAAAAATATAATTAAAACAAACTAAAGCTGACAAAACTAACGTTATATAAATAAAATTTCTTTAAATAAATTCAAGATGAAACATTTTTACCTTAAAAAGAATTTGACATAAAAAAGTATTTTTTGAAATTTTATTTTGTCGCCAACCGATGATAAATCGCCAAATAAAAAAAAATGTTCATTATTTTACAAACATTCTATCGGGGTTCTGTAACATCTTGTTAACTCTAGATGTTAAAATAATAAGAAAGACTAAATACCAAGCTGACCATAACTAAACCATTAAATTTATTAGAACACTCGAGACATGAAGTAAGTTGAAGTAGTAATACATAAATTGTTACGTGGCAGTAGAAATGTATAAACTGCTCACGTGACATCTCCCTTTACAATAACAAAAGATAAGACTAAAAATTATTTTACAAGTTCAAACGTTCTGGAGGGCGGATAACTCTTCCGGAGCGGGTAATCACTGTTTTAGATTTGGGTGGAGTAAAAGCTGGACGAGGAATGTCAGGAAGAGGGTCAACTGACGCATTGTTACCATTCTCCGATCGAACAAAATTTGAAGGATTAACAGCAACCTGGCGATCGGGTACAATCACAGCCTTTGTTGGACGTAGGTGGATACTGTTTCGATGAAGAGTTTTCCCATTAGGAGTGGTGACATAATAAGAACGTGGAGTATCAGCAGCATCTGACACAGTAGCAGGAATCCAAGTACGATGATCAGTTTGAAGCTTGACAGATTGGCCTTTAGTCAGCACTGGAGATTCATTTCTTGAGTTAGTGGTCAAAGCTGCACGTTGCTTTTCTCTACTTAGTTGGAGAGGAACGGTAGATGACATTCGAGGCAAACGTAAAGAGGGATGTATAGGTATTAAACTTCGAGTAGGTCTTCCAAAAAGACGTTGAGCTGGAGAAGGCAAATTTTCACGCGGAGTGTTTCTCCAATTTAAAAGTGCCAATCTGACATCTGTACGATCTATAGCACATCTTCTTAAAATCAATTTGGCTATCTGGACGTAGCGTTCCGCTAGACCATTAGATTTAGGATAATGCAGGCTAGATGGGATATGCTGTATTTTCCAATCTTTAATAAACTTGTGAAATGCATCTGACGAGTATTGTGGACCATTAACAGATTCTAAAATGTCTGGAATTCCATGAGTTGCAAACAAATCTTTCAAATATTCTATTACCGAATGTGATGAAGGATGCATTAGTTTTTTTAAATCAAAATATCCTGAGTAACTATCAACAATAAGACAATAATGGTTTCCAGAAAATTCAAACATATCAGTAGCCACTCGTTGCCACGGGAATTGAGGAACGGGTTTCATTTTCAATGGCTCTGTATTTGGGGAACGAGCTGTCTGTTGACAAACAGGACATTTTTCTATAAAGAGCTCAATATCACGTGTCATTCCATGCCAAAATATAATTTCTCGAGCACGATGTAAAGACAAATTAATTCCTAAGTGTCCTTGATGGATTAAATTTAAATACTTTGACTTTAATGCAGATGGAACTATTAAGCGTTCTGATTTGAATAACAAATTTTCATAAACTGCTAATTCTTCTCTAAAGTTCCAGTATTTCCGAAGTTCTGGAGAAACTGAGTTAATACTAGATGGCCAACCATCAAGAATTAAACGTTTTAACTCTTGCAATTCAGAATCTTCATTTACCGCATTCAGTAATTCAGAAAAAGTCAACAACGGAAGAGGAACATCACATACAACTTCAAAAGTTTCTATCTCTTCATCTTCTTCGAGATCAATATTGCAATCACGACTTAAAGCATCTGGAATCGGTATATCTTTACCCTTTTTGTATACTATCTTCGGAGAATACTGAAGAACATCAAAAAGTATTCTTTGAAGACGTGCAGGAGCTGCTTGTAAGGATTTCTTTGCAATGGCTTCTAGCGGTTTATGGTCAGTTTCAATTGTAACAGGTTTACCATAAATATAATCGTGGAACTTTTTACACCCAAAACGAATAGCAAAGCATTCCTTTTCAATTTGAGAATATCGTCGTTGTGATTCTGTTTATGCTTTAGTCGCATACGCAATTGGTCTACCATTTTGAAGAAGCACAGCACCAACTGCATGGGAACTGGCATCGACTGAGACAACTGTAGGTTTATTAACATCAAAATAAGCCAACTTTGGCGTATTTTTGAGAATATTTTTTAATTTAAGAAAAGACTTTTCTTGATCTTCAGACCATTGCCACAGTACATTTTTGTGTAATAATCTACGTAAAGGCTCTGTGATTTCAGAAAAATTAGGTATGAATTTTGATACATAGTTAATCATTCCGATAAATCTTTGCAATTCAGCTACAGATGTTGGTTTTTTCAGTTGTTCGATAGCTTTCACTTTTGATGGATCTATTTCTATTCCATTTGATGTAAAAATGTGGCCTAAAAATTTAATTTTCGTTTTCTCGAATTCACACTTTTCTTTGTTTAGACGTAATCCAGCATCAAAAAGACGTCTAATCACTTTCAAAGTTAATCTTATTAGCTCTTCTTTCGTGTCTGCCCATTAATATGTCATCCATGGAACATTCAGTATTTTCAAATTCAGTTAAGAGCGAATGCATTATTTGCTGAAATATTTCTGGGGCTGATGCAAGCCCAAATGGTATTCTTAAGAAGGAATATCTTCCCCATGGTGTATTAACTGTTAAGTAATCTGATGTTCTTCTAGTCACGGGAATCTGCCAAAATCCTTTTTTAGCATCTAATATCGTAAAATACTTTGCCGATCCAATGCGAGCTGCTATCTCTTCAACTGTTTTGAGAGGAAAATGACGCCATTTTATAACTTTATTGATATCCGTTGGATCTAAACGCAAACGTATTCTATCACCTTTCTTTACAATTACTAGGGGGCTGACAGCAGGAGTAGGATGCGTTACCGGTTTTAAAATTTTCATTTTAACCATAAGATCAATTTCTTTTTTAACAGCATCACGAATTGCATACGGAATTCGTCGAGGTGGATGAATTTTCAAATTCGCGCCATCTTCAAGTTCAATATCGTATTCAAAATCTTTTAAACAACCTATGCCTTGAAAAACTGCATCTGGTATTTCAGTTCCTATTTCATTAATCTGTACTGATTCAGGAGTACGTTTGATTAAGCCAAGTTTTTCGCATGTAGAACATCCCAATATACAAATAAAATCTCCTTTAACTACTAAAAATCTCAGATCAACTGGCACATTTTGAACAATACACTTGATATCGGTTTCGCCAATCACTGGTGTAAACCCATTATTAAAAGACTTTAAGCGTTTTACTTTAGAGTCGTGTATAAAAGCTTTAAGCTTTTTAACCAAACTTTCTGTGATAACATTCGCTTCAGCGCCGGTATCTAATTTAAATTTCACAGCTATTCCATTTTGAAAAGTTACGGTTGTTAACCAAGCATTATTCTGTGAACGCAAAAGTTCTCCAACGTGCAATGTATTGCTAAAATAATGATTAATCTCATCATCACTATTATTAGAAACTTCTGAAAATTCCTGTATGACTCGTTTCTTAGATCCGTGTTTCTTTTTAAATTTACATTGTCGCGCATAATGCCCTTTTAACGAGCAGAGATTGCAAGTGACATTAAAGGCTGGACAATTACGAAATTCATGCATTAAACCACATCGCCAACATATTTTATTTGCTTTATTGAATTTTGGCTTATTTTTATTTTCACGAATCGCTATATCAGATTTAGTATCGGATTTCAGTTTAGATTTCCGAATCATCATAATATCTTTTTCTGTATTATCAATAGTTGCATGCATTTCTTTTAATTGAAAAGTAGCTTGTTCGCTAGCTCTACATATATCAATTGCTTTATTTAAAGTTAAATCTTTTTCAGCCAATAATAATTCACGCACTTTATCAGAATTAATACCACGAACTACTTGGTCGCGTAATAAACTATCTTGCAAATCGCCAAAAGCGCAATCTTTAACTTTTGTACGTAACTTAGTAAAGTAAGAATCAAAAATTTCTTGCTTACCTTGAATGCATGTAAAAAATACATATCGGGTATAGGTTTCATTAACTTGTGGAGAAAAATATTCGTTAAATTTCTGTTTGATTATTTCTACATTCTGCTGCTCTTGATGCGTCAAATTAAATGTATTAAATATTAGTATTGCAGCAGGTCCTATAGCTGACATAAAAGTAGCAGCTTGTACTTCAGCTGGTTTAGTATTTAACTGCGTAGCAATTGCATAAAACTCAAAAGCCTGTTTCCAAACCTTCCATTTAATGGCCATATTATCTCCTGTAACTTCCAATTCTGGTGGAAGGCGAGCATTGGTAGATTCTCTTTGTTCTCTTTGCATTTTTTTTTAAACAAAAGGTCAGTAACAACACTATTTAATTTTCAACACTTCTGAACACCATGTAACATCTTGTTAACTCTAGATGTTAAAATAATAAGAAAGACTAAATACCAAGCTGACCATAACTAAACCATTGAATTTATTAGAACACCCGAGACATGAAGTAAGTTGAAGTAGTAATACATAAATTGTTACGTGACAGTAGAAATGTATAAACTGCTCACGTGACAGGTTCCGCCAAAAATTTTTTTACAAACATATATATCCACATGAGAAGAACATTATGTAATATTTTCAGAATTTTCTGAGTATGCCCGTATGGGTGACCTTCCTTGTAAGTCTGCCCAATGGAAATTTGTTTACTTTATCACTTAGATTGACAGTTATGAAACAACAAACAGCATAAAGCCTTCCTGAATAATGAATTACGATGCCCTAGATGTCAAATTATGTTATTTTTTACATATATAGTTAGGAGCAATAACATTTTTTTTTCTTTGTTTTGTTTTACTAATAGTGTTTTTTTTGTTAAGAATAAATGAATGGCATGATGGTAATACTGATAACATTTGTAAGTGGCTGAAGATAAATTAATGAATTTATAACGCCTAAACAAAAGACCTTTATTATAAACTACGCATAATAGAAAGAAAACAAAGAAAATAGTCTAGAGATTTTTTTTTTTTATTTTCTTTAATATTTTTAAGACATGTAATTACCGGATTTTTTCTGGATGATAAATTATGCCTTCCGCCTGTCACAAAGAAAATAAGTGTTTTCGAGCAATGAATGACGATATATTTTGACTGAAAATCATTATGGCCTTCAAGATGATTTATACTCATTTCTACACATCTCAGTAATATTTGATAATTTTTATTGATGAGTGGGATGCTTATAAATTTATAAATACTTAAATGCATAAGTAGAAATCAATGGTTGACTGGTAGTTTTAGTTTCAGCCATTCATGCTCTCTCTAATTATGTTTATAGCATGAGTAATTTGAGATTTCAGCGCATGTTACAAATAAAAACATTGAACAGGAATTAAGATATAGATATCGTGTCATATTTGTAATATTTTCACGTTCGTTCGATTGAAGTATTTTTATGTTTATACTCAAATTGCGTGGCAACCTGCTGTGTTACTTTTGAGTTCCATGAGATCATTCGATTCTTTAAGGGAAAAAGAAATTTAAATTTACAGTAAATTTAGAAAGCTATTATTGTATTAATTTTTTTTAAATATGATATTTCAAAGGATAAATTATATTTACAATTTAAGTGTAAAGTTTTTCTAATAAAAAATACACATATTCTATACTATAATTTTATTTGCCAAAAGTTATTCACTCTTCTGGCGATTTGGCTTCGAATTTCGGAGCAGGTAGAAATGACGACGTCATTCGGACAAAAATGGCTTTGTTTTGTTAGATTTATTAAAAAACATTTTATATTTATGAATTAAATAAGTAGAGAATTGTAAATTTTTTCACTAAAACATTTTTTTTTAACGTCCTTGTGAAAAGTTATAATCGCCATCTTAAGGAAAATTGAAAATATGTTTTTCTACTTTAAATTAAAATTACAAAGTTACAATGGATTTTTTTTTTCTTAATGCTGCAATGGAATTTATCTATGTTAAAATCGACAAATGATTTTTTTATTTCTAAAATAAATTGATTCCCCAAGCTTGAATATGTGAAAATAACTGTATTTCTTGAAATTTTCTAGAAAAATACAACTTAATCACAATATTATTTTCACTATCTATTCAAATAATTGTTAATTTAAATTTGAAAATGATGTCAAACAAAGAATCTAATAATTCCTATCATTTTACTTTTATACACAAAGAAGAAGCAATTTAGTTGCCATCATTAGAGAAATGTCATTAAAAATTTCGGAAAAATTAATATTTTGAAAACTAATTCAAGTTAAAAAAAATGTTAAACCACTTTTGACTTAAGTATTTAATTTTTTTTTTCCCTATATGACGGTGTAAAAATTTAAAATGCGTAATGTTTAGAAATTTAAAAACAAAAATATATAAAACCAAAATTTCATCGCCAAGTGTTGCTATTCACAAAATGACATCAGTGTTTCGCACAAGCACGTTTGGCCTTTATAATACACGATAAAAAAGTATTTTGTTAAAACATAACAAAATTGTTTTGGATTATTATTCAAGAAGAAGCTGCTAGCTATTATTTAAATTGTAGCATTATTTTAATCAGTGAAAAGGCTTTTCAAATCCTTGAGAGCGGTGAAATATAATTTATCCCACTTAATTTTAATCAAGATCCGCACCAAAATTTTTAATTAAATTTTACTTTTGTAATTTTATGTAAAAAAAGCGAGAAAATTGCATTTTCTTGTATCAAATTAAATTTGTTTGAAAAATCTGGTGCGAATTCAACATTCGATAAACACAATTATTTGTCCCCGAAATCCTGTAAAGATAATGTATTAGTCCGAGAGCCGACCGCACAAAACCCTAAGTCACCGAGCACAAGAAAAGTTCCTTTATTTTGTGGAAGAGTAGTAATAGGGGAATCTAATCATCCATGTCTGCCAGAAGTGAAGTGGTACATAAGCCAAAAATTGATACCACTACTGGTTCACTCATACATTTAACATTGTGTTTGCCGTACAATTAAAAGTATAAAAACATGGAAAATTGGGTGCAGGAAAACATAATGCTAAGTCTACGAATGAATTCACTACTAGTATTCGCATCGACCAATACCTTAAAAATCAGTCAATGGCGAAAATTGGTTTTTCCTAAAAAACAAACAAACAAATTGTAATTTAACGAATTACAACGCCTATTTGGAAAATTATATTTTCAAAGAAATTCTACATTTAAATTAATAATAATAATAAATTTTATTTTTAGGATGATTATAACGAATCATATATTACGTACGCCGTGCATTAAACATTAATATTCCTAGACCAATGATTAAAAAAACAAGTTGGAAATTGCACGTGAAGCGTAGCAAATGAGGTGCGTTCGTACGATAACGTAGTTTTAAAAATATCAGTCTCATATATCAATCTCATAAAACTGTAAATAATTACAATTAAAATGCACACCAAACAATGTTCTCCCTATACCATTATGCAATGGAATACTTTTGTGTGGCCTTATAAATCAATAACAAATATTCTTTGCACCACATATTATGCAAAATGTGTATTATAATATCTACTTATAGATGTATATCAATTGTATTACGTTCGAATAAGTGTAACATCATTAAAATGCATTTGAAACATTTTTCCCCATTAACCGTAATATAACAGAATACTTTTGATTGTCCCTGTAATTGAACTGTCATCCGACTTTCACAAAATTTGAAATGACTCGACAAAATTATGTAATAATTATATATTAAAAATTTCAAACGATTGAAATGTATTTGAAATTTTATCCCCATTGACCGTAATGTAACGAAATCCTTTTGATTGTGTCTGTAATTGATCTATGCGTCCGATTTTCTTAAAATTTGAAATGACTCAACAAAATTATGTAATAATAATATATTTAAAATTTCAAACGATTCGGTTGGGTAGTTTTTGCGTTGTTATATGCGTACGGCAGACAGACGGACGGATTGAACGACAACAATAGTTGCTACGTATTTACATAATTACGAACGCATCTAAAAACAATAATTTATAGATAGACAACTTTAACTGTTTAAAATGTGCATTTTTATTTGATGAAGTTAATCAGACTGACTTCTGAACGCCTTATATTACGTACGACATGGATTAAACATTAATATTCCTGGACCCATCACAAATAAATTTTAAATAAAATTTCAGTTTTACAATTTTCGGAACTGCAAATTTTTAAACATCTAAACATTGCACATTTTAAATTTTTACATCGTTGCGTAGAGCGAAAAATGCACTTTTTAATGAAATTTTATTGAAATCTGTATCACAATTTGTAATTAAATTATTATTATTTTCTTAAGTTTTTATTACTCTTTTTGTCATCGCGGCAACAGAAGTATTCCGTTTTTGGACAGTAAACTTGGACCAAGCAGAAAACGAATAAAATAAACCAACTTTATTGGGGAATTCAACCAATGAAAAGATTCAGATATGCTTGTGATTACTTACGAAATGACTCATACTAGCTTTAAGGGTGTATTTCGATTCAAACTGCTTATTTTCCGATTTTTTTTTAGATTCATTTTTGCTCTCAAATGTATCAAACTGACAAATTGTCTGATTTAGAAAGTACACAAGGTGCCGTGATAGTCGATTCATTGATAAATGCAGAAAATATTGCAGAAAATGCAATCAAAAACGGCATTTTGAACCGATTTTTTCGAAGCGGGAGATTTGTGAACGAAAAAAAGGGTCATACTGAGAAGGTAATTGTTTATATATCAAATTCTAATGAATTGAGCGTAAAAAGACCATGAGACGGCACCTTATACATCTCTTTAAAAATCCCTTCAGCAAGTTTCATGTTTCTACTTTTAAAAATGCGTCTGAAATTGTATCGGAAAATTTCGAGCTGTTGAAGGTGGAAAATCATTTTTTCGAATACACCCTTAAAGACATGTAAAATGGGGTGGCTCAATGATGATTTGGGCAGGTTTTAATGCAAAAGAAAAACAAGTTTGGTTTTAACCAAGACAAAGATGAACTTTTTTGACTAATCAAGGTAACAACTTTGTTCTTCTTAGAGATTTCTATCTGATATTTTTCAGATATCGATGTCTTTAAGACGATATATCGAAGAATTTAAGATCGATATATTGAAAATTATTGATATCAAGGTGAAGTGGTAAATACCACGAGTCCCGTGTTCGCAAAATGGAGCAAAAAAAATGAGTGGTTGTACCAAATATAGAAGTACGTGCCACATTGTGTATTCTATATTGATACTAATCAATGGATAAATAGATCAATCATCTTTTTGCTTCATTTTGGGAACAGCGGATTTCCAATTATTATATCGATGATCACTTTCAGAATTTTCAAGCTGTGATTTTGAGAATTTCACAAAAATTCTCCTATACATTTAGCTAACACAATATACAAATGAAACTTTGATAGCGTTCACGCATGCGCAATGAAAAATTATTTACTAAACCTGCTCATTTTTCTACAACTTTTATTATATTTTAAATTCTGGTTACAGAGATGTACAATGTCGTTTGCCATATTTTCGGAAAAGAACATTATTTTATATTAAGAACACTGCAAATTATAAGCAAAAAACTTGGAAAAATTTGGGACTGTTTTTATAAAAACCTTATTTTTCTACGAATATGCATGCTGTCAGCATAAAAACGAACACAGTTTATTACAATAAGACACTTAATCATAATCTACAGTTTGAATACTTTTGCTATATTAGTTTTGGCAGGGTTATCCAAAAGATATTCGTTCTTTTTTAATTTGTTGACGGCCCTCTTTCGAATTTCGGGATAAAATCTTCACGGAAATGTATGACCTGTGTTTCTATGTTTACACACTTAGAGTTTGAGGATAATTCCTCATGTATTTTTCCAGATATTTAACAAAATGTCTAAAATCGCAATTGGCCGGTCATCTTTGGCTATATAGCGTGTATATAAGGTTTTACAAAAAACTTTAAAAAAATGTACAAAAATGTACAAAAATATCATATATTACTTACCCATCATACGTAGTATAGGGTAAGTCTTGCAATCGTTTTGAAAATCGAAAAACATTTTTGACGGATTTACACGTTTTAGACACTGGAGATTTCGAAAAACATATTTTTAGAAAAAAAAAATTGCCGTCCGTCTGTCTGTCTGTAAACGCTCTATCTCACGAACAAATTGAGATAGAGACTTGAAATTTTGTATGTACTTAGTATGTAAGAATGGGACGAAGCCTATTGAATATCAGTAACCTCGATTATCCGGAACAATTTTTTTCCGGATTCTCGAAAAATCCGTTCTGATGAAAGGTATATAAAAATTTTCGATTTTTTTTTATTTTAAGGAATGCATGTAAAAGGCAATAAAAAAAACACAAATTTTGCATAAAGAACGAAGTCGATCGGATTATTAGTTGTCGAGATATTTGTAATCCCGTTTTCCACATTCTTCGATTTTTCATGATCCTGTATTTCATTTAAATTTCAATTCAGAGGTATATTTGAATTGAAAATGAGACGCTTAATCCGACGCAGCAAACTGTTAGTTAATATGATTATTATTTTTGGAATTATAAGGATGTTTCTTTTACGTAGTTTGGCGTTTTATATAATTTGTTGAAATTGGTGCATCAGCAATTCATTAATAGAGTATTACTATGTGTATTAACAACATTTAAATTTAGTTTTGGAATTGAAATACATTGTATAAATAGTCTTCATATATTTTATTTTCATATGCATATAAATGATGGGTAAGTATTACGGTGGCCTCCAACGACTAGTTTTTGTACTTGTAATAGTAGCTTCCTAATAATATTGATATTAATAACTTTAGACGAGTAGGTTATTTACAATGATGATAAACATAATAAAGAATAATAATTATGAGGACTATGCAGAATAAAGGTCAAGAGGATTGTGCTATTTAAGGTTACAATAAGAAATTTATACTCCTTATAGCGCAGTGTTGAAATCAGACACTTTTCTCGGGAGGGACTTCTGTCGCTCCAAGGGGGGAATTATAGAATTCCGGGAAGGAGGAATTACATTTTTGACCATTGAAAACACAAAATATCATTTTTCCGAGTCTCCCCAGGAGCATTTCGTTGCTCCGGGGGGGTAGTGTTGAATTCAGACACTTTTCTCCGGGAGGGACTTCAGTATCTCTGGAGGGGACATTATAGAGTTCCGGGGGGGATTGTATTTTTTTATCATTGAAAACGAAAATTTCAAACTTTCCGGGGGGGCATTTCATTGCTCTAGGGGAATGTCCTCTCCGGGCCACCCCCTGCATTCAACACTACCGGGGGGGGGGGTCTTCCCCTTGAATTCAACGCCGAATAGCACCATTCAATTTCACTGCACATTACTTGAATTCATTATGATTGTGAATGATTTATCAAAATCAAGAAAAAATTTCTGCTTATCCTTGAATTTTAAAATGATTCATTCATAATAATTTGAAAAAAGATGAAAGTTGATTGGAAGTTTTAAAAAGATTGGATGTTTCAGTAGGTAACTTCCATTAATCAGTTTGAAACTTTTTTTTTTTCTTTCAAAGTAGACCTTCAAGCTGTGATTAAAAATTACGTGTGCAGGAAATATAAAAAACTTTTTCTCTATTTTGAATGGGACAGGAGTTAGTAAGTAAAAACCAATTACAACTTGACGACTTTGTTGAGCATCAATGGACGCGCTAAAAGTTTTCTCATGAGTGGCCGCGTGCATAATTTTTAGGAAAACAATGTTTCTCTGTCTTATGCTCTTGCAAATGTAATACATTTCATAATAAAAAAGAATAAGAAACTTAGATAAGTAATTATACATATCAACAAGAAAATTAAATCTTGATAATATTTACATGTAAAAAATAATAAATAAATAAATCCCAAAATACACATTTAACGAATGTAAGTATTACTTATTAATCATAAAATATTAAAATTAGTTTATAAAAATATACATAAGCTCGATTTAGTTCAAGAGGCCAGAGATAAGAAAAACTATTATATTAAAACTAAAACTATTATTTTCAAAAAATGATCTCGTTTTATCTTTTAATTTTTTTTGCAACTGCCAGAAAGACTTTTAACAATGTACAACGTTTTCGTTTTTGATATTGTAAGTAGACATCTTATTTTTCCAGTCTTGGCAGAATATTAAATATTTTTTATTTGACTATGTTAAAAATAACCCCCAGCATAAAACATACCAATTATATTATTTCCGAAATAAATCTTTAAAGGTTAATTAATTAATTAATTAATTAATTAATTAATTAATTAATATTCTATTTTCTACAGCATCGGTTTGATTTTTTTTTTTTTTTTTTTTTTTTTTTTTTTTTTTTTTTTAAACAAAGACACACAAAGCTAACCAGTTTTAATCCGAAAGGTTCCGAATCAGTTTTAATTAACATTGCTTAGCAAATCCACGATAGAATTTATTTTGAGTGCTTTTTTCTTTGTGTTTTAGGAAAAAAAAAGAAATGAAGTTATTATTTCCTTATTAATTAAAACCGAATCTAAAACAAAAATTAAACTGTCTTAAAAATAATTTAAATTGATTAACATATACGCAATATGCATATGAATGTATATAGTATATATATAATTATTAAATTAATGTATATTTGTTATATATTTCTAATAAACACACATATATGCATGCTTGTATCTTATATATTTTTTATTACTTTATAAGAACCAATAATAGGACGCATTTATAAAAAAATAATCAACAATATAGTTAAAAAATTAAGAACAGATTGAATAATGTATGTTTAATTTTTAACAACATACAAACTTTCAGTTAATTAATATTTTGCATTAAAAAAAAAAAAATCTTAAAAGTTTTATTTTGTATAAAAATAATTTCGAATATGTTTCCAGAAAAACTAAAAAATATTTTGTATGTGAGAGTTCAAAACTATATGAATTTTTTTTCTAATGTATTAACCAAGATCAGAATAAGTATTTGCTATCATTTAAAAAAACTTTGCCCCCCCCTCTAAGAAATTTTGAAACGGAGATGTTGTTTGGAAATTTCATCACCGGGGCTCCAGTTTTCTTTCTGACCAAAACTTCTAATTTTTATATGAAAGGTAATGTAATTCATAAATAACACAGAATTTTCTGCGTTCCATTTGATTTTCTAACTATATGAATTTCATCTAATAATAATAATAATAATAATAAAATGTTTTATGTATGCATACCTTTTATAACAAAAGTAATGAATTATAAGTATATATTTTATAAATGATCATAAGTTGTTTTATTCTTTTCCTTTATTTTACATTTTTCTTAGAGCACATTAAAAGCACTTCAGCGTTTTTCAAACTAAAAAAAAAAAATGCCGTCACTGTTCAGTTTGCAGAGTTTAATGAGCACAGGAAATATTTTCAAAATTTAACTCTTTCAGGGGCAGAAAAATTCTGATCGAAAAATGATGAAATAATTGACTGACATCAGAATATTCAAGCGAATTTCTTAGAAAATAAAAACCTGCTATTTTTCATTTTCATTACCCCCCCCCCCCCAAAAAAAAAAAAAAAACTTTATTGAAATATTTTTGGTTCCATTTGTCAGTTTTGGAATTAAAATTAGGTGGTTAGACCCTCTAGCCACTGCCCTTGAAAGAGTTATCTCTTGAAAAGTCAGCTACAAAATAGCTCAAGTTGAGCTGAAATCCACTCATCTCAATGTTGAAAGGCAGCTTCTCAAAAAAAGAATTGAAATAACTCGAGTTTTAACCAATTTAAATGAAGTTGAGCTATTTAAATAAACAATTTAGATCAAGAAGATTTAATCGTTTGAAAAACAACTCTTTTATGATCGAAAAAATTACAGCTCTTTCATGAGAAGCCAAATCAGCTCTTTCGTTTTAAGAGTGTTAATCATATATTCATTGCTTATAATTTGAAATCGCATCTTGAGTCAGCCATAACTGATAATTATAAGCAGTGAAGTACACAGCAATAAATAAATAAACAAGGTCTTACTTGAGTCAATACAGCTCAAATCGATGAGCAATGTTGAAATTTTTCGAAGGAGGAAACGAAATTTCAGGAAGACAGACAGTTTCGGTCACTGTCATGCAACCATTCTCCTCCCAACCTCTTTTATTAAAAGAATTAAAAACGAAGTGAAGAGACTAGCGCCCTCACCTAGAATCGAAGAGAGGTGAAGAGAGGAGCGCGGGTAAGTGTGTTGGAGTGTTTAGATGTTGGTAGGGTGTGTGAAACACCCGAGTGAAGTTTTTCTTCAGAAAGCTAAAGAGTAATCTGGTAATAATTAATCCTGTACATATTCATCTCCTGTATATAGCTTGTGTCCTGTATATAGTTCAGCATATTAAAAATACTTATAATCCAGCATCTATAGTTCTGCTGTCGGTCACCCAGACATTACAGTCACTTTCGAATATTTGGCATTAGTTTTTCTGAAAACAATGTTCACCCAAACTCAGATTTTGTGTAGAAAACGAAAACGAAGTCTAATTTTCAATCAATCTAGTAATGATAAAAATAATAACACTTTCATATATATATATAGGATGGACGAGTCCTCACTCAAAATAAAAAGTAGTTTCTGACGGACACATACATTTATTATCAGACGAACAGAACAAAAAACGAACAAAAAATAAAACATAGATTCATTCGTCGTTACTTTTCTCAACAATCTTTAAAAATCATACATCAATTCGTCGTAAATGTTTTATAGTTCTTTAAAACAATCGTCTTAAATCTTCGCTTTTAAATCGTCGGAATTATCACTTTAGTTTTTAATCAACATCGTTAGCCTTCGTCGAAAAACGTTCTATTTACTTTCCTTGCTCTTTTTCACACCTGGTCACACAGCTTCGTTAATTCACCTTTTTTATTTAATCTCGACCCAGAGTTCGGAGAGTGGCGGAGGGAAATACAGTCCTATTCAGGTGCAACTGAGAGTGTAGCCCACATGCGAGAGTATATCCCACATGTATATATACTTAAAATCGATTTCCGAAAATCTGCTCCATACAGGGGTGCAAAAATGAACAGATAAGATATGAAATATAAATTGTTCGATAAAACACAAAATTCTTATTTTCGGCAAAATAATAAAAAATCCATTAATAAAAAATCGTGAAAAATTCAAAAACTGTTTACGAATTTCAAATAAACTTTATTGAAAAAGATAAAAAATTACTATATCGGATAAAAAGTTTCAAACTGTACTGCTTTATGAATGACTCAAGGTAACCGATGAAGATGAGAAATGCGCAATGTTCAAGCAAAAAATCTAATAAAAAATCACACAATCTATGAGCCTCAAGTGTATTTAGACATTATTGTTTATTTTTTAACCAAATTTGCAGACGTCTACTTTCTATATAAGATGGTCATAAAGTCTATCCCTGATTACAAAACAATATTGTGAAATAGTTAATTGAATGTAATGCTGTAATTTTTTTAATGATAAAGTCATATGCTTAACTTTTTGCACCCCACCACTTCACTGGCGTAGCGTTCGTGAGTTTCGTGACGACAAATTTTCTTGAAGATGGATAGGTCGGAAGAAATCAACACCATAACCTCCTCGCTCACTATAGATATTATTCCTCTAGATCATTTTTAGGTGCGTTCGTAACTATGTAAATACGTAGCACCTATAGTTGTCGTTCAGTCCGTCCGTCTGTCTGTCTGTCTGCCCGTCTGTCTGTCCGCATATAACAACGCAAAAACTACCCAACCGAATCTTTTGAAATTTAAAATATATAATTATTGCATAATTTTGTCGAGTCATTTCAAATTTTATGAGAATCGGATGGATAGATCAATTACAGGGACGATCAAAAATATTCCGTTACATTACGGTCAATGGGGAAAAATGTTACAAATGCATTTTAATCGTTTGAAATTTAAATTACATACTTATTACATAACTTTGTCAAGTCATTTCTTTTTTTTTTTTTTTTTTTTTTTTTTTTTTTTTGAAAATAGGATGCATAGATCAAATACAGGGACAATCAAAAGTACTCCGTTACATTACAGTCAATGGAAAAAAAGTTTCAAATGCATTTTAATAATATTACACTTATTCGAACATAATGATACTGATATGCATCATAAACTATATATTATAATATAAATTTCGCTTAATCTGTTGTGCAAAGAACTTTTATTATTGATTTACAAGGCCACACAAAAGTATTCCATTACATAATGAGTATAGAGAGAACATTGTTTGGTGCGCATTTTAATTGTAATTAACTATTTACAATTTTATGAGATTGATATATGAGAGTGATATTTTTAAAACTTCATTATCGTATGAACGCACCTCATTTGCTACGCTTCACGTGCAATTTCCAACTTGTTTCTTTTGGGGTAATATAGAGGATGCATGTTTGCAACACCAATGAAATGTACTGAGGCACTCAAGGTCAAAATCTCTAATGCTGAGTTACCAAGGGTGCTCACATCGAAATTAGATGTCTTAATAGCAGCTGATTCGGCCTTAAAATATCCCAATCCAAGGGAAGTGAATGAAGCCCGTTTACAGAGAGATTTCCACTGATTTTCTAACTTATAATTCAATTTTCTAGAATCTTTTAAAAGCGAACGGGGGGGGGGGTTAGCGAACATAGGGAGTAGAGTGCTCTAGTTTATAAAATTTTATTAAATATGAATCTTAAAGTAACGATTTTCATTTCACAGACGTCCTTTTAATATGGCTCAGTTTTCAATATTGAATACATTTGAAACTAAACAAAAACACTTCTACAAAATTATATTTATGCTACTATGAGAGTATAGATTTTTTTTTTCTGTCAAAATTATATCTCCATATTCAATTTTTCATAAATTATTATTCTATTAATATAATTACTTGAGTTAAAAACTTCAAAAATGTCTTTACAATATGTTGAAACAAGCATATGTCAAATTATGATAATTTTTTTGCAGTACATTATTGTAATCAGGGAAATACTTTATGACTATCCTGCATATCTTTAGCCTTTGCATCGAATGAATAGACAAACACATATGTTTCTTTTATCTTATACTATAATGCGAGCAAAAATTGTGTGTGTGTGTGTGTGTCTGTGTGGGTAAATTTTATCTCAAAAACGGCTCTAACGATTTTCGCAAAAATTTGGATTTTACCATTTTCGGGCACGAGAAGACCATTGGGCTAGGTCACATGTTCGAGAAAATTCGATTATTGGGTCATTTTGGGTCATAATGGGTCAGGATCAAGCTATTTATATCTAGAGAACGGCTGGATCGATTTTAAAGAAATTTTGCATCCAAACGTTTTTTGGCACGAGAAAACAATTGGGCTGGGTCACATGTTCGAAAAATTTTGATTAGTGGGTCATTTTTGGGTCATTGTGGGTCAAGCCATTTTTATTTAAAAAACGGCTCTAACGATTTCGACCAAATTTTATATTTTATCGTTTTGGATTACAAGAAGACCATTGGGTTAGGTAACATGTTCGAGAAAATTCGGTTAGTGGGTCATTTTTGGGGTCATTGTGGGTCATGCTATTTTTATCTAGAGATTTTCTCACGCAATTTTGACTAAAATTTACATTCTATGGTTTTCGGCCATGAGAAAAACATTGGGCTAGGTTACATGTTCGAAAAAAATTTTAATGGGTCATACTGGGTCATTAAGGGTCTGGGTCAATCTATTTATATTTAAAGAACCGCAGAATCAATTTCATCGAAATTTTGCCTGTAATAGTTTTTTGACACGAGAAAGCTAATGGGCTAAGTCACACGATCGAGAGATTTCGATTATAAGAGTCATTTGTGGGTCATGATGGGTCATAATGGGTCATGGTCAAGCTATAGCTAGGTGGATCGATTTTAACGAAATTTTGTATGCAACATTTTTTTGGCACGAGAAAACTATTGGGCTAGGTCTCAGTTCGAGAAATTTCGATTACTGGGTCATTTTGGGTCATAAAAGGTCTGGGTCAAGCTATTTATATATAAAGTACAACAGTATCAAATTTAATGAAATTTTGTATGTAAGTTTTTTGACACGAGAAAATTAATGGGCTATCTCACATGTTTGAGAGATTTCGATTATAAGAGCCATTTATGGGTCATAATGGGTCATAACGGGTCATGTCAAGCTATATCTAAAGAACATGTGGATCAGTTTTAACGAAATTTTGTATACAAATTTTTTGGCACGAGAAAATCATTGGGCTAGGTCACATGATCGAGAAATTTCGATTAATGGGTCATTTTGGGTCATAAAGGGTCTGGGTCAAGTTATTTATATTTAAAAAACGGCAGGATAGAGTTTAACGAAATTTTGAGTGTAACAATATTTATACACGAGAAAACTAATGGGCTAAGTCACATGTTCGAAAGATTTCGATTATAAGGGTCATTTGTGGGTCATGATGGGTCATGGTCAAGCTATATCTAAAGAACGGGTGAATCGATTTTAACGAAATTTTGTATACAGCATTTTTTTGGCACGAGAAAATCATTGGGCTATGTCACATGTTCGAGAAATTTCGATCAGTGGGTCACTTTTGGGTTATTCTAATTTTATCTAGACAATGTCTCACAATCATTGGGTTAGGTCAGATGTTTGAGAAAAGTCGATTAATGAGTCATTTTGGGTCAAAATGGGTCAAGGTCAAACTATTTATACCTAAAAATTGGCTCAATCGATTTTATCTAAATTTTGTATTTAACGTTTTTCGGCACGCAAAAATTAATGAACTAAGTCACATTTTCGAGAGATTTCGATATAAGGGTCATTTGTAGGTCATGCTAATTTTATCTAGAAAATTGTTCTCACCATTTTGAATATATTTTCTATTATATCGTTTTCGGGCAAAAGAAAACCATTGAGATGGGACACATGCACGAAACAATTCAATTAGTGGGTCGTTTTAGGTCTTAATGGGTTCGGGTCATTCTAATTATATATAACAGCGACTCAGTCAATTTTACCTAAATTTTGCAGCGGAACGTCTTTTATCACGAGAAGACTATTGAGCTGAGTTGCATATTAAACAAAATTATATTAGTGGGTCATATCGCTTCATTGCTGAATGCTGTCAAGCTAATTTTACTTAAGAAATGGCTTAAACGATTTTGATTCATTTTATACTCTACTGTTTTTGATTACCTGAAGACCATTGAGCAAAGTCACATGTTTGATCACATGTGATTAGTGGATCATTTGGGTAATAAGGGTCAGGATCACGAGACTATGGCAAAAGCCAATAAGTTGGCGATATTTGACAAAATACTGGCGAAATTTGGCCGAAAAATCGACTATTAAGGTTACGAAACCAAAACACATATTTGGCGCCAAATGAAAGAATGTGTCCAAATTTGGTTATATCTGGCAAAAAATATTGTATTTCAGAATGTGAAGAAATTTCTTATACATTCTTAATAGTCTTCGAGATGCATAGTTAAACTAATCAGAGTCGAGCTAAAAAAGTGATTTGGATTGATGTCCTTTCGTTGTAAATTTTAAAATAAAGTAAAATTTATGAACATGTGCATACAAACATAGTTTTCTTATTGATTGTTTTTCTAAATAATACTATTATTAATAACATGTTTTACAGCAATAATACTATATCGAGTTGAACACAAAGTTAATTTTGACCGAGCTGAGCTCGGTCATCCCTGCTAGTTAATATAAATAGAGAAAAATTAGCAGAGAGATATTATTAATATCATTATATTGTTATATTATTATTTAATAATAGTATTGAAATACTGATAATGCTAAGATTAAATTTTGATATGTGTGAACGATTATTATAAAAGAAAAAGGGTTTTACTTCCCTTTTTTATAGGGCGAAAAAACTGAATTATAAAAAGCAATTTATTTTTAGAGTTTAACGCTTTCAGGGGCAGCGTTTGCAGTCTGTAAACGGTTAATTTTACTGCCCAAACTGCCAAATGGCACCAGTAATTTTTTATTGCAATTTCGATCACATAATATATGTTAAAAAAAAAAGAGTTTTTGATGATTTTGAAATAAAATTGTTCGTAATTTGCGGTGTGAATTAAACTTTTTTAAACATGTTTAGGGCAGAAATATCTTGCCTTAGAATCCGTTAAGGAGTGGTATGGATACACTATAAGAAAATATGTTTCTATAGAACTCTTGATCACAATCCACTTAGTGTGTCATTCCCAACCCGAACACGGATTTTCGTTCAGGACTTTCTACATAAATCTGTATATATCAATATATTACTTAATTTTGCCCATAGAATTAAAAATATTTGTTCACCTAATTTTAAAATGCATAATTTAAAAACTGTACAAGAAACTGCTATAAGATATGGTTATCCTTTACATTCGGTTAAAAAAATATTATCTGTTTAAACGTTTATTTAGTATTAACTGTCTATTTTCTCCTCAACCATTATTACAAACATTGACAAGCTAATTTATGCAACACCATATGATGATATTGATAAGAAATCCTATAGTCTTTAATATATAATAAGTTATTACATGATCTTAAAAATAATTAACACATTGCGTAAAAAAATGTTTAAAAAAAATATGAAAAAAAAAAAAAAATACAAAAAAATATGTATAATAGGATGGTTGGGTGGGTTAGATGTTAGATTACGGAGGAGGGCGGTGTTGTCTGGATAATACGCAATGGTTAATTATTATACATTTAAACAAAAAAAATTAACATTACACATAGTATTAAAGTTTATGTTTACCTAAAAACTAATATGCATAACTTAAAAATGATCAAGTTATTGAGATAAGATATGGTTGTCTATTGTATTTGTCTTAAAGAAATTATTTGTAAAATATTAGAATAGAAATTATTCTTGGAAATTCTTAGCTATTAAATAATTTATTTTATTTATTTTTTTTTCCTAAAATAGAGGGCAGCACCATAAGCATATAATTTAATTAATATATTAATCCTATAGATGTCAGCAATAAAACAATTTTCTACTAGAAGTTGTAGTAATATATTCTAGTTAAATAATTAATATAGTAATATTAATAATTGTTTAAAAATAAAAATATAATACTTCTAACAGTAGCATTTGGTTTTTTCTCTAAATATATTATGAATTATATACACTGGTGGACAAAATTAAGAGATAGTAGGCATTTTCTCAAATATCTCGAGAAATACTGGATAAAAATAAATCAAAATTTGTATGGATATAACTTATAGTATGACAATAATATGTGCAAAGCAAAAATTAAAGTACCATTCATTGGCAAGCGTTATTGGCAACAGTCTAATGTGGACTGAAATTCATGATGAAAGATGACAATGAAAGTGAGGCTTGTGTGGTGTGTGGTTGCCTCTAGTAGGGTGTGTGGTTACCTCTGACAGATAGACAGTATGCACAACGAGTATGCATGCTGTTAATAAGAGAGTTAAGGATTGCTTGTGGAAGACTCTCCCATTCTTCCACCTGAGCAGTTTTTAACTCCGGAATGGTTCTGGTTGGGGATTGGCATCTCGCAATAGCCCTTCCAAGAGCATCCCAAGCATGTTCAATGGGGTTAAGGTCAAGAGATTTAGCTGGCCAGTCCATTCGATGAATATCAGTAGTAGGAAAAGGACAGTACGGGCTCAGCCGGAGGCGGTACTGCGGCACCGTGCCGCCTGCGGCACCTCCATGCCTCCGGCTGTCCCGCCTGCGGTCCCTCCTGCGCCCACCGTGCCACCGCCGTCCCTCCTGCCCCCTACTATGCATCCCCCTCCACGAACGCCCCCTAGTGGAAAAAAGGAACATTCTATTATAACAGGAGAGGTGAACAACCTTCCCTAATTAAAAATATTATCAATCACATCTCAACTCGGAATCATACTATAAGATGAAGATTAAATTTATATTTAATGAGTAATTTTAATGAGTATTATTAATTAAACGAAACAATTAAAACCTCAGTTTTTAACCATTTTATTTAGATTTCTTCAACTACAAGATGAGATTATCAATTTAACACAAGAAAGTTAAACATATATTTGAATTTTGCTTGATAGACATCTTAATGAGTATCGTTAATTAAGTAAAAACAATATAAAATATCCAGTTTTATAGAAAAATACTGATTTCTTACGATTTTTATCAACTACATGATCAATGTAACGACTTAAAAGTTGAAAGTTAAACGTACATCCTAGTTTTTCAACTGCTTTAACCTTAATGAGTATCGTTAATTAAGTAAAAACAATTGAAAATATCAAGTTTTATAGAAAAAGACTGATTTCTTACGATTTTTATCAACTGCAACATCAGTGTATCGACTTACAAGTTGAAAGTTAAACATGCATTCTAGTTTTTCAACAGCTATAATCTTAATGAGTATCGTTAATTAAGTAAAAAACAATGGAAAATATCAAGTTTTATAGAAAAAGACTGATTTCTTACGATTTTTTCAACTCAAACTTCAGACTATCAATTTGATAGAAAGAAATTTAAGCATGCATTCCAGTTTTGGACAACCATTTCCTTCATGAACATTATTAATTAAGCAAAACAACAGAAAATATTAAATTTTTAACTGATTTCTTCATATTTTTTATTTATTTATATTTTTTTAATATAAAATCAGAATACACAACTTAAAATAGAAATTTAAACATATTTTTTAGTTTTTGAACAGTCGTTACCTCAAAGAATTTCGATAATTGAACAATTAACAAAGGAAACTAATGATTTTTTAACGAAAAAAGACGAATTAAACGAATTTGGTTAACTTTTACTCTAATTGGAAATTTCATCGTACTTTATATATACCAACTAAGTAGAATTTTAATGCATAAACGAATAATTTAAAGAAATCCCCAACACACAAATATGAACCTGCAGAGCATTTCTTATTACGTCATATCTAAACTAAAACTTTTTTCTGCAACCCCTCCATGCATGCATTCCAGGTAGGGGAACATAACAAAGAATTTTGACGTCACAACTTACAAAGGTGTACAACAAAATGTTTACGTTCAAGAAAAAGTATCACATAGAGGGAAAAAAAAGAAGAGATTTAAGCTATTTATCCATTCTAGTTTTATAACAGTTACCACAACATCTCCAAATTAAAATTTGGAAGTCATAATGAGTGTAATTAATTAAGCAAAATAATAGAGATATTAGTTTTTCAGAGGGGAAAAGACGAATTTAAACAAATTTTATTAGTTTTACACTAGTTTAATAATAATTTTAAGGAGGAAAAAGACGAATTTAAACTTTTTTTTTTTTTTTTTTTTTAGTTTTACACTATTTTTTCTCATCTCCAACATGGATATATCAATTTTAACAGAAGAATTAAACGTATATTATAGTTTTTAACAACAAAATCTTAACAAGTATCATTAATTAAACAAAAATAAATATCAGTTTTAAAGAAAAGACGAATTTGAATAATTTTACACTAGTATTTTCAAAAGCAACATGGAAATATCAATACTTATTCACATATTTCACTTATTCACTGTATTCAATACTATATTTAATAAATTTGGATGCACTTTAAGAATTTCCTAATCTATAATTATATATTAGCTGTATATTTAATGTTACCCATGTTTTCATCATTAGTTCATAATCGTGAATTTTGTACTTTAAATACCATGTATTCAGGTTCAGATTATTTTTACTTGAAATCATACAGAATTTTTTAACAGAGTTTGTTTTTGAAATCATTGAAGCAACTGTATTTAATATTTTTAACACCAATTTTCTAAGATTTTCTAACATTTTCCGATTATACATTCCTCAGAAGTACATTTCTAAATGCTACAATCACTTTACATATCGAAAAGATATCATTGAAGCAACTGTATTTAATATTTTTAACACCAATTTTCTAAGATTTTTTAACATTTTCCGGTTATACATTCCTCAAAAGTATGTATTCTAAACAATAGAAAATATTAATTTTAAGAATAAAAAGACGAATTTAAACAAATTTTATTAGTTTTACACTATTTTTTCTCATCTCCAACACGGATATATCAATTTTAACAGAATTAAACGTATATATTAGTTTTTAAGAACAAAAATGTAATAAGTATCATTAATTAAACAAAAATTAAATATAAATTTTCAAGAAAAGACAATTT
Organism: Maratus speculifer; assembly: GCA_964019185.1. NCBI lineage: Eukaryota > Metazoa > Arthropoda > Arachnida > Araneae > Salticidae > Maratus > Maratus speculifer. The sequence goes on from OZ025292.1 coordinate 376,659,425, forward strand.
TTTACACAAATTTTCAACTTTGAAATACATTTGTTTACATATATTGTTACAATATATTACTAAACTTAAACTTTTTAAAAAGTTTGAATGTCTTTACAAAGGGTTCATATTTATATTTTTCACGTCTTGACTGCATTCGAAATCTTACAACAAAAGTATACTTTTATTATTATTATTATTCTAGAAAACCTAAAAAGTCATTTCTTGCTGCTTTAAAACTTGACATATTAAAACTACTCTGAGATATTCTACCCATATAATTAATCAAATTAGAACATGATTTATCTTACACTTCAAAATTTCTGAATTTTTACAATACTTATTTTCATCAAACTTTATTCTTGATCCTATATATTTTAACAGTACAGAATTTTAACATCTGTTTTTATCTACTTATCAGAAACTTATTAAAACACCCAACAACATTTTCCAAATATGAATATTATCTTTACAGTTTAATAATACAAAACATACACGAATACAAAGTTTAATTTTTACAAATATTTCATATTTCAAACCAAACTTTTCGAAATTTTCACATCATAAGAGCAAACATTAGATGAACTTTTTAACATCAATATTGCTTAGATCTTTTAATTATGATAATTATCCATTTTTAGGTTGATTGTCGAAAAACTGTATCTGAAATTACATAAACTTAATGTAAAAAACCATGTTCTCACACAATTTCTTGAAATTCAACAAAGAATTGACTATTACTTATCTATTATTCTTATTAAATACTTATCTACATCAATATCGACTCTCGATAGTATACAGATATTTCATCATTACACACGTACAACTCTTTTCAAACGTTTATCAGAAAAATAAGTCAATCAAAGTCTAAAAGTTATCACACCTGTTCCTCAGAAATATTATTATCATATGAAACAGTAAAGAAAATTAATAGATATTTAATATTTAATAACCTCATACGTGAAATTACTGTCGAATGAGAATACTAATAATCTATAAAATCAACTGTTGAACAAAAAAATAGTACAGATTACCGAAAATTCAAATGTTTTTTCTGCAAAAGTTACAAAAATTAACAAATGAATGACAAGTTAGAGAAATAACTAAAAAAGTTAATGAACATATTTACAAATTTATTAAAATCACACCTTTTTCTGGATTACAAACCACAATTTCTTGAAAAATTTAACACCGAATTTGTAAGATTTTAATCCTAGTATTACATACACTCAATAAATATTCAAAATTAACAAAAAATAATTTTTTAGTCTCATCAATAAGCAGAAATTCTATATTAAAAGAATATTTTCATATTAGTACTTATAAAAATGAGAGTTTACAAACTGATTTTCATAATTTTATCACATTTAAACTTAATATTTTACATAAAACATTATTTAATCAAATTTTATGCTTTCTAATTCAGTAAAATTCAATACTTTTTTAGTTTTTAAACCAATACCACGATATTTATTTACATCAAACTTGATTCTTCACCTTTTATATTTCCACATTACACACGTGAGATAAATACTAACTTGGATCAGGAGTTGAAGTCAATTGATTCCATTCGATTTTTATCATGTACGCATTGCTCCTACACGAAATTTCTTACTGCTATAATCATCTAATGTATTAAAACTAATCTCCTCATATTTTTAATCAATTCACCAGATGTTTCATCTCGCACTTCTGAATTATCGTGCATCAAGTTGCTTAAAATATAAATACTATCTTTATAGTTTTAATGATATATAGTATACATGGTTTATCTTGAGTTAGCACTTCCATACTATTAATCAAATTATATGTTTCATCTTGCACTTGATCTTAATGATTTCATCTTGCATCTGAATTATCGTCCATCGAGTTTTTTTTTAAAATAATAATATATTTATAGTTTTTGATTATACATAGCATGTACAAATACAATCTTTAATTTTAACATTTCATATTTCAAATAACCTATTTCCGAAACCAAGCTATGTGAATTTTACCACAATACTTATTATCATAGAATAATTTGTGTTTCACACTTTTCTAAAAATTATCAGATATGTACCCCTCAGAGAAATTACTATCATATGAATAAATGAAGAAAATTTAATTTATATTAAATGTACACGAAATTGATTGCAATATACATGTATTTAATAAAAATAAATAAATAAGCGATTATTTATACATTAAACCTTTACTAAATATATATTTCTTTCATTATACAGATGTTTCAACAAGATGAACCAAAACAGCAGCAAACTTCAGAAATTAATGATCCGAATGATTCATCCCTAGCACATGTAGCGTTAACGAATAACACATATGTGAGTACTTATATGAGAAATACTAGAATTCGTATATGAAACGTAATTAGAGTAAATACAAAATGATTTGTCTTACTACCTACACTTTAACAAGTGCTTTTTACCTATATTATTGAAGAGAATCCTAACTGTGTCCATTTATTTCTACCACAGATGTGCTCTATTTGCTACAAACACTTCTTAAGTAAATGGAATTTAACAGAACATACAAAAATCTATACAGATGAAAAACCTTACACTTGGAAAGATTACCATAAATGTTGTTTTCAAGGAGACGTGAATAAAAAATGCACACATCATCATATAAAGCATCGTCAGATATATGTAAACTTAGCGAAGATATTCAAAAATTAGTCAGACTTTAGTAGAATTTAGAAATAAAGGAAGATATTTAGGCTATTTATCCATCATATTTTCACAACACTTACCACAATATCTCAAACTTAAAATTTGGAAGACACACACTGCTGAAAAGTAATTTTGTGATTCTTCTAACCAGTATGAATGTATAGATATTATTTTGCAGTGTATTCTTTGAATGCTCACATTAAATATTCTTTTATATGCATATATCGTTGTGTTTATTTTTCTAATACCTATTACATTAATGAAATACATAACATTTTAAGTGAAATAACACTCTCACAACTTAAAAAATGCATAAGAACATACAAAAAATAAGCAGATGTATGAAAAAATATGCAAGTTTACAAAATAATTTCATTGTTTTCTAGAAATATTAACAAAAAATATTTACAATATGAAAAAATTGCAAAAGTGAAAAGAAAAAACACAAATGTAAAAACAAAAACCACAAAGTGAAAAACTCATAACAAAGTTTTTGAAAAAAAATATTTACAACAAAATTTTTTTTACAAAAACCAAAACTTCCAAAAATATTTTTTTCAAAATTTTTTTTTTCAAAAACATTTTTTACAAAAATTTTTTTTTCAAAATAAGTTTTTACAAAAGTAAAAAAAAGAAAATCACAACGTTAAAAAAATGAAAAATTTTTGTTAAAAAAAGTGTAAAAAAATTGCAAAAAAAATGTTGCAAAAATTTCAAAAAAGTTATGAAAAAAGCTTCAAAAATTTCGTTGGTTTTAATGCAGTATGCAATGGTTTCGCCATTGCATACTGCATTAAAACCAACGAAATTTTTGAAGCTTTTTTCATAACTTTTTTGAAATTTTTGCAACATTTTTTTTGCAATTTTTTTACACTTTTTTTAACAAAAATTTTTCATTTTTTTAATGTTGTGATTTTCTTTTTTTTACTTTTGTAAAAACTTATTTTGAAAAAAAATTTTTTGTAAAAAATGTTTTTGAAAAAAAAAAAAATTTCAAAAAAATATTTTTGGAAGTTTTGGTTTTTGTAAAAAAAATTTTGTTGTAAATATTTTTTTTCAAAAACTTTGTTATGAGTTTTTCACTTTGTGGTTTTTGTTTTTACATTTGTGTTTTTTCTTTTCACTTTTGCAATTTTTTCATATTGTAAATATTTTTTGTTAATATTTCTAGAAAACAATGAAATTATTTTGTAAACTTGCATATTTTTTCATACATCTGCTTATTTTTTGTATGTTCTTATGCATTTTTTAAGTTGTGAGAGTGTTATTTCACTTAAAATGTTATGTATTTCATTAATGTAATAGGTATTAGAAAAATAAACACAACGATATATGCATATAAAAGAATATTTAATGTGAGCATTCAAAGAATACACTGCAAAATAATATCTATACATTCATACTGGTTAGAAGAATCACAAAATTACTTTTCAGCAGTGTGTGTCTTCCAAATTTTAAGTTTGAGATATTGTGGTAAGTGTTGTGAAAATATGATGGATAAATAGCCTAAATATCTTCCTTTATTTCTAAATTCTACTAAAGTCTGACTAATTTTTGAATATCTTCGCTAAGTTTACATATATCTGACGATGCTTTATATGATGATGTGTGCATTTTTTATTCACGTCTCCTTGAAAACAACATTTATGGTAATCTTTCCAAGTGTAAGGTTTTTCATCTGTATAGATTTTTGTATGTTCTGTTAAATTCCATTTACTTAAGAAGTGTTTGTAGCAAATAGAGCACATCTGTGGTAGAAATAAATGGACACAGTTAGGATTCTCTTCAATAATATAGGTAAAAAGCACTTATTAAAGTGTAGGTAGTAAGACAAATCATTTTGTATTTACTCTAATTACGTTTCATATACGAATTCTAGTATTTCTCATATAAGTACTCACATATGTGTTATTCGTTAACGCTACATGTGCTAGGGATGAATCATTCGGATCATTAATTTCTGAAGTTTGCTGCTGTTTTGGTTCATCTTGTTGAAACATCTGTATAACGAAAGAAATATATATTTAGTAAAGGTTTAATGTATAAATAATCGCTTATTTATTTATTTTTATTAAATACATGTATATTGCAATCAATTTCGTGTACATTTAATATAAATTAAATTTTCTTCATTTATTCATATGATAGTAATTTCTCTGAGGGGTACATATCTGATAATTTTTAGAAAAGTGTGAAACACAAATTATTCTATGATAATAAGTATTGTCGTAAAATTCACATAGCTTGGTTTCGGAAATAGGTTATTTGAAATATGAAATGTTAAAATTAAAGATTGTATTTGTACATGCTATGTATAATCAAAAACTATAAATATATTATTATTTAAAAAAAAACTCGATGGACGATAATTCAGATGCAAGATGAAATCATTAAGATCAAGTGCAAGATGAAACATATAATTTGATTAATAGTATGGAAGTGCTAACTCAAGATAAACCATGTATACTATATATCATTAAAACTATAAAGATAGTATTTATATTTTAAGCAACTTGATGCACGATAATTCAGAAGTGCGAGATGAAACATCTGGTGAATTGATTAAAAATATGAGGAGATTAGTTTTAATACATTAGATGATTACAGCAGTAAGAAATTTCGTGTAGGAGCAATGCGTACATGATAAAAATCGAATGGAATCAATTGACTTCAACTCCTGATCCAAGTTAGTATTTATCTCACGTGTGTAATGTGGAAATATAAAAGGTGAAGAATCAAGTTTGATGTAAATAAATATCGTGGTATTGGTTTAAAAACTGAAAAAGTATTGAATTTTACTGAATTAGAAAGCATAAAATTTGATTAAATAATGTTTTATGTAAAGTTTAAATGTGATAAAATTATGAAAATCAGTTTGTAAACTCTCATTTTTATAAGTACTAATATGAAAATATTCTTTTAATATAGAATTTCTGCTTATTGATGAGACTAAAAAATTATTTTTCGTTAATTTTGAATATTTATTGAGTGTATGTAATACTAGGATTAAAATCTTACAAATTCGGTGTTAAATTTTTCAAGAAATTGTGGTTTGTAATCCAGAAAAAGGTGTGATTTTAATAAATTTGTAAATATGTTCATTAACTTTTTTAGTTATTTCTCTAACTTGTCATTCATTTGTTAATTTTTGTAACTTTTGCAGAAAAAACATTTGAATTTTCGGTAATCTGTACTATTTTTTTGTTCAACAGTTGATTTTATAGATTATTAGTATTCTCATTCGACAGTAATTTCACGTATGAGGTTATTAAATATTAAATATCTATTAATTTTCTTTACTGTTTCATATGATAGTAATATTTCTGAGGAACAGGTGTGATAACTTTTAGACTTTGATTGACTTATTTTTCTGATAAACGTTTGAAAAGAGTTGTAAGTGTGTAATGATGAAATATCTGTATACTATCGAGAGTCGATATTGATGTAGATAAGTATTTAATAAGAATAATAGATAAGTAATAGTCAATTCTTTGTTGAATTTCAAGAAATTGTGTGAGAACATGGTTTTTTACATTAAGTTTATGTAATTTCAGATACAGTTTTTCGACAATCAACCTAAAAATGGATAATTATCATAATTAAAAGATCTAAGCAATATTGATGTTAAAAAGTTCATCTAATGTTTGCTCTTATGATGTGAAAATTTCGAAAAGTTTGGTTTGAAATATGAAATATTTGTAAAAATTAAACTTTGTATTCGTGTATGTTTTGTATTATTAAACTGTAAAGATAATATTCATATTTGGAAAATGTTGTTGGGTGTTTTAATAAGTTTCTGATAAGTAGATAAAAACAGATGTTAAAATTCTGTACTGTTAAAATATATAGGATCAAGAATAAAGTTTGATGAAAATAAGTATTGTAAAAATTCAGAAATTTTGAAGTGTAAGATAAATCATGTTCTAATTTGATTAATTATATGGGTAGAATATCTCAGAGTAGTTTTAATATGTCAAGTTTTAAAGCAGCAAGAAATGACTTTTTAGGTTTTCTAGAATAATAATAATAATAAAAGTATACTTTTGTTGTAAGATTTCGAATGCAGTCAAGACGTGAAAAATATAAATATGAACCCTTTGTAAAGACATTCAAACTTTTTAAAAAGTTTAAGTTTAGTAATATATTGTAACAATATATGTAAACAAATGTATTTCAAAGTTGAAAATTTGTGTAAAAAATTGTCTTTTCTTGAAAATTTATATTTAATTTTTGTTTAATTAATGATACTTATTACATTTTTGTTCTTAAAAACTAATATATACGTTTAATTCTGTTAAAATTGATATATCCGTGTTGGAGATGAGAAAAAATAGTGTAAAACTAATAAAATTTGTTTAAATTCGTCTTTTTATTCTTAAAATTAATATTTTCTATTGTTTAGAATACATACTTTTGAGGAATGTATAACCGGAAAATGTTAAAAAATCTTAGAAAATTGGTGTTAAAAATATTAAATACAGTTGCTTCAATGATATCTTTTCGATATGTAAAGTGATTGTAGCATTTAGAAATGTACTTCTGAGGAATGTATAATCGGAAAATGTTAGAAAATCTTAGAAAATTGGTGTTAAAAATATTAAATACAGTTGCTTCAATGATTTCAAAAACAAACTCTGTTAAAAAATTCTGTATGATTTCAAGTAAAAATAATCTGAACCTGAATACATGGTATTTAAAGTACAAAATTCACGATTATGAACTAATGATGAAAACATGGGTAACATTAAATATACAGCTAATATATAATTATAGATTAGGAAATTCTTAAAGTGCATCCAAATTTATTAAATATAGTATTGAATACAGTGAATAAGTGAAATATGTGAATAAGTATTGATATTTCCATGTTGCTTTTGAAAATACTAGTGTAAAATTATTCAAATTCGTCTTTTCTTTAAAACTGATATTTATTTTTGTTTAATTAATGATACTTGTTAAGATTTTGTTGTTAAAAACTATAATATACGTTTAATTCTTCTGTTAAAATTGATATATCCATGTTGGAGATGAGAAAAAATAGTGTAAAACTAAAAAAAAAAAAAAAAAAAGTTTAAATTCGTCTTTTTCCTCCTTAAAATTATTATTAAACTAGTGTAAAACTAATAAAATTTGTTTAAATTCGTCTTTTCCCCTCTGAAAAACTAATATCTCTATTATTTTGCTTAATTAATTACACTCATTATGACTTCCAAATTTTAATTTGGAGATGTTGTGGTAACTGTTATAAAACTAGAATGGATAAATAGCTTAAATCTCTTCTTTTTTTTCCCTCTATGTGATACTTTTTCTTGAACGTAAACATTTTGTTGTACACCTTTGTAAGTTGTGACGTCAAAATTCTTTGTTATGTTCCCCTACCTGGAATGCATGCATGGAGGGGTTGCAGAAAAAAGTTTTAGTTTAGATATGACGTAATAAGAAATGCTCTGCAGGTTCATATTTGTATGTTGGGGATTTCTTTAAATTATTCGTTTATGCATTAAAATTCTACTTAGTTGGTATATATAAAGTACGATGAAATTTCCAATTAGAGTAAAAGTTAACCAAATTCGTTTAATTCGTCTTTTTTCGTTAAAAAATCATTAGTTTCCTTTGTTAATTGTTCAATTATCGAAATTCTTTGAGGTAACGACTGTTCAAAAACTAAAAAATATGTTTAAATTTCTATTTTAAGTTGTGTATTCTGATTTTATATTAAAAATAAATAAATAAATAAAAAATATGAAGAAATCAGTTAAAAATTTAATATTTTCTGTTGTTTTGCTTAATTAATAATGTTCATGAAGGAAATGGTTGTCCAAAACTGGAATGCATGCTTAAATTTCTTTCTATCAAATTGATAGTCTGAAGTTTGAGTTGAAAAAATCGTAAGAAATCAGTCTTTTTCTATAAAACTTGATATTTTCCATTGTTTTTTACTTAATTAACGATACTCATTAAGATTATAGCTGTTGAAAAACTAGAATGCATGTTTAACTTTCAACTTGTAAGTCGATACACTGATGTTGCAGTTGATAAAAATCGTAAGAAATCAGTCTTTTTCTATAAAACTTGATATTTTCAATTGTTTTTACTTAATTAACGATACTCATTAAGGTTAAAGCAGTTGAAAAACTAGGATGTACGTTTAACTTTCAACTTTTAAGTCGTTACATTGATCATGTAGTTGATAAAAATCGTAAGAAATCAGTATTTTTCTATAAAACTAGATATTTTATATTGTTTTTACTTAATTAACGATACTCATTAAGATGTCTATCAAGCAAAATTCAAATATATGTTTAACTTTCTTGTGTTAAATTGATAATCTCATCTTGTAGTTGAAGAAATCTAAATAAAATGGTTAAAAACTGAGGTTTTAATTGTTTCGTTTAATTAATAATACTCATTAAAATTACTCATTAAATATAAATTTAATCTTCATCTTATAGTATGATTCCGAGTTGAGATGTGATTGATAATATTTTTAATTAGGGAAGGTTGTTCACCTCTCCTGTTATAATAGAATGTTCCTTTTTTCCACTAGGGGGCGTTCGTGGAGGGGGATACATAGTAGGGGGCAGGAGGGACGGCGGTGGCACGGTGGGCGCAGGAGGGACCGCAGGCGGGACAGCCGGAGGCATGGAGGTACCGCAGGCGGCACGGTGCCGCAGTACCGCCTCCGGCTGAGCCCGTACTGTCCTTTTCCTACTACTAATATCCTCGCTTTTCAGATACTCTTCAACCAGGCGAGCCCTATGTGGTCGGGCATTGTCGTCCATAAAAACGAATTCAGGGCCAACAGCATTCCTGTAAAGACGCACGTAGGATTGTAGGATCTCCTGCCTGTACCTCTGGGCATTCACGGAACCAGTGTCAAACACATGGAGCGATTTGCGGGTATCTTGCATGACCCTGCCCAAACCATCAGTCCTCCACCAGCATAATGGTCCCTTTCCATGATGTTACTGGGATGGTATCGGGTCCCAGGTTCCCTCCATATGAATATTCGACGAGAATCAGGTTGAAGACTGAATCTGGACTCATCTGTGAACAGAACATTAGCCCATTGGAGCTGTGTCCAGTGCTGATGCTGTCTGCACCATTGTGCATGCTCTCTTTTGTGGAAAGGAGTGACTGGGATGCAAATGGAGGGCTTCCTGGCATACAACCCTCTTTCATCGAGCCTCCTGGCAACATTCATCCTTGAAACTAATGTTCCTGTGCCAACAGCCAGGTCCCTAGACAGTTGTTTCGCTGTAGACGTCCGTTGAGGACTATCTGCAATGCGAGGATATTCATCGAATGGATTGGCCAGTGTTGGATTCTAATCGCCCATGACATCATACTGATTTTATATTACATCACTTTATGCATAAATGATGATTGGCTATCTTATCAAAGATCTCTATTGGTCCTCTTATTAAGAGTTACTATTGGATAATCTAGAATCCTAACTAAAACCTATAAATACATGTGTTTTCCATTATGTTCTGTTCTGCTCTTTCTTGCTTGTACTCTGTCATGACCTACTGTAAATAAACTCCTTCGATCCCATATCAACGCAGGGTCTTTTTCGTTCTGAAACCACAGCAGAGTGTGGTTCTTACTTACTTAGTGTTTTTCTGCGTTGAACGGAAAAGTGGGTCAGACAAAATTTATTGCCATAGAGTACTTATGTTACTTTCGTCTGCGGTGTTTTAAACGATGACTGAAAACAAGGATTATTCGGTCGCTCCGTTTGATGGAAATAATTTCCAAATATGGAGCAGAAGAGTAACTGCGATTTTTGCGGCGAAAGAACTTGATGTTTTCTTGGAAAAGGAAGCAGATCCAGCAAAAGCTCCAGAAGTGATTAAAGCAAAAAAGGCTTATGCTTTATTATTATCGCTTTTAGAGGATAGGATTTTATCTTCTCTTCAAAAAGAAGATACCGCATGTAAAATCTGGAAATCCCTGCAGGCAACATATGAACTTAAAGGAGCAATTAATCAAATATTGACACGGAAAAGACTGTCCACAATGAAAAAGAATAAAGATATTACAATGAGACAGCATATTGACGATGTTTTGAAATTAATTACTGACTTAAGGATATCTGGTGCTCAGGTGAGTGACATTGATACAATTGTTTACATCAATTTTATCATCTGTTCTTTTAATGCCTTATTTTAATGTCTTTGCCAAAGGAATTTGAATCCGTCAAAGTTGCGTTAGAAAATCAACCTGATACTAACTTGACTCTGGAATTTGTTATGCAAAGACTAATTGATGCTGAAGCATTAATGAGTGAATCCAGAAATACTACTAAATCATTTAATGATAATATTGCTTTTATGTCGGCACAGAAAAAACTCTTTTGCAATTTTTGCAAAAAGAAAGGCCACACCTCAAAATTTTGTAGAATGAAAACGGTCAAATGTTATAATTGTTCAAAAATAGGTCACTATAAAAAATTTTGTAAAAATAAACCAGAAACGCAGATGGATGAAAAACAGTCAGCTTTTGAAATATCTTTTATGACTGGAAACACAAATAATTGGAAATTTATCATAGACTCAGGTGCGACATCACATATGTGTTCTATCAAAGAATGGTTCACTTCTCTTAAACCTGCAACTGGGACAATTAAATGTGCTTCAAAGGCAGCAGTGTTAAATGTGGAAGGTACTGGAAGTATAAATGGTACAATATCTGAGAATATTCGCATAACTTTAAAAGATGTATTATATGTACCGAATCTAAACGGACAATTAATTTCTGTCAAGAACATAGAAAAAGCAGAATTTTCTGTGATATTCAAGAATGAAGAAGTATTTATCGAAAAAGATAATAAGAAAATGCGCTTCGGTCATCGGGATATTCATGGACAGTATATAAGTTATTTCACTCCATCTAATGAAAGTGCTTTGACATCAACGTACGATAAGGACTTATGGCACAGAAGACTTGGACACCCCTGTAACCAGCCACTGATTCATTTGGGATTACCTACCCCTTCATCATTTTGTGAAATTTGTGCTCGTGCAAAACTCAGTGCAACACCAGCTGGCAAAGGTCCGAGAAACAGAGAAAAAGAACCAATGTTGATGATTCACACGGATACTTGTGGACCCATATTTCCTGAAACTATTGGAGGTGAGAAATATTTTCTAACTATTACTGATGATTTTTCGCGATTTACTGAAGTTCGATTACTTAAAAAGAAAAGTGATGCAGCTCGTGAACTAATATCGTTTTGTAAATTAAATCCTTCCGTTAAGAAAATTAGATGTGATAATGCAAAAGAATTTATAGACGGAGAACTTTTAAATTTTACAAATGAAGTGGGTATAAAAATTGATCCAGCTCCTCCATATACTTCATATTTGAATGGAATATCTGAGCGCGTTAATAGAACTCTCTTGGAAAAAGGGAGGGCAATGCTATATGAATCCAATTTGCCTAAGAGCTATTGGGGTTTAGCAGTACTAACTGCAGCTTATCTTAAAAATAGATTGCCAAGTAATTCTATTGATAATGATACTCCATATTATTTGAAATATAATAGCAAACCAGATTTGAAAAATCTCAGAGTATTTGGCTGTGACGCCTATGCACTTGTACCTACTAACTTAAGAAAGAAATTAGATGAAAAATGCAAGAAAATGATATTTGTAGGCTATACTTCAATGGGATATCGACTACTGGATCCCACAACAAATCGGATAACTGTTTCTAAAAACGTTAAATTCAATGAAGAAAAGAAAAATTCAGTTAATTTTAAACATACAACTGAAAATATTGAGGAAAATTATCCGGAATCTAAAAAATCAAAATGATGAAAGTAAAACAGACTCTGAAACTTTAGTGGAAACAAAACTTGAAAACGATAAAAATTCAATTAATGAAAATATTATAAGATCCTCTTCTAGAGAAAAGAAACAACCCATAAGATATCCAGAGCCAGAAATATATGAAGCAATGCTCGCTCAAGAAGAAACTTTAACTTTTGATGACATTTCCTCTTTGCCGTACAGTGAAAAACAAAAATGGGAACTAGCCATGGACGATGAAATGAAATCCATTAAAGAAAACGATGTCTGGGACTTAGAGGAATTACCATTAGACAGAAAAGCCATCTCTTGCAAGTGGGTGTTACGTAGGAAAAGAGACGGTAAGTATAAGGCAAGGCTGGTAGCTCGCGGGTTCATGCAGCAAGAAGGAATAGACTATACTCAGACATTTTCACCGGTTATAAACATGCCTGCCTTGCGTTTCATATTAGTTATTATGTTGAATGAAAATTTAAATGTTTATGTTTTGGATGTTAAAACTGCTTTTTTAAATGGTGAATTAAATGAAGTTATTTATATGGATCAACCCAAGGGGTATGATGATAATAGTGGTAGGAAATGCAAACTTAAAAAGAGTTTGTATGGCCTAAAGCAAGCCCCACGACAATGGTATGAAAAATTTCAAAATTTTGTAATTAAACTGGGATTTAAACAACTTAATTCTGAACCTTGTATTTTTGTAAGAGATGTAAACTCTAAGAAAATTATAATGGCTTTGTACGTTGATGACCTTTTAATTTCCGGTTCAAATGTTAGAGAAATTAATGTTATTATTGATATGTTATCTAAAGAATTTCAAATGTCAAAATCAGAAAAAGTTTCAGAATTTCTAGGTATTCGAATGGAATTTACTCCAGAAGGACTGTTTTTAGATCAGGAACATTACATTTTAAGATTGTTGAAAAAGTACAATATGCTTGATTGTAATCCTTGTTCTGTTCCTATTGAACCTAAATCAACCCCTGCTATGTTTGAAAAAGGTAATGCTTTTAATGGGCCTTATCGCGAACTAATAGGGTCTTTATTGTATTTAGCTTATGTATCCAGACCAGACATTTCATTTGCAGTCAATTGCTTAAGTCCAGGGTCGGACTGGGTCATTGTCAAGGGCGCAGACCTTGAATTTTTGGAGGGCGCAACATTTTTAACGAAACTCATTATTTTATCATCGTATAGGAAGCCGATAGTATTCATTAATAACAAACAGACTGTAAGAATATATAATAAAGCTTCGCTAATCTGAATTAATTTAAGAATTTAATATTTTTGGAAAAACTACTACTTGAAAATAGTGGTATTTGACGTGGCATACTTTTTTATCAATTTATATCATTTGTTGTAAACTAAATTAAAGTTTCAAACAGATCAAGCAAGAATTTAAAATTTTTACAAAAATACTATTCGAAAATAATGGTATTTGACGCGGCATTTTTTATATAAATTTATATCATGTGTTATGACGCACACTCTGCTTAACGTTAAAAAACAAAATTGATAACTAAAAAAATCTCGAAACGCGTTCGCTTTTTGCGGCACCGTACAGCAATATATGCAGCGTGCAAATTCTTACAAAAAAGAAAAGAAAAGAAAAAGTGCATTTTCCGGGATGGAAATAGTGCAAAGGAACCGGATGGATATAATATGAATAAGTATCCACAGTTTTATCTAAAGATATGTCTCATGAGGGGAGTATTCAAAAGTTAGAAAATTGCTCCTTCCTGGACGATCCTACCTTGCCCTGAATTTACCACTTTATAAATTATTTAATGTTAACCGTTTAAACGCCAATGTTCCCAAATGGGAACATCGCATTATTTGTAATACAAAACATATATTTTCCAACATAATAACGATGTCCCTATTTTTCCTATTAAAATATAAGGTTGATTTCAACTTTTGAAAAAAAAAAAAAATAAAACTATATTTACGTTAAAGCATTTATCACAGGTATAAGGAATATGCAAATTCATTAATTTGCATAAAAATATATTATTTGTTTTTATCTTCTCTCTATTACTTACATTTTATCACTAGGAATCTAAATGTTTGTGGAAGTCGAGAAAACACTCAAGAGCAATAGACAATAGCAGTTAATAATTCGTTTATTTTCAGCAAAATAATTTGTTATATTTGCATAAGTTGTCAATCAATAATCATATTCCAAATTGCGAACACTGAAATGAGAATAGCCAAAAAACGCTGCAGAATTTTTTTGTTGTTGTTGTTATTTTCTAAATTTGTATGCATAAATTAAAATATTTGAAGCTGTAATATTGGAAAAAAAATTATAATTACATTGTGATATTAATTAGGCGTGTGAACGGTTATCTGAGCGCTCAGTGAAAAAAACGCAATAAACAACTTATCTGAAGGAAAAGAGAGAGAGAGAGAGAGAAAATTGGCTCCCTTTTCTCCCCTCCTTCCACAAAGAAAACCACGCACCGTAAATTTATAAATTTGCTGTTAGGCAATTTTAATAATTTGTCAAAAACATTGCGGCACATTTGACAGTCTCTCATCTCATAGGACACTGATGTGCCGCGGGACACAGGTTGAAAAACATGGATATGAATAGTAATATAAATATAAATATAAAAATAATTCCAATTTTTCTAAGTTAAAACGTTTCCACTTGTGAAAATGATTTCATATTCTGAAGAAAGTAGTGTCTCTTTCTTTCGTAAAGCTAAATTTTTTTCTAAAATTGTGATATAATTTTCAATTAACGTACACTACACTCGTGCTGAAATTAAAAGTTGTTAAAGTAAATATTGAAATTGAATTTATGTAACTATGCTATTGGTTTTTTCACCCTTTCGAGATGGCGTCTCTTACATATATTTTATTTGGTTGAAAAGACAAATATTATGTTTATTTATTAATGGTGCCAGAAACATATTTCATAGTTATCTTTTAACGATGCACATGTATCACCCGTCCCGAAAGGGTTAAACAGATATACTTAGATCCTCAACAACAGATAATACTTAAATAAAAGTTTGTCTTTATCAGATTAATAAAAATCGCTCGAATTTTAACTTTTCGTGCACGTACAGCCTTAAAAAAAAGGAATAACGGGTGAAATACCCATTTTTAAAAAATATCAAAGTGACAGTACTATACCAGTGGCGTAACTAGAATGGATGATACCCAAGGGCGGATGTAAAGGGTGTCACCCCCCTCCCTCAATTCGTCAATCAAAACTCTACGTTATTACAACAAATTCCAATACCATTCCTTATTTACTTATCCTCCTGTATAAAAAGAAAACCACAGGAGCGACTCCTCACTTAAACCATTGTCCACATAAGTCAGTGTCGTGTCTGTATGTAGAAGAAAATTATTTCTCTTAAAGCTTGCATTTGCTAACTACTCGTTGGATGGGTTGGTTTTTGTTCCCTGCACTGTAAAAAAAAAAAGGGTCGATATACTAAAAAAACTTTAGTGATCCTTGTAATTACTAAAAATTTTTTAGTAATCTTAGTCGGTTACAAGAAAATCTAAGAATTACTAGAAAAAAGTTAGCAACGAAGAGTTAATAGTTTTATATTTTTAATAACTATTACTAAAACTCACTTGGTGTGGCCTTGATAGCCTAGTGGTTATAGTAACAGACTCCAGACTAAAAGGTCCCGGGTTCGATACTGGCCAGTGCCAAATACGCCCCGGATGCATGTAGTGTAAGTACTCGTTAGTAAAGGGATTATGAAAATCCTGTCGGAGCAGTTAGCAAGTTTGGTGCTGCTATCTATTGCAGTTTTGCCGAAAATCTTCCGCTTCAGAAGTCTGGATGCAGCTCCAAGGAACCTCCTGCCCTTCGGGCGCTCGTAATGGTTATTAAAAATAATTTTGGAGCTATTACTAAAATTTGCTTGGTGGCTCATACTAAAAATTTTTACGTTAGTTATGCAAAAAATTCTTTTGTTCAGTTTACAAAAGAAATACTTGTTTCACTTGCAAAAAAAAGTTTGTAATGTTTAGTAAAAAATTCTGTGGAATACAAATTTACTAAAAAGTTTTTAGTAACCTCTTGAATTTTTTTTTTACAGTGTGGGGCAAATGTTATTTATACACACCATTCTGTATAACATTTCACATTCTCCGAGAAAAGAAAATTAATTCTGTTGCGTCATGCTCTAGAAATTTCATTTTACATCAGACTTCTTTTCCAAAATCGTATAAGAAAATATATATTTATTTGCAAATAAAGATTGTGTATCACCCCTTAGAGGGTGACACACAGGACGAACCGCCCCCTGCTTGCTACGCCACTGTACTATACAAAGCATAACTTTTCTAAATGAATATATAATTGAATCATATTACTTTTGATATTAAGATCCTCTTTTTTTTTACCCACACAAAACCGCAACGATAAATGAGATATATGAAAGGTTTTCCACATAGTATTTCGCTTTACCACGTTGTTTAATTGAAAATAAAATTAGTTAAAATAACAGCAAATAATCTCAAAGATTGCAATGCGAAAGCCTCGTACGATCTACTGACAAATAATAAAACATTGGGAACTGCGATTTTTACAGAAAATACAGGTGATAACAGCTTAACTACTTTAAAAAATAAGAATTGATCCGAAAATATATTAATTTAGTTCGATCAAAGAAAGAATAAATTTCTGATTAGAAGGGGAAAGCATGTAAATTACAAAAAACAATCGTCGAAAAAACTAAGTAAATTATATATCGAACAAAATAACTTTTCAACCTTTGGAATAGATTTTTATACGTAAAAACTATTCGGACAGAATGAAATATTCCGCTGTAGACAGTATTCCGCCGTATATAGAGAGTTTATTGTATACTAGAAATCATAGCGGGGAACTTGAAAATTATTTTTATGTTAGATTTATTTCCGTCTTATGCAAAATAGAAAATACCGATTAAAAAAAAAAAAAACTTATAAACAGTATAGAATAGAACATGAAAGGGACATAAAGTGAACTTTCAAAGGTCGCGATAGTACCCTGCGGTGTTGAGGAGCCGAACTTTACCATATATAGTGCTGTGTGAAAGGGAAGGGGGCTAAGGGGCGGCTGCCGGGGGCGCGGTAATTTAGTCGGGCGCCAAATTTATACTTACAACGTCAGTTTTTGGCCTGCCACAAGAAAAAGTTGGAGGGGGGCGCCAAATTGAACCGGGCGCAACTCTTCGCACGCCCATGACCATATATACAAAATTCGTGACAGACGCAACGTTTTGATTGTTACATTTAATATACACTATTAAAACAGTTCTGTTTTCATATTAAAATAAAATTTTTAACAAAAAAAAGTTTGAATTACCTTTTTTTTTATGGGAATATTCTTTCTAAAATTGTTTAGATATATATTTAATAACAAAAATACTTTTAATAAAAACACTTATGGTTTATAAATTAAAATCAAAACACTAAACTTTATGGACACACAAAGCTTATGTCTTTGAAATAAATGATTTTACTGCAAACTAAATAATAATAATAATAATAAATGAAATCGAAGCAAAAGCGACGATCTTTGGTGCCAGACAGTCTGCGTGTTTCTGCTCACCAAGGTTCTGCTCACAGTCGTTGCCGTTATTGGTAACATATAAAATATACTTTAGATTTTAAAAGATTTGGATTGGATGTTGCCCTGAACAAAGAAACTGTCAAGAATAAACAATATAATTACAGTCGAGTCTCTCTATAACGAAACTCCATACATCGAATTTCTCTATATAACGAATTTTTAGTAGGAACGGTCCCCTTTTCGCATGATTACATTAAAAACAGTCTCTATATAGCGAAATATCTATCTCCATATAACGAATTTTTTCATAAATTGGTCTTAATTTATTCAGTTTTAAAAAAGCTTCGAAGTCATATGGAATCAATTTTCCATCACTTATTTTTGATTTATCGTTCAGGTGCTGAGTTTTTTTAATATTACTTTTCTCCTTGTTCTTTAAATCCAACGAATTCACCCCACCTCCACACACCTTTCCACATCCTTCTCAAAACAGAGTCAATTGGATTGTTATACATACAAGAGAGGAATCAATCAGAGGCACATAAGAGAGGCCTTCAAATAAAGGAAAATGTTAACTAAAATTTTTCATTCCTTGCTAAAATTTGAGCTTTTTTGAGAGCGTAACAATTTTAAAATCAAAACAACAAAAAATACAGATATCTTCGTCTGAAATTAATGCAAGTCTTCCTTATTTAATTTTCATTAAGCTTTCAAATAAATGTCTATCCTCTTTTTTGAAACAGCTTAAATAATTAAGAAATAAATTGTTAGGTTAATATTTACTTTTAAACATTTCAAATTCTTAATTAAAAAGATAAAAAAATAATACTTTTTCAAAATTTACATATTAATTACGATTTTTAACATCATTTTCTATACATCGAATTTCTCTATATAACGAATTTTTTACTGGAACGGTGGATTTCGTTATATAGAGACTCGACTGTATTTTCCTTTGCAAAGGGACTAAATTCTTTTTATTGTTTTTTTAATGTTAAAAAAAATATTGTTTTTTAAAAAGATATATAAAGAATATTTTTAACCATGTTATAGTTATTCTAGTATTTGCCATATTTTAATTTTAATTTTAATTTTTTTTGTTTTATTTTATTTATTTATTTATTTATTTATTGTTTTTTTTTAACTATTAAATTCACGTTGATGAGGGCGCTGATTTACTTGACCGAGGGCGCACCGGCCCATAGGCCGGTGGGCCGGCGGGCCAGTCCGAGCCTGCTTAAGTCAACTCCAGGAACGTCCTACTGATGTTGCCTGGAATGCCTTAAAGAAAATATTGAGATACTTGAAAGGTACTGTAAAATTAAAAATAAACTACAAAAAGGGTAATTTAGATGATTCGGATTTGTCTATATATGTAGACAGGCCCGTAGCGAGGATTTTCTTTCGGGAGGGGCTCAATTTTGGAATTTTTTTCTGATCTGATAACAGTGTCTTGCATAATTTAAAGCGTAAATAAATTTTTAAAAAATCATTCTAAACTTTACGTATATTTCTGTATAGAATACTTCATGTCCATGTCAAAAATTATTATTTTGTAGTTTTTCGAATTG
The DNA here is from genome assembly GCA_964019185.1 of Maratus speculifer. Taxonomy (NCBI): domain Eukaryota; kingdom Metazoa; phylum Arthropoda; class Arachnida; order Araneae; family Salticidae; genus Maratus; species Maratus speculifer. The sequence continues at coordinate 376,678,992 of OZ025292.1, forward strand.
CGTTAGAATTTTTATTTTTTAAGCCGATTTGAAAAGGTAAGTGTTTTTAGTGAAAAAAATCTGCAACAAAAATTTAAAAAAAGCACAGACTAACAATGTTTGAGATAACCCTCATGTAACCTCTCATAAAAAATATTAGAAAATATTAAAATGCAAGCAAATAATTTGTATAAGTTTAAAACACAGGAGTAATATTAGTGTGTGAGTGTCTCACATTACAAGTGCTGGGTTTTAAAATGATTAGTTCATAGATGAAATTAGTTGTACGTATTATTTTTTCAAAAGGAAAAAAATGCTACAGATACAGATAATATATATACATATATATTTGCATTTTACATTCTCTTATTACAAAAATTATAAATACTGTATTCTTGTACAATAAATTTGATAGTGCTACAGATGAAATCTTTGTGTTTCTTCTACCCTGTTCGCACTGGGATAGTTGAGTCACTTAACTTTAAGTCACTTAAATTTTTTGAAGCGGGATACCCGGAATTAGGCTTCACCTGTTCGCATTTACTAAACATTGTAAGTGACTTAACTTGGCCAAACTGGCATCTGAGCATGCGCATAAGTTCTGAAATTTGTAACTGCAACTTTTAACTTTTTTATTTACACAGTAATTATCCTGCCATATTTCAACTAAAAAATTAATTTCTTTTGTGGGAGGAAATAACAGGTACAAAGTTTTCCATTTTCGGCATTTGATTACAAAAACACCCCACAAACACACGTGTTAAGTAGTAACTGGAGTAAACAACTAACAACTTGAAATTGTTTATAATTATTTGTAGGACTCAAATTCATTAATTTAATAATCAGAATTAAATATTTTAAAATTCAGAAATAATAATTAAATATTCAGAAGGCAGATTTCCATTCAACTCGTAGTTAAGTGAGCAAGCTCACTTGAGCAAGTTTCAGAAACTTGCTTAAGTGAGAATCTTGATTCCGGGTACGACCGCTTCAAAAAACTGCAAATTAAGTGACTTAACTTTCTCAGTGCGAACAGGGTATTCTCATTCATAAGGCTAATTATCTTAACAGAATCTACAGCAATGTCCCGATAGATGTAAATCATAACAAAGCTCTCAGTCTCTCATTGACCATAACTGTTCAAGTCAAAGATTTACTATTTTTTCATTACCGAAAAAGACTTTAGCTTGTTGTTATTGGTATTGTAGCCAAGACTGCCAGGAAGTGCGTGATCCCATAGTAATATCTTTCATAACAGTGCTCTAAAACTTTTATGATCTCCGTGTTTGTGTCAATATTAGAAAATCTCTCGCCCCATAATTCATATTCAGCTGTTAGTTGCTACTCATTATCATCAAAATATCGAGAGAGGTTATCTAATTTGCTTCCAAATGCCAGTGAAGCAAATCCTGGAAGAAACACTTTGAAATCTGTTAAAATGTCTTCATTCGAAATGAATCTGTCATTCAAAATTTGAAAAAGACTCTACGCAGGGAATAAAAACCATGATCATGTAATACTCTTTATTGGATGTAATTTGAGAGTTTACACGGGTTGTGTCTAAATGTTGATCTAATTATCTTTATTTCACTTTTAAGGTGTCTTCCCTAAGGTGTCTTCCTTTTGATGCAAGTTATCTCACAAAAGTCATTCGTTTATATTTCTGCAAAACATTTACGACATCTTTAGCATGAGTTATATCCTATATCAATGGAATGAGATTTTTCTGGAAGAAAAACAGACATGGCTTTGTCAAACTGAAAAATTTGTCAAAAATAGGCTGACGAGAAAATCACACTTACCCATGAATGCCAAGATAACTCTAACTTTTGAAGAAATTTTCCATGTGATTTCCAGAAATATTTTCTAAGCTAATGCAAATGTATTTAAGCAGCTCAACAAATGTTAATATGCTTTCCTGTTTCTCGATAAATTTTGTATCACAAAACTAGAGAAGTATTTTTTTCGGTTTCCCAAGGTATATGATGAAATTGCTTTTTGAAGAACTACATTTGCCTTGGGGTGATTTAGAAAAGCATTTGTCGTTTCATTAATTATTTCAAGACAGTTTCTGACTGCAAGAATCAATGTACTGTTGGACAATACAAAACTTCATTGGCAGATTGCACAACGCGCATTTTTTACTACTCCCGACGAATTCTATATTGGACCTCTCTAAAATAACTGGAAACATTGACCGCTCCGTCATATTCCTTTGTGACGTATTTAGACATGTCAAGACGCAGTTTATCACAACATTGTTACATTACTTTTCTAAAATTTTTGGTGGGTAAGTCATTTACTTGGACGAAACCTAAAAAATCTTCGCAAATTATAGGGTTTTGGGAATTTTTTAAATATTCCATATATCTAACATGAAGGGAAATCTGTTCTGTGCCTGAAATGTTGACAGTTTTATCAGAAATTAAGCTAAAACAATTCACATTGTTTATTTTTGTAATTAAATCTTCGCTAATTACATCCGAACATATTTGAATGATTTCATTTTGAATGTCTGGGCTGAAGCAAACAATATTTCTACAGAAGTTTGTAATCTGTCGTTTCAATTCATCATAACTATACTTTGCTCTAAATCTAAAAGAATTCTTAGCTTACCATATTTTTTTAATCATTTACTTTAACGTCAGAGAATCACTATCATGAAAATTTCCAACTGACATTTCTTGCTTTGCACAAAATAAGATTTTTTTTTTTTACTGTTGGTCTAAGAGTTACTCTGTTTTCTTTTTCTTATCTTTTTAAGGATCCAACAGTGGGATAATATCGTTATGTTTTCCTGAAATCTCAAGAAATTTGTTTGCTATTCTAACAGACTTTTTGTGGTAATCTAATTGCATATGTTTTAAGAAACCTATTTACCCGTTTTCAAATTTCTAAAATATGTAGAAACTTGTTTTCCTGTTTTTTCTGATTTCCTTTACCTACTTTTTCCTTGGAAAAAAAAGTAAGTTTGCAATAACCATCCTGCTTTCTGGAATAAGCGAGGAAAAAAAATACTATTTTTGGATCCTGTATACTTTTGAAAAGTTGAATAGTTGCTTAGGAAGTAAAATTGAAGCAAGACTGTTTCTCTTCATGACATCATCTAAGTTCTCTCTACATCGTCAAAATCGAATTGAGTTGCTCGCTATACTGTAGACTCGCATAAAATATTTGAAAATTACCATCAGAATCAATTTATTCTGGATCTGCAACAGAACAATCCTCAACTTCAACATTAATAATAATAGTAATAATAATGCTTTCCTTGCTGGTTTCCTCATTTCTTTTCAAATTACTAAATAGTGATTCAACAGTGGGCTGAACTTTAAACTCATTTCCTTTTTGCGATTGCTTTGTCACTCTTAACCAATGCCCTATCAAAAGATCGTTTTTGCCATTTAAATTGTTACCATGTCCCTACACATAGCTCAAAATGTCTCTATGCTAACTATGAAAGGAACACACCTAGAAAACTCACTAAAAGGCGCTGCGGAAAACTGCCAAAAAGTCTCTACATAGGGAAAACCATCCCTAAAGTTAATTCTTCAACAGACAATAAAACTTTTCTATCGCGGTACCTTTGGTTTCTCGGTGTTCTATAATTTTTATTCTCAAAAATACTTTTCAAAATATCCTGCTACTATATTTTTTGTTTAAATAAAGAGCCTTTTATACTTACAACAATATTTTCAAATATACTGTCTTTAAAATCATTAATTTTCGCATGATTTTATATTATAGGTTGTCATTAAAGTTCTTGGCTCCTTTCTCTACAAAACAATTTAAAATTTATCACTCTAGGTTTTCATGATATGTGTGATAAATGTGGAAGTTTTGAGAAATTTGCAAGTAAATGTTTTAGATTTTTTATCTTATGTTAACTTATACACCATATGCGTGTTCCACTTACTTTTTACAACCAAATTATCATACAAAAAAAAAAAAAAAAAAAAAAAAAGAAAGAAAAAAAAAGAAAAAAACACTTATCGCATGTTATTGTGCATAAAGGTGGATAAATTTGCGTTTTCAAAAGAAATTACAATTTCAGTGGTGAATAAGAATAAAGAAGAACGTATCCGAATGAGGGATATAAGGACGATTATTGTAATTGAAGGAATATATATTTTTAAATTAAAAATGTACATAGTTTTAATGTAATGAAAGATAAAAGTACTAATAAAAACTTTGTCATTTTTTATTATCATTAAACATAATTTTTTAAATTCTTTCTAAACTTTCGGGAGGGGCTTCAGCCCCCTTAGCCCCCTCCCTGGCTACGTGCCTGTATGTAGATGCAGATTGGGGGTCAAACTCAATTGATAGGAAGTCTGTGTCTGGTTACATAATAATGTTTTGTAACTGTCCTGTATTATGGTGTGTAAATAAACAAAAGACTGTTGCTCTTTCAACCACAGAAGCTGAAATAATTGCTCTGTGCAAAGGTATTCAAGACATTTTATGGATGAAAAATATTGCCTGTGAAATTGTAAGTATTAAAAATGTTTTTGTGTATGAAGATAACCAATCATGCATCAAATGCATAACTAATGAAAATAACTATGGGAGAATGAAACATATTGATATAAAACTGAAATTTATCCGTAATGTTATCAGAGAGAATCAAATTAAAATAAAGTATATTTCGACTGATAATCAAATTGCTGATATGATGACAAAATCTTTGCCTAAAGCTAAACTCCAAGCACTTTTACTCCAATGTAATATGAAAATATAATGTAAGATGCGATTAAGGGAGGGTGTTGGATTCTAATCGCCCATGACATCATACTGATTTTATATTACATCACTTTATGCATAAATGATGATTGGCTATCTTATCAAAGATCTCTATTGGTCCTCTTATTAAGAGTTACTATTGGATAATCTAGAATCCTAACTAAAACCTATAAATACATGTGTTTTCCATTATGTTCTGTTCTGCTCTTTCTTGCTTGTACTCTGTCATGACCTACTGTAAATAAACTCTTTCGATCCCATATCAACGCAGGGTCTTTTTCGTTCTGAAACCACAGCCAGCCAAATCTCCTGACCTTAACCCCATTGAACATGCTTGGGATGCTCTTGGAAGAGCTATTGCGAGATGCCAACCCCCGCCCAGAACCATTCCGGAGTTAAAAACTGCGCTGGTGGAAGAGTGGGAGAGTCTTCCACAAGCAATCCTTAACTCTCTTTTTAACAGCATTCATACTCGTTGTGCATACTGTCTATCTGTCAGAGGTGACCACACATCCTACTAGAGGCGACCACACACCATACAAGCCTCACTTTCATTGTCATCTTTCATCATGAATTTCAGTCCACATTGGACTGTTGCCAATAACTCTTGCCAATGAATGGCACTTTAATTTTTGCTTTGCACATATTATTGTCATACTATAAGTTATATCCATACAAATTTTTATTTATTTTTATCCAATATTTCTCGAGATATTTGGGAAAATGCCTTCCATCTCTTAATTTTGTCCACCAGTGTAGTATAATATATGTTCTACTAATTTTTATAATTATTGTTACAACTTTATTTTATTATCTATGTGATTTATAGTATGACCATAACCTTGACTGTTAGTAAGTCACATGTAGTTTGTATCTGTTTGCACTACAAATCTTGCTAGGATTTGGGTAATGGTAAATATTTTAGTACATATATCCTTTTTTTAAGGAATATTATATTATTGTTATTTTGTCATATTGATTTTATTTTCTTCAATGAGTATCTTTCTACTAATTTGTCATGTGAATAGCTTCCAGCCAGTCGGGTGTATTTTGAGTCGAATTCTTAGCTTTCAGCACGACTCATAACAGAAACTGGTTGGATGTTTTTGCTTTTTTGTTAAACTATACACACCTGAAGAAGTAGTTTAATAGAAAAGCCTTCTACTGTCTTTTTATCCATTTACCTTTCATTATTTTGGCAATCTGCCTTCTATTTCACTTCAAACTTCAACTGTTTTCAATAAGATGATTGTAAAAATACTGGTTTCATTGGTTTATTGTATGGTAATATATGAATTACTCTGTTATATAATGTCCATTTATCCATATATTTCTTGGTAATTTGGTAATCTGCCTTCTATTTCTCTTCAAACTTCAACTGTTTTTAATATTATGATTGTAAAAATACTGGTTTCATTGATTTATTTAATGGTATTGTCTCAATAACTTTGGATGTGTGTATATATATATATATTAGGGATATATATATATATATATTAGGGATATGATTAGTATATATATATATATATATATATATATTATGGATATCCGGCCAATATCCGATATCCGGCATACCCGGCTGATTTTTCAATATCCGAAATATCATCGGATATCCGAATCACAATCACCGGATATCCGACTTCTCTATCGGATATCCGGCAGAATGCAACAAACCAAATATATAAATACAGTAGAACCCCGCAAATTCGGACCCCGATAATCCGGATCGGTTTGGTCTTTTTTTTTTTTTTTTTTTCCAAGTCTTAGAAGCGATTGACTAAATTCCATAACATTAACTTGTTTCATCGTCGTATTCTGAATAATAAAAAAACTTTTTCTGAAACCTTTTCGGAAGAATTAAGCAAAGTAAACATTTTTACTGTCTGTAAATATTCAATAAGTTTAACATAAAGGTGATTTTCTGTAAGTATGTTTTATTTTATTTAATTTTTTTCTAACTGTCCGGATAATCCGGATCGGGTCTGCTCCCATTTAATCCGAATTATCGGGGTTTTACTGTAACAGTAATCGTTTGACCCAAACAATGCGAAAAACTTTTGTTTATAATGCAAAAGATGAAATATAATTATAAGTTCCCTATCGATGAATAAAAGGTAATTCTCAAAAATTTAACCCTTTGATTACGGGGTTGGGACATAAGCCATCCCAAAGACGACTTCTCTACTATATTCGCACCACTTTTTGGAAACTATCTTCTTCAATATACTTACATTAGAATAATTTCCAGTGAAGTAAACCAATGGAAATTTCTTTTGTTAATTCTGGTACGTATGAATATAAAAGTCGTTATTATCTTAGTCCGTAATCAAAAGGTTAAAGAATTGCCAGCTTTCCAATTATTTATATTTAAACTCTGTAACAAATTTAAAAGTTTACGTTTACATCTTTTAGAAAATTATATCTACTTTCAGATTGTAAAACAAAATTTGAAGTAAAAATAGCAAATGAAGCTTTTGTGCAAAAATGTATAAAGATAAAAAACCAACATTGAGAAATGCACAGATAATGCATGAAAAGAATAGAAAACAGCCGTTTCGAATCTACTATCGATATTCTTCATCAGTATAAGACTCAGCATGCTAGAAAAAGCTAAGCTGAGCAAAGCGACAGGGAAGCACAGTCTTATATGCCTATTACGGGAGCGAATGGTAATAGATTCGAAACAGCTGTTTGCTACCTTACGTGCATTTCTAAACGTTGGTTTTCTATCTTCATAAAATTTGAAGTTGTTTATTAAACTGTGATTTTACTAATTTTCTTTCTTTTTTTTTATTTAAACAATGGGTTAATTGGTTTTTAAGTTACACAACTAAACAAACCTATTTTTAATTTCTTCTATCTTTCAAAGAAGAAATTATTGTAATAAATTTTTTTTGACGAATTTGCGTATTTTAGGGATCAAATATCCCCAAAAACATGTTTATTCAAAACATCTGTCTGTCCCAGTGTCGCCATCATACTATCAAAAAGTGTATGAAGTTATGCATAGAATGATCCAAATATTTTGTGCATATTTTTGACTGTAACCAGCAGGTTCTTCTTCAGTATGGAAACATTTCGCTGTAAGGCGGTGCTGTAATTGCAATTTTTGTGCCATTTTCATTGTTCTCCCATCAAATACTGTATGAAGTTATGCATAGAATTGAACCAAATTTCCTTCAGTTTGAAAATAATTTGCCCAAAGATGGTACTGTAATAATGATTTTTGTAAAATAATTTTGATTTTTCATAATCCTTACAGAGAATTGGCGGTTCGTGCAGCGATGCGAACTTCGTATCTTTCTAAAATTGGCTATTCGCAAACAACTGATGTATAGCAGAACACAAAAGAATATTGATTTTAATAAATATCATGATCGAGATTAACTCATTCTTAATCTAATTAACTGACTGCAGCAAAAATTCTAGATGGAAATAAAAGTTGGTATAGTACTGAACTAACAATATTGAAGTAGTATTAATACAGTTGACTCTCTCTACAACGAAACTCTATCCAGCGAATTTCTCTATTTAACGAATTTTTTGTAGGAACGGTCAATTTTTTTCATGATTACATTAAAAATAATCTACATATAGCGAAATATATATCTCCATTTAATGAATTGTTTCAAAAATGTTCTTTTATATGTTCTGAAAACGCTTCAAATTATTTTTAGAGTAAATTTTTTTCATTGATTTCTCGTTTATAAGTCATAGCTACATAGCATCCTGTACCTTATTCCTTATGTCTAAAAAAAGGCATTCAACCCCCCCCCCCCAAAAAAAAAAAAAAAACATTATTTTTGCATGGTTATACTTGACTTTGTTTTAGCCAAGGTGAGCTTGCGTTTTTGGAAAAGAGTGAAACATTTGCTTGCTATTGGAACGATTTGCAATAATCACAAAGCATCCTAAAACATAAAACTATTCCATTATCGTCTTGAAAATGGTGTTTATTTCTTGGTTTGGATAGTAAGTCAGCAATAAGGAAGGGGTGAGGGGGCAGTTGCAGAAAAGGTTGTTTTTTTCAGCAGGTTTTCATCTATCTAAACTAACTCTCATGACTTTTAGAGTTTAGAGTTTATGTTTGTTGCGACTTGGAACATTTTTTGTTGTGAGAGATCATTTGAATGAAGAATTGTTACTAAACGTCATCTATGCTGGTGTTATCTTCTACTTAGAGATGGGAAATATGGTTATTTTTGGTTAACAGGTTACATCATTCCACAGTAGCGCTGGTAACAGGTTCCAACATCCTGTTATTTTTGTAACAGGATACAATAAACAATTTATAAACAATTGCTAAATATGCTCCCAAACGGACAACACATGGGATATGGGCCCCCCGTGGAGGGAGGGGGGGTCTTTCTAAGGGAACCCAACCCGTATTTATGGAAGAAAATCCAAAGTTCGAAGAAAACCACGGAAAACTCCGAATGATTGGGCTGACGACCGCGATTGGGTTTTGTTCTAATCCAGCGCCTGCCGTCTACCAGTTTTGAGGGCAGAATCTCTCAACCGCTGGTGGGGCAACAACATTTAAGAAAATATCTATAGGCACATATATTTTTGAATATAAAATAATGTATCCAATAGGAAATACGAAAAGCAGGAAAATTAGAAAGTACAAGAAAACATATTAAGAAAACTTTCTTTAACATACAGAGGAAAACGAATTTTTCAAAAATCAATTTTCCGTATACCGCGTTTTCTCAATCAGCACTGTTGATGTTTTAAAATCTGAGATGAAATGCATTACTGAATTCTCGTACAGCAAGTCAATGCGTGCTGCCACTACTAGAGCGGCTGCAAAACATAAAACAAATATTAACTGATAGGACAAAGAAACTTGTGAGATAGGACAGATGGTAGAGAATGAAATTTTTTCCAGACTCAGTTTTTTTTACTAGTTTCTTAATAGCAGATATGTATAGTATGCAAGATCGATTGTACGCTATTATGAAAGCAAAAGAGGGTGCTACAAGAAATTAACTACCATTTACTTCATATTAATAAGGTAATATTGTTGCGCAAAATAAAATATTCTAATACTTTGAACTCATCTAAATTTTATCCTACTATTTTTATGTCTTTCAGAAAGCTGTAAACCTAATATATTGTACTGTATTTTATATTTTGTAAATATTAAAATCTTATCTAAACATTCCAGATTCAATTTATAAGAAATTTAATTGCATTTACTTAGTATAAAAATGATTAAATTGAAAATAATTTTTTAATAATTTTTCTCAATTATTTTAATATTTGGAATATGAGTTGTATTAAAATGGTTCCAAAGTTCACTAGCTCATACTTTTTTATATGGATCCATACATAAAAAAAAATAAGACTTATTTCCACAAAATTTTCACCCCCCCCCCCCCCCCCCTAAAAAAGTGACATTTTTGGAGTGCTGACAGAAGTGAAAACTTGGACAATTACGTTTTTATTTTTTGAATTGTCAGGACATTTTTTTTGTAATCGTCAGGAAACATTTTATTGTGCAGGAAATACTTTTAAATAATGTGTTTTTCTTATTCATTATTATAAAGTACTACTACAAAAATTGCATTACAATTTTCATTTAATGCGCAATTGTGCATGAAAAATAATGCATATTGTTTTACATAAAAAAAATTGCAATAAAAAAAGACTGAATAATATTTATATGGCGCAGATGTCATACACACATCACGTTGGCACGATTTTTTTCTGATACCGATTTGGCAAAAAACCTCGAAAAAGTTTAAGAAATTTAAATTTCAAACCATTGTGGGTCCGTAACGTGACCCAGAATAACGGGAGAAAATTTTTTATGCTAGATTTGTAATGTATGAAGCATAAGCTTTCGATAGACATATTACATCAAAAAATGAGAAACGCTCCCCCCCCCCCCCCCCCCCAGAAGAGCCCTTTAGAAATCAAATCCACAAATCTCAAATTCAGTCTTTCTGATATTTAATAAAAAAGAGACGAAATCATTTTTTATTTATCCTCTTTCTTCAACAACCGCGAATGAAAACCAAACAGGAAACGAAACAACGATAACAACTTTATCCTCAGACAAAACGTTTGAAAATAAACAACAGTTACGAAGCGATAAAATGTTCTTTTGTAATGTAAAAAACTACATTTTTTCAAAAACGGGTGGAAAATCTAACAGAAAAGAACTACATAACTGAACTGAATTGAAAAACTGGTGAAAAATCTAACAGTTATTGAATTAGCGAATATTAAGGAGTTGTTTCTTCTGTGGATGCATAGGCGTAACCAGTTTTTTGAACGGGTGGGTACCCAGAATTTTTAACCTGAACTTGCTGGATACAAACAATATCTTATTTTATATAGTAAAACCTTCTAAAACGGAAGCCTATAAAACAGTTTTAAATTCCGTTTTAGACAGTTTTTTATCTTAGAGTGTATAATTGTGAGATTTTTTTTAATAAGGGTTTTTAAGGGTGTTTTAATAAGAGGGGGGACGCAAATTTTTTAAATAATTGTGAATGGGTCTGCGGAAGCAGGGGGGGGGGGGGCTGTCCGGGCTGCATTTTACCTACCTTTACTTGAATAGAGACCACAGAGATGTTTCCAGCCTCCTAATTGGTTAACTTGTCTTATGGATAAAAATGGTCAAACGAAAATATTTTGTGGAGAGGTGGGACGTATATTTTTCATATAAATAAAAAATACAACTGAAAATTTTATCGAGGAAATAAAATAAAACGAAAAATTACTAAGTGGTATATTATGAATGTATATAATGTTGTAAAGTTAAAACTGAATAAACGTCATCATCAAGATGTCGATTATTAATATTCAAATTTGATGTTTTTTAGTTTTTAACTTTACAATATTATATATTCACCATTTAATAACATTGTAATTTATTTTATTTTCACAATAAAATTTTTAATAAAATTTTTAATTATGGAATTGTCCATCTTGTTTAATATATAACTATATTTAAAAAGAAAAAAAAAAACTTTCGTTCCCTATATAAAATACTTGAAATTTTAAAACTCTTTATATGTATGAATGTATACATTTCTTAAAATATACACACATTCAAACATTTTCAAACCTGATCATTAAATTCAAATGTTATGTAATTTTCCAGTGGCGTAGCAACGCTTTTTGGCACCCGCGGCCAAAAGAAGTTTTGCGCCTCCCCCTCTAAAAAAAAAAAAAAAAAAAACTCTCAGTTAATAAATAATTACATTATTTTCTTCAAAGCGATAGAAAAGTATCTTTGGCTTGTACAGAGAGGACACTTGTACACTCTTCCTTGTTTAAGATTTAGCTTATTTAACTCAAACACAAAGAAACTAAAATGCATGGAATTCGATAATAGAAAATTTCTAGTTTTCATCAATACTGAATTGTAGGGAATTTTCAAAAACTTAGCGAAACGTTCCCGGATGAGACTGTTGTTTTAAATGCATCGAAGTAGCAACATTAAAAAAAAAAAAAAAAAAAAAAAAAAAAAAAAAAAAAAAAATTGCAAAATTTCTTAAAATTTGTCCTATTACGGATTTTTTTTTTTTTTTTTTTTTTTTCAATACGGCAGCCACCTTAGAATTTTAAATCGCTATACCATTTTTTTTTTCAATAGAGGGGAAATCAAAAACTATTCTTGAATCCTTCTATCAAGACAAAAATTATGCAAGAAATAAATTATGTATATATTTTTTACATTTCTAATTACTAGGTTGAAATTTTTAAAATGTCGTGACTTTAAAACAGGATGGTCAATCAAAGTGTCCAAAAAATTTGGTCGAGATCTTAATAAAAGCTTTACACATACTTGCTCAATCACATTCAAATTTGTTTATAAAAACGAGCGCAGTCACATAACATTGATCAGGTATTTATAGAGAGATATACATGCTATATATAAAGAGATGAAAAGAATTAAAATTATTTTAAAATCAAATTAAAATTCTAAAATTATTTTTCTTAACTTTGAAATCTGATTCACAGCTTGTAATTTTGTTTCCTAGTGCAACATTTATTGCATACTAAGCGGACAGATCGCATTGACCATATTTTTTTTTTCTTTTACAAATTTTAAAATGGATAACTTCAAAAGTTACAAATTCATTGCAAAAATAATTTTTACAAAATTACCAATTAGAACAGAAGTTATGGCTAAAAACATCTTGCACAACACTATCTGCTGTAATGTTATAAGCCAACTTTGAATCCGTTTTTCTAAAAAATGATTGTTTTAGTATTGCATGCATTCTCATTTAAAAACTAATTCTCTTTTTTAAAAAAAAGTCTGTTTAAAACGCCTCTTAATTATGGCCTCTCTTTTTAATCTTTCTGCATCATAGTTCAGGTACATAATTATTTTAGATATCAAGTTTGATTCCTAGAAACATTTACAGAAGCTTTTTTCTTTCTCCATCATATGGATATGACAAAATATCTTACTAAAAAAGATATTCACAGACACAAAATATACAAATAAATAAAATGTTTTATTTATTGTCAAAATATGTGAAATAATTTAGATTTAAACCTCTCAATTTCGCGCCCTTATTTAATCTTTTTGTGCCTCAGTACAGATATATAATTATCTTTGTAAACATGTGTGTTGAGCCATCTCTAGTAACATTTACAGAAGCTTTTCCTTTTTTCGTATTTTGATAAAACAAAATACCTTACTAAAAAAATATTCACACACAAAAAAATATATTTATTGTTAAAATATATAGGCAGGGGTGCAAAAATCTAGGCGCCAGAGGGTAGTCTCGCACCACTAAAATTTTAAAGTTTTTTTCGCTCAAAATTTAATAGCATTATAGTAGGAATTTTACACGAAATATTAGACGAAGAAAAACGAAATAAATTTTGTGGTGAGAAACTGCCTGCTGGCGCCTAGATTTTTGCACCCCTGTATATAGGGAATTTTTGAATTTGGCGCCCCTTTGCCTCGGCGTCCGGAGCGTCCGCCCCCCTTGCCCCCCTTAGCTACGCCACTGTAATCCGCAAAAGAAAAAAAATAAAACAGAAATTGAGCAAAAAATCAATTTCAAGTTTCGTATAAGAAAACCAGATGGCGCTATTACGTATTTTTTCCTAAATTTTCCATTTAATTGTGCTTTCTAATGTACTAACATACCGAGGAATTCTGAATGAATTTGTCATTTGTTAAGAACTGAGTTAGATTAAAATGTTGAATGCTAAAATGCTGATTTACTTATATATAAAAAGAAAAAAATTACAAATATATAATGGTATTAACTTCTGACGTCAAAGTAAATTCCAATTCCTTAAGACCTTAAACAACAGAAAGGACGAAAGAGAAGCTAACCAATCAGGAGGCTGGAAACATCTCTGTGGTCTCTAATCGAGTAAAGGTAGGTTAAATGCGTCCGGGCTGTACTTGCTGGATACAAACAATCTTATTTATATAGTAAAACCTTCTAAAACGGAAGCCTATAAAACAGTTTTAAATTCCGTTTTAGACAGTTTTTTATCTTAGAGTGTATAATTATGAGATTTTTTTAATAAGGGTTTTTAAGGGTGTTTTAATAAGGGGGGGGGACGCAATTTTTTTAAATAATTGTGAATGGGTCTGCGCAAGCAGGGGGGGGGGGCTGTCCGGGCTGTACTTGCTGGATACAAACAATATCTTATTTTATATAGTAAAACCTTCTAAAACGGAAGCCTATAAAACAGTTTTAAATTCCGTTTTAGACAGTTTTTTATCTTAGAGTGTATAATTATGAGATTTTTTTTAATAAGGGTTTTTAAGGGTGTTTTAATAAGGGGGGGGGACGCAATTTTTTTAAATAATTGTGAATGGGTCTGCGCAAGCAGGGGGGGGGGGCTGTCCGGGCTGTACTTGCTGGATACAAACATCTTATTTTATATAGTAAAACCTTCTAAAACGGAAGCCTATAAAACAGTTTTACATTCCGTTTTAGACAGGTTTTTATCTTAGAGTGTATAATTGTGAGATTTTTTTAATAAGGGTTTTTAAGGGTGTTTTAATAAGGGGGGGGACGCAAATTTTTTAAATAATTGTGAATGGGTCTGCGCAAGCAGGGGGGGGGGCTGTCCGGGCTGTACTTGCTGGATACATACAATATCTTATTTTATATAGTAAAACCTTCTAAAACGGAAGCTTTTAAAACAGTTTTAAATTCCGTTTTAGACAGGTTTTTTATCTTAGAGTGTATAATTGTGAGATTTTTTTAATAAGGGTTTTTAAGGATGTTTTAATAAGGGGGGGGGACGCAAATTTTTTAAATAATTGTGAATGGGTCTGCGCAAGCAGGAAAGGGGGAGGGGCGCTGTCCGGGCACCCAGTCCGGACATTCAACATTATTCGGCAAACGTCTCAAAAGAAACGATTAAGGACGTTTTTAATGAATATTATTATTATTTTAGAGGTACAAAAAATGAAATCTTGATTAAAACAAGTGAAGGAAGATGCTGTCATTAAGAACCATGTGTTATTTATTTAACAGGGACTTTTCAGTAACATATTAATGCAATATTAGGTTCTAGCGTAGTAACACTGTTATTTATCCTAATACGATAAATAATGCCCATCCCTACTTCTACTGCATCTGCATAAAAACTCCTTTGGGATAAGCATAACGCTTTCTTATAAAGTGCAAAATTTTTTGCCGTTTTCTATTCAACGAATTTTTTGATTGAACGATGGATTTCGTTATATAGAGACTCGACTGTATTTGTAAATATTTTTTGAAACATTCAGATATATGGAATAGAAGAGAGTTTTGGGATTGGTGCATCCAACTAGTTATTTTCATGGTTTCATTATAAATATTTAAAATTAAAAGTTTTTTTTTTTTTTTGCTTATAATTTTGAAAGTGGTTTAACTTAAAGTAAAATTAAATGTAGCTTAAGGTAAAACAGTATTAAATAATTAAAACATGAAAAAAATCATGGAGTAAACCCATGTTTGGAAATAACTCTTCAACCATTGGTATATTCGTAAGCCTTTTTGTTTACATTATAAATGGAAGCTATGTATTTATTTGTGAAATTACTTTTCAGTTATAAAATAAACATATTGATAAATGTGTAAAATTTGTTCTATAAATTATCTGCATTTCATTGTACAAATTATTAGCAATTATCAGCATTTCATTGTAATTATTAGCCATTATCAGTATTTCATTGACAAATAAGCAGAATATTTAAATGTTTGAAGTACATTTTTTATTCAATATTATTAATATACACATACAGGGCTTGAACATTGGCATGGGATGGCTGGATTCATGCCTTAAAAAATCTTATGGCCAAGACATTCCTGTTTCCCAAAAAAAAAAAAAAAAAAAAAAAAAAAAAAAAAATCCCTTTTTGATTTTTTTTTTTTTTTTGTTAAATGGCGATCAAATCTCAGGACTGACTGACTATTTTTGTGATATATTTTCCGCTATCAATTGGCAAATCTCACAGTTTTCTCTTACGGCAATTATACAAAATTCATGATTGTTTTTTTGCATTTGATTGAAAAACTTTGCAATTTTTCTCACAATTTTCTCGCTTGCTAGCCTTGCAAACTTTTGCAACTTTTTTCTCGAGACCGATTGCCGAGTTTCACAATTTTTTTCTCTCAACTGAATGTGACAAATTTAGCTATTTTATTCTGCGACTGATTGGTCTGCTGAAATTAATAATTATTTTCCTGTGTCCAGCTTAAAAATTTTTGTTTTTTCTCTGTTACCTTCTGATGATTTTCATGATATTTGCTTGTGACAGGCTAACAAATTTCACAATACTTTACTGCAAATGACTGATGAATTTCGCTATATTTTCCCACTGCCCAAGTTCCCTCAAGCTTAAAATTTTTTCAGACCGATTGACTATTTTAAAAAATTTATTTTTGCCATGGTTACAAAATCAGCGATATTTTTTCTATGGCCGATTTCCGTATTGTGAATTTTTTTTTTTTTCTAATTTATTTTGTCTCTTTTGCCGAAACAAGAAATTTCTAAAAGGGCAGTAATGGTCACTAGAGTCTGAGTTTAATCAGCATTAAACAAAATGAGATTAGATCTTGTGTTGCACATTGGAAAAAAAAAAAACAAAACATGTTTTTTTTTACAATCAATGGTTCAGCATTAGATTTTTTTTCATTTTTCGAAATCATCACACATTTTGTAATCAATGGGCTTGATAATCATACTTCTTTTTTCATTTAAAAGATAATCTTTCATATGATGTTTCTGTTTGGATTCGTTTTTTTTTACATGTCTGATAATTTGCATCTGCCCATTTTGTAACTTTTTATTTTCTTCTTTATTAAAAATGACATTTATTTCCTATTCAAATAAAAATTCTTCTAAATTTAAAGAATTTTGTAAAAAAAATAATAATAAATAAATAAATAAATAAAATGAGGACATCCTTTGTCCAAAGCAAGATGTTTAAATGTTTCCCTTTCAGTTAATGAAAATCAGTAAAAATATTATTTTTAATATGATCAAAACATGACTCATGTAATAAGAGTCACATACTATATATGTCATGGATTTCCTGGACCAATAATAAACAAAATAAAATGCAGACACCAGAAGGTCCATTCTCAATCGATAACATCAACCGCTTTCCAAATGATTGAAAAAAAAAAAAAGGGCAAACTTTAAGGAAACACATTTAGAAACAATAAATAGTTTATGTGCATAGTTCACAGAAATTAGGACATGAGCTTTTTAAATAAACCATTTCTCATGGAATAGAAGAAACCTACTGATTATGCCCTTTTCAGAATTTCATATGGGTTTAAAATTCCATTGCATAGAAGAACATAATTCAGTTAGCTAAAATGTCAGAAATTACAGTATTGACGATAATTCCACTAAGTGGTATGCAATCACAGAAGGATATTGACGATACCATCACCTACATGCATTATTCGTGCAAGCAAATTAAAAATGAATGCCTATCAGATTTTACAAAAAAAAAAAAAAAAAAAAGTAAATAAATAAATAAAAAAAAAAAAAAAAAAAAGTGTAACTTACAAAAGATTCTAAACCACACAAAATCAAATAAAATCTAAATTAAAATATTCATTTAGCAACTCAATTATTAATTGTTCATAACACTGAATGACAATTGAAAAATAGATATGATATATATAAGGCTTGATTCTTTTCGTTTGTTTTAATTAAAATAGACATTTTGGATAATTATCTTGAGTTGTTGATTTAAATTATTTTAATGGAATTTTGTCATGCTGGTATAAATTAAATATTTAAATGGCATGTAAAAAATAACAGTTTTTTTTTTTTTTAATTTCTTCCTTCTCATATAGTTTAACACCCCTGCATTTACAAATGCTATGAGGAAAACTCTCTCTGCCTGGGAAAACCTGAATTTCAAGCCCTGATAGTCAAAGATATATATAGTTTCTGTAAATTATATTCCAATACGTTTAAAAGTTGCAATGGTGTGTGAAACATGTTTGCAATTTATTATTTGAGATGGCATTGCATAAAGAAATAAACAAACATTCACCATAACTAAAAACATATTCAGTACCGGATATCCGATCGGATATCCGAATCCGGCAGGCAAATCGGATACCGGATATCCGATATCCGATATCCGGCAAAATCAGTATCCGTTGCATCCCTAATATATATATATATATGTATATATATAAACAAAAAACAAAAGAACAAACAAGCAAAAAAAAACATGAATTTTTCTTGTGTAAAAAAGGACGATAGAGTCGGCTCTCGTTAATTCGAACTCGTCGGGAACACAAGAAATGCTCGAATTATGGAAAGTATAAAAGGAAAATATATTTAAAGGAGTACTACTAAAATGAATTAATGTTATACTATTTTTTTAAATTTATTTCGGCTGTTTTCATTAAAATGCAACTTAATATTCAATTAAAATGTATAATACAGTATATTATAGTACGGTATATTAAAACATATATACAGACACTAATTAAGGGATTAGCGAGCACAATGGAAGAAGGGGTAAAGGTGTCATTGATGCGCGTTACTGCAATTTCCCTCCCCATAGGTTCTTAAAATAATAGACGAACTAAAGGCCGACCAACAGGCTCCACCCTATAGCGCACCAAGAAAACGATACCTTACCAGTGAACAAATTGAAAATATCAACTAATTACAACTATTAGAGAAAATATCAACTGGTAATCCCGATTGTGACTACAACAACCAATACATGTGACATCAACTACCAAGATATGAGAAAATGAATATAAGACAAATAGGAATATATGGGCAGCGGTGGCCCAGATGGCAGAGCGTCATGCTTATAGACGTAAAGATCGTGGGTTTGAGGCTCACCGCTAGCTAAAAACCCACCATGTACGCTAACGGCACCTGGTGCATGTAAAATCCGTCTTGGGTGCAAAGTCCTCCAAGTTACCTGTGAATTATACCTCTGGGGGTGCCTTGTCAGGTGAAGATCTCGTCATCCGATCAAGGCTCTAAATTACGAGATCAAACTCGAGTATCGGTTGTCGTATAGGCAGCTCGTATGAGCTCTGTGGAAGAATTAGCGTTACCCCCTTTCTTTTTATTCCCTTCCAATTACAACATCGTACGAATGAACCCAATCAGATAATTAAAAGTAACCTAGAACAGGCCAGGATAGTAACTAATATTATATAATAGCGATACAGCTACATTCAGGTGCAATCAAGCGGCTTCTGCCCCGCAGCCAGGTAAAAAACTCGTTAAGCTAGGCATATTGCCCGGCAGGCAGGGGCCTGGTCTGCGGTATAATAATAATAATAATAATAATAAAATGGGCGTGGGTGATAGTTTAGGAGGCATGATTAAAGAAAGATAGTCTGTATTATGTTTGTTTCGGAGTTAGTAAAGCATCCATTTTGATGCAAAACTACATAAATTTTTAAAAGATCAATCTACAAACTGCTCCGATTAAAAACATTTAGAATGCGTACAATCTTCAAATTTTCGTTCAGTAATTTTTAATAGTTAAATTCTCAGAATTTATGCATTTAAGTTAAGCGAAGATTTTTATTTCAATTTTTTTTTATGATAAAAGATTAAAAAAATGAGGGGATAAAAATGTGGAAAACAAATAAGAGTTTGGCTTGCAGTGACATATTCTGTATTAGTGTAAGAAGTGAATAAGAAGTGAATTGCAATCCTGATTTTATTAACTGATAGTAAATTAATAAAAATAACAGTATAAATAAATAAAACTAAATATTAAAAATTAGTTTCACTAACAAGAATTCATTAAAAAAATTTAATATTTTATTTACTGATAGAAAATTAATTTTAAAAAATTGTATAAATAAATAAAATTAAATGTTAAAAATTAGTTTCATTAGCAAGAATTGATTTAAAAATGATAATATTTTAATTATTCATAGTAAATAAAAAAATAAACGTACAAATAATTAAAATCAAATATTAAAATTTATTTTCATTGACAAATATTTATTTAAAAAATGACAATATTTTATAAACTCATAGTAAATAAAATAAAAAACGTATAAATAAATAATAAAAAAAATAAAAGAGCCTAATAATTAATAAATTAATGTAATATATAATAATTATTATAAATATTCTACTATATTTTATATTAAGGTACCCTGGGGTAATAACGCCAGGCGGGGTAATAACGCCAAGTGCTTATATTTTGCATAATTATGAAATAATCAGGTAAATGACTCCCATATGCTCTGCGCAGAAGGGTTTTGAGTCATATAAATCGCAAAAAACAACTTCAAGTTAATTTGTTTCATTTTTAGGTCTTATTGTTTTTACAAGCAACTAAAATTAACGCTTGATCTAAAATTTGCGAGATAAGGTTTTGGATCCGAAGACTATATTTTTTTATCCAGAAATACTTTGTTTATTACATAAATTTGTAGTTTATTTCATGTACTTTCAAATTGTTGTAGAAGATTTTGGATATCTTCTCGAGATAATTTGTAGTTAAGGATTTACTGCGCAATAAGTATCCCGGGGTAATAACGCCAGGGATTGGCGTTATTACCCCGGTTGATTCCCAACAGTGGCCGAACTATATCCGAAGGGGGTTTATATATTAATATGGGACAGCATTATCATCATTGTTGAAATGGTAAGATTAAGGGGGGGGGGGATGCTCAATACTTAAAAATAATCTCTCTATTTTATTTTTTATTATATTATTATTATTTTTTTTTACTAATGTAAAAAATAATTTTTAACTCTTGTAAATAAAACTATATCAAAATGTTTTCGAGATTCAAATTCGAACATCTTCAAAATCAGGTTTCTATTAAATTTCCACTGGATTGTTCAATTGAGTTCGAAATTTTAACTGTCCGCTTTCTCAGCGTTCGGTTTTTCAAAACTTTATAAATTTAACCTTTAACTGATGTGACAGAAATTCTAACGTATGAATGTGATGCGGTTTATGAGACCACAAAATTGAAAGATGAATAAAAGGCGGGAATAATTCATAGGATTGTGTTTTTGTACTAAACTTTTTATACAAGAGTATTATACTTAATATTCACCTATTTAGTCTCTGGTGATAGTACTAAAATTCCAAATGAAAAAAAATTTCGGTAGTGTTTGCAGTTAAACTGAAAATTACAAGTTAAACTAAAAAATTAAAAGAAAAATAGTGGTCTACGAGACCGGTAACATTAGTTAAAGGTTAAAATGCGATCAATGATTAAAAATCATAGAATACTGTTCCTGCGCTAAACTTTTTGTACAGAATTAATTCTAATTAAATTTAATCTATTCAAATATTTCTAACAATATTACGAGAACTCCAAACGAAAGAGAATTTCAGTTGTAACTATAGTTAAACTGGAAAATACAAGTTAAAAGCTATTTTTTTTTCGGGGAGGGGGGGGGGTACAGTGTTCAGTCAGATTGCTAACAGCAGTTAAAGGTTAATTTTGTTGCTAATATAGAGATAATGATATATAACCATATGAATTATGTATAAAATTGAACAAGAAATCTCTTTGGGATAATATTTTTTAATCAAAAATTTTATTCAATTTATTAAAAATTTATTAACGCATGCTCTTTAAAACGTCGACAATTTAACTGTAGGTTTGGAGAATCCGCATTAGTGTGGAGTTATGGGTTAAAAACTATTTACTAGATTACTATAATAGTATTAACCCTTAACTGCTGTGACAAAAATTGTCGCATAACTTACTGTGAGCGGCCTGTCAGACCGCTTAATCTAACGATGAATAAAATGTTAAATTAACTTTTAGAATATTATTTTTGTATTGAATCCTATATACAGGACTATTATAAATAAAATTTAGCTATTCAAAAGTTTCTAGCGATAGTAATAGGACTCCAAATGAAACAAAAATTTCCCGGTATCTATAGTTAAACTAAAAATTGCAAATTAAACTCTGAAACTTGAAAAACTCAGCGGTATGTGAGACGCTAACAGCAGTTAAGGTTTAACAAAAATATTTATTACATATAACTCTAGTTATTATAAAACTTCACATGATTAAAATATTACATTATGAATAGTTAAAACCATGCAATGTTTCTTATAATCATATTTAAGCGGGACTTTTTAAGCAAAGAGAGACACAGGGTGTTATATTCTGTTGAAACTCCCCCCCCCCCCTCGCTCCTTTTTCTTTCACTTTCACAAAAAAATCAATATTTTCTATCGCATAGAATGCATACATGGGAATATAAATGCTGATTCAAATAATCCGTGCAATGTTTCTAATAATTCTATTTAAATGGTCATTTTTAAGCAAAACGTAGCTTAGAATCTGATATTCTTTGCCCCCTCCCCCCGCCACCACCACAGCTTTCTTTTTCTTTCAGAGTCACAAAAAAATTGTACATTTTCAATAGCTTAGATTGCAATTTGTCAATTTCTAGAGCTGTAGAGTTAGTATTTTTAAAATTGGGCAATCTACATGCCATTATTCCATCTTATTTTATAGTTTTGTTTGCATGGCATTATTGCCCATATAGGTGGGTATTAACGCCAAATAGCATTGGTCAAGAAAAAATGCCATTACATTTTATGAATACATATCTGTTAAATTATTTTATTTTATATAGATAGTCAATGAGTTGCTGTATCAGATCCTATATTTGTTTAAAAAATACAATCTAAAACTAAGCCGTGAAAATTGGTAGAACCTTAACGTGGGTACCTTATATAGTAATTATTTACTAAGCTAAGCTATTATTATTATTATTATTGTTAAATTATAATTATTAAATTGCACATTAAATTATATATTGATATTTTATTACATTTATATAATTTTATATTAATTTATTATTCATGATTTTAATTTATTATTTTAATATTTATTTTTTATATTTATGTACTATATATATGCATACATATGTATTATGCAATAATGTGAATATTATTAATATATTAATAATATACATAATGCATTTAATATAATTATATTTATTTTATATTTTATTCTGTTTTAAATTATATATCAATTATTTATTAAGCTATTATTATTACGATTATTATTCTTAAATTATAATTATTAAATTGTACATTAATTAAATATTAATATTTATTATATTTAAATATTTTTTGTTACTTTATTATTAATGATTTTAATTTATTTTTTAATATTATTTATTTTTTATGTTTATTAAATATATTAATATATACATGCATATAATACTATAAAATAATAATAATAATTAATATACTAATAACATATATACCTTATATCATGTATTATATCGTATAATACAATATAATTATATTATATTTATATTATTTTTATTTATTTTTATTTTTTATATTTATACTTTAATAACGTTTATAATTTTAACTATATAAAATAATTTATTATTATTATTGTTATTATTACTATTATAAAAGTATGCATTAATATTTTATTATATTTTATATTATATTTATATTTACATATTATATTTATATATTACAGCACATTTAGGTAATATAATTATTAATGTATTAATATAATAAAATCATTAATTTAACATAATAAAAATATCTAATACTATATAATAATAATAAATTATAATAAATAATAATAATAATTTTTTTTCATTAGTGATTATATTTTCTTAACCATATAATAAATAACGCATCCCCAAGGGTACACGTACCCCTGGTTGGTAATTGCTAGCTTACGAGAATGATATAATTTAGAATTTGTTATCACTTTAGTTTTTTATTACTTAATTATCGACAAGTTCAATATTTATCAATTCCTTGTCACTTTTTTTCCAAACACTTTTTTCCTTGTCACTTTTTTTCAAAACACTTTTTTTCCTTGTCACTTTTTTTCCAAACACTTTTTTTCCTTGTCACTATTTTTCCGGTCACTTTTTTTCCTAGAATAGTTTATTTAAAAAAAGAAAACCTTTTTAAAAGCTATGAATTTAATAATATAGATAAATAGAAAGAAAAGTTTTATAAGGTTAACTGCTTATATATCGCATATTTCAGAAAAACGTGTTTTTATACTTTTGATAAGAATCGTTACATAAGGGAGTTTTGATGAATTTAAATAAATACAACATCCTTAAACAGGTTATAGTTTGTGTCCTGTTAATCTTGTAAAATAATTGGAAATAAAATTTTTAATGAATAGTTGCGGTTTTCCACTACAATACCATTTTGAATTTCCGCAACTATACACATATGTGTAAAAATTTACTTCTCTGTTAAACATAACATTTAATGATGTGAAATTCAGCGTAATATGCAAAACACAGTTACACATTAAAACGCATACCACAACTAAAATGCGCTTCTTTATTTTTCATATAGAGAGTTCTCTGGCCAAATTAGTTTGCGTGTCCTTGTTAATGAAAGATAAATTCTATGCGTGCCATGTTCTACAGTAAGTACAAATCAGTGACATATATAAATTTCAATGTGTTTAAAATAGTGTAACACATTAAAATAAATGACTAATGATTCCCCCTCACACACACTCACACATAGACCGTAATGTGAAGGAAATTTTTTAAGTGTCCCTGTAAACGAACCGTAGCTGATACACACTTCATTTTTTAAACCGAACATGCCATAATATACTTAAATAACATATATAAATTTCAGAGCAGTCGGTCTATATTTACATAAGTTAGAATGCAGACAAACCGAATTCATAAACACTTCCAATCAAGATCCGATTAACTTTTGAAACTATGGGAAGCACAGTGTCGTTTCAGGACTCCTTTCTTTTAGGGGGCGTCCATTAATCATGTGATTTTTTTGGCATTTTTAACCCCCCCCTTCCCCTTGGTGATACATGGTGAGGTTCAAGACTACCCCTCTCCCCTACCCTATATCACGTGTATTTTTAGTACCTACAAAGAATCTTATTATTTTTTTTTTTTAATATTTATTATAAAATACAGGTTCAAGTATCATCAAATTTTATTATAGAAAAAAAAAACTACAATAATAACCTTAAGAGGTAAACAGAAAGGTTGCAAGTTGTTTTGGACTGACATAAAAATAATGAAAGAAATGCGAAAAACTTTTTTATAGCAATACATAAACATAATTTAATTTACAATGTCCTCAGACCATGGATTAGCAAGACTTTCTTAAACACCAATAACTGGATAAGCATCTTGCAAATTAGTTGTAGGCACAGTGCTTTGTTGAAGATTAACATCGGTTTCATCAAGCGACTCGGCGTCATCATTTTCGCTCGATCTACCATTTGTTCGTCGCGTGAGGATGCGAGAAGGACGGACATTATGCATCTCTAGGCTATTATTGCTCGGATTCAGTTGCTTGTGACAAGAATTCAGATGTGCTTTAACTTTTATTTTCGTACAGAAGTAGAATGCACACTGCTGGCATGTCCTTTCCAAAAGTGTCCGATCCTCTGTTCAGTATCGCGCGTTTGCCGAAAAAATAAATACTCGTGATATATTACGACACCCCCCTCCCCCCTTGTGATATTTCGTGATTTTTTTATGGACCCCCCCCTCCCCTCTCGATCCTCGCATGATTAATGGACGGCCCCTTAGAGAAGTTTTCTAGACTATTTGGAAGGTATATGTATATATCTAGGCATATTTGGAAACTGATCAATGCCCCAAATATTATTCCAAAGAATTGATCAGTTGAGTTCAATTATATTTTTTTAAACAACTTTTGTAAAAACGTTCTCTTATATATGAACAAACAAAAGTTAGCTATAATCTAGAAAAATATGCAAAAAAGTATAGTAGAATTAGCATAAAAATATAAGCTGGATCAAAATGTTCTACATGTATAACATAATACATCAATCTTTTGAAATAGTTCTTTAAATTCTGGTAATAGTTTAAATAATTAATATTTTATGTTGTGCATACAAGCCAAAATGAATAATATTCAAATTTAATATTAAAATAAATATACATCTAAAATAATGGAAAAACTGAAGAATCGTAATCATGTGGATGAATCTGATCGTTTACAGGGAAAATTAACTTGATATGAAAGGTATTTTTATTAAACACTTAAAAAACATATATAAACGAATTACTAATTTGAAAAAAGAATAGATAAAATTTTGGAATGGAATTAATTCAATATAAAATTTGGGTCGCACCCTCTTTTCTCAATTTTGGACTCTTCAAAATTTTCGATGGGAAACACGTGCTTCTTATGCTTATTCCATGATCAGCTTTCAATAAATCCAATTATAGTGTTTGACTCGTAGATCTACCATTACGTTTTCCTGCTCCCAATCCTCCATGTTTTTATACTTTTGAGTGCAGGAAGGCACAGTGATAAACCTACGAGTCAACCACTAAAATCAGAATTTTTGGTGGTTAACACCAAGATATGATTCGACAGACCGATTGCGTTTTAATATGCGAATCGAGATTTAACTAATCCTGGATTTTCATCCGTGAACTCGATGAGGTAATTGCATGTGCTGCCGCCTCCCGGTCTATTATTAAATATTTTTTTAACCAATAAAGCATTTTAAATTAACATTTTTCAATAATTAGTCGTTACTCTTTAGCCCATTTATACACAAATATTTATTAAGAATATTCATTCTGCTAAAGTAATTAATACTTTTGTCTAATTTTTGCAGTATACTAATACTAATACTACTAATAATAATACAGTAACACTACTAATAATAATAATGTATGCATTATGAATACAAAGTATTTGTTTTATAAAGGAAAATAATTTTGCTATTTAAATTTTACACAATTATAAAGGAAAATTGATAGCATATCTTTTCAGATTTGCATAGCTTATTTTAAACAAAGATCTAAAAATTATTATTATTATTATTATTATTATTATTATTATTATTTTTACATGGATAAAGATTACAAATGTTAAAAAAAGGGGGAAATATTTTTATATTAATACCAGCAAATAATTATTCTCTATTTGCTGGGTGTGCGGATGGGAGAGAATTAACGTCATGAAGATTCTAAAAAATACCAAACACAGTATAATAACCTAAAAATTTTGGAACTTGTAAAAAATATTTTTTAAACATTTTATTTATTCATTTATTTCTTTATTTCGGAGAAGGGCAATTTATTTATTTATTTTTACTACAACTTAACTATTGAGAGAAAAAGAAAAGAAAAAAAATATTTTAAATGTGTTAAGTTATGATAGGGGAAATTCTAAGCGGGTACATATTGTCATTCACAAAGAAACCGATGGACAAAAAAGAAAAAAAGAAGAACGAATGATAAATCCATGATTTTAAACTCTGTGTGGTGGAGAGCTGGATTAGACGACATTAACATTTTAAAAAATGCCTCACTCCTAAAAAATAAAAATATATATTCATTCATAAGGAATGTAACTTTTATTTTGAATAGAAAACAAATACTGCTGATGAGAATAGAAATCTCAGTTAAATACTGGATTTATTAATTTTGATATTGAAAAATATTTATGCTGAAACATAACATCGTATAGCTGAAAAACAATGATAGTTTTAAAACTTAACAATCTTATTTTTTAATATCGTAAAAAATTCTTAAATTTAAAAATCGCTCACAAGGGATTAAAATCATTGATATTATACATTTGCAAACATTCACGAAAGCTTAAAATTAAAAAAGAAAAATGTAACTGCATTTTAAGAACGTATAAGGAAATGGTTATGCCATTCAAATTTGTTGCTTTCCTCCTGTCCTGCGTACGTAATCCACTCACTCAGTCATGCTTCCACTGGGCATCAAAATGGATTCCCGTATCATCAATAGCGGGCTAATGCAGTATTTCAAAAAAGATCATATCTCCCTTACCATCAGAGCCCCTGCAGTTTAGAAGGCGTTTAAAGTAGGGGAAAATTCTATTGTTCGTTTGAACCGCGCTGGGCGTAGGGCCACCCGGGAGAGCATTTTCAGAAAGAATCACGTTTTGAGCACCAGCCTTGGCGAGTTGGCGAAAGCGAGAACTTTCAGCTAGTTGCATCGCCAAACACAAAATAAACTAAGTTCAAATGTGTCATAAAACATATGATTAATTGAATTATATTCATTACAAGAGAATCTTTACTATTGTTTTTAATTAACTTCTCAATTTCTTCGAACATAGCGAGTTAAGGAAAAATATTTTTAAATTGAGGAAAAAAAAAAAAAAAAAAAAAAACTATGTTTAGACGTTTTGTGAAATTTAAAGCATTTTAATCTGAAAAAGCTCTTTGTTTTAAACCATGTTTTAATCGTAAACAACGGTGAATAACATTTCCTCATATTATAGTCTTTGCTTGATAACATTTGCAGAAAAACAAATGAGCAATAAGTGCAGAAGGAAGGTTCTCTTTGCAGAAGGAAGGGTTGCTATTCGCTAGGCGTTTGACGTCACAAACAAGAAAGGGTGCGTAGCATTGACTTCATCTCCGCGCCAATCGTTGTTCTGGCGATAAGGTGCTCAAAACGTAATTCTTTCTGAGAATGCCCCCGGAGTCTGAATTCAACACTGGGTGGCTTGGGAGTAGAGATGTAACCAGACAGGGAAATCAGAGGGAAGTTTAAAATTTTATGGTGATGCTAATCCATAAGCCTTTTTTCTTTTTTTTCCCTTGCTCTTTAATAAAAAATAAATTTAGATCGAGGGCAAGTACTCCAGCTTATCGAGAGATATGATGAATAATTATAAATTGAAAATAATATTTTTCAAAATTTGAAAATCCGTTACAGAAAAAATTCTGTTTAAGAGGGTCCGGGACACAAAAATCTTCAAATTTTCAGAAAAAAATAAAATAAATAAATAAATAAATAAAAAATTATGGTATTAAAAATTTCTGTTTTTTGATATTTTCAATGACGTTTAAATCATATTTATATCTTAATTAAAAAAGGAAGTATTATTATTATTATTTTTTTTTTTTGGTTTGTTTTAAAAATCTAGCTTTTAAGCAATGATTGTCATGGAAATGATTTCTTGTGAAAATGTGTTTTCCTTCGTAGTGGGTTTTTTCACAATTTCTCAAATTCAAATTGTTATAACTCAATAACCATTAAAAATAATTGCATCAAACTTGAAACATGTCTCTTTTGGTTGTTGTACTTTAACTTTGATTCAGCAAATTAAAAAAAAAAAAAAAAAATATTTACTAATAAAATTATGATTTTTAAAAGTAGGTTACATCTTTTTTTTTTTTTCAAATTTTAATTTTAAATATTTTTTAAAATGCTGAATCAAAATTAAAATTAAAATATTTCTGTTTATTTAAATGTAAAAAAAGTTGAAATTCTACGCATAATATTTTAAGTTATAACAATTTTAAATTGCCTCATTTTTAAAAAAATATATTAAAAAACATTTTTTTAGTAAAATTATGAAAAATTTTATCATGTAATATGGTTAATCATCACAAAAAAAAAAAATTTCAGAATTTTAACTCAATAAATAAAAATTATTTTAAAATATATCCCAGATCCCGTTAAATGTTAAAAATTAATGCCTTCAACATTTGGAGATCCTAGCAAATAATATGTACCTAAAATAATATGATTAACCCTTTACCTACCGATGGTACTTATAAGTACCATTAAGAGCACACACTAGTCACGCGGTAAAAGCCGAGCGCTAATGTAAAGTCTATGGGAGCGTTCTTTTCGAATATCTCGCTGAAATTTTAATATTTTTACATGATTTTTTTGCATAAGATAGCTGAGGACGATCCACAACCGGCCTAGTTTTTACTTTTTCAGTTTTGCTTTCAGATTTTCTTTAAAAAATTACTTTAACTTTCGAAACCGGTTTAAACCGGTTCTGAAACTGAAACTATCGTAATATAAAAAATATATAACCAAAATCGAAAAAGTAAAAACTAGCCCGGTTCTGGATCGTCCTCAGCTATCTTGTGCAAAAAAATCATGCAAAAATATTAAAATTTGAGCGAGATATTCGAAAAGAACGCCCCCATAGACTTTACATTATCATCCGGGTCTTTTTGAGTACTTTTTCTGTGACTATTGTGGCCTCTTAAGGAGAAGGTGGACCTTCAAATCGACAAAAATCATACAAAATATTTTTAAAAAAAACCACTTTTTTTGCTCAACTCATGAAGCGCTTATTATAAGTTTATCATAAATTTATTATAAGTAATATTATTTTTTATATGGTATTTAATGTTATTTATTATTGAAATACTAACAGTTCTAACTTAAAAATGGATCTTCTCAAAATGAAAATTTCGAGATAATGTCAATTTTCAAAATGTTCTATGCGCATCCTTACTTTTCTGAGTTCTTCAAAATTTATTATGTAATTATCTTATAGTACACAGAAGAAATGTTAGTTAAAATAATTGTACTTCGGTTAACTCATAAGCTGTAAATTCTTTATCGAAAGAATTATTTACACTGTTTTTTCACTACAAAAATTGGTTTTTCGACTTATTATTATCATTATTAATTTTTATTTTTATTTATGTTTAGGATTTCAACTAAGTTTTACTCTTAGGTCTGAAAGGTATCTCATAAATAAAAGTTATTATTTTATATGCAAAAGAAATACGCATGGAGCTTTTACAACTAATTAATTATTTGAATAATTAATAATTACCAAAGCAATTAATATTTTTTTCTTTAAATTAATAGCTTTTCTCAAATAACTACAATTGTAATCACACATTTCATTTTCAAGCAAATCGGTTAAAAAAAAAAAAAAAAAAAGATAAATAAACAAATAAATAAAATTGAGAGTCCACCTTCGCCTTAAAATTTCTTATTATAAAATTCTTCTAATACATCGATTAGTAGTAATACTGTTTAGAATGAGTTACAGATACATTTCTTTATTTTGTTCCAAAAGTATAATTGGTTACACAAAACAAAAATATTTTTAAAAGGATGATTTCTTTTGCCTTTTCAGCTTTCTTGGCGCTGAGGGAGGCGGACGGGGATTTTTCTATTTGGAAATATTTCTATATTTATATTGTAAGAACATCATATTTGTACGTTTTATAATTCTACAAAATACTAAGTAAACGATTTAAAATAAAAGATTTGAGCGGGGTTATAAATATTGCACAAAATCCCTGTAAATTCAAATTTAATTAATCCTTTAATCCTTCTAAAATCCTTCAAAAATTTATTAAATGATTATGTAATTCTTTTAATTTAGTTTAAACAATTTACGTAAAGTGCTTTAAAATGTAAAATTTTCATGAATTCATAATGCGGTAGATAATAGGTTAAGAAATTTTCCATCCCGTATTAGAGTAATTATAGATTTTGCCTGAATATTAAATTCCTTCTTATTGTAGAAAATATCACTACTTCTGCCTGACTGTTATTTATAATATCAAATCGTAAATAATAATAAAACCGTACACCGAAAAATTCTTTATCACTTTTCAGTATTTTTTAGGTATTTATATATTTTAACAATTATAAAGTGTGTTCAATAAAAAATTGTTAAATCTTTAAGTAATACCTATTTTATTAAAACATTACGAGAACTAGAGGGAGCTCAGCCAATCTTGTCCTCATCTAGTTATACTAGTTCTGGCCGGGAAAGATGCACCCCTCCCCGGAGCAATTAGAGTCTTCGCCGGAAGATTAAAAATTTTGTATTTTCAATGGTCAAAAAGTGCAATTTCCCACCCGGAACTCTATAATGTTCCCCCCGGAATCACTGAAATCTCTCCCGGAGAAAAGAGTCTGAATTCACTATTCTGGAATATGTGCGCAATAAATGTTGTCAGCTCTCTCTTTAATATTCGTTCTTACCTAAAAAAAACAAAAAAATAAGTTATATATTTTTTAAAAGATTCATTGACATCCACTGAATTAAATTCTTTATATATGGATCCACATTCTTTCTCGAATCTCCATATGAAAGCAAAATGGAATAAAAACATCATGCTCTTCCTGTGTTTTCCAGGTGAACCAACATCATTTATCACCGGCTATTTGCATGCTTGGCGATTCTCCTTGGCGCAAGAGAGAGCTATGCGGCAACCCTGCCGAATGTCGTGTACGGACAAAGCATATGACATTCACGCCAAGGGGGAAAGGGTTAAAGAAGCGCGCGAATCTGAAACTGAAGAAATGTTGCGAAGACTTAAATATTCTTAATCGTTTATTCGGTTTATTCTTCGGGTGGAAAATTTTTCGAATGCAAAATTCCTCGTTCTTGCATGCAAAATTGGATTTTCGATTATTATTTTTCCCTAAAACATCTACGCACTTTGGCACAGATGACGCAGTTTGCTATTCCTAGTTTAAGCCATGCGCAGATTCGGACATTATCAGACTTTTTTTTAACAGAACCATCAGGAGATGTGCAATTTTACTCTTTCCCGCAGCCAAGCGGCCGTGAAGATTTTTCAAGATCACGGTGAGTTAGATAATAATTTCGAGGATTTAAATTTATAGTTTTATTTTAGAATATTATTATTAATTTGCTGCTTTCCCGATCTTTTTTTTCTTGATGCAAATTTTTTTTCTTGCCAAATATTTATCAACAAGTTATTATCTGGTAGCGATATGATACCGATGACGCAATAAGAATGCCTTTTTAAAAAAATTACAAAAGCGTTTTTACCAATTAAATTTTTACTACTATAATTTCTCAAAAAATTCGCCTTTTAGCTATGTTTAGCTATTAAAAATCTATTAAAAAATGTATTTAAAAATAGCCAAATAAAACAGTGATTTAGTAAGAGTTTCAAGGATTTAAATTTATAGTTTTTTGAATGTTATTATTAATCTGCTTTCTCAATTTTTTTTTCTTTTTTTGACGATATCATTTTTTCTCCTTGTCAAATAATTATCAACAAGTGTTATCTAGTAATGATAGAATACCAATGACGCAGTAAGAAAATTTTTGAAAAAAAAAAAAAAAAAAAATCTAACATAAAAGCTTTTTATTAACCACATTTTTACTGCTTGATTTTTTTTTAAAAATAAAAAGAGCTGTTTTTCATTTAGTGATAAAAGTAAGGTAACTAAAAATATTTTACTTGTAAATTTTTTAAGTTTTAGTTTCGGTACGCAGTAAAAACTACGTAATCTTTTTTTGTCTGATTTTGCGACAACAAATTTTCATTCGTCGATGCGATAATTTTCATCCATATCTGTTTTCCAATATTTTTTTCGAAAAACAAAACAGTTTCCATCATTTCGAGAGCTTAATTTAATTGTAAAATACTTGACGATGCTGTTAGAAAAATGTGATAATGAATTTTATTTTAAACTTATATTGATAATAATAATTATTATTAAGTGACGTATTTATTGAAATTTCTTGCATATGCTAATAAAAAAAATTACGCTGTACATTTTTCAAAATTTGAATTGATTTCTCACTTTATTAAGTGCGCACTTTCTGTTGGTATTTTTATAGTAAATAATGCGCATTTCACAGATTATTTAACTGTTTGAAATAAGATTCAATTACTTTTCTAAACTTTTCACAAGTTAAAATTTTTGAATATCTTTCTTTAATTTAGTGTGGGTTATGAATTTTGAATTTCCGTTTTTAATTTATTGTATTATATGAATTTCGGATAATGTTCCTAAATTTATTAAGTACAATGAATTTTAGATTTCTTGCTTGAATTGAAATACATACGCTATAAGTTAGTAATACTTCCGTCGAAAAAGTATTACATGCAAAGATTTTTAGATTTCTAGCCTAAATAAGATTTTTACCCTAAATTTATTATATGCAATAAATGCTGGATCCCTGCAGTAAATTTAATGTATGCTACAAATTTAAGACAACTTCCTTAAATTTATTATATGCTACAAATTTAAAGCACCTTCCTTTAATTTATTACATGCAATTAATTTCGAATATTTATATGTGTGCGCTATGAATTTTATAAAATTCAATGAAATATTTTTTTTTTCAGGGTCAATTATCTCTACATCGTTTATTAATTTTAATAGTAGTGTTATTTTATTATCAAAAAGTTTTATTACATATATATTTTTTAAAAACATATTTATCATCTATCGCAAGCACTATTGCTAACTGCGTCATGAATTGCCAGTGAATATTTAATGAAAGAACTCTTTTGGACGACTTGGAGTTGTAAATACTGTACTAGTTATGATACATATTAGGGATGTAGAGTATTAGGGGCATAGAGTATAAGACAAAAGGTAATTGGGGGAGGGGGGACTACACTTGTCACAAAACATTTAGTGGAGACAGAAAATTGTTAGTTAAGAAGACAGTTTATCTTTTCAACATTGTTTTTATTTTATTTTTAGGGAGTCCGGGACACATTCGCAGAATTTTTAAAAATACATTATTAAATTAAAAATTGTAAAAAAAAAAAAAAAAAAAAAAAAAAAAAAAAAAAAAAAAGGGGCAATCTGAAATTGTTTTTATTTAGAATATTATTTGTATTGCAGAATTTCAATTTTGTTTCATATAAATATATATATAAATATATATAAATAAATATAAATATATAAGTTTTAATTTTGATTTAACATTTTAAAAAATATGAACTTAAATAAAAATTTAAAATATTTAAATTAAAAATCTTAAAAAAGTGATGTAACTTTTAAAAATATCATATTTTAAAAAGCAAATATTTTAATGTGGGTTATAAATTTTGGATTTGCACTTTAAATTTATTGCATTATATGAATTTCGGATAACTCTTAAATTTATTAAATACAATGAATTTTAGATTTCTTGCATAAATTGCAATACATATGCTATAAGTTAGCAATACTTTCGTCTTAAAACTATTATATGGAATGAATTTTACATTTCTAGCTTAAATAATATTTATACCCTAAATTTATTATATGCAATAAGTGTTGGATTTCAGCAGTAAACTTATTATATGCTACGAATTTAAGGCAACTTCCTTAAATTTATTATATGCAATTAATTTCGAATATTTTACATAAATTTATGCGCTATGAATTTTATAAAATTTAATGAAATATTGTTTTTTTTTCAGTTTCGATTATCTCTACATCGTCAATTATTTTTAATAGTAGTGTTATTTTATTCGCAAAAAGTTTTATTACATGTATATTTTTTTAAAAACATATTTATCATCTATCGCAAGCACAATTGATAACTGCGTCATCAATTACCTGTGAATATTTAATGAAAGCACTCTTTTGGGACGGCTTGGAATTGTAAATGTTGTACTAGTTATGATACATATTAGGGGTGTAGAGTATCAGGGGCATAGAGTATGAGAGAAAAGGTAATTGGGGAGGGGGGGGGGACTAGACTTGTCACAAAACATTTAGGGGCGACAGAAAAATGTTATTTAAGAGGACAGTTTATCTTTTCAACATTGTTTTTATTTTATTTTTAGGGACTTCGGGACACATTCGCAGATTTTTTTTTTAATTAAATTCTTTAATTAAAAATCATTTAAAAAATAATGGGTCAATTTGAAATCGTTTTAATTCGAAATATTATTTGTAGAGTTTCAATTATTTTTAAATAAATAAATATATAAGTTTTAATTTTGATTCAGCGTTTTAAAAAATATGAACTTAAAAAAATAAATATTTAAAGTAAAAATCTTAAAAAATAATAATAATAATGGGGCGATTTGAAATCGTTTTAATTCGAAATATTTTTTGTCGAGTTTCAATTATTTTTATTAAAATAAATATATATATAAGTTTTAATTTTGATTCAGCGTTTTAAAAAATATGAACTTAAAAAAATATTTAAAGTAAAAATCTTTAAAAAAATATTGAAACTTAAAAAAAAAAAAAAAAAAAAAAAAAAAAAAAAAAAAAAAATCATACTTTAAAAGCAAATACTTTAGTGTGGGTTATGAATTTTGAATTTCCGTTTTGAATTTATTGTATTATATGAATTTCGGATAACTTTCCTAAATTTATTAAGTACAATGAATTTTAGATTTCTTATTAATTGAAATACATGCGCTATAATTTAGTAATACTTTCGTCGAAAAACTATTTCATGCAGAGAATTTTAGATTTCTTGCCGAAATAAGATTTCTACCCTAAATTTATTATATGCAATAAATGTTGGATTTCAGCAGCAAATTTATTATATGCTACGAATTTAAGACATCTTCCTTAAATTTATTATATGCTACGAATTTCAGGCAACTTCCTTAAATTTATTATATACTACGAATTTAAGGCAACTTCCTTAAATTTATTACATGCAATTAATTTCGAGTATTTTATATAAATTTATGCGCTATGAATTTTATAAAATCAATTAAATAATTTTGTTTTTAGTGTCATTTATCTCGTCATTGTCTATTATTTTTAATATTAGTGTTATTTTATTCGCAAAAAGTTTCATTACTTATATGAATTGCTATATATACTGCTTGTACTGAATATATACTGCTTGTGAATATTTAACGAAATCACTTTTTTGGGACAGCTTGTAAATGCTGTTGGAGTTGTAAATGCTTTACTAGCCAAGATTCATATTAGGGGTGTAGAATACCAGAGGCATAGAGTAATAAAAGAAAAGATGATGGGGGGGGGGGGGGGGGAGAGGATTACACTTGTCGAAAAACATTTAGGGGAGACAGAAGATTTTTACTTAAGAAGACAGTTTACCTTTTCTACATTGTTTTTATGTTATTTTAAAGTAGTCCGGGATACATTCACAGATTTTTTTAAAAATAAATTCTTAATTAAAAACTGTTCAAAAAAAAAAAAAAAAAAAGGGGGGGTGGGGGGCGATTTGAAATTGTTTTAATTCGAAATATTTGTAGAATTTCAATTTTTTTCATTTAAATAAATAAATATGTATATAAGATTTAATTTTATTCAGCGTTGTAAAAAATTTGAATAAAAAAAAGAATATTTAAAGTAAAAATCTTAAAAAAAAAATAAAAATAAAAAAAATAAAATAAAATAAAATAAAATAAAATAAAAAAAAAATTAAAAAAAATTAAAAAATCATATTTTAAAAGCAAATACTTTAGTATGGGTTATGAATTTTGGATTTGCACTTTAAACTTATTGCATTATATGAATTTCGGATAACTTTTCTAAATGTATTAAGTACAATGAATGAATAGATTTCTTGCACAAATTGAAATACATGCTCTATAAGTTAGTAATACTTTCGTCGAAAAACTGTTACATGCAGGGAATTTTAGATTTCTAGACTGAATAAGATTTCTACCCTAAATTTATTAAATGCAATAAATGTTGGATTTCAGCGGTAAATGTATTATATCTACGATTTTAAGGCAATTTCCTTAAATTTTTGTATGCAATTAACTTGGATATTTTATAGAAATTTATGCGCTATAAATTTTATAAAATTCAATGAAATATTTTTTTTTTCAGTGCCGTTTATCTCTACATCGTCGATTATTTTTAATAGTAGTGTTATTTTATTCACAAAAAGTTTTATTACATATATATATATATATTTAAAAATATATTTATCATCTATCGCAAGCACAATTGATAACTGCGTCATCAATTGCATGTGAATATTTTAAAAAAGCACTCTTTTGGACGGCTTGGAGTTGTAAATGCTGTACTAGTTATGATTCATATTAGGGTTGTAGAGTATCAGCGGCACAGAGTATGAGAGAAAAGGTAATTGGGGGAGGGGGGGGGAGTACACTTGTCACAAAACATTTAGTGGAGACAGAAAATTGTTCCTTAAGAAGACAGTTTTCTTTTCAACATTGTTTTTATTTTGTTTTTAGGGAGTCCGGGACACATTCGCAAAAATTTTTGAAATAAATTTTTAAATTAAAAATTGTTAAAAAAAAGGGGGGGGGGTTGGAGTAATTTGAAATCGTTTTAATTCGAAATATTATTTTTAGAATTTCAATTTTTTTCGTTTAAATATATATATATATATATATATATATATATATATATATATATATATATATATATATATATATATATATAAGTTTTAACTTTGATTCAGCATTTTAAAAAATATGAACTTAAATAAAAATTTAAAATATTTAAAGTAAAAATCTTAAAAAAGTAATGTAACTTAAAAAAAAAAAATCAATTTTAAGAAAGCAAATATATTTTAGCGTGGATTATGAATTTTGTATTTGCACTTTAAATTTATTGCATTATATGAATTTCGGATAACTTTTCTAAATTTAAGTACGATGAATTTTATTTTTCTTGCATAAATTGAAATACATACGTACATAAGTTAGTTACTTTCCTCAGAAAAGTATTACATGCAATGAATTTTAGATTTCTAGCCTAAATAAG
Organism: Maratus speculifer; assembly: GCA_964019185.1. Taxonomy (NCBI): domain Eukaryota; kingdom Metazoa; phylum Arthropoda; class Arachnida; order Araneae; family Salticidae; genus Maratus; species Maratus speculifer. The sequence continues at coordinate 376,717,368 of OZ025292.1, forward strand.
ATTTCTACCTTAAATTTATTATATGCAAGAAATGTTGGATTTCTGTTGTAAGTTTCTTTTATGCTACGAATTTGAGACAACTTCCTTAAATTTATTACATGCAATTAATTTTGCATATTTTATATAAATTTATTATGCGCTATAAATTTTAACGCTCGACTATGAATTTTATAAAATTCAATGAAATATATATATATATATGTAGGTGTAAGACCATTAATAGTAAACAATATTAACCAATATATCTTAAAAACATATTTATCATCTGTCGCAAGCACTATTGTTAACTGCGTCATCGATGCCTGTGAATATTGTAAGCCCTTTTATGGACGGCTTGGAGTTGTAAATGCTTTGCTATTAAAAAAGTATATATTAAATTATAATATATTAAAAAGTATATATATATAATATATATATATATGCTATAGTTAAAGTATCTGTCTTACTTGCAAAACACTTTTTTTTTTTTTTTTTTTTTTTTTTTTTTTAAAGGACAGTTTTGAAAAAATATAATAATTTTTAGTTCTATTGTGTTACAGAATGATAAGAAAACATAAAATCCTAGCAATATTTTTTTAATATTTAAAAAAAAATTGGGTTTTTTACAGTTTTTTTAGCAAAATTTTATGCTTACGCCAGACAGCGTACACTCAATTCAAATAAATACATTTAAATTTCCTTTATGCTGCACACTTGTATTACACTTATCTGTGTACTGGACTAGGAGTTTTACAATATCTTAAAAAATAATCGAAAAATTTTAAAATATGTAAAAAAGTACAATTTTTAAAGTAAAAATTACCATTTTTTCATATTTAAGTGCCTATAAAATAATTAAATTATCACATATTGCTTAGATCATAGTTTAGAGCATATTGAGTGATATTTAAAGTATTCTTACAAAATTTCACTGAAATAGCTTTAAAACTTTTTATGTAATGGATTTATCGCACATAGAAATAACGAAAAAATTGATTTTCCAGAAATCGCATTTAAGATTTCTTTTCAGGTAAAAAACTATATTTAATTGTTACGCTTAAAATGCACCACATTTATATTTTAACCATTCCTTAACTTTATTTTTAATTTCTTAGTAGCTCTTTTTGTTTTCCTGGTAAGTTTTGCTGTGTATAGCGAGTGACGATTTGAATTTTTTATTCCTAGCAAAATATCATGCTTACGCTAGATAGCATACAATCAATTGAAATAAATATATTTCAATTTCCTTTATGCTACACACTTTTATTACACTTATCTGTGCACTGAACGAGGAGTTTTACAATATTTTGAAAAATAACTGAAAAATTTTAAAAATACTTTTTTAAAGTAAAAATTACCATTTTTTCATATTTGAGTGCCTATAAAATAATTAAATTATCACATATAGCTTAGATCCTACTTCAGCGCATAGTGAGTGATATTGAAAGCATAATTATCAAATTTCACTGATATATCTTTAGAACTTTTTATGTAATGAAGCTTGATGAACATAGAAATAACGAAAAAACAAAATTTCCAGAAATCGCATACATTTATTTTCTTGTAAAAATCTAATGTATTTAATTCATACGTTTAAAATGCACCACATTTATATTCTAATCCATTGTTAACTTCATATTTAACCATTTTTAACTTCTTAGTAGCTCTTTTTATTTTCCTGGTAAGTTTTGAAGAGGAAATCGAGTGACGTTTTGAATTTTTTATTTCAATCATCATTATCAATTTTAATATAGTTTGTCATCGTTACCACATACATAAAAAAATAATCTAAAAGTATCAATTAAGGTTTATTAGTGTTTTTATAAATTCAATTTATGTAAAAAACGTAAGAAAATCATGTAGAAATATTGTTTATGGGCCCCCTTGGCCTGTTTATATTTCCCCTAATATAATAGACATTCTCAGACTTTTTTTTTTAGAAATTTTTAAAATTAAAAATTGTTAAAAAAGTGAAAGAATTTGAAATCGTTATAATTCGAAATATTATTTATAGAATTTCATTTTTTTCACTTAAATAAAAAGAAATATATAAGTTTTATTTTTAAATACAATATTTTTAAATAGAAGTATTAAATAAGTATTTTCTTTTTTTCTTTTTTTTTTCTTTTCTTTTTTTTTTAAATCGCTGAATCAAAACTAAGCTAAAATAAATTAAAAAGCATGTTCCAAGTTTGAACCATTTATCTTTAATGGTTCTTGAGTTATAATAATTTAAATGGGAGAATTGGCGAAATAAACCATTATGAATAAAAACTCATAAAAAAAACACCGAACAAACAAACAAAAAAGTTCTTGTTTACAGTAAGATAGAATTGTGATTTAAACATTATTTTAAGCAGAAAAAAAAGAAAGACATTTTGAGTACATAAAATTATTTTAGAAAATTTGAAAATTTTTATGACCCGGACCACCTTAAAAAATATAATTCAAATGGTGAACTCATTGCATTTTAATGTTCCGCTAAAAGCATATTTTTCAAAAAAGAAAAAATATTGCATATTAAATTATTTTTTAAAGTAAAAAAAAAGGAATTTTTAAAAACCTTTTATTATTTTTTAAATATCAATATTTTTGGCCAATCATTTTTTTAACGATCTTTAAATGTGTATTACACAACACTGTGCATGGATTTTTTCTACAGATATGTAATACTTATTAATACTCAAGCAATGATTAATAATAATTTAAGTATTAATTTTATCAAATTTTAATAATGTTAATAATAATTAAAAACCGATGAATAAATTATAAAGTAGTTTAATAAATATAATTTTTATCCACTTTTTATATCCGTATTGCACATGCATAATAGTCATTTAATGATTAATAATAATTTAAGCATTAATTTTATCAAATTTTAATAATGTTAAAATTGACAATTATTGATATTTTTTATTAATGTAAAATAATCAATTAAATGTAATTTATATTGATCAGTATCTGGTTTGTTTACTAAATAAATTAATTTTTTAATTATAATAATACTATATATATTTTTTCATATCATAAATTCTAATTTATATGATTTTTACGAATTACGAAATGCAAATTTCAGACGCTATAATACCGCTCCTTAAGTTAAATAAAATTATCTTTTAAAAAAAATATGCACGTATTATTGTTAGTTTAATCGGAAATTTTATATTTTGTGTGTGTTTTTATTATTATTTTAATTTGTGAATTATTGAATTTATGCCATTGACAAAAATATTCCTCTATAAAATTATGTATTATTTTGTTTTGTATGCACTTGACTCTAGTTGAGAATGGTGGACTTAGAAGATATATGTATATACAGTCGAGTCTCCCTATAACGAAACTCTATCCAACAAATTTCTTTATTTAACGAATTTTTTGTAAGAACGATCATTTTTTTAATGATTACATTAAAAATAATCTCCATATAGCGAAATATATATCTCCATTTAACGAATTTTTTTTTTTTTCAAAAATGTTCTTTCATATGTTCAGAAAACACTTCAAACAATTTGTAGAATAACTTGTTTTCGTTGATTCCTAATTTATATCTCATAGCTAAATTACTCTACTTCCTACCTTATTCCTTATGTCCCCCACAAAAAAAAAGGGCATTCAATTTCCCCCCCCCCCAAGAAAAACATCCTTTTTCCATAATCACACATGACTTAGTTTTAGCCAAGATGAGCATGTGTTCCTGGAAAAGTTTCAAACATATGCTTGCTACTGGAGCGATTTGCAATTATCTCAAAGCATCCTAAAAGATAAAACTATTCCATTGTCGTCTTGAAAATGCTGTTCTTTTCTTGGTTTGGATAGTAAAGCAGGAATAAGGACGGGATAAGGGAGCAATTGCAGAATAGGTCGTTTTTTCCAGCAGGTTTTCATCTACCTAAATTATCTCTCATTAATTTTAAAGTTTAGAGTGGATGTTTCTTGTCTGTGCGCCTCGGAGCATTTTTTGTTGTGAAGGATCATTTGACTGAAGAATTGCTACTAAATGTCATCTATGCTGGCGTTATCGTGCACTGCATCTGCATAAAATTGTTTTACAATAAGTATAACTCTCTTTGATTAAATAATAATTTTGAAAATAGTCGATAAGACACTGTAAAGAAACAAAAGTAGCGAAAATGTTTGAGATTATGGAAAAATTCCGTTAAATATTTCAAAAACTTAATTAAACACCTCAAACTGTTTCAAAATTTAAACATTAAATAAAAATTTTATAGCCGTTCTCTATTCAACGAATTTTTCTATACAACGAATTTTTTGACTGGACGATAGATTTCGTTATATAGAGACTCGACTGTATAAATATACAGTGGCGCCAACTTTTGAAAAATATTGGGTTGGCTCAAAAATATTGAGTGGGCTCAAAAATATTTTGGTAAAATCATGTTATCGCTGACATTTGACCAACATTAGTAATTTGGCTAATTAAAATTAAAAAACATTCGCCAAATGAAAAAAGTATTAGCAAAATAAATTTGCTGTGTAGCACAAAAAGAAAAAAAAATCCTTTAATGTAGCTTCCTTTTTTCAATATATTCTAAAATAACCTAAATTTTTATAGCTGTGACAAAATTTGTTATTAATCTAATTTCAACTATCCGCTACAAATATATTAAAAATGTATATATATTAAAAATACGTATGTGTACATATGTATGAAAGACGAAAAAAAAAAAAAAAAAAAAAAAAAAAAAAAAAAAAAAAAAATTGAGCACTAGCCATATGGCGAATCTAATCGCTTGTTTACTCGCCAAATGAAGAATTTAGTCGCAATTTGGCGCAAAGGCGAGCGACAGCGAGAACGCTGGGTAAAATGGTACGATCAGTTTGTTTTTCTTTGAAGGATGGACAGATGGTGACAGATGAGAATTTCAAGTCAAGCTATCTCGTTTTAATAAAGTTGTAATTTTATTAAATAATATTCTTATGCATTCTTCCTTATAAAAGACACTAATATTTATTGCAATATTATTATATCATGAACATGATTACAAATTGAAATAGTAAAAAGTTAAACATGGAGCAAAACATTTCAGTCATTTAAGATTTATGGGTGCCAGCAGGGCCGTAGCTAGAAGCAGTGTTCTCGCTGTCGCTCGCCATTGCGCCAAATTGCGACTAAATTCTTCGTTTGGCGAGTAAACAAGCGATTAGATTCGCCGAATTGCTAGTGCTCAATTTTTGCTTATTCTTTCTTTTCTTTTCATTTTTCATACGTATGCATGCATACATATTTTTAATATATTTGTAGCGGATAGTTGAAATTAGATTAATAACAATCGTTGTCGCAGTTGTAAAAACTTAGGTTATTTTAGAACATGATGAAAAAAAGGGGTACAATAAATGATTAAAGATATTTTTTGTGTGTGTGCTACTCTGTGCGAATCTATTTTGCTAATACTTTTTTCATTTGGCGAATGTTTTTTATTTTTAATTAGCCAAATTACTAACGCTGGTCAAATTTCTGCGAAAACACTGGCTAGAAGTGAATAGTAGGGGGGGGGGGCTGAAGAGAATGTAGGGGGGCTCATAATTTTTTTCTTTCTCTCTCTCTGACGCAGAAAGATAAATTGGTGCATATTTACACTGCAGATACTATGTTTCTTATTAAACTGCAGTAATAATTTAATTTTATGCTTAGAAAAGTACAGGATGGTGAAAATTTTGAGTGTATAACTTCGAGCAAAATTAAACATCATGTTAGTTTCATGTGTACAAATAAGATGAGGGAGTGTTTAAACACTTATTTTGGGTACAGTTTAGCATTTCTGCAAAACTCTGAAAGGATCTCAAAAATAAATTAAATTTTGAACAAAATTTCATTTGAATTTTCAGAACAGAAATTTATTTAATGACTTTGGAATCATTTCCAGGGGGGAGGGGTCTCAAAATATTTTAGGGGGAGGGGGCTGAGCCGCCCATAGCGCCCCCTTAGCTACGGGCCTGGGTGCTAGTCGGAGAATTAAAACACATTGCCTTTGGCAAAACAAATTTTGTTCGAGGAAGAAAAATGAAAATAACAATAAATAAATAACGAAATAGAACAATGAAAATTAGGTACACTATGATTCAAAATTATTGGGTGGGCTCAGGCCCATATAAGCTGGCGCCACTGAATATATATATATTTTACCTTGAAATCGAAAATCTGCTATAAATATTATTGTAAAGCCTATGAAATTAAATTCCTCTAATTTCAAGAGATAATAAATCTCAGTATACTGCGGCAAATGTTTGATGTTTGATAAAACACTCAGAAATAAAAGTTTAGAGTCCTTGAAAGATTTTCTTTAACGTTTGAGATTGAATATTAATTTCTGAAAGATAATACTCTGTGTTTTATTAGTACATTTTTAAAAAGAAGTTTGAGGATCATTTCAAAGAAAATTCCGCTAAATACTATAAAATTTATTTTTAGTCTACTTTATTATTTATAGGGGCTGTTCAACGCGGTGCCCTTGGGCTCCATGGCGCCCTTTGAAGATTTTTTTTGGCGTCCTTTTGAAGGTTTTCTGTTATTATACTTTTTAGAAGTAAAATTCTGTTATAAAGAAATTCAACATAAAAGATAATTTTCATTTCCATGAGAGATATTTTCGAAACCTGCGAAAACATATTAAAAACTAGAAACATACTTTGAAGATTTAATCATGAATATTTTTACGATTTTTAGTTATTGTTTGTAAAGCGTAATTAAGATGGTTAAATATGGTAATAATTGGAAAATAGCTATTTTTAATATTTAAGAAGTAACAAAAAATAAACCTTTTTCACTTGTCCCTGCCCGCCCCTTTGAAAACACACGTGCATGTGCATGAAATTTCAATTTTTTTATCTTGCTGTTGTCACACTGGCCAGACTGTTTTATACGAGAGATAAAGGGGTTTAATTTTTCCTTCTTGATTTTTGAAATTAGGCTTTTTCTTTTCAATTTGCTTAGAAAAATTAATCAAACAGTGCAAAATGATTTCCATCTATGAAAGCACTTCCAGGTTATCTCTCTGGAACCAGATATATGAATTGGTCGCTATCAAGCTTGTTCTTTTTTTAATATGTATAGATAAAATTAAATTCACGCCTTCAAAATAAGTCAAAACGTATTTTAGCATCCTAAAAGAAACCTAGCGATATCTTTGATCTCCATATTTATTTATTTTTATTTTTTGTTATTGCTTTTATTATAGGCATATTTAAAGTTTTTGGTATCTTACCTTACAAATATTTTTGTAAGGTATAAGATTAATTCCCCCTTAAGATTAATTCCCACATTGTTAAGATGTGCATGTATATTAATACCGTGCAATAATACTGCCGCATGTTTTAGTCATATGAAAATTGGCGCCTTTCATTGAGTGCCAAGAGCTGAGGTGCGCCCCTGCGTACTGAAAGATTGAACAGCCTTGATTTATACCATTACACCAAATTCATCTTGTAAATAAAAAAAAAAATACAATCCAAAAAAATAATATAAATTAAGAATTTATAGTCACTTTATCTCTCTCTCTCTCTCTCTCTCCCCCCCCCCTCTCTCTCTCTCTCTCTCTCTCTCTCTCTCTCTCTCTATATATATATATATATATATATATATATATATATATATATATATATATATATATATATATATATATATATATATTTTTTTTTTTTTTTTTTTTTTTTTTTTTTTTTTTTTTTTTTTGCTTTTTTTAAGCACAAATTCTTTCTACAAAATCAAAATATTAATCTGAATGTTAGGTATCACAACGGCAAAAGCATCAGTTCTTTCTTGTTGAAATTTAGATAGGAAAAGAAGAGAAAAATAGAGAAAGGAAACTTTTTAGAGTATGAAATGGAGGGGGGGGGGGGGGGGCAAGGGGTTGAGTAATAAAATAATCAATATGCTTAAATATTAAATATTGCTAAGGATTTTACATTAAAAAAAATGTTTATCATAACTTAATGGAATATAATGCACGTATTTTCCACTTATTAATTGTAACTTTAAATAAAATTTAATGCAGAAAAAATTATTTTCAGTTTGTTATATCACTATGCTATTATTCAGTTATTTAGTTTAATATTTTTTTTCTATCAAAAATATCTTATTTATTGATTTTATTTGTTTAAGATGATGGAAACGCTTATATACTAAATTTAAAAGTGTTTTAACTATAAAAGTACTTTAACGTTTGTTCTTCATTATTACAAATGAATATACATTTTCAAAATTTTTGGTCAATAAAATTATATTTAGACGCTTCGATTTTTTTTACAGTAATTTTTATTTTACATAATTAATACTCATAATATTAATCGATAAATCGATTTTTCTAATTTTTTAAAAAATTTTCTTTTGTAGTGACAAAAATTTATATAATACTTATAGACTTTATGTTTTTTTTAGCCATCACGTCAAAGCTTTTCATATTCGACGACGTGTACATTGACTTACAACATAAGTTGCTTTGAAATTATAACTCTAAAATGTTGATTAACTTTTTTTTTTTTTTTAATCTGAATAATTTAATTTTTCTTTTCTTACTTTCTTTCTTTCTTTCTTTTTTTTTTTTTTTTTTTTTTTTTTTTGTAGGTAAGGAATATTTTATTTATTACAAGTAGAAATTGGCCCATCTCTTTCCGAGTATATTAGAGTAATATTAAGCCCGACTCCGGTCCCAGCTTAATGAGAAAAATAAGCATAGATAGGCGCGCGGTCCGATGCTCTACTGAATGGAACAATCAAAAAGAAACTATGTTTAATTAAAAAGCGGAAACAAATAAGAATTTATTTACTAAAAGGCAGAACCATATTTTAAAACACAAAATCCGCTGTTCTAAAAATAAATAAAGAAGCGAGGGACCGTCGCGTTCAGATAGGAACAAGGTTTGCCAATAAAAAAGGTTACTAAAGCAAGCGGACAGGGAAAACTTCGTTCGCTCTATCATTTTTAAGTCATCTAAAATTTTATCTAAACTCTTAATATCCTTTAAAATATCCATAGATTAATAGTATGTTTTTAATAAACTTCCAAATGTTTGTTCCTAGCAGAGATGTAAAATTTATCGCAGTGGTGTAGTCGTAAATAAACCAGAGGATACGCTCAAGGTAGAGAGTATGCCCTAGATTGTATATACTATAGCTTTCTTAAAAAAACAGAGGGTATACGGTGTTCCTTAAAAAATCCAGAGGGTATACGGCGTATATCCCCGTATACCCTTCACTATAACCCTGATAAGATGTAAAGTAAAAATTGGTTGATAAAAATCAAAGTTTCCATTCTCAATGCAAAGGGACCTTTTTTTTTTCAATGAAAATCACAAAAAATTAAAAAATAGCTGCGTAAATTTATCCTCGACTGAAAAACTTTATTAAATATTGTCAACTTAAAAGTTTTTAATACTTTTTATTTTTCAATGGTTTAAAACGGATAATCTATTCTTTACAATATAATATCCTTAGATACGGCGGCAAAATTAAAGTCCGAAATTTATTGATATTTTAATCTACCTTTAAAATTCAAATTTATTTTGGAAGCTATGCAAGCTAAAAAAATAAAATAAAATAAATAAAATAAAATAGACGAATGACAATACTAAGCAACACGGTATTCGATTACATGAACATTGAATTATGACGTAGATTGCTATAAATTTGTTGATTTAATTTATTAAATATTTTTGTTTCTCAATAGTTTAAAATTAAAAACAAGATTTAACTAACGACTTAAAGAACATTCTTAGATGCCACCACAAATATTACGGCCAGACTTTTTACAAAACTAACAAATATATCTATAAAACAGTGTTGAATTCAGACATTTTCTTCTTTCTTTCCTTTTCTTAGCTCCACCAGTGGCCGCGAGGTTCTGACCTCCAAACTGGTAGACGGTAAGTGCTGGGTTCGAACCCAATCGCGACCGTCGGCCTAACCGTTCGGAGTTTTCCGTCGTTTTCTTCGAACATTGCGTAAATACGGGTTAGGTTCCCTTAGAAAGACCCCCACGGAGGACATCCCACCCCATAGGGCCTATATCCCATAGCGTAGATAATTGGCCGACACAAATACATCTTTCCTTTTCTTTCTTTTTTTTTTTTCTGTGTAGAATTTTTGCAACTCCGGGAGGTGGATTATAGAGTTTCGAAGGAGAATTTGTATCTTTTCGGTTACCAGTAAATATAAAATCTTAAACTTTCCGGATGGGATATTTCGAAGTTTAGGGAAAGAATTTCTTCCCGGGCCTCTAAATTCATCATTGATTGTAAAATAAATAAATAAAAATAAATAAATTTACTGCTTAAAATTGAACTCATTTTTTCAGCTACATAAACCAAAAAAGGAATTGTACAAATAAAAATATTAAGAAATATATATATGTGTGTGTGTGTGTGTGTATGTGTGTGTGTGTGTGTGTGTTTGTGTGTAAAAATTATATATTTTTTCGAACCAATGTCAGTGCATCAGCCCTTTCTTACTCAATAGTCAATTCTTTGGTATTGAATTATGGTACGATTTTGTTTTGAAGTTATGAATTTAAACTTTTTATTAGAATCCGCGTTTCGTTGATTTAAAACGGCAAATGTCTATTTAACAAAAACCGATATATCCTTAAATACAGCAAAAAATGTAAATGTCCGGATTTTTATTTATTTATTTTTAAATGAGAAATATATAGCAATAAAAATTTTAATTTACTTCTTAAAATCAAAATCATTTTTGAACTAGGTAAACTGAAAAATTCGACAAATAAAAAAATACTAAGACTGTTATAAAATACTGATCAATTATACATTTTCCAAAAATTTTCCATTGTATCAGTGTTTTTATGTTCGATTTACAGTACATTAAATGATGACGTGGCTTGTTTTTGAAATTATCGTTTAAAAATCTCTTTAAATATTTTCTGTTTCTCAATGATTTAAACGGAAAACACCTGTCTATAATTTCAGCAACTTTTTCTTGCCTTATGCAGTGGTGTGTTTTCAGTTTCCTTGTGTATTGCATATACGTGATGTGTTCCGCGTTATTATTGATGATGGCTGCTGAGCGTTGACGTCATCCTGTTACGTCACGAAGAATTTCCGAAACGCGAGAGGTCTACATTTTTGTTTGCCTTACTTTCTCTCTTTTGTGTATACCGCTGTGTGATATGGATATTTTTTAAGCATAAAATTTCGATAAGCTGATGGAGATTTCAAAATTGTTCACGTGTAATATTTGTTGAAAGCTTTTAATATTTGATAAGATTGTTTTTGTTTGGCACAACACTGACAGTTTTTTTAAAGAATAAATATTCTTTATATAATAAATATTAATATTTTTCTGAAATATCCAACAGCGTGTAATCCGATGGACTACCAGGGTCGAGCTCAACACTTATTTTATAGATGCCATATTTGTGTATTAAGTTTTTTTTTTTTTTTTTACATTTTTAATTTTTTTTGAATTGAAAAATAAAAAATATATTCATACAGAGCCATAGCTAAGGGAGTGCTACGGGCGGCTCAGCCCCTCCTCCCTAAAACATTTTGAGCCATCCCTGGAAAAGATTCCAAGATCACTCAATGAATTTAGATTCCGAAAATCCAAATGAAATTCTGTTCAAAAATCTAATTTAGTTTTGAGAATCTTTCACAGTTTTGCAAAAAATACTAAATTGTAAGTAACATGGGTGTTTCAACACTTGCTCATCCTATTTGTACATATAAAGCTAACATGATGTTTAATATTGCACTAGTTATACGCTCGAATTTTTCATCATCGTTTTCTCTTCTTAGCATAAAATGAAGTTATCCTAACAGTTTAATGAGAAACATAGTAAGTATAGTCAGGCCCGTAGCTAAGGGGGCGCTATGGGCGGCTCAGCCCCCCCCTAAAATATTTTGAGCCCCCCCCCCTGGAAAAAATTTCCAAGGTCACTAAATGTTCTGAAAATTCAAATGAAATTCTGTTCAAAAATCTAAATTAGTTTTGAGATCCTTTCACAGTTTTACAGAGTTTCTAAATTGTACCTAAAATAGGTGTTTCAACACTCCCTCATCCTATTTATACATATGAACCTAACATGATGTTTAATTTTGCACCAGTTATACATTCAAAATTTTCACCATCATATACTTTTCTTAGCATAAAATGAAGTTATTACAACAGTTTAATGAGAAACAAAATACCTACAATGTAACTATGCAATAATTTTTCTTTCTGCTTTAGCGAGAGAGAAAAAAAAATTATGAGCCCCCCTACATTCTCTTGAGCCCCCCCCCCCCCCCCCCATCGTACACTTCTAGCTACGGCCCTGAGTATAGTGTGAATTGCAGTAATTTATCTTTCTGCGTTCCAGAGAGAGAGAGAGAGAGAGAGAAAAAATATAAGTCCCTATTATTAACTTCTAGCTACAGCCCTGAATATATATATACTGTTGAACACGGGGAAAGCAACTTCAATTAATTCGAAATAGATTAAGTCTTTTAAATTTACTAGCTGAAAAATTTTGCGTGACCTGTAAATGCTACGCACTTCCTATTATACTTGAAATAACATATAGTAAGCCTCACCGACGTATAGCAATTTTATTATATAGAAATAATTTAAATTTTAATCAGATATAAAATATTATATAAGAAATAGTTTAAATTTTCATTATTTATGAAATAGAATTAAAATAAGCCGTAGACTATTCTCCCCTCTCCCTATACCATTATGTAGTGGAATTCTTTTGTGTGGTCTTGTAAATGAATAATAATTATTTGTACTGTATATTCCAGAGAATGCATATTTTAGTGCACTTCGTAAATCTATATCATTTTTTTAATGTTTAAAAGACTGTAACATCTTTAAAAATCATTAGGAACGATTTTTTTTCAAATTGTCCGTAATGTAATAGAAAACTTTTGACTGCAGTCTCTGTAAAAGTAAACTAAGTATACTACAAACTTCACTTGAAATAGGGTTTGTGCTAGTGTAAATATAAATAACATCAAGAAATTTCAGGACAATCCGAGTATATTTACGAGAGTTAGAGCTATGCCAGACGGCAAACAAGCCGAAATCATAAACGCTTTTCAACTTTGTTGGAAAGTTTTAAAAACTACTCTTTAAACACTCATATTAATAATTCAAAAAATGTTTAACGTATTATTATCATTATTATTTTAAGAATCCTTTAAAATTATAAGCAACCAAATTTCACATTCAAAAACTATCAAAATGCATATTTTGTATTTTAAAGTGCTCGCAATGTCTCCCTAAAAAATATTAGACGTCAATTTTATCAGTATCAAAATCAGTTTTATTGAAACTTTATTCAATAAATAAAAACTTTTGCCGCATCCAATTATTCTTTAAGTCCCGTAAATTTGATCTTATCTTTTCTATTCTTTCAGTTCAGATAATTAATTTAGATAAGTACTTAGATAATTTCGATAATTAATTTAGATTTCTGGATCATTTAAAAAACCTTTTGAAATAATTACCCAGTTATTAGATTTTACGTTTTCATTTTGATAAACGGGTTTATATATTCCTAGGTGTTTAATTTGAAAATCTATCAATTAAGCGATAGTTTATTTTAATATGATTTGTATGTACTATAACTGAATCATTGTACAAGAAAAAGTTTGTAGACTAATTTTTGCTGTGTGATTTTAATTTGTGAATTGGAAAAAATTATGTCATTCTAACTGGCAGAAAAGTGATATAATCGTCATAATTTTCTCTTTCTTTTTCATTGTCTTTTATTACAATATAAATTATTTATAATAATATAAATTTCGAGGGTATTTTTTGCGCTAGTGGGTATTTTTTACTTTCTTCAATCTTTACAAGAAGAAAGTATTAAACTGGTATGAAAGTATGGAAAGTATTAACTAGTGTACTACATTTTCCTAAAATTTTACAATTGATTTGAAGTCAGTGAAAAAATTGTATAATAAATGACATACTAATTTCGATATCCTATAACAGGGCTGTCCAAACGCGACGCGACGTCCTCTGGCTTTGAAGGTTTTCTTGGCACCCGTTTGAAGATTCCCTGTTGTTAAATATTTTAGAAGTAAAATTCCATTATAAAGATGTGTTTCTTGTTAAATATTTTAGAAGTAAAATTCCATTATAAAGATGTGTTTCTTTAAAATCATTAATATTTTATCAGAGATATTTTTAAAACCCGTGTTTGGCATGCTGTTGGCTTGCCGTTGTAAATTAGAAACCAGATACATACTTTGAAAATTTAATCATGCATATTTTTTCGATTTTTATATATTGTTTATGTAGTGTAATTATGATAGTTAAATTTCTTAATAATTGATAAGCTCTTTTTAATACTTAAAAAGTAAGAGGAAAATAAAGGTTTTGACCCCCCCCCCCCCCCACTTTGAAGATATGTGCATGAAAACGTAGTTTATTTCCTTTTATTGTTGTCACACTGGCCCATTGGCTGTTTTATATGAAGGATAAAAGGGCTTAATTTCTTTTTCTTGACTTTTGAAATTTTAGAGGTTTTTTTTTCTTTACTTCTTTTTCTATAATTTTGCTGAGAAAAAATAATGAACAGTGCAGAATGATTTTCATCTATGAAAGCACTTCCAGACATCCCTCTGAAATCATCCACATGGTATGGTTGCTATCATTCTTATCTGTTTTTGTACTTTTCATAAAACTAATCTACAGCAATATCTCTGATTTTCCCTTTTTTATTTATTTGTTATTATTGTTATTATAGAGGCGATTAAAGTTTCTGGCATCTTACCCTTCAAACATTTTTGATAAAGACTTATAATAATAATAATAATAATAAAAAGTATAATTAGAAATTTAATACGTGTAACTCCAAAACTGTAGGGGTATTTTGTTTACTTCTGTACTATTATTTGCATTATATTAAGATGTGCGTGTATACTAATACATGCGATAATATTGCCACATATTTTCAGTCACGTAAATAATGAAGCCCTTCATTGAGTGCCAAGAGCCAAGATGCGCCCCTGGTTACTGAAAGATTGGTCAGGCCTGTCCTATAAATAATCAAATTCGCTACAAATATAAGAATATATAGAAATTATTTCACTTCAATTTAGCATTTTATGTATAATAAATAGCCTTATCAAACGAATAATTTTTTTTTTCATTTTATTCTAAAAGCTTTTTTAAGGTTTATTATTGGTTTTTAAATAAACGATCATTGCTAAATTTTTGCAACTCTTCAACTCGTAGCTGCTTTCGTGCAGTTATTGCAATGCCTCCGCTGACTCATTGCTTCTTGCCGTTCGATTTCGTTTCTTTTTTTCCTTTCTGCGCATTTCTTGCGCTTCTCATCCTGATCTCCAATAATGGCATTTCTATAGGACACTTAATTCTTCGTGTACTATTCGTTTTGTGTATCGGTCTGTAAGAGCCTGCGATCTTAGAGATTAATTGAATGTTTCAGAGAAAGAATACAGAAGAAAAAGAAAACATAGAACACGAAGAAATAATTTTTTTAATGAAATACAGTCGATTCTCTCTATAACGAAACTCCATACATCGAATTTCTCTATATAACGAATTTTTCGTAGAAACGGTCCCCTTTTCGCATGATTACATTTAAAACAGTCTCTATATAGCCATAATATCCAAAATATCCATCTCCATATAACGAATTTTTTCATAAATTGGTTTTAATTTATTCAGTTTTAAAAAAGCTTCGAAATCATATGGAATCAATTTTCCATCACTTATTTTTGATTTATCGTTTAGTGCTGAGTTTTTTTTTTTTTTTTTTTTTTATTATATTACTTTAATCCTTGTTTTTTAAATCCAACGAATTCATCCCACCTCCCACACACCTTTCCACATCCTTCTCAAAACAGAGTCAATTGGATTGTTACACATGAAAGAGAGGAATCAATGAGAGGCACATAAGAGAGGCCTTCAAATGGAGGAAAATGTTAACCACATTTTTTCATTCCTTGCTGAAATTTGAGCTTTTTTTAAGAGCTTAACAATTTTAAAATCAAAACAACAGAAAATTATAGATATCTTCCTCTGAAATTAATGCAAGTCTTCCTTATTTAATTTTCATTAAGTTTTCAATAAAAAAATGACTGTTCTCTTTTTTGAAACAGCTTAAATAATTAAGAAATAAAATGTTAGGTTAATATTTACTTTTAAACATTTCAAATTCTTAATTAAAAAGATCAAAAATAATATTTTTTCAAAATTTACATATTAAATACAATTTTTAACATCATTCTCTATACATCGAATTTCTCTATAAAACGAATTTTTTACTGGAACGATGGATTTCGTTATATAGAGACTCGACTGTATATTACGCATTTTCTCGTTGCACGACAGCATAGATGAAACAAGTTGGAAATTGCACATGAAGCGTAGCAAATCAGGTGAGTCCGTACGATAACGAAATTAAAAAAAAATATATTCAGATCTTGCTGTTATAATAGACAATATTTTAGATGTATTAGTGGTCGAAATCTTGTTTGTGTTCCTGTAAATATACAGGAAGAAACTTTTATTACACCTCAGCAATGTATATCATATTCATAAAATGTGAAATAGTTTAATATAATTAACACACGACCCAAACAATGTTTTCTCGTATAGCATTATGTAGTGGAATACTTTTGTGTGGCCCTGTAATTTAATAATAAATATTCTTTACATCACAGATTGTACAGAATGTATATTTTAATATATATAGATATATATTTTAATATATATGTTTTAATATATATATACTTCATAGGTTCATGTATTCTACTATATTTGAATGAGTGTAACACCATTAAAATGCATTAGAAACATTTTTCCCCATTGACAATATAACGGAATACTTTTGATTGTCCCTGTAGTTGACCTATGCATCCAATTTTCATAAAATTTGAAATGATTCGACAAAATTATGTAATAATTATATGTTTTAAAATTCAAACGATTAAAATGCATTTGAAACTTTTTCCCCCATTGATCGTAATGTAACGGAATACTTTTGAATGTCCCTGTAACTAATCTATGCATCCGATTTTCATAAAATTTTAAATGACTTGACAAAATTATGTGATAAATATATATTTTAAATTTCAAACGATTCGGTTGGGTAGTTTTTGCATTGTTATATGCAGACGGACGGACTGAACGACAACTATAGATGCTACGTATTTACATAATTACGAACGCACCTAAAAATGAGATACATTGAAACCTCCGTGTGCAATCACCTCCCTGAACGACCATTTTTTTCATAGAACGAAATTTATTCCCATATAGGCTCAAAACTAATTTTACCTCCATTCAGAAACCATCCTAGTTGAACTCCCTCCATGAGCGACCTATTTTTTAAAAAAGAAAATTAAACAAATTCCATTTTTTCCGAGTTGTTTGAATAAGATTTTATTCGAAAAATGATTCCGGAGAGCGCATTGTGCATCAAACTTCTAAAGTAAGTTTAGTAATATATACATATATATACCGGTAATTTTTAAATGTTTAATCCCTTTTGTGCTTTTTTAGGCAACGAATTTCACTCTGATGCGCATGCGTGAACGCAGTCAAAATGTAATTTGCATAATGTGTTAGCTAAATGTATAGAGCAACTTTTCTGAAAGTCTCAAAAACATAGCTTGAAAATTCTGAAAATAATCGTCTATAGAATAAGCTTATTATAAGCTCATTAATCCGTTATTCCCAAAATGAAGCAAAATGATGAGGGGCTGTATCCATGTATCCACTGATTAGTGTCAATATAACATACACAATATTACACGTATATTTGGATATTATATATAATCCATGTATAACCGCTGTTGCGTCATTATTTCAGTGCCTTCTCTGACCACTTACTTTTCTCATTCGATTTCACTTCTTATTTTCCTTCCCAATCCTACGCACAGCTTGCGCCTCCCATCGTGATATCCAATAAGGATGCTTTAGAAGACACTTATTTTTTTTTCTGCTATTCTTTTTTTTTTTTTTTTTTTTTTTTCTGCATATTTGGCCGTTGTTATGACAGAGAGGCAGAGAAGTCTTGCAGACAAATTGAATTTTGTAAAGAGCGAATATAGAACGATGGGAAAATAAAGAAGATGGACAAGTAAAATTCCGTGTTTACATATGCCCGAAGATTCTGCCTTGGTTCTACAAATTCCATCTGTATTCATTTAAATTAATTATTTTTTCCTTCCATGTTCAATGTGGTATAAGTTATTAAGTTCAGTTGTTCATATATTGTAATACAATTAATGGTTTTATATACACCGGGTGTTCCAAAAATGACTGATGGATTTTAAAATTCAATAACTTGCAAACGGTGATAGCTATTTAAAAAAATTTTGCAGGAGTGTTATGTATAATTAAATGTTTATAATGTCAGGAGTTTTTTTTACCGTGATTTTTTATTTTAGTTCGCATCTCAAACAATAAGTGGCGCTGACGGCGATCGAAGGCCAGGTGATCAATGCTGAGTGAAGCGTCAACCTGGCCTTCAATCGCCGTCAGCGCCATCTATTGTTTGAGATGCGAATTAAAATAAAAAACTACTTAAAAAAAAAACTCCTGACATTATACATAATCCTCCTGCAAAAATTTTTTAAATAGCTGTTACCGTTTGCAAGTTATTGAATTTTAAAATCCATCAGTCATTTTTGGGACACCCGGTATATACAGTGGCGCCAACTTTTGAAAAATATTGGGCTGGCTCAAAAATATTGGATGGACTCAAAAATATTTTTGTAAAATGGTGACACCAGTTTGTTTTTTTTATCGAAGGATTGGCAGATGGTGAAAGATGAGTATTTCAAGTCATTCTATCATGTTTTGATAAAGTTTTAATTTTGTTAAATTATATTCTCAGGCGTTTTTCCTTATAAAGACACTTATATTTATTCTAATGTCATTATATCTTGAACATGACTTTAAACTGAATTAGCAGAAAGTTAAACATGGGAGCAAAACATTTCAGTTATTTGGGATTTATGGGTGTTAGTCGGAGAATTAAAACACATGGCCGTTGTCAAAATAAATTTTATTCTAAGGAGAAAAATGAATAATAAATTAATAATGAAATAAATAACTAGAACAATGAAAATTGGATACGCTATGATTCAAAAATTCTAAGTTCTTTCAAAAGGCCTTGCGTAGTTTAATTTGTTTATGGTGTTTAAAGACTTTTTTTTTTTTTTTAAATCTTTAATTGTATAACAGCAGTGTTTCAACTTATTCCTGGATCTTATAATGGTTTCGTTTTCACTTTATAAGTAAAAAACTCTTAAAAAAAAAAAAAAAAATGACATTTTGAGGTAAACTGTCAAGAAGTAATTAATTGAACTATTAATTATTCTCATTAATATTTCATTAATTACTGATAATCCTGACTGTTCAAATTATTTGGCAATGACCACATGAGCTCCTCCAATGCATTTTGATTTGTTACCGCTCTGCTTCTAAATTTAAAAATTTCAATTCCTAACTTTAATTGCGATCGGGTTCGTTACATTTGTTTCTTTTTCGTCTTTTCTTATAACGTTTTAAATAAGAAGTAGTTAAGCGTTTTGAAGCTATCTTCATTCCAGTTTCCTTTTTACGAAAAAAAAAAAAAAAAAAGTGTAACTACTACATTGTGACCTTCAAAGTCTTGCCAAACAGAGGAACGGATGGATGCGATTTCTAAACAATCACTCCGAGAAGCAAACTTAGCCAAATATGACAGGCGGAACTCCTTCAAGCACCCGATGCATGCATAATTGAACGACATCGTATCTTCCGATTTTCATATTATTTTGATCGAGAAGGGGGGGGGGGGATAGGATGTAACGACATAGTTTGTTGGGTGACAGCGTAAAGTCCGTTAAGGATTAATAGAAAACAAAGGTTGCGTAAGGGAGAAATTGCAGACGATTTTTTAAGTGGATAAAGGTGAATAATATGCAAGGAGCTGTTAAACCACTTTAAAAAAGGGGGAAAAAATAATAATGTTTTCTCATTTTAATGCCGTAGATCTATAAAATACTGAACCACAGGTACTGGTAAGAAAAAAAAATGGGGACACCTTTTTTTTTTTTTTTTTTTTTTTTTTTTTCTTTTCCTGAATTCTGAAGTTTAGTCAGCTGAATTTTCTTTATCGCTGATTATTTCGGAAGAAAAAAAAAGAAAAATTAATTATCCTGGTATGATTTAAAATAATTAAACACTAAAGAAACAAGTTTGGAATTGCACTTCAAGTGTAGCAAATGAGCTGCGTTCGTACTATAATGGAGTTTGAAAAATATTCAGATCTTGGTGTAATAGTATATAGTATTTCGGATACGGTGTCGTAGCCATAATCTTTTATGTGTCCCTGTAAATACTGTCTGCTTTCTATTATACAGGAAGTAACTTGTAGTAATCCTCAGTAACGTATATCAATTTCATAAAATGTTGAATTGTTTAATACAATTAAAACGCGCCATAAATAGTGTTCCCTCTATACCATAGGTTCCCAACCTTTTCTGGTCCACCGCCCCCTTTACAAAAGAAAAAAGTGCCAACGCCCCCTCTCTTCCAATTAGTAGTTAATTATACAAAACGTTAAAATATTGTTGCATATTATCTATATTTTATCTGTCTATCAGCCTATTAATCAATATAGATGTTAATTTAAACGACCATCAAATGTAGTAAAAAATTGTTTTATAAAAATGTGAAAATAAACACAAAACCAATAAGAATTTTAAAAATATAACGAAATGGTTGAGGCAATTGAATGTTTAATAATTTTTTCATGTAGGATTTTAATTTCTTTAACACTAGTTGAAAATTGTCAGGTTCAAAGATGTCTGTTCGTGTTCCGTTTCTTACACTGCAAATTAGCTACTGCGCGGAACCCACTCAAAGCCAAATCTGGTCGGGAAAGCAATGAAAATTTAATCTACTCACGCTCACAATCTAGGTTAGACAGCTATGTTGGTTTTTACAATTAGAATTATTGGTATCTATTTCTGAATTTTAATTTTAGTTCTCGTTTGTTGTGAGTTCCACTATTTACTCCTCCAAATGTGATGATACTGCTGTATCTGTATTTGTGAAAGGATCTAAAAATAAACTCTATATATTCATGTATAAATATCTTGGATTCACTCATCATCTTGCTATCATCTTATGCCTTATTATGTCGATTCTCTTTTTGTATCAGTTTCCAACTTTTTAGCAAATCATAACTCGTGACATATTTTTTGTTCTTTTATGAATTTTATTTATTTAGTAACGCTGATCCATCGAGTTGAATGGAAAATTCGCAGGACTTTAAGTAACAGCGTAATGATATTTCAATGCCTTTAACCATCTATTCGTCTTTGTACTGAATTATTAGTCAGGATATTTTCTGAAGATATCAGACAATTTCTTATGATGAAGAACATTTTTTAATATCTCTCTGTCTGTCGGCAAGATTAATTTCTCGCCGATTTTGTGCGATTTTAATACTTTTGCGATTAAAATTAGAATGTTATATGAGGCTCGTATTACTTCATCTTCTTGTTTAGAAGACGGCTGAAAAAGGTTTGATATAGTTGACTGTTTTCAATATTTCTTTTCAAGTCTTTGAAATGATCAGATGTGACAATCCCAAAACTTTTTTCTATCTCATGCATGCTAATACTTCAAACTTCCTATCACAGTATCAAAATGAAATGCCAATCTACGCCCATTGTGTAGATTCTAATGATATGAAATTCCGCGCACTAGTTCTTGAAATAGAATTATTGCGAATATTGAGAAAAATGCAGAGCGCCATCTGTAATGCGATTTACACCAAAACATAATCACCAATATTATTTAAAAAAGTAAAACAGAATCTGAAGTTTGATGAAAATCCGTGCATTAATTCTTAAGGTACAGCTGTTGCAGAAATCGTTAAAAAGACAGCATAATAGTGCTACCTGTTGAGCAGTTTTCAACAAAATATAAATATCATCTATTCATGTCAAGGACTAACCAAATCTAAAGTTTGATGAAAATCTATGCAGTACTTTCTGAGATAAAGCTATTGCGACCAGAAAAAAAAGCAGCATAGAAGTGCCACCTGTTGAGCGATTTACACTAAAAACTAATAAGCATCAATTTATAACAAGGAATAACTCAAAATAAATTTTTAAAAATTCCTTGCATTGTTGAGATAGGGCGCACCTACAAAATTTATGTCACATACAGACAGACTGACAGATATTTTGTAAAAACGTGTTTTTCAAGTCTCTGACAGCTAAAACATGTAAATCCGTCAAAAATCGGATTTCGAAAATTTGTATGAATCGTATATCTTCTTATTGTAAAAATAGAAGAAAGTAAAAATGGAACATATCTTTGTCTTTTTTATCAGTACGCATTTATCCAAATGCTTTTGTAACCTAGAAGACTTCATAGCATCATTTGAAAAAACTTTTTGGCAAATTAAGCACATAGGTAACGATTGGTTTGTTGGAGAGTGCATAGATACATATTTTAAATACTCAATACTGAACTGCCGGAATTTCTTCTTTAATAAAGATATTTTGAACTATAAAAATTTTCCCCATTTAAGTTTAAATAAGTTTACTTTTGAACAAAATTACAGATATAATTATTTTTATCACTTTCACCAAGAATAAACAAATTTCTTGAACAGATTCAAATCACAGGTTCATTTAAAAATCTCTGTTCAGGCATGTGTTGTCATACTTCAGAATTTTTCGAAAAAAAATAATTCTGCTTAAAACTGTTAGCCATCCAATTATCACGAATTTTGTACGCCACAATTTTTGAATTCATAATATTTTTTAATGCGAGTCATAGCCCTTCTTTGAGTCCCACGGCGATTTCTTGACATTAGTAAAATAAATTCGACTCCCCTCCCCCCTCAGATCTAAGTTCGTCTGTATAGATTTACATTTGAATGTGTAGTTAAGCTTTCTGTCCTGGACCGGACAATGTTTAAGAGATCATTTATTTTCATTATAATAATTCCTAAATAAGTAGGCATGCTATGATCGCCCCCCTCGACTGGCCTAACGCCCCCCATTTTTCTCTAGACTCACTACCGCCCCCCTAGAAGGCTCCAACGCCCACTGGCGGGCGGTACCGCCCCCGTTGGGAGCCTATGCTCTATACCAATATGTAATGGAATACTTTTGTGTGGCTCTGTAAATGAATAAAAAAAATTTTTTGCACCACAGATTAAAATAGAAAATGTAAAGGTGATTTGCATTTAGTACTACAAATGATAGCTAAAAAATGTTTTACATAACAATAAGGAGTATAATGTTTAATAATTATACTGATAGTAAAATAATTTGTTTATATTTTCTTTTTATTTTATTTCTTTTTTTCAATAAAAAATATTTTTTGTAAAGAAAAAAAAAATTATCTCCCTCGGATTTTTTCCCAAAACACACACGCTTTATTCCCCAAATAACTTTTTTGTACCTAAAATACCCAGTTTATTACCAGATTTTAACCAGGTATTTTCCAGTATTGGCAACTTTAGTTATTTGTCTTCGGGGAAAATATTCTCTTCATGATTTTTACTTTATTTTGATTTTGCTTGTAGATATAAATTTCTTTACTTTTGTACTTGGCAACTCTTAAATTTCCCGTTGACGTAATCATTTGACGTCAATTACTTTTTCTTCCTCTTTTAAATGTAGAAGCATTGAATAAATTTTTGCTGATTCGGCCGATTGTTATAGATACTGGAAAGAATTCGCATATGGCAATCACAATTCTCCTTTGATTTATAACTAGTTTGAATTTTAGTTTAGAGCTTATCCTTTCAGTTTATTTTTTTAATTTGTTAATTCTAAATAACTCCCTTTACAAGACGTTTTGTTGTATTGGAAATTATATTAATTCTCACAATTGTTTTAAGTGAGATTTTTCATTGAAAATGCTTTTAAATATAGAAAGAAAATATTTTGTTCGTGCATTATTGCCTTTAAAATAAATGCATGTGGGAATCGCAACTTTTGTTTAATTTATTACTAGTTTGAATGTTAATTTATAACTTATCCTTCCAATTTATTCTTCATTTTGTTAATTCTACTTAAGTCCCTTTACAAGACGTTTTGTTGTATTGGAAATTATATTAATTCTCTCAGTTATTTCAAGTGAGATTTTTCCTTAAAAATACTTTTAAATATAGCGAAAAAAAATATTTTGTTCGTGTATTAGTGCTTTTAATGTAAATGCATATAAGGCAACTGCAATTTTTGTTTAATTTATAACTAGTTTGAATGTTAATTTATAACTTACCTTCCAATTTATTCTTTAATTTGTTAATTCTACGTAAGTCCCTTTACAAGACGTTTTGTTGTATCGGAAATTATATTAATTCTCGCAGTTGTTTTAAGTGACATTTTTCATTGAAAATGCTTTTAAATATTAGAAAAAAAATATTTTGTTCGGGCATTATTGCTTTTAAAATAAATGCATGTGGGAATCGCAATTCTTCTTTAATTTAAAACAAGTTTGAATGTTAGTTTAGTACTTATCTTCTTAGTTTATTTGTTAACGTCCTTGGGGACGAGCGAACCGTATACGTGCCGCAAAAAGTGTTCAAAATCCTTGTTTATTCCCACCAGTAAAATTGTACTGTAACATTTACCTTATTTAATGAGAGCATTTTCTCGATTTAATAAGGCGCAAATTTTTGTTTTTATGGTTTCGGTGACAAAACGTTAAAAATTTAGAAAAAGGCTCCCGAGGCTCCCCATATATTCAAGGAGACCAATCTGGTCGCCAAGGGCGGCTAGTAACATAAACTACTTATAAGAAGCGTGCTAAATTTTGACTTATTCTCTCTCTCTCTCTCTTTTTCCCGTAAAGAGCGATTCTTTTCGTTAAATTTCGAAATCTTGGAATACTAACCGATCTATAATTGGGACATACTTTAGTTTGTTCTTTGAAGCTTTTATCGATTTTCAGACGAATGCTGTTTCCTGTATTATTTCCTTATCATGCACACATAGGTCTTTATTATTTGTTTCGTTTTCGCTTTATGCTACTACTAAATTTTAACAAAATATCCAGCAAAATATAAAAAACCAATCCGCCCCTTTTTTTTTCCCCCCTTCTTTTGGTTGTTTCTAGCAAAATGCAGTCAGTCAATAGCTAGAAATCGATCATTTGATTGTCTACTATGGATATTTTGAATAAATTAGCATTTAATTACTCTCATGTTTTCATTACTTATATATTTTTCTTCTTCCTCTTCCTGTTTTTTTTTTTCTTTTAATTTTTTTAAAAATATATATAGCTGAATTTTCGCAAATGTCTTATTTACTTTAAAATTTAATCTAAATTAGACTAAATTTTATTTTTGTAAAGAATTTTTTTTCCCTACTACACTGTCTTTTCTATATTCATTATCCAAGAACATAAATACAAACCCTTCACTGAAAAATGGTCTAACAGTGCGAGTTTAATAAAAATCTCTTCTAAAAATCATTCTTAAAAAAAAAAAAAAAAAAAAAAAAATCCTAATCAGGTTTATATTATTCTAGAATAGGGGTGCACAACCTTTTCAAGAGAAGGGCCACTTACAAATATGTCTGGATTGTTGAGGGCCACATTAATAACATGGACAGAATATCGATTTCGAAGGTGATCTGTGCCCTATAATCGGATAAAAAATATGTTTTCAGAGGGAAGTGGGGGGATACCTCTTTAGTTTTCGCTTAACCAGTCAAAATATCCAATTCAGTTGGTAAGGATATACAATTTTTACCCTTGTATATATAACAGATGTAGCAAGGATTTTTATCAAGACGTAATATTATTCCTTGACTTTATTCAGGAGAGAAAATTTTGTTTTATTAAAAGTGCTAAAAAACAAAAGTAAATGGCTGGTGCCGAAAAAAAATGTGATCTTTATAAATGAAGGAGAGGGAAGGAGCTGATCAAAAAGATTTTTCTGTGTCTCATCACTGAAATTCCAGATTTTTCAACGCCCGATTAAAAAAAAAATGTGCAGCTTTCCATACCTGATTGACTAAATTAAGACTGTTTACAAAAGTGATCGACAAAATTCGCAATTTTTACGAAACGGATCGAGAAAATTCGATCTTTCCGAGCTTGATCTACAAAATCACTTAAGAAAATTAGCGATTTTTGCGAAACCTACCGACAAAGTTCGCTAATTTTACAAAGCCGATCGACGAGATTTGCGATTTTTATGAAACCGATCGACGAAATTTGCGATTTTCACGAAGCCGATCGACGAAATTCGCGGTTTTTACAAAGCTGATCGGCGAAATTCGCGATTTTTCTTAGCATGATCGATAAAATTAACCATTTTTCTGCGGCTGATCGACAAAATTATCGATATTTACGAAGCTGATTGACGAAATTCGCGATTTTTATGAACAGATCAACGAAATTCGTAATTTTCACGAAGCTGATTCGCCAAATTCGCAAGTTTACTTCGGATGATCTTCAAAAGTCTCGATTTTTACGAAGCAGATCAACGAGATTCGCGATCTTTACGAGGCAGATAGACGAAATTCGCGATTTTTACGAAGCACTTAGACGAAATTCACGACTTTTACGAAGAATATCAACGAGATTCGCGTTTTTTACGAGGCAGATAGACGAAATTCGCAATTTTTTACGAAGCAAATAAACGAAATTTGAGATTATCGGCGAATATTAGCCGATCGGTGATATTCGCTATATTTTCGAAGCCGATCGAGAAAATTCACAATTTTTTCGGACTTGATCAACAAAAATAGCGACTTTTACGAAGCCGATATCGGCGAATTCATGATTTTCATGAAGCCGATAGGCGATATTCGTGATATTTTCGAAGCCGATCGAGAAAATTCACAATTTTATCGCGGCTGATCAACAAATTTCACTATTTTCCGCGATTGATCAACAAAATTAGCGATTTTTAAAAAAACCGATCGACAAAATTCGAGAATTTTATTTAGCCGATTTGCGATTTTTTCTCACGTGATCGAAAAAACTCACGATTTTTACGAAGTAGATAGATTAAATTCGCGATTTTTACGAAGCTAATTGACGAAATTCACGATTTTAACGAAGGCGATGGACGAATTTAAATTTTAACAATCCCGATCGACAAAATTCGCGATTTTTGCCAAGCCGATAGAAAAAACCACAAATTTTCCGCGCTTGATTAACAAAATTAGCAATTTTTAGGAAACCGATCGGAAATTTACGTTTTTTCTTCTGATCCACACCGGATAGACGAAATTCGCGATTTCATTTGAGCCTGATCAACGAAATTTGCCATTTTTCGACATCGACAAAATTAGCGAAATTCCCGTGTCCGATCAACGAAGTTTGCGCTTTTCCGCCTTTAACTGATCTGCATTTTTTCCGCGCTCAATCAACGAAATTCGTGATTTTTAACTAATTTCGATGAAATCTGCATTTTTTCGAGCTGCAAGATAAAATTCGCGATTTTTTTCGCTTGATAAATTTACAAAAATCACGGCTGTTTCGCAGTCAATCAACGAAATTTTTGATTTTTCGCGCATCATCGCAAAATTCGTGACTTTTCCGAGCTTTATCAACGAACTTTGCGATTTTTTCGTGCCGGATCTACGAAATTCACTTTTTTTCAAGCGACAAACTGAGAAAACATACGATTTCTCCGCAGCCGGTGTTTTTTATTTCAAAATTTTTTCGTGCATCATCAACAAATCTGACTATTTTTTCTTGCGTGATCAACGAAATGTGCGGTTTTTCGCGTCCGACCTACGAAATTCGCGATTTTTCAGTGCCTGATCGGCAAAACTCGCGATTTTCCCGTGATCGATCGGTTAAATTTGCTATTTTTTCCGAGCCTCACAGGCAAAATTTTTAATTTTTTCATATTTGATGAACAAAATGTTAGATTCTTCCGCACTTGATGAGTGAAATTCGCGATTTTTCTGTGCCCGATCTACGAAATTTACCATTTTTAAGGAACTGGCGAAATTTTATATTTTCCTGCGATAAAATGAAGAAATTTACGATTTTCTTCTGCAGCTTTTGCACAAAAATTACATTTTTTTAAATTTTATATTGACGAAGTGCGCGGGCCACACGTTAACCCATCGCGGGCCACTTTTGGCCCGCGGGCCACGGGTTGTGCATCCCTATTCTAGAACCTTCCCCATTATTTTATAACTATAAGCAATGCAGAACGAAATATTATGTACTATAACCTTCTCTGAAAAATTCTCTAAATAACGGTTTAAATCTAATCAACACTCATTCAAGAGGACTCAAGTTATAAAATAACTGCAATAAGCACCGGATTGAAATTCACGTTTACATTATATATAAAAATACATTTCGTTTGATTCAATATTGTTTTAAGAGAAATCTACCAGTGTAGCGGGCGAAGGCTGCTCGTATATAATATCCTAAAATGTTGAAATAGATCTTTACATATGCGACTTTATTTAAATTAAATTTATTTAAGTTTGTTTCTTATCTAGGTGCTAGCTAAGGAAAAGGATAACTCGCCAGATATTGATTCAATGAATCGTATTTAAAAATGAATACTTTTTTTAAACCGCACAAAATTTCTCTCATATTTAAATTAATTAAGTAATTATTAAATAAATAAATAATTTTTTCTTTTTAAAACTATTATTTATCATTAAAACTGTTAACATTTCATTGTATTTTAAATAAAATCAGTAATACCTTTTTATTATTTTTATTTTTCGAGCTGTTTTATCGTTTAGTTTCTAACAGAAGTACACGTTTCAATTCTTTAACAAGAAGAGGGGATAATATGCCATCGCGAAGATCAAAAACATATGCTAATAGTAACAACCTCTTTGTAAAAAAAAAAAAAAAAAAAAAAAAAAAAAAAAACAGAATTTTTTATCATAATTAGATAAGTAATCTACGTAGAACGATGTACTATGTACGAAGACCTTCCCTCAAATAATAGCTACCTAACTCTGCAAGCTCTATCAAAAGGAAATTTCTGTTTGTATTTTATATATATGCTATCGTTAAAGCATATAATTCAGTTATATCATAAAGTACCTAGTTATTTCATGAAATAACTAACCAAGTCCGTTAAAGCATGTAAAATTATTGGATTCTATGATTTAACTAGTTACTTTATAGAATAACGATTGCGTAACCGTTAAAGTATAAAATAAACAGTTTGACATTAAAACAAATCGGTTTCCTATAAATTAAAATTAACTAATGATAAATAGTTAAAGTCATTCGAAAAGTACATTTATTAATAGATGATTTGATAAATAATGTATAAAAACAGAATATATATAATATATTACTATTTTATAATTATTATTAACAGTAAGTAAAAATAACAAAATGTAGTATGGAAATACAAACTCATATTTACCTTCTTCTATCTTAACAAGAAGAAATTATTGGATTCGTGAAAAACTCAACTTCGGGTTTTCGATAGATTTATACGTTTTAGAAGGTGCTGAAACGATTTGATGGTTTTTAGAAAATGTCTGTCTAAGAGCCTGCCTGTCACTCTGTCAGTCTGCATGTGACAGAAATTTTTTGGGCGCTCTATCTCAAGAACTAATGCAGCTATAATTAGTTAAAAAGAGTTCCGCGTGCTGTTCTTTAATACTTTAACGGTTAGACAATCACTATTCTATAAAATAACTAGTTAAATCGTAGAATCTAATAAATTTACACACTTTAACGGACTTGGTTAGTTATTTCATGAAATAATTACACTGTAAAACATTTGCGTAACGTTACACCACAAAATGGGTGGCAGCTTTGCTGCCTCCTATTTTATGGAGTGACTTTTTATTCCCTTATATAATGGTGTAATGTAAACATATATTACTGGTGTAACATTACAATGTTACACCGGTTATATCGGTTAAAATATTCTTTAAAATTGGAGGAAGCAAGGCTACTCCATAAAATTGGAGGCAGCAGAGACCCCACCCATTTTATGGTGTAACGTTACTTAAATGTTTTAGTGTATGTATTTTATGAAATACATGGATTATATGCTTTAACGGTAACATATATATAAGTAGATAATGATTCAAAACTACCTCCAAATGAAAATGCTGACTGCATCACTGGCTACCTGGTAACTATCCATCCCCTAAAAATTCATATAAACGATATTTTATTATATTTATTACAGATTCAATGTATTTTTTTTTTTTGTTATTCCAACTTAACATTTTCCATAATATGAATGTCATTCGAGTATTTGTGAAGTTGACAGGGCCGTAACTACCGCCGGGGCACTGCCCCGGGGCCCCCAAGCCTGAGGGGCCCCAAACGGATGGTTAAAAAAGACTATTGATTTTAGTTTCTACTCTAAGTTCCTATAAAATGCCCAGCACATGCCTAAAAGTTAGTAATTAAAAAAAATCAAAGTGCTAGAATAGATGATTTTGTGTCTCCATCAACACACTCCTTACGCTTTGCATGCAAAGGGAGTTTTACAGCAGGCAGCAAAATGTCGAGTCGAATGTGTCATGTCGCGCCAGCATGTTTGCTCACCCCACCGAAGCTAGTATAAGGAAGAAAATAATGACTTCTAATGGATTGAATAATATAAAAAGCATCTAAAAAATTCTAGAAAATCTTTCTTCTTATCTATACTAAGTTAACAAAACGCTCTGTTTGTGTATGTCTGCATATGTGTGTGTGAGTGTGTGACTGCGATGGTTAGCAAAATCTACCGCACGTAGAAGTCTGAAAATTGAGGTGAAGATAGTCCAAGACAGGTCCCTGATGCATCTGAGGCTCAACTTTTTAATATTTTAAGGACCAGGGCCCTGAGCCCCTTACAGTTTTTATGCGCCAAATTGTTAATAGTTTGACTCCTTTTTATCTAATCTTTTCCGTTTTGAGATACCTTTCTCTTTTTAGATATTTTCGCCTTTTTACTTTTCAATTATGACCCTGGACTCTTGGGGCCCGTTTTAGGGCCCCTTTTAGTCTTTGTGATAGTAAATTGTTAAAAAATTGCTTCCATTAATTTCGATCTTCATTTTTGACATATCTGTCCCATTTAGATATTTTCAAATTTTTAAATTCCATATAAGACACTGGAGCTCCCTAGATAATCATAGGGCCGACCCAGGCCCCTTGATCTTTTTGTGCGCTAAACATTTTTCACTCCCTAAATTTCTGACCTTCTTAGTGCAAATTTTTAAAGCTGAATCTTGGACTCTTATGTCAGGACCAACACCCTAATACTTTTATTCGGGCCCTGGGGCCCTTTTTTTCACACTTACCGAAACAATTGGTGCATTTTAAAAAAAATATTATTCTTGCAAATAATTCATACGCTATGCTTAATTTTGACTAATTAAAGGTCTAAAGCGCTATGTACTAAAACATTTTAACATGTTTTCATGTTAGGGCCCTGATTAGTTCAGTCTTTGTCAGTCTTTGTATCTGTGCAATTGATCTCGCACTTAGAGTAGTTGATTGTGCGTGTTTCGAGTGTTATTGGAATCAAGTTCCGCTTAGTCAGGCGGATTCGATCCTGTGTTTATCGCATGTTAGATTGGCTTGCATACAAACTGCTGATCGCCTGCGTAATGTTAGCTTGAGTGTAATGATAACACCCTGTATATAATGCTGTATCCAAAGCATCTAAATTCAAAGGAGTTTTCTGATTTGGAAGCAGAATGATGTTGAGTTCACGGTGGATATTTTACTCGAATGTTGACCCTACAGAGCCCAGTTTTGACCCTGTTAAGATTTCTTACCTGCTGTGTACAACTTCGTTTACACAGAAAACGGGGCTTGTTACATCTCTGGATTTGTGATATTCAAGCAACCATGTGACCTTATGGATTGTCACGCCTGGTACAACCAAGCAGTTTTTGATAAAGCTTGCTATACTAGCAATCTTTACTGCATGATTCTAAAAGAAGATCATGTCTTTGTGGAATTTGGAGCGATAAACGATTATACAGATACCTATTTATCCGAAATTTTCAGTCGCTTATCAATTGAAGACTGAATTTAATTTTTAAAAAATGACGAAGTTTTTTAATAAAAAATCATGATTTGCTCAAATCATTTATAAATTTGTTAACATTTATGCAATTGGTTCGCTTTTTTACTTAAAAATTTACAAAATGCCTGCATGAATTCAAGAATCAATTTTTCAGTCTGCTGATCACGTTTTCTAAAAATCACTAAAAATTGGACCCTGTATATATGTTTTTTTTGTTATATGTACCTTATATCCAGACATCTCGTACACTTAAAGCCCACTGTTGTGTTTTTTTCCCTGCACCAATGCTTCAGCAAGTACAAGCACAGTGATGTTACACTATTTCGAAATGCCTGCATTGCTTTAATGACATATAACAAAGGTGGAGGTGGGATGCAGTGGTGGCTAGTTATTCCCATTTTCTTACATTCCATTTAAAAGACTGGGACTCCCTATGGTCTCGGCTCAGGCACCTTGAAATTTTTGTTCTCCATGCATATTTCACCCACCTATTATCAAACCTTCTCAATGCATAAATTTAAAGTTGAGTTTTGGACTCTCATTTCAGGACCTACACCCTGATGTTTTTATTGATGTCCAAAGGCCTTTTTAAAAACATTTACTCATTTTTTTTATGCATTTCTTTAAAATATTATTTAACGAATAATTCATATCCTATGCTTAATTTTGACTAATTGTAGATCTAAAGTGTTAATTGTTTGCTTAAAGTTATCATAATAGGTCCCAGGCAATGCCGGATGGGTCAGCTAGTCTATTAATAAATACATAAAATCGAAAAAAAATTATCCCAATCCATCTTTTAAAAAGTTTTTAAACAGAAACGCATGATTAAGTTACATATACACGAAAATGAACCTAAATAAAATGCTCTTTAAAGTATTCAACCAATCAGAAGTCCCTGTTTTCTTCCCTGTGCTAACTTCAGTGGGATCGGCAAAAAGAACGTCGCCGCCAAGTGCCTGCCGAGTAGAGTTGCCCAATTCTACATTTTTTAGTCATTTTTGGGCTTATCATACTATGTACATTTAAACAACGGTGTGCGAGAAAAGAAATTATGCCCGGGGCAAAGTTTCAATTTGCCCTCCCTGGGGCCCCCCCTGGAGGTTTTGCCCAGGGGCCCCCAAGTTTATAGTTACGGCCCTGGAGGTTGAAATGTGTAATTTATACATTCTTTGTTTAATCAATGACAAAGCAGTTTTATTTTCAGTTTGTTAAAACCTTGAAAAATTATTCGGTCTTGAATCAGGCGAAAACAATGAGTTTGCAAAATTGTTTTAGCGCATCCTTTAAGTAATGCTTAATTTAAAAGGAAGTTTGTTAATTTTCTATAAAATGATGAGAAATGATGCAATGTTTCAAAATCTGTTTTCTGCACAGTATTTTTTGCTTATTAACATATACTGGGTTTTAAAATTAAAAAAATACATTTAAAACCAGATATATAATAAAAGTAAAACAATTCGGCAACACTAGTCGAAAATCACACATGAAGTTCGTTTAATGTTCCTTTCCAAGCGTTTTATCTTTAAATAATAATTCCAAATTGCAAATTTATAATTATCAAATACTTAACATTATTCAGTAAGATATATATACATATATATATATCGTAGGTATGTATGTATATGTACAACAAGTGGCGCCAACTTATATGGGTCCATGGAGCACGAGCCCATATATATAGGGCTCGCCCCATATAAAAGACATAAAACCATACATACAGTCTAAATTAATTAAGGAATCGATTAGCCCTAATTGTTTGACCATTAACAACAGTAATTGAAATGAGAAATATATTATATATATACATACTAGCAAAAGCCATGCTTTGTTTGGATTCGCGAAGTATTATGCTATAAGATAAATATTTGAAAGTAATAATATATTTTTTAAATTACTTTTGCATCTTTATTAAGCGAAAATGTAATTTTATGTTTCGGCGCATTTTAATTTTAAAATGTACTTTAACCAAATAACTAAGAATTTCCTCAGATTGTTTATTTATGACTAGCTGACCCGCCCGGCGTTGCCCGGGTCCGTATTAACAATATTAAACGAACTTGAAATTTGTATGATTTTATCATTAACTGGAAGCATGCAGAAATGCATTGTCTGAAATACGTCGCAGCTGACTTTGTGAAAAATCGGTTTTAAAAACAACAACTAATATTAAGATCTAAAAATACTTAAAATGAGCAAGGAGAAACACGGGAGGGAACATGTATCCAACGATTGCGTTAGTTTCGTGTTAAAGTGTTGATATTTACCCGTAAAAATCACTGTTAAAACACGTAACTAATTATTTTTTTCGCATAGAAATCCCAAGTGAAATATTTTGAATTTCAAACTAATTATATTACTCTTAAATCCGACTATACCGTGAATGAAATCGATACGCGATGATAAAAGATTGGTATATAGTATTATAATTTCAGAGCCATTTAACAAAAGTGTATATTTTTATCAAAGCATGCGTAATGTTGACTCTGTGGACAAATTCCTAACCGTAAATTTTTGTACCATAACCATAATCTGTCTGCGACTTAACATTACCCTACCGTAACTTAAATATAACATAAATGTAACCTAGCCGTCACTTTGAAATATCAATATAGAAGCATCATTTAAGATTTTGCTTGAAAAGTTAACATTCTTTCGTTAATGTCTTAAAATCGTCTGCACTCTGAAATCTAGATTTTAGACTAATATTTGTTATTTAAGTTTTCGCGCATGATTTTAAAAGAATGTTTTCATAATTATATTTTATATATTGACATAGAGTTATTAATATATTGTTAAATTAAAAACATTTTTTCATCTACGTTATAAAGTATTAAAAAGTTCTGAAAAAAAAAAAAAGAAAACTTTTAGTAATACAATTTTTAGTTCAAATCAAATGTTTTCAATATTTTATTTAATTTTATTTTTACATTTAATTTTTTCGAATATATCAATTCCAATTATTTTAAAAGCAAACATTTTTTAAAAATAAATGATATAATAGAAAAAAGACCATTTTAAAAAATTACTATTACTTCGTAAAATACGCTTCAGCTGTAATTCATTCCTTTCAATTCGTCTTAATACAAAATCCCTTCCACATGCTTTTGTTTGGGACATTAAAATTTGAGCGATAAATGGTTTAATATTGCGACCCTTTTTCGGTTTACTTCACCACACAGGCGCCTAACGCTCAGGCGGCCATCTTCTCTGTGATTGGATGTTGGTCATTCATCCTTTCTGTTGTCTAATATAGCTCTATGATTGGATGTAGAACTTTTGTAAAGTATCTTGGCTAGGTTTCTGTAACTGGCGATTAATTGCGCACAGAGATTAGCCAAACAATATTTACCTTTTATGTCCGTCCTGTGCTCTGTGTATTCGGTTTAAAACATTTTATTTAATAGATTTAACCTTTTAATGACATTATCAGCCGGGTTACTGTATTAAAAGAACAACCAATCAGAGGACGAACGACCAACATCCAATCACAGAGCGGATGGCCAGTAGAGCTTCAGGCGCTTCGCTTCAACAGCACCTATCTTTTTCCTCCATGGTTTACAACCGCTGTGATAAAAAATCATCATTTAAACTGACAGTTTGCCAGTCTATGAATTTTAAAGGTCTGTTCCAGCTTTTTTAATTATTTATGCGAAAATTTTATGCAACCAACTAACCATAACTAAATGAAGGGAAAAAAAGAAGAAAAAAGGCGATTTTTTATAAGAGTGATCTTTGGAATTTAATTAATTACTCAGTTAATAAATAGAATTTCGAAATTCTAAAGCTCAGGTGCATCAGGAGAGATATTGGGCTACTCTCATAAAAATTTTGAGCTTCGTACGTCCCATAGATTTTGCTAGCCATCGCAGACACACACACACACACACACACACACACACACACACACACACACACACGCAGACAGAGCGATTTGTTATTTTATTAGTATAGATATAAGACTGGTATAAATAAAAATATTTTAGAATTATAGAAAAAAATTATACAAAATATTAATTTTATTTGTTTACAATCCTTTTATTGCCACTTCACAAAAATATAATGTAATTCTTTTAAAATTCACAAATATCGTCTGCTTAAATGATTTCACAAAATAAGAATAAATTGTGTATTTGAATTCCTAACACAGAAAAATACTTTTACAATTGAATGTTAATAAGAGAATTTTCACATATTTTAATTCATTAAAAATATGCTGTAATTTTTCTAAAAAAAAGTATTTTATAAATTTTATAAAAGAAATCATGAAACTATACATAATTAAAAGGAATGAGCATAGTTTGAAAATCTGAAAGCAGTTTTTGAAATATTTTGTCAGAATAATGAAAATATAATTTATTTATTTAATGATGATTCTAGCTATAATTACTGACCCCATGATTTAAGATTTTCTTCTGAAAAGTACGTGTTTTATTTTTTATTTGAAAAAATGCGTTCGTAATGGAAAAACATGTAAAATAAATTAATTAAAATAATAATTTTTTGAAAAGCATTTCTGTAAAAAAAGTAATATTCTGCTAATCTACAAATCATAATTTATATTTGTATTTAATTTCAAGTCAAAATACTGTATAGTTTTTTTGTAAAGTGTACGACAAAATGTCATTTGAGTGGCCTAGTAGAGGATTCGCTTCGCTCATCCTAATAATAGACACGTAATTATTTTTCTCAAAATCATGAGAAATATTAAATTTAGTTGATTAAGTTTGAAAATTTAAGGAAATTTAACCATTGTCCTCCTGCTTCCCTCCTTCTTGCAGGTAGCATTTTCCATGCATGGGCGTCTGGAAATTTGCAGTCTCATTGTACTGAATTTATTTCATTTTCTTTTCAGAAGACAATTTCTCTTCTCTTAACTGTTTTTCCTCAGAAAAATGTTTCGCGCGCTTTTTTCTTTCAGTTTTCAGAAGTAACCTTGGACTGGGCTATTTATCATATTTACATTTAAGCAATAAAATGTTTTTGATTATATACATTAAAACTGCCGCTGTGGATTATGAATAATTCAACTGTGCTATTAAAATGTAAAGGCTGGGAAAAAAAAAAAAAAAAAAAAAAAAAAGAGGCTATTGTTGAAGCACGAAAGTTTTAAATCCATCAGATTACATCATAAAGGAACTCTTTTATTATTTTGTAAAACTAAGCAAAAACGTTGGTGATATATATATATATATATATATACACACACACATACATATTTTTTTTTTTTACTGTTTATGTTACTGGTTTTGTATTTTAATTTGTTTATAAAGGAAATATATGTGCGTATATTCTTTTTGTCTAATGATTCATTTCATGCATTTATTTTGCTTACAGCTTAGAACTCACGCTATTGCTATGCGACAAGTATGTCTTTTAGTATTTAGATCACTCAAAAATAGATTATTATTATTATTTTTTTAAGTATTGATTCCATCTAAAAACAGAAGTTATACCATGAAAATAAAAGAAACAAATGTTTTTTATCCATTTTTTCAAAATGCGTCCATCTAGAAAATACTCAATTTGATAATAACAACTTGTATAAACACATTTTTAACGGCTTTAAAATGTCACCTTTTTATGCAACTTTACTGATTATTGTGGTAGTTTAGGATTTTGTATATCTTTTATGTCATTTGATGGAATAAGCTTTGCATTTCTATTCACGCTCTGATGATTCGCATGATAAGTGATACACATAAAATACCTTTAAACCACACATAAAAACTGACTACAGTAAAACCTCGGTTATCCGAAAAGCATGGGACCAAAGCATTTTCGGTTAACCGGGGTTTCATAGGAATTTCCAAATAACCGGAAGGCTTGTGATCAAAAGCTTTGATCATAATTTAGAACATCATTGCAATAAAAATGTCTTGATACCTATAAAAATCACCCTGAATGACAAACTAAAATTACAAATCGCTCCAACAGCAAGTCTATAACTTATTAGTAAAAATCGAAGATCAGCGCCGATAGTGATGATACAGAAATTCGCTTTTTTAACATGCGAAGAAACAATTTTCCCTCCGAGGAGAGAGATCAGCGTGCAAAACAGAGCCG
This sequence comes from Maratus speculifer, assembly GCA_964019185.1. Taxonomy (NCBI): domain Eukaryota; kingdom Metazoa; phylum Arthropoda; class Arachnida; order Araneae; family Salticidae; genus Maratus; species Maratus speculifer. The sequence goes on from OZ025292.1 coordinate 376,755,362, forward strand.
CGAAAAGCAAATACAAATGGTAAGTTTTTTATGTAATAAATGAACGGTAGAAAAAAAAATGCACATCGCAAACTGAAATGAAATAATACCAATCTTAAAGGTTATAAAAGATAAATAAATAAAACTCTAAGCAGTGTGAGAAATTGTCTAACAAGGCTCTCTTTATTTATCTTACTAGATACCTTACACTTCTCACCTCCCACACGCGTTCATGCCTGCAGATGCAGCAAGAATCCGTATTCTGTGCGATTTTCCTTTCTTTTTCACGCATGTATTAACTATAAAATATTCGGAATTGTTTTGATCTAAAACTTACAAGTAAGACAGTATGCATAAATCAAAACATGTTGAAAGGTGTCATTTGCCATCGGTAGCATTAGTGTTGAAAGTAAAAATTTTCACATTTAAAAAGGACCTTAAGGAATTTTAAGGCCTTCCGATAACCGGAATTCGGTTCTACTGTATATCGAATGTATTTAATTTAAAAAATAATTGAAAGATCTAAAACTGATCCTATCAAACACTGAAAATTTATAAATCCTCAAATGGGGACTAGAGAAAGAGGTTGGGGGTGGTTGGTTGTTTCTAGAATAGAAAGTGCCATCAAAATAAAACTGTACCATAAATCATAAAAGCACAAACATCCAACGTTAGACATAGACTTCATACATTCGACACGAAAAGAATTGTTTAAAAATATGGAAATGCAAACGAAATATTTGTGAAATTTTCTTTAGTGATTTAACATTAGATTACGAATATCAATTTGTGGCATGTCAATGTATGAATATTCACATTTAGATATTATTTAAGTTAACAGAAACCTATTAGAAAATATACATACCGTATGTTTTGTATTTTTTTACCCCAACTTCCTGAATATATATATTTTTTCAAACAAGTTTTGTTTTCTTATTTTACATACAAATAAAGCATTAAAGTGATAATTTATTGTTAAAGTATTGTTCAAACAAATGCATATACAGTGAAACCTCCTAATAAGGGACACTCCAAAAAAGGACACCTCTATTTAAGGGACAAAACTTCCGGTCCCAGTCCCTTTGTATAGGACATGTAACGTATTTACCTCTGAATAAGGGACACTCGATTTAAGGGACACTTGAAAATGAGATTAAAGGGCTTGGCTTTTTGCATTTCAGATAATGAAGTTGTCTGTGATGAAAATGAAAATACAGATTTTTGTGAACTTATCAAAAAGATAAACAGTCATATTGATACAGAGGCATGTTTGCAATTGACAAGCATTTATTTACCCATATTTCTAATTCAACTTTAGTATGTTAACCCCATTGAAAGTAAATCTGAAAATTGTGAGAATGATTTTGAAAATGAAGAATAAAAGAAACATGTGAAATAAATAACTTCACAGGTTTTTTAAGACTGTTTTCAAATCCAAAAGAACAACTTTTATGACATAAGTTTTAATTTAATTTTATTCAGAAGTGCTTGGAAACTAGCCGGCGTTGTTGCTCAAAAACAATGTATCACACAATCAAACAAAGTAACAAACTATTTTTTCTGTTTTTTTTTTTTTTTTTTTTTTTTTTCCGAATGTAATAGATTTTTTAGAAAATATTGTTAATTCGGGCATTTTGAATCGAATTTCTATGCTAAAGAAGATTAACTACTCAAGAAAGAGTGAAAAACATCTTTGTTACTTGATCAAAACGCTTATAACTCAATAGGTGATTTATTCAAAACATGAAAACACAGCTCGATTCCAAGTGGCTTCCATAATCAGGCATTCCAATTTTATACCTTTCCGTTAAAAAAATTAACTTGTAAATATTTCAACTTTTCCGTTTTATGAACAGAGCAGATGTGAGATTTGTTGCCTTAAAATACGTAAATCAGTTGAAATTGATACTTTTTTTTTTTTTGTAAGTATTGCAGATAATGAAGAACTAAAATTTATAAGTATGATAAATGGATACTTGAAAAGTTCATAGTGAAAAAAATGATATTTGCAAAACAATCACCTTTGATTGATTACTTCAAGTAAAATTCTTTTAAATGTTTTTATACTTTTTACATGGACACAGTTTGTATAAAAAATACAAATTAGTAACTAATGATTTGCAATCAATTGAAAATTTTAATTAATTAATTTTCTTTTTTTTGTGCCTGATTAATGTATTTATACAATTCGAATACATTTAAACTTCACCTTTAATGTTTTGCTAGTTTTATATTTTTTCTAGACGATTAATTAGAAAAAAATAATAAAAACTCCGAATAAGGGACACCTATTTAAGGGACAAAAGTTCCGGTCCCAAAGGTGTCCCTTATTTGGAGGTTTCACTGTATTTATATTTTTTGAAGATATTAACACCAATTCTTCATCTCATCTATAAAAAATTCGTAGTTGTTTTACAGCAAAGTTTAAACAAAGTTGTTTAAATAAAGAATTTAATTATATTTTTATAATTGGGAAAAAATATTGATATTTATTTTTTATGTGTTCATATGTAATATTTTTAATTCATTTGGATAATGGTTGTTGTTCTCAGTCGCGAATAGATAGATCTGAGACATATCTGAATCCTTGTGATGTCCGCATTTTGGAATACTTCTGTTGCCGTGATGTCAAAAGAAAAAAAGAAAAAAGGTATTAAAAACTACAAAAAATTAATAATTCAAAAACAAATTGAGATAAAGCTTTCAAACAAATTGCACTTAAAAGTGCATCCCCCCCCCCCTATACGACGGTGTAAAAATTGAAAATGGGCGATGTTTACTAGTTTAAATTTTTTAGTATTTACAGTACCAAAAGCTATAAAACTGAAATTTCATTTAATTTTATTTTTTATGATTGGTCCAGGAATATTAATCTTTAATCCATGGCGTACGTAATATATTATGTTATTATGTAAGCCTCGTTTTGATCATCATAAAAATTATTATTATTATTATTATTATTATTATTATTATTATTATTATTATTATTTTAAATGTAGAATTTATTTATAAGTCTTAAATTTTAGTCTTTGAAAAAATAATTTTCCAAATGGTTGTTATAATTTGTTAAATTATATTTTTATCATTTTTTTTTTCTAATTCGTTGGCAAACGAAGAATATATAAATATACATTTAGTTAGTAATTTCATGTTCTCTTTATGTTTTCTGAATGTTCCGTTCTTGCCATGACGGTAAGCAACTTTATCTTTTAATTTTAGAATTTCAAAGAAGTGTTCTAAAACTGCTTTTAATGATATTTTTCAAAACATTTTTGTAACATACACAAATTTTATGAATTAGTGTAAACAATAAAACCCAAGTATTATTCTGTTATGTTGAAAACGTAATACAATTCAGTTTACTTTAGATTTGTAGTGTAGTTTTTTTAAAATCTTTAATGAGAACATTTCCATTATTTTAATAATAACAATGATCATTATTTTAAGCAAGCTCTTGAAATTGTTATTCTTATCTTATACAAATAAGGAAACGACTTTTCTGTGAGATTGAGGACAATGGAAATAGAATACTTCAAACTATTCGAAAAATTTATTAACCACAATTTCATTTTGTTTGTTTTTTCCCTTCAAATTAAAAATTTGTATAAATTGCATTCTAATGGGTTTCTTTTTATTAGTAAATAAAAATATAATAGTAGTTATGTCTTGTTAAGTTATTATTAAAGAAACTGTCATGTGTTGGCTGGTTTTCTTTGACTATTTAAATTAAATAAAATCATTTGAAAAAAAAAAAAAAAAAGAAAAGAAAAGAAAAGAAAAAGCAGGGTTCGTACAGACTCCTTAGAAACTACTTAGAAATGAAAACGTTCCCAAGTAGTACTTAGAACTATTTAGATAAACAAAATACTCCTTAGAAACTCCTTAAATTGTATTGCGGTTTTGCACGCGAGCAATACTGCTCCCAGAATTTAAGAAAAAAAAAAAAAAAAAAAAAAAAAAAAAAAAAAAAATCGATTGTAAAGCGCACGGCAAACTTTTTATGCACGTCATTCATCAAAAGCACAGCAGTGACTAGTTGGGATCATACTAATAGCCACCAAAGTGATTTACTTTTCACGGCCATAAGGGAAAGAAAAGTGAAAAGAATAATCCAGACAACCTCTAAGCTTCTAATTTCAAAAAGTGATTACACTGTTTAATTCCTTCACAGCTAGATATACAACTTTGATTTCTTCTTCATGATACGATTCATCATGCTCAATTTTGCTGATAACGGTGGATTCAGGAATGATTCTCGTCCGAAATTTGCCAAAAATTAAGGCATCCTCTTCCGAAAATCTGAAATTGGGTTATCGGTTCCGCATAGTTGCCAACTTGTACGGTTTTGCGCACGGAAAAAACAATTGCGGAGAAATGCAAATTTCGTGAAAGGATCGCCGAAAAAACACACATTTTGTCAATATTTCGTGGAAAAACGACGATTTCGTCAATGTTTTTGTCAACGAACTTTGTCAAAAGATCGCTGGAAAACGCGAATTTCCTGTGCGGATCGCGGTTAAAACGGCAATTTCACCAAATATCGCAGATAAAACGTTAATTTCGTTAAAAGATCGTAGGAAAGAACGCCGTTTTCAATAAAAGATCGCTTACAAATATTTTGTCAAAAAATCATTGAGAAAAAAAAAAAAAAAAAAAAAACGATTTTATCAAAAGATTACTCAAAAAACGCCGATTTCGTCAAAAGATCGTGGGGATAAAACGCCGTTTTCGAGAAAAAATCGTGTAAAAATGCAAATTTTGTCTAAAAAAACGTCAATTTCATAAAAAAAAAAAAAAAAAAAAAAAAAAAAGGGAAAACATCGATTTCGTCAAAAGATCGCAGAAAAACCACCGATTTCGACAAAAGATCGCAATAAATCGCCAATTTTGCTAAAATATCGATGATTTCGTCTGAAGATCGCGAATACCCCCCCCCCCCCCGGGTGCAAGTGCATGCCACAGATAACAACAAAAGTGGCAAGTCCTTAAAATTTTTTGGACTCCTTGGATTTTTTATGTACTCCTTGGATTTTTTCTTCCGAACTCTGTATGAACCCTGAAAAGAGGAGTACGTTGATTACATAATCTGTTGGTTTTACAGAGTTTCCCTCAGGTTTAAAAAGGGGCAGGGCGCTACTGTTCTGAAAAGGGCACTTTTTACATTCTTCAGGGCACTTTTTTGATTTTTAAAGGCACTTTTATAGAGTTGAAACTAGAATCTAGCGGTTAAAAAAATCGTGAAAAAACAGAAAATTTGTCAAAAATTTGGAAAAAAAAAAAACAAAAAAATTGTTAAAAGATCGCCAAAACAACAAATTTTGTTAAAATATCGCAAAAAACAGCAAATTTTGCTAAAAAATCATGAAAAAACGACAAATTTCGTGAAAGATAGCAAAAAAAAAACGGCAAAATTTGTTAAAAGATCGCGAAAAAACGGTCGATTTTGTTAAAAGATTGTTAAGGGGCAAGCCGCCTAATTTATTAAAAAAGACTTTTTTTTTTTTTTTTTTTTGAAAAATTAATACTTTTAGGATTCACATTTAGAAACTTTTGCATAGTCGAAAGAGGATTGTGAACAGGGTGAAGGGGGTGGGGCGAAGGAGCAGGTCGCCCCGCTCCCGGAAATTTAGGGGGTGCCAAATTTATACTATAAACGTCATTTTTGGACTGTCAAAAGAAAAAGTTGGGAGTTAAGGGAGGCCTCAAATTCTAATTATGCCCCGGGTGCAATTTTCTCCTCACACGCCTGATTGTGAAGCAGGAAAGTCCGCTTTTTGAGCATTAAAAGCACAATTTTGAAGCAAGAAAAATAGTTTTTAGAACCGAAAAATTCACTTCTGGCATTAACTTTGTGTGTGTGTGTGTGTCTCTTTGACGAAATTTGCATTTTTTCGCGATTTTTTTACGAAATCTGCCGTTTTTTCGGGATATTTTGACAAACTTTGCGTTTTTTCGCGAATTTTTTGACAAACTTTGCGTTTTTTTGCGAATTTTTTTACAAAATTAGCCATTTTTCGCAAATCTTATGGCAGAATCTTCTGTTTTATTGCAATTTTCAGACGGAATTTGCCGTTTTCTCGCAAATCTTTTACGAAATCTGCCGTTTGGCGATTTTTGGACGAAATTTGCCGTTTATTTACTATCTTTTGAGGAAATCTGCCGTTTTTACGCGTTTTTATGACGAAATTAGCCATTTTTTCTTGAATTTTGCTGGAAATTAGTCGTTATTACGCGATTTTTTTAAAAGTGAAATTTGACTTTTTCCGCGACTTTTTGACGAAATTACACGTCTTGTGGGAAGCGTAAGAGCTATTTTTTTCTTTTTGTCGCCGATTTTTTACATAATTTACGCGTTATAGTGCGTCCGCATCATCGCTGAAGGGCTGAGTTTTTTTAAATGTGGGGCAAGAAGAGCGTTTTTTTTTTTTATTTTTTTTTAATGAGCGGCAAGAGGGGCGCTAGTTTTTCGATGAGGGGCAAGAGGGGCGCTATTTTGTAAACTAAAGGGCAGGAGGGGCGGAGCGCCCTCCTGAAACCCCCTGGGGGAAGCTCTGGCTTTATTTCTAAATCTCATGTAGTTACAATGATAGGCCGTAATTCTATCCTATTATTAGAATTTCCAATTGATGTCCCATAATTTTTTTATGTATTTTTTTTTTTATATTTTTATGATCTGTGCAAGTTTCTGAATTAAAACAAGTTTATTATGTCATTATGCTGGAAACTGAATAGTTATGTTCAATTGTTCAATTAAATAATAAATTTTCTATCTTTGACGGCATCCATTATTTTAATTTTTAATTAATAACACACTCTTAAAATAGTTATTCTCATCTTATTCAAATAGATTCTACGATCTTAAGGTAAAATTATATCATCGTAATGGAAGCACAACATCTATATATTTGTAAAGAAGTACTATTTTGTAAATTTTTCTTTCTGAACTGGGAAATTTTATGTGACCTAGAAAAAATACTATTTATTATTGTGTTGAGTTAAATATGGAATATTTAAATTTTCAATTAATTAAATTTGTATCTTTGATGATAATATTTACCATCTTTATTTATTTAAGAATACCGTTTTATTAAATTTATTATTCTTACTCGTATCTTATCACAACAAGATAAAATTTATTCTATCAGCTAAAAGCTAATATTTCGATTTATAAAAATGAAGATTTTGATATTCTAGGTACTCCTGGTGACTGTTAAGAATTATTCATCATTACATTTTTATATATTTTTTTAATTCGAATGTTTGAATAATTTTCTCTTTTAAATACATACATATATATATATATATATATATATATATATATATATATATATATATATATATATCATTCGGAAGTAAAAGCATCAAAATAGTAAATTATTGTTAAAACAATTGCTTATTCACTTCAGCTTGGAAATGGTTTGCTTTAATAGCAGTTTGCTTTGACAATAGTAATTTGTTTTGCAACTTGCTTTGAGGGAGTTAGGAACACATTTTAAAATAATTTTTATTTGTTGAACTAAAATTTTGAATTTTTTTGTGATGATTAACCATGTCAATTTTGAACAAAATCACGTGATCAAATTTCTTATAATTTTTTTTTTTTTTTTTACTTTAAAATTTAAAAAATAGTAAAAAAGTGGAAGGATTCGAAATTGTTATAACTCGAAATATTATTTGTAGAATTTGATTTTTTTCAGTTAAATAATCAAAAATATATAAGTTTTAACTTTGATTTAGCATTTAGATAAATATTAATTTATATAAAAGTTTAAAACATTTAAAATAAAAATTTAAAAAGACTGAAGTAATTAAAGAAAAAAAAGAAAAAAAAAAAAAAGAAAGAAAATTATAGTTTTTATTTAGCAGTCGCGTTAAAAGACTTTTTAATCAAATAGTTTCAGTATAAGTACACTTGCAAATTTCTTGAGACTAAAAATATTTTCACAAATGTGTCAGAAATTATTTAATTATGATTTGAGTAGAGCTTTAAAGAATCAGAAAGATTCGCATTATTGAGCAAAGGGGGAAAAGAATTTTAGGTAAATTAAATTTTTAAAATAATTTCTAGAATATTTCTGCAGTTCAATGGGGGGAGGGGGGTCATGACCCGTTGGATCCGCCATTTTTATTATATCTTTTACGTGTGAGCTATTTCAACCGCATATGGCCTTCTGCACCTGGACTGAAGCTATTTGGTCCTTTTCATGACTTTTAAAAATAACAAATGTATGATATGTATTTTATTTATTTATTTATTCATTTTTGTAAAATTATAAAATTCACATTGTTCTTATTCATAACGAAGGAACTATTTAAATATACTAAAAAATGATACTTAATGAAAAATTATTGAAAAAAAAAGCAGGTTTTATAATTAAAAAAGTTCTACATAAGAAAAATTATTTTTTAACATAAAATGTTATATAGATTTGAATAATAACGTACCCAAAAGTTGCAGAAATAGCTGAAAAGTTTTATTTGTATATATTTATTACTTAGTAATATTTGCTTTTGTTTGGTACACATTAAATTTCAAAGTACAAAGAGCAACATCACAAAATTCGCAATAAGTTCAAATTAAGTACTGATTATAGATTTTGTTTGTTTATTCTAACAACAAACATAATTCGTACTAGTTCTAATTCGTACAGTCAATTCCAACTAATCCGCAACTCTATAATCCGCACTATATTTCAGATGTAAACAAATAGTTGAAATCTTCTTTTAAACAACATGTTGTGCATTTTAGCTGCTAAAAGAAAAAAAAAAAAGGAAACTGATTTGATGAATTTATTAAGGATTTTTAGTGGATTCTACATTTATTAGAAGGATATGTTTTATGCATCTTGTAAATTACTATATTAGACTGCTATATTCTGAACACATTTGTTGGTATGTAAAAGATAAAGTTACTTTTGAAGAGACATTAGAAAAACAAACTTTTGTTTCTGATCAATAAATCCCGACTCTTAAAAGAATTCTAGATTAAATTTATAGAGCAAAAAGTAAAAACTATAAAACAAACTACTATTACTGCAATGTTTGATAGATTTAAAAATAAGTAGAAATGTTTGCTATTAATTTTTTATTATATAATTTAAATGTATTTCTAATATTCAATGTAACTTCTTAAAAAAAAAAAAAAAAAAAAAAAAAAAAAAAAAAACATTTTCTTTCATTTTTGTTTTATTTACAGTGTGATTACTATATTTGGTGTTAAATTTTAATACTAGAGTGTAAATAAACAAATGATCTATAATATGCAAACCCCTTGGTTCTAACGTACGCAGATTAGAGGGAATGTACTGTATATATATCTAGTATATCTAATAATAACACATTCCAAAAAATTAATGATAACTTACTTGCCAATAATCGTAAAATTAAAGGATTCTATAAATTATTAGACATTAACCCTACTAACTTTAAATATCCTTATCTAGTCCTTATACCCAAATTTCATAAGCATCCTGTTAAATTCAGAACTGTTACAATTGGTTGCAATACTTATAATAATGCTGCTAACAAACTTCTATTAGTAATTCTTAATCAAATATATAATATCACAAAAAAAAGTGATAATACACATTGCATAAAAAATAGTTATGAACTGGTCCATATTATGAAAAATCTTAAATGTATAAAAAATATCACTACCTATGATTTTAAAGATTTATTTAATAATATCGATTTATCGGATTTACATAATATCATAAATGAGCTTTTTAAAAAATATCAACACGAGTTGGATATATCACATAATATCGATTCTGATTATTTTCATACCTTAACTAATTTCATTATCTATAATAATTTTATCATGCATGATAACAATATATATATTCAAAATGTTGGTATACCACAAGGTGGTAGTACATCTAGTGTATTATCTGACTTATACTTATATTACTATGAACGTCATTATTTAAATAATACAATACATTTATATCGATATATAGATGATGTAATTTTAATTGATACTGATAACACCTGTATATCTCAATTCCCTGTTGATTATCCTTCTAATCTAGAACTTTCAAAAAACCTACTTTTTAATAATACAATCAATTTCTTAGATATTAAAATTATATTAAAAGAGAACAAATTTATAACTGATATTTATGACAAAAGGAAAGAATTTAATTTTAAAGTTAATACTTTTACTAATTTTAAATCATGTCTTCATAATTCTGTATATCGTAATATAATACTTAACCATTTATATAGAGTAAAATGTCTATGTTCTTCCCATTTAATTAATACTAATATTAAAAAGCTTGTATATGATGCTATAAATAATGGTTATCCTAAAAAATTCATATATTCTTTAATTTATAATTAGATATTACATGATCTTATAATTAATTCTTTGCATAAAAAATTTATAAAAAAAAAAAAAAAAAAAATTATAAAACATAAAAATAATAATAAAAAATTAAAAATGTTAAAAAGTAATAAAAAATATATATATAGATGTTAGAGTAGGGAGGAGGGTGGTGTTGTCTGGATAAAAACGCAAAGGTTAATTATTTATTTAAAAAAAAAAAAAAAATTGAGAGTGGGTTATTTATTTTAACATAATTTTTAAACTGTTTAATTTACACCAATATATGGATAGTCTAGTTATATCTATAGTTAAATAGCTATATTTTAATTATCAAATTATTTTTAATGTTATTGATATAATTTTTGGTATTATTATTAATAATATTATTACTATTATTATTTATTTATTTATTTTTTTGTTTTTTATTATTATTATTATTATTATTATTATTATTTTATTATCCTATATTAAGATAATGAGTTTTTACCATGTAAAGTCACAATAAATGTTACTGATTAAAGTAACAATAATGTATTTTAAGTTATATGTTAATATGAATGTTATCTCTTAATTCTAATTTTAATCATTTTATTAATTTAATTTTATGTTAATATCGATTATTATTTTTTCCGGTTCAATTATATTTCCATTCAGCTTTATCTTTTTTGTTTGTTATGGATAACTATTATTTTTACTTACTTTCAACTCCTTTTTGTAAAATATCTTTGTTCATTGTTTAATAATTTGGTTTTTGTGTGATGGTAGTCCCAAATTCGTATTGTTTTGCTTTTTCATGGCAAATACGAAGATGAAACCACACACTCCATTTGTAGTTCCAAAGTATTTGGGACCTGAAGATTCTGCTTTGGTTCTACAAATTTCAATTGTATTCATATTATTCTTTTTTTCCTTCCATGTTCAATGTGCTATAAGTTATTAAATTCAATGGTTAATTTCAAATGGTTAATATTGTTTACTATAATTCAATTTAATTCTTCGTTTTGGTTTATTGTTTTATTGATAAAATCCGTTGGTGAATCTTGTGTACTTTTAATGGTATTATATATATATATATATATATATATATATATATATATATATATATATATATATATATATGTATATATATATTAACAATTTTATAGCGCTGTCCTCTACATTAATGGTGATAACCAGATAAGTTTCTTTTTTTCTCAATATTTTGTTTTCTTACTTTTTATCCAAATTATATATGAATATAATGTTTATCATTTCCACGTGCATAAATAGGGTTAGTTTGTACTCATGTTACTGACACTATTTGCTGCACGCTATTGTTTTAATATATATGTTACAGGCCAAACCCGATTTTAGGCCAAACTAGATTGGCCTAGTCCAAACCGGTCTATCCTAACGCCCATCGGATAAACTAGTTTTTCCTAGGCCAAACTAGTCTATCCTAACGCCCATCGGATAAACTAGTTTTTCCTAGGCCAAACTAGTCTATCCTAACGCCCATCGGATAAACTAGTTTTTCCTAGGCCAAACTAGTCTATCCGAATGCTCATCGGATAAACTAGATTTTCCTAGGCCAAACTAGTTTGGCCGAACGGTCATTAGGATAAACTAGTTCAGCCTGCTATTCATTGGTTTGAATTAGTTTATCCTAGGCCGAACTAGATTGTCCTAGGCCAATTCAATTTGGCGTGATTTTATTGAATCTAAAAACCGCCACGGCGCCAACTTTCTAGTTTTGATCTAATTTAGCCTAGGCCGATGCAGTTTGACGCGATTTTAGCTTACAGACTATCAAAGCCTGAGAGCTAATGTGCTCGCAGATTCTGTGTGTGTGTATGTAACCTTGTACGTACGTATGTACATACTTATGTACGTACATATGTAGGACTAATATAACGCGACTAATATAACGGACTAATGTGTAACTAATATAACGCGAGCACTCTGGTGTTGGAATTTGGACGCGATTTAGTTCAAACCAGCCGGCTTCGCCCGCTATCGGGCCCCTTCTTTTATATAAAATCTTGAAACGGACGTATGTGAAAGCGAACGAACTTCGAAGAGAAAAAAACATGATGATAAATATTTAAGAAAAAGGATTCTGCATCGAAATACCACTATTTTCTAATAGTAGTTTTTGTAAAAATGTTATATTCTTGCTGGAACTTTTTGAAACTTTGTGATAGTTTATGGCATATGATATAAATTTATATAAAAAAAAGTTACATTTCGGCTTGAAAGAGGATGTGGTTGCGAACAGAATCAGGAAATATAACGGAAATTCTATGTTTTAAAGCACTGCTACCTCAAGTAGCATACCTACTAATAGGTTGTTTAACGGAGTTTCATTCAGATACAGTTTTGTTAATAATAGAGTACGCTCTCTGGTGTTGGAATGAGGAATTAATATAACGTGGTTTAGTTAAAACTTGCCGGTTTCGCCCGCTATCGGACTGGCGTCGGCAGCGGGGATATGGTTCGAATTTCGTTCGCTTCGAGGTTCTTTCGAAAAGGAGGGTTACATTCGGTGGTGCGTGCTCGGCACGCTTGCTACGATTTAAATTTTGTTCGCTTCGAAGTTCATTCGTAAAGGAAGAGGGCATTCGGCAGTACGCGTGCAGCACACCTGCTATACGTTGCCGCTGGCTGTGGGAACGCGGCTGAAGAACTAATGCACGAAATTTAATAAAAAATTATATTCAGGTAGTCTCTGATCTAAATTGATGCTGATTAGTTTTTGGTGTAAATCGTTCATCAGGTGGAGCTACTGTTTTGCATTTTTTATGATTTACGCATCAGCTTTATTTTAATAACCAATACCATCAAATTTCCATCGAACTTTAGATTCAGTTCGTCCATGACATGAGTTGGTGTTGTTTCTATTTTGAAGTAAATCACTCAACATGGCTATGATATGCTGTATTTTTCACAATTTTCACAATAGCTGTATCTCAAGAACTAATGGACGGAATTTAATAAAAATTTATATTCAAATAGTCCCTGATATAAATCGATACTGATTACTTTTTTCATATAAATAGTTCAACAGATGGCGCTTCTAAAGTGCGTTTTTACTGATTTGCATTAACACTATTTCAATAACTAATTTACGGATTTTCATCAAACTTCCGAATCAGTAAATCCGTGATATGAACTAAATCTTTTTACGTATTCGTGTTAATTGCTCAATAGGTGGCGCTGCTGTGCTCAATTTTCCCGATTCCTGAAATAGTTTTGTCGCAAGAACTAATGCACGAATTTTCATCAAGCTTTAGATTCAGTAAGTCCCTGATATAAATTAGTATTCTGTAGGTTTTGGAGTAAATCTCTTGAAAGGTAGCGCCGCTATACGGTATTATTCGTGATTATTGCAATAGCTCTATCTCAGAATCTAATGCATGAATTTTCATGAAACTCCAAATTCTGTTAGTCCTTGATATAAAAAAGTACAAAAGTACGTTTTAGTTTTTGGAGTAAATCGTGCAACAGGTGGCGCTGGTATGTGGCATTATTCATGATTATCGCAATAGTTCTATCTCAAGAAGAAATGCACGGATTTTCATCAAACTTCAAATTCAGTTAGTCCCTGATATAAATTAATATTCTTTTGTTTTTAGAGTAGATGGCTCAATAGGTAGCGCTTCTATACAGTTTTTTTTATGATTTCTGCGACAATTCAAATATTTCAAATAGTACTAATACACAGATTTTCATCAAATTTGAGATTGAATTAGAATTTGAAAGACGTTGTTACGGATTTTTCAAAAAGTTTCGGCAAAAATTTAACATTTTTACAAGAATTGCTATTAGAAAATAGTGGTATTTCGATGCAGAATCTTTTTTCTTAAGTATTTATCATCATGTTTCTTTCTCTTCGATTCAACATTCGTAAGTACCTAAATCGCGTTGTATTAGTTCCAAATTCCAACACCAGGGTGCTCGCATTAGTTCCACATTCCATCACCAGGGAGCACACCCTATTACCAACAAAACTGTATCTTAAGGAAACTCCGTTAAAGAATCTATCAGTAGATGTGTTACTCGATGTCGCGGTGCTTCAAAACAAGAATTTAAGATTTTTGCAAAAATCACTATTCTTCAATAGTGGCATTAAACGCGAAATATATTTTTATAAATTTATATCATATGTCATAAACTAGCTTAAAGTTTCAAATAGATCAACCCAGAATTTCCGTTATATTTCCTGATTTTGTTTGCCCCCCCCCCCCTCTTTCCCTTTCGTAATGGGACTTTTTATACAATTTTTTATCACGTGTTATAAACTGTCACAAAGTTTCAACCATTCCAACAAGAATTTAACATTTTTACAAAAATTACTAATAGAAAATAGTGGTATTTGACGAGGCAACTTTTCTCTTAAATATTTAATATCATGTTATATTATGTTTCTAAAAGTTTCATAAAATGGTAATATTTAATTAGCAGCTAAAACTTTAAAAAACGCTGAGCTTTTTAAAAAAAAATCTAGCGCCCCCTTACTCTACCCCCCCCCCCCATATCCTAAATTTTAAGTTTTATGTTTTATTTAACTTTTTCTTATTTTTAAAAGGATTCGGATATTTAAATTTTTAATATGAACAATTTCGTATGAAGTGATGTGTGTGAAAACCAATATCTGTTACGAATTAAAAATCTTTTCATAAAATCAAAAGTTTCTATCCGATTGAAAAAATAATCCGCTCTATCTTTATATTTAAACTCAGAACCCCCAAAATTAATCAGGTAAACGCCTTATGAGAAGAAACCTGCATCCAAAATTTGAAACAAATCGGTAAATTATCCGTGTAAAACCTATATTTACATAAATTAAGCGTGTTACCCCCCAATTCCTCCTTTCTTTATATGTAAACAATGAACACCCACTACTAATCATGGATGTACCTTATCAAAATGATATTGTACCTAAAATTTTAATAAAATCTGCATGCAAAACTGGCATAATGAAATTAATAAAGGGGGGGGGGTTGCGGATTAGCCTTTTGTTCCCCTTCCCTTATTCTTATCCAATGAACCCTGAAACTAATAAGGAAAGTTCGTTATCAGGATAAATATATGTCCAAATTTTGAATCAAATTGAATATTTCTATCAGGAGTTATAGCATTACGTACATACGTACGTACATACGTACATGGTTACATACACACACACAGAATCTGCGAGCACATTAGCTCTCATACTTTGATAGTCTGTGAGCTAAAATCGCGTCAAACTGCATTGGCCTAGGCTAAATTAGATCAAAACTAGAAAGTTGGCTCCGTGGCGGTCTTTAGATTAAAAAAAATCACGCCAAATTGAATTGGCCTAGGACAATCTAGTTCGGCCTAGGATAAACTAATTCAAACCAATGAATAGCAGGCTGAACTAGTTTATCCTAATGACCGTTCGGCCAAACTAGTTTGGCCTAGGAAAATCTAGTTTATCCGATGGGCGTTCGGATAGACTAGTTTGGCCTAGGAAAAACTAGTTTATCCGATGGCCATTCGGATAGACTACACTGTAAAAAAAAATTTGGGCAATTACAAAAATTTTTCTAGTAGAATTGTATTCCAAGAACTTTTTATGTAACGGCAACAATAAAAATTCATGTAACAGATACAGATTTGCACTTTGAATCAAACAAATTTTAAGGTTACTAAGAATTTTTTTGGGAAATCGTATTCCAAGAACTTTTTAAGTAACGATAACAAGCATTATAGATAAAATTTTAGTAAAGTTACCAAAATTTTAGTAAATTCTTTTGTAAAGTTACAGATGGTTTTAGTTTTGCTTACAAGTTTTGTAGATTGACATCATTTTCTTGTACAGTGTACACATAAAATTTTAGTAAGCATAAGAGATTTCGGATAATTTAGATTACTAAGGTTACAGATTTTTTTTACAGTGTAGTCTGGCCTAGGAAAAACTAGTTTATCCGATGGGCGTTAGGATAGACTAGTTTGGACTAGGCCAATCTAGTTTGGCCTAAAATCGGGTTTGGCCTGTAACATATATATATTTTCATTTTTTCAACTATTTATTTCTATGTTCCTTGTTTAATAATTTGGTTTTTGTGTGCTGGTAGCCCCAAATACGTATTATTTTGCTATTTCATGGCTAATACGTGGATGAAACCGCACACTTCATTTGTAGTTCCAGAGCATTTGGGGCCTGATGATTCTGCTCTGTGGACTACAAATTACATTTGCATTCATTTTATTTTATTTATTTATTTATTCTGATATACTCGTTTCACTATTTTATTTTTTTCTTATTATAATTCAATTCAAATTCTTCGTTTTGGTTTATTGTTTTATTTTTTTATTGATAAAATCTATTGGTGAATCTTGTCTACTTTTAATGGTATTATATATATATATATATATATATATATATAACCAAAATAAAAAGGTTTTCAGATAATGTTTAAAAACACAGCGAACATACATATTAGATACTTTTACAGTTTAGAAATTAAAAATTGACCTCAAGAAATTCTCGGGCATACTTGGCTTCACCAATAACCTCATTCCGAATGATGCTTGAGCTTAGATCTCAAAGTCTTAATTTAGATTTAATCTTAGGGGAATGGGATGGATATTTAATTTATGTACATCTATAATCTATTAACGGTTGAAATTCAAGAGAAATGCGAAAATATACCTAATTCTTTCTGAATAAAAATCTATATTATTTTTAAGGGAGTCCGAGACACATTTCAACATAATTTTTATTTATTGGATCAAAATTTCGATTTTTTTTTTTATGACAGTTATCCATATTACTTGTAAGCAAAATCACATGATAAAACTTCTCATAATAAAAAAAAATAATAATAAATTTAAAATTTAAAAAATGGGGTAATTTAAAATCGTTATAACTTAAAAAAATATTTGTAGAATTTCAATTTGTTTTCATTTAAATAAACAGAAATATATAAGCTTTAATATTGATTCAGCATTTTAAAAAACATTAATTTAAATAGAAATGAAAGATCGTTTCATGTAATTTTTTTTAAAAATCATATTTAAAAAAAATTATTTTTAATTTGCTGAATCAAAATTAGAATAAAACAATTGAAAAATCATGTTTCAAATTTTAACCATTTATCTTTAACGGTACTTGACTTATGGTTTAAACATCATTTTAAGCAGAAAAAAACAAAGTTTTAACGTAATAATTTCTTTTTTAGGAAACTTGAAGATTTTTGTATCCCGGACCCCCTTAAATAAACTTTATTGTACTGCTTGAAAATAATTCTTACCTACTTGTTTTCATATTTCAGCTGTCTTATATTCTTTCACCCTTTGCGCCCCTCTCGTCCCCAACTGAATGTGACTAATTTATGGGTAATCACAAATTAGTAATTTGTTGTTAAAACAACTGTTCTGTGTTAGCTGTTTGCTTCGAAGATTTCCAATTAATTTTAATTATTTATCCCCGCCAGTGAAAGAATCTTCGTTCTCTTAATACCCTCTAATTTTTCACGTTGTTGCTATGCGACAAGTTACATACCTTTGAATACAATAATTTCTAACAACTGTTCTAAAATTAGCTTGTGTTCATATTGTAAAATATTTTTATGTTCTGCTTAAATTTTGTAAGTTAAAAGCAAGGTTGTTTTTTTTTTTTTTTTTTGTTAATGCTAAGAAGAGAATAGTTTATATTCGAATTTCCAAACAAACAATCCAATCTGTATAAAATTGAAGCTGGTGTTATACACAATTGAAATGAAAAAAACTTCTTTAAACACCATAAAATAAGTTAACTGCGCAAGGCCTTTCGAAAGAACTTAGTCTTTCTTCGTCAGGCGCAAAAAAGACGTGCTTCCACAATGAATGTAGCGGCACGACTGAAGGGGAATGCGGGAGGGAGAGGGAGCTCTCACTAAACAACACTAAACATTGTGTTATTCCTTCTGCACCCATTTGTGCTCGTTTTTATGCTTTACCCAAAGTTCACAAAACCAATATTCCCTTAAGACCTATTGTCTCTAATATTGGTACTGTTACTTATCCTCTTGCCAAATTTTTAGCTTCCATATTCTCGCCTTTATGCATTGCTAATTCTCATACTGTAAAAAATTCTTATGATTTCGTTAGTAAATTAAAAAGTATTAATCCATCGAATTGTTCTATGCTTTCTCTTGATGTCAAATCTTTATTTACTAATGTCCCGATTGAAGGCGCTCTTTTTTGCTTGGAAAAAAGATTACGTGAATTTCATTTCTCGGATATTGAGGTCAAAGATTATGTTAATTTAACTAAAATTTGCTTAACTCTTACTACTTTTCAATTCGATAATAAATTTTTCAAACAGTTAGAAGGCTTAAGTATGGGTAATCCTTTATCTCCCATTCTTTGTGATATTTATATGCATTACTTTGAAGATAAATTATTAAATCTGATCAATTTTAAATGTTGGATACGTTATGTTGATGATACTTTCGTCCTATTGGATAATCCATTTGATATTTCTACAATTCTTCAAACTGTCAATTCTATTGATCCTCATATTCAGTTTACTTTTGAGTTAGAGAATTGTAATAAACTCCCTTTCCTTGATGTTTTAGTTACCAAATGTGATTCTTCTTTCAAAACTTGTGTTTATAGAAAACCTTTTTCTGTCTCTAATCCACCCCATGCTCTCTCAAATCATCCTGTCAATCAAAAGATCGGTGTTTTTTATACTTATGTTTATCGTGCTCTCAAAATTTGTTCCGATTTTGCATCTCTTAAGAATGAACTCAATTACTTAAAATCTGTTGCTGTAAAACGTGGTTTCAATCCTTCTATCATTAATACTGCTGTGAGCAAATTCAATAGACCCCCTAACAATTCCACTCTTTCTAATATTGATAAAAGTAAACCTGATAATTTGGTCGTCCTCCCTTTTTATCCTCCTTTATGTTTTAAATTAGCTAAAGTTTTAAGACGTTTCAACTTTAATGTTATCTTTAAACCAGTCAATAAATTAAAATTTCCTTCCATGAAATGTCCTGTCCCTGACCTCCAAAAATGGGGTATTTATAATGTTCCTTGTAATGGCTGTGATTTATCGTATATTGGTCAAACTAAAAGAAATCTCGAAAAACGCCTAAAAGAACACTCTCGGTATGTCATTAATCAAGAAATTTCTAAATCTTCTGTTGCTAAACACTCTTGAGATTCCGGCCATAGTTTCAATTTTCAAACTGCTAAAATTATCTTTAATGCCAATAGTTCCTCTGAGTTAGATTTTCTTGAAAATTTAGCTATTTATATTAATCGTGATATTATTGTTAATGATAAATCTGATTCTAAAACCCTCTCTGTTGCCTGGAAGAATCTTTTCAGCACTGCTTCATAATTAAGTTTATTATTTAATTATTATTATTATTATTTTATATATATATTATGTATACAATTTTTCAGGTTTATCCATGTGTGTTTATTATTGTAAACTATTTTTTATTTTTATGTATTTTAATTTTAATTTTTTTTTTAATTATTATTACTAATTTATATATTTTTGCGTACATTTTATTTCTTTTTAATCTCTCCTTTTAGTTAATTTTTTAATTTACCCCGCTTTTTTCCCATTTCCCTTCCCCCCTTCTTCCTTTCCTCTCCTTCATTGTCTATCTAGTTTTGTTTATGCTCTTCCGTGATTGGCTGTTGTCTTCTTCTTTCCTATTGGCTGTTCCTTCTGCTTGCTCCCTCTCCCTCCCGCATTCCCCTTCAGTCGTGCCGCTACATTCATTGTGGAAGCACGTCTTTTTTGAGCCTGACGAAGAAAGACTAAGTTCTTTCGAAAGGCCTTGCGCAGTTAACTTATTTTATGGTGTTTAAAGAAGTTTTTTTCATTTCAATCCAATCTGTTTTATATTTTCTTTATATAAATTTCTACCTTTGATGAATAATTTTTCAATATTATTTTTTTAAACATTTAACATATAATTCACTCTTAAATATGTTATTTTTATCTTAATAATATAGGAAGATGTCCTACAACGAAATAATATCGACATAGCAAAACCGAACGTTTGGTATCATTTAAGATGTTATAGAAAAGAAAACTCTTAAACAATATTCATAACTACAATTTTTCATAAATATATAAAGGAGAATTGCACCAAAAATTTAACTAATAAGAATGTATTTATTAAAATACAACATATTGCTCAGTGGGGCACAAAACAAGAATTTTAATATAAATTTGTACAATTAAAACAAAATAAAAATATCAACGTTTCGCGCCATCTTCTGCGGGCGTCTTCAGGAAAATATAATAATGGGATGAAATTAAAGTCCATACTTTAACCTAGCATTGGTATATTTCATAAATATATATAGGACAATTGCACCATAAAATTTAACTAATAAGAATGTATTTATTAAAATACAACATATTGCTCAGTGGTGCACAAAACAAGAAATTTAATATACATTTGTACAATTAAAACAAAATAAAAATATCAACGTTTCGCGCCGTCTTCTGCGGGCGTCTTCAGGAAAATATAATAATGGGATGAAATTAAAGTCCATACTTTAACCTAGCATTGGTATAACATTATTATATTTTCCTGAAGACGGCGCGAATTGATATTTTTATTTTATTTTAATTGTACAAATGTATATTAAAATTCTTGTTTTGTGCACCACTGAGCAATATGTTGTATTTTAATAAATACATTCTTATTAGTACAATTTTTCATTTATTTTACATATCTGGTTGAATAATTGTCCCTTTCAAACAAATTCTTTTTTTTACTCGTAAGTAAAAACATCAAAGTAGTAATTTTTTGATAAAGTAACTACTCTGTATTAGCTGTTTTCCTTCGAAGATTTCCAATTAATTTTAATTATTTATCTTCGCCTATGAAAGAAACTTCGTTCTCTGAACACCCTCTAAATTTTCGCATTGCCACAAGTTAGATATCTTTTTATACAATAACTTCTGTTCTAAAATTGCCTTGTATCCATATTATTTTCATGAGCTGCTTAAATTTTTTGCGTTAAAAACTAGAAAAATTTGTTATTTTATTATGTTAAAAAGAGAATAATTGTATTCGAATTTCCAATCAATCAGTTCAATTTGTTTGATATTTTCTTTTTTTAAATTTTTACCTTTGATGAATATATTTTCAATTTTAGAATTGAACCAAATTTAGTTTAGACCAATTAGCATTGGTCAAGAAATCACGCCATTACATTTTATGAATACATATCTGTTAAATTATTTTTTTATATATAGATAGTCAATGAGTTGCTGTATCAAATCATATATTTGTTTGAAAAATATAAGCTAAAACTGAGCCGTGAAAATTGGTAGAACCTTAACGTGGCGTTATTACCCCAGGGTACCTTACTATTAATAATACACCAGACACTAAAGGGTTAATTTTGCGGCATAACGTGTTATAACAAAATAATATCGACATGCTGTGAAAACGTTTGATATTAAGATGCTATTAAAAAAAAAAAAAAAAAAAAAAAAAAAAAAAAAAAAAAAAAACTGTTAAACCTTATTCATAACTCTAATTTTGTATTTCTTTTACACATCTGTTTGAATAATTGTCTCTTTCGAAGAAATTCTTTTTTTACTCTAAGTAAAAGCATCAAAGTAGTAATTTGTTGTTAAAGCAACTGCTCTGTACTAGTTATTTTTCTTTGAAGATTTCCAATTAATTTTAATTATTTATCTCCACCTAACAAATAACCTTCGTTCTCGTAATACTCTCTAAATTTTCACGCTGTTGCTATGTGACAAATACCTATCTTTTTATACAATAACTTCTAACAACTGTTTTAAAATAGCCTTGTGTCTATATTGTAAAATATTCTCATGAGCTGCTTAAATTTTTTGAGTTAAAAACAATCAAAATTTGTTATTTTATTATGATAAGAAGATAATAATTGTATTTGAAATTTCAATCAATCAACTTATTTTATATATTTTTTATATAAACTATTATCTTTGATGGATATATTTTTCTATATTATTTTTTTAAACATTTAACACATAATTTAATTTACTCTTAAATATGTTATTTTTGCCTTAATCATACAAGATAACGTCTTATAACAAAATAATATCGATACAGAAAAGCAGAACGTTTGGTATTATTTTAGATGCTATAGAAAAGAAAACTGTTAAAACTGTTGTTCATAAGTACAATTTTGTATTTCTTTTACACATCTGCTTGAATAATTGTCTCTTTCAAACAAATTCTTTTTTCACTCGTAAGTAAAAGCATCAAAGTAGTAATTTGTTGTTAAAGCAACTGCTCTGTACTAGTTATTTTTCTTCGAAGATTTCCAATTAATTTTAATTATTTACCTCGCCTATGAAAGATTCGTGACTGTTTATGAAGATTAATTTTTCGATATTTCGTGACGAACGACCGCCTCTGTGAGACTTCATTACGTTGTGGGCGGATATAGGAACTTAAACTATTTGTTTGTTGCAATAAGTTTATAATGGATGCCATGTTCTCTCCCATTCAAATAGGATTTCGACCTTGCAGTATTTTTCCGATATCTGCTTTATGATAGAGTTTGACATAAAGTTTGATTTATTATGCAGCACCGAACTAAATCTTTTGCACAAATTTGAAAACTTTCGTTTAGAAATAAAATTTACCAGGCTTTTTACCTTTTTATGAAACGATATTTTAGTTTTGGGATTTGTTTTTAAAATGCATTATTCAGAATGAATATTAGTTCCTTAATTAGAGAATTACAATTAACATATTTTTGCTTATAAATTTGAGTGTTGTTTAGAATTTAGTAGAAGAAGATAATTAAAATTGTAGCTTTTTAACTTACATGTTATATGGTGAAATTTTTACATTAAAAGGAAATGCTTTATTTCTTTTGCTTTTAAATTTACGAATAGTTGAGAACTTTCAAACATATTAAAAAAAAATTTCAGTATAAAGCTCATAGGATAGAACAAATAAAAATAAAAAAGCATTTTACAAGAAAGTACTTTTTTACGACAGTAGTAAATGTGAAAAAGGTCGTCACGGAAATAATAACAACTAGAAAATTGCACGTCAAACGTAGCAAGTGAGGTGCGATTCTACTATAAGGAAGTTGTAAAAATACTCAGATCCTTGTGTAATAGTATACAGTTTTTTAGATACAGTACAGTAGTCAAAATTTTTTGTATGTCCCTGTAAATGCTTTGTGCTTTCTATTATAGAGAAAGTAGCTTATAGTAAATCTAAGCAACGTATATCTATTTCATAAAACGAGAAATAGTTTAATATAATTAGAATGACCTCCAAACAGGGTTACATCCTTTCTATACCATTATGTATTGGAATAAATTTGTGTGGCCCTGTAAATTAACGACAAATATTCTTTGCACAACAGATTATGCAGAATGTATCAGGGTTGGAAAAAAACCAGGTTTTTTTTGAAAAAAAACAAAAAAAAACGGTTTTTTTGGTTTAAACCGGGTTTTTTTAAAAACATCCTTTTTTAGTACATATACATGCATATTTATTAATAAAAATAGACATTGTTGGATTATATGTAGTATAAATTCATTTTAAAATAATTTAAATTAAATAATTAGTGAATTATGTAGAAAATTGAAAAAAAAAATCATATTTTAATTTAAACAGTTATTAGTAAACATGTAGTAGTCTTATGTCCAAACAATAAACTACTCTACACAGTGAAACATTGATACTTTGAAAAACTTTATAAACAACCTTTTGATTACTTATAATAAACATCTGATGTAGTTTGATGAATGTAAATATTATTTTCCATAATTAAAAAAAAAAAAAAGATACTTCTTGGGGGTTTTGTTTTTTGAGAGACAATTTGAAATCAACATTTATAGTCATTAGATTTAGCAGATAACAACAGGGTTGTTATGATTTTGTCCAGCCCAAAAAACCCGGGTGGGTTTTTTCAAAATTTCAACTTTAAATTACATATATAATGTATTTATATTACATATATAATATATTGTAATGTATTTTTTAATATCACTACACCACTCAAAGTTTATAACCATCACCCCCCCCACCCCAAAGAAAAGAAATGTCCTAATTATACCATCACAATTTTTAAAAGAAATAATTGTTAATCTCTGTAGCACGTGTAAGTAACAAATTTTTTCCCATTAAAAAAATACTTTGATGTGTAATCCGTTCTATGTTATACAATAGAAACTCATAACAAAATACCATATATGCTTAGAATCCTAATTTAATTATGTAGACATGTAGAATTACTTGGCTTATTCTATTATTTAGTAATAATAAAAAATACTTTATAAATTATTACTAATAATCAATTTATCACAATTTTGATTACTGTCATTGATATATGTCATATAATTGTAATAATCAATTAGCTACTTTAAATTTAGTAATAAGAAATTTTTTTTCAAGCATTCTCAACCACCTCCAATAAACTTCCAAAACCTGAAAAAACCCTGATAAAACCCCCCAAAACCCTGAAAAAACACAGTGGGTTGGTTTTTCTGAAAAAAACCCAGGTATTTAACAACACTGGATAACAAAGGGGGAAAAATTAGTTTGTTATTGTTAAAATACTATAACTATAACTAGCACCCAATTTTTGAATACTCTCTTATACAACTTCATGTTTTGATTTTTAAAGATTATCTCCCCAAGAAAAAAAAATTTCTTTTATAATTTTACCAAAATATTAAAGATCATCAAGTTTTGTAGCTCCATATTCAAAAGCTGTCATGTTATGATAGATTGCTTTAAATAATCTGCATTTTTTTAATGAAAATATTTTATACTAAATATTGAATATTTTTAATCTATTTTATCTTTGATCAATTCACATGTTCTAAGATTTTTCTTTACAGCAATGGAATATGTTCACCAATGCATAGTGATTTTCATCCTATACATAAAAAAAAATAACCTAGGCCCACTATATCTAATACTTATTGCTGAAAAAAAGTGTTAAAAGTAGAAAATATTTATATACAATTTGTAAGTCTTAAATTATAAAGAAAAATGAGAAAATATCATTAGATTTTTTCGAAAAAAACCAATTGGTTTTTTTGAGAAAAAAACCAATTGGTTTAAACCGTGGTTTAAACCATGGTTTAAACCAATTGGTTTAAACCGTGCCAACCCTGGAATGTATATTTCAGTACATAATTCATAGATTCACATCGATTTTATTATGTTCAGAAGAGTATGACATCATTAAAATGCACTTGAAACTATTTTTTCTCATTTGCCGTAATGTAACGGAATACTTTTTATCGTCTCTGTAATTAAACTATCTATCCGATTTTCATAAAATTTGAAATAACTTGACAAAATTATGCAGAAATTATAAATTTTAAATTTAAAGCGATTCGCTCGGTTGGTTCTGCTCTTTTATATTCGGGCAGACGGACGGACTGAGCGACGACTATAGGTGCTACGTATTTAAATACAGTCGAGCCTCTATATAACGAAATCCATCGTTCCAGTAAAAAATTCGTTATATAGAGAAATTCGATGTATAGAGTATGATGTTAAAAATAGTATTTAATGTGTAAATTTTGAACAAATATTATTTTTGATCTTTTTAATTAAGAATTTGAAATGTTTAAAAGTATATATTAACCTAACATTTTATTTCTTACTTATTTAAGCAGTTTCAAAAAAGAGAAAAGACATTTATTTGAAAGCTTAATGAAAATCAAATAAGGAAGACTTACATAAATTTCAGAGGAAGAAATCTGTAATTTTTTGTTGTTTTGATTTTAAAATTACAATTGTTACGCTCTCAAAAAAAATTCTCAAATTTTAGCAAGGAATGAAAAATTGTAGTTGATATTTTCCTCCATTTGAAGGTCTCTCTTATGTACTCTCATTGATTCCTCTCTTATATGTGTAACAATTCAATTGACTGTGTTTTGAGAAGGATGTTGAAAGGTGTGTGGGATGTGGGATGAACTTGTTAGATTTAAAGAATAAGGAGAGAAGTAATATTTATAAAAAAAAAAAAAAAAACTCTCCACTGAACGATAAATCAAAAATAAGTGATGGAAAATTGATTCCATATGATTTCGAAGCTTTTTTAAAACTGAATAAATTAAGATCAATTTATGAAAAAATTCGTTATATGGAGATAGATATTTCGCTATATAGAGTCTGTTTTTAATGTAATCATGCGAAAAGGGGACCGTTCTTACTAAAAATTCGTTATATGGAGAAATTCGATGAATGGAGTTTCGTTATATAGAGGTTGGACTGTAATTACAAAGTCTCCTAATAATACGGATATTAATGAATTACATGAATAAGAAGAAAGTTTTAAACCTAAAGAGAAAGAAGAATGGTAATTTCGTGGAGCAGATATAATTTTACTTTTCACTAAAATAAATGTTTCTGGATTGAACTCGAATACTGCCAGATATGCAGATTGAAAAAACTCTATTAAGTAAATGGGTGATTCCCTCCAAATAGACCAAAATAAGAGTTATGAGGGAGTGACTGTGAGGAAGTGATGAATTTTAACAAAATGTCCATTTACCTTTTTTGTCATTATCTGAATTGAGATTAGGCTTAGTGGGCCTTCACTATATCCAAATACTTCTAAATCAGTAATAATTAAAATTGTTTAATATTTACCTGCATTCAGTAGAGGCTGATAAGAGAGTGATATGGTGCTAAGCCTTCCTCATCACTCTCTCATCAGCCTCTACTGAATGCAGGTAAATAGTTTAAAAAATAATTATTACTGATTTGTAAGTATTTAGATGTAGTTAAGGCCCTTTAAGCCTAATCTCAATTCAGATAATGTTAAAAAGGGTAAATGGACATTCTGTTAAAATTCATCACTCCCTCATAATTCTTATTTTGGACTATTTGGAGAGAATCACCCAAATGTACTTATTAAAAATCTTTTAAAAAATTTAGCCGCGTCAATTATAACACTGCGAATTCGATTCACCTTACGATGAAGTTTTCTGTTTTACAATAATTTGAATTTTATGGAATTTCGGAGCCTTTCCAGCACTTTCCAGAAAAGTATATGCTCAAACGAAAATTAAAGAATTATTTTCAGTTCAATAAAAGATTTCTTTTTGAGTTAATTTATTATTTATAAAAATAACTTTTTTATTAATAGTTTATTTGAATGTTAGAGACTACGTAAAACCTGTATGAGCCATGTTTTTATACCGCATTTATCTTTTTAGTACAGTTTATATATTATTGAAAGCGAAAATTAAAAAGAAGAGCTGTTTCTCTATGCGGTTAATTCGCATTTTTATTTCAGCAGCCCCTCGAGAAAGGATAAATAGATGCTCTAATAGAATTTTTCTTATACAACACATTTCTGTGTTGAACATGGCCAATAGTCTGATGAAACAAATAAAGTTAATTAAACACTACATTAGTTCACACACATTTCAGTATAATACTATCTATTTAATCAAGAATTGTTGTTCTCTTTCGCCGAAATGTCCTTCATTTTCTCTTTTTATTGTTTTGAGCATTTTTTCTCTTATTTTAAATGTAGTTTCGCTTACACTAGAAACATCTTTATCCTACTTAGTTTTTCTGGCTCGATACAGAAATCGGTTTGTTAGCATTTTACTTTATTACATCAAAATTAACCATCAACACTATGAATTGAAAATTTTGTCCATCAACCATCGGTTGCTGCGAATAATCGCGAAATTAGTTAATTGGATGCTGGTAAAAATTGCGAATTTTGTCAATTACTCGCTTCAAAAATCGAGAAACCGCCAGTCATTGCCTCGGCACAAAAATCGCGATTTTAGTCAATCATCTGCGGCAAAAAATCTTAAATTTCGCCAGTAATCTGCGTCAATTGCAAATCTTGTCACGCGGTCACGAAAAATAAATAAATAAATAAATAAATCATGTAATTAGTCAGTCGGTTACCTAGTTTCAGACTGTTATATATCTATCACGAATTTTTTACTCTGGGAAAAAAATAATAAATAATAAATAATAATAATAATAATAATAATAATAATAATAACATTTTGATAAATTTATTTTAAAAAATCATCATTGTTTAAAAGTAAATTAAGTAATCTTTACTTAAATGTCACCCTTTTTTATTTAATGAGTACAAAAGCTATAAGGGGTGAGGATTCAGAGAATGTTAAAAAGTATTTCTAGAATGACACCTGAAATGCTATTTTTTTCCTTAAATTCCTAAAGAGTGTTCGAAACTCCTGAAATTTTGCTATCTTACTCCTGATCTTTTCAATGTTGAAATCTATGCTTGTTTGGTTTCTTTTAAGCAAAATTTCTTTTTCAAAATATGTTTATTGACAGATTTACACGTTTCAGGCACTGAAGAGTCCGAAAAATATATTTAAAAAAAAATTGTCTGTGTGTCAGTCTGTCAGTTTATCTGTCTGTCTATAAATGCTCTGTCTCTCAAAAATATTGAGATTGAGACTTGAAATGTGGTGTGTACCTAGTATCTAATAATGGGAAGAAGCCTATTAAATATCAATAACCTCGATTATCTGGAACTAATTTCTTCGGACTCTCGAAGTATTCGATCTGATAAAGGTATCGAATTTTTTTTATTTTATGGATTGGATGTAAAAGACAATAATATATATATATATATATATATATTGTATGAAAAATTAAGTCGGTCGGATAATTAGTTACCGAGATATTTGTAATCGCATTTTTTACACTCTTCGATTTTTCATGACCCTGATTTAATCCAAATTTCAATTCAAATATATATTTTAATTGGAAATGAGAAGCTTAAACCAACGCAATAAATTGTTAGTCAATAGGATTATCTTTTTAGGACTTATAAGGTTGTTTCTTTTACGCAATTCAGTACTACTTGTGTAGTTTGGCGTTTTATGTAATTTGTCGAAATTGGTCCATCAGCAATTCAATAATAGAGAATTACTATGAATTAAAAATATTTAAATATACGTTAAAACTTTATTTTGTAATTGCAATGCATTTTATAAATAATTTACACGTGTTTTATTTCCATAATTTATTTTATGCATATCCATGGTGGGTAAGTAATACGGTGATCCCCAACGGCTAGTTTTGACATGCATTATCACCTTTATAGTTCTGGCCATCAATGTTAGTACTTATTTTCTATGTCACGATTTAACAAGAAAATAAATGTAAGCCGGAACATGAATAAAACAAGATAGATACTTTGTCATAATTAAGAACATTATACATCCGTTTTCTTTTTAATTATAAAAGTGCATTAGGATTATCTTTCTAGCATCAATTTGCTCTTATTATTATCTTTTTGATATGGATAGCTTCATTAACTTAATCTCGCATCGTTACTCTATTGTGCATTTGAGTATAATTAATTAGTTTTATTATTCATGAATTCAGTTATGCGTAAACACTTTGCATAAAAATTATGCGCTGAAATAATGATAGTTTTAACAATAATAATATTAATGTGAACGCTTTTGGGGGATAAAAAAAAGTCGGAAATTGTACGTTCAAAATTATTTCAAACTTATTCAGATCTTGGTGTAATTATATATAGTACTTCGGATGCTGTATAGTATCCGAAATCTTTTGTGTGTCTCTGTAAATAGTATCTGCTTTCTATCTGCTACAGTAATAGAGATGGCTCGGTGGCCCTTTTTATTTCTTTTATGCGACCGGCGGCCTTTTTTAACACTTCCTATGTGCCCGTTGTAATTCAGTCGATCTCCGGTAAAATATTGCTAATTCTATTAGGGAACTCCAAACAAATCAGTTCTCCAAAATATTTTCTTTGTTAACAACGTACAAGTGTGTCCTTTTTTTAATAAAGTGATCCTGGGAAAAAAGAAAGAAAGAAAGAAAGAAAAAACAAGTTGAATGTAGATTCTGCCATTGCAGAATTCAGTTTCGCCTCCGATTAGGAAAAAAAAATCGATAGAGGTTTTTTACATACATTTCATCAGAACGAATTTTTGGAGAGTCCGAAAAAAATAGTTCCGGATAATCGAGGTTACTGATATTGAATAGGCTTTGTCCTATTCTTACTAAGTACATACAAAATTTTAAGTCTCTATCTCCATTTGTTCGTGAGATAGAGCGTTTACAGACTGACAGACGGACGGCAATTTTTTTTCTAAAAATATGTTTTTCGGAATCTCCAGTATCTGAAACGTGTAAATCCGTCAAATTTTTTTTCGAGAGTCCGAAAAAAATAGTTCCGGATAATCGAGGTTGCTGATATTAAATAGGGTTCGTCCCATTCTTACATACTAACTGCATACAAAATTTCAAGTCTCTATCTCCATTTGTTCGTGAGATAGAGCGTTTACAGACTGACAGACGGACGGCAATTTTTTTTCTAAAAATATGTTTTTCGGAATCTCCAGTATCTGAAACGTGTAAATCCGTCAAATTTTTTTTCGAGAGTCCGAAAAAAATAGTTCCGGATAATCGAGGTTGCTGATATTAAATAGGGTTCGTCCCATTCTTACATACTAACTGCATACAAAATTTCAAGTCTCTATCTCCATTTGTTCGTGAGATAGAGCGTTTACAGACTGACAGACGGACAGACGGAAAGCAATTTTTTTTCTAAAAATATGTTTTTCGGAATCTCCAGTATCTGAAACGTGTAAATCCGTCAAATTTTTTTTTCGAGAGTACGAAAAAAATAGTTCCGGATAATCGAGGTTACTGATATTAAATAGGCTTCGTCCTATTCTTACTTACTAAATACATACAAAATTTTAAGTCTCTATCTCCATTTGTTCGTGAGATAGAGCGTTTACAGACTGACAGACGTACAGACAGACGGACGGCAATTTTTTTTTCCAATTTAATCTAAAAATATGATTTTCGGAATCTTCAATATCTGAAACGTGTAAATCCGTCAAAATTCTTTTTCGAGAGTCCAAAAAAAAAAAAAAAAAAAATAGTTCCGGATAATCGAGATTACTAATATTAAATAGGCTTCGTCCTATTCTTACTCACTAAGTACATACAAAATTTTAAGTCTCTATCTCCATTTGTTCGTGAGATAGAGCGTTTACAGACTGACAGACGGACTGACGGACGGCAGTTTTTTTTTTCTAAAAATATGTTTTTCGGAATCTCCAGTATCTGAAACGTGTAAATCCGTCGAATTTTTTTTCGAGAGTCCGAAAAAAATAGTTCCGGATAATCGAGGTGACTGATATTAAATAGGCTTCGTCCTATTCTGACTCACTAAGTACATACAAAATTTTAAGTCTCTATCTCCATTTGTTCGTGTGATAGAGCGTTTACAGACAGACGGACGGCAATTTTTTTTTTTTTTTCTAAAAATATGTTTTTCGGAATCTCCAATATCTGAAACATGTAAATCCGTCAAATTTTTTTTTTCTATCTCCAAAACGATTGCAAGGCTTACCCTATACTACGTATGATAGGTAAGTAAAATACTTATGCTTGATGTGCCACAATTTTTGACACGACCCTTTTTAGCTTGTGTGAAAGAAATAGCATCGGAAGCTAATAATAATAATAAAACCTTTTTTAGAATTGTGTTCCTTTTATGAAAAAATGTACCTTTTTTTTCAGAAAAGTGTTCCTTTTTTCGAAAATTCCAACCCGGAGGGTTTTTTTAGGTAATTTTCGTAATTATTTAAATGCGTAGCATTTATAGTTGTCGTTCAGTCCGTCCGTCTGTCTGTCCGTCCGCATATAACAACGCAAAAACTACCCAACCGAATTCTTTGAAATTTAAAATACGTAATTATTACTTAATTTTGGCGTGTCATTTCAAATTTTATGAAAATCGGATGCATAGATCAATTACAGAGACAATCAAAAGGATTCCGTTACATATGGTCAATGGGGAAAAAAGTTTCAAATGCATTTTAATCGTTTGAAATTTAAAATGCATAATTATTACATAATTTTGTCGAGTTATTTCAAATTTTATCAAAATTCGATGCATAGTTCAAATACAGAGACAATCAAAAATATTCCGTTACATTGCGGTCAATGGAAAAAAAATGTTTTAAATGCATTTTAATGGTGTTACAGTCATTCGAAAATGATAAAATTGATATGCATCTATTAAGTACGTTTTATAATATACATTTTGCATAATCTGTGGTGCAAAGGACATTTGTTATTGATTTACAAGGCCACACAAAAGTACTCTTTTATATAATGGTATAGGAAGAACATTGTTTGGTGCGCATTTTAATTGTAATTAACTATTTACAACTTTATGAGATCGATATATGAGAGTGATATTTTTAAAATTTCGTTATCGTACGAACGCACCTTATTTGCTACGCTTCACGTGCAATTTCCAACTTGTTTTTTCTAGAGTCTACACTATAATTGGTATATTATTTCGGATTATTGCGACTTATTCTGTATTGAGAATGTAGTTCGTTTTTTTTTTTTTTTTTTTTTTTTAAGTTAATTTACAAGGACAGGGCACTCAAAAGAGCTCCGTTACATGATAGCCTATGGGAGAAAAATCGTTTGCAATGTATATTTTAAATGTTTGCATTATTTCAAACGCATTAAAATTAATTTACATCATTAAGGTGTATTACAAGATGCTTACTATGATGAATATGGCGTGCATGGCATTAATCGTTTATTTACAGGAATACACAAAATAATTCATTAGAGTACAGTCTATGAGCGATAATTGCTGGAATTATGTTTTCAGTTTTGTGGAATACGTTTAAAAATTTAATCACTTTTTTATATTACTTGTTGTGTATAAATTTTATAGACCATACACTGGGTACAAAAAAGAATTTCTGTTTATTCGCGGAAGTTGCTGAAGAAGATTTTTTAAATTTACTTTTTAAACGGGCGATTCGTTTCCTAATTGAACTAAATTTTTTGCTATGAAGTATATATAGAAATCTATGAATCTTTTGCAATCTTCACAAACGAATTTGAATATAATTTTTTAATACAGTAAAACCTCCATAACGGACACTCCCGAATAGCGGACACCTCTATTTAACGGACAGTTTTCCGATCCACACTCCCAAAGCCTAAATTTTTGTATGTTTAACCTCTGAATAACGGACATTCCAAATAGCAGACACTATTTTCGGCGTTTCAGGATGAAAAATTATTTTTAACAAGAAAAAAAAGAGTAAAAAGGCCTCTAAATTTATCAGTTCAATGTGTCACAAACTTTGTGATCACAGATAAATGTAGAGGGTTTGGACTGAGGAAATTTCTCCTTCACGTTCAGTGTTGAATTCAGGGTGTTGCCTCAGAGGGACATCTCTCAGAGCATTCAAATTCCTATGTCCCCCAGGAAGATTTTATGTTTTTATTGATCAAAAAGTGCAATCCCTATATCCGCTTGGAACTCTATAATGACCAATAACGTCACATTGAAAAAAAATTACATGTAATCGTGAGCAAACGTAAATTTTGTAACTGATTTTTTTTTTTTTTTTTTTTTTTTTTTTTTAATAAGAATGTAATAAACAACAGTTAAAGGTGTGCACAATTTTATTTAAATTTTATTGTTTAAAAAATAATTTTAATTTCTCATAAATAATATAAGAACGGTTTTAGGACATATAAAAGTCAATTATGAAATATTAAGCATTTCTTAGCGATTTTTGTATCTTTGAGGTTTTCCCAATAGCGCACACCTCCGAATAGCGGACAATTTCTGCGTTCCCGAGGTGTCCGTTATTTAGAGGTTTTACTGTATAATAAAGGGGGAACTTTTGTTGCAGTAATCTGAATGTGTTGGAAAATGTTTCATAAACAATTGTTGACGCGTGATTTCTCTTTCTCGTGTACAGTTTGGTTAGGAAATTGATTTAAAGAGACTGAGGCCGTCTCGTCGGGAACGATTTGTTGGCCTTTTTTTTAGAGACTCCATGCATTTTACATCTTCCCTTCGACGCGACGTTCTACTAATCCAGTGCCCTTGAATTTCTTCCCTTTTGAATCAATAGCATGACGTCACGGAACACAGTGATGATGTAATAATTCAATAAGTCGTCTGCGGAATTCTACTTTAGTTTATTACATTTCTGTGATATTCCGTTTTTGCTAAAAAACATAATTTTATGCATCTTGAAAAAAGAAAGTTTTAATATAAAGGTTCTTAATCTTTAAATTCTCCTCCTTTTCCCAAAGATCTGCTAACTTCTTCATAGGTATAGAAAATATTTGTTTCCTCTAAATGCATCATCAAAAGAATCTTCATAATTAAAAGAAAAAAAAATCTGGTGTTCTTTTCACACAAAGATGTATGTTATATAGATTTATTTATTTGTTATGAAATTAATTTATGTAATTTCTCCGATTTTTCATTGAGTATGCTTTTATTAGTTATGCATTATAATTACTTTTTACTTACCCATCATACGTAGTATAGGGTAAGTCTTGCAATCGTTTTGAAAATCGAAAATTTTTTTTGACGGATTTACACGTTTTAGATAGTGGAGATTCCGAAAAACATATTTTTAGAAAAAAAAATTTGCCGTCCGTCTGTCTGTCTGTAAACGCTCTATCTCCCGAACAAATTGAGATAGAGACTTGAAATTTTGTATGCAGTTAATATGTAAGAATGGGACGAACCCTATTTAATATCAGCAACCTCGATTATCCGGAACTATTTTTTTCGTACTCTCGAAAAATTCGTTCTGGTAAAAGGTATATAAAAATTTTCGAATTTTTTTGTTCAAAGGAATGGACGTAAAAGGCAATAAAATAACACACATTTTGCATATAGAACGAAGTCGATCGGATTATTAGTTGCCGAGATATTTGTAATCTTGTTTTCCACATACTTCGATTTTTCATGACCCTGTATTTCATTCAAATTTCAATTCAGAGGTATATTTTAATTGGAAATGAGACGCTTAATCCGACGCAGTTAATTTTTAGTTAATAGAATTATTATTTTTGGAGTTATAAGGATGTTTCTTTTACGCAGTTCGGTACTACTTGGGTAGTTTGGCGTTTTATATAATTTGTCGAAATTGGTACATCAGCAGTTCTTTAATAAAGCATTATACTATGTATATTAACACTATTTAAATTTTGTTTGTGAATTGCAATGCATTGTATAAATAGTTTCACATGTTTTATTTTCATATACATATGCATGATGGGTAAGTATTACGGTGGCCCCCAATGACTAGTTTGTTAAGTAATACTAAACGATGCTTGATCGATAGCTTATTAAAATTAATCATAGTCCTCGTTTGGTCTGAAGGTTGTGATTAATAAATTTCGCCATGCTTAGAAGCATGACCTTGGATCGCTAGGTTGGACAGGCAATTGCAGAAATTCTAATATGGTTAAATTCTTATTTAGACTGTTTTATTTCTTGTGAATTTGTCTTGGGAAAAAAAACCGCCGTAATTAAAGGTACTGCAATGGTAAGTGAAATCTTTATTATATTTGACATAAGCACTAATTGTCTTTTATGGCCTATTATTTGACCATTAATTGTTGAGTTGTTTTTCTTGCAAGATAAGTTGTTAGAAAGTTTATAATACACTACAATAATTTATTTATAATTAATTAATTCATAACCATAATTTATTTTCATATGCACTTTGCAAAATGTTGACTAATAAGCTGCACAGAAAATTTTCTAATAATTTTTTTTTTAAATCTACCTTGCAATATGAAACTACTTGTTGATATATAATAAACTAAAAACATAAAAGCACATAAATGGTGTAAAATTTTCGCTGAATTGGAGCGTTTTCCCCTGGGGATGAAATCCATCTCCTTCATTATCAAAATTAAAAAAATATTTTTTTCTTGCTTAAAATATACAGTATAATTTACACTTAACAAGTAGTCCAGGCATTTGAAATAAATGCGAGATTTGGTGTAGTTTTGAAATTTGGTACCTTTATGTTTTTTGGGTCGCTGAACACGAATCTGGTGTTATCCAACAAAATTTATCCCCGAAAATACGTTTTTTTTTTTTTTTTTTTTTTTTTTTTGGGGGGGGGGGGCTTAAAAAGTGTAAAAAACGTGACTTTTCTTTGTTTTTTTCTAAATAACTTCAATAACTCAAAATTATGCATTTTACATAAAAGTCCTCAATACATAAATTAAAGAGGACAAAATTTCCTACATTTTATGTATTTAAAGTTTTTTTCTCTGATCAATGGTTTAGCCGTGATAATGCCGCAAAAACGGGTGTAGAAAGCAAATAATTTTGAAAAACGGTAATTATGGTACGTACGTCGATGAAACGTGAAAAAGAACCATTTTAGGCAAATTTTGACTACTTAATAATACTAAATATAATATTATTGACTACATTTTATAAATTTGATGTTCTTTGTTTCCTTCATAGCTAAAAAATAATTAACAAGAAAGAAAAATCATGCGTTAAGCATAGATTATGAAGCACTTTCAAACACTTCATGAAAACTTTAAAAAAAATTCGTTATTTAAGGAAATAAAGTTACTGTATATAGCCAAATGTATATTCCAATACTGTTGAACAGCCCTGTATTTGATCTTTCGGTTGGTATATAATATACTATATAATGGGAAAATTTAGTCTCGCAAAAAAATACCTAGAAGGTTGAAATTTCTCTTTCAGCAATTTATACTAATAGATGGAAACATAATTAAATACTTTTATTCAACCCTGTAGTTCACATTGTATCTTTATGTTCTAGTTTCCTTCATAACTAAAAAATAAATAAAAATGAGCATATCTGTTATTAAAATGTTCATTTGCTATTACAAAATACCCTATGAACCAGTGGATCCAATGGAAGGGGAAATAGTCATGCTACTATTAAAAAAACTTTTATTTTATAATATTGGTAGTAATAAAAACACCCACTAATCCCATACATCTATTTTCTGCTTTGTAGATTTAGGTGAAAAGTACGGACCCTCAAGTAAAAGAAAGCGGAAGTAGTATTATTTTTTAAAAGTAAATGCACATAAATATTTATAATTAAATAATGAGTTGTCGTATGTATTGTTAGCAACTTCATTGTAAAATGCAGTCAATGATGTAATCTTTAGTATTATTTATAGTCAATCTTTGCATAAAATAGTCAGTTTTCATGTTAAATAAATGCACAATGTCGTAATTCCTGTTTACCACAATTTTTTGATTTTCACACCCATTTTTTAACTTTAAGAACTAGAGTCAGCTTTTATCAATTAAAAAATATGTCTTTGCCCCATAAAAGTCTGTCAAACGATGTAAAAAAGAAAAAAAAAATCTTGCCATAATATGGCATATAAGTTTCCTGTAAACGCATCGTTAAAAAAAAAAAAAAAAAAAAAGATATACTTTTTGGGATAAGGGTATTTTACGGCATGGGCTAGAGATTGGAGTAAAGAACAACTATTCAGTTTCCATAATTACGGTTGCAGTGATAATTTTATTGTGATAATTTTTGATGTCAACACCCAATTTTTGCATTGAAAAGTGACATTAGTAAAAAAAACCACACACACACACACACACACACAAAAAAAGAGTTAATATATTAGCAACAAAGAATGATTTTTAACTATGCGAATTTCATCTAATAAAAAAATATTTTAAATGTACATACTTCGCTTTATCTTTAATAATGACTTTTGTAAATGATCATCGGTAATACTTGATCTTTCTCAAATAGTATTCGAAACACTTCCGTGGTTTCAAAGTATACATTTTCTATTACTATTAATCTGCAGCTTTTAATAAGTACGTAATAAAAAAGCTTTCAAAGTTGAGTCATATATGCATTTCTTGTTGCAAAATTTCCAGTCACGTCTTAAATTAGACATATCTGAGAATTTACTCTGTGAAGTTTA
The DNA here is from genome assembly GCA_964019185.1 of Maratus speculifer. Classification (NCBI taxonomy): domain Eukaryota; kingdom Metazoa; phylum Arthropoda; class Arachnida; order Araneae; family Salticidae; genus Maratus; species Maratus speculifer. The sequence goes on from OZ025292.1 coordinate 376,793,429, forward strand.
TAGCAATAAAAAAGGAGTGTCTCATTTGAACTAGAGATGGGAAATATAGTTATTTTTGGTTAACAGGTTACATCGTTCCACACATTCACAGATAACAGATTTCAACAACCTATTATTTTTGTAACGTATAACTAATCGATGAGACTATGCTGTCAACAGACATTTTAATTATAGGGCCGTTAATTAAGGTATCTTGAATAATTTTGATACATAAGTATAGATGCTGTTTTAGTTCACATAAACCTGCTCCTTTAAAACCACCATAGAGTTAAAATTTTAATTTTTGCAAGACAAAAACTTAGTTAGTTGTGATACTTTACATTTCATGTATTATTATCGTTTTCTTGCACTAAAAATGCATTTTTCCTCATTGAAAATTTATAAGTATCATAACTCAGTAAATTTTGCCCGTAGAACCTTTTTTTTTTTTTTTTTTTTTTTTTGCTGATTTACTTGTTAAAACACATAAAAACTTTTTCTAAATAAACTAGTCGTTGGGGGGCCACCGTAATACTTATCCATCATGGATATGTATATGAAAATAAAACTGTGAAAACTATTTATACAATACATTGCAATTCATAAAGAAAATTTAAATATTGTTAATATACATAGTAATGCTTTATTAAAGAACTGCTGATGTACCAATTTCGACAAATTATATAAAACGCCAAACTACTCAAGTAGTACCGAACTGCGCAAAAGAAACATCCTTATAACTCCAAAAATAATAATTCTATTAACTAACAATTAACTGTGTCGGATGAAGCGTCTCATTTTCAATTAAAATATACCTCTGAATTGAAATTTGGATGAAATACAGGGTCATAAAAAATCGAAGAATGTGGAAAACAAGATTACAAATATCTCGGCAACTAATAATCCGACCGACTTCGTTCTATATGCAAAATGTGTATTATTTTGTTGCCTTTTACGTCCATTCCTTAAAACAAAAAAATTCGAAAATTTTTATATACCTTTCATCAGAACGAATTTTTCGAGGATCCAAAAAAAATAGTTCCGGATAATCGAGGTTGCTGATATTAAATAGGGTTCGTTCCATTCTTACATGCTAACTACATACAAAATTTCAAGTCTCTATCTCAATTTGTTCGGGAGATAGAGCGTTTACAGACAGACAGACAGACGGACGGCAAAATTTTTTTTCTAAAAATATGTTTTTCGGAATCTCCACTATCTAAAACGTGTAAATCCGTCAAAATTTTTTTTTCGATTTTCAAAACGATTGCAAGACTTACCCTATACTACGTATGACGGGTAAGTAAAATTATAGGAAACTTACTGAACACTGTATAAAATATGTAGTTTCTTAACAATTTAAAAAATAATTATTTTAATGTAAATTAATATTTATATGATGCAGAAAAAAGTTTAAAGCATTTTTGCAATTGTTACAATGACTCCAAAACTGACGGTTTAGAAATTAATTTTTTTCTAAACGATCAGAAATATCCTCCATAAAAACAACACAGTTTTAACAATGCGATTTGCTCAAAAAAAAAAATAAATAAATAAATAAATAAATAAAAATAAATAAAATTGATCTTCATTCATTAGCACCTTGATTTGAAGTTCGAATTTTGACATCCGCGAATCAATATCTGAACGCATATTCAAAGCTTATCCCACAAGAGCACGTAACATTACTTGTATATTTTTAATTAAATGTCATTCATCCCACAAATTTCATGTGTGCAAGTACGTATTTAAAATCCCCTCCCCAAAACTTGTGACAGGCAAAAAATGACGTTAGTAGTATAAAATTGGCGCTCTATAAATTTCCGCGTCCGTCAGGACCCCCCCTCCCCATCCCTTTTCGAATGGCTGTGCCCTCACCAGGCTATTTTTCTTCTTTTTTTCAGTAAAATACAATTACAAAAGTAATGTTTTCCTGTTTGTATTTTCTAACGACACAATATTAACAAAATAATAATGATAAAAATAAAAAAAAATAAAAAACAGCGATAAACATTTTATTAAATAAAAATCATAGCGCCAGAATACGCTCCCTTCCCCCAAATACCATGAGTACATAGTAATATCCCTTTTAAATATTCAAACTCAAAGATTGCCACCGTTTTACCCATCTAACTACATCAACGAAAGGTTATATCCCATGCCCCAGCGATAAAACAGCTTTCTATCAACAATTTAATCCGTAAATCTCTTTAATTCCATTTTTCAAACAGAGATTCCTTCCCATTAAAAATATGACCAGAGATGACCGACATTAGTTAATAATCTGCAAGCGTCATTCACTAACTTCACGTACTTTAGAATAAAAACACATTTTTCCCTCATTTCATTTTCAGTATTCTACCTATTTGTTTGATAAAAGCAATTTTCATTATTCCAGCTATTTTTTTCAATAAATGTTGTTTTCATTATTCTAAAAACTGATTCTATTGCCTTAATCTTTGTAACTGTGAGCGTTATAAAAAAATTCAAACGATAAAATATATTCTGTGAAGAATCGAAGCCAGATGTTTGTAAATATTCATGGAATAATCAACAACGAATAGCTTTTGAGACATTTTATGACGTGAACTTTTGAGATAGCAAAAGAACAAGGTTTCCTATGATTGGCTTCCTTGATTAGACCAAAGAGATTTTTAATGTCTTGGAATCGTAGATTGACAGTGACGCGTCAAAAAAGAAAGTTTCATAGGGGTTTTTTTGTGCGTCGGAACTTTTTTTCTCTTTCTCTGTCTCAAAAGCATTTTAATGCAGTTGGGAATTTTTGTTTTCTGCAGTAATAGAAATTCTTTGCCTCAGAATTCAAATAGATTTATAAGTTGGAATTTTTTTATATAACTAAACTTTTATTAATTTATAAATATGTATTCCTAAAATGATTTTCAGCATTACTACTTGTTTCTTCTTTTTAAAATGCTTCTCATACGAAGCATTCCAAAATTAACAGGGACTTTTTGGTAATCTGTTATTGAATAATACGTTTTTGGTTAATATTACGAATATTTATCTTGTTATGTTAAATAATGCCCATCTCTAATTTGAGCCAATACAACTCAAATTAATGAGTAATGTTGAAAAATTCCGTAGGAAAAAACGAGATTTTTGGAATACAGATAGTTTCGGTAAAGTCTAGTTTTCAGTAACATTTCCGCCGAAAATGAATTTTCAGCGAAACTCAGTTTCTGCACCAAAAATGAAAACAGTTTTTAATGGCATATGGGATTTTTTTTTTCCTAGTATTTTATATTTGCTGATAATTTTTGTTGTTGTTGTTTATTTAAAACAAGTAGGTAAGTGTGATCGCACATCGCACAGAGGATTACGTTTAATATTTCTTTCAAAACAACTTATCATTTAATTAATAAATCCAAACTGTTAATTTATAATTATCAAATTCGTACATAAATGTCAGCACCAATAAATTTAATTTTAAAATAATTAGAAAAATAAATTATTTTTTAAATCAAGTTAAAAATCTTCAAATCAAATTATTTAAGTAAAATTCAAAATTATTTAAATAAAATTCAAAATTGTAATTTAAAAAAAAAAAAAAAAATCCGAAATTAAAAGAATTTAGCGGAGATATAAATAAAATTTTAAATTTCTAAAAGAGAAAAAAAAACTATTTAAAATTTAAAATGCTGAATCATTTATAAACCGCAAAAGTTTTTAAAGCAAAAAGAAAAATGAATTTCTAAAAATATTGTGAATACCAGATGAATGAAACCTAATAATATAAATTAAAACTGACCAAAAATACGAAATTTCTTCTTATCGAATCCATCTTAGGACGAAAATTTTAAGTTTCTGCATCGGGGATCAAACTAAGAACCTTCCTCGCCGACCCTGTTTACTAGGTAGATGTTTTACGTCCAAGCCATGATGCTTACATGCAAAACGTTGAAATTAAGGTCCCCTTTTGAAATTTAAATCGCAAAAATGAACGGATGGCACTGAGAAAATTTATTTAATTAAAATAATAGACTTATTCAAAATTTCATAATTTGTCGTGTGACACAAGTATTGAACTGTAAGTATACAAAATTTGAAGTCTCTGACTTAATCAATTTTTGTGTACGGACTCTGTGATGGAGGGACAGACAGGGGACAGAAACGAATAGGGTTTCTTCAGATAAACGAAACCCTAAAAAAAAAAAAAAAAAAAAAAAAAAAAAAAAAAAATAATAATAAATAAACCATGGTGTATACTTTAAAGTTTTTTGGTTTATTTTCTCTTATAAGTTTTCTGCAACTGCACTTAATTATTTTTTTGTCTGTATATGCAGGTGTAGCTGTTTACGCCGTCTATAATAAATGTAGTTAGTTGTTTCTCAATTTTAGAGAGCAATATTTTCTGAGCTTACTGCTTTAACAAAACAATCCCTCTTTACTGAAGATGGGTTTTTTCTTCTTTTTTCGAAAAAATAAAATTCTGGTGTTTGTACAGCATGCGAAGGGTATGAAGCAACAACTTACTTATCTCGTCTAGACACATGCATTTCATTGTCAAAAGACAAAATTTTAAAACGGAAGAATTTTATAGGCGCTGTCTTAACCTTTCTGTTTTTCCAGAGCTCTCCTTGGGATAAGGGAGGAGAAATTTTTTTTTTATTTTGCTTTTAAATGTCTTTAGGAAATGTAGGTTAGTGCGTGGAATATTCAGTTTTATTATTACAATTCTATGTCATTTAAAATGAGCATGGCTCGTTGATTTAAGTCATCTTGATTTTAATCATGATTTTAATCAGTTTTTCATTTAAATTACTTTATTTAAATATTTACGTTATATTAACTATTTTACAGACTTATATTTTTATTATGTCAAAAAATGTCAAAAACTGTTGAAAAGTGTTAAAAAAACTTATACTAATTTTTATAGCGATCATTGGTGTGATTATAATCTAAAAACTGTTTAAATGATAATTTATGCGATACATAAAATGTTTGTATTTATTATATATATACTATATTTAAGTAGTAATAAAATTATATATCATAATTCAAATTATTTGTCGTTTGTCATGCTCAGAAAAATAGCTAATAATATTCAAACTACTATTTAATCCGTTTTTAACGGTATTATTATATTATTATTACATGTTCAGTTTGTAATACAAAATTTAATAATCTATTTTATGTTATTTTTAGAAAAAAAAAGAATTCTATGAGTAATTAAGTGAATTACAATATGTAATCAATATAATTAAAGATTCTTCAAATTAATAACTTGAAAGAAGATGATTTGTTAACTTCAGTATATACACATACATAATCTATCTTCATTTTATTATGTTAGTTTCAGTTTAATCATTTAGCATAATTTATTTGTTTTTCTTTATATTTTTCTTTATTTCTTTTGAGCATATTACTTTAAATATTTAGCTGTAAACTTTTCCACATAAAATTATTAAGGCTAGATAGCCTTAATAATTTCATCTGGAAAAGTCTTAGAATGGGACTAACATAAAAACAAAATGTAATTTTATGCATTAAATTATGCAAGTATTTTTACCATGCACTTTCATTTTTAAAAGTTAAAATATTTAATTTGATTTGCTTAAATTTTAATGTAACTATACTTTTAATCATTTTTAATTATATATTTATGAAAACCGACAATAGAAGGTGATACGTACAAAATGAACTAGGTATGATTGGGTTTGATAAATAAAATAAATATTATTAAATTAATTACCGCATATAACTGTGTATATGAGTCGAGGAATTTTAGACAAAATTTGAGAGTTGGAAGGGGGGGGGGGGGCAATGTATACACAACATTGTTTAAAAAAAAAAAAAGATGATTGGGCAAATCTTTTAATTAATCACATATGGGTATTGATTGAAGAGACAGTGGTCATTTCTCTGTAACAGACAAAATAAAACAAAATAAAATAAATAAATATAAATAAAAATAAAATAAAAAAAATAAAAAACCTCAACAATAATGTCCCTGTAATTGCACCCATTTTCTCTTGTAATAGAATTCTCTTCAATACAGGAGCATTTGTTTCATTATTTTAATGCCTCTTAAGAAAGAATTAAAAAAAAAAAATAAATAAATTGAGAATGCTTTTAGATATTTTTCCTGAAAATCCTACAATACTATAAGAATTCCATTATATTTCAGCAATTTAAGAAGTTGTTTACCAATGTAAATAGAGCTTGAATAACTTTTTGAAAGAATCTTTTTTTTTTTTTTTTTTTTTTAAATATTATTGAATTAATGTGAATAAGTTTCGAAAAAGTTTAAGCTTCTTCAATTTTAAATAACCATACAATTTTAAAATGTTGAATTAAAAAAAATACTAATGAATAATATAAAAAAAAGTCTGATTAGAAATGCAAATAAATAAAAAGTTTATTAATTTAATAAAAAAATATTACTATTATTTTTTTCGGTTACAAATCATTTTTCAACATACAACCAGAAATGCGGTTACGATAATACACGAAAATTCATTTTTTTTTTTCAGAATTTTGTTTAAAAATTAGGAGGGTGGGAGGAGAGTCGACTTATACGCGAGTATATACCAGGGTTGCGGAGTCGGTATTAAAAAAGCCCGACTCCGACTCTAACTTCGGAAATTTTAGGTAGATTTCGTAAGAAATACTACCTATTGCAATCGCACCAGCTTATATATCTATCTATCTATCTATCTATCTATATAATACCATTAAAAGTAGACAAAATTCACCAATAGATTTTATCAATAAAACAATAAACCAAAACGAAGGATTTGAATAGAATTGAATTATTAAAAAAAAAAAAAAAAAAAAAAATGTGAAACGAGAATATCTGAATAAATAAATAAATAAAATAAAATGAATGCAAAGGAAATTTGTAGTCCACAGAACAGAATCGTCAGGCCCCAAATGCTCTGGAACTACAAATGAAGTGTGCGGTTTCATCCACGTATTAGCCATGAAATAGCAAAATAATACGTAATTGGGGCTACCAGCACACAAAAACCATATTATTAAACAAGGAACAAAGAAATAAATAGTTGAAAAAATGAAAATATACATATATTGAAACAATAGCGTGCAGCAAATAGTGTCAGTAACAAGAGTACAAATTAACCCTATTTATGCACGTGGAAATGATAAACATTACATGCATATATAATTTCGATAAAAAGTATGAAAACAAGATATTGAGAAAAAAAAAAGGAACTTATCTGGTTATCACCATTAATGTAGAGGACAGCGCAATAGAATTATTAATAAATTATAAAAGCAAGAAGCAATACTTTACTATACGAGCTAAAACAGTATCACGTAGAAAAACCAGTTTGTTAGAAATGCAAGCATCGGATCGTAGCAGGAACAGCAGGGTTGCTCTTTTTTTAAATAGAATGTCATGCGCGCCAAATGGCGAAAAAAATAATTTGAAAAATAAGAAAAAAAATTTGCTATGATTTATCCATAACGAACAAAAAAAATCCCTTTCGGCATGGCCTATAGGCGGAGGTAGATTTCGAAAAGTTTTCATCTCAAAAAAAAAAAAAAAAAAAAAAAAAAAAAAAAAGCCTATTTTTACTCAAATGCCCATTTTGGCAATATATTTTGAATTATATTCTTACTTTATTTAAAAAATTGAACAATATGCTCATTATATAGTTCCTAAATAACAAAAAACTGTTAATTAAATTCGTTTGACAGCAAAATTGAATTTAAAAATGAGTCATAAAATAACCAATTTATTATTTTAATACATCCACAATTCTTTAATCAAGATCGCTTTGAGAAATTTTGTGCGAAGTGCCTACTTTGACAGATTTTTTTTAAATATATATTTAGCCTTTATCAAAACTCTGACCAATACGGCACATTACACAGTTCCTAAATAACAAATAACTGTCAATTGAATGCGTTTGAGAGCAAAATTGAATTTAAAAATGAGTCATAAAATAAACAATTTGTTATTTGAATACAACCTCAATTCTTTTATCATGATCGCTTTGGGAAATTTTTTTGTGAAGTGCTTACTTTGACAGCTTTTAAAATATATATATTCACCCTTTATCAAAAAATCGACGAATACGCACATTATATAGTTCCTAAGTAACAAAAAACTGTCAATTGAATGTGTGTCAGAGCAAAATTGGATTTAAAAATGAGTCATAAAATAACCAATTTGTTATTTGAATACCCACAGTTCATTAATCATGTCGCTTTGGGAAATTTTGTGCGAAGTGCCCATTTTGGCAGCCTTTTTTTAAATATATTCTGCCTTTATCAAAAAACTGGCCACTCCGTCACATTATATAGTTCCTAAATAAGAGAACCTGTAAATTGGATGCGTTTGAGAACAAAAAAAGATTTAAAAATGACTCGGTAAAAACGCAATTTCTTAAATTTCCGCAAATTTTAATCACGATAACTTCGTGAAATTCTGTTCAAAATACCCTTTTTGGCAGCCTTTTAAAATATATATTCTGCCTTTATCAAAAAACCGCCCAATACGTCAAGTTATATAGTTCCTAAATAATAGGACCTGTAAATTGGATGGGTTTGAGAACAAAAATGAATTTAAAAATGACGCATAAAAAACGCAATTTGTTATACTTAATGAATTTTTTAATGATGAAAACTTCGGGAAATCTGTTCAAAATACCTTTTTTGGCAGCCTTTTTAAAAATATATTCTGCCTTTATAAAAAAATTGGCCAATACGTCGCATTATATAGTTGCTAAATAATAGGATCTGTCATTTGGATGCGTTTAAAATCAAAAAGGAATTTTAAAATGAGTCAGAATATAAGCAGTTTGGATTTGAGGTTTTTTCTCCAACTCCTATTTTTGTTTAATTTATTTTTGCTATAAGAATTGGTTCTATGAAAAACTTGTCAATATAAAAATTGTAGATATTATTGTGAAGATGCAAAATAAATTTAATTAGATTTAATTGCTTAAGAATTGAGTAAGTTATGGTTTTTTTTCTTTTTCCTCCCCCCTTTTTCTTTTCGTTTTTAATTTTTTTCATCGGTAAAAATTGGTCCTATCAAAAACTTGTAAATACAAAAGTTTTAGATAATATTGAGTACATTTATATAAAATTTAGTTGGATTTGATATCTTGAGAATTGACGAAGTTATGATTTTTTTTCTCCCAAAAACCATGTTTTTTTCGCCCCTTGAGCCCACTTTTAACTTTATCAAAAATCTGTCACGCATAAACTTTTTCCTCATTTTTTAGAAGTAATATAAACTTTAAACTGATTCGATATCTATTTTAATTAAAAAGTTATCGCGTTTTTTCTGTTTTCACAAAAACCCTCCTAACTTTCACCTCCTTGGTCCGATTTTGCCCATTAACGAACTTAACCGAGATTTTATGCCCTTTGATTTTATGTAAAAGTTTGATGAAGATCTGAGCATAATTATGGAAGTTATCGTGTCTAGAAGAAAGTGATATACACCGATAGATAGATAGATAGATAGATAGATAGATAGATAGATAGATAGATAGATAGATAGATAGATAGATAGATAGATAGATATATAAACTTTTTTACTGATGGTAGTTTTGGGGTCTAGGGTCTAGGAGTCATGATTCGTGTAGATCCGCAAAAATTTTTCAGAAATTCCAACATGGGAGACAATGCAATAGGTAGTATTTCATACGAAATCTACCTAAAAGATAAAGCTGAATGGAAATATAATTGAACCGGAGAAAATAATTAATGATCGATATTTACATAAAATTAAATTAATAAAATAATTAAATTAGAATTAGGTTATAACATTCATATTCACTTATAACTTAAAATACTATTTTGTTACTTTAATCAGTAACATTTATTGTGACTTTACATAGTATAAACTCATTATCTTAATATAGGATAATAAAAATTATAAAAATAATAAAATAAAATAAAAAAAAATAAATAAAAAAAATAAATTAATTAATTAATTAATAAAAATTAAAAAATTAAAATATATATAAAAAAATATAAAAAATAAATAATTATTAATGAAATAAAAATAAATAAATAAAAATAATAGTAATAATATTAATAAAAATAATACCAAAAATTATATCAATAACATTAAAATTAATTTGATAATTAAAATATAACTATTTAACTATAAATAAAAATAGACAAATATCCATATATTGGTGTCAATTAAACTATTTAAAATTATGTTAAAATAATGTAAAAATAATGTAAAAATAAATAACCCACTCTCTCTCTCTCTCTTTTTTTTAAATTAACCTTTGCGTTTTTATCCAGACAACACCACCCTCCACCTTACTCTAACATCTACCCGCCCAACCGACCTATATATATCTCACTTTTTTATGGACACGATAACTTCTATAATTCTTCACCAATCTCCACCAAACTGGTACATAAAATCAATGGGTATAAAATTTTGGCTGAGTTCGTTAATGGGCAAAATCGGACCAAGGGGGTCGGAATAGGGGGCGTTTTTGTGAAAACCGAAAAAACGCCATAACTTCTTAATTAAAGTAGATATCGAATCGGTTTAAAGTTTATATTACTTCTTAAAACTGGGCCAAAAGTATATCTATGACAGATTTTTGATAAATTTAGAAGTGGGCTCAAGGGGCGATAAAAACAGGGATTTTGAGAGAAAAAAATTCACAACTTCGTCAGTTTTCAAGATATCAAGTCCAACTAATTTTTTTGTAAATGTTCTTAAAATTATCTAGAACTTTTGCATTTACAAGTTTTTGATAGGACCAAATTTTACCGATGAAAAAAATTAAAAACGAAAAGAAAAAGGGCGCTGAAAAAAGAGAAAAATCCATAACTCTGCCAATTTTTAAGATATCAAATCTGATTAAATTTATTTTACATCTTCTCAAAAATATCTACAACTTTTATATTGACAAGTTTTTCATAGGACCAATTCGTATAGCAAAAAGAAATTAAACAAAAGTAGGAGTTGGAGAAAAAAAACTCAAATCCAAACTGCTTATATTCTGACTCATTTTTAAATTCATTTTTGATTTTAAACGCATCCAAATGGTAGATCCTCTTATTTAGAAACTGTATAGAGTGACGCATTGGTCAATTTTCTGATAAAGACAGAATATATTTCAAAAAAGGCTACCAAAAAGGGTATTTTGAACAGAATTTCCGAAAGTCATCGGGACTGAAAATTGAAGGAAGTATTCAAATAAGAAATTGCGTTTTTTTCTGACTTGTTTTTAATTCCATTTTTGTTCCCAAACGCATCCAATTTATAGATCCTCTTATTTAGGAACTTTATAATGTTATGCATTGGTCAGTTTTTTGATAAAGACGGAATATATTTCAAAAAAGGCTACCAAAAAGGGTATTTTTGAACAGAATTTTCAGAAATCATAGTGACTGAAAATAGGAAGTGTTCAAATAAGAAATTACGTTTTTTTCTGACTCGTTTTTAAATCCATTTTTGCTCTCAAATGCATCCAATTTACAGATCCTCTTATTTGGGAACTATATAATGTGATGCATTGATCGGTTTTTTGATAAAGACAGAATATATTTTGAAAAAGGCTACCAAAAATGGGTATTTTGAACAGAATTTTCAGAAGTCTTCGAGATTTGAAAATTTAAGGAAGTTTTCACATAGCAAATTGCGTTTTTTATGACTCGTTTTAAAATCCATTTTCGCTCTCAAATGCATCTAATTTACAGATCCTCTTATTTAGGAACTATATACTGTGACGCATTGGCCAGTTTTTTGATAAAGATAGAATATATTTTTTAAAATGCTGTCAAAGTGAGTATTTCGCACAAAATTTTCCGAAGCAATCATTATTAAAGAATTAAGGATGTATTCAAACAACAAATCGGTTATTTTATGACTCATTTTTAAATTCGATTTTTTTCTCAAATGCATTCAACTGACAGTTTTTTGTTATTTAGGAACTGTATAATGTACTGTTTTGGTCGATTTTTTAATAAATTCAGAATCTATTTCAAAATATGTTGTCAAAATGGGCATTTGAGCTGAATTTTTCTTACGTTGATTCTGATAAAACCAGTGTTTGCAGAAAAATGAAATTAAAAATTTTTCATAAACGGCCAAATGAAGTTATTAAACTGGGTTTATCTCTAATCATATATATATTTTTTTATTGTTGAAATGAGCACTCTTCGAAATCTACCTCCGCCTATAGGCCCAGCCGACAGGGATTTTTTAATATTCGACTCCGACTCCGACTCCTGGCTGGCTAATATACTTAGTATTGCAGTTGGTTAAAATTATGAGGGAACGTAAGAAGAAGCGAAATTTTCCCTATTTCGGTACTAATTCAGTTCTTACAGCTTTGGAAGATAAAATATATTAATAATTTTTCAATTTTGCCTCCTACAAACCCGCAAAATCCTACTATCGAAATTTAAGAAAGAAAACAAAACCGAAATTTTACTATTTCGGATACATGGAACTTGAAAAGTGGAAATCTTTATAATTTTAATGTTAATTCGTGTAATCCAGAGCAGAAAAATTTCGATGGAAAGGAAAAAAAATAATAATAAAGATGTAAATTTTACTACTAGTTCGGAAATAATTCGAGATCTAGTAGAGTTTTTAATTATAATAGTTTTCATCTAATATGTACTCAGGACAGTATATTGGGAAATTTTAACTTGGGCAGCCCGATATAATAATAATAATAATAATTCCTTTTATGGGTTTAAAATTACATCTAACTGGTTTAATTTCGCTTCAAATTGTCTAACAAAAAAAGCTGGAGTCGGCTTGTTTTTTAGCGACTCCGACTCCTACTCCGCAGCCCTCGTATATGCTGCATTATTAAAAAGCTGTAATGAATTACAGTTTTCGCGGAAAGCTGACACTTCGCTAGCGTCTAGACGTAAAATAAAATTGTGCTACCGCTAAAAATTCAAAGCAAAATAAATGTGAAATTTTATAACCGTCCGTCGTCCGTCTCCTTAAAATAGGCCTTTTCCGGCAGATGTTTGTCATAATAATTATTTCTGAAAGAATAAAAAATTTTCTTTAAAATGCTCTAAGAGTATTTGATAGTCATGATGACAGTAAAACATTAAAGATTTTAATATAATAATTAATTTAATTAAACATATAAACATACAAACTAAACGTAAAACTTAGCTCATTTTGTTTGTATGACTTTTACTATCGATTTATATTTATATATATATTTTTTTTCCAATTCCGCGATGATTGGGTTTTTGATGTCATCCCCCTCTCCTGACTATAAACATTGTAAAATTTCAAGTTTTACTCCATAGATTTCGGTGGGAAAAAACCTTTAAAAGCAATTTGTTTAAAAACTGTATATCTGTTTACCATTTTTATTATGGTTTTTAATGTAATTTTCAAGCATGATTTTTCTTTAAATTTATCTTTGTTTCTAACAGCGTGATTATGAAAGATTAATCCTTTTGCAGAATAATACAAATAAAACAATATAAATATAGTTCGAGAGGCAGCGTCACATTCTCGCAACCGATGATTTTGGAATATGTGACAGATTAAATAAGATAAAAAAACTGCCAGTCAGTAGGCGAACCAGCCAATTAAAGAAGAATTTTTGTAGTAGCAACATTGTGCATTCCGTTGACATATTAAATGAATAGCAACCCTATAGCTTATATTAACGCGGCTTGGAGTATCATCAGTAATCAGATTGCCATTCATTACAACCCCAAGGGATGTTCGGTGTTGCTATAGAAACTTCGCATTGTCTGCTGGAGACCAACTGACTGGAAGTCTCGCTATCTACATTATCTAATATATAAAATGTATAACAACATTATCAGTGTTGCAATTGATTGCAAAAATGTGTTGCTGCCTCCTAGACTAGTCCTTTAACATTTTTTCCCTAGCTTATATCAATAAGAAAATTAAAACTTCATAGATAAATAAATAATGTAGTACATATAAATAAAATACAAATTTAACGAAAATCCAACTATGAGCTTAAATCAGAGAAATTACCCAAGTGAAAAAAGGATGCTGTAAGTAGCGTAATCGTTGGCAATTTCTTCGGCTGTTAACTCCCCACTTGCTGCTAATATGGAAATTTCGATTTTTATGAATTCTAACTCTATGATTTGAATTCATTATTAACATATGTTTTAAGTAAAAATGCTTTTTGGTGTTGCTGGGTAGTCTATATATATATATATATATATATATATATATATATATATAGTAAATGTAAGAAATGTTTTAGAGTTTTCAATTAAAAAAAATGGTTTTCACCAGTATTTTGTAGATCAGTTTGGGTTGTTTAGTATTTATATTCTTCATTTTCAGTAGCTCTAACTCAATATCTGGTTCCTTTTTCGTTCTTTCTTTTCTTTTCCTTTCCTTTCCTTTCCTTTTCCTCTTTCTTTCTTTATTTTATTTTTTTTTTTCTTTTCAAAATTTTTTGTGTGATTATGTATTTAATTGAGGTGTTGGCATGAAAAAGTTAGTAAGTACAAAAAAATCTATATTTCGTATTTTAATTGAAAAAATAGTAAACACCAAGGCCAATAGCATAGGAAAGAGGATGAGTACACAGTCCTTTCATTTTTATTTTTATGATGGGCTGCAAGATAGTTCCGGTAGTAAATCTAATGTCTTCGTCACGGAGAAAGTAGCCTCTGTTGTAAAATTTCATTTTTGGTACCTATGTCAACACCTCAATTATTTCACTTAAGTTAAATGATGTAAACTATTGTTTGAACTACGTAAATTTTTAGTCAAATTATTTTTACCCCCTCCCCCCTCCCCCGGCGAAATAATATAAGCTGGTTGTTATTATTTTATCATATAACATATGTATAAGAAAACAATTTATAAGTAATGTACTGTAGAATTTATTCCGAATAAAAATTTTACCAATCCGAAGTTTTATCTATACAATACGGATGCACAACATGTGACCCGCAAGTCACATTGGTACCACAATTTTCATGCAGTTTCTTTATAATAATAATAGAAACTTTGCTATTAAGTAAGACAAAGTCAATTTTCAAATGTTCTGGTTGTAAACGATTTTCTTGCATAGGGACAATTTTTATATGGTGTGAAAAAAAAACTTTTTTTTTACGATTTATTCGTTTTATAATAATAAGATTTAAAGAAGGAAAAAAAATCACAAGAGAAATAATATATATAACGTCTATGGTTGCGGCCACTGAACTTTAGTGATGAGTATGAGTGGTTAATGATTTATAATAATGAGTGATTTCTAATAAAATTAAAAACTAACAGTAAATTTCTTTCTTACATTTCTACAAATTGCTAAAACTTAACATATTTAATATTCTGATATTATCTTTATCAAATATTAGCGATTTTGTTTTGATAATCCAACAATACTACCGAAAAAATGTTTTACGCTTTATCTGTAAGTATGTACCTCGGATATAACATTATTAGTGCTGTCAAAACATAAACTTTTTAATTATCTTGTTGAGGGATTCTGCACTGTTAAAAATTTCTGTAAAAACGCAAAAAATAAAACGAGACAGTCTGTAAATTTACACTAGTTCTCAGTTAAATGCATTTGATCGAGTTTCTTGGTCATCATTTTACCGACATTTCCCTTATATTATATCTAATTCCTTGTAGGGATTTCGTCTTTATTTAAGGATACTTTTATCTTTGTTAAAACTTATAATTCAAAATATTCACTTACAAAATTATTTTGCGATTTTATTAAAAATACTAAATAATAATAATAATAATAATAATTTGTTTTTTTTTTTCCTTTAAGTTAGAATAATTTAGAAAGGGAAAAATCATGGTTAGTGGGGATTTTTAACGATTTTGTTTTTCGCTGAATCATAAAAGACTTATTTTGAACAACGTAACGACAGCTCTTATAGCTCAGTCACTAGTGTGCTCCTCTACTGTCAAGAGGTCTCGGGTTCAAACTCCATGACGGCTAGAAACAAATTGTGTAAAAAATAAATTATACAGCAGTTCGAAATTGCTCTACAAATTTTAAATTCTTTCAGACTCATTGAAGATGGAGTGATTTACTGATTTTGAAAACACAATTAAATTATTATTACTAAAAATAAATTTAGTGAGTCTTGTGTATTTTAAACTATGTTAATTTACAGAGTCTATTCTAAATTTACCGAATAATTTATCTGTTATTTAACAGAATCTCTGTTTTTTCTCATCTCTGTAATTTTACACTAAGACATAAGATAATGGATTACCCGTAGATTCTCTGTAATTTCGAAGAGGAATTTTTAACATTGTGTTGTGAATAAGTTATTATTAAATTTTTGTTCTTTTATTATTGACAATAGTTGTAATTGTAAAAAGAAAACTAAATGAGGAACATACATTTCCAAGAGGCTAAGGATTTTTATAAGGCAGTATATGAAGATAAGGCTATTTACAGCCAAAATGATGATAAGTCAAAGTACCGCTAATCGTTTACTCATGTTCCGGTATTAGTAGATAAAAGATCGAATCTTTGATGATTAAAAATAAATACTGTTAAAGATTAACTTAAAGCGTCAAAATGTCATGCCACTTTTTCTCACACGTACATTCTTATCATAAATTGCAAGCTTTTAAAGAAGTTTACGACAATTCTAAAAATAAACAAATAAGTAAAAGGGATGAAACTTTACAATATAATTTTTATTTTCTGTTTTTCTTTAGAAAAAGAATGAAAGAAAAAAATACATGCATACACACACACACACACATATATATATATAATTTAACAAATCACAACAATTATTTGGAAAATGATTTTTTCAAAGAGTAAAAGTTTAGACTTATAAATAAGTTCTCTCTCTATATATTTTTTAAATGTTCTTTTACAATCAATTGGTTCAACATTAGATTCTCTCCTTTTTCGTGATCGTTGCACATTTCCTAAGTCATGAGCTCAGTTATCAGACCCTTTTTTTTTTTTTTTTTTTTAAAGGCGATTTTTCATACGGCATGTTTCTTTGGATTCGGTTTTTTCCATATTTGATAATTTTCGTCTATCCATTTTCTAACCTTTTTACTTTTTTTTTTTTTATTAACTATGATATTTCGGTTTCTTTTTCTTATTCAAATAAAAAAAATTCTAAATGTAAAGAATTTCACAAATAAATAAATAAAATGCGGATATCTATAATCCAAAGCAAAATTTTTGAATATTGTTCATTGAGTTAATAAAAATCAATAAAAATATCATTTTTATGATGACCAAAATACGGCTCACGTAATAACAGAAGCATATATTACGTACGCGATGGATTGAAAATTAATATTCCTAGACCAATCATAAAAAAGTGGATAAGTAAATAATAAATAAAATTCGGACACCACAAGGTCCATTCTCGATCGAAAACAACCATTTTCCAAATGATTAAAATAAAAAGAAAATCGAACGACATTTTTCGATGTTTATAAGCAGGTTTTTAATTACCAATTTAAAAAAAAATGTTGCTATTAATATTCTTGTGTGACCATTCGTTTTATGTGCTTTCTGTTTCCAATAAAATTTAAAAAATCTTCGACATAATGTTGTGTTGAGCAGCATCAAAAAAGAAAATTTAAAGTAAAATAATTAATTAATTAAATAAAAATACATATTTCTCTAATGAAGATTGTCTGTTATGTTTAGATTAATGTAATATCTCTTCTAAAATTAAAAAAAAAGTCCTTACTATTTTTTCATTTAATAACAACAACAATTAAATTCTTTCCTAAAAGTACTTAATCTTTTCTAACTGTATTTGTAGTTTCAGACATTATTACATTATATTTATTTCATCCCACACGAAAATTAACATTAAATTAAGAAAGGAATAATGATAATAATCTAATCATGATAACAATAAAATATATCACGGTATTTGATTTTTATCATGTCTTCTTACCATAATCCCAGAACCGTTTTTACGAATAAACCATGTCTAGAGTCTTCTGAGTGGGATATACCTGAAAAATTCTGCTTAAAGTGAACCCCTCCAATTTGATGCACTTACATGCGGACGGAACCCAAAACATTCAAACCCAAACCCGATGTAAAAGAAAATTAATTCATATTTTAATACTGTTGTAGAAAATCAATCTCTAATTATATCTTATTCAAATGCTTATGCACATTACATACATAAAAAATATTAGGACATTATTTATACATTTATGACAGTTACATTTATAAAAAATATTAGGACTTCCTTTTGAAAAATCGGATAATCTCGATGCCTTCCCGAAACGATCAAAACTCAAGCTAAAACTTTTAAAGTCATCCTAACCGAACCCGATCCGCGAATCGATCGGGTTCGTGTAAAATTGGATTATTCGATACTGGTTGCTAGTCTGGTTCCATATTTATCACTCCTGAGCGAGGTCCGATTAATAAAGTTTATATTACTATACATTTTCTTTATTTGCAAAAAATTAAAAAAAGTACATAAATAGAACTGATAAGAATTATAATGAAATGTAATAATTAAAACTGTTGTTGTTCTTTCAATTTCCATTATTAGTAATTGTAAAAAATGAATTATTCAGACAATATAATAAACTATTATTCGTTATGTTTTTTATATCGGAACTCTCTTTAGTTATAATATTGTATTCATCGAAAATATTTACCAATGAAATTAGAATATTATTTGAATATTGGTTTCACACTGAACAAAAATTGCACAAAAAATTCACAAAAATAAAATTTTCAATATTTTATTAGACATTTGGCATGAAATTGATAATTTCCAGTAGCACAATATTTGGAAACATCTTAAGTAAGATGTATATGCTACATCATGCGCTATATCATATGCTATATCATACACAAAAACAAGAATTTTTATATGAACTTGTACAAATAAAATTAATTTTATTAGTTCATTTTATTAAAGTTAATTTTCAATAGTTAATTTAATAGTTATTTAAGTTCAATAAGTTAATTTTTAAGTTTATACAACACTCTCTAGGTATTTCAGAAAGCTTTAACAAGCGTCACACAAAGCAGGCAAAACAAAGACAAAAATAAGAACAACTTGCATGTTTCGAATTTTTTGACTCGTAACTTATTATTACTTATCTTCTAATACTAATTGGGTGATTCTCTCCAAATAGGCCAAAATAAGAGTTATGAGGGAGTGACTGTGAGGGAGTGATGAATTTTAACAAAATGCTCATTTATTTTTTTACCCAATATCTGAATTGAGATTAGGCTTAGTAGTCTTTAACTATATCTAAATACTTATAAATCAGTAATAATTAATATCTTTAAATATTTACCTGCATTTAGTTGACACTGGTGAGGGAGTGGTGAAGAAGGCTTAGCACCTCATCACTCCCTCACCAGCCTTTACTATTACTTTTACTAGCCTTTGCAGGTAAATATTTAAAGATATTAATTATTACTGATTTATAAGTATTTTGATATAGCTAAAGCCCACTAAGTCTAATCTCAATTCAGATAATGGCAAAAAAGTAAATGGGCATTTTGTTAAAATTCATCACTCCCTCATAACTTTTATTTTGGCCTATATGGAGAGAAACACCCAATTAATAATTCCACAAGCCAGAGAAAACAAAGCATACAAGTTGTTCGATTTTTTTTTTCTTCTTGTATATATGTTTTTGTGACACGTGTCGAAATTTTCTCAAATATCTGGGGGAAAGGGCGGCGGTTGGTTCATATAAAAGTTCTTGTTTATGTGTATCATTGAGCAAGTTTATGTGTTTTAATGTTACATCTTTGTTACATCTTATGATAAGATTTTTCTCTAGATATTAAAGAAAATATCATACACTCATGTTCAAAACTGAAGAGAATTTTCAGATTTTTTTTCAGTTACCATTTGAACTATTAAACAAATTTTAATGAAATTAGGTATCTACATATGTTGCTATAATGTAACAAAAGTAAACATTCAGCAGTTATGCACACGCATGATTGTACTTAAGAATCATAATATTAAACTTTTTTTTTAATCAATGTGTTTATCAAAACAGAAATCTTAGACGGAAATATATGTATATATACAGGGTGTTTCTAAATTCATGCTCCAAACTTTAAGGGGTGATAGTACACATCAAGACAAACAATATTTAAATAGGAAACCAAGGGTCCCAAAGTCTTCCGAAGGAGATAGGCGCCATTAAAGTTTAGGGTCCAAAAATTCAAATGATTATGAAAAACAGAAAAATTGCTCGATTCGTTTGCAGTTTTCACTAAAATTATTCTTTATGTCAGTATTGTCTTGAAAATAAATTATAAAGATAAATTTCAAAAAATGACGATAGAGGGCTCTTTAGACTTTAGAGTAACGAACAACTATTTTTTACCGTTATTTTTTGCATCTCATTAAAGGTTTCGTAAGCTTAGACTTAAACTTAAATTTTGAGCTCAAATCTGAATAGTTGGAAGCAGTTAAGTAGCACAAACTTAACTGTGTTCAGAGGGTTTTAAATTCAAATGCTTATAAAAAACGGAAAAATTGGTCGATTGATTTGCGGTTTTCACTAAAACTATTCTTTATGTCGGTATTTTATTGAAAATGAATTATAAAGATAAATTTCAAAAAATGCCGATAGAGGGCGCTTTAGACTTTAAAGTAACGTACAACTATATTTTACCATTATTTTTCGCATCTCATAAAATTTTTTTTAGAAGCTTAGACATAAACTTAAATTTCGAAATGAAAATCTGAATCGTTGGGAGTGGTTAAGTAGCGCAAACTGAACTGTGTTCAATGGGGATGGGGAGGTTCAAATTTCAAATAATTATAAAAAACGGAAAAATTGTTTGATTCGTTCGCCGTTTTCGCTAAAACTATTCTTTATGTCAATATTTCCTTGAAAATAAATTTTAAAGATTAAATTTAAAAAATACCGTTAGAGGGCACCTTAAACTTTGGAGTAACCATCAACTATTTTTAACCGTTATTTTTTGTATCTAATTAAATGCTTGTAAAAGTTCAAACTTAAATTTTGAGCTCAAAATCTGCATCGTTTTGAGTAATTAAGTACGGAAATTTGAAATGTGTTCGAGGGGTGGGGAGGGTGACATTTTAACTCCTGAACACTGTTCAGTTTCCGCTTCTTAACCCCTCCATCGATTTAGAATTTGAGCTCAAAATTTAAATCTAAGCATTTGCAAGCATTTAATTAGATACAAAAAATAACGCTTAAAAATAGTTGTTGGTTACTCTAAAGTTTAAGGCGCCCTCTATCGGTATTTTTTTAAATTAATCTTTAAAATTTATTTTCAAGGAAATATTGACATAAAGAATAGTTTTAGCGAAAACGGCGGACGAATCGACCAATTTTTCCGTTTTTAAAAATAATTTGAAATTTGAACCTCCTCACCCCCATTGAACACAGTTCAGTTTGCTCTACTTAACCACTCCCAACGATTCAGATTTTCATCTCAAAATTTAAGTTTATGTCTAAGCTTCTAAGAAAATTTTATGAGATGCGAAAAATAACGGTAAAATATAGTTGTACGTTACTCCAAAGTCTAAAGCGCCCTCTATCGGCATTTTTTGAAATTTATCTTTATAATTCATTTTCAATAACATACCAACATAAAGAATAGTTTTAGTGAAAACCGCAAATCAATCGACCAATTTTTCCGTTTTTTATAATCATTTGAATTTAAAACCCTCTGAACACATTTAAGTTTGTGCTACTTAACTGCTTCCAACTATTCAGATTTTGAGCTCAAAATTTAAGTCTAAGCTTACGAAACCTTTAATGAGATGCAAAAAATAACGGTAAAAAATAGTTGTTCGTTACTCTAAAGTCTAAAGCGCCCTCTATCGTCATTTTTTGAAATTTATCTTTATAATTTATTTTCAAGACAGTACTGACATAAAGAATAATTTTAGTGAAAACCGCAAACGAATCGACCAATTTTTCTGTTTTTCATAATCATTTGAATTTTTGGACCCTAAACTTTAATGGCGCCTATCTCCTTCGGAAGACTTTGGGACTCTTGGTTTCCTATTTAAATATTGTTTGTCTTGATGTGTACTATCACCCCTTAAAGTTTGGACCATGAATTTAAAAACACCCTGTATATGCATTTTTATATAATTATAAATCATATTAAATAAAATTCAAAACACGGGAAAAACATCTAACAAATCGTAATTATTATTATTTTTTAATGATATTTTGTAATTCGGTTACTATACTTGTCGATTAGATTTAAGATGATTTTACTAACACATGGTGCTTTGACACAAGTCCGCAAAAATACAACTGATATTTTTTTTTTTTTTTTTCAATTGGGAAATTATTATCATAAATCAAACCGAGTAACGTACAACTAGAGTAACGTTCACTGTTGCATTCATACACTGTAAAAAAAAAACCGTTAAATTTACGGTAAAAAACTGGCAACTTTTGCGCCAGTTTAAAACCGTTTAATTTACAGCGAATAACCGCAATTTTTTTTACGACAATCTGTTCTTTTAACATTTTTAAACCGTTACATTTACAGCGATAAACTATTATTTTAACAGAAAACTCTTGTGATTTTTACAAAGAATACCTGTAAATTTCACGAAGAAAAACTGTAAATTTTATCAAACTTTCTGATTTTTTAAACAGTTAAATACTGTTATATTTACCGGGATGAACTGCTATTATAACAGAAATATATTGTAATTTTTACAAAGAAAACTTGTAAATTTTACAAAGAAAAACTGTAAATTTTATCAAATTTTCTGATTTTTTTTACAGTTAAATACAGTTATATTTACAGGGATAAACTGTTTTTTTAACAAAAATATATTGTGATTTTTACGAGAAAAATATATAAATCTTACGAGAAAAAAGTATAAATCTTGCGAGAAAAAAGTGTAAATCTTGCGAGAAAAAAGTGTAAATCTTGCGAGAAAAAAATGTAAATCTTGCGAGAAAAAAGTGTAAATCTTGCGAGAAAAAAGTGTAAATCTTGCAAGAAAAAAGTGTAAATCTTGCGAGAAAAAAGTGTAAATCTTACGAGAAAAATGTGTAAATCTTACGAGAAAAATGTGTAAATCTTACGATAAAAAAATGTAAATCTTACGAGAAAAATATGTAAATCTTATGAGAAAAATTAGCAAATCTTACGAGAACAAAACTAAATTTAACAGAAATATTTTGCGATTTTTACAGAAAGAATTTGCAAATTTTATGGAAAAAATATGTAAATTTTATTGCAAAGTTGTTCAAAATAAGGTAAAATTTAAGATTATGCAGATGAAAGGGTTTTTCCATCGATTTTCAAAAAGTTACACTTTTTAATTTTTATCTGGTCCCTGAGGGTCAAATTATATTTAAAAAAGTATTCCACATGTTCTGCAAGTAAAATAGAGAAGGATTTATTTTATGGCCAAAACACACAGAGTTAAACTAGAATTTATAAAATTTCATTGCTTCTTGCCTCTAAAAACAAACACATTTAATACTAGAAAAATGAAACTTGATAAAATTTCAAGAATAATAGTTTAAAGAACTTTCGTTATAAAATACATGAATCATTACTGTTGTACTCTGGAGAGCATGGAAGAATTTTTTCTAAATATATCTTATTTGACTCAGAAGTCCTTTAAAAATGGTATAAGTGTAATTTTGTGAAAATAATTGGCTAACAAAGTGATCAATACAATCATAATTTAAACTCTTCTGTAATTTACTTTGCATACACATTTCAATTTGTAAAAAAAGCATGTTTCAATTTTAGGAATACCTTGTATGCTTATTTATATAAAATTTGCTAACTTTGGTAAAAAAATAAAACTTTTGTGAAAACTGCAAAAAAAGATTATATATATATATATAACAACATTTGTGCGATTTACTAATCAAGTTTAATGAGGGCACTCACTTCAAATAAAAGAACAATTTTTATATAAGAAACACTTTTTCCATACTCAGGCAATGTTTGATAAAATATTCAACTGTCTCGCAAGTCTTTGGATTTGATCTATTACTCCTAAATAATATGTATTTCTTTAATAACAAATTCTGCACCTAAAAATTATTATTCGAAATAATGATGTGCAAATTTAATAACACAGTGAAGTGCATTCATTTTGAAATATGAGATCCATGTTTCCTGTTGAGCATAAGTTTATAAAACAAGAAGTCTCAACTTCTGGAAGTAATGCATGAAAAATCAATTTTATAGATTTCTTGGAAATTTATTTCAATTTTTCCAGTTCCAATATACAGGTAACAAAGAAATATACAGCATAAGAAAGAAAATTTTAAATATATATATATATTTTCATTATTCAAATTGCCAAGTTTTTCGAGTTGCTCATTTGTCAGCTTCATAAAAATTAAAATATAAAATATTTAAAAATCTTAACCTTTATTTGAGTATATCACAGATGTTCCTATTATATGCATCACTGCTGTGATTGTTTGGCACTAATAATTTTGAAAGGAAATTCTGTAATTAAAAATGAAGATTATTCCTTGGAATTACAAGAGCTGAAAATTGACAATTGTCATGTACCACATGTGCATCAAAATTTCAAATAAGTTTTGTTTATTTTTTAAATAAAGTATATGTTTATAAAAGTTTAAAATTGAAAATGCATCAAAACAAACAAATAAAACTATGACATTTATTATGATCTTAAAAAATACAGAAAAATCAGTAATCAATTCACAAACAGAAATTCCAAATATATACATTATATCTCTTCACTTCCAAGATTATCTTCAACCAGTGAGTGGGGTTTATTTCAAAAATACATCTGCAAAAGAAATATTATTACTTTAGTGGTTAAAATAAAAATTTAATAAAAATAATTTTATGTAAGCAGGGTGCAGGTGAAAGATTCAGATGAACAAATATTAGTCTCATCTTCATTATTTTGTATTAAATTTATTCATAAAAAATAAACTTTTCTCTCATTGTATAAAAATACTTATCTTTTATTTAAAGTCCATAGGTTCTATACAATTAAAATACATGCACGTCACTCACTTCATTTTAAATACAAAAATAAACAAATAGATAATATCATAAATCGTAATATCAAAATTAAAATCCCAGTTGGTAGAAATCGTGCAGAACAGCAGCAGGTGCTGAAGATTATTTTAGACATTGCAGATTAATCTAAAAATTAAAAATTGCTAATTTAATTTGTCTTTAGGCTAACGCTATATTATTGTTATACTTTTTTTTAAAATGCAGTTTAGTTATTTTATGTGTTACTACATGATAGCAAGCCAGATTTGACATTGTGGTGTCACATATTTAGTTTGCTGCTGATTGACACAGAAAATTCAGCTACTGGGAATCTAAATGTTTCTAATGTGAAAAATAAAATTTGCTTATTAGCAGGGTTTGGGGGAAGGGGGATATTGGTGAGATTTGTGTTTGACTACTAAAAATACTGATTTTAATGATCTTTTACAAATAAATAATTAGACACATTTTAGCACGCAAAATATAATACTGAAATAATTTCTAGCCAACTTCACGTTCTGAATGTTCAAGTTAAAACCAGAGTTTGTAAATATAATATACATAAACTTCCAAAAACACCTGATATTTTTATGTATGTACAACCCATATTTTCAAATTAGTCAATTTATGATTGCTTTTAAATATTTAAAATTTAAATATTAAAAGAAAAAAGCAACTTAAGGTAAATGCACCTGTAGTGGGCCATGTACCAATTGGACCAATAATTATTAAAGTTTAAAACCAAGTCTACAATATATTTCTGAAAAATGACTAACATCCTGAAATACTTTTTTTTTCTGATTATTTAATTACTTTCTAGAATGTCTTCAAAAACAGATTTTTGGGTAAATTCTTAGCGATTTCAATAATACATGTTTTTATTTAGAAATATTTTTCCTTTAATTTTATAATGAACTAAACTGCTATTGATATACACTCTTACATTGTAAATATTTTTTTAGATATGCCAAAGGCTTAAAAATTCATGCCCCAGAAATTCACTAGGCTTACTATTAAAGCTTAGAGGATATATTTTTTTCTTTTTTCTCCATTGAGAATGCACTTTGAAACCTTAAATTTTTACTCTAATGCATATCATTTAGAATTCACTAACATTTTAAAAATGTCTTTAAGTGGATATTTATCTTAATATAAACAAGAGATGAACACCTAAAACATAACTAACATGAAAACTTAACCCCCCCCTCCCCATAACTTATAACAAAACTGAAAATCAATTAATTAAAAACAAAGAATTTTCTGAAATGTAAAACAAGCTACTCTACACACCAATGAAAACTCAAAATATAGGATTCAGTTTTAAGTGTGAAATAAGTTTCATTTTTTCTATTAAAAAAATTCATATTAAAATAAGCTTGTAAGCTTTATCATTTTTAAAAATACTGTGAATTAAACTAAATCAGAACCAGATAAATTATTATATATAGTGTACATATCTATTTACACTATAGTCAGTTCAAAAGTTCATTTGCATGTTTTTCCCATGAAAATATAAAAAATATTGTACACAATACTTTGAAAATAAACTTTAGACATATGAAAATATCAAAAGTAATTAACATGTTTTTAAAAAATAAATACTAGACAGAGAGGTAAAGCACAGAAAATAACCTCACCCAAATCACATCTTGGGGAAAAACACCTAAAATTCAGATTATAGCGGATGACTCATAGGTATAGCATTGCATTTTTCAGATAGCAGTCCTCCATGCTTTTACACCTTTGGATGCAGAAAAACACAATGATAAGCTTTAGACACTAAAGTTAGGTTTTCAGACGTTTTCCACAAAGATTTGGCAGACCAACTGCATTTTAATATGCGATTTGAATTTTAACTAACTCTTTAATCATGAACACAATGAGATGATTATCTGCTCTGCTGCCTACCAGTTTGCATATGATATACAGTAAAATCCAGATTTTAAGCCTCCTTTTACAAAAATAAAAATAATTAAATTTTTGAATGAAGCTTATAATAATAAGTCTTTAAAAATCTTTCTTTTATCCATTTTATTAAGTAGATAAAGCAAATACAAGGGTGAGAAAAAAAATCTTTTCTGTTTTAACAAATACAAACTTGTAAAAAAAAGGGGGGGGGTCTTGTTTTTAAAATCCCCCCCCCCCAAAAAAAAAAGATTAAAACATTATTATCTTTTTATTTAACATTATTATATTTACCTCTTTATTTGTTTGTAAGCAACAATATTTGACACCCTACAAAAAAAGTACACAAAAATTGTTTATCTTACTGTTCCACCTCTGGTATCAAACACACAGTTTATTTGATAAAGTTCCTTAATCTTAAATATTTAGTTTCTGATCTATTTAATACATTATAGTAAAAATAAATTAATAATATAACATCTAAATTTTTCCTTCTTCCAAAAATCTGTATCAAGCCTGTCCCCCCCCCCCAAAAAAAAAAAACTTTCATATTATGAACATCTCCTTCTCCCATCTTTTGCATCTTACACAGTTTAAACTTACATACCATTCAATTAAGGGTAGAAAACAGTAAAACTACAAAAACATCTTTTGCTTCCTTCCACATATGAAGAATTACACTGTGTTAGGAGACTAAAAGATTGAGCAAAAATTTCAAAGAGTGTGTGAAGATTTCAGGTGAGTGAGACATAAAATTATTGTAGGTCAAATTTTAGATAAACCATCTTACTACAAAATGAGTAATAAATTTATTTAAGATTATAGTAGTTATTTTAGGATAGTTACTGCTCAAAGACAAGTACAGAAAATGTTTTTATTCCCAACATTTGCCTCAATCCATGCGAAAATTTCCCCTGAACTTGTATGATATTTTTATAGATAAATTCTGTATTATTGTACGTATATATATATGTTACAGGTCAAACCCGATTTTAGGCCAGATTGGCCTAGGCCAAACTAGTTTATCCTATCGCCCATCAGATAGACTAGTTTTTCCTAGGCCAAACTGGTCTATCCTAACGCCCATCGGATAAATTAGTTTTTCCTACGCCAAACTAATCTATCCTAAGGCCCATAGGACAATCTAGTTTTTCCTAGGTCAAACTAGTTTGGCCTAACTCTTTTAGGATAAACTAGTTTAGCCTGCTGTTTATTGGTCTGAACTAGTTTCTCCTAGGTCAGATCAAATTGGCGTGATTTTATTGAATTCAATGATCGCCACAGCGCCAACTATCTAGTTTGTCCTAGGCTGATCTCGTTTATCCTAAGCCAATGTAATTTTACGTGTTTTTAGCTCACAGGAGTCAAAGCCTGAGAAATAATGGAACTCGCAAGTTCTGTATATATGTATGTACGCATGTATGTACGTATTTACGTGCGTATGTATGTAACACGACAACTCGTGATAGAAATATCCGATTTGCTTCAAATTTTGGATGTACGTTCAATAATATAAGGTATTTTTCTGATTAATTTGGGGAATTCATTGGATAAGAATAAAGGGGAGCGAACGGGAGGCTAATCCCCCACCATTAATTTAGAGAATTGGATTTTTCATGGAGAATTATCAGTTTTCATTTAAAATTTTAGATATAGGAGCATTCTGACAAGGCGCCTCCATGATTAGTTGTGGATGTTTATTTTTAAATGTAAAAAAGGGCAATGTAGGTTACCCCCCCCCCATAATTTAGATAAATGATTGACACAGAATTTACGGATTTGCTTCAAATTTGTATATAGGTTCTTTCTGATAAGGAGAATCCCTTAATAGTTTTGAGGGTTTAATGGTTAAGTATGAAATGAAAAATGAAGGATTACCCTTTTATCTAGAAAAAACTAGTTTATCCTATGGACATTTAGATAAACTAGTTTGGCATAGGAAAAACTAGTTTATCCAATTGGCATTAAGGTAAAATAGTTTGGCATAGGCTAATGTAATTTGGCTTGAAATCGGGTTTGGCCGGTAAAAAACATATCTATCACTAGAATAAGTATAAATGTGTGTTAAGAGTCATTGCTTATAACATATATACAAAAATTTAACATGGCCACCGTAAAGACATGATACATTGGACATGGTGTTTGCTTATTATTATTTTTTTTTCTGCAGACTTGTGCCAACAGAGATCAGATTTGCATTTATTATTATTATTATTGCATATTCGAACCAGATCGGAGCTGAACATAATTTGGAACCGAACAGCGTTTTCCATTTTTGAGAAATTAGTTACCTGTCGACATATAAGCTATTCTTGTCACAGCGTCTTTTTTTTTTTTTTTTTTTTTTTTGTGAATTTGTAACCTGAAATTTGATTCAAAACATATCATTAGTATTTTTTCAAAGATAAATCGCTTTTATGAAAAAATGGTTTACGCCATTCAATTACGTTAACATTATGCATTTTCGAAAAGGAAGTAGTTCATAAATGTGTTAGGATGTATGTACCTCTTTAGGATTTGAGAAAAGCCTTAAGGAATTACAGAGAAATATATTCACAAATCTACTTTTTACTGAACGGATTCAAAAGTTATGATGTTTATAACTCTCATTTTTTTTCTTTTGTTCTAAACTGCATTGATTATTTAATGAATCCCTATTTGAATATTGAAACGTCTAAGAATCTAGATAATCATTAATACATTATGTATTTTCCATTCTGCAAATACATCATAATTTAAAAATACATTGTAAATTTATCCAATAAGCATATAAGCAGTATTTTTTAAAGGAATCTTAATTGTATGTGAAGTAAAACCTGAATTTTTTGCAGAAATTGAGTAGGGCCAGACCGAGCCGGACTGAGTCTTTTTTTACTCATATTTGTACAGACAGAGCTCTGCCGGTACAAAAGTAAATAATAATAATTTGCTTGAATAAGCAAACACCATGTCCAATGCATCATGTCTCTAAAGTGAACAAGTTAATTTTCTGTATTGATGCTATAAGCAATGACTCTTGACACACATTTATACTTATTCTAGTGAAAAATATGTTTTTTACTGGCCAAACTATTTTATCCTAATGCCAATTGGATAAACTAGTTTTTTCTACACCAAACTTGTTTATCTAAATGTCCATAGGATAAACTAGTTTTTCTAGATAAGAGGGTAATCTTTCATTTTTCCCTTCATACTTAACCATTAAACTCCTAAAACTATTCAGGAAATCGCCTTATCAAAAAGAACCTAAATCCAAAATTTCAAGCAAATCCGTAAATTCCACGTCAAAAACCATTTATCTAATTTATGGAGGGGGTTACCTATTTTGCCCTATTCTTTACGTTTAAACAATAAACATCCACAACTAATCACGGGGGCGCCTTATCAGAATGTTCCTATATCTAAAATTTTAAATGAAAACTGATAATTCTGAATGAAAAATCCATTTGTCTAAAGTAATGGTAGGGGATTAGCCTCCCATTTGCCCCCCTTTATTCTTATCAAATGAATTCCCAAAACTAATCAGAAAAGTAGCTTATCAGAATGAACCTACACCCAAAATTTGAAGCAAATCGGATATTTCAATCACGAGTTATCGCGTTATGTATATACGCATGTACATACATACGTACATTCATACATATAGAACCTGCGAGCCCATTATTTCTCAGGCTTTGATGCCTGTGAGCTAAAAACATGTAAAATTAAATTGGCCTAGGATAAACAAGATCAGCCCAGGACAAACTAGAATGTTGGCTCAGTGGCGGTCATTGAATTCAATAAAATCACGCCAAATTGAATTGGCCTAGGAGAAACTAGTTCAGACCAATAAACAGCAGGCTAAACTAGTTTATCCTATAAGAGTTAGGCCATACTAGTTTGGCCTAGGAAAAACTAGATTGTCCTATGGGCCTTAGGATAGACTAGTTTGGCCTAGGAAAAACTAGTTTATCCGATGGGCGTTAGGATAGACCAGTTTGGCCTAGGAAAATCTAGTTTATTTGATGGACATTAGGATACACCAGTTTAGCCTAGGAAAAACTAGTCTATCCGATGGGCGTTAGGATAAACTAGTTTGGCCTAGGCCAATCTAGTTTGGCCTGAAATCGGGTTTGGCCTGTAACATATATATATATATTTTCTTTTTCTAAAATATTTATACATAGTTTATATTATACTGAAATTGATTTAGCGAAAGTTGCCATATATATATATATTATTTGCAGTGAATTTTTTTCTTTCTCAGGAAATTATGAAATTCACTGTTAAAAGAAAGCAATTATATATTTTCTGCTAAATTTCCCCAGATGGCTAAAATTTCCCCCAATCATCGCTTGATCAAACATATTCTGCACTCATGAAAGATAGATCAATTATTATTGAAATACAATTGAAATTTACAAAAAATATAAATTATGTGTAGATTTTGTAGCATATAAGTACATTTTTCACTGTGAAATTTTACATATTTAAGTATATGATGAAAATTTAAACGAAAAAAAGGCATATTTTTGTGACTATAGACAAGAATTTTTGTTGTTGTTGTTCTTATTTAGAATTATTCACAGGTATTTTAATATTTTAATGAAAATCTAATTTTTTTAACAGAGAAATAAAATATGTAAAAAATGGAATATTTTCCTTTTGTACACTTATGAGTACCTGTAATGGCTTATACTGAAGGACTCAATAAAAATTCACTTTTATATTTTTAATAAATCTGATTTTTTTTAATTATATAAATACAATTTTAATTGTGAATCTTTGCATATTTATGTATTTAATGAAAAATAAAATAAATAAACTAAAAAAAAGTAAATTGGAACTTTTATAAACAAAAAAATTATACTAACTTAAAAATTCATTTGTTATTAATTACATAAATAAGTGGCTATTCTTCACATAATGATTTCTAATACATTGAAAAAAAGCACATTATACAAAATTATCACATGTTGCTTTGTTTTTTAAATTGTAGTTTTGCGATTATCGAAAAAAAGTATAAATTAGCATTTTTTAATAACTAGCTTTTTAAATTTTGAATAAATCTTGGATTTTTATGATTATAGTTAGAACAATTATCCATGTGCTTAAAAAAAAAAAAAAAAAAAAAAAAAAAAAAGATATTGAAATGCTGAAAATAGTTATTAGGGGCTATGAAAATATAACAAAATCATTTTAGGAAGAGGGGGGAGAGCTAGCATATGCTATCGTAAGATGTCTCAAGGGGGAGGGGAGGTTTGTCTTGATATCAATATCATTTTTGGTCAAATCAAAATTTTCTCTTTTCATTTGTGACTTGATCTTCAGTACAAAATAGCATGTTACCTTTTTAAAAACTTATTTATTTTTAATAAAATACAAAATTACTATTAAAATTACTAAATTATTATAAAATTACTTAATTCTAAAATATGAAATACCCCCAATGTTCATACTGTTCATACAATTACAAACAGAATAGTAAATTAGAGCTGTTTTCTAAAATATGGAAAGTTGACGTTATTAATTGTGTTAATCTTTCATCTAAAAATAAGCATCTTAAAAAATAAATAAAAAACACTTTTCTTTTCCAAACAATCTTCTTGGTAGATTTATTGCAAATGTTATAAAAATATGCCATGAAATTTTGTAATTTGGAAATACTGATGTAAATTAAAGTATTCAACTGAAACATGAAAAGCATATATTTACCTATCTTCCGATGCTTTGTGGGCAGACAGAAACAATGACTGCTCTAGGCTCCCTTTCTTCATACTCTCATGATGAACAATAGCAACATTTTTCTTAGTTACATTGCTTAATACCTCTTAGATTAGCATTTAATTTTCTGAAAGAATCACAAGTAGAAATCACATATTCAATTTTGGCAGTATTCTTTATTTTCAGAAATCATAATCCATTAAAAAATAATAATACAGAGTTTCCCCCAGGTTTAAAAAGGGGCAGGGCGCTACTGTTCTGAAAAGGGCACTTTTTACATTCTACAGGGCACTTTTTTGTTTTTTAAGGACACTTTTATAGAGATGAATCAAGCGGTTCAAAAAATAGCGGAAATCCAAAAATTTCGTCTATAAATCCGGAAAAAAAATCCAAAAATTTGATAAAATTTTTTTAAAAAGGTAACTTTTGTTAAAAGATCGCAAAAAAATGACAAATAATGTTAAAAGATCGCAAAAAACAGCAGGTTTTGTTAAGAGATCGTGAAAAAACAGCAGATTTTGTTAAAAGATGACAAAAAATGGCAAATTTCTTCAAAAGATCTTGAAAAACTGCCAATTTTGTCACGTTTAAGTATGGAAAAACAAAAAATTAAAAAAACGGGCGAAAAAAAAAAGATTGTGAACAGAACCGGGACAAAAAACTCCGCTTATGGAGAAAAAAAAAAAAAAAAAAAATTTGAAGCTGGAAAATTAGTTTTCACAACAGAAAAATTACCATCTGGCATTAACTTTTTTTGTGCCCCTTAAAAAAAAATTTTTATTTTTCGCAAATCTTTTGACGAAAACTGCCGTTTTTCGTGATCTTTGGCAAAATTTTCCATTTTCGCGAATTTTTTTAGGAAATTTAAGGCCTTTTCGGGATTTTGTTATGAAATTAGACATTTTTTCGCGAATCTTGCCTGAAATTAGTTGTTATTTTGTGATTTTTTGACGAAGGTATGCATCCCGTGGGATGCGTAATAGCTATCTTTTTCATTACGTCACCGATTTTTTGTGTAATTTACACGCTGTAGCATGTTCGCATCATCAAGGAAGGGCTGCTTTTTTTCAAATGTGCTGCAAGAAGGATGCTATTTTTTTAAATGAGTGACAAGAAGGGCGCTAGTTTTTGGATGAGGGGCGTTATTTTTTAAACTAAAGGGCAGGAGGGGCGGAGCGCCCTCCTGAAACCCTCTGGGGGAAACTCTGACAATAATCAGAAATAAACAAATATTCTACTGTAGGGGTGCACAATCTTTTCAAGAGCAGGGCCACTTACAAATATATCTAAGTAGTCGAGTGCCACATCAATAACATGGAGGAATTTTGAAGAGGTGATGTATTGACGTAAAATTTGATAAAAAATATGGTTTCAGAGGGGAGTGAGAAGTAACCCTTTTAATTTAAGTTTGCTTACCCAGTCAAAATATCCAATTCAGTTGATAAGGATTATCAGCAGTTTTTATGTTTGTATATATAACAAGGATTATTTTCGATATAATAATATTCCTTAACTTTCTTCAGGATAATAAATTTTGTTTTATTAAAAGTGCTAAAAAACAAACATAAGTAGCTAGTGTCGAATGAAATGTGAAATTTATAAACGAAAGAGCTGATCAATAAGATAAGATGTTTTTGCGATTGATTAACGATCAACAAAATTTGTGATATTTCGAGACCCAATCATAAAGTTTGTGATTTTTCCTTGTCTCAATGATAAAAGTGGCGTTTTTCCCGAATGTAATTGACAAAATACTCATTTTTTCACTCCCAATAAACAAATTTCATATTTATCTACTTTGACAAAATCTGTATTTTTTTTTTTTTTTTTTCCCATGGTAAGATGAAAACTGACAAAACTCATGCTTGTTTCAATTAAAAACTAACAATTATTATTTCTGATTAAATTCATCGTCTGCGAAAAAATTGCATGTCTTCCCGGTTTACCATGTGAAAACCATGAATTTTGTTGGCCGACTTTACGAAAATTGCAAATTCTGTTGATCGAATTTGTAAAATAGCATATTTCAGCGATCTGGCACGGAAAATTTCCAAATTCTTTCCACCGGTTTCATAAAAATCACAAATTTTGTGTATAGGGTGCAGAAAGAGTGTGAAT
Organism: Maratus speculifer; assembly: GCA_964019185.1. Classification (NCBI taxonomy): domain Eukaryota; kingdom Metazoa; phylum Arthropoda; class Arachnida; order Araneae; family Salticidae; genus Maratus; species Maratus speculifer. The sequence goes on from OZ025292.1 coordinate 376,828,054, forward strand.
TTTTTTCAAACGGCTTCATAAAAATTGTGAATTTTGTAGATCAGATGCTAAAAGATGGTGAATTTTTTTGATCGGCCTCGTAAAACTCAAATATTGCATATGAAGAACAAAAATTCATGAATTTTCAGGATCGGCTTTGTAAAAATTGCACAGTTCATCAATTTACTTCGTAAAAATTTCAAATTTCATTGATTGTGTGAAGAAAAATAGCTAATTTTGTCGATCATCTTTGTACAAATAGCGAATTTCTTCAACAGACTTTGTAAAAATCGAGAATTTTGCTGATCAGGTGCTAAGAGATCGAGAATTTTCTCGATCAACTTCCTAAAAATCACAAATTTTGTTGATAGGTGAATTGTTTGTGAAATTTTTCAAATGGCTTGGTAAAAATCATGAATTTTGTTGATCAAGCATAGAAAAATAGAGAATTTTGTTAATCAAGTGCAGAAAAATCAAGAATTTGGTTGTTTTAGCACAGAAAAATTGCATATTTTACTGATCATGTGAGGAAAAATCGCAATTTTTGTTGATTGATTTGTCAAAGACAAGATTTTTGTCGATCAGCTTTGTAAAAATCATAATTTTTGACAATTGGCTTTGTAAAAATCTGAATTTTATCGATAGACATCGTATAAATTGTGCATTTTGTTGATTAGAAGCAGAAAGATTGTGAATTTTGTCAATTAGTTTTGTAAAAGGCACAAACTGGTTGATCAGGCATAGAAAAATTGCAAATTTTGTTGATTGGGCACAGAAAATTCAAGAATTTTGTTGATCAGGCATGGGGAAAAAAAGGCATGAAAGGCATCAGCCATTTATGTTTGTTTTTTATCACTTTTAATAAAACAAAATTTACCCTCCTGAATGAAGTTGAAGGAATATTATTACATCTTGAAAATAATCCTTTGTATATTTGTTACAGATACAAACATAAAAAATGCTGATATATCCTTATCAACTGAATCGGATATTTTGACTGGATACGGAAACTTAAAGGGATAACTTTCCACTCCCCTCTAAAACCATATTTTTTTAATCTAATTATAAGTCACAGATCACCTCCTCAAAAATGAATTATCTCTGTGTGATTGACTTATCTCAAATGACGCACAAAAATCAATAAAAGATTTTGATCCCATTTACTATCCTTTTAATTCATGTTCTTGCCACTAGGGTTGCTTTTGATTCTTTTTTCTTTGGTTATTTTGTGGCTAATTGCCAAAAAATTCTGATTTTTGTTACTTAAACTCCCCTTACTATTTAACGACTTTTCAACTTTTTACAATCAGGGAACATGATCACATGAATTTTACACTGTTGGGACTCCATTATAGTCTCCTTTTGGTTTGTTTTTTATTTCCATCTGTTTTCAGCGACCATGTATTTGCTAAAAACTGCTTTATAAACTTGTAAAACAGTGATTTTAATAATCGCTTGAAAAACATCTCAGTTGTGTTTTTTACAATTGGTAAATTTTCAAGAATTGTCCATCAATTCTTACATATGATAAACTTATGTAAAGCAGAGAGATTCAATTTTCAAAACTAATATTATTCTGGATGGTTAGGTTTTTAAGACCCTTTCTTTCAAAAGAATTTTAAAAAATCTCCCACTAAATATAAGCATCTCAAATTAATCTTTTAGCAAAAGAACATTATGGAAATTTCCTATTTAAAGTCGACTTTAAACAACTTTATTTCCATAACTTTCACATGCTTAGAATACAAGCTTACTTTTGAGCAATTCAAAAAATACCCTAAGAATTTTAGACATATGATGACAGATATGACAGTTGGGGACAAGTGTCATATATGCACTACATTAACATGATTCTTTTCTAACGCCAATTTGATGAAAAACCTCTGTTTCAAATACCAGTTACATATTGCTGAGACAAAGTCCAGCAAATTTCAGTCCTTCGAAGTTAAATTCAGATAAATGGAGTAGAATAATTCAAAGAATGTGTAGGTTTGGAAGGCGCGAAGAAAATCATTTATTTAAAGAATCAAAGCGGTGCCGCGTTCGGTTCAGCAACCACAATACAAAGTATTTTGCCAAAGGCATTTTTGTTATGCACAGATGTTAGCTGAAAGAAGGGAGTGTAGACCCCATACATATACATCTATTGACGAAAGTATCGCTAACCTAGATCAGGTGAAATAAGAATTTTAAGCACAATTGTTAGTAGCAAGAAAGCGAGAAAGGGTCTCTAGTATTGTCGAAACATATACCTGTAACTGCGTCAATTCGATAGTTTATTTATTGCACGGGAACAAATTTCAAAGCAGATATCCGTACATTTTCCCGACACCGTATAAATATCTGAAAAGATCAAAGGGTGTTCCGCAAAGGGAGGCTGGATAGTTACATTATCTGGAAAGATGAAAGGTTATGCGAAAAGGGGCGAGCAATGGTATTTACCTTCTAATAATAATAAAGGGGTAATATTAAAAAATATAGAATATAGAAGTATTAGGGAATTTATGAATGAATATGAAAGTATCCAATCCTAGAAAGAGTTAGAGGAAAGGGAAAGAAATCGGTTGGATAATGTTAAATTAAGGTGGAAATGGGTGTCTTTATGTTAATACGAGAAAGATAGAAATGGGGGAGCAGAGAGTTAGGCACAGAGTTTTTGGAAAAAAGAGAGTTGGTGATTTTGGAGATTTCAGTGAAGGATTTTTCCAAGGAAATTGATTTTAGCAGGAGAGCGAGTTGATATCGGGATGATCTTCAGGATTTGGTATTGGGGTAAGCGAGCTCATGTTTTTCCGAGCACTTAATATTTTACCAATTTTTCTAAATTACATACATGTTGAGGCTTTCCATTTTACATTTTAGCATTAACATTTTATTGCAATGCAAACTCTCATGATTATATTGTATTAATATGTTGGATATGTATACTTAGTTAAATTTTCTTTCAATAAATTATTCTCTTTAATTACAGTTTAATTATTTAATGTATTGTTTCTATTTCTTTGTTTCGGGTGAATAACGAACCTGGTTACTTATTCCTTTCACGACTCGGCCTTTTATATATGAATATGTGTAAATATTTTGAATATCTAATAATCAATCTATGGAAATATAGAAATATTGAATTTCGTAAATAATAATTTTAAATAACAAGGTTATAGTAAACTAACACCCGAACAATATATACATAAAGAGAACAGCAATATATTAAAAAAAAGTTTAATAACTATAGACCAAAAGAATTTATACAATTAAAAAATAAATAAATAAAAGAAAATAAACATTCAGGTTATCATATCAAGCAAAATAACAACTCATCGGCAGCAATTGCATTATAGTCCAAAAGTTACCAATGTATTATATGACACTGGCATAGGGAAAAAAAAAATCGGACCAATATGGTGCACATATCATATCTGTGCCGGATTTTGAGTAGATAAAATGGTCCCTCCCCATTTCTTTGTTTTGTGTTAAACTTTTTGAGTATAAACAAATATGATGCTTTTAGGCTTATTTCAAATTATGGATAATATACAGTATAATGTTCCATATATAGAAAAACTATTACATCTATGCATAAACAAGTTAATATACAGAAAGGATAAAAAGTATATGTAGAAAATTTACTTTTGAAATAATATTTTCCTTAATAAAAATGCAAGCTCATACAAATCAATATTTTTTTTCAACTGAAGATTGGGCTACTAATGCTTCATCTTGTGAGAGATTGATGAAATGTTTAGAATGATACATAAAGAGAGAGACCTGTCCCATTCCTCCCACTGCTGGCCACACTCAGATAAAATATAAAGCTGTTTGCAAATTCAATTTTCTGTAACTCAGTTTTCTGCAAAAAAAACACTGTGCCTTTCCTGGGTCCTATATCACCACTAACAACTAAAATTTAAAGTTATATACAAATAGAATACCTCTAAGCTATCTTTAAAACTTTATTAAGAGATCAACATTTAAAATCTATTTTTTACCACAAAATGCATTTTTAATTCGTTAAATTAATTTGCAAAGCCTAGTATAAACTGAAACATTGCAGCACCCGCTTCGATGCTGCAGTATTTCTGCTACCGGACCTGTAAAGAGGGGAGGGGGGGGGGAGAAGCATCACACCCATCTCAATTATAATGGTTTTAAGTTTTAAACTCGTATGCACCATGGTGCTTCTTCAAAAAAATACTGGCCCCACTATTAGCTGAGAGGTTCTGCCCTTGAAACTGGCAGACAGCAGGGGCTGGGTTCAAATCTAGTCATGGCCGTCAGCCTAATCACTTGGAGTTTTCCATGGTTTTCTTTGAACCTCGGATTTCTTTGCGTAAATACGGATTAGGTTCCCTTAGAAAGGACCCCCCCCCCTACATCCTGTATCCTTCATGCAGTTGACTGACTGTTACAAATACAACAACAACCTAAAAATACTGTAATGAATACTGTTAGAAATAATTTAACAATTTTTTTCTCTAGTTGAAAAAAAGTCTGCAGAGTTACTCAATAATCTGCAACGTGCCAATCCTCCACCAGGAATCTTGATAATTTTAAGAAATTTGAAAAAAAAAATCAATTAAATATTTTATACTAAATATTGAATCTATTTTATCTTTGATCAATTCACATGTTTGAAGTTTTTTTCTTTAGAGTAAGGGTGCACAACCTTTTCAAGAGAAGGGCCACTAACAAATATGTATGGGTGGTCAAGGGCCACATTCATATCATTCTCATAACAAGCATAGAATTCGATTTTGAAAGTAATCTGTGACCTATAATTGGATAAAAAATATGTTTTCAGAGAGAAGTGGGGGGGAGATACCCCTTTAGATTTGCTTAACTAGTCAAAATATCCAATTTAGTTGGTAACGATATGGCAGCAGCTCTTACGTTTTTAAATATAACAGATATAGCAAGGATTATTCTCAAGATGTAATAACATTCTTTGACTTTATTCAGTAGAATAAATCTTGTTTTATCAAAAATGCTAAAAAACAAAGATAAGTGTCTGGTGGCGAAAAAAAAACGTGAACTTTATGAACGAAGGAAAGTTGCTGATCAACAAGATTCTTAAGTGCTTCATCACTGAAATAACAGATTTTTCAACGCTTGATCAGCAAAATTTGCAGTTTTCCAAGCCTGATGAATAAATTTGGGCTTTTACGAAGCCGATCGACAAAATTCGTGATTTTTTGAAGCCGATCTGCGAAATTCGCGATTTTTCTTCGTATGATCAATAAAATTCGCGATTTTTCTGTGGTTGATCAACGAAATTCGCGATTTTTTTTCTGCGCCTGATCTAGAGGTCTGCACGGGGCCGGGCCGGGTACGGGCGGAATCGTTTCAAATCAGAAACGGAATCGTTTCCGATCCGGGCGGAATCGTTTCAAATTTTCTAACGGGCCGGGCCGGCAGAATCAGAATAGTTTTCTCAATGGGCCGGGCCGGCAAAAAAAATTTTACGGGCCGATAAAAAAATTTTCGGGCCTGCCGGCCCGTTCTGAAAATTTACTCAGAAACGATAAAATATGATCTATTTTCAACACAAATGATTTTAACGCGAATAAATATAAATGTGCGTCACGAGCCATACTAGTTTGACAGCATCAATATAAAAATGTAACTTGTACAGTGTGAGATCGGCATCGGACAGTTAAATTGCATGTAACCCGTTTTAATATTTTTTTAGCTGACTCATAAAGGGCCGAGGTCAAGCTTGCATTATTTTTCTACATATAGACTTGCCGGGCCGGAACAAGACTTAATTGTTCTCAAGATCTGTAGGGCAGACAACATGATTTGTAAAATTATTAACAGCGATAAAGAACTTATGTTAGATTAATCTTTGGATATATACTTCTTGATGGTTTTTAAATTAATTTCTCAATAACGCGAAAGTTTGACACATTTTCAGATTAATTTTTAATTGTAAAAATATAAAAGTGATAAGCCTGACTATTGAAGGCATTTGGAATCGAAAAGCATTTTTCATTTTTGATGAATAAAATACATGCATAAGTTTGTTCAGATACAATAGTTTCTCAAATGGTTGCAGGTTTTTCTCCCTTCCCATGCTATCGCTTCCGGAAATTCTATTGAAAATGCTAACTATAACAATAACTTATTTCCTTTCAGTATTCTTAAATTGCTTGTATCAAAAAACGTATAATGCCACTTGATTATATAGTTTCTGAATAAAAGATACCTGCTGTGCGTTTCTGAGAAAAAAATGAATTTAGAAATGAATCAGAAAGGCGCATATTTGAGTTAACGAATGAATTTGGATTTAAAATCTTTAATAAAATGATATAGAAATATTTTTATAAATCTTCTTTTATTAAACAGCTTCAAAAGTTACGATGTTTTTAACTTTCTTTCTTTTTTCTTTTATTCTAAGCCATATTAATTTTTTGATGAATCTTTATTTGATTGTTGAAAGCCTAAGAATCTTAGTAATCACTAATGTTGCTAAAGTGTATTTCCTGTAAAATATACTTTAAAATCATTCCATAGATATGTATGCAGTATTCTTTAAAAAAATCTTAATTATATGAAAGAAATCTGAATTTTTTATAAATCGTAGAAATTGTAACGGGCCAAAACGGGCCGGGCCTGTTTTCACTGATTTCTGTACGGGCCGGGCCTAAAATATAAAAATTTAAACGGGCCGGGCCGAATTTTTGAGTTTTACAACGGGCCGGGTCGGGCCGAAATTTTTTTCCTACGGGCCGGGCCGGGCCTGGAAATTCCGGCCCGTGCAGACCTCTAGCCTGATCAACAAAGTTCACTATTTTTCTGCACTTGATCAACAAAATTAGTAATTTTTACGAAGCGGATCGATAAAATTCAGATTTTTTCTGCGCCTGATCAACAAAATTCACAATTTTTCAGCGCTTGATCAACAAAATTAGCGATTTTTAAGAAGCCGATCGACGAAATTCGCGATTTTCATTTAGCCGGTTGACGAATTTGCGTTTTTTCCTCACATGATCGATAAAATTCAATATTTTTCCGCAGCTTATTGACGAAATTTTCACTTTTTCTGCTCCTGACAGATGAAATTATCAATTTTTAAGAAGCCGATCGACAAAATTCGCGATTTTTCTTCGCATGATTGTCGAAATTCACGATTTTTACCAAGCTGATTGAGAAACTCAAATTTTCTGCACCTGATCACCAAAATTAACAATTTTTATGAAGCCAATTCGCAGATTCACGATTTTTCAAAACCGATTTTTACAAAGCTGATCGACGAAATTCGTGATTTTTTCGAAGATGATAGAGAAAATTCAACATCTTTTCCGCGCCTGACCAGCAAAATTCGCAAATTTTACGAAGCTGATCGACGAAATTTGGAATTTTTCCTCGCATGATTGATAAAATCGCAATTCTTCCATACTAGATCGATGAATTTCGCAATTTTTACAAACTTTATCAACAAAATTCGAGATTTTTATAAAGCTGATTGACGGAATTCGCCATTTTTACGAACTTGTTCCACAAAATTTGTGATTTTTCTTCGTCTGATAGACAAAATTCCTGATTTTTCTGCACTGAGTAGACGAAATTCGCGATTTTATTTGAGCTTGATCGACGAAATCTGCTATTTTTTTGCTTGAGATCGACAAAATGCACGATATTCTCGTATCCAACTAATAAAATTTGCAATTTTTTGGAACCTTGCGATTTTTCCGTGTACAATCGACGAAATTTGCGCTTTTGCTGCCTTTAACTGACGAAATCTGCATTTTTTGCACCCAATCTACGAAATTCGCGATTTTTAACTAATTTTGTCAAAATTTGATTTTTTATACGTGGCAAGATGAAATTCACAATTTTTTTTTCTCTTGATAAACTTACTCTTCAACAGCTGGAAATGTTCAAATACAATCTCAGACACATTTTTAAAAGTAGAAACATGAAACTTGCTGAGATGATTTTTAAAGAGACGTATAAGATGCCGTGTGATGCCTTTTTACGCTCAATCCATTAGATTTGATTTATAAACAATTACCTTCGCAGTATGACCCTTGTTTTCGTTGCCAAATCTCCTTCTTCCGAAAAATTGGTTTAAACTGTCGTTTTTGTTTGCAATATTTTCTGGATTTATCAAACAATTGACAATTACGACACTTTGTGTACTTTCTAAATAAGATAATTTGGCAGTTTGGTGCATTTGAGAGCAAAAATGAATTTAAAAATAAATCGGAAAATAGGCAGTTTGAATCGAAATACACCCTTAAATGGGGCCCATATTTACACCAACTCCAAGTCAGGAAGATGGCCACTTTCATATAACTTAAAGAGATGCATGAGTAAAAGCATACTTCTAAATGTAGCTTAGGATCTCTATTTTCAAAATATATTCAAAAAATATAAATTTTAAATTCAAAATATTATATATTTTTTAGAAGTTATTTTAAACTAATTATAAAACAAGAAAATAGAACAATTTCACATACCTCTAAAAACTTTGCAGTCCAGGACAAATACCAATTTGTACAATAACTCAGGCTATGTCACATCACTTGAAAGAAGGATCTTAACTAATCTCTACCATATCATATCAACAAGTAGCAACATCTATAGTCTTGACCACCAGTCTTTAACTTGTCCCATAAATTTTGGAGTGAGGTGCTCATATTTAAACACGGGTCCATTTTTACACGTTTTCTCTATATGAAACAATAAGAAAATGTTATGCATCAAAAAAGAAACATTCTTACATATTGCTATTTACTTTTAAAATGGATTAAAACTAAATAATATATTTAATATACTAAAAATATATATTGTAGAAACTTTCAAATTATATATCAAAGCACAATTATTTGCTTAAAAGATGTTACTGTATATGCTCGCGCTTTGTGTATAAGTCGACCCCCTAACATATGTTATTAAAAATAAGGAAAAATTCAAAACCTGCATATAAGTCGACACCCCTCCAAAAAAAAAAAAAAAAAATCTATTTTTTTCTCATTTTTTTATGTCAGAAATAAAATTTATTTATACATATAAACAAACAGAATTTCTACATAACAAGTGCTGCCATTGAAAAAGAAAAAATTATGTAAAACGCTATTAGCTGAAAAGTACTGAATGCATGTCGCACGCAATGACGTCAAACTTCCATTCAACTGCCGTGAAAAGCAAAATAACCGGATTTTGAAGATCACAGGTCAAGATCATTACGAAGTCACATATTTTGAAATATCGGCCTGCCGGCAGGGAGAAATAGTACCGCTCGAACGCAGTTTGCTCTTGATTCGGAGAGGATAAAAACAATAGTATAACATGTTACTTATTTTAAACTTTTTGCTGAATACCGATTACAATTATTGAAGAAACTGTAAAACTAATGTAAAGATTTTCTAATTACTGCTATATTTAGAAATTAATAGAAAAATGCACTTAATCTGTAAATCAAAATTAAAACTTGGCAACTTCTTTCGAATACTAAAACAAAATTTTATCCAGTATTGGTAATTAACAGTTAAATTTAGTCAAAAAAAAAATTAATAATAATAATATAAAACAAACATTTGAATCAACGGCTGATTCTAAATTAAAAAAAAAAAAAAAAAAAAAAAAATCTGAAATTTTTAGGGTTTTTTTTAAAGGTAGAAAGTTTTAAAGGGGGGAAGGGCTGGGATTACCCCCTCTCTCGTTAATTATGTGTTTTTTTCGCAATCTTTTGGCAAAAATTGCAGGTTTTTATGCGATTACTTGAAGAAATATGCGTTTTTTCACAAACCTTTGGTGGAATTAATGATTTTATCGTGATCCTAGGACTAGATTCTCAATTTTTCTGTAATTCTTTGACAAAATTCGCATTTTTCTAAAGATTCTGTGATGAAATTAAGATTTGTTTTCGCAATCCTTTGTAGAAATTTGTGTGTGTGTGTGCCATACTATAACAAAGTTCACATTTTTCCAGGGATTTTTTTTTTTTTTGACAAAATTTGCATTTTTTGCAGCAATTTTCTGGCAAAATTTACATTTGTTTGCAATTTGCATTTTTTTTTTCTCTATCGTATAGAAAAAATGTTATTTTGCTATTTCTTGAAAACAAAAAAGAAAAAATCACTTTTTTTCACAAAAAATTGACAGATTTTTTTGCGACTATTTGTCAAAACTCATGATGTTTTTTAGTTCCGAATTTTCAGACTAGACCGTTCTTTTTTTAAATTTTGGAACCGAATGTCTAATAAATATTTTTTTTAAAGCTAGATGTCAAATTTGATGACCAAGAATAATTTTGTAGTCGTCAAATTCAATTCTTTAGTTGCATTTGACGACTAACGACCGGTAATTTCTAACACAGTATATAATTTTTCCTTTAGTAAAAATGCAAGTTCATACAGATAAACATTTTTTTTTTCAACTGAAGATATGGCAACTATTGCTTCATCTTGTGTGTGATTGATGAAATGTTTAAGAAAAAAACATAAAGAGAGAAACCTAATGCCCCACTCTCTTCTCTAAAAAGTATACAAATTTTGACAAAGTGATTTTTAAATATACTACAATAAATGATGAAAAAAAAATATATAACTACCTCAGTGAAAACATGACAGTATTATTTTCTTGCTTGTATGATGATGCTTTCATTTATTATAATCAAAAATAGAAACAAATATTAACTGAAAATGCACTTTTCATATTTGCCTATACTAAAATAAAAATACATTAATCAGTGGCACAGCCAGAATTCGGCTTTGGGTAGGGGGAGTTGTTGATGATTGCCTGTCAATGGAATTGGTCTGTTTAATGTTTGAAATCATAGTGCTTTTTTTTTTCTTTGGATATTAGTATTAGCAGTTACACTGGTTATGATTAATTTAAACAGCATTTACAATATTAGAGTTACAAAATCTTAAAAATTTTGTCGTTAAAATAACCCAAAATTGTAGATTTATATGAAGTGTTTAAAAAAGTCATAGGATAGTCGAATGTCGAATGTTCGGCACACAGGTGAGCCGAATATTTGGCTAGCCAAATAGTAACTGTTGTGCCGAATACCAAATAGTAACTAGAGCAAGGTGTTACACAGTAATATTGTTATACATATTGTTAAATTTGTCAAAAGTTTTTTTTTTTTTTTTTTGCACTGAAACACTACTTTTTTTATTTGGGATTGAAGTTTTTTAAGCAATATTTTATCACAAAGTGACGCGTCAAGGTGATCCTCTTCCTCTAGACATTGGATAAGGCTTTCAATGTGAGCTAAAGCTGCGTAGTGGCACATTTTCTTTTGTATCTTATCATCTTTGTCGCTTTCTTCCAAGTTCATACTTAACACTTTTTCTATAATTTGGTCATTAGTTGCACGCTCGAAGCATGGATGATTTGTATCACAATTAATTCACTCAATGATATTATCTTTATCCAGCAACAGATTTTCTCCACCAGAAACAGATTTTGCTAAATCATGAGCAGAAACCTCTTCCTTTTCTGACTCCTCTAGAGATTTTTCCATACTTGGCAAAATCTTTCGCCTGGACTTTATTAATGTGGATTTCTGTACAGACTCCCAAGCACTGCTTACATCATAAATGCTATCGAGAATTGTGTAATCTTTGAAAAAGCTTTTAAGATCATCTCCCTCTTCAATTCTTTTTGTCAGTAATTTTGTTCTCTATTTTTCCTTAATTGAAGCGATTATGCTGTGGTCCATAGGCTGGCTAAGAGCTGTAACATTGGGAGGCAAAAATTTTTCCTTCTTCTGATTTCAATTGTAGAGTAGGATGGGGCAGCACAGCTTTCTGGGCTGAATTTTGAGACGCCAGATGCTTCCTAACTTCCATGTTTTCAAATAGAATTTATATTTAGTAAAGAGAATCGGAAATTCATCCTACATTTTAGAAATAAGTTTCTTCTCAAGTATAAGAAAGGAAAAGTATTATATACTTTTTATAGTAGTGGTGTGCCAAGTAGTACTTTGGCCGAGTACCAAGTATTTGTGTAATAAGAAAAAAAATACTGATGTGAGCTTAAGTGCACATATATATAAATATACCTGTGCACATATATCTATACTTTCTATACCTGTGTGTACATATACATAATTACATATATAGTATATATAAATTAACTCATTAAATTTGAAATTGATTTGTGCACCTTTTAAAGACAATTTTTGACAGTTCAAAACTAATAAAAAAGGAGAACTTATACGTAACAAGTACAATTATTAATCAATGGTGAGAGGAACTACAAACTTACTACAAAGGAAGTTTGTTTTATATTTTAGTAGAAGGGAGGGGAGGTTGTTAAAAATACTTAAGAGTCCTGTCTCTGCCAGTGAAGACACTCACAAGCAAATACTACTGATATGGGGAGGCATTTTTCTAATAACTCTTTTGCATTTTGACATTTTTAAATCGTGTTTTTTTGCACTGCAGGGCTGAGATCTCTCAAGATCACTCATTAATTACTTTTTTGATTTTGGTTGCAGATATTTTTTATAAAGTTACATTCTCTTTCTGAACCAGTTCTGAAAGTGAAAGTAACTTTATAAAAAAATATATGCGACCAAAATCAAAAAAGTAATCAAGGAGTGATCTTGAAAGACCTCAGCTACGCATTGAAAAAAAAAAAATTATTTAAAAATGTCAAAATGGAAAAGAGCTATTATAAAAATGCCTCCGCATAAGATTAGCATTAGCTTGTGAGTGTCTTTGCAAGCAGGGACAGGACCCTTAATTAGAGCCGTACCGAGTACTCGGTAAATACTCGGTATTCGGCCTACTCGGCCAATTTGCCGAGTACTCGGTATTCGGCCAAATTTTGGCCGAGTACTCGGCCAATACCGAGTAGTTGTAAGAATTTTATTTTTTAAGCATATGAATTTATAACTGATCTGAAAAAAGTTATTTGAATATGAATGTATAATATATGTAGTAATTCATAAAACTATTTACTCTGTATTTAACAATATGTCTGCAAAATATAAAAAAAGTTAAGAACAAAATCCCTAAAAAAATTTCACATTTATACAAATAAAAATACTTTTTTATATATAGGAAAACAGAAAAGACTTATTTTGGATAAAAAAAAACTGAAAATACGATAAATGCAATAAAAAATTAATAATTAAATTTAATATATTTCAAATTATGGTGCAAAAACACCAAACATTCTACATTATCAGTAGACAAGGCATTTCTTTTACTACTATAAATTTGGCCGGCCTCTATTACGTTCAGAATAAACAGTTTGTTGAAGGTGCATATAAGAGTTTTTTGCAAAGTTGCACGTAATCGGAAAAGTTTTTTTTTTTTCTTTTCCCCCTCACCCTGCAAATGGAATGTCAGTTTTACATGTCTTCTGTTAAGAAAGCCTGTATATCTTTTTGTACCAATTCTTCATGCGGTGATTTTCAACTAGTACTAGTGCCACAAACTTTTTGTTCATTCACAATTTCCTCAAAACATTGCCAGAAAATAGATGAACTTTTTGCTAGCATTTTCTCATTTGATTCGTCGACATTAGCATTCTCATATTTATTTTTTGTTTCTTTGGTAGATTTTCAAGTTCTAAATCATCTAAATTCATCAATTTTAGAGCTTGCTTTTTAAGGCAATCTTAATTTACACATTTATAATTTTCATTGAAAAAGGTTAGTTTTTTACTGAGATATTTAAAAAATAATAAATTTAAAATAACATAACATAATATAATCTGTATACATGAAAAATGAAAAGAAACTGCAAAGCCAATACATTTTTTTTATTCAAAAGAAAATAAGGTATAGACAGTTAATAAATATGAAATGTTTGCATTATTCAATGAATTGTTACAGTAACTGATGAACATTTTTATTTTTGATAGATAGATTTCAATGGTTGGAATAAATTGGAGGGTTAAAGAATGTTTAGTTATTATTATTATAAGAAGTATATTTAGTATTAGTTAATAACTGTGGTTGTCATGTATCAATTCTCCTTTCTTATTTGTTTTGAACTGTCAAAATTTGTCTTTAAAAGGTGCACAAATAAATTTCAAATTTAATAAGTTAATTTATTTATACTATATATGTATATTATATATATGTATATTATATTATATGTACACACAGGTATAGATATGTGTACACAGGTATATTTATATATATGTATACCTAAGCTCACATTATGTGCTCATCAGTGTTTTATTTTCTTATTATACAGCTACTCGGTACTCGGTACTCGGCCAAGTAGTCAGTGGCCGAGTACTCGGTACTCGGCTACTCGGCCAAAGTACTACTCGGTACACCGCTACCCTTAATAGAATTTTATGTAGCGGACTAGTGGTGATGACTGTGGACTAACTAAACTCTCGTGCTTACTCATCCTTGAGACCTGTAACATTTTTTTTTTTTAATCAATTCTGCCACTATTAATATTTAGTAACATTTTTATTAGTTTTTTAACAAATGTTTAAAAAGTTTCACTATCCTATTAAAACATTTTGTGGGTGTACTCCAAATGTGACAAAGTCAAAAAAAATATTGTACCTAAGTCTTTTAAAAGCCTGTTAATATTATTAAAAAAGTAAAAGAACCAAAATCAATGTACATAGCTAATCATAACATTGATCAAAAATACCAATCTTTATATCAATATTTAATAATATAAATCTTTATAACACTTCATAAATATTTAAATTATATAACGTTCGCAACTAGATATATAAATTTTACTTACTTCCTTTTGGCCAAGGTTGGCGGAAAAAAAAGATTTATTTTCAAAAGACCCCATATAAACTGGTTTTTTTTGTTTGATTGTACAAAATTTCTTTTTTATGATTTTTTAATACATTTCCTATTACAATTAAATGCATGTTAATTTATAAAAATAAACATTATTCGATATTATAAATGCCTTATAACTTCATTTGAAAACATTAAACTTAACACTAAAACAAAAACAAATTTTCGTATGAAGTATGTACAATCAACAAAATCGAAAATGTTATCAAAACTTTTGGCGAAAAGTATACAAAGATTAAAGAATCAATAAAAAATCTAGGAAAGAACCGAAATGTGATAAATAATTAATAAAAACTTACCTTATTAATTATACTTCTAGGGAGGAATGCACGTTGAGAATCTAACCGCGTTTTTCAAAGAAGCGGCGAAAAATAGTAAATAAATCTTAGTGTTGCCAATCCGGAAAAGCTAAAATCCTCATTCATGGCTTCGTTTGCGAGGAGGTTATTTATTTAAAATTATTATTAATAAATCATGAAAAAATTAATAAAAACAATCTTAGAAAAAACGAAAAAAATAGTGAATCGATTCGTGTTTACATAAATGTAATTTTCGGATGTTTTAGTTAAAATTTGAGAGAGCAGGGCCATTTTTGATTTAACAGCTGATTAAAATAATAATAATAAATAAATAAATAAATAAATAAATAAATAAAAATATTGTTTATTCTAAAGTATCTAAAGTTATTTTTTTATTTTGATGCTAGTATAATTTGTTAAAAAAAAAAAAAAAAAAAAAAAAAAATTCTACATTTGTATTTGATTTGGGGGGAACGAGGGGGGGAAGGTATGAGTGATAGCACGATGGGATTAGAGGAGGATAAGGCAGGCATTCAGATGTCCGCACCGTAAAGATCCTTAAATAAAAATCTTTAACTTAAATTTAAGGATTCTTATTCTAGGATCCTTAAAACGCTATTCAGACTGGTCTTCTTAAAACAAGCTTCGACTTTCTTTATCTCCGAGCTGGCTTCGGCAATCTTCGGTACATGATACCGATTACCCAAACGATGACCAATCAGCACATAGAATAGCTTCCCAGCAGCCGCGATGACATGTCATCAATCAATCATGCGCATTATTTGCCGTTCAAAGTTACGCACGCTTTTTAAAATTGAATTTTGTTACTACTCTTTTTCATTATTACCGTTGAAAAGGAAAAAAAGAATTAAAAAAAAGAAAATAGAGGGAAAATTGTGCAGATTTTGCGAATTCGAGTAATTTCTGAATTACTAATATATTTAGAGATAAATATTTTATTTATTTTTTAACATAATTAAATAATGGAAATAATAGCTGTTCTTTACTTGCTACTTTTTAGTTTTATTTCTTGAAATATATATTTTTAAGATGTTTTAATAGTTTGAATGCATGTATAAAATGTTCAAACAAAAGGTTTTGGGAAAGGTTAGAAAATATTTAATAATAATTTTTTTTATAAAAACATGTTCATACACAAGATTTTTATTACATAAGGGAAGAGGGGGGGGGGTGTATTGTACGTACATCTTCTTGGTATAAACACTTGCAAGAGCCTCACCAGTGGCCGCCAGGTTCTGACCTCCAAACTGGTAGACGGTAGGTGCTGGGTTAGAACCCAATCGCGACCGTCGGCCTAACCGTTCGGAGTTTTCCGTGGTTTTCTTCGAACCTTGCGTAAATACGGGTTAGGTTCCCTTAGAAAGACCCCCCACGGTGGGCATCCCACCCCATAGGGCCTATATCCCATAGTGTAGATAATTGGCCGACATAAATACAAACAAACAAACACTTGCAAGATGGCAATGGAGAGCCATTACACATCACTGGCTTTGGAATTTAATTATTTAATTTTGATTTATCCCTGATTATTTAAAAAAAAATAAAATTTAAGAAAATTAGGACTAATTAGGATAATTAAAAAATAAAATAAAAGGAATTAATATTTTCATCAGGGGAGGGGGTGAAATTGCTCCCTGAACACATGGTGGAAGACAATTTTTAATGCTTATTATTTCTTATTTGTTAAAGTCTTATATTGTTTATAATGATTATACGTTTGCAAATTGTCTTGTAAAAAGAATTACGTTAAAAAATCTTAATTCAGTTTATTTCATGTTAATGTTTTCCATTTTAAAAGACAGACTTAGCTGTGGACCACAGGCACATTTTCTCCAAAATCCTCCATCTCACTAGATTTCTTTCTACAAATATGTATATCTCAAATATTTCAAGTTATATTTCACTCTTTTCGGAGACTTGCAAGAGGGAGAGTTCTTTCTCCCGTATATGCTTTATATATAATAAATTTTTCTATTCTTAAAAATCATCTTGGATACCTTTTTTTTTTCTTTTCTTTTTTAAGGGTGGTGAAAGGGGAGGGGGAGCTTTTTGATCAACATTTTATTTAAAATGTATATGGTATTTTTTCCCTTTAAAACTTATTTTAATCATGATCTAAAATTAAATTTTAAGCTAAAACAAATGCAGTACACACAAACATTTCAAAAGATTATTTTTAATATCAGGGGATTGATCTAAGCAAAAATTAGGTCCCATTCACAAAAATCCATTTTAATATAACAATCCCTTTCTTTTTACCCGACTACGGCAAAGCCAAAGGAGGGTTATGATTTTGACAGGCTATGTATGTATGTATGTATGTATGTATGTATGTATGTATGTTCATCTGTTCCCTCGTAACTTCTAAACCACTAATCAGAATTCGACAAATGACATATCATTAGAAGCGTCTTAATTGTCCGCTGGTTATAGGCTATATAGATTTTCACCAAATTCAATGTGGCGCCCTCTAGCGGACAAAATATACAGAGTAAAAAAATAAAGTTAAGCTAGATATGCCGTGTTTGGTATCATTTTAAAGCGCTTCACTTGTACATTTCGAATATATATATATTACTAGCATTTGCTTGTGACTTTACTTGCATTTATGGGCTAATTGCATATAATTCACATCTTTTCGTTCTTAATTTCTTTGGTACTTAGTAATCAGAATAAGACCACTGCAGTGCCATTAGAAGGGTCTTGATCTTGATATTCTGTTGGTTGTGAGCTATAAAGTTTGTCACCAAATTTACTATTATGCCCTCTAGCGGACAAAAAGTATAAAATAAAAATATATGTAATGTGTTTGGTATTACTTGAAAGAGCTTCACCAGTATTTTTATATCACCAGTATTAGATAGATTAAGAAATCTTCCTAGGTCATCTTAATACATGAAACCTTCAATCTACATTACACATTTACACATTACACTAACGACCTCATCCACTAATCGGTCCATTACCCATTTGTTGCCATCGACGGATATGTGCGTCACTACTACCAAATACTGGAAGCGTCATACGTCAAAAAATAAAGTTAAGATAAATATGCCGTGTTTGGTATCATTCAAAAGCGCTTTACTTGTACATTTTGAATATATCTATATATTACTAGCATTTGCTTGTGACTTTACCTGTATTCATGGGGTACTTTTATACTTTTTCAGCGTAGTTTTTTGTCGTAGTTGGGTTTTAGTTTTTTTACTTTATCTTGTTCTTGAAATTCCTCTTAATATAACAGGCTCTCTTCACAAAATTTTATTCCTTAAAAATACTTTTTTGAGATTGATAGGTTGTAATATGTGTAATTCGCAAAGAAAACAACTCTACCAGAAAAGAAATCTGTAGCAGGACTTTAAAAAGTTATTAATAAATGCTTTATCCAAATTTGAGTTATTGAATTTCATTATAAAATGTTATATTTCATAAGAATAAACTTTCTTTTATTTTCAGAAAATAAGCTTTAAGAGAAAAAACAGTACTTTTCCAGTACTTCTTTTTGGGCACCAGTGTTATATTATATATACATATATTGTATTTTATACATATATGTATGTACACATACATAGACATATAAATGTATGTATAACACTGGCGTCCAGCTAACCGAAATATCTTGTACATGCATCAACTCCTAAATTAATATTTATTTTCTAAAAAGTGTTTTTTTTTTTTTTTTTTAAACCCAGACATTTGCAACCTTACATAATAGAAAACATATATAAATATTAATCTGTAAAGGCTGTAAATAACATAAAATCAGTTTTACCAATGTGATACATGGGGATTTTATTTAATTTTCTATAATTCAACATACGGAAAAATGAGATGTATGTTTTTTATAGACAATTACTTTTATAAAAATGCAAAATTTTTAAAATGTAAAATTAGCAATAATGAAGTCTTAAAAAGAGAAATGGGAGGGGGGGGGGGAGAATTTCAATTCACTTTTTAAATTATTAAAAAATTGCAGTTATGTAAACAAATATCTTTGAATGAATCATCTGATAAAAAAATTAATCAAAATTATATTAACTCACAGAATTTCACGAAGGTTTTTTGTTAAAACAACAATTTAATGTTTGTTGTTAGTTAAAAAACAAACCCTTTCTTAATCTTAAACAAAACACCAAAAACTTTTACTATCTAAAAGCATCATATTCCCCCCCCCCCCCTCCCATTTTTTTTTCTTTCAGCTTTACAAATGAAACCCAATAGTGTAGTTGCTTTGATAAAAAAGGTGTTGGTACATGTAAGATGTAAGGCTGTCTCATACTTTTTTTAAAATTAGCAAGATTTTATTTATGCCCCAGACTGAAATATATAAATGTTTAATTCACATTTTATTTACAATTTTACTTTATTATTTCATGGGTATTAATATTGTGCTCGCATAGTTTGTAGCGTAACATGCTATTTGTAGAAAATATAATTTAGCGAGTGATGTAATTTAAAAGACTAGTTTGTATGGAGCACAAATATTATTTTTGATGTTACTTTATTATACTTACTATATTATCTCCTCTTTTGACATGCGGTGGCAATCCATAATCTTCAGAAAAGTAGCATAGAATCCAAAGCACCATCAATTCCAGTTGCTCGCAGAAGATCAATAATGGTAGTTACTATTATTCAATAAAACTACACATTTGTGATCTTCGGAAAGCATTAAAATTTGAAGTGAGATCTATTCCGGCAGTAGCTGATCCATCAGACATTTATCTCCACTGTTATATTTTGCATCCGATTAGATACTGTTTCTGGACATAACATCAAAAACAATATTAATGCTCCCTAATAATTAGTTTATTATTATTACATTACTTGCTTAATTATAAGTTCCAAAAATTGTATATTACACAACAAGAAATGGTAAAATTACAACCAACTATAGTTTTTCATTTAAACTGTTGATCTATGCTGTAAAATAATTATATAAATACTCATATAAAAATGCACCCAATAACAAAAAAACTGATATATTTTTTAAATGGAGAATCTCTTATTGTTTTGGTATCAATACTTTAATATAAATGAAAATTCCTTCACTAACATAGGAAAACATGCAGATTTCACTTAAAATACATTGAATTGATAAAATTAAATAAATGAAAATAAACTTTTGAGATTAAGAAACTTTTTTATGAAACAATAAATTTTTAATAAAGTAATTTAATAACATAATAACAACTTATGTTTTCTTCAATGTTCAGAAATTATTTATTATTTGACAATCTTTTAATTTATCCTTGTTTTAATCAAATTTTATTTGTTAGCCTTATTTTCTTTTATTCAAGGCAAATTCATCATTTTTTTTTTCTTTTTGGGCGAAAACAGGCTATAGACCTCAAAAGGGTTTTGCAGTATAATTATATATTTTATAGCATTCACATTTGATAAAGTTTCAGGAATATGGGAGAAGGGATATAAGAAGTTAAATATAATCTGAACACTTTGTAATGTTTAATACACAAAATTAAGATTCGCGAAAAATTAAAGCATTTAAAATGTAAAACTGATAAGTAACCATGAGAGACAAGTACAGAAATTACAATGATCAGTCAACTACATGATAGAAATAGAGGTAATAAAATTTGAGGAGTTAATCCAAAATAAATTGTAAGGCTAATTTTTTTTTTTTTTTTAACTTTTTATAGGAACATAAAGAAAATAAGGTATTTGCATTTTGATAAATTAAAAATACGTATGTATTTCAGAAATGTTTTTTAAATATAAAATGTGTGTTTTATTATTAAAATAATCTGAAGAATTATAATTTAGTTATCTTAAATTGTAAAATTTCATTAAAAAGAAAAAAAAATGGTAAAATGCAGAATCTTTGTGAATTAAACAAAATGATTGAATCTTATCGAAATAAGAAATATTGTTAGAAATATATTTTACTTCCTAAGAGACTGCCTTGCGTAACTTTTTTAAAGCGATAATTAAAAGCAAAGAAAATGCACGATAAACGAATATATAAAATATTCAGTACAGAAAATATAAAACTTAGTAAATGGCATATTGTATCTGTCGATAAAATAGTTTATAGAACCGGGACAAGCAATGAAATAAATTTAGTTATGTAAACATGAAACTATACAGTAACTTATCGTTAGGAAGACATACATACAGATAAAAATAATACATTATAACTGTAAAAACATGATAAAATATATAAAATTAGATATCTAAATGACCACAAACCTCTAAAAATTATAAATAAAAGCAATACATACCGATTAGATATCCGTAGTAAAGTTCAATATTCTTTTATTTACATTGTTTACAACAGTTATATAACATCGCGTGTTTAAAAAATTGTACTTGGTGATGCCAAACAAAACTACTTTTAAGATATTTTAATAAAGGCAGGCATTCAGATGTCCGCACCGTAAAGATCCTTAAATAAGAATCTTTAACTTAAATTTAAGGATTCTTATTCTAGGATCCTTAAAACGCTATTCAGGCTGGTCTTCTTAAAACAAGTTTCGACTTTCTTTATCTCCGAGCTGGCTTCGGCAATCTTCGGTACATGATACCGATTACTCAAACGATGACCAATCAGCACATAGAATAGCTTCCCGGCAGCCGCGATGTCATGTCATCAATCAATCATGCGCATCATTTGCCGTTCAAAGTTACGCACGCTTTTTAAAATTGAATTTTGTTACTACTCTTTTTCATTATTACCGTTGAAAAGAAAAAAAAAAGCATTAAAAAAGAAAATAGAGGGAAAATTGTGCAGGTTTTGCGAATTCGAGTAATTTCTGAATTACTAATATTTTTAGAGATAAATATTTTATTTATTTTTTAAACACAATTAAATAATGGAAATAATAACTGTTTTTTACTTGCTACTTTTTAGTTTCATTTCCTGAAATATATATTTTTAAGATGTTTTAATTGTTTGAATGTATAAATAAAATGTTCAAACAAAAGGTTTTGGGAAAGGTTAGAATATATTTAAGAATAATTTTTTTTTTAATAAAAACATGTTCATACACAAGATTTTCATTATGTGAGAGAAGAGGAGGGGGGGGGGGTGTATTGTACGCAGTGTTCTCGCTGTCGCTCGCCATTGCGCCAAATTGCGACCAAATTCTTCATTTGGCGAATAAACAAGCAATTAGATTCGCCAAATTGCTAGTGCTCAATTTTCGTATTTACTTTCTTTTCTTTTTCGTTTTTCATACATATGCATATATACATATTTTTTAATATATATTTAATATTTGTAGCTGATAGATGAAATCAGATTAATAACAATCGCTGTCGCAGTTATAAAAACTTAAGTTATTTTGGAACATATTGAAAAAAAAAGGGGGGTTCATTGAAAAATATATTTTTTTTCTTTTTGTGCTACACGGCGAATGTATTTTGCTAATACTTTTTTCATTTGGCGAATGTTTTTTATTTTTAATTAGCCAAATTACTAATGTTGGTCAAATGTCAGTGAGAACACTGATTGTACGTACATCTTCTTGGTATAAACACCTGCAAGATGGCAGTGGAGAGCCATTACACATCACTGGCTTTGGAATTTAATTACCTAATTTTGATTTATCCCTGATTATTTAAAAAAAAAAATTAAGAAAATTAAGACTAATTAGGATAATTAAAAAATAAAATAAAAGGAATTAATAGTTTTGTCAGGGGAGGGAGTGAAATTGCTCCTTGAACACATGGTTTGAAAGACAATTTTTAATGCTTATTATTTCTTATTTGTTAAAGTCCTATATTGTTTATAATGGTTATACGTTTACAAATTGTCTTGCAAAAAGAATTCCGTTAAAAAATCTTAACTTCATGTTTATGTTTTCCATTTTAAAAGACAGACTGTGGACCACAGACACATTTTCTCCAAAATCCTGCATCTCACTATATTTCTTTCTACAAATATGTATATCTCAGGATATTTCAAGTTATATTTCACTATTTTTGGAGATTTGCAAGAGGGAGAGTTCTTTCTCCTGTATATGCTTTATAATAAATTTGCTATTTTTAAAAATCCTCTTGGATACCTTTTTTTTTTTCTTTTTTAAGTGTGGCGAGAGAGGGAGTTTTTTGATTAAAATTTTATTTAAAATGTACATGGTATTTTTTCCCTTTAAAACTTATTTTAATCATGATCTAAAATTAAATTTTAAACTAAAACAAATGCAGTACACACAAACATTTCAAAAGATTATTTTAAATATCAGGGGATTGATCTTGGCAAAAATTAAGTCCCATTCACAAAAATCCATTTTAATATAACAATCCCTTTCTTTTTCTTGAAATTCCTCTTAATATAACAGGCTCCCTTCGCAAAATTTTATTCCTTAAAAATACTTTTTTGAGATTGATAGGTTGTAATATGTGTAATTCGCAAAGAAAACAAATCTACCAGAAAAGAAAACTGTAGCAGGACTTTAAAAAGTTATTAATAAATGCTTTATCCAAATTTGAGTTATTGAATTTCATTATAAAATTTCATTATAACCTTATATTTCATAAGAATAAACTTTCTTTAATTTTCAGAAAATAAGCTTTAAGAGAAAAAACAGTACTTTTCCAGTACTTCTTTTTGGACGCCAATGTTATATATACATATATTGTATTTTACACATATATGTATACACATACAAATATATAGACAAATATATGTATGTATAACACTGGCGTCCAGCTAACCGAAATGTCTTGTATGTGAATCAACTTCTAAATTTATATTTATTTTCTAAAAAGTAGTTTTTTTTTTAAAACTTAGACATTTGCAACCTTACATAATAGAAAACATATATAAATATTAATCTGTAAAGGCTGTAAATAACATAAAATCAGTTTTACCAATGTGATACATGGGGGTTTTATTTAATTTTCTATAATTCAGCATACAAAAAAATAAAAATGCAATGTATGTTTTTATAGACAATTATATTACTTTTATAAAAATGCAAAATTTTTAAAATATAAAATTAGCAATAATGAAGTCTTAAAAAGAGAAATGAGGGGGGGGGGAGGGAAGAGAATTTCATTTCACTTTTTAAATTATTAAAAAATTGCAGTTATGTAAACAAATATCTTTGAATGAATCATTTGATAAAAAAAAATAATAATAATAATCAAAATAATACTAACTCACAGAATTTCACCAAGGTGTTTTGTTAAAAATAACAACTTAATGTTTGTTGTTGATTAAAAAACATACCCTTTCTTAATCTTAAACAAAACACCAAAAACTTTTATTATCTAAAAGCATCATACCCCCCCCCCCCCCCTCCCATTTTTTTTTCTTTCAGCTTTACAAATGAAACCCAGTGTAGCTGCTCTGATAAAAAAAGTATTGGTATATGTAAAGCTGTTTCATACTTTTTTAAAATTTAGCAAGATTTTATTTATGCCCCAGACTGAAATATATAAATGTTTAATTCACATTCACATTATATTTACAATTTTACTTTATTATTTCATGGGTATTAACATTGTGTTTGCATAATTTGTAGCGTAACATGCTATTTGTAGAAAATATAATTTAGCGAGAGATGTAATTTAAAAGACTAGTTTGTATGGAGAACAAATATTATTTTTGATGTTACTTTAATATACTTACTATATTATCTCCTCTTTTGACATGCAGTGGCAATCCATAATCCTCAGAAAAGTAGCATAGAGTCCAAAGCACCATCGATTGCAGTTGCTCGCAGAAGATCAATAATGGTAGTTACTATTATTCAATAAAACTACACACCTGTGATCTTCTGAAAGCATTAAAATTTGAAGTGAGATCTATTCCGGCAGTAGCTGATCCATCAGACATTTATCTCCACTGCTATATTTTGCATCCGATTAGATAGATACTGTTTCTGGCCATAACATCAAAAACAATATTAATGCTCCCTAATAACTAGTTTATTATTATTACATTACTTGCTTAATTATAAGTTCCAAAAATTGTATATTACACAACAAGAAATGGTAAAATTACAACTAACTATATAGTTTTTCATTTTAAACTGTTGACCTATGCTGTAAAATAAATATATAAATACTCATATAAAAATGCACCTAATAAAAATTTAAAAATACTTATATATTTTTTAAAAGGAGAATCTCTTATTGTTTTGGCATCAATACTTTTTTAATATAAATGAAAATTCCTTCGCTAACATAGGAAAACATGCAGATTTCACTTAAAATACATTTAATTGATAAAATTAAATAAATGAAAATAAACTTTTGAGATTAAGAAACTTTTTTATGAAATAATAAATTTTTAATAAAGTAATTTAATAACATAATAACAACTTATGTTTTCTTCAATGTTCAGAAGTTATTTATTATTTGACAATCTTTTAATTTATCGTTGTTTTCATCAAATTTTATTTGTTAGCCTTATTTTCTTTTATTTAAGGAAATTCCCCATTTTTTTTTTTCTTTTTTGGCGAGAACAGACTATAGACCTCAAAAAGGTTTTGCAGTATAATTATATATTTTATAGCATTCACATTTGATAAAGTTTCAGGAATATGGGAGAAGGAAAATAAGAAGTTAAATATAATCCGAACACTTTGCAAAGTTTAATACACAAAATTAAGATTCGCTGAAAAATTAAAGCATTTAAAATGTAAAACTGATAAGTAACAATGAAGGACAAATACAGAAATTACAATGATCATGCAACTACATGATAGAAATAGGGGTAATAATCCAAAATGAATTGTAAGGCTAATTTTTTTTTTAAACTTTTTTATAGGAGCATAAAGAAAATAAGGTATTTGCATTTTGATAAATTAAAAATACGCATGTATTTCAGAAATGTTTTTTAAAATATAAAATGTGTATGTTTTATTATTAAAATAATCTGAAGAATTGTAATTTAGTTATCTTAAATTGTAAAATTTCATTAAAAAGAAAAAAAAAATGGTAAAATGCAGAATCTTTACTAATTAAACAAAATCATTGAATCTTACCAAAATAAGAAATAAAAAATATTGTTAGAAATATATTTTACTTCATATGAGACTGCCTTGCGTAACTTTTTTAAAGCGATAAGTAATAACAAAGAAACTGCATGATAAACGAATATATAAAATATTCAATACAGAAAATATAAAACTTAGTAAATGGCGTATTCGATCTGCCGATAAAATAAATAGTTTATAGAACTGGACAAGCAATGAAATAAATTTAGATATGTAAACATGAAACTATTCAGTAACTTATCGATAGGAACACGTATATACAGATAAAAATAATGCATTATAACTGTAAAGACATGATAAAATATATAAAATTAAATGTCACAAACCTCTTAAAATTATAAATAAAAGCAATACATACCGATTAGATATCCATAGTAAAGTTCAACATTCATATTTTTACATTGTTTACAACAGTTATAACATCGCGTGTTTAAAAAATTGTACTTGGTGATGCCAAACAAAACTACTTTTAAGATATTTTAACAAAAGCAACAAAAATTTTATTGCTAATAATAAATGTTTTATATTGCTGTACCATAAATAATTGAAAATATCAATTTTTAAAAATGTGCGGTGAAAATAATGGCGTCGAAAACTACCGATCCTTAACTTAAGATAGCGTTTTAGCTTTCCTTAAATCCTGGCGCGTTTAACGCTAGAATCTTAATTTAAAGATCTCAGAGCGGACACCTGAATAACGATTTTGAGATTTCACTCGGTTTTAAGGATTTTCGACCCATTTAAAGATCTTTAGCGGACATCTGAATCCCTGCCATGAGCAACAAAAATTTTATTGCTAATAATAAATGTTTTATATTGCTGTGCAATAAATAATTGAAAATATCAATTTTTAAAAATGTGCCATGAAAATAATGGCGTCGAAAACTACCGATCCTTAACTTTAAGATAGCGTTTTAGCTTTCCTTAAATCCTGGCGCTTTTAACGCTAGAATCTTAATTTAAGGATCTCAGAACGGACACCTGAATAACGATTTTGAGATTTCACTCGGTTTTAAGGATTTTCGACCCATTTAAGGATCTTTAGCGGACATCTGAATCCCTGCCTAAGTTTGATTCTGAAATTTTTTCGCATTTTGATTGAGAGTTAAAAAAATGTAATAAAAATAATAATAAATAATAATCAGAGTATTTCTGTCCTTTTGCAATTTATTTGTATGCGCTTTTATTAAACTATCAAACAAAAAGTAGAAATTATCTGTGCTCTTAATAAAAAACTTCATTATGTCATGCCTGAGTTAAAATTGAAACGTGGTTCATTTTTATTTTTAAATCGTGAAGCTCAAACTTAAAATAGCCAGAAACTATTTCGTATGCTATCATTAATTTCTCGGATAGTAGTAGTTCTAAAGCAATATTTTAAATTATGCTTTTGAAACTAAAATACTATTGAAAATTAACTGCAATAAAAATAATTACATTGTATTTCAAATTTACAAAAATAAAGAAATGTAACTACAAGCTAAAAAAAAACAATATTGCTGTAGTGTTAATCAATGATATATTTATATAATTCACAATGAGATTCATTATTTTAAAAAAAAGAACAAATATATGTTTGTTCTTTTGAGAGAGTACGAGTTCTTTTGTAAAGAACAAACATGTGTTTGTTCTTTATTGAAACTCTTTTGTATATACAAAAAAGCTTCAATAAAAAAGTAAAACTCTGATGAATTGTTTAAATTTTAAGTTAGAATACATAATTTATAAAGCTGATGGATATTTATATAACAGTTTGTATATAAACATATAATATATGATCTTTCACACAAAATATCCTTAATTTTCAAACATATCTATGACAACTAAAATAAAAAATCTGCAGTGAGTCGACGACTATTTGAAGGTAATGTGAGTATTTCTTTTTATTTAAAAAATGCAATATGTCTCATGTTTGAATTAGAACTTATGTAAGTAAGACATATACTTGGACACTAAATACAGTGGTTATTTTTTTAAATATCAAAATTGCAAAAACTAAATAACTTTAAATGCAACAGCTGTTATTTTGGGAGGAATTTATTGACCATTTTAATAATGTGGATTTTTTTAAGACAAATTTTTTGCAATCATGCGTATTTATATAAACAAACAATTTAACACATAATATACACGATTTATACATAAATCCAAATTAGATTTAAAATATTAAGATATATATAGATACATGAGATTACATACCTTTGCATATTGTTCTTCTGTTTAATTTCTATACCTTACACTGCGTATCTCATTTCAATATGCCGCCATTATGGTAAAATGTAGCCAAACTTTTTCTCCTCGTTTGTTTTTCGTTAACTGCGCAAGCTCGGTTTAGGAACTTCGACCTCAACCTCGTCTGGACCAAGGTCGAATACTCTGTGTTGATTTTCAGCTTGAACCCCATTAAAACCAAATAGATGGTGAATACCATTTGAGTTCCCGACACGAGTTTCATGCATAACTCGGGGACGAAGAATTCGCTTTTGTCCCAAATCTTTGCAAGGAATGAAACATCACATTCTGAATGTCGCCACACGCAGAGGCATCTTACCATAATGTTTATACACCTCAATAGTATTTAGTATAAGGAAAGGGCAGCTGACGTCACTGTGGCTCTTATTAGTGTGGGCAAGCTGTTTTCGCCCGTGCTTCGTTATAGCATCGACTCTACATATGAATTCAGGCATTCTGATTGGTCTACAAATTTTATTATGATTTTCTGCTTGCTATGATTGGGCTACGTCGTCAAGATGATTCCTACAATGATCGCCGTGACAAAAATGTAGCGGTAGATTGGTTGACAGAAGTGTTTGTTTGTAAACATGCCCTTTCCTTATGTCTCTACACTGTTAAAAATCTGCTGCATTTTGCTGCAACGCACTCCCCTGCTTGTATAGAAAACGGTTACTTGGCCGTGAAATGGCGCTTTCTCATTGGTTGGAATAGAGATATTATATACAAGTGGTGGAGGGCGTTGCAGCATAATGCAGCAGATTTTTAACAGTGTACACTGTAAAAAATATGACTATTTTGCTGCATCGTCACTCCCCTGCTATCCATTTTATCCATTCAACAATTCACATTACTTCGCCATTTGAGGCAATTTCTAGTTGATACGCGGAGTTAGTGACTGCGACTATTAAAAGTATTTTTAAAAGCACGGAAATAAGCAAATAATGTAGAATGAAATAAATATCTTTGCTAAATGAATTTGTTTGATATTCGAAAAGATCCGTTATGAACGTTTCATGAATGAATTTGGACAAAAACCAAACTCCAAGCATATTGGTAAGCTTGCTATTGTAACCAAGCTAATGTTTATAGATTTTTTTCACTTCTGATGCTTTTATATCAGAAAAGACACATGCTCAGTCCGAAGTTTTTAGTCCAATCTATGTTTTTTAAAACAGAACTATTTATTAACATACAACATAATTAACATGCAAGATACTTCAAAATATGTAATGGCTACAATTGTAGCGTAAACCTACCAGCAAATAACTAAAATCGGGATTCCAAGTTTTTCCAACAAGATGTGACCTGCCAGATCAATTGTATTTTAATATGCGAATCAAGTTTTAATTAATCCTGAAATTTCAGTCTACAACTCATTGAGGTGGTGGTTTGTCATCCCCGGTCTAATTAAGGCACTCTAGTCTCACTTGCCACACTGTAAAAATTTGACCCTTTTGCTGCATCGTCACCCCCCCGCTTTTATAGAATATCTCTCTTTTGAGCCATGAGAATGCTCCATGATTGGTGAAGCAATCGTTTTCTATAAAAGCGGTGGAGTGACGATGCAGCAAAAGGATCAATTTTTTTACAGTGCAGGTTTGAAAAACAGTTTGGACAAAATTCATTCTCTTATAGAAGCACACTACTGCATTGGTAAAAATCAGTAACCCTAGTTGCATAAAGACTCTGGTTCTTGTATAGGATATCTCTTCTTTGACCAATGAAAATGCTTCATAGCTATAATAGAGTAATCGTTTTACATAAAAGCGGTGGAGTGCCGATGCATTTACAGCTGCAGATTTTTAAGGGTGTATAGAGAAATACTATAGGTTGCATCTATATGAGAGTGGCGACATTCCATTCTAAGATCGTATTTAGATAGACGCGTTTATTCAAACAGCAGCATACCTAACCATTTTCTATTCCAGATCTTGCGACAGTAGCTTGGATAGATTCAATTATAGATCAGTTTCAACTGACGTCACAACAAATGTGTTTTTTGTTTTCCCCCTCAAATTTGGCCTATTGTGATTGGTTGGCTCATAATACAGGCCCCAAATTGTCAATTATGGTTGGTTGGATAAAACTTGGCGGGCTGGTGATCATGTGGTTGAGACTGATCTTTAAAAATCCGCAACTTTTGTTCTATAGTCAATCCACCGTTTTTATAGGGTATCTCTATTCTGAGTAATGAGAATGCTCCGTAATACTGTTAAGTAAATCTTTTCTATAAAAGTGGTATAGTGACAATGCAACAAAAGTTGCAAATTTTTAACAGTGTGCACTGTAAAAAAATTCACCCTTTTGCTGCATCGTCACTCCGCCGCATTTATGGAAAGCGATTACTTCAACCAATTATGGAATATTTTTATGGGTCAAAAGAGAGATATTCTATAAAAGCGGGAGAGTGACGATGCAGCAAAAGGGTTAAATAAGGAAAGGGCATGTTTACAAACAAACATTTCTGTCAACCAATCTACCGCTAAATTTTTGCCATTGCGATCATTGTAGGAATCATCTTGACGACATAGCCCAATCATAGCAAGCAGACAGCCATCATAAAATTTGTAGACCAATCAGAATGCCTGAATTCATATGTCGAGTATGTGCTATAACGAAGCACGGGCGAAAACAGCTTGCCCACACTAATAAGAGCCCACAGTGACGTCAGCTGCCCTTTCCTTATTTTTTGCAGTGTAGTGAGACTAGAGTGCCTATATATGAGAGATGTGGCATACGGGCTCAGAATACGGATATTCTATTAAATCAGTGGAGTTTCTATGCAGTAAAAGCTGCAGATTTTTAACAATGTAACTGATCCTTTGTATTCACTATCTGCATCAATATAGATTGAAGCTTGAAGCAGACCTTCATGGAACATAAAAATGAAATTCATGATAAATCTAATAGGATCTAATCAAGATGAATTCCAGTTAGATTAATGATGAATTCCATTTAAACTTTTTGCAGAGTTTTTTTTTTAAGCCGAGATATAAATGTGAATACGACCATGAGTTCTGGAATGTGTGCTTATGTTATGCTTGTGAATGTGTTGCGTAGTTTGGACAAAGCTTTTAGTCTGAGCATGAGCATACACATTGTGTGTATATCCCCACTCACTTATAGAGGCACCCTTCCTTGAAAGCACCGATCAGCACGTATTAGAGTGTCTCAATATGAGAATAAGGAAAGGGCAGCTGACGTCACTGTGGGCTCTTATTAGTGTGGGCAAGCTGTTTTCGCCCGTGCTTCGTTATAGCACCGACGCCACATATGAAATCAGGCATTCTGATTGGTCTACAAATTTTATGATGGTTGTCTGCTTGCTATGATTGGGCTACGTCGTCAAGATGATTACCTACAATGATCGCTATGACAAAAACGTAGTGGTAGATTGGTTGACAGAAGTGTTTGTTTGTAAACATGCCCTTTCCTTATGGCAACATGGGGGATATAAAGTTGATAGCTTGTGACGATTTTGGACAAAAACGAATCGCCAAGCATCTTGGTTAAACTACTGTTATCGTCATGCGTTTTAACTTGTCTCCTTCGTAAAATCGAACTCGACTAAGTACGAATTGCTTAATTTTGGAAAGAAAACATCTGCGTTTACCAGATTTTGGATTTGAGATTGTGGACCAAATTTAATATGTTTTTAAAGACTATCAATTTTTTAACCAATGAGAATGCTACCTAAAGGCATATGGAGCGTTCTCATTGGTCAGAAAATAGATAGTCTTTAAAAACAGAGGTAATTTTTACACTTTTAACAATGTAGGTAGTGTTGAATGCGCCCAATGTGGCAGAATGGTTAGTTAAAGTAGCATATTGCAAACTGCTTGAGAGCGTAGGTGGTCTGCGGTTTCGACTTCCAGTGGTTCAGAAATGTTATTGTGACTTTGAAAGATTCTTGGGCGCGTTCAGTCGAGTCACCGGTTACGTATTGGTAGGATCTGTTAGTCGGTTAGTTACCAAAGCGTTCAATGCTGCGCAACCAATGTTGTTCAGCGGAAGTAACCGAATCGACTGATAAGGGACCAAACGAACCCCCTCCCCCCCAAAAAAAAACTGGGTTACTTGTGTCACGTGATCGGTCACATAAACATTTATGACAATAACGATAAAAGAATAATTTCAGCAACGTAATACACTGTAAAAGATATGACTATTTTGCTGCATCGTCACTCCCCCGCTTTTATAGAATATCACTATCACCCTTCTGGCCAATGAGAAAGTTCCAGGATAGCCTGAAATAGTCGTTATCTATAGAAAAGGTGGAGTGGTGATGCAGCAAAATAGTCATATTTTTTACAGTGTACAGATAGTGCTGCTAGTAAACAATACCAATGGAGTCCAGTGAATGGAGGATATTTCCATCACATAATCATCACGTGGTCAAGGCAAAAACTTCTAGCGTAAAGAAGGGAAAGCTCCGTTAGACGTTAGACGCAGTGTAAATCACACCAGCCAATAGAACAATTCATGGGGAAAGCAATAGCAACCTCCCTTCTAATCAGTTAGAAATTCTTTGGGTAAATTACCGGTACCACGTGACATTTTATAGCCTCGGATGCAGATTTGGAATATTCTCCATTTGTTACCCGGTTAGAAACCGGTTACTTAGCGTGACGTCATGTAGCCGATCACATTGGTCGCTTTGGTTGGGTCTGCTGAAAATGCTCCGAGGCTAACGAAAGAGAAAAGCTACCGCGGTGTATTTTGCGTGTCATTTTTTACAGACCGCTAGAATGACGTGACGTTTTTTTCGCACACCTTCATTGGTGCATTTGAATCTCACATGACTTCAGCGGTTTGTAAAAAAGGTACTTAAACTGTACCTGTCTTTTTTGTTAGCCTCGAACATGATCACCGTGACGTCATGAAATCGTTCACATTGGTCGCTTTGGGCTGGGTCTGCTTGCAGGTGATGGTGCCCAGGCAGGTTTCGAACTGGAGAACCCACGGTCAGTAAGCGAGCGTTTTATCCGCCGAGCAAAAGGCTAGCTCAATCGCTTCCTGCGAGAAACTCGTTTTATTGACCGCGCAAGATGGCCGCCACAGTACTCCATCCCCAGTGAGAAGAACGTCGCGTTGACGTTGGACGAGCGATATGCACTCGTGTTGCGCTGGCGCGTGCCAGAGTGATGCGTTGTCGTGGTCTTGCTGCCGCCGATTGCACGTGTGACCCCTCGATGATGCGCGGCATGGCAGGCTTTGCTTGCTGTGAGAGTTACACAGGCTTTGGTCGTGTGCTCTGAGCGTTACATAGGCTTTTGTGCTGCGAGCGTTTCGCAGGCTTTGAATGCTGGGGGTGTTTTCAGTGCTGCCATCTGTTGGTCTAGAGCGAAGGTGGTGAAGCGTGTTCGTTTGTCCGAGGTCAGAAATGCAGGTGACGGGCCCAGGCAGGGTTCGAACTGGAGAACCCATGGTCAGTAAGCGAGCGTCTTATCCGCCGAGCAAAAGGCTAGCTCAATCGCTTCCTGCGGGAAACTCGTTTTATTGACCTCGCAAGATGGCCGCCACATGCTAAACGGGTTCTTTGTGTTTTTGTGCTGTTATAAGCAGATACCCGACGTCAAGCACATGGGCCTCTGTGGCCGAGTGGTTAAGACAACGCTCTCCTAACCTGGAGGTTGTGTGTTCGATTCCCGCTGGCTCCATTGCACACACACTTTGTGGTTGTATTCCTCATGTGTTGTAAATTTCCTTGTGCTATCTCGTCCTCGTATATTGACGATGACTTATAAGCAGGCTTTCATGTTGAGCACACAAGTCGGATGTATGTCATTTTATATAAAGTCAGATGTTACAGATCATGTTAGTATACAAGGTGCTACGCGCCATATCAAGGCAACACTAGATACCGGGCTTGCTCATTCCTTTCATGACGTTACAAAAGGTGGCTGAATGACATCTAGCGATTGGTACAAAACGATGAGTGCGTCACTTTGAGCCCTATTTGTACCAATCGCAGATAGCGGCCAGCCACCTTTCGTGACGTCGTAGTAAGGAATGAGCAAGCCCGGTATCTAGTGTAGCCCTGGCCATATACACTACATAACTATCTCATGGAAAATGAGATGAGGGAGAGAGAGTAAAGCCAGATGTGTGTGTAAACAAATAAAAATAAACAACTAGGCATATTTTAATATTTGAAATTGGAAGGGGGGGGGAGATCTGGGTTAATGCGACGTCAGTTCTTTGTTATGAAATATAGCGATATTGAAGACGGGACAAAGTCATGGACAGAAAATGTAAGATAATTAAAAGCTAAATATTAACACTTTTAAAATTTCGATATTCAAAAATTGAGGTTGGGGTGAAGTATTAATTTAGCTCAATCTACTTCTAATTAAATTATCTTGGTACGAGTATATAAAACGGAGTAGATTCTAATATATTTAAGCAAATTACAGCTAATTCAAAGAAAAAGTATTGACATTTTTGAAATTTCAAGATTTGAAGTGGTGGGGGTAGAGGCTTAAATAATGCTAGTCCGCTACTTGTTGTTTAATCGGCTCGATATTATAACATGTGCAAATTCTAGAATTAGAGAGAAAACTAGGACTAATTGAGTGAGATCGGCATGTTAATCGACATTCTTGCCTACATACACCAGGGGGACCAGCGACATTTCATGCTGTTGTCTTGGCAGATAAAAAACACAGAATTGAAAACTACAATTTTTGTCTTATGAGACCCTTTTAATCGTCTGTTCAGTCAAAGATCTTTCATTTTTTTCTCAACAGTCTTCCAATATTGTTAGATACATGGTCAGTCGGGATGCATTAAGTCAAGAGTTTAATTTTAGATTATTCTCATTTGTTTATTAAATTATTTTTTATCATTATCATTTCCATTGCATTTATTTTTCACTGTTTCCTTTATTCAAATTATTTTAAAATTAACTGAATTAAAAAAAAAAAAAAAGTATTCACAATTATATTATTCACAATTTCTCCATTTATTAATTTTTTTTTCTAAACATTCTAATTAAAAAATACACATCCTTAACATAATTATGATATTATAAATTTATTATTATCCTTGCACTGCATTGAATATTGATGAAATTAAATTAATTTTAAATTTTATGTTTTTCTTACACAGGTTTTTTAGTTTGAACTAGCTTAGTAAAATTAATACAATATTTTGCAAAATTAAAACTATTTTTAGAATATAGGACTTTAATTGCTTATTCTATCAAAATTAAGAACACACAATGATGATAATGAAACGAAAGATAATTAAAAGTGCAAAATAATTTTATTTGAATGTTAAGTTATTTATAAGGTTTTAAAGCGAAAAAATACCTATATATTTAAAGCTTAATTTATTAACCATTTGGAAAATGGTTGTTGTTTTCGGTCGAGAATAGATCTAGACGTTTCTAGATCATTCTATTATCAAAATTTTTTGATATAGAATTTATTTACAAGTCTTAAATTTTAGTCGTTGAAAAAAATCATTTTTATAATGGTTGTAATTTGTTAAATTACGTTTTTTTAAAGTTACCTTGTAAAAATTATCTTTTTTCACCCTTTTATTTAATTTAATTTTTTATTTTATTTATTTATTTATATATTTTTTTGTCAAATGAAATGATTGAGAAAAATAGTTATTAAACGAAAAATATTATCCTAAAATAACCTTTTTATTTCATTTGGCACATTCAAAAACATTGTAATGAAATATATAATGTTTATCTCTATCACATCTATCTCTTAAAGCATTCAAGTTGTGAAGAAAAAAAAAAAAAAAAAATAAATAAAAGATAGGGGGACAGGGAAGAGAAAGGAAAAAGTATATATAAGCTTATTTGTTAAGATTGCTGTAATATTTGTAGGTCAACATGGAAATTGTATTTAATTTTTAGCACAAGCTAAAAGACAAGTACATTTCTGCTACATAACAATAGTTTTTTTCCCGATGCATGTCGGACATTGCGGCCGAGCGCTCTAGACCTATGTCTCAAGGTAGGGAATGCCCAAAGCAAAAGGTTGTGGGTTCTACTCCAGGTGAGGGAATTGACGTTTCAGGTTACTTATGTTCGGGCACTTGTTATTTGATCTTTTTTTTTAATTTTGTATTTATGTTATTTTTTTTAATTGAGTTTTATGATAATATATTCTAATTTCTTTTCTTGTATTTTTCAACAGGAATTGCGTTTTTGCTTCTATCACCACAATGGCCACTGTTAACAAAGTTAAAAAAATAAATAAATAATAACTTTAATTATGTACAAAATATTCATGAATCAAGTTAAATATGACGAGAAAAAATTTGTAAATGTATTTTTGATTCCCAAACTTGCTCCCGTCTCACAAAAAGGCCTCGATTACTTGAACAATGAAATCATTTAAAATACCTCGTTGTAAATTGTCAAAATTTTGTATACATATGCTAAATTTTCAGATATTTATCTTATAAAAGAATACTTGCAAAATAATTTCAGATATTTATTTTGTATTTCTATTACCTTTTAAAGAAGTTTTAGCCCATTCTTCACCGGTCCCTCCCCCTTCAATTGAAGAGTAAAATATTTCCAAATGTCATTTCTGTTTGTTTTTGTTTACTGTGGCTTTAAGGCCCCTGTCCTCGCTCGAGGAAACGCTCGCGAGCTAATGCTATTCCTATGGGGAGGCATTTTTCTAATAACTCTTTCGCATTTTGACATTTTTGAATAATTTTTTTTGCTATGGATAGCTGAGGTGCATGCCGATTGCGCACCTGAAAGCCATACAGTAAAAACTCATAGTGCGATTACAGTTTGTATTCCTTGCATCAAGTAAGGCTGTTCTCAACTGCTCTGCTCAACAAGCGAAAAACCTTTTTCACACATGCACAAATCCATTTCTTAACGAAAATATCGCAAACTAGAAATCCAGACTAAGGAAGCGATTTGGAATGAAACGGAATTTTCCATTTTGGGATCAATAAATTACCTACTGAGTTACAAGCGTTTTCGATCGCATGACAAACATGTTTTTCTCCCCTGTTTGAGTGGTTAATCTTTCTCCGCGCGGAAATTCAGTTCAGAACGCCTACTTCGACAACATTTTCTAAAATATCTATTGCAATTGCGGAAAAAAAGAAAAGAAAAAAAGACGGGTAACTAAATGCGATTAGGAACTTTCTGAACGACAACACCTGCTACTTTCATAAAAAAAAAAAATAAAATAAAAATAAAAATAAATAAATAAATAAAATAAAACTTATGTTATAAAATTGTCTTTTCTGATTTAGACCCTTAAAGAAAAAGAAATACTGTTTTACTTTTAATCTGTACGGATGAAAAATGCATGGATTTTACTGTAAAAATTACAAAAATCCATATTTTTTTTACAAAAGAAAACTGTTTTTTTCCTTTTGAACCGTTTTTTTTCTCAAACAAAAAATATGCATTTTTTTTTTTTTTTTTTTTTTTTGTAAAAATTACAAATTCCATATTTTTTACAGAAAAAAATTGTTTTTCGTTTAAACAGTTTTTTTGGTCAAACAAAAAATATGGATTTTTTTTGTAAAAATTACAAATTCTAATTTTTTTACAGTAAAAAATTGTTTTTTCTTTTAAACTGTTTTTTACTGTAAAAAATACAAAAATTCATATTTCTTACAGAAAAAAACTGTTTTTTCTTATAAACAGCTATTTTTTGTCAAACAAAAAATATGGATTTTTTTTGTAAAAATTACAAATTCCAGTTTTTTTACAGTAAAAAATTGTTTTTTCTTTTAAACAGTTTTTTTCTGTAAAAAATACAAAAATCCATATTTTTTACAGAAAAAAACTGTTTTTTCTTTTAAACAATTATATTTTGTCAAACAAAAAATATGGATTTTTTTTGTAAAAATTACAAATTCCAATTTTTTTACAGTAAAAAATTGTTTTTTCTTTTAAACAGTTATTTTCTGTAAAAAATACAAAAATCCATATTTTTTACAGAAAAAAACTGTTTTTTGTTTTAAACAATTATATTTTGTCAAACAAAAAATAGGGATTTTTTTTGTAAAAATTACAAATTCCAGTTTTTTTACAGTAAAAAATTGTTTTTTCTTTTAAACAGTTTTTTTCTGTAAAAAATACAAAAACCCATATTTTTTACAGAAAAAAACTTTTTTCTTTTAAACAATTATTTTTTGTCAGACAAAAAATATGGGTTTTTTTTGTAAAAATTACAAATTCCAGTTTTTTTACAGTAAAAAATTGTTTTTTCTTTTAAACAGTTTTTTTCTGTAAAAAAACTATACATATTGTATTTTTTACTGAAAAAAACTGTATTTTTTGCAAAAAAGAACTGTTTTTCTTAAAAACAGTTTTTTACTGTAAAAAATACAGTTTTTTACTGTGAAAATTACAATTTTTTTTTACAGTGTATGACATTCTAATCCAAGGTTTTCTTGATTTATCTTCGCTTAACGTTGTGGGAAAATTAATCTAGCCTTGTTGATGCATTGATTTTTAGTCAGAATTCGATACTGACAGGTAGATTTATTAAAGATAAAGTCTAAGAAATACAAGAAAATAGGCTCTATATAAAACTATGTGAACTTAATATCATTATTTGTAACATGCAAAGAAATGTATTTTGATTCGTTCAAAATTTCTTGTTTAAATTTTGAACTTTTGTTAATACTTTTAATATACTTCTTTTTTTTCTTTTTTAGGTGAGTTCTGTGTTTCTTTGTCTAAATAAATTTAATATTACTCTACATAATTATTCACTATTAAGATGTATCACATATCAGTAAGTTTTTTTGCTTTCTTATCTGACTAAATTATATTTCTTATGAAAAAAAAGTACTATCTGGAATCTTAAAGGAATCCTCACTATTTCCTTTTAAATAATTTGAAATGGATATACTTTAATTTCTCATATCAATAATTTTATTTTACTGCTTGTGAAGTTCAAAGATTTAATTAATAATAATTTTGTTTTAATTTTTATTGTAAGCTTTCCTTAAGAACAATTGTGCAATGTTTAATTTCGAATAAACTTTCACTTTTTTAAGTATTAGATTCGTACACGTTTTGCGTAAAAATGGGCTATAAATATTTTAATATAGTTTTAAAACATTTTTTTCCCGTAAAATTCTTGCTTTATATGCTGATTTATATATAAAAAAAAAATAACACATGTCGCCAATTTAAAACTTGTGAGTTATGCTAAACCTAAATTTTTCTTCTCGTTCATAAATGTTAATACCCGAAATTAAACCTAATTGAAGTTGAAAATTAAACCGAAATCGTACAATTAAGGGGCCACTTCACTCAAATTGAAAGATCCGTTCGCTAATGCTAATCCTAT
The DNA here is from genome assembly GCA_964019185.1 of Maratus speculifer. Lineage (NCBI taxonomy): Eukaryota > Metazoa > Arthropoda > Arachnida > Araneae > Salticidae > Maratus > Maratus speculifer. The sequence goes on from OZ025292.1 coordinate 376,867,613, forward strand.
GGAAGAAATTTATAAACAGAGTTTCCCCCAGATTTAAATAAAGAATACTGCCCAGTTAAACTGAAGGCATTGAGCTCACAGGCTACAAATACTAATTGCATATTAAAGCTTTATATTTTCAAGGGTTAATTCCGTTCGAAAAAAAAATTAAGAAGGGGAAACAGCTCTCCCCTTTTCTCTTTTTTTATACTTAATCATTGAACCTCCTATACTATCAAAGACATGCTTTATCATATAAAAAATCTATATCCAAAATTCAGAGCAAATTAGATAATTCTTAATAAAAACCCATTTAGCATTTATATAATTTAAAAAGAGTTATCCCCCTCTTTTATACTTAACCATTAAACTTCCAAAACTATTCAGAGATTTGAACGAAATCTGAAAATTCTGCTTGAAAAACCCATTTATATAAATTAAGGGGGGGGGGACATTAGAACCCCTGTTCCCCTTATTTATACTTATTCAATGAACACCTAATAACAGTCACGGAATCGCCTCATCAGAATGATCCTAATCTAAATTTTGAACGAAAATTAATTCTGCATGAAAATCCCATTTATATCAACTAACGAAGGGGGGGCATTAGAGCCCCTGTTCCCCCTATTTATACTTATTCAATGAACACCTAATAACAGTCACGGAATCGCCTCATCAGAATGATCCTAATCTAAATTTTGAACGAAAACTTAATTCTGCATGAAAATCCCACTTATATCAACTAACGGGGGGGGGGGCATTAGAACCCCTGTTCCCCCTATTTATACTTATTCAATGAACACCTAATAACAGTCACGGAATCGCCTCATCAGAATGATCCTAATCTAAATTTTGAACGAAAACTTAATTCTGCATGAAAATCCCATTTATATCAACTAACGGGGGGGGGGCATTAGAACCCCTGTTCCCCCTATTTATACTTATTCAATGAACACCTAATAACAGTCACGGAATCGCCTCATCAGAATGATCCTAATCTAAATTTTGAACGAAAACTTAATTCTGCATGAAAATCCCATTTATATCAACTAACGGGGGGGGGGGGGCATTAGAACCCCTGTTCCCCCTATTTATACTTATTCAATGAACACCTAATAACAGTCACGGAATCGCCTCATCAGAATGATCCTAATCTAAATTTTGAAAACTTAATTCTGCATGAAAATCCCATTTATATCAACTAACGGGAGGGGGCATTAGAACCCCTGTTCCCCCTATTTATACTTAATCAATGAACACCTAATAACAGTCACGGAATCGCCTCATCAGAATGATCCTAATCTAAATTTTGAAAACTTAATTCTGCATGAAAATCCCATCTATATCAACTAACGGGGGGCATGAGCCCCCCGTTCCCCCTCTTATACATATCAAATGAACTCCAAAAACTAATCAGGGAAGCGCCTTGTCAGGATATACCTACATACAAAATTTCAAGTGGATCGGATATTTTTATCATGAGTTATCGCGTTACGTACATACGAACATACATACAGAACGGACGGGCACATAAGCTCTCAGGCTATGACAGCCTGTGAGCTAAAAGGGCAGGGCGCTACTTTTCTGAAAAGGGCACTTTTTAAATTTTTCAGGGCATTTTTTTTTGTTTTTCAGGGCACTTTTTCATTTTTAAGGGCACTTTTATAGAGTTGAATCTAAAATCTAGTGGTTCAAAAAGTCGTGAAAATCGAGAAAATTCATCAAAAAATCAAAAAGAAAAAAAAAGGAAATTTTGTTAAAAAATTGTGAAAAAACGGCAAAGTTCATAAACAACAGTTTTTGCTAAAAGATAGCAAATGACATATTTTCAAAGAATTTTCCGTTTTATCGCTATTTTTTGACGAAAGTTGCCTTTTTTGCGATTCATTTGACAAAATTTTCCGTTTTATTGAGATTTTTGGAAGAAATTTGTCATTTTTCCATGATTTTTTGAGGAAATCTGCCATTTTGTGAAATTTTGTGACGAAATTTGCCATTTTTTTTATGAATCTTGCCGGAAATTAGTCGTTATTTAACTTAAAACTTGCCGGTTTTTTTAGCGATTTTTCGACTAAATTACCTGCCTCAAGGAACGCCTATGAGGCTGTTTTTTGTGTGCCGTCGCCGATTTTTAGCGTAATTTACGCGCTATTGTGCGTTCAAATCGTTGCTGGAGGGCTGCGCTTTTTCAAATGTGGGCAAGGACGCTATTTTTTTGAATGAATGACAAGACGGGCGCTAGGTTTTGGATGAGGGGCAAGAGGGGCGCTATTTTTTAAATTATAGGGCAGGAGGGGCGGAGCGCCCCCCTGAAACCCTCTGGGGGAAACTCTGTATAAAGATATCTCGGTTTCATTTTAATGTTTTTAAATGATTCTTTTTGCATTGGATAGCTGAGATGGATCTGAATGTAGGCCGTTTTTTACTTTTTCGATTTTGTTTACAGATATTTTTTACGAGAGCGCTTTCATTTTCAGCGAAAGCGAAATCACCCTCATAAAAAAAATATCTGTAAACAAAACCGAAAAAGTAAAAAACGGCCTGCATTCAAATCAATCTCAGTTATCCAATGCAAAAAGAATAATTTAAAAATACTAAAATGCAACCGAGATATCTTTATAAATTTCTTCCATAGGATTAGCATTAGCGAACAGGTCTTTTCATTTGAGTAAAGCGGCCCCTTAAGGATTCGGTAGGATTTCAAGAACTAATGGATGAATTTTTAACAAATTTCAGATTCAGGTTTATCTTGATAAATATTATTGCTGATTATGTTTTGCTGTAAATCGCACAACAGGCGGCGCTTTTATTCTGCATTTTCCCGAAATTCCCAATAGTCTCATTTCATACCATTAGAATCTTGACTATGGGTATAGATTGCCATTTCATTTTTTTGGCATTGCGATTGCGAAATTTGAAATTATTCAAATGAATGAGATAGAAGAAAGTTTTGGGATTGCCACATCTGGCTAGTTATAGTAAGTGATGCAAAATTCATTTCTTAATTTCTAGGGGGAAAAAAAAAACAATTTTTCTATAATGCAATATCATTTGAAATTTGAATGTATAATTTTAAAATAACTTATATATTTATTTGATAATATACTTAAGACCAGCAAAACAGACTTACTTTAAATCGCACGGATTAATTTATAAACAGTTTTCTTTTTCTTTCTTTTATGCACCGCGTTATTTATTTTTACGCTGCAATCTAAATTCATTCTTTTAAATTATCTTAAAGAGAAAAAAGAATTTCTGCTCTGAAATATGTTATAATCTCTCTTCTGAACCTGATTTTTTTTATGCACGTTAGCTCATTATTTTTGATGAAACACAAGGATTTGTTGCGAAAACAGTTTTTAATTAATCCATTTTGCAATTTCCAGAAAATGTATTTTTATGTGCATTAATTAAAACTGAATTGCTGATAAGCGAAAAATTTACATTTCTAAGGGGTGATTTTCTCAATGTAAGATGTATTTTAAGAGCTTAAAATGTTAATTTTTTTTTCGGTTTGATTTTACTTTTTGCAAGTAAAAAGTCATTACTTAAAATTTTTGTTTTCAAGATTTTATTTATCATTATTCGATATTGTGAGAATTTCAAAATATCTGGTTGATTAGAATTATCCAATTCAAAAACTACTCATGAGCCAAAATTACAGTCGAGTCTCTATGTAACGAAATACACCGTACCAGTAAAAAATTCGTTATATAGAGAAATTCGATGTGTAGAGAATGTAGTTAAAAATCGTATTTAATGTGTGAAATTTGAACAAATATTATTTTTGATCTTTTAAATTAAGCATTTGAAATGTTAAAAGTAAAAATCAACCTAACATTTTATTTCTTAATTGTTTAAGCTGTTTTAAAAAAGAGAACAGACATTTATTTGAAAGCTTAATGAAAATCAAATAAGGAAGACTTGCATTAATTTCAGACGATGAAATCTGTAATTTTTTGTTGTTTTTATTTTAAAATTGTTACGCTCTCAAAAAAAAAAAAAAAAAAAAGCTCAAATTTTAGCAAGGAATGAAAAATTGTAGTTAACATTTTCCTCCATTTGAAGGCCTCTCTTATGTGCCTCTCATTGATTCCTCCCTTACATGTGTATCAATCCAATTGGATTGATACTGTTTTGAGAAGGATGTGGAAAGGTGTGTGGGAGGTGGGATGAATTCGTTGGATTTAAAGAACAAGGAGAGAAGTAATAGAAAAAAAAACTCAGCAGTGACGATAAATCAAAAATAGGTGATAGAAAATTGATTCCATATGATTTCGAAACTTTTAAAAACTGAATAAATGAAGACCAATTTATGTAAAAATTCGTTATATGGAGATAGATATTTCGCTATATAGAGACTGTTTTTAATGTAATCATGGGAAAAGGGGACCGTTCCTACTAAAAATTCGTTATATAGAGAAATTCGATGTATGGAGTTTCGTTATAGAGAGACTCAGCTGTATTTATATTTGCTTTATCTTAACGAATTTTAGCAATACTGGCACACTGCACTAAAGTGGGGAGTTTACATTTTCCCAATATATTGCCCAGATGTTATTAATATTTTCAATGTAAACTTAATACTTTTACAATTCTGCCGTTTCATTGCAAATATTATCAATAAAAAGCAAAGCAGTTCTATAATTGTAGAACATTTCAAACCTTTTTAATATAAATCTGAACGAAAATTGAAATTATTCCGTTAGTATAATTTTTGAATAAATGCATATTGCATCCTTTTATAATTTTTTATATCCAATATTCATTTGTTACTAGAGTATAATTAATAGTTGTAGAGGCAAAAAGATAATGAAATGAAAAATGCATTTTGGGAAGTTAGTTTTGTTTTTATCATTTCTACATATCGAGTAACTCAGAGCGGAAAATGTGATGAATATTGGTTGCACATTAAAGGACATATTGTTGTTCCCGCATCACCGTAAAAGGCTTCGTATTCCTGAAGGAAAGTGATACACAAAAACTATTTCATACTGTACAAGATATATTTTATTTTCTTGCAAATTATTTTATCAACAAATTCGTACATTATAAAGTGCAGGATACGCAGAATGGTTATAAGAGTGCGATGGCCCTGTAGTTTTAATACGACTGTTAAGACAGAAGTGACGACGAACAGAAGTACTTCTATATGCCAATAATATCATATCCCAGCCATGGCGATTACAGAAAATGCCAAATAAAACAAAGCTAAAAAAAACATATATGAAAAGTCAATGCGGTAATTTAAACTTATATAACATACTAGTACAGGGTGCAATTCGCCAAATTAATTTGTGCTTTAATATTATAACCCTGTCAAGGTTGATTCGAGACTACAAATTAAGACGATTTTTTACTTTATTTCAGAAAATTACATCTGTTATTGCACTTATCCAAGTAATTTAAGTGTGATAAATATATTTCCGCATATAAACACAACAATAAAATGTTAAATTTAGTAAGGGGATTAAAAATAGAACTTATAAACATTAATATATAACTAACGCTATACTGCATCATTTAATTCCGAACTAAAACTAGTCAGATGTGGTGATCCCAACATTTTTTCTATTTTATACATGTTAATATTTCCTGAAAAGGCAACATAGCAGCGCCTCTGGTTAGCTTATTTACACCAAAATGTAATCACCAGCAACTTATGTCAACTTCTAATTGAATCTGAAATTTGATGAGAATCCGTCCATTAGTTTCTCAAATAGAGCCATTGCAAAATATTTAAAGTCCTTCCGGCAATGCCGGGAGGAAGAGGTAGCTTTCATATACTTATTTGTTTATTTTAAATTCAGTTATATAAATCAAATATACGAACATCAAAATAGTGGAACACGATTATGTAAGACTGAATACTAGTTTTTGTCAGTACTGAATATTAATAGGAATTTTTAGAAGTTAGTCATCTTTTATTCAACCTAGTTTTATTTTAAGCGATTTATAGGGTCGCCAAATTCCACGATATCCATTTTAAAGCAGCATGATGGATAAAAAAAACCGAATGAGCTTGATCGAAATCTTAATTCATGTGAACATGCACACTCACATCGAAATTGATTAATATATACGAGTGCTGTCGCGGGCAAATTGACTTTTAAAAAAATGTCACCCACATTAGGAATTCAAACTGCTATATCCCAAGCGTTCTTCAAGGTAAAGACAAAGCAAAAAATACTCCGGAATTCATTATTAAGATAAATAGTTTAGAAAGAACCTTTTTTTAATTTTTTGTTTGTACATCATTATACATTTAAAAGGTTTTTGATAAATTTAAATGACTGCCATTTTGAAACAAGATGGCGGATAAATTTGGCCTGTGAACTCGGTCAAGACATTGGTATGTACCATGAACACACGGAGTTATATTGAAATCAGTCTATAAATATGCGTATTAACGCGTGACAAATTTCAGACCGTTTCAAAATGTCAATCTCACTGGAAATTGAAAGTGCTAAAACTCAGCCATTTTTCAAGATATAGATGAAACAAAAAATGCTCTGGAATCTTTGTATCAAGGTCAAAACACAGAAGAAAAATCTTTTTCCATTTCGTACTTTTTTGCACCTAATTTTAAAATTTAAATAAAAAAAACAATATTCCGCCATTTTGAAACAAGACGGCGGTTGGAACTGGCCAACGAAATCAGTACAGGCATCAGTATATCCTATCTACGCACCAAGTTTCATCCAAATCAGTGTATAAATACGCGTGTTATCACGTGACGAAAACCAGATCATTTCAAAATGTGAGCAACACTAGAAATTAAAAGTACTATAACTCAGACATTTTTTAAGATACAGACGATATAAAAAGTGCTTTGGAATCTTTGTATCAAGGTCAAATGCATAAAAAAAAAATCTTTTTCAATTTCTCTCTTTTTTGTACCTAATTTCAGATTTCATTTTTTTTTTTTTTAATTTAAATGTCCGCATTTTTTAAACAAGATGGCGGATGAAACTGGTTAACGAACTCGGTCCAGGCCTTATTAAGTACTATGTACACACCAAATTACATCCAAATCGATTTATAAATACGAGTGTTATCACGTGACAAAATCAGATCGTTTCAAAAAATCAGCCATAAGAAAAATTCAAAGTGCTATAACTCAATCATTTTTTAGGTAGATTTCGTAAGAAATACTACCTATTGCAATCGCACCAGTTTATATATCTATCTATCTATCTATCTATATATATATATATATACAGGGATGCCGCAGACGCGCTATAGCGCGTAAAAAACGCAAAAAATCGGCGACGGGACGCAAAAAAAAATGGAGCTTACGCGTCCTGCGGGACGCGTAATTTTCGTCAAAGATTCACAAAAAAAGCAAATTTTGTTACAAAATTGCGAAATAACGAATAATTTCCAGCAAATTCCGTCAAAAAATTTGCAAGTAAAATGGCTAATTTTGTTACAAAATCTCGAAAAAAGGCAGATTTCCTCAAACAATCGCAAAAAAACGGCAAATTTTGTCCAAAAATCATGATAAAACGGCAAATTTTGTCATAAGATTCGTAAAAAACGGCAATTTTCATCAAAAAATCATGATAAAACGGCACATCTCATCAAAAGATCGCAAAAAAACTGGTACATTTCGTAATAAGATCGCGAAAAAACAGCACATTTCGTCAAAGAATCACAAAAAAGGCAAATTTCGTTAAAAAAATCGCGAAATAACGAATAATTTCCGGCAAATTTCGTCAAAAAATTCATGAGAAAATGACTAATTTTGTTACAAAATCCTGCCAAAAAGGCAGATTTCCTCAAAAAGTCACGTAAAAACGACAAATTTCGTCCAAAAATCGCGATAAAACGGCAAATTTCGTACAAAAAATCGCGATAAAACGGCAAATTTTGTCAAAAAATTCTCGAAAAACAGCAATTTTCATCATAAGATTGTGAAAAGACGGCAAATTTCATCAAAAAATAGAGAAAAAACGGCAAATTTCATTAAAAAATCGCTCTAAAATGCGATTTCCATCGAAGGGGCACGAAAAGAAAAGTTAATGCTGGTACAGAATTTTTCTGTTCCAAAAACTAACTTTCTTGCTTCCAAATAGTTTTTTTTTTTTTTTTTTTTTTTTTTTTTTTTTTTTTGCTGCTCCGAAAAAAAAAAAAAAAAATCCAGCTTCACGATCTGTTTTTGATTGTTCTGATTGTTTTGAAAAGTATTCTTTTTTATGGAAAAATGTTTTCATTAAATCAGTTTTACCTTCTTTTAAAAGAAATATGAACAATAGTAATACTTGTTATCTTCTACATTCAAATTTAATTTGTATCTTGCACATTTATATTTAAAAAAAAAGGAATGAAAATTTCTCTGAATAGTTTAAAAATAATTATATTGGCTTTAATTATGTATACATTATTATTAAAACAATAGCTATTGCATTTAATTTTTCTTTTGCAAATGAACAAGTTCAATTTTTGCGTCGAAAAATATGTCTTATTACACTCTCAAAAAAACTTCCGTCTTTTCACAGAAAATGCACTGGCAGCACTGCTGCCAGAAATTGTCTGTATATTGACGATTTTCTGTTTATTTTTTTCTCTGTCAAAAGAGGAAAAATATCCGTCACTTGAAAAAAGTTTGGAAAAAATCAATGCGGAAGAGGCGGGGATCGAACCAAGGATCCCAGGATTACCAGACCAACGCTAATCCACGGCGCTATGGCTGCTCATGATGATTGTGCGTTAAAATAGAACCCTTCATTTCATATGGTGTGGGTTGGTGTATTTCGTTAAAAAGCTTTTAATTATGCAGTTAATCTCGGAAAGATTTCATCTTTAATGAAACTGTGGCTGGGTTTTTTTTACGTTTAGTATTAATATAGTATAAAAATGTGAATTTTAAATATATTACGTAGAATGTTAGAGAAAAAACATGGATGTTCTATTTGTGAGAATTTTTGAACGAATAAAGAAAGTAATTGTTATTTATTTTTAAATTCGAAAACATTTTTGTCTTTTAAAACTAAATTAGACATTTTAATCAATAGAATATTTTTGTTTTTCATTTTAAAAATAAATTCGAACTTATTACTAACAGACCCAATGCGCATGCGTGCTGGATATAAACGGAAACTTTTCCTCATTTTTCGACGCTCGGAATGAACTCACAGAACAAATACGTTTTCTGGGAGAACAGAAATTATTTGTGAAAAAATAACGATAACTTAGTGTATATTGACGAATTTTTCTGACAGTGTACTAATGGGGACCCGCTTTTGTAAAAAAGGGACCCAGAATTTTAGAAGTCCTGGGTCCCCGGGACCCAGGATTTTTCAAGTCCAGCGGCATCGCTGATATATATATATATATCTCACTTTTTTATGGACACGATAACTTCTATAATTCTTCACCAATCTCCACCAAACTGGTACATAAAATCAATGGGTATAAAATTTTGGCTGAGTTCGTTAATGGGCAAAATCGGACCAAGGGGGTCGGAATAGGGGGCGTTTTTGTGAAAACCGAAAAAACGCCATAACTTCTTAATTAAAGTAGATATCGAATCGGTTTAAAGTTTATATTACTTCTTAAAAATGGGCCAAAAGTATATGCATGACAGATTTTTGATAAATTTAGAAGTGGGCTCAAGGGGCGAAAAAAACAGGGATTTTGAGAGAAAAAAATTCATAACTTCGTCAATTTTCAAGATATCAAGTCCAACTAATTTTTTTGTAAATGTTCTTAAAACTATCTAAAACTTTTGCATTTACAAGTTTTTGATAGGACCAACTTTTACCGATGAAAAAAAATTAAAAACGAAAAGAAAAAGGGCGCTGAAAAAAGAGAAAAATCCATAACTCCGCCAATTTTTGAGATATCAAATCTGATTAAATTTATTTTACATCTTCTCAAAAATATCTACAACTTTTATATTGACAAGTTTTTCATAGGACCAATTCGTATAGCAAAAAGAAATTAAACAAAAGTAGGAGTTGGAGAAAAAAAAAACTCAAATCCAAACTGCTTATATTCTGACTCATTTTTAAATTCATTTTTGATTTTAAACGCATCCAAATGGTAGATCCTCTTATTTAGAAACTGTATAAAGTGACGCATTGGTCAATTTTCTGATAAAGACAGAATATATTTCAAAAAAGGCTACCAAAAAGGGTATTTTGAACAGAATTTCCGAAAGTCATCGGGACTGAAAATTGAAGGAAGTATTCAAATATGAAATTGCGTTTTTTTCTGACTCGTTTTTAATTCCATTTTTGTTCTCAAACGCATCCAATTTATAGATCCAGTTATTTAGGAACTTTATAATGTGATGCATTGGTCAGTTTTTTGATAAAGACGGAATATATTTCAAAAAAGGCTACCAAAAAAGGTATTTTTGAACAGAATTTTCAGAAATCATCGTGACTGAAAATAGGAAGTGTTCAAATAAGAAATTACGTTTTTTTCTGACTCGTTTTTAAATCCATTTTTGCTCTCAAATGCATCCAATTTACAGATCCTCTTATTTGGGAACTATATAATGAGATGCATTGATCGGTTTTTTGATAAAGACAAAATATTTTTTGAAAAAGGCTACCAAAAATGGGTATTTTGAACAGAATTTCCAGAAGTCTTCGAGATTTGAAAATTTAAGGAAGTTTTCACATAGCAAATTGCGTTTTTTATGACTCGTTTTAAAATCCATTTTCGCTCTCAAAAGCATCTAATTTACAGATCCTCTTATTTAGGAACTATATACTGTGACGCATTGGCCAGTTTTTTGATAAAGATAGAATATATTTTTAAAAATGCTGTCAAAGTGAGTATTTCGCACAAAATTTTCCGAAGCAATCATTATTAAAGAATTAAGGATGTATTCAAACAACAAATCGGTTATTTTATGACTCATTTTTAAATTCGATTTTTTTTTCTCAAATGCATTCAACTGACAGTTTTTTGTTATTTAGGAACTGTATAATGTACTGTTTTGGTCGATTTTTTAATGAATTCAGAATCTATTTCAAAATATGTTGTCAAAATGGGCATTTGAGCTGAATTTTTCTTACGTTGATTCTGATAAAACCAGTTTTTGCAGAAAAATGAAATTAAAAATTTTTCATAAACGGCCAAATGAAGTTATTAAACTAGGTTTATCTCTAATCATATATATATTTTTTTGTTGTTGAAATGAGCACTCTTCGAAATCTACCTCCGCCTATAGGCCCAGCCGACAGGGATTTTTAAGATATAGACAAAGTAAAAAGAGTTCTAAAATCGGTGTTTTAAGATCTAACACATGAAATAAATATATTTTTCAACTTTTAATTTTTTCGCATTAATTTTTAAATTTAAAATTTTTAAAATTGTTTAAATGGCTGCCATTTTGAAACAAGATGGCGGATGATGCTGGCCAACGAACTCGGTCGAGATATTTGTATGTACTTACCAAGTTTCATTCAAATCGGTTTATAAATACGTTAGTTATAGCATGACAAAAATCAGATCGTTTCAAAATGTCAGCCATAAGAAAAGTTCAAAGTGCTATAACTCAATCATTTTTTAAGATATAGACAAAGTAAAAAGTGTTCTGGGTATGCTGTTTTAAGATCTAACACATAAAATAAAAATATTTTCAAATTTTAATTTTTTCGCATTTAATTTTAAATTTTAAAATAAAAAAAAAATTAAATGGCCGCCATTTTGAAACAAGATGGCGGATGATGCTGGACAACGAACTCGGTCGAGATATTTGTACTTACTATGTACATACCAAGTTTCATTCAAATCGGTTTATAAATTCGTTAGTTATAGCATGACAAATATCAGATCGTTTCAAAATGTCAGCCATAAGAAAAATTCAAAGTGCTATAACTCAGTCATTTTTTAAGATATACACAAAATAAAAAGTGTTCTGGAATTGGTGTTTTAAGGTCTAACACATAAAATAAAAATATTTTTCAACTTTTAATTTTTTCGTATTTAATTTTAAATTTTATTTTTTTTTAAATTTTTTAAATGGCCGCCATTTTGAAACAAGATGGCGGATGATGCTGGCCAACGAACTCGGTCGAGATATTTGTATCTACTATATACATACCAATTTTCATTCAAATCGGTTCATAAATACGTTAGTTATCGCATGACAAAAATCAGATATATATATATATATATATACAGGGTGTCCGAAAAGTCTGGAAACGGTCGTATAACTCGAAAAATACATATGAGATTGAAAAACGTAAATATACGTGTTAAATATTTTTAAATAAGCTACTCAGTGATACCAAATTTGACCTTCGTAACCGACCCCCTGGGGGTCAGAGGGGGTCCAACTTTGAAATCTTAAATTATAACACCCATTTTTTATTGCAGATTCGGATTCTACGGACAAAAATACGTAACTTTTGTATTTGATGTTTATTTCAAATCCTCGTTTATCATTGTGTAATTGAGCATATTAAATCGATACATATTTCGGCTTTTCCAACGGGATTTTCCTTAATCGAAACTAATTGGGGAGAATTTATGACATCAAATTCCTCGTCTTTTGCAATAATAGCGTTTCCTGAAAATCACCCGTGCCGATTATTTCGGTAGTGCTACACAGTTAAAAATTTGATCCATTTGCTGTAGCGTCACTCCACAGCTTTTATAGAATATCTCTTTCATGACAAATGAGAATGTTCCATAACACAGTAAAGTACACTGTAAAAAAATTGACTCTTTTGCTGCATCGTCACTCCACCACTTTTATAGAAAACGATTACTTTACTGTGTTATGGAGCACTCTCATTGGTCACAAAAGAGATATTCTATAATAGCTGTGGAGTGACGCTGCAGCAAATGGGTCAAATTTTTAACAGTGTCGCACTATTGAAATAATCGCCACGGGTGATTTTCAGGAAACGCTATTCCTACAAAAGACGAGGAATTTGACGTTAAAAATTCTGCCCAATCAGTTTCGATTAGGGAAAATCCCGTTCGAAAAGCGGGAATATGTATCGATTTAATATGCTCGATTACATCGTGATAGACGAAGATTTGAAATAAACATCAAATACAAAAGTTACGTATTTTTGTCCGTAGAATCCGAATCTGCAATAAAAAATGGGGGTTATAATTTAAGATTTCAAAGTTGGACCCCCTCTGACCCCCAGAGGGTCGGTTTCGAAGGTCAAATTTGGTATCACAGAGTAGCTTATTTAAAAATATTTAACACGTATATTTACGTTTTTCAGTCTCATATGTATTTCTCGAGTTATTCGGCCGTTTCCAGACTTTTCGGACACCCTGTATATATATAATAAATGTTACTGATTAAAGTAACAAAATGGTATTTTAAGTTATATGTTAATATGAATGTTATCTCTTAATTCTAATTTTAATTATTTTATTAATTTAATTTTATGTTAATATCGATTATTAATTATTTTCTCCGGTTCAATTATATTTCCATTCAGCTTTATCTTTTTTGTTTGTTATGAATAACTATTATTTTTACTTACTTTCAACTCCTTTTTGTAAAATATCTTTGTTCCTTGTTTAATAATTTGATTTTTGTGTGCTGGTAGCCCCAAATACGTATTCTTTTGCTATTTCATGGCTAATACGTGGATGAAACCGCACACTTCATTTGTAGTTCCAGAGCATTTGGGGCCTGATGATTCTGCTTTCGGGGCTGCAAATTCCATTTGCATTCATTTTATTTTATTTATTTATTTATTCTGATATACTCGTTACACTATTTTTTTATTTTACTATAATTCAATTCAATTCTAATTCTTCGTTTTGGTTTATTGTTTTATTGATAAAATCCATTGGTGAATCTTGTCTACTTTTAATGGTATTATATATATATATATATATATATAAACATTTGAACGGAGGGTGGTTTTGGGGTCTGGCGGTCATGATCGGTGTAAATATACCAAAATTTTTTGGAAGTGCTTTCCTCCGGACGGCTGCAATAGGTAGCTTTTTCCTTTTTGTAATGAAAGCTACCTAAAAAAACTCTGCATAACAGCGCCACCTGTTGGGTGATGTGCACAAAAAACTAAGCAGGATCAATTTTTATCAGGTACTAACTGAATCTGAAGTTTGATGAAAAACCATGCATTAGTTCTCGAGATACAGCTATTGCAACATCGTGAAAAATGCAACATAGCAGCGCCACTTGTTGAGTAATTTACACCAAAAACTAATCAGCTCTAGTTTATATCAAGATCTATCTGAATCTAAAGTTTTGTAAAATTCCGTGCATTAGTTTTTGAGATAAAGCACTCACAAAATTTTTGTCACTTACAGACACACATGGTGACAGAGAGACTCACAGACAGACATTTCCTAAAAATCATCAAATCGTGTTCATTACCTTCTAAAATGTATAAATCCATCAAAAATAGGAAGTAGATTTTTTTCATTACTTTCTTCTTGTAACGATAGAAGAAAATAAAAATAATTTTTTATCCTACTCTTTATAAAAGAAAACATTTATTTTTTCCCCTTTTTAGATGCGTTCGTAATTATGTAAATACGTAGCACCTATTGTTGTCGCTCAGTCCGTCCGTCCGGATATAACAACGCAAAAACTATCCAACCGAATCGTTTGAAATTTAAAATATATAATTATTACATAATTTTGTCGAGTCATTTCAAATTTTATGAAAATCGGATGGATAGATCAATTACAGGGACAATCAAAAGGATTCCGTTACATTACGTCAATGGGGAAAAAAGTTTCAAATGCATTTTAATCGTTTGAAATTTAAAACGTATATTTATTACATAATTTTGTCGAGTCATTTCAAATGTTATGAAAATCGGATGCATAGATCAGTTACAGGGACAATCAAAAGTATTCCGTTACATTACGATCAGTGGGAAAAAATGTTTCAAATGCATTTTAATGGTATTACACTCATTTAAAGATAATATAATTGACATGAATCTATGATGTAAATACTAAAATCTACATTCTGTACAATCTGGGATGCAGAGAATATTTATTATTAAATTGCAGGGCCACACAAATGTATTCCACTAAATTATGTTGTACGGGGAAACATTGTTTGGGGCGTGTTTTAATTATATTAACCTACTTCACATTTTATGAATAAGATATACGTTAATGGAGTATAATAAAAATTACTCCCTGCATATTTACAGGAACACAAAGATTTCGACCACTATACTGTATCCAAAGTACGCTCTACTATATCAGCAAGATCTGAATATTTTAAAACTTATAGTACGAACGCACCTCATTTACTACGCTTCACGTGCAATTTCCAACTTGTTTTAAATAATGATGGTGACATTAATATAATAAAAAATATTATTGTGTATGATTATGAATTTCATTATTTAATGATGGGTTGCAATACACTGTCAGAAAAATTCGTCAATATACACTAAGTTATCGTTATTTTTTCACAAATAATTTCTGTTCTCCCAGAAAACGTATTTGTTCTGTGAGTTCATTCCGAGCGTCGAAAAATGAGGAAAAGTTTCCGTTTATATCCAGCACGCATGCGCATTGGGTCTGTTAGTAATAAGTTCGAATTTATTTTTAAAATGAAAAACAAAAATATTCTATTGATTAAAATGTCTAATTTAGTTTTAAAAGACAAAAATGTTTTCGAATTTAAAAATAAATAACAATTACTTTCTTTATTCGTTCAAAAATTCTCACAAATAGAACATCCATGTTTTTTCTCTAACATTCTACGTAATATATTTAAAATTCACATTTTTATACTATATTAATACTAAACGTAAAAAAAACCCAGCCACAGTTTCATTAAAGATGAAATCTTTCCGAGATTAACTGCATAATTAAAAGCTTTTTAACGAAATACACCAACCCACACCATATGAAATGAAGGGTTCTATTTTAACGCACAATCATCATGAGCAGCCGTAGCGCCGTGGATTAGCGTCGGTCTGGTAATCCTGGGGTCCTTGGTTCGATCCCCGCCTCTTCCGCATTGATTTTTTCCAAACTTTTTTCAAGTGACGGATATTTTTCCTCTTTTGACAGAGAAAAAAATAAACAGAAAATCGTCAATATACAGACAATTTCTGGCAGCAGTGCTGCCAGTGCATTTTCTGTGAAAAGACGGAAGTTTTTTTGAGAGTGTAGGTATTTTTAAATGATTTCTTTTCTATTTCCTTTAAATGCATTTTTAAGCTTATTAATTAAAGTAGAATTGTTAGTAGAAAAAAAAAATTGGGATTTATAAACAAAGGAATGCTTATAAACGATTGTCTATATTTTCTATTAAATAAGGATTACTGTTGCAAACAATGATAATGAGTTTCTGAATAACTAATGCACGGATTTCCATCAAACTTAAGATTCAGTTAGTCCTTGGCATGAATTGATGTTGTTTACATTTCGGTGTAAATCTCTCAACAGGTGGCGCTGCTATGCTGTATTTTTCATAATTTCCACAATAGCTATATCTCAAGAATTAATGCACCGACTTTAATCAAACTTCAAATTCAGAATAACTATTCTTTGCACAATTTCAGATTACCTGTGACATTTGTTTTCTGTCTTATATGACGAAGTAAATATTATACGAATTTGAACATCTAAAACTTTTAAATATATTTATAATAAAGAATTGTTTTAATGGGACTTTAACATTAGTTAAAGGAAAATTAAAGGGACAGTTATCCTGTATCGAAGGCTGTGAGCAGCGCCTCTGTAGGCCGTTTTAGTTCCCAATACACTGGAGGTTTTGGTGTTAGGCTGACCACCTGCCCGGGCATTCATTGGCGCTGTACGACATCTCAGCACTGAGTCAAGTTAAGACGATATTTTTTGTTATTTATCTGTATAATATGTTATTCATCTGATTTCTGTTTTCATGCTTTTGTTTTCTTTTAAATAAGTTGAAATTTTTAGATGCAATTTTTAGTAATGTAAAAATTTCCTTGGATGTTCTGTGGAAAATAAAACTTTTTAATTTAAACAATGATAATATAAATGTTTAACGTCCGATATGTAAGCAGGTTTCTACTCGAAACTAAATTTCTAATGAAATTGATTAGTGTATTTTTAGCTTCTACACAACATTTCCCACAAAATCGGACGCTTAACAAAATCAGACAAGACGAAAAAAGAAGAGAGAGAGAAAAAAAAAAAAAGAAAAGTTTTATGTTATTCGATTGAGCGAGCGCATAAAATAAATATTTATTTGTTTTAGTTATTTAATCTATAGGGGATGGTTTATCAAAGGGTTAAAACTGACTAAATCGATTCTAGAAATGCTCCGATTCCGGAAAGTCCGTAAAGAAATAGAGAAAAATCAAGGTAACAAAGAGAATAATCATTTGTAATTTTTGTTAGCAAATCGAATAAAAGAGCATTTTAAAGTACATTTTAATTAAATTATATTACACTTAGTTATCACTCTTTGAAAATCTGTTGTTTGAATGCAATGACTACCTTTAAAAAAATACACAACTTTTCATTCATTTAAATTGAATTAAATTAGTTTTACGGTACCCTTTTTAATGCTTCTAATTCGCAAAAAATTATCACATTGACCGGAAAAATTAAAATTAACATGGATTAATTAATTTTTTATGTTTTATTTTTTAGCATATAGTTTTAAGTATAATATTCAAAATAAGGTTGCTCTTTTATTATTATTTGGCTTTATTTATAACATTAAAACTAACATATTTATATTATTAATCTAATAAATTAGTTGCGCCAACCTTGCTAATTTTAGACTGCTCGTAGTATTTTTTTTTCTATTTTAATTAGCTCTTATATTAGATATTTCCTTTTTCTCTGTTTTTATTAATTACCACCTTAAGAAATTCCTTTTAAAATGTTTGTGTATCCGCAATAAATAAATAAATAAATAAATAAATAAAAATTAAAATAAAATAAAATAATAACAATAATTATTAAATAAATCACTAAAAGATGAAGGAAAAAACTTCTTATATATTTTTTAATCATATATTTATATTTATATGGTCCAAATGTAATGAATTCCAAAAAAATACATGTTTAAATTGCTCAATTCAATAATTGACAAATATAAAAGCATTTGATCAGTAGGGGAAAGTGAGGTAGTGAAATTCCATGCAGCTTCCCTAGATTTTGTAATTCGAACAAAAATTTTCTTTGTTTTTGATGATTTTGCGGGTAAAATGTTTTCAAATTGACATAGAAACCTTCCCACCGCCACGAATTGATATACATTCACTAAGCTGCAGATTTCATTGCAACAGAAGCATTATTTTAATTATTATAATTCTACAGATATAATCCAGTTAAAAAAAAAAAATAAGTTGTAATTAATATTCTCAAAGCTAATATCTGTGTGTCATAGTGGTATATGTGTTATATATATATATATATATATATACCGGGTGTCCAGTAAATAACTGGCCCATTTTGAACTTAAATAACAAATAAACGGTTTGAGATAACAATGCGAGGTTTGCGGTATTGTTATTAGAAAATCAATAAATTTTTAAACATGTACTTTGTTAATATAGTTCAAATTTCGGGGGGAAATATCGCGCTGGCGGTAACAGGCTGTTTGAAAACAGACATGACTCTAATTTTCATAAATATGAGATTTTCGGCTGAATCTGAATCTATATGTTGAATCGACTCTCGAATCAGCTTCACAAATAGGGTACGTTGGTTGGAAAGTGATTTAAAATAATATTTGTGATTGAACAATCTGTATTATATTTCCCCTCCTAGTCTTGAGACTGAGATATTATTTTAAATATTATTATATTACATTAACAAAGTGCATATTTTAAAATCAAATATATATTCTAATAACAATACAGCAAGCCGCGCATTTTTATCTCAAACAGTTTTTTTTTTTTTTTTTTTTTTTTTTTTTTTTTGTTATATTTACATTCAAAATGGGTCAGTCATTTACTGGACACCCGGTATATATATATATATTATTATTATTATTATTATTTTAAAAAATTACAGAGAAAACAACATTGCAATTTTGCCCTTTTGCTTGACGGTCAGGAGAAAATAATTAACACTTAACACTAAGAAAATTTATGATTGAAAATAAAAGTATTTTATTTAATACTATAAAATATGGATTAAACATAACCATCATCCCCGGCACGCCTCCTACCCCCCCCCCCCCAAAAAAAAAAAAAAGTGAAATAAAATAAATAATAAGAAATGCCTTTTCCCGAATTTCATTCTCCGGTGCTCATGAGAAATAGAAGGCACACATAAAAAATACGAAGTAATAAAATGAAGAAATCCGTCTTTTCTCCCAAATCGTCAATGATTAACTGTTCTATCGTATGTTAGAGGCAGATACATGGGAGATTAAAATCCCTGGCTGCGGAATGATCATTCAATCAAATATCCTGAAAGCATCCTACTGCTTTGCTCTAATTGAGGAATTATATATACTATTTGAATCGTAAATTTCCATTAACTACATGCTGAACCTTCCTTATTATTCACTCCTCTTTGCCTGACCTTCGTAGTGTTTGGCGTAACCGATATTATCGATACTGTGCCAAGTCTTGCAACCTCTGCGCTTGCATCCACGCGCGGTAGTCATGTATAGGTGCGCATGTGTGACCTTGAACTTGAAACACTGCAGTGAGTGAAGCGCAGGCGCAGTGCGGCACACCAGTTTCTCTCCGTAGGAAAACTGCGTAGGTGATTTCTGGGGCTTAGCTTTTTCTGTTTTTCTGTACAGTCTTTGCTTTAAAAGTTAGAGCAGTAAATAGTTTAGGTTGTTCCAGGAAAAGTATAGCTGTATAAAAGAGTTTTCAAAAGTGGTATTGGATGAGTTTAGATGTACCCCCCCCCCCCCATTCTCCTATTTTTTGCTTTTCTCCGAAACAAATTGACGGATTTTCATAGCCTTTAGAAATCATGTTCAGCGGTTACTTTTAAATCCTCTATACTTCAAGTTTTTATTGTTATGAGATTCGCACTATATCATCGGTTATTTTGGACTTTGTTTTATATAAAATCTTTTAGTATGTAGCTCTCCGCCTCTCACCCTATTGTTGCCTATGATGTTTTTCTTTCTCTCTCTCTCTCCCCCCCTCTCTCCTTTATTAAAGTTTGCTTTGGAGGAAAAAAAAAAAAAAAAAAAAAAACATGCATTATAGTTAAGGGAAAATTATTTTTTCTGAGAAAACTTATATGCTAGTCATAAAAGTTTTATTATTATTATTATTATTACTTCTTTCCCCCCAAAAAACGAAAGAAACCACACTGAAAGTTATTAATGTACGATTTTTTTGTCTGAATTATTTTAAAGAAGTTTGTCATAGAATTTTATTTTTTATATTTATTTCTCCCTCTTAAAAAATATTCTATTATAATCATTATTAACATTAATATTTCTAAGATAAGAAAAAGAAATGTTCTTAATTGATTCTATCAAGAATATGTTTTCCAATATAACTATACCAGTATTTTCAAAGGTGATTATTTTACATCGTTAAACTATGTAGATTATTTTATTTCATTTTGATTTTTGATTTTTTTACTAGTTATAGCATAGTTATCCGCATAGAGATTTTTTTTCTTTTGTTTTATTTTTATTCTACTGCCTATTTACTTCCTTTACATGCAAAGAAATCTTTGTAGGCGTTTGATTAATGATCCCAGGGCCCGATTTTGATTAATTGGGCAAAGATTAATTAGGGGGCCCTTTCGAATCAATGCAACATTATTCAAATAGAACTAATGTGTAATGAACACTGTGTATGTGTAATGCATAAACATATTATCCATTACGCATCTTGGATATAAATAGAAGGAAATTCTTAGCTCCATCAATTCTAAATTAATAATAAAAATTAATTACCTTAATTAGTAAAAGTACACCTTTTATTCCCCTTAGTACTGAACAAAAATCTTTTATATAAATTTAGATACTTGTTATTATACTTTAAGATGATTTTAATAAATTCAACATATGGAAGAGTTGGAATTGGAAAAATAAAGTAATTATTTTATAATTTAATGTATGGATTTCAGGGGCCCATGGGCAAAGTCCCGATTTGCCCATAATAATAGAGGGTAAAAATTATTAGAAAGTTGTAATATAAGTTGAATCTTATTTGTAATTACAATATTTTCTAAACATCTCCAAAAATTCTTCCTGAGCCTATTGTCGCACTATTATTAATTGAATAGTGCGCAAAATAGCAATATTCTTTATCTTTCAGGACAATGAAATATTCGTTAAACACTAATTAATCTATTTGTATAGCTAGGTATTAACGTTATTAGCGTAAAAATATTTTTTTTTTTCTAAAAACTGGAAAAAATTCGGACCTCGAAAGGGTTTTTGGAATTGATTGAATTTCAAACTCTAAGCAGAAGCAATATCCTTTCGCATCTCCCCCTTTACTGACAATCAGAATCATTCAACACGTTCTGTTATATTTTATTTCTGTAATCGCCATTCAAAGTGAAGTATGCCGACGCGACTGTAGAGTGGTCTTTTATTCCGCAACGCATAATCGAAGCATGTAACGATATCGGTTTTACAGGTACTAGTAATGGTATTCAACGTGATGCAGTGCAGCTGGTTATTAGTTGATTTTATTGAAATGCCATGTGGTAGGAAAAAATGCTTTAAGGTTGCTTAACCTTCCGTCTACCAGACGGGTCCATTGGACCCGACAGCAATATTTCTGGTGTCAATGGTAAAATGAGAAATTGTCGATTGACACCGGAATTTATAAAGGACTTGTCTAGATATTACGAATTCCTTAATTTAAGCTTTCATTGTAAAAGCAAAATTATATTAAAATATTACTGGTGCCGTTTGCAAGTTTGGAATTAAAATTAGGTGTTGCCGTAGATAAATGGGTGTTTTGTCTGGTAGACGGAAGGTTAAACATTTTTTTTCTTTTTCTTTCTTTCTTTCTTTTTTTTTTTTTTCTTTCTTTCCTTTTTTTTTTTTTTTTTTTTTTTTTTTTTTGACAGCGTTTTGCATATTTGTTTAAATTTTGCATATTTTAAGGTTCAGTATGAAGAAACGAATGAAGAAAGTTGAATGTAAGAAAGGTTATTTTTTTTTCATTACTTAAAAATTGTTGCTAAATTGTAAAAACAGCGCTAAGAATAATTTTTTCTTTCAATTAAAGATTTATTTACACTTGACTATTTAAAACAAGAAATAAACTTTAAAATTAGAGTCAAATGAGTGCTTGTTAAAAGCAGGAAAACTTTGAAAATTAAGTCATAAAAACTGCATTTGCACATATAATGTTAAAAGAGATTAAAAAAACTTTAAATTCATTAAAATGCATTATAAGCAGTAAATGGGGAAAATTACGTTCTATTTAAAATAGCCAAATGTTATATTGAAAAAAAAAAAAAAAAAAATTAAATATATTTACACGAGAAATTTAATTCATATTTCGTGACGATATTTTTAACTAGAGTTGCCAATTCTAAGGCAATCGAAAATAAAATTATTTCCTTTCTAACGCAATTAAAAGTATATTCCGTGAATGTTAAATAAAGGAAAATCTTAGAGAAAATTACGTAAGGTTTTAAACGATACATTTAAAATGTCATCTTTAAAATCTTCTTATAGTGCTACTATTAAAAATTATCCGCAGGCGAAGATTCTGTTTACTTAATTCATCTCATAGTAGCTTATTTTCAAATTTTTAACTTATCTTATTTGACCAGAAACGAAAAAGTCAGTAGATGTTTAACAGCAGCTGATCCTTAAAATCCCCAAATCAAAGAAAAATGAATGAAAACCCATTTTACAAAAAGAGGTCGCCAGTGGTTTTGAAGTTATAATTCAGTCTTCCGTAATCTTTTAAAAATCGATCAAATTAACGTGTTTTCGTAGATTGCGGTGTCTAAACGTAGGTTGGCTAGCGTAAATCTTAGGGAGCATTGTTCCCTCGTCATTAATAATAATAATAAAAATAATAATAAAAGTATATGAACAATAAGACGATTTTATGAATAAATAAAATTTGCCGATTATTTCTTATTTATTTAATTTTTGTGCAGATTTAGATTTAATTTAGAACACATTATTATTATGATTTTTTAATACTTTGATATTTTAAAAAGGAAATTATCGTTCATTTAGATTTTCCTCTTTCTATTTTAAGATTTATCCTCTTTATTTATAACTTTAATCTCCTCTAAATTTTCGACTCATTGCATGTCGAAGCGTAGCTGTTTACTCCGCAAAGCATAATTTAAGTTTGTAGCAAATGAGGTTGTACAGGTGATTAGAGGATTCAACGTGATGCAGTGCGTCTGATTGAGGCATTATTTGAAGTTATTGCTGATATGTGTATTTTCTGTTTTTTAAACCCTCCAAGATTTTTTTTATTTTTTATTTACAGAGTGAAGTTTTTTTTTTTTTTTTTTTTTTTTTTTTTTTTTTTTTTTTTTAAGCTGCGTTTGTATTTTATATAAATACGTAGCACCTATAGTCGTCGTTCAGTTCGTCCGTCGGTCCGCATATAATAGAGCAAAAAACACCCAACCCAATCGTTTAAAATTTAAAATATATAATTGTTGCGTGATTTTGTCGAATCATTTCAAATCTTATGAAAATCGGATGCATAGTTTAATTACAGGGACAATCAAAAGCATTCCGTTACATTTCGGTCAAAGGAAAAAAAAATAGTTAATAAAAAAGTTAATAATAACAATAGTAATAATAATAACAATAATAATAATAATATTTATTAACCATGTCTGAAAATAAATAAAATTTGCCGATGACAGTTTTTTATTACGTTTTATTTATTCCCCCCCCCCCCCTTGAAATTTTGTGCAGATTTAGATTTAATTTAGAACGCATTATTGTTATGATGTTTTAATACCTTAATATTTTAAATAAAGGAAATTATCATTAATTTAGATTTTTCTCCTGCTATCGTAAGATTATTCTCTTTATTTATAACTTTAATTCCCCCCCCCCCCCTAAATTTTCGCCCCATTGCATATCGAAGCGTGGCAACTGTAGCGTAGCTGTTTACTCCACGATGCATAATTTAAGTTTGTAGCAAAAGAAGTTTTACAGGTGGTTGGAGGATTCAACGTGATGCAGTGCGGCTGATTGAGTCATTATTTGAAGTTATTGCTGTATTTATCGATGGCAGAAAAAGATTTAAGGCTGTTTAAACAAATTTCTGATTTGCGCTCTTATTTTTCAGTTTTAAATTCTACTAATATCTTTGTTTCATTTTTTTCCTGACGTCAATATTGTAATAAGTTAAACTTGGATGTGTATTTCCTGTTCCTAGCCACAGAGTGATGTTTCTTTTTTTTTCCAGACGAAAGAATAAATAATACAATTTTAAAAACCTCACTTTTAACAAAGAATATTAAGAAAAGTGTATCACAAGTGAAAACTTTTAAATTTTGACTACTATTATATTTTATTTATTACTAATTATATGAATTATATTTCATATGTCGAATTAAATTGATAATTATTAGTAATAACCTGTTAATTTGATAAATCCCCTCTATTTAATCACATTAATCGGTCTATTTTGATATCATTTATCAAATATTAATAATAATAAGTTATTAGTAATAATTATAGATTAATCAAGCTGACCATAATACATAAATCTCACTCTCTTAGTTGTAAAATTCATTTTACGCATTTTAGGTGCTTTCGTAATTATATAAATTAAATACGTAATACATCTAGTCGTCATTCAGCCCGTTCGTCTGTTCGCATGTAACAGAGAAAAAACTACCAACCGAATCGTTTGAAATTTAAAATGTATAATTTTTGCATAATTTTGTCGAGTCATTTCAAATTTTATGAAAATGGGATTTATAGTTTAATTACAGGGACAATCAAATGCATTTCGTTACATTACGATCAATGGAAAAAAAAAATAGTTTTAAGTGCATTTTAATGATGTTATACTCTTTCAAACATAATAGAATTATAATGTATATATGAAGTATATATAGAAAATACATTCTGCAGAATCTGTGGTACAGAAGATATTTGTTTTTAATTTACAGCGCCTCACAAAAGTGTTCCATTACTCAATGGTACACACTGTAAAAAAAAAGTGTCGATCTACTAAAAAAACTTTAGTGATCCTCGTAATTACTAAAAAATTTTTAGTAATCTTAGTCGGTTACAAGAAAATCTGTTAAAATTACTAGAAAAAAGTTAGTAACGAATGGAGTTAATAAATTTATATTTTTAATAGCTATTACTAAAACTCACTTGGTGTGGCCTTAATAGCATAGTGGTTATAGTAACGGACTAAAGGCTGAAAGGTCCCGGGTTCGATACTGGCCAGTGCCAAATACGCCCCGAATGTATGCAGTGTAAGTACTCGTTAATAAAGGGATTATGAATATCCTGACGGAGCAGTAGCAATGTTTGGTGCTGCCATCTATTGCGGTTTTGCCGAAAATCTTCCTCTCCAGAAGTCTGGATGCAGTTCGAAGGAAGCTCCTGCCCTTCGAGCCCACGTAATGGTTATTAAAAATAATTTTGGAGCTATTACTAAAATTTGCTTGGTGGCTCATACTAAAAATTTTTAAGTTAGTTATACAAAAAATTCTTTTGTTCAGTTTACAAAAGAAATGCTTGTTTCGCTTGCAAAAAAAAGTTTGTAATGGTTACTAAAAAATTCTGTGGAATACAAATTTACTAAAAAATTTTTAGTAACCTCTTGAATTTTTTTTTTTTTTTTACAGTGCAGGGGGAAACACTGGAGTGCGTTTTAACACTTTTAAACTATTTCACGTTTTATGAAATTATCATGCGTTGCTGAGGTCTACTACAAGTTACTTCTCATATGATAGAGAGCGGATAGAATTTACAAGGATACACAAAAGATTTCGTCCACTAAACTGTATCCGATGTACTGTATACTATTATACCAAAATCTGAATATTTTTAAAACTTAGTTATAGTACGGACGTACCTCATTTGCTATGTTTGATGAACCCTTTTTCCAATTTGTATATCACATTAATGCTCGCTAAATCTACTTTACTTTTCACGATGAAATATGCCGACTGCAGTGTGGTTATTATTCACTTCGCAGTGCATAATTGGCAAAAGAGGATTTACAGGTAACAAAATCCAATGTGATGCAATGTGGCTGGTTAAATCATAATTTGAATAAACAAATTTCAGCATTACGCGATTATTTGTAAGTTCCTGTTACTATTACTCCTACTATTACTAGGAATATATTTGAAGAAAAAGAATTGCAGTTAGATACAGCAGCTACGCGCTATGCAATTTTCTTAACTTCCACTTCCACTTTTAGAACACTTTTTTTTTTTTTTTTTTTTTTTTTTGTAAACAGAGTGCAGCCGATTTTTGTTTTGATTCGAATGTTTTGATTTCGATAAGTGACAATTAATTTGAGAATAGATATGAAATGGAGCATTGTGTGTCCAGATGATTTAAAGTTGTGTAAATATGTAAAAAGAATTGTAAATACTTATTTTTTTATCTTATTAAACGTTTTAGTTGGAGAAAAGTTCTTCGAAGAATTTACTGAGTTTCGATTTTGATTCTGCTACGCACTTTTCTTTTGTGTTTTTATTTGGAAGACATCACAGTTGAAATTGGAATGCTTTTATAGATTTTATGATTACGTATTTACATATGATTTACTCGACCTTGATACCTTCGAATAAGAAACCTAGATTTGAAGATAACAGATATATATATTTTTTCATTGTTATAATTTTCTTCTTAATTTTATGCATTTTACGTTTCAGATTTATTTTCGTAGTTTTTACGCTAAACGAAAAAAAAAAAAAAAAAAAAAAACAGTCGATTTTTTGTAATGTCACTACTTGAATACACTTATGTTTCTTCTTTTGTTATTTTTTATAGAATATTTATATCTTTTTTTTTTTTTTTTTTTTTTTTTTTTTTTTTGAAATGGAAAAAAATCTGTTTTATGTGCACCGTAGTACAAATTATATTTTCTAAAATAAAATGAAAAAGTATCGGTTAATCTCAGCCACGCTTGCGCGTAAATAATATCGGATGATACGGCAGTTTTTCTAAAAAAAAAAAAAAAAAAAAAAAAAAAAAAAAATTATTCCTTTTTCCTAAATGTCTAGATTTTATTTAAAACCACGCAGATGTTATTTAAAACTCATTATTGTTCAATCATTTTCATTCACAGTAAAAAATTGCCATTAAATTAAACTTTCACTCTCCTTATTTATCACTTTAACCTCCTCTAAATTTTCACATCATTTCACACTTAAACGTACCTACAGCAGAGTCTTTGTTTAGTCAGCAACGTGCAATTAAAGCACTGTAGAGAAAGGAGATTTACAGGTAAGCTGTTTCAACGTGATGCAGTAAATGCGGTTGATTAAATAAATTTTGTAACACAGGTCTGCAAGCAAATACATTTTTTTAAATGTTTTTGCTTTTAGGATCCTCTTTTATGTTATTTCCAGTGCTGTTTTTTTAAATCTATTTTATATTTATTTATTTATTTGTTTTTTTCACAAATTCATTACACATTTTGATTTTTTTTTCACTGATCAGAAGAGTTATAGTGTGTGTCGGATTTTATTATTATTATTATTATTATTATTATTATTTATTATTTTTCAGATATCATCATCCAAAAGACTATAGAAATATAATTTTTATTTTTATTTTTCCTTGCAAGTCTGTGTTTTTAATCGAAGCTGCTGCTGAATCATGTCGATATTAGATTACTTAAAATGGTCCGAGAAACAAAATTTCTATTTAAATATGCATATTTTCAAATTTTAGTTACTTTTTAAAAGATAATTCGTTTTGTTAAAAGACTTTTCAGTTTATTTTAAAAATTTTCTTTATCTTCTGAAAGAATATTTATTTGTACGTACCTTTTTAACGTTTTCCAACAAAGTTGAAAAGTGTTAAAAAAATTGGTTTGTCTTTCCATCTGTACAAGCTCAAACTCCCGTAAATGTGTTCGGATTTTCATGAAATAGATGTACGTTAATGTTTACTATAGCATGTTCGGTATTCAATATGATGTGCGTAGCTTTAATAGTACATTTACAGAGATACTCGAAAGAATTTCGTGACATTATGGTTAATGGGGGAAAAATCATTTGTTGCGCATTTAATGACACTACGCTATTTCAAACGTATTAGAATTGATATAAATCTCTAAAATTCTCTGCAAGATGATTACGATAAAATAGGGCATTCACAGTATTTGTCGTTCATTTACAGGGACACACATAAGAAATCAATTACAGTATACTGTCTTTGAGTAATAATTGCTGGAAGTACGCTTCAATTTCAGTTTGAAGTTTTAAATGTAACTATATTTTTTGTTCTTGCAGTTTGCGTCATTTTATTTCTAGACACCTTTGCTTATTTTATACTTTATTTACTTAAGTCTGTCTGTCACTCAACTTCCAAATTCTCTCCGCTGATGTAATGGGCAAAGAATAAATTCATATATTTAAAATATCTAATCCTGAAATTAATATTTTAAACTTATTTTTTCTGTATTCTCTTTTTAAAGGATTTTTTTTCTCTCAGTTCTCTAAATGTTTCTAAAATCCAGGCCTTTGTGTGTGTGTGTGTGTGTTGAAAACTAGCGAACTGTAAGTAAGAGAGTAATGTGTTAAACATTACATAAAGTTAAATATATATTTTAGAAATATTTTGACAACTAGATAAAAAAAAGACATCCTTTAAGAAAAGTACACCGAAAAAATGCCGTATTTACTCGTGTATAAGGCGCACTTTTTTTTTTCCAAAAAATTAGGGCAAAACTCTTAGGTGCGCCTTATACACGGAATAATTTTTTACTGTTGGATGCAGTCAAACGATATACATATGAAACAAGAAATTATTCAAAGAAGATATTAAAACTTGGAAAATGTTACTTAATGGAAGTATTACTGCATATTTATTTCATTCCTTGCAATTTTTTATACAACAGAGCTAATGACATTATCTAAACGCTAATTAGCAATTCTCTTTACCGTCACTCATTCCTATTTCTCGTCATTCTCTTACAACCCGAAGTCTAAAAATGCATTTTCGTCTTGTTTTCTGGTCTGGTGTAATGTTTGTTTCGACTTTTTTTACTAAAATTCATTTGGTCATTCTTCATTAGCGTATCAAATTTATGGTGCGCGTTATATACGAGATTTTAAGAAATCGCGATTTTTACTTTTAAAGTAGGGGTGCGCCTTATACACGCGTGCGCCCTATACACGAGTAAATACGGTAAGTTAAAAGTATTGATTAGAGGTACATACAGATCAGAAGTACATCTGTTTCAAAATTTTGCAATATTCCACCCATCCTCGTTTACCTGGCTTTCGTTCTGCCGCCGTGCATGATTTGTACTGTTATGCAGATGCAATTAGTAGGGTTACAGTGGTTTCAATTCTTTTGAATTTAGAGAAGAAAATTGCAATCAATTCATACCTTTCTCTTGTAGTG
This sequence comes from Maratus speculifer, assembly GCA_964019185.1. Lineage (NCBI taxonomy): Eukaryota > Metazoa > Arthropoda > Arachnida > Araneae > Salticidae > Maratus > Maratus speculifer. The sequence continues at coordinate 376,897,021 of OZ025292.1, forward strand.
GAGAAATACATTCTCCGAGCTTATCATTTTAATCTCTTCTAAATTTTCTCCCCCCAACTTACTTTGAAGCGCGCTGACTTCAGCGTAGCAGCTTATCCTTCAATGCATGAGACATTCGGCAAAAGAGGATTTACAAGTAAGAAGATTCAATTTGATACAATAGGGTAGGTTGAATGATTATTTTGTTATAGTCTTTATCACAAGTTGTTGTCGTGAAATACCGATGTTAATCATCAGACAGCGCGGATTAGGTACACTAAAAAAACTTATAAACAGTTATTATACTCTCTAAAGTATGCATGTATAGTAATTTATTGAAAACCTGAATTGAATTATTACAGTTAAGCATATTTGTTAGTCAAATTGAGAGTTACTTAAAAACAATTATATTTTTGATATGCTAATTTTTTCAAAACCCATGTGCAATTCCACAAATTTTCATCTCATTGTGAGTAAATTTGCTACAATACATATTTGCGTATTCTAAATTTTAAGCAGGTGTTGTTTTTTATTAATCTAAAACCAGTTTAAATGCAGGAAATGTTCTTAAAATATCAATCGATGTTCCTTTGCAGTATTTGTAATGTTTTTGCTCTAGACACCATCTCAATTTTAGTTGGCATTTTATATTTATTGCAATTTTTAAAAAAAAAAAATGTATTTTTTTTAACATGTTTAAAATATAAATTTTAATTTAGAATGAAATTAAATATATATCTGATGAAAATTAGACCTCATGATAACTAGATTCTTATTTGCCTATCCTGTTTTCTTCAAATAATAAGTGTAGAATAAAATGCAGTAGTATTCTACGTTATATTTGTCTATGGTGTTCTGAAGAAATATTAAGGATTTCAAAGCGATTTTTTAGTTCTATAATTGCTAAAATTAAGAAAAACTAAAAATATAGAAAAATGTATGATTTTTTATGCATTTGCATGCTTTAATCCTTTATCCCTCGACGGTACTTCAAAGTACTATTAAAATAACTTGTTATAACATCAATTTGATACATAGATTAGTAACGGATCAATTTTGAAATAAATAAAGATACGTTACTTTATCTTATTCCAAACATAAAATTAAGTATATATTTTAGAAATATTTTGACTAATAGAGAAAAAAGAGACATCTTTTAAGAAGAGTACGCAGAAAAAAATAAATTTAAAATATTGATTAGAGGCACATATGGATCAAAACTCCGAAATTTTTTCAATATTTCACCCATCCTCCTTTATCTGGATTTCGTTCTGCCACCGTGCGTGGTTTGTACTGTTATGCAGGTGTAATTATTACGGATACAATGGTTTCATTTCTTTTACATTTAGGGAAGAAATTTGTAATCAATTTATACCTTTCTTTTGTAGTTGAGAAATACATTTTCCGCGCTTATCATTTCAATCCTTTCTAAATTTTCTCTCCCAACTTACTTTGAAGCGCGCTTACTTTAGGGTAGCAGCTTATTCTTCATTGCATAACTGAGACATTCGGCAAAAGAGGATTTATAAGTAAGAAGATTGAATTTGATACAATAGGGTAGGTTGAGTCATTATTTTGTTCTATCTTTATTACAAGTTGTTGCTCTGAAATACCTATGGTAATCATGAGATATCGCGGATTATATGTGCTTAAAACTATTAAAATATGCTTTAAAAAACCTCTAAATAACTATTGTACTCTAAAGTATGCATTTATAACATATTTTTGAAAGATCACTTACCTGTAATATAGGTGAAAACTGAGAAATTCGATTAGTAGCCAGTGGCCGGTAGACCCAGTTTCATTAGTGGCCACTTTTTAAAAGTTAATAGCCATTTTTTATTAAATATAGGTCAAAATGATTTTTTCTCTTTATTTAGAGACTAGTGAGTAACAAAGTTACAAATATTTGGTTAAAAATAACACGGACATTCCAGTGAATGGAAAAATATGAATTCATAATTAATACCTCAGATGAAATTATAAGTGATAAACTATATTTAAATATATATTAATGCAGTGTACAAAACTAACAAGAAAATTGTATTTTAAATATTTTAGATTAAAAAATAATTTCACATCTTTCTTGGATATTTTATTTTTACTTAAAACTTAGTAAGATCTAATATCATCAAGATTGACAAGTGGTAATTACTAAGTTTGGCGAGTGTACAAATAAATATAAATATTCTTTGTATTGGCTGAGATTTCAAAACTGCGGATGCCTTATTAAGGCAATCAGAGAGTGCCAATGTGTTGGTGAGGTGGAGGAAGTCTGCTTGGTTGCCGTAAAGTCAGATGCTAAATTTGCAGCATTACTCGCCTTGTGCTAATTTTGTCCTATATTTTAAAAGTCATTGGCTATAATGTTTCAATCTTTCTTGACGCCTACATAAACTTTAATCATAAATATATATTTTTAAAAAAATGTTCCAGAAAACTATTACTGGTACAATTAGTGAGCATAACAATATAATGTATACAGCAAAATGTGTAGTGTTTAATTTTTGAATTGCTATCACTGGTTTGTAAAAAAAAAAAAAAAAAAAAAAAAAAAAAAAAAAAAAAAAAAACCTAGTTGTTGGGAGTTACCTTAAGATTTACCCATCATGGATATGTATAATATAAAATATGAAAATAAGAGATGTGTAAAGTATTTATAACATGCATTGCAATTCCAAAAATAAAATTTAAAGCATATTTAAGTGTTTTCAATGCATATAGCAATGCTCTATCATGGAATTGCGAGTTATATTTTGGTTATTTCGTCGACCCATTTCGGCAAATCATATAAATCTGTAAATTACTCGCAAATTATACAAATTGGCTAAATTTTTATTTTAAATAAAGAAAGAACAAAAAAAAAAAAAAAAAAAAAAAAAATTAGTAGAAGGTTTATAAAAATACAAATAAAACGTCGAATTAAAAATCACTTGAGGACACAATAAACACGTGTAACGTGTTTAATAAATGCACAAGACATAAATTCACAAGACATTATAAACACGCGTAACGTGTTGAATGATAATCATATTAACTAACAATTTACTGCATCAGATTAAGCGTCTGATATCCATTTAAAATATATCTTTGAATTGAAATTTGAATGAATTACAGGGTCATGAAAAACCGAAGAGTGTGGAAAATATTATTCCAAATGTCTCGACAACTAAATTATTCTAACATCTTCATTCTTCATGCAACTTTTTAATTGCCTTTTACATGCATTAATAAAAAAAAATTAAAATAAAAAAATTCGAAATTTTTTATGTACTTTTCATCAGTATCCATATTTCGAGAGTTCGAAAAAAAAAGTTTTGGATAATTGATGTTACAGATATTCAGTAGGCTTTTTTCCATTATTATATATTAAGTACACACCGAATTTCAAGTCTCTATCTCAATTTGTTCGGGAGCTAGAGCGTTTACATACACACAGACAGACGGATGGCATTTTTTTTTTCTCTAAAAATATGTTTTTTGCAATCTCCAGTGTTTGAAACTTGTAAATCCGTCAAAAACATTTTTTTGATTTTCAAAACGATTACAAGACTTACCCTGCACCACTCAGTATGATGCAGGGTTGCCGGCTTTTAGCCGGGCCAAAAAAAGCCGGACGGCTTTTTTTGGTTTTATCCACTTAAAAAAAGCCGGCTAAAATTGAAAAAAGCCGGCTTTTATTTTTAAAGTGTTAATTTGTATCGAATCCATATTAAATTTGGATTGATTTATTTTTAATATATTTTTAATTATTTACTACTAAAAAAGTTATAAATTTCTATTTAATTTTTCAAATAAATAAGTCTTTATAATTGCTAGTAGTCAACTGTGAAGGCATTATGTCTGAAAAATATAAATCTTGGAAAAAAATATACTAAAAAAAATGCGTTTTAAACTTCTATATTTCATAGATCTATTATGTTACACATTCTTAAGAATTATATTTAATTGAATTATGACAAAATGTAACACATCAAAGCATTCATAGAAATATTCTGTTCTTACAGGTCAATATGTAAAGATTAAGTCATAAAATAAACAATGTTGAAAGAGAAATTAGGAAAGATTCGGTATTTGAGGAGAGTTAAATACATAATTATATAAAATTAAAAAAAAAAAAAAAAAAAAAAAAAAAAAATGTTCTAGTAAAATTTGTTGAATTAAAATTTTGAATAGCTGTTTGTTATTTAAAAGTGCATATATGCCTACTTGCATGAATGAATGTATTCATGCATATGCTAATTGAGAATACTGGAATAAATTGTGAAATATAAGATATTATGAAATATGCATAATTTGAAATATTATTTATAATAGTGAGAAATGGTGGTTTTTTTATATATGATTTTAAATGTTTATAGGGAATGAAACATGATATTTTAATAACTCTTAAAATTAGTTAAGTAATAAAACATGTAACTAAGTAACCTCTTTAATTTTATATTAAAGCAGTAAAAATGAAAAAACAAAAGTAGGATTAAAGGTAAATGTAAATCAGAAAAACAACTTGGCATGGCCATTTTATAATTTAGCTGACATATTTGTAATTCTGAATATAAATCACTAGCAACTCCATCAATGTGATATTCTAGTATTAATGCCTTCATTATTGAAAAATTGGGTTATAACCCAATTTCTCAAGATGAATCATAATTAAAATCCCAATTTTTCATTTTAATAAATAAATTTATTAAACTCAAAGTAAATTAAACATCATTAAAATTAGTTAAAATACACTTAAAAATGTTTAGCTTATAATTAAAATGCTTCTCTGTATAAAAGCCAATTATGGCCAAAAAAAGCCAATTTTGGCCAAAAAAAGCCGGCTAAAATCAATACAAGCCAACCGGCCTGGCTTTTTTTAATTTTAGCCGGCTTTTTTGCAACCCTGGTATGATGGGTAAGTAAAAAAGGGAAATTCAACCAAAATTCGTGGGTTTACAGTGTGAAATAGCTAAGATGCTGGAGAAACATGTAAGGGACTGTGCGGAAGTAAATATTTTCAAAAACTGAGTAAAATGAAAATAGCATTTCGCGGAATGAAAATGTTTATAGAATACTTGTGTTTTTTTTCTTTTCTTTAAGTATACGTTTGTCTGAACAGCAACAGGAAGTACTCTGAAGGGTGCTTCTTTTCCAATATTGTTTGAAAGGTATATTTTTCCTTTTCTTCTGTGTTCTATTTCGGGCTGAATGATAATATATGTTAAAAGAGGAATTTACCATTTTGAAATTTTTAAACTACCAGTAGACTCGTGCAAGGATTCCTCACTACAATCTTTGTGATTTTGCTCATACTACTTTTTTTTACTTACCCATCATACGTAGTATAGGGTAAGTCTTGCAATCGTTTTGAAAATCGAAAAATTTTTTTTGACGGACTTACACGTTTCAGATACTGAAGATTCCGAAAAACATATTTTTTGAAATTTTTTTTTGCCGTCCGTACGTCTGTCTATCTGTCTGTCTGTAAACGCTCTATCTCCCGAACAAATTAAGATAGAGACTTGAAATTTTGTATGTACTTAGTATGTAAGAATGGGACGAAGCCTATTTAATATCAGTAACCTCGATTATCCGGAACTATTTTTTTCGGACTCTCAAAAAATTCATTCTGATGAAAGATATATAAAAATTTTCGAATTTTTTTATTTTAAAGAGTGGATGTAAAAGGCAATAAAATAACACAAATTTTGCATAAAGAACGAAGTCGATCGAATTATTAGTTGCCGAGATATGTGTAATCTTGTTTTCCGCATTCTTTGATTTTTCATGACCCTGTATTTTAATCAAATTTCAATTCAAAGATATATTTTAATTGGAAATGAGACGCTTCATCCGACGCTGTAAATGGTTAGTTAATATGATTATTATTTTTAGAACTATAAGGATGTTTCTTTTACGCAATCCAGTATTACTTGAGTATTTTGGCGTTTTATATAATTTGTCGAATTTGGCTCATCGGCAATTCATTAATAAAGCATGACTATGTATATATTAAAGCTATTTAAATTTGCGTTTAAGTTTTATTTTGGAATTGCAGTGCATTTTATAAATAGTTTTCAAATGTTTTATTTTCATATTTTATATTATGCATATCCATGATGGGTAAGTATTACTGTGACCCCCAACGACTAGTTTTTTTCCTACTTTTAACCAAACAGTGTGTTTTAATAAAATATTTTAAGTCAAAAGTCTGTTCAAAAACATTTTGTATGATGTATCCTGTTTTCATCTTCCTGTGCTATCGTCTATCCATATGCATACAAAAAAAGAGGTGTTAACATCAGAAATAATACTATGTTTGTTAATTATATGTCTTAACCCTTTCGCGACGGGAGCCTTTTACGAAATTTTTAATGTTTTGTCACTGGTTTTTAAAAACAGAAATTTGTGCTTTATTAAGGGTGTTTTTAAATCAAAAAGGGCAACTTTGTGACACATGCATTAATTTTTGTTCGGAAATGCATGAAAATAGCAGGTGTTGTTATTCAGAAACTGTCTAATTGCACTCATTTTTTTTGTTTTCTTAAAAACGCAATAGATTTTTCATAGCAAGCCTTCAAAGTTGACACTTTTTAGTCTATTTCCCGACGAAAGCAGAAAAACCGGTCGAAAAGAAGGAGAAAAAGCGGGGTATTGCGTCATCGAAATAGCTTATAACTCGATAAGTAATTTAATTATCATAAAATGGAAAAACAAGTTCAATTCGAAATCGCTTTCATAGTCAGGCATTAAAATTTTATAATTTTCTGTTAAAAAATAAATTTGTAAATGTGTCAAAACGTTTTTCGCTTGTTGAGCGGATCAGTTAAGAACACCCTTAAGTCGAGAAAATGCTCCGATCAAATAAGGCATATTTACGGTAAAATTTTAACGGTGGCGAAAAACAAGTATTCTTAAGCCTTTTTGCGGCACGTATACGTGTCGCTCGTCCCCAAGGGGTTAACGAGGAACACTTTTTTAAGTGGATTTTTTTAATTAATAATTACATTTGAAGCACTGTATGCTGTTAAAACTTTTTCTGTGAAATACAGAGAATCTACAGGGTAATCCATTATCTTAAGCAGTGTTCTCGCTGTCGCTCGCCATTGCGCCAAATTGCGACTAAATTCTTCGTTTGGCGAGTAAACAAGCGATTAGATTCGCCAAATTGCTAGTGCTCAATTTTTGCTTATTCTTTCTTTTCTTTTCGTTTTTCATACATATGCATGCATACATATTTTTAATATATATGTAGCGGATAGTTGAAATTACATTAACAACAATCGTTGTCGCAGTTGTAAAAACTTAGGTTATTTTAGAACATGATGAAAAAAAGGGGTACAATAAATGATTAAAGATATTTTTTGTGTGTGCGCTACCGGCGAATCTATTTTGCTAATACTTTTTTCATTTGGCGAATGTTTTTTATTTTTAATTAACCAAATTACTAACGCTGGTCTTATGTAAAATTATAGAGGTTAGAAAACAGAGATTCTGTTAAATGACAGAGAAATTATGTGATGAATTTACAGAAGACTCTGTAAATTAACATCGTTAAAAATACACAAGACTCTGTGAATTTATATATTATGATAATAATTTAATTCAGTTTTGAGTGATTCTGAAAGAATTTGGATTTGTCCAGTAATTTTGAACAGTTATATCATTTATTTTTTTACACAATTTGTTTCTTAGCCATCCTGGCGTTTGAACTCGAGACCTCTTGGCAGTTGTAGATAACTTTACTTGCCTGAGCTATAGGAGCTCTTGTTATGTTGTTTAAAATATGTCTTTTATGATTTAGCGGGGAAAATAGGTAAAAATCGCAACTACGCCGAGGAGATGATTTTTCCCTTTCTGAATTGTTTTAATTTAAAAAACGAAAGAAAAAAAACTAATATATTTTTAATAAAATTTCAAAATAATTTTATAAGTGCGTATTTTGAATTATAAGTTTAAACAAAAACAAAAATCTTGAAACACCCGTGGAAAAAAAAAAAAAAATCAATAGATTAGTGTTTTCATAAATATTCATAAATATGGATCGTTATCTTTGGAACACCCTGTATTGTACATTGCTGCTAATCTACCTTCGAATTGATACTTTACAATTAATATTGATATTGTTCAGTTATGAAACTGCATAGCTAACTTGTGTCCGACCTGTATAAATTGCTAATGTTTGATGTAACATTTCTAAAATACTACCTCTGACAATAAAGTTCGGTGAGTAGTCCTGTAACATTAATGTAGATGAAATATTAACGAAAGTTACCATACCATCCTTCGAAATAGTCATCTCCCATAACTATGCATCGCTGAGATCTGTTATACATGTCCTGGGAAATTCGCAGGACGTCTTCTTTTGGGATGGAGTTCAAATGCTTCGTCACGTTTCGTTGAATGTCAGCAATATGATCAAATCTCTTTCAAAGAGAGTTTGAGTGGTGAAAATAGGGAGAAATCTGAAGGATTGGGATCTGGTGAGTATGGTGGATGTTCAATTTGCACCACCTCTCATGAGTTTCTTTCGATGTCTTGCAAAAGCTTAAAACCAAAATTTAAACTGATCTTTTGTTCGTTCATTTTCCTGTTCTCAGTTAAGAACCAACACACGGAACAAGCACTTAGTAAAGCACGTCTTACACAGAACATAAACGACTCTCAGCAGAACAACGGTGGGGGAAGATGGTCAACACTTGCCTCTATGCAGGTGCAGCGTTTTATTTCGCCAATGTTGCCGGATCGGTCGGTCTGAATTCATTCACCGAACTTTATTGTCAGAGGTAGTAGTATAAGCATCAAAACACAGAGCATTGTTGGAAAAAAAAATTTTGCTATTGAGTCAAGATTTTATCATAATGGTGCCTGTATTTAAAAATATATGACGAAACGCAATTTTCATCTTGTTTTAAACACAAAATATATAATATGAACTTTAAATCGTTCAGTTTTACTTAAAAGGCGATTAAAATAATCAAAAAGAGATGTTAATAATTAATTTTGTTTAAAATATCTTAGTACTTTCAGGTCTTATCCAGGCTCTTCATCAGAGAACATTTTTACAACTAATTTTTATTTATTTATACAAATACAAGATTTCGTTTTAAAATAAGCGAGCCAAAATTTATAACAATTGAAAGTAGAAGTAGTTTCTTGAATTCAACTTAATGAGAAACGATTATTATTAATTGCAATCCATTTACTTTGTCATTTCACCCTGTGCTCATTCATCACGACGCCCTATCATACAATATACTGAGTTTGTGGTTTAATATCATGAAAATAAATCCTGACAATTTGAGCAAAGTGACGTAATAAAATTTGTGGTACAGCAATTATATATATATATTTACGAAATTTTCATCTGAAATCGATCTTCAAGCTACGCATTTAAAAATGACATTCGCCAAATTGCTAGTGCTCAATTTTTGCTTATTCTTTCTTTTCTTTTCGTTTTTCATACATATGCATGCATACATATTTTTAATATATATGTAGCGGATAGTTGAAATTACATTAACAACAATCGTTGTCGCAGTTGTAAAAACTTAGGTTATTTTAGAACATGATGAAAAAAAGGGGTACAATAAATGATTAAAGATATTTTTTGTGTGTGTGCTACCGGCGAATCTATTTTGCTAATACTTTTTTCATTTGGCGAATGTTTTTTATTTTTAATTAACCAAATTACTAACGCTGGTCTTATGTAAAATTATAGAGGTTAGAAAACAGAGATTCTGTTAAATGACAGAGAAATTATGTGATGAATTTACAAAAGACTCTGTAAATTAACATCGTTAAAAATACACAAGACTCTGTGAATTTATACATTATGATAATAATTTAATTCAGTTTTGAGTGATTCTGAAAGAATTTGGATTTGTCCAGTAATTTTGAACAGTTATATCATTTATTTTTTTACACAATTTGTTTCTTAGCCATCCTGGCGTTTGAACTCGAGACCTCTTGGCAGTTGTAGATAACTTTACTTGCCTGAGCTATAGGAGCTCTTGTTATGTTGTTTATAATATGTCTTTTATGATTTAGCGGGGAAAATAGGTAAAAATCGCAACTACGCCGAGGAGATGATTTTTCCCTTTCTGAATTGTTTTAATTTAAAAAACGAAAGAAAAAAAACTAATATATTTTTAATAAAATTTCAAAATAATTTTATAAGTGCGTATTTTGAATTATAAGTTTAAACAAAAACAAAAATCTTGAAACACCCGTGGAAAAAAAAAAAAAAAAATCAATAGATTAGTGTTTTCATAAATATTCATAAATATGGATCGTTATCTTTGGAACACCCTGTATTGTACATTGCTGCTAATCTACCTTCGAATTGATACTTTACAATTAATATTGATATTGTTCAGTTATGAAACTGCATAGCTAACTTGTGTCCGACCTGTATAAATTGCTAATGTTTGATGTACATTTCTAAAATACTACCTCTGACAATAAAGTTCGGTGAGTAGTCCTGTAACATTAATGTAGATGAAATATTAACGAAAGTTACCATACCATCCTTCGAAATAGTCTTCTCCCATAACTATGCATCGCTGAGATCTGTTATACATGTCCTGGGAAATTCGCAGGACGTCTTCTTTTGGGATGGAGTTCAAATGCTTCGTCACGTTTCGTTGAATGTCAGCAATATGATCAAATCTCTTTCAAAGAGAGTTTGAGTGGTGAAAATAGGGAGAAATCTGAAGGATTGAGATCTGGCGAGTATGGTGGATGTTCAATTTGCACCACCTCTCATGAGTTTCTTTCGATGTCTTGCAAAAGCTTAAAACCAGAATTTAAACTGATCTTTTGTTCGTTCATTTTCCTGTTCTCAGTTAAGAACCAACACACGGAACAAGCACTTAGTAAAGCACGTCTTACACAGAACATAAACGACGCTCAGCAGAACAACGGTGGGGGAAGATGGTCAACACTTGCCTCTATGCAGGTGCAGCGTTTTATTTCGCCAATGTTGCCGGATCGGTCGGTCTGAATTCATTCACCGAACTTTATTGTCAGAGGTAGTAGTATAAGCATCAAAACACAGAGCATTGTTGGAAAAAAAAATATTGCTATTGAGTCAAGATTTTATCATAATGGTGCCTGTATTTAAAAATATATGACGAAACGCAATTTTCATCTTGTTTTAAACACAAAATATATAATATGAACTTTAAATCGTTCAGTTTTACTTAAAAGGCGATTAAAATAATCAAAAAGAGATGTTAATAATTAATTTTGTTTAAAATATCTTAGTACTTTCAGGTCTTATCCAGGCTCTTCATCAGAGAACATTTTTACAACTAATTTTTATTTATTTATACAAATACAAGATTTCGTTTTAAAATAAGCGAGCCAAAATTTATAACAATTGAAAGTAGAAGTAGTTTCTTGAATTCAACTTAATGAGAAACGATTATTATTAATTGCAATCCATTTACTTTGTCATTTCACCCTGTGCTCATTCATCACGACGCCCTATCATACAATATACTGAGTTTGTGGTTTAATATCATGAAAATAAATCCTGACAATTTGAGCAAAGTGACGTAATAAAATTTGTGGTACAGCAATTATATATATATATTTACGAAATTTTCATCTGAAATCGATCTTCAAGCTACGCATTTAAAAATGACATTCGCCAAATTGCTAGTGCTCAATTTTTGCTTATTCTTTCTTTTCTTTTCGTTTTTCATACATATGCATGCATACATATTTTTAATATATATGTAGCGGATAGTTGAAATTACATTAACAACAATCGTTGTCGCAGTTGTAAAAACTTAGGTTATTTTAGAACATGATGAAAAAAAGGGGTACAATAAATGATTAAAGATATTTTTTGTGTGTGTGCTACCGGCGAATCTATTTTGCTAATACTTTTTTCATTTGGCGAATGTTTTTTATTTTTAATTAACCAAATTACTAACGCTGGTCTTATGTAAAATTATAGAGGTTAGAAAACAGAGATTCTGTTAAATGACAGAGAAATTATGTGATGAATTTACAAAAGACTCTGTAAATTAACATCGTTAAAAATACACAAGACTCTGTGAATTTATACATTATGATAATAATTTAATTCAGTTTTGAGTGATTCTGAAAGAATTTGGATTTGTCCAGTAATTTTGAACAGTTATATCATTTATTTTTTTACACAATTTGTTTCTTAGCCATCCTGGCGTTTGAACTCGAGACCTCTTGGCAGTTGTAGATAACTTTACTTGCCTGAGCTATAGGAGCTCTTGTTATGTTGTTTATAATATGTCTTTTATGATTTAGCGGGGAAAATAGGTAAAAATCGCAACTACGCTGAGGAGATGATTTTTCCCTTTCTGAATTGTTTTAATTTAAAAAACGAAAGAAAAAAAACTAATATATTTTTAATAAAATTTCAAAATAATTTTATAAGTGTGTATTTTGAATTATAAGTTTAAACAAAAACAAAAATTTTGAAACACCCGTGGAAAAAAAAAAAAAAAATCAATAGATTAGTGTTTTCATAAATATTCATAAATATGGATCGTTATCTTTGGAACACCCTGTATTGTACATTGCTGCTAATCTACCTTCGAATTGATACTTTACAATTAATATTGATATTGTTCAGTTATGAAACTGCATAGCTAACTTGTGTCCGACCTGTATAAATTGCTAATGTTTGATGTACATTTCTAAAATACTACCTCTGACAATAAAGTTCGGTGAGTAGTCCTGTAACATTAATGTAGATGAAATATTAACGAAAGTTACCATACCATCCTTCGAAATAGTCATCTCCCATAACTATGCATCGCTGAGATCTGTTATACATGTCCTGGGAAATTCGCAGGACGTCTTCTTTTGGGATGGAGTTCAAATGCTTCGTCACGTTTCGTTGAATGTCAGCAATATGATCAAATCTCTTTCAAAGAGAGTTTGAGTGGTGAAAATAGGGAGAAATCTGAAGGATTGGGATCTGGCGAGTATGGTGGATGTTCAATTTGCACCACCTCTCATGAGTTTCTTTCGATGTCTTGCAAAAGCTTAAAACCAAAATTTAAACTGATCTTTTGTTCGTTCATTTTCCTGTTCTCAGTTAAGAACCAACACACGGAACAAGCACTTAGTAAAGCACGTCTTACACAGAACATAAACGACGCTCAGCAGAACAACGGTGGGGGAAGATGGTCAACACTTGCCTCTATGCAGGTGCAGCGTTTTATTTCGCCAATGTTGCCGGATCGGTCGGTCTGAATTCATTCACCGAACTTTATTGTCAGAGGTAGTAGTATAAGCATCAAAACACAGAGCATTGTTGGAAAAAAAAATATTGCTATTGAGTCAAGATTTTATCATAATGGTGCCTGTATTTAAAAATATATGACGAAACGCAATTTTCATCTTGTTTTAAACACAAAATATATAATATGAACTTTAAATCGTTCAGTTTTACTTAAAAGGCGATTAAAATAATCAAAAAGAGATGTTAATAATTAATTTTGTTTAAAATATCTTAGTACTTTCAGGTCTTATCCAGGCTCTTCATCAGAGAACATTTTTACAACTAATTTTTATTTATTTATACAAATACAAGATTTCGTTTTAAAATAAGCGAGCCAAAATTTATAACAATTGAAAGTAGAAGTAGTTTCTTGAATTCAACTTAATGAGAAACGATTATTATTAATTGCAATCCATTTACTTTGTCATTTCACCCTGTGCTCATTCATCACGACGCCCTATCATACAATATACTGAGTTTGTGGTTTAATATCATGAAAATAAATCCTGACAATTTGAGCAAAGTGACGTAATAAAATTTGTGGTACAGCAATTATATATATATATTTACGAAATTTTCATCTGAAATCGATCTTCAAGCTACGCATTTAAAAATGACATTCGCCAAATTGCTAGTGCTCAATTTTTGCTTATTCTTTCTTTTCTTTTCGTTTTTCATACATATGCATGCATACATATTTTTAATATATATGTAGCGGATAGTTGAAATTACATTAACAACAATCGTTGTCGCAGTTGTAAAAACTTAGGTTATTTTAGAACATGATGAAAAAAAGGGGTACAATAAATGATTAAAGATATTTTTTGTGTGTGTGCTACCGGCGAATCTATTTTGCTAATACTTTTTTCATTTGGCGAATGTTTTTTATTTTTAATTAACCAAATTACTAACGCTGGTCTTATGTAAAATTATAGAGGTTAGAAAACAGAGATTCTGTTAAATGACAGAGAAATTATGTGATGAATTTACAAAAGACTCTGTAAATTAACATCGTTAAAAATACACAAGACTCTGTGAATTTATACATTATGATAATAATTTAATTCAGTTTTGAGTGATTCTGAAAGAATTTGGATTTGTCCAGTAATTTTGAACAGTTATATCATTTATTTTTTTACACAATTTGTTTCTTAGCCATCCTGGCGTTTGAACTCGAGACCTCTTGGCAGTTGTAGATAACTTTACTTGCCTGAGCTATAGGAGCTCTTGTTATGTTGTTTATAATATGTCTTTTATGATTTAGCGGGGAAAATAGGTAAAAATCGCAACTACGCCGAGGAGATGATTTTTCCCTTTCTGAATTGTTTTAATTTAAAAAACGAAAGAAAAAAAACTAATATATTTTTAATAAAATTTCAAAATAATTTTATAAGTGCGTATTTTGAATTATAAGTTTAAACAAAAACAAAAATCTTGAAACACCCGTGGAAAAAAAAAAAAAAATCAATAGATTAGTGTTTTCATAAATATTCATAAATATGGATCGTTATCTTTGGAACACCCTGTATTGTACATTGCTGCTAATCTACCTTCGAATTGATACTTTACAATTAATATTGATATTGTTCAGTTATGAAACTGCATAGCTAACTTGTGTCCGACCTGTATAAATTGCTAATGTTTGATGTACATTTCTAAAATACTACCTCTGACAATAAAGTTCGGTGAGTAGTCCTGTAACATTAATGTAGATGAAATATTAACGAAAGTTACCGTACCATCCTTCGAAATAGTCATCTTCCATAACTATGCATCGCTGAGATCTGTTATACATGTCCTGGGAAATTCGCAGGACGTCTTCTTTTGGGATGGAGTTCAAATGCTTCGTCACGTTTCGTTGAATGTCAGCAATATGATCAAATCTCTTTCAAAGAGAGTTTGAGTGGTGAAAATAGGGAGAAATCTGAAGGATTGGGATCTGGTGAGTATGGTGGATGTTCAATTTGCACCACCTCTCATGAGTTTCTTTCGATGTCTTGCAAAAGCTTAAAACCAAAATTTAAACTGATCTTTTGTTCGTTCATTTTCCTGTTCTCAGTTAAGAACCAACACACGGAACAAGCACTTAGTAAAGCACGTCTTACACAGAACATAAACGACGCTCAGCAGAACAACGGTGGGGGAAGATGGTCAACACTTGCCTCTATGCAGGTGCAGCGTTTTATTTCGCCAATGTTGCCGGATCGGTCGGTCTGAATTCATTCACCGAACTTTATTGTCAGAGGTAGTAGTATAAGCATCAAAACACAGAGCATTGTTGGAAAAAAAAATATTGCTATTGAGTCAAGATTTTATCATAATGGTGCCTGTATTTAAAAATATATGACGAAACGCAATTTTCATCTTGTTTTAAACACAAAATATATAATATGAACTTTAAATCGTTCAGTTTTACTTAAAAGGCGATTAAAATAATCAAAAAGAGATGTTAATAATTAATTTTGTTTAAAATATCTTAGTACTTTCAGGCCTTATCCAGGCTCTTCATCAGAGAACATTTTTACAACTAATTTTTATTTATTTATACAAATACAAGATTTCGTTTTAAAATAAGCGAGCCAAAAATTATAACAATTGAAAGTAGAAGTAGTTTCTTGGATTCAACTTAATGAGAAACGATTATTATTAATTGCAATCCATTTACTTTGTCATTTCACCCTGTGCTCATTCATCACGACGCCCTATCATACAATATACTGAGTTTGTGGTTTAATATCATGAAAATAAATCCTGACAATTTGAGCAAAGTGACGTAATAAAATTTGTGGTACAGCAATTATATATATATATTTACGAAATTTTCATCTGAAATCGATCTTCAAGCTACGCATTTAAAAATGACAAGTGACGAATGAGCACAGAGTGAAATAATAAATTAAATTGACTGCAGTTAATGATAATATATATCTTCTCTCATTAAATTTAATCCAAGAAACTACTTCTACTTTCAACTGCAATAATTATTGACTCGCTCATTTGCGAAACAAAATCACGCATTTAAAAAAAAAAAAAAAAAAAAAAAAAAAAAAAAAAATTTTTGATGAAGAGCCTGGTTAAGGCTTGAAAGTACTAAGATATTTTAAATAAAAAGTTTTAATGTTCTTATTATATACTTTGTGCCTGTATTTGTTTGATATTTCAATTATTTTGAGAAAAAGTCTATTAAAAAAAATAATAATAATAAAATAAAAGAACACTTTTTTTTAAGTGCAGAAAACAGGATTTTACAATGTATTTATTATACCGGATTTCATGTTGTTGTAACTTATGGATTTAGTGTCAAGGATGAAACAAAATTTACGAGACTTAAAGTTCCACTATGTAAATGAACAGAGTGGGGAGACCTGCATGCTCACTGCATGTCATTATTTTTTTTACCACCATTAGCGGTCTTTAGCGTACACGTTTAATGACACAACCTTGAGGGCGGTTTTGAAGCCTTGTTGTTTAATCGCCTGTTAGACCTTGACAGATGGACGTTCATGCGTGAATGCTCTTCATCACGTGATATTCAAATGTTAAGACCACCACCCCTCCATTCTTGCTTTGAAGAAAATAATAATAATAATGACGGAAAAAAAATAAAATCTGAGCACTTCAAATATTCATAAACAGGACGACATTGGAAGGAAATATAATAAGAATAATAGTTAAATTTATCATTTGAATGATGCGATTCCAAGGTATTGATATTATGTAATTTTTTTTTAACTCTGTTTGTGTGATGCGAAGAATGAGACAGACTAGAATAAGTTTCATTATTATTTGCTACATTTTATCTACAAACAATGCGTTTTTCTCAAGGTACTTTTAATTTTTAATAAGAAACGCAATAGTTCTGTTATCAAAAGATAAGATCTAAAAGTGATAGGATCATTTTTAGATCCTATCGTAGTATATCTCACCTAAGGTTTGGACACCGCCGCACAGACGGGTATCTGCGTTATCTATGCGGCCAAAATTATTTTATGATAGTCGACTCTCGTTAATTCGAACTCGTCGGGACCACAAGAAATGTTCGAATTATACGAAGTTCGAATTATGGAAAACATGCTTAATATGGTACTATTGCAAAGAAATTAATGTTGTAGTAATTTTTAAACTTATTTCGTCTATTATCATTAGAATATACTTAATACTAAATTAGAATGTATAAATACATAAACTAATTAAAAGATTAGAAACAAGCACGATGGAAAAAAAATTAAAGGGTTATTGATGGACAGACGGGGCTCTAAGAAAGTGGATATCAAATGCATTGTATTATATGTATACTCGTTCGGAACAGTTTTCACAAAAATCAAAGAAAAAAATTTACTCAAATGATCTGAAATCCGTGAGAAAGAAAAGAAAAATGAAAGATCGGAATTCTCGTTAGTTCGAATTAAACGAAGTCAAGAGAAAATGAGTTCGAATTAATGAAATATTTAAGTTATTCTGCCATTGAAAATTTCGGGACTTCCTGTTTAGTTCGAATTAAGCGAAAATTCGAATTAACGAGAGTCGACTATGTATCCATTCTAAAGGATTCGACTGAAAGAAAAAATACATTTACTAAATTTATGAAGATGATTTATCCAGGTCCCGACTTTTGCAGGGGCATGCTGGGTAGTTGCCCCGGTTCCATTCCCCCTGTTTAAGAGGGTCCCATGAGAATAATCAGAATTTTCATTAAAGTGTGCCAAATGCTTAAAATTAGCTAAAAGTGTCTAAAATCCATATCGTTTTTAAAAGATTTAGGAAGGGAGTGCGGTCCTCCTTTCCCTCTCTGCTTCTATAGTCCCTCCATACCATGCAGAAAACAGAGTAGATCATTAGAAAAATAATGATTAAAATTTTATTACAAAACTTTAGTATTCTATATTTTTAAAAGAAGTTCTTTATTAATATTTCCTCATAACGCAACAAGTTAAAATCATAAATTATGACAATTTTCGAGTTTTCTTTTTTCTTGTATCTTATAATATACGTAGATAAGCAAAGTAAAAGTTAGCAAAGAAATATTCGTGTCAACCAATCTATTATTTCTTTCTATTAATATCAAACTAGTACTTTTCCTTAAAGCTATGATCATTTTTTGGTATATTTTGTATACAGATACGAGCAGTATTGAATACAAAATTTTTAATTTATTTTTTCTTTTAAATGCATCACGCTGGCAAATTGTCTTATTTAGAAAGTGCATAAGGTGCCATGATTATCGATTTTTGGATAAATGCAGAAAATATTCAAAAAAGGCAATCAAAGTTGGCTTTTTGAACCAATTTTTCCGAAGCGGGAGATCTGGGAACGAAAAAAAAAGGGTCATACTGAGAAAGTAATTGTTCATAAATCAAATTCATATGAATTGAGCGCAAAATGACATCACATGACACCTTATACAATTCTTCAAAAATCACCTTAGCAAGTTTCATGTTTCTACTTTTAAAAATAAATCTGAAATTGTATCAGAAAATTTTGAGCTGTTGAAGATGGAAAAACATTTTTTCGAATACACCCTTAAAAAGTACAGCAATGTGTTCCAGCTCACTGAAATCATTTTATTAATTTGTTTCTTTTGACTACGAAGTCTGTATTTTGCTCATGCGTATTTTGATTGTTTACACAGCATTTTTATTTTAATAATTCCCCGTACATGTAAATACCAAGCAGTAATGGAATTTCCGTTCTACTCTTGTGCAATCTTGCGGTGAAACTACGTAGGTTTTCGGAGTAGGAGCTAATTGGAAGAGAAATATCCATTAAACAGGCCATTAATGCAGTTTTTTTTTCTTCCTCAGAATCGTTATACAAACATGAGGAGCATCATCGTGTGATACATTTTATTTACCCATCATACGTAGTATAGGGTAAGTCTTGCAATCATTTTGAAAATCGAAAAAATTTTTTTGACGGATTTACACGTTTTAGATAGTGGAGATTCCGAAAAACATATTTTTAGAAAAAAAAAATTTGCCGTCCGTCTGTCCGTCTGTCTGTCTGTCTGTAAACGCTCTATCTCCCGAACGAATTAAGATAGAGACTTGAAATTTTGTATGTAGTTAGCAGGGTTGGCAAGTTTTTGACATGCGACAGTTTTTGACGGTTTTAACCATGGTTTAAACCGTCATGTCAAAAACCTCCTTGTCAAAAACCTCCTTGTCAAAAATGTCTAAAACTGTCAAAAACCTATATTTATATGTAAATAAAAATATTTATTTACATATATATATATATATATATATATCTACCTCTATATTTAATAAGTAAAATTTATTTTCTTTTAATAAGGAAAATGTTTCAAAATATGTTGTAGGAAAAATAAATTTAAATTTTTGAAAAACATATTTTGAATAGTAAACAAAATCTCAGACTTTGGAAAAGTTATCTTTTATAATATTATTTATTAAATTTTAATGTGTTATTCAAAATATGCAGGGATATTACATTATGAAGAAATTTATTTATAACCAAACTTACATAGTTTACTTAGGTGTGTTAAAATAATATAAAAGATTAGACAAGTTCCGTAATTGATTAGAAACAAAAAATTGTTCAAAACTGGTTATGTGCTACCGTATGCTACGTGATGTAAATGTATTGCATTATTGAACTAAATTTCTACTTTGATAATTTCATTTGGATTGATTTAGATTATGTAATCAAATTAATTGGAAATATTTAATGAATGTTTTATTTTTTAAAATTATGTATTTTATAAGATAGTAAAAAAACTACATAATATTTTGTGTTTTAGTTAATATTTTGTAGATTTTTTCTGTTTTGACATTTACAATTGTTAGGTATTTTTCTGAAAAATCAGTAATTCTGAATTCTAAATCAGTCATTTTTTGAATTTATAACTAACATAAAGATAATAAAAAACATCTGAGTATCTATTTAGAATATTCAGCCTATTTATTTTCTGTGCTGAAAAATTAGCTTATACAAATACTTATGAGTTTATTTTTTATTTTTTTTTTATTTATTTTATTTTATTTTTTCCTAAATGCTATAAAATTTTGTTAAATATCCTAAGTATTCAGTTGTTGAATAATTACTTCTCGTCTTACCTTAAAATAAGCATTATTTATATTCGTAATACTATTAGTGTGTTGTGGGGTGGGGTGAGTACAGATAAAAATGGTTAATAATGTGTAATAATCATACATATAATAAATTATGTGCATTATATTTAAATTCAAATTAACCTACTAGATATTATGTACATAATCAACTCTGTGAGAGGGGGAGGCAGTTGCCCCGTGCACGGAAATTTAGGGGGCACTATCCAAATTTATACTACAAACGTTATTTTTTGGCCTGTCACAAGAAAAAGTTGGGTAAAGAGGCACCAAATTCTAACTTTGCCCCTGTCACAATTTTTTCTTTACACGCTTCTGTATATAATGTGTATAGCATAAAAAAAAAAAAAAAAAAAAAAAAAAAAAAAAAAAACACACATGTATCAAGTTTTACACTTTTGAAAATCCTGCATTTATAACACAACTTGTTAACACTTATAAAATACTAACTATGACAAAATGCATACTACATAACTTTAGATTTTTTAAAATATTAAAATAATAATAATAAACGAGATATTTAAACATAATTTTTGTGCAAATATTTCTGCATACCCATTTCAAGATAAATTTGAGATTTGAAATCTATCATTTTTACCTTAATTTTTATTAATTAGAAATATTTAAAGACCTGCTAATTACCCACAATATAATTAAATTTCAGCATAATGTATGGCAACTGTTGCTAATTTAAAAATTTAACAACAAACTCTAGTGCATCACAGCAGATTGTAACTCTATGGGTTTTCGACAGGTTTTTGACGGTTTAATCCGGTTTAAACCGTCGTCATGTCAAAATCCCCTTTTTGACGTCAAAAACCCAACCCTGGTAGTTAGTATGTAAGAATGGGACGAACCCTATTTAATATCAGCAACCTCGATTATCCGGAACTATTTTTTTCGGACTCTCGAAAAATTCGTTCTGATGAAAGGTATATAAAAATTTTCGAATTTTTTTGTTCTAAGGAATGGACGTAAAAGGCAATAAAATAACACACATTTTGCATACAGAACGAAGCCGATCGGATTATTAGTTGCCGAGATATTTGTGATCCTGTTTTCCACATTCTTCGATTTTCATGACCCTGTATTTCATTCAAATTTCAATTCAGAGGTATATTTTAATTGGAAATAAGAAGCTTAATCCGAAACAGTTAATTGTTAGTTAATAGAATTATTATTTTTGGAGTTATAGGGATGTTTCTTTTACGCAATCTAGTACTACTTGAGTATTTTGGCATTTTGTATAATTTGTCGAAATGGGTTCATCAGTCATTCATTATAGAGCATTAGTATGTATATTAAAAGTATTTAAATGCATGTTTAAGTTTTGTTTTGGAATTGCAATGCATGTTTTAAATAGTTTACACATGTTTTATTTTCATATTTTATATTATGCATATCTATGATGGGTAAGTGTTATGGTGGCCCCCAACGACTACTTTTTTTGTGGAACTAGTAATTTAGAATTGTAACTCACACTTAGTTGATATGTCTGTTCAAGATAAGTTCTATAAATTCTGTTGATCTATGTCATTGTGTTATGTACTACACATTATTTATAATTTTATAACATGTTTCTGTTTTTATTACGAGTATATTTAAAAAAAAAAAATGTTTTATTCAATGAATAGCGAATGGATACTCAAACATTTGGGTAAGAAATCTAATTGTTATTTTTATTATCCAATGGGCATTGTTGGAAAAAAAATTATTCTCTTGACCTTTTGAAAAAGTATTTGTAAAATATAAAATTTAATTAAATATATTTTTTTTAACTAAACGGACAACTATGATTAGATTTTTTTTTTTTTTTTTTTTTTTTTTTTTTTTTTTTTTTTTGTATTAAAAATTATAGCTGTGATACTAAAATATTTATTATTTTTATTTTCATTAAAAAAAAAAAAAAAAAAAAAAAAAAAAACCTTAGACATTATTCTAATTTATATTTTAATGCAATGGAAATTTATTCAAACCCCGGTGAAACCTAATTTTTAGCTGTTGAAAATTATCTAAATATAATTTAATTTATTTAAATATATTTATGTAAATATCTAAAAATTGTACATTATACTTTGATATTTATAAACAGTAATATCTAACCTTAATTGATATGGTATTTAGATACATATTTACATTCTTTGTTTACTTTGTGGAGTGAATAGTTTGTAAAAATGTATGTTTGTTAAAATGTTGAAAATTTGTAGATATTTTTAATTTTTCTTTTTAAGTGTTGGCAGTTACATAAATATAGTGATTATATTTTACTATTTCTATTATAATTCACCTGTGTCTAGAAATGTACTCATAAAAATTGAAAAATTAAAAACTTTTCCGAGAGTATCTGGATAATAAAAAACGTCGTTAATACATTGAATAATAATTTAAAAAATATTAGAAATGTATTTCAGATTGCACATGCATAAAGTGAAAAATGCACATAAAATGAAAATATTAAAAAAATGTATCTTAATTCGGGCAGTAACCTTTGTTTTAATGCAATGTAGGCATATGAGAAAAATTTAATAAAAATAATATATATATATATATTATTTTTATATATATAAATTAGTATTTTTAATAAAAATACTAATTTTTATAAATATAATATTTTTATTATTTAAATATATAAATATTACATTCATATTACAATTATAAAAATTAGTATTTATATATATATATATATATAAATTCATATTACGTAAAAATATCACATTACATAAAATAGTACATTCATATACATATATATATAATATATATATATATATATATATATATATATATATATATATATATATATATTAAAGGACATGATGAAGGGAGGTGAAAAAAAAACTGAAGCGAGCGTTCTTTTTCTCTCTTTTTTTATTGTATTCCATATCCTTAATTTAAAAAATCTGTAATAGTATTTTGTACAAGTCTCCTATTAAAAAAAAAAAAAAAAAAAAAAAAAAATACAGCATTTATAACAAACTTTTGTAAATATCCAAATAACGCACTTAAGCATTTTCGGGAAACAGGAAACCCTTTCTTTATTGTATTGAAAAAGTTTAGCATTTCTTCTTTTGACTGCAAATGATTAAATAAATAAATAAATAATTTCATTTTCATACAATCCGCTAAAATAAATTCATACATTCATCGCAACTGCAATCTCTCCGTTTTAATGTTTGTTATACACGAACTAAAGTGCCATAAACTTCGTTAAATAAAACATGTTTTTCGTAATATGGAGATTAATTTTCATGTTAATGGTGTTTAAAGTCAAGGTTCGGCAGAAAATTTCGTTAAATAGAAAACTTCGTTAAATAGGGGCTTCGTTAAATGAAAGTTCCACTGTATTAGTTGTTTAAACATTCAGTTTAGATTTTAATTTTCCAGTACATAGTGTACGAGATACATTTTTAATATTTTTTTTCTTTTCAAGTGCTTCATCGTGTTTTTCTTTTTCTTTTCTTTTTTTCTTTTTTTTTTTTTTATAAAAAAGATCTATTAAAATCTAATAACTCCCAATTTTAATAAAAATTAATAATATAAATATTGCATCGATGTTAATATTTTTGTGGTTCGTAATACTTTTCCATAAATGATCAAAACTTATTCATATACACGAAATATCCCGCTTTAGTTAATTTCATAAATTAATAATATGTAATAATAACTTATTGAAATACATATATATTTCCCTTTCTTAGTTAGATTTGTGTAGCTTTTTTACTTATAGCTGTTAATATCTTTTTTTTTTTTTTTTTTTTTTTTTTTTAAATGCTAAATTAGAAGTTTCAATGTATTATTATGCAATATTGGAATGGAATATTGCCGCAAAATAGGGCTTGTATTTTATCAAATTTGGCATGAAATATTGTGAAATTACTATATCAGTATTTTCTAATCAAAGTCAATATTTATTCTGTTATATTATCGCTTCGTTGCAAATGCTATGAAAATAAAATAAATACGTAATCAATGCTGGTATTTCACAGAAAATTTCTAATATTGGGTCTCGATGTAACCAATATTGGTTCGATATAAGTATATAATTTAACTTATGCACGAAATGCGCGTTTATTCTTTTTACAAAATAATGCTTGCGATTTGATTAGCTTAGATTTAAAAAAATAACCTGAAATTTACACCCCTGTGTAAACTAAAAATCTTTTGCGCACGGAGAAATTCTTTTTATGCGAGGAGGCTGTTTGACTTTCGAAAAAAGTTCAGCTGACCCAGTTATTCTTCCTTCCTTCTCTTTAAACCTTTAATATTTGTAATCCTTTACTCTTGACATTTGTGTTTTCAAGGTGAAATGACACATATTTTAAATTCAAGGTTTAAGGGAGTAGGAATAATAATGTTAAAGTATATTGTACATCTTTCGGGTTATAAATTTATGCTTTATCTCAGAATAATGTTCGAGCATTCCTTTTAAAATTTCATAAACATGCATTTTTATTTTATTACTTACCCATCATACCTAGTATAGGGTAATTCTTGCAATCGTTTTGAGAGTCAAAAAAAAAAAAAAAAAAAAAAAAAAAAAAAAAAAAAAAAAAAATTTGACGGATTTACATGTTTTAGATACTGGAGATCGGGGGTGTAGTCGTAAAAATAACAGAGGCAGAGGGTATAACCCTAGAGTCTAGAATGTGTTTACTGTTTTTTTTTTTGAGAAACAGAGGGTATACGTTGTTCCTTTAAAAAATCCAGAAAGTAAACGGCGTATATTCCCGCATACCCTCCACTACATCCCTGCTGGAGATTCCGAAAAACATATTTTATTTGGGGGGGGGGGGGGGGGATTGCAAGTCCATTTATCTGTGTGTCTGTCTGTAAACGCTCTATCTCCTGAACAAACCGAGATAGAGACTTAAAATTTGATGTGTACTTAGTATATAATAATGGAAAGTAGCTTTTTAAATATCTGAAACGTCGATTATCCGGAACAATTTTTTTCGGACTCTCAAAATTTTCGTTCTAATAAAAGGCACAAAAAAAAAATTTTTGAATTTTTTTTATTTTAAGTAGTGTTTGTAAAATACAATAAAAAAAATATAAATTTTGCATTAATAATGAAGTTAATCGGATAACTATTTCTCGAGATATTTATAATTTTATTTTTCAAACTCTTCGATTTTTCATGACTCTGTATATTATTAACCCCTTAACTGCCTTGGACTTATATATATATATATATATATGTCTTTAGAGAATGAATGCACATAGTACAGAAATAGGGAATTTTAATTTCAGCGATAAAATTTGCGTCAACAGAGCCCTGTTTTACATACGTATAACATGTGCGTTTTCTTACTGTTACTTCAGAAAATTATTCGTCACTTTATTTAATTATAGCATTATGTTATTAAATAAGACACTGGAGATCGCATCATATTTTGTCTGCAGTTAAAGGTTTAATTTGTCTAAAATTTTTTACTTACCCATCATACGTAGTATAGGGTAAGTCTTGCAATCGTTTTGAAAATCGAAAAAAAATTTTTTACGGATTTACATGTTTCAGATACTGGAGATTCCGAAAAACGTGTTTTTAGAAAAAAATTTTTGCCGTCCGTCAGTCTGTGTGTCTGTCTGTCTGTAACCGCTCTATCTCCCGAACAAATTGAGATAGAGACTTGAAATTTTGTATGTACTTAGTATGTAAGAATGGGACGAAGCCTATTTAATATCAGTAACCTCGATTATCCGGAACTATTTTTTTCGGACTCTCGAAAAATTCGTTCTGATGAAAGGTATATAAAAAATTTCGAATTTTTTTATTTTAAGGAGAGGAAATAAAAGGCAATAAAATAACACAAATTTTGTATAAAAAACGAAGTCGATCGAATTATTAGTTGCCGAGATATCTGTAATCCTGTTTTTCACATTCTTCGACTTTTCATGACCCTGTATTTTATTCAAATTTCAATACAAAGATATATTTTAATTGGAAATGAGACGCTTAATTCGACGCAGTAAATTTTTAGTTAATATGATTATTATTTTTGGAGTTATAAGGATGTTTCTTTTACGCAATCTGGTACTTACTTGAGCGTTTTGTATAATTTGTCGAAATGGGTTCATCAGCAATTCATTATAGAGCATATATATAGAGCTATGTATATTAAAAGTATTAAAATGCATGTTTAAGTTTTGTTTTGGAATTGCAATGCATTTTATAAATAGTTTACACATGTTTTATTTTCATATTTTATATTATGCATATCTATGATGGGTAAGTGTTACGGTGGCCCCCAACGACTAGTTTTAATTTAGAATTTATTTAAAAAGTGGGGTAATTTAAAATTGTTATAACTCAAAATATTATTTGTAGAATTTCAATTTTTTTACATTTAAATAAAGAGAAATATCCACTTTTTAATTCAGCATTTTAAAAAGTATTAACAAAAAAAAAAAAAAAAAAAAAAAGAAAAAGAAAAAGAAAAAGAAATTATTTAAAGTAATAATTTGAAAAAAATATGTAACTTTAATTTAAAACATCACATTTTCAAAAGTAAATATTTTTTTCCAATTTCCCGAATTAAAATTAAAGTAAAATAGTCAAACAAGACATGTTTCGAGTTTGAAGCATTTACCTTTAAGGGTTCTTGAACTATAACAATTTAAATCCGCGAAATTGTGAAAAAATTCATCCTGAAGAAAAACGCGTTTTCACAAGAAGTCACACTGTAAAAAAAAAATCTGCAAAGGTACTAAACCTTTTCTAGGAAACTGGGATTCCAAGAACTTTTCCTGTAGCGGTAACAGCAAAAATGCAAGTTTCAGAATCGATTACATGAATTTTGCCTGTTATCTTTACATGAAAAGTTCTTGGAATCCCAGTTTCCTAGAAAATGTTTAGTACCTTCACAGATTTTTTTTTTTACAGTGCACTTCATGACAACCATTGCTTGAAAGCTAGATTTTGAAAACATATCAAAACGAAAAAATTAATTTTTCGTCTTCTAATTGAGATAGGAACTTGATTAAAACGTCATTTTAAGCATTAGAAAACAGAGAAATTTTTAATGCAATAAAACATTTTTAAGAAATTCGAAGATTTTTGTGTCCCCGCACCTCCTTAAGGAAACTCATTCGAACACTGTAAAAAAAAAAATCTGTAAAGGTACTAAACATTTTCTAGGAAACTGGGATTCCAAGAACTTTTCATGTAAAAATAACAGGCAAAATCCATGTAACCGATTCTAAAACTTGAGTTTTTGTTGTTACCATTACAGGAAAAGTTCTTGGAATCCCAGTTTCCTAGATAAAGTACAAGGGTAATTTGATAAGTCCGTGACTTTAAAAAAGGTGGCAGTCTGATCGCATAATTATTATTATGTTATCAATTTTTCATTACCTGTGGCAACACTCGTGAAAGTTGCAGACGATATTTTAAATACATTGTGTTCTATTGCATTCGAAAGCAAACGAATGTCGAATTAGTTCTGATTCTGATTATGGAGAAAAAGGAATTTCGTGTGTTGATAAAACATTACTTTTTGCGCGGTAAATCATTAACCGAAACTGAAGAAAAGTTGAGAAAATATTATGGAGATTCCGTTCCCTCACATGGTATGATTCACAAGTGGTTTACAGAATTTCGCTGTGGCCGTACGAACACAACAGATGCAGAGCGTTCTGGCCGTCCAGTTGAGATCACGACCGAAGAAATGATCAATAAAATCCATGATATCGTCTTAGAAGATCGCCGCGTGAAAATTAGTGAGATAGCTAAGAAGGTAAACATTTCAAATGAACGTGTATTCAATATTTTGCATGAACATTTGGGTATGAAAAAGTTATCAGTTAGATGGGTGCCGCGATTACTGACAGTGGATCAAAAGCGGACTCGTGTATAGAGGTCTGCACGGGCCGGGCCTCGGCCCGAAGCCCGAGCCCGGCCCGGCCCGCGGGCCGGGCTCGGGCCGATTTCCAATAATGGCATTCGGGCCGGGCCGGGCTCGGGCCTTACTTCTGAAGACTCGGGCCGGGCCGGGCCGGGCCTAGTCACTAATCCTTTCGGGCCGGGCCGGGCCGGGCCGGGCCTAGTCAATAATCTTTTCGGGCCGGGTTGGGCTCGGGCCTTAATTTTTTTGCTGGAGTATCGGGACGGGCCTAACTTTTTTTTTTTGTACGAAGCCGAGACTGATTCCATTCTTCCTAGTTTTCATGGACCAAAATAATCAGTTCCTATTGAATCTTCCTATATGAAAATCATTTTCTCGACTTTTTATAAATCAGTAATATTTGGCTTTGTCCAAAAATTTCTGCAAAAAAAGCATATACTTTTAAGCCGTCATTATTCTACAATTAAACATTAGAATTTATTCCTTTTAAAGAATCGTATATTACTAGGCGTTTTAAAATAGAATTAAACACACGCACACACATACACACAAAAGAAAAAAAAAAAGAAAAAAAAAGAAACATGATTATGACGGATTTTTTTTTTTTAAACTGAAAACTGAAAGTTTCTTTTAAAATGTTCATCCATGCAAAATGAATACAACAATACGGGAGAAAAAAATACATTAAACATTTAGATCTGTTAAGAAGGGAATGCATTTTTTTTCGTTCCAAAGCGATTTCGTCTTTGGAAATTTTACCATAACCGCTTTTTCGATTTTTTGTCTACAGGGAATATGGAGTAATAATACTAGTGATAACTCAAACATTTACATACAACAAAAAAAAAAAGATTCATTTAAAAGCATAAATATCGCAGCCTGCGACACTTCTGCATAAATGGGGATTATAAACATTGAAAAAAAAACTAATATATATATATTTTTTTTTAGGTCAGAACTCTTTCATAAGATTAAAGATCGATGTTCTGTAGAAATTCACTCGAGCCGGGCCGAGTTCGGGCCGAATTTTAAACTT
This sequence comes from Maratus speculifer, assembly GCA_964019185.1. Classification (NCBI taxonomy): domain Eukaryota; kingdom Metazoa; phylum Arthropoda; class Arachnida; order Araneae; family Salticidae; genus Maratus; species Maratus speculifer. The sequence goes on from OZ025292.1 coordinate 376,926,226, forward strand.
TTTTCCGGACCGGGCCGAGCTCGGGCCGAAATTTTAACTTTCGGGCCGGGCCGGGTCGGGCCATTATTTTTTTCGTTCGGGCCGGGCCGGGCTCGGGCCGAAATTTTAACTTTCGGGCCGGGCCGGGTCGGGCCAATATTTCTTTCGTTCGGGCCGGGCCGGGCCCGGGCCGAAATTTTAACTTTCGGGCCGGGCCCGGGCCTGGAAATTTCGGCCCGTGCAGACCTCTACTCGTGTAACCATTTCAAAACTGTGTTTAGACAAGTTCAAGTGCAATTCAAGCGAATTTTTGCGGCGTTATGTTACAGTTGATGAAACATGGATACATTACTACACACCAGAAACAAAAGAACAGTCTAAACAGTGGACTTCTCCAAATGAACGTGCTCCGAAAAAGGCAAAAACCGTTCGATCGGCCGGGAAGATTATGGCAAGTTTTCTGGGACTCAAAGGGCATAATCCTTATTGACTATTTGGAAAAGGGAAAAACGATCACAGGACAGTACTATGCTGATTTATTAGACCGGTTTAATGCAAAACTAAAAGAAAAGCGGCCCCACTTGTCCAAGAAAAAAGTGCTTTTTCATCACGACAATGCTCCAGCACATTCGTCTGCAATCTCAACGGCTAAACTGGTTGAATTACGATACGAATTGCTCCCCCATCCACCCTACTCACCTGACTTGGCCCCCAGTGATTTTTTCCTTTTCCCAAATTTAAAAAAGTGGCTTGGAGGAAAAAAATTTTCTTCAAATTCTGAGATCATTACTGCCACAAATGCTTATTTTGAGGAGTTTGAGAAATCTTATTTTTTGGAAGGATTAAAAAAGTTAGAACATCGTTGGAAAAAGTGTATCATTATGAAAGGAGATTATGTCGAAAAATAAAATGCACTTTGGTATGTATATTGGTTTTTTCATTTCAAAGTCACGGACTTATCAAACTACCCTCGTATAGTACCTTTACAGATGTTTTTTACAGTGAATAAGACATTGCTATCAAATATACGCGCCCCCTCTTTTGTGGAAAATTAAAATTAATACATGATAAATAATTTGGACGGGGATGGTAATTCACAAATTATGATGCTGGTGATCTTTCTGGCATCTAAAAAGAACAAATAATAATAAAATTCATTAGTATTCCTTATGTTTATTTATTCTTGTTTATATATTTATATATATATATATATGTATACTTTGTCACGCATCATACCCTAATCTCGTATACGTCGTGCATATGTATGAAGTAATGTGACTTAGTGTTTCAATGGATGAGTTCACGTGATTGAATTTATGTTTTGTAAATGGTATAATGAGACAAATTAAACTCGTTTGTTTTCAATTCAAATCATTATTGTTGTATGCCAGGAACATTCTTTTTATCATTTTTGTTTTCTTTTTCTGCTCTTTTATTAATAACCTTTTTGGGTATTGTTTTTTAATGGGACACATATTGTGTGCATTGTTATTTTTTTTTTCTTGAGAACGCTTTACTACCATTAAACTCTCATATATCATTAATAATTATTTGTTTATTTATTAGGTTTTCATTGAAGCAGGGTTAGCACGGTTTAAACCAATTGGTTTTAACCATGGTTTAAACCAACTGTTTTTTTTTTTTTTTTTTTTTTTTTTTTTTTTAATAAAGAAAAGGTTGTTCCGAAACAAATTTAATGTAACATTTTCTCATTTTTGTAATTTGTGTGTTTCAAATCATTAAATATATGCACTTTCTACTTTTAACAGTTTCTCAGCAGTCACCGTGAAACAGTCATGTTTCTATGCATATAGAATGGAAATTGTATGCGCTGATGAATATATCTTGGACTCCTAAGAGAAAATTTTAAACATGGGAATTTATCAAAAATAAAATATATTTAAAATATTGAATATTGAGGATAAAATATTTTCAGTTGGGAAAATACAAATTATGAACAACAATTAATAACATAAAATTATCTTTAATATATCAGTCAGGCTGTAAAACAAAAGTTTTCTTAATTGAAGGGATTATCTTTCAAAAATTATAAAACTCAAAATATAAAGTCGACATTGAAAAAATAGGCACTAGTTAAGCATATGTGTACTTTTTACTAAAATTTGTAATAAGAAATAGTTAAATCATCAATAATATAATCGAACCCTAAATTTGAATCTGACAAGAAAGTGTTTGGAAGAGGGGGGGGGGGGGGGAGGTCGAAATGATTTGCTTGAGACATAATAGAAAAAAATCTAAATAAATATATACATAAAAATACCTAAAAAGATATATTAATTTTTAGTTGAAAACTTAAAAATAATGTATAATTTAACATAGCTCAGAAAAAATATCTGTGTATTAAGTCTGATGGCTGTTTAATAGTTTTAGTAAATGGCAACAATTCTAAAATTACTGTCCATTTTAAGATCAATGTTTTCAGTAGCTAAAAAGCTGGTAAATATAGTCGAGTCTATATAACGAAATCCACTGTTCCAGTAAAAAATTCGTTATATAGAGAAATTCGATGTATAGAGAATGATGTTAAAAATCGTATTTAATGTGTGAAATTTGAAAAAATATTATTTTTGATCTTTTAAATTAAGAATTTGAAATGTTTAAAAGTAAATATTAACCTAACATTTTATTTCTTAATTATTTAAGCTGTTTCAAAAAAGAGAACAGACATTTATTTGAAAGCCTAATGAAAATCAAATAAGGAAGACTTGCATTAATTTCAGACTAAGAAATCTGTAATTTTTTGTTGTTTTGATTTTAAAATTGTTACGCTCACAAAAAGAAAATGCTCAAATTTTAGCAAGGAATGAAAAATTGTAGTTAACATTTTCCTCGATTTGAAGGCCTCTCTTACGTGCCTCTCATTGATTCCTCTCTTATATGTGTAACAATTCAATTGACTCTGTTTTGAGAAGGCTGTTGAAAGGTGTGTGGGAGGTGAGATGAACTCGTTGGATTTAAAGAACAAGGAGAAAAATAATAATAATAACAAAAAAAAAAAAAAAAAAAAAAAAAAAAACCTCAGCACTGAACGATAAATCAAAAATAAGTGATGGAAAATTGATTCCACATAATTTCGAAGCTTTTTTAAAACTGAATAAATTAAGACCAATTTATGAAAAAATTCGTTATATGGAGATAGATATTTCGCTATATAGAGACTGTTTTTAATGTAATCATGCGAAAAGGGAACCGTTCCTACTAAAAATTCGTTATAGAGAAATTCGATGTATGGAGTTTCGTTATAGAGAGACTCGACTATATATGCATAAAAATACCTAAAAAGATACATTATTTTTTAGTTCAGAACTTAAAAATAATGTATAATTTAACATATCTCAGAAAAAATAGCTGTGTATTAAGTCTGATGGCTGTTTAATAGTTTTAGTAAACGGCAACATTTCTAAAATTACTGTCCATTTTAAGATCAATGTTTCCAGTAACCAAAAAAGCTGGTAAATAGGTTATTCTGCTTATTCTACTGTTGCTTTTTTTTTTAACTTGGCAGTGAGATTGAGATTAAGTTTTGTAAATAGTACAACACAAATCTGAGTCGTAACCAGATGAGGTCATTGGGGATGAGCCCCCCTAGCAACTACTTCTGTCCGCTCTAGGTTGCGTAATATTTTAATTATAAATAGCACCCTTATTACATTTTAAAAATTTTACATTAACAAGTACGCATGACTTTCACTTTAATCTGCTGCTACTTATCATAATCGGTCTTATTTATTTATCATTTAAATGGAAGAAGAAAAAAAAATATGAGGTCGATTTTAGCTCTAGCATAAATTTTCAAAGTCCCTTCTGGCTTTGCCGGCTGTTTGTGGGCCTTTAATGAAGCAAATTAAGTTGTTTATTTTCAATTAAAATCGCTGCTGTGCGCACAAATATTTTTTAACGATTTTGATTTTATTTTCATTTGTTTTTCAATATTTTCGGTTTAATTTGATTTTCACATTATGTTTTAATGTGAGCTTTTTTAATGCTAAGTTTAAAATTGTTAAAAAGAACGAAAAATAGCATTACTTTTTAATCTGCTCCCATGTTGAAAAATA